>OY757309.1:71723288-74681788 GCA_963583905.1 Stenurella melanura
AAGAAGTGAGCTAATTAGTTTCTTTATAAAATAACGTTTCGGTTGAAAATAAATGATCTTTTTTGAAAATAATGTTGAGAAGTGTATTCTGATAAACAGTTAAGTTTTTCAATGCATTATGCATGCAATCTTAATATAGACCATAAAGAATTAAAATAAGATTTTTATTTAGTACCTATATCTCGAAGTTGATAAAATTTTTAAAACATTTTTCGAATTTTATATGCTGACCAAATTCGAAATAAAATTCGAAAAATGTTTTATAAATTTTATCAACTTCGATATATGCTAAATATAAACCTTCGTTTAATTCTCAGCAGGCTTTAGGGATAAAAAGAATAGTATTATTAGTTGCATTGATTATCATTGATGTCACAAGGAGCTAATGGGGAAAGACATTTGATGAATCCATACAATTACTAAACAACCGGTTTAGATGGAGTGATACTGCCAGACGCACCATGTAGCAACAGAAGACCAAGCAGCATAATGCATAGGTCATAAAGCGTCTATCAAGAGGTTGTGAATCAGAACAAGAAAAATGTACTCTTGGCCCAACTTTACACTCTACTTAATATTATAATTAATATTTTCTCCATATTTTTTAAATATTTTCACCATAATAATATTTCCATATCTACACAATTTAAATTTATCAGATACAAAGCTTGCTAACGATATTGACGTTTCAACGCATAAACTTTATTGCAAGAACAGACAAATTCCTTTTTCAAAATATGTCCTTCTCCTGTGTCAAATATGCAGTGAAAAGTGCTGAGTATTATGTTTTCTTTTTGTCCTCTCCCAATACGTCTAAAAGTGAAAGGCAACAATGAAGTGCAAGCGCAACTAAAAGGGACTGCCTCAAGGCATAAACAAAACCAGAAACAGCAACTAACGAACATCACAGGATATAAAGGGAATAGCTTCGCAATAACCCCGCTTTTAGGGTGACTATCAGTGGTTTTCTCATTGTTTCGGATGGCTGTTGGGGCGTTGCTGACATCAAAAACATACATGGCACTAATAGAAAATGATTGCCTGTACAAGTTTGATTATATGTGCATATATTATTAGAAATCCAATTAACTTTTCTACAAAACGTTAAAATGTACTAAGGTTATTCAATATGTAACAATTATTATAGACTAGATTAAAACAACTCATTAAAATATTATGAACATAATTTGGGTAAAATATTTATCATTACAAAGCGAATAATTAAACTCACTCAGATAGAGAACATTCACTCTTTCTTAACTATAACAAAAATAGAATTATCGGGAATTTAGGTATTTTACAAACAACTTTCATACACTCCATCTAATATTTAATAAGAGAAACAGCCATGCCTGTCGAAGGGGGGGGGGTCTGAGTGTTCCCCCCAGGCTCGGCTTTTTTAGAGGAGACTTCACCCGAAGTTGGCGATTAGCATTGCACTTGAATTAGGTGAAAGGAGAGAGGTATATTTTTAAATAATTAGTGTGATGTAAATAATAACGAGTTCCAGTACAAGTTTGATTATATGTGCATATATTATTAGAAATCCAATTAACTTTTCTACAAAACGTTAAAATGTACTAAGGTTATTCAATATGTAACAATTATTATAGACTAGATTAAAACAACTCATTAAAATATTATGAACATAATTTGGGTAAAATATTTATCATTACAAAGCGAATAATTAAACTCACTCAGATAGAGAACATTCACTCTTTCTTAACTATAACAAAAATAGAATTATCGGGAATTTAGGTATTTTACAAACAACTTTCATACACTCCATCTAATATTTAATAAGAGAAACAGCCATGCCTGTCGAAGGGGGGGGGGTCTGAGTGTTCCCCCCAGGCTCGGCTTTTTTAGAGGAGGCTTCACCCGAAGTTGGCGATTAGCATGGCACTTGAATTAGGTGAAAGTAGAGAGGTATATTTTTAAATAATTAGTGTGATGTAAATAATAACGAGTTCCAGTACAAGTTTGATTATATGTGCATATATTATTAGAAATCCAATTAACTTTTCTACAAAACGTTAAAATGTACTAAGGTTATTCAATATGAACAATTATTATAGACTAGATTAAAACAACTCATTAAAATATTATGAACATAATTTGGGTAAAATATTTATCATTACAAAGCGAATAATTAAACTCACTCAGATAGAGAACATTCACTCTTTCTTAACTATAACAAAAATAGAATTATCGGGAATTTAGGTATTTTACAAACAACTTTCATACACTCCATCTAATATTTAATAAGAGAAACAGCCATGCCTGTCGAAGGGGGGGGGGGTCTGAGTGTTCCCCCCAGGCTCGGCTTTTTTAGAGGAGGCTTCACCCGAAGTTGGCGATTAGCATTGCACTTGAATTAGGTGAAAGGAGAGAGGTATATTTTTAAATAATTAGTGTGATGTAAATAATAACGAGTTCCGAATGACTCGTATTGTTTATAATGAGATAAGAATGAAACTGTTAGATAGAAGAATATCTTCGCTCCTGCTTTTTAAAATTTCTGTGTCGTGAGAAATATTTAATTCTAAGGAATATCACCCCCGCTCTTCAAAATTTCGACCGAGGAAAATATTCAATTCTACGAGATACCCTCCCCCGCTTTTCAAATTTTTGTAGAAATAAATAATTTATTATTATGAGTGCACCCCCCGCTCTTCGAAATTTGCATTGAACATTGTTGGGGGTCGTATGTTACTACCCTCTGGCCCCGATTTTTTCTCGACGGCCCTGGAAACAGCAAATTACTTATTCACTATGTATACTGCTGATCTAATTCTGACAACGCTAGCATACTAACAAAGTCAATCAATGACATCATTATAAGAATACATTTTTATCTGAAAAACCTGCCACTTGCGACGACCTCTCTATGAGTCTTGAACATACCCCAACATGTTTAACTATATCTGGAGAAAAAAGAATAATTCACATCATGAATAAAATATGTTAAGGCTTGTTCAAAACTTATAGAAGAGCTGTCGTAGGGGACAGGTATGTCAGTGTTGTCTTTCAGGTAGAAATCTATTAGATCAACGTAATAGAATAGAATGTTTATTAATCCAATAAGAGCAATACATGCATGCTATGGGACAAGCCAGTACATATAAGTACATAAAACAACTATTCAAAACGCATAAATATATACATCTACCTAGGTATAAATGTTAAACATATGATATAAAAGATCATAAAAGTAAATGCAGAATCCACAGAAATATTCAAAATCGTAATGTTAATTTTAGGTGTGTGTCATAGCACGATATCACTATCAAGATATTTTTGAACACAAATTTTTAAAAGATATTTTTTGACATTCTTAAAAATATGTGATTCCATTGAAGGAGTGGGGAGAAAGTAGAGGTAAATAGGGAAAAATAAGTGAAGCAAGCTGGTAAGAGTACAGAAGCTTGGGATCTGGTGTATATACTAGAAACTAAGGCCTCAGATTTCTTTCTAATATTTTTCCACCCCCACCCCCACCAGCTCCACTCCATTATTAACGGGATTGATAACATGAAATTGAGATATTCACTTGAAAGTTAGTACACGTATAGTAATGACATCTGATTGAGATGATTCCGTTGAAGGGGTGGGAGGTGGTAGGTTGTGAATAGCGCAACTTAAGTAAACCAAGCTAGAACAACAAATTGTTATTAAACCAGCTACATAAACAATCAGCGGTAGTGTCAGCTTTACGTTGGAGCGAATTATGAGACATATCAGAAAAAGGGAGGTTGGCATCGTCAGCATACAATGAATGAAGGCCTCAGTCAGTATATCGGGTAGCTCATTAATATAAATAATGAACATAATAGGTCCTAATACCGAGCATTGAGGGACACCCATTTTACTACCTAAATGAATAAGTAGTTTGTTAGAAAGTTTATTTCTATTTAAAGAGGATAAGAATATTTACAAGAGTAATATTTCCATCTAAAGCGTGTATAATTTCCTTACTTACATAAGAACGAAACAAAACAGTTACAAGTCTGGGGCTTTAAGTGTAATATATACATATTATTTCAAAACGCTAGTTTTGATTGCAACAGACACCATCCTAAAGACATGAGCTCCTGTGTCAGCCATTCCAAACCACTTGCAGATTGCAGTTTTGAGCTGTTAGCTCTCATCAGTGCAAGACAGGTATACAATGACCGACACAAGCCCTCAAAGAGACCACAGCACATAGTAGGCGCCACCTAGCTGGTCGATATCTAGTGCCTTTAGAAACAACACTTGTATTTCCTTGAAAAATACAACAGTTTGAAAATAATATTATATAATAAATATAGAAAATCAGATGTTTATAAACAACAAATTTATTCAAAACTAATTTAACTGTTCTTGGTGTTTATTTACATATTAATTAATAAGCAGGTACATATAATGTGCTCTGTTGTTTGATTCATCATCCTCTAGACACAGACGACATTCAGCATTTCCCGCTAATTCAGTTCCATGTAGGTGGTGGTTTATTCTGCAGTCCCTAGGATATAGACCAATTAGAATTCCTAGGAGCAACCTATTTAACTTTAGTAAATTGTTTAGTCCTCGACTTCAAAGAATATACCGCGTGATTTTTTGACAACGAGTCCCCCTTAATAATTCGATGACCGTTAAAGATTTTTTGCAGTAAATGGCATTTTCTTGAAGGTCAAGGGGGACACATTTTAACGAGAAAAAGTGTGACCCAAAATTCACCCCCTCACCCCCAGCTACCCCAAGTTTATAATTTCAAGTGGCACCCATAATTTTTTTCATCGAATTCTACTAGCAGAATTTTGATATGGGGGTAGTTTAGGGTAATGGGGATCTTTTTAACATGCCGGCAATTGCCTGTGTGCGCCTTCGAAATGTAATACCACATTACCTAGATTTTCATGGCTATTACTACTTTTTTAAAAATTCAGTTTTTTGCATTTTTCTCACTAATTTTTCTCTTCAAGGACACACAATTTTTTACGATTGCATTTCAAAAAAATTCTGTTATTAGAAGTCGATGAAAAAAATTAGGGGTGCCATTTGAGATTATAAACTGGGGGTGGCTGGGGGTGAGGAGGTGACTTTTGGACCACACTTTTTCTCGTTAAAATGTGTCGCCCTTGACATTCAAGAAAATGCTGTTTACTGCAAAAAAAAACCTTTTTCGGTTCTCGAGTTATTAAGGGTGGCTCGTTTTCAAGAAATCACCCGGTATAATGAACTCGTTTAAGTAAATTAATTCTGGTAGTTCCTGCCGGTACTGAAATACTTTTCTATCAGCATAGGCTAAGGTCTTGACAAAAATTGTGGAAATGCAAAGTACTGGTTTTGATAACTGTAATCTTGATGCCTCACCTTCTCTGGTCAAAAGTCGGCTATTTAATTGCCCTCTATCCCTAAAATTATCATATATCCAGACCAAACTTTCTGCCCAATCTGGTTAGAACCCAGGCAATTCTATGCCAATTTAGAATCACCAGTGGTGAAATCCAAGAACTTTTAGAACTGCTTGGCTATCTGAAAAATTTTTATTGATCAGTGTCTGGTGTGTGTTTGTTCCAGCATCCGTACATTATAGTTCAATAGCTTAGATTTCTGCCCAAACAATAGTCTATCGGTAGAGCTTCATTTAGATAATTTCAAACAGGCATCACGTGATGCAGTGGAGCACTGTTTTATTTAAAATGTAATAGGGGTATATCTGAAAATAATACTGCTAGTGAAGGAATTAACCACATAAATGTCCAAACTGGCATTACAAAAATTACGGAAAATATCCTATAGAATGTGCAACAATTATATAAAAAGTTCAAGTCGGCGAAAAATGTATCGTTTATTCTAATTTTTAAAGTGAGTCGAGGGAAAACGCACTTACTTGGCTCTCATCCTGGAGCCCCATGTTCGATTTCCAGTCTACGTGGTGCTAGGACTTTTTCAGAAGAAGAACATTGGAAATGTGAAACATCTCGAACTGTAAAACTAGGCCTTTTTTCTATTAATTATTCTCAAAAATAACCTAATTAATGCCAATCTACTCTGATATTGACTGTGAATTCATTATATCTATACACAGGGTGTAATCAGTTTCATGTCATTAAAAAAACTGGTAATGGGGACCGACTAGACAAACAAAAAACCTTCATGACTTTTCCTCTAGGGGCACTTTGAAAAAACTGACCTAGGTCAACCTTTTTAATGTTTTTTTTTTTAATATTAATGTAGAAGATAATTGAGAACCACTGCTTTTATTGGTCAATGAACTTGTAGTTCCCAATTATACAACTTTTAAATTGTCATAAAAAAGTGCAAAGGCCTTGGATCATCGACCGCCTTTGATGGACCGCCTCAACCAAACTAAAGCAATTATAAAGAGGTAAATAACTCGTTATCTTTTCCTGCACAACTGCTAGCAAATAATGGCCGTAGAAGTTTAAACAGAGCATTTCTTTACATGTGTGTCTTTTAATTTGGAACAAAATATTGGATTAATGTTTATAATTTCGGTACGTCGAATTAAGGATATACGTACTCCGTTCAACACTAAAAAATAAACTATCAACTAACGTTGTCAATAAAGAAAAATAAAAGAAAAACTTGGTCCAAAATCCAAAACGGAATACAAAAAGAACGAACAAGTAAGTTGTGTCTGTACGTAATCAAGAATTTAACGACTTGAACGATAGAGTTAATAAAATAAATCTTCACTATAAATACACAACGACCCGAAATTCAAAAATAACAAAAACAACGAACGGCGGATTGGACGTGTTTACATAACGAAACACCCACAGAAACTAAAATATTGCACAAGGGAGAGTCAGAGTATAGTTTTCTTCAGATCAGATCTACTAAACACTCAGAAAACGTCGACGTTTTTCATCTTATTTACCCCACCGCTAAAGACCGCCGACATTTTATAGCTATCTACACAAATATTGAGTATCATAGGCAAAGACACGCGCGACGATCTAAACCTACCTCAATATTCCAGAAGTTCTCAAAAGATTTTATTGAAAGTTTGCGAAATTTTTGTTAATTTTTTTTTTCTCCAAAACTATCAGCTTTAGACCCCATGTTATATAAGGTTTTTTTGTTTGTCTTGTCGTTCCCTACCACCAGTTTTTTTAATGACATGAAAATAATTACACCCTGTATGTAGACTCTCCTCTGACAAGGTCTCTTCTGAGTTACAGGGAGCCGTATTGCCTGCGATATCCAATTTAATTTACCAAACAAATGAATATGAATGTACAGATATACATGTATACAGCAAAACTGTATTGGTCAAGTATTTATATAACGTTCTTAAATAGATAAACATTTTTATATTTACACAGCTTTCTTAAATAGACAAATATTTTTGTTGTTGTAAGCATAGCTTACAGTAATTGCAGATTCTTATAGATAAGTTATGAGCATTAACTACCTACTGGCTTCTATTAGATCCTGGCGTATTTTATTTATTTTGTACATCAATAATATTATTTAATATGCGAAGTGGAACCCAATAATAACCTGTTTTGATTTATACTAATTGAAGTATCTCTCGATGATACATGTTGCGCTTGTAATTTTTTGTTAATTTCATTTCTGTTTATTGATATTAAACAGGTGCAGGTAAAGGAAATATAGATAGTGCTGGTCGATCGCTGTGTGTGTTGTAGACAAGCCCATCAATATTTGACCCTTTGTGAATTTGATCCTTTGTCAGTTGTTTATAAAACGTGTTACTCACACCCATTTTACTCGATAAAGAAAATAACAAACAATAACTGATCTTTGGAATGTCTACTGCATAATAAACTTTACTAAACATTATGAGAAGTATTAATGAATGTACGTCTTGCCGAACTTTCTTTATCGCATGATTGAACAATTTTTCTCCATCAATAAAATATATAACATATACCTATAAAGTATATTAACGTAGAAAATAGTCGTAATAATTTCATTTTGAAAATTTTTTTCGATTGTTTTGTGTCAATAAACTGCCCTTAATTTTAAGGCAGGCAATTTTTTTTTAATATGTCTGGAGATATTTGTAAATGGACTTATTTATTTTAACATTTTGGAAGATGGTGGGTGTTCTGGTTTAGTTTAGTCCTATCTCATTAGCGGACGGGAAAATGTATAGATACCATTTGAAGAACAATAAAGGCACGTTATTTTTCATGCCAATAACTTTTCCCATCTGCAGTGATAATTTTAGCTTTCCAAGATGGCGTTACTACTTATTTATTTTAGAAAATCACTTGGGGAGTTGTGCCATCAGCTAAAGTTAGAGTCAACGTTGTACTTATTTGCTTCAATAGTAGTCCAGAAAATCTCAAAGAATACGTTGATTGATTTCGACACTTTCTTCTCTTTTCATTGAAACTTACACGTAAAAGGGAACAAAATCTTCCCCTGTTTTGACTTTTAAAGCAGACGAAGGAAATGTTGCGCTACCGCAGAAAACTGTACATGGCCTTGATGAAGGACATTGGTAAACTGTTTCTTTTGGCCAAAGACAGGTATATATAATAGTACCTAATAATAATAATAGACGAATTTTTATTTTTTCTAATCGACGATATAGAGCGAAGTTTAGACAATATTATCTATTATTACACGTCACCCTAAATGAATCTTAAATATCGAGGTGTGATAGATACTTATAAGTCATACGTAGAAGAATACTTTGTGCTATATATAATCATATTTGATAGCCTATCCAGATATTCTTACAACATCCCAACACATACACTTCACTACCAAAAAAAACCTCTAATTCAGTTTCATTCACATACTTATATTACTCATACAAGAAGTGACTTTATTTCTAAGAATAAGAAGAGGGAAGCTTTTATTAATAGTCATACTATTCATCGCATGGAAGTTAAATTTGAAATACATCAAGGAACAGTTATGATGACGTCTCTACAGTAGCTCTCCAGTATGATGACAAACATGTCATTGTAGTTGGTGGTCAGAATGTAGACCTGTTAGTGCTACGGATGTCACTTTCCACAACTGAAAACTTTTCCTCCAGTCACAAACTGATAATAGAGAAAAAAAAAATATTGCCGCGTGTTTCCGCACCTAGGAAACCTGTAAAAATCCGTAGGTAAATAATTTTAACAAGGAGTAACCACTAACATTATTTAATAACTTCTCAGAACTACACAGTACTTTTCCTCAACTAAAATTTACTTCTAATGGACTAAAACATTCTTTAACAATGTTTATTATTTCACATTTACACTCTGTATTTCCTTCCGATTTCTAACCTCACTTTGTCACTTTTTAAATTCTCCTTACCGAAGTTCCCGCCATGGATTTCGCCTTATATACTCTAAAGACGCTTCCAGAGTCATCTAGAACCAAATCGAGAATCTTCTACCACACTCCAGAAAACTCGATCTCTTTCTATACACTTCTAAAAAGCATACTACTGTGTCAGAGATGGCGTGCATATGAATCCGGGCTTTGTAATACTGGTTGCCTAACCATTGGTACTTAATTTCAGCTAGTGGTAGTCATGGGCGTAACAGTCTCCACTTCCTAGGGGGTGTAAGGCATAACAATATTTACTTATCTAAGCAACAAGAGATACCTCATCAGGTCAAGGATGTTCTCCTATTTTATCACACAGTATCAAAGTGACACAACATCCAGTATATTCAGAATAAGAGAGTTAAATCTCTTAATCTACTAAAAAGGGATGAAGCGATAGGAAGACAAAGTAGGGTATTCAGTCCAGAAAATTCTTCACTAAAGTATATGAAGGAGTTTACATTGCTATATACATGGAAAATCCGAAAATGAGATATTAGGCGACTAGAGATTCTATAGTTATCATTAACAACAAAAAAAGAAACAGGAGCTGCAGGTACAATTTGATTTATGCTCACTTCCTACTACAACAAGTACAGCAGCTTCTAACCCTTGTTCAGGGTTGGTTACTAAATACAGCAGTGGCTAAGCAGTGATCTAGGTGCATTTCAATGGGGTTGGAACTCTGTGGTTAATTCACTGCAACCAGTATCAACAACCCTTCCCCCAGCGGCAGAATAACAGCTACATTTGATTTCTGGTGGACATAAGATGTTTTCTATTCTTTGTTCATCAATGTGCAGTGAGTGTGAATTTCAATTCATGTGAGAACTCGCCTTATTCTGATACCGCACTTGATGATATCGGTGGGCTCTTACATAAATTATTTATTAGGTTGTTGTTAGTGAGTGTTAAAGTTACAGCCTCAATATAATTCTTTTTATTATAGTTGTCGTTGAATTTACGTGAAAGATGCTGTTCCCAAAAATATTCTTCAACATTCGTCTAATTTTGTCTCAACCATTTTCCAATATTTCCGTCAAATAATGAGCGTAAAATACTGAAATGTGGCTACCATTATTCAAGATGACATACGTATGTTGATTTGTCTTATGGTATTACTACCACTGAAATGACAGTTGTCTGTATTGTTTATGACTCAAGCAATACTTTACTAATATTAATACATTTTTTTTGTAATGTTCATACATTATAGAATTTAATTCATATTTAATTTTGTAAATGTCGCACTAGATGAAGTATTATTTTTCAAGAAAAAAATCTTTGGCGTTTCATGAAAATCTGTGCATTATCAAAATTGTATGATTTGATAATAGTATATGGAGCGATTACCTTTTGTACACAACTTCTTTTTTGTGGGAATATGGAATTACAAGAAAACTGTAGCATTTGAAAAAGCTATACATGACTAATTTCAATTTATTTACTGTGAATTGATCCTAACTAATTCAATTATTGGAGTGGAGAGGTATGCAACCACTCGTACTTCAAAGGCGTGTAGTATATCTGTAAAAGTCTTAAATCCAGAAAGTAAACGTGTTTTCTTTAAGAGTAACTTGAATGATGGTGTTACTCGTATATTCTTGTAATTGAGATATTACATAATTGTGTAACTCAGTCTTTTGATTGCTAAGTCCTTTGTTGGCGCATTTTCATTGGCTAGAGAAAGTGTTCTCTAGGTGCTCAAGTTGGCAACACAGAGAACTGTGGAACATTTCCGGTCAGGAGCTCATTCTTCGAGAGACGAGATAGCTGAACGGCGGCGGTCCCGATTTGTGTTGAAGAATTTGGGTTTTACATCGCTTACACTGAAAAGGATTTGATTGATGTACCCAATAACCTTCACCGCCTTGCTGTGAACGTTTTGTAAATTTCCAGGAAGGAATTCTGTTGGTTGCCGTAATTTTGTCTCCACGTGTTTTGTGAGGTTATGTAATACTTTTTATAGGAGGTGAGCTTTTACTTTACTTAGTTCGGAGTTTTATTTAGTTCTTATTTATTGTAATTATTACATAGTATTTTGGAGGGGCATATATTATTGGAGAGGCTTGTTTGGGAGAAGCCATATAGTAGGATAAGTCTATATTTGGCTGAGTGATTTATGTAAGAGCCCAGCTGTTTGGTGCCGTCATTTTGGTTATGTAAGGGGGCCCAGTATTTAGAGGAGTAATTGGAGGAAGTCTATTACTCAGATATTTGGTCATATGTGGGTCTTGCTGAAATTTGGAGAAGTTTAGTGCGTGGAAAGTCGTTCGCAGCAGTCTCCAGGAGATTTAATGCAGAAATTTTGATGCAGCACGGAATCGTAGTCGCAAGCAACATCGAGAACGTTTAGGAAGTGGTAACAGGTCACGCTGCAGCGTCACAAAAAATGCCAAGGCTTTAATCAGGTTTTATTGTTTCATTTTATCACATGTTTTTAAAGAAATGATCATAGTTTTGTTCATTGATTTTTTGTTCAAATATTAGAGTAAATTACACAACGATTTTGCAACTACAAGTTAAACTCTAAGTTTACACCTAGCATGATGAGATATCTTAAGATTTTTACTGTAAAACAACATATGGTACCTTGTAATTCTAATTTACCTTCTACTATGTCACATGTGAAATATTTTTAAAAGAGCATACTTATTTTAAATCATAGTTTGACACTCTAGAATACGCAGAGATCATTGCGAAGGTTGGCTCACAGAATCTTGTTTATTACATAATATTTTAGCGATGAGCTGTAATTTTAATCCATTGTAAATCTTTAACACGCTGTTGTAAATCTAAAACTCATTGTTGTTATCACATAAATCGTAGCTGCATTCCTATGAAAACTCAAATCACTGAAACAATTTTAAATGGGGTCGGGCACATATTTTGAATTTCTATTGCGTATAGATTGTGTTTAAGGAGTAGCAGTGAAATTATATATTTTTCATTCTTGTACATCCACTCGTGTTGTAATAAATGTCTAGTTAGACACTGTTTTTATTATTTGTACTAGTGCGCCTGATATTTACTTAGATTTTGAAATTTCACAGTAAAGTGTAAGTTTTGACATTATTGATAGATATTTGAGAATTCCATCGCAAGATTGCTAGTAACTTAATTTTGTTCCTGGCTTTCAAAATTATTTATATCACACTTAGTATACAGCAGGTGGCGCCCTTTGAGTGTCCACACACTCCTAACCCACGGCCCTATGCTCTCCAACAAAAAACTAGCTGTCGTTCGCACAGGTGAAGCATTTTTTAATATTTAGGTATTAAAAGTGTTGCAAAACTGGAAATAATATATCTATATCATTATCGTCAGATCGATCCACAGTGACCCAATAATTAAGAACTTCAGAAAACCTATTTTAATATAACTTCAACTTAACGTTGCGTTCCATATTTTACTACATCTTCTATAACCCCAATAATCAATCATTTCTCGTCCTTGTACGCCCGTCTCTAAAATTAATAAAGTCTATTAAAGATAATTTATGACTGGCATGCAAAAAAGGAAAATTTTCAATAAAGCGTATTTTTTAGTTAAATTGAATAATGCTGTAGCAGATATACTTAAAGGAGGAACTTATAAATTTTCGATGTTAATGGAAGTGCAAGACTGATTGAACGCCTACTATAATTATTCTTTTCAAAATCCAGTTTTATCGCCTCGAGGTCGAGGCTTTCAAATATAATTTAAATGTGAAATACCTAATTTAATATAAGACTATTTTTTATTTATAGCTAAACAAATTTGCTTAGTGTATAATTTCTTGAATGAAAAGACCGTAATTGGTTGTTATTTACATTATTCTTTTTCTTTTTACCCTCAAGGCATAGCCAATGATTGAGTTTCTTTATGTTTTAAAGTCATTATACTGAATAAATGAACAGACATAATTTGATGTTGATTAAGTGATTTAATCTTTAAATTTAATCTTAAATCGCTAATAATGGTTGAACAAAATATTGTTAGAAACTGCCAAATAGTTTATTTTTGGAAATTTTAAAGTAATCATTTTACCATATAATTTTGCAAAATTTGTGTACCAGGGACCACCGACGAGAAGCTTACTTATGTTGGTCAATAATGGTCTTAGTTTATCTTTTTGAGATTTTCAACCACAGATGTAAAAATTAAATCCAATGAATTTTCGAAATAAAGTATGTCCAGTATATTGTTGGGAAGTGTGTCTGACTTTTACTCTAAAGAATGGTTCAAGGGTGTTTTTCCATCTATACACGCTGTACAAAATATGTGTCGTGACGTTACAGATATCATCAAAGATTGTTAACAGCAGATGAACATACTTGCACAGACCAAATCAATCACTTTTCACTTTTGACGTATCATGGTTTAAATGTATGCCTCTCTCTCCCCTCGGCTCTAGGCAGGTGCCGAAGTTATCTGCACATTCTACTAATCGCAATCCTTGCTTGAACGACGAACATTGCGTTTAGTCCCCATGATAGTTTGTGTTAACTATATTTCTCATATTTTCTACTTGATGCGTCACACGACAAAAAAGAAAGTGTGTATATAGAGAACACTATTGAGTGAAAAGTCTGATTGATTTGATATGTGGTACATGGATGTGTCATCAGCGTTTTGGCACGACCCTAACAGAACTCCAGCGTGGTATTGACAATTTTTTATTCATTCGCATCTGCCTGTCAGAGACTCGTGGCTATTTAACACAAGGGGAATCATTACCGTAAATGAAGTTAGAGATACATCGCAAATTGTTGAGGTATAAATTAATCGATTGAATCTAAAGTAATTAGGAGATGACACTTCATAGCTATTGTTTATAGCATGCATAGCACATGACTTCACTTTGTCAGAACAGTTGCCCAGTATCTTCAATAAGTGGATAGTCTAGTTTTAGATTGGTCTTTATATAATACGGATTTAACTCCTATCGGCAATCCCTTAACAGTTCCTTGTAGGATCAGCAACGTCGGTCGGTCGGATCCGGCGCTTGGATGTGTGACTCGAGGTTTCGTTGAAAACCTCAGTCCATATGCTGAACTGTAAAAACCTGACTGGACTGAGGCGACTGGGCGAGACAAAGAAACCAAGTGGCACCTAATCAACAGATTCGAAGTTTAGTATAAATGACCTTCCATATCTGTATAGGGAGTCCTAAGGTACAAGGAGTACCACAATAGACCCATAGAGGTTGCAGTGAGCAAGGCCGATCGCCAACTCCTTGGTACTAAAATTTAAAAAAGAAATACTATCGAGCATGCATTTGAATATGATATACATGCAACTTATTTGTTTTTAAGACTCGACCTACAGACCTTCTACTTGTTCCTACTAATGAGCTTACTTCTCTTTGACTAACATGGCGATTCTCAACCGTCGCCAGCACCACAGAAAACTCATTTTCTTCGTTCAGAATACGTTTTATTCTTTCACTTTTTTTATATTCGACACTTCCAGTTTCCAGAAATCTATCGAGAAGGTTTTGGAAGCTGCTAACATCAGGAATCCTTCTTTCAGAGTAACGATGGTGATAAATTCTATTGGCAAGTAAACAATTTCTGTCTGACTCGCCCAAAACAAAGGTCATGTTTACAAGTTCCGCTTTATTACAAATTAATAAAAATGGGTGAAAATAACTAGTATCTACATACCTGTTTATACCTGCCAACCCAGTAATTACGCCAGGAAAAAAATAGACAGCCCAACATTTGCATATTCTGTAGGCTTCATACTTTCGATTGGTATTAAATTTATTCGTTAAACTCATGTGTGCAATGTTAAATAAAAAGTCATAATTTAATCATAGCCTGGCCAGGAATTTTTTAGCCAACCTACTCCCATATATTTTTTAACATACTAAATTTGATAAAAAATACTTTTCATCCATTAAGCACATGGGTCAAGGTCGTTTCTAATTCGGATCCTCTACTATTAGAATTTAGCGGATATCATGAAATAATCATTGGTATGTAGCATTGTGTCTTTCAAACATCACACACTTTCTACCTTTTCACCGACTATGTACGTACACATATATTCAGTTGATAGTAGTAAAATTAAAGGCAACCCCATCGTTGCATCAACCCCACACCGTCGTGTCCATTAATTACCTCGCAGTAGTTTTTAAGTGCTTTGCCCAGAGTGGCGTAAAGTCGCACAAATGGGTTATTTGAATTTTGAGTTTCGAGGGGCATTTTAGCCATAATTCCGTCTGAGTATTCGCATTAATCTTGAAGACATAAAGTCTCTTTCATGCGTTAATTTCCGTGTAGTGAGCAATCTGCACTTGGAATCCCAGATATTCCCGGTGTAATTACAGGAAGAAGGGATTCGCTCTGGCTTGGGTTATTCAGCCGACAACCCTGTTGATAATGTGGACGATGCTGGTAAGGTGGATGCTTGAAAGAGTACGGCAAAGTGATGAGCAGTACGTGAGTTGTTCGTAGATAACTGTACAAATTTTAATGCCGAAAATATTATAAAATATTCATTTTTTCAGTACAAATTCACTAAAAAGGAAAACAATTTTTGTTTTGGATGACAATATTTTCGAACTTACATATTTAAAAATTATATATAAAAATTATAATCTTCACCGATATACAGGGTGTCCGACTTAAAACTCCCCGAGTCATTTTCTCTATAACCCAAAGAGATATTGAAATTCGATAAATGATTCCAGCTTTGAGTAAAAATGATTTTATTTATCCATTGGTCAGAGTACGGTAAGCATTGCTGTCCCTGCCGAACAGTCAGTCTGGGTGGAATTGCTGCCACTTCCGGATATCCAGTCTGGATGTTTTTATATTCCACTGGACCAGTCATACGCCGGGGTTGGACATGGGACATGCTTGGTGCCAACGGCGAGAGCCACATGACGCATGGGGTAGGAACATAGGATGGAAAGTACAGGTGTTTGTGAGATACCTATTTTAAGTTTCCATGCTTCCTTTAAATTTCTATTTATCATCATCTCCTAATTTTTTTCTTCTTCTAAGTCTTTTGTTTCTTCTGTTTCTGAATCCGGCAGTGTGCACCTCCTGCTACTCGTTTGCGTCCATATATGGTTTCATGTTTCCCAGAGATCTGTGTTTTCGTTTCAACGTCCTGCTTTCACTTTGTTTGTCTGCCAAGATATACATTAGCTCGCCGCAGGAAGCTTTTATTGTTTAACCATTCAACATGTAAATATCCATTTAGAGTGGAAGTGGAAGGAAGAGCTCCGAGAGAACATTTGAGCCACCCTGTATACCGATCCGCCGAGATAAAGCAAAATAAAAAGTATAGTCTGCAAAAAATAAAAAAAAGATCTAGGAGAACATTTAGGACGCTCTGTATATCAAGCAGACGCCGCCTCCTTTGACCTGAGAGACATTTTTGTATTCGTAAATGAGCCCAATATATGGACCATGTGACAAGGATTAATAAACCAATAAATATAACTTATCTTTTCATCCGTTGCCTACATTGGCAGCTTCCCTCTCTCTTCTGTAGAATTCCTACACCACTTCCACTCATTAGAAACCAGCCCGTTGGCCTTCACTGAGAAGATAACAGCTTGTATTATATTGCCAGATGTTCTTTATCGCAAACGTCTTGGGTATATCGTACTATGAAAAATCACTGTACCAGTAATTATTAATTCAATATGAACTTTGTTTTTCTATTATGTCATTTCATTTCACGCAAAATTTCTTGATCTATCGGTGGCGTAAATTTTATCGAGTTTTAACAGGGTTTTTACCGCCTTTTTTTGCGCCTTTTTCCTACATATGTTTTACTCATGCTTACCGATGATTCGATTAGAACTATTGTCAAAGGCATAACAGAAATGGTTTTTGATTGAGGAAGCCGTTACTATTTGGTAATCCATAATTATAACGAAATTGAGTAAAACACTATTATGTTTTTTACCACTATATTTGCACAAAACGTGACTGCAGTTTCAACACTTTAGGTCATTTTCAAACAATGATTCAACTAAGAATGAAATACAAAGATTTGGTCCTTATTTAAATATGTCTCTAGAATTAAACAGATCAGAGAATTGTGAAAGTACGCACACGGGTAGTTTATGATACCCTAACCATCCAAGGGTGGGGTTTCACACTACACTATGCTAGCAAAGGTTTGAAAATTAATTTGTTAGAAGCATTGGAAATATACAAATACTATAATAAGGATGATTTAATTTTGTTAAATGATCTATTAGATATTATGTATTCGCCTCTTTTTAGTGCTACCAAAATGTAATTAATGTTTCTGAGAAACCCCACCCTTGGATGGTTAGGATAACTAAACTACCTGTGTACTTTCATAATTCTCTAATCTGTGTAATTCTAGAAACATATTTAAATAAATCTTTGTATTTCATTCTTAGTTGAATCATCGTTTGAAAATGACCTAAAGCATTGAAATAGCAACCACGTTTTGTGCGAGTATAGTGGTAAAAAACATAGTAGTGTTTTACTCCATTTCGTTATAGAAATGGTTTTATTTACTACTTACTACTTTCAAAATATTTCGACATATTCTTCATATCTTTACGGCAAAACCGAACATAGATAACTATTTAGAGTGGTTTTTATAATTTTACAAAATTTAGAATATGTATTTATCTGTACTAAAGAATATGGTGCTTTTTGTATCTTGTCGCGGAAAACAAAGAAATAGTACTAATGCTTCTTACCGCTAAACTTTGACATAGAAAAGTTTTTGGAATTTATGGTAAAATTTTCATTTAAATTCTTTATACAATGTTCACTATCTGGTATCAATAAGACGACGCCTTTTCCACGAAAATTTATTTTACTGTTTAAGACTAAGATCGTTAAATTCTATACACAAGGAAGGAATATATAAATTAAATTGAGAGTGGACTGTAAATTTTCTAGCATGCAGTGAAAGTTTTGAATATGCTCAGAAAATTCATCTATTTACGAAACAGAAAAATTATTTTTTATTTTTTAATTTTGTATTTATTTATTTTATTTTCGAAAATAAACACTGAATCTTACTTATATGGATACACTAAATACAAACTACATAATTTTTAATACATACTAATTCGACCCTCTCTTGAAGTATATTCGAAAATAATTGATTGATTGTAGTCGTTGAAGACAAGTAACAAATAGATTAATAAATTATTTAACCACGTGCCATAAAGAAATCTGTAACTTCAAAATTTATTACTTCTTTTTCTCATTATATTTCGCCATTTCGTACTCTTTTTTCTTATCAGCACTTTTCATAGAATGAAATAAATCATATCAATAAGAGGCATAAAACTCAATATTAAAATAACATCGTTGCTCTTATTTGAAACTGTTTACCCTTATCTTTTTATACATTTAAGTAAAGTGAATACTTCTTACTATAAATCTCGTAAAGTTTATCTTAAGTAATATTATTTTTATTTTCAGGTGTAATTATGGACGTAAACCGTCACTAGAACATAATATGCATGGTAAGTATAATTATTGGTGACTAAATTATTTCACCTAATAAACATTTATGGATGGTCTGCATAATCCCATTAATAAAAATAATAACGAATGTTCCATTACATAAAGCACTTAAGAAAAACCTAATAAAGAAGATAAATTGCCCGAAATCTGTTATGTTTCCTCTGAAATATAGGACAAAGGAATTATTATCATAAAAAATGTATAGGATTCATATAATGTGCTGTATATTTTAATGAATAATATAGTTTTATTAATCCATCATCTAATATTGGAGTTGTATATACGGCGGCTGTGAGAATAAAAAGTAAAGCATCAGCATAATAATAACAGCTATAGCAGTAAAATTTAAGATTGGCTTACTGACGTAAATCTAGAGTTTTCCTACAGTTTATTCTAAAATTGTCTTTTAAGTATTTATTAAGTACATTACTAGGCGCGTGTAATGTCGTTATTTATGGATATAATAGTCAATCTGTCAGTTGAAACATACATAAATTTTTCTTTGGGAATTCCTGCCACATGAATTTTTTTCTTTTTAATCGGTGCTCAGGGAATCTACAAAATATCACAATTAACCACACAAATAAGTATAAAAATTTGAAATTAAATATTTCGCCGATGTTTCGGAAATCTAATCTGTTTTCTTTTTCAAGGCTTTTTTTGAAAAATCTTTTTTACTGTGTATGATAAATACACAGCACTAAGAATATTTGTTATATTCAATATCCATAGAAACTTACTATTTACATAGAACTGTTGATATAGTTAACAGTTTTTTATTTTTTTTACAATATTAATTTTGTGAAGTCCTTCTTTTAACATTGGTAACCGGGTTGTACAGACATCTACGGAACAATTCGACACGCATCTGTCTTCATTCGATAATATTTTCGCTGATTCTTTAATTTTTCTTTTTTTGCTATCCGCCTCTTTTGTTAGAATTTTTTGCCGAGTCCCAGTTTATTCTATGTCCGCTCTCCCAAATGTGTTCTCAGAGAGACCTCTTGAATTTCATTTTTTCTGATATAATTACTGTGTTCACAAAAATAATTTTTTCTGACATAATTTTTGTGTAGACATAGAATAAACTAGGCCTCGGCAGAAATTCTAACAAAAGAGGCGGATGGCAAGAAAAGAAAAATTAAAGAATGAGTAATAATATTATTGAATAAGGATCGATGCGTGTCGAATTGTTCCGTAGATGTCTGTACAGCCTGGTTACCAATGTTAAAAGAAGAACTTCACAAACTTAACATTGTATAAAAATTTAAAAAACTGTTAACTATTGTAATGAAGCATTTTTATATTGTAGAAATTGCACCCGACACCGCCGTCTATTTCTCTATCTAGGATATAGGTATTTTCTAATACAGGTATTGGGCGTAATTTCTAGTGTGGAAATTACACCCAAACCCACCGTCTATTTTTGTATTTTAAATATTAATATTTTATACTGTCCACACAGAGCATAAATAAGTAATATACTTTCATTTAGCAAGTAGACATACACGCCGTTAGATGGAGCACTGTCTCCATCACTGACACTATTGGCTTCACCGTTAACGAATGCTTGGCCCAGCCAGCCAAATAATGAATTATTAGCCCGGGTCCATTCATTTGGACCGTTACCAGGCTAATTGGAAACCGCCGTCTCATAGGAGAGAGAGAGTAAGTAAAACCGACCGTAAATAAGCAGCTTGGCTGGGACTAAGTGCCATCCGTGTACTAATCCCGGTTTGCTCCGCCGTGTGTCTGGGAAGATACATTGGTTGGCAACAAGTCTCGTGTTTGCCCTCTGGCCTGGTTGTGTCGTCTGGAGGACAAGCGAGCACTTGGGAAGCTTGGGGCTTTCTGGTCTGGGTGCGTCGACTGGAAAGTCACAAAGCCTTCTAGCACACCGAGGTATCATCCCCGACCAAATACCGCCTACCGGAGTGAGCCAGTGTGCAAGTTGGGAAACTTTCCGCTGGTAACAGGTCTCGTGTTTGCCCTCTGGCCTGGTTGCGTCGTCTGGAGGACAAGCGAGCACTTGGGAAGCTTGGGGGCTTTCTGGTCTGGGTGCGTCGACTGGAAAGTCACAAGGACATCCACCAGCGCAAAGTAGCGCCCGTGAACCTCGTTGGTTTAATCTCTCTTTGGGGGATTACACCAACAAGGAACCGTGACCGGAAGTGCGTACTAACCTTAGGCTCTGCGCCTTAGCCAAGTTGCCCGAGTATTTGTTTACTATTGTTTATTGTGCTTTTGCTTTCCTCCGCCTGGTATCTGCTCTGTCCGTTTTATACCGATAGTCGTTACTCCGACTTACCGTTCCGTTTCTCTAAGTTCGTATCCTGCTTGTAACCGCCCTCTTGCTTCGCCACCGTCACCGTTAACCGTAGTAGTTATAGGTTAGGTATATTTGTAGATATTAGGATTTTTATTATAATAAATATGTATATTATTTAAACTGTGCCTTTTACTGTGTGTGTGTGAAGTCTGACATCCCTAGACCCCTGGACATACCGTGTCTCCTCTGACGCTATCCCAGCCCTACCGAAACAGGCTGTGTTAAGAGGCTAGCGTGGGTCCTTTACACCACGAGAAAAATTGTAAAGGTGGCGCCCGAGCTTACCGTAACCGCACCGAGCTCGAGTGCCAAAGTGACGCCCCCTTCACTCAACCGACGAGTGAACCAAACGTCACATACTTTGGCGCCCGAGCAGGGACCGTAAATAGGGAAAGTAGTTTAGACTTCACATTCGGCAGTCACCGAAAGCAACCGAATTCTCCGAATAGACACTCATAGGCGTGTGAGGTGTCATTTTCGACTAAACCGAGCACGAGGAACCGATTCCGACTACTACCGAACCGCTCCGACCGCTCCCGAGGGCGTTATTAACCATTTAATAACCCTTTTGGGAATTTTTCCGAACCAGAGGCAGTTTCTGTGGAGTTAACACACGAGGAGGCTGCACTTCTAGCAAAAACCCGATCTCCGACCGAACACTTCCGAAGTCCGCCGAAGGTACCCGAACACACAAAATATCGTGTGGGGTATCGTTTTCAGGGTAATCAGACCCAAGGAATCGATTGGTGACGTTTGCAACCGGATCCGACCGTCCGTTCCGCGGAAAAGTGTGCTACAGCCAAGTTACGGGTCTGAATTGAGTAGGGCCCATACTAGGTGATAAACAGCACCCCGACACACCTTCTGCACCGACTTTTACCGACCGCCCGGATTCTGTCCGGAATACCTGACCACTCCGGAGACTGGAGTTACTAGGCAAGTGACCCCTCATTTAGCAGTAACTCAAGGACGCTGAATCGATTGCCGCTGGTTTCGTCACGATCCGACCGTCCGTTCCGAAAAAAAGTGTACCCTGGAGAGGGGGAAAGCCGGAACCAGTTAAAACCGATAGGAATCAGTTGTCCGCACCACCAGATACCGTCTAAATCGACCCCCACCGGATTTTGACCGGAGTCCTAGAAACTCCGGTGACAGTGGAGATATAGCTTGTGACCCCTCTTGGAATAGTAAATCGAGTGCGCAGAATCCAACGGAACTACTCTCGACTCGATACATCAAGCCGTTTAGGAGTTAGCAGAGGACACTTGGTCCTGGGCCACCGTAGTGAACAGACCTCTCTGGGATACCGCTCAGACTGTTCATTGACAGCCTTTGACTATTGTTACCGTTCCGCACACTTGGTCCTGGGCCACCGTAGTGAAGAGACCTCTCTGGGATACCGCTCAGACTGTTCACTGACAGCCTTTGGCTACTGTTACCGTTCCCCACACTTGGTCCTGGGCCACCGTAGTCAACAGACCACTCTGGGATACCGCTCAGACTGTTCATTGACAACCCCTGGCTACTGTTACCGTTATTCACACTTCATAGTGAGCTACCGTTGCGATAGGATCTCTCTGAGACACCGCTCAGACCGCCCATTGCTATCTGTTACTTCTTACCGACCGTTACCGTTTACTACCACCCCGTGGTAGAAGAAACCACGAAAGATGTCCACCGAAGAAGATCAAAAAGACGTGAACATAGAACCGACCGAGGATACCGCAACCACCGAAGGAATAGAAAACCGCCTCAGCTGGATATATAAGCTGAGAAAAGAACAGCTGGACGTCGAATTAGGGAAATTCCGTCTAGACCTTTCAGGCACTGTGGATGACAAGAAGCGCCGCCTAGTAAAATTCATCAAAGACGGCTGTACCTCGCCATTGCCACAAGTCACCAGACCGGTCTTTCCGCTACCAGCACCACCGCCACTAACTCTAACCATACCGACTACTGTACCGTCTTCATCCGCTCAAACAGTGAACAGGACATTAGAACCGCTGAACATCCGTAAATGGGGTATCCAGTTCAACGGGAAAGGAGACCCCGCTGCCTTTCTGGAAAGAATAGAGGAAGTGTGCTCATATACTGAAATTCATCCGGCACAACTGTTACCTGTACTAGCAGAATTATTACAGGGACCCGCCTTACTTTGGTACCGAAACAACCGCTCGCACTGGAGAACCTGGGAAGATTTTACCACCGAATTCCGCATCTTTTACTTCCCTGTGAACTATCAGGAGGAGATAGAAGCGCAAATCAGCCGCCGCCTACAGCGACCAGATGAACCTGCAGGTACATATCTGACCGATCTCCAAACACTCATCCGCCGACATGGAGATCTTACTCCGCAGCAGGAACTCCGGTGGCTTTACCGAAACTTACTTCCCGATTATAGGCAGTACATCCCGAGGTCCGGACTAACCAATGTAGCCGCTTTGATCGCCGCAGTCAAAGAATTTGAGTCGCTGCGTCAGGAAGTACAACAAGTCTACCGTCCTAATAATGCCCCGCCACGCTTGACCGTCACACCACCAGCAGCACATCCTAAACCGTCACCGCCAAAACCGGAAAATCCACAGTCGCCACCACCGCAATTGGAGCATCATATGACCGGAAATAACCACCAGAATACAAGAAGGTCAAGGGACCCAGCTCCACCTGTGAACCGAGAGA
The DNA here is from genome assembly GCA_963583905.1 of Stenurella melanura. Classification (NCBI taxonomy): domain Eukaryota; kingdom Metazoa; phylum Arthropoda; class Insecta; order Coleoptera; family Cerambycidae; genus Stenurella; species Stenurella melanura. Next base: position 71,747,082 of record OY757309.1, read on the forward strand.
CAAACCGCGTAGACAGGCCATCAACCTCCGCTGGCACTGCTCCCATAAACGGAGGCACTATCTGTTGGAGATGTGGAAGAACCGGACATTTCCGCAGCCAATGCCGTTTCCCACCGAAGTTATTTTGTTCCCGTTGTGGACGACCTGGCACCATGACCAGAGATTGCTCATGTCCCAGGTCGGGAAACTAGTCAGGAGTTGTACCGTTCCGAGGCCGGTGCAGCTCCGTAATACTGCCACCTCGCCAGAAACCGTCCCCAAAGATGACCGACCGCACATCCAGGTGACTATGTATGGCCACATCTTTTCCGCATTATTCGACACTGGAGCCGTCCGATCCTACGTAGGAAACCGTGTGAAGGAGTTGTGCCACCAACTAAAAATACCGTCCGTCCGCATAACCGCCCCGTCTGCCCAGCTAGCCGATGGAAAATTGGTAACAATCGACGAGTCCTACGACTTAGAGTTTGTAATCGCCGAAACTCCATTCTTTGAGCGACTGTCCTATCTTCCGAATTTATCGTCAGACATTGTACTAGGAATGGATATCCTACGTACACAGGAGTTTACGATCCACCTACCTACGACAACCGTTTACCTGAATAACCGCCCCGTTTCATCTTCACTTCCGAACAGTCCGTTGGGAGGGATAGCTCTCGCTCTATCACAGAGTGAGGAGGCAAAACTTCAAGAGTTCTTAGATACCGAACTGCCCAGTTTTCAGGACATATCTGGAACCACGAAATTAACCCAACACCATATCCGGCTCTCACAACCGGAGCCGATCAAGCAACGATACCGTCCGCAGAACCCAAGGATGCAGGAAGTCATCAATAAGGAAGTAGACGAAATGCTGGCCAACGGCATTATAGAACCGTCTAATAGTCCGTGGAGTTCACCGGTAGTTATCGTTCGTAAAAAAGATGGGAAACCCAGGTTCTGCATAGATTTCCGGAAGGTGAATGAAGTCACCGAGAAGGATGCTTATCCGTTGCCGTACATCAACGCCATCCTAGACAAACTCCGCAAGGCTCGGTACATCTCAAGTATCGATCTGAAACAAGGATACTGGCAGATACCGCTGTCTGAAGAAAGCAAGCCGATTACCGCGTTTACCGTACCGGGAAGGGGTCTGTTCCACTTCCGAGTGATGCCGTTCGGACTCCATTCCGCCCCTGCCACCTTCCAACGTCTACTGGACCGCATAATCGGGCCCGACATGGAACCCTATGCATTCGCCTACCTCGACGATATTATTGTTCTAGGTGAAACTTTCGAGGGCCATCTGCAGAATCTACGAGAAGTTTTCCGACGGTTAAGGATGGCAAACTTGCAACTTAATCCCGAGAAGTGTCAGTTCTGTAGGAAGTCACTAAAGTACTTAGGTCATGTAGTAACCTCTGAAGGAATACAGACCGACCCGGACAAAGTGGAGGCAATTGAGAAATTCCCCACTCCCCGGAACGTCCGAGACGTCCGCCGATTTCTTGGTGTTGCCTCCTGGTATCGACGCTTTGTACCAACCTTCTCCGAAATTGTGACTCCGCTGACCAGATTATTAAAGAAAAACCACCGTTTCAAGTGGACCGACGAGCAAGAACAGGCTTTCAAGAAATTAAAGACTTGTCTCACCGAAGCCCCCGTACTGACTTGTCCTGACTTCGAGAAACCGTTTACTCTCCAGACCGATGCATCCGACCAAGGCCTTGGTGTAGCTCTGACCCAGGAAATTGAGGGTCATGACAGGGTAATAGCTTACGCCAGCCGCTCACTGTCCACAGCCGAGAAAAACTACTCCGTAACGGAACGAGAATGCTTGGCCATTGTCTGGGGAATAGAGAAGATGAGGCCGTATCTGGAAGGATACCGCTTCACCGTACTGACCGATCACCAATCTCTGCGATGGTTACACTCTATCAAGAGTCCGACCGGCCGTTTAGCTAGATGGAGCGTATTCCTACAGCAATACGACTTCGAAATTAAGTACCGTAAGGGAGCCCTAAACCGGGTAGCCGATGCACTGTCCCGCCAACCGCTAGACCGACCTCTTCCCGAGTCTGAAACCAACGAAGTATGTGCCCTGGATAAGGCACCAAACTGTTCATGGTATCAACGGAAGAAAACTGAAGTCGAACGGAACCCAGAAGCATTTCCGGATTACTGTGTACGTAATAACCGGCTGTACCGCCACTTCTGGGATTCCAGTGATCTACGTGAATCAGATATGTCTGATCCATGGAAACTATGTGTTCCTACAACGCTCCGCCGCACCGTTCTACAGGAGAACCATGATGCTCCGTCCGCCGGACACATGGGGATCGCTAAAACCATTGCCCGAATAGCTCAGAAGTACTATTGGCCAGGGATGTTCCGTGACATCGCCAGATATGTACGTAGCTGCATGCAATGTCAGCGATACAAAGTCTCCCAGCAGCAGACACCAGGAACCATGCAACCGTCCGTCAGTCAACAACCGTGGGAAACCGTCAGCACCGACCTAGTAGGACCGCTGCCCCGATCTAGTAAAGGGAATAACTACCTCGTAGTTTTTCAAGATCGCTTTACCAAATGGATCCAGTGCCGCCCTCTACGAAGTGCTACTGCCCGTACCGTCAGTCAGGCACTCTACGACGAAGTCATCACCCGCTTTGGTTGCCCCCGTATTATCGTTACCGACAATGGTAGCCAATATGACAGTCGAGTATTCCGATCCTTACTGGAAGAGTTTGGAATCCAGCACCGTCTGACACCACCGTACACCCCACAAGCAAACCCAGTCGAACGAGCCAACCGTACCATCAAAACCATGATAGCCCAGTACTGTGAGCTGGACCACCGAAAATGGGATCAGCAATTGAACGATTTCCAACTGGCTATCAACAGCTCGAAACACGAGTCGACAGGATTCTCGCCAGCGTTTCTGAACTTTGGCCGTGAGATGTCCTTGCCGAAAACAGTTTTTCAAACCGAGACTGGGAATACCGCCGAACCGTCCGAGGAGAACGATATACCGCCAACACATACCGACCGCCTGGAGAAATTACAAGAAGTGTTTGAACTGGTCCGTATCAAATTAGCGCAAGCCTGTGCCACACAAGGCAGGTATTATAATCTCCGCCGTCGAGAAGTTAGATACCACGTAGGAAACCGAGTCATGAAACGCGAACATCCGCTTTCATCCGCTATCAAGGGCTTTGCGTCAAAACTGGCCCCAAAATATTCCGGACCGTATACCGTGACCGACGTCATTTCACCCGTGGTCTATAATCTCAAATCAGATACCGGGAGGAAGCTCGCGCGAATACATGTAAAAGACTTAAAACCCTACTTCTCTTCCCATGCCGCCCTCCCGCCTACAGACAGTACCGAGGAGAGAACCCGAAGGGGGGGGGGGGTGTAAATTGGGTAAAATAAGTAGAGCGAGTTAATAAGAGTTCAGTAACTTCATTTTTGGAGTATATGCTAGAAACAAACACCTCAAATTTTTTTATGACATCCGCCTCAAATATTAAAATTCAGTGACCAATTATTATTTCCACATACCAGAGTGCAAATATAGTCAATATGTTTTCCTTTAAAGTGAGATGGATGGAAAATCTGGATGTGGAAGTAGTGATTCATAAACATTGAAGTTGGAAATAATATAACAATATAATTAGAGAATTACTTAATTACATATTCTGTCAATATTAATCCGGGCTCCTCCGCCATTTATTTAAATTTGGTCAATATATTTTTATTTTTATTATCAATTAGTAAAAAAGAAGTATTCAGTCTAGAGCTGATTTTGCTTAATTATATAATAACTTCTTATGCCCATTTTATTTATACAAATAAATGTATTATATATTATAACTGCACCAAATTTTGTAATCATCATCATAGAAGAAAACATTCTTGTACAGAAATCCGTTTGACGACACACCTAATTCGAATATCAAAATAAACAAAAATGTGTGAACGCTTTTTGTAAACAAAGTTATTTCTATTATATCTAAATTTTTTATTTCTTTAGTCCGTATGTAAAGTGACATGATATAATGTACGCGATTGAAATTGGGCAATATCATACACGGTAACCGCTAGTGGCGTGTAAATGGTCATGCTATGTTTTATTACAATTTTAGATAGAATATTACTAATGTTTTTCATTAAGGGGGGATTCCTTTTAACCGAACTGATAACTCGCTTTTTTAGGAATTTTTATTGTGAAAACTGTTAGACATATCATTTTCAAACTTTGGAAACATATTTATTGTACATTAAAGCGCCTACCTTCAAATCTTTATGTGATTATTATGAGAATTGTGGCTTTAGTGCTCCTTGAAGTGAGATGCCTCCCAAAATTTCTCGGTTGCTGTCTGGCACAATTCCATCTCTCCAGATCATCTAAAACAAAAAAATCAAATTTCTGTTTACTTCTTGTGAATATAGGTGTGGCAAGAACTCCGGAGAATTTCTTTTTTCAAAATATGAGGACACTGCGGCGTATGAAAAAAAAATGTTTTTTTCTATTCACATATTTTGTGATGAATAAAAAGTTTTGCGGGTATTTTATTTTCCGTATTTTATGAAAAAGACAGTTGTGTTCCCGATAAATTTGCCAAATTTCAGAGCAATCAGCTTAATAGTTCTTAAGAGATCACATCGGCGTCTTGAGATATCACGTCGACGTGGTACCAGTTTTTTGCCATATTTTGTATTTATTAAAAAAGGGCCTTAATTCGTCACTATTTGAATATTTAATTAATGGATAGATGATAATTTGGTCATTTAAGAACATGCATTTTTCACGACAGATAATTTGAGGACGATAATCCCCACAGGGCAAATAAATAGGGGAAAATGAGTAAGATAAGTTGGTAAGAGTACATAAGTAAAATATAAGACAATTAAAAAAACCGGTGCCTAAGGAATTACTACTTCCACATCCAGATTTCTCATCCAAGTCTCTTTAAAGGAATACATCTTGACTATATTTGCACTCTTAGTATGTGGAAATAAGATCTCATTGGTTTCTAGCTTATACGCCAAAAATGAAGTTTGTGAACTCTTATTAGCTTGCTTTACTTATTTACCCTATTTGCCCCTACCCCTTTAATAGCGCAGTGTGGGTGAAAAATATTAAAAAGAAATCTGAGGCCTTGGCTTCCAGTATATACATCAAATCCCAAGAACGTGTACCAAATTTCAAGTGAATATCTTAATTTTATTTTATCAACCCCTTTAGTTATGAAGTGGAGGTGGTGTAGGGGTTGAGAAATGTTATAAAAAAATCTGAGGTCTTGGCTGCTAGCATATACATCAAATTATAAGTTTCTGTACTTTTACCAGCGTACTTTACTTATTTTCTCCTATTTACTCCTATTTAACTTCCTTTAACCTTTCACCAGAGTTAACGCCAAATATAATCTGGTTTCATATCTCGCCATGATACAAATGTGTATCAAATTTCAAGTCAATATCTTCAACTCTTCCTGAGAGAACGTGCTCACAATAAAAGTTAGACAGACCGACAGACAGAATTTTTTTTTGCTCAAATTTAAAATCTCGACGTTTTTTGACATTCTAAGGCTATTTCAACAAATGAAAATTTTATTACGATTACTATTCGTACTTCCACTCCTACGTGGATGTAGAAGTAGAAGTAATATAAACTTCGTCGTGTAAATAAATAAATAAATATCCTATCAAAAATATCGTATTTTTAGCACTCGTACCGGAGAATCTATCCGCCTAGAGCGATTTGTAGTCGTAATCTTGTTAACTTTCCAAAATCACTCAAAAATAGGGTGCATTTCAAAAAGTAGAATTTTAAGAGATAGTTGGTGAGGATATAATTTTAGGGTCTAAATAATAAAAATTGATGCCCCACTTTTCTAAAAACTTATTATCTTTAATAGTTCTAAAGATAATTGCTGTATAAATGAAGTTGGGACACCGTGTATTCTTCTTATCATGTACACTAATATACAGTAATCAAAAACAGTATATATTATTCTGTCAATCATATATAAGTATATGTGAGAATATTTAATAAATTTGCTCTATTCTCTTATCTCGGGGCCAAAAAGTAGGTTCAAGTAATAAATTTTAATAAACAAAAATTTTCAATCAAATAAATCTTTAATGATATTAACTTCAAAAATATAATATAGTTTCAAGTTCCCTAATTCCCTGAATTAGCTAACTTAGAAACTATAACCAAAACAATTTAAAAATGTCAGTACAAAATTCTAATAAAAGTCATATCTCAAATTAATTGTACCTTTCACATTTATTAATTATTCCTCTATCTTCTTTTCTTTTCCACACTCAAGCATTTCCTCCTCTATTTCCAGTCGTTTCTTCCAACTTATAGGTTGCTTATTTTCTCTTGAATAAAATAAGTTTATTGCATATATAAATCAGATCATTCTTCAAAATTGTCCTCGTTAACAAACTCTTCCCTAATTCTTTTTTTAATATATTAAACTCTATTTTTATTTCATTGATCCTTTGATACTGATTATAACTCTGGGCATAGTTACATCATCCGGAAATCACCTTCTACTCTCTTTTGTATCTCTTCACCTTTATTATTTTTTTATTAATTCAATGTTGATATTAATATATTGATTTTTTTTTTATCCACCAAAATTAATACTTTTTTCTTTTGCAATCTTTCATTCCTCGTATCTATTGATTATATTTTTCTCTCCATTTTTTCTTTTCACCGCCAACTCTTTTTCTAAATTTATTTTTAATTTCTGTCGATTTTCACCCACTTCACTCACTTAGACTTTCTTAATACTCCAGAGAAATAAGTTAAAAAAAAGGCCATCTGCAGAATGAGGCCGAACAAGCTGAATTTTTGCAGAGACCTTCGTTTTGATGTTCCACTGAAGCACACAAAAATCTCATATGCCTACCCTTGTGCGTCTTGAGATATCGAAGGTCAAAGGTCATTAAAATCGGTTTTTCGCGAAAATCTCGCTTCCAGTGCATCTGACGTCATAAGAACTCATAACAAAACTTACGTAAAATAGTATTCTCTACAAAATTGTTTATATATATTTTTTTCGTACGACCAACCGTTTTCGAGATATAGCATGATAAAGCCTAACAGATTAAGAAAAGTGCTTTTATAGTTATAGCTCTGCAGTATAATACAGTATTACCTATTACGAATGCGCGCTCCCGCTTTATCATGCTATATCTGGAAAACGGTTGGTCGTACGAAAAAAATTTATATCAACAATTTTGTAGAGAATACTATTTTACGTAAGTTTTGTTATGGGTTCTTACGACGTCAGATGCACTGGAAGCGAGATTTTCGCGAAAAACCGATTTTCATGCCCTTTGACCTTCGATATCTCAAGACGCACAAGGGTAGGCATATGAGATTTTTTTGTGCTTCATTGGAACATCAAAACGAAGGTCTCTGCAAAAATTCAGCTTGTTCAACCTCATTCCGCAGAGGAAGTTTTATTTCTCTGGGGTATAAACCTAATACATATTTCTTAATCTAACAAATTTTGTTGCTCTAAATAAATACATGTCAATATATATTTAAATATCTGTATTTGTTGTATTTTATGGAGTGTATTTAATTCAAATTAGATACTTGCACAATATGGTAAAATATGTATAGTCTTATTACTATAAGTATAAAGTCAAAGTAGTTTATACTTCAAAAAGGGTGTATCTGGGTTAAAATCTTACGTAAGAAAGAAATAATGTCATACATTGAATTTAATTATTTTGGAAAACTGCCTGACTCGTTTTCCTCCGACGTTCCACCGAATTTCCCTATAATCCAATTACATTGTTCTAAACTCGGCATACTTAGCAGTAGGCCAGGCATAAGAAGCAAGGACCTAAGTGCAGTGTTCCATTTCTGCGAGTGATAGTACAGCATAAACTGAGTTTATTTTTACGGTTCTCGGAGTGGCGGCCGTACCAAGCGACGCGGACGGCAACGGTCGTTACATGTCACAAAAACGACTGGGATATTCTTCTCCAACATGCGATATCTGATATGAAATATCGTCTGCTTGGAGAAGGTATTCACTTTACCGTGAACGGCGGCAATTCTTTTGATTTACGTTATCATTTGTTTGTTCGGACGCGAACACTGAAGTGCCATTGTGACTTATTGTTTGGGGTAATGAGCTGTTCTCTTCTCTTTCAAATGTTTAATTACTTTGTCACAGACATTATTACGTTGATTTTTAAGTCATTTGATATCATAGCATTGTTTCCATGCTAAGCACAATTTTTCGTCTATCAACTTGTCATAATTAGATTTCTCTTTTATGCTGATGATGAGGTTGCTTAAATAATTCAAATAAATTAATTGTAAGTTATTTTTCCACTAATTTTACAAGACTTTTGGAGTAAGAATGTTAATGTAAACAATTTTGTTTCAAAATTAAATAGCTATTTCTCATTAGTAAAATCTACAGATGTATTAAAGAACAATAATCCGGTCAAATTAGACCAAAAAATAGGAGTGAAGGTACAAAAATTCACACCCAGCTGAAAGTTCGTAGGATTGTTCAAAACATCATTATAAATGAACTCAAAAAAGTTCTCATCGATCCGATACCTGGAAAAAAAAAAATTTACGCGGGGTCAAAGGTCACAAAAACGGGTTTTCGGGTTTTTCAGCAAAACGGTGAGTTTTATCATAAAATTAGCTCAGACGAAAATTTTAGATCAGATAATTATGTATAAAAAATCTCAATAATTTTTTTCATAAGAGCCATCGTTTCTGAGATGTGACGATTCAAAAAGTTGGAAGAGTTGTAATCGTCGTAATATGCACACGTTTCCACGCCACCTTTGAGGTAGTGTACTTAGCGCTTTTTTTAAACGTGGTTTCGTCGATAGGCCTATTCCACGGGTCTGTTGTGATTCTGTTTAATTTGAAACTATTGAATAATAAAAGATATTAGCAAGGATTGAAAATGATAAAAGTGGTGTAAATTAAAAAAAAATAGGGAAATTTATTCGTCTGATTCATAATTCTCTGCTTCCTCTTGTTCTTGTTCTTCTTCATCCTGGGTGCAAATAAATTGCCTCACTAGTGATGCATCGCATGTCTCCTCGTTGCTATCAAACGAATCCTCTACTGTTGCTGATTCAACATTGGAGCAGGACCGACCTTGACAATTTGTACATGCTAGAGAACAAAACAGTCCAACTTTTTTGCAACCACATTTAGCACTACATTCCTTTTTACAGTTGCAAAAAATGTGTTTAGCGGTTTTTCTGGCGCAGGTGGGAGTAAAGTCTGAACTGGTTCTAATGTATTGTCGACCAACTTCCAACCCCAGTCTTTTGGGTCTAGCTGATAACCAAGCCACACTTGAACTTGGTAATATTCCCGAAAAAGAGTTGATGAGCAGCCACTGAGTTTGGAGGAAGACAAGCTAATTGAACTTGTTTTTTATTTTGAGTATTTTTAACGAAACATGCATATCGAAACTTATCTAAGCAGGTAGTTTTTTTAGGAGCTCCGTACATAGAAAGAAGAAAGCGAATTCCGTTGGTGATAACTTCTTGTGGAATTGAATTACTCTTTTTAAAAACTTCAGCACATTGAACTAAATCTTGTTTTTCAAACATTATAAAAACTGTTGTTTTACCCCTTCTGAAAAATCCAGATGTCGTATCACAGCCAGTGATTGCGTGTAAAAATAGTACATGATTTTGACACTTTGCAAAAATAGATAAACTTTTCAAAATATATATTTCCGATTGATGTTGAGCTTTTCCAGGTTTAAAAAAAATAGTTTTTTCAGTTGGAGTTCGAGCAGTGAGTAATACGAGTAAGTCTACATCTTCACCAACAACAATAGTTGCATTTCTTAAACTGAATTGCTCTATTGCTGTTTCAATTATCAGTACATCGGCATCATTACTAGCTTGCTTTGCCAATATATTTTCAGCAGTAAACTTTTCGTTCAACATTGAAATGAACCGAGATTTGTTGCGAGTATTTGCAAGAAATTTCTGTTTACTAATAGGATTGATCAAATAAACTATCAGAAGATGGAGATGTTGCTGAAGTTCGACGACGTTGTTACACTGGCGTATAAAATGAGGGACTGGGTTTCTTTTTACCTGACATTTACATATTTATAATATTGTGTATATGTAAGTTACTCTGGCCGATAGAAAAATATTTTTACTTGTATTGCAGCTTCAGTGATGTATATACGTGGCGTACTTATACATATTATGACGATTACAACTCTTCCAACTTTTTGAATCGTCATATCTCAGAAACGGTGGCTCTTGGGAAAAATGGAATTCAGACATTTCTTATAGATAATTATTAGATCTACAATTTTCGTCTGAACTAATTTTATGATGCAACTTACCGTTTTGCTGAAAATCGCAAAAAAAACATTTTTGTGATCTTTGACCCCGCGTAAATTTTGTTTCCAGGTATCGGATCGATGAGGACTTTTTTGAGTTCATTTTTCGTTTTGAACAATTCTACCAACTTTCAGCTAGGTGTGAATTTTTGTACCTTCCGATGTCTAAATATACCGGACTACAATGGACAACCATAATTTTTACTTCCACATCCACGTAGTGGATTGGAAGTATAGTGATGGTAAACAAATTTTCCATTTTTTTTCTTGAAATAGGTTTAGAATGTCATGGAAAGTCGAGATTTTAAATTTTAACAAAAAATTAATTTTCTGTCTGTCTATCGGTGTGTCTGTCTGTAATTTTTTTTTTGTCCGCACGTTTTCTCCGGAACGGTTTAAGATATTGATTTGAAATTTTGTGCACACATATATTATAACGAGATCTGGAACTGGATTGGTTTTGAACATATTCGGTGAAGGGTTGGGGGGTAAATAGAGGAAATAAGTAAAGCAAGCTGGTAAGAGTAAGAAACTTGACATTCTGTGTATGTACTAGAAGCCAAGACCTCAGATTTTTTTATAATATTTTTCAACCCCCCACCACCCCTACTCCAGTATTAAAGGGGTTGATAAAATAATATTGAGATATTGACTTGAAATTTGGTACACGTATATATTATAACGACATCTGGAACTAAATTATATTTTGCAATGGTTCCGTTGAAGGGTTGGGAGTTAAATAGGGGTAAATCGGGGAAAATAAGTAAAGCAATCTGGTAAGAGTATAGAAATTCGGGATTTGGGATACATATACTAGAAGCGAAGGCCTCAGGTATTTTTATAATATTTGCCATCCCCTACCACCCTCACTTATTAAAAGAGTTGATGAAATTAAATTGAGATTTTCACTTGAAATTTGGTACATACATGGATTATAACGACATCTGAAACTAGAACATATTTGGACATGATTCCGTTGAGGGGCCGTTCATAAAATGCGTTCTCAAATAAGGGGGAGGGGAGGGAATTGCTTAGCGTGACGAGATATGACAAGGGAGAGGCGGGGTGTCTAAGGAAATGTGTTATCAATTTTATTTTAATTTTTATCTTGACTCGGCAGTTTTTTAAATTTTTTCATTACGATAAAAAGTCATTCTCAAGTACTTAAAAGCCTGTAAATATGTTATTTTTAATCATAAAAAATCGTTTATAGGGGGATGGACTAGCTTTTTTGACGTAATATTTGTTAGGGGGGTCGCTGAAAGTGTGACTTAGCATGACGAAGAGGGAGGAGGGATCCATAAAGGTGAAATTCTGCGACGTATTTTATGGACGGCCCCTGAAGGAGTGGGGGGAAAGTAGATGTAAATAGGGAAAAATCAGTAAAGCAAGCTGGTAAGAATACAGAAACTTGGATTTGATGTATATACTGGAAACCATGGCCTCAGATTTCTCTCTAATATTATTCACCCCACAACCCCACCCCCACCACCTCCACTCCATTATTAAAGGGATTGATAACATAAAATTGAGATATTCACTTGAAAGTAATGAAAGTTAGTACACGTATGTATAGTAATGACATCTGATCGAGATGATTCCGTTGAAAGAGTGGGAGGTGGTAGGTTATGAATAGCGCAAAATAAGTAGACCAAGCTAAAAACTTCAAAACTTTTAATGTATATGGTAGATGCCAACGCCTCAAATTTTTCTATATCTGCCCCAAATATTATTAAAACTATAACCAATAATTTTCACATACTAGAGTGCAAATATAGTCAAAATGTTTCCTTTAAAGTGACGAGAGATCTGGATATGGAAGTAGCGATTTCTTAGGCAACGATTTTTTTAGATGCATTAGTAAATAGGAATATTGAAAATAATTTGCTAACAGTCATAGAATAGATATAATTATCTGAATGTTGATTAAAAATAAAACAAACAACTAACATCTGGGTGCTTTTGGAAACTTACAAATTGCAAAATATAGAAACAGTATAGAGATAAAGGGTTTATCTCAAATAATTCGATGTATTGGTTATTAAGTCACTGTTTTCCCAGCCGAGAAAGAGTTCAGTTAAGCATGATAGGGTTGGTTGCATTCGTTCAATGTTTTTATTTTAGCATTAATATAGGAATATTCTTAGTGCTTTACTCTTGATCATATCTAGATGATGCCAACATGAAACGCGAAACGCTCATATAATAATATATTGAAGTTTATTCAATTGTTTTGGTATTAATAGAAACTTCTGCAGAAGCCGTTCACGTTCAAATAAACGTGAAAAATAAATTTCTTTCAAAAAAAAGAAACATTTTTTTTTACTATTACTTACTTCCACTGAATGTGGAAGTAAAATTAATATACTTAATAATAATATACTTAATAGGGTATTTTACCTCTATTTTTCTATTTACCTAATTTGCTTCAAAATATTTCAAAATTCACGTAAACTCGTCAAGAACACATTCCCATTTTGTTGATATCAAGAAATTGACCATATAAAAATACAATAAAATTGTATATGTTCGTGTGTCATCGCGTACATCTCAGGATAATATTCGAATCGAAATAATGAAAGAACGCTAGGTCCTAATTTGAATAAATTTTTATTTCCCAAAATAACCCAAACAAGGGACACTTCATGAAGTGGTACAAAGGGTAAAGTAATCGGGAACATAGTGAAAAAAGAGATAGAATTTATTTGTTAAGCGTCAAATTTTCGAATGTTTTTTTTTCATCACACTTTAAAAAATGTTTTCTTGTATCCAACAAATAAAAAACTTTTTTTATGAGTCTAAAGCCCGAAATAATTTATTACAGTTTCGAGAAATTGAATTCATCTGCTTTTGTTGACTTTGCTTAATACTAGAACTATGTCAAATTTAATTTTAAGAACGCGTCTTTCATTACAGTTTTTCGACTAAGATCTGAATCACCTTGTATCAAAATATATTAACTCTAGCCTTCGATGAGTTTTAAGGCAATACATCATAGTTATATTAAACTTGAAATGAACGGTTCCCTTCCGATTTATAGAAAGACTTGAGAAAAAACGATGATTACGCCTCTCTCAAGAAACTCTCGCAATTTTAAAATTTGATCACGTAGGAGTACGTTAATAACTCGTACAAAATGTCCAGTTGCTCTGAGAGTCTTTTCCATTCCGTTAAGTACAGTCGCTATTACCAACATGCCGAACAGTCCTTCGCTCTCGCCCAGCCTGATCGATACTATTCATTACTTCTTTGGACTCTAGTGGGCCCTTATATTGAGACGTGTAAACTGACCGTTATTGACTCTTGACTGAAATTGGCTTTTATATCTGCGTTTCCTACCATTTATTCGTACAATGAATGTATTACGACCAATAAGTCTTTGAATTCTTCCAAAACAACCCGATATAATTTAGTGGACAGGACATAAAAGGCCATTTACGAACCTATTTAGGAACTATGCAAACGGGATGAATTTTCTTGTTTGTTTCAGCAAACACTGATATAAATTTCCGACGACGTTACTCTGTTTTCCCTCGAAAACTATAAATTTTATTAGTTTTATTTTTCAACAAGAGTGAGCGTTTCTGTTTTTGAAACTAAAATTAATTTAAAAGAATATTGTTTTCTTAAACTGGTATTTTATTGAGACCTTGCAGTTACGTATACAGGGTAATTTTTAAAACTACCCATGGGTATATTTCAAAAACGCACATCTGAACACAGACGTTCAGATCTGTGAATACAAGTACTCCTATGGTACTGTTTCTATGTGGTACACAGACGGATCTAAGACTCAGATAAGAACTGGTGCTGGTATACATAGCTGCAAACCAAGGGCTCGTATATTGGTGCCTCTTGAAAAATATATACAGACTGTCTATTTTACGAGGGTCACACCAAATATCTCGCTTAATATCTATTGTAGAAGAATAAAGTTTTAGAAACAGTTATCCCATTTTTTGTGAGCTATATTTCAGTAAAAAGAAATTTGAAATCCATAGCCTACTTTATGAGATATATTACAAAAACCTGAAAAATAGGAAAACCACAAACGGTTATAGCTTCCTTATTTGAGGAGATACGAAAAAAGTTAAAGGAATGAAAGTTGACGGCAAAGACAATAAGAATAATAACGTGTAACAAAAAAATCGAAAAATGCAGTTGGCTTTGACATACGCTATTGTGCAAAAATGAAAAATACATATCTCAAAGTAGGCCATAACGCCATTAATTCCGTTATTTTTTTCTCATTCCGACGATATAAACCATGTCACATACATTTTAACCGATAGTGTCAATATTTAATATTTTACGAATACCACAATTCATATAATTGAATCGTAACAATCAGCGCTGCCATAATAGTAAAAATTCACTTTATAATAATTATAATTCCGTAATTATTTATTACAATTTAATACAAACCAATAAATATCTCATAAATAAAAATACAAGTACAAAACGAACATCCAAAGAAAAAAACGAAAAACTATGTATAACAGTACTACCTACTACTATATTGAAAAGAAATTGTGTGTATTTATTTTTCTAACTACAAATGCTCAAATTGTGCACCATGCATTCTGACACATAAACGTGCTCTACGAGACACATCACGCATTACATTTTGGAGCATTTCAGGAGTAATTGCCTCACATGCGTTTCGAATTCTGGTTTTGATGTCCTCAATATTTTCAGGGGCAGTTTGAAATACCTTGTCTTTAATGTAACCCCAGACGAAAAAATCCAAGGGAGTAATATCTGGTGATCGAGCTGGCCATAGAATGGGTCCATAGGTGCCTATCCAGCTATCTGGCATAACTTGATTTAAATAATTTGTACATATTACAGCAGTGTGAGGTGGAGCCCCATCTTGTTGAAAATATGAATAATTTAATCTTTCTGCCACTGTTAATTCATAAAGAAAATCTTGAAATTCGTTTTGCAGGAAATTAAGGTATCTACGAGCGGTTAATTTGCCATCATAAAAATAAGGTCCAATTACTTTAGTCCCTAAAAGACCCAACCAAACATTCGTAGAAAATCTTTCTTGAAAAGCAGTCTCTCTGCACCAATGTGTATTTTCTCGTGTCCACTTATAATGCATATTTCTATTGAAAAATCGATTATTAGAAAAATTTGATTCGTCCGACCAAAGAATTTTGCTACATATCAGCGCGTCATTCCTTTTCTTATTTAATAACCATCTACAAAATCTTACTCTCCTTGGCTTATCTCCCTCATTTAAATGTTGAACTTTCCTCATTTTGTAGCATCGAAATCCGTTTTTTTTTCAATATTTTTCTTGCACTGTCTTTTTTATGCGACAGTTTCTCTGAATTTGTCTCAAAGAGGTTTCCTCATTTTGGTTAACATAATTCATTACTCTATTCACTTTTCTTACATTATCCGCAACATGCGCTCGCCTTACTACTTTTTTTGAAAATGAACCGTGCGTTTTTAGATTTTGAACTAACTTCCTAAACATAGTTCGATTTGGCTGCGGAGCATCTGGAAATCTATCTCCGTAAACCGTGACTGCCATCTCAGCGTCAAAATTACACTGACAATAAATGCTAATCATATCGAATTTGTTATTATTGGTGTACACCATAATTACTGATATAAAATTTGTCTTAGAACTCGACAACGCAACATACAACATACAACAGTGACAATCTGTCAAATTTATTAATAACTGTATACATTGTTTTTCACTAATTATGGCACAGCTGATTGTTACGATTCAATTATATGAATGGGCTTGTTCCATGATATTCGTTTTATATGGTTTTTATACTTTTTCATATAGTACTCGATATTCTCATTATACACTTAAAATTTCGTATTATTAACTTTTTCCGTTCTCGAGATATAAGGAGTTGAATTTAGTAATAGTTGCAAAAACCGAGCGCTCATTTGTGACGTCACTATACGCAAGTGACGTAAGAAAAATGGCTTTCTGGGACCTTTCAAATTTAACCTGAAAAGTCGAAAAACATGGAATTTTTAAACGCTGGTAACTAAATAAATACGTCGAGTGGAAGTTCGTTCTATGTGTCTACGGAAAGGAGAAGGTCGGCGATGAATTCTAATCGTAAATTGCAGGGTCGAAATCGAAGATTCGTTCCGGCAGGAGCGAGAGAAAATTGTAATTTTTTGACATTTCACCAAATTGTACTCCCCTACTATCAAGTAGTAAGCAAAACAAACAATACTTCGAAAACACTTATAATGGGCTTGTTCCATGATATTCTCATTATACGCTTAAAATTTCGTATTATTAACTTTTTCCGTTCTCGAGATATAAGGAGTTGAAATTGGTAATAGTTGCGAAAACCGAGCGCTCATATGTGACGTCACTATACGTAAGTGACGTAAGAAAAATGGCTTTCTGGGACCTTTCAAATTTAACCTGAAAAGTCGAAAAACATGGAATTTTTAAACGCTGGTAACCAAATAAATACGTCGAGTGGAAGTTCGTTCTATGTGTCTACGGAAAGGAGAAGGTCGGCGATAAATTATAATCGTAAATTGCAGGGTCGAAATTGAAAATTCGTTCTGGCAGGAGCGAGAGAAAATTGTAATTTTTTGACATTTCACCAAATTGTACTCCCCTACTGTCAAGTAGTAAGCAAAACAAACAATACTTCGAAAACACTTATAATTATAACCAATAAGGAGCATCAAGTCTATTGAGATCGCCGAGTCTATGCGTATAGTGACGTAGCGCCTGGCCACGCCCCATTTTCGTGAGATGGAAATTTGTAATAGTTTTTAAGATACTAAACGTGCGAATAAGATTCTGATATTTTTCAGATCCATTAATTTATACTTGCACTTTCGATTTGTGAAATAAAAAAAAATGCTGAACAAGCCCATTATAACCAATAAGGAGCATCAAGTCTATTGAGATCGCCGAGTCTATGCGTATAGTGACGTAGCGCCTGGCCACGCCCCATTTTCGCGAGATGGAAATTTGTAATAGTTTTTAAGATACTAAACGTGCGAATAAGATTCTGATATTTTGCAGATCAATTAATTTGTACTTGCACTTTCGATTTGTGAAATAAAAAAAAAATGCTGAACAAGCCCATTGTGGTATTCGTAAAATATTAAATATTGACACTATCGGTTAAAATTTTTGTGACATGTTTTATATCGTTGGAATGAGAAAAAAATAACGGAATTAATGGCGTCATGGCCTACTTTGAGATATGTATTTTTCATTTTTGCACAATAGCGTATGTCAAAGCCAACTGCATTTTTCGTTTTTTTGTTACACGTTATTATTCTTATTGTCTTTGCCGTCAACTTTCATTCCTTTAACTTTTTTCGTATCTCCTCAAATAAGGAAGCTATAACCGTTTGTGGTTTTCCTATTTTTCAGGTTTTTGTAATATATCTCATAAAGTAGGCTATGGATTTCAAATTTCTTTTTACTGAAATATAGCTCACAAAAAATGGGATAACTGTTTCTAAAACTTTATTCTTCTACAATAGATATTAAGCGAGATATTTGGTGTGGCCCTCGTAAAATAGACAGTCTGTATAGTGTATTCCAAGCAGAAGTATAAGTCGTATAAGCCATTTTGGTGTGTACAAGCGAAAATCTCAGAAGAGGTATCGCCAACAAACATATTTACATATGTAGCGACAGCCAAGCAGCCTTGAGGGCTTTTGCGTCAAACAATGTGACCTGTGTGAACACAACTCTATCAAACTCCCGTGCACAGCGGTGTGGAGGGTAACGAAGAAGCAGACCGATTGGTTGGAGAAGGAGCAACAACTCCTTTCCCTGGCCCCGAGCCAACCTTCGGTCTGCAACGAAGTCTGATTCAATCAGAGCTACGAGACCGGACAATTCCAAGGTTCAACAACTATTGAGCTCAAGCCTCAAGCCTCATTAAGTGGTTTGCTTGGGATCGATAGAGAAAAAATGAGACGGATAGAAGGCTTGATAACAGGACACTGCCCTCTGAACAAACATCTTCATACAATGGGGTTGAAAAACAACCCTATATGTAGGATGTGTGGAGTGGAGAATGAAACCACCACTCATATTCTATGCATATCCAGAGGCAATTGCTGCATCCGGAGGAACTAAGGGATCAGACATAGAACAGGTTGCTATCCTTTATGGAGAGCACTGGTCTCTTCTAGAGGATCCTATACGTCGCATCGTTGCGAATGGTCAAATTACTGTATTATTAATATATTATTAATGACGCATTCTATAAACATTGTGCTTTACTACGATGCGGCCTGGGAAAATCCACGTCAGGCTCAGTTTATCATTAGAGATTTCCTATTGTGCACATTTCTAGTAGATAAACCTTTGTATTGGTTCTACATTTCATTTGTCCATTTTCAGCTAAGGAACATCACGCACTGTCATAAAGTAAAATAGTAACTTTGTGTGTGCTTATTTTCAGCATTATTTATAATCTGATTATTTTGTTAAGATTTGGTACCACTGTAATAAGAGTAAACTTCCGTGTAGAATAAAAGTGACTTTAGTTTAACTTTCATCTACATTAGTCACAGCAAAACTACTACTAAACGTCAGATAACCGGAACAGATTGAAAATTTTCTGAATTTTTTTATCTATTGGTCTTAATGTTTTTATTTGTTTTTTTTTTCTGAGAACTCACGAGAATAAATATTTAAAACTTTAAAATATAAATGGGGACAAACTACAAATATTTATATTTTATTTCTTGCAATATCCCTTGCTTTCAACACATTTCGATATTTTCTCATTTTTCTCATATTTTTGGCATGTGGAATTATTTTCAAAATACAACATGAAGAACGTGTTACACGAGATCAAAACGTAGTACATAAGCACGATGTTGCATTTATTCATCTTCTTCCATTTATATATTCTATAATGCACGAATCTATTCCATTTTGAAATGCATTGGACAATCCCGTAGTATTTGCTTTGCACTAAATTCGACACATTACGTACAATTGCAGCACTGATGAACACACAATTACAGAGCATTACAATAATTAAACGCCTTTTTGCTGACTTCAAATTAGCTTACAAGAATTTTGAAACAATTACAAACTTAATACAGAACTTTAAGTTTACGACAATGTGAACTGTGAAGTGTTTTGGTAGTCATCCAAAATAATTAATGTTAACTAACTATGCTTTAGTAATTAGCATAATTAGTAATAGTTTTTGAGTAAGGAAAGGCATATTAAATTAAAACTCACAGTTTTAAAAGCATATTTAGCTGTAATTGTCTGTGGCCCTTTCATTATGTAAAAACAGAATTGTGTAATAATATAAGATATTTTCACGAAAAAAATATGCTTTGAACTATTCAACTTTCATGTAATGGTATTATGGTTTTTTTTATTGGCTATGCATTTCTTGTCAATAAATCAATAAATAATATGTTTTAAGAAATTATTAAAAGTAAATAGGCTGTTTTCGAGGTTCCCTAGACTGCTTAGCTTTGATTGATTGATTAGCTAGCGTATGGTAGGCATTACTGCCACTTCCGGATATCCAATCTGGATATTTTTATATACCTCCGGGCCGGCTGCATACACAGGATTTTATATGGGACATTCTCTTTGCCAGCAGCGAGCCACATGACGCATAGGGTAGAAATATAGGATGGCCGATCTGCAAGGTAAAGGGAAATAAAAAGTAAAATCTGGAAGAACATTTGTGACACTCTGTATATCAAGCAGACCCCAACTACTTTGGCCTGGAAAATATCTTTGTATTCGTAAATAAGCCCAATATATGGACCATGTGACTGCTGCTAGTCGAAATCTTCCTGTTGTGTGACCTGCCTTATGTTAAATACATTTTTAATTTTGAGAAATGCAATTCAATTTGGTTTAATGATTAATAAGGATTAAGAATTAATAAACTTATAGTACTAACAGAACTTATCTTTTTCGTTCGTGTGTATATGTTGGCAGCTTCCCTCTCTTTAGGATCCCCGCACTCCACTTTCCAAAAATAGTTCCAGTTGGAGTTTTGTCACTCTTAAGTCACAACACAGCTAATATGTCTATATTGCTTTATAAACACATGTCGGGCATTTGACACTAAACAGTCTTGTTCACCAATAACCAACCACTTAAAATGGTCCCAGGTATAAATCTGTCTGTTTCCGTCGACACGCGACGGCGAAAACTAGGCACTGCACGTGTTATACTACTATTAGTAAACAGTTTACCAGTAATTTTTCATTATTAATTCGGTAAGTACTTTACTCTTCTATTACGACACTTCACTTTACGCAGAATTTCTTGACCTACCGATGATTTAAATTTTATCGAGTTAACCATAAATGACCACATTTTTCCGACGGTACACTTATTAGACAAAGATACTAAAAAAATTTATCTACATAGTTTTGTACACAAAGATTTTCAAGAACTCATTGACAACTTACTTGGGTGTATAAAAAATATGTAGTTTCAACAGGATGGTACTTCTGTACATTGCCGTCGTAAAGTCAGTACGCATTTAGACAATGAATTTCTTGACTTAAGTTGGCGGGGGAAAAACCAGTTGCATAGCCACCTAGATCTCCAGATCTAAGTCCATTAGATTTCCGTGGGTTAAATTGTTTACTATAAGATCCACGCTTAAAGTTTATACTATTAGCGGAATAAGGAACATATTAAATGTAATCATACCATCCTCGGGAACGTTAGATAGCATTTTAAAAAGAGATTGAATAAATAGTCTGAGGCAAATGTAAGGCACATTAAACTTAGCTTTATTGTAATATCCTGTATTTAAAAAACAATTAGCCGAGCTTCCAAAATAAAATAAAAATGATTAAAATCAGACAAGCAATATAGAAAAAATTCAACTTCAAAGTCATGATTTTTCGGTGGTGCATTAATTTTGGCCATCAATGTAAATAAGAAAATGTTGGGTGTTGCATTTAATAACTGTGGGTCCTACAATTAGCTCGCGACCATATGTATCTACAAAAGATATTTATTTTATTATTATTGCGCGAGCAGATCTGTAGAATCCGCAGCACTCAGTCCTATCGGCCCATTGTGCATTCGCGTCATGTGGGATCTTCTAGAAGAGACCGGTGCTCTCCGCAAAGGATAGCAGTCTATTCCATGGTTGATCCCGTAATTCCTCCGGCTCTAAAAATTGCCTTTGGATATGCCTATACCTTAACGCACCTAAGGGTGCGCAACTGCATAGGATATAAGTGGTAGTTTCATCCTCCACTCCACACATCCTACAAATAGGGCTGTTTTTCAACCCGATTGTGTGAAGATGTTTGTTCAGAGGACAGTGTCCTGTTAACAAGCCTACTATCCATCTCATTTTTTCTCTATCGAGCCCAAGCAGCCACTTAATGGTTGAGTCAGCCGAGGGCCCCTCATTCCAGGGGCCTGAGTCCAATAGTTGCTGAACCTTGCAGTGGCCCAGTCTCGTAACTCTGATTGAATCAGACTTCTTGGCAAACCGAAGGCTGGCTCAGGGCCAGGGAACGGAGTTATTGCTCCTTCTCCCGCCAATCGGTCTGCTTCTTCGTTGCCCTCCACACCTCTGTGACCGGGCACCCATATGAGTTTGACAGAGTTGTGTTCGCACAGTTCTGTCAAAATATTCCGACAGTTTAAAACTAGTCTTGAGGTCACTTTGTTTGACACAAGAGCCCTCAAGGCTGCTTGGCTGTCGCTACATATATAAATATGTTTGTTGGCGATACCTCTCCTGAGATTCTCGCTTGCACACACCAATGTGGCATATGCTTCTGCTTGGAATACACTAGGATACCTTCCAAGTGGCACCGATATACGAGCCCTTGGTTTGCAACCGTGTATGCCAGCACCAGTTCCCTTCTGAGTCTTAGATCCGTCTGTGTACCACTCGAGACCTTTGGGACTCAGAAGACGGTTTTTATCGCGCTGCCAGTCCTCTAGACTGGGAAACACCGCTGAGTATGGAATAGTGAAATTATAGACAGGGAGACACCGGTCATTCCCGCTTGGGTGATGGCCTGGTCCCTTACCGGCAGATCCAGGGCCTTTGTGTGCCCCCCTCCCCGGCCAGTCCCATTCCACATTCCATTTTTGAACAGTCTATTTGCTGCTTTATTAGCTTCCAGTTCCACCTCGATATGCAAGGGAGTGAGTCCAAGAATGGCCTCCATTGCTATCGTTGGAGTGGTTCTGATAGCTCCTGTAATTCCAAGGCAAGTTAACCTTAGAACTTGACATAGGCGAGCCCTAATTGTGGAGCGCTCCTGGCAGCGCCACCACACTAGTGCCGCATGTGTTATTAGGGGTTTCACCATGGCGGGGTCCAAAGAGCAATCTTCGGACTTATTCCCCATTTCGGACCGAAGATGCGTTTGCACATCCATAAGGAGGCGCACGCTTACCTCGTTTAAGCTTCAACGTGGTCCTTCCATGACAGCTTGGAGTCCAAGGTTACCCCGGGACTGTGCGGGAAAGACACAAACGTGTGCCCATGAGAAAAGGGAGCTGGAAGTTGCTTATTTTTCTCCTTTGAGTGAACAGCATTAGCTCTGTCTTGCCAGGGTTGACAGAGGGCCCATGTCTGTTACACCATTCCTGAACTATGTTGAGAGTCCCTTGCATGAGCCCTGTAATAGTTGTTTCAAATTGGCCTCTAATCATGATAGCCAAATCATCTGCGTATGCTTGTGCATAGAAACAAAAGATAAGTAACACGTTTGAATAAAGTCTTATAAGCATGCAAGCGTAAACGTTTATGAAGGGCATTTTGAATAGTTGTCTTTAGAATCGCGAGCTTCTAAGTGCTCTGAGCTACAGATTTTTTGGGGCTTCGTACGCAAGATTGACGTAAGCGTTCAACGTTTTCGTCAGATGTTTTATATCGCTCAGGAAATTTTTGAGTTCAACACTGTCTTCTTCTTTAAATTGCTTATACCACCTTGCAATGCTGTTCTCATAAGAGGGTTCAATACCATAAACCCGACGAAAAGTCCTTTGCACAATAAGCACATATTTAAACTCAGTTAACCATAACATGCACTGCTGTCTATTGAACAGTCGCCATTGCACTGGTTTGACAGAGACGCATGCGCAACGCGGGTGAAAGTCACGTCACGGGCTGGGGTATTCACACTAAAAAAAAATAGGTGTTGACCCCGAATGTTTCTCAGAAAAATATATGTGTAATTCTTCGGGAGTTATGATTTTTTTAAATTGGTACAACTTTTCTCGATGACTGTATTATATTACGTTCGTGAGCTGTACTTTTGAAAAAGTTTCGTCAAAGTACCCGTACTATGACATTTCCACCTGCTTGGGTTCAATCTGTCTTTGTGTCTACTACTGCGGTAGTTCGATCCGTCTTTCTCGTATCCAGTTATCATTTGCAAATTGACACATCATAGTCGGGTTTAGAGGGGTTTTCGTAATTTAATATAATTATTAATTATTTTTTTTTATGGAAATATTTAGATAAGTCAAACAGACGTTAACATCATATGAAATTATTAACAAGCAGATTAGGAACATGAAATAAATGAATAAATTGATTCATTGAATCATTATCGAAAGAGACAATATTACTTCCATGGCTGGCCTTTATCAGAGTGATCTGTTACTCTCTGTTTTCCAAACAGAGTATAACTTTATTTGTAATTATTGATCGTACAGTCGGGGAATTACAAATGCATGTATTTCTATTTTATCATATAGTGCTATTGCTTGCAATGATATTGCTAATTTTAATCTTTCTTTTATAAAATCTGCTATTTTTATTAAAATTATCCATTACAAATTTGATGTTTTCTCTTATTATTTTCTACACTATGATGTTTATCAGATGGCACACCCCATAAATACGAATGAAGAACAGGTAGAAAGCGTACACAAGAGCGTCGGTGGTCCCATCCCTGCGAAATTTACGTTTCGGCAGTCGCTATAAAGACCTCCAGATGTATTCCTAATCCCATGTTCGTGTCTTTCGTGGAACTTTACATTGTTATTCGTTGAATATTCGCCAATGTTCCGGTCACGTGGTTAATGTCGGTATCGTGTAAGACAAAGGAACCGACATGGGCCTTTTTGTTTTACTAATATCATCGACGTATTTATTTGGATTAAAATGTCGCGACATGGCGCGAACGTGGCGCTGAATATTCAATAGCCGTTTTACCCGCCGCGCGATGGATTTTCTCATTTCTGATATCACTTAATGGAAGATGTAGCGTGATCGTTATGTTCGGTAGGGTTTTTAACGTGTTTGTCTAAGTAAAACAAACACACCTGGGCTCAAGCAATTACTCTGATAAAATGAGAGTTTGGTGTGATACCGAACATGTGGCATTGTGGCACTCGGCGGGTATTAGATAGATGTTGTTTTAATAAATGCATAACATTTTTTTGCAGTATATAATTCTTGAGTCACCGATTATCCGAAATATTCAACAATTACTTAGATAAATGAAATCTTCTGCTGTTGTTTATCGCAATTATATTTAGAGTGACAAAGAACTGATAATTCAAATTAGGTACTTTTAAGTATGGAAAATTTATAATTTTTCTTCTACCGATCCGAAAATAGACGATTTATGTCTCAGCAAGTAACGCTTTTAGTATTGACCTGAAAATTTTACAGGCCAGGGATGAAAAGTCCACTGTGTAGTAGAAATTTTAAATTCAATATGTTGTAATTTTATTGTAATAATAGTTTTTGTACGAAAGATATTTATACTCTGATACATACTATTTACGCCTGTAAAGCTAGGCATCAAACTGAATGATTTTGCTAGATGCAAAGTTCAAAAATTATTACAATATATTACGTATCAAGTCTGGAAATTCATTTTACTGAATTAGTTATTAGTATTGTCTAAATGATAGTAATGGCATTTTGTTAATTTTTCCATTTTTCGCTTTGAGATTTCCTGTCACTATGCCTTCACATGTAAACGTACCGACCTTGAATCTAAAAAATAGTTGTATTTGCGAAGAGTATAATAAAATTATCTAGTATATTAATGAAATATAACCTATAGGCCTCTAACTTTTACGTCAAAGAAATAGTTAGAGGATGTCTTTTTTGACAAAGTATACGAATAAGAATAAAAAGCTAATAATAATGTATTTTGCTAATGGCATAGGAATCATATGCCAACTATTAAGAATGTAATAATAAACAAGCTAGCCGTTATACTCTTCGCCGATTTACTGCACTTTTTATATAATTGTTGCACATTCTATAGGACACTCTTCGCAGTTTTTTTATAAATAATATTAGTTTTAAACATGTCTTGTTTAGTTACAAAACAAAACAAAATGTAATTTTTGTTATTATTTAAAACATTTATAACTTTTTTATTTATTGATCGAAATTGTTCTTCCTCTGGCTAACACTAACTTACTGTCCAAATTTCAATACAATTGGACTTTTCATTCTCAAGTTATGGTGCTTACAAGAAACGTGATGGACGGACGGACAGACAAACGGACAGGCGAAAGGACGTACATTTTGAAAGTTGTTCAGAACTCGATCACGAACACAGTGATATAAAAAAAAATTCTTTACGAGCAATATTACTGATTTTAGAAATGTGCTGATCGAATGCAATATACTCTTCGTTTTGTATTTGCGAAGAGTATAATAATTGTTACGGAAGATTGCAACTGATTCATCCAGTGCTCAGTAATACACACAAAAGATGGTAATTGTAATTCAGTCAAGTGGGTTTCTAGAAGCTGTACCTTATTTGACAAACATTGTATATTAATATGAAATAGGGAAATATCATTATGATTTACTCTTCAGAAAAGCCTAAAGCCACTCATAACGATGTTCCATGCAAAACTAAGACATTTTCCATGAATGGTATAAAATAATTATAATTGACATTGACTGATAAAAAACAACAGATCTTCACCTATCTATTAGCTAACCAGTATTGGAGCCTATATACTCTATGCATGTTTAAAAGTGAATTATTTATTATTTGTTTGCTTATAGTAATGAAACATTTTCTTTATAGGATTTTGCAAACAGTGGAAAGAAAAGCTATCTATGAGAACTAAAGGAAAAACTATATATATATAAAAATATTAATGAAATCTTTGCATTCTTTCGATAACCTGACTTCTGGTTATGCTAGCAAGTAAAATTCTGATTTGCCATTCTCATTTTAACACTAGCATCCAACCTAGTCCCCTACGGCTAAGAAGGCTAAACTAGTATCTACATGATCCCCTACGATATGCAAATTCAGTAAAAAATGAGAACAAAGGCCTGAAATTAATTTATTTACGTACCTTGTCTTTAAAATTTTTTTTTTTTTTCATTCAAATGAATTACATTTTCATAAAATCTCATTCAGTTTCTTGGAAATGCTTAGGGAATCATGTAGATACTAGTTTAGCCTGCTTAGCCGTAGGGGACTAGGTTGGATGCTAGTGTTAAAATGAGAATGGCAAATCAGAATTTTACTTGCTAGCATAACCAGAAGTCAGGTTATCGAAAGAATGCAAAGATTTCATTAATATTTTTATATATATATAGTTTTTCCTTTAGTTCTCATAGATAGCTTTTCTTTCCACTGTTTGCAAAATCCTATAAAGAAAATGTTTCATTACTATAACCAAACAAATAATAAATAATTCACTTTTAAACATGCATAGAGTATATAGGCTCCAATACTAGTTAGCTAATAGATAGGTGAAGATCTGTTGTTTTTTGTCAGTCAATGTCAGTTATAATTATTTTATACCATTCATGGAAAATGTCTTAGTTTTGCATGGAACATCGTTATGAGTGGCTTTAGGCTTTTCTGAAGAGTACCCAATAAGGACGAAAAACGTTTCAAAGGCTAAGCATTTCCAAGAAACTGAATGAGATTTTATGAAAATGTAATTCATTTGAATGAAAAAAAAAAAAAAATTTAAAGACAAGGTACGTAAATAAATTAATTTCAGGCCTTTGTTCTCATTTTTAACTGAATTTGCATATCGTAGGGGATCATGTAGATACTAGTTTAGCCTGCTTAGCCGTAGGGGACTAGGTTGGATGCTAGTGTTAAAATGAGAATGGCAAATCAGAATTTTACTTGCTAGCATAACCAGAAGTCAGGTTATCGAAAGAATGCAAAGATTTCATTAATATTTTTATATATATAGTTTTTCCTTTAGTTCTCTATAAGCAAACAAATAATAAATAATTCACTTTTAAATTTACAATTATTTCTTCGGAAACAATATATTTTGAAATATCTGACGATTTCTTAAGAGAGTCTAGGTGAGTAATACTTCATTCAGTATAAGAATTTATTTAGACAAAAGGATTTTAAGCACATATTAAATTTATTAATAAATTTGTTAAAATATCTTTCACCATAGGTGGGTATTGTGCTGATAAGTTTGTTTGTTTGTCTGTGAACGCTGTTTTATTTTAGCACATAAGGTTTTAAATCTGGGATAACGTCGAGACTGGGAATCATTGAGTCCACCAATAATGACTACATAATCAGATGTAGTATAGTCTCTAGCAAGGTCGTCCATATTTTCCATAACTTGAGCTAATTTTGCTCCAGGTTTAACAATTGATTGGACATTATATTTATTTGTATTATATTTGTTAAGTTCCTCTTTTAACATTGACAACTAAGTTATACATACATCTATGGAATAATTTAGCAAGCATTTATCTTTATTCAACAGTATTACTGTTGATTCATTAACATTGTTTTCGTTTCTATTGTTAAAGATTTTTCCGAATTCCAGTTTACTAGATATCCGTTCTTCCAAACGTGTTGGCAAATATTTGATCTCTGAACTTTTTCCTAATCTAATTCTTGTGTTCACCCAATCTTATAATTAAAGGGCTGGATGACTCATCTGTGTTAGATTTATTATACTCACACGGAATTATATAAATGTAACATTTGGAATTTTGCTCGTGGTTTTGTGTTGAAATACCGTTTTCATATCAAATTATCACCTATGCGACGTAGCTTTTCAGATAATCCTTATACATAATAGTGGAGTAAAACCAAAATTTCTAGGGAACTATTTTACTATTGCAATTTTTTTTCAGGAAGTGTAGTAAATAGTTTTAGATTAAATTCGTGTGGTACAAAGCTTTTGTTTAAAAATAAGGATGTTCAAAATTGTGTTTTTTCGCAGTTTTTCTTGAATATCTCTGGTTATATGAACTCTGAAGAAGGTGAAGGTGAAGAAGGTCAAGCATATTAAATATCCTGACTCTGATTCAGTATTTTATTCTTTTAAAAATGTTTTGGTGTCTAATTCATTTATTATAAGTATAACTCATAGCGCTATAAAGAATGAGAAACAAATTGTTCACATATTACGAGGAAAACTAGATTTGTGCGAACCTTTTGGTCAATATGACAATTTGCGAAACATAAAAACATTTGAAGGGGGCCATTTTAAAACAACTTATAACTTGAACAGTAATGCACATATTTTAACGAAACTGGGTATATTCCCTGTGGAGCTAAACCATCAAGCCAAGTTAAAATGTTTATAAAAGCTCCTTGAAAACCATTGCAAAGTCGAAAATTGAATCGACGATTGTTTGAAGGCATCAAGTCGTACAGCATAGATTTTCATTTCAGATTATAGCTTATTCTGTTCTTTTTGTGACATGATCAAAAATAAATTTTTCGTTTTTTGAAACTAATTTTGTTTAATTTTCCTAACGTTTTTAAAAAAAACTGCAACAATAAAAATTATTAGTGTATACTAAAAAAACTAATAACTTTAAATAAAGTACTTTTGTCTGCATCAATTGGGAGCGGAGCGGTGATATCACATTTTTTGCATTATGGCCGTTTATAAACAATGTTTATATAATATAACATTTTCGTGGCAGTTCGCTAACAACATCTCGAACGTCATATACGTATAGGGAATTTAAAAATTTTAATTATCAGAACTTCTTGTATGATCTAAAGCGCGTCTCATGGGATCAACTATATAATTAAGAGAATGTTAATGATATGGTTTACTTTTTTAACAGTATTATATTAAGTTTATATGATGAGCATGCACTGTTAAAAACGGTTAGAATTTCTAAGACAAAAGCACCGTGGCTAACAGATGTAACTAAGATTATGATTAAAAATAGAAATAAGGCATTATCAAAATTTCGACGATCTAACAGCAACGCTGATTGGGCATACTATAAAAACCTACGAAATCTAACAAATCTGGCGATAAAAGAAGAAAAAAGGCTTATCTTACTTATGTACAAGAGAATAAATGTAGTAAAGAACTGTGGAATACTTTAAATAACTTAAATATAACAAAAACTCGTATTAGCGCAGAAATACCAGAGAATTTATCTGACCCTAATAAAATCAATAACTATTTTGTGTCAATATGCAGGAAGATTGACTGTGATAAGGAAATATTAAACAGCTATAAAAATAATAAATTTAAAAACGATACATCTTTTGAATTTAAATCGGTAAGTGAGAGTGAGGTGGTAAAATCAATTAATCATATACGATCTAATGCAACCGGACACGATGGAGTCTCGACCAAAATGCTTAAATTGTGCATACCACAAATAAATTCAGATCTGACTTTTATTATTAATCAGTGTATATCAAAAGGTGAATTTCCCGAATTATTGAAAATAGCAGTAGTAAAACCACTAAACAAGGTTATATCTCCTACTGAGCTCTCGGAGTTACGTCCTGTGAGCTTGTTACCCGTACTATCGAAAATTATTGAACGCTTAATGTATAACCAATTGATAGAGTATACAAATGAACATGAAATAATTCCCAAAAATCAATCTGGTTTCAGGAAAAGTTATAATACTACTAGTGCTCTTCTTAAAGTAATTGATGATATAATCAAGGGTTCTGAGCATAATAATATTACAGTATTAATAATGCTATATTATGCAAAGGCATTTGATACTCTTAACCGCGTTTTGTTACTTGCTAAATTAAAATTCTTCGGTTTCACTGACAACGCTATTAATTTCATGACATCATATTTATACAAAAGACAACAAAAAGTGATTATTGGTCAGCATTTAGCATCTGAACTAAAAGTGTTGGACCTCTTTTATACGTATTATATACTTCAGATTTCAATAGTATCATTAAGAATTGTGTATGCCATTTTTATGTCGACGATAGCCAGGTATACACTTTTAAATCAGAGGACTATCTTGAGGCAGCACGTAATATAAGTGAAGATATTAAAGGCCTGGTTGATATATCAAGTAAGCACTGCCTCACGATAAATGCCAAAAAATCTGCAGTTATGGTATTTGGGAATAGCACTAGTAGAAAGCTTGTTTTGGATAACGTAAATTTTTTTGTGGAGCAGCAAACGTTATCTTATTATGACCATTTTAAAAATTTGGGCTTAGTTATAGATTACAAGCTAAGATTTTCTGTACACATTAATACGGTAATGAAAAAGACATTTTGCGCACTGAAAAATTTATATAATCATCGTCATTTCCTTAATCAAAAAACAAGGATCATGCCGTGCGATTCTATGGTTCTGTCTCACTTTAATTACTGTGATGCTGTTTATGGCCCATGTCTTGATGCGGCGACCTCTTACAGGATTCAGAAGGTACAAAATACATGTATTTGTTTTATTTTTAATTTGTCTAGAAGAGAACATGTTTCTGTGATTTTAAAACGAATTAGTTGGCTTAATATGGTCATGCGTAGACAACATCACCTTGCATGTTTTATTCACAAAGTATTAATTACTAATTGTCCTCCTTATATTAGGGAATTACTTATACCTAGATCCTTCATTCATGATAGAAATCTTAGATATACTGAGATGTTAACGATTCCGCAGCATTGTACGACAAGGTTTCAGAGATCTTTTGCTTTTTCTGCCCCCTCTTTATATAATCGTATTCCGGACAATCTAAAACAGGTTTCAGTAGCAGCATTCACCTGTTGTTAAGCCAGTGACAATGATTTCCCAATTATATGTTTATGTTATGTGTTATTGTTGTGTTATATATTAATTATTCCATTTGTTTTTAAACTTTAAAATCTTTTTTTTTCTTCTCATTTGTAATTAGAATAATATATTATATTGTATTTTTATGTGGTTGAGTGTGAGAGCAGCGCAGCTGAACTCCGCCATTTTTTTAAATTTGCAAATTTAAAAAATAAAGTCAATTTATTATTATTATTATTATTATTATCATTTCATTCTTTCTCGGTATGCTTGCCGGTTACTTTCATCAGCTGAGAGGGAATTCACCCTATCCAGCTGCTGTTACGTTGATAGAAACTTCCTTACTAGGTGGCAGGTTTGTAGAATAACAGCCTTTTGTATGAGTATTATAAGGCCATTAGGAAGCTCTAGTTTAGCCAAGTTTGACTCCAGGTGTTTTGAACAAACTCCATCAACAGAAATGATCACTGGTATAATTTTAATTTCGCGTAGTATTATTATTATTATTATTATTATTATTATTATTATTATATAAGTCATAATGCACCATTTATCTATATGACTGTCCCTCTTCCGGCAACTTAACTAGCCAATACTCTAATATCCAAGGTTTTCTTGATTAGCAATTTTTCTTCGGCCTTCAAGGATACTTTTATGTATATGTATTACAACAACGTGTTCATTGTATTAAGTTATTTCTGTTTATGACTTGTTAATCTTACATAAATTTTAATTCGCTCTACCGCAATGGTAGCTTGCATTTATCTTTGAACTCTTTTTTATTTGAACTGACCTCATCTAGACCAGCTTTTCAATTGCCACGGCCGTAGCTCCGGTGCGCGTGCTTGGTGAGAAAAATGTTATATATTATTTAATTTTTTTAAAGTTTAGTTGCTTTGTCGATTGACTCGAGAAAGAAAACAATGCTATATACAAAATTCTATTTTTTTCCTCAATGCCGAATTGGGAATGTCTCACTAAATAACTATAAATGACTATAAAATAAAAGCATATTTATCAGCACAATACATAAATCATTAGAATTTTATTCTTTGGCATTAATAAAACTTCATTTTCGCTGAACTTATCAACAAGGAAAAACTTAGTTTTAATCTTGTCAAAATATTATTTTGCTTTTAGCACTAAACCCACAATTTTCACCATTTTATTTGGAAAACACGCGATGGCAATTACTTTTAAGCATCTCATCTCCCCTAAGCAGTGGCAAATTCTTAATTTGTAACACATAAACTTTTTCTGTCGGCAGTTTTAAACGAGAGGTTTTCTTCCCACAGTTCTTAATATGTACTTGAAAGCAGTATTGCTGTGAGCCCAGCCTTTTCGTTTAGTATCCACTTTTACGATGTTCATTATACAGAGCACTGGGATGGTGTAACTTAACGCATTAGCAGATATACAGTATACCGCCACGCTAAAGAATATAATTCGGGTGATTCTTTAACACTTTCGTTTTCAATACAGGTCGTTAGACAGACACGTAGTTTATGTGAAAATGTATTTATACAAATAGGCTCTTATCAATATAGTACATTGAAATTAACAAAATTGTGGGAAATAAAACCAATGAACTTGCCCTTTTGTGCTGTATAAGTTGACGCCTACTTCATCGAGTTTGTCACTCTTCTTGTGGAACTTGACCACGATGAGCTTTTTTTAAAAGTGAATTATTTATTATTTGTTTGCTTATAGTAATGAAACATATTCTTTATAGGATTTTGCAAACAGCTCGAAAAAACTATCTATGAGAACTAAAAGAAAAACTATAATATGTAAAAATATTAATGAAATCTTTGCATTATTTCGATAACTTGACTTCTGGTTATGCTAGAAAATCAAGATTCTACAATAAATTTGTCCAATTTATTATTTGACATTCTTATTATAACGCTAGCATTCACCGTAGTCCCCTACGGCTAAGTAGATTAAACTAGAATCTACATGACCCCTACGGTATGAAGATTCAGTTAAAAATGAAAACGAAGGTCTAAAATGAATTTGTTTATTTACCTACCTTGTCCTAAAATTTTTTTCATTCTAATGGATTACATTTTCATAAAATCTCTCATTCAGTTTTTTGGAAACGCTTAGCATTTCTGATGAGCTCAGAATAAGGGCGAAAAACGGTTCAAAGGCTAAGCATTTCCAAGAAATTGAATGAGAGATTTTATGAAAATGTAATCCATTAGAATGAAAAAAGTTTTAAGACAAGGTAGGTAAATAAATAAATTCATTTTAGATATTTGTTCTCATTTTTAACTGAATCTTCATACCGTAGGGGGTCATGTAGATACTAGTTTAATCTGCTTAGCCGTGGGGGACTATGTTGGATGCTAGCCCAACTAGCACCAAAGTGACAGTAACTGAGATAGGAACTTCGTATAAGTAACCATTACGTAATTGCGACTAAATTTACGACATTGGTGTAAAAATAACTTCATTTGACAAGTCTACAGTCCCTGCCTCGTAGTTTCTACCACTAATGATTACTTTATATACAACTTCTACGTAGCTTTCGTGGTACATGGGAACGTGGTAGTTACCAGTGGGACGACTTTCAGGTTTTCAGAACTTGAAGGTGATAAACTATAGTAGCAGCGACTAACTCGCATCACTGAAATGTGACTTCAAAGTTGCAATCACCTTCAAGTAGCTTTAATAGTTGTCGCGACGTTCTGGGAACCTTCACTATTTCTTTAAAGTAGTGGAACTTGTAAGTAATATTCGTAGGTGTTAATGACGTTACTGCTACCTGCAGAACTGTGTACGGCTACTACAAAGTGCACATCACTTCTCAAATTTACCATGAAGTAAATTTCACCATCTAGTTCCCAATGTTGACCATAGATAAAGTTAATGCAACAAACCTAACCTATATAATATGTTTGCCTAACCTAGACTAGAATTATATGCTGCTATATTATACTATGCAACATTTTATGTTCAAAATAAGGCAACAAAATTTAATATTTCAACACAGTTTTATTACACCTACCTTTTCTTCTATGTTATCTATCACTGTAATAGTATATTATACCAACAAGGTTTACGTTTATTAAGTCGTTGATATATGGCTGCATTCAAGTAAATTACGACAGCTGATAGGTTTTTCAATGTGAAGTTAGGTAAATGATAAAGAGCAAAAACTAGGAACGCGTTCAGTCTAGACGTCAACGTACGGCTAACACGTACGTTCCGAATCAATATCGGGAAAAATGTAACCATGAAGTGGCAGCGGCAACTTTGAAGAGGTAATTTGTGGCAGTCACAACTTTGCTACGACTTTGAAGTGATGCTACAGTTCCATTCGCAGATTTGTGGTAAATATAACTTTAAAGTGACGTATTTGCAGATTTCGTCACTATCGCCAAGTAGCAATTACTTTCAAGTATCTTGGTCAAAACGACCTTAAAGTCATATTTTCTGAAATACGCCATGTTGATGGCCAAAATTATCGACGCCATTATTATAACACATAAACCATAATTTCACAATTACTAATAAATTTAATTTATCGCCATTTCTTCACCAAATACATAAAAAGTAATGTTAAGTTCCGAAGAACAATAAAAAATAGATTTCGGTATCTAGTGTGTCATATTCTCGCATGACATTACATATTTTAAAAACAATATTTTTATTAAAAAATGCAAATTTTAAAGGCGCGTGGTAAGATTCAGACGTTTTATCATTATGTTTGTCAGTAAAATTGCATTCGTTTTAATTGTGACCCTTAGACCATTGGAAAATAGCACAAGTTTTGCTGTCTAATATTACCTTCTGATATTCTATTAAATTTCTGAGTTAGGGAAATGAACAAGAACAAGAATCATATGTAAGAATGAAACATAAATACAATAAAATCGGTTGCAAGACAAAGAAGGGGCAACATCAATTTGAAAAAGTAGGGTGTGGTAAAGTTTTCCGAAAGTTGCGGCGTCTACGCCGCCACATCGCCGCTCCAGAGCAACAACGTCATTGGAACGTAGCCAGACAATTTCCAGGAACGTAGCTGGAACGTTATCGTCACCAAAAAATGTTCCCCATTTTGTTCATAAACAGGTATTAGGAACGTTCCAGTTACGTGCCTGTAACTAGTACCAAAACACTTTAAAGTGCCTACAATAGTCATTGCTACGTTCCCACGACTAATTGTGCTAGTTGGGAGTGTTATAATGAGAATGTCAAATAAGAAATTGGACGAATTTATTTTAGAATCTTGATTTGCTAGCATAACCTGAAGTCAGGTTATCGAAAGATTGCAAAGATTTCATTAATATTTTTACATATAGTTTTTCTTTTACTTCTCATAGATACTTTTTTCCTGTGGTTTGCAAAATCCTATAAAGAATATGATGATTGAAATTGATTTTTTTTACGGAAAACAACAAGAAAAAATATTATAAAAAAACTACCCTTATATTAGAGCGTTTGAGAACCAATGTTTTTCTTATAAAGTGGTAAATACCTTTTTTATACAGAGTTTTATAAAAATTATTTTTGTACAGAAGCTAAAATGACAAAATCGTGGACGCTTTGGGGTATAATGCAAAAAACCGCGAACGTGCACGTTAGGATTTCTTTCCCTTAATAGCCCATTTATCGTTTAATTTTAATGTAGGGGAAAGGGGGATACTTGATCACAGTTTTGTTTAATTCAAAGTTGGGAAAACGGTTTATATGATTGGAACTAAAGCAGATGCATTGAAAACTTGGTAGTTATATATTTGATTATTTATATTCAAAACGATCTTTAAAGGCTTTAAACAAATTGTATTGTAGATTATTTTTAATGTAATTTGCTCAAGTTCTCCACTAGGTGGGATACTTGATCACTAGAGAGATACTTGATCAATGAGTTTATATAAATATTAAAAAATGAAACAAACACTACAAAATGATAAAAGAACTATAATAATATCGAACAGTAGCACAAAATTTATTTTTAATATACTTATTTAAATGACATAAAATACATAGGTAAATATTCTTTAAATAAATAGATACAATCAGATATAAATTGTAATACAATCGTTCCTCTTTCATGAAAATATTCGGGTCTGGTCCTATGCCAATTCTTTCATTAAAGTTTATGTCACGGATATCATATTCGTTCAATGAAAATAACTTTCGCGTGTTATCTACACATTTTGAGAGACGTTACTCTGCAATTTCCTTCCTCATTCTACATCATTGATAACACGCAAGCAGCTAAATGCCATGGCGTTTCGTTTTCCGTCTCTAGAAGTCACAACAGCAAATTTTTCTTTTTTTGAGACATTCATAGGAAGATGAGGAATAGTTTGAAGAGCCATTAACCTCTTCAAACTCTTCCTCATCTTCCTATGAATGCCTGTTTCATCAAATACACGCTCTTCTTCACTTTTAGAAGATGACGCAAGAACTTTCTTTTTCACAGTTTCTTTCTTAGTAAGTTTGGCAAGAAGTGT
Organism: Stenurella melanura; assembly: GCA_963583905.1. Lineage (NCBI taxonomy): Eukaryota > Metazoa > Arthropoda > Insecta > Coleoptera > Cerambycidae > Stenurella > Stenurella melanura. Next base: position 71,783,867 of record OY757309.1, read on the forward strand.
CTTATTCGCATTCTCTGCTTTCTTTTGCTATTTTTAATTATTGTCTTCGCTGGCGTATCAGTTAGAACTGCAGACTTCATTTTTTCTCTTCCTTTTTGGTGATTTTCTTTGCACCTGCTTTAAGAAATGGCAAGACTGAATCAAGACTAAATAGAAATCTTCAAAGTGACACACCGACTATCTGCGCTGTGTAGTAACGGATTTTTATCGGTTAAAACCCCACCCCTGTTCAGTGTTTCCACGGTGACCTGAAATTGCTTCCACTTTCCATCAGACCACGAGTCGTTCTTTATTTTACAGATGTTGCTTATGTTCCTACGTCCTCCTTCCTCATGGCAATGGAACTAAACAGGCACCGGATTCGAGTTCAACGCTTCGAAATACATAGGGGTTACGACAATGGGGGCTCACAAACAAACCATTTTTTTCTGTGTGCCTGTGATAATTGATTGCAGAATTTTAAAGGGTAATGTAATATTTGGAGCTGTCTGCCCCAAGGTAACTGTGGTTAGGTTAACCACAGATTTAATAAAATAAAATTAAATATCTTGAATTATCATATATTGCAAATGTATAATACAATAATATAATATTGTTTCAAGTTAAAACAAACAGCAAATTAGATCTTATTAATTTTTTTTGTCAGAATATTATTCTTGAAGTATTTCTTATTTTCTTTCTTGGTTACAGCTTTTCATTTCTTTTTGGGGAGCTCTATATAAAATGTACATGTAGCTTCTATCTTAAAATGAGTACGCTACATATACCCCTCTGCCAAAAGAAAAATTACCGCAAGCAATCAATAACAAAACGAACACGTTTAGGTAAAGAAGTAAAAGTTTGATCCACTTCATCAGTCAACAAATAAGCGGGTTTAACTCTGTCAAGACTGACAGTGACAGCTTTACCCCGTTTAAGGATAGTCATAATCTTATCAGTTCGAGAAACTACTTCAAAAGGCCCATCAAATAAAGGTGAAAACTTAGATTTTAATCGAGCTTCTCGAAGGAAAACGTATGTATAATTGTTAATATCAGAGCTGATAAAAGATTTTTGACAAAATTGACGTTTTGAGGCAGTAAATTGTAAATTATCAAAATATTCACGTAATTTAACAATAAAATTAGAAACTTGTGGGTCAAAATTTGATTTAATGAAATATTCTCCGGGGAGGCGTAACGTTTGACCGTAAACTAGTTCTGCTGATGAGTAACGCAAATCAGTTTTAGGCATAGCTCTCAAACCCAACAAAATGATAGGGAGTTCTTCGTACCAATGTGATGTATTTGCTCTCGCTAATAATGTGGTTTTTAGGGTTCGATGGAATCGTTCAACCATACCATTACTCTGAGGGTGGTAACTAGTTGTGCGAATCCGGTGAAAACCTAAAAACTTTGAAAATTCCGAAAATAGAGTTGACTCAAATTGCACCCCTTGGTCTGTTGTTATGTCTAGTGGAACACCGAAACGACATACGTAGTTTTCAAAAAGAGTTCTAGCTACTGTTTCTGCTGTAATATCTACGAGCGGATATGCTTCTGGCCAGCGGGTGTATCTTTCAACAACTGTCAATATATAAGAATTGCCATGCGAAGGAGGTAAAGGTCCTACAATATCGATATGAATGTGTTCAAAACGGCCTTTGGGTATCTCAAAATCACCTATAGGTGTCTTAGTATGACGGTTGACTTTTGAAGTTTGACAGTTGATACAGGTTTTTGTCCATAAATTACAATCAGAATTCATCCTGGGCCAGAAAAGCATGGCCAAGCGGGTTTAACTCTGTCACTGTCAGTCTTGACAGACTTAAACCCGCTTATTTGTTGACTGATGAGGTGGATCAAACTTTTACTTCTTTACCTAAACGTGTTCGTTTTGTTATTGATTGCTTGCGGTAATTTTTCTTTTGGCAGAGGGGTATATGTAGCGTACTCATTTTAAGATAGAAGCTACATGTACATTTTATATAGAGCTCCCCAAAAAGAAATGAAAAGCTGTAACCAAGAAAGAAAATAAGAAATACTTCAAGAATAATATTCTGACAAAAAAAATTAATAAGATCTAATTTGCTGTTTGTTTTAACTTGAAACAATATTATATTATTGTATTATACATTTGCAATATATGATAATTCAAGATATTTAATTTTATTTTATTAAATCTGTGGTTAACCTAACTCCACATTGGTGACCCCGACGTGATTTGAACACGCAACACAATTTACGACGTACTCTACACCCTACGGAGACACGCGCACAAGCATGTTCGAGTATATGAGTTATTTTCTCCTCGAGCATTGCATTGCTTAGCCCCTCTCCTAGGATTGTGCTGATACGGGTAGAGTGCGTCAAATAAAGAGTGGGGTACACGCTTCGTTCCTGTCCAGTTTATCCATCGTTCTTCTTCTACCATCAGGTTTCTCGTGCCTTTGTCACTGGTGGGGGAATATTGTGGCGTGTGACGTTTCCCTTATATCTCACCGCCACATCATTTGACCCACTAAGTATATATACGAGCGGCCATGTTGAGTTCGTTGGAAAAGCGTATAAGGCAGTGGCTACTCCAGCCTTATTGACGAGTTCACGGAGTAGCCACGGAACGAAACGCTTATATTTTCTAACTCCACAGTAACTATGGGGGTGACTCGTGCCAAAAACTTCGTTGAACTTTTGTTTTTGTACTCACTGTAAATTACAATTTTCAGTTGTCAACCTCTTTAATATTGGATTAAGGGTGGTAATGGGCGTGGCAGATGTCACAAAATTATACATCTACACGAAATTCCAAGGTTCTGGACTCTTAATAGTTTACTTTGCCTATTTACCCCTACTTACCCCCAACCCTTCGATGGAATGAGTCACTGTCTTAAACCATTCCAGAAGAATCGCGCGTACAAATATAGTTACAGGACAGAATTTTTTTTCGCTTAAATTTTAAATCTCCTGCCTTCATTTTTTTTACGATTACTATACGTCCTCCCTACTACGTTGATGTGGAACTAATATCTACTAGGATAAAATTTTTAAATTGCCCAAACTGATTCCATTAGTAATACTGCATTCAAGGAAGTAGAAAGAAGGCCAAAAAAATTATTCCAAAAGTTGCAAATCCTGCCCCACCCCCGTCCCCCGCCTTCAAGAGAATGAAAAATATGATCCCACAAAAAAATGTTTAAACAACCCTTTCGAACTGCCCTTAACTGCAAAAATCATCCCTTTCCTCTATTTTCCCCCACACAAAAAAGCATTGGACCACAAAAGGATTGCGAAAATTGCAAAACCTATTTATCTCCTGGCGAACTACCCCCCTAAATACAATAAACCACCCTTTTTACATATTTTCCTGTTTCTGACGTTCTGTACTTATCAAGGTGCATTTTTCTGAGGTATTTCGAATTGCTTGACTCACTTCTGATTAGAGGTGGATAATCAATGCCCAGGAGGGCATATAGGGACAGTAAATTTTCACAACTTCATTTGATTTTTATTTACTTACACAATTAATTTTTTACCTCTTATAATTATTAAAAATTTTTTAATTAAAAATATAAAGTTTTAGTATAACTTTAAACCTCTAATTTCCATCACTTCCATTCTCCAAAAAAAAAACTGGAACTAAGAAGTTTAATATACGAAGATGAAAATAAGTACAAATTATATATTAGAGCAATTTCTCACTTATTTAAAAATATTTTTATGTTATTATGGAAGATTAAATTAGATTGTATTATACAGGATATTTCAAAAATACTTGACAAATACAGGCGCTTGTATCATACTTTGTGTTCGAGAATTACTCTTCAAATAGTTGTGGCCCAGGACTCCCAAACTTGTTACAAAGCTTCTGATTTTCCTGTTAACTGATTTCTCTATAACTTCAACTGCCTCTCTTGCAATATTGCAGTATCTACATTTATCATTTTCTGCCTTGCCTATGTTCTTAAGATGATATCTCACTGGACAGTGGCTAGTTGGAAGACCTATCATCATTCTTAAGTCAGACTTCTCGGGTTCCAGAAGTCTTGTAGTTTCTTTGTTGAAAGTTGTGAACTTTCTCGCTTGTTTTTGACCTGAGTATTCCTCCTTCTTCTGTTATTTTTTCCATTTTGGGACTTATGTATTCTTTAGATAAGCCATAAGACAGTTTAGGCCAAAGAAATAGGGCCGTCAGCAAATTCATTACACTCTAATCCCTCTGCTTTGGTACTCGCACGAAGGTATCCTTGTTGCTTTTTGTCAGTTGCTTTAATAAATGTCTATGTTCCTGGGCAATATTGGATTCGAATTTGTAAAATCTGAAAGCATTTAATGATGCCTGGCTATCTTAAAGTCTATATCTTTGTCCTTGAAACATGCTTAAAGTGTTGACTAAAGCTCTAGACCACTTGTACTCTTTCAGCGATGTTAGATCCATCTGTGGACAAGACGAGTGTCTGTTTTTTCAACCGTAGTAGGTACTTCAATACTGCCTATTTGATGGCTGTCCATCAGCACATCAAAGGGATAGACAATATTCTGCTTAATTGATATTGGGTCATTAGGTAATAATAATAATAATTATTATTATTATTATATTTATTTTCCTTATAGACAAATGCATTTGTATAGGATTAGTCACATTACTTAAACTAACTTATGCTACTTATGGACATTTTCATAAAATTCTCCTAATGTATAAAAACACTTATCTGTCAAGTATTGATTCAGCCTCATTTTAAAAGATCTTAAATGTTTAGCTTCTTTTATCTTAGAGGGTAATTTGTTATAGATATATGGACCCATGTAATCGGGTGAATCCATTGACAATTTATACTTGCAAAAGGGAATATATAAATTATCAACTTGTCGAGTCCCAATATTGTGGACATCTTTTGTCAACATCAATTTTGTTTTATTTTTAAAGACATATACACACAATTCATAAATAAGTACACTTACAAGAGTTAAAATTTTAAAATCTCTTAACAATCCTCTACATGATTCTGTATTGGAAACATTAGCAATACACCTTAAAATTCGTTTTTGAACGATAAAAGCCTCCGATGATAAGGTGGAGCTACCCCAAACACATATGCCATATCTTAGTCTAGATCCTACCTGTGCGTTGTATATATTTATTAATTGTTCTTGTGTCAGAATTGATTTTATATTTCTGAACAAATAGCAAACTGTATTTAATTTTGATATCAAGTTACCACAGTGAGCCTTCCAGTTTAGGCACTCATCCATTGTGATTCCTAAAAACTTACTTTGCTGTTCACATTTTAATGTGACATTATTTATTTTAATATTTAATTTGCGGCATTCCTTTTGCCTGTGGTGAAATCTTATAAGCGTTGTTTTCTCTTGGTTCATAAAAAGTGAATTATTATTGTACCAATTACACACTGTCTCTAACACATTATTACATTTATATGTCAGGAAATCGTCCGATGTATCGGTGATCAGTAGAGATTTATCGTCCGCATACAGTACTGAGAATGCGTTTGGTGTCCAATTCTCAATGTCGTCTGTGTATAATATATACAGTATTGGACCCAATACAGAACCTTGAGGGCCACCGCATTCACGGTTACGTACTTGGAGTTGATTTTACAGGTGGTTTTGGAATCGGTGTGAGTTAAGCTTACAAATTGTTTACGCTCTTTTAGAAAAGAGGCTAACCAGTCAAGTGCAACTCCTCGTATGCCGTATAAATATAATTTGGCCAATAGTCCTGATCAACACAGTCGAATGCCCTACTTAGATCGCAAAAGATTCCAACTGGGCATTCTCCTTCCTCTATATGTTCTATTAATTTTTTATAGTAAGAGTACACAGCAGTACTAGTTGATGTATTGGCACGAAACCCGTGCTGATTTTCCGAAATTATATTGTGTTTCTCAATAAATTTTGAGAGCCGCGCAAGATATGAATATTCAAATATTTTTGAAAAACAAGGAGGAATCGTGACTGGTCGATAATTCTCCATATCTTGTGGATCATATTTTTTATGAATAGGTATAACTTTACCTATTTTTACGGTTTTCGGGAAACTTCCTGTAGTAACCATCAAGATCGCCTGGTTTGAATTTAAGTACCTGCTGAAGCTTTAGGGCACCAAGTACCTGCCTTTTTCATCACATACAGATGTAGAACAAACAGGCCCATGGTTGTTTCCACAGCTGCTGAACAACAAGAACACATTGCCCGTGTAATTCCTAAACAGATTCTAATTGCAATTTCTGCAACTTTCCTCGTGACATAGGACTAATAGGAGAGCCAGTCTCTGTCTAATATGTGCGTAACTATATCGGCATATCTTGATATTAGTAGTAGTTGAAAACGAATATAAATTAACATTGCCCACCAGTAACATCCCGTGGAACAAAGATTTTATCTTTTCCGGTAGGTATCGAATATCTTCAATGGAAAGTACGCCGTTGTTCATTTTAGAATAATTAAGCCAGCAAATAAATTATCTGAATTTTATTAATGAACGTACACAAATGCACCGAACGACACTTTACCACGCTTTTTGTTTTGACTACATTATTTTCTACGCATCTGTAGCGTTGCGAAGACTTTTTCCTTTACAAACAATGCCGCCTCATTAAATTCTGACGCGTTTAACCAAATTAACCGTCCATTCTAATAATAAGCATGCTCTCTACATGTTATACTATAGATGTTAAAAAAACCCAACCATTATCTCATTAACGTAGTACTTGCACATTAACATCCTTTGTTCGGTATTTTTTGTAAGAAAGAACTAATCGTTCAAAATATTGTTAATTGGGAAGTAAACAATTTTAGAGGCTTAAGTCTTTCAGTGCAATAAGTTTAACTAGTCTGTTTATTACATTGATCTTTTGTTTGCGCCACGTCGCTCTAATTGGTTAAATTGTTTAATTAAATCTAAACCGTTTAAGACGGCTAATTAATGCGAGCATAATTTTCAATCTGTTAAGAGGGTTCAGTGACTATACCTGTCACAACTTGTTAGCGTTTTCTGTTAACGTGACTTTATTATCTTATTAAACAGAAATTATTTAATTATGGAAATCTCATGTCTTGTAGGGCTGGCAAATATAGGTATTGTGTAGAATCATCCGAATTATTACCATTATTTTTGCAAGACGTTGGTAAACTATGTTGACAGAAGAATCAACCATAATCGAAGAAAAAAGAATGACAATTTAACTGTAATATATTTTATTTCTATACAGATTCTATTTAGTCGAGGAAATATAGCATTCCACTACTGTCGAAAAAGGTACAGTGAGTCGGATCAATATTCGTTTTTTTGCATTCGATTCCTTGATGCATTTATTCCATTTGTTACATGTTTTAATCTTATACAAATGGAAAATTGCACTTGTGTATCGAAAAATGCAGTGTTCGGTAATACATGGTGGAAATTAGCCCAATTTGGTTACTTGGGGGGTTTTGGGGTCGCCGATCGTGAATATAATTCAAGAAGTGCCTCGATGTACCTAGGGACCAGGAAGTACTGGTGTGAGGCTCATCCTCGTAGTTTTTCTCTACATTTGCTCTGAAATCCAACCACAATCTTTACTCGGAGGTTTTTGAAGTCGCTGATCACGATTTTGATGTTCATTTATTATCTTCCCCAATATTATGGGGATTAGGACGTCCTGGTTGTTTGGGCCACCCCTTGGACATTTACGCGAGTTTTCATTGAAACGCATTGAATTTTGTCACTAGGAGGATTTTGGGGTTGTTGATTTCAAACCACATCATTCCCCACCAGTGACAAAGCGTGTGACGTTTCCCTTATATATCACCGCCACATCGTTTGGCCCACTAAGTATATATACAAACGGCTATATTGAGTTCGTTAGAAACGCGTATAAGGCCTGGCTTTAACCCAGGAGGGTCGGGTTAGATTCCCGGTACCGGAACCAGATGTGGCGTGTGACGTGTCCCTTACGTCTCACCGCCACATCATTAGGCTTTCTAAGTATATATACGAGCGGCCATGTTGAGTTCGTTGGAAAAGCGTAAAGGCAGTGGCTACTCCAGCCTTACTGACCGAGTTCACGGAGTAGCCACGGAACGAAACGCTAATATTTTCAAGCTCCACAGTTGGTGACCCCGACGTGATCTGAACACGCAACGTGATTTACGACGTACTCTACACCTACTCTACACGCTACGGAGACACGCGCACAAGCATGTTCGAGTTTGAGTTATTTCCTCCTCGAGTATTGCATTGCTTAGCCCCTCTCCTAGGATTGTGCTGATGCGGGTAGAGTGCGTCAAGTAAAGAGTGGGTACTCGTTTCGTTTCTGTCCAGTTTATCCATCATTTTTCTTCTACCATCAGGTTTCTCGTGACTTTGTCACTGATGGGGGAATAATGCGGCGTGTGACATGTCGCTAATATTTTCAAGCTGCATGTGGAGCTTAAAAATGTTAGCGTTTCGTTCCGTGGCTACTCCGTGAACTCGTCAGTAAGGCTGTAGTAGCCACTGCCTTATTCGCTTTTCCAGTTTTTTTTAATAATAGACTTCATCTAATATAAAAGTACTATTTCAAAGATAAAATCTAAGATAAAAAAAACCCAACGATAAAAAGAAATTCTGATGGCGGTGTTGAATTCAGGAGGTCAAAATACATAAAGATTAGTAGGTCTGGTTTCTGGGTCTGAAGTTTTTTTGCGGGGCTGTGTAATCAAAGAACAAAAATAATCGTAAATACTAGTTTTTTGAAAAGAAAAGCTTAAAAACACGTTCATTTTTTAAATGCTTATATCTCGAGAAGGGTGAGGTTAGGTAAAAAAAAGTCAAGAGACAAGAAATGCGCACATTTGTCCCGGTTTACGACCGGAAATCGAAAAAGCACCAGTTCCCATGACCCTGACTTTGTTCGAAACATCTTTAGGAACATTTTGCATCGTCTCGCATAAAGATCAGGTGCGGCGGGAGTCTCATGTTGGGGTTTACGCCTATTGCCTGCTTCATTTCCAGCAGTTGCCTGTTAAATATCATCATTACGGTTTGAAAAATCATTGGTAGAGTACAGTATCGATCCAGTCTACCGGCAAAAGTGTCCATAATTTGAAGTTTGGTCAAGGGAACTTTTTGTTCAGAATGATTTGAACTACAAACTACAACATATCAAAAACTCGGCTAATTTGACGGAAATAGTTTTTTCATGTAATGTGTGTCCTCCCCAAACACATTTTAAGAAATTTATTTTTACTCCACACTCCACTATTACTATTAATGTAGTATAGGTTTTACTTTTTTACATATACTACTTAGTATTCTAAGTAATAAATATATAAATATTTTTTTTAAGTTTATTTTCCCCGAATTTTTCATGATCGTTATGTCATATGTGAATGGCGTGGGTGTGAAAATAATATTACCCACCGACATTGCTAGTGCCGGAGCTGGAGATCGAACCCAGTACACAACAGGCAGTCTGCCCAAGCGTACTTTCCATTAATATGCTTTGCAGCTGATCTACCATAACATGCCGGTTAAGTAGTATCATAAATATTGTCTTTTGACTCTCACAGGTCGAAGGGGATCCTATGAGCAGCTATTGGACGCACTTGGAACCTCCCCTCTGAATATTTATGAAACTTCATTAATTTAGTTATTATAGGGCTCTCTGGCGCTGAGCTACGTGATGCAGTCCTCCATTCCACGGGTGCTACTATACTGACCGGCCTATCATCGCGAGACTTGCGCAATTCTTTTTGGCGGAAAATGAATCGAAACTAGTGAAATGTGACATCTACTTTTGAAAAATAAATTTCGGTTTTTTTCTTCTCACCCTCTGTTTTAAATTCTAAAAAAGATGATTTTCAAATTTGATCAAAATCGGTTAATATTATCACGTTTCTCAAGGGCCATGAATTTTGCCATATGATTCTTATGGAACAAAGATATTTTTTCGTAAATTTTCGTCAGAATCGTGATGATGCATTGAAATGAAAATCCGGTCTTTAGAATCGTTCAGATAATACAAATTACTGACTCCTTTTTAAATTGATCCCCCGTAAGACCCTTTTATGAGGTCCTAAAGATGACGTCATTGGATCATTCTGGGGTCCTATAAAAAGGTTTTGAGAGTTTAATATAAACAGAAATCATTAGTTCGCATCTTTAGCAATTCTGAAGAGAAAACTTGTGTGAGATTTTCAAATTACTGCATTTTCACGATTCTAACGCAAATTCACGAACAAATATCTTTAACTCATGAGAAATAAATGGTTCCGGTGATACGTGTTAATGTTAATCGATTTTGTTGAAATTTTGAGATCTCTTTTTTTTAATGGGAAACAACTCTAGGAGGTGAGACTAAATGAAATTTTAACTTGATTTTTTGAGCCACCCTAATCTAAAAATATTTCATTGACGTACCAAAAAAACTAAATGGAGAGTTAAACGTTGAAAATAATGCACCTAACGTTCAATTTACACATAATAATTACTATCCAACTATGTTTCTTAAACCAGTGAGTGAAAATGTGGTCTGTGATGTAACTATGCAATTGAAAAATACTAATTCATCGAGCTTTGACAATTCAAATGCAAAATTAATTAAACAATCTCTATATTATATCATTACACCTTTAATAAATTTAGTTAATTAGTCAGAAGATACATTTCTACGAATTCTAAAAATAACTAAAGTAATACCCCTCCAGAGAAGAAAGGTGATCGAACATTACCTGAGAATTAGCGTCCAGTTGCAATATTCTCAAGTATATCGAAAATTTTAGAAAGGGTGATAATTAACAGAATTGTGCAATTTATTTCACAACACAACATACTCACCAACTATCAACATGGGTTTCGCAAAGTCAGATCTACTGAAACAGCAATTTTAAATTTTGTATCCAATATTGCAAAGCTTTTGATTTAATAAATCACAATTTCCTTCTGAATAAACTATCTACATATGGACTAAGAGGAATAATTCATAATTGGCTCAAATGGTATCTCTCAGATCGAAACCAAGTTGTTATAGTGAATGGAGTTAAATCCAGTATGCAAAATATATCGTCTGCTGTTCCTCAAGGATCAGTCCTGGGACCACAGCTCTTTTTACTTTATGTAGATGACTTACCCAATAATGTGTTAATTAAAAACAACCTGATTATGTTTGCAGATGATAATTCTCATTTATGCCGTTCATATTTCTTAAGCAATGTTATTAGTAACACTAAAACGGAGATTTTTCAACTTTATTGGCTGGTTTAGGAATAATAAATTGTTTTGAAATTTTACACCAAGAATATCACGAATTTTTTAATGTAGTTTATTAAGAATTGAGGGTAAATCGATCCAACAAGTTGATTCGACTAAATTTCTTGGTGTAACAATAGATAATGCGCTTAGCTTGGAAACTCATGTCAATAACTTATCAAAACAATTAACCCCAGTATATTATGCAATTTATAGTTCACGTAAGATTACCAGTATGGAAACTATATAATACTACTATGCATATTTCTTCTTCAAAATTTCCTATGGTATTATTTTTTGGGCTCTTCTTCAAACGCACAAAGAGTTTTTATAATCCAAAAAAGGTAGTAAGAAATATGATAGTTGCATCAAAATACACTTCTTGTAGAGAAGTATTTAGGAAATAAGAAAATTTACCTCTAATTTGCATTTACATACTACACTACTACAGTCTATTATAAGAAACAATTTCAATCCATTTTTACCAAATGATTTTAATCGCGGCTACAATACTCAATCAGGTGACGACTTGTTAATTCCTCATCATAATTTATCCAAATATAAAAAGAGTCTGTGGGTATTATACTAATAAATTACCTGCCAGAATTAAGAATTTAGATAGTCGAGCTTTTATTAATATTATTAAAAATGTTTTAATTACAAAATATTACTATTCTCTACAAGAATTTTTGGAAAATGATATTGATATTTTAGTATAAATGTATATATAAATATGTGTACGTGTGTGTTTTTGTTTCATGTAAATGTTACTTAGTTTTTAACATTGTGTAATACTTGTTCTATCTATCAATTGTTGTATATCGATTCTTATATCTATTCTTTGTATGTTTTATCATAATTTTTATTGCACTGACTACTTTTGTTTTTCACATTGACGTGTCCCACACCATGTTACTATATGTTCTTTTGGACAATAAAGTTTATTATTATTATTATTATTATTATCATATACATACGTACATACGCACATTTTTAAAAACAACTTTTTCGTATTCATGGGGGTAGAGGAGGAAAAGCCATGCCTTTTATTGTCCCAGTGACCCAAAAAACAATCTTTAATTTCCCGTTGTGGCCGTGTCATTCTATATCAAACTCACTGATCCACGATAGCGGTATATATCGCCGTTCAAACAACAACAAAACAGACAATAGCCCCGGTTTCGATTTCTGACAAGAGAGCAACATTTTAGTGGATATTGTGTTTGTACAATGGCATAATTCTAATGAACGTCCATTTCTAGACAATCGGAGACTTGAAATGTATACGGCTAGGATTTCGCATTCAATGAGAATGAATTTGAATTTATAGCTCCTGTAGTTCATCGATTTTAGTTTGTAGATAACGTGTATTTGCATATAAGGGCTGTTCTTGCAAAATATTCAAACGGTGCGCCACACGCAGCCAACTTTGTTTGTTCCTACGCTCTATTCAACATTCAAAAGACGAAGAAAGTATTGAAATTGAATGAACTTATCGTTACATTGAATTTTGTTGGTTTTATTAGCCGTGTTTGAAGAGGGAATATGATGCACGAGCGGCCCAGCAGGATATTAAATTTTATGTGGTTATTTGTTATGTATTAGCAACGTTTTCGTCATTCAGTCCATTGAGGATACACTAAGAAATAAAAATAACGAATATGCCATAACATATTCTATAAAGTGTAAAAAATATAAGCACTATATTTGATTATTTTATACGGGTATACACTTTTTTAATGGGATTGTATTGGTTCTAAACCGTAAAAGACAGAAGATCGGCTGAATTAGAAAAAAGTTGTTCATTTTAAAGCTCGTTAGCCCTGGCACATTAATCATATTCCAAAAGAATATATAAAAAAATACTATTATACAAATATAAAACATAAAAAGGTAAAAATATATAACATAATAAACTTATATATACAGGGTGTTTGGTGCATGTGTGCCAAATTGAAATAGCGACAAAAAGGGTTATCTGCTATCCTTTCAGGCCCCTTAACACTTCCCATGCCCTGCTGGATTTTTGATATCGACCTTTTATCTTTTTAATGAAAAAATACCAAATTCTACATTTAAATTCAAATTATAAAAAAAAGTATTAGGCGTAGACTGCGAATTTCATTTTTATTTTGATGTGTATTGTTGAAGGGTTCTTTTAAATCCAAAATTACTGGCATTAGTCATCTAGTTGTTTTTTTATTCACTCGCAAAGTTTCGGAATAGGTAAAATTTAAATTTAAACTTAGAATTTACATGGCTATAAAAAAAAACGCAGAGCAACCGGAATCTTCCAACTCCCTCAAACATTCTCTAGTCTATCCTCTTGCTAGTGATGTGCCACATGTCATAAAAATCTTTTAATAACTTCGAGAATTCGCTAAATTAATGAATCGGGTGACATAAGGCTAATATTCAAAATTCCGAATAAAAAATTATTTTTGCTTAAATTATGCATGGGAAACAGGTAAGATCTGTTATCTCACTCTTGCGAAGTAAAATTTATCTTCTATTTCTTTCTGTTCATTGGTTTTCTTGAAATAAAGAAACAATTACATTTTTATCATTTATTAAAAAAAATTAAAAATCTTGCTCAAAGTGTTGGTCTCTGTTGCGAATGCAGGCCCGACATCTGCTTCGTATTTCGACAGTTGCTGTATGAAGTCGTATTTCCTCCCTAATTGTACCGAAAGCCGTTTCTATGCGTTGGACAAGTTCCTCCCTAGTCGCAACCTCCGTCGCGTACACGAGCTCTTTGGCACGTCCCCAGACATAAAAATCCAACGGAGTTAGGTCTGGGGAACGTGGAGGCTTTTGAATAGGGCCATCCTGCCCAATCCACGCATTTGGGAACACATTGTCTAGATATTCTCTTACAATCAATCGCCAGTGCGTGGGAAAGCCGTAATTTTGAAAAACTATAGGAGTATGCGTAGATTGGGCGGGATGGCCCTATTCAATGGCCTCCACGTTCCCCAGACCTAACTCCGTTGAATTGGGAGTTGGAAGATCCCAGTTGCCCTGAGTTTTTTTTTATAGCCATATAAAGTGTAAGTTTAAATTTAAATTTTACCTATTCCGAAAGTTTGCGAGTGAATAAAAAAATAACTAGATGACTTATGCCAGTAATTTTGGATTTAAAAGAACCCTTCCCGCCTAATACTTTTTTATAATTTGAATTTAAATGTAGAATTTGGGATTTTTTTTATTAAAAAGATAAAAGGTCGATATGAAAAATCCCGCAGGGCATGGGAAGTGTTAAGGGGCCTGAAAGGATAGCAGATAACCCTTTCTGTCGGTCATTTCAATTTGGCACACGATGCACCAAACACCCTGTATATATAATCGGATTACGAACATCGGTCAAGAGCTTGTGGTACAGAATTCATCTATGCTGTAGAAAGAGTCTTCTATCGCGGAATTCTTTAGCTCATTTCGAAACAATTTAAATATGGGTATAGTTTTAAAGGACCCCGTGTTATTAGCATTGGAAAAATCATTTCTGTGTAATTTTCTTCAAACTTTGAGAATAGGTTGTTCAAGGACAAAAAATGTAATATGAAAACATTGGGTTAATTACTTCCTTACAGAATCACAGTGACTGGAAAATCTTTGAATTTTGAAATATTATATTACAATTTTATTAGCAATTATTCCCACATACTGGATGGCAAGTACAGTATCAAAGTGTATTCGTTTAAAGAGACTTATATGGGAAATCTGGATATGGAAGTAGTGATTCCTCGGGCAGCGATTTTTTTTTACGAATTTGGTATTGAATAACCATTAGTCATTTTTTAAAATATCCTCAAGCACCCTTTGGATTTAGTTAATTGAACTAGTAATATTTTTCCGAAAATCTTATTATGGCAGCACAAATATTTACTCAGTAATCGTGATAATGGGATTGATGAGTAAACAGGATGATGTGAAATAACCGTACTATGAAAAATTACAGCGACAACGTCCACCAATGCCTCAATGCATCAATTTAATTAAAAAACAAATAATATACCACAATAATAAATGACAGCAAAATAAAAGAAGGCATTATTTATACACACTAGTTCTTTTCATATGAAGTCATTAGCCTTACGACGGTAAACATATGCTGTATAAATATAGTTAAGTTTTTATCGATACAAAGAGACGCCAGCGACATATCCAGCACCGGATTTTGATACACAGACCTCAATATTTTTACTATTTAATAAGTCTCGTCATTCCTATCACGCAGAGATTAACAAATTTTGAGCTTTTAGAAGATTAATAAGATAAGTTATCTTCGGCTGATTTGCAATAGAAATCTTGAATTCCGATTGATCGTTCGTGTAAATTACGTAATTAAATAATAGAAATATAATTTTCCATTCACATTTGAGGTTGTCTGAATATTTATGAGTCCTCTACATGGTACTTCCTGACTATTGTGCAGGCGACATCCAAGAAGTTTTATTGCAAATATACAGGGTCAATCAAATTCACCTGATTTTGAATTAAATAAAAGAAATACTTCTACAGCATGTACTCGAACTCATTTTATTGGAAAATGTAAAAGTTTTCTTTAAAGATATTTCTTCTTCCTCTTATTCATCTTCTTCCTCCTCTTATTCTTATTCTTCACGTCTTCACACACGTTTTGTGCAATGTTCTAGTTGGCCTTTCTTTACTGTATAGCACGTTAGACACCCTCACGCCATTTGTCGCATTTGTCTGTTAGTGAACAACTTAAGAGAAATTTATAGCAGGTTATTTTTTTTAAATAACGTCTATTTATCAGGCTCTGTAGATACATACTTGACATGTCAGATCAGAAATAGTCCACGAGTATAAACGGAAAACAACATTTTAATGATAAATAACTAACAAGTTATAGCCCAATCAACCTGTCATGATTTAATGTTAAATTTACCAAAATTAATACCCGGAAACAAAATATATAGTTGCGTAGAAGAAACAATTCTAAGAAAGATTTGTGTTTCGATGGATTCGATCTGAAGTGGCGAACTTAACCTAAAAAATTGAAGAAGTTGAAAAAAACAGTTTTTCGTAAATAACAAAAAAAACTATGACTAATCGAAAATAGTTGAATGAGAAAGTTGTAGGTGCTAAAGAGATCTTTCGATTGCTATTTTTTTTATTGATTGATTGATTTGCCAGCGTAAGGTGGGCACCTTACGCTGGCAAATCAGTCAATCAATCAATCAATCAATAAAAAAAATAATTGCTGCCAATTCCGGTGCATGGAGATTTGTTCCACCACGCAGCCCGATCGCCCGCCGAACGTCCATCTGCAGTCGCCCAGTCGTCTATTACATATTCGTGCGGCTCCACCCGACCGACAAACGGATCATCCCACCGTGTGCCGGAACAAACCCCCGGTGCTTTTATATACCGCCGGACCGGCTGCATACGCTGAATTGGACATTGGACATGCTTGCTGTCAGCAGCGAGAGCCGCAAGCCGCATGGGGTAGGAGTATAGGATGGAGCGTGTAGGTGTTTGTGAGATGTTTCTTCTTGTTTTCCTTCTGTCTTCATCGGATGGAAAGTGTAGGTGTTTGTGAGATGCTTCTTTTAGGTTTTCGTGCTTCTTTTTACTTTCAGGTTTTTTGTGAGATGCTTCTTTTTGGTTTCTATCTGTGATCATCTTCCCTCCTATTCTACTTCTGAGCTTTCTGTCTCTTCTGTTTCTGAGTCTGGCAGTGTGTATATCCTTGATATTTCTTTATTGTATTCCGTTTTTTGTTGTGCCGATTTTTCCCAGTGTGTATAATCCTTTCCTAGCTTATTCATAATCGTCTCGATTGTTGTTATCCATGTGTAGCATGGCCTCCCTATTTTCAGTCTGTTGCTGTTCAGTCGCAGCGCTTTCTTTAGTAGGTGTGTCGTGTCTCGTCTTTGTACGTGTCCCCAGTATTTCATTGCGTATGATTCTATTCTTTTGATTATTGTTCCTCCCTCTAGTAATGTTTTCTGTCGTTTTTGTGGTTTTCCTGTTTTTGCTAGCGATTGGACTGTGTCCCTTTCAGCTCTTCTCAGGATTCTTCTGTTGGCCGTTGCCGTTGCTGCGTTTTGACATGTATCATCGTAGGCATTATGATGGTGGTGTATATCTTTTTGTTTAGGCACCATGGTGGTTTATTTTCCCCAATGAAGGGTAGGAGACCTCTTGTGACTCTGTAGGCTGTTTTGATTCTTTCCCTTACTGTTTCCCTCCTTTTTAGTTGATTTGTTATGTATGTTTCTAGGTATTTCATTATATTTGTGGTTCTGTAGTCTCGTATTTTCTATTCTTCCCCACTTGTTGGACTTGTTTTTGTCAATGGGTCTCGGACCATTATTAGGCTCTTCTTGAAGTTTATTTTCATTCCAGAGGAATCCAGATGTGGTGTCATGTTTCTTAGAAATTTAACGATGTCTTGTTCTTCCTCGGCGATGATGAGTATATCGTCGGCGTATGCAAATGTGATTTGGGCTTTATCGTTCCATCGTTTCCATTGAAATTCTGATTCTTCTTTATTGTGCTTTCTATCACTTGGTCCAGGACTATGGTGAGTAATGATGGGGGAGGTAGGGGACATCCTTGTTTGACTCCTATATTCTTCATTTTTGATTCCGTCGTCTGTCCAAACCATTGTATTGCAGTGTTTTCGTGTCATTGTTGACCAATTTAGTTCATTTCCTGTTAATTGCTTTTCTATCTCCTCTTGGAGAGGTTAGGTCCTTGCACCATGTGTTTCTAACTGTTAAATCGAACAGATGTGCCAAGTTTTTTAGCGAGCTTCCATTATCGTTTGTCCATGTGTGGAATAAGATGGAAGGTTATATGCTCTCCTTCTTCTTGGTGTACTATTATTGTCCTGTTTTTCATATTTGCTGTTATTTTTTATATAATCAGCTCTTGTTTTCGTAGGGTTTTCGTTGCATTGGTATGTGCCTGTGATAAATATAAATTGCCATAGCACTTTCCAAGATATATCGAAAAAACCGTAAAAAATCAGCTTTTCTTGTTTCCCTGGCTTTTTCAAATTTACTTTTAAATACTTTTTATGAATATTATATATTTTTTAAACCTGTATTTTTCGAAAACTGTTTGAGCTAGACGAATGAAATAAAAAGGCTCTGTGTGACTATTAGTTGGTCTATATTATGTATTTATTTTAGATGTTTTAAATAGTTTTAATTATTTGAAAAATGAAAATAAAAATTACAAACGCCAAAAAAATATATAATATGGGTAATTACACTTGCTATTACTGCTAATTGTTTCAATAAAAACAAAGGGGTGGAACACTTCTAAAAAATTTAGTTCGTTAATGATTGGTTTTATGTACTTCTTATTTAATGCAATTATGTCATATATACATGCATAATAATATATAAAGTTACATTAAAAATTCATGTTAAAAGTGAATGTGTCCAAGACCAAAAAAAATACAAAACATGTGCCGGCATGACTGTTTTTCAAACTTCTTTTTCTCGAAAACTATTTTGGCTAGAAGAATGAAACAAAAAGGCTTTGTTAGACCATTAGTTGGTCTATATTACATATTTATTTTAGATTTTTTTTAATAATTTGAAAAGTAAAAATAAAAATTTGAGAATAATTTTTTTTACTGTTACAGCCGAGGTACAATCTCCAAAAAAATATATAATATTGGTTTATTACACTTACTATTTCTATTAATTGTTTCATTAAAACAGATGCGAACACTTGTAAAAAAAAATTAAGTTCGCTTATCGTTGGTTTAAGTACTTCTTATTTAATGCAATTATGTGATATCCACCTGCATAATAATGTATGAAGTTATAGCAAAAATTTGCGTTAAAAGAAAATGAATGCAAGACTCAGCGATTCGGTTTTCCGAATGTCTCTGATTAAGTGACCGACGTGGTTATTAGTTGATGGCATCCAAGGGGAAAGGGACATTTACGCCGTTCTTGCTATTGAAATTAAATGGCGAAAGAGGCTCAAATGCTCCTTGAACTTCTGCACCTAGTGACTATATGTATACAAATAAATTGTTACTTAAAATATCTGAAATAAATATATAACATAGACCAACTAATGGTCTAACAGAGCCTGTTGGTTTCATTCATTTTACTAAAACAGTTTTCGAGAAAAACAAGTTTAAAAAATAGTCGTGTCAGCGCATGTTTTACCAGTTATCGGAAGGACCAATGGAGGTCAGGGGCTGAATAGTGTTCTTATGACTTGCCAATATTGTAACATAAGTTATGTCAAAGATTTCTTTCTGGGGCCGTTTCACCTATCTTATCTTGCTACACCCTTTCCCCATGACAGGGACAGGCCAAGGAGTTCACTTAGAACCGATCGGCCAAGTTGACGGAAAACCTACCGTGCCAAAATGGGCTGATGGTGATGGCCATTCTAAGGGGTCCTTGTCAAGCTATGGAGTCTAATATAAAAGCAAAGCTAAATATAGTGGTAAGACACATAGAACTGTTTTACTCTCAATTTCGTTAGTAGAGTAAATAGTACAATTATAGGCAGATGAGCCTTTAATACTTTCTTTTTGAGTAGAGTTAAGTACTTTTTTGCGTCTGCTAAGCATTTTAGGATATAGATGAAGGCTGTTGTAAGATTACGTTTTTCTTTAAAGGTCTTTCTACAGCATTGATTTATTTTTAAAACAAAAATTAGCTTCATTTTTTTTCTTGACAAATACGCACTCTTTAATACTTGGAAGCTCTACCCTACACGAGAATAATAAAATCCATGTGACTATAGGCCAAAGCATAGTATTTGTTGAATAAAGAGTGAATCTTAACAGTACTATTGCAAAATATGCTTTATTTAAATGACAACACACAAGATCCTTGCGTCTATACCAGGATAGTAATTAATCAAATAACGTACCAATTAGTTTGAAGGCAACAGATTTCACTATTAACTATGACATTTCCACTTTCATTAGAACCAGTTTGTTCCTTAGATACCAAGTGTCTATAATTTTGATTTGTAGACATGTATCCGGAAATTCTACCGCATTGACAGTTTTGAATACTTGATATCCTACGTTCTTGTCGTCGGCATTTTCTGAAATGAACACCACGCCAAGATACTACAACTACTACAAATTATTTTGTCCTCGACCAAAGTACTTAAGGATTCTGGTGTATTATTGATCCAATTGTGAAACACAGTAGAATGTTGCATGTTATTTCTAAAACAAACATTATATAATTCACTGTTTGCTAAAAAAATTTCTATAACTGTTTGCTAGTCAAGTGAATCATATGTCGTGAATCTGTGAGAGTTGAACATGTGTTTATAGGAACGCGTTTATTTTTAGCATCCGAGTACTTTCTCCAAATATTGATGATTTCCCCGAAATATCTTGTACCTGTCTGAAAGTTAGTTTTCCTGTGAATCTAAATATGTTGAAATATCCAACCCTTTTCAAACTTGAGTATTTTTTCGAAACGGTCCTGTATTCAATCCCTTTCATAGCCGGCGTCTAGTGCACATGAATGTGATAACGTAAAAACTGCGTGCTTTATGACTGGAACTTATTATAAATAAAAATTTACCGTCAAATATTGATTTTATGCAAGACGTTTTCTTGTTCAATGAACTAAAGTAGTATAACTTGACATTTTCCTATGTATATTTACTTTCTCACACATCACTAGTTTACCCTTTAATATTCAGTCTGTCGCTTATTTTTTTCACAGAGCGAGATGCAAGGAAAATTTATAACATGCGTTATAGATTAAGATTGAAATTATTTAGCAAGTATCATTCATTTGTTCTTATTTTCTAATAGTTTATTTATTGTTCTACATGTCCACCTGCTTACCAAATGTGTGTAACGACTGTGACATATGTTTCTAATTTTTTTACGATTTATTTTTTATATATTTCGTTTAACTTATGATGTCCTATTAATTTTTATTTACGCTCAAGTAATTAAACGAACATAAACTTTAATGTCATACCCCAGTAAATAAATCCTGGGAATATTGTCACTTTTGATGATGCCACCTAACATGTGAAAATGAGCTTATGCACCTTCGAGATGAATATCAAATAATAACCTCTAAGAATTATGATTCTGGGCTTACACTTGGTGTTCATTAATTGGTTAAATAAACAAAAAACGAGTTAACAATAATCATTAGAGTTTTCCACTCAGAGGTTTCAGATGAAAACTAAAAAGAAGCATGGAAACTTTAAAGAAGCATCTCATAAACACCTACACGTCCCATCCTATGTTCTTACTTCATGCGGCTCTCGCTGCTGACAACAAGCATGTTCCATGTCCAACCCAGCGTATGCAGCCGGTCCGGCGGTATATAAAACATCCGAGGTTTAGTTCTGGCACGCGGTTTGGCCGCCCGTTGGGCGTACTCGGCGAACGACCGAGCCGCGTGTTGGAACGAACCTCCAGAATGAATACCTAAAATTGGCAGCGATGCTCACATTACGCTGACAAATCAATCAATCAATCAGTAAAGGGCTTTGTCGACTGAAAATGTAAACCATGCACCTATTGGAATCTTGCCCATATTCTTGATTGTATTTTTCGGTCACGGATTATTAGGGGTCGAGCTTGACCGCTTTGGCCCAATCATCGCTGTAGACCTGGGCCGGTCTCGTAAGGGGTAGGCCTGCTGTTTTCATCACCCCCCCCCCCCCCCCCAGTGCGGACGGTGTTAGCGACCTCCCCTGGTCCTGGCTGTTGGATCCTGTCAGCTGGGTCTTTTCTTCTGGCGCTTTTCTGCCTTGGTCTTCTTTCTTCGTTGGCATGTCGGCTCCCGGGAGCGCCTTTAGTCTGTCGTGAGAGAGAACAATTAGGAGTTTAGAGGGATTTGGGGGTGTTGATTAGTCGAAAGCCCAGGGTGTCAATTGGCATCATGTGGTCCGTCAGAAAGGAAGTTTGGGGTCAAGGATTGCGTTCAGCTAAAGGTGCGTTCTTAGCGTCTGAAGCCTGCACAGTCTAAAGATAAGGGTACCAAGCTGGTTATTTGCTAGGTACCCCCGGGATCGGGTAATTGGGTGTTTTGGTCATTGTCTCCTTGCGCCATGGCTCGAAGATCGGGCTGAAACATATAAAGGGTTAGCTATACTTACCCATTTTCCAGGATCTGGAGCTTCGGTCTTTTGTACCTCGGAGCGTCGTTGGAGTCATAGTCAGTCGCCTGTCTGACCAGCGGATTCCCATGCTTTGCAGCACGGGCGTATAGTTTCTTCGCTCTGTCCCGGATGACTTCAAATACTGGGTGTAGTCCAGTATCTGAAGATGTCGGTGTTTCTGACAAACTATGGTGCATCCACGGCACACTTAAGTGCGTCGTTTTCCACGGCTTGTATCCTCTTCAGATAGGTGGCTGCTTGGTATCCCCAGGCAACGGAGACGTAGGTCAGAACAGGTGCAGTGAGGGTCCTGATAATCGTGAGCTTATTCCTCAGGTTGGCTCTGTCTCCCTATCATAGGGTAGAGTAGATTCCTCCTCGTCCTTACTTTCTGTATTATCGCTTCCGTGTTCTGTCTCCAAGTCAGGCCTGGATCCATGATAACTCCGATATACTTGACGGTATCGTGCCATTGGATATTCTCACCATTCATGGAGACGTGTCCTGTGGGAGTTTGTTTCCTGACTCTCTTGAAGAGGATGATTTTGACTTTCCACTTGCCGCACCACTCTTACAGAAGGGAGGTTGCGGGCGGCAAGTCTTGCACTCCATGATCTTACGATTAAGGCCGTGTCGTCTGCGTAGAGCGCCAAAGAAGTCCTCGCGGTTCTTGCCATCTCGGAGGTGTAAATGGTGAACAGGTGGGGGGAGAGTACCGATCCCTGCGGCACGCCTAATTCCATCGACCTGTAGTTCGATAGTTTGTCAGCAATCTTCACATGGAGTTGCCTCCGATAAAAGTAGAATCTCACCAACTTGACGATGCCACCAGAATAACCCATCAACAGCATCTTCGCCAGGAGACCTTCGTTCCAAACCCTATCGAATGCCTTGGCTACGTCTAAGAAGATCACTCCTGTGACTTGTCGATAGTTGAAACCTTGATGTACTCCGTTAGACGAAGTACTTGGAGCTCGGTGGAATGTTCTGGTCGGTAGGCGATCATCTGAGATGATCTGGGGCTCGTCGGTTAGGTTTTAAGTCTCTTCAGGATGATCCTCTCTGCCACTTTACTCATCGCCGGTAGAAGACTGATGGGCATGTATAACTAGAAGGAAAGGTTAAACTCTTACCTGGTTTGGCAATCATGATGACGTCTGCTTGCTTCCACTTGGTGGGGAAATAACGTAGTCTCAAAATGGCGTTGATAATGTTCACCATTGCTGCTACTCCTTTGAGGGTAACTTCTTGAGTACCAAGTTTCCTATTCCGTCGCAACCCGGCGCTTTGCGGGGTTTGAGGCTTTTCGGGATTTCCCTGACTTCTTCAGGAGAAGTCGGGGGGATTATTTCTTCATCCGGCATTCGTCGCAGCCTTCTGACTATGCGTATTACGTCGTCCTCCTATTCGTCCTTGTCGTCCATCTGGTTTTCCCTACACTGCAGTTCCAAGCTGCCAGCAAAAGCCTCGGCTTTTTCCTGTCGAATATAGACAATACTATTCTCTTCGTGGGTGGGCGGGACTGGTTTTCGCTTGGCACTCAGAGCCTTCTGGGTAGTCCACATGCTTCTGTCCTGGGGGTCTAGCGGCTCTAGGTGACGTTGCCATCTGTTATGTCTATGTTCTTGCAAGGCTTCTTTAACTCTTCGAATTACTTAGTTGTATTCCCTTCGGTGTTCAGGGAGTCTTGTCCTCTGCGCCAGTTTCTCAACCCTTCTTATGTCTCGAATGAGCTGTATGGTATCTTCAGGGAGTTCGCCAATCGGCATTGCAACTCTTCTCGTTACAGTTTCCATCGTGCTTTCCGTTAGCGCTGCCTGGGCGTGCCGAGAGCTAACGGAAAAAGTACCTTGTTTTTCTTCGGGAATTGCTTGAGTCGAATTTGTGATTAAATAGGGCGGGTTAATTTTGACCCGATAACTTGCGTCCTCTACAGTGGAATATGGGACAAAACAGGTTCCCATAGATATCAAGCACTAAGTTCACCTGGCAATTGGCGTCATCTACAGTAATATGGCTTCCCCTAAATATAAAACATATACAAAAACTTAATGTGCTTTATATCTACAGCTAGCTAATTATTCCCTAGTCGGTGAAAAACCCATTTCTTTTGTCTAGAGTCCTTCTGATTTTTGTCAGTTGAGGGAAAACCCGACTAGTTTCCTACCTAGTGTATAGTAAGGTTGGGGTTCCTGCACGATTTGAGTCTACTGTGATAATTAGTTTAAACAGTATCCCGATTTGATTTTGCGTTTAATAAAGCAATTTTAGCTGACCGAGCCAAATGTTCCCATGATTTGGAGCTTGTGGGGATCTAGTTTTGATGTTGTTAACTGGCAATAAAACACTTCCGCTTTAGAAAAGATATTACAGAATACTTTACAGTTATTGCCGACTTCATTTTCAGGCCTGTGAACTATCGTCCTGACTTTCTACGAAGTCGCGCTGTTTTATGGAAAATAATTTTAATTTATTTAACATTGATTGCATTAAAAATGATGGTCATTTCGATTTTGTGAATTTTTAAAAATTTACCGTTTTATAACAAATGCTACTAGCCGAGACACATTTTCTCTCTTTTTCCTTTTTGTCCCAGCTCAAAGGGGGTATTGAAAAATGCTTTATAGATGAAAAAAGTGTTATTTTAACCTAAGAATCTTTCTTAAATGTTTGGCGGTTATACTCTTGACACATATAAATCCCATATGCGACGCTCCTTTGATCTAGCAGAAATGCCGCCGATGACCTCGGACTTTTACTATGGATTTGACACGTCAAGATTAAATACGCTCGGGATGAGTCGAGTATTCCGAATCTGAATTTTAGTACCTGACTGAAATAGGTAATAGAGGATTTTAATCGTATAATTATAATATCTGCATCATACAATACATTTAGCTACATCGCATAACTCCTTACATTGCCCATTTGTATCATTTGTAACGCTTATTTTAAAATATTAGTGAAATATGTACGTCTTACAAAAATTCAATCTTTTATTGCAGCTAAATTGTTTATGCGTACGAGTCTCGGCTCTTTAACGTGGATATATCTCTGCTAGTGTTGCACAAAATATCTCTGTCCTTTTCAGTGTCGCATATGGATTTATATGTGCTCTTGGTCACCCTGTATACCATCAAAAATGAAGCGAATAATTATCAACAGAACAGTCATTAAACAAATATCAACTGCAATTAAATTTATCATAAATTTCCAATAAAGCCGTACATTTCGTCATAATGGCATATCCAACAGGTCATTTAAATTACACCAACATTTTTGTGATAAAATCATTCCTTTACCGTGTAATTTATGATTCATTTTCTTTGTTTGAAGTCAGTGTTTAATGAAGATATGGTTCTATTAGGTTAACCACGACAAAATCATATTTTTTCACCTGATTTCATTCTAGCTCGGTGAACGTTCAGCTTCTGTAGGCATCGATCAAACTTGACGTACAGAGTGAGTGACACCAAACAATTTATTATGTGTTAATCTTATAGAAGTGACTTCTTCGTTAATTAACGATATTAGCCTTTTGTTGTTGATTGGATTCCAAATTATTATAAATTATTTTTAGCACGGGGGCGTCTATATCTAGTATTACACCTCTCATTCAATCAAATTGGAATATTGTATGTAATTGGTCAAACATTTATAATGGTAATCGTAAAAAAAAAAATTTACAGAAATCTGTTTCACATACTACGCTGAACGAATAAAAACATATCGAATAAAAACTCTATACAGATTCGGCAAATATAATTCGTGATAAAGTCGGGTACAATTTAAGCTGACTTGTGTCATGGCCGCTAAATCGTCTGAACTAAGATTTTATTTGATGCATAAGAAATGCCAGTAATTCTCAAACAGTTGCTCTTCTGTAACAGCAATGATGTCGCTAAATAATTATAAAAAAATAGGAAAGATGTTATCATAAAATGTTAAGATTATTAATTTAGTAACTTCGTCATTTTAGTGGAATTCTGATTATGCAGTGTCCGCCATAAAGTTGGCTACATATGGGAAATAATTGTATTATTAACATTTCTAAAAAAAACTCTATTCGGGGTTAGTTTATGCATGTCCGACAACAAAAAATTACATTTTGACACATGTTATGTGATCACCGGTTTTGCAGGGCTGTAAAAAATAGTTGACGGTGGTACCGAATAATGGGTCAAATTGTTAAGATATTGAAAAATGTTATTAAGAAAAAGTTCATAGAATACAACAAGGGCCCCTATATCAATTTTGAAGCAGATATGTGGAAACTAAAAAAAATGCAACTTTTACCCCTACCATTAATTACTAAAAAATCATAAATTCTTGTCTCTATTTCACAAATATTTGACTAGTTTCGACAAAGACTTTATGCATTTTAGTTGAATAAAGGTATTTGCATGTAGAAAAGAAACGAACCCCCAATAGTATTTTTTAGAAATCTCAATAATACAAATTTTTCCCATATGTAGCCAACTTTATGGCGGACGCTATAGGTATATAGGCTCGGGCACAAATGAAACTGATAGCAAAAAATGAATTGCCCAATTCAGGCAATAACAATGAGTTATCAAAAAAAGATATCAATAACTAATTTTGTTACAGTCCAGCAAGAACCACGGGGAGATATGGGCATTTCTTGCCAGGAAAGAATAGGATCGTAGTATTAGTAATGGAAATGATGTTAGTAAAAATAAAATATTTCATATAATAAAAAAAGATCTGAAATCTTTATGAGAATAACGAAAATAAATTATTTTTCTTTTAGCAGTAATAAACAAATATTCTGGTTGACAAAATATATATTAAAAAAAATTGTAATTTTAAAACAAATAAATTAAAACAATTTTGAAAGAACAACGCATTGGCACGTTTTCATAAACACTAAAACACTTGAACACTAGACGCTCAATTTGCGACACTTTTCATAAACAATACAACACTACACTTGAACAATTTATCTACTCGACGCACGTTTCACCATTCGTGTATTAATACATAACGTAAGAAAGTCAATCGACTTTTAGAGATAAACACGCGCTAGTAGTAATAAAAGACACATTTTTGGGGAAAATAAAGTTTTAACAGAACTCGCGGCGCCGCTTAATAAAATAAACATTTTAGAAAAAAAAGTATTAACTTTTATTAGAGCTTAAATAAAATAAAGTAGAAGTGAGGATCGAGATAGAACTCGCAACCACCCCATTTACATTTATTGCTGCTCGAATATCTTACCGATTGAGCTACGCGATCCTATGTTCATTACTTTCTAATACGTGTAATATGTACATACCAGAAAATTGTAAGACTTAGTGGTTTGACATTGTTTGTTTGATGGATGAATATCCACTATTTGTCACTAAAAATAACTTAAATATTTCATATAAACACGTTTTTCATATTAACAGTGGTGTTAGTTCACGGGAATAAATAATATTCGTCGTCAATTACACAGTTTGAGAATCGCTGAGCTTATGACTATGTTTCTCACTCCTCAGTGTACATTTCATATTTCCGTCTCAAAAGAAGTGAGAAAGAATCTTGGTAGACATACATTGATAATGTCTTTAGGCTATTGCTTTAAGTTTGTGTGCAAGAGATAGTGAAAACATGTGCGCAACATGAATTCATACATCGGTCATTTTAAACTAGACCCGACTTTATAGGGAATATACTTCCTATTGAAAGCAGAATGCGTGGGGTCGTTGACCCGGTCAAACGGTGGTGGTATGAACGAATACCAATGCCCTGCGTTGATCTACGACAAAGCGTGGTTTACCTACGCAGATACACGTTTACATATCACGAACTACAATTGCCGAATCTGTATGTGTCTGCATGTATGTGTGGGTATATATCACTTCTTGTAATCGCGATAACTTCTGTTAGATCAAGAATTTTTCATTTAAATTTATTACGTGAGTAAAATAGCATAGTAGAATAGTCCCTAACGAAACTGAAAAACCATATTTTATTATAATATTAGGGCAAAAATACGAAAATGTACATAATATCGATAGTATAATATGCTGTGCTTCTCTAAAGTTTGATTAAACTTTACGTAGATTAGGAGATACATAAATTTTGCTGTATAGTTTTGCTAGGGAATTTGTAATTAGACTATTATGAAACGGGTGAAAATTGTCGTCAGATCCTGCTGTTTAAATATTTCTTCTTGCACTGCTTTTTCCCCTTCCGCTTCGTCTTCTTTCTCTTCTTTTTCCTATTCTTCTTCATCTTCCTCTTCTCTATACTCTTTCTTCTTCGGACCATTCTCGACTGCAACTTATTTTCGCTTAATTTCGCAAATGCTGTTATCTAAGCTTTTGAAATTGTTGTTCCTCATTAGATCAAATTTATTAAACGTTGACAATTCACACCAAGAAGGGAACATCAACAAAGTCACGAGTATTAAATATTTATGATCTTCATTTTTGTAATAAAACTTTGATCTTTATTTGTTAACATCAATAACTAATATTATTACACTCATGTTCCTTATTATATTGTCGTACAGTCATACTATCAGCAAACTACTTCTTATGATGTACATTTTTTTGGTAAGCACTTGTTGAATGTGCTGGTATCGAGTTCGATAAGGCAGTCCTAACATACATCGGATATATTTTTTTTGTGCTGAGAACAATCTGAAGCACTGCGAATCTGCACCCCAAAACATAACCCCGTAGTGCAAGTGGGATTGTATATGAGCGAAATAATAAACTTTCAACGACTCTAGAGATACCCGTTATTTTATAAATCGGCAAACATAGATTGCACTATTTAATGTCACCACCAATCCATCAATATGAGTTTGCCACGATGTGGTATTTTGGATTGTTAGGCCCAAAAACTTTGTTGATTCGGAATTTAGTATAGTACCTATGACCATTTAAACTGATATAAATGGATTGAGTTCTATTAAAAATTTTATCGAAAACCATTACACTCGTTTTATCTTGATTTAAACGAAAATAATTATTTTTACACCAATCTATCATTTTTTTAATGACGTTGTTACAACTGAGAGTTTTTTTATAGTCGTACTATTTACTACTGCCGTGCTATCATCTGCAAACTGGTAAAACGAGAAAAGGTCAATAAAAGATGGCATATCACCAACGTACAGTGAAAACAATAAGGGGCACAAAATGCGGTACCCCTTGCGATATTATTACTTTTTCTGATACCGTGTGTATTTCAGTAATGGCATTTTCCATCCCACCACTACTACATTATTAAAAAGGTTAACAAAATTGAAGACAGATATTAACTTGAAATTTGGTACACGTATGTATTATAACGTAATCTTAAACTAGATTATGTTTTGAACTCATTCCGTTAAAGGGTTGGGGGTAAAATAGGGGTGAGAAAGTGAAGCAAACTGGTAAGTCTAGAAACTTGGGATTTACTGTATATACTAGAAGCCAAGATCTCCTTTTTTTAAATGGCATTTTTCAACATAACCACCCCCCGCTCCATTATTAAAGGGGTTAACAAAATAAAATTAAGATATTGACTTAAAATTTACTACAGGTATATAGTATAACGAGATCTGAAACTATATAGTATTTTGAGTTTATTTCCTTGAATGATTGGTGGTGAAATAGGGATAGATATGTATAGCAAGCTAATAGGAGTTCAGAAACTTGGGAATTGGTGTATATACTAGAAGGCAAAGTCTCAAATTTTTCTTTGACATTTTCCACCCCTCACCACTACTAATATTAAAAGAGTTTTAAATTTGATACACGTATGTATTATAACGATATATGAAACTAGATTATACTTTGAGATGATTGCGTTGGAGGGTTGGGGTGAAATAGGGTAAATAAGGGTAAATAAATAAAGCAGGCTAGTAAGAATCCAGAAACTTGAGATTTGGTGTAGGTGTATACTAAAATCCGAGGTCTTAAATTTTTATATGATATCTGCCAACCTCACCAGCGTACCACCTCGACTCCACTTTTAGTAACGTCGTATAGTGGAGAATTTTATCTTAAAGTAGACAAAAATCGTTAAACATCTTAGAAGTGGAGTAAATGTAAAAGTCTAAATCACCTAAAAAGGCAATATCTTTCCACATCATTTTTTTTGCTTGTACTTAATGTAAACATTACAGAAAATGCAGTAAAACGTTCTGGAGTAAATCAGAGTCCGAGAGGATATTTGTTTAAACAAAATTTTCAAATAAATCCCTTTTCAAAATAATTTGTGTTTGTTTTCTTAATGTAGCTGTGCGTATATATCGCCTATCACGATAAAGAAAGAAAAATTGATTGACTGATTGATTTGCCGTCGTAAGGTGGGCATTGCTGGCGCTTCCGGGCATCCATGGAGGTTCGTTCCAACACGCAGCTTGGTCGTCCGTTGATCGTGCCCAACGGACGGCCAAACCGCGTGCCGGAACCAAATCTTGGATGTTTTATATACCGCCGGACCGGCTGCTTACGCCGGGTTGGACATTGGACATGCTTGTTGTCAGCAGCGAGAGCCGCATGACGCATGGGGTGAGAATACAGGATGGGAAGTGTAGGTGTTTGTGAGATGCTCCTTTTAGTTTTCCATGCTTCTATTTAGTTTCCATCTGTCATCATCCGCTGAAGTGTTCAAGTGTTTACGAGATGCTTCATTTCAGTTTACATGCTTCTTTTAAGTTTCCATCCATCATCAGCTCTCTATTTTTCTACTTCTAAGTTTTCTGTTTCTTCTGTTTCTGAATCTGGCAGCTTTTATTTTTTATTTAATTTTTGTTTCGTTTGTATTTATTAACCGCTCCACAGGTAAATATCCATTTACAGTGGAGTAGCTGGGAAGGGCCTTATCTGGCGGTTATATTTTTGCGCATTATGAGAAAAAGGTCCGGAAGGATAGTTTGCTCACCCTGTAGGTATGTCGTTTCTTTTAAACAGTCGGTTTCAATTTACAGTAATTATTCTCAGCAGCCGCCCCCCAACACCGGGCACTCTCCATTTCACTACCTATATGTTTTCTCTTTTGTATACCAAACTGTCCTGTGACAAGGATCAACAAACCAATAAACAAATATCTCTTCAATTCCAATTTCCGACTTTTCAATTTAAACAAGGAAACAGACTTCATTAATGAGCTAAGCTAAATTAGAATAAAGTATATAAAACCTATCTGTCTCCTTCTCATATGTCTAGCTGGCTGTTACCCACCCTATATTACCCACTTGAAGACGGGATAAAAAACAATATTCTGAATCAAGAATCCGCTGCCTCAACCGGTAAGCAAATAAACAAATTCCCCATATAAAACTAATAACTCTGCAGCAAGAAGCAAAAAGTTTATAGTAAATAAATTATTTCTTAAACAAAAGTACCCGTTCCACATGAAGAATTCATTCATTCGCGTATATATGAAACAATGGATTTCCGAATCACAACATTGTTCCCATCTGTGAAGCATTAGTAAATCAATATTTTAGTAATAAATAAAATAAAAATAAGACTTATCTTTCATCCTTTTCTTATGTTACTACTTCCACTAGTTAGAAGCCAGTCCGTTGCCTTTCGCTTCGCACTAGTCTCGGTCGTCATAGGTACATGCACTTGTGGATAATTTACGAGTTTATGACATGGTCCCATTGGACGTGTTTATTTTCTTTCATCAGGGTTATCTTATGTTGTCAGATGTCTGTACTTTTGTTGAGCTGCCCATATACGCCTTTAGTGATGCCATAATATCAAATATCAGCTATATGAAATAGCCAAATTTATGCTAATTTATATCAACTAATGTAGGATTGTCAGTCTTCATTTCAACACATTTTTGCGCGTATTCATACCGTTTTTATTCGAGTTTTTCGAGATTTCATGGGATCCACTTAAAAACGCGTCTGCCTTCGTCGACGACCGAACCGAACTCTCACGATAAAGAAAGAAAAGTTAGTCATAAACTAAGAAAGAAAACAAGATCTATCCGAATATTTTTGGTCAATTTCTTAGATTCCAAGAGATTTGTCATTTTTACACATGGTGAATAATGCATATATATTGAAAACTATTAAAGTATACCAGTAGAGCTATGTCAAATATCAAATCGAGATATTGATATCAACAGAGTCGAATCATGAAACGTCGATTGTTTAAGTGCATCAAATTGTCAAATTTCCTCCATATTTCTTTATCCCTCTGAGACATGCACCATTAAGGAAACAGACAGTCAGCGTAATGACGCTTTCGAAACGTGAGTCTGAAGATGTTTGTTACGAATTCCCTGAATCACCAATCGCACCAACAGCTCAATTCTCCAAGAGAAACTTCCCCAGCATCGTACCCCCTGAATCTTCCCATTTCTTTGGTCACGTCATCCAAAGAGAGGACAGTCCAGAATGGTTGATAGTCCAGGGAACATCTGAACTATCTATGAGGCTGTTAGGCGTGCCATGCATCAAAAAGCGGCTAATTACAATAATACGTGAATAACCGAAGAACAAGAAAGAAAGTAACTAGCCTTGAGTTGGATAGTGAAAAAGATAAACAATTTTAATTATTATCATTGAAACTTCTACACTATTTACTTAACTTTGTCTTGCGCTTCAGCCATCCTCTCTATATATAAATGAAGTATACTATTAGTTGAAATTTCCCATAATCATCTACATTAACCTCTAATAAGCATTTGGGTAATCAACCTTAAAGCTGGTCAGAGTAATTTTGAATTACTTCCAGTAGCTAGCTAGATTACCGTTCTTTATTTCTAATAATACATTTATTTTCACCTCTATTATCATCAGTATGAGTACTAGTAAGAGGTTTAATCCTGTGAATTGTTGAAAAAGATAAAACTCTGGGAATGTCGAGAAGTGAAGTCGATAATATCGTAGTTTTATGTGTACAATAACGTCAGTGATGATAGTGCGGATCAGTTGCTTACCTGCAATTATACGTTTCTTTTCAATAAGTGCTGGGTGAATTCGGTTTCAGTTAATATGTTTTTAGTATAACTATGTTAATGGTGGTTTTTGCATACTTTTTTTTACTGTAAGTACTCTCTAACGTATTTGTGGAGCCTCAAACAATTTTATATTTATTGTTTCATAGCACTCTTTTTCATGGTTTTATTGCAGTGCTACTTATAAACGTTTTTAATAGTAGTAAGTAGCAAACAATGTTTTCATATTTTTAATATAATTGTTTTCATTGTTTAGTAGTTTTTTATGTTGCTGTATTTGAAAAGTGTTAGAAAAAGTCGATTCGAAATGTATTACCTAAGAACGTATTATTAGCGATGAATGAAATATAACGTGTTAAATTACATAATAAACTTTCTAAACCTGTTGTACTGCACGGATCCATTTTTGGGCCACTTTACTATCCATGTTATAAACGACACTGTAAAGGCTACATTTGTTTGTCCGCATGAATCGTTTTACCGATTTCAGACACCCTGGTAACTTGAACTTTTGCTCGTATATTGGGACTAACGTCAAATCCGTAAGAGAATTGAAAAAATTGGTTTTTAAATTGGCGGCTCCAATATGGCCTTCTAAAGTTCTCGGTCCAAGAGGCGGAGTACATACGAACCGGCTGGAACAGCTATCATAATATCAATTGATATACTACATTTATTTACATTGAAAAGATACATATATAATTTATTACAAACAGGTCGATGATATGCAGATTTATAAAAATGTTTGATTACACATAGTTCACTGCTTAAAATATAATTATTATTTAAGGGTGTTTTGCCATTATTATTATTATTACTATTACTTAAAACGGTTTTCTAGTTTGACTTATCTTATCCTAGACATATCTTGATGAAATTATTATAGCACGATCACGGAACCATACTCTTCAGTTTACAATTTCATAGAAATCGTTTAACGTGACTGAGAGTAATAATCTAATAATTAAACAAATACAGAAAAAAGCACTGGGTCACAGCAAGTCTCTACCCCTTTTTAAAATGTTTAGATCGATTAAAAATTGAATATGTTGAGAATAAATTACAGATAAGTTATGCAGAAAAGAACTTATTGTAATTTAATAGTATGAAATTCCCCCATTCAATAAATTCAATCTTCGACTAAAAGAGTCTTCTAATTGTAAATTTTTTTTAACGGAGAGAAATTTTAAACGAACAGTTTTTTGAACATATTGGATATCTTTTGTACAGAGAAAAGTTATATTTACCTTTACAGATTTCATAATAGGGATTTTTAGTTTATTTATTTTCATAAATATTTAGAGTAATAATTTAAGGTGGCTGCAATGAAGTAGTAAGTGGTAAGTAGTAAGTGGAATGTATACATTTGTCCTGTTGTGTACGGTAAATTTACGGTTAAATAGCCCAATATTGACATTGGCTGAGTTGGGCTCAAGGGGCGGTAAATAGCGCACCATCACTCACGTGACAAGCCAGTATTATATGCCTGCAGAAACATGTTCGAGCAGGTGTATTAAATATTTGAGAACGTGGTTACAATTACAATTCGCCATTCCTAGCATGTCATGCCAATGTTCAAGTTGGACAATATTGCTCCAATATTCACCAACTCGACTAAGGCCTTCTGTACATGGAGCTTCTCGTCATAGATGGGTACATAATTCATCTTTCAGCGTCGATTCCTATACGCCCAAAGATCCTGTACACGGAGCGTATGTCAAAGGAACGGGAATCGTATCATCATTAATAATAATTGAATACAGTAGTTGAAAAGATGTCTAGCGACGAAGAGGATGTACTTCTTCACTTGTGTTTACGTGTAATAACAAAAAGAAAAGGATGACATTCTGGATACATTCTTATATCCACAGAAATAATAATAGGAGATTATGTATTGCTGTGAAGGAGTTATTGGAAAACGACTTTAATTTAAAAAGTGCACTTCGCCTAAGCGACTGACTGCTGTACGTACGCCCGATGCGCCGTATTGCACCTTGCCATACTACGACGAAATCGGGTCGCTGCATTCGCGTAATTTTTCATTTATAACAGTGTGAGAGACATGGAGTCAAATACATAAATCCTTTTATTTGCATGATATGAAGGAAATCCTATTTGTATTAATACAAATTTAAGCAAAACCTTCTCCTCTTAGGTAAAAACAACCCCTTCTTAAGTTGAGGATTTCCTCAACATCTAAGTAAATTTCATAATACGTACCTGTTACTTTATTATTAGAGCAAATCCTTCGAAAATGATGCATCTAGTCAGTATAACACTCACGTGTGGAGAAAAAGGTCGTACTGTTTAAATTTGTTACCATGGCTGAAGTGGTGAATGTGCGAAATGAGACACACTATAAACTTCGAAGAACTGATGGATTCAAATGCTTATTTCGCTTTCAAGAGAATAATGTACACTGGTTAGCAAATAACTTCTTGGGTGGATTTGTAGAATCTCGAGGTGGTGCGTTTTCCTCCCTATAGAGAGGTGGATATAAAAATGGAATTGGTGAGAAACTTGGATTATCTCGAGCTAGAGTTTCGCCAATTGTAAATTTTGTTGTTGGTCGTATAGTTGATCAGGCCAACAAGTGGATTAAGTTTCCTTCTACTAATAACGAAATCATGAAGGCAAAGGAGTTGTGGCAAACTAAATTTAGATTTCCAACAGCAATTGGAGTGATTGACTGCACTCACGTAGGGATCCTGGCACCAAAGTTACATGGCGACGAGTACATAAATCGCAAAGGTAAACCTACTTTAAATATTCAGGCAACATGTGACGCCAGAGAAATGTTTACAAACGTAGATGTTAGGCTAGGCGCTGACTAGAGACTTTTTGTCTCCGTGACATTTTGTCATCGTGATGCTGCGTCAACATAATATAAAATTTTTTAATTATTTTCGAATGTCTATAAAGATTATACGCTTCCATGGTAACGCCCGCACTACGGTGACGAGACATCACAGGACAAAAAGTTTCGGATGTCGGTAACAAGAGGGTGACGTGACACAGTGTCGTTTTTTACGTTTCATTTTTTCCGACGTATTTCAAGAGCGCAAATTATTGGGATATCTTCGAAATTCATCACTATACTAGCATTTACAATGACAATTTGACGCCAATGAGAACAGATACGGTGACATCAAGTGATACCGCATCACGATGACAAAATGTCATGGAAACAAAAGTCTCTAGTCAGCGCGTAGCCTTAGTTGGGCCGAATCCATTCATGAATCACGAATTTGGAAGAATTCCCAGATCAGAACAATCATGTCTTGAACACAGAACACACTTCTCCTCGCTGATAATGGATATCAAACAGGGTTCTACTGTTTGATGACTCCATTTCCTAACCCACCAGCTGATGATTAAAGAAAGTTCAACATATATTTAAAAAACAAAGAGTCACAGTAGAACGCTGTTTTGGCCGCTTTGGGGTCAGCTTAAGGGGCGATTTCCTAAATTGCAATATGTCTGCCATGTGAAGCTTACAAAAGTCCCTAAAATTATAGCTGCATGTGTCGTTTTGCATAATATTGCTGATATTATAGGAGATACTGACTTTGAACCAGATGAAGATGGGGAAGAGAACGACATTGCTACTTATGTGGAAGATATGGATCAGAATATACGGCGCCATCAACGTGAAGGACAAGAAGTGAAGCAAAATTTGGCTGCGATAATAAACAACTTTAATTGACTAAGTGTTAACACATCAATTTTTCAATAGTTTCATGTCATTAAAAAAACTGGTGGTAGGGAACGACAAGACAAACAAAAAAACCTTATATACCATGGGGTCTAAAGCTCATAGTTTTGGAGAAAAAAGATAAACAAAAATTTCGCAAATTTTCAATAAAATCTTTTGAGAACTGCTGGAATATTGAGGTAGGTTTAGATCGTCTCACGTGCCTATGATACTCAATATTTGTGTAGATAGCTATAAAATGTCGGCGGTATTTAGCGATGCGGTAAAGATGAAAGACGTCTACGTTTTCTGTTTTTCTGTTTAGTACATCTGATCTCAAGAAAACTATACTCTGACTCTCCCTTGTGCAATATTTTAGTTACTGTGGCTGTTTCGTTATGTACACACGTCCAACGTTGTTTTTATTATTTTTGAATTTCGGGTCACTGTATTTATAGTTAAGATTTATTTTATTGACTTTACCGTTCAAGTCGTTAAATTCTTGATTAGGTACAGACACAACTTACTTGTTCGTTCTTTTTGTATTCCGTTTTGGATTTTGGACCAAGTTTTTCTTTTATTTTTCTTTATTGACAACGTTAGTTGATAGTTTATTGTTTAGTGTTGAGCGGAGTACGTATGTCCTTAATTCGATGTACCAAACTCTGTATTGATGCAGAGGCAGAGATTTGGAATAATTTACTTAGGGTGGTAAGCTTTTAACCCAGGACTCTCATTTATGTTACAAACGTTAATAAATCACATTTAAATATTCTAAATTATAAACATTAATCCAATATTTTGTTCCAAATTAAAAGACACACATGTAAAGAAATGCTCTGTTTAAACTTTTGTTGCCATTATTTGCTTGCAGTTGTGCAGGAAAAGATAACGAATTATTTACCTCTTTATAATTGCCTCAGTTAGGTTGAAGCGGTCCATCAAAGGCGGTCGATGATCCAAGGCCTTTGCTTTGACACCGCGTGTGACGTCGACGACTGCACTTTTTTATGACAATTTAAAAGTTGCATAATTGGGAACTACAAGTCCATTGACCAAGAAAAGCAGCAGTTCTCAATTATTTTCTACATTAATATTAAAAAAAATAAAAAATTTAAAATGTTGACCTAGGTCAGTTTTTTTAAAGTTCCCCTAGAGGGAAAAGTCATAAAGGTTTTTTGTTTGTCTAGTCGGTCCCCATTACCAGTTTTTTTTTTAATGACATGAAAGTGATTACACCCTGTATCTGTTTCACGTTATATATCTACTTTAAACAAAATTGTTTTGTAACATTTTTAGAGAATTATCATTATAAAGAGTACGATTGCCCTCATATACAATGTTTTGAGTTGTTGAAATGTTTTCACCATGTAACTTTTTTCGTTTTTCTGTATAATACTCCTTTTGTATAGTTGCGTTATAAAATTGCTGCAGCAATGCCAAGCAATAGGCAAAAAGCTTTACTTATGAATGATTTGCTTGGAGGTATAAGGTAATGGTTGTAAATATGGATTGAAGGATTTGCTTATACTCCTAACTTTAACTTAAAGGAAATGATTTTACTCTTACCTTTTCCTTCTGATCAAATCTTTCTTTTTAAGAATTTGATTCATGGAGTTAAACACACAAAGCGAAGCAAAATCTTATACCTGCATAATGTGAAGAAAATCCTTCTACTTGTATTCATTAAAATTTAAGCAAAACCTCTTCATCGTAGGTAAAATCAAATACTTCTTAATTGAGGATTTGCTCAAGATTTAAGTAAATGGATATTTATAATATGTACATTTTACTTTAATATAGCAAATCATTCAAAACTGATGCATCTAGTCAGTACTCACGCGTGGAGAAAAAGGTCGTACTGTTTAAATTTTGTTGCCGTGGGTGAAGTGGTGAAAGAAACAAGTTTATACATAAGCAATATTTTAAAATAATTTAGTCTTTCGTTTATCTTCATGATAATTCTTGTATTTAAAAAATTATTTATTTTTGTATGTTGAATATTTCGCGTTTCAAAGTTTTTAAATACATGAGAATTATATTTTCGTTAATAGATTATTTAAAAATAATAAGGTGTACGAGTTTCATTTTTAATACCTCTAAATAAAATTACGTACTTTTAATTTCAGCAATAGTAGTGTTAGAATCTCCCTCCATAGCATTTAGCATTTGCTCCTTCCAATCTACAAATTTTATTTAGGGTTTTTTAAAATCTGTTTTCCTTTAGCTCCCGTCTTGAGTTATTCACTTTTTTCATAAAATTCTTCGAATCCAGGTCTTTCCCATAAACTGCTGCATATTTTGCTAACATCCTGGCTATCGCTTCGTCTCTGAGTTTTTTTCATTTTTGGCATTTGAGATTTTTCCAAAATATCAGGAAAAGTTCGTTAGCAATAAATTTCGTTCGCTGCCGGTGTTTACTTCTTGTTGTGCTGAATCACTTGAACTTGAGGACGTAACATTAAGCAGAAACATGGATTTATAACTCTACTTTTTCAATTCAGAACCGATGATAAAATACCTTTGCCGCCTTTGTTGTGCGTTGGTATATAAACAAACAGCGGATTAACAGGTCTTGACAGGAATGACTCTTCATAAGCAAAAGATTTTGCTTATAAATTGAAGGATTTGTTCGAAAGTATAAGGTAATGATTATTTATTTATTTATTTATTTATTTATTTATTTACGGAATAATTTCATTACAAATATAGATTGAAGGATTTGCTTATACTTACCTTTTATTTAAAGGAAATGCTTTTATTATTACCTTTTCCTTCTGAGCAAATACTTCTTTGTATGAATTTGACTCATGGAAGCGTTCATCTTATGTAAGACACGTCTAATACGCATCTATGACAAGAAGCTACGTGTGCAGAAGGCCTGAACCAGATTGTCCGTATCGAGTAGAGCTGCCAATATAGAAACATACAGGGCTGAGTAAATGTGTAGAACCAACTGATATTTGACTAAACTATAAGTTCTATTAAAAAACATCCTTAATAAAAGTTTTCTTAGTAATTTAGAGGTTATCAAACATGTGTATGAGCTCATCCTCGCTTACTGCCAGTAAGGTGCTATCATCTACAAGTCTCAAGTAAGATGAATATCCTCAGAAAATTAGTGATGAGATATACACGTAGATCCAGATCTATCCAGATATTCATAGAAAAAATGTTTAATGACGTTCTCACTCTAAACAGATTTCCTTTCGTTTATGTCCTGGATCATGTTTCATGTCCTTATTTGTTTTACCTACCTTATGTATGTATCTATAAGAGCAATGAATAGGAATCTAGTTTGTTTTTTACGCAGCGGTAGCATAATTCGTCAAGGAATATTAATTTAATATCTATGTTACGTCCACGCACGTACACACCACCTAAACTGTTATCTGGTATATCTGATATATCCTCCGGACAGGTATGCATAATATGCACTATAATTTATTGTAAATTTCAATTTTACATCTTATCAACGCCCAGTTCTCTGCCGGTTGGTGTTAAAAGGCGTAATTACAAAACAAACAACTACTTTTTTCGTCACGCGAATTTATATGCCGAATACTTTGTTGCTGGTTCCTAGAATTGTTGGGGAAAGTGATAAAATTGTTGACATTAATTACATATTTTATTGTTCGCGAATACCGGAAAAATAAATGTCCAAGAGAGCGAGTTGCTTTGCATTAATATAACATTTGTATACTTAGCAAGGCAATATAATCAACAAATTAATCGATCTACTTGAAAAGTTGGCTAGATGCATCTTACTGTTCTTTCTTATCGTAGTTACAATAGAAAATTTCATAATAATTGATTTTTCACTCAATTTATAAACTTGACGTTACTGTTCACGTTCGACGTTCTTATTGCCGTTCACATATAAAGAATACAAAACACAGATTGTTGCTGTATCTACTTGATTTGTTCAAATACGTGTATTATAACCGGACGTTAATAATCATTACAGAAAAATTGTAGAAAAATCCGTTTCTTACGAAACAGCGTAATGTTCTCATGCTTAACTCTTATTGCATAAAAGAAATCTATTTGACAGTATGTATGTATGTGTGTAAACCGTTTCTTATAATTTTGACCACTTCTTTTAAACTTGAAATTGAGGCATACTTGTACAGAACGATCGTCAGATGCGTATAAACTGTCACGTTTTATGTAAACTGTATTATGTTATAATTTTAGAGCAAAATGTTACTTAAGTTTTCTATTAAATACACATAAATACGAAAATGTACTTAATGATATCATTATCATTAATATACAGTGCGTCTCTAACGTTCGTAATTCCTTTACTTTAAAATGTTATTAGGGTGTTTAGTTAATGTAAGTGAATAGTTTCGTAATCGAAACAAATGAAAGTTGCAATTAGGCGTTGCTAAATGATAATACCTGTAACACGAATGTCTACTGCACCTAAAATTATATCTTTAAAATTTCCTAAGTAGAAATAAAACGACTCATTGAATTTAATTTACTTTAATAGTTTACTGAAAAATACACAAACAAAGGTAAGAGCAATTGACATCAGGGTGTAGGTAAACTTCAAAAACTTTCGTCAGAATAATAATATAAAATAAAATCATCAAAAGTCCATCTGACATATAGCAAAATACAAAGTAAAATTGTAGACAATAAGGATCCATATACAGTAAATAATTAAACTAAACTAAACACGCCTCTACGCCATCTTTCTTAGCGTACCTTTGTTTCAGAGTTGGCGTATGTTTATGCTCGTTTACTATTGGCTAAACTTGGTCGTACAAGCTACCACGCTATTGGTCAAGCATTTGTCATGATTAGCCGATAAGATTTAAACGCGTATAATTTAAATTTAAATAATAAATAGAATAATCGCGCACTTGATCGTATTGGCACACATAATTGAAATTTGCAAATTAACCTATAGTGTGTTTCAAAACGTGAGCGTTACAAAATTTTGATCTCAATTTTGAAAAACTGTAAGGTTTTTATACTTGAATCTCATGTGATAAATATTTCACATTAGCTAAATTGTTTTTGTGATTTTCTCCGTACCATTTTCCAAAGTAGTCGTAGTTCAACTCATACTTGGCATGCGGTACTTCGGGCAACAATGATTCCTTTGCGGCATTTGCTGCGTCTTCAGTATCTAACTGAACACGGAGTAAACCATTCATGTACACAACTCAAACGTCGTTTGGGAATTACTCTGGTAATAAATGACTCGGTGGCATAATTCATTTCTTCATGATCCTGACACACATTTTGCTGATGCAAGTTGTGCATCACACACACTTTCTTTGTATGTGATAGAAAAAGTTGTGGGAAAGGTATATACAATATGCATAGACAGATTATGTATGTTTGGATCATGTCATTATTCCTTCAAGACGTAGATAATTCTTATACAAAACGTTGCCTACGGCTACGCTGACTATATAAGCGAGGTTTTTCCGTGACGTCATACTCTTTAGGGCTTTGGAGGGACCATGTATGTGTGGATCATGCGTTTTATTCCTTCAGTTCGTAGACATACAGATTCGTACACAAAGCGTTGCCTACGGCTACGCTGACTATATGAGCGAGAATTCCCTTGATGTCTTACTCTTTAGGGTTTTTGAGGGACCATATATGTTTGGATCATGCCATTATTCGTTCAGTTCGTAGATATGCAGATTCGTATACAAAGCGTAGTCTGAGGCTACGCTGACTATATAAGCGAGTATTTTCTGTGATGTCACTCCTTAGAGCTTTTGAGGGGCCATGTATGTTTGGAACATGCATTTCACCTTTAGTGAAAGTATTAATAAAATATATTTATAAATTTAATTTTTTTATTATTGTCTTTAATTGTGGGAATTTATCATATAAACATAACACATAAACACACCACACATAGTAGACAACCCCCAAATCCAAAGTGTAGGCATTCCAGAAGGGGGTTACACGTTTGAAAAGACCCAGACAACATCCATTATAGTAGGAAATTATGTTTTCCCATTTGTCTACTGGAGTATTGTTTATTTTCAGAGTCTTATTTAGTTACATTCAAATTTTTTCTAATATAAGTAGTATTAGATCTGGTAAGTTGTAAAGTTTATTTGTCGATGGAGTTATAATGTGTTGTGCGATTTGAAAAGTATTGAAAAATCGCGATAAAGAATAGTCCTTAGTAGTATTATTATTATAATTGTTGTTATTACAATGGCATGCGGTCTGTGGTCTATGTATAAATCATATTCGACGTTTTTTCAAAGTAAAAGATAAATGAACATTTAATTAATCTTGAAATATTGTAAAACCATAAACACATTTTGAGCAAACTAAAAATGATCTCTTTGTATCTTCCTTGTAGGAAATGTGGTCATCGCCATTTGATGCCTTTTTGTGGAAGATAATTCTACCTCAAAAATAGGGAAAGAGTTCTAAATTGTTATGATTTTCCATGAAACTTTCA
The DNA here is from genome assembly GCA_963583905.1 of Stenurella melanura. Classification (NCBI taxonomy): domain Eukaryota; kingdom Metazoa; phylum Arthropoda; class Insecta; order Coleoptera; family Cerambycidae; genus Stenurella; species Stenurella melanura. The sequence continues at coordinate 71,827,243 of OY757309.1, forward strand.
TCACTGCCTTATTGCAAAAATAAATTCATAATATATTCAATCAGCAGGAAGTTCTTGTCGATAACAGAATCAAAAACAAATAATGTTTATATATAAATTGCCGGGTCTATGTATTTATTACACGCCTTTATCTAAATTATTCAGTTGATTATATATCTTGTTCTTTTTTAATGTACAATTATTACAATAATACTTAGGGAAGCTTGGTTCAATTAACTGTATGTATATTTGCTTTCATTAAAAACATTTATCATCTGGAAGTCAAATAAGTCTCATTCATTTACCATTTGCGTACGCATAAAATATTGGTATTCTGAATTCTCTCAAACAGAATAATTTTAATGTTTTGTTAACTTTAGTTGGAACAACATGTGAAAAATTTATAACAAATTTTTAAATAAATTGAATCAGATGTTTATTCTGCTTTATGTTCAATACAGTATAATCTTTTTTAAGAATAATGTATTTTATTATTGTCTTCATAATTACTGAAAAATAATAATTTATATCTTTCCATCATATACCGAGTAATTCTTAGTGTGGCCGTCGACTAGAGCAGACTTGAAATTAAGGGGTTCTTTCCCTTCAAGGGGTTATTGGTAAAGAAAGTTGAATACTAAGTGTTTTTAGCGCCAAGTTGGTGATGTGTTTATAAAGCAGTATATATACATATTAGCTCTGTTGTGACGTGACTTAATAGTAATAATACCCCAACCGAAATTGATTGGAAAATTATAAATAAAAATAATTTCTATGTGCCGTGATTAAAAATATAAGAGTTCGAAATCAGCCCAAGAAAATAACCTAGCGACCAAAAACCAAGCGATGACTGAAAGATGTATATACATATAATAATTTATTATATTAACTTAATTTATTCATTCATAAACCTAACTTTAAATGATTTCTAAAATTTCAAAATCAAAACTGTGTTTAGCAGGTAATTAAGTAATACCTGGAATTAAAAATAAACGGCAATTGATATTTATTACTACAGAAACATTAACAGATCAATATACAGGGTATACAAAATATCAGGTCTCTTTCTCATTTGCAACTACGCCGTAATTTTTTTATATCGGTACAGATAATAAAAAATCCCTTATAGCAGGCCAATATGTTGTTTTCTTAAATATTCTTCTCAGACGACCGTAATTTGCTTTACCCTGGTACAGTTAATAATAAGAGTATCTTGCAGCAAACTAATATAGGTCTTGAAAAGCAAACGATACAGGACGTTGAAACAAATTTCTAGGAATCCTGAAGCTACATCAAGACGCAAGTGGGCAGGCAAGAGAGCAGGCATATTACCCAAGAAATCAGAAGAAATAAGAACAGAAAAATGATTGTCATAATGTTAAGCGACTTCAACGCTGACGCACTAAAAGACATTCAAGCGCATACAGGTAACAACATCATTGAAAAACCCTACCTCACACATAGTTAATGTGGGAGCCCTCTAAAAACACATCTCTTCTGTGAGACAATAAGAAACACATAGAGCAAGAGCCGAATCTGAATAAATGGAGCAACTCAAACGCAAGCTCCTAAATAGACCATATCCTGGAGTATAGAGAGAGAGAGAGAGAGAGAGGCCTTAATATTTTCAAGGTGGTAAAAAGAACAACAGAAAGCAACACAACCCATAAAATACTATATGGAAAACTAGAGATAAAGAAACTGGAAGTACGTAAAGGATACAACAAAACACAAAATAACATAACATATATTTTCCTATTATAGAAAAAAGAATATAAAAAGAAATGTCAGAAGTAAATGGAAAGCAATTAACGGGAAGAACTGAACTGGCAAACAATGAATTCAACACTAAAAATAGCGGCGAGGAAAACGCTGATTCTTAACTAATCACCCAAGAGCATACAACAAATTAACATCTAAAGAAGATCAATCCCGCAGAAAAACCACAACCTATAGCAAGTATATGAGGATAAGACCATCATATGAAAAACCTTACTCCACACATGATCAAACAAAAATGGAATCTAATTAAAGGATGAAGTAAAATAGCAAGAAATGACTCCTTAAACATATCCCTACTGCAGAACAAAGAACTCGAAGGAAATAATACAATAAAGAATATACAGGGTGTAATCAATTTCATGTCATTAAAAAAATCTGGTAATGGGGACCGACTAGACAAACAAAAAACCTTTATGACTTTTCCTTCTAGAGGTACTTTGAAAAAAACTGATCATCAACATTTTTAATATTACGGTAGACAACAATTGAGAACCACTGCTTTTCTTGGTCAATGGACTTGTAGTTCCCAATTATACAACTTTTGAATTGTCATAAAAAAGTGCTCGCCGGCACACGCGGTGGTCTGCGGGGTCAAGGCAAATGCCTTGGATCATAGACCGCCTTTCCGACCGCCTTCGTGCACAATTCCAAGCAAATAATGGCCATATAGGTTTAAACAGAGCATTTCATTACATGTGTGTTTTTTAATTTGGAACAGAATATTGAATTGTTTATAATTTAGAAAATTTAAATGTTTATTAACATTTGTAACATAAATCAGTGTCCTGGGTTAAAAGCTTACTACCTACCTAAATGATTCAAAATCTCTGCATCTGCATCAATACACAGTTCGGTACGTCGAATTAAGGACATACGCACTTCGTTCAACACTAAACACTAAACTATCAACTAACGTTGTCAATAAAGAAAAATAAAAGCCAAAAAGGAACGAACAAGTAAGTTGTGTCTGTACGTAATCAAGAGTTTGACAACTTGAACGGTAAGTCAATAAAATAAATATTAACTATAAATACACAATGACGCGAAATTCAAAAATAACAAAAACAACGAACGGCGGGTTGGACTTGTGTACATAACGAAACACCCTCAGTAACTAAAATATTGCACAAGGGGGAGTTAGAGTATAGTTTTCTTTAGATCAGATCTAGATCTAAACCTACCTCAACATTCCAGCAGTTCTCAAAATATTTTATTGAAAATTTGCGAAATTTTTGTTTATTTTTTTCTCTCCAAAACTATGAGCTTTAGACCCCATGATATATAAGGTTTTTTGTTTGTCTTGTCGCTCCCTACCACCAGTTTTTTTAATGACATGAAACTAATTACACCCTGTATATATTCACATGAAACATATTCATTATAGGATTTTGCAAACAGCGGAAAAAAACTATCTATGAGAACTAAAAGAAAATGTAAATATGTTAATGAAACATTTGCATTCTTTCGATCTGACTTTTGGTTATGCTAGCAAGTGAAAATCCTAAAATAAATTTGTGCAATTTCTTATTTGACATTCTCATTATAACACTAGCATCCAACATAGTCCCCTACGGCTATACAGATTAAACTAATATCTACATGACTTCCTACGGTATACAGATTCAGTTAAAAATGAGAACAATGGCCTGAAATGAATTTATTGACCTACCTCTTAAAAAATTTTTCGTTCTAATGGATCACATTTTCGTAAAATCTCCTATTCAGTTTCTTGGAAATGCTTAGCGTTTGAAACGTGTTTCGCCCTTATTCCGTGCTCATCACTGCTAGATTCAAAAACAGAAGACACAGAAGAAGAATAAGCGAGGAGATGATCATAAATAGACACTTAATAGAATCATCTCACAAACACCTACACGTCCCATTCTATATTCCTACACCATGCGTCATGTGGCACTCTTTACTGGCAATAAACATGTTCCAAATCCAACTTGGTCTACGACCGCGGCCGGTCCGGCGCTATATAATATTATTCATATTGGATATCCAGAAGTAGCAGTAATGCGTACTACCGTACGCTGCTAATCAGTCAATCAATAATCCTTTCATCATGTGACGGATGTAACACGATCAAGGTAAACCCCCTTTTTTCCCTTAGTTTTAAAGTTAAATCATTGAAATTTAATACATCGTAAATACTTAATAAAAGTAACATTTTGACATATAAATGCTTTTTTCTGAAATCGGTCAAGAATGCCTACTTTCTCGACGCAATTTTAGATCCCAAAATACCTTATTCTAGTATTTTAGCAACCATCAAAAAACAGTACGGGAAAAGTATTTCCGTCCTATGCCGGTAAAGTAGGTAACTTTCCCGTACCGGTTTAATGTTATGCATTTATAAAAATTCCTTAATTTATAATATTGATTGCGACTTCAGAAAAAATATTATGTGTACCTCGTAGTAATAGCACATTCCCGGACTTCAATGCTTGTTTTACAATATACATCGTCGTTCCGGGAATCTATTACTTTTAGTACTAGATACAGAATATACTACTTTTCCACTTCGAGTTTTATCCAAAGTGACACTAACTTTTGATTTTCAAATGGAACACCTTATTGTATATTATTTCATTTTTTAATTCTGCATAATTTTCGGAATTCAATGGTACCACAAAAGTGACATTTCAAACATCAATATTTATTTGGATTTCTTTTCAGTCTTCCTTTTAAGTTTACCATGGTTATTCCAGTTTATTCTTTATTGACTCGTGTAATGCTGGAAAAATTGAAATCCCGCCGAAAATGTTAAATTATGTGATTTATGAAGAAACAAAGTTTATCAAACTCGTTTTTGGGACAGAGCATACTTATTCTATTTAGTATGCTTCACCAGGAACGTATCGCAGACTCAGTTCAATTAATAAGAACATATTTTTTTCCAAGTGGAACCATATTGATACCGAGGTACCATTTATTGGTACTATTAAAAAGGAATTTATTCATGTCTTATTTAAATGTGCGATTAATATAATCAAAAAACCGCTGCCTAAGGAATCACTACTTCCACATCCAGATCTTTCATCCAGGTCACTTTAAAGGAAACATCTTGACTAGATTTGCACTTTAATATGTGAAAATTATTGGTCAAAGAATTTTAATAATATTTGGAGCAGATGTCATAGAAAAGTTTGAAGCGTTGGTTTCTACCATATACGTTAAAAATGATGTTTTTAGTTTACCCTACTTATTTTCTCCTATTCACAACCTACCACGTCCCACCCCTCCAATGGAATCAGCTCAATCAGATGTCGTTACAATACGTACGTGTACTAAGTTTCAAGTAAATATATCAATTTTATGTTATCAAACCCATTAATAATGGAGCGGAGATGGTGGTGTTTGAAAAATATTAGAAAGAAATCTGAGGGTTTCTAGTATATACACCAAATCCCACATTTCTGTACTCTTACCAGCTTGATTTACCTATTTTCCCGTATTTACTCCTATTTAACCCTCAACCCTTCAACGGAATCATCTCAACATATAATCTAGTTCCAGGTGTCGTTATAATAAAAACGTGTCCCAAATTTCAAGTGAATATCTCAATTTCATTTTATCAACCCCTTTAATGATGGATTAAGGGTGGTGGAGGGTTGAAAAATATTACTAAAAAATCTGAGGCCTTGGCTTCTAGAACATTCACCAAATTTCAAGTTTCTGTACTCTTACCAGCTTGCTTTACTTATTTTCCCCTATTTACCACCAATTACTCCCACTCCTTCAACGCAATCATGTCAAAATATAATCTAGTTTAAGATATCGTTATACGTGTAACAAATTTCAAGTGAAAATCTAAATTTAATTCTATGAACTCTTTTAATTAGGGAGTGGGGGTGATGGGGGGATGGAAAATATTATAGGAAAACCTGAGCCCATCGCTTCTAGTATATACACCAACTCCCAAACTTCTATACTCTTACCAGCTTGCTTTACTTATTTTTCCATATCTACCTCTATTTAATCCCCAACCTTTCAACGGAATCATCTCAAAATATAATCCAGTTCCAGATGCCGTTATAATACATACGTGTACCAAATTTCAAATGAGTATCTCAATTTTATTTTATCAACCCCTTTAACAATAAACTTGGGGTGGTGGGGGGTTGAAAAATATAAAAATATCTGAGACCTTGGATTGTAGTACGTACATCAAATTTCAAGTTTCTGTACTCTTACCAGCTTGCTTCACATATTTCCCCATATTTACCCCTATTTACCCCCCAACCCTTCACCGGATATCTTCAGAAAACAATCCAGTTCCAGATCTCGTTATAATATATACGTGTACAAAATTTCAAATCAGTATCTTAAACCGTTCCGGAGAAAGCATGTGGACAAAAAAAGTTACAGACAGAAATTTTTTTCGCTCAAATTTAAAATCTCGACGTTTCATGCCATTCTAAACCTATTTCAAGAAAAAAAAAATGATTTTTTTTTTACGGTTACTATACTTTCAATCCACTACGTGGATGTGGAAGTAATTACAGCTAGGAGAAAATAAAACAATACAATTCTGTTCCTATTATATTATAAGGTAAGGAGTAACTAAGGTAGCTTTGAAAATAATGAAATATTTAACTTGTCACACATTTGTTAGTTTATCGGTGTTTTTATTATGTCTTTAAATTGTTTAAAATTCTTGTTAATTTTTTTAATTAATAGTATAACGGCACAGAAATTGGCTTATGTTTTCGAGATACAGCTATGCGAATTCAGAAGTACATTGACGTTAATGAACAGCATTTTGCACATCTGTAGTAATGTGTTGTGTTCCTTTTTTGTATTGCAAAGCCAGTGTATGTATGTATACCTAGCTAATTATAAATGCATTATTATTTAAATTATAATCAATTATTTAAGAATAGTCAGTCATTATTGTGTTCGATTTTCCTTAACAACAAGAAGACTTTATACAACAAGAAATATTTAAGAAATACAGCGATGAGACCCCTTCATCTGAAAATTATTTTGTTTAAACAAATATCTCTATGAACTCGAATTTATTCTATGTCATTCTGGTACAATCCTTGTGTATTTACAATAAATTGCAGCAAAGAAATGAATAATGGCTATTGAAAGACAATTAATTGCATACAAATTACAGCTTTATGTTGTATTTTATGTATTAAATCGTACCAGTTATTGATCAGTTTATACAAAGTATTTTTTGTGACATATTTCCTTGTAAATATAACACCCATATCCAATTCTATCGCTTTGTGGATAAGAATTAGATAAGAGAAAAATATATACCCTTTTCTGTGGATGGAAAATGTAAGTTGATAATCTCATTTCATTTGAAGACATCCAATTTTCTTCTGTCTTGTGATATAATGTTACGCCTTGCGGTTCTGATGTCTGCCACTAATCACCAATAATCCGCAGCCTTCTCATTCTTAGCGACTTAATACGGCCTCTCTTCTCATTAATATTAACCAGGAGCCGGGAGACTGCAGGAATATGTCAATAGTGTAAGGCAATACCTCCAATAGGATTAGGGAAATACGAAATAACATTTCCCGTGGTTAAGTCAATTGTTCCGCGTAGACGCTTCGTTTAACAATGCCTTTTCTATTTGCTTGTGTACAAAGCGAATGCAAATTATTACGCGGGTTATTTTTTTCTGAAGGAATGTATGAAGGGTAGAGTTAAATCAATAGAGCTAAATTTACGCGTTTTGGTACACCAAGATACTTTTAGCACGGCAACAATGATTTTGTTTGACTTTTGATTGTTATGAATAGAAACAATATTAATCAAATATAGTGAACGATACAATAATTCTAGGTACTATTAAGCATTAATAATAAAAGGTCAAATTTCGGAGAATCGATTTTCCACTCCGCCTAATTAACAATTTTAGTACAAATATCAAAAAATGAAATGAGTTAAATTTTTATTATTTCAAGGTCCAATATTTACCTACGTGCTTTTCTTAGTAAATATTTTTGGCACTGGTCCCTCGTGAACCTTACTAAATTAAAATGTGAGTAAGAGCAGCATTAAAAAGAAGAGCTGCACAACAATTAAACAACAAAGTGGAATCTTAAAAAAAGAATAAATTACAGGTGATTTAATTTATACAAATTATCTCTCTCTCTCTCTCTCTCTCTCTCTCTCAAACACAATACATACACGCACACTATTTCTTTATATTCTCTAGGCTGATCGTAAAACATTTTAAAAATATGGCGAAGGCGCAATATTACGTATACTGTGGGTTGGTTCCTTATGAATTTTAGTCCCCTATTTATCGTTTTGCTGTAATATGACAAAAAACATTCTACAGGGTTCGTAGCGACCGAAAGACAAGAGAAACAGGAAAAAGTCGGAGATTTTAAAATTTCTGTTAGAAGTCTGGGAGGTGTCAGAAAGGGTCTAGGCGTATTAGCTAGACGAAACGACCACCGAAAGTCATCTTTGAAATAACTCATTTTATTTTATTTTATTCATACACCATCTAACAGTACAAGACCATTTACAAGATGGGAAACAACACATGAATCATACAAAAATTACTTAAATTTACTAGCGTACATTTCAGTAAAGATATACAACAAAAGAAAATATACTTAAATATTGGAGAGAAAACAGAGTTGAATTTATTTACAATAAAAAGAGAGAACAAAAAAATACATATACAATTTAGACAGAATCTCCTATTTATTAAAGATGTCGATATCACGCTGGCTGTGGTTATAGCCAGAGCACATGCTGTAGATTGGTGAAAACTTTAAAGTATTAATCCGGGCTATAGCAAGGTAGAAAGTTTGGTTTTGTCTTGAATTTATTCGCGGAATATGGAAATTAAATCTCTGGAGTATCTCACTACAGTCAATATCACAATGAATAACCTTTTTTAAGAAATTGTGACGTATAGACGGACACTTTATAAGTTTAAAACTAAAATTAAATTTGTTTGGAAATACAGCAAGGTATATTATTCATTTCACACGTAGTAAAAGCGAGAAGTACTTTCCTTAAGATAGGTAACCAGCAATACCACATGTAAGTAGGTAGGTTGGTATACATTTTCAAGTGTATCTGACGAAAGGATTAGTTTAAGCCATGGACACCGATCGACTAATGTAGGGCATTTCCCGTTGGATTTTCGTTGCGTGAAGACTCCAATTTCTATTGTTGTCTGTATAAAATCAAAATTTGAATAAAGTTACAAAGTTTTGAGTGTTGTGAGTAGAGGGATTCGTTTATCTTGTATGTGAAGGGTTTAGCTGATTTGATGGCTAGTATTTTTAAAGATTACGGTAAGAATAAAGTATTAATATCAAAATGATAAATTTTAAAATGTCGGTTTCCAATTTTTTTTTATAGTCAAACCTCTTACCTCGTGTCAACTCACAATGGCTCGGAATTTATGGATGCCTTTAATGCTTTTCAACTTTACACCGGAATGTTATTCCGTAAGTGAACAAATTTGCCTTATATTCTAACGTTTGTGACGGCCTAGTGTGGTAGAAAAACTGTTACATGCCTTGTTTTATATCTTTTTTAGGGTGTAAATGATGGATGTTAAATTCGGCACACGTTTCCGGATCATTCCTTAACTTAGTCTATTTTTTTGTTACTTCTTGATAAATTAAAAGTATACGCTTCATGCAGAATGATGGGAAGGGACATTTTTGACAGGCGCTCGGAACTCCGTGGTCTTTGGTCAAAACTTTAAGAAGAGAGGCTGCTTATGGTCTTACTAGTAGGAAAAATGGAACAACAAGTTATTCAGCTAAGTGTATCATAAAAAAGTTTCTTTATTCGATAATCTTACTTATTACTACCTTTTTTTATCTAAATTTAACATTTACTTTTCGGCAAAAATCTCAGTATAATTTGGGATATTGATAATAGCTTAAATATAAGTATACATGTACCTATTTAATTATACAATTTTCTATATTTCAAATATCAGTTAATATTTACAGTAAGTCCTTTGGAGTATATATAGTGGTATTTTATGTCTAGGTGAAATAACAAATTGTTAGGAATTTGTGGCCACAAACTCTACGACAATTTTACAGTATTTAAACAGGGACATTACTACTAAAATTCTTATATTTCCTATTAGTTAGAATTTTATTAATAAATTTGAAATTATCTTTTATCATTACACAGAACTATTTTTATTAGTTGCTGTGTATTTCAAGTTGTTTGTAAATTTGTAGTTTAGCTAGTTTGATTGGTGTCTAGTTCAAAAACCGATTTCAAATTTAATTCTAAGTCTAAGTTTGATTGATACTTAAATAAAAAAAAATCAATTTTAAATTTTAAATGATATTTGTTTCGTTTCAGTGTGATATAAACTATTTCCTAAATAATGCTTAACTTTAAATTTATATAAACTCTATGAGTGATTATATAAATATCAATATTTCAATATTCAAAGAATATAATTTCTTTGATAAAAAATATTTTAAGAAATCAACCATATTTGTTAACAACTTCAATTTGCATAGGGTTGACTATCTTATCCATTTATAATCAACCCCTATATCCGTAGTGTAGAAATAATATAGAATGGATTGGTGCCCATATTAAATATCTCTCTTTCTCGTTACTGTTTTAAACAATATCACCTAAACATAGTATTTTATTTAACTAAGCAGAACAGTATACTTACCACACGACCCATCTACCGAATTTTCTGAGCTAGGGGTAAATTGTCACTGCTGCCTTCCCTTATATGGTTTCCGCTATATATTTATAAATTATCAAATATTATTTTTAAATAAAACGAAGGTAACATGTAACAAAATTTATGGCAAAGTCGTTGCGTCTTTCAGATAGGCTACTCATTAAAAACATTTGATGTAAATAGATTTCTGGAAAACCAATTGGTGGATATACACCATGAGATTTTAGATGTAGAAATTTAAGAAAGTGGCGTTGCACGTTTTCTAGTTTAAGATTATGAGTGTTATAGCAGGTCTGCCAAACAAGAGACGCATACTCTACTTTAGATCGCGAAAAAGAAAAATATGATAATTTTAACGTTGATATATTTGAGAAATCACGCCCATTGCGTATAATAAAACCAAGTGTTCTATTTACGTCACAAATTAACGTGTCTATATGATTTACAAAGCTGAGTTTTTTATAAAAAATTACTCCAAGGTCTTTAAACGAGGACGGTCGAGTTAATGGTTCGTTTTCTAGAGAGTAGTTAAATGTAAAATTAACATCCCTCGTGGAGAATGTCATTACGTTACATTTTTGCACATTTAATGTGAGACTGTTCTCGACACGCCAAGCGCTGAGTTTAGATATATTATTTTGTAATTTATTGCAGTCATTTGTGTTAGAGATTCTATGTAGTAGCTTGAGGTCATCTGCGTACATTAAAAAATGAACATCTAGTTCATATGCTATGACATTGATGAATACATTAAACAAGAGGGGCCCAAGGACAGATCCCTGAGATACACCAGAACAAGATAAGTAATCAGTGGACCTGAATCCATTAAACGCGACGTACTGTTTGCTGTGTGTAAGATTCGGTGATATTCCAATGTTGGGCAGTTTTTTAATAAGAATGTTATGATTAAGCCTGTCGAATGCTTTTTGTGTGATTGAGATGCAAGTTCAAACAGATGTAATATATTTTACATCTGTTTGAACTTGCATCTCAATGGACTCAGATATAAATTGAGTAGCACATATTAAATTGGTGGTTGTAGATCGACCTTTCATAAATCCATGCTGCTGAGAGTATATACTGTTTTTGACATTCGGATATATGCAATAATGCAGCAAAATTTCAAAAGCTTTGCCGAAGTTACAAATGATAGTGATTGGTCGGAAATTTGTTTTATCATTTTTGTTGCCCTTTTTATAAACTGGATATACTTTAGAATACTTCTAGATATCAGAAAAAGAACAGCACTTTATAGCCAAGTTAAATAAAATTTTAGTGGATGGGCGAATATATTAGCACAATCTTTCAGTAAAAATGCAGGAATGCCATCCGGCCCCATGGTGAGCTTCGGTTTCGTTTTTTCTTAATGCGAGATATTTGTCATTTCTTTCTTTTGTTGATGTATGACCAGAATTTATTAGGATCCTGATTAATATTGTTTTCAGCTCGCTCAGTATAGTTTTTATAGGCAATTTTGATATCCAATTTAATTTTTTATTTAAGTCTTGCAAATTCATTTAGCGCATTGACATCTGTCGTTCGTTTATAGATATTTTGATATTTTTCTTTGGATCTTATGTTCTTAATAATTTTAGAGTTAAACCATGGTGGAAATTTTCTTTTATTTTTAGAGAGTCTAAATTTTGGTACACAAATTGTAAACATTTGAGTTAGCTTATCATAAAAATGTTGGCAGGTAATATTAACTTCTTTATATTCATTTAGAAATGACCAGTCTACCTCGAGCAATTGCTGATATAATAGGGGAAGTTGGCTTTACGAAAATTAAATGAATTGGTGTAATTAGCTGGGAATTTCTGATTAGAATTTTTAACACGAGATGATGATTGTCTTCTTTTAGTTATACTTCTAAGGATTTATCAACAATGCAATTGGTGTTACATAAAACTAAGCAGTCTATTATTACTGTTGTAAATGAAATTGAATTGAGTGAGATTTAAAAAATTTAGGAAATTATTGAATGTTATAACTTCTGTACTAAAACAGCCGGGACAAATGATGTTGACAAATCATAATACCACGACTGGCAAGCTTTCATTCCTCGACTCTTTGTAGTAATGGTGATAACTCAATTCCGATTATTATTCAGATGTGTCATTTCTTCATTAATAAAATTGTTTAGAGTCATCGCCCTGTATATATATATATAGAGGGAAGTTCTGTGTAAATACTTTTACCGATGTTTTAAGAATGTGTTTAAGTTTTATGCTACAATTTAACTACCACTTGTTTATAAAATTTTATTCCCGGTTTGAACTTTATTGTATTATGTATGATTATGGGAAGACATTAAATATGTGCGTCATTTCACATTAGTATTAAAACTAACTGTAATGTATTTACTTACTATATTAAATTAAAATTTTCTGGACACTTACAGTTGGAAAACTTTGTTAACAAAAATAGAGTTAATAAGTCCAAGTCTAGGAAAAAGAATTCTTTATGCTTAATAAAAATAATTTATATAATAATAAGCAAATCATGGGTGTGATTGTGATTTTAGTAGTGGTTATCTACTACCAACATCACATAGAAAACAAAAGTATTTTAAAACTCACAGATCGACGTTAAATAGTTTTATACATTTTTAATATTGCTATTTCTCAGACATAACCCGTTAAAGTTCATCAGAGATACATAAAAAATCGATTCACTACATAGTTTCCTTTCCAGCTATAGATTTTATGGGATATATGTTTATTCCATAGCATTTCTTAAATAACTATCATAATCTAACACGTTACTACCAATAAAGTAAATTTAACGATTTTTCAACCCATTTCAGTTGTGTATATAGTCAATTTTATTTTTCTTCACATAAATTTTATCCGATTACGATAAAAAGAGTATGGGTTTTATAGTGTGTAATGTAGAGCAAAGCAAAAAATCTTAAACCCTTTATCAGCAATACATGTTTCTTAATCTTTTCGGTTAAGTTGGTGCAAATAAATAAGTGGTATAAATATGTTAAAATTTGACATGTCACGCCAACTGCCATATTTTAAGATTTAATCTTCACGCAAGTGGGCATATAAAAATATATTTTGTGTGTTTCACAACAAACCTCATTTGAGATTTCCGTATTCCACGCAATTTTCATGATTGTTATGCTAAACTGAAATACCTTGCATATACGAACAACGCATTAATGAGGAATTTGTTTAAATCCTGAAACGACCTCCATAGATTGTTACCAATAGTATAAATAGGCTTAATTCATTCCTAACGGAAACACTTTACATTTTCAGTCAGTATTTTATAGCATAACACATTGGAAAAGGCGACAGAATTAAATGCCCAACCAGCAAATTTGTTTTATAATTTAAATGTTCTACGATTATTTTGTTTTATTGTTATTTTATTAATGCTTCTAACTGCTAACTGATTATATTAGAATTTCATAAAATACTATTTTGTTGTCTGCAACTGAACTATTTTATAAATTTGTCATTAAAGATTTCCTACAGAAAATTATAAAATAGCTTATAATGCAGTTGAGAAATTATTTTATAAATGTTTCCCTGACTAAGTTATAAAACGTTTCAGTTCATAAACCTAAATTGTTTTAAAACAATTTTTTAGTAACGTTCAGCAGCATTTTTAGCACCGTTATAAATATATACTGGAATTATTTTATAGTTATTTCTTATCTTACAAGACAGTTATATTAAAGGTCTGTTTCTGATAATTTTGCTTTTAAGAATAAATTATTGTTCCAGAGTATGTTTTATATTTATTGTATAGCATTGTATTTGCTGTAATATGGCAACAGCAACAAAGTCATTACAAAACAAAATAGTTTATTTGAGCATACAAATGTGGTGGCTAACAATACACTAAAACATATTTCAGAAAATTGATTTCCTGCATTAGCTGAGTATTTATATTTAGTCATAATTAAAGACTGTCTTTTACAGAAAATTTGTCATAATTGTAGTATGCAAGTTTTAAAAAAAAATCATTCACCCAATTTGGCTATCAGCATTGACAGAGCTTTACAGATCTTGCCGGCGAACCTAAAAGCATCAGATTTCGGACATTGGAGAAACCTAAAAAGCGGTTATAAAAATATTAGGTACATGTATTAATAGCGCAGTTGTTTTGGCAATGAGACACAGTTTATACTGCTGTATAAATGAATCATGGTGCATCTCACTCACTGCACTATTAATGCTTCTAGGGTAGCTATTCTGTATCGGTGTGATGTGATGTGAGCACATGTTTTCATTTAATCAAAATATATTTTAAGTCACTATTCATCGGGTTGAAACGGATTTTTGGTGTTATTATTCCTAGCCTAACAGAAAATTATGTAGGTATATTATCATGCACGACCTTCGATCATGGTGTTGCGGCAATTCTATTGGTTGAAATGTAGGAGCAACTGTTGGAAGGATCACTTCACGTCCCCGTGTAGTCACTGTAGTTACAGAATAGCATTTTTGTTTCACTGGGAAGGGATCGTGATATGAGCTCTCTCCTCTCACGACAAATGCTCACGTTCACTGAAATTACAGAATAGCTACCCAGTAGTAAAAGTAACTACGTTTTTTTGGCAATAAATACACCATAAATAAAAGGCTCTCTAAAAAAGGTGCTTTACTGCCACTTATTTCTAGGTTATATTTATTCAAATTGTTTCCATAGTTGCATTTATAACTCAGCCCTAATAGATTTATCATAAGAGCTGCAAAAGTATCGCGAAAGTGGGTGATCTATTTTATGGGACTCCCGTAAAAGTTACAATAAGGCGCATTATTTTATAGATATTTTATAGGAATCGTTTAATAGTTTAAATATCTTGAAATGCTTGCTACTAACGCAAAAGTATTTTATAGAGGAAAGTCATATTAAAAGGTCAGCGTTCTTGATAGTAAATATGAAGATATGAAATTTTAAAATTTCAAATGTTTATTTAGAATTTATGGAGTCATGAACGTGCTACCTATATATTGCAAAAAGACTCAAATTCATAAAATCGATATTTATAAAATTTCAAAAATTATTACATATCATTAATAAATGTGGGGCGCGTTAAAAATGTATTAAAAACATGGCCATAGTTCACGGTAAAATTTCCTCCGTATCAAAAATTGCAGTCGTTGTAAGCCTGAACAAGTTTCTTAAATGATTGTTATGGATTATTAGGTACCTAGTATTAAATCACAATGCCATATGCTTTGAGTGTCAAAATTTCTTCTTGCAATTTTTAGGATACATTTAAGAAATCATTTTATTTTATTAGTGTGTATAAAGCAGCATTTTTTAAATAATGACGATTTAAAAGCTCTTACAAAACAGTTGTTTAGTTATTTTATTACAGTAATTTGACAAACAGTGAAGTGTGTTTTTTAGTACAATTAAATTAAGCTTTAATAGAACTTCTATATAGTGATGGTACTAAATTTTCATAAGGCCTGCGGAAATTTTTATAATGTTATTTTTTAATGGTTCCAATAGGCGTTACAAAATATCATCAGCGACTGACGTATTTTATAACATGATACCAATTTTATATTTACAGCTGCTGTGAAAATGTTATAAAAGTGTTTCTGAAAGTAACGTTATTTTATAAAATTTGTGTCAGAAACAACTTTTATAATATAACAAATTGCTAGTTGGATGTATTTCGATCTGCGGCTTCATTTAAGGGTCCGTTTATGATTTATAAAGTAATACAGGACTTTTGATTTTTAGTATTTAATAGGCTAATGAAGAAAAAATAGAATTTCAGAGAAATGATTTTTAAACAAAAGCGAATTTTTTTGGAAGGTATGTATTGTTGTGTTTGACACGTGTTGTTTCACTTCAACTCAAAAATTATAAATAAATAACATGACAATTAAATTTATACATATGGATTTTCAGCCCCACTCACTCACACACAACCCCCTCAATAATTTCACATTTCATTACTACAAGTTCCTTTCTTGTTACTTCAGAAATTTCTATACTAAATTTATGTTTATTTTGTTGCAGAAGAGATGTCTTGAACAACGTTTTACTTACGAGGATACGTCCTCGTCAAGTAAACGAGCATGAGGAAGTTCTGTGAAACCCACTTGGTGTATCTTCTACTACTTTACGTGCATCTCAACGAGGCGGTTGATCCTTGTAAGTATCCTTTCAGGGTTTATTAAATGTGCTCTCCAAATAACACATTACACCCGTCGTGATACAAATAAATTTCAACTTGGATATAGAATATGGGATGGAAATACTGTATAAGAATAAACATTTTTACTAGAGCCATGACCGGTGATAAATAATATAAGAATAAGTTTTATAATTTTTAACGGAAAAGCAACTTCAAGCACATTAGTGTCCCAACGAAAGTATTTTTCAAATTTTACATTTCATTACACAACATTATTACAAAGCATGCAAATTATATCTTAGCAAGATAAAAAACCGCTACCTAAGGAATCACTACTCCCACATCCAAATTTTCCATCTAAGTCTCTTTGAAGGAAAACATCTTGACTAGATTTGCACTCTGGTATGTGGAAATAATTTTTCATAGAATTTTGATGAAAGGGAATTGCCGAATGCCAGCTATGCCGCAACTCTTCAACGAAATAATTTCAAAATATAATCTAGTTCCAGATGTCATTATAATACATACGTGTACCAAATTTCAAGTGAATATCTCAATTTTATTTAATTGTGCGGGGGTTGAAAGATACTATGAAAAAATCTGGGGCCTTGGCTTCTAGGATATGGACCAAATCCCAAATTTCTCTACTCTTACCAGCTTGCTTTACTTATTTTCCCCTATTTGGGGTTAATTGTCAGAGAAACACAAAGTTTTGTTTTCTGTAGATTGTACATTTTTATTGAATGGATATATAAGCTTTGTTTCTCATTTTTAACTGAATCTTCATGGCCGTAAGGGCTTATGTAAATACTAGTTTACTCTGCATGGACGTAGATACTAGTCTTACAATGAGAATTGTCAAAAAAGAAATAGACGAATTCATTTTAGAATTTTAATTGCTACTGTAACAAAAGTCAAACTAACGGAGCCAAGTCCGGCCCTGTCGCAACATAATAACCGTATTCCGATCTTGGTAACATTTTAAGGGTCGAGACTTTAGTAAACTATCGTAAAATACCGGTTATTTTAGAGTCCAGGAAACGTGCTTTGTTAACTTTACTCTTTATTAGGTAGTCGACGTTAGCCACTTGTAGACAATAAATAACCATCCAAATTATTTTATGTCCAATTCGCCTTTCTTGCTTGCAGTTATGGACACTTGTTAAATACGAACCCATCGGGGGTTCTAGTTAGATTTTCAAGACTAAGGCAGTTGATAGAGGCTTCCAGGAACCTATGTAATAGACCATAAGATAGATAGACCACTTAAGGCAGATTTTTTCCCCCATACAAAAGCAAAGTAAGGAACAAAAGGGGTTTTTTTCATCTGTTTTAGTGGAAATGAAATGTTCAGATAGGCCATATGATAAATACCATGGTCCGTTAGGTAATTTCAAATGCGTACGGTTTAAAGTAAAGAAGATCCTAATTGGGCGAGGGTTTAAAGTTTACTGGCCACTTTGGAAACGTATTATTTCGATGTAGAGATTATCTTCACTCTTGGCTTAAAGTCGGTTCGGTCATCATCTATCTACAGGGTATTAGTAGTATAGTAAATTCTCGTTTTGCCAACCTTTTTCAATTGTAAAGTTTAAGTACATGTGTTTAGTATTTTGCCGGTTTTAATAAGTAGAAAATTAATGTGTTGTAATCGAGCTAAGAATATTCGGTCGCGGTTTAGCTAAAGATTTGAAATTGCCGCGGACCATTTTATTTCTTGATATAGAGTAATTATCGTTTGTTAATTTATTTAATCGTCTTTAAGTGTTTGTGATTGTCAATTTCATTTGCTTTCATTTTCTTATGTAAATATAGTGGTTTAAGTGTTTTAAGAAATCACGTGTTTTATTTGCTTGTCATGAAATTAAGTTCATTTTATATTCAGTAAAGTTTGTTTGTGAAGTAACCTGGTTGATGGACACCAAAAAGGATAAAATCACCTAGAAAGAAAAGGGTAAGCACAGTTTTGATTTCGATGGATATACTATAATATCGACGGAGTTTGCAAAGTGATTGGGCCACTCCGTACTCTGCCAATGGTAATGTCTAATTAAATCATGTAATTAGGGGAATAAAATCCCAGTTATTACACTACCATAACCAGAAGGCAGGTTATCGAAAGAGAGCAAAGATTGGAAATTAGTATTTTTAGAGATAGTTTTTGTTTTTAGTTTTCATAGATAGTTTTTTTCTAGTCTTTGCCAAATCCTATAAAAAATATGTTTCGTTGTATATTTGTCATTTGCATTCTTTTCTGTTGAATCTAGTTTTAAATCATTCTTTGTCTTTTAATGCGTATCATTATTTTCTTTATCCTACAAGCTAGTTTCTCTTGGCAGAAATACTAGAGACTTCCTGCTCTGTCCTATTGTTAGCAGACTTCACTGTGTATAATCCTTGGTTTAATTTTTTTTATATGCGGTGTAATCACTTTTCTGTACGGCTTCTGTAACCTTTCTAACTTTATCACATATGCAATACCAGTCAGATTGATTGATTGTAAGTAAATAGAATATATAGCAAGGTTTCACTGCATCAAATTTTAATGACACAAACACAAAACGTCGACGTCATATTCTGTAAACTGGTAAATTGCAAACGTAGAGTTTAATCTGTGATATGACTGACGCTTTATAATCCTCTTTAATTACCACCAGTGGCAATCATAGGGGATTATCTTCGTAGATCTAAAACTGCATCATTCATCATCGCTCTGCAAACAGTTATTGAAAATTAAGTTAAATCGAGGCTGAAAGCTGTTAATTCCGGTCAGAATTGTCCAATATGCCATGGGAAGTTTTTAATTAATGTTCCGAATAATCTATGATGGCAATGGAAGGGAGTAGTCGAGGTAAGGTTATTTATCAAGTAACTTGATCATTCAGTAAGTTATATATCGTGATTGTTCTTTCACAATCATATATCAGTGAGGAATAGAATTTGTACTAGTATTGTTGCTTTATAAAATTCAATTATACTCGTAGAAGCGAAGAATATAACGTACTTACTGGGCTTTGTTTTTTATGTGCAGATGTCGTTCGCAGAGAAAATATTTTCGTATCATTTTCCAAGTCATCGAGGTCTGAACAAATTTCAACATGTCCGTTTATGTATCTGTCCGTCAAAATATCAACTTTTTCTATATTACTGCATATGTATTAATAGTAAGTGAAAAGCCGTTGCCTCAGGAATCACTACTTCCACATCCAGATTTTCCATCTAACTCTCTTTAAAGGAAAACATTTTTACTATATTTGCATTTCAGTACCTATAATAATGATATTTGAGGCGGATGTCATAAAAAAAATTGAGGCGTTGGTTCTTAGCACATAGTCCAAAAATGGAGCTTCTGGACTCTTATTAGCTTGCTCTACTTATTCTCCCCAATTTACAGCAACCCCACCCCACCCCTTCAACGGAATCATCTTAATCAGACGTCATTACAATACATATGTGTACCAAATTTCAAATGAAAATCTCAATTTTGTTTTATCAACTCCTTTAATAATGAAGTGTGTTACGATCTAAAAGTGAAGATCGTACACACTTTAAAGAATAAAAGGTCCTAGGCCTTACAAATCCTATTTTGGTGAGTGTGAGAGGATAAATAAATAGAAAGAATGCTGTAAGGTAAAAAAAATATTTATTACGATTAATTTTTTTGACAAATTTGAGTATTATTAAATATTAACAAAAAATATATGTACCATAGCACACTAGTGAGAACAATATTGAGTATTATTAATTATTAACAAAAAATATGTACAATAGGTTTTAACGACCGGGGTGAACTATGCCCCAGGTGGGTGCATTCACCAGTCCCTACAACAAAAAATATATAATAGCTCTAGGCCACAAATGTAATCTACACCCTACGGTATCTCTCTGAAGGAGTCACTATAACAAAATAAAGGAACGATAAGCAAAATGTTAACTACTAAATGATGAAAGATAAAATATAAAAAAAAGATTACTTAAAACTACAGGATGAGCACACTAATTTAAAATGGTACAAAAATAACTTATCTTTTGTTAACCCACGTGAAGAATCGTAGATCTCAGGTGCTCCGGATCTGGGGTCTGGTGTTATGCCAGAACATCCTCCAGGAAAACACAGCTCGGTATACTTCGCTTCAGAAAACTTGTACGAGTTAAAATTAGGTGGGGTTGCCCACGGGGTTATCAAACCATAGAAAAAATCTAGGGAACTACTACTTTTTTGTTGCCCAAAAATGAATCCTCTCCAAAACCGTCTACGATAAAAACATGTAAATTAGTGTAAAGCTAACCTCAAAATGTACACATGGTTGTGAACTAAAAAGAAGTGAAAATACAACTTACCCAGATTATCTGGACGTTAATTACTTGTTGAAATATCTCCGATTTAAGAATCGATAAATTGAGAATATAAAATTATCAATTAACTGGTGAAATTATAGTCTTAAACTCCGATACCAAGATCGATTTGCCTCAACGTGGCCTTTGACTTAATTACACTGGAAACAAGTGTCTAATGAATTTTCGAAATAGAAAGAGGAAGATTCTCTCCGTCCTGCGTTATTTATAACTTCATTTAATACAAAAAAAACTAATTCATGTGCGCACTTTACACTTAATTCAACATTTTTGGTAGGAGGTTTGATTCACGTTGTCAACCTTTAAGTTCTCTTACTGAGATCTTTATTATCGGCATTCGGACTTTGCGAAAACTGACATATGGAGTAAACATTTGTACTTTTCGGATTAATGCTGAAATCAATGCATTTTAATGTGTTTAGCACTATAAAAGAGAATCACTCATTTATTACAATGATTTATGAAATTCTATTTTGTTACCAGGTTCGCCATCTATTGCCTGATAGGTTAACCACAAGCTTATTAGTACCGACTTGTTTAACCCATGGTCGCTCTTGTTGATTTTATCACGAATAATGACGGATGTTTTCTCTTTTAATCACATATACCGGGTGTCCACATATACCGGGTTCCCCGTAAATTAACTCCCTGCTTACCCCAGATGTTAATGCCAAATAGGGCGTGACAACTCCATCCTATCAAGGAATAAAAAAAAATTCAGAAGGAATTTTTTTTTTTCAAAAATTTCAAATTAATAACTAGTGTGATAAAATGACTAGCATTGCTTAAAATTTCAATCCAACAGCAGGTTATCAAAATATGCAGAAACTAGTAACAACAAAGTGTGTCGGGAAAAAAATGTAAATTTATATGGCCCCAAAAGGATTGTATCACGGTACGATTAAATTACTAATCCACGTACATTTAAATAATTACCCAAAACAATGTACAGTAAACTTGTTAATTAAATTCCGATCAGAGATCGATAAAATTGCAATAACGAGAATAAAAAAAATCTCAGATATATTTGCAATCGAAACGGGTGAAATAACAGTCTAAATCCGATACGAATCGACTTAGTTAAAACAGCTAGATGACGTTATTCACCAAAACAAGGTACTTGTAACCAAAATTAATTGTACACGAAAATTAAAACAATGTAACGTGATTACACAGGTTACGTGGAAGCAACGCTTCTTCTGACCCCTTTAATATTCTACCCTGGACCATTATCTAAATTTACAGTTTTCTCAAAAGTTTTATGCTGGTTGGGAATAATTGCATCGTTTACCTGCTCGAAGGAGATATGAGTAAAAGGAATTAGAGGAAAAAATAAATTTAATAGAAAATTTTTTTAAACTTGTATAGTAGTTACACATACAAGAAACCACATGAAAAGTTCGTTTTATCACTGGAGAAAGTTATGAACATCACCAATTCCGAGACCATTCATCAAGAGCTCACATATAGTCAAAAAGGATATAGCAAAGATAGTAGGTAATTCAACTCACA
Source organism: Stenurella melanura (assembly GCA_963583905.1). Classification (NCBI taxonomy): domain Eukaryota; kingdom Metazoa; phylum Arthropoda; class Insecta; order Coleoptera; family Cerambycidae; genus Stenurella; species Stenurella melanura. The sequence continues at coordinate 71,849,661 of OY757309.1, forward strand.
CCCATTCTGCGCTAAGTCAAGTTGCATGAAAAGCCTCGATAATGCGTGTTGCTATACAGCATACGAAAACTCATGAAAAATCCACTCGGAAAAGATAATGCTTCCACCAGTGTAAAATGAAAGAAAAAAAAAAAGAAAAGAACAAGAGAAAAGAAAAAGATGAAATGTTTTAGGAGAGGACCTCTAAGGATCAGTCTCCACAGACATTGTGGTGAAATGCCTGAGCAGCGTTATAGCGGCTGCCAGTGCTAAAATTAGTTTAGACATAAGCACACCTAAACCACGACACAGAACCAAGTTACCTGCCTATACTCAACAGTGGGAGAAAATGTCCAGACTGTTGAAAGAAGAACAAATGGATATAGCTCCATGTGGCTTAAACTAGAAGTACGTAACATCAAAATACTTTGGATTTAGCTCCAAGAGGCTCAGCAGAAGTACGTAGCGACTAGGTGACAAAAAAAAAGACCATTATTTGGGAATACTCCTGCTTCCGGCGCGATGAACAGTGCCTCGATCGGGCGATAGATCAAGGGCTGAGGTGAAGCGGGGAGGAAGACCTGTCTCTCGAGGAACGTCAGACGACCTAGGCCACTCCTGACTGACAAGCCCCCTTGCCTACGTGTCCGCTCGACCCTCCTTGACCATCTGTCATTGAAGACAGCCCGATCGAAACTAGTTCACCCCCATCTCGAAGCAAGTTCCCTAATGGCAACTAAAATATCCTACTAAATAGGATAATGTTAAAAAAAATTTACCTACCTACTAGAGAGTAAACATAAAGCGATATAATAATTGATGCCTTAATTACCCATCAAGACAACAATAGTGATATGAACAACAACTATACCAAACGAAAATAATTACCATCATGATGACGAAAAAAAACAAAATGGGACAAAAATTTCTCAGAACACTATATAAACAAAATAATGATAAAAGATAAAGTATTTTTGCAATTTACCTAGCCGAAGAAACAATAAGCAGTAAAAACACACAAAGATACTGACTTAAATTTAGCTATGACTCAACTTAATGCAAGACAAAGGAAAACTACCCAAACCACTGCTAGTATCTTGTACTATAGAACAGCGACCACCTGTATAATAAAGGGCACACGCCATACAGGAAAAAATATGTTCCCATGAACAATTTTCCTGCAAAGTAATTTGTTCCCATGAACAATTTACTGCAAAAAGTCAATCCACAAACAAATTCAAAATATGTGGACTTGACCCTCAAACCAATATACGTGGACTTTATCCACAAAGAAAACAATATGTTTACCAGACTACAAATTCTGCCTTTTGGCACACTGGTAATTAACATATCATAAACCAAAATCACAGGTAGGGAGTTTCCTTATAACAAAAGACCAAGGCCTTTCACAAAATTCTAAACATTATTTGAAGAGTACTATAGCAAAATTGTCAAAAAGCTACTTATAATACAAACGGTTAAAGTAGTCAACTAGGCAAAATTAAGAAAAAACAAGAGGTAGTGATCATAGAGAAATATAGAAAAATACAGAATTGCGAAAGAAAAGAAAAAACGATCACAAAAAGAACGACGTTGTTATGTCATATTATTGTTATCAACCATGCGTAAGAGAAAAACGAACAGGTATTTCGACAGCAGACTCCAAAAACTACGAACATCTCGATAAAATACGAGAGTGAGTCGTTTGTCTAACACCCTGTATGTATTCTCCTATGGTGAGATAAAACGTGAGTTTTACCCCGCATGATTGAAATCCATCGCTTGACTACCGACACCCAGAACGTATGCAACCAACAAAACATGATATGCAAACGCTCGAGACGCAAGTCATCAGCGGAAACGTGGCCCTTTATTAAGAACCTCCACCCTACCGCCCTATACTAAAAAAGATAAAATTTAAATCTACGAGAGAAAAATCCAAATATTTATGCTAAAATGCGTGTCCAAAAGAAATGTTCCGAAAATAATTTGCCTATTAGTCTGGCTCCAAAGTGTAATCTGGCTTCAGGTCTTTTACGTGCCACTGACCTACGGACTCTTTGGCATCATTCTCCAGCTCATACACATTCAACCCAATTTTCCGTCTCACACGATAGGGGCCACTAAATTTAGGAGCCAACTTAGCAGAGAAATGCTTAGAAGCGTCGGATAATGGAAAGTCTCGTTTCCATACAAAATCATTTTCCTTAAAACTAACCGGACGTCTTCTAAGGTTATATCTCGCTTTAGTTTTCTCATAAGCCTTCTCTAAATTTAACTTGATGGTTTTGTGTAATTGAGCTATTCCCTTACTTTTCCATTCTCCGTGGTCAGGTGGGTCAGCAGTTCCAAATTTACTTTTGTCCCGGCGAATTTTGTAGTCCTCGCCATTGACCACCATTTCCCGTCCGAAATTCGCGAAATACGGAGTGTACCTAGTCGCTTCGTGTTTCGCCGTTCTAATTGCGCACGCTAGATGGGGAAGATTCTCACTCCAGTTTCTCTGTTGTTCATCCACATATGTTGCCAAGAGGGTTTTTAACACCCTATTAACCCGTTCAGTAGGGTTATTCTGTGGATGATACAGAGCATTATAAAGTGGCTTCACCCCATACTTGTCCAAAAACTTGGAGAACTCAGTACTTCTGCCATATTGGGTCCCATTGTCTACAATGATAAACTCGGGTACACCGAATAGCAAGAAGACATACTGCTCAATGGCTTTTATGATGTTTTTCGCGGTAGCCGTGCGAAGTGGTACGAAAGTGACAAACTTGCTGAAATAATCAGTGACCACCAACACATATTTGTGGCCAGCACTACTACTGGGTAATGGGCCAAAAAGGTCGCTACTAATGAGCTGCCAACAACGCGTAATCTCTGGCCTTTTGCCCATTTCTCCAGCAGTTGCCTTCTGTATTGGTTTCTGTTTTGAACAAATATGACACTTTTTGATGTATCGATACACGTCAGCTTTCATCCGGGGCCAGTAGTACCTTTGTATCAGACGATTGTACGTCTTGTACACACCCATGTGGGCACCATGTATCATATCGTCATGATACTTCTCTAAAAGCTTTCGCCTTTCTGGCTTTGGAATTACTTCCTTCCATGCATCGATATCAGTCAAAAGATCCTTGAAACCACATTCGACTCGCTTGTATAGCTTACCACCTGTCTCTCGCCATCTATCATACCGGATGGGATTATGCTTTAGTCGGAGGAGCATCTTATCGTACCACTGGTCGCCTGAAGGTACATTGGGTTCCTCATCCGGAACCACAGTATCGATGGTAGGTGGGACAGCCCTTGACAGACAATCAGGGACCACGTTATATCGACCCTTGCGGTGTATCACCTCAAAGTCGTAACTTTGCAGTCGCAAGCACCACCTACCCAGTCGACCTTTAGGATCCTTCAAATTATTTAACCATTTCAAAGCGTAACAGTCTGTCACAACAATGAATTTGGTCATTTCAATATACCCCCGAAGCTTTTCGATTGCGTATATCACGGCCAGTATTTCTAACTGGGTTGCCCCATACTTGGCTTCCGTTTTTGTGAGGCCCCGTGACAGATAGCATATGACATGTTCCCTGTCCTCGTAATACTGTGTAAGTACACAACTTACTCCGACTTGGGATGCATCCGTCTGAAGGATGAAAGGATATTCCCAATTTGGACGTGACAAAATTGGAGCACTAATCAAAACGCTTTTGACTCTTAAGAATGCTTCTTCACACTCCTTCGACCATTCCCACTTAACAGATTTTCGGGTGAGCCGCGTGAGAGGTGCGACGATCATGGAGAAATCAGGGATAAATCGGCGGTACCAGGAGAGCATTCCGACAACTCGCCTTATTTGCTGAGGATTTTTGGGCCTCGGCATGTCAACGATGGCGCTGACCTTTTTCGGATTTACTCCTAGACCGTCCCGATTTACCTTATACCCCAGATATTCTAGCTCCTCTCGACAAAATTTACACTTCTCCCGTTTTAATGTGAGGCCGGCAGATCTCAGTCGGTTAAACACCTCATTCAAAACATGAACATGGGTCTCAAAATCACTGGTAGCTATTATTAGATCGTCTAAGTACGCGAAGACATAGGGTTTCAGCTCAGGGCCAAATAACTTATCCACCAAAGACTGGAAAGTGCCTGGTGCCCCATGCAAACCAAATGGCAGCCTTTTAAACTGGAAGTGGCCTCTGCCAGGTACCGTGAATGCCGTATATTGCTTACTAGCTTCCTCCAGTTTTACTTGCCAATAAGCTGACCTGATGTCTAAACTAGACAAGTAACGAGCTTGACCTAGTTGATCCAGTATCTCATGTATGAATGGTAATGGATATGCAGGTCTCTTAGAGACACTGTTGACCTTCCGAAAATCTACTACAAACCGATATGTCCCATCGTCCTTGTTTACCATCAGAATAGGTGAACTCCATTCACTGTTGCTACGTTCGACAACACCAAGTCTTAACATCTCGTCGAGCTCTTCGTCGATTTTCCGTTGCATGGGTGGACTAACACGATAATATTTCTGCTTAATGGGCAGAATCCCTGTATCAACTTCAATTTTGTGTTCCACCACATCTGTGCAACCTAACTCGATGTCTTTGATGTTGTCGAAGTAAGCATTCACGACGTCTTCTAGACGTTCTTTCTGCTTCCCGGTCAAATCGATCGCGCTCTCAAGAGAAGGATTTTTCTCTGAGACGACATCGTTTAACACAGGTTCGCTTGAGAAATACCATTCGCCTTTACGTAAGTTCGGAACGATACCCATTTTGACCCAAAAATTTGTACCTAAGACTAAGGTATGGCGCAACTCTGGCACTATCATGATCTCAAAAAGATGTGTTCGATCTCTAAGTTTAATTGGAACAATGGTTTGACCTATACACCGGATGTTATCATTGTTAGCAACCTTGCAAGAGGTTACAGAACACTTTTCTAACTGGAATCCCAAGGTTTCCAGAATTTTCCATCCTTTTTCGTTCATGAAAATGCCATTTGCTCCACTATCTAGTAATGCTAAAATTTGTTTATCATAAATATTTACACGAATATATGGACATTCATTTCCCTGAACGTGGGATAAAATAAAATCTAAAACATATTTGACCTTCTCGGTTTCGACTAACTCTTTTGATATACGGGGTGTTTTTATTCGATTTGTTGGCTGTCTGTGAAATTGACTTAGCCCCCGACGAGGGACTAAGTCCTCTGTCCGTTTCCCTGTTTGTTACAGGTGGGACAAGTGCGTGTCGTGTACCCTAACAGGCCACAACGGTAACATTTCACAACCTTTGAGGGACAGTCACTTGTCAGATGTTGCGTACTATCACACTTAAAACAGCGCAAACTGTTTACCTGTCTGGGATCTCGGTCTTGACTCGTTGAACGAGTACTATACCTATCCCGACTATCTGATCTTCCACCGTTGTTAGGTGTGTGTCGATTAAGTGCAGGGCGTTGGTCCCTGTCACCTCCTCGATCACGACTGTCTGAACGGGTTCTTTCTAAACTACCATTAGGTCTATTAGTACGGTCTTGACTATTTGAGCGCGCTACACCCCTACTATACCTCCTAGTACTATTACTACCCTGATACCCACTACTGAAATTATTAGCAGAATTATTAACATTATTAGAATTACCACTAGAATTTCCAAGATAACTACTACGGGGATTCTCGGGTCCACAAAAAGAAACTTGTGGGCGAGTCTGACGATTGTTAGAGTTGGATCTTTCAAGTCGTTTCGTTATTCTACGTTCCTCGATCCTCATTACCAGCTCCACCAATCTCTCTTCAGAGGGTATGTCTTCAAGGATAAGTCGTTCCTGATATTCAGGTAACATATTTTCCCGAATAATCCTTAGACGCTTTTCCTTAGAGAGAGGGACTGGTAGGTAGCTTGATAAATCAGAGATATGCGCTATAAAAGTACCTATACTCTCACCACTCTGTTGGTATCTAGCTTTTATTAACTCTTTTACATGTTTCACAAAATTAATTGGTAAAAATTCTCGTTTTAAACGAGAACAGAGGTCTGCCCACGAGTCAACTTCTGTTTCTATTGATCTAAACCAGACATCAGCCCTATTTGCAAATAAACACCCTATGCTACTCATTAATTTAGATTCAGACACCTTCCTCGTCTTACAAAATTGCTCCACTTTCCGTATAAAATCTAACACATCAAGGTTATTTTTACTCTCCCCATTGAAAACAAAATTCCACTTGGTAACAGGAACATAATCAGGGTCAGCTAATACTAAGGTTTGTAAATTTGCCAGCCCGATCGATGGATCGACTGGAGGTTGTACGTTTGTTGCCCCCACTAAATATTTTTTTCGATCAACGAAGTCATCAAATATTTTTTTATAACCCTCTAATAAATCGGAAACTTGTTTCTCCTGGTCCTCATTTTCTGCGGAGATACGCCCAATGCGTCCCTTCAAATGCCAAAACAAAACATCTAGCCTCTCAATGAGTGTTACTGTCATTATACTTTTGGATGTTTTTGTGACTATCGTTAGGATCGTGGCACAACTTTGCAATTCGGTGATGGTATCTAAATCTCTAAGAACTCTAAAGGTTTTACCCTGTGTCTCTAGTTTCAAAAGCGCGGTTAAATTAGACGAAAGGTCTCTAGTCTTATCCCCTGCTTTTACTTCTACACCTCGGATATTAAGTTCATAAATAAGAAATTCTCTCTCTAAAAGTGCTACATTGATGTCAGCCATCTTGTTCTAGGATTGGCTTGGCTTTTTATTGTGATACTTTTTTTTTCCAAAGGGGAAAAAAACTTATCTACCAAATATATAAAAAAACTATAGAATTTGCAAAAAAAAAATGACTAAAAACTAAGTATACCAAACTGGTTCCTGAAACATGTCCTCCTGTACGTCCTAAATTACCAGCATCAAGTACAATATACAATCCCTGGATCCTTTGCTGCCTGTTAATCCAACGTCTCCACAGGATATTCTCACTAAAAGATTCCAAATACAATTAGCAACAATCTTATTAGGTAATATGATTCTAAATATTTCTCCTCTCTCACTCACTTTACAGATCCCGGACACGAGCCCCCAAAATAAAAATGTTACGATCTAAAAGTGAAGATCGTACACACTTTAAAGAATAAAAGGTCCTAGGCCTTACAAATCCTATTTTGGTGAGTGTGAGAGGATAAATAAATAGAAAGAATGCTGTAAGGTAAAAAAATATTTATTACGATTAATTTTTTTGACAAATTTGAGTATTATTAAATATTAACAAAAAATATATGTACCATAGCACACTAGTGAGAACAATATTGAGTATTATTAATTATTAACAAAAAATATGTACAATAGGTTTTAACGACCGGGGTGAACTATGCCCCAGGTGGGTGCATTCACCAGTCCCTACAACAAAAAAATATATAATAGCTCTAGGCCACAAATGTAATCTACACCCTACGGTATCTCTCTGAAGGAGTCACTATAACAAAATAAAGGAACGATAAGCAAAATGTTAACTACTAAATGATGAAAGATAAAATATAAAAAAAGATTACTTAAAACTACAGGATGAGCACACTAATTTAAAATTGTACAAAGATAACTTATCTTTTGTTAACCCACGTGAAGAATCGTAGATCTCAGGTGCTCCGGATCTGGGGTCTGGTGTTATGCCAGAACGTCCTCCAGGAAAACACAGCTCGGTATACTTCGCTTCAGAAAACTTGTACGAGTTAAAATTATGTGGGGTTGCCCACGTGGCTATCAAACCATAGAAAAATCTAGGGAACTACTACTTTTTGTTGCCCAAAAATGAATCCTCTCCAAAACCGTCTACGATAAAAACATGTAAATTAGTGTAAAGCTAACCTCAAAATGTACACATGGTTGTGAACTAAAAAGAAGTGAAAATACAACTTACCCAGATTATCTGGACGTTAATTACTTGTTGAAATATCTCCGATTTAAGAATCGATAAATTGAGAATATAAAATTATCAAATAACTGGTGAAATTATAGTCTTAAACTCCGATACCAAGATCGATTTGCCTCAACGTGGCCTTTGACTTAATTACACTGGAAACAAGTGTCTAATGAATTTTCGAAATAGAAAGAGGAAGATTCACTCCGTCCTGCGTTATTTATAACTTCAGTTAATATAAAAAAACTAAGTCATGTGCGCACTTTACACTTAATTCAACATTTTTGGTAGGAGGTTTGATTCACGTTGTCAACCTTGAAGTTTTCTTACTGAGATCTTTATTATCGGCATTCGGACTTTGCGAAAACTGACATATGGAGTAAACATTTGTACTTTTCGGATTAATGCTGAAATCAATGCATTTTAATGTGTTTAGCACTATAAAAGAGAATCACTCATTTATTACAATGATTTATGAAATTCTATTTTGTTACCAGGTTCGCCATCTATTGCCTGATAGGTTAACCACAAGCTTATTAGTACCGACTTGTTTAACCCATGGTCGCTCTTGTCGATTTTATCCTGAATAATGACGGATGTTTTCTCTTTTAATCACATATACCGGGTGTCCACATATACCGGGTTCCCCGTAAATTAACTCCCTGCTTACCCCAGATGTAAATGCCAAATAGGGCGTGACAACTCCATCCTATCAAGGAATAAAAAAAAATTCAGAAGGAATTTTTTTTTTCAAAAATCTCAAATTAATAACTAGTGTGATAAAATGACTAGCATTGCTTAAAATTTCAATCCAACAGCAGGTTATCAAAATATGCAGAAACTAGTAACAACAAAATGTGTCGGAAAAAATGTAAATTTATATGGGCCCCAAAAGGATTGTATCACGGTACGATTAAATTACTAATCCACGTACATTTAAATAATTACCCAAAACAATGTACAGTAAACTTGTTAACTAAATTCCGATCAGAGATCGATAAAATTGCAATAACGAGAATTAAAAAAAATCTCAAAGATATATTTGCAATCGAAACGGGTGAAATAACAGTCTAAATCCGATATGAATCGACTTAGCTAAAACAGCTAGATGACGTTATTCACCAAAACAAGGTACTTGTAACCAAAATTAACTGTACACGAAAATTAAAACAATGTAACGTGATTACACAGGTTACGTGGAAGCAACGCTTCTTCTGACCCCTTTAATATTCTACCCTGGACCATTATCTAAATTTACAGTTTTCTCAAAAGTTTTATGCCTGGTTGGGAATAATTGCATCGTTTACCTGCTCGAAGGAGATATGAGTAAAAGGAATTAGAGGAAAAATTAATTTAATAGAAAATTTTTTTAAACTTGTATAGTAGTTACACATACAAGAAACCACATGAAAAGTTCGTTTTATCACTGGAGAAAGTTATGAACATCACCAATTCCGAGACCATTCATCAAGAGCTCACATATAGTCAACAAGGATATAACAAAGATGGAAGGTAATTCAACTCACACCCATTCTGCGCTAAGTCAAGTTGCATGAAAAGCCTCGATAATGAGTGTTGCTATACAGCATATGAAAAGTCATGAAAAATCCACTCGGAAAAGATAATGCTTCCCCCAGTGTAAAATGAAAGAAAAAAGAAAAGAACAAGAGAAAAGGAAAAGATGAAATGTTTTAGGAGAGGACCTCTAAGGATCAGTCTCCACAGACATTGTGGTGAAATGCCTGAGCAGCGTTATAGCGGCTGCCAGTGCTAAAATTAGTTTAGACATAAGCACACCTAAACCACGACACAGAACCAAGTTACCTGCCTATACTCAACAGTGGGAGAAAATGTCCAGACTGTTGAAAGAAGAACAAATGGATATAGCTCCATGTGGCTTAAACTAGAAGTACGTAACATCAAAATACTTTGGATTTAGCTCCAAGAGGCTCAGCAGAAGTACGTAGCGACTAGGTGACAAAAAAAAAAGAGACCATTATTTGGGAATACTCCTGCTTCCGGCGCGATGAACAGTGCCTCGATCGGGCGATAGATCAAGGGCTGAGGTGAAGCGGGGAGGAAGACCTGTCTCTCGAGGAACGTCAGACGACCTAGGCCACTCCTGACTGACAAGCCCCCTTGCCTACGTGTCCGCTCGACCCTCCTTGACCATCTGTCATTGAAGACAGCCCGATCGAAACTAGTTCACCCCCATCTCGAAGCAAGTTCCCTAATGGCAACTAAAATATCCTACTAAATAGGATAATGTTAAAAAAAAATTTTACCTACCTACTAGAGAGTAAACATAAAGCGATATAATAATTGATGCCTTAATTACCCATCAGGACAACAATAGTGATATTAAACAACAAAAATAACATTCATGATGACGAAAGAAAACTTGACAGGACATAAACATTTCTCAGATCACTATATGAACAAGATAAAAGATAAAATATTTTTGCAATTTACCTAGCCGAAGAAACAATAAGCAGTAAAAACACCCAAAGATACTGACTTAAATTTAGCTATGACTCAACTTAATGCAAGACAAAGGAAAACTACCCAAACCACTGCTAAGTATCTTGTACTATAGAACAGCGACCACCTGTATAATAAAAAGCACACGCCATACAGGAAAAATATGTTCCCATGAACAATTTTTCTGCAAAGTAATTTGTTCCCATGAACAATTTACTGCAAAAAAAAATACGTGAAGTCAATCCACAAACAAATTCAAAACATGTGGACTTGACCCTCAAACCAATATACGTGGACTTTATCCACAAAGAAAACAATATGTTTACCAGACTACAAATTCTGCCTTTTGGCACACTGGTAATTAACATATCATAAACCAAAATCACAGGTAGGGAGTTTCCTTATAACAAAAGACCAAGGCCTTTCACAAAATTCTAAACATTATTTGAAGAGTACTATAGCAAAATTGTCAAAAAGCTACTTATAATACAAACGGTTAAAGTAGTCAACTAGGCAAAATTAAAAAACAAGAGGTAGTGATCATAGAGAAATATAGAAAAATAGAGAATTGCGAAAGAAAAGAAAAAGACGATCACAAAAAGAACGACGTTGTTATGTCATATTATTGATATCAACCATGCGTAAGAGAAAAACGAACAGGTATTTCGACAGCAGACTCCAAAAACTACGAACATCTCGATAAAATACGAGAGTGAGTCGTTTGTCTAACACCCTGTATGTATTCTCCTATGGTGAGATAAAACTTGGTGAGTTTTACCCCGCATGATTGAAATCCATCGCTTGACTACCGACACCCAGGACGTATGCAACCAACAAAACGTGATATGCAAACGCTCGAGACGCAAGCCATCAGCGGAAACGTGGCCCTTTATTAAGAACCTCCACCCTACCGCCCTACTATACCTCCTAGTACTATTACTAGACCATTATTTGGGAATACTCCTGCTTCCGGCGCGATGAACAGTGCCTCGATCGGGCGATAGATCAAGGGCTGAATGGTCTAGGGGTATGATTCTCGCTTTGGGTGCGAGAGGTCCCGGGTTCAAATCCCGGTTGAGCCCCCAAAATAAAAATGTTACGATCTAAAAGTGAAGATCGTACACACTTTAAAGAATAAAAGGTCCTAGGCCTTACAAATCCTATTTTGGTGAGTGTGAGAGGATAAATAAATAGAAAGAATGCTGTAAGGTAAAAAAAATATTTATTACGATTAATTTTTTTGACAAATTTGAGTATTATTAAATATTAACAAAAAATATATGTACCATAGCACACTAGTGAGAACAATATTGAGTATTATTAATTATTAACAAAAAATATGTACAATAGGTTTTAACGACCGGGGTGAACTATGCCCCAGGTGGGTGCATTCACCAGTCCCTACAACAAAAAATATATAATAGCTCTAGGCCACAAATGTAATCTACACCCTACGGTATCTCTCTGAAGGAGTCACTATAACAAAATAAAGGAACGATAAGCAAAATGTTAACTACTAAATGATGAAAGATAAAATATAAAAAAAAGATTACTTAAAACTACAGGATGAGCACACTAATTTAAAATGGTACAAAAATAACTTATCTTTTGTTAACCCACGTGAAGAATCGTAGATCTCAGGTGCTCCGGATCTGGGGTCTGGTGTTATGCCAGAACATCCTCCAGGAAAACACAGCTCGGTATACTTCGCTTCAGAAAACTTGTACGAGTTAAAATTAGGTGGGGTTGCCCACGGGGTTATCAAACCATAGAAAAAATCTAGGGAACTACTACTTTTTTGTTGCCCAAAAATGAATCCTCTCCAAAACCGTCTACGATAAAAACATGTAAATTAGTGTAAAGCTAACCTCAAAATGTACACATGGTTGTGAACTAAAAAGAAGTGAAAATACAACTTACCCAGATTATCTGGACGTTAATTACTTGTTGAAATATCTCCGATTTAAGAATCGATAAATTGAGAATATAAAATTATCAATTAACTGGTGAAATTATAGTCTTAAACTCCGATACCAAGATCGATTTGCCTCAACGTGGCCTTTGACTTAATTACACTGGAAACAAGTGTCTAATGAATTTTCGAAATAGAAAGAGGAAGATTCTCTCCGTCCTGCGTTATTTATAACTTCATTTAATACAAAAAAAACTAATTCATGTGCGCACTTTACACTTAATTCAACATTTTTGGTAGGAGGTTTGATTCACGTTGTCAACCTTTAAGTTCTCTTACTGAGATCTTTATTATCGGCATTCGGACTTTGCGAAAACTGACATATGGAGTAAACATTTGTACTTTTCGGATTAATGCTGAAATCAATGCATTTTAATGTGTTTAGCACTATAAAAGAGAATCACTCATTTATTACAATGATTTATGAAATTCTATTTTGTTACCAGGTTCGCCATCTATTGCCTGATAGGTTAACCACAAGCTTATTAGTACCGACTTGTTTAACCCATGGTCGCTCTTGTTGATTTTATCACGAATAATGACGGATGTTTTCTCTTTTAATCACATATACCGGGTGTCCACATATACCGGGTTCCCCGTAAATTAACTCCCTGCTTACCCCAGATGTTAATGCCAAATAGGGCGTGACAAGTGGAGGTGGTGAGGGCATTGAAAATATTATAAAGATAAATCTGGGACCTTGGCTTCTAGTATATACACGAAATCCCAACTTACTGTACTCCTACCAGCTTGCTTTACTTATTTTCCATTATTTACCCCTATTTAACCCCCAACCCTTCACCGGAATTAGCGCAAAATATAATCCAGTTCCACATCTCGTCATGGTACATATGTATACCGAATTTCAAGTCAATATCTTAAACCGTTGCTGAGAAAACGTGTGCACAAAAAAGTTACAGACTGTCACACAGACATACAGATAGTTTCTCTCAAATCTAAAATCTCAACGTTTTATGACAATCTAAGTCTATTTCAACAAGAAGGATTTTTGAATTTTTTTTTACTATTACTATATTTCCAATCCACTACGTGGATGTGGAAGTAAAAATATGGTGGCGGACGTCATCAAAAAAAAAATAAAATTTTGGCTTCTAGTATATACAATATACGAAATCTCAAGTTTATGCGCTGTTACTAGCTTAATATTGTCTAGTTTACTTCATTTATTAAACCCTAGTTATCCCTATTTTACCTTCAACGAAATAAGTTTAAAATATGATCTAATTCCAGATCCTACAATACACGCGTGCAGTAAAAGTAAATTTTTTATTATTTGTTTGCTTATAGTAATGAAACATGTTCTTTATAGGATTTTGCAAACAGCGGAAAGAAAAACTATCTATGAGAACTAAAGGAAAAACTATACATAAAAATATTAATGAAATCTTTGCATTCTTTCGATAACCTAACTTCTGGTTATGCTAACAAGTAAAAATTCTTATTTGCCATTCTCAATTTAACACTAGCAACCAACATAGTCCCCTACGGCTAGGTAGGCTAAACTAGTATCTACATGATCCCCTACGATATGTAAATTCAGTTAAAAATGAGAACAAAGGCCTGAAATTAATTTATTTATGTACCTTGTCTTTAAAAATTTTTTCATTATAATGAATTACATTTTCATAAAATCTCATTCAGTTTCTTGGAAATGCTTAGCCTTTGAAACGTTTTTCGTCCTGATTGTGGACTCATCAGAAAAGCCTAAAGCCACTCATAACGATGTTCCATGCCAAACTAAGACAATATCCATGAATTTTCAACATGGTTGAATTATTTTTTAGGATAACCACCCTGTATATTTTTCAATTAAACTATAATAGGTGTGTCTTCCTTGCGAAGTGCATTAACTATTTGTCAAATATTATTGCCGTCTGTCATATTTTCAGTTCCATATCCATGTAGAGTGGAAGTATAATGGTGGTCAAAAAAATTTCTATTTTTCTTTTTTTTTAAATAGGCTTAGAATGTCATGAAATGGGGAAATTTGAAATTTGGGCGAAAAAAATGTTTTTCCATTATCTAATTCTATAGTAGTGGCCAATAAATTTTAAAAATTTTCAAAAGCATTTTTTTCTGAAATAGGTTTAGAATGTCATGAAACGTGTAAAATCTAAATATGAGCAAAAACATTTTTTTCCACCATCCTAGGTATACTTAGTAGTTAAATAATTTTCAAAAAAGTTTTCCTTTTGAAGTTTTTTTTTCTGAAATAGCTTTAGGATGTCATGAAATGTGGAAATTCTTTTGAACAAAATAATTTTTTTTCACCATATATTCTATAGCAGTAAAAAATTCTTTTTTTATTTTTCTTTAACAAAATTTTCAAATTTTTCTTTTTGATAGCGCCGCTTGTGTAAAACTTCTGAATTTGATAAATTTTGATACCTAAATTAATATTTTTTCATTTTTTTGTCTCGACGTCGACCGACGCCTGGCCTGGATTTTGTAAAACTTGTATATTTGACGAATTTTGATACCTTATTTAACGCGTATTTGATACATTTTGATGCCTGGATTCATATTCTTGTATTTTTACGTCTCGACGCAGGCATTTCTGTAAAATTTGTATTTGATTGATTTTGATATCTAATTTCATGTTCTTGCATTTTAATGTCTCGATGCTGACCGACGCCTAGCGTCGTTTTTGTAAAACTAGTATATTTGATAAATTTTGAATCCTGGATTCATATTCTTGTAGTTTTACGTCTCGACGCCAACCGACGCCTAGCGTCGTTTTTGTAAAACTTGTTTATTAGATGAATTTTGACACCTAATTTCATATTCTTTCATTTTTACGTATGCATGCCGACCGACGCCTGGCGTCGTTTTTGTAAAACTTCTGAATTTGATAAATTTTAATATCTAAATTCATGTTCTTGCATTTTTACGTCTCGACGCTAACCGAGGTTTAGTGTTGTTTTTGTAATTGTGTATTTGATACATTTTGATGCCTAGATTCATATTCCTGCATTTTTACATCTCGACGCTGACCGACGCCTAGCGTGGTTTTTGTAAAAATTGTGTATTTGATAGATTTTGATACCTAGATTCTTATTCCTGCATTTTTACGTCTCGACGTCGACCGACGCCTAGCATCGTTTTTCAACCTGTGTATTTGATAAATTTTGATGCCTAGATTCATGTTCTCGAATTTTTACGAAACCCATGTTTTTGTGGAATATTAATGTAAAGCCTATTACAATTACTCCGAGTTGTGTAACTTTTTTAATTTTAATCCGTAGCTTAATAAAAGTTTGAAAATTTCTATCCCCTGTACGTTTTGTAGATCTGGTAAATATCATGTCAGGCTTGAAAATAAGCCAAGTTCATTTTTAGTGCCTTAACGAAACTTGCTAAATTGCACCTGTAATTTTTTTATGACGTCTGCCCCAAATATTATTAAAATTCTATGACCAATTACTTCCGCATACTAAAGTGCAAATATACTCAAGAAGTTTACCTTTAAATAGACTTGGAAGGGAAATCTGGATGTTTTGTTTTCTTAAAATGTTTTCTTAACCGCTTCTCAAGTTATCGAGGTAACTCCTTGAAAATCCAGAATGATTTTGTGTAAGGTAAAGAGAAACGAGGCCCTACAGTTTATAGTGGAGTCCGAACCACATCTTGGGGATAATTTTACAATTAAAATTATTTCGCGGTGAGCAGGGATTGAACCTCGCTAGGTATGCCAGTATGCCAGCTAGACGCGCTAAACAACCACTGAGCTACCGTCCCCGTGCAGTAGTGATTCTTTAGGCAGAGGTTTTTAGTATTAGAGGTCAAACTAGCTTTCGTAGCCAAATTGTGAACATAAATACAAAACACCTTATATAGCGAGGCAAGGCAACAGTGAATTTCATTTCAACTTATTGCAAAGTTTGTGATTAATAATAATATTTAATTTTCTACTTACGCATCATTATTATAATAATATCCATTTAGAACAAGTACACAAGAGTGGTTCACAAAACTGCATAATATAGCGTTAGTTTGAATGTAATAATTATATTCAACTTCAGTTACTTCTCTTTCATGAATTGTAACAACATGGTAATCATTTTTATTCCAATTATTTAATGAAATTTTTCCCTAACGATTCCAATTATAGCGAGTTATTTTTAAAAAGGCAACCTGTTTGTTTTCAGCACAATGTATTGCGCCATTGGGGATGGAGAACGGGGCAATCAAGGACTCAGATATAACAGCGAGTTCCTCGTTCGACAGCGGTAACGTGGGACCTCATCATGGACGGTGAGTGACTGAAATTTGTGCTAATAGAAAATATAAAAACCAGCGACGGGTAAAAATAAGCCAGAAAAGTATTTCTCATAGTTCTTTCACACTATTATTAATGTTCTTCTTTTGTGTAGATAAATCTGAATTTATAAAGTCGATTGACTAGAAATAAATTTGTATGTTTTTTTGTTAATCAGTCTTAAATATTTGAATGAGGATAGGTTAAACAGATGTGAGGAGTAATTCGTTATAAAAATACTTTTCTCACATTTTTTGTAATAGTAGCTACTGATCTCGTGAATAAATTTTTTCCACCTCTAGACAAGCAGAGTACAAACAGGAAGATAAAAATCGAATTGTGTGTGAATGTTAATAAGTTAAATAACTCTCCCCCTTTAAAATATTTTTTTATTCCGATCATTTCAGTAAAAGTTAATAATGTTTTTGTTTTGAACCTAAACACGAAGAAGGCTAATTGTGGCGTTCTTACGTGTTCTTGCGACCCCATAACTTTGATTCTCATATTATGTAAAAATACTTTCATGTATGAAATTTTTTGTAACGATATTTTTGTGAACACTTTTATGCTTTTTAATTTTTAAATAAAATATTATTTCCATGTTTGGGAGTTTGAAGCCATTTTGATTTATATTGCAATCAAGATAGCCCTAAGGCCTTTTTTTATACTTTTCTACTAGCAAAGACCCATCTCCATATAAAATATAAGGGGGATTTTTTCATACTAGCTCAAAGCCTCTGAGTACTGTGCTAGTTGGAGTTGAAAAATGTGGTAATGATAGTTAAGCAAGTTTTGGTTCGCTTTTGCTTAACTCTGTGAGTCCTTATGGACAATTGTAGGATTTTGCAGGAGTAACCTCTTAAGAATATTTTAAAGGCAACATATAAGTTGTGAAGTTTTCCCTTGTTCGCAAAGTGTATAACATAATAAGTGTTACATCAAGCGTCCCTCAAGGTTCCCGCATTGGTCCATTACTATTTTTGCTCTTTATTAATGATGTAATTAATGTATTAATGTATATCAACCTGTAAAGTTCTTATGTATGTAGACGATCTAAAATTCTATATATGTAATTAAATCTCTCGATGATTGTCCCAAAATTCAAACAGATCTACATAACTTTTTAAGCTGGGGCCTAAAAAATTATATGTGTGTAAATAGCAACAAGTGTAAAACTCCCCGTTTCTATAAATGCCAGAGTCTTATTATCTATAACTATAACATTAATAACGTAACTTTAGAAGTCCCTTGCATAATTTGTGATCTTGGCGCCATCTTCGATAAGACCTCACTTTTATTGAACATATTAACAATTAAACCTCAAAGCTTTGAGACTGTGAGAGTTGATAAAAGGTCATACACAACAGATAAGCGACCTACATGCTATACTGACTTTATACCACACAATAGTGTGCTGTATATTAAAATATAATAGTGACACATGGTCTCCACACCATACTTCTCATATAAAGCGTTTAGAGACAAAATAGATTTACTAAATTTATAAAATGGGTGTACCATACCAAGCTTTTGATTATCATGTAAGATTAGACATAACGGATTTTAAGTCGCTGAAGATCGTAGGAAACTTGCCGTTCTCTATTTTCTACATAAAATAATCAATGGTTCTGTTGACCGTCCATCTCTATTGAGTAAAGTTAATTTTCATGCTGCCCTTGCAACACCGGCCACAGAAGACTATTTTTTATCAGACCTCATAGGACTAACTATGGACAACAAGCTTTTTGCGATAAAATGGCAGCCAACTTTAGCGACAATTTCGCTGCATACTATCTGTTTGGCACCAACTTACATATTCTTAAAAAAGCTGCCATATGACATTAAATAAATGTGCTTTTTCCCCTTGCATTCTTTTTATTTTTGTTGTCTCATTAATCTCTATCTGTGTGTGTTAGATATAGTTTTTTTATTTAGGTATAAGTTGCTAACGTACCAATTGGAATTATATTTATTTCTGTAGTGTACTGTCAATTAAATAAATAAATAAACAAACAAAAGATAGCGTGACTTCAATTCGCTTTCGAGTGGCCCCTATGAAGACGTCCGTATCCTCACTTTATAATGTTTATTTCACTTCGCAAAAATTTTAGCTAAATCGTCATCCGGTAACTTTCCGTGAAGCACTTGAATAACTAAGATCATTCCAAGTCGTTTTATTAGCAAAAATCAGATTTGAGCGTACGTCCTAAGTGAATAAAATATGTCTCAAATTGCAGTACAATTTAAAAAAAAATCACGTGTCCACAATCACAGTATAATTGGAGTTTTATCCACACTTGTGAAGCATATAAATTACCACTTTATCCACTAGTAGAATAATGAAATTATTTTGTTTCACTAGTGGAATAATGAAAAATACAATCTTAAATCAATTACATTTTATTTAATTTTTATTAATATTAATATTAACATTTATATTAATAGACATTTCCTTTTTGTTTGTTCATATTTCACTTCGTTTCCATTAATAACAAACTTGTAGTTGTCATCGGTTTCAGAACGCATAGTGCTTGTCGAAGTTTTTGATAAATCTGTAGAAGCAATGGATGTCTCCTCTTATAAGGAACGAGAAATACCAGGAGTACCTTGGATTTTCCTTGCGATATCAAGCTTATTGGATATAGAATCCTTTCTGCTATAGCGGAACTTCTCCACCCACTATGTCTTTTAATTGTTGTGAGGTCAGCACCTTTATTAGACAGTAAAGTTTTTGAAGTGCGCCTATAAGCTTCTGCGTTTGCCAGATTCAAAAATGAAGCAACTCTTGAAGGAACTTTCGACAAAGTGTTGATTTCAACAGTTTTGATTAGTGTATAGTAAAAAGAATCTGTCGTTGGATAACTTCTTCGGACGTAAGGACATGTATTTTCTACACATCTCCACAGTATTGATAGAAAATTCTTCTTCCATAATTGTGAATTTTCGTGAGACGCCGGTCTTGGTATCTGGTATAGAAACAAGCAGTTATGCGTCCCTGTCTTCTACATCATTAATTTTCAAATTCATGCAACCTAAAATATTTCAAAGTTTATTATCTACAATATCTAAAAGGTTAAAAGATATTTCCTTAATCATCAAATATTCTTTATCGCAAGCCCTTGTCAAGAATTCTTCCACGTGTGATCTTTCCAATACCGCAGCTTTCTTCGCTCTGTACCCTCTCGACTCACTCTTCAGATAGGCAGTGAGCTTACTATATTTTCCAATGTCTATGTTTTTATGGACCCTTATAGCGGCCTTCAGCAACGAATACTTCGACAACATGGATGAAATTGCATACTTGTTCTTCCAAGAAATACGATAACAGAACTTCCTCATTTATTGTCAATACCCCCCGTTTTTCTTTCTATTCATTAAATTCGGACAATACTTTTTCATAATGTTCCCTGGACTTCGCAGGAGAGTTACTTCTTCAGCTTCCCGAAGTATTCTCTCAGCAACAATCGTTTTCTTGCATTTTTCACCAACTTCACAAATTTTTACAAATGGAATCGATAAACAATCAAAGCTAAATAGCAACCATTCAACACCTTCCAAATTTTTTAAATTAATTTCAATAATTTTTTACGTTACAGTCGCCGACAGAGCGAAATGTCAAATCATTTTTTGATGAAATCTGGTTGTATAGCATTCGTGTTTTAGTCGCGTTTTATACACTCAAGAAAATTAAACTCGGGAACTTCGTTCTCGAGTTTTTACTTGCGTGGATAAAACGCTATCTAGAACACATACAATAAATAACTATTATTGGAAAAGATGAGAAACGTCTTACTGGAGGAAAAAAAAATTTTTCATTGCGGTGTTTAATATTTTACTTTTATCTGATGGACGAGAGGTGTCCTTCTGGCGGATTTTTTTCCAATATCCTGCAATTTGGGAAAATTTTACCCAATCGATAATAATTCTGTCCAATTCTGTTACATTAACAACATAATTTATGTATAGATTTAAATTTTCCTACAATTAAAATTAAAGCTGTTAGAAACAAAATAGTTAAATTTTATCACTCAAAATGATAGTATATTATTATATGAGCGATTATAATAGCCATTCACGAAGATGATGTTTGAGCCCACACGAGCCGTAGGCGAGTGGCTCAAATCGTCTGAGTGAATAATTGTCATAATTGTGAATGTAATACTATGCTTTTTCTACACCTATTAAACAAACAAATTATACTGAAATTTGATACCTACTCGTAAGAAGTGCATACGTTGCAAAAGGTAAACAAGTAATATGGCGATACACCTGATTGTCAATGTCACGCAAGTTGTTTGTCAGCCGCAGCAAGAGTTGATCGCGGTCGATTTAAAATATTATTGGATCTGTGAAACAGAGATTTTTGACTTTGCATTTGTGATTGGCAGGATGTGCAGTGAATTATGAATCACTACAGTGAATTACAGGTACGATATTTCACCAAAAGAAAGTTAATAATTGTGATATAATTAAATTGGTGTAAAAAAAAAATATTTTCCTGCACCTATTAACTGCAGCTGACAATCAACTCGCTGACAGTGACAACCAAGTGTATCACCATATTGTTTGTTTACGTTTTCCACTTCTTATGAGTAGATACCCATTAATGCTATCAAATTTCAGTATAATTTATTTGTTTGGTAGGTATAGAAAAAGCATAGTATTACATTCACCATTATGACCATTATTCACTCAGATGATTTGCGCCATTCACATACGGCTCGTGGGCTCAAACATCATATAATAATATACTATTAAACAGTACAAAACAAAGAGATAAGAAAGTAACAGAGCTTTATATTTTGTGAACACATCCCGTTGCACCACCCGACATCCAGCACTGGCCGAAATGTATGCTAATAGAATAAGCCAACCAAGAACGCAAACCTGGCAATCCTTCATGTTTCTAAATTGAACGGTCTTGTAAAGAAATTCATGGAATTGGCCGAGCGGCCTAAAGGGCACGCTCGTCCTGACATTGACAGATAGCGGAAAGCCTTCCTCCAACAAACAGACGGAATATGAAAATTTGAAAGCACCCTCTAGGTCGCTGCGGAGCGCCACTCAATCTTCGCCACGCTGAATTCTGGCAGGTTTATGAGAATTTAAACCCCTTTCTCTTTACTAAAGTCTCAACTGGTCGATATTTACATTTACCTACTAGGAAGACGAATCTATACAACTCTCGTACAGGGTGATCAATGGGAACATACAGTGAGCACGTAAAGGTTGAAATAAATGCATTAAAATAGTTACAAAACAAGTCGCAAAAATTCGCTCAGACCCGTCGATTTTTAAATACATTTCTCAGTCTGTTTATTTATAAAAGAAGTGCTGTAAATATTTTTTTAAAGTTATCACGTCATCGCCATTTTTTTTAAATGGCAACCCCCATTTTTTTAAATGTCATTTGAAAGAGCACATTTTTCTGCAAACAGTACGTTAAATTCTAGGGAGTATTGCATGACGAAATTATCGAGAAAAAAACATTTAACATTAATAGAAGACATTCATTACTTATCGTCGAACCTTTTTACAACTTACACTTGTTTTGTGTTTACGCTTTTTTTCATTTACTTAGCAACGCGACCCGGCTCTAACACATTAGTTGGTTACGCGCCTTGTAGTATTATACCTAGAAAAATATATGTTTTGAATGCTTTATGGTAATATTAAGAAGTCTTTTTTAGCTAGTTTTTTTAACGCCATGTGGGTCGGGCGCGACCCGCATAGAGACAGTAGTATGATAATAAGTAAGACAATAGTCACTTACGCCGCAGAACGCTATAGTTATTTATCAGTGATAAGTGAATTATAATTGTCCTTTCTTAAATTAATTTAATAATTGTTACGTTAATTGTGTGTGTCGGAGATTTGTTCCTTTTCCTTTTGACCCCCCTTTGTCCCTCCTATTGCCTGGGCCGACATCGATGACGGAGAATCCATCAAACCTACTGTGTAAGTTTATGACACATTCTTTTTTTTTATTATACCTAAATACAGTTCACTAAATTATATTAGCCTCACCACGCTGAAAGGGGTAGGCCCAATCATTAGTATTTACTTGTGATATGGTATTGAAAGTGCTGATAATGCAACGTTTAAGTGAGACAGAACGAATTGAAATTTTGATAATGATGGGCTATGGAGACAAGTCCCGAACACAAACTATGGTTTGTGAATTATTTAATGGTAAATACCCTAATCGACCTATTACACAATCAGCTGTTAGCAAAATAGAAAAGAAGTTCCGAGATTGTGGTCACGTAAGAGATAATTTCACGAAAGGTCGTCCTACAATTTCAGAAAATAAACAGTTAGATGTTTTACTGACAATGGAGGAGAATCCTCACAAACCAAGTCGCGAAGTCGCAGCAGAACAGTCAATTAGTCAGTCGACTGTTTTAAAATATTCGAAAAAAAATAAATGGCACCCATATAAAATGAATTTAGTTCAAGAGCTTAACGAAGATGATTTCGACCGCAGAGTAGATTTTTGCGAAACCATGATGGAGCGATGTAATATCAATCCACATTTCTTAAGTCGAGTACTTTTCTCTGGCGAGGCCACCTTCTGTTTAAATGGCACTGTGAATAGGCAAAATTGTCGATATTGGTCACGTGGAAATCCACACTGGATGGTGGAGACCCATACTCAATTTCCACAGAAAGTTAACGTGTGGGCTGGAATTGTTGGGACTACAATATTGGGTCCATTTTTTATTAGAGGTTCATTAGATGGCGAAAAATATTTGGAGCTGCTCCAACAAAACATAATTCCAGAACTTGTCGTACTGTATCCAAATGGTGAAAACCCTAATGTATCGGAAAACTCCATATGGTTTCAACAGGATGGCGCACCGCCACATTATTCGGTAATAGTGCGTAATTATTTAAACGAAATTTTCCCGCGTAGATGGATTGGTAGACGCGGATCAATAGAATGGCCAGATAGATCTCCGGACCTAACCCTATTGGATTATTTTTTATGGGGTTACCTTAAATCCAAAGTTTCTTTTAATAGACCGAACAACACTGAGGACTTAAAAGACAGAATTACTTACGAATATGGAAGAATTGGACCCGAAACAATTATTAACGTTTTGCGAGAATTTCAGTTTCGACTTGGACATTGTCAAAAAGCAAATGGCGCGCAATTTGAACATTTAATCTAATTATTTTTTACTGTGTTCTTAAATTCTTGTAATTTTGTTTTATTACATTGTTATAAGTAGGTAAGATTTTTTCTCGATAATTTCGTCATGCAATACTCCCTAGAATTTAACGTACTATATGCATAAAAATGTGCTCTTTCAAGTGACGTTTCAAAAAATGGGGGTTGCCATTTAAAGAAAATGGCGATGACGTCATAACTTAAAAAAAATATTTGCAGCACTTTTTTTTTAAATAAACAGATTGAGAAATGTATTTAAAAATCGACAGGTCTGAGCGAATTTTTGTCATTTGTTTTGTAACTATTTTAATGAATTTATTCCAACCTTTACGTGCTCTCTGTATGTGATTGTTCTCAAGGCAAATCATACTTTTTGATTTTTCCGAATTTAACATGGATAATATGTTCCTTCAATTTAATTACAATTAGGCGTTTCGTATTTCGTAGTTGGTGGATAATTATCATTACATGTCTTTAATTATCCTACTAAGACCACGGGTAAACCGGGGTCATATGATATTAATACAAAGTTTGAATTTTCCCGTTCAGTTTAGAAAGGTCGAGGAATTCCAAAGGATCTCCGTTTCCTAATTATTTTATCTAAACTTACAGAATATCCGTTGATCTCAGCGGTATCCTTAATTAAAGTTTTCCTTCCCTTTGCAAACTAGTACCTATTAACTTATTGATAGCGAAACTTCGTTTTGTTGTGGATGCAATGAACTCATCAAAAAATATTCTTAATAACGCCGTAATCTGTTAATAATTACCACGGGAATTCTTTATTTGACCACGTTTTCCGTGACTGCGAGATATTTCTTTAATTATGGAAGGAGTAACTAAAACAAAATAAATTAAATCATGATTTGTTAAATTTCAGAAAATGACAAACGTGAATTAAGTAACAAAAAAAATGTGTCTAAATTTTGCATATATTAAACCAGAAACGAGAGAGCATAGTCAATATGTCCTATATAAGAAGCTCCCTACAACCATTGATTGTAGATTTTTATTTTACTTATAATTTACACTCCTTTCTGCTCCTTATTGCTACTATCTATCATTTATAGCAACTGGACATATTTGGAAGTTCATATATCAGCATGCGTTTGTTAAGTAGAATCCGATAATGTAATGTTTATTTAGTTTAAAAGTGTAACAAAAGTAGAATAAAATTATCGATATTAATGAAAAGAATGCCCACAAAGATCTGATAGGAAGGAGCTTTAGTGCATATGACATGTGGCTGTTGGACGTATTACGTAGCAAAAGGAGGTCAATTGTACCATTACGCAAATCACAAAATATTTGTGAAGACTTTGTGGATAAAAGGAAGGAATTATGTCAAACACAGGGATTACTAATATAAGTTACATACTAAAGGAACTTGCAAATGAGATAAACTGTATTGCGGAAAATATTGATGAAAACATGTTACACGCTGCATTTTTTTTATATATTTACACCAGGTTATTCACACAGCTGGCGGATAAACATAACTGAAAAATTTTAAAAATCTACAGTGTTTCATCTCTCACTTAAGCATCCTTGTATCTTCCTCAATATTCTTCAGATTAACTTCACATTTGGAAGCAATATGAATATTTAAAGAACATAGTAGGCTTTGTTTAATAGGAAACCCGTTGAGATGAAGCTCTATACACAGACGTACATTGATGACCCGAAAACAGAAATAGAAAGATTTTTTTAAAAAATTCAACCCCATAACATATAGTGAAAATTGAACTAAAAAAATGCACGTATAACATCGAATGTCGATATCATTGAATCCTAAAATACAACAAAATACAACAAAAATTGCCTTGAAACTTATAATTTTAACACTTCAGACCCTCCAATTTTTAAACTATCTATCCAACGAATCTGAATCAATTCCCGAATGTAGTTTTAGTTAATACTCATTCAATGAAAATTGTAATGGACGCTGTAACAAAAGCACTTTTTGAAAAATTTTTAAATAACTATTTCTAGAGAAGGAGCAGTGTAAAGGTGAAATAGCATAAAGTTGAAGAGAATGTTTGTGATACGGAACGGAACCATATCACGTTCTTACCCAACATGCTTTTGATCGAATTTTTCTGTATTTAATTTACACAAAGAGTTAAAATATCAGTTAATCATTTTTACAAATAGACTAATATTACTAGTTATTTGCGTCATTTAAATAATTTCCATAATCCAAGCTCCCACCTTCTGACAGTATCTAGTTCAAGTATGTGCAGAAACTTCGGTTTATGCGTTTCTAGTCTCTGTTGCTTGAGACATCTCCACACTTTACTTCCGAAATTATTTAATCGCAAATCTAATTCAGTCAATGGAACAATCTGGTTATTATTTACATCAATTAGTTGGAACATAGAAACACTTCCAGTATTACTGAAAATGTTATTAATATTTACAGCTGGTTTAAAACCAATACTTCTACCTTGATGCCTTTTATTTCACTCGTTGGCTGCTCTCCTGTATGTTTACTGATTTTTCTAAAACACGGTTTGTCGTACTGCTAATTGCCAAGAGAGTGTTTTTTTTTAAGTAATGTTAACTAGGGAATCATAATTAAGCCTTCAACGACTAAAAATATAGTCTAATAGAAAATGTAGAAACAAGAGAAAAGTATCCCTCGTTTCTCCACCTATGGATGAAATTAGGTTTAGTTAGTAACATATAAAAATAAGCCTTAATAATACAAAACCAAGCTTCAAAAAGTTTTGTTAAATCATTTCCGAGATAACCAGTTAAGTTCTCTATTTATTCGACATCTTCAGAGGACCGTAGCTCCCTTTCCAGAGACATGTTTATTCGAAGTTTTCTTACTATATTTGCACATAGAATCAGCAGCTAAAGGAAAATGTGAGTATTTTAAGACACGCTGTATATAATTCAAACTTTACAACTCCACTGTACACAAAATGATATAAATCTTTAATTTGTGGGATATTATACAAATATTATTATTTTTACTTTACTTAAAACTTAATATAGATATCAGACCAAAAATTGGGAATTAGGAAATTCAGACTGGTTATTAGAAATTGAAACCCTTCGTTTTTGTCTTGCAACCCCTCGGATCAATATCAGTAAGCAATCCTTTGTACACACCACCTATAGTAGTGCTGCTGGCTGCAGTCCACGCCATACTTTATTGTTTCTGCAGGTGGCTCGTAAAGGATTTTCAACAGACTCAGCTGCGGCCTGAGCACTGATACTCCTGTGAGTCTTGCTTAGGCCTGGAACAACATTATCTGAGTAAACTAGACCCCGTACGTGTAATGCGGTTGCTCAACATTTATTTGCTTGTTTTGAGGATTATGCCTTTGAATTATCTTTGTAAGTAAAGACTCCTTATGTTTCTTGTATAACACACATGTATGATGGCAAATATATAGCGAGGAGGTTCTGGACAATTCACGTTGGAAAATTATCACGAGCAGTCAAAAATATAAACAAGTTAAAGAGGATATTTTTTGTACTTTTCGTTCTCTAAATGATGTTTTGAATTTACAACAAACTTGTGATATTAAACAACTCCTCTTTCTGTCCTTTGGTTATAAATGGAAAAGACCGCTGCCTAAGGAATCATTACTTTCACATCCTGATTCTCCATCCAAGTCTCTTTAAAGGGAAATATCTTCACTGTAATTGCACTCTAGCATCTGGAAATAATTCTTGGCATATGCGCCGAAAATGATGTTTCTGGAATCTCATTAGCTTGCCCTACTCATTTTCCCTAGTTTACACCGACCCCTCCACTTCTTTAATTGAATCATCTCAATCAGGTGCCATTATAATACATAGCTATGCCAGGACGTTAAAATAAATAAGGCAATTAAAATAAAAATAATGTAAATATCTCAATTTCATTTTATCAACCCCTTTAATAATGAAGTGGAGATGGTGGGGGTTTGAAGAATATGATAACCAAATCTGAGACACTGACTCCTAGTATCTATACTAAATCCTTAAGTTTCTGTACTCTTACCAGCTTGCTTTACTTATTTCCCCCTATTTACCCCTATTTACCCCTACTTACCCCCGAACTCTTCACCGAAATCGTCACAAAATATAATCTAATTATAGATGTGGTTATAATACATAATTTCAAGTGAATATCTCAATATTACCTTATCAAGTATCAACCCCAATGGAGTGGAGGTAGTGGGGTGATCGAAAATATTATAAAAGAATCTGAGGCCTTCACTTCTAGTATTTACTCCGAATTCTAAATTTTTGTACTCTTGCCAGCTTACTTTACTTATTTTCCCTTCCTTACCCGGATTTAACCCCCAATCCTTCTACGGAATCATCTCAAAATATAATCCAGTTCCAGATGTCGTTATAATATACAAGAGTACCATATTTCAAGTGAATGTCTCAATTTTATTTTATCAACTCCTTTAATAACAGAGTGGGGGTTTTATTAGCTTCTAGTATATTCACAGAATTTCAAGATTCTGTACTCTTTCCAGCTTGTTTTACTCATTTTTTCCTTATTTACCCGTATTTACCCCCCAACGCTTCACCGGATATCTTCAAAAGACAATCCAGTTCCAGATCTCGTAATACATACGTGCATAAAATTTCAAGTCAATATCTTAAACTGTTCTAGAGAAAGCGCGCGGACAAAAAGTTACAGACCGACCGATAGACAGAATTTTTTTTTTTCGCTCAAATTTCAAATCTCGACATTTCATGACATTCTAATCCTATTTCAACAAAAAAAACTCTAAACTTTTATACGATTACTTCCGCATCCACGTAGTGGATTGGGGTACTCTTCTCTTGAGTTTTTTATAGTATCTTTTCGGATACCTTCTATATCCAAAATTACTTTGAGAATTCCACAAATGTTTTTAAATCAAACGGATGTTTTATCACTTATCACTTCATTCTGGAACGTGGTTGCCTATATAAAAATTTAAAATATAAATTAACAGTTTATCTGAATGATCTTTAATAATAAACTCAATTTACACGAATTATATTATTTTGATAACTCAGCTTAAAAAAAAATTAGTTAAAATTTAAAAGCACAAATGTTGTTTGAGGAGAATATCTCATGAATTAAATCGTGATATACGAATGTTAATTGCTGCAATTGGTTTAACAGCGATAAAACTGTATGCCGGTGTTGCCAAAAGTTGGTTTAATTATTTTTTTATAAATAATGACATTTAATTATTGATGATCTTTAAAAATGGTCTTTTATTGACTTCTAGGTTAATAACTGAAATAATCAGTAATAATATTTTGTCGTAAAATCACAAATGAAAGTTGTTCCTGTTATTAACTCAATACGGGTTCCCCTTTTGGAACGTCTCCGTATATTTTAATATTAATAACTGTTTTAAAGAAGTAGCAGTATTCTTCTTAAAGTTGAATACTTTTCGTTTAATTTTGAATACATTTGTTTATTACATAAGTCGCATATTCTAATCATTCTCAATATTCATCATTTTTATTGTTTTTCCTCTTCAGATACTCCTTTAAATACGTTTTTTTTCCAAATTAATTAAAAAAGTCCCTGTACCCGAACCTGCCCATTCTCCGTAACCTAATAATCTGAAATGAAAAAAGTTTTATCGGATCAAAATATTTCTAATTAAATATTTTCGGTTGAGTCAACTGTAACTTACTTAACTCTGACTTGGCCTGTATTTGTTTAGCGTCAAAATTATATTCCACGAGATATTGATTAAGTTAGAGAGTTTTTAATTTTATTTTTAAGCAGCAGAAATAAGGGAGGAAAGTCAAGTGAGACACTCCAAGAAACTTTTTCACTTATCGAATAAAAACTACTCCAAAAGTTTCTCGACAGCCGCGGCTCGAATTTAAAGTATTTCAATGACTGAGGCAGGTGGAAGGTGAAATGAATATTTCAGGTTATTCCACAGGGTGATTTGTGGGAGTCGCCGTGTCGACGAAGTTTATAACTCAGCAAATGCTTTGATTAGAATAGTTTTTAAAATAAATCTTTGCACTTGCATTATTGTCTGCTTTTTCGATTTGTGGGGATTTAGTTTGCCATTTCTTAATATAGCAAATATTACAATAACAGTAAATCGTCTTTATTAAAGTTAAGAAATAAAGAAGTTTGGCTTAACAGCTGTTTTACCACTTATGCCCAACATTTTATTATTTTCATAAAATTTTTAGTTATAAATAGAAAGGGCCCCGCAGAAACCTTATGGAAATTGGCTCTCAGTCAAATTGTCTGAAATTGGAATATGTTATAGTTTGTGAGGTCCTGATCAAAACTTCTCATGGGCCCAACCCTAGATAATTACTACATTTTGGTCTAGAGACAAAATAAGGTTCACTGGTTCACGATATTTATATAACTTCAGGAGGTTGAGGCGTTAGACGAAAATAATGAAAAAAATCTGAAATAATGTTTTTTTAATAGATTTTTATGACTCAATTTTCTATAAAAAATCCACAGTCATTAGGAAACTCATAAAGTTAAAAACATTTTAAAACTTTTACATGTAGTCTTATGGAAAATATGTTAACCCAGCATGCAAACGGTACATTTTAACACAAATAACTAAATAAAACACACTACTATGTAGACATCAATCCAACAACCATTCCCTGCCATATTGCCATCTACCGCAGCTGAGCCTCGAACTCAGGATAGATAACAGCGACTAGACATGTTGTGCCACCCAACAGCCATCTAGTCCACTGCTACCATCTCGGTAACACATTAAAAACGCCACTAAACATCCATACCCTGGCCAGGATTCGAACCCGGGACTCCGTGGTCGCAAGCCAAACGCCTTATCACCGAGCCGGTATATGTATTTCTATTTTATTCTAGAATAGAAGAAGAGGTTCGAGTTTCAAAAAAAAAGGTATTATCGATTTTTTTTTGAAAAACTAGAAATAAACTCCTAGCCATTAGAAATCCCTTTGTACAAGTTTACATCGTAATAGAATACTATGTAGACTTACAGAAGGTCGTCAATAGAAGTCCTCTTGTAAGTCTATAATAAGCCCAACTGCTATGTTGTCTTTATCTGTATGTTGATGAAAAGTGGTAATACTGTCTAATACGGCAATTTGGGTGTTTTCTTTTTTCTAAAACCCATTAAAGGTCGCTGAGAAACTTTGTTTTTTCTAAATAATTTATTAATTTGTTATGAAAATGTTTTTGAAACACCTGCTAATATTAGTTCAGTGTCTGACGGTAAAAATAGGTTATTATCTCAGAATTCTTTCCGATAACACCGACTGACGTAAAATTTGGACAGTAAGTAGTGAATGGCTCAAGAAATAAAAGTTATACAGTGTGTGCTTTTACCCTGGGAATGGATGCCACCCCTTCTCGGGGGTGTAAATTAGTACAGTTAAAGTAACCCCCGAAATCAGTATGGGAATGAATTACAAGCAAAAAATGTTCTATAAAGTTTTTTCGATAAATCAATATTTTTCGAGTTATTCGCGATTGAAAATGTTGAATTTTTATCTAAAAAACCGCTGCCTAAGGAATCACTACTTCCAAATCCAGATTTTTCATCCAAGTCACTTTAAAGGAAACATCTTTACTAGATTTGCACTCTAATATGTGGAAATTATTGGTCATAGAATTTTAATAATATTTGAAGCAGGTGTCAGAAAAGTTTGAGACGTCAATTTCTACCGATGTACGTTAAAAATTAAGTTTTTGGTTTACCCTACTTATTTTCCCCTATTTACAACCTACCACGTCTCACCCCTTCAATGGAATCATCTCAATCAGATGTCATTACAATACATACGTCTAGTAAAATTCAAGTAAATATCTCAATTTTATGTTATCAAACCCATTAATAATGGAGCGGAGATGGTGGTGTTTGATAAATATTAGAAAGAAATCTGAGGCCTTGGTTTCTAGTATATAAACCAAATCCCACATTTCTGTACTCTTACCAGCTTGGTTTACTTATTTTCCCCTAATTACTCCTATTTAACCCGTGTCCCAAATTTCAAGTGAATATCTCCATTTCATTTTAACAACCCCTTTAATAATGGATTAAGGGTGGTGGGGGGTTGAAAAATATTGCTAAAAAATCTGAGCCCTTGGCTTCTAGGACGTATACCGAATTTCAAGTTTCTGTACTCTTAGCAGATTTTTCCCTATTTACCAATTACCCTCACTCGTTCAACGCAATCATGTCAAAATATAATCTAAGATATCGTTATACGTGTAACAAATTTCAAGTGAAAATCTAAATTTAATTTTATCAACTCTTTTAATAAGGGGGTGGGGTGGTGGGGGGATGGAAAATGTTATAAAAAAACCTGAGGCCATAACTTCTAGTATATACAGCAAATCCCAAATTTCTGTCCTCTTACCAGCTTGCTTTACCTATTTTCCCCTATTTACCACTATTTAACCCCCAACCCTTCAACGGAATCATCTCAAAATATAATCTAGTTCCAGATGTCGTTATAATACATACGTGTACCAAATTTCAAGTGAATATTTCAATTTCATTTTAGCAACCCCTTTAATAATGGAGTAGGTGTGGTGGGGGGTTGAAAAATATTATAAAAAAATCTGAGGCCTTGGCTTCTAGTACATGCACCGAATTACAAGTTTCTATACTCATACCAGCTTGCTTTACTTATTTTCCCCTATTTAACCCTATTTAACTCCCAACCTTTCAACGGAAGCTTCTCAAAATATAATCTAGTTCCAGATGCTGTTATAATACATTCGTGTACCAAATTTCAAGTGAATGTTTCAATTTCATTTTATCAACCCCTATAATAATGATAATTGATTGATTCGACCTTTACTTGATGAAAATCCATGTTAACGTTGCACAAATAAAACATACACTTGTTTTATGATTTTCACAAAAATTTTTATTTTATATATTTTTTCAAATATATAAACACATAACAATTGTTTCGCCAGCACAGTGGCTTCTTCAGATGTGAGTATAAAACTCACACACAGTTTTATACTCACATCTGAAGAAGCCACTGTGCTGGCGAAACAATTGTTATGTGTTTATATATTTGAAAAAATATATAAAATAAAAATTTTTGTGAAAATCATAAAACAAGTGTACTTATGTTTTATTTGTGCAACCTATAATAATGGACTAGGGGTAGTAGGGGTTGAAAAATATTATAAAAAAATCTGAGGCCTTGGCTTGTAGTACAGACATCAAATTTCAAGTTTCTGCACTCTTACCAGCTTGCTTTACGTATTTCCCCGTATTTGCCCCTATTTACTCCCCAACCCTTCTCCGGATATCTTCAAAAAACAATCCAGTTCCAGATCTCGTTATAATATATACGTTACAAAACTGACAGACAGATCGACAGACAGACAGAAATTTTCTTTTCCGCTCAAATTTAAAATCTCGACGTTTCATGACACTCTAAACCTATTTCAAGAAAAAAAAAATTGAAATTTTTTTTACGGTTACTATACTTTCAATCCACTATGTGGGTGTGGAAGTAAAATGTATGTTTTGGAGCGATTTTTCACGAATAACTCGAAAACCTTAAATCTTATCAAAGAATCATCAAAAGCAAAAATGAAGCTTATAAAATATCAAATCGATTGTTTTTTTTTTATTTCTGTAGATGCCATACGAACCGAGTTATTTATAGCTCGTTGAAGCTGACTGTTCGCCGAAAACTGAATTCGTACCTTTCAGTGTTAAATAAAGGAAAAACGACGAATTTTTGGAGGAAAACTTGTCAGATCTTGAAGTGCTTGAAAAGACCTTTAAAATGAGCTTTAGAAAAAGTCGTTAGCATAAAACGGAGTTATGATGAAAATAAAGTGGTTATCTCGTTTTTTTCACAGGAAACATAAGCAATGAAACCAATGGTTTGCTTAACCGGAAGAATTGAAATTACTTAATTCATTGACAGTTTACTTTATTTAGGCATTAACGATATAGTCTAGACGTTTGAACAGTTTAGAATGCCTAAATTGAGAAAAAGTTTAATTCAATTTTGAAATGATTTTTGAAATTTTTGAAAATAATTGTTTTTCTCAATAACTCAAAAACTAAAGAAGATACGTAAAAAATGCAAGAGTACAAAAATTTGGGTTTTTTCTTGCCAAAAATTTTCGTTTCTCTAGGGTGAAAATTAATTGAGATATCACCGTTTTAAGTTCGTATTTGAGTGTGATTACCACCTTCCCCGAACCCTTTAAACTCAAAAATCTCAAAAACGATGGATTCGAAGTTTCTACTTTACAGGCTTGTAGTCCTTAAAATTCCCTGCATAATAGTTTTTGGTGCGATTAGATATATTAAATATAAAGGAATTAAGCCATTGGATTCATTGCCGATTTTTTCCTGCGAAAAAAAAATGAGACAACATAACAAACAGTCGGTTCGTATTGTATCTATAGAAATAAACCAATTGATTTGTTATTTCATAAGCTTCATTTTTGCTTCTGATGACTTCTTTAATAAAACGTCAGGTTTTCGAATTATTCGTAAAAAATCGCTCTAAAACATACATTTTTTAGATGATTGTCAGAGCTGGGTAAAGTACTCTGACAAAGTGCTTCAAGTACCAAGCACTTAGCTGGAGTGCTTTAAAGCATGAAGTATCAAGTACTTTTATTTATAAAAGTGCTTCAGTTACCAAGTACAGTACTTGAAAAAGTAAAGTACCAAGTACCAAGCCCTCGTTTATTGAAATGGGGAATATAATGCCTATGAAAAAGCGGTAATATGAGATTAAAAAACAAAGGAAAATATTATTTTCACACCCACACCATTCACATATGGTATAACGATCATGGAAAATTCAGGGAAAATAATCACTTTAAAAGAAAATTGTTTATGTATTTAATATTTAGAATAGTAAAAAAGTAAAACCTATACTATATTAATAGTAATAGTGCAGTGTGGCGTAAAAATAAATTTCTTAAAAAGTGTTTGGGGAGGACACACATTACATGAAATAAACTATTTCCGTCAAATTAGCCGTGTTTTTGATATGTTTGTAGTT
Source organism: Stenurella melanura (assembly GCA_963583905.1). Lineage (NCBI taxonomy): Eukaryota > Metazoa > Arthropoda > Insecta > Coleoptera > Cerambycidae > Stenurella > Stenurella melanura. Next base: position 71,884,480 of record OY757309.1, read on the forward strand.
CATATCATTCTGAACAAAAAGTTCCTTTGACAAAACTGGATTATGGACAGTTTTGCTGGTAGACTGGATCGATACTGTACTCTATCAATGATTTCTGAAAACATAGTGATGATATTTAAAAGATAACTGCTGGAAATGAATAACCGAGTTATATTAGTCGAGGAAATGAAGCAGGAAAAAGGAGTAAGCCCAACATGTGACTTCGTCCCACCTGATTTTTATGTGAGAAGGTGCAAAATGTTCCTAAAGATGTATAGAACAAAGTCAGGGTCATGGGAACTGGTGCTTTTTCGATTTCCGGTAGTAAACCGGGACAAAAGTGTGCTATTTCCGGTCACCAACAATTTTTTCTAAGTGGACTTCTTATTTTAGACAATTCTAAGCATTTTTTGTCTCTTGACATTTTTTACCTAACTTCACCCTTCTAGAGATATAAGCATTTAAAAAAAAGAACGTGTATTTAAGTTTTTTTTTCAAAAAACTAGTATTTACGATTATTTCTGGTCTTGGATTACACAGCCCTGCAAAAAAAAGTTCAGACCCAGAAACCAGACCTACCAATCTTTATGTATTTTGACCTCCTGAATTCAATGCCGCCATCAAAATTTCTTTTTATGGTTGAGTTTTTTTTATCTTAGATTTTAGCTTTGAAATAGCGCTTTTATATTAGATAAAATCTAAGATTAAAAAAACACAATGATAAAATGAAATTCTGATGGCTTCGTCGAATTCAGGTGGTGAAAACGCATAAAAATTGGTAGGTTTAGTTTATGGGTCTGAACTTTTTGTTTATCGCACAGCCCCACAAAAATAAGTTCAGACCCAGAAACCAGACCTACCAATCTTTATGTGTATCTTGATTTTAATGCCGCTATCAAAATTGTATTTTATCGTTTGGTTTTACTTCCCTCGCATACCGAAGGGAAGTATTGTATTCGAGAAAAAATCACCCTCCGAGATTTTTTCGGATTCTGACGTTTCAGAACACGTAGATTCCGAAAATATAGATTTTTCAATTCCGTCAGTCTGTCTGTCTGTCGGTCTGTCTGTCTGTCTGTCTGTCTGTCTGTCTGTCTGTCTGTTGGTGTATTTACTAAAAAACTACTTGACGGAGAGCAGTCAAATTTGGTAGGTAGTTAACCCTACTGTCAGCGAAGAACTGGTAGAATTTTCACTGAAAAATATACAGGGTGGACCGTCTAAACCGAATAAATAGTGAAAAAAATTTTTTTTTGCTCAAATTTAAAATTTCCACGTTTCATGACGCGCTAAACCTGTTTCAGAAAAAAAAATTTTTTGAACATTTTTTTCAAACATTTTTGAAAAAATTTTTACCAAGATGAAAAAAATTTTTTTTTGCTCAAATTTAAAATTTCCACGTTTCATGACGCGTTAAACCTATTTCAGGAAAAAAAATGTTTTTCAAACATTTTTGAAAAAATTTTTACCAAGTTAAAAAAAATTTTTTTTTGCTCAAATTTAAAATTTCCACGTTTCATGACGCGCTAAACCTATTTCAGAAAAAAAAAATTTTTGAAAATTTTTTTCAAACATTTTTGAAAAAATTTTTACCAAGATGAAAAAAATTTGTTTTTGTTCAAATTTAAAATTTCTACGTTTCATGACACGCTTAGCCTATTTCAGGAAAAAAAATTTTGAAAATTTTTTTCATCTAATATTTTTGAAAAAATTTTTACTAAGTACCTACTAAAATGAATTTTTTTTTCTTTCTTCAAATTTAAAATTTTCACGTTTCATGGCATTCTAAGCCTGATTAAAAAAAAAAAGTTTTTTGAAATTTTATCACTAAGATAGAATTTTTCTTTCTTTGTTCAGATTTTAACTATCCACGTTTCCATGACATTCTAAAACTATTCAAACAAATTTAAAAATGTTTTTGAAGGATTTTTTAAAAAATTTGAAAACATTTTTAATCCATTTATGTATCACTACTATAGAACAGACGAAAAAATTTTTTTTGCTCAAATTTAAAATTTCCACGTTTCATGATATTCCAAACCAATTTCGGAAAAAAAAAATTGCAACATTTTGTTACCAGTTTGGAAAAAAATTTAACACCAGAATGCTCAAATTTAAATGACATTCTAAACCTAGGTATTTCAGAAAAAAAAATTTGAAAATTTTTTTCACCAACATTTTTCAAAAAGTTTTTACCACTAAAATAGATCGATTTTTTTTTATTTGCTCAAATTTAAAATTTTCACGTTTCATAGCATTCTAAACCTATTTTAAAAATACATCATTTTTAATTTTTAAACTTTTTTTAGCACTACTATAGAACAGAAGGAAACTTTCCTTTTTGCTCTAATTTAAAATTTCTACCTTTGACATTTTAAACCTATTTCAGAAGAAAAAAATTTGAAAATTATTTTACCATCTTTTGAAAAATTTTAAAAAAATGAAATTTTTTAACCACCACTATACTTCCACTCCATTACGTGAATGTTGGATTGAAAATGTGACAGATGGCAATAACATCTGGCATATGCACCTATTATACTTTTATTGAAAAATGTACAGGGTGGTCATCCCAAGAAATAATTCAGTCATGGTGGACATTTGTAAAGGTATTTGCGCAAGCCTGTCATATGTGGCACCTGCTATTTAGTATTGAACTTTTGCTGTTGGATGAGCAATCTGTATATTTTTTTGACCAAAACTTATCAAGTTTTCTTTGTAATAATAGCAATAACTCTACTCCGATTATTATTCTCAATGTCATTTCGTAATTATTATTTTTTTAGAGAGACTGCCATGAACGAGGGAAGTTCTGTGTAAATACCTTTACCGATTTTTTTATCTTAGATTTTATTTGACATAACATGCTGTTTCATATGAAATTTAAGATAAAGAAAACCCAACGATAAAATTAAATTCTGATTCATTCATTGAATTCAGGAGCTCAAAATACATCAAGATTGGTAGGTCTGGTTTCTGGGTATGAACTTTTTTTTTGTGGGACTATGTTATTAATTAAAACATTGGACTTTATAGTTTTGACAATTCTAAACATTTTTATCTCTTTACATTTATTACTTAACCGTTTATTTTTTAATGCTTGTATCTCGAGAAGGGTGAGGTTAGGTAAAAAATGTCAAGAGTCAAAAAATGCTTAGAGTTGTCCAAAATATAAGGTCGACATGTTTTAGTGCATAATAAACGCCCAGAAATAATCGTAAATACTAGTTGTTTGATAAAAAAAAAGCCTAAATAAACGTTGTTATTTTTAAACGCTTATTATATCTCGAGAAGACTGAGGTTAGGTAAAAAATATCAAGAGCCAAAAATCCAATGGTTCCTTTAAGAAAAAATTGTTGGTGACCTGAAATAGCGAACTTCTGTCCCGGTTTACATCCGGAAATCGAAAAAGCACCAATTTCCATGACCCTGATTTTATTCTGTACATCTTTAGGAACATTTTGCACCATCTCACATAAAAATCAGGTGGGGCGGAGTCTCATGTTGGAGTTAAATGCTTCCTTTCCTCGACTAATACCATTATTTGGTCTTAAATGAATATGATTATGAATGTGCCACAACTTCCAGTTTACTTTAAAAGTAATTGAAACACTCTCGAAAGTAATTGAAGCCCTCTGAAAGGGCTTTAAAGCCCCAAGTACCTATGCAAGTAATTCAAATGTCAAGTACCAAATACTCTCTCTTAAAAGTAATTGAAGCACAGTGCTTGAAGCCCTAAAAGTACTTCAAGTACTACTCAAAGCAGTTTACCAGAGTACTTTACCCAGCTCTGAATTGAATGTAATCGACATTTTCAATCGCAGTGACTCGAAAGATTGATTTATCAAAAAACCTCATATAACATTTTTTGCTTGGAATTCACCCCTTATCGATTTCTGTAGTTATTTTGAGTATACTAATTTCCACCCCCGAGAAGGGGTGGCATCCACCCACACGGTAAAAGCGCACATCAGCACTATGTAACTTTTGTTCGTTGAGCCATTCCCTACTTACCGTTCAAATTTCACGTGAATCGGTTTTATCCGCAAGAATTCTGAGCGAAATACCTTCAAGCACTCGACTATACAGGGTGTTTCAGTTAAAAGTCCCCAGGCCATTATCTCTAAAATTAATAAAGATATTTTATTTTTGTAAATGGCAGATGATTGATACCAAAGAAAGGTTTAAATAACGGTGATTAGAATTTTTCCTCAACAGCACACAGAGATGGCGCTGCGATGCAAAACTATTTTTTGATGGCTGGAACCTTGAAACATAAGTCATGTGATTAAACAATAATTTATGAATAATTTTGATGGTATAGAGAATTTACAAAAAACAAGCCGTTTTGGAGTTACATGAGTTTCTTTCATTAATGCCAGTACACGTGAATTTTGATAAATCCCTATAATTTATTTATTATTTATTATAGAATATTGGTTACCAAACACTTCTTTTCAAGATAAGGAAAGTGATATAATACACTATCCTAAAATTATGTTTACCACTTCCGGCCAAACCGGAACTAACATGATGAACCAATATCCATATGTTCCTACATATTACATTTTTTTTTTCTGATAATGCTTCTAATAAAACGGCTCCCAAAACTTAAAGTAAGTAAGACAACAAAGAAAATACACACTAATTTAGAATGGTAATGAAAAATCTACTTAAGAGATATTAGTAGGCTTTGATTTAATTTTAAGTTTGACAGTTATTAAACAAAGTTTGTAGTTGGTGCATTTCAATCATAGTTTCAAACAGAAATAGTGTACTTAGAAACAATTCAAAGCAAATTAATCCAAATAAGGCAATAAAAAAAAATAAATTTAAAAAATGGTTAGATACACCAATGAAGATAAGTTAAATATGATTTTAATATACGGTGAATGCAAAAGAAATTCCCGACAAGCAAAACGATTGTTTTGTTTACGATTTCCAAATAGACCTACACCCGATAAAAAAACATTTATCATGCTGTTTAAAAATTTAAGAAACTGGGGTAGTTTTAAGAAAACTATTCGTAACAGAAATAGGCCAGTTAGAAACGATGAAAATACAGCCTTGGTGTTAAATAGTGTTGTCAACAATCCTCAATGTTCTCTCCATCGGAAACTAATCTGTCGATATCTTCGTGCCATAGAATATTAAAATCAAATAAATGTGCTCTGGAGCGATGAAAGCCGTTTTCACAACTACGGAGTTGTGAGTAAGCATAACTGCCGATACTGGTCACAAAATAATCCTAGATGGATGAGAATGACCCGAAATCAGGTAACTTTTGGAGTTAACGCGTGGTGTGGAATATTAAATTCATATATTATTGGACCATATCTATTCCATGGGACTTTAAATGGAAGAAAATATGAGATATTTTTGAGAAATGTATTGCCAGGATTATTAGAGACTATCCCTCATAACCAGGAGAATATTTGGTTTCACCAAGATGGTGCACCACCCATAACTCAGTACTGGTCAAAGATTGTCTTAATGAAATGTACCCTCAGAGATGGATTGGTACTAATGGAGTAGTCAGATGGCCAGCACGATCACCTGACTTGACTCCATTAGATTTTTACCTTTGGGGGTATTTAAAAAGTGTAGTGTACATTGAACCCATTGAGGATATGGCCGATTTGTATAATAAAATATATGCAAGTGTTGCTGCTATAAATAGACATACGTTACAAAAAGTTTGCAATGAAGAGTTACTGAAACGGTACAATATGTGTATTCATGAAGGGAGAAATTTTGAACATTTAATATAATAAGTACCTACTAATAAGAAAGAAATTAGTTTAATTTCATTTTAAATAATATTTCGATAGTTTTTAAATGTTTGTTTATAAAACTTTTGTTTGCGTTCTTTACTGAATTGTTAATATAAATTTAGCCCATTCTAAATTAGTGTATATTTTCTTTGTTGTCTTACTTACTTTAAGTTTTGGGAGCCGTTTTATTAGAAGCGTTATTAGAAAAAAAAATGTAATATGTAGGAACATATGGATATTGGTTCATCATGTTAGTTCCGGTTTGGCCGGAAGTGGTAAACATAATTTTATGATAGTGTATTATATCACTTTCCTTATCTTGAAAAAAAGTGTTGGTAACCAATATTCTATAATAAATAATAAATAAATTATAGGGATTTATCAAAATTCACGTGTACTGGCATTAATGAAAGAAACTCATGTAACTCCAAAACGGCTTGTTTTTTGTAAATTCTCTATACCATCAAAATTATTCACAAATTATTGTTTAATCACATGACTTATGTTTCAAGGTTCCAGCCATCAAAAAATAGTTTTGCATCGCAGTGCCATCTCTGTGTGCTGTTGAGGAAAAATTCTAATCACCGTTATTTAAACCTTTCTTTGGTATCAATCATCTGCCATTTACAAAAATAAAATATCTGTATTAGTTTTAGAGATAATGGCCTGGGGACTTTTAAGTGAAACACCCTGTATATATATCGGACTAAAGTTGGAATATAGGTACAGTTCTTTTCCAAATGATTTATATAATAAATATATTTCGATCTCTTTCAATGTTATTAACTCGGTAAAGTACAAACGTAAAACATTTAATGTTACATCAAAGAAAATAACATCCTAGGTAGGTTATTTAATTTTTCTGCCTAATTAACGATAGTTGAAATGATAGCTTATAGTAGTATAATTACTATTAATTACACAGCCCAAGTTTGCTTGAAACCGAGCTGGGTAATCGTTTAAATTGGCCTTTGTGGAACGTTCAGGTGTAGTCGAGTATCTTCATATTTTAGTTGTCAAGTTTCTAAAGTAAAGTTTGTAACTGTGCACAGGGCAAAGGATAAATTAGGTGGTATAACCGCCAGCTTTAATATTGTATTAATTGTAACATCCATTGTTCCTCGTTTCGCTAGAATATGCCAAGAATTTCAATATGCATTAATGGTGTAATCAATCAATGTAGCTTTTGTAGCTGTTACAATACCAGAAAATTATTCAATAGGTTCAATTCCGTAATTGAGCCGGGCGGAACATTTGTTCTTGTCGAAATTAAATATTTAATTAAATATTAAAAGTCGTTAATAAAACCTAAAATGCACACCTCGCGTGTTGTTTTATCCAATAAGTGCTATGGCTGTAATATTAATTCATTAGTGAAATTATTTTATAAAGGACCCTGCACAAACTTTAAGGGAATTGGGTTTCAGTAGAATCGTCTGAGTTTTTGTATATTATAGCTTTTGTCATTCTGAACAAAGGTCTCCATGGCCACGATGCTCTATATTCAATATTTTGGCTCCTATAGAGCACCAAAAAGCTCCATAGCTCTATCATATTTCGTAATAATATCGTAGTTTTATAACATTTTCATAATAGGCCTGGAAATAACTCGGGAATTTTTGAAACTTTGCAGGTTTGTAGGTTTCTGGGTCCATATCTAAAATTCATAAAATGCACAATTCGAGACTTACCGCCGGAGCCGCCATCTTACCAAGATGGCCGCCAAAAACGGTTTTTCGCAATTCTGTCCAAAACTATGCATTTTTCAAAAAAATATGTAGAAAACAAAATTAAAGAGGAGAAAATTTCATACAAAAATGTCCTTAGCATATTTTCGCTAAAGTTAACTGTTTTTTTCCTTCTTTAATTCTTTGGGACTTCCTGCCACATGTATGTTCTCTTTTTAAGCGGTGCTCGGGGAATCTACAAAATACCACAATTAACCAGTATGTTACTGATAAATAACCTTTATGCCTGTGACTTTTACGTCAAAGGATCAGTTAAAGGTTGCGTTTTTTAAATAAACAACACAAATAAGTATAAAAACTTGAAATTAAATATTTCGCCGACGTTTCGGAAATCTATTCTGTTTCCTTTTTGGATCAAGGCTTTTTTTAAAAATCTTTTTTGCTGTGTATGATAAATACACAGCTCTAAGAATGTTTGTTATATTCAATAGCCATAGATACTTACTATTTACATAGGACTGTTGATATAGTTAACAGTTTTTTTAGTTTTTATACAATATTAAGTTTATGAAGTTCTTCTTTTAACATTGGCAACCAAGTTGTACAGACATCTACAATTCGACACGCATCTATCCTCATTCAATAATATTGTCGCGGTTTCTTTAATTTTTCTTTTTTTGCTATCTGCCTCTTTTGTTAAAATTTTTGTTGCCTAGTAAGTATCTATGGATATTGAATATAACAAACATTCTTAGAGCTGTGTATTTATCATACACAGCAAAAAAGATTTTTCAAAAAAAGCCTTGAAAAAGGAAATAGAATAGATTTCCGAAATGTTGGCGAAATATTTAATTTCAAGTTTTTATACTTATTTGTGTTGTTTATTTAAAAAAATGAACCTTTAACTGATCCTTTGATGTAAAAGTCACAGGCATAGAGGTTATTTACCAGTAACATACTGGTTAATTGTGGCATTTTGTAGATTCCCGGAGCACCGCTTAAAAAGAAAACATACATGTGGCAGGAAGTCCCAAAGAATTAAAGAAGGAAAAAAATTAAGATAATGCCACAAATAACATTTAGACAGTATTTAACCGTTTAGGCAGAAACGTTAGGCAAATGTTGCATTTTGGCTCCAAACGACTCGATGCAACAGATAACCACCGTCAATTATGTACACTTTGTTGGTTCCAAAGTCAATGTCTGTAACTGGCAAAAAAGCTTTGTACAGTAGGGCCTTCGCAGTTTTTTGCATTCCGGCTTCAGAAAACAGCTGCAATGGGTACGGAGCCAACTCATACTGCAGATGTAGTTCGAGTTCTTCGTTGCTCTGTTTTGCAACACAAATTCTCTGAAAAATAAGTAGTGGGTCAACGGGCACTACTTTATCATCAATTCGAATACTCGAGTTCACTGCTCTTAGGGGCAGTACTTTGTCTTTGCGTCTCAGTACCACATCGCCAAAGTTTTTTCCAATTATATTATTTGTTCCAACTTTCCCAATTTGCTCCGCCTCAAAACAAGTTATTGTTTGATCTCCAACAACGCCTGAAGAAATAAATATTATTTCGTCTACGTCTGGGAAAGGCGGGTGTTGCGTAAGCCAAGACAACATCTTTTCTCTAACACCATTTCAGAAATTACAAATTCCACAACTAAAAATTGTGTCGAAACAAGTATCATTCCAACACACTGTTATGGTATAATACCGCACGGCTTTCGACGAATCAGAAGCTATTAGTGGTTCGGTTGCTATGGTTACGTCGCACAAAAGGTAGCTTCGCATTTGACGTTTTGAACAGTTTTAAAGTTTTTTCGTATAATTTCTAAAATCTTGTTAGAGAAAGTATAGTCTACAACACGTTTGGAATGGCATATTCCACACTCGCGAACCGTAGTCCTCGCCTTCGGCTCGGCCTACAAACTTTTCGCTCGTGTGGAATATGGGCCATTCCATAACTTGTTATAGAATATACTATTCCACATTATTATCGTCTCGAATAATGCGCGAATTTCTCATATCTACGTGTTGTTCTGTGCATTCAAAATAAACGCCACAAAATTGTTCAATTTCACGACATATGTTGTGCAAATACACCATTCCCAATGTCCACTTTGTTAAAACGCTATCCGTTATCCTTCGTCCATGAGTGAGACCACCAACAGATTTCATCATCCACATCAGGGTTTGTTCTATAGTCATGTCTGCCCAAACACCTAACCAAAATTTGTTGCTGCGTCTGATTGTGAAAAAGCCGTCGCTTGTAAATTGTTGGTATTCATCAGGTAGCATTTTGTCCTGTAGGGATAATATATCTTGCAAATATAAATGACAGGATTTTGCATAATTATGGTGGCCCGCTCGCGTGGAAGTATGGGAGCATTTTTTTAACAGTTTCTAGGTGGAGTTGCCTGTTACCCATTCTTTCTGCTTCTGTAAATTGTTTCACTAGAGTCACCATTTTAAAATATTGCACCCAGAGTTTCGCGGTAGGTACATTACTTTCTAGTTTTGCAAGTGCCTCTCCAAATTTTCCAGTGATTGTTTGAAGTAAGTCTTGGTGATCCGTTGCAAAGATCGTGGATCTGTTCAAATTAGAAAGAATGTTTTCCATGGCCAGGCGTTCTTCTTCTGTAAATTCCACAGCCTGCATAATAATCTGTCCCAGAGCTCGGTGGACTAAAAGATGACCTCTGACTGCCCGAGCGTAGGCGTGCCATGACATCATCTTGTCTGCGGAATTCGGTGCTTAAATCACTTGGAGAAGCTCTTGAGCCTAAACCGTTAACTTTAGCGAAAATATGGTAAGCACATTTTTTGTATGAAATTTCCTCCTCTTTAATTTTGCTCTTTACATATTTTTTTCTAAAAACGCATAGTTTTGGAGAGAATTGCAAAAAACCGTTTTTGGCGGAAATCTTGGCAAGGTGGCGGCGCTAGCCGCAAGTCTCGAATTGTGCATTTTATGAATTTTAGTTCTACACACCCAAACCTACAAACCTACCAAATTTCAAAACTTCCCGAGTTACTTCCAGGTAAGCTCTTCTTTTGTTCCCCAATGACTGGCCTATAACGCATATTTTGATTATTGAAATACCTTTATGTTTTTGAGGTTGCTGAATTCAAGTCTAATGTCAAATAGACGATGTTGACAGTTGGGAGCAGTCAATCAGCTGTCAATTAGCAAGGAACTACCGTCAAATGGGGTAAAGCGGATCATATGGGGAACAGCGGATCACTAGGACAATTGTTGCCTAACAATTATGCAACCCAAATGTCACGTCACTGAATCGTGTGGGCGCTTGCGTCTGTTGAACAGCTGACCTCAGTCATTGTTCTGTTGCCTGTTGTGATGTTATAGTTTAGGCGAAGTACTTGTAAATAATTAATGAAATTTGGTGTAACTTTTGCATATTTTACAAATCGTGAAAACAAACTGTTCCACGTATTAGGTGGAAATAGCTGTAAGTCTGATAATAACTTGTATTATGTAATAGACCTTCCACAACATAACTATAACCCTAGTTTTGGTCGAGGCCAAAATTTTGTATAGATACCGATTATTTTATATAAAAAAGTCACTTGAGGGGGTAAAGCGGATCAAGATTTTTTTCTAAATTAAACTTTATTTTTCATTTGTAATAATGCCTCGAACTTATCGAAAAAAATTGGGACCGCGGGGGAATCGAAATTACGAACCAGTGTATCTCGAAAGGGCGGTATTAGCGGTTCGCCAAGGAAGATTGAGCTTAAGAAAAGCATCTGAACAATTTGCAATTCCATATACAACATTAAATCGATGGGTAAAGAACAAAGAACTTTTGGCATATGGTAGGCCACCAGCGCTACAAAATATTGAAGAGGAAAAATTGGTTAAGATTCTCTTAATCTGTGCTGAGTGGGGATTTCCAATGAAAAGTTGCGATATAAGGTATATGGTGCAGCAATATTTAAATAAATGTGGAAAACAAGAGAAAAGGTTTCGTGACAACTTACCTGGCTTGGATTGGTTTAAGGCCTTTATGCTAAGACATCGAAATTTAACTATTAAGTTAGCAGAAAACACGAAAAGAGTCAGAGCAGCCGTGAGCTATGAAGTTGTAAAGGCATATTTCACTGAACTGAAAGAATCTTTAAAAGATGTATTACCGGCAAACGTAGTGAATTATGACGAGACAAATTTCTGTGATGATCCGGGTGCAGCGAAAGTAGTAGTTAAGCGTGGGATAAAACATACCCATAGAATAATAGATACGTCAAAATCAAGCACAAGTGTTATGTTCGCTATATCAGGAGATGGGAATTTACTACCACCTTATGTGGTCTATAAAGCCAAGCACATATATCCGGGGTGGACAGAAGGGGGCTTTCCAGGTTCGAGATATAACCGAACGCCAAGTGGTTGCTTCGATTCTTGTACGTTCGAAGATTGGTTTTTTACAACAGCCTTGCCTTATATGCGGAATCTGGATGGCCCAAAAGTTATTATCGGTGACAATTTGTCTAGTCACCTGACAATCAACGTTATTCAGGAATGTGAAAAACATAACATCAGATTTGTTCTCTTGCCTCCGAATTCAACGCACCTCCTTCAGCCACTGGATGTGGCTTACTTTCGTTCTTTGAAAGGAGCATGGCGCACTGTTTTAGAAGGATGGAAACTTAAAAATCGAGGAGTGTTGCCCAAAACACTTTTTCCTAGATTGTTGAATGAAAAAATTGGAGCAAAATCAACAGCTAATGTAGAAGCAGGATTTAAAGCTTGCGGAATAATTCCATTTAATCCGGATGCAGTTTTAAAAAAAATAGTTCGCATTGCACCGCAGGAAGAACAGCAAGAGATTGAAAGGGCAATGGAAACAAGCTGGTCCGATACTATTGTGACACATCTCAGTGAAATGAGATCTGAAGGTGAGACGGCCCCAAAAAGAGGGAAAAAAATTAATGTGTCGGCAGGAAAAAGCATTTGCGCGGCTGACGTTTTACCAACATTAATTGAACCAGAGGCAGTAGAACCTGAAGATGGCAACGAGTCAGAACAAAATATCGAAATAGATGAGGATGAAGGGTTAGAAGAGCAGTTTGAAGAGGATAATGAGGCTGAAGAAGAAGACACTCAACACAGTGAGAATAAAAATACCGAGTGGGACAATTTACCCTCGACATCAAAGGAAGATGTGACCAGTCTAAGCATTGGAGATTTCGTTATTGTCAAATTTGAAACAAATAAGAGAGACAGGCTGTATATTGGTAAAATAGAATCTGAAAATGGCAATGAGTACACAATAAAGGTATTGAGAAAGAAACACGGCGCAAAACAAATACTTTTCGTCTATCCAAATGTATCAAGTACAGAAATCGCAAATAATAAAAAAAGTGTTTGGACATGCTGGGAGAAGAGGACAGTTTGCCTTCAGAAATATTTCTAACTATTCTCTAGAGTAGCCGAAGTTCTACTATGCCAAAGTAATATATTAGAAACTATATTTTTGTTTTATTTTAAATTTTATTTAAGTTGGCTCCTGTTTATTATCTACCTATGTGATATAATCTAACTTTTGTTACTTATATTTAAATTTTTTTACATGTATATAAAAGAATATTGTTTTATTTTTATTAAAGTGTCTAAAAACATAGATTCTACGCTTATTTTTCGTTACTAAAAATTTTTTTTTTCTGAAAACTTTTAGCAGAAGTATTTTTTTAAAGTTTTATAATGATCCGCTTTACCCCAAGCATGTTTAAAATGGTTTTTAAGGCAAATAATATGACCGATCCACTTTACCCCCAATCATAGGGTAAAGCGGATCACCTTAAAAAAAATAAATAAAGTAGTATGTACATTACAGATATTAAACAATATATGTATCTGATAGCAGGAGAATGTAAGTATAACATTTTTTTTGCAAAATTTTAATACCGACCCTACATTGCAAAAATCTAAAAAAACCTAAAATTTTGATCCGCTTTACCCCGGTTGACGGTACTGGGTGAATTTTTTAATCTAAAACTTTCAAATATCTCGAGTAATAAGCATTCTACAAAAAAACTGTTTTAAAACGAAGTTGTAGAATTGGATGGGGGCAGTTCGGTGGTATATGTCACTTTGACTTTGGGTGGAACGGTTAAGGTAATTCAAGGTCAAATTCGTTTTTTTTAAATGGGAACTCCTATTTTTGATTGCAAATTCGGATTGTCTGACGAAAAATAGACTACTTTTGTTTGAAACGTTTTTTCTGAAATTGTCATTTGTTAGGTATTTCAATAACCAAAATATGCGTTATAAAGATGTTAAAGAACCACTCAAAGTAGTAACTTATGATAGAGCTATGGAGCTTTGGTGCTCTATGGAATACTGAATATGGAGTATCGTGGCCATGGAGATTTTTGTTCAGGATGACGAAAGCTATATTATAACAAAAATTCAGATGATTGTAACAATGGGCGTGTTCGGCATTTTTTTAAATTTCATAAATCGAAAGTGCAAGTATAAAATAATGGATCTGCAAAAAATCAAAATCTTATTCGCACGTTTAGTACTTATCCTAAAAACTATTACAAACCTTCACCTCGAGAAAATGGGGCGTGGCCAGGCGCTACGTCACTATACGCATAGACTCGGCGATCTCAATAGACTTGATGCTCCTTAGTTGTTATGATTATAACAGCCGATTTTACAATCGCTAGTTAACTTCCAGTCAGAGTTAACTTTCAGGTTATTATAGAAATTGGGTTTTACAATATCTGGTCATTTTCGATGTGGTAGTTATCTAGTAGTTAACTTTACTAGCAGATGAGGTGTGGGTTAACTAGAAGTTGGCAGTTTACTGGCAATTTATAACCTATAAAATAACTGTCACAAAATATTTTTTTTGATATTTTGCCTACAAATGAATATGTACGAAGTAAATGCATATAGCAGTGATGAGTAGCCAAGGTAATCCTGTATAGACCTAACTTTTTCGAAGAATACGATGGAAGAGATTTTTTAAATAGATCGAGACTAAATACTACCTACTTACTTAGTAATAGACCACTAACTCATAAATTGCTTCTGACATTTATATTTGATAGCAGGTGACGTGACTTTGGACCAAAATTCATACATTTTATGTATATTACCCATTTTTCCAGTACCAACATTATAAATTTTATTCACAACCTCTCGTTTACAAATCATCACTTAACTTTACATTGAAAAACGCATGTGTCGGTAAAGTTATAGTTAACCTGCAAGTAAAAGTCAACTAACATGAAAGTTAACTTGCGATTGTAAAACCGGCTGTAAGTGTTTTCGAAGTATTGTTTGTTTTGCTTAATTCTTGATAGTAGGGAAGTACAATTTGGTGAAATGTCAAAAAATTACAATTTTCTCTCGCTCCTGTCGGGACGAATTTTTGATTTTGACCCTGCAATTTACGATTAGGATTCATCGCCGACCTTCTCCTTTCCGTAGAGACATAGAACGAACTTCCACTCGACGTATTTATTTAGTTACCACCGCTTGAAAATTCCATGTTTTTCGACTTTTCAGGTTAAATTTGAAAGATCCCAGAAAGCCACTTTTCCTACGTCACTTGTGTATAGTGACGTCACAAATGAGCGTTCGGTTTTTGCAACTATTACTAATTTCAACTCCTTATATCTCGAGAACGGAAAACGTTAATAATACGAAATTTTAAGTGCATAATGAGAATATCGAGTACTATATGAAAAAGTAAAAAACCATATAAAAAAAAATGTCATAGAACAAGCCCATTCCCATAAGGTTTGTGCGGAGCCCTTTGTGATTATTTTTTGCTTTAAATAATTATCCAACAATGAAAAAGTGGCATGATTGAAAATTAAAAAATTATTGTATTACATAATATTCATTCAGAAATTAATTCCACTGTTAGTATGCCATTTAAAAAATCATTATTAGGCAAAACAAATTTGAACATGGACATCTGCTAATACATTAATATGCAAAACACATTTAAACATTAACGAACGATCTTTGGTTCATTAAATCGAATTTTGATATCAAAACAAGTATCAATTTCCGTTCAGTGTGTAACTCGATGTCTACTAACTTTACACCATTTTCGGCGTCGCGACTTAATCGAAAACTGCTAATCTTGGACAATAGGTTTCCATTGAAAAAGCTTCCTCGTCCTATTCTATTCTATTTCTTCACAATATACTTGTTACCTGTTTCAAAAAATGAAAAAGTTTCCCACTTGCTATACATACCTACGCAAATTCTGATATTTTGTCGGCATAGCCCTAGAACAAAATTGTTGTTTTCTACACTTATAATTTAACCTTGATATTAATATATTTTATTAACAAATATGTAGTGATAATGTTATAGAACTCAGGACACGTATTCAAAAATCTATAAAGAAATATTTTTTCGGAACTGCAACGAAATGTGAAAAATGATAAAGTGCGAAAGACGAAAAACTACATTTGAACAAAAATTATCAGTCAGGACGGAACTTCATATAAAAATATTTTTCATAATTTTTTATATTTATGAAGAGCAAAATTCTTCCGCAGCTCCTGACTTCGGGGAGAGGAATTTAATGCGAACTGAGTTCGGCTTTCATTATACGGCAGACGAAATCTGAAACAAAACTGAAACCTGAAAAAATCACATTAAAAACTAAAGCTTTTAATGCGATTTTTAATAAGTCCAAAATTCTTTAAAAGAAAAAAATTTGCGGACATAGTGGCGGCTCACATGGGAAGCGGCGTTCCATTTTCTATATTAGGTTATACGCCGTGAGATCGTCAAAAAGGCTAGAAAGCCTCATATAGCTTACATGCGTTTCTTGAAGCTATCAACGATGTATCACCTTCAGAGTGGCCATCTTAGAAAAATTAGCTCCTCTTAGTATACAGGTTAATTTCTATTAGTTTCATCAAAATCGGACTGCTGCAACATAGTGAAATGAAATTAGTATTTAGTATTCCCTTGGTCCCTGCTTGAGGATATGCATATTATAGCCTAATGATACAATTAGTAATAAACACAAACTATTTTCAGTTATTACACCTTTATTATACGCAATTACATTCCTAAGTTACGTAATACTGAGCGTAATGCTCTCAATATTTTCTATAATCAGGTTTTGAAATTATCTCCCTAACAGTAATAGTTTCCGAGAAAAAAAATTCACAGGTTTCGCAATCCTTGCAATCATCGGGACATTGGAAATGATAACACCATACATAAAACATAAAGTTTTTCAACTTTTTCATCTTTTTCCGGACTCGGCTTCGCCTCGTCCGGAAATAGCACGATCCACTACACCGCTGTATTTGCACCTTAAATGAAAACTGGTAACTTAACCCCCTGTGATATATGCAACCCATGTTACATTTGCGTATATCAGTCGTTGCATATGATAGTCTCAGTCGACCGCGACACATTACTTTGAAATAAAGAGATATTATTATTGTCACTCAATTTGTACAACAGACAAGCTATATCAGTTAGTTGCAATTCTAACACATCATTTATTTGCAAGCAGGCACCTATTTGTAGCAAGCTGTACACTTTTGTGTTCTACAGTCAGCATCACTATACAACTTTTAGGTAATCTCCGACACGGTAGGTAATGTAATTGACAAGCGCAGCAGCCTAATCGATAGTAGCGCGGCCTTTTCGGCAGCCGTGTACAAATTTTTGCTTGAATAATGTAAAGTCATCCATTTTCAGTCTGTGACGTCAGACGCGGATGTTATGTAATAAATTTAAGTAAAGGCAGGTGAAATGTTAATTCGCTACTTATTGATTAATCAGTAACATTAAATTCAATCGTAAAATAAATAATCTGCCAAGGATATCTTCGAACAAAAATAATTTAGCGTCATTGTAAGTGTTGGCCAGTTTATTAGCATTTTCTAGCTCGAGCAGCGTATATGTAGATGAGCGTACAAATATCGGATGCGCAGTGGATTCATAAAAAATAAAATCGATTACAACAAATCTCAAGAATAAGTAAGCCTACTGGTCTTCTCTATACTGTGCCGCGACACCGCTGTCTTTTGACCTTGAACATAAACTGGTAACTCTACCCCATATACGAAAACATAAACATTTCCAATGTTAATAATTTGAAAATTTTCTATCGGTGAAGTTAAGCAACGCCGGGAGAGTCCGTCACTTAGATGGGTGACCGTGTCTCATTTCGCCGTCCTGGTTAAGTGGTGAAATAGCATTGGCTAAACTTCGCCAGGACGTTAAAATAAATAAGACGTAAAAATAAAAATAAAATAAATAAATAAATATTAGGTTCTGGGAGCACATTCTCTACGCTTATCCTTCTATACGCTTTAATCAGATTGAGTGATTAAAAAAACTGCGTCTCTCGAACTTTATTTTAAAAAATGTGTTAATAAAGAAAAATAAATCGTTATAGCAAAATTTGACTGTTTAAATAAATTACAAAGGCATACAAAGAAAGCCATGTACTTTTGAGCAGAGTATGATGATATCCCCTGTATTTTCAGCTGCTGAATCTGATGCCGCCTTCGAAATTGCTCGCCAACATCAGAATTTATTTCCTAAGCTCAAACTTTTGTGTACATATGTTATTATTGTTCAAATCATTTGAAGAACATTAATATATTAACACAAACTAGAATTCGACTAATTAATAATTCGTACAAAAAAATCTTCAATAAGGGATAAGAAACGTCTAAAATACGCTATACTTTATTTTTATCCTTATGTGGCCAAGAACCCTATCAAAGAGTTTTATGGAGTATTAATTTAAAAATAAATTATTATTTTATATTCTCTGGACAATTATAATAAGGGGACATATGTCTGATTTTTATTTCACTACATTTTCATGATTCTGTCACAAATTTACAAAAGGAAATCTTCATGGTCTTGGAGGCACATGTTAATATCGACGGATTTTGCTCTTTAAAAATGTTTTTTTTACGATTTCAAACAAATCTGGAGGTGAGACAGAAAAAAATCGAAATTAAATTTTCACAAATATAAGGAGCCACCCAAATTATACACATAACGTACTAATCTTCTTCTGTATATAATTTCCACAACGTATTATTGTTTAGATGAAAATATGAAAAAGCTTATACGAAAATGGTTTAGATACAAATACCCTCGCTGGTAAAATTATATTTTCCGCATATGCTTTTATAAACTTGTCACATCCTGAAAGTGACTGGAGCGACAGGTTATTTATTATTTTATAGACCTTCCTTCATGTTCGTTGTCAAATTATCCATAATTAGATTTCCTCGCTGACGGTTCAGCAGAAATATTTGAATTAAAAATTAGTACGTAGGATTTATTATCATCACAGACAGTATTATTGCTAAAATATCAGAATTCTGAATAATAAATCAATTTGAGATGTGTAACGTTTGTTTATATTTTTATTCATATTTCAAGGGTATTGTTATTACGACATATTAAATATTTTGCTCAATATGACAGTTATTCAGTCAGAAATATACGAGCAGAAAAATAGAAGAAACTAATATAAAATCAGTGGAAATTGCACACTTCACTGGGTGTGTGTACTCTGTTCTCGCGCAATACGGCAGTGATCAGTTTCGCTAATAAAAATGATATTTGACTGGTTGACTCTGCAAGGACTCAATTTTAATTATTGAAAAAATAAGATTTTACTGTATAAGATGGTACCATACGCCCGACAACAATTTCTACTCGTTGTGTATTAAAATGGCTATTGAAAAGTGCCAAACGTGTCCTTGGGTTGATGTGTATAGTATTTAGGAAGTCAATTGGAACAGCACGGAACTAGAGGCTCTTACGGGGTATTGTCAATATATCGCTTCACGTTTGAATGAGAGAACACAGAATTTTACACATTTATATTCACCCCTCCTCGTCTACAGTCCACGTGGACTTGATCCGCCTGTCACATAGAAATAGAGGTGGGGTCAACACCAACCTTGTTCAGTGTTTTTGCATGCCATAATATATAAAACAAGAAATACATATGAACTATTTGTATCGTATGATCTGTATGAGGCAATGCAGTACAGCTAGGCAGCGTTATAAATTAACTCTAGTGAATATTTCAATAAATTATTAGTTTTATTACTATGTTTGAGTAATTTTTTGCAATTAATTGTTTAAAATGGCTTTTTGTAGGCCTTCCGACAGTAGTGACAACGAAACGGGCGATTTTGATTCAGAGCCTATACAAGGGGAATTTGAAAATACAAACTTACACGTTCAAACAAAAGGGTTATTTTGAATATTTACTTGTGTTTCAAAGGCGAAAATATTGATTCTTCATATAAATTGTGAAGAAGATTTGTAAATTAACCAAGTTTAGCCGTACTACAATTTATTATAGAGTTATTAGAGCCAGGGATGTAGTTTATCATTCTATTAAACGGAAAAGAGTTGGACAAAAACTTGATAACGCGTCCAAAGATGTCATTCGTCGATTTGTGTATGGCTTTTACAGAAGGTGCCGACATTAGAAATGATTAGGGATGAGTTACACGACTATCCAGATTATAACTATAAATCATTAGATACTTTGCGAAACGTTTTGCTCGATTGCGGTTTTAGGCACAAAAAATTGGACAAACGAATGGTAGTTATGGAATCAGAATGCATCGTTGATCATCGACACGAGTACTTGCGTAAAATACCGAGATGCCAATAGAGACATAATTTACCTTGACGGAACATGGTTTGACACCCATGATGTAGTTCATTACGATTGTGTAGATAACAGCAAAAAATGTAATTTAAGTGCTCCATGTTCTAGGGGAAAAGTATTATAATTCTACATGCTGGAAGTAATAACAGTTTTATTCCAAATGCGTTGTTGTTGTTGTCTGCTAAAACTATCAAGCAATCCTCTGCCGACCACCACGAGGATATGACGAATTATTTGAGAAGTGGGCAGAGGGACAGCTGTTACCAAATATCCCACCAAATTCTCTAATTGTTATGGCCAATGCGTCATATCATTCGAGGCAACACACAGAAATTCCGAACACCAACACAAGAAAAGGCGATATCATTGAATTTATGAAAGGTAAAGGCTTGGAAATACCAGAATTAGAACTGATTGGAAAGCAAAATTTTAAAAAGGATTATGCCGTTGAAAAAAATTTTGAAGCACACGATCATACTACCATTGAAATAGTGTGGGCTGATGTAAAAACAAGACTACGTCAATATAATCAATCCCCACAATTAAGTGAGCGTCTTAAAGAATATAAAGATACTAGTAGACGAAATAGGCAAAAGCGATATATGGAGGAAGTGTGCATCTCATGTGATAAAAAAGGAAAATGAATATTCTGTATTACCACATATCAATCCAATTATTATAAATGTAAATACCAATTCAAGTTCTGAAAACTCGGATAGTGACGAGTGAAATATTGTTTATGTAAAGTTCACAGACAAAGCTTTTTTGAAATTTGTTTATTTAACGTCGACCTATTTCTGCTACTGAGACCAATTACCGATGCCATGAAACGAGTTCCACCCTTAAAATTTTGCCGGGTCTTTCCATTATAGAATAGTAGAAATTTTGTACCTGTCTAACATCATGATGCTGCAAAGTTCATAGTATCATGGCCTAACATTTAATAAACAAGACAGTCGCTGCTTTACGCCCCTTCGGAAGTATTATATACCATCTATGCAACTCCCGCCTAAGATTACATAACTTTGCCGCTAGAAGATAGAACGAGAAGTAGGTCACTAGACAATAGACGTAGGTATCCTTAATATATCATTTATGTGACTTATCAAATGTGATATACAATTTTTTTCATTAACCACTTCTATTGAATAAAGGTATTATAGAAATCCCTTTCTTTAACAGTTAAAAAATTATTATTTAGTATTAAAAGCACTTTTAAATTTCTATCGCCGCTGTCTAAGTCCCATAAAGGAGATGCCGACTTTACTCCGAGTTTTCGTTTTTATGCTATCCCAATTGAGATCATGTATACTATACATACGTATGTAAACACTCTACAAGTCACATTCCTTAACGAATCCACTTGATTTTTTTAATCGCCTCGTCTACTATCAGAATAGAAGCCTACTTAATTTCATAGTGATCCACCTAATAGTGTAATTATTACAAATGATTGTTTAACACCGTTACAAGTTTTCATGGACTATTTGTCTCGTTCTCGGCGTCTATTGGATAATAAATTGTATTTTGAGCTCATTCTGTTGAAGGGTTGGGGGTAAATAGGGGTAAATAAGTAAGGCAAGCTAGTAAGAGTCCAGAAACTTGAGATTTGGTGTATATACTAGAAACTAAATTCTTAATTTTATTATGACATCTGCCACATCCACCACCACCCACACTCCATTATTAGGGGCTAACAAAATAAAATTGTGATTTAGTGTATACGTATACAAAAGTTCTCAAATACATTGTTTTGCATGAGCCATCCCCACTCTCATTGAACGTCGATCAGCCAAAAAGGTATTGAAATGGTACCTCGGTTTATGGGTTTTTGGGTCAAATATGATATTATTATGATGCTGTGAGCAATTATTTCCACGTACTGGAGTGTAAATATAATATGAATAGATGAAGATATTTGGATGGGAAATCTGGATGTGAAAGCAGTAATTCCTTAAGCAGCGGTTTTCTCGAAATAATTTTCTGTAGAAAAATAGTAACTATAAATATAAAATTTATGGCATCTAGAATCCAACGAGCTACATTTTTCTCTCAGTTAGGCCAATCAAACTAAGCAGAAGGATATCGTTTTTTTTTTAAGTAATTCCCACTAGAGAAAAACACTAGGATCATATTCATTGCATGTGAAATATCAATTTACAAACCAGTGCATCCAAAACAAAGTTGCAGGAACAAAATGACGGACGTTTTACGTACGAGAAAATATGAAAAAGCCGGGTTTTCTCGTTTATCTGCGAATGCAACTTTTTCAATGAAAAAAGTTTCAAACAATAGTTGTAGGCATTTACAATACCCACAAAAAAATTCGATTGTTAGATTTCTCGGAGGTTAGAAGAAAACATCGAAAAATTTTTTAATTTTGCATTAACTTTTGCAATAATTAATATATGATATCAATAATCTTAGGAAACGTGTATCATAAAGTGCTTAAGAAATGGCTGTAATTCGAATTCCGATGGATAAATTGTTTCCCAGAAATTCAATTGTTTATTAAAAAAGTGATGTTAATAACATTTGTATTCCCCAATATGAGGCGGTCCGATTTCAATTTTGCAAATAACTTTCTACTCTTTAAGAGTTGTACTATTACTAAGCTCAAAGCCGAACAGAAATATTTCAACTAAGTTGCTTAAAAACCTTGAAAATGATGCATATTTCTTAGGTATAAACAAATGTACTTAATAACTTTGTCAATTGTTCGCGTAGCTTCAGGACTCGAGATATTTTTTTTTAATTCCGAGTCAACTTTCGACGTAGAGAGACACCACTGCTGCAACTGTATTTTGGATGCACTGGTTTGAAAATTGATATTTCATATGTGCTAAATATGATCCTATTTATTTTTATTTTATTTTTCTAGTGGGAACTACATTTAGAAATTTTACTACTTTAATTGATCTACATTGGAAAGGAAACTGCAAAATATAGCTAAATTGGTACGTTTTCTATTAAAAGCTCAAAAGTTAATATTGCCTTGAAACAACTGGTGTCATCTATTAGCCGAAAGATTAATTCGCGGTTGCGAAGGTAAAGATTCCGTTTTAATTTACAATTCAACTAATAATTGGACATCGGTCCTAACCAGTGTTTGTCATATAGGCGGTGTTTAAAGGTCACCAGAGAAGATCCCAGATTCTTTACAACATTCTGAGACAGAAACCTTAATACAATTATGTCCATACTCCAACCATTTTCCAGTGGGACGCCATTAAATTTTCGCAAAGTTGCGCTGTAAACAAAATAAATTGACTGATTGACATTTTGGACGTAACTGAAATAGTTTTTTGATTGTTAAGTTAAACGTTCAAAATGGCCCCCAGCCATTTCCTCGTTGACTTAAATCTAGCACATCTCTTTGCATCATTTCCAACATGACTGTCGCTAGTGTTTCAGTTATTTTATTATTTAGCTCGTCCAGGGCACGAATAACGCCCCTACTGTAAACACATTGTTTTAAGTAACCTCAAAGAAGATAGTCCTGTGAGTTTAAGTCGGGCGATCGTGCAGGTCAGTTTATAGGACCCCCCCACGTCCTATTCACTTGTTTAGGTACGTTCTGTTTAAAGTTTCTTGTACGTGCAATGCATAATGTGGTCACGCAACGTTCAAATGAAACCACTTGTTTCAACATTATAATAATGGCACATCTTCCAACAATTCCGGTAGATCTTCTGCTAGAAATGTCCCATAGGTTTATCTCTACAAGAGAACAGAAAGTTCAAAATATCCAATCTGCAGAAACAATTTTACCATTGCCTACTTATTTTTTTGTAATCATTTACTTTCCAAAGAATTTCCAAAAATACCAAAACATAAAGAGCGACCGAAGAAAATGCCCATTTTTGGCCCTTGAATGAAATTATATGTCAAGTGACTAGTTATAATGAGATATTAATCACAGAAAAATTATATGTTGAACACATGGTCGGTTTCAGAAATCTAGAGTGTCAGAATAACCGTCTTCATTCAACAAATATGGCATTAAACTCATGTTCACGCTGAACCAATTTTAAAGTATCTAAATATTTGTTTGAACTACTCAATGGCTTCATGTTCAATAATGCAGTATATTGTTTGATTTAAGTTACTGTAGTATATACTGTTCAGTAACAATAGTAATAAGTATATAAGTAAGAAAGAAACACGTGCATAACAACTACAGATTTTTTTCAACATTTTATGCGCCATATTGATTCTGATTTAAGCAGAAGTACAATTTAATAGATATTCAACTTAACTCTGTAAAGTATTAGAACGATATTTCAAGGTTGGCAATAGATTGTTAAAAATCATTTACCAACACATATGGGAGTTTTCTCCTTATAGAAATTTAATCCCGGTAATATTTTAACTCAAATTGAACCGCCATTGAAACGACATTTTAACAAGACTCATTGCTATATTTTATTTCTATTCAATTTATCCACACAAAGGAAGCCTTAAATATAATACACCCATATTGAGTAAGCAGGACAGGATCACTTACATTGAAACTATATACTACGGGAAGTTAAAAAGGAATCATTTTTTCCGAACACAATTCGCTTCCAATTAAGGCTCAGTAGGCGCAGAACGCTTTTATAAATATGAATACGCTCGTACGCGGTCTGAATTTGTTACGCTGTTGTCGTGTGATGAATATGATTTGGATGTTATTCACGCCTGTATAAAGTTTCTAAATATGTTCGTGTATCTGCACTGAAACATTTTCCTATATAATTGATTCATCATGATCATAATATACTCAAATAGGTTGTAGAAGATCGGCTTGGCAATTTGAAGGTCACAGGCGAGTCCTTGCACTCAATGGGCCTTGGATAAAATGCTGCTATGATATAGTCGATAAGGGATTAGTTGATCTATTTGTGCCACCATATCGTATATAATACTAGTTTTGAATATCTTATGGAAAGTATCCTGAGATCGACATTAAATTAGTGATTAAAGAATAGAACGTCTAAAGAAAGAAATAAGTAGTTGTAAATGATGAGAGACAGCATAAATTCAATATTGATACGTTCAGAAGGATTAACAGGCAATGAATAAGTTTTATCAATACTTTTTAATACTTTTGCATCCCAGGTTGGGTCATCCCTAGGCAGTCGAAACTTTATTGAGATGACCGCCTTCCTCTTTTAACTACTACACTTCGATATGGTCATCAATTTAAGTCTTCCGTTTCTATGAGATCGTAGACTTCACACCTCTGAGTCCAGGAATTACCCACTATTTTTCTTCAGTTCACATCTAAAGTGCATTACAGGCCCACTGTATGTTCTTCAGCGCTAGTGACTGTACCTGTACCTACTGTGCCCTAAGAAAGTGTAACTGGCTTAGAAAGTTACCTTCTGCATTTGATCTGTCAACCCCCAGCTGATATTAAATGTTGATAGTAACATGTGGCTAGTCAGAGTAGATCTACATTCGACTCGACATGTATTAAAACTCACCGCGCAGGAGTTTTTCGCCAAGGCTCCATGTAAAGAGGTCCTCAACTGCCTCCACCGTAAACTGATTGCTTGGGCTCGATAGAAAAATAATGAGATCGATAGTAGCCTAATTACAGGACACAGTCCTCTAAACAATCACCATTCAATGAGGTTAAAGGAGGATCCAATTGGACGGATGCGTGGAGGATTGAACCACGTCTCATGTCCTATGCAATTGCGCATCATTAAGAGAATCAATTTACAGATTTCGATAGGTATTTACAGACGGAAGAACTACCAGAACGAATCTCGAATAGATTTCCATCTTTCATGCGGCGCTCAAATGTTTTCTTGGAGATCCTACATGTCACAACTGTACAATAGGCCGACAGACCTCAGTTGGCGTTTTTACTAACAATATTAAAATAGATTTCTCTGTTGTCATTATCACTGTTTTGTTTAATTTTGACAATGACGATAAATTACATGTCATTACACCCTAGACAGCATAAGCATGCAGCTTATCATAGTATGTTACATAGGCTATTAAATATTCTATTATCAGATTACGAATTTAATAAGGAGTTTAACTTAATTAAGCAAATCGCGGATAACAACGGATTTCAGGCCTCTTTTATAGATAACTTATTGCACAAAAAATGATACAATAACGCGGTAAATGTAGTATATCCGACCTATAAGGATCATGATAATTCAAAATCTAACTTCAGGTCATTAACATTCATTGGCGACCCGTCAGAAAAGATTAGTACATTTTTAAAGAAGCAAGGTCTGAATATAGCTTATAAAACTAATAATACTTTAGGCTCTATTAAAAACAATAAAGATGAGAATAAAAGAGAAGAATTGTCGGGAGTGTATAAGCTAACTTGTGGGACTTGCCCTAAGATACATGTGGGACAAACAGGTAGAAATTTTAAAAAACGAGTAATGGAACATAAAAAATCTTTTTTGAATAATAAAAATAATTCTACCTTTGCAAATCACCTTTAGGAAGAAAAGCAATTATTTAACGACAATTTTGATATCCTTTATACAGCTAATAAAGAATCAAAGTTGTCGTTACTTGATAGCTTAGAAATTAATAGGTATAAAAACTGTAATATTTTACTTAACGATCAATTAGACATAAATAATTCTCCACTTGTAAATCTATTTCAATTCCATTTCTTAGTAGTATATTTTATATTATCAGTAAATAATTACAATTGTATGCAAATTAGTTTTCAGGTAATTCAATGTCATGTATTTAAGGTTCAGCAGGTTCAATTTGTAAGTAATGTAATAGTGCGCTCATCTGATGAAGCTAATGTTTTCGCGAAACGATGGTCATGACGTAATATATGTGAAAACGTTAAAAACAGTTTAGTGTTTTTTTTTTAATATTTCATTAGACATGTTTGTTCGCAATAGTATATTATGTAACAAGTTTTATAAACGTCATTTTAGTCACGAGTTTTATTAATCGCGAGCGACGCGTAGCGGAGCGAGTGTTTAATAAAATGAGTGACTAACAAGTTTATAAAACGTGTTGCATACTATACTTTTTCTACGACAGCAAATATCTAAATAAAAAATTTGGAAGTTATTTTAATATTTCATTTATTAACGTATCAATAACATGGTAACAGTAAAAAATTACTAAACTATTGTTCTACTTATTGTGTATATTAATGGTTACATTGGAAACATTTTGGCAATTGCTAAAAAAACTAAGTGATTTAGGCTCATTTTTTTCCAAAAAATACAAAATTACTTGTCTCTTGTCACAACGCGTCGATTTATTTTGACAGATTGATGACAAGAATCACGGAAAACTAACTTGATTTTTGCCATTAAAATATCTAGAATTAACCTCAGCCGTGACTAATATCTCGTTGCTAAGTTCAGCCTGTGACTAAAATGCACGAAGTCACGGTTTGTCGAAAGCGTGTTTAAAGGATTATTTAGCGTCATGGAAACGTATACGATAAACGCCATTTTAAAGATGGAAGTAGAAAAAAGTATTTTTCTCTATTTTCTATGTTCAGGTTCCCTTACATAACATTTTTTTGCGATAATTGATTCATTTGATCTAGATAAAAATTTTGTATAAGCATTGTTTAGTATAATTTTTGATTTTTTGGGTTACGTTTTATTTATTCCAAAATTGTAGCAGTCGGGCATTGAAGCTACATTCCTCATGAGCATTTAAAAAAAATGTATTTTTGGTCAAAATTTGAACTGGCAGACGATTTATATCCACAAATGTAGCTTTTTGCCCCACTGTGGGCCGCTCAGATTTAACCAAACCATTCATTCTTTCTATTTCAAGTATAACCGAAACTGCACGTAAGTTTGTTGCTCTACTTTTTTAACATTAATTTTGAGAAAAATTAAACAAGTTCATGTAGATATATTCTCCAGGAAGCTTCTATAATACGCTACCGGATTGAGTTATAGCCACGAAATTATTAAATTATATCTCATTAGTGCGTAGATGGAGATATTCCATTTCTATTTCTAAATTGCTTTGGGATTGTAATCAAAGCGGCTTCTTTGGTAATGTAACTTTAAATGGGTCTCTGACTTATTCAAATTGCGCTCTTAAAAGCTGTTTATAGGCTAGGCATTTCAATTTGTAAAATGAGGACGAATGTGTGAATCGTCTTGAATAGCTTAGCTCACAACTGTTAAATAATTGTAGAGCATTCTCATGTTGGATTGTTCTCTTCCTGTTTTATTCATTATAATGAATTATCATTTTGATTACATTTCTCTGGTTCTCAGTATAATGATAGAACTTTTAACATTGAAAATGTTAATGTTCGCGTATAGGACAAAAGTTACGAGTTTTTTCCAACACCGTCGACATGAAAGTATGAAGGTCAGATGCTGTAACACTGAACGAGAGCCTGTTACTATGTGCTATAGCACTGTTTGTCAACACCTTGGCACGCCGAATTTTTATTTTTATTTTGTAACGATCAATGACATTTTTTACAAATTCTGGTTTGATTTGACTGCAGAAATAATGTTTTCCTTCTTTTTCCTATAATAATTTCAATCTTTCATAGGATCCTTAGGTGGATAGGTTAGTTAGGTTGATTTTTATTTTGCTATCTAATTGTTAATAACTATCAGCGCCGCAGACAGTATTAGCGTCGCAGACAAAGAAGGGGAGTGCGGGAGGAGTCCCACCGCTATTTACCATTGGAAATATTAATGTTCGTATATGGGGTCAAAGTTACGAGTTTTATCCAACGCCGCCGTCATGAAAGAGTCGAGATTAGATGACGTAATACTAAGCAAGTATGCACAGTATGAGTATGCGCGTAGAACATGAAGCTATAATGCGGTTGTGGTCACCGCCAATCGTAGTCGCTATGGATTCACAAAGTTTGACAAATAGCGAATAATTATTTTTGTATCAAGTACCTAAATTTATGTTTTTTTGGAACAGATCGTAGCTATAAGTTTATGTTTTATATATGGTGTTATCATTTCCAATATCCCGATGGTTGCAAGTTGCTGTGAATTTTTACAATGCTAGTAGAAATTAAAAGATTTGTGTGCGTGTATTTCAAGATAATATAACACTCATTCTCTTTTGGTAAGATATTACAGTTGATCCTACAAGGGTCCAAAGAATTTTCTAAAATAGATATTTTATAGATTATAAAATACTTTCTTATTTGAAATTATAGTTGATGATTATGCTCTATAGGAGTACCAGTTTCCCATCATTTCATCAAAATTGTGCTAATTATTTTGGAAAAACAATGTTATTAAGGAACGTCTCGGCATACCTCAATACTCGTATTGCAAAATTTATTTTTTATAAGAAACATAACAATCGGAATTACTTAACATTTATCAAAAATTGTTGTGCAACTGACAACAATAATTTTCTTTTTTTTTATACCAACCCGAGATATTTAAAAAAGTGTTTAAGTAAGCCACACCGTAACTGCAAAACTGTGAGCTCTCGATCTCCTGCATTCACTAAAGTATAAAAATTGCTGTACGTATACAGGTTTTTTAGATTTAATTTGACGTACTACAAATCTCCCATGAGGTATAGATTCCTCATTCTTATGTTATACTACCAAAATAAGAGATAAATGTATTATTATTATTAATAACACAGGCACACAAAGAAAGTGGCCTGCTTTTGCAACTTCGTTGGGTAGGTTAGGTTAGGTTAATATGTTAGTTAGACCCTCCACTCCGACCATTAGGTCTATTGTGGCTCACTCCTAGTTATAGTTCACCCAACAGATTCAACTTTTTAATAAAGCTGACCATCTTTTTGGGTGAGAAACCGTCCAGGTTCTCTGGCTCCAGTCGTCCTTTGCCAAACAGTGAAAACCTGGTTCTTTTTGTATCGGGACAGGTACACAAAACGTTCTCTGCCATTTCATCATGCTCCAGACACAGACGGCATTGGGCGTTTTCCACCAGTCCAATTCTGTGAAGGTGATGATTTAATCTGCATTGTCCAGAATATAGGCCAATTGGCGTTCTTAGGTGTAGCCTATTTAAATCTGCTTTTTTTAGTTCTTGACTTCAATGGGTATATAATAAACTCATTTGAGTGAGCTAATCCTGGTAGTTCCTGCCAGTGCTGAATTGTTTTCAATTCAGCCCAGGTTAGGATAGCAGCCGTGGCAGAGTTAGCAGATATAGCAAGTGCAGGTTCTGGACCTATAAATTTGGTTGCCGCGCCTTCTCTGACCAAGGAATCAGCAACTTCGTTGCATTCTATGTCAGAGTGGCCAGGTATCCAGATCATAGTCAATTTGTTGTTTCTGTCCAGTCGGACAAGAGCTTCCTGGCAATTCCAAACCATTTTAGAGTTACAACGGTAGATCCAAGGGCTTTAAGAACCGCTTGGCTGTTTGAAAATGTTTTTATTGATCTGTGTCTAGGCTGCGTCTGTTCGAGCCTCTGTACACACAGCTCAATGGCATGGATTTCTGCCTGAAATATAGTCGCATTATCACCAAGGCTTGAAATTATCCTTACCTTTGGTTTGCGACTGTATACACCAGCTCCAGTTCACTCAGGAATTTTGAAGCCGTCTGTGAACCAAGAACTCTCTGCCCTTTGTAGGTCGGTTTGATTCCGATCCCATTCATCTCTTCCAGGAAACAGGACTTTAAGGGGCAGTTCATGGTTGATCTTCATTGGGTAATCCCTATCATATGTATCTTGACACGCAGAACATGAATCCGTTGTCCATTTATCTCCATCACCCACCAATTTTCAGTAAATGACGATAGACCACCAGGAGCAGACCACTTCTTTTGCACAGACACACAAAGGAAAATGTGGTCTGTTTTTTGATTGAGTGAGGGCTGTTACTTTCGGTCTTGATTAAACACATGGTTAACTAATCTGCCTCCGAATATAACTGAAACAAATAGCCTAAGCTTAAAGTTGCGTACTTTGCTACATATTTAACAGCTCAGTTAGTTAATCCAGTTTTTTATCAGTTGGCATTATTAATTTGTCGGTTCTTTTTCTTCTGTTGTATTGCTTTAATTTGAATAGTCTAGAGCAGACATCCGTTCTAGATACGTTATATTTCTAGTTCATGTATAGAAAAGAGATGAAAAATAAAAAGCATGTTTTAGTAAGTTTCTGTAGATTGAAGTTATGGTTGTTTTAGTTGTCATTAGTTACTAATTATTATGCAAGAAGACTTTAGTCTTCAAGTTTTTACTGTTCGGTGTATTATATGAATTTCTAAATAGTACTGAAATTGAGAAAAACAAGAGAGGGACTAATTTCACTGCGAGTGAAATTAGTTTGTTTATGGAAACGATGAGACTACAGTTAATGACTATCGAAAATTTATAAAACTGATGGTGTCACTTTGACATGATATGTCACTTTATCGCAAATACACTGGATCATGGTGGCCAAGCGGATGTAAGTTATACAGACCTCTCTAAAGCATTTGACAGACTGGATCATGGGCTGCAGAAGCTGTCAGATTTTGGTTTAAGTCTTGACTTTCTAAGTTTTTTCGAGTCATATCTTGGTAACAGAACATTAAACGTGAAGTATCACGGGTTTTCATCTATTGAAGTATCAGCGACATCAGGAGTTCCACAGGGCTCTGTTTTGGGCCCATTCTTATTTATAATTTTCATCAATGACATCTGCCAAGGTATACAAAGTAATGTCCTCCTATACGCCGATGATCTTATACTGTTTGCATCTATTAACTCCGAAGAAGACTGCCATCGATTGCAACACGACCTCACAAAAATAAACACATGGTGCGAAAATAATAGGCTACCCTTAAATATATCAAAATGTAATTCGATGGCTCGATGGCCTTTACGAGAAGAAATAACTCTATAAACTTTTCCTACAAAATAGGCAATGGTATGGTAACTAGATGCAGTCAATTCAAGGATCTTGGAGTCATCTTTGACTCAAAATTAACTTTTACTGCCCACAT
Source organism: Stenurella melanura (assembly GCA_963583905.1). NCBI lineage: Eukaryota > Metazoa > Arthropoda > Insecta > Coleoptera > Cerambycidae > Stenurella > Stenurella melanura. The sequence continues at coordinate 71,916,518 of OY757309.1, forward strand.
TGATCAGACAATTGCTAATGCCTACAGAAATCTAGGCATTATTATGCGAAACTCAAGGCACTTTAAAGATATTTCCACACTTTCTCTCCTATTTAATGCCTTTGTACGCCCAAAACTGGAATACGGTGATATTATCTGGAATCCACAATACAATATTCATATTCTTAATTTGGAACGAGTTCAGAGAAGGCACGTCAAATATCTCTCCCTCAAAGCTGACTTAATTTATCCCCCCAGAGGACGCCACAATCTAATTTATTAGCTAGATTTAATCTAAATGACTTAGCGACACGTAGAGTCTATTTTTCTGTTTTGTTCCTACACAAGCTATTAACAGGTCGGATAGACTGCCCGGATATTCTCAGTTCCATACATTTCAATGTTCCATCTTTTCAGACTCGCTCATACGCCCTATTCTACTTAGCTACGCTAAGAACAAATGTATTAAAATCTTCTGATATTCACAATATGTGCTCTAACTATTTAAGCTGTCAGTTGAACCTTGATATTTTTAATTATAGTACTAATAATATATAGCAATGTATTTTAAATCACTCTTAAATTAACCTTTAGTTCCTACTACATCACCGTTTAGTTAAAGTATCTGCTCATATTACTTTGCATTTTCCATTTTTAAATTGATAGTTATTATTCATTGTAAAATATTTAGTTTTTACTCTGTACTGTATACATACTTATTTGTATATTTCCTGCCCTGTAATTGGATGCACATCTGTCTGGGCAGCTGTATTCATAAAATAAAATAAAAATATATAAAAAATAAAAAAATGTGTACCTACGTAAATTATTTATATAATCCAAATCTTCATCATTATTAGCGTCAATAGTTCAGCCAATTTACGTAAATCATACCATACTTCACAAAATATATGGTTATATATTTAATCTCGATCATCTTCGGCAATCGTATCTCGATGCTACGATTAAATTTAACTACAGCCTCGTCCACATTTAACTACGATCAAGACCTAACTGAGCTTGAAAGTAACCAAATCAACTGGTTAATATTTGGTCAGAAGCTAAATTAACTTAACCGGGACCGAAAGTAACGGCCCTAATTGGTTACTCAATGGAGCCCCAAAAGCAGACCCCTTTTTTTTGTGCGCCTGTATTAATTATTATTAAAGAAATCCGTGGATGAAACATTTCCTGATTTAGATAATTGCAATTGATAATAAACAAACGTCACAGAGGTAATCATTACAAATAAAAATTTTCTGTTATTAATGAAAATTAGAAACAAATTTAAACTGAGTTGTGTCAGTTTAAATTAACAGGATGTTGACAAAAAAACTGAAAATGAAGTCATTAAATAATCATCGCATGTTTATCGCAAAAAAACTAGTATTATTTAGCTACTCAATTTAAGTACAGTCCGTTTCTGACATAGGAAATGTAGATAAAGATGTGAAAACATAAAAAATCTCATAAAGTCATCGACATCGGTTCTTTATACATATTTACGTCGTTATGTGTTGACAACAGTGAACAATTAGCAATGAATAGGGCACTAAACTTGTGTTTGAATTAATCTGAATATGGCACAAATAAACAACTATAGACAAGTATTTGGAGTAAATAAAATTGCACAAATCAGAACATACATATGTTTTTGACAATTTAAATTTTTCACAGCAACATCTTTTGAGAGTTCCTATGTTTCCTATATCTTGGTAATATTATGAATTAAAAAATAAATTAAAATCAAAAAAATGGTTAGATGTATACCACCAGACGAAGGAGATGGCGCTACTGAGTTATTTATAAATAAGTTAAATCTTAATATTCAGCTCTGTACTAAAATCATTAAAATTGAAAGAAGTAAACTGAAAACAAATCCATGGATTACCAGTGGTTTAGTCACTTCTATAAATCATAAAAATTATTTATATGAAGAACTTAAGATAAACCCTAATATTGCCAATTTACAATTCGAATGAATATAAGAACTACCGAAATAGGGTAAGCGAGCATGTAAAAAATGTCAAACCAAACTATCACCAAACGTTAGTAGAGAAAAATAAAAATTGTCCAAAAAATATGTGGCTGGGCATTAAAAATTTTGAAATTAAACCACACAATAATGAAATTAATAAAATAAAATTAGAAAATGGAGGCATTACATCAGATAAACACCTAGTTGCAGAATCGTTTAACAGTTTTTTTACTGAAATCGGCGATAAATTAGCAAACAAATCAAGCCTGAAAAAACGAAATTTCCGAAAACACATATAGATAACTCAACAACAATTAAGTATACAAGAATTAAAACCCAACAAAGTACCAGGGGTAGATACCCTCAGAGCCGAAACAATTAAAGAATGTGCAGAGTTTATAGTTGCTCCCTTAGTTTATATTTTTAATAAATCGCTTAACAGTGGCACCTTTTCTGCGGCTTTCAAGACAGCTATCATAAAACCGATATTTAAATCTGGTGACCGACTGAATCCTTATTATTATTATAAACTCCGGGGAGCGAATGCATGTATGTCTTGGCAGACAAACGAAGTGAACGCAAGCGGGCAGAAGGAGGTGCACACTTCTGGATCCAATAACAGAAGACTTGGAGGAAGTATGAGTGGGGAAATGATGATAGATGGAAACACCACACATGGATAACAACAATCGAGAGAATTATGAATAAGCTAAGAAAGGATTATACACACTGGAAAAGAACGGCACAACAAGAAATGGAATGCAATAAAGAAATGTCAAGGATATACGCACTGCAAGACTCAGAAACAGGAGAAACAGAAAACTCAGAAGAAGAATAGGAGAAGATGATCACAGACAGAAACTAAAGAGAAGCATCTTACAAAAACCTGAAAGTTAAAATAAGCACGGAAGCCTAAAAGAAGCATCTCACAGGCGCCTACACGTCCCATCCGTTGAAGACAGATTAAAACCAAGAAGAAGCATCTCACAAACACCTACACACTCCATCCTATATTTCTACCCCGTGCGTCATGCGGCTCTTGCTGCTGACAACAAGCATGTCCAATGCCCAATCCAGCGTATGCAGCCGGTCCGGCGGTATATAAAAGCATCGAAGGTTTGTTCTGGCACATGGTTGGATCGTGCGTTGGCCGGTCGGGTGGAGCCGCTCAGTTATGGCGTGAATAAGTAATAGACGACTAGGCGACCGCATTTGGCCGTTCAGCGGGCGATCGGGCTGAGTGGTGGAACAAGTCTCCATGCCCGGAATCGGCAGCAATGCCCACCTTACGCTGGCAAATCAATCAATCAACCAATCAATTTTCTTCTGTAGTGGCCATTAAAAATGTCCCTTAATAATACACCTATTTCAATTATTAAAATAAATATAATAATGTTACTATATCATACTTTGTTACAAAGCAACGTTTCGAAAATATAAAACTTATTTTTTTGCCATCTTCAGACACATTCCAAAAATCTCAAATAGTGATTAAATGGTCAATCATTCCATTGAAGCCAATAAAGAAATGTATGTAAGTTTTCAACTATGCCCATTATCTGACCATGGTCTGCTAATATATTACCAATAAAAAATAATGATATTCATCAATATTATACTACAAAACATATCGATAATAATTTCAATAATTACGTTTATATTATTAAAACGTACTATTTATATATTCATACAAATACTGCGTTCTAGCTTTATAATTCAATAGTTTATTATTAATGATCAATTTAATAACATTTCCGGTAATTTTTGAACTAATGATGGTGCTTCATTCAATATCTCATGTCAAATATAGAATTCCCGCAAGTGTACATAAATTTATATTATTGTAGCATTATTTAATATTTGTTATCAATTTTACTATACATGAAAAGTGTTCATATTTTGTGAACTAGCCTACACAAATGAATTGGAAGGGTTTGTAAATATTAATGATTTAATGTTAGAATTTGACAAATATGTACTTTTCTGCTTTATTTATGTAATTCATAAAGAGTATTATTATAGCTGTTATTTTCAAAATATCGTCAGGGGTGCATTTTTTAAAATTATTATTATCGTCCTATTTATATTGACGTCAAAGTTTCCACAATGTAAAAGAAAATGTTTGATGTTTTGGATTTTTAAGCTTTGACATCAGACATTATCAGAGAGGGTTCAAAGTGTATCGAATTCGGTGACAAACGCGTGTTTCAAGACTCCTACGGGATCTCGAGATATATACGGATAAGGCGGCAACAAGACGTCGAAATTGTATTGAATTAAAGCGTGAACGATTCTGCATTGATTGGTATAAATTAACGCGGGTATGGCTATTCATATAGTTGATATTTGATGGAATTATGTTGGTTGAATAAAGCGACACAAAATAATGTATACAAACAACCCGAGAAAGTGTACTGCTTGACCGTGGAATCTATACCTGGATCCGTCCGTCTCTTCTTGAAGTGGGTGATATAAAATAAGCAACAGCCAGCCAGATGTGTGAATGAAACAGATAAGTTTTTGTTTATGTAGCATTAGCATTGGTTTATTATTTACGTCTTTATTAAATTTTAAACAAGAAGTGAAGATCAAAATTGAAAAGGTATTAAACATAATATATAGGTAAAAACATAATATATAGGTGATGAAATGGAAAAACTGCCTGAAATTGAAATCGATTGTTTCACGGAAAAGGCACACAAACTATCCCTTTGGACCTCTTTTCTCATAACGCGAAAAAAAAATTATTACCTCGAGGTAGGGCCCTTCCCAGCAACTCCACTGTAAATGGATATTTACCTGTAGAGCGATTAATAAATAAAAACAAAAAAAGATAAAAAAACAGAAGCTGCCAAATTCAGAAACAGAAAACTTAGAAGAAGAAAAATAAGGAGATGACGATAGATGGAAACTTAAAAGAAGCTTGGAAACTGAAAAGAAGCATCTTGCAAACACTTGCACAACCCAGCCGATGATGACAAATGGAAACTTAAAAGAAGCATCTCACAAACACCTACACTTCCCATCCCATATTCCCACCCCATGCGTCATGCGGCTCTCGCTGCTGACAACAAGCATGTCCAATGTCCAACCCGGCGTATGCAGCCGGTCCGGCGGTATATAAAACATTCGAGATTTGGTTCCGGCACGCGGTTTGGCCGTCCGTTGGGCATGTTCGACGGACGAGGAAGCTGCGTGTTGGAACGAACCTCCATGGATGTCCGGAATCGGCAGCAATGCCCACCTTACGCTGGCTAATCAATCAATCAATTTAACATCAGACTCATTATCAGAGAAGTCTTATATCTACATGTGCCAAGTATCATGTAAAGCACCAACATGTTCTACCTGTTGCATTTGCCATTTCCAGTTCTTAACCTTTAACATCCTACTGCATGTTAACTACTTCGACAAGACCTAACTACCAATTTTAATGCAATTCCTACGTGTGTGCCCCTGTGGGAGATGAGAACGGAGGCATTTAACTGTATAGTCCATTAGCGTTTTGTCACGTTGCTTTGCCCCTCATTGCAAGTATTGTGTTAGGGATGTTGTTCTGGTTGAATGACTGAAAATTGTTGGACACGAACAACTGTTCAGCTGTGGACTATGGCAGCTTCTGTTATAGTTTTGACAGCTGCATACAGCTGATTGTAGCCGTTTTGCTTCTGCTCTTGGCTTATACCTACTGAGTCTTCTGTTTCCCAGCGAGATATATCTTCAAGTTTGTTTATTACGCTATTGAAATCCTCTCATTCCTTGTCATCCTCGACTATTAGTCGGTAGCTTGGGTAAAGATTTTTTCGCATACCTTTCTCGAAAAATTTCTTGAAATCTCCCAAATTAAAGGTAGGATCGTACTCTCCAAATATTGCTTGTAATTCGTAATAGTATTCCTTAATGGATTCCTGAGGTTTTTGTTTCCTGCTGTAAAGGTTTTTCTCCAAATTCTCTTTATATCGTCTGCCTCAAATTCTTTGATAAAGTCACTTTTTAGTACAGGCCAAGTTTTATGTCTATTTTCTTATCGTCGTAGCGTCGCTGCTCCTTCCAAAAATGAACCTTGGTAGCTGATTTTGGGTACATCTGTCCAACCATTAGTTGCCCCTATTCGTCCGTAGTGCCTAACGAAGGTCGTCGCGCTTCCTGAGACTGGATTGAACGACGGGGGACATAGAAATTTTGGCAGTGCTGGGGTCCTCTCCATAGCCAAACTTTGGGCCAACGTAACATCTGCCATGTTTTAGTTTTGAACCTTTGTGCGGTCTGATCAATTAAGTATTCCCACATTTACACAAAAATACATAATTTGCAATACTTCTGACAGGAGAAGAATTATTTACGAAACAATTACTATACTATAAATATGTAGGCAGCTGAAAAGAAAAAATAATTCTGCTCTTCTCTAAGAAAAAGAAATTAATCTGCAATAACTGACGTTCTGCCAATACGTTCCTAGTTCTGGAACATTTGCATACATTTTTGTCCTGTAATAAATTTTACACTCATCAATTCGTTCGAGTTATAGTATGATTTTTCAATAGGTCGTCAGACTCTATTTTCAGAACGTGCTTGTGCTGTTATATGTACTGATAGCAATATAACAACTCATACTTGTTCACAAAAAAAAATACAATAACCCCATGCATACACTAAATATTGAGCAAACATTGACTCCAAAAAAATTTTTAAGAAATTGATAAATTAGGGTGAATTTATCTGGTAAATGCCCGGCGCCTCCACCATATGTCACATAAAACGTGACTGACTGGTTATCATATAAGTACTAAACGGGAAGCAAGAAATTAAATTATCTCAATTATAAAAATTACATTTATAATTAAATACCTGCGACAAATGATGTATCAGCGTTTTGTAAGTGCAGTGCACTGTTGATTGTTTATTCAACGGTGACCTAGGATACCATTACAAAGTATCAGATTATAAATGTACAATTGTATTGAATAACATTTAACTTAAAACAATAATTGCTATTATTAAAATATTAATATAAAAAGTTATTTCCCGAAATTCAAGTAAATGATACACTTGACGCTTCGTCAAATTTTCTAATAAAAAGAACTTTCTCCGATTTTTGCTCGCCTTAAGACATAGATAGCTTGATGAAACTAATAGGGGACTGCGTCGAGCCATGGTCTACAGTTTGCAAAATATGTTATTTAGAATTGCTTAAGCCATTCTAGAGTGGTGATTAAACAACCATAAGAAAGCTCATACAAGCAGGTTGCATTGAGAACCTCCTGCTTTTTAAAATTTTTGAAAGTTGGGTAATAGAAGAGGACGCTATTAGTTTAATATAAATATGAGGTAGTTCTGTGCGAACCAGATCGCAATGCTTTTTTGTAACATTATAAATAACAGACTGAACACTTTTTCTGTTTATTTCGTTTATTACCAAGTTGATTGTTTTAAGTTTCAAATTATTACAAAACCAAAAATTAGAATTGTGGTAATCATTAAGTCAATGCAAAATAGCAAGAACTATGATCATGAGCATGATTGCGCAGCATCACAGTTTTCTGTAAGCGGTCAATAAATTCAACTGCATGTTTAAAACGGGTAATAGTTGCAATCGGGGGTGGTCAACTGTGAATATCAATTTAATTAACTCTTTGCTCAAATACGGTTCTATTCGCTTTTACGTAGTGTCACTGATTAAGTAGTCAATAATAGTTTCTATTTTTATAACAATGTCGTCTCGTTTTGCTTTATGGAAAAGTTTGGAAAGTTTTGCCTACTCCTTAAGAGGAATTTTTACCGAACCGTTGGTGTTACTAAAATACTGCAATACAATGTTTTGGACAGACCACAGAATCAAATACAAAGAACATAGGAATCAAACAAGGATGTCCGCTATCCCCCCCGACTATTCACCGCAGTCCTGGATCAAGCGATACAAATTATCGCTTGATCCAGGACATAATAAAAGATAATGAGAAATTCAATGAAAACGCTGACGATAAGGCCTCTTTTCGAGCTTGCATACACTGACGATATACTTATCATCACTGTGGAAGACAAGACATCGTCAAATTTTTAGGAAACATTATACCACATCTGGACCTCTAGAATGAAAGTAAACTTCAAGAAAATCCTAATATTGTTACGAAGCCCATTGACTAAAACGAGTCCTACCTGTGGGGAAGAATACAAAATTGGAGACTAAAGAGGACTAGAGGGAAAAACAATAATTAAAAGAATATAATCATACGTAATGAAATACTGGGGACATGCTTAAAGACAAGACACGATACACCTATTAAAGAAAGTGTTAAGACAGAGCAGCAGCAAACTGAAAATAGAGAGACCATGCTACATATGGATAACAACAATCGAGAGGATTATGCATTAACTAGGAAATGATTATAGACACTGGGAAAGGAAGGCAAAATAATAAACCGAATACAATAAAGAAGTATCAAGGATATACACACTGCTAGATTCAGAAACATAAGAAACAGGAAACTCAAAAGAGGAATAGGTGAGAAGATGATCACAGACGGAAACTAAAAAGAAGCCTCTCAAAAACATCTACACTGCCCATCCTACATTCCTACCCAGTAGTGACAGCAATGCGTACCATTACAACAATAAATTAATTTTCATTATAATTCTTATACATGTTATTGTTGTAATTTTTGTTATTAGTACTGTAGCTGACTGTAGTTTTCTATAGATAAATAAGCATTCTGTAAAACATGAACTTTTACAAAACTCTTGCATAGACCTCATTTTAAGGACAGTAACGCAGCGTGTTCTATTAGCGGGTAGACTGACCATTATTTTTCAATAAACTAATAAATTTTAAACTAATAAATATTAGATTTTACAAAGCTGTTTCAAATTCGGTGTCATGAGCTTTTGGTCTATTACTGATTCATGATTTAGTACGTTATCTTGCTTTTCTCTCATTTACCTCACTGGAGAACCACTGTGGTGCATTTGCCTAAAGCAAATTCCATCATCCAACGTCATCACTGCTTCACTTAACCATTTCCAGTCCTTGCATTATTTGAGCTGCATTCGTTGTAAATAACTTCGGGTCGTCCTTATAGAAGAGAAGTTTACGTATTCTACTATTTTACACATATTCCTTTGAAATTGAATTATTTTAACTCTAACAAAAGTTGTCCGATTGTTGTTTTTTTTCTTTATTTGAGTTCATGGTGATATGAAATGGATAATGAATGTTTATAAATGAAAAAGAATTGTGGGATCATTATTGAAAAAAATCGTGCGGTTATAATTACCTATTTGATTAAATGCATTTGCTTCGTAAATAACTAGATTACAAATATTGTTGGTTTTTATTCAAACAAGTTAATCGCAGCAGCAACAAAAATGCTATTTTAGATTTATCAGAGGCGATTCACATATGCAAATATTCCACCTTAAAAAGAGTCAGTGAGCACCGAGAGATCTACATGAGAGGAATCAATGAATAATGGATAGATGCACCCCAGAGACCATCCTTGAAGTACGAAAAGGAGGAAAACTTCGACGCTTTTATGGAGCGCACTTTTTCGCTTTCTGTTTGAAAAAGCAGGAATGCTCGAACAAGTATTAAGTGATCAATTGGTTTTTTACATTTCGCCGCTCGACAAGAATAATCACACGGAAGAACTTGGTAGTAAGTGGTGATTATTGAAGTTAAAGTGGTCTTACAAACTTCTGTGCATCTTGCACATTACAGTGTATAATTATCGATTTCGAATGTGTGTTGGATTAACTGAATGTCGGAGTTTTATTTGGGTTCGTCGTAGCTTTAGCCTTATCGGAATAGTCTCTATAATTCCTGTCAGTAGAACCAGGGGCGTACGGATTTTCGGAATACGTAAATTCGCACGTACGTAATTCGAAGATATGAAAGCACTTGGATTGTGTTAATTATGCATGAGCTACCATATGTCTTAAGTTTAAAATATTATGTTTAAATCTGGCAACATTATATCCACGTATTATAGCAGTGCAGTCGCAAATATTCATCCGTTGCATTAAAACCGTTACTATTGTAAATTATATGTGGCGCCATTGACTGCAGTAGTTTAGCCTCGTGAAGTTTGTTTATCAGTTCCGCCACTAGTTGAACAAATTATTAGGTATAAAGGCACCACATTCAATCGTTTATTGTATTTGGTCGATTGTACCAATTGCACATAATGATCTAGTCGTGGTTTTCATCTCTAGTAGGCGGATAAAACGTGAAACATTTCTCTTGATTATGTGGGATTATGCAGGGTGGGGCAATAGTGCGTCGGACCTCGACATCTAGAGTTCTACGATAGCTAATAATTTTTTAGAAATTTGTAAGTAACCTAGATAAAAAAAGTCTGTAACTGGAAATTATTTTCGAACATACAGAGCGAGCCAAGACGAAATTACAGGAGCAAGTGCCTTTTTTTAAATGGAATGCTATGTATATCAGTTCATTTTTTGAAGCCACTTTCTAGTCTCTACTTATTCCTATATTAGCATTGAATATCTCTCAACTACTTGGATGTAATGATTTTTTTTTATTGAAGTAATGCAATCTGCAGATGGGTATTAAAAAAATCACCACAGTCACAATTATGGGTTTTAAGAAAAACTTGTGAATACCAGTTACATTTACGAGACATCTAATTAATGTTTTTGAATCATTTTCATTTCCTAAAACTGTACAGGGTGGCCAAAAATTATTTTTCAATAAAGAAGTTTTTAAATTGAATTTTCTCAATTTTTTCAAATAGAACACCCTGTATATTTTTCAACGATGTGATGAAAAACGAACATTTTTTTGTAAGTACTTCCCTATGGCTAATTGCAACCAATTTCATTTTATTGAGCAATAATTGCAAAATTCAAAAATAAAGTTAAAAAATGAGGTTTCTTCAAATTACTAATAATAAATGCCCATTTTGATTGACACACATCTCTATGCGCTTTTGAGGTTCCCACTGTTCCTAAAACTACCGGTGTGATAGATCTAAAGGCAGTTATTATTCTCCCTTCATATTTTGTACTGTTGTTGGTGTGTCTCTATAAACAATTTCCTTCACGTATCCCCATAAAAATAAATCCATTTTTATAAGATCTGCAGATCTAGCAGGCCATTTAGTGGGTCCATTTCTTTCAATCCATTGATGAGGGTATGTATTATTTAAGTGGTCTCCACCTGCATTTAAATAATGTGGCGTGCACCATCTTGCTGAAATCACATCCTATTTCGAATTCTTTCATTGAAATTTACCAATAATTGTGGCAGATAGTTTTCCAAAAAATGAAGATAAATAGCTCCATGCAATGCACCATCAAAGAAATGTGGCCCTATTACATGTTCTCCAATAATTCCTCCCCAAACGTTTATAGACCATCTGTGTTGGTTATCAACTTGCATAAAAAAAGTGATAATTTTCCGAAGCATAATAATGTAAATTGTGCTTATTAACAAATCCATTTTCATGAAAAGTTGCGTCATCACTGAATAAAACATTGAAGAAATTGACAACATCTTGCATTTTACCTCTGGCCCAATTCAAAATCGTAGGCGCTTTTTAAAATCGTCATCAGATAATTCCTGGTGCATTTGAATATGATATGCATGCAACTTTGTTTTTAAAATTCGACCCACAGACCGTCTACTTATTCCTACTAATGAGCTCACTTCTGTTTAACTAACATGGGGATTCTCAACCGTTGCCAACACCACAGAAAACTCATTTTATTTGTTCACAACACGTTTTATTCTTTCACTTTTTTTATATTCGACATTTCCAGTTTCCAGAAATCTATCGAGAAGGTTTTGGAAGCTGCTAACATCAGGAATCCTTTGTTGGTGATAAATTCTATTAGCAAGTAAACTATTTCTGTCTGACTCGCCCAAAACAAAAATCATGTCTACAATTTCCGCTTTATTAAAATTCATATTGTACAATTCCAAATATTTTAAATTCAATATAAATTGTAACTAACGACCGATAAGTGAGATAAATGCTCCGTTGTACGCTACAATTTATACTAAACTGAAGTTTTATTACTTGTCGAATAACGAAAACGGCAAAAAAAATGTACAAAAAACATAAGTAAAGGACCTGTTAAATACTATTTACTCAATTCAATGAATTGGAAGAATAGTCCCACTAAATGGCCTCATTTCAGAATTGCATAAAGACATGTGTCAATCAAATTGGGCAACACGTCGAACACTTATTTTAAATTTTTCTAATGAATTATTTGAGGGAACCTCTTTTTTTAAGTTTGTTCTTGCATTTGACGCTTATTTATTTATAAAACGAAAATGGTTGCAATTCGCCATAGGGAAGTACTTACAAAAAATGTTGGTTTTTCATTTCTACATCATATCGTTGAAAAATATACAGGGTGTTTCATTTGAAAGAAATTGACAAAATTCAATTTAAAAAGTTCTTAATTGAAAAATAATTTTTGGCCACGCTGTACAGTTTTAGGAAATGAAAATGATTCAAAAACATTAATTAGATGACTCGTAACAGGTACTCACAAAATTTTTTCTTAAAACCCTTAATTGTAACTGTAGTGATTTTTTTAATGTCCATCTGCAGATTACATTATTTCAACAAAAAATTCATTGCATCCAAATGGTTGGGAGATATTCAATGCTAATATTATTTGTATCCATATTCAGTAAATAAAACACGAAACTGTAACTAATTCAGAAAGCATTCAGCACTTTGTAGACGTATGGACTGGTCGAACTGAACAAAACAGAACTAAACAAATTTCTTGGTTTTTAAGCACACTGGAATAGGTACTTCAGAAAATATACTGGATTGGTGGTTTATAAAATTCACTGGCTGCAGGGCGGGGGATTGTCATAGGTCCGAATACTTATCTTGGACAGCCCGCTATCTAATATTAATGTATTATTATTGATTTGGTATACCTATTATACAACATATTTCATATATTTCGACATTGTCAGCTGGACTACCAGAGGAAATAACTTGCATCATTTCCCAAAATATGAGTAGAAATGGGGTTGGTGAGAACAAATGGAATTGGTTCTAGGTGAGTGATAGGGGAGAGTACATAAGTTACGTGACTCTGATCGAGACGATCGAGTACGACTAGTACAGTACAAGAGATTACGAGTACCTTTGCATCTCCTATAATTCAGTCCAGTCCAGTTTGTCTTCCAGTCCGTTTAGCCGTTCACCGCGCGAGTTGGTTAGCATGGATTAGGAACTGAAACTGATCTTTGGACTAGGTTCTTCTCTGGACTGGATTAGGTCCGAACTGATCCGTAAAAATATTCGGATCAGCCTATCCTTTGTAATGGTGGCTTACGGCTTCGCCTCGCCGACTACTTCATCAGGTGCGCATACTTTCGGCGCAAAGCCCCGTGTATGTATATTTTGTTGTCAGAAATAAATATTACTTCCTAGAAATAAATATTTATTTCACACATATTATGATTGACTCTGTGTTAAAATATTTCTTTGTAGGAAATAAATGTAATATTGTAATAGATTTGGGAGAAACAAATATATTTCACTCAACTAAATCTGTTATTATTGTATGGTAATTTAGTTACGAGGAACAAATACGCCGTAAATAAATAATTTTGTTCTGCCAATAAATGAATATACTTATAGCATATTCTTATTATAACAAAATAATTATTTGGGTGCAATAAATATATTAACGGGTACTAAATATTTATTAAATTGAAAACAATAAGCCTTCTTTCACATGTCAAGCCTCATGTTGCCCAAGTCGTTCAAGTGTGGGCCACCCTACGAGCGACGTGGTTAGCGTCACTGGTGTAACCTGGCTAGCACAGTAAAGATACGGAGAGCAAAAGGGCGTGGAGTTCAAGGCTTGGACGCCATTGATTACTGAGTGTAATCAAGGAAAATTAAAGATAAACATAAAGATAAACAAAAGACATATGTTACATATGTACAATAGAACTATATTACAAAATATTATATTACAAAAAAAATGAGCTATCACATCATCAACGATACTGTATAGCAAAATATTAGACAGAAATATATACAAAAGAAACTATATTACAAAATTTACTATATTACAAGATACACTATATTACAATTTGCTCAACGGCAAGGCAAATTTGAGGCAGGTACGAGAACCAAAAATATATTAGAAAAGATACGTCTTGTAACTTTACCTCAATACTAAAATCATATATTACACAAATTAGATATACTTGAGATCCTTTACGAGAGACAAAATAACTATATTACAGAAGACAAGTCTCGTAAATTAATCTAAAAATTAAAAATCATATATTACAACAAAATTAGGAACTTGAGATCCTTTACGAGAGACAAAATAACTATATCACAACAAATATATCTCTAAACATTATCTCAAAATTCATAAACCTTAAACACTCTCGTTACCATCAAAATGAACCACGACTCACTATGTTACCAACAGAAATGCATTACAATACTACGATAAAATATTTACAGTAAGGAATCACGATAAAATTAACCACGAAATTAATACTACGATGAAATATGTGCGACAATGAGTTTGAGATATAAGTAACTATGAATTAATGTACGACAACGGATTAATTATAACAGCGTATTTAAAATATAATTAACAAAAAATTATAGCTTGAATCTCATATTTTAAATTTAGACACTTGGCTTTTATGACCCAAAACTACAATCATGTGAAAATAATCCCTTTTACATGTAGTAATCAAAAGCACTTATCTTTTATTTGGTTATCCTGATTAAGGAAATTCCTAAATGTGATCCTGTTCTCCGATGATTATGGATTTAAAATTTGAATTTCACATGTGGCTGCTTTAATTCCATTTTGAGGTTATGAAATCGTAAAAACGTCCGTACAAGATTTGTCGCCAAGACAAAATGAAGAAAATCTCATCGCTCAGAATGTTTTTGTATATCCCAATTCAAAATGTAGTATAGAAAAGTTGACTTCATATGAATATTGTTTGCTGAGTGGAAAACGTAGTAGGTATCGCTAATTGAATGTAGATAATCTCAAATCTTGCTTAAAGCAAATAATGTAACGTTGAAATACTTCTACGTTAAAATCATTAGACGTGGATAAGTTTTGTTATTAAGAAATTAATTCTTAATTTATAAGAATATAAGAAAAACCTAAAACAATATTTCAAATGTTAGATGGCATTTACCGGTATAATTATTAAAACCTTACCTCATGTGATCATCACGAGGTTTTTCAAATTCTAACATCCCCATTACAGGTCAAACAAAATTATAAACACGTCTAACTAGTTCAATGGTTCAACGAGAAAGAGTTTCACCCGGCGTTATTTATTTGAAATCTCATTCCTGGAGCGCTATCTAGTATTCGCGAGCGTTAACTCTAACAGATGACGTACGTTCATCATAGTATAAGGATAAGTGCACTCTATTAGTACTAAAGTTTGTGGGAATAATATTTCCGATAACTTATAATTTTTCTAATAAATATTAACAGTGTAACGAAGGATGCTATTGAGCATTCCGCATGTTACAATATCTCTCAGTGTAACACTTTTAAAAAATGTGAAAAGCAGGAGGTTTTCAACACGATCCGTATGAATATTTTTTTATGTTTGTTCAATCATCACTCTGGAATGACTTGAGTGATTTTTATGAAATATTTTTGTAAAGTACTTTTCGACGGTGGTCTCATATCAGCTATTCCTAGAATCCGTTAAACAAACATCGGAAAAGTATTTTATAGGAAGTTCGTGTATTTGTCAAATACGCCAATAGTAGAAGAAACTTTGGGAGACTATATTTCCTTACTAGTATAACTTAGTATAGATATTAGTGTGGTTGTATCATCACATTTTCACCTGATGAACGTGTATTTGCTATATCTCCACTTACTTACGACCACCCTATATGTTTTAAATTGAACTTTCTGAATAACAATTCCAATACAATATCCTTCTGTTATGTCACACGTAATATTCAGATTATTTTCATAACGGCGGCACATTTCCTCTTCAAATAACACCCCACGCAGGTCACACACCTTTTCGCATTTCTTTTTTTCCATTATTTTTTTACTGTATCCACTGAACATTTCCACGTCTATATAACCTTATTACATTGACACCTTGACCTACTTCAGAGTTTCCCCCTCGAAAATTCTCCCTCACTTATTTTATCTGCTTCTGATTTCTCTATATATTCATCGACTTATAAAATTCCTTTCTTTCCAGGGTAAGGACCGATAAAAATGGCGGGGCCTGGTGTCCTCAAAAGCAGGCAACAACTGAACCTGAAGAATGGATTCAAGTGGATCTGAAAACAGTCCATATGATTACGGCGACGGAGACGCAGGGCCGTTTCGGGAACGGACAAGGGATTGAGTACGCTGAGGCGTACATGCTCGAATATTGGAGGCCGCGGCTGCAGAAATGGATTCGTTATCATGACAGCAAGGGAGAAGAGGTACGTGAACAAAGGCTATTATAAAGAATAAGAGTATGCAGATCAGAGAACAGTTCTAAAGGGGAATAATCTGTTTCATGTTATAACCCTTTATTGTTCTTTCGTTAGCCAGTATTAATATTGACTTTTTATTTAATAGCAGATGGCGGTAAACCACACGGTTCTATCACGGCGGAATTTAAAAGAGAGACTGGTAAATCGTATCATTAAATTATTAACGACTGATTTGTGGCAAATTTTGTATTCCGTACTAAATCTTCATAAACTTTGGTTCCTTTCACTATCGGATTGTCAAAGTTATACTTTAGCTCGAAAACATAATTATGTATTAAGAGAGGAGAATCTACTTGATGCCTAGAATAAATACACACATCTTTGTATGAATTTCGTGTTTCACTCTATTTGCTCATGATGGCACAAAGATATATGATATATTACGAAGATATCGGAAAATATTTCTTTTCCATGAAATAAAATATGTTTTCAATATGGTACAGTATTTATGCATGCTATTTTATTTAGGTTTAAGATAAGAGCTCATCGTATTTAAGACATCAATGCGAAGAAGCATCAAAATGACGTCATATATTTCTTAACTTTTTATATTAGGCTCTAAAGAGCGTAATAGTATTTTCGTCACCATTCTTTATTTTTTTTAATACGCTTTTACTAAGTCGACGTGTAACTTTGTATAATATTATGTAAGTAAAAGTATCTAAAATCTCAGGAACTGAACTTCACCCACTTCTAATTGTTTTATTATCATGAAACTTGGCAGTTGTGTGTAGCTTTGATGAAAATACAAAATGATACACTCCATAAGTATTATATGTTCAAAATGGCCGCTGCCCCAAGATGGCGGATTATCATTTTCTTTACAACCCTCTTAATATGGGTATCAAAGGAAAGGGCTTGACAAGTAGAAAACAAATGTGTGATCAAAACTTAAAAATTAAAAATGGCTGCGTCAATATGGCGGATAGGTTTTATCAATTATCGTCGGATTTGAGTGAGGTGTTTTATGTTTAATGTGTAATACATTATATTCTACACAGATTCAGAAAGTGTTCGTTTTGATATGGCAATAAGAGCAAGCGAGATCGAAGCAACTAGGCTATTTTTTTCTATCATACTACACATCGTACATCGAGCCACCTTCTTTCTGCACCACATGTGCGTTGTCAGCTCTGTCACTGGTAGATACCTTTATTGTGGGCGGTCGGTTAAATCGTTGAGACTAGTGCAATACCAAAACTAACATTTTCCAAATCTGTATGTAAAATCATCATAATAATAGCCATATTCTATGCCTGTGTTGGATAAGGTATAGTATTCTTGCAAGCATGGTAATAACTCACTTGATGGCCTACGCTTTCATCTGCGTGAGTTATTACTTACATTATCGCTTGTCAACTTATATACTACTAATTTATTGTTTGAACATTTGGAACTCATTTTTTTTTATCAAAATTTAATTTATTTCCTTTTTTATTTAACCAAACTTTGAATTTGAGCTATTTGGATATCTCGAAACAATTCTTATTAAGGAATTAGTTTAGTAAAAAATGCCTAATTATATACTTAGTTTTCTGCGTTTAATCCTGCACTATAAATGTGACTTCGAATAGGTTAAATGATTTTGCATTCATAAGTAGATAGATCTTTTGAGATTCATTTGTTTTAAATCAAATAAAATGCAAACAAGTTTTAAGATGTTTCTTGACTGAGACACTCTATAGAATATCTCTTATTTCTAATTCTCAAATTTTAGTAAATGTGCAAAGCGTGGTGTTTATTTTACTTCCACATCCACGTAGTGGATTGGAAGTATAGTAATCGCAAAAAAATTTTCATTTTTTTTTTCTTGAAATGGGTTTAGAATGTCATGAAACGTCGAGATTTTAAATTTGAGCGAAAAAAATTGTTCTGTCTGTCTGTAACGTTTTTTTTGTCCGCACGTTATCTCCGGAACGGTTTAAGATATTAACTTCAAATTTTGTACACGTATATATTATAACGAGATCTGAAACTGGATTGTTTTTTGAAGATATCCGATGAAGGGTTGGGGGGGTAAATAGGGGTAAATAGGGAGAAATATGTAAAGCAGGCTGGTAAGAGTACAGAAACCTGAAATTTGATGTATCTACTACAAGCCAAGGCCTCAAAATTTTTTATATTTTTCATCCCCCCACCCCCTCCAATTCGTTATTAAAGGGGTTGATAAAATAAAATTGAGATATTCACTTGAAATTTGGTACACGTATATGTAATAATGACAGCAGGAACTAGATTATATTTTGGAATTATTCTGATGGAAGGGTTGGGGGTTAAATAGGGGTAAATAGGGAAAAATAACTAAAGCAAGCTGGTAAGAGTACAGAAACTTGAAATTCGGTGTATGCACTAGAAGCCAAGGCTTCAGATTTTTTAATAATATTTTTCAACCCCCCCATCACCCCTACTCCATTATGGAAGGGGTTGGTAAAATGAAATTGAGATATTCACTTGAAATTTGGTACACGTATGTATTCTAACGACATCTGGAACTAGATTATATTTTGAGATGTTTCCGTTGAAGGGTTGGGTGTTAAAGGATAAAGCAAAATTGGGATATTCACTTGAAATTTGGTACATATGTGTACCATAACGACATCTGGAACTAGATTATATTTTGAGATGATTCCGTTGAAGGGCTGGACGTTAAATAGGGGAAAATAAGTAAAGCAAGCTGGTAACAGTACAGAAATTTGAAATTCGGTGTATGTACTATAAACCAAGGCCTCAGATTTTTTTATAATATTTTTCAACCCCCCAATACCCCTACTCCATTATTAAAGAAGTTGATAAAATAAAATTGAGGTATTCATTTGAAATTTGGTACACGTAGGTATTATAACGACATTTATAACTTGATTATATTTTGAGATGATTCCGTTGAAGGGTTGGAGGTTAAATAGGGGTAGATAGGGGAAAATAAGTAAAGCGCAAGCTGTAAGGCTACAGAAATTTTTGACTTGGTGTATATACTAGAAGCGAAGGTCTCAGGTTTTTTATAATAGTTTATATCCCCACCATCACCACTCCCTTATTAAAATAGTTGATAAAATTAAATTTAGATTTTCACTTGAAATTTGGTACACGTATGTATTACAACGATATCTGAAACTGAATTATATTTTGACATGATTGCGTTGAAGGAGTGGGGGGTAAGTAAAGCTAAATAGGGAAAAAAGTAGAGCGAGCTGGTAAGAGTACAGAAACTTGTTATTCGGTGTATGTCCTAGAAGCCAAGGTCTCAGATTTTTTAATAATATTTTTTTCAACCACCCACTATTATTAAAGGGGTTGATAAAATAAAATTGAGATATTAACTTGAAATATGGTAGACGTATATATTATAACGACATCTGGAACTAGATTATATTTTAAGATGATTCCGTTGAAGTGTTGGGGGTTAAATAGGAGTATATAGGGGAAAAGTAAGTAAGTAAATCAAGCTGGTAAGAGTACAGTATATATATACTAGAAACCAAGGCCTCAGATTTCTTTCTAATATTCTCCGCTCCATTATTGATGGGATTGATAACATAGAATTGAGATATTCACTTGAAAGTTAGGTCAATTATTATGTATTTTAATGACATCAGATTGAGATGATTCCATTGAAGGAGTAGGAGGTGGCAGGTTGTGAAAAGGGAAAAATAAGTAGGGTAAACTAGAAACGTCATTTTTATCGTATATAGTGGAAACCAACGCCTCAAACTTTTCTATAACATCTGCCCCAAATATTATTATAATTCAATGACCAATAATTTCCACGTACGAGTGCAAATCTAGTTAAGATGTTTCCTTTAAAGTGACTTGAATGAAAAATCTGGATGTGGAAGTAGTGATTCCAGCGGTTTCTTCTTGTGCGTTACTAAAAAATATCACCAGTACAATAGAGGGCAGCGCGAGATTTGTCAGAAATTAACACACAGATTTAAATATAGACTAAATTTGTGAAAGAAATCCGCTTTAATTAAGCAAATTTTCATGACCACTTAAAACTACATCAAGTTGGCTACAGTTAAAAAAACAAACATCAAGTCAAAGAGCAGTATCCGGTGTTTTGAAAGGTTTTCAGTCGCTTTTCAACGTTATTTCTGGGATACATATGCAATTACTAATAATAACATGACATCTTCCACGGCCATGTGGTCTACGAAAATAAATACACCAGTACGTAATATGATTGCCGTTTTCATAATTGCTCTACCTTCTTAATAAATTCACTCTAAACTGGAATCTTAACTACCGAAATGCTTTGCGCAAGCTAGTTCTTTGATCTGTTCAAATGCAAAAAATTAATGTATCCCATCATTCATTTAGAATTAAAATTGTTCCCATTTTATACCGTAAAATACGTCTAACCGAAAAGCAAAAATAATTTAAAAAGAAATTTGAACTGCCTCCAAAAAAATAAAAAACCGCTACCTAAGGAATCACTACTTCCACATCCAAATTTTCCATCCAAGTAACTTTAAAGAAAATCATCTTGATTATATTTTCACTCTAGTATGTTGATATAATTGGTAATAGAATTTTAATAACATTTGCGCCAAATGTCGTAAACAAATTTGAAATGTTGATTTCTAGCATATACGCCAAAAATGAAGTTTCTGGGATCATGTTAGCTTGTTCTACTTATTTTCCCCAATATTTAAAGTAATCATCTCAATCAGATGTCATTACAATACATACATGTGCCAAATTTCAAGTGAATATATCAATTTCATTTTATCAACCCCTATAATAATGAGGTGGTGAGGTGGTGGGGGAGTTGAGAAATATTATGAAGAAATCTGAGACCTTCGCTTCCAGTATATATAACAAATTCCAAGTTTCTGTACTCTTACCAGCTTGCTCCACATATGTTCCCTTATTTACCCCTAAATAACCACCAACCGGTTAACGTAATCATCTCAAAATATAATCTAGTTCCATATGTCGTTATGATACATACGCATACCATATTTCAAGTGAATATCTTAATTTAATCTTTTCAACCCCTTTAATAATGGAGGGGGGGTGATGGATGGGTTGAAAATTGTGATAAAAACTCCGAGGTCGTCGCTTCTACTATATACAACAAATCCCAAGTTTCTGTACTCTTACCAGCTTGCCTTATTTATTTTCCCCTATTTACCCATATTTATCCCCCAACCCTTCATCGCGTATGTTCAAAAAGCAATTCAGTTTCATATCTCGTTATAATACATAAGTGAATATCTTAAACCGTTCCAGAGAAAACGTACGCACAAAAAAAGTTACAGACAGACAGAACTTTTCTTTGCTCAAATTTAAAATCTCGACGTTTCAGCAAATTGCTTTACTTAATGTTTAATGTTTTTGATGTCCACAGAACAAGATTTTAGTTAAAAAGAAAAAAAAATAAGATAAGAAAACCGCTGCCTAAACAATGACCGCTGCCTCCTCCAGATTTCCCATCTAAGTCTCTTTAACGAACGCACTCCAGTATCTGGAAATACTTGCTCATAGAATTTTAACAATATAATATTTGAAATCATCTGACCCAAAAACCCATAAAACAAGGTGCCATCCCAATAAATGTTTGACTTGACGACGTTTAATAGGGGTGAAGGTGGCAGATGGCAAAAAAAAATTTAAGAGTTTTTGCTCACATGCACACTAAGTCACAATTTTATTTTGTTAATCCCTTTAATAGCGGAGTAGGGGTTGTGGTGGGGATAGCAGATGTTATAAAAAAAAACTAAGCCCTCTAGTACATACACCAAATTTGAAATTTTCTTATTAGCTGGCTTTACTTATTTATCCCTATTTCACCCCGAGCCCTTCAATGGAATCATCTCAAAATATAATCTAGTCCCATATGTCATTATAATACCAAATTCCAAGTCAAGCTTTTCCACATTCAGCCAACTTTTTTCATTGGCGTGAACTGTGTCTTATGTCTGTGCTAAATGGTAATACATAATCAGACAAATATTCCAAGAATTAATACAGTTAAAATGATTGGTTTGATACGAACGATTAAGCAATGAAATTAAATTAAGAAAGTTAAATTAATATTTCCTTCTCCAAGAGTTCATTGTCGCTATTACAGCTATTAAATAAATTAAAGCGAGATCCTGGAATTGCAAATTTCTACTACTTAAGCTTAATGAGAAATTTTATTGCAAAAGCATAGTATTTCTTACTGTGATATATGATTACTATTGTTATTTAGTAGAGAGCTCGAAAACAGCAGTTGCACACTTAAGGTTATTGATATTTTCTGTCTAGAATATAATTCTAAAATTAAATTACTTACATTATAGAACAGACGAAAGTAAATATGGACACTGAATTAATAATACCTTTATAGTGTTTTTATGAGTCACGATATAGTCCAACCTAATCACATATAAATTCATGAAATAAACTATGTAATAGCTTAAAATTATCCCAAATCACAATCTGTTTTATACTTAAACTGGAACTATTATTAATTTTATGTACATTACTGTATAAAAAACCGCTGCCTAAGGAATCACTACTTCCACATCCAGATTCTTCATCCAAGTCGTTTTAAAGGAAACATCTTGACGATATTTGCACTCTAGTATGTGGAAATTATTGGTCATAGAATTTTAATAATATTTGGGGCAGATGTCATAGAAAAGTTGGAGGAGTTCGTTTCTACCATATACGTTAAAAATGAAGTTTTTAGTTCACCCTACTTATTTTCTACTATTCACCTCCCACCCCTTCAATGGAGGCATCTCAATCAGATGTCACTACAATACATACGTGTACTAATCTCAAGTGAATATCTCAATTTGATGTTATCAATCCCATTAATAATGAAGCGGAGGTGGTGGAATTTGAAAAATATTAGAAAGAAATCTGAGGCCTTGGTTTCTAGTATATACACCGAATCCCAAATTTCTGTACTCTTATCACCTTGATTTACTTATTTTCCCCTAGTCACTCCTATTAACCCTAACCCTTCTACGGAATCATCCCAAAATATAATCTAGTTCCAGATGTCGTTATAATATATACGTCTACCAAATTACAAGTGAATATCTCAATTTTATTTTATCAACCCCTTCAATAATGTAGTAAGGGTAGTGGAAGGGTTGAAAAATATTGTTAAAAAATTTGAGGTCTTGGCTTCTAGGACATACACCGAATTTCAAGTTTCTGTAGTCTTACCAGCTTGCTTTACTTATTTTTTCCTATTTACCCCTATTTAACCCCCAACCCTTCAACGGAATCATCTCAAAATATAATCTGGTTCCAGATGTCGTTATGATACATATACGTACTAAATTTCATGTGAATATCTCAATTTTATTTTATCAACCCCTTGAATAATGGAGTAGGGGTGGTGGGGGGCTGAAATAAATTATCAAAAAATCTGGGGCCTTTGCCTCTTGTACATACACCAAATTTCAAGTTTCTGTACTCATACCTGCTTGCTTTACTTATTTCCCCCTATTTACCCCTAAATAACCCCGAACCCTTCAAAGGAATCATCTCAAAGAATAATCTAGTTCCAGATGTCGTTATAATTCATACGTGTACCAAATTTCAAATGAATATCTCAATTTTATTTTATCAAGTAGGGTTGGTGGGGGTTGAAAAATATTATAAATAATCTGAGACCTTGGCTTCTAGTATATACACCGAATTTAAAGTTTCTGTAGTCTTACCAGCTTGCTTTACTTATTTTCTCCTATTTACCCCTATTTACCCCTATTTAACCCCCAACCCTTCAACGGAATCATCTCAAATTATAATCTAGTTCCAGATGTCGTTATAATACATACGTGTACCAAACTTCAAATGAATATCTCAATTTTATTTAATCAACCCTTTTCATATTGGAGTAGGGGTGGTGGGGGTTGAAAAATATTACAAAAAAATCTGACGCTTTGGCTTCTAGTACATACACCGAATTTCAAGTTTCTGTGGTCTTACCAGCTTGCTTTACTTATTTTCCCCTATTTACCCCTATTTAACCCACAACCCTTCAACGGAATCATCTCAAATTATAATCTAGTTCCAGATGTCGTCATAATACATACGTGTACCAAACTTCAAATGAATATCTCAATTTGATTTAATCAACCCTTTTCATATTGGAGTAGGGGTGGTGGGGGTTGAAAAATATTATAAAAAATCTGACGCCTTGGCTTCTAGTACGTATACCGAATTTCAAGTTTCTGTACTCTTACCAGCTTGTTTTACTTATATTCCCCTATTTACCCCAAATTAACCCCCAACCCTTCAACAGAATCATCTCAAAATATAATCTAATTTCAGACGTCGTTATAATACATACGTGTACGAAATTTCAAATGAAAATTTCAACTTTATTTTATCAACCCCATTAATGGGGTAGGGGTGGTGGGGGGTTGAAAGATATTATAAAAAAAACTTGGGCCTTAACTTCTAGTACATACACCAAATGTTAAGTGTCTGTTCTCTTACAAGCTTGCTTTACTTATTTTTCCCTATTTTCCCCTATTTAACCCCCAACCCTTCACCGGATTTCCTCAAAAAACAATCCAGTTCCAGATCTTGTCATAATATATACGTGTACAAAATTTCAAGTCAATATCTCAAACCGTTCCGGAGAAAACGTGCGGACAAAAAAAGTTACAGACAGACAGACAGACCGACAGACAGACCGACAGACAGACAGAAATTTTTTTTTTTCGCTCAAATTTAAAATCTCGACGTTTCATGACATTCTAAACCTATTTCACGAATAAAAATTTTTGAAAATTTTTTTGCGATTACTATACTTCCAATCCACTACGTGGATGTGGAAGTAATTTTGTAACAATATTTTGTTCTCTCCTACCTTGTAATTGGATTCTTATCTGTCTGGGTAGTTGTATACCAATTTATAAATACTAGTAATGCCAATGCGAAGAAAGACAAAGTAATAACCCAACATTGCTAGCATACAAAATTATTTTTATTTTCTAGTGTATTGTTCAAAATTCTAATACATTGTTACCAACTTCATTATTTTCGCATTCAACTCATGCCATGGAAATTTAAAAATTAAACCCATTATAAATAAGCTTGTTAAAGTAACAAATAGAATAATTTCCAAAGCTCTTTATTTGCAGTCCGCTACGACTTCCGTCTTCATTCCATCCTACACTATGTATGACATATCTTTTACCGCTAATTGGACGTAGAAAACGTGCTCACTCGGTCTCGTTCCTGAACGTGTGCTGGTAAAACCAAATTGCACATAAAAAATAATGAACCGTTTTTCGGTGCAATTATATTTTAGTATCTATGGATATATGATTTTGTAGTAGCGTCGACCTTTTCTTTTTTTCCTAAATTAGTCCTACAAGAAGGGCATTCATTACCTCACTCTCCCTCCGTCAATGATTGATAAGGCTTTAATAATCGATTGTACTTGTAAGCGTTAAATCATTGTAGCCAATTAAGTTGTTGAAGAATACGTAAAAACTAACACAGTTGATACAGTGTCGTGCAATTTTATGAAGAAATAATTACGCAGGCACACAAAGAAAAATTGGCTTATTCTGTGTACTGCATTATTGTGTACTTGTACATGATGACCTGCTGAAATTAAATCTGAGGTCAGAATTATTGAATTGGCTAACTAATTCAACATAACCTCAAAATCTAGGTCCGAGGGACGTTCAGTACGGCCATAAACGGTCGAGGAACGAAACGAAGGGATGCATCGGTTTTCTGAGGACGAGTTCTAACGGACTTCAACTTCAGACGGATCGGTCGCGCCGCCCCCGAATTATGGAGATTTTTCTTTTGTCGGATCGGGTGTTTCGTAGATTAAGAACGTTATAATCAAAATTTGTCTACTAACGAGCAACACTAGTAGAGACTCTGGCGAGGGCGGCTAGGAAACTGTTGGTTGATACTACATCGAAATATAAGGAAGAAGAGATCCGAATAAGTCGTTCCGTGGGGGCGGCAGATTGCCTACATCTATTTCGGTTCCGGCTCTGAGGCGCTTCCGATCCGTTCCAATTCAATACGTCCGTATAGAACTCGTCCTTAGGATGCCGACGACCGGGTGTGTCGGCTTCCTTTCGTTCTTCGACCGTTTATGGCCGTATCGACCCCCCCCCCCCCCGGACCTGGTATTTCTAACTGTTTTTTGAGGTTACGTTGAAACAATTAACCAATTCAGTAATTCTGATCTCAGATTCTGTCAGAATACATAGGGATACAATAGTGTAGTACACGGAACAAGCCATTTTTTTGTGCGCATGTGGCATTGGTGTTTACTTTCTTTAACCCTCGTTTTTTTTTTATTTAAAGAACGAGGTGCAAAACACGTTCTTTTTGCAAATAACATTGTTATTATTTTCTAAGTAGACCTCGCCAGGCAGTTGGGGAGGAAATTATATATAAGAAATATAGGTTAGTCATATAGATGCCAGATGATCATCCATACCTCCCTGTTCAGGATCTGCATAGCTTTACCAAACACCCTGGATATGTTTCCACCTTGTTTTTTTTACTTAACATAATACTTGACTTTTGGTTGGCCAAGTGTCACATGTTCCATTTTGAATCTCAATCAGTAGACATCAGATTATGAATCTGATGTCGACGACCTCAACAACCCCCACTATATAACAAAATACATAGTTTTTGTTTCAGTTTTTTTCTTTTTTTTATATTTCCTATAATATGTAATAATAATAATAACCCAAGCTACTCGGTCAAGATGGTCGTCCTAATAATCGGTGAACTCGGAGGTATGAAGCCTACGCTGCTCTCAGAACTGAAGACAATACCAGCCTGTTGGGAATGGCTGGCAGGCCAAATGCAGAAGGCGGTTATCTTGGGGTCCCTTCGTCTACTTAGAGGACGTGATTCTGGAATCTACAGTCACTAGCCCTGCGGGATGTGGAGAGTGGCTGTGGATATTTTTCTAGCGCTGGAGGAGATTGTCAGTCACAATGGGGTCATTCTGTGTATGTAGCAAGAAAATTTTGCTTCGCACCAGAAGTGAAAGTTCAGGGGAATTTCGAGGCTACTAAATCGGTCCTAGCGAAGGGAATTTACACTGACTTGTAGTTACAAGGGATTTGTTACGTCCTCTAAATATCTCAGACGTTCACTAATATTCATAGATCCTTGCAACGTTCGAACCAATAGAGGATTCAACAGACAGCCAAAGGAAACAAAATCGAATCCCGCCAACATCGGAAACACTAGCTAGTTACTCCACAAGAAACAAAATAAGTGAGGATCGCATTAGCTGTTGGCGTGAAAAAAATTAATGCCTCACGAGCCCGTTGTACTGCGTGGCACAAATCACATGCGATGCGCTAAAAATATTCATTCTTGTAAACTATGTATTGCCCCTCCGAGACTCAGACATGCTATTTTGGAGTATTTAAAATTTGTTTGCGAGAATATTGTGATAGTGGCTAAAAAAAATGGTGGCATTGAAACCCATAACAAGCATTTTTTTCATTAAAGTCGGTCATTCTCGAGAATTTTTTTCCATTTTTCTTCATACGTACATAACGCTCTTAGAGAAAATTGAGACATAGTCTATAGCAAAATTTTATCTCACATCAATGTCAACTTATTGCGAAAATCTCATGCAGATCCAAGCCTAGATCTCACTTTTATCCTGCTATGTCCTGTTAAAATTGTTTTAAAATATTATAAAGGAATTTTAAAAACTACTTAATAAATTCCTTCATTTTATGCATTGCTTCTAAAAACGTTAAACCATAATTTGTCGTTCTATAGTGTTTTAGTGGCACATAAAATATTTCATTTTTTTCTCATAGCCATAAAGTTAATTTCAAATTACCAAAGTTTACCTTTTTCTTTATTTTGTTGTCATCAAAATGCAGTTGTGTGGAGTATTAAATTTAATGTAGCCGTAATTTTAAATTTGATTACCACAAAATTCATCTTACACTTTTATATTATTTATACAGGGTGTGGCATCATGAGAAGGACACGGCTTAACAGGAGTTAGACAACATCAGTGGTAACCAGAACCTCCCACAGAAATGTCTCATTGGGCCTTCATTACGAAGTTACAGTGTGTTTTGTTATTTTTGGCAGAAACTACGTTTCGTCATTACTTTGACAGGGAATGGAATAATGGATTCATATAAAGTTTAACTTTCCTCTTTACCTTTAAAAAACATGACCCTGTATATATTTTTTGGAATTTCTGTACGATATTCGAAAAGAACACAAGAAAATAAGCAAAATGGCCTAGTTCACTTTTTTGTTACACCTTTGTGGTTATTTAAATACTGTATTAAATATACAAGAATATGATTTCAGAATGGTATTACATGAAAGTCACTTGATGATATGAATATCTACTCCACTCCAGCACAGCTGATTATGATACCTTATAAGAAAATCTCCTTAAAATATGTCAGTGATGTACAGAAAATACAAATTACCTTTATATGTTCAAGAATGACATGTTATGTTCTTAACAAATAATTTACATGGAATAAATTATAACTACGACATATATTAATCAACATTATCTTGGCCTGGCACCGACAGTCACATTTAACAATAAACTCACTTTCAAAAATCACATTAGTTTTAATCCGAATCGTATAAAATGTTAGGAGTCATCATTAGGAATTGCAGAGTTCGTTAATTCCTGTTTATTAAAATTACATATCTCTCTCTCTCTTTAAAAATCGCCAGTCCTTCTTCTTAAAACATCCATATCCTTGTTGATCAATTGTATTTAGTTAAAACTAGCATAATTTATTAAATTGATGTTATCTAACGACACCTGCTACTTGAAGCTACAGAATAGTTAAACAAATATTTGCAAATTAATATTCCCAGTAAAGGTCAACAGCGAGTTTCACGTCTGTGGAGTTGCAGTATTATTTTAATTGACTTCAGAGGTGTAATTTATCTGGAGGATTATACATATTATTTCAAGTACAAATATTACATCAAAGATGTAATAGTAAACTAAGCGAAACCATGATTAACACCCAACTTAAATATAATTCCTGAAGGCCAATAGAATACGTTTCCCATAGTCCACGGAAATTAGCATTTGACCTGGACAAAATTGGTAAAAATCTAAATTTTTGCACCGACGTTCTTTGAGGTGTCCCAAACTCAAATCCACAAAAATCCCAACATGGCTACCCAAGAAACTAAAGATCAAAGTTTTTTGCAAATATCTCGCGTCCTATGCATCGGATGCCCATAAAGTCACTGTGAATATTTTAAAGAATTAAATTATCTACAAGTTGTGTTTTTTATATTTTACCAACCTCCCCCCCCTTTTTGCGGTATTCAAGGTCAAAGTTTCAAAAACATGGTTATTCCCGAATATCTCGAGCCAAAAAATCAGACAACAATAAAGTTAACATGAAAGTTGTAAACAATTATCTACAAGATTGGTATTTTGCATTTTTTCTCAAAACCTCGCCATTTTCGAGATATTCAAAGTCGAAGCTTAAAAAACTGTCTTTTGCAAATATCTCGCTTCCTATACACCGATACGTCCAATGCATAGGAAGCGCGATATCGTGGAAAACTGTTTTTTAAACTTCGACCTTGAATATCTCGAAAATGGCGAGGTTTTGGGAAAATGTGCAAAATACCAATGGTGTGGATAATTAAATTCTCTACAACAGTGTTATTGTTATGTTTATTGCTGTCGGATTTTTTGGCGCGACACTTTGATCTTGAATATCTCGAAAAGGGGGAGAGGTTGCTAAATAATAAAAAAGACAACTTGTAGATAACTTAATTCTCTACAATTTTCACATTGATCTTCAATATCTTGGGTAGCCATGTTGGGATTTTCGTGATTTTTGTGGATTTGGGTTTGGGATATCTCAAAGAATATCTGTACAAAAATTCGGATTTTCACTAATTTTGTCCAAGTTTCCTCCTTTTATTAGCCAATTTACTTGGACTACTTGTCAGTTTTATCAATTTAATATCAATCAGTCTGGCATACTTTTTCTCACTCAGAAGGCGAAACACATTTGAATATGTTATTTTAAAGCAATTTTTGAAAAAAAATCGGCAGCTACTGGAAGCGGCTGGAACCTCCCCACCCGGTTGAAATTAGTGATGGGCTGCTAAACAGCAGTCCGCTACTTTTTAACTGTAATTTGATTCGTAGCAGTAGCAAATGCTACAAGCTCTGATAGTCAAGTCAAATCAGCCGTCATGACATGCCATTAAATCAAATATATTATTGTAATATGACCCACCTATATTTATCTAATTTACGACGTGGTATGTGTTCACCACCAAAACAGCAATAGAATTATTTATGTTTCATTTAAAACTAGTGACCAATCCTCAAACTCTGAATAATTATAAACACCTAATATATCATTTTCCGCAATTATTAATAAAGTTTATAATGAAAAAAGAAAGAAAAATAAACCGCACTGTGTTGGGATCGAAACGTCGATCTCTTGATTTGTAAGTCGCCGCTTTAGCCCACTCGACCACCGAAAACTTACAACATAGTTTTACATATGTTGATAGTATAGAGACATTGAATTCTGTTTGTTCTCTATAAAACAATTTGTATAAAAAATGGAGGTATGTAAAAAAGGTGCAAGTGTGATATACCGTTGTAATCGGAATTTTAACTGCTTTCCAATGGTTACATTACATATTGTAAGTAATAATGAAATAAACAAGTTGTTGTGCCAAAATGGCACTAAACGTATTCCGATCTCAACCAAAACCGTTTCAGATCTTCTAAAGCACTAAAGAAACACTCATGCAAAGTTTCGTCCAAATCCGTCCAGTAGTTTCGCCGTTATCGTGCTAACGCACATACACACACACAGACATTTTTCAAAAACCACTTTTTTTGGATTCCTGGGGCCTCAAAACGTAAAGATTTGATGTTATCTCAATTTTCGATTTAGGACCAATTTTAGTAACCTCCCACAATTTTATTGTGGGGAGGTTAAAATGTACTGCCTTTAATTAAGTGGTCACCAGAAATTATGAAACAAAATTACTGTTTGTGTCTGTAACATTTTTATCTGAATTTCCTCACGGATGCGGAGAATTGTTTACGTCCATAACCCCACATCATGAAGGATTATGGACGTAAACAATTCAAAAATGCTAATTTATTTAAAACAAACTTCTTAATTCTTCTGAGCCAAGTTCTCTGCCATTTTCAGAGATATTGATTTATATTTGTAGAGGACATGAACAAAAATCTTTTTAATGAATCTCATATCATTCTCACAAAAAAATTCTTGGTTTTTCAAATTCTCGCAGCTATAGCCAATAAGTTCATTCTGAAGCACGTAGATCAAAAACTAGGAATTTCCGAAGGCTGTGTCCATTGAGGCTTTTGGTCTGACGAACAAAACCTGTATTGTCTCAAAATCTGAGCCAAATCTGTCGAGATCCGTTTGGCCATAAGAATGGTGTGAAGTCCTTTTCTCAATATTATAGGTGGATCGATACTCTTGCTGATCATTGTATTATGGAAAGAAATAATGCTATTATAACGTTCATACAAAATTCATAAATGAAGGATATGCGTGTCCGATTACATTCCTTCCTAATGATTATCGCTTATTTAGAGAAAGAAAATTATTGATACTATTAAGTTATAAGGATATGAAATATTAAACGACACAAAACTTATACATTAGCCTTTGAATGAATCCAACCCTAATGTAAATAGAATCTAAAATCGATGACAAAAACCAGTCATCAGTTATATTTCCTTGTTTTATTTGATTGCATCTAAATATATCTTAACAGACATACATTTAGCTTGATGATCTGCATTTCATAGCTTTTTCTATTCTAATACGAGGCACATTTCCTAAACCGGTAATAATGCTCGTAAAAATAAATTCGTAACACTGTGTTGGTGATCGAATTGTGAACAACTTTCAAAATGCCCGCCTGTGTCCGTTTGTCTGTCCGTCCGTCAAGTTTTTTTATATTAAAATTTGGATAGTAAGTTAGCGTTAGCTAGAGGAAAAGCTTCATTATTTTTTAACAAAACTGATCAGTAAATATAAAAGTTATGAATTATTTAAACTTAAAAAAAAACAGTTTTCTTTGTTTTATAATTAAACCAGAAATTACTAAAATATTAATTACGATAACACTGCGAAAAGTATCCCATCGAATGAGCAACAATTATATAAAAAGTTCAATATATCAGGCAAGAGTATAATGTTTAATGTTGTTCGGCTGTCGATGATACAAGTGTGGACTATAGGGTCAATTAATTTGTTTTGAATCATCACTAACTAAAGTGTTTCCTAACCCAAGGTAATGATGATGATTATGTACTATTTCAATATAATAAAAATGACACTTATTTGTAATATTGGCTCCTCCGGCAGACGTATAATATCTGTTATAACACCATAAATATTTAGACAATCGCCAGTTCCTAAATTAAAGTTACTGGGATTCGAACCTGGAGGAAACATATTTTTATGCGTTACACCCCCTTGAAACTGGAGACTGATGCGCCTATGACTATTAGTGACTTTCTACCTTGTTCTGGAATCGCCACCAAGAAGAATTCTAGATGAATATTCTCGAAAAAGGTCTCTGCTAGGTTTTTCTAGATGTATTCCTTTTGGATATATAAGGCGCGATTCACGGCAGAAAGAGAAGAAGTGAGGTTAGAAATCGGAAATAAATACAGTGTAAATTTGAAGTAATAAACATTGTGAAAGATTGTTTTAGTCCACTAGAAGTGTATTTTAGTTAAGGAAAAGTATTGTGTAGTTCTGAGAAGTTATTAAATAAAGTCTTAGTGCTTACCCCTTGTTATAATTTATTTGGAACCTACGGAAATTGAGGGGTGGCTTCCCAAAGGGGCGGAAGCACGCAACAATATAGTGTCTGCTTACGTTCTCTCGTACCACATCTTCCCACTGCGCTATCATGCTCTCTAAATGAACAATGGTTCAAACGCAAAAAAATGTCAAGAAAGCATCTGGAAGCAAAAACTTGCCATTAAAAATATGTTTTATATATTTAATTCATTTATTCGTGCAGTGTTATCCATAAATATCACTCGTGATTTAAAATTTTGTCTGTTATTGTTTTCTCAAGCAAAGTTGCCAAATAGTAATATAATTGGTGTGGTAGTTTATTATCAAAAATTAATTTTAATCAGATAATATACATAAAATTCTAAGCACTAGTACTGTTACATACGATAATAATTATCGGATCTCTTTTGAATATAACAAGCTTGGCATACAAGCAGACATGATGCATGAATTTATCTATGGAGAATTTATTGGCATTTTCCTGAAAAAGATGGCTTCATCAATTGGGAATTTACTAGGTAGTGGGATTTGCCTTAGGTAAAGAAAAAATTGTGACATTTTAACTCATCTGTAAAAATTACTAGTCTTAAAAGATGACAGAAAACATTTGTATAAATAAATAATGTATTTCTTGGAGTAGTGAATAGTAATGATCTTGTATAGTTTATCTATTAGAACTATTTAGAATTTTTTTGAATTGGTTGGAAATTTCAATTACGATTATATAGAAATATATTCTTACTTCATTCGTGGAACGAACTTCTTCAAATTTACAATGTTTACTCTGAGTAGTGATGGGTCGTTCATGAACGAGTGGTTCAAAGTGAACGACTCACCTCAGTGAACTGTGAACGAACGACTCACATTTAAAATACAACTCGTTCAATACGCCATTACGACTCCGTACCATTCGTACCGCACTGCAGTTCAGTGAGCGCTAGCGCCTGAGTGGCACACGGTGAATGATAAGCCTGAGCTGAGGAAGTTTTGAATGGATCACGAGCTTGCCGTATCGTTATCGTTCAGTCGTTCACTCGTTCACAAACGACGTAAGTGTAGGTTACCTCATGCATTTCTTCCACAAACTAGGCTCAGTTTGCCATGCTATTCGCAAAATTATAACGTAAAGATAAATGTATAGAGTTAATAAATCTTTTTTTTCACTTTTTATTTATAATAAAACATTTAAAACATTCTACAACCATAAAAGAACAAAAATTAAGTAAACTAAATAAAATAAAAAGATTAAATAACAGGACACAAGCTCGTTGTTGATTTATACATAATATGTGACGTTCTCATATAGCTCGTGCCCATAATAAGGAGTGCTGAACTTGATACGATACATATGTATGTATCATCTTTGTAAAAGAATGAACGAAGTGCCGCCGTACATCTGAACGTCGCTCGTCGTTCAAATGAACGACAGAACGACTCTCGATGAACGACTCACCTTGGTGAGCTGAATGAACTGAGCGGGCTCAGTAAAAATAGGTGAGCGACCCATCGCTAACTCTGAGTTCTCTACACAAGTAGTGCAAATCCGACTTCCATTCATCTTGCCAGGCTAATTTTAAGGCAGCAACTTAGAAATCAAGTCGATATCTCCATCTATCGTTAATCATTGCAGATACTTTTGAATACCCCGATTATGATGATAATCAGACGTTTATCTTGAAACAGTTGTTCAAGACTAATTATAAACAGAATGGTAACAAAGTATGCGAGTACGATTAAAATAAATTAATCTTAAGTGGCTGTTACTTACATGTTGATTGATTGATTTGTCAGCGTAAGGTAGGCATTGCTGCCGATTACGGACATCCAATCTGGATGTTTTTATATATCGCCGGACGCTGTAGTAGATATGGGACATGCTTGTCGCCAGCCAGCAGCGAGAGCCACATGACGCATGGGGTAGGAATATAGGATGGGAAGTGTAGGTGTTTGTGAGATGCTTCTTTTAAGTTTCCATCTGTCATGTGAGTCTTCTGCTTCTTCTGTTTCTGAATCTAGTAGCGTGCACTTCCTTCTGCCCGCTTGCGTCCATATATGGTTTCGTGTTTCCGAGAAATATGTGTTTTCGTTTCAACGTCCTGAATCAGTGTGTCCACTTCATTTGTCTGCCAACATATACATACATTAACTCGCCGCAAGAAGCTTTTATTTATTAACCTTTCCACAGGTAAATATCCGTTTACAGTGGAAGTGCAAGGAAGAACAATGTCTCGCTGTAAAAAATCTTTTTACAGCGGGTTATGAAAAAGAGGCCCGAGAGAATATGTTGTATGCCCTCTATATTGATTTGTTTTTGTAGTAATTATTACTTTCAATTATCGTTTTCCCATTCCAGGTATTTTTCTATTTTATTACCTATGTTTAATACACTTTCAATTTTGATTTAATTTTTTTTCCCAATTTTAATTAAGAAATGAACTAATATGCTAATAAACTAAAACTACTAATTAGAACTTGGTATGTCTATATATTGCTTTATAAACACTGTTGCTCACACCAATAACCATCGACTTGAAGGGGTCCCAGGTATAAATGTATGGCTAGGTTTGTTTCCGTTTACTTTATTTTTGGTACTATTAATAAACACTACAGTAATTTTCAGTTATTAATTCGGTATGTGTTTTGTTCTTATATTACTACACTTCACTTTACGCAGAATTTTTCAACCTAGCGATGAAGAAATTTGTCGGGTTTAATGGAGTTTTAACCGATTTTTTTCTTTCTTTTCTACGGGAGCGTCTCGCGGCACAATCACCCTCAACAACATCCACTCTCACCTTTCTTGAGTGACTATTATATGTTGAGCAAAAATAAATTTCCCTAATTTGATACAACACGTTTCCAACAAAATCATTGTCATGAAATCTTTATATTAGACAAATTAGATGTGCAAGAGATATGCACAATAAAAATGTATAAAACTATATTATGTTTAGCTTTAATATTTTACAATTGTTTTAATAGATACAACCTCACTAGGTTGTATTATAGGAACCGACCCATTTATATGTATTAATGAAATTATTAATCCTGCTCCTTTCAGCATGGTAGAGAAAGAAGGTGGTAGGAGTTTTCTTATTGGTGGAAATTACACTAAATAACTCGAGATCTTTTTTACGATTGGCGCAAGTATACAAAAATTACGATGGGCATACATCCCGATTGGTGAAGGTCCAGGCGCAGACAGTTTAATCCTGCAAATTATGTCACTGACCATGACAAACAAGTATCAAGTTGATTTCTTTGTTATCAATTAATTACCACTTAGTAGTTACAAAAAGATGATCGGCATACATCCTGGTGGAGGTCCAGAGGCAGGCATACATCCCGGCTGGTGGAGGTCCAAAAGCAGACATTTTGGACTACAAAGTGTCTAGTTTTAAGCCATAACTGGTTTTATTTAAATAATTAATTTAACTATGAATTAAGTTTCCTCCTTTAAGGTAGTTATATCGCAATTTACCTTATTTAAGAAAGTCACGAAACTTTCAGCAAACTTAATTCACATATCAATAAACATTCTGGTAAAATATGAACTCCGTTTACCGTAGGTACCATTTCCGAGATTCATTCGCTCAAAGTTCGCAGTTTTTATCGACATTTAACATTGCGCTTATGGACGCCATGCGAAATAAATTGATGTCGTGACACTATTTTCCCTCTTACGACTGATCCTTATTTAAGAATGATCTCAAAAACGAGGCAAACTTAAATTGATTCCTGAGGAAGCATGTGTATAAATATCGAGATGATTTACCGTTTAGTAACGTAATGGCAGCTACCCGAAAATTATTGAAATTATTGAATGGGGACATGAGTACTATGAGTAGTAGACGTGGCAACGTCGCACTGTTTCTAATACTTGGCGCGGATATTTGAAAATACTTTGCGTTTATTTTACATGCAGTATCATATAAGAGAATGTAGAAGATTTACAAATTTTCATTCCGACTTTATTTATTGTATGTATAATAATATATGTTTCCATTAATTTATTAAAAGAGATAAAAATATTTTTTTAAATTTGTCAAAAATAATCTAGATACCTGACTGGTTAGATAATATCTATATGACGGTGCAATTCCACCAAATTCTTAGTGGTGCATAAATGAGTAAACAATTGTTGTATTACATAGTGAATACTGTATTCACTACATACTCTTGATAGAGGCCTAATAAGTCGAAACATATGTAGAGTATTTATAATATATTGATTGATTCATTTAAAAGCAGTGTTTAATTTACAATTAACAACTATTTTCAATATGTTTCTGATTTTTTATTGAAATAGTGCAGATTAATATTCCGCGGCGGAAAATGCAAAACTTGAGAGAAATGCAATAGAACGGAGCGAATAGCAATTATAGGATCAAAAATATCTGCCAAAAATTGAAAACGAAAAAAAAAAAGTATCCCCGGGCGGGATTCCAACGCGGGAAACCACTTGAAAATAGTTTGATTAGCAGGGCCGCAAGTCTATTTTTCAAACGTAAGAACTGATATGAATAAATACGGCGATCGGAGACCGGTTCTGTCTCGATGGCGAGAAGAAGGTTGGCAATGACCATACAACGTACAACATATTATTTAATTTTTTACTCATTTATGCACCACTAAAAATTTAGTAGAATTGCACCTTCATTATAGAATACTTTATTATTTATTTATTATATGACACTGTAATCAGTAATTACTTCTACATTCACCTAGTGGAATGGAACCGATCTTCCGATAGTAAAATTTACATAATACGCATAAAAAACAATGGTAAAAGTACTACAATGACAATGAAATCTTGCAGCTATTGTCTGCTTTTACCCGGCTGACATTAGTGACGAGTTGATCAGCTGGAGACAGAAACTATACGCGGCGTTGCCAAATCTTTTCTTACTATCTCTCTCTCTCTGTCTCTCGCATCTCAAGTTTATCGATTCGCTAACAGATGTCGCACGTCTCGCGATATAACTACCTTAAGAAAAAATGTCGTATCACTTTTGTTGTCTGCCATGCTCAAAGACAAAAAAAATTCTCATGTTTGAGCAGATACAGAGTGCTAGCTAATTGCGCGCTGGCTCCTATATTATTTTACAAGTCAAAACGATTTGTCTGTGTGCATACTTGGCTTTCAATTTTAAACCTATTTATTATTTATTTTCTACATAATGATAAATCTGACAATATTCAACACGACAATATTGTCGCACTTACAAACACATATAAATATGTTTATTCATTTGGTACATAAGGTAAAAGCTATTGGTTTAAATGAAGAGAAACAGAAATACTAAGAAAATACAAACCTTCTTAATTAAGCCATTGTACCCCGTAACTAAATTCAATTAAATAACTACATTCAACAATGCCATAATATACATCTTTTCTCTCCTGAGCAATCATCCCGTCCCATAAATCATTCTTAATAACAATGCTAATGTATCTTACGTTACTCAAGTTGAGAATATAATGCAATATTAGGCAATATAATTTACTATATTTGTCTTGGAAAGAGCAATATTTCCTTAGAAATCGATTGCGTTTTCAGATAACAGATGGAAGTATAAACATATTTGGAACAAAAGGCACTTAATCTCCTCATGTTGTGCAAAACTGCAAGATTTATATTGAACATGTTCAGAAGTTCCAAAGTGGCACACGCTTATTACTACAGTTTATCTTCAATTGTCTTCTTCCTGTACGGCGCCTACTTTGATTAAGCGTTCTAACTATGCAGAACGTGTTATAAAATATTTACCGTGATGAGGGGGCTAATAAATTAATTTTATATAACGAAGTAATTGATATAAATGATGACATCAGTCGAGTCGCAATTTGGGATGATTCATTTACCTGTTTGATGAACAAGGGTGATTATACAAATGAGTAAAAATTGCGAACGTTATATTGAAATTAGGCTATATTCTCATTCAGAAATAAAAGAGTTAAAGATTTACAATAATATTTTCTTATGTACAGTGTCACCAATAAAGTCCACATTAGATGGGAGGAATTTATATTAGTCAGTTAAGTCAATTCTGATTTTTTTCAATCATGATTCCCAAATGATGTGTACAAAAGCAATCAAGCGATTCTTAGCCAACAAAGTGATGGTTAAAATTAAATCTCTATATACAAACAATATCATGAACAATATTTATTGTCTAAATACTGAAAACCTAATAAACGGCTATTGGACACTTAAAAATGGTCCCCCTCTAGCAGATGCTTTTATAGAATTTGATGAACTTATTTAATGTCATACAACAGGGTACGTTGATGACTTTTGACCTCGATTGTAACGAATTCATGTTAAAGCCAACAGAACTATTCTCTACTTATTCTAATGTACCAGCAATTAATAAACATCTTATAAAGTATATCTTAAGCATGTATAATAATAAAAAATTAGAGATTTATACAGGCGGATCAAAAATAGACGATCGATTAGGCTGCGCATTCTATGTTTCGAACACCAATCAAACTTACAAATTTCACCTTGATTCCTGCTCAGTCTACACAGCCGAGGCTTTTGCTATAGAACGCACTTTAATTTGGACAAATGAAATTAATATGGGATACACTATTATTTCAGATTCAAAATCTCTTTTGCAAGCTATCATCAACTTCAGTTTAAAAAATTATAAGAATGCCGTAGTATGCAACATCAAAAAGTTAGTCAATAAATTGATTGAAGGGGCCGTTACTCTGTGGTAGTTAATCATTTTGCACAAATAGCTAAATAAAACACACTACTGTTTTCTACCACTATGTATTTATAAACAATCATAGTTTTCCGGAATTAGACGACATTGAAATATTACATTTCTCAACAAAAGGCTTAGTAAACATTTTAGAATCTCTGGAAATTCATAAGCACAATAGTATCAAGGATTATAATTTGTTAAATGATCAAT
Source organism: Stenurella melanura (assembly GCA_963583905.1). Taxonomy (NCBI): domain Eukaryota; kingdom Metazoa; phylum Arthropoda; class Insecta; order Coleoptera; family Cerambycidae; genus Stenurella; species Stenurella melanura. The sequence goes on from OY757309.1 coordinate 71,956,713, forward strand.
TAGATCTTTTTTATGGCTTTGGGTCATAGACCATACACCCAGTCACAAAAGAGGAATTTATAATATGGAATACAAAAACAAAACCTAACACAAAATGAGTAGAGAGAGAGATGAAAAAAATGAGGAATTACAGGGATACACGCTTCTCGCCCTGGGGTCTGTCAGGGCATTATATTATAATCAACATCACAAGAAGGACCACGGGAAGGAGGGTATAAACAAGAGGAATACAAAACTAACCTGTAACTTTATTTTACTTTCTACCAAAGAACCGATAACATATTTATAAATTTGCTTAGTGCCAAGAGAAAGGAGATTAACTAAGTTAAATGGAGCCATAGTGTTGCAACATGAGACAATATTTTTAATAAATATATCTGTAACGTTTTTATTTTTGAAACATGAAAAGAAAACATGGTCAAAATCACTAATAACAATTAGACCTTATATATTCACCTTTATTTACAGCCGGTAGACCCATAATTGAATATTCATAATTAAGGTTATTATTGTCATCTACCTGCCTAAGCCCTTATTATACCTATCTATCCATCTAAAATTGTCTATATATGTAACATTTCTGTTCATTTTTGATTCACTGCTTGACAATAGTTTCTTAAGTCGAAGCTGCAGTCGCAATTTTTATAAATACATAGTGGTAGAAAACATAGTGGTGTGTTTTATTTAGCTAGTCAATAACCTTAATCAAAATCAGATATTAGTATTATTTATCTGGACCAAAGGCCCTGTTGGAATAATAGGAAATGAAATTGTAGATCAGGCAGCTAAAGAAGCCACTAAACTTTCATAAATTTACTCAATGTCAATGAAAAATGATATTATCAGAGACCTAAAACAACACATCTGTAAAAATTAGGAAAAATATGGTTAGAAAATGTGAAATCTGCTAAGAACCGCTACTTTCTGATATGTGGCTGCTTCTCACATCTATTCCTCATTTATCAAAATTTGCAATTAACTAACAATATTCCCCTACTAGACTCAAATTAAACTATGGCTGCGTTCCAGCACACCTTTTTAAAATAGGTATTAAAGATACTCCATATTATACATATGACAACGCCTCTCTGTGCAATTTGAACCATATTGTCTTTTCCTGTACCAGTCATTCACAAACTAGAAAAGAATTTGAAACATGTTTAAACCTTAGATGTGCACTTTCCCACTAGCATAGTTTCCCTTTTAAGTACGGAAAATACAGAAATTTTCGATGCTACAATTAGTAGCCTTCCTGCATAAACTACAATATTGTTATAATCATCATAGATCTTCTGTGGCTAATGGATATTTCCGAGGCCAATAAATCTCTCACATACACACACAAAAGCAATCAAATAGTTTTCTCTACCTGGCTGCACTAGATAGCGTTACCAGTGAATGCATAGTACCATGGGTACTAATGTTTAAAAATGAATTATATTCTTTATAGGATTTTGCAGCAGAAAAAAGTAACTATATATTACTAAAAGAAAAACTATGTGTAAAAATATTAATGAAGTCTTTGCATTCTTTCGATAACCTGAATTCTGGTTATGGTAGCAAATTAAAATCCTAAAATGAATTTGTCTAATTTCTTATTTGACAATTCTCATTCTAACATTAGCATCCACACAATCCCCTACGGTCATGCAGATTAAACTAGTATCTACATAACCCCTATGATCATGAAGATTGAGTTAAAAATGAGAACAAAGGCCTAAAATGAATTTATTTATCTACCTTGCCTTAAAAAATTTTCATTCTAATGGATTAGATTTTCACGAAATCTATCATCAGTCAATGTCAAATATAATTATTTCACACTTATTCATAGAAATTGTCTTGGTTTTGCATGAAACATCTTTATGAGTGGCTTTATGTCTTTCTGATGAGCTCCAGAATAAGGGCGAAAAACGTTTCAAAGGCTGATTGTCCAGGAGGCGACTGCAAATTTGTGCGGGGAACGAGTGGACGGGATTTAGCAGTTTAGAATACTGCAATAGTATACCCTAAACTCATAATCGCTGGTTGGCCGATCACGGTCCCTGGCGGTAATGAGTAATTACAGTAATTGTTTATTGGGGCAATGGGGCGATTGTGGTGACAAAGTGGACGGTTTTTTTTTTAAACTAATTTGTTAATTATGATCCAAAGAATGTAAAATGCTCGGTCGGCCGATCCCCACCCCTGGCGATAGCCTTGGCCGACCATTAACAACAATGCAATTTTTAATGCCTAGCCTCCCCCAAGGAGTGACCAGGTCGGCCTTGGTCTATTCGAAAGAACAAAATTTTTCCTTTCATAAAACCCTGGTCGGCCGATCTCGGTCCCTGGCTTTAATGAGTAATTGCACTAATTGTCGTGGGGGCACAGGGGGGGATTGTGGTGACAGAGTGGACGATTTTTTGTTTAAACTTTTTTTTTATTGTAATCTCGAGTCTAAAATGCTCGGTCGGCCGACTCCCACCCCTGGTGATGTCCTTGGCCGACCATTTGCAACATTGTAAATGCCTTTTCTCACGCACGAGTTTAGCAGATCGGTCTTGGAATATTCGAAAGGGTGAATTATCAAAGGAATTGCTATTGCTTCGCTGTTTTCACTTTTATACCTTCTTCCCCCCCCCCTTAAGGGAGGGGGGGGCTGATAAATGTTGTAGCAACTGCACTCAGAGAAAAAGTGTACTATAGTTTTAGGTAAATTTCTATGGTTTTAAGAAAACGTTCTAATTTAAATACGAACCTATGAAATGTTTCTTTGTTTTAAGTAAATCATTTATTTAATTGCATATAATTTTATTTAATTCAAGTAAATTATTTATTTCATTTTATGATTTTTTAAATTGTTTCTAAGATATTACATTACGCAATATCAAATAAATCAATTTTCTTGAAGTAAATAAAGAATTGACGATATGAGAAGGAAAACTACTTTGTTTTCTACCACTAAAATTTATTGTAACATACACGTTACTGCAGTTTCGGTACTTTAACGTACCATTTTCAAACGTTGATTCAAATGAATGAATTTACAAAGGGTTGTGTTAATTTATACTAAGTACCTAATTACATTATTCTGGGTATTAATTTATCAGATATTAGAAAGCAATAAATATTAAGAATTTTGAATAAGTAATAAATTATGTAAATAAGTTTATAAGGGATTATTTTAATGCATTAAGCAGATATTAGAAAGCAATAAATATTAAGAATTTTGAATAAGTAATAAATTATGTAAATAAGTTTATAAGGGATTATTTTAATGCATTAAACAGGGTGGATTGATATAGGTCCAACTGGTCATTTAGAAGTTTATTTTCGGGATTTTTGTTATATTTGATAATTTCTATTGATTCTAGTAAATTTAATTTAAACCTTTATCTTTCACATGTAATATCTTTAGGTCGTTTACATCCGGAAATTTGTGATTTGTTTCTAAAATATGATTTGCAAAGTTTGAATCTGTTTTTTGGAAATTAAAACACCGTAAATGTTCTTTATATCTAATTTCGAATGAACGACCAGTTTGACCTATATACGAGGCATTACAATCTGGACATGTAATTTTATAAACTCCTGATTTTTTTAGAGGATCGGTTTTATCCTTAGCATTGTACAAAATATTGGATAATTTGAAAGCTGGTCTAAAACTAACTTTCAGGTTATGAGTTGACAAAATGTTACCAATTCTCTCAGATATGTCACCGTAGTATGTTAGGGATACGTATTTTTTACTGTTACTACTTTTAATATGTGGGTATATACTGGAACAAGCTAATTTAAATTGTTTTTTGTTAATTAAATTTACTATTGTTCTTTCCTGAAAACCGTTATTTAGGGCTATTGACTTTATGGTATCTAATTCTGTTCTTAAATTTTCTTCTGAAAGAGGTAATGATAAAGCTCTATGAATCATGGAATTATATGCTGCTAGTTTATGAGATTTGGGGCTACGTGAATAATTTGAGATTGTAGTATCTGTAAAAGTTGGCTTCCTATAAATATTAAAGTGAATTTTATTTTTGTGCGTTAGGGTTAGATCCAGAAAATTGATTTTATTATCTTTCTCTGTCTCCACTGTAAATTTAATAGTAGGGTGAATGTTATTTATGTAATTTAGAAATGTACTTAGTTGTCTCTGTGTACCTGTGAAGCAGGCTAATATATCATCTACATATCTAAACCAAAATTTTATATGTGTTTTTCCTAACTGAGAATTGGTAATTTTTTCCTCTAAGTGAGACATAAAGATATCTGCCAAAAGTGGGCTCAATGGAGATCCCATAGCTAACCCCATATTCTGAATGTAATATTTATTGTTATATTGGCAATAGTTTTGGTCAATGCATAAATCTAAAGCTAATATTAATTCGTTTTTTACTATTGGATTTATCTGTGATTTATCCAGAATGTCGATTATTAAAGATTTACATTCGGCAGTGGGAATATTGGAAAACATATTTGAAACATCAAAAGATACTAACTTGCTATTTTCTGGAATCACTTTATCGTGTAATAATTCCGTGAGTTCGATAGAGTTTCTAACCGCGTGTTGTGCTTTGAATTTAGTGAGATTTTTAAAAATTGAATTGACTTTTTTACCTAGTTTTTCTGTAGGGCTATTAATATACGAAACTACTGGTCTTATGGGTGCATTTTCTTTGTGATTTTTAATAAGGCCGTAGAGTTTGGGGGGTCGCGGGTTCATGTGTACTAACTTAAATTTGTCTGAGCTACTGAATAAACTATTATTTTCCGACAGAAATTGTTTCGTTTTTGATTGGAAGGTGTTTGTAGGATCTTTTTTAATTTCTTTTAATTCGGACTGAATGAATAGTAACATTTTGTCTTCATAATCGTTTTTTGGAATAATGACTGTCGCATTTGATTTGTCCGCCTTTGTTAGAATTAAATTATTATTTTTGATTTTATTTTTAATAGATTTGAGTGCCTGGGTATCTGCGTTTTTATGTTGAGAAGTATTATGTTTTTTAATAATATTTGAAATTTTTGATTTGGTGAACTGAGTATTTTCTAACGTTTTTAAAGCTTGTTCCGTTTCCGTTATAAGCGTTTCTACCATGGAATTACTATTAACATGTGGGGAATATTTCGGACCCTTGTTTAAAATTTCTAGTTCTTTTTTGGAAAATTGAATATTGGAATAGTTAATGATTCTGTCACTAAAGTGAAATTCTTGAACATTCAGAGTGGTATTTTTATGTTTAATGCTTAATGCATTAAAATAATCCCTTATAAACTTATTTACATAATTTATTACTTATTCAAAATTCTTAATATTTATTGCTTTCTAATATCTGATAAATTAATACCCAGAATAATGTGATTAGGTACTTAGTATAAATTAACACAACCCTTTGTAAATTCATTCATTTGAATCAACGTTTGAAAATGGTACGTTAAAGTACCGAAACTGCAGTAACGTGTATGTTACAATAAATTTTAGTGGTAGAAAACAAAGTAGTTTTCCTTCTCATATCGTCATGATTAATTATCACAAAGTAACGGCTTCCACAATCGATTTTTTGAAATAAAGAATTGTTTGTTTTAGAGGAAAAAAAACTTTGATTCAATAAAATCTGATTCAAATACATGGATTTACTTGAAACTAGTAAATATTTTCTGACTGTATGATCGGAATTCATCGCGTATTTATGATGGCATTTTGCTTTTATAAAATTACATTTGACAAAAAATATCTACGATGTTAATTAAAAAAATGCATATACCATTTATTGAAATAAATATACGTGTTTCATTTTGAAGTTACACTTGGAATAACTTAGAATTTGGATCGAAGAAAAAAATTGTCCGAATGAAAGTTGTTTGTTTTGGAAGGGCACATATGCTGACATTTATCAAGGGCCTATTAAGGCCACCCTATGTAAGATATGGCCACCAACTTTGGTTTTTTAAGAAACCCCATTAGTGACTTTTACGATTCTCACCCAGGTAAAACTTGTCCTATTAATTTTCTTTTTGTTTATAAAGGGACATGTTATGGCACTAACCAGCGGCCTGTCAAGGCCACATTTGGTAAAATCTGGACACCAACAACACACCGAAGGAAAACGTGCTTCCTTATTATAATCTCATAAACGTAGATATTATTCGTTTCGAAATTCTGTAGAAAACAAATTATACATATTTTGAGTAAAAAAATTTTGAAATCCCCTGTTTTATTCTGTTTTTGGAATAATACCCTCTTAAGGTGGCCATTCCCTAGAAAGAGACATCCGATAGGGAAATATTTACTATTTTTGGCCATAACTTTTATCTCTTAGTACGTATATTTTAAAAAATTATAGACTACCTAAGTAGAACCTTAACAAGAATATTACTATTAATTTTCACTCGATAATTTCAGTGGATCGCAAAATAGTTAGATTTAAATTTAAAAATTATGCCAATTTTCCTGGTTCGTACTTTTAAATTAAACTGTTTTACAACCAAGGACATCACCAGGGGTGGAGGTCGGCCAACCGAGCATTTTAGACTCGAGATTATAATAAAAAAAAGTTTAAACAAAAAATCGTCCACTCTGTCACCACAATCCCCCCTGTGCCCCCACGACAATTATTGTAATTACTCATTAAAGCCAGGGATCGAGATCGGCCGACCAGGGTTTTATGAAAGGAAAAATTTTGTTCTTTCGAATAGGCCAAGGCCGACCTGGTCACTCCTTGGGGGAGGCTAGGCATTAAAAATTGCATTGTTGTTAATGGTCGGCCAAGGCTATCGCCAGGGGTGGGGATCGGCCGACCGAGCATTTTATATTCTTTGGATCATAATTAACAAATTAGTTTAAAAAAAAACGACCACTTTGTCACCACAATCGCCCCATTGCCCCAATAAACACTTACCGTAATTACTAATTACCGCCAGGGACCGCGATCGGCCGACCAGCGGTTATGAGTTTAGGGCATACTATTGCAGTATTCTAAACTGCTAAATCCCGTCCACTCGTTCCCCGCACAAATTTGCAGTGGCCTCCTTTACCATAAGCATTTCCAAGAAACAGAATGCTAAATTTCATGAAAACGTAATCCATTAGAATGAAAATTTTTTAAAACGATGTAGATAAATAAATTCATTTTAGGCCTTTGTTCTCATTTTTAACTGAATCTTCATGATCGTTAGTGGTTATGTAGATACCAGTTTAATCTGTATGGCTGTAGGGGACTGTGTGGATGCTAGTGTTAAAATGAGAATTGTCAAATAAGAAATTAGACAAATTCATTTTAGGATTTTAATTTGCTAACATCAGAATTCAGGTTATCGAAGGAATGCAAAAATTTCATTAATATTTTTACACATAGTTTTTCTTTTAGTTATAGATAGTTATTTTTTCTGCTGTTTGCCAAATCCTATAAAAAATATGTTTCAATGGGTATTAATGTTAACCACAAGGTCAGGCTAATACAGTACATATCTATGGCTTTAACGTTTTGTTGTATTCTGAATTGTCGCGTCAGGCTACTTATGTTCCGCTAACTTTTAAGTTTCTGCAAGTGCATTTGTTAAATATTTATACCTGCTGTTTACTAGATGAATCGCTTTGAAAATACATCTTTATATGACAATGTATGTCACAAAGAAATATGCAATAGAGAGAAATAGACGTGAGCAGACGGGGTTTAGGTTGGTCTTCAGTGCAAATGACCATCTGCAAGTTATTAAATGCCTTATAGAAAAATGTGTTGAGTATAACAGGCTCCTCGTTCTGATATTCGTGGATTATGAGAAAGCGCTCCTTAGAGTAAATCAACAACAAACGCAGCCCCATCTGAAAGTCGAGTAGACCATCGTTACACCACAGTTATTAAGAACATCTGTAACAATGCTACATATGTGAGGCTACATGAAGATACCAACGAATTCGACATTCAACGAGGAGTCCGCCAAGGCAGTACCATCTCACCAAAACTATTTACCACGGAATACGTGTGTCAACGTGCAAACTTCGAGGAGATGGGTGTAAATATAAATAGCGAGAAACTCAGTCAGATTTGCCGATGATATAGTCCTGATAGCGGATAACGTCTACCATACCAAAGACACGTATGAAGAGCTTTATTATGCCTCCCTACAAGTGAGTATGAAAATGAACAGCTCAAAAACTAAAGTGATGACCAACCTGGTACTGAGTGAAAACTTATCTGTATATGAAATGAATAGTGAACAGAGAACATCGAAGAAGTAGAATAGGGCTGACTTGGGCCGCATTTGGAAAACAGAGATGTTCTCAATTCAAACATTCCCATTTGCCTTAAGAGAAAGGTGTTCGACCAATGTGTTTTGCCAGTTCTGACTTACGGGGCGGAGACTCTAACACTTGCCAAGGCGACAGTGAATAAGATCCCGGTAACCCAACGGGCAATGGAACGCGCTATGCTGGGATTGTCTTTGAGAAACCGGATACAAAGTCAGAACTACGTGTTAGATCTGGAGTAACCGATGCGATTGATAGAATAGCAAATATGAAGTGGAACTGGGTGGGACACGTCGCGCGTCGCTAGAATAAGGGATAACAGGTGGACGAAACGCATATTATAGTGGAGACCGAGACAAGACGCCCTTCGGAACAGGGGATGACCACTAACCAGATGGACAGATGACCTGAAACAAATTGAATGCATATAACACTGGACAGACATTCGTGGAAACAGATACGTTAGGCCTATGTCCAGCAGAAATATTCTCCATAAATATCACTCGTGCTTATAAGTGTTATGTATAAATTTATCAAGCTAACTTGCCAAATAGTAATATAATTCGTGTAAATTGACAGCTTATTATTAAAGATCAGAAATGAAAAATGTGTACTCTTTTTACTACTAGGCAATTAAGCTTGCGAAAAAAATTTACTGAAAAAATTCTTAGCACTGCATACGATAAAATTCTAAGCATTAGTGATGCGATAATCTACGATGTACGATCTAACAGCATTGTGCCTGAATGGATATTGGCTGATACACAGACTTGAACATCGAAAGTTGCTTACAGAGAGAAAGAAACGTTTATACACACCCTCCCCTTTCAGAATATTCTAGATCTACTACTGAATGAAAAACTTATAATACGAAGCAAATTGTTGAGCAGGCAGTAATACCGTATTTCCATTTTTATCGCATTAAAAATGTATGTCATAAACCATGTTATTAACGGAAATTGACGGATCAACTTTCAAGCTATTAAGAATGTATGACCCTATCGCATTGTACATGTACAATTTCATTTTTCTCAATAGCTAACATTTATAATACCTATAGTATTAAAATAATCGTTCAGCGTTTTTTTCCATGATGAACTGCAAAATACAGAGACCCCAACGTTTCTAGTTCATTTATTATTAGGTTTGTCACGCGACCGACCTGTATATTGATTTTTATTCCATTAAAAGCTCGAATACCACACCTTTGCTGTTTTGTGTAAACCGCTAACAAAGTAGTGAAACATAGGAACAATAGCTGTTAGTTTGCTGTGTAATTTTACGTTGGTATCATAACCCTGAAATCCTGAAATTTGGATGATTAATATTTAAGTTGAACAATATCTATGGAAAGCATATTGTTTATTTGTGAGTGCAAACTGTCATTCATATTTTGGAGATACAAGGCAAATAAAAGGAATAAGAGTAAATAAATATAGACATTATTGTTTAGGACTATACGCCAGTCAATAAACAATACAGCATCCATTATTAATCACAGAAATTACACCGTTAAACTCTTAACACTATGAATAAATGTTAACATCGATTAAATCAATAGATATAAACTAAGTATTAAAAATGGAATTTAAATAGCGTTAAGTTTGTTTTCAGTTTATATTTCTTACAACAGAAAAATATATACAGGGTGTAATTAGTTTCATGTCATTAAAACAAAAGGGACCGACTAGACAAACAAAAAACCTATATGACTTTTTTCTCTAGGGGACTTTGAAAAAAACTGACCTAGGTTTAAAAATTTAATGTTAAGGTGGGAAACACTCTTTCATATACAACATATTAAAAAACATAGATACCTGATTTGATGTCAGGTAGGATGTATAAAGTTACTGGATTATTAATGTAGAAACTGTGTTTTTTTTTTTTTCACAGAATGTACTTTGCAATATAATAATTTTTTCTTAGAGCCGGCTACCTTATATATTTGTATACTTAATAGTAAATAATTCTTGCAACTTTATTTCGCATAAATCTGAAGATTTATTATTTCAAATCGTCTGTTATTTGCATTGATACAAGTCACATAGATCTGTACCAAATTAAACTAAAACGTTAATTACATTCCGTTTACTTCAGTAGAAGCATGGAACAATAAATATACTTGATTTGATGTAAATAATTACTAACGTAACATTTGGTGGGAACTATGATTGCACAATATAGTGTGAGGAACCTCTTGAATATATTCTTAACTAGCCACTCTAACGGCTTCAGTATTTTAACATTTAATTAAATGCCTATTTATGTTTAACGTGGGAAATAAATCAGGAAACATTTATTTAATCTTCGTCTTTTCATTAACGGCTTCTAAAATTGCACAATTTTTTATTTTTATCTCTATTTGATTAGGTTTATTTGATTTAGTGTTCTGTAGATTAAAATGAACTTGTTGTTGTTGATAATTTTATTATGCATAAAAATGTAAAACGAAGTCATTAATTATGATAATGTGCTCATTTGCATTTATTATTTGATAATTGTCATAAAATATTACTTTTATAAATGAGTGTATGGTGTCAGTTGTTAAAGCATAGCATAGGCTTAATGACTATCGTTTATTTTCCATGTGTTTGATAATGTGATACCTATTTTTGACAAAATTTACTTGCGAATACTGAGTCATTGCCCAACAGTATATACAAATTTAATTATAGGATAACTTAAAATTATTCGTTCATTTTGGCTTTAATAGTCAGCATACACAGTGTAAAATTCAAAGTAAATGAGATAACAATATACAGGGTGTTTATAAGATTTTTTTACTTCCTTTTTTTATTAGCATGCAATATATTTGTGCGTATATTATAACAAATATATTGCATGCTAATAAATTGGGCCAAAGGAAGTAAAAGAATATTATAACATTTTTGATTTACTCCGAGGGTTTTTCTGAAATCAAACATTTTTCTAAGAATCCGATATTTTCAAACCACATAGTAGTACACTTCTGTGCAATGAAATCCCGTACACCTATATCCGCTATATTAAATCGTTCTTTATTTATTTATCAGTGTCAGTGTCATATTTTCGCAATGCCAAAATTAACTTGAACATAAAAAAAAGAAATCTCTCTAAAATTGAAGAGGAATGGTCTATCAGAGCAGTTGCTGACAATGATCAATTGAATAGAAGTACTGTTATGAGTGTGAAGAAATCTTGGGAGGAGAAAGGCAGCATAATGAGAAAAGACAGTTCAGGCCGATCGAGAAGTTCAAATCTTATTCTAGGCGAGTCTGTCTGGGGTAAAAAAGAGGTGATTTTACAAATTTTGTATACCATTTGAGTTAGCAACGGATTCTTATAGGAAAAATTCCGCTGATCAAGATTTTCTTATGAAACATTTTCCTAAACCGCGAGCTTCATGGTCAAATAATTGTTTAAACACAATTTTTTTCGTTTTTATCTAATAATATGAAAACGGTTGTACGGATCCGAAAAAATCTTGATTCAATCGAGAGTTATTTTCAATATGCGTCGATTGACGCTAGGCACGACTCATTTTGTCAAGCCGTTCATTTGTTATAGCCAAAATAGATTTCTTAATTAACAAATTAATTACTCCTAAACTAATGAGGTTAGGATTTTGTCTTTTTCGAAATACGTGCCTTTTATACCAAATAATGTACCATTTTTTTGGCCCTTCATCTTCAATACTTCTTGATTGTTTAAACAATTGTCATAAGTTGTTAATTAGCAAATAACTTCTTTTCGAAAGTTTGATCGACTTCAAACCATCTTTAAACGATAAATATTGATGTCGGGCATAACCTCAATAGAAGTCCGCACGAATGCAGCTTTTTACTTTAGTTTATTTAAAGTTTGAATTAATTTTGCAAATAAACAAATGGAATATCTCGACTCTGGATAAGCGTATCGAAATGGGGTTTTGTGCATATGAAAGTGCTTGGAAAAAGGAAAATTTTAAGACAGAAAGAACTCTAATTTGTTTATTAACAACTTTTGGATACAAAGTATGGTGCAAATGAAAGCTAACAAGTTTTTCCCTCAAGCACAAAAAGTTCTACAAAAAATATCAATCCCTGAAGAGTTATACGCGTTTTGACCCTTAAAAAGATCTCTCCCGAAACGTGAAAATAGTAAGATTTGACACGCAATGGAGTGGCGGGTTCGATCCTCGGTGTGGGCAATTTTTTTTTTCGTCAAATTTGCTCTTTTTTCATGTAACCAAGTATTTCTTATGATAATAAGTGTTGTCTGAGAAATTTTTAAAAACGTCGTAAATATTTTTTTTTTGCAATTTTCATTAAATAAATGGCTATCTTGCAACAAACATATGATTGTTGATTGACCGGCTCGGTGGCGCAATGCGCGTTTGGCTTGCGACCACGGAGTCCCGGGTTCGAATCCTGGCCAGAGTATGGATGTTTAGTGGCGTTTTTAATGTGTTACCGAGATAGTAGCAGTGAGCTAGACCGCTATTGGGTGGCACAACATGTCTAGTTATCTATCCTGAGTTCAAGTCTCAGCTGCGGTAGATGGCAATATCGCAGGGAATGGTTGTTGTGTTGACGTCTATGTGTACGTGTCCTGGTTGAGTGGTGGAATAGCATTAGCTAAAATTCCGCCAGGGCGTTAATATAAATAAGACGATTAAATAAATTGTTCTTGTCCAACGAGGGTTTATCGGTAGTTTTTGTTTTTTTTTTTAATACTTTTTGTGAAAGAGAAGGCTTATTTTACTTTATTTGAGGGGGGTGCCGGGCGAAAAGAGACCAAAAATAAAAAGGAAACATTTATTTTTCACTTTTTTCTTATAATGAATAAAGTTCACGTCTCATGAAAAAACACACACTTTGTTATCTGTAAATGAGAAATGATTTAACTACTTTAATTGCTTTATTATTTTATATTTCGTCGTGCCTGGCGCCAAACTATGCGTATTGAAAATATCTTTCGATTGAATCAAGATTTTTTCAGATCCGTCAAACCGTTTTCATTTTATTAAATAAAGCCGAAAAAAAAAATTGTTTAAACAGTTATTTGACCATGAAGCTCGCGGTTTAGGAACATTTTTCATAAGAAAATCTTGTTCAGCGGAATTTTTCCTATAAGAATCCGTGGCTAACTCAGATGGCATAGAAAATTTTTGGGAAAAATCCCAGGCAGACTGGCCTCGCCTATTCAAGATGAAGCGCTCCTTAGCTATTTGAGGGAAAATCCGTTTCAAACAGTAGGAACGCTGTGTTCATGACAAATTATCCAGCAACGAGGTCAACAGCTAGCCGAAGGATAGGAAAATCGGAATTAAAAAACTGTACAATTGCCAAGAAGACCATATTAACAGAAGAACAGAAGCAAGCCCGCATTCTGTTCTGTTTAAATCATCTCTATCGTCCGTTGGAGTTTTGGACCAATGTTGTGTTTACCGGTAAAAAAGTTTTTCGGTCTTGTAATATCGGACATATTCGGGTGTACCGGTACCGTCCTGCAAATATCAGGTTTCACGAACGTTTCGTGTCTCCGCAGAACAGGTCCGGGCGATTTTCCGTTGTTTGCGCATGGATTAGCGTACATGGCCCTGATGTAGCGTGGCGCATTATGGGTAATGGACAGGTTTATAGGGATATTTTGGAAAACGTTATGCTTCTTTCGGTGGAGCAATTATATCGAAACAACACCTTAGTTTATCAACAAGACAACTACTCTATTCAAACTGCCAGGATAATTACTCAATGGTTTGGGAACAATAGTATTGAACTATTACCCTGGCCTTCGCACAGTCCAGATATAAATCCAATTGAGAACGTCTGAAATGAAGAAGAATTTTGGTCGGCCATTGAAAAGTGCTGGGAAGAGCTCAGAGAAATAGAGAACTACTGTCGTAAACTAATTGCCTTTATGCCAACAAGATTTAATCGCATCTTGGAAGGAAACGGAGCCATGACGAAATATTAGGTTGCATTATTTACACAATAAATACAATCGCAGTTATGTGCAGTCGCATCTGTGAATTTTTCATCGTCAATTTTTACATTTGCTATAAATCAAAATCATTCCCATCGAATGGTGCAGAAAAGTAAAAAACACAAACATACGTATGTTTTTCTTCTGGATTAACACTATTCAAATACCTTGCTTATGACGTTTCACAATCAATGCCAGTTTTTTATAACCTATATGATAATAAAAAAGACTGATTCACACCACTCAATATTAGTAAAAAGTGGATTACTTTCTTTTTCAAGTGTACGGGCGATTTCATTGCACAGAAGTGTACTTATAGTATTGACTATTGAACTTTGGCGAAATTAGGCCAAGTTTAAGGTCTTCTTTACGACTTACATTTCTCGATTTATTATGCTTATTACGTACATAAACAATTTTAGAAAACGCCAATTAAATGCCACCCGACCTATATGAATGTTGCTAAATTTTCCTCATAAAAATGTCGGCATCGGCAGCTCGAAGAGACATTCTATATGTTTCTCGGCCTTGCGGTTATTTGTTGTAATAGGCTATACCACCGCTTACTAATCAGACAGTGTTGTTAATGCCTTTGATCTTGACTAGCTTTTAGGTAAATTTGTAATGAAAATTAACATAACTGGGTATGACGATCTTTAGAAACACAAAAAGAAATAAAGATAAAGTATGGAATCAATTTTATTTTATATCTGTATGTAGTATTACTAGTTTTCCAGAAAATAGCACTTATTGACTAAAATAACTAGTGGTGTATGCATTTTTGGTTTGACCAAAGATTCTTTGGCATATTCTATAAAGAAGTCTTACCTACCACATCATCAACTAATTTAAGTGCACTTGATTATCTTTTAACCAACTTTCTATTTATTTTTCTTGTCAGTCGAGGCCAGTTAGAGGTATCTCTTGAAGCAAACACTTGGTTCATGCCGGGTGTACACTAAATCTACAAAACGAAACAAAATATCTAAAAAAAGTAGAACTTTCTGAAAATAGCATAATCGACACTCTCGCTCGCATTATCGAAACAAATCTTCGACGAAAGTAAAATAATACATACATATTTGTGCCGATTTGATTCTTATAAAAGAAATTAAGGACTAATCTGGTATGCAAAATGAAAACTGTGCCCCGAGGGTGCCCACTTTACATACAAATATAATTATATAGAAAAAGTTTACTGAGCCATATGCCCGATCCCATGTTAGAGATACATATAATTTACTACGCCAAATTTACATGGCAGTTTCGCAAGTAGGTTACGCCCGACCCTAAAAATTAGTCACTCCTAAAATTACTGTGACCTTGTAGGGGAAGAGAAACATAAAAACTAATTCATTTTTTGTGGTTTATGAAGACGCTTAATTTCATGAAAACCTACGCAGAGTCATTTCGTCAAACCAATTAAAAAATTCCTACCCGACTACATGTGTTGTTTCAACAAAAATAAAAACAAAGCGGACTTCAGTAATTTTACGTAATTTAAATGGATGCACTTGAGAGATTATACACGGTGTATCTAAGGTACATATAGAGGCTTTAGCAATAATTTATAGGGTTTCATTCAGAACTATGTAACAAGATTTAATTATATACAAGTCTACTCTCTAATAAGCGAATAGTGAGAGATTTATGAATAGGTATTTTATTATAATGAAAATGTTGTCAATAATATAACAGTAGTTTTTATTTCCCTTGGGCAAAATGGAACAAATAAAAAATGTTTTTAAATATGTGGTGTTGTAGTATTTAGGAGGGATGAGAAAGCTCTTTTAACCGACTTGAGGTTCTCAGTTCGGATCTATGTTTGTCCTTGTGCATGTACACAGTGTCATTAAGAGATTAAATCATCTTTATTTAGGAAACCATTAAGAGTATAGCTAGGAGATTGTGTATTTATAGTGCCTTATCTAATTAAAATATTTTTATTTTTCGTTCACTTCTCTTTATACAGGACAGACAACCACCTTCACTATTTTAAATGGAACACCCTCTATGTTTTTACATTTTTAAATACTACGATAAATTCTAATGCTATTTTATATGGAATACGCTGTAGGTATCGGAAATTGCGGTTTATGTGGTAAACTCTTATTATACTCTTCATAAATACAAAACGAAGAGGATACTGCCCAAGGAGCATAGAAAGAAACATTTCAGGTAATATGTCGAAACATATTTTTCGACACGACACATTTTATAGGCACAGTTTCGAAACATAGTCCACACTGTGTAGGACATATGCCCAAAGTGGTGATGAAAATGTGTACTAACTTGATTCCAAAATGTGCCCAAAACTGTTTCCAAAATTTGTCTTGTATGCGTCGCATGTTTACTAAATGTTACTGTAATGAAGCTAATATATAACTAATATGTTTCTTATTGTTTCCAAGATGTTACTTGAATGTGCCTTACTATGTGTAGTTACAAAATTGACACAAATAAATCTAAATTGTGCCTACAACCACTTTGTGGTGTCCAAATTATTAAAAACCAGACTTAAAATCGACACAATGCATTACTCTTTAAACATTAGGACAAACAAACACATGGTATGCAGCGATTTTATAAAAATTACGTTACACAGAAGTAATCAGTTTTTACATGTAAATAACTAAAGTAAATGACCCAAAAAAATCCCATTTTCTCTGTCAAATGTGATGAGATACTCATGAAAAATAAAAGCCCTAAAAAAATTGTGAAATTTATTTTCAATATTTAATTAATGATGGCAAGTAATAAATAATATAATTGTAATTTTAGGAAATAAAATTATTTCTAATATATTTTGTATGTTACAAGACAAAAAAAAGTGTATTTTATAACATTTTTGTGTAAAAACATGTAAATTGATAATTTTTAAAATAACTGTTTTTCTTAAAGCTCAGTTTTTCAATATGGATGCCCATTTATCTAAAGAAACTATGGCCGATTTGTATAATGTTTCTAAATGGAACCACAAATCCTCATTTGGAACGAATTTCACCCAAAATTTACCTGTACAGACACACAGACACAGCTACATATTAGACTCAAATTTTGACCATTTCATTAAATGTGTAGTAAAATGTGTCTATGTTGATATATACTCGCATATTTGACACAATTTGAACTACTGTGTTCACTACTGGTACAAATTTTGCTCAAAATGTTACTTATACGAAAAAGGTTAGATTTCACACTCAATTTGGAATTTCCAGCATCGCTTTCATTGGTGCATTGTAGCTGCAAATTGGCATTTCGTACTTCAACTACCACTATCAGTACTGAGGCTGCCCAGGTCAGAGTAAATAGCAGATTTCTTGTTATTTGATGGTATTTCTGTTGATAACAAAGGCAAAAATGGCCTTTGCTTCACCTCTTTCATATAAGTTAACAACTTCACTTGATTTTCTTGTACATGTTTTTTTACATTCCTATAGTATGTTGTATTATACACGTTTGATTGCTTCTTGAGTACTTTTGGCATTTTTTACAAAATAACCAGAGTATTCTGTTGTCAAAAATGACCTTCTAACAGCTGGTAGTGCACGCACACACAATTTATGCACAAAATGAAAGAAACGTGTCTAAAATTCAACCTTATGGAAACACGCGTTGGTGTAGACGCATTTAAGGCATGAAAAGAAACATGTGTTCCTAAAATATAAACATTTGGACACATAACTGTCCTCCTGGCTTCATTTCAGCAAAATGATGGATAAACGATTTTTAAACACATTTTAAGTACATTTTGCCCAAAGGGTGTCGACACGATGTATCCAAATTGTGTCTAATCTTCCCAAGTAAGCTCAAGAAACATTTTATGCACAAAGAACCGAAATGTTTCAATTTGAACACAGTACCTATTTTGACACAATATATCGTTAATGTGTCGACACATGACACAAAAAATATTACCATTTGGACCCAATTTCCTTCCTGACTCAAGTTTTAAGCTTTGTGTCGACAGAGTGCAGGCACACAATATGTTGTGCCCAGGTTCAGATACATTTTGCTCCTTGGGTGCATTCGATCGGCACATTTCTAAAACCGGTAATATTGCTCGTAGAGAAAAATGTTTCATATTACTGTATTGGAGATCGAATTCTGAACAACTTTCAATATGTCCGTTCGTCTGTCTGTCTGTCCGTTCGTCCGTCCATCAAGTTCGTTGGAGGCATGATAACTTAAGAACTGAAAGCCCCATTATCTTGAAATTTGGACAGTACATTCGAGTTAGCTAGAGGAAGTACCCTATTGTTTTTTAACAAAATCGGACAATAAATAAAGAAGTTACTAATTATTTAAATTTAAAAAAAATGTTTTTTTATGTTTTGTAACTAAACAAGAAATGTCTAAAACTAATATTATTTACAAAAAAAAACTGCGAAGAGTATCCTATAGGATGTGCAACAATTATATAAAAAATGCAGTAAATCAGCGAAGAGCATAATAATTAGCTTGATTTTAATTTTTTTTTACAGATGCTCACCTTTCGTGAACGAATAATACATCACACATATGGTAATAAGTCAGATTGAAAAGAGACATCTGCTAGAATGGCAGAGATTCAAGTAAATATAAGCAGGAGCAAAAATGATTATAAGGGGTGGTAAAAAATGACACCAAAGTTAAGTTTAAAATGTATTTAAATTTTTTGTGGCAATCCCAAAATACTTTTTTTTGTTAAGAAAAATAACCGTATGAAAAAAAAGCATTCGCATTTAAATATATGTGCTAATGCCCATGTCGCATAGTCCAATAAGCCCGTCTTCTTTCTTACTTATTGCATTGGAAAAACAATTGCTGGTTACGTACATTAGAGACTAAATACTGAAGAAAAACTCCCTTGGTTAACGCAATATCAGCCGGGGCAGTTATCAAATCTTGCGCTTTGACAAACAGATTAAATGGCAAAGACATGACAGTGGCCGCATTTCTAGATATAGATAGAACGTTTAATAACACGGCAACGCATGTTATTAATGATTGCATTGTTATACTATACAGTAGATTAAAGCTAGCCTAGTAATTGTCAGGGTACGAGCCTTGGGATGCCTAAAACTGCTAACGCTCAATGGAGTGTAAATTCTATTTACGTGAGGTAAGGCACTTAGTAGTCATTTTTGATCAAATACTAACATGAGTGCCCACATCCAAAAAGTCACAGAGAAAGCAACAATAACCCTAGAAAGTGCAGGCAGATGCGTGGAGAAAGTTGAGAGTTAAATCCCAAATTGACTCTCTGGTTATATACATGGGTAGTAGGACGCATGGTAATCTAAGCATAAGGCTATTAAGTGGCATACAAAGGTTTACTAGCTTGTGCACCATGGGGGCTATAAAAATATCTCCCATAGCTGCATTGAAAACACTTCTCGAAAGCCACCACTACTCATAGGTATCCATGGAGATGCTCGGACAGTGGCGCACAAGCTAATACTAGGCTCAACCCAGATAAGGCAGCAGTATGGAACAGAGCATCAGAAATTATACTCAGATCTGTGTTTGCGGTGAGGCTTGTATATCCATTGGTAAATGGGTACAAAATAAATCTCTGGCCTATCTCCAGGCCAAAAGGTTCACTAAAGCTGATCGACCAAATTTACGGAAGGTCTATTACGCCAAAAGAGAAAGGCCATTGGGATAATAGTGGATCTATTGGTTTAATATCCATATGAGTCTAATGGGTCTAGCAAAGGATGCAACATGCAGATTCTACCAAGAGGAAGAAGTACCTCAGTCCATATGCTATGCCATTGTGAAAGTCTAGCTGGTTTGAGATTTCACTTGGCGAGGAAAACCAAGGGTTGTTAGGTATACGAAGTGACCCTTATTTAAGCTCTGGAGTCTGATAGGAAAGACAAGTCTGGATCTGTATGCAGCCTTGTCTTGTTTATAGAACTCCACGGTTCTAAGGAAAACTAAAACTGGACCTCCATAATAGATCCACAGGTGGCCGCGGTGGTCAAGGCCAATCAGCAATCTTCTCCTTCTTGAATATAAGAGTTAAGTGAATTTGCTATTGTTTTCATTACTCTAACGTCAAATCTATTTACTACTCAATATCCAAATTGCATTCTGTTAGAGAATATATTTTGCAAAAAATTGAAATGTTGAAAACTTCTTCAGTTACCAAAAGTAAAACGTTTGGACAACAAAAATTAGGTTTTCATTTTTGATTGATTAGACGGGTATTTTGTAAATAAATTCGTTCTAAAATGAAGGTGATAAAAGGAATGCAAGGACTGGAAATTCGTATCTCCATAGATAGATTATGTTTTTAATTTTCCATAGGCTCCTTTTATTGCTGTTTGCAATATCCAATTAAAACAGTTTTTTTTCGTTTTATAATACGATCTCTCAGCATCAACAACAAACCCAGGGCTCAGGACTACCTGGAACTTCATAAACTATATGTAGTTCGACATTGCTTTACTATACATTACCTGTGGAAAATAAAAAAACTTTAATGAAACATATTCTTTATAGGATTTTGCAAACAGCGGAAAAAACTATATATGAGAACTAAAAGAAAAACTATATGTAAAAAATATTAATGGTATCTTTGCATTCTTTCGATAACCTGACTTCTGGTTATGCTAGCAAATCAAACATCCTAAAATAAATTGGTCGAATTTCTTATTTAACATTCTCATTATAACACTAGTTGGGGAGTTGGAGTTTGTGGGAGGGCAGTCACAAAGAGTGACCGCAGCACCTAGGCCCCATTGGACCCCTTGTACATCCTCCCGAGAGATACAAAATTCCACCTAGGCCTCCAACCATCCTAATCTTGTGAAGAAGGTGGTGATGCTGCCTAGGGGAATATCCCTCAAGTCGGCCTAAGTAGGCCAACGTTTTCCCAAAATGGATTCTGTGTTAGAGGAGACTGCCGGGCATTCACAGAGTACGTGTTGGACAGTCTCGTCTTCTTGTTCACAGCCTCTGCATAGGGGTGTGTCCTTTAACTTCATGTTATAAAGGTGCTTTCTCAGCTGGCAATGACCAGTAAGAATTCCTGTCGCGAAGCGCAGGTTCTTCCTGGACATTCCCAGGTAGGTCATCGTTGTATCCTTGTCGGGATATCTAAGCAGATCCATGGCCAACTGACAACTATGAGTTTCGTCCCACAGTTTTTTAAATTTTCTATGGGTGTTTTCTTTAATCATTAGCATTATTGCTGAGGTCGGCAGTATGTTAGAAGGGCCAGGTCCAAGTACACTTAGACTGGCTGCCTTCTTAGCCAGACTGCCAGCTTTCCTGTTGGATCTGCACTGTGCATGCCCTTTGACCCAGCATATAATGACACTGTTCATGCTGGAGGCACCCACAAGTGCTTGATGGCATTCCCATACTGACCCTGTTGTTATTTTGTGTCTCTGTAGGGCCAGTAGTGATTGTCTACTATCAGTGTAGAGTCTGATTGTTTTTCCCGTTATTTGTCTACAGGAAATTTTTCTTGCGGCTATGGTTATTCCCGCCAGTTCTGTTTGTGTTATACTGGCTTATTTGTTCATAGCCCATTTAATTGAATTTGCAGTTTCCTGGAGTATACCCCACAACCTGTTCCTTCTTTCTTTTTCGATCCGTCTGTGAAGATGTTAACTGTTCCTTCACTCATTGCTACTGTTGGTGTGTATTGCATAGGGTCTATCAAAGATGAACTGTGGAGAAATACCATCTGCGTGTACCTACAGAAGTGACATCTGTTTGATTGCCTCATTCCACAGCCTGCATCTGGTCGCTCCACATCCTATGTTTGACTGTATACCAACGGATTTGAGGCGTGCCATAGTAGTTAGGACCACCTCTTCTAGATATATGTCTAGTGGTGGCAGGCACAATATCACTTCCATTGCTCTTGTTGGTTCAGTTTCTTGGAAATGCTTAGCCTTTGAAACGTTTTTCGCCCTTATTCTGAGCTCAACATGAGGCACAAAGCCACTCATAAAGATGCTGCATGCAAAACCAAGGCAATATCCATGAATCCATCAAAAGCTTCCAAGAAACTGAATAAGAGATTTTATGAAAATGTAATCCATTAGAGTGAAAAAATTTTTAAGGCAAGGTAGGGTAATAAATTTCATTTTAGGCCTTTTTTCTCATTTTAACTGAATCTTCATACTGTAGGGGTCATGTAGATACTAGTTTAATCTGTTTAGCTGTAGGAGACTATGTTGGATGCTAGTGTTATAATGAGAATGTCAAATAAGAAATTGGACAAATTTATTTTAGGATTTTTGATTTGCTAGCATAACCAGAAGTCAGGTTATCGAAAGAATGCAAAAATTTCATTAATATTTTTTACATATAGTTTTTCTTTTAGTCCTTATTGATAGTTTTTTTTTCGCTGTTTGCAAAATCCTATAAAGAATATGTTTTATTACTATAAGCAAACAAATAATAAATAATTCACTTTTAAACAAACAAAACTTTGGTTTTAAACGCATTTAAAGATACCGGGTTGAAAGTCATTAAAATTGAGAATCACAATCAGAATTTCATATTATGATTCCCCTCAAACACAAAAGATGCATTATAGCTTGACACCTGGCAGAAATGCTATCTCAACCGCAAATGTAACAGCGTTTACGTTTTCATATGGTATGCTGATCCGCAGGAGGTATAGAAATGGCCGGGGCTGTTATCAACCCCACGGTCGTTACAACTAACTCATGCGAGAGGCTTCTAATTTTCTAAAGTCACGCGAGTCGTCGTCTATTTGGCGCCCGCATTGCCCACTATTGTTTCTCTTTAACTGCTCTACACAGTGAGCAAACCTTTTTTCGCGTTTTTTCACTTTACGTATTTCAATTAATTAAAAAGGTACTACTTGGATGCTGCACTGATTAATAATGTAGTGATTCTATGTTTATCCTTGATAAGCTCTGCTAAACTTGGACATCCTTAACCCTTCTTCTGATCTAAACAACTCCATTATATAGGATTTTCCAAACATGTGGGCAATACCTCGAGAAGGTATGGTTCTGGCCAAAACAATACTTAATGTGCCTGACGATTAAGTAGTTTACACAAACTCCAAACCACTGAAATACTACCCTCTAACACTATTCATCGCGCTCATCGCCAGGTATTTAATCCAAAATAAATTTAACAGTATATGTCATATTTTCACTAAACTAGTTTCATGGCTTGACAAATTCAGCCAATCCTGTCATCCTTACCTATGTCCAACCAGATATTGTTATTGCTAAGTTAAACTATGGTGAATTAGACGAAAACTGTTTAGATCTCTTAGTGAAATGGTACTTTATGGTTCTTAAATAGGTATCTTGAAGAACGCGGCTAGGTGGTATCGTATAAAAGCTCTCAATGAATTTGGTATTCTACAGGGGTCATTATTAGAGTCCCTGTTGTTTCTAATAAATGCATTAATGACTCACCTATTCTCTCAGACATAAAAACAATATCGTATGCATATGACACAAACGATTCTAACACTTACATAAATTACAATGCAGTATCCATAAATAACCGAGATGAGAAGAATCTAACAAAATATAATGAATGATCTGTTTGCAATGGACTATCAGTCAATAAAGCTGGGAACGCACGGAGAGCTATACTATAATATACAGGGTGTAATTAGTTTCATGTCATTAAGAAAAACTGGTGGTAGGCAACGACAAGATAAACAAGAAAAACCTTATATAACATTGGGTCTAAAGCTCATAGTTTTGGAGAAAAAAAATAAACAAAAATTTCGAAAATTTTCAATAAAATCTTTTGAGAATTGCTGGAATATTGAGGTAGGTTTAGATCGTCGCGCGTGTCTTTGCCTATGATACTCAATATTTGTGTAGACAGCTATAAAATGTCGGCGGTTTTTAGCGGTGCGGTAAATAAGATGAAAGACGTCGACGTTTTCTGAGTGTTTAGTAGATCTGATCTGAAGAAAACTATACTCTGACTCTCCCTTGCGCAATATTTTAGTTTCTGTGGGTGTTTCGTTATGTACACACGTCCAACCCGCCGTTCGTTGTTTTTGTTATTTTTTAATTTCGAGTCGCTGTGTATTTATAGTGAAGATTTATTTTATTGACTTCACCGTTCAAGTCGTTAAATTCTTGATTACGTACAGACACAACTTACTTCTTCGTTCTTTTTGTATTCCGTTTTGGATTTTGGAGCAAGTTTTTCTTTTATTTTTCTTTATTGACAACGTTAGTTGATAGTTTATTGTTTTTCGACGTAGAGAACTGTGTATTGATGCGGATGCAGAATTCGAATAACTTACTTAGGTGGTAAGCTTTTAACCCAGGACACTCATTTATGTTACAAACGTTAATAAATCATATTTAAATATTCTAAATTATAAATATTAATCCAATATTTTGTTCCAAATTAAAAGACACACATGTAAAGAAATGCTCTGTTTAAACTTCTACGGCCATTATTTGCTTGCAGTTGTGCAGGAAAAGATAACGAATTATTTACCTCTTTATAATTGCTTCAGTTCGGTTGAGGCGGTCCATCAAAGGCGGTCGATGATCCAAGGCCTTTGCACTTTTTTATGACAATTTAAAAGTTGTATAATTGGGAACTACAAGTTCGTTGACCAAGAAAAGCAGTGGTTCTCAATTATTTTCTACATTAATATTAAAAAATATTAAGAAAGTTCACCTAAGTCAGTTTTTTTCAAAGTGCCCCTAGAGAGAAAAGTCATAAAGGTTTTTTGTTTGTCTAGTCGGTCCCCATTACCAGTTTTTTTTAATGTCATGAAACTGATTACACCCTGTATATTATATGTGGGGTGGGATATAATACAATATTGTAGTAGCAGACCAACACACGAGCAAAGATATCTTATAATGTATTTCCCATAACTGTAGTTTTAAAAGTACAGTCGCGAGAGTTTCTCGTATACTTTTAGATTTAATTGACAGCTCATCAGAAGATGAAGAGTGCAACGAGACGTAAGAAGGGGCGAGATATATCATCAAATATCACACAGGCAAGCGATGTCGACCTATTTAAAAAAAACGTTGCCTAAGGAATCACTACTTCCACATCCAGATTTGTCATCCAAGTCATTTTAATAGAAACATCTTGACTAGTTATTTGCACTCTAGTATGTGGAAATTATTGATCATAGAATTTTAATAATATTTGGGGCAGATGTCTTAGAAAAATTTGAGGCGTTAGTTACGTACGTTAAAAATGCAGTTTCTAACTTGCTCTACTTATTTTCCCCTATTCACAACCTACCACCTCCCACACCGTCAACGGAATCATTTCAATCAGATCTCATTACAATACATGCATATACTAACTTTCAAGTGAATATCTCAATTTTATGTTATCAATCTCTTGGCTTCTAGTACATACACCGAATTTCAAATTTCTGTACCTTTACCAGCTTGCTTTACTTGTTTTTCCCTATTTACCCCTATTAAACCCCCAACCCGTCAACTGAAACACCTCTAAATATAATCTAGTTCCAGATGCCGTTATAATACATACGTGTACCAAATTTCAAGTAAATATCTCAATTTTATTTTATCAACCCCTTTAATAATGGAGTAGGGGTGGTGGGGGGTTGAAAAATATTATGAAGAAAGCTGAGGCCTTGACTTCTAGCACATACACCGAATTTGAAGTTTCTGTACTCTTACCAGCTTGCTTTACTTATTTTCCCCTATTTAACTCCCAACCCTTCAACGGAATCATCTCGAAATATAATCTAGTTCCAGATGTCGTTATAATACATATGTGTCATACCAAATTTCGAGTGAGTATCTCAATTTTATTTTATCAACCCCTTTAATAATGAAATAGGGGTGATGGGGAGGTGGAAAAACATTATTAAAAAAAATTGAGACTTCTAGTACATACACCGAAAATTTAGGCTGCGGTAACAGAAAATGTGAGAAGATCGGTGACGGGCGGTTAATGAGACGGTGATACGGTAAACGGTTGGTGAGTAGTGCCGATGGCCGAAGGCGATAAAAGCGAGCAATAGTACAGACAGTGCACGGATACCAGGAGTAAGTAGGCACTTACCAAGTAGGTACTAGCGCAAGTGGAAACGAATAATCCCACATGCGCATTAGTGATGCTGTGGCGGACGAATAACGGTTGGTTATTGTACTTGTCAACCTATTTATGCCGTTCTATAGCGCTGATTGTCAGCTGGGTAGTTAGCATATGGGTAACGTTCTCGCTTAGAGCGCGAGATGTCCCGGGTTGCACTTCTGGACACACTGAACTTTTTTTTATTAACAAAAAATATTTCATTTCCCAACTCTAAGCACTAATGCCCGTGGGGGATTATTTGACTCCACTTGGTGTCTAGACATTAGTCCAAGTTGGTACTTATAAACTTTACTTACTGCCTCCTGCTGCTGGTGGGCACGGTGCTACTGGTAGTTTCGAAATCGACTGCTTGGGGAGGACGGTCGGTGTGTACTGAATGCTAGCTTGCGGAAACTAGAATAGACTATAGAGCTGCTAGAGTGGGGAACTGGGTAGTCGGAATCCGCACCAGTTCTGGGAAAATAAAAGCTGTCTTACCTACAAGTTCCTCTACTTACTACTCCTTACACACGTCTATCCTCGCGGTCGGTCAGGCACCAACTGAATTCTCCAGCAAATGGTGCACTATACTTGACGGGAGGCAGACTGATTCTGCGCAGGTGCATGTTTGCAGGCGATGGTTGAAAAATAAACTGCTCACACTGAGTCTCCGGTACAGACTAAATAACTAATTGAAATAAATATAAGTACGTGGTACATGGCAAACTGCATTGCACACGCCTTTACATTTTCATGGATTACCTAGCCTCTACAATTCCAATACAATATAATATAAATATATAACTTACTTAATATTAAACAAACAGAGATTTGAGGTGCAATTTCCATAACGAGAAATGCTTCGTTACAAGCCCTATACAGATTTTCACCCACGGGGTTTTTATATTATCATTATTTACTTATTTATTGTTTGCTTTTATAATAAAAAGTTGTCTTTAATTAAAATTTCCATAAATTAAGCAAACATTTGTATAACGGAATCCACAATGCTACGAAAATCAGTCTCTAAATAAGGTCAAGTCAGAGAAAACCTAGTGTGTAAGAAACTCTTATATATACTTACTTGTTTGTCTTCAGTATAATCGATCACGTTTTTCTTTAATTGCCACTTCTATTTTTATCAATAAACTAAATTTATGTCCACAAAAACAAATATTCCAGCCCATTCAACTGCCAAGAACTGAACATTCAATTAACCGAAAGATTTACAATGCGGTTTTCTGTCGGCACAGATCTTAAAATACTATTCGCAAAAATGATAACAATGATTTATAATTCCAGTTAAAAATAATTGTTCCTTAATTTCTGTGTTCATTTTAATTTATGGCGCGTCAGTTATTATAATTATATGACCCAGGACACGACTTCAAGAGTTAATGGTCCACTGAGAGTGTTTTAATTATACATTCTTGTATAAGACCCAATACTACGGGCATGTAATAGAAATGTTCTCTTTGCTTAAATTGTTCTTCAAAAATAATTATGAATTTAAATATTAATCGAATAACAAATAACTAATAATGACTATTATCAGCAGAGCCCGGCTCAGGGGTAGTTATGACGTAAAAGCCAGAGTCGGCTTTGCGCAATATGAACTATATAAACATTTTCATGCGCAATAATACAATATTTTACCATATGATTATATCTAATGAATTCCGTAATATTTAAAGGTAAATGGCCCCGAAACGGTTATAAATCATACCTACTTTGATGCACTTATTGTTGGATGCACAAACACAAACGCCTAGTAACTATACCTTATTAGAATAATAAAAATATATTATTTGCACTTGTTCTAAATCGTCCTAAATAAAACTTCGGCGCCTGTCACTGAATATCCCACTTGTGTTGTGAAAAAGGATCGTTCAACCGTTCAACGTCTACCGATGTAATCGGCGCATATTTAAAATAAGTATAGTTTCTTATAGATGGCAGATTTATGTCCGGCATTGAACAGTTCACTTTTCCACGCACAAAAATGTTGAAAAACCGGGGTTGTTTCTTAACACTGTTATGTATCCAATTTGTATTTCGCTCAGCAATATCCCCTGAGACTCTAAAAATATATTGACGTAGATCAAATACCTGTAATGTTTATTGCATCAATTACTGTTTACTGATCTGTTTTCGGCTTACGTTGAACGTTGCGTATAGCTAGAGGGATCCGTGAGAAATATCCATGTAAATATGCTAAATTTTAGTTTTTATGACGTTCAGATGAAACTTGTTTTAAAATGTTCAAATTGCATGTCCACGAAAGTGTTTTTTCACAGCTGGCACAGAAAAGTTCTACACCGTTAAACCGCAGTTCCAGAAAATCTTTAATCTACGAAAGTACTATTTCATTTAATGGAAAGCCACTCGACGCTATAACAAATCACGACACATTTACTTCTATCAAATGTACTGACAAGTCTTAGTCTGTAGTGTTGACTCCATAATGCGTATATGCATATGAAGCAATCTCACATGTCATTGGTCATTGTGTAATAAATTAATAATAATTGTTGGACCTTTTTTATTTCAAATGCTTTCTGTATGTTTGAAGTCTTCTGCAAAATATAAAACGCAATCTGCTGTTTATTTTACTATTATTATTGTTTATCGTATCCTATCTGCTGTCGTAAAAAAGCAGAAAGAGAGTGACAAGCGTGGCGGTGACTTTGTGGTGTCGAAAATTCTCCTTATATCTTTTTAAATTATAGTGCCTTATATTATGTGCACAGATAAAAATTATATTTAAAATTGAAAATTGTTTAATATAGTTGGGAAGAAACATATGGGAGATGTTTACATTTCCTTAACTGATACAAAAAGTTGAAAAGTGCCGAGTTTTTTGTTTTCGATTAGACAATCAGACCGACGCGCGACGCTGCAGGTATATGTAATGTGCGGCCGAAGTCTGGTGTTTTTTATCCACCAGTTTCAGTAAACATCTCTTACATCTACTTGCTCAACTATACCAAATAAATAATTTCTCCAAAGCAATAATAAATTATTTATTTATTATTTTATGAGTTTTATGAAATACTTTTTATTTCTCACCGCAAAAGTAGGTATTTGTTTCCTATAAATAATGTATTTATTTGCTTATGTGAATCATACAAAACATTATATCTGTGTGTGGAGACCGTCTCTGGCATAACTACTTTTGCGCCGGGCTCTGATTATCAGTATGCAGATGAGTTTAGTAATGTGATTATGAATAGTGGTTTTGATTATTAGTTTCTTTTTTTGTCTTTATTGAAGTGAAGACAGTCACTGTGATACAATACATACATTACATACACCTAAATTAGAAAACCGTAAAACCCCGAATTTCTCGATCATATTTGAAGAGGTGGGAGCAGAGGAATGGCTAAGCATTAACAAACAAAAAAATGTTATTTTTTTACTATTGTTATACTTCCACTACACTACGTTGGATGTAGAAATAAAACGATCCGGGACATTCTCAATAAATCAGGGTTGGATTCGAGCGGAACGTGTGGTCGAATATTTGAAGGAAACAAAAGATATGAAATTGAATTATAGATGTGACGTTTTATGAACAATTGAAGCAAATGGAGATGCCAGCTGGGGAGGAGATAAAATTGCTATCCAAAAAAACCGCTGCCTAAGGAATGACTGCTTCCACATCCAGATGTTACCCTATATATAATTATTTGTCCTCCACCCCTTCAAAGGAATTATCTCAAAACATCATTCAGTTCCAAACTTCATCTCAATAGGTATGAAAGTGAAAGAATGGAAGGGCTGTGACATAACAGACTGTGAAACACTGAAAACGTCAAAGGAGAACTAAACTTCGTCTGATCTACACTAAAACTTTTTCAGCTCCTGTAGAATACCAACATTACACTTATGTCGATTTTCATCACAATCAGTTCGCTTATTTGTCCTGAAAGTTCTAAAAATCTATGTATTCCTTGCACATAATGATCCCTAATAATTATTCCCCTTATGACAATTAAATTTTACAAAAAGATTTAAACTTGGATATTACAACCGTATTATATACGGCAAAATATAGAGATATTTCGACATAATCAGCTACTATCAGCAGTGTTTCGAACTCGTTGTTCCTCATCAGTAATGCATCTTATCTTGTGGAAGAGGATAAGAATCCCATATTATTTTATTGCTTTTCACTGCTTTCACATAAAAAAGGAATGGTTTTAAATATAACAAATTCGCACAAAACGTCCGTGCGATATCCATATACGATCGTTTGCGTTCCACGTGGGATGATCGTAGTGAAATATCTCTCGGACGTCTCAGGTTGTGATTGATCCCACAGAAACATCCCTGAGACTTTTGATAGGGGACGTCCCTGCACAGAATTGTTAAGAGAAACCCTGAGACATCCCGAATACTGAAACAGCCTTGATTAACTTCCCAAGGACTTAAGAGAACGGATGTTACTGGTCACTTTTATAAACACGAAAGAAATATAAAAATACAAAAAGCTCCATAGCAATAGAGTATAGTAACACCATATAACTAACATAACCTCAAATTTTACGTTTTTGTAAGTTTATCCTAATTTTTAATGTCTTTATTCGCATTCAGCAGCGCTGATAATTATTAACAATTAGATAGCAAAGTAAATATCAACCTAACCTAACATAACCTAAGAAAATCACATAAAAGATTAAATTATTATAGGAAAAAGAAGAAAAACATTATTTCTGCCATCAAATCAAACCTGAAGTTGTGAAAAAATGCATTAATCGTTACCAAATATTGAAAAAAGTTCAGTGGGTCTAGGAGTTGTGAACCCGGCACCTCTCGCACCCTAAGCGTGAACATTACACATATGCCAACCACCCAACTAATAATTTGGCGTATGGCGCAATTGACAAGGTGATACAATAACATATCGTTATTTGTGCGGCGCGGCGGTTCATTATTTAATTGCTTTTTTTATTTTAATGTCCTGACGCAGTTTAGCTAATGCTACTCTACCACTTAACCAGGACAGCGAAATGAGGTCGCCCATCCAAGTGATGGACTCGATTACTGATTCACAAATCTTCCACCGCGGGTTCAGCAGTCACTTCCAAATACTGAAAACTATTTTTAATCCTATAAATGTTAATATATACATCTTTATCGCAACTTTATTAGAAATAGGCTTAACAATCGGTCGGTGACCGCTGACCTATATTTCCCTTAACCTTAACATGCCTAATTTGTATATATTTATATTTCATATCTCAGGGCGAATTAAACAAAAAGAAGGGCATTCTACAACCACTATTTATAGCAAACATTAGAAAATTAAGTATAATCTTTGACTATAATGCAAACAGGAGTACTCCTGTCTACATTAAATGAAAACTATTTTTTTCTAAATTGGATTTTAAAACATCCAACTCCCGTCATGCGAGGATATTTTTATTTTTAACAGCCATATGAACATAAAATCCATTGCTTAATTGAACAAGATTCACTTTTCGCACCATTAGTATTGTATAGAAAGCTATTGCACTTGCTTTTATTAATGCACAAATTGTACGGTTAAGGCTAAAAGGGAATATTATCCTTAAACCGGACAATTGCAAATATTAAATATACTCTTTAAAGCAAAATTCACATGAAGGGCAATAGTCCTGCGTGATGTACCACCAAGGGTAAGGTCCACGGTTCAAATCCCACAGCCGAGCCGGTAAGTGTTTAAAATGAATAAAAACCGAAAGATTTATAATATTCTCAAGTAAAAAAATATTTTTAAGTAACGATTAAAATATGTCATGTCCTAACATTGTCTCAAACGTGACCTAAAACAACGTTGTTGCGACGTGACACGGCTAGCCCATCCAGTCCCAAATAGTTGCCCTGGACGACCCTATGCGGTTTTGGGATGTCCGTAGGACGTTTCAAACGTCCCGGTTTTGGGACGTCCCAGAAACAGCCTTGTGTTTACGGGGTATACTTTTCACTATTAAAGTGGGACATCGAACACACAACTAATTTTGTCACTTTGCAAATAAATTTGAACGATTTATTTTGTTTGACTTAAATATCCATCTGAGAAAAAGTTTGTTCATTTTTCTATAATAAATCAATGTAGGATTTAAAATATGCACTGTAGGTACCATATATTTCAGTTAGTACCTATATAAATAATTCATATTTATGGATGTAGTTTTATCTGACTAGCAAATATAAATAAAGATGTAAATTATACACATTATAAGTAGGTAGGTAATAACAAACAGACATGGGAATATTTTGGGGTACCTTATGCACTTCTACAGAACGCGTTTCTTATCTATATTTAAAGAGCCAAGTAAGCAAATGTTGTGTAGGTATCACTACCGTGATAAATATGAAAATATACTTTTATATTTATTATTAGTGGCGCAGATGCCTAGTACCTACCTGCCTTAAAATGACTGGTATATTTATGATTCAGATAATTATTTAACACTTAATTTTGCAGGTTATAATAAATATAAAGAGAAAAATATCGTTTCCTTAGTCGAAACTTAAAACAGTCTAAAAATTCAGGGAGACTGAATCTTTTTGTGTAAATCTATGATGAAGTTTCGTAAATGTCGCTTATTTAAAAATAGAAACGTAATAGCATAATACAAAGGTTACATATACCTACAAAGTAATATAGGTCAGCTATGTAAAAGGGTACTTTTCTATATTTTGCTATTGCATATATATTATCGATTTATCATTATGCTGACTGGGAATACTTACATTTTACAAATGTTTTACTTGGGTAGCAAACCGTTTACTTATATCGTGTTTCTGTAATCACGACCGTGGTCAAAAAGATAGCTAAGTATTTTATTTTCGAATTATCCAAAGATGACAAGACAATATATCCAAAATATTTTGCCACAAAAGTATAATATGGCCGAATTTAAATTGTTTCATGCATATACCTGTATATGGTTTCATACAATGTTAGAAAAGCGCCTGAAGACAGGAAAATATATTTTCGAAACCCTAAAGCAGCTTATAGTGTACTTTCTTATTTACTGTATCGTGTAATAGTGTTGTAATAATAATTTTTGAATTAAGTACATTTCCCTAAAACAGTTTATCTTATATATATATCTATATAAAAAATAAAATTTTATTGGAATTTCTTCTATACCTGCCCTAATGTATCTGCTTAAACTGTATTGCCATCTAGCATAAAGTAGAGGTACTACTTAGTTATTTTGATGATGAGGACCCTGTAAATATAATAGGTTTATTTTTACAAGTGCTAAGACCGTTTGCAAACCATCTGGAGTTTACCCACAATGATTTTTAAAGACGGATACAGACGTAACAGTTGAACGATATGCATGCGCAAATTTATTGTACAAGTATACTGGAACGTGTGTATTATAACACTTGCACAAGTATTGTGACTGTACAAGTGGCATGAGACTTGATGAAATTCTATATTGTATATTTTCTTACTTTTTATTGGGTATTTTGCCACTGAAAAATATTTAAAAATTTTAATGAAAAAACCTCTGCGCCAAACGGATCAGACAGAGGTTGGTTCTTGAGTACTTGACTGTTTCAAAAAGTCTCACACCTACAGTCAAGTACTCAAGAACCAACCTCTGTCTGATCCGTTTGGCGCAGAGGTTTTTTCATTAAAATTTTTAAATATTTTTCAGTGGCAAAATACCCTATAAAAAGTAAGAAAATCTGAATATGCCACAAATAAACAATTACATACAATATCTATATTGTATACTTGTACATGTTGGGTTTGCGCAAGTTTACCTGAGCGCTTGAGCGTGTGATTCATGCCATTTTTATCCTTGACTGTCACTGCACAACTGTTCAAGTATACTTTTACGTGTGGCGGCGATACAGATTTCAATATACTTGTACAATAAACTTGCGCATGTATACCGTTCAAGTATGCAGTTTTACGTCTGTAGCCGCCTTAAGGCGGCTACATGCTAGAGGTGTTTTAAAATCTCATGAGCTGTGACCTTCATATGCGCACAGACATAGTCCCTCCTGTCGACTCAGTTACACTTCTTAAAATTATTATATTTATTGTTTACAATTTATCCCGAGCTCTTGTTTATGTATACAACAATTCAGCCGCCAGTGTCTTCAAAAAAATTCTTATAAAGCAGAATGAACTTTGGCTTTTGCGCATTTCGCGGCTCATAAGATTCTGAAACACCTCTACCATGCTTGAATGGTATGCATGCGCATATGCGCAAGTCTATTGTACAGGTATTCTGGAACGTGTGTATTATAATAAGTTATAACACTTGCACAATTTTTATAATACACACGTTCCAGTATACTGTAGCCGCCTTTAGCGGCCTAAAATCGGTGTGGACAAACTCCTGATAGTACGGGAGTCCATGGACAAGTGGTTTCGACGTTTCGAGTATCTACCGCAGTTGCCGCCGCTTGGTAGAGATGTTGTACCTAGGCATCTGTACTCTGTAGCTAGAGGTGTTTCAGAATCACATGAGCCGCGAAATGCGCAAAACGCAAAGTTTAATCTGAGTAATAAGTATGTTTTTGAAGACACTGGAGGCTGCCTTGCTGTATACATAAACAAGAGCTCGGGATAAATTGTAAACAATAAACATAATATTTTTGAGAAGTGTAACTGAGTCAACAGGACGGATTATGTCTCTGCGCATATGAAGGTCACAGCTCATGAGGTTTTAAATTTTAAAACACCTCTACCACCCCCCAACGGCTGGTAACGTGACCTTCCTCTCATAGAGAAATAGGCAAAAGAACAAAGGGCCACTTAAATTTTTTGGGATTTTTCTGAAGAAATAAAAGATTAGGGAAATTCTTGGGCGAAATTATTCTCTAAAAAATGGGCTTTGGGCAACAATGAGCAACTTTTGCCTCTTGGAGTTTTCCTGTAAAACGCTTCCTTCACCCTAAACTAATTAAAAAAGTTTGTGAATTAGGTATTTTATCAATTTTATATTTATAGAAACAAACCTATTAAAAAGGAAAGGACAGAAACGTCAGAAACATTAAAACATAACCACAAAAATACAGAATGTAAAATGTAACAGAAAGAGTCACATAACCTCATAAATCTGTGAATTTTAAATGTTTGATCGTTTGATCTCATAACTGATGAGAAATTGTTAATTAACTAACAACATCTGACGCTGCGGTAGCAGAAAATACGAGTGGATTACAAAACAATTGTAGGTGTAAACTTCCTGTTTTTTAACAACAAAATATGCAAGTTGAATACTTCTACTGTATAATTAATATGAAAACTGACAGGTATACTAATTATAACTTTTGTATCGAAACAAGAACTTTGGTTAATTAATACATAGCTTACAAAACAGTTTGTTATTGTAGCTACATTACCCATAATATGTTTTAACTTTCCTGTTTAAGTTTAAACAGAAAAACATAATTATTCATCATATTAATTATAATATTATGTATAGTAGACGTAAGAGATATAGTGAGGCCATCAAAGAGGTGCCGATAAAGCAGTTAAAGCCGACAAAACGACCAATAAAGGACACCACCGCTCTTGCGCTTTCTGCTTCTTCGTATCCCTATATGTATTTCGTTTACTATACCATAAATATAACTCTCCTAATAAGTAGAGAATCAAAACAGTTATATAGTCTTCTACTGGTTCATGAGGAATTTAGTACAATATGTAACACGTGTTGAAAATATCAAAATGATATAAGTATAACTTACATATCCTAAATCAAGTCTTTTTTACAGGTTCTTACTGGAAACGTGAATCCATATCTTGAAACCAAAAGACAACTAGATCCTCCATTATGGGCAAGCAAAATCCGATTCTATCCATACAGCTACCACAAAAGGACAGTTTGCATGAGGGTGGAGTTGTATGGATGCCGATGGACAGATGGCGTAGTTAGTTACAGCATGCCTCAAGGCGACAAAAGAGGACTGAACTGGGAATTTTATGATTTGGGGTAATTAACAATTGTGTGTGTTCAGAGCAGGGTTGTTCCTAGATACTTCGTCGCCTGTTTGTGGGACCAATAAAAGCACCCCATAGGTGCTCAATAATAATGAATTTCAAGTACCTATTTAAAAAATAATTTATATCACTATTATATATTTTGTAATTCTTTGTTGAAGAATGAAGCTTGTGATCTTTATTTAATTCGCCGATCTCATTTTTGGGAGGCTGCACCTAAATATCTCATCATGATTAACATTTACTGCATAAGCAGTTAGATATATAAAATTTCATGAATTTTG
Organism: Stenurella melanura; assembly: GCA_963583905.1. Taxonomy (NCBI): domain Eukaryota; kingdom Metazoa; phylum Arthropoda; class Insecta; order Coleoptera; family Cerambycidae; genus Stenurella; species Stenurella melanura. Next base: position 71,993,179 of record OY757309.1, read on the forward strand.
AGATTTGTGAAATTTTCAATGTTGCTTAGTTTTCTGACAATTTCAATGTTCATCTGAAATTTCGGAAATATAAAATTAAATGTAGTGCCACGAAACTTTCGTGAAATATCAATGAATTATTCTACGAAACTATGAGACTTTCATTTACTGAAATTTCATTGAATAGTTCTCTGCTGTATGAGTATATATTTGTTTTATATTAGGATTTTCCTATCTGAATGAAGATAAAGACTAAAGACTATAAAAGACTAAAATTATAAAACAGAATTAATAAAACATGATAAACCCATTTCTGAAACTGGTCTTATGAAGCTTTATTTTTCAGTAGGTACGTTTCAATTTTTTTATAAACAGAAATGTTGTTGTTTTTATTAATAAGATTATAGCTTAAGAGTGAACAAGGCCTAAAGATCAGTGGGGAAAGAACGGTAACGCGCCAAGTTCAAGGAAATCTCCCTAATAAGCAAATTTTAGCCAAAAATATTTTTCAACAATCCTGTACTATTTATTTATGTACAACTTACACTTATTTTCAGTTGAATGACATCACCCAATTTGGCAAAAATAGCTTATTGTTAATCATAATTTTAGTACTGTTTTAGTAGGTGGAACCACTTACAATACAATTTAAAATTTAAGATGAGACATTCAAACACTACTTCATTCGCACTATCTTAATCCTAATATAAAATAAACTTTGATATTCTACACTTATTGAATATACCTACTTATAAAACTAGACAGCCATAGTAGTCGTTAGCGCCATCTAGGAATGTAGAATTCAAATTGTCACCTTGCTCGCTCTTAAGAATAAATTCGTAAGAATAATAACAATGTTAATAAATGTATTTAACAGACTAAGAAAAACAAATTTATGACTTATCACTGCGAAATATTCATAAAGAAGTCTCAGGCCAGTCGTCATAGACATGCCTTGCTCTGGCGAGAGCCAACACCTCGAACCTGCACCCTGCAAGTGGTTCGGGATGGCTGGCATGACAGTTCCTTTAAGTTGGGAACAAATCTTTCGACTGGTGTTTGTTGTAATCGAAACCAAGCGTTTTGTGGTAAAATGTATTTTTTTTGGACACGTAACGCACAAGGCTTGCATTTCGTAATCTAGCGTTCGGCGAGAGAGATATAGTTCGGGGGATAGCTGTTGATTTGCAATCTGATTATTCTTATGGAAATAAGAATTCATAGATATGATTGGCAGAAATATTTCGTTTCGATATTCTACTCTCTAGAAGCATACTTTAGACTACAATACTAAGTTAGATAAAATTGCATTATGTGATATATACCTGTGTAGTTTTTTATAAAGTTTTTCTTAATAATGCAAAACAAATTGGGATCTAGTGATTATAGGAATGAAACATCGTAATCCTATACCTAAAGTTTAGACAGCATTTTTTGCATTCCCGATCTTGCACTTTTAAGCTAACATCTAAAACAGAGTCAAAACAATAAGACCGTAATAGGCAAATTGGGTTTGATGTAACTGAAAGTTCCATGAAGTTTTTAAGAATTTTTTAATTTTCAGATTAGTCCGAAAATTTCTTATTTCATATTTCAGAAAATAATAGTGCGATGAAACTTTAATAGATTTCAAGTTGAAGTTAAAACTTCCAAAATGAAATTTGCAACCCTCCATTTAAGTAATATAGTATTATTATTGTGTTAAGAGAAGTCTACAAGACGAGCCTTATTCCTAGTCAGTGTATGTATCATATCGATATAGTCAATAAGTTCACTTACATCTTTTCCTGTCAATATTATTTCATTTTAGCACCTCCTAAATGTGGTGCCTGCATGTTAATCACGCAGTTTACTTCCGTGGGAACAGCCCTGCTTCAGAGTAATTGTACATATTATGTATTTTACCGATTTTTCAAGCTTTGCATACTATTAGACATGCATTTAATACATTAACTTTTCTTCTTAGGTACGATGGCCTCTGGGATGGCAACGAATTAAAGCACGGTCTGGGCCAACTCATTGATGGGAAATTCGGCCATGATGACTTCAAAACAGACCTTTATGAAGGCCAAACATGGGTGGGCTGGAAGAACGACACGCGACACAACAAACCCATTGAAATTAAATTCGAGTTCGACAGAGTTCGAGAATTCTCTTCTGTACATATTTACTGCAATAATCAGTTCACCAAAGACGTACAAGTTTTCTCCATAGCAAAAGTGTTGTTTAGTATAGGTGGCAAACGGTTCAATAGGGGCGAACCAATTACTTACGAGTACATCGAAGATAGGATCTTTGAAACTGCAAGGAATATCACCATTAAGCTACACCATAGAGTAGGACGTTTTGTTAAGCTTCAGTTCTTTTTTGCTTCAAAGTGGATATTAATAAGCGAGATTTCTTTTGACTCGGTTGTGGCGCACGGGAACTTTACCGTAGAACCAGAACCTACAAATGTTCCTCAAGTGAAATCTCATAATGGGGATAGGCATGACCACAAAATAGAGATTCCTGTGCCTAACGAGATTAACGAACCTGCGGTTATAGCAATCATCCTCATAGGTAGTTATTTCTTAAAAAGTATTGATAGGAATTATGTCAAGAAGCAAGAAACTAAATTACTAATTTTTATTTTCAGGTCTAACTCTTGTGATACTTCTCTTAGGTGCTATTATATTAATAATCTATCGCTTCCGCAACAGAAAATTCTTCCGTAGTCCCAACTCTTCAAACATAGGTTTTCCTAGCAATACACTTCCCCATCTTCAGCCAGAATCCGTATATGGTAAGAAATTATTTTAGATATTTTTCGGCTTGGAAATATAGGAACATTAGATATAACCGTTACCGTAGATTAGTAAGAACATATGGGCCAAAAGACCACACTTTCGAACAATGAACGAGAGCATTAGGCCTATTTTGCCCTTTTGCACTTGCAAGGGCAGGGCGTACTTTTTTAATATCAGATTCGTAATCAGTACCCAAAAATACATAGGAAATAGTAGTTTTTATTATGTTGTTTCTGGGTGGGGACCCCTCATGTACATATTTGCCAACGTGTTCGCAAGATGGTAGAAAGAAATTTCTAAAAATTAACTTCTGACCTAATTTTAAATATTTTTTGACATGCTAAATTCGAATTTCACATTACTGACAGCTTTTAAAATGGACCAAAATATCAGGGGCGGTTTCTCCATTAGGTAATTTGGTCAATGACCTCCCGAGACAATCTTTACAATATGTCAAAATTATGTAATATATTAATTCAATCGTAATTTCATATTTTCGTTCCATAATTCAGTTCGTTAATCTTGATTATCCTCTCGTATTCTGTATTCACGTATATCATATGCAATCCGCGGCGCGCGCTATGAACATTATTTTAATCTATATGTACACAGCGACGATTCCACGAAGAAAGTCGAGTTCGGCCGGGTCAACATTAGCCCATGCCCTCATGCTTTTAAATACGCCCGAGTGGTAAAGGCAAATGCCAACGAGCCAGAGAGAGAAAAATATATTGGAACTTTGCTCATGTTAAACAAGGAAGCATCACGTCCTATGTCGGTATTTGCGGTCAACAGCCAGCCAGCATTTCGACCCAGAACAATCTGAGCGTCGCATTATACCTATCTTTTACTATCACAATATATACATAGTTAAGGATAGAGATGATGGGAAGTCAGGCGCCGCGCCGTGCATGATTTAATTCGTACAGTTTCAGTTTTAAGTTTTGCAATTGACAGTTGATGCCTAACCTACATAAAGTTATTTACAACAGGTGTTTTATATATCTTTAATTAACTATGTCCGGGATAGTGCAAATAATTAAAGAACTAAAAACTAGTAATGGTTTAAATTTTGAGAAACGTTTAGAGATTAAAGGAAATGGTCGTCCAATGCCAGAACTTCAAATTAGACAAACCAGCAAGGACAAAAATAAAGAAGTGCATCGTAATTTTCGTACATCCATGTACAATTTATCAGAGTGGATTTGTGGATGTGAAGTGACTAATGCGTTTTACTGTTTTGTATGTGTACTTTTTTCAAATGATTCATTGTGGTGTAAAAACGGTGTTACAGATTTAAAACATTTAAAAGAAAAAATTAAAAAACATTCCCTATCAGCAGACCGCATGAAAAATTCAATGAATTATGCTACAATCGGGTGTGTAGATATTCGATCACAGTTAGACAATGCTTATAGGAAATCGATAGAAAATTTTAACGAAAATGTAATAAAAAATAGGTACGTTTTGAATAAAGTAATAGACTGTGTTAAATTCTGCGGTGCATTTGAATTAGCATTAAGAGGACACGACGAGAAACAGTCATCTGAAAATCCAGGAGTATTTCGTGGACTGATAGACTTTGTTTCAGAGTTAGACTCAATTTTTAAAGAATATTTAGAGAAGAGTACTGTTTTCAAGGGTACATCTATAATCATACAAAATGATTTACTCGAGTCGATGCTAGCAGTCGCCCAAGAAAAAATTAAATTGGAAATTCAATCAGCTGATCAAATGGTTTTTGTTATACGTTATGTTTTAAGCGGCATTGTTCATGAAAGGTTTCTAAAGGTTATAATTCCTACAGGCACCACAGCTGAACAATTGGCAAATGTTATACTTAGAGAATTAGAAATTTTAGAAATAAATAAAACAACGGAAAAATTAATTGCACAAAGTTACGATGGAGCCTCCACTATGAGTGGAAGGTTAGGAGGCGTGCAAATCAAAATTAAAGAGAAATGTCCGGCAGCTAATTTTATTCACTGTTATGCTCACCAATTTAATTTAATTTTGCAAAAAGCAGCGAGCCAAGATAAAAACATAAAAAAAATTTTCGCCAATTTACATGGTTTCTCAACATTTTTTAGCCGATCTGCGAAGCGCACAGCAGTTCTTGATCAATTCGTTAAAGTTCGATTACCTATAGAGCTGCGCCGACAAGATGGAATTTTAACATGCGTTGTGTAGAAGTAGTATTTTTATATCAGTCCGATATCCTAGCTTCACTAGAGAAAATAATAGACACTGATGATGATTCTAATACCATTAATCAGGCCATTGGTTTAAAAAATTTCTTACCAAACGATAATTTTTTGTACTGGTTGAACTTTTTTCATCTGATAATGCCCAGTTGTGAACTTCTGTTTAATAAACTTCAAAATCGTAACATTGATGTTATATCAGTTAAAAATTCTATAGCTGCTTTTAAAACCTCGATCCAAAAATTAAGAAATGATATTCTAAACGAAATGGCAGAAGGTTCCTTGCAGACACCTACATCTTCCACTGCCAGTGACAACAGAAAAAGACCAAGAAAGGCAAGAAATGAAGATTCTTAACGTCGTATTTCTCTGGAAGTGTGTGATATAATAATTTCGGAAGTTAATGACCGTTTCAGCTTCAGTGACCATTTAATAATAGCGCAACTATTTTATAGTGATAAGTTTGAAGAGTATAAAACAAGTTTTCCGGAAGATGTTTTAAAATTGATCAAAACAGACTTTCCGTTCATTAATAGTTTAAAATTAAAAACTGAATTAGAAGTAATTTACGGGCGAGATGATTTTCGTCAGAGTGCTGGAGCTATAGCAATTCTCCAACTATTTATAAACAATAACCTTTGTAACACATTTTCGGAAAGTGTCAAATTACTTAATGTATTGTGCACATTGCCCATGACGACAGTAGAGAGTGAGCGATGCTTCTCTACATTGAAGAGAATAAAAACATTTTTACGAAATACCATGGGGCAAGAAAGACTGTCCGCGTTGGCTATGCTAACCATAGAGAGGTCGTTTATTAAAAATATTCCAAATTTTAACGAACTCGTAATTGACCACTTTGCCAATGCTAAAGAGAGAAGAATAGACCTAAAGTTAAAAACCGTTTAAATTAAAGGCAAGTACTGTACAGGTCGACCATCCTAGAATGGCCAACGAGATTAGGATGCGCAGTAGTTGAAACCACCCCACCTTTACGGAGCTCACTTGTTTATGTTCCTTCCTCGTGTAAACATCGGTACAGCCTTGAGAAAAGTGCTCGTAGTGTATAACTTATATTTAACACATGGTACCTATTAGAAGTATCTACTTATAAACATTCATGTTACGTGTACAGAGAACTGTTGTTCAATCGAAAACATCAATTGGCCTGTGACATACCCGGATTGTTGGTAAATAAGAGAGCACCTTTTACTTGAATTTCTTCCCCCGACTGTACTACGTTCATAGTTACGAAACTTATCTCTATTCAACAGCGACGATATTTCTTCTCTCTCTGCGCGGCTGCCGCGGCTGTTGGCCATCCTACAATGGTTTACTTGTACTGTTGTATTACATATTAAAAACGTTTTATTTTAAGAGGTTGCATGCATTAAATTTTTCCCTGTAATGTCCTCCCACACCTAAAACCCACGAGCCTCCCCTGCAAAATATATGCTTTTCATCAACCAAATTATCATAATTTAAAGTAGTCATAATTTTCATAGATGTGATGTTTGTTCAGACTACTGTAGTAATAAAGAAACATGGATTTTAGATTTTGTGCAACACGGAAAGAATTACTTTTTTATTTTCTACCCTATGATTAATTTTAGAGATAGATAAGAAATATAAACACTTTCTAAGAGTACCACCAATTAGCAGAGTAGAAGAGTGAAACAACAATTTCTCTTTTTTCAAAATCGTTATTCTACGAATTATCCTTAATTAAATTTTGGGCGTGGGTGACTTAATGTTGACTTAATGTCTTTTTTATATTATTTCTCTTTTCATATTTCTTATATCTATGAAGTGACCTGCACTTTTTTAAATCATGTACTCTTTCAGGCATGAGCGAAAAAGGAAGTTCTATCGAAGCATATGGAGTGACTGAAATTGATGATTATCGAAGAAGCCATGGTACAATAAAGTCAAGTCTGAGGTCTACGTTACCTTTACCCCATCCTGCAAATATGTCAGAGAACAACGAATATCAGGAGCCATATCAAGCCATGAAGTATGCACCTTATTACAGTTACAGTTCTGTTGTTATGGAGATGCAAGATGTAATGCCGAACAGTATTAAAAAGTGCCCCATTCCACAAGGTAGGCTGATAGTTGTTGACTGCTTTGAAGTAATTTCAAATCGATTACTTTGAAAGATTTCTGTTTTCAAATGTTTCTGATTCAGCTATTACGTATATTTTTATTTTTTGGTATATCTGTATTCATGAGGCCTAACCTAATAAAATGGATACCAGATTATAGCAGCATATTCAAGCCTGGACCAGACATAAGTGAAATAAAGAACCTTTAACATGTCAATATCAGTAAAGGTTTTACAATTCTTTACAATGAACCCATAAAACTTCATAGCTTCAGATACTTTTAAAGTTATATAGTCATTGAAAGGAATCTTGCGATCAAACGTTACACCTAAGCCTTTCTAAGAATTACAGTGTGATAATATTTTGTTAACAATATTGTATGCGTATTCATATGTTAATTGTTTCCTTATGAAGCTCATGATCTTACATTTCGAGATATTAAGATGTAATTTATTATCTGTACCCAGATTGGACATGATCCAGTTCGTATTGCAACTTTTTACAGTCATCAATGCAAGTTATATACTGAATTTATTTTTAAATCATCGGCGTAGATGAGTTTAGAACAATCAATAACATAATCTTAATCATTAATAAATAGAAGAAACAGAAGAGGGACAAGATTAGACCCTTGAGGGGCACCAGAGGTAACAAAATATTGAGGTGAATTGAAACCATTGTACGTAACATATTGCTGTCTCTTACATAAATAGGATTTAAGAAATTCTATGGTTTTGGCATGAAAGCCAAATTTTGCCAGTTTTTTAAGTAAGACAGTGGTCTATCATATCAAAAACATTTGAAAACTCTGTATAAATGACATCTACTTATCCCTTGTCATCCAATACATCTAAATATTATGGAAATATTTTCATAGTGAAAGACAATAAGATAGTTGTTTTAGGAGGGGGTATCGCAACTGTGACAAAATGAATAATTTGTGGAGGAGGGGATTCATAAAAAAAATTAACAATTTAAGTTTGTTCTCTCATGTACAGCTAAACAACAATATATTTATCCTGAATTGTAATTTTTTTATGTTCAAATGTAGGGAAAGGAACGTTCATGTAAGGGGGGATCTCACATATGTTACGATGGATGAAGTGTGTAAAAATTGCTCAGTTTTGTTGAATGGCCGCTATTTTTATTAATTGTATTACATTATCTAATAAGTTGCCTGTGTGAATCTGTGTTAAAACAAGTTGAATAAATGTATTAATTAATAATAAACAAAGCCACTACTTTATTTGTAAATTGATGGCACAAAAGTAGTGGATTTGGAAAATCTTAATTGTATAAAGAAATAAAAAGTACTTATCAGTTTATCTTTCACTTTATGTATTTATCGATACCATATGCCATCTCATTGCATGGATTTCTTTAATAGATTATTCTGTACATATTTTAATGGCTTGGATAAAGGAACACAAAAGAAATCTCAATTATTTTCAGCAAATAAAAATGATTTGTTTAAAATAAATTCAACATTTGCTATTGTTTTCCCAACAGTCACTTTTTTCAGACGCATATGATTACGCAGTGCCTGAAGCAGGCACTTTACCTTTATTGTCAGCATCTGAGCAAAACACTTTGCCGATGGCTCGTAGTAGAATGAGTAGTGTTTCTTCCAAGGGGCCAAGAATATCCTTGAGAAGTACTCGCAGTGAAGGCCAAGAAGGAAAGAGGGTAAGTTTAATATTTACTGCCATACTTTGTTAATTAAATTAAGTGGAGAGTGATGAACACTATCCCAAATAATACTTGAAAATTCCAAAATGTAACATTGAAGTAATTTATATGTATGATTATATTTTATTGTTATTGCTAAGTTAATTTGGTGGTATTAATGTTTGTAGTCTCCTACGCAACAAGAGGCTTTAACTGCATTGAAGAAACGCCTTGAGGAGACCACTATATTAGAATTTCCTAGGCATAGATTAAGAATGCTGTCTAAACTATCTGAAGGAGCTTTTGGAACGGTATGAAATGTTTTATATTATTTTTACAAGTTTGGGAAATTTCTAACTCTTTCAGATCGGCAGTATTTTTCCATGTGTGATCCCTCAAACGTGCGCTTTCCATTTTTAACGCAAATTTGCGGTTCCTGATGTGACGATTTTATGCGCTTTCCGATTTCTAAACTAACTTTTGATAATGTGGAAACAGAAAAAATCAAAATTATTCAGGGATTTTAATCAAATAATAATCAAACATGTATTTGTAAAATAAAAATTCAAAAATACTTGCAATAGCAGAAAATCCTACCACTCTTGGTTAAAAGCAATAACGCAAATTTGCACTTCCCAACACAATGCCAGAAGTTCATCCCACTAAAACTGAAGACGTATAACTACATATACGTGACCAGAAATGGGCGCTTTCCGAACTAAATGCATTTTAGAGTATCTCACGCTAATAAGGTTGCCACATATTTCATTTGTTTTCGATTTATGCTATAATGCCACTGCCGTCATGAAAGGGTTAAATGAGATCTTATGTTAGCCTGAGGGTTTTGTTAAATACGTAAACCATAATAATAAAAAATGTCTATTTGTGTGTTATGTTGCATAATTCAGATGTCAAGATAACTATGTTGGATATGTGTGTTGCCTATTCTATAGGGTTATCTTTGAACTTTGGTCCTATTTAGCCCAGTAAAATAGAAAATAATCAAGGTCTTAGTGAGAAGTTTGGGAAATGGGGAATTTTTCTATTACAAGGTTATAAAATCAACCATATAAATTCCTTACTTTCCACCACATTGATAGTTAAGAGAAGGTTACTTATACAGTATCAAACTTAATGGTCTATAGATTGTCACTTTGGGATGCCACTTTCAAAAAATGACTTCAAAGATATATTGTAAATATTGTAAACCATGAAATATAAATAATAATTAAAACAAAAATTATATACAATTAATTTATTTTTATTTCTGTGATAAAAACTGATAGAAATAACTTTTTGAAAAATAACTGGAATCATTATAGGAAGCCTAACTCAGAATGAAGCTATATTGTTCTTATAAAAATATGTACATGAACTATTTTCAAATTTAGGTATTCTACAGTGTGTCTCCCTTAAATATGGAACAAGCCCAGAACCTTTTTAATTTTTTAGGCGATTTCACTTTTTTTCTTGAAATGTAGAATGGTAAAATTCTGTGTGTAGGTGACGTTAATTTTAAACTTAAATTTAACGAACACACTGTGGTTTAGATTTTCACAATAATTTAAAATTTACAATGACGATCGTTTCGCCTAACATAAACTTCATCGGATGGTGAGTTGATAACTGTGTGAATTGATAACAGTTATCAACTCACCATCCGATGAAACCTATGTTGGCGAAACGATTGTCATGGTAAATAATAAATTATTGTAAAAATCTAAACTACAGCGTGTTCGTTAAATTTAATTTTAATATGGATTTTCATCAAGTAAAGGCCGAATTAATCAACGACATTAATTTTGTTTTATGTTGAAATGCATTTTTTTGCTTCAAAAATAATAAATTCATGTAATTTTTTTTTAGTTAAAACCTAAACCTGAAAGTGTGTTATTTAAAATTTTCCTCAAAACTGTTTATTTGTTTTATTCAATACATAATTTTAGGGATTGTTGAAAAGAATAACAGAATGAGTTAAGGAGATCATATGAATTACTGATTTTGATGTTGAAAGAGCATTGCAGTAGCTCCTATGTTTAATCCAGGCACTCCAGAATGTCCCACTTAAGATTACAGTAAAGGAGCCTTGACCACCATGACCTCTATGGGTTTATTTGTTTTTCCTTAGAGCTCCTCGTCCAGACTTAATCCTTCATACTGTTGATAAGAGCCCCTGCCTTATATAGCTATCAGCTTGTGTTTTTTTTTCTCAGCTCAGCATATGGACACTGAGGATTTCGACAAGATACTTGGCCACCCATCCTGAATCAATGTAGCTTAACTTTGCAGATCGAGTGTCGGCATCTAAACCGGTGACCGTACAAAGAGCTAAATGGCCCACTTAGAAGTGTTTATATGTTAGGATTTTGATGCTATTTGGTATCAAGACCTTTAAAGTAATACTAAAGATGAATATGTAATCAGTTTTGGAAAAAATATTGTTAATATAATTCAGTTGTTTTTGGTGTTAAGAAAGCATCGCATTTCAATGTAAAACAAAATTAGCGTCTCCTACAGGAGACAAAATATTCAAATCGGCCAAGGAATAAAAAATGCTACAGACGTGTTCACATTTAAGCGCAGCACCCTACATATACATCGCTAACTAGAATTTTGATATTAGAATACATTTCATCAGATACAACAGGGACCACACACATAGTTACCATTACTAAACGAATAGAACAAGTCATTCATAGTGCAGTGTGAAATTCTTATTAAAAAAATTATTTTTTTTTTGTTTACTGACAAAGCTATGATTGAAGTCTATAGAGACTGGGGCTCCATTTACGAAAGGCTGACTAGTAGTAAGCTGTTTTTGACAAATTGGTTGCTGAAAATAAAAGAATATTTTCTGGTAATAAATAAATGGTACAGGATTGCAGAAGAAAATTTTTAGCTAATATTTCAAAGATGTTTCTTGCTTTGGCACATCACTCGATCTACTCACCTTGCTTACTTTTAACTCAAGCATTAAGATCTGCATCATGACTACAAATCGACGAATGTCTCGCTTGGAAAACCCACAGCGAATATCTCATCTCGACTACGAGCTCAATTAACTTTTTATTCACAACTATGAGAGATATTCTTATAAAAGAACAATTAATTAGTCTATACTATGCCCAAGTTTAGTCACGACTTCGATATGATGTTTGTTCCTGGGGCGATTCCACGCAAACCGTTTTTATACCACAATAATGGATTCTTACCCTACGTGCACACATGTAGAGATGCTTTTTTTTTTTTTTTTTTTTTTCCTAAAAATGGCTTTGGATATATTCCTTTAGCCAAGAGACTCTAACAAATATCGAATTATTTAATAAAATATTAAATTTGTATAACCTGGTAAACTCAATCCCAAAAAAAAAAAAAAAAACCAAAAAAAAAATATATATATATATAAAATTTATGGCAAACGAAGAGGGATATTGACAGGGATCACTCATTTCACATCAAGGGGTCCGTCAAGATGACTTCCTTAAATTACAACACATGAGGTAGACCACGGATAAATAGGTTTCAATAACAAAGGTTCAGAATGGCTACAAAGGAAAAGATTTCCCTAAAATACTGCTACTAACACCACCTTCCAAATACCATTAGTATAATCCTCCCCCACTTTTTTTTTTAACTAATATTTATATCTGAATACCACATTTTTTGATAAAATTCATGAGAATCGCATATACATCCTTGTTTTTAGTACTCAAAATATAATTCATATTTAACGGTCTAACTAGGTTTTTCTCCATTAGTTTTTGTATGAATATATTAATTTCTTGTTCGTATGTTGAGCAACCTAGAAAGATATGATTTATGTCACCTGGACTTCCACATTCACATAGATCATTTTCTTTAATCCCAATTTTAAAAAGATGTGAGGGAAATTTGCCATGGTTAAATTGTAAACGGGTAATTGTAGTATATGTATTCCTGTCTGTTTCGTTGTTTTCATACCATCTTTTTGAGGTAACGTTAGGGTTTAATAGAAAGTAATTTGTTGGACGCTCAGAAAAGGTAGTTTTATAATATGTATCCCAGTCCATGATGATGTTTTCCCTCAAGGTTGCTATTATGTCACTATGTGGCACCAAATAATATTTTTCATCGTAATCATGAATTGCTGCCTTTGCAAGGGAATCTACCACTTCATTGTTTCCCAATCCAGAATGGGCTTTGATCCACATAAAAGTTATACTACAGCCAAGCTGAATAAGTTCTATATACATTTTTAGAATGTCCCAAAGTATTGGGGAAGTTTTAACATTGGTATGATTTAGTCCAGTAAGTACACTAAGGGAATCCGATATAATGATGAATTTGCGTCGGTCTCTTTTGGTGTCACAGTATTTTAGTGCATTTAGAATGGCAGTGGCCTCTGCTGAGAAAATGGATGCATGTTTAGGAAGACTATATTTGGACGTCACTTCGATTTCGGGAATATAAATAGCACAACCTGTGCCGCTATCTGTTTTTGAACCATCCGTATAAATTTTCATTTCGTTTTTAAATTGTCCGATGTAATTTTGAAATATAATCCTATTGGCTGTGTGATTGTCAGTGAATGGGGGTAACATTATCACCGGAGTCATACAAATATATTTAAAATGGTTTAACTTGTACATAAAAGGAGTTGTACTTTTAATAATAATATCCTCATACGGGGCAGTATTAACAAAGGCCTCTGCCAGAGGGGGAGATTTTTTTTTAAACCAGTATTTATTAGTGAAATTTAATGTGCATAAGTTAGATAGTGGCTTTAATAAGATATCATTGTCATTTGATCTTAATTTTAGAACAAATTTATCACTCAGGAGTTGTCTTCTGAACTTTAGAGGAAGTTCCCTTGCCTCTACCCTTATAGCTTCTATTGGACTAGATTTCATTACGCCTAGACAAACGCGGAGTGTTTTGTTCTGAAGGATATCTAAAGAGATGCTTTTGTGGCATATAAACTTCTTACTTTAACATGTTTGTTTATGTATGTGTGTTCATGTATTCAAAAATGAACACAAGTATAACCTTAACAAAGATATATATGACGCACATACTAGACATAAAAATGATATTGTTATGCCCTTTTCTAAATTGACAATCACCAACAAATCTCCAATCTACTTGGGATTGAAATTTGCCAGAGGAATCAAAACAAAAATTAAATTGTTCTTAGTGATTCATTATCTGAGTTCTTTGTTTAGGTTAAGTTAGTTTTAGTCACACTTAATTCTATCTTTCTTTTATTCATACCAGTTGCACTTAATTATTTTACCACTGACCATTGTTATACAATTTGTAATTGCTCTAGAAAAAGCTAAATGAATTTAAATTTGAATAGTGTCTAAAAATACAATAATAAATCTTAATGATTGAAACTGTACGCATTTCTTATTCTAGGTTTACATAGCAGAGGCAGATGGAATTACAGAATATTCATCAACTTTATCACTAGGTACAAGATTAGTAGCAATTAAATTTTTAGGAGAGACTGCGTTAGAAAAAGAAAAGTAAGTAATCTACCTTAAAACCTCAAAATGTCATAATTTTGCACCTCCCAACTTCCTGACTTAAATTCTCTACATATCCTAATTTAATCCAAAATCAATTATTTGTTCTTGTTTGTGCCCCATTCGTATTGTGTTACATGTATGCAATATTTTCTTAACAGGAAAGACTTCTACCGCGACGTTCGAATTCTAGCTGCGCTCGAAGATCCCAACATTGCTCGGGTGCTAGGAATCTGCAGCCAAGACGAACCTCTGTGTGTTGTTATGGAATATTTAGATCATGGAGACTTGTGCCAGTTTCTCAAGACTCATGTAGCAGCAGACACCAATACAAACTTACCGTACGGTGTAAAATCCCTGTCGTTCGACTGTCTTCTGTACATGGGAGCTCAGATAGCTTCGGGCATGCGATATTTAGAGTCCCTCAATTTTGTTCATCGAGACTTAGCCACTAGGAATTGTTTAATAGGAAAGGGATATCAGATTAAAATCTGTGACTTCGGAACATACAACGAACTTTACGTTAGTCATTATTATAAGGTGGATGGCAATACACCACTTCCTATAAGGTGGATGGCCTGGGAGAGTGTCTACCAGGCAAGGTAATTATTATGTGTAATTTATAATAATAATGTCTTTATTAATAGCATTTAGCTTAATAAATAACATCGTGGACAATAAATAACAATATAAACAAGCTAACAATTATACTCTTTGCCGAATTGCTGGACTTTTTATATAATTGTTACACATTCTATACAATACTCTCCGCATTTTTATATAAATAAAAAATAATGTTAGTTTGTATCAGCGAGTGGCGACCTTGTCTAACTGCGAGATGAGTGAAAGCGCCAAAACTTGGTTCACAGTCTAATTGCAATTATGACAAATTTATGGCTG
Organism: Stenurella melanura; assembly: GCA_963583905.1. NCBI lineage: Eukaryota > Metazoa > Arthropoda > Insecta > Coleoptera > Cerambycidae > Stenurella > Stenurella melanura. The sequence continues at coordinate 72,008,331 of OY757309.1, forward strand.
TCGAGTTGATAAACATTAGGGACTATTGCCTAATTAGCTGGTTTTGCAATGGAACAATATTGTATGATATAAATAGTACTTAAATTAAAAAAATTCAAATAATTAATAACTTTTTTATTTATTGATCTATTTTGTTGAAAAACAATGGGGTGTGTCCTCTATCTAACACTAACCAACTATCCAAATTTCAATACAATCCAACTTTTCATTCTTAAGTTATCGTGCTTAACGTGACGACGGACATTGTGAAAGTTGTTCAGAATTCAGAAATTGTTTCTTTACGAGCGATATTACCAGTTTTGGAAATGTGTAATAGGACAATTTTTTTTTCCTAGTGTAAATCTGTCTTTATATTTTGCCTATAATTGTTTATTTGTGGCATATTCAGATTTTCAGAGGTTTCTTCATTAAAATTTTTGATTTATGTTATATAATATATCGTTATAGTATGGCAGCCTTCTACCAAAATTTTCGAGTTACTTTACCGAAGATAATTCCAGCAGTTCTCATCAGTTCTGGAAGAGACCACCATTTTTTTCGCGCCAGCACTCTGAACGTATGTGCACTCCATTCGATATTGTGCAGCTACGGCCAATGCAAAATGGCAGTTCACATTTTTTTATCGTTTTATACACTCCAGTCTATAAATAGAAAATAGTTTTAGCCTCGCTGCTTTAGTAATTTCAGACTCCAATTTGATGCAACTTTGATTGATATCATTAGGCCAATGAAAAATGACAGTTGTTGATTAATTTATGTCTTGTTCATCATTTTTAACGAGAATTAATCGAGAACCTTCTCGCCGCGGTATAAAATTATGCCATTTTTTTTGACAGACGGAAAGTTGTCACCCTTATCGTCTTTTGAACTTTTGTCGTATGAAAAAGTGTGTTAGAATTTCATAATGTATAGAGTTTGCCTGCGATAGAGCTCGGTGTTTGGATAAGTGTTTTTGGAAACGGACTGTCGTACTATTATGAAAATTTGTACAGTTAATTTTGCATTGAATAAAAATAATGTTACAGTTATTAATGAATTTTAATGACAGGTACACTACGAAGAGTGATGTGTGGGCCTTTGCCGTTACGTTGTGGGAAATCCTTACGCTTTGCAGACGGCAGCCCTTCGATTCCCTCACCGACCCCGAAGTAATGGAGAATCTAGCACGCTTACACTGTGATGATGGCCAGTTCAAGTACCTACCTCGACCGTCTAACCACAAGGATATCTACGATATTATGCTGGAGTGCTGGCGACGAAGGGATGTGCACAGGCCCACTTTTAGAGAGATACATTTATTCTTGCAAAGAAAAAATTTAGGATATGCTCCTACATAGCTTAGGAAGACTGGTTAGGTATAGAGGGATCAACAAGTATGTAAATATAACACAGGGTGATACTATGTATTTTTTTAATTGTACGGAACTTAAGTTATGTTGAGAATGTTATTTATTTTATGAAATTCTTTGATCTTCAAAAGATTTGTAGGTTTATTAACTTAAGAAGGATTTTGCAGAAGTTTTTGAAAAGGAAATGACAGTACTATGACAATATTATTAGAGGCATAAACTTTTCACAACATGCTTTTGTGCAGGTTAGTTATTAGATTGCATGATCTGGTGTAATTCTGGTTTAGAAACACATTCGCCAAACAAAGTTATTCTCTTAAAAAATTTCCGGATAGAATCATAATAGTAGGAAAGTAAAATAGATGATAAATAGCACCAAGCTGGAAGGTTCTTAGATGTCATTTTTGTTATGTCGGTAAGGTTCTAATGAAAGGCTTATTTCCATATATATATATATTGACTAGTCTTTATATGTAAAATATCACAGATCATTTTGTTAACACATCTTACTATCTATAATTCTATCGACCGACTGGCTGGTCGTCGTTCCCCCACTATGTCCTGTACATTATATTGCCAACCTAACACCCCCACAATAAAATCACAAAGTATGTACTCTACTTTTCTAGGTCCTACTGGAAAATGTTTCCTACATGCTTATCTAACCTATTTATACAAATAAAATTACTACTCTATCATTTTTAAGTATAGTGCCCTACTTAATGTACTTATGCGATTAAAATGCCAAATTGTGGGTTTTAAACTGTATATGTTATAAATAAATCAACTGGACTAATAAATACACATTAGACAATTAACACCATAAATAATAAGTACTGTGACTATAATAAGTTGGTGACAACTTTAGATATTAATTTAATTCGTTTTCTGACTCGGTTACATAATCCTTTAAAAATGCAGGTTTTTTTATAGAACGTTTCGATCTTTTTACGACAATCTCTGTAGATTTGTCCGCGTTCCTGCGCTTTCGGCTGATTGATTCTTTGGGAATACCTCGTGTAGATTTCACCACGTTCTGACCACTGGTAGTAGATTGTTGTTCCAAACCTTCTGGAACCGTTGTTGAATTTACCGGCGTCTTGGAACTGGGAGACTCGCCATTTACCTGTTTAGGGGCAGAAACATTGCTATTAGGAATGTGTTCACCTTCATGAGAGTTATCGTCATTTAAACTTTGAACTTTTGTGGGGATAATACTTGGATCGAGATTACACATTACATCACTTACGACAGTGGTATCCTCCCCCATAGCTGACAGAGCTTGCTGGCTGGTGCTAGGCAGATTGTTAGCTTGGTTACCTAAATTTGACTTATTCTGAAAGGGTAAATCAAAACTATCATTGAGACAACTTTTATAACTTAAGCTAAAATTATCATTGTTACCCGACACGTGTGAATTATGAACCTGTTTTCCCCTCCAGGCCGTGCCTACTGCAACGCTGCTTTCTTCTGTTGCGTAACTTGTCTTAATTTGGTTTGCGTGCCTCTTCCAGACTTCTCCTGATATAAGCTGGCATAAATATGTAGAACGTCCTATCTTCTTCACGACTTTTGCTGCTGTCCACGTTACCTTGTTAACCCTCCTATAATCCTTCACGTAGACTCCACTTCCTTCTTGGAGAGTCCATTTCCTGCCACCATAGCTTCTCTTTTGTTTTTCTAAAGACTCTTTTACTTTTGTCTGTTGTTGACCCTTTTCTTCATCTTTTTGTTGTAGCGGGTTTCGTAATAGATGCCATTTAGTGCGTATTTCTCTGCCAAACATTAAGAATGATGGAGTTTTACCCGTACTGCTTTGTTCCGTTGTTCTATAAGCGAACAAAAATCTCTGTACTAACGTAGTAATGGGGATTTCCCTGTTCTTTACGTCCTCTACAGCGGTACCAATCCTTATCTTAAACAGTTTCACTGCAGCTTCGGCTGCGCCATTACTTTGGGGGTTGTAAGGTGGAGACAAAATATGTTTGATACCATTATTCCTAAAGAATGTTTGTAAAGATTTTGATACAAATTGTGGGCCATTATCTGACACCACCTCCTTTGGGAGGCCCAAACGAGCAAATATTTTTCTTAACTTTTTCTCTGTTTCAAGAGAAGTTGTATTTTTCATTTTGCAAACCTCTATCCATTTTGAAAATGAGTCTATTACGATCAGGTACATTTTTCCTCTAAGTGGTCCAAGAAAATCGATGTGAATTCTTTCAAAAGCTTGCGATGTTACCGGCCATGATGTTAGCTCGTGTTTTGACTGGTTAGGCTTTGTTTTGAGACAAGCATGACAGCTCTTTATGAGGTTCTCTATGTCACAATCAATATTTGGCCAAAAAATGATAGATCTGGCCAACTTCTTCGCTGCCACTATGCCGATATGAGTGGCATGTAACTCATACAATAGTTCTTTTCTTAATGATTTTGGTACCACCACTCTGTGGCCCCAAAGCAGAATGTCATTATCTATTTCTAATTCATACCTGCGTACATAATATGGTTTGATCTCCTCGTTGATGTTCTTAGGCCATCGATCTGTCCTCACGTACCTTATAGCGTCTTGCAGAACTTTATCCCTGGCGGTTTCTTCTCTAATCTTGGCGTTGTCTATTGGCCACTCCGCCACTGTCTCCGTAAAGTTAATAAATCCTTTGGTGCTGATTTCCTCTGAAAAGTGATCATTTTTTATAGGGTGTCTACTAAAATAATCTGCTACTGTATTTTCTTCCCCTTTTATGTGTTGAATCTTATAATTAAACATGCTCAAAAAGGCGCTCCATCGTTGGAGACGATTTGCTGAATATTGCGGAATGGATTTGTGCTCACCGAAAATTGTGGTTAAAGGTTTATGATCCGTTTTTATAGTAAATTTATTTGCACACAGATAGTGAAAAAATTTAGAAATTCCGAATATTATGGCCAATCCTTCTTTATGGCTGGTTGGATATGATATTTCTGTCTGTGTTAGCTTACGGGACACACAACCTATAAGTCGCTCTTTTCCATCTACCACATGCGCCAATGTCGCACTAATTCCTATGTTTGATGCGTCACATGATAAAACAATTGGAAGGTTTTGGTCAAAATGTACTAAAATTTGATCAGAAATCATGACATCTTTTATTTCATTGAATGCGTCCTCACGCTCCTTTGTCCATACAAATTGAGTATCATTTTTTAAAAGTTCGTAAATTGGATTCAAAATATCGGCCAATCTTGGCACAAATTGAGAGTAATAATTAATCATACCTACAAATCTGCGGACTTCGGATTGATTTGTTGGTCTAGGTGCCTCCACAATTGCTTTAACCTTTTCGTCTGTTTTCCTCATCCCCGTTTCACTAATACGATGTCCCAGGTACTGTATTTCCTTCTTGAAGAACTCGCATTTATCTTTTCTGACGGTGAAACCAGCATCTTGAAGTACCTGAAAAACTTGCTTCAAGTTCTCAAGATGATCCTCGGCTGAACTTCCCGTGACAATAATATCATCTAGAAAATTGATACACCCATTAATACCTTGCAACAACTGTTCTATGGTTTTTTGGAAGATGCTAGAAGCAGGAGTGATGCCAAAAGCTAGTCTGTTCATAAAATATAGACCTTTATGAGTATTTATACAAAGTAATTTTGATGTTTTCTCATCTACCGGGAGTTGATTATATGCCATTTGCAAATCTATTTTAGAGAAAAACTTTCCTTTATTTAATTTAGCAAAAACTTCATGAATTTTTGGAAGGGGGTACTTACATTCTTGAATATGCTTATTAATCGTAGTTTTATAATCACCGCATAGTCTTACTGTGCCATTTGCCTTTAGCACTGGAACAAGGGCAGTAGCCCATTCGCTATTTAGGGTCGGTGTAATAATACCTTGCGCTTCAAGTCTATCTAATTCCTCTTCTACAATTTTTTTATATGCTAAGGGAACGGTTCTATATTTGTGGAACACAGGTTCAGCATTCTCATCCTTTAATTTTAAAGAAATAGTACTATATTTAAATTTACCAATATCTTCACTAAATAATTTATCATATTTTTTTATGAGTACTTTTACCTCTTCCTCAAGTGAAATATTATTGATTAAATTTACCTTAATTTTAAAAATATTTAACCAATCCCTGCCTAGCAAGCTCGGCCCTCCATTTGGGGTGGACACCACATAGAATTTCATATCGTTCTCTTTCCCGTTATACTCTACTCTTGCTTGAAAATATCCAACTGGCATGAAGGTGCTCCCATTATATCCTCTTAGCAATGTATTTGATTTCTGCAACCTATAATTAGAAAAATTGCTTAAATATGAATCGTAACTACATACAGATACCGATGCACCACTGTCAAAACTAAACTGATGCATTTTACCATTTATTTTTAGCGAAATTCTAAAATTGTCATCAACTTTTACAATATTTGCGTCAGCAAAATTGTATATTTCCTCATTTTCTCTGAAACAATACAAATACTTTTCATTTTCAACAGAAAAACAATCGTCATCCTTTAAAATCGTGTCAACATAACCTTCATTTTCAGTTATAAAATTAAAATTTTTATTTACCTTACACATTTTGGATATATGACCTATTCGATTACATCTTAAACACCTTGCATTTTTAAATTTACATGGGTTTTTGTGAGAATTTCCACAGATTCTACACGTTTTTTGTTTGTCTTGGGCTTGGGTAAATCCGTTGACATTTGACGATCCTGTCGCTCCAATGTTGCCAACACGTCCATTGTCCTTGCCTCGATTCGTCCGCTGATTCGTCAATTCATGGCGCTGCGAACCGTAGTGGGATGTTCCCTGATAGTGTTGCGTGCGCCTGTCCCTGCGACTCGAATTCCTATTTCCGTTTCCTTGATGCGTAAACTTTGAATTCATATAGTTGACCTTGGATATGCTAACGACATTTTCCACTTTCTTGGCTAGGGCTAATAAATCCTCCAGACTTTTCGACTCGTCCTCTTCACATATTCTGTCGAAGACTTTTCCTTGGGCTAATCCAGAGACGAATTTGTCCTTTAAAACCTTCATTAAATCGTTGCCAAATTTGCAATTGACCGAAAAACTCCTGACCTTGGCATACCATTCGGATACGGTCTCATCTTTTTGGCAGAGATTATAGAATTTTTTTCTTTCTCGCCACACACTTATTTGGACATTATATTGTTTGTTCATCATCGAACACAACTCTTGATATGATACTTCCTTTGGTAATTTCGGATAAGACAAATTTCTTAATAATACGTACGTTGACTGTCCCACTGAATTTAACAACGTCGCTATCTTGGTTTTCTCCTCCTTAATTTGATTAGCTTCAAAATACTGTTCTAGCCTCTCTATATATATTTCCCACTGGTCGGATTCAGGGCAGAATTCATGAAAACGTGCCATTGAAGTGGTCGCCATTTTTCTCTCCACGTGCGTGACTGCAACCTCTCGCGATTTCCAGTACTTACACCCACGACTCCTTTACTTTTCCTCGTCGCCACTTGTTATGTCGGTAAGGTTCTAATGAAAGGCTTATTTCCATATATATATATATTGACTAGTCTTTATATGTAAAATATCACAGATCATTTTGTTAACACATCTTACTATCTATAATTCTATCGACCGACTGGCTGGTCGTCGTTCCCCCACTATGTCCTGTACATTATATTGCCAACCTAACAATTTTCATAGTATATAAGATCTCAGTTGATACAGCATAAAACAAAAACATTTTAAAGATTTATATTCACCGCTCCTCGTCTACAGTCCACATGGACTTGATCCACCTGTCATATAGAAATGTGGGCGGGATTAGATGCCTAGCGAGTTTGATTTGTCGGCATAAAAGAAATGCCGATTTTACTCAAAGTTTTCGTTTTTATTATGTCTCAGATGAGGGTATATATTATAACTACTTTTGAATAATTATATTTTGGGCAGGGACAGACTCACAGATGTGCTTAAGATTATTTAAGCATAGGGCAGCCCCAGAACAATAGTGGCCCTTAGGAGAGATATTTAGTAGCTTAGAAAAATTTCCGTTTACCCATCTATATTATTTTCATCTCAAAAAATGTCATTAAATTAATTAGGGGTTAGGACTAGGAGATACATAATTCATCGGCCCCCAAAAATCCTAGATCCGCCCCTGACTATTTTTTTCCATTTCTTGCAAGATAAACGATTTTTATCATTTCACATGAAGTTAAACATAGTTAAAACAGTAAATATTTTATTGGTTGAAAAGAAAATTTTCAGTGGTTAGTGAAATTTTGGTCAGCCGTATTAGAGCACGGAACGCAAGCCACATGTTAAGGCATTACGTTAAGGGATCAATATTATTTGCAAAGGCAGCCTATTTGGACAAACGTAGATGCAGCCAGAATGGATGACACATAAGTATACCAAAAAAAAATTCAGGGTTAAATAGAAGGACACAGACTAGCTGGCCGATTTGAGCAGTAGCAGCATTGGGTAGAGAGAGATACCAAGACGAAAAATATTTTTAAAAATAGACTGCTGATTCATGTTTCTGTGAAAACAATAATTGCAAATTATATATTTTTTCAAACAGTTTGAGCACTGATTGGCCGATTTTAAATGTCAAATATTTTCTTTCGGAATCTTAATATGTGCCATAAAATTTTAAATTATTGCTATAACTTTTGATCATTTTGAAAATAAAGTTACAAATAACAACTCATTTTAAAGGAAATTTAATTCTCCAGGAATACCATCATGAGGATATTGCTGTAAAATTAACATCTGATGCGCCAGAAAGCAAAGTTAATCGAAAAGCGTGAGGCAGGAAAGCGTTCTTTGAAAATTTGCGATTCTCGCTAGCGGTTATCCCGAGAGTTATTAGTCCAATAATTATAAAGATTTCCATAACAAAAAATGTTAGCTGAGATTTTCCTTCAATAACTGTTAGTGGAGGGATTATACATCACAAAACCACAAAAATCAGTTCTGGGGGACCGCACAACCCCCCCAAAAAACCACCCCTTCGGTGGAAAAAGCTTTATTTTACTTCATTTTACTACTTTAACTCGTTAATCGTTGAAGATATAAAAAAACTGCTCATCATAAAATAGAAAGCTTGAGTAATTGCCTAAAACAAAGTTCTTTTGTAATTTTCTTGTATATGCCACGGTTTTCGAGAAAATCGATATTGACAAATATGGCAAAATTTGTATTTTTAATGCGCACGAATTTTCGTTTATTTCAAATTTTTTGCTCGCGGCCTATAAAAAAAATTGAATTGCTCGAAAACCAAACATGCTAGGAAGAAATATCAAAATGGGTTTTAAAGGGGATATGTTATAAATATTCTTTGTATTTTCATTTTTGATGGCTATTAATATCTATTAGTATATAAAAATAACAATATAATATAGTTACCTCTTAATTTGTTGCACTTTTAATTATTTACAGGCCCATAAAAAATTACTGACTGATATAAGTTATAAATGCATTATCTTTTAGTTCAAGGTAGTACTTCAATGCAGAAAAAGTTAGGAATAAAAATATTCACATTTACAAATTTGCCAGCATATTGAAGTTAGCCAAATTTTGGCCAATTTTTTTATTGTTTCCTAAAAATAAAAAACCCAAACATCTTGAAAATTTAACTCAAAAAAATTTTTTTTTACTCTATATCACATAACTATTGTTTCTAATCATTTAATACTTAAGAAATTGTATTTAAAAAAAATATGAAAAAATTGAATATGCAGCCTTTTTTGGATTTTTTTTTGGCTAACTTTAACATGCTGCTAAATTTGTAAATGTGAATATTTTTATTCCTAACTTTTTCTGCATTGAAGTATAGTACCTTGAACTAAAAGATAATGCATTTATAACTTATATTATAGTCAGTTATTTTTTATGGGCTTGTCAATAGTTAGATGCACAAAAAATCAAGAGATAACTATATTATATTGTTATTTTTATATACTAATAAATATCAACAGCCCTCAAAAATGGCAACACAAGAGAGTATTTTATATCCCCTTTAAAACCCATATTGTTTTTTCTTCCTAGCTTGTTTGGTTTTCGAACAATTCAATTTCACATAAAGGAAAGTTTGCGCTCATTAAAAATACAAATTTTGCAATTTTTGTTAATATCGATTTTCTTGAAAATCATGGCATATACAAGGAAATTACAAGAGGACTTTTTTTAGGCAATTAGTCAAGCTTTCTTTTTTATATCTTCAACGGTTATCAGTAAAATAAGGCTTTTTTCACCAAAGGGGTGGTTTTTTTGGCTGGTTGCGTGGCACCTCCAGAACTGATCTTTATGGTTTTATGATGTTTAATCCTCACAGTAACAGTTACGGAAGGAAAATTTCAGATAACATTCTTTCCAAGCTTCTGGTGTATTTTTTACTTTACCGACTGGACTATATTGGAAATACAAAAAATTTAATAGGAATACAACTTTTTAGGAAATTTTATTAACTTTCGTTTTGAATAGGGTAACTTTTCATTACAAAGCACTGTTTTCAAGATATAAGTGAACCATAAAAAGTGACCTTCTACTAGCCCTCCTGCACCCCACTCACCTTGTAGCTTCAGGAACTTTTAGTATGTTTACCTCTTAACTATTCCAAATACAGCGCTGATGTCAAAAATTCTGTTTCCGACCGTATCCCTTTGGAGCGTTCATTGGCTGATCTTTCAGATTTTGTAATTTACCAGACACCAAGAATAGTAAATAGTATAAACAGATTTGGGGGAAAATGCAAGTATAGGATTCAGAAGTGTTTCTGTTCTAGTTACTTTAGATTTTTTTTACTAGTGTCGAAATTGAATAGCATATTTTGAAGACAAGCTAAAATTCGTACCTTTTCAAAATTGGTCATTCTCTCTTTCACAAATTTCTAAAATTTCTGCGAACATTCTACTAGGAACTTTCAAAGTAGTTAGGTATGTGTTATTTCCATTATCAGGCCACAAGCACTATACATCTATTTTCATTTCATAACCTATAACCTTCTTGGCCCGATAATGGGAACGACGAAGTTAATGTAGAGGCTTATTTGCTTTAATCATTTGTTAAAAAATTTTCACAAGGCACAATAATTCGAGACAATGTCTAGATTCTAATGTAAGAGTAATAATATCAATGTTATATTATATTATATTTACTAGTCAATTGAGACGCCTATGTAAAATACTTTTCAACGATGAAAAAATGTGACTCTCGGAGCTTAGATAAAAGAATTATAAAAATGTATTCTAAATAATAAAATTAAGAGCGCCCTTTATGTGGCTTGCTAAAAGTGAACAATTTATAACGTTTTTATAAATCAGACGTATGTTTTTGTTTATATTTCATTTTAATGTGTACGTTTATTAAATGTGCAGTAACGGTATTTTAATAAAAATGTCTCATATCGATCAGGGTGGCAGACTTATTTTACAAACTTTGAGTTTCTAATACTGGTTCTTCTGTAAAAACGGAAATGTACAAATTGGGAACTTATAGTTCAAATGAATTCTGGTGTTTAATAGTGTTGATCTCTATAAGTTTCCTTTTTACCTTGGATGAAAAACAAAATCGTGATAAGAACAAAAAGATCTTTCTTGATATGCTGTTCCAGAGAACAAGCAGAAAACATAAAGATGTGAAATGGGAACATAATCTCCAGGAACGAAATTGAGGACAAAACTTATATGCTGGGATCAAATCTCACAACGAAATGTATAAGGAATGATAAAGCAGGAATAAAATTGGTAACAGAACAAATTGAAAACGAAGTAGCTATAAAGCTGCATTCAGAGTTTCATTTATAACAAACATAGCCAAGTTTTTGTGATAACTTATAACCTCTGTCTTATTCTTAAATAGGAATTACCGTTTTCGAATTATAATGTTTTTTTGTTTTTACTGTGCTATGGCATCACTAGCTAACTTTTTCTTTTTTTAACCTGTAAACTTCAATCTATTTGATATAGGTAGAGGTTCACAAATAAGAACCAAAGCTGTGCGAGGAATTTTTTCAGATATACAGATATCGGAAAAACTTTCCTCAGCTACAGAGCTGTTCTCGAGTTATAAGTCCGTTTTGTTATAATATACAAATCACAGAACAAAATATCTGTCTATCTAGCATAGTTTACAGATACAAATAGTGAACTGAATGAAATTTTTTAATAAAAATTGAAAAACGTTGAATTCTCCTTCTTGCTAGAAAATGAAACAAATTGGTCCAATTTTTAAATATATGCCAACTACCGATTAATGTCATTAATTTGTGGTTTTTCAAAATCACTTGAAATGCTCCTGTGTGACATACCTACTCATATATGCAGCTTTATAAAAAATTAATTATTTATCATGTAACAAACACTAGATATCTGGGAATAAATTGATGTGTTTACAGATTTTACCAAAGCATTTGGCAAGGTGGCATAGTGCAATTGAAATCAATCTCCCATGTTTATATCAAAGAATTTATATACATAGAAGCAGATACACATTTACAAGTGTGTTGACAACATAGTTCAGACATTACATTTTATAATCATCTCTTTCTTTGTGACCAAAATTACTATAGCCCCATCTTTGTTGCAGCCACCGTCATTTTGACACGACAAATAAATGTAAATATAACCTTAAACGCCCAATTTGTGAAGCGTATTGATCTGTAAATAAACAATTTTCAAGTGCTGAGGAGACAAAATATGACTTAAAATTGCCTCAAACAACGTTTATGTGCTGTTTCTCTAATACGATGACCGTTTAAAGACAAAATATGTGTCGGTCATCAACCTATTTCGAGCTGTATACTTACTTACATATTTATTTTGCTAAAATTGACACTTTTATTTACCATCAAACTACAGCAATACACCTAATTAATTTTAAGGGGCCACGGATTCGGAAAAAGATGTGTACTAGAGTCAAATTAAGTAGAGGTTGTTTCATTTAATAAGCCCATTCAGAAATTTGTTTGCATCCCTTACGAATCAGAAAAGAAGTACCTAACTAATTTACAGGAAATCATGTGGCAGTTCATTTATATTTTCACAAATTGACCTACTTTTTTATTTTAAAAAAATAATATACTTCCTGTGACAAAAATAAAACTACTTAAAGTCGGCACCAAAATATAAAAAGCATTGGCGGTTTCTTATCTACAAAGAATAAAAAGGATGCCGACAAAGGCAAAGGGTGCCGAAATGCTCCTTATATTTTGAACACAAGTATACCAACTGTTCTTAATTCCTAAGAAGTAGTGGATTGTCTAGTAACATGGAATTCTACCCGGCCACAAATTGGACTGTGAATTTGAGCATCCGCAAATAATGTTATGGGGCAAGGGAATAAAACAATCGTTTACAATACTTATATATTTTTGTACAGAAATATTTGCACTAAACATGAAAATAATTTAAAGGTTAGTTGAGTCAAACGTCAAACATGAACAGCTGTTATTAAATAACTAGATTTATACATATGTCTATGCTACACTCATATGCCACGGCCTTGAACAGGCCGCAACAGAGATAGCGTTAAGGGCAATGTTGTATCTTAGAAAGAAATGGCGAGAAGAAGGTATGTTGGACATGTTGGCAACAGTATCGTATGACTTTTATGCTTTATCTCTGCTTCTATTTATATAAATTCTTTGGTTTATATCTACTTTAGGTATACCTCAGGAATCAGATTTGGGACCTCTCTTATTTCTGATATCAATTAATGATATAACCGGTGTTATTACTGGAGACAAATAACTGTTTGTAAATGTTTTGAAAATGTACTCTAATACTGATGAATGTGACTCTATTAGTTTACAGATAAATATTAAAATCCACCAGCGGTGCTCAAATAACGATCTGAATTTGAATATCATCAAATATGAATTCGTTAAAAACACTACAAAAAATTCAAAGCTACCTACCTCCCTGACTATTTTATTAGGGAAAGCCGAGAAAGAAACAAAATGGATTTGGCGAATTGTCACAAAATACCAGATTTAGTTTACTCATGCTATTGCTGAATTTCCGATTTCGCCAATGCAATTTACGATGTCGATAAAATGCCAATATTCCTTTTTCTACAGAGACATCGTATGACCTTCCAGTTAATGTATTTATTTAATTATAAGTGATTGAAAATGAAGTTTTAGCATGTCGGGTGAAATTATTTCAAATTTATATCAATATTCCACCCCGGTCCACCGCGGGTGCGACGTCTGATCCTTGTTTTGCTTATTGTTTATCAAATCAAATCTATTACTAGAAATAAAAATTTATCGGTATCGAAACACAACAAGAAAGCAACGCTTCCTCTCCGACCAAAGTCAATCAAATAAAATTTCATGTAAGGGAGCTGTTCCAATTACTCACTTTATACAAGTGAACATTTATGAAACTACATTACTTATGAATCAGGTATGTTTTGGGCTGTGTAGGGCTAGGACTTTACTAATTATACTAAGAAATAATAAAAATTTATTAAATGATATGTTTGACAACGTAAAAATATTTTTATTATTTTTAAAAAAATTTTATTAAAGCAGCCAAAAATTAATAGAGAGTTATTGCAAAACAAAAAGAGGCTGACTTTATTAAAAGAAACTTTAAATAAAGTATCCTGTATTCCAATTTATCATCCATTTTTAAAGTGAGTTATTGCAACGATGTCCTCCTCATACCTTATGTTGATACTTTATTTTGACAATTTTCCCTAACCTAAAAAATCCAAATTGGGCATTGCCGGTATTATTATCATTTGTTCGAGTTTAAAATGAATATGGAAGAACAATTATTAGGAGTAGCTATCCTAGCTGGTGTTAACGATAAAGAAATTGAAATGTTACTTCTACACAGGGCCGGTTTTAAGCAATTTTTATGGGGGGGTGTGAAATTGTCATAATGCCGAATGACTTCTTCTCATCTGGTCCTCTGTTTTATTTATATATGAAGGTCATTTAATTTTTGGGATACAAAAAAATGTAAATGTAATTGAAGAAAAAACCTTTATTTTGAAGTAAAATGCAAAATATAAAATATACAAAACGGTTATTCCTTATGTTTGTTGGGTATTTTACCACTGTGAAAATATGTAAAAATATTGATGAAAAAAACCTCTGCGCCAAAAGGATCAGACAGGGAGTGGATGGTTCTTAATATTTTTAGTACAAAATGTCTCACACCAGTCACACCTTAAAAGAAATAAACTGAAAGAAAATTGTTAAATGATGAACGTTTCGGAAACTATTTTTTTTCCGTTATCAAAACTTTCACTTGTGTGACATTTTGTGCTAGAATGATTAAAAACCAGCCTCTCTCTGTCTGATCCTTTTGGCGCAGAGGTTTTTTTCATCAAAATTTTTACATATTTTTACAGTGGCAACATACCCAACAAACATAATAAATGAATATTGCCACAAATTAATTATAAATAAAACGGATATATTATTATACAACTTAATTTTTTTTAAGCAACTTTAACTCTTCTTTCTTTTAAAGTGGCCCATCGTGCAACTAAAATGTTAAAAGGCATTTGTTCCAGAATATCCCTCTCTAATGATAAGATTAATATAATGAGTCTAAACGTGAATCGGTCATTGTTCTAACAAATTTTTTTATGAGTTTTAATTTGCTGAAACTCCTTTTATTTGAAGCCACACTCACCGCGGGAATTAAAGTACATAATTTGTAACACAATGGTAGAATGATCTTGAGTTCATAACATCTAGAGATGTAAGTTCCCGACATTGGTCGCTAAATATTTCTAATTCAGCCTGAAGGCCCTCTAAGTCTACATGGTTATCTGGAATTAACTTTACTGCTGCCTTTACAAGTTCTAAACTGCAATTGTGTCGACTTATTTCCGAGGAAACTCGCGGTGTTGTACTTTTGATGAATCGAAGTGTCCTGTTCTCCTGTTGAATATATTATTACATTTCCAGCAATTATGACAGGGTACTATAGATGGACATATACTCGTGATCAACGCTAGAGGCTAGAACAAGCAGATTTGGCCTCGCTCTTGCGAGCTGCTGTGTTTAGAGTATGATTTTAAGTCAAATACAAGATACAAGATAGGGGTTGCTTGACAAGTAATAATTATTTATGACATTGAGTTTCTATTGTTTTGAGTTTTTCTATGATTTTATGTACATAATTGCCGAACGCCGAAAGTGCCGAATGGTAAACGATTTGCCGAATTGGCTTCAAACTTGGGGGGGTGTGACACCCCCCCATACCCCCCCCTATATCCGGCCCTGCTTCTACATAACATAATTGATATTTATATTGGTACCTCAAGAACAAATTAACGCTGTAGACCCCGTGAACTTCGATTTGAATTATATGACTGACGATGAAATAGAAGTTAATTTTCGTTTTCAAAGATGGGATATAATACGATTGCGAAATTACGTCTTCCTCATATTTGAATCTCACACGTTTTTTATCTTTTTCTTGTGCCATTATCGCCAACAAAAGTAACAATTTCCTTAGGGAATTTTCGTCTGATGCAAGTTTCGACAAAAAGTTCCTAAATGTGTCAAAATTAAGGTGCTTTTAATAAAGGAAAGCCTTGCCCGTATTTAAGTTAAATACGGGATGCCTGTATTTTATTAAAAGAAAATGCTTAATCATATTTTCAATGCGCATGCGTACATGTCAAATTAAAGGAAACTTTTATTAAAGGATCTGTAAACCAAAGTTGCAATATCTCTCTAATATCTACTGAGTTGTTTATGTGGTTTGTGGACTGGTTTCTGATGTAGTTATTGACCATACAGTTTTCCAAATCCTGGTCACCCTGATAATCTATTCACTGCCATATTTTATCCAATTTTAAAGAATTGCTCAAAAATCGCTATGCGGCTGTTTTTATTTGACATTTTTAACAGTTTCTATAAATTTCATGACTCTGTATACTTTTCGTAAGAGAGAAGAAGTACTATGTAACTTTTAATAATAAATTAAACTTTTAGCAGGTCTTGCATAAGCTTACATAAAAATTTATACTTGTAGAGATATTTTCTAGTTACCACGTTCTTTTATATAAGAAAACACTAGTTTTTCTTACCTTGTTTTTATATTCACAACAAAAAGATATGCTCGACAATGTACAACGTTCATACGTATATTTTTCAAAGCAATGTTATTATTTTTATTAATGTATAGTAATAATTATATTTTTTATTATGTGCCAATGAGCTTTATTAAGAATTGTAGATACACAGTATATATTTTTTTTATATATTCAAATAGATGCAGCGACACACACAATTAAGGCATGTACGTTTTTTCAGGTTTGTAGATCTAATAGAGTAAAATTTCATATTTAATTCTAGCTAACAAATTTTTCTTTTACTTAGGTCAGTTTTGTGTAAATAAATGAAACTGTAAGTAACATGCTGATATTTAGATTTTTTATAAAAAACATGTTTTTGCAATATTGTAGTACGTTTTGCATTTTGATGTGGGAATATTTATGAACTACCTATGAGCATCTCGAAAGTCAAGAAATGTTTGCTAAATAGTCACGTTAATAAGTAAATAAAGTAATTTTCGATATAATGAATTCTGCTTTGTGTTCTTAATATTTCCAATTAAAATTCAAAATATCTTTTGTCACATTTTAAGATAGGTTTGTCATTGTTATAACACTACACATACACACACAGACACAGTCACACACCAAAGTTGTAAAATGAGAGTGGGCAAAAGAAACCATGGGGATTCAGCTAGTTGGAACATTATTCTTGTTATTTCTATAGTGACTTGCATTCATAACACAGCCAAAGTTTAAACGTGTTTGCAGAATATCTAAGATTTTTGTGATGGGCAGATGTAAAAATGGCATAATAATATATAGTATAGTATTTCTATTGTCAATTGAGAAATTCAGTCTAAAGGGTTGCTACCAGGATAAATCATTACAGAGCCTGCTTGTGATAGAATAACACCGAGACCGTGAATATTACAAATGATACCCGTATACGAATATAGTTAACCAAATATAGTATGCGCTTACATTAAAAGAAACTAGTTGATTGTTTACCTGGCTTACCAGTACAAGTCCGTTACCTGCTCTTCGTTCATTCTTAATATTACCAGTAGCATAGCCGTGTGCTAATTGATATTTACTTTTATCGAATTATTTATGGAGTTGTTCATTAAACTAACATTATTTATTATAAATAAACAATGTATTATAAATAAATAAATATAATAATAATAATAATAATAAATTTACATCATGCCTATATATAAATTAATATAAAGTAGTAAATTCAATATTTAATTTATTACAATAATTAAAAAGCGATTCTAAAAATTGACGGACAGCGCACATGACATGACTGGTATTATGAACTATTCCTTTGTTGCTCTTTTTTATGATTTTCAAATTGACATTGGATAAATTATACATATATTTTAATATAGTCACTTAATGAAATCACAAATGCAAGAAACTTGTTCTTTTGCCCCCTTTGTATGTTAACCTCTATCTTCTCCCGACAATATACGAATCTACTGTACCTAATATTGAACAAATTTGAGTAAGTACCAACTGAAGGCTACACTCTATTCTTTGCTTTTTAATGTATTACGAAAATGTTGGAACCCTATTTGTTATTGTTTTTCAAATTTTTATACCTATTGTAATTGACTAAAGTCTAACGATACACCCTGAACATTCCAGATAAATGTAAGTGGCACAAAAGATTATCATTAATTACATTTAATAGTTGCAATAATTTTGTGATTTTGTTGTGCATTTAAATTTCTGCAAATAATTGTCAAGTAACATATCAATTATTCAATAAATGATTATGAAAGAATGATTTTATTTTTAACTCCATACCCTAGCCAAGATTCGAACCTACGACTCCGTGAACTCTTCCAGTAAGTCTAAATTTGTGATTACACCATTGTTAAGTACCGAGCCATGGAGTTCATTAAGCTTCCTTTCAGTTATTCTATTTTGAGAAAAGAGTAAGAGAGTAACAAATCAAGCAGTTTGATGCAGGGCAATGCTTTATAATATTAAGAGAATTCAACTCGAAGCAATGTGTGGATTCCTAATGTATCGTGTGTATGTTTATTACACAAAAAGAAATTAAAATGGCCCTGGTA
Organism: Stenurella melanura; assembly: GCA_963583905.1. NCBI lineage: Eukaryota > Metazoa > Arthropoda > Insecta > Coleoptera > Cerambycidae > Stenurella > Stenurella melanura. The sequence goes on from OY757309.1 coordinate 72,026,798, forward strand.
GCTTATAAACAGTAAAATTGTTATATTGAAAAAAGGGCATTATTTAGGTGAAGAAACATTATAGGATTTTGCAAAAGCGGAAAAGAGCTATGGGAACTAAAAGAGAAACTATACTTAAAAATATTAATGAAGTCTTTGCATTCTTTCGATAGCCTGACTTCTGGTTATGCTGGCAAGTTAAAATCCTAAAATAAATTTGTCCATAATTTCTTATTTGACAAATTTATTTTAGGATTTTAACTTGCCAGCATAACCAGAAGAATGCAAAGATTTCATTAGTATTTTTACGTATAGTTATTCTTTTAGTTCTCATGCATATAGTTTTTTTCCGCTGTTTGCAAAATCCTATAAAGAATATGTTTCATTACTATAAGCAAACAAATAATAAATAATTCACTTTTAAACATGCATAGAGTATATAGGCTCCAATATTAGTTAGCTAATAGATGGATGAAGATCTGTTGTTTTTTATCAGTCAATGTCAAATATAAATATTTCATACTTATTCATGGATATTGCCTTGGTTTTGCATGAAACATCGTTATGAGTGGCTTTGTGCCTCCATTAGAAGGAAAAATTTTTTAAGACAAGGTAGGTAAATAAATTCATTTCATGCCTTTGTTCTCATTTTTAACTGAATCTTCATACCGTAGGGGGTCATGTAGATACTAGTTTAATCTGCTTAGCCGTAGGGGACTATGTTGGATCCTAGTGTTATAATGAGAATGTCAAATAAGAAATTAGTCAAATTTGTTTTAGGATTTTAACTTGCCAACATAACCAGAAGTCAAGTTATCGAAAGAATGCAAAGATTTCATTAATATTTTTACATATAGCTGTTCTTTTAGTTCTCATAGATAGTTTTTTTCCGCTATTTGCAAAGTCCTATAAAGAATATGTTTCATTACTATAAGCAAACAAATAATAAATAATTCACTTTTAAACATTATTTAGGTATAATACAAATATTCATCATTATTTAAACATTTGTTATTATCAAATAATAAGTGGTTCTGTTATTATTGATAATAATTCTTTTGAAATATGTCAGGTGCAATGACAAAAATAGAGGTGGTAAACACGAGTTTATATTCTAAAATTGCCATTCTTCAACTTCTCAGTTATACACAGGTGATGGTTTTGGAGTGAAATCATCAACGCTAGTAATGTTTTTAATCCTCAGTAAGGCCTTTGATCAGTGATGGATTTACCAACAGGCTGAGTAGGCTGGAGCCTAGGGCGGCAAATTTGGGGCCAAAATTTTTTTTGGTCTGACAAAAATTAAAAAGATTCATATTTATATAGGTGTTTAAATGTTATTGGGTCCACAAACAATTCAACATGTAATAATTAATATGTTTCACAAGTTAGATAATTTTTTCTACAATTTGAAGAGAAATGAGAATGACTGCGAGTGATACTTTCAGGGTTAACACATTTCTCGTCCTCATTGATAGACTCGTATCCGAATTAGAAAAACGGCAGGATGCCTACAACAATTTTAATGGAAAGTTTTGATTTTTGACCAAAATGAGTGAATTGTCACATCATTAACCCTTACGGAAAAAGCCCTTTTCTCGGAAGAAGTATATCCCAATGATTTAGAGACAGACTTAGTTCAAGAATGCATACATTTTCAATTGCACCTTTCTTCTGAAAGAATTTTGATAAAACCAGATTCTGGATCATTGGAAAGTCTATTTTCGTTCCTGCAAAAACAGAATATGCAAAACGTTTATCCAAACATGGATATAGCAGTTCGCATGGCTCTATGTGCACCAACGACGAATTGTTGAGATGAGAAGCGTTTCTTGCTTAAAACGGGTGAAAAATTATCTAAGATCTACCTTAAGCCAAGAAAAGCTAAACGCCTTAGCTCTTTTGTGCATAGAGTCTGAATTAATGAACAAGATTTCATACGGCGATATAATTGATGATTTTGCGAATAGAAAATTGTGCAAAAAGGTATTGTAAAACTTTCATAACTTAATTAATTGAATTTCATCGTCATCATCAGCCGGGTTGTTACCAGATAATATATTGTTTTTAAACTGTAACAAGTAAGCGCAATAAAAATTATTTAATTATGTGTACCGAATGTACATTAATCATTAATGTGTAAGTAGTATTAAGGCATACCTTACTCCGCCTTATTAGTAGTACATGATTGAGCTTTTATTAGCTCAGAAATATACCCTAAAATTATTTCTTGTGCAATGTTGACCAAATCGTTGCATTGTAAAAATAATTTAGGAACTGACACATTGATCCCCTAGTTCACAATCATACTAATTACGGGAAAAAGGTGGTGGAATTAGGACGATCGATAGTACACAAATCATAAAGTTATAATTTCATAGATAAAAAAATTTGAATTAATATGATTGTGAACTAGAGTATCGAATTGTAGGGGTCGGTAGAGGCGGCAAAATTTGAATAGCCTACTGGCGGCAAATGTGTAAATCCACCGCTGCCTTTGATTATGCAACTTAGCCAATTTTAATACACAAACTAGGTTTTTATGGAGTCACTTGAATTAATATTATCCTATCTATCTGGAAGGCAACAGTGTGTAACGGGCAAAGGTGGAATAAGTAATTTATTACCTGTAAAATATGGCGTTCCACAGGGCAGTATATTAGGCCCACTATTTTTTTAATATATATTAACGATTTACCTGAAGCCTTACCAGTTTTTATGGTGTTATTTGCTGACAACAAACAGATAGCAGTGAGGTAACCAGTAGGAAAGAATTAGATGTATTTAAACAATCATTCGACTGGTTTACTGCAAATATGCTATGCATAAATCAAAGCTATAAAATTCAATAGTCTTCTCTACTAAATCAGTTGCATCTGAAAGTGTTAAATTTTTAGGCTTAATTCTGGATAATCGGCTAACATGACACGCACATGGTGATATATTATCAAATAAATAACTATCTAAAAAAATACGTGCTAAATGGCAAATTGAAATCAGAATTGGTCTAACCCCAGCAATGGCCGTATACCACATGTTATTCCATAGCTTAATGACACATGGTCTAATCAACCTCTAATCATGTCCAGCAAGTCTTTACTGCCCAAATGAGAGCAATTAGAGCCATAACGGGAATAAATCGGTTAGACAGCTGTAAACAGTGGTTTATAGAATATAAAATAATGACTCTGCCATCTTGGATTATTTATTACAATCTAATATACATCAAAGATCACCTTGATCAATACTCTGGAAATTGTGACAACCACAGTTACCTCACCCGCAACAGATATGATATACGGATACCGCAGCAAAGATTAACGTATGCAAAAAGAAACAATTTCGGAATTGTACCCATTAATTCCCTTCCGATAAACTGAAAATTCATCTTATAACCAAGGATTATTATAGCACCAATGAATTTAATTGTACAGATTTGTAATTATACTAAATTACTTATGCCTTGACTTAGTTTAAATGTTTAATACTATTTGTTATCTATGTTACTATGTTATTAAATACACCTGTTTTTAAGACTGTACGTGTTTACAAATTATTTATTGTACTACTTAACATGTTACAGTGCCACGGTGCATTTTATGATCAATAAATAAAATAAAACCTATCTGTCTATCTATATTTAGAAAAGGAATGCAGTTAGTACATAGATTTAATAAAACCTCTTTGAGTTAGTACTATTGAAGCTTATAAAGATGCATATTTCAAAAAATGTCAATAATTAAGCGACAGGTGTCTGAGGAGTACCAGCGTGACAATACCACATGTGTGGTATATAGTCATTTTATACAAGATAATGGCAATGCAACTATTAGGTAAATTAGTTATTTTAAAATTGGAGCAAACAATGTCGGATAATTACCGAATTATATTCTAAAATGAATATACTTGCTTTATACCTAAATAATGTTTTTCTACAATTACAGCATCATGTATATAGTAAAAGTTTGAGGCTAAATAAAGTTCTATAGTTGTCTCCATTTGTTTAATGCACATAAAAAAGACCATAAAAAGAGGCTATTAAAATATCAAAATCGGTGTTTTTACCTGCGGACAAGGTACTACAGAACCGCACTTAAAATTTTTGAGTATTAGAATAAACAAAATAAAACTAGAGATTTAAAAATCGTGTTTTGGGCAGTGACGTTTCTTATAAATAAAAAAATCTTACTTTGTTTTGCGCAATGACTTCATCCTAGTTTTCTGAAGTCATTGGTTTTGCGTTATGATCAGAAATCGAGAAGTTTATTTTGGTGCCAGAGACGGCTCTCATGTATACATAATATTATATTACAAACATATACTAAAACCATCAGAAAAACGACAAAGTGGTGAAATATTTATTATTGTCAACTACATTGTATTATTGGTAATAAATTTAACTTAAAAACGGTAATAGATCTTACAAAAACAAGTAAAACATATCTAGCAAGTAAAAAGACAATTTTGAATTAAAAACACACTTTCCTGTTCTGTTTAATGTGTCGCGTGTTTATTTCATTTTATGTTAATACGTATAACCTACTTTTATTGGAAATCTAGTACATTTGTGAAACGTACTGACAATTACCTAAAAACATAGTTGAATTTTTATATTTGCAGTGTTAAAGGCATTCGACCCCGACCGAGTGTCAACAATAAATTAGAGTTTACGGAGATACTTTTATGTTTTTTACGGTTTTGTCTGCTTTAATTATATGACGCCACCGAAATTGTGAAACATTTCAAAATCGCTTTTTACCTACACTGTGGCAATTATTGGGGCATTTACGTCAACATTTAATAAGGGGAAAGGGTAGATAATCCCAGATCGCAGTTTTGCAAACCGTAGTATAAATCTAGCCATATGTACGTACGTAGGTATCTACAAACGTAGTGTGAAATCATACAGAGTCAGCGGTATACAAAAATGTCTAGTGCTTCTCCGGCTACAATAGACTTGTGGATTCTTGATTTCCCAGAACTGCAGTTTGATGGAACGCATCTTTGTTGTAGTAGTTGCAACAAAACAATTTCTTGGACATCTAAAACAAATGTTGATAGACATATTTTCTCACAATGCACAAAATTATGCTTTATATGCTAGTCCTAATTAGTCTCCATGTACATTTTTGTAATATATTGATTATTTTGTAATTTTGTTAGTTATTAGGTACATAGGTATTAGAATAGAAAAATGTTTATGTGGGTATTTGGGTATATGTATGTGTAGGATATATATTTTTACATGAATATCAGTTGTTTGACGGCTATTTCATTTTATTGTTGTTTGTACAACTTTACCTTGAAATAAAGATTATTCGATTTGATTTGATTTGATTTGACAATAGCATGCATAGCTGGTGGCTCTACTGATAGTGACAGTCAATGCAATTTTAATTTAGATTTAGTGGAAGTGATGGTGAGATGTAATATACTGGTCAAAACTATAAATAATCCACTTATCAGACAATTTTTGGAAAACTGTATTAGTGGCAAATATAACAACGTTCAGGTGCCGTCGGAAATGGAACAAAAGAAAATATTTATCAACAGAGTGTGACAATGTTAGACAAAAAAATTTTTTCTGAGCTTCCTGGGACATACATCTGGGGTAGTGTGGATGAAACCATCAATGCTTATGGTGAAAAGGTAGCAAGTATTTTAGTGAGTGCATTGGAGGAAAATTGTTCAATGCGTGGACACTTGATCGCCTCTACAGTTGTAGAAACGACAAATTGTCGCATTATAGTGAAGGCAGTGAATTCAAGTCTACAAAAGTTATGGGGTGACAAATATATGTAGAAAATAAGGACAAGGTCTTATTATTTCTTACTGATGGAGTGAATTATATGAAAGCTGCAGGGCGAATTATGAAGGAAACATATCGCAATATGCTGCATGTAACATGTTTAGCACATGGACTCCATAGAATTGTTGAAACTATTAGAAGGTGCTACGCTAATGTTGATAACTTAATATCTATTGTAAGGAAAGTTTTCCTGAAAGCACCACATCTTGTACGGTTATTTAAAGAAATACTTCCAAATGCACCATTACCTCCACCGCCCATTATAACCGGTGGGGAACTTGGCTATAGAGGCGGCCTCATACTATTTTTGCCATTTTGAAAACGTCAAACTAGTAGTACTGCAGTTGAATCCAGATGACGCAGTTGTTATTGCACAGACTCAACAGGCGTTTATGGATCCAACTGTTCAAGAAGATCTGAAGACAATACATGGAAGTTTCTCGCGAATTCCTCTAGCCATACACGACCTTCAATATATGCCAACATCAAAATTTACTGCAGTTGATGCAATAAACATCGTGTTCGATCTCCGGCAATACATTTTTCAATTACCTAGAGAAATCACTGAGAGGGTTCAAACAAGATTCCAAAGAGTTTTAAAAACCAATCCCGGATTTGTAACGATGTCATCTGTAGCAGACCTCTTAAACGGTAAAGAAGTAGACTTTTCTACACCAGGTGTCAATACGGTAACTTTAAAAAATTACACATGTTTTAAATACGCTCCAATGACATCTGTTGACGTTGAGCAGTCAATTTCTCAATGTAAATGGATTTTTAATGACAGGTGGCGAAGGTTAACTTCAGAACCTTTACAACAAATACTAATATGCTTTTATATTTGTTATAAATCGTGAAAAATTACATATGTGTGGGTACTTTAAGATAGTGAAAAATACACGGGTGTGTTTTAGTTCAATGTTCCCAGCAAACACCATTATATAGCATATACGTAAATACTACGTAAACGAAGTTTCGCAGAAGTAACATGCTATGTAAAATGTGATGTATAATTATATATGCATACTCTGCAGAATGTCAGCAACATGTGCATATGACTTTTACATAGTGAAGAGGTGTAGCACTGTATATATATTTTTTATCTCTTTATGATGTAGCGTATATGTAAATTCAACAACTTAATAATGACCTTACGCTATGTAAAAAAAGAAATGTTCACTTGAGGAATTATTTATTCTTTCGGTTTTTATTAATTTTACGTCTATATTATTAATTAGGAATAGTTCGATATATAGATATACAAATAGCACTTAACAGAATTTTAATCACTTATTACCTTGAAAAATCCGCCGGCTGTGGGGATTGAACCGTCGACCACATGCATGGTAGGCCAGTACGCTTCCTCTGGGTTATTGTCCTTCGTGTGAATTTTGTTTAAAGAGCATTAATATTGGCAATTGAGTATCCGGTTTTAAGCATAATATTCCCTTTTAGCCTTAACCGTGCAATTTGTGCATTAATAAAATCAAATGCAATATTTAGCTTTCTATATAATATATAACACTTATGGTGTGAAAAGTGAATGTTATACAATTAATCAATGGATTTTATGTGCATATGGGTGATAAAAATAATTTAAAAATATTCTTTCATGAAAGGGAGTTGCAATTTAGAAAAAAATGAGTATTCATTGAATGCAGATGGCGGTACTCCTATTTGCATTATAGTCGAACAATACAGACTTAATGTTCTAATATTTGTTGTAGTGGTGGTAGGGTGGTAGAATGCCATTTTAATTATCGTTTTTTTTTTGTTTAATTCGTCCCCCGCTTTGAAATACATAATATATACATATAGTCATGTTAAAGGTTAAGGTTTACAAGGGTGCTGAATACTATGGTGATATTTTTAGGCTTCCCACCCCTCGAGAACTAACCCTAAACGCGAGAAAACCACTCCCTTTTCGCGTTTTTCCATTCTAGGCATGTGAGGGCTTGTCGGATCGGGTTTTTCGAGTAGGCAGTACGGACTTCGACCATTCAACATATTATCAACCCTCGAGGTTGAAACTACACACTCACCAGTTGATACTAAAATCTCCCCAAATATTATGCCGTTGTTATATAAAAACACTATATTTAAATCAAGTGCTTTATTTTATATATTTGATGTAAACATCTATACATGTTTAATAAGTAAAATTATGTAAAAAATATGTAAACAAAGACAGTTAATATTGACCTAAAAATAATATTGTTTTATGTATACGATACGTAATATGATGCTTTATTTATGTAACAGTTTTACATAAAATTTTACATATTCCTATAATGTAAATAATATGTAAATTTATGTAACGTATACACATTAACAAATTTTGTTTAAAATGACTTATTCCTTACATATTATTTATGTACATTTTATATAAATATTTTACGTAAATATGTTCTTTTCATATTACCTCTCAGAGAGGTAAAGTTACATTAATGTTTACTGGGTTACATCCCCCATTACCTCCTCCTTGAGTGAGTGTTTATAATAAACTCATCATATTAATTTTAGATATTACGGAATTCCCTAAGAAAAGTACAAGGTAAGACAAATTGTATCATACTTGCATAAAAATCTTTCCGCGCCGGCAGAACCAACCCTGATTTTTACGTCACTGTGTTAAAATTCCCGTTCTCTGGTGATACGAATATCTTAGCATTGGTAGATGACTTGTCGTCCTTCGCGATATTGATAGATAAATTCAAGGTACGGCTCTGCTTATCTGTTCTCTAGGTATGATGTTCTAGTTATGGGTGGTTTGTGTAATTATATTTAATTAAAAGGTGAGGCTTGTTTCCATTTATTTCTAATCTTAATCATACCAGATCATACTTTACATAAGAGTCACGATGTTTTATCTATTAAGTAGTACATTATATTTATTCTTTAATGAATTATAAAAGAGCGGAGCATGCTTCGGTCTCCATTTATATAAGCTCGGTTGGCAGCTTTTAGTTTTTCATGTACAGTATAAATATGGAGTGAACTATAATATTCCTCTTGTTAAGTAAAATTCATTTGAAGTATTAATTTTGAAAGTGATGTCCCAAATTCTTATTGAAGATCTTTACTCTGATGATAATCAATTAAAATTTTTACTGCTAAACACACTTTTTCTTTTTCTGGGGTGATTGTAAGAATGGTACCATTGAAAAGATATTTTATGCCACAAAACTTGAACGTTCTGTTCTTACTAGCAACATAATTTTTAATATCAGCACAAATTAACTCGATGGGGTTTAATTTGCAAGGATACAGAGGAAGCCAAAGAATCATTCTGTTTTCACATTTTCCCATTTCATTGAAAGCTCTGATTTACAAATATTAAAAATCATATTTCTTTCGGCACTATTAATAGTCGAGTTAATAAAGCCCACAAATTGATGAAACTTCAGAATTCTCAGGAACAGTACCGATTTAAGTCATTTAAATATATATATGTATATTGCTTATACTATATATATTACTTGAAATCAGAAACAGTTTGGCAGAGTAAAATTTTTGAATTCTAATTTTGAAAATTATTATTATTACTACTTACTATTATTTACACACTGATACACTTGCTTCTAGACTAAGCACTCTGTGTTTTGTCTTCAGGCAACAATATAAAACAGCTTCCCTGCAGATGCTTAAAGTGGCCCACTTTAAAAGTACAAGCAGTAATAACATACAGGCTATGTTTCTGTGGCAATTTGGCACATATGATAGAAGTATTTACTATGCAAAAGAAAGTAATAAGATGTCTTACAGGATCTCATCATAGAGTATCTTGCAAAGATATATTTAGATCCTTGGAAATACCAACATTACCATGTCTTTACATAAACTTAGTAATTGTAAACATAAGAAAGATGAATTATGATATATAAAAAACAATACGATACATGGACATTACGCATGAAGGGGTAATGAACTGAGATTACCATTTTCCCGATTGGTCGTTGGTCAAGATTCTGCAATTTATCAGGGAATCCTCTACTGTAATCACGCAACCAGGTTGCTTGGTAATGGTAATTATACTGCTTTTAAATCTGCCTAACTAACTATTTATCAGTAAGTGTCTTTTATTCTGTGGATGAATTTTTGGATTCTAATCTGTAAATAATCTACAATCTAGTGCAATTTTATGATTGTATTTTGTCTGTTTGTATGACTAATCTAATGAAATTTATATCGATAATTTTATAATTATTGTGATTATAAGTTTTTTGCATATGAATAAATTTCCTTGTTCACGACTATTAACAGGTTGAGCCCCGGGTGGCACCTAAGCCATGCCTCGCTACCACACACTTCAGAGACCGCGAGGTACCAACGTAATGCCACACAGCTTAGATGTTGTTGGGACCACGTGAGATTATCGTGATGCTTCTTAGCAATGAAATAAAAAGAGTGTGGTCCAACAAGAATACTGCTAGTTGCGGGTTAGGTATATAGCTACATTTATATGGAATATATTACATTGTAAATTTGTGAAACTTAAAAATATGACACAATTTAAAAAAAAAAATTATTATGTTTCTCAAACAATAGACAGTTTTCATACATTTCAGTTTATAGGGGTAGCTTTGTTTTTCAAAAAAACAAGATATGCAATAATTTTGTTTACAAATATTACACTGATATTTGGATCTAGACGACTTGTTTTGGGCTTCTTTTCTACCATACTCTTCCTTCATTTTCGCGTAACACACCACACACCTATTTTTCTTTGTTTCTGTCAAAATATGAGGTTCGGGATCATGATTATCGAGTTGCAACAGGAATAGACCAGATTGTTATGAGGTAATACATTGATACCACGCTGTCCACAAGAAACAATTTCCTCTTTCAGTCCGCGAGGCATCAACGTCATGCCTCATTTTTTTTTCTCAAAAATAGCAAAAAAAAGATTTTTTCGAAATTTAAAAACATAGAAATAAGGACCGTTACAAATATTAACATTTAATAAGAAAATCAAGATCCGGTCTGAAAGAACCAAAAAAAATTTTATACAGCGGGGCTCAACGTGTTAAATAATGTACTCATTATGTCTGTGTTTCCTCAAGGATAATGCTGTCCATTATTCTCTGCAGTGAATAATGATTTCATTATTCACTGATTGCAGTGAATAATGAGGACAGTCAGTTGTTTATAAGAAATGACATTAGTGACTTTTACTAAAAATTTTAAATTGAAAATTGCAGCAAACAAAAGACAATTGTTGTCTCTCTAAGTTTTCTAGGAAGCACTCAAATGATACATCCCGAAAAGGTACTTTAGTGAACACTCAAAAACTACATACATTAGTAAGATTTTTTCAAAGCATTTATTAGCAACACGCGACAATCCCCAACATTTTTTTTTAAAACCATTTACCTACACGTGTCTGCAAACCATATTATTTTACTAGTAAGCCGTGACAACATTGTCAAAGGGTAATTCTGTAATTGATTTGAAACGTCCAAATTTGTGCGATTTCAACGCCAACGTTATTTACAATAATTTTACATATTAGGCACTCAAAAAGAGTAATATAATTACATAAATGGATACTGACAGTGAAAACGAGATTTCTTTGACACCACCAGAGATAAAGGAAGCTACAGAAATCGCCTCAGTAAACTTGTTGCTCGAAAAATCGAAAAAATTATATATGATGACATGAATTTTTCTCAAATAGGAGAAATTAAATGAAGGTGAATTTTAATTTAACATTAAATATTTAATAGTTGTGGACAAAGTATAGTATTCTACTCGCATATAATGGCTATTATTCACTCTGGTGATTTACGATGACATTCGCCTGCGGCTCGTGTCTTAAACTTCACCTTCGTGAATAATAGCCATCCATCATTATATGCTTGTTCAATAATATACTATTATTATTGTTATTATTATTATTCGAATCATAAGAAAATTATCTATGAAATTTATCAACATACTTAACAAAAATAATTGTAAAAAAAATAAAGGGATTTTCAAAAAATATCAGGAAAATATCGAAATTTGAGGAATCATGTTTCATGCTTTCAGAATTTAAAACTCCACGCTAGAAGTTCATTTGATTGATTTTTGTTGTTCTATACTCAAATAATATATTTTATTATACTAAATATAAAAAAAAAATCACTGTCGCTATTAAGTATTGGAAAAAAATGACTTATTTAACATATTTTTTATTTTCTTTAATTCACTTATTTAACATCGGTCCATTTCCGCTACTAAGGCCAATCACCGTTGCCAGGAGACGAGCTACCCCCAACCTGGAAATTTTGCCGAACCTCTTCGCTATCGAAGAGTACAGATTTTTATTTGCATTTAATAAAGAAGGGACTGGCTCCGTACATTCTCTTCAAGGGACGGTATATCCGCTATGTAATCCCCGCCTAAAGTTACATACCTTCTACGTATGGGCTGATACGCAAGACGTTAGAAGATGTAGCGACAATTTCCCTGGACTCTCATCCAAGTATTACCCACGCCTAATGTTGCTCTTTATTATTGTGACTAATACTTTGAAAATTTAAATTTTATAAAATGATTTGGTATTAAATAAATTGCATGCTACTACTTTTTCCATCATTATATAGGTATAGGTATTACTAATAATCTCCAGTTTTCTCAATCTGTGTGTAGTCATGGACTATAGTTTGGACAGATACGATAAGAATAAGAGATAAGAATACTTATGGATTATTCGAGATGCGAGTCTAAATAAGTTTACTCCAAATTCCTTGGACAGCCCATCGCATTAACGGCTTGATTATTCAAGAAAGATGTCCCACAAAGCGACCTTGATCTGTCTGTTGCTTCGGATGTGAATTAGAAGAAAACAGCTATCTCTACTATTATTATTTGTCCTAAAGTATTGTAAAGTATTGTTTGAAAAATGTACCTATTAACCTAAATAAAGACATTATAACACAACCATGCACGCTGGTATTATTCGAGTTAATTAATCGTATTAAGAAACCATATACTTATTAACTAAGTATATGTAAGAAACATATGTCATATTTGAATTTAAAAGTTGGTTTTTTTATGATAATGCAACACACAATACACAAAGACGTAAAAAACTCTACTCACAAAATAGAATATTAACACACGTTCTTTTTCTGTTAAATTTGCCAAATCATAAATAAAAGTACACATTTTTCGAACGTATTAATCGAAAGAACAATGTGGTTTCTAATTCTAAAATATTTTTTGATGGTAGGTATCTAATTTGAATTTAAATGCACTGATATTGATTTTGAAATAGCTGGTGTTCTATCGTATATTATCGGGCTGAGATGGATCATATCCTGACAATACTTGTCTCCTTTACTAATGCAGCCAAATAAAAAGAGAAAGAGATAAAAATAATTAACTACATATTGTGCTGAAGTTGCTAATGAGTTATCCAGCTATCTTCACACCAACCTCTGATAAAACGAAAAACAAAATCCTAACCCTACTTCGGTACCTTATTAACGATTTAGTAAGAAACGTGGTGGCAATTTCTTATTTGTAGTAACGATGATGATAGCAAATTAGTAGACTACGTTACTTAAATATATTCTAAGTCAAGAAATTATTCTAATTATCTCATTTTCTTTAAATATTGAGGTCGATGACAGTGCAACCTCTTGGAAGATATGTCAACTTCTTCAGTCAAAATCAGAAATGGTTGTGGTGTGTTTACATTTGATTTTCTGTGATAAATAGTTTAAAACTCAAGGATACTAACAGGATTTATTTATTTTGGTAAGTACATTAAACAATTAACAATTAAAGCTTGTATGTATAGGGTTATGCTTGTAAATTTGGTTCTTAATTTAGATAACCTGCAAAGGTCTACCTCTGAAATATCGTTGATGTAAATATATATTGAGGAAAGGATTTATTTTTAATGTTATAACACGAAAATGGCAAAGCAACCATTTAAATAAAAGGTGTACTTAATTTTACGCGTATTTATTAATATAAATATAACAATGTGATTCATACATTGACATTATATGCGCAAGGAAGTATATTTTCGTTATGTTATCATATTTGTTTCCGTTCGGTTTGTTTATTTATGGACCACTATTTAATTAACGAATGCAACTACTGTGTGTCTATTTTAAAAATCAATAGTGCAATTTATATGTTGCTAAAACATACAATATACGTAAACGCGTGTGGGTTATTTTGCCGCCTACAGGGTGTTATATTTATTTTATTTATTCATACGACTGGTATATCGAGTCTAGCAGAATAAGTATGCAATTCACAATATACCTATGTTACTGCTAATTTGTATTTAAAATTCAAATCTGCATAAGACGAGGGCGCATGGATTTCAAAGTGAAATATACACCTAAGTAGGTATCTGAGTGTCTGTGATCCGTTGTAAATGTTTAATTGTTTAAAAAACACCGTTAAACTATTGTTTAATAATAAGGCCGTTAACTAGAATTATTATTTATACTAGTCCTTGGGCATTAAACATAATATAACCTATAAATGAGGAATTACATATAAATTGAAATTAAAATGTTACAGGTGTCATAATATGGCACACCAATAACTATGTAAGTAACTACTTATGTGGTAGAATTTCTGTGAATACATTAGGGCAATATAATTAGTACAGCTGATAAAATGTAAAAAGTAAACATAAAATATATACTGTGAATGGCGGCCCGCGTTTATGGCGGGACATTCCTCAGGGTTTTGAGCTGGGACCGTTACTTACTTATCATTAATTATGATGGGCCTGAAGTTTTGATCGATCAAAGAGACGAAAAAAAAAAGTTCTTATACCACGCTGAATTCAGCGCTAAAATATTTTATTAATTAAAACACTAATGTAGGAAAAAATCCCCTCCTTCTACGGCCATCGGAACCTACCCTTTGGGCAACCCTTCGTATTTGAAAATCGTACACATTCAAAAACAGGCCGAATACCACGCTGGTTTCAACGCTAAGACACATTATGAATTAAAGCATTAATTTAGCAAAAAATCCTCGCCACCCACGGCCATCGGAAACTACCCTCTGAGCAACCCCTCGTATTTGAAAATTGTGCACGTTTAACAAACTGACGTATACCACGCTCGATTCAGCTGTAAAATATTTTATTAATAAAAACACTAATTTAGCGAGAAATCCACGCCTCCCACGGTCGTCGGAAACTACCCCTCTTGAATAATCCTTCGGAATTTGAAAATTGTCAAGATTCAAAATCAAAGCGAATACCACGCTGATTTCAATACTAAAACATTTTATTAATTAAAACTTTAATTTAACAAAAACTCTGCGTCTTCCACAGCCATCGAAAACTACCCCTTGCTTTCGAAAATCTCCGACGTTCAAAACCAGGCCGTATACCACGCTCGATTCAGCGCTAAAATATTTTATTAATTAAAACACTAATTTAGCGAAAAATCCACGCCTTCCACGGTCATAGGAAACTACCCCTTGAATAACCCTTCGGATTTAAAAATTGTCAAGATTCAATACCAGGGCGAATACCACGCTGATTTCAATACTAAAACATTTTATTAATTAAAACATTAATTTATCAAAAACTCTGCGTCTTCCATAGCCATCGAAAACTACCCCTTGCATTTAAAAATCTCCGACATTCAAAACCAGGCCCTATATCACGCTCGATTAAGGGCTAAAATATGTTATTAATTAAAACACTAATTTAGCGAAAAATCCACGCCCTCCACGATCATCTGAAACTACCCCTTGAGCAACCCTTCGGATTTGAAAATTGTCGGCCTGGTTTTGAATGTAAAAGATTTTCGTATGCAAGGGGTAGTTTCGGATGGCTGTGGGAGGCGGAGAGTTTTGCTAAATTAATGTTTTATTTTAGTGTTGAAATCAGTGAGGTAGTCGGTATGGTTTTGAATGTTGACAACCTTCAATTAAGAAGGGTTGGTCACAAGGTTTCCGATGACCGTGTAGAGCGGGGATTTTTTGCTAAATTAATATTTTAAATAACAAAGGGTTTTAGTGTTGAAACCAGCGTGGTATTCTGCCTGGTTTTGAATTAGAACAATTTTCAAATGCTAAGAATTTCTCAAAGGGTAGTTTCCGATGGCCGTGGAAAGCGGTGATTTTTTGCTAAATTAATGGTTTCATCAATAAATTGTTATAGTGTTTAGTTCAGCGTGGTATTCGGCCTGGTCTTGAATGGGGGCAATTTTCAAATACGAAGGGTTCTCAAGGGGCACTTTCCGATGGCCATGTGAGACGAGGATTTTTTGCTACATGTTTTAACTAACAAAATGTTTTAAAGCTGAAACGAGCGTGGTATACTGCCTGGTTTTGAATGTCGGAGATATTCGAATGCAAGGGGTAGTTTCCGTTGACTGTGGAAGACGCAGAGTTTTTGCTAAATTAATGTTTTAATTAGTAAAGTGTTTTAGTGTTGATATCAGCCTGGTATTCAACCTGGTTTTAAATCTTGACAATAATTTTCAAATCCGAAGGGTTGCTCAAGGGGTAGTTTCAGATGATCGTGGAGGGCGTGGATTTTTCGCTAAATTAGTGTTTTAATTAATTACATATTTTAGCGCTTAATCGAGCGTGATATAGGGCCTGGTTTTGAATGTGCACAATTTTCAAATACGAAGGGTTGTTCAGAGGGTAGTTTCCGATAGCCGTAGATGGCGGGGATTTTTTGCTAAATTAATGTTTTAATTAATAAAATATTTTAGCGCTGAATCGAACGTGGTATATGGCCTGGTTTTGAATGTCGGAGATTTTTAAATGCAAGGGGTAGTTTTCGATGGCTATGGAAGAGTTTTTGCTAAATTAATGTTTTAATTAACAAAATGTTTTAGTATTGAAATCAGCGTGGTATTCGCCCTGATATTGAATCTTGACAATTTTCAAATCCGAAGGGTTTTTCAGGGGGTAGTTTCCTATGGCCGTGGAAGGCGTGAATTTTTCGCTAAATTAGTGTTTTAATCAATAAAATATTTTAGCGCTGAATCGAGCGTGGTATACGGCCTGGTTTTGAACGTCGGAGATTTTCGAAAGTAAGGGGTAGTTTTCGATGGCTGTGGAAGACGCAGAGTTTTTGCTAAATTAAAGTTTTAATTAATAAAATGTTTTAGTATTGAAATCAGCGTGGTATTCGCTCTGATTTTGAATCTTGACAATTTTCAAATTCCGAAGGATTATTCAAGGGGTAGTTTCCGATGACCGTGGGAGGCGTGGATTTCTCGCTAAATTAGTGTTTTTATTAATAAAATATTTTACAGTTGAATCGAGCGTGGTATACGTCAGTTTGTTAAACGTGCACAATTTTCAAATACGAGGGGTTGCTCAGAGGGTAGTTTCCGATGGCCGTGGGTGGCGAGGATTTTTTGCTAAATTAATGCTTTAATTAATAATGTGTCTTAGCGTTGAAACCAGCGTGGTATTCGGCCTGTTTTTGAATGTGCACGATTTTCAAATACGAAGGGTTGCCCAAAGGGTAGGTTCCGATGGCCGTAGAAGGAGGGGATTTTTTCCTACATTAGTGTTTTAATTAATAAAATATTTTAGCGCTGAATTCAGCGTGGTATAAGAACTTTTTTTTTTCGTCTCTTTGATCGATCAAAACTTCAGGCCCATTAATTATGGATATTATTATTATTGCCTTAGCTGACACTGAAATATTACCTAAACCTATGTGGAATTGAATGAAACTCGGCTGACCAATGACAAAACATAATATCCCTAGTAGCACAACATATTGGGCCAATATATAATCCATATAGGACCAATATATGAATATTGGTCCTATATAGGACCAATATTTATATATTTATATATATGGATTATATATTGGTGCAATATTGGTGCTACTAGGGATCTAACAGTTTCTTGAAAAATTTCAGGGTAAGCGTATTCCCAAGATTGCGTTCGAGACCGTACCTACCTATAATATATTTTGTACACTATTGAAATGGTAGTAAAACCTAATAATAGAAAATGATATATCTTTAAGCCTCGCTTTAAGCTAAGTTTTCGAACGTTTTATATCAACAAGAATATTGTAATACTAATTTGGTGTTTAATAAACCATAAACGATTATTATTATTATTATTCGGCGATGGTTTTAGAGAAACTAAGAGTTTTAGGACCCAAATTCATGCGCGTCATAACGAATTCATTAAGAGATGCACGTTGCCACAACCCCTCTGTATAATTTATCTCAATTTAAAATGCAGTGCTTGTAAAGATAGGGAACGTGTGTCTTTGTCTCTGATTGGTACATTTGCAAGCCATGTTTACGCAGGGAAAATTAGTAAATCAGGACAGATTCACTGTACTTTTATTCTTACGTATAAAATAAGAACATTTATACTGTAATTTAAATTAAATTAATTCAATTCAATTTATGAGATCGCCAAATGCAAGTTAATTTAAACCGTTAATTTTTATTTGATATACCAATAGCTTTCAGACGGCCTCGATGGGGATTCCACTTGGGAATTCCCATGTGCCTGTGTAAATTGTGCTCCGCTCATAACGTTAACAACTGCATTCTAATCTGAGACCTACTATAGTGGACTATGTACAAGAAATTTCCAAGAAATTTTGTTCCTTCCGACTGGACGACAGACCGCCAACAAAAAACGTGACGCAAATAGGAGAGTATAATACCCATTTCGAATTATACGCACATACCTACCTACCAAGCGTTGCCAATTTTCCGGATGTTAAAATTCATCTTTTTTTGTTCCTATTTTTTAAATTAATTCTCTTTCGTCTCTTTTTTTTTTCGTTCCTTTTTGTTATTGTTTGTTTTCAGAATATGTTTTGTCCCTAAATTTTCCAACAACTTTTCAACTAACGGTTTCCTAATCGACGACGCTGAAAATGTGCTGATCGTCAACTGTTGGGTGTTTAGTCAGCGACAATATTCATGCTTAATGCGGTTAGTACTGGGGATGGGTGAACATCTCGGGAAATACAGCATTTCCCCCTCTTCTAACGGCTTGTAATCAAAGAATACGTAGAAGCTATACAAGTTAAGATGGAGATTGTGTAGTGCATATACCATCCGTGGAAGGGGATGCAGAGCAGTGGGTCCCTTGTCTATTAAATATTAGGCAAGTAAAAAATCCCTTCTCTTTGATAGATATGTAGTAAAATTTCCAGGTTGGGGGTAGATCGTCACCTGGCATCGGTGGCTGGCGTTAGTAGCGGAAATAGGCCGACGGTAAATAAGGTTGTATACAGGGTGGTCCATTCTAGCGGAAACGTTGACATTGCGGCTTTACGGTTGTAGCAGGAAAAAAATTTGAATGCTGAAAAGATGGTATTTTTTCCTTGCATTCCGAATCTGAGGTCAAAAAACAATAGAACGTCAAATGGTGAAAATATTCGAGAAAAATATGTTTCGAAAAAAAAAACACCTTGTATATTTCTACTGGAAATGAAATGTTGTGATGTTATCAATGATAATAATATTCAAATCCAATTGGTCGGAAAATCGCAATGTGTTTCGTATTTTCTGATAATTTAAAAAAACTCAGATTTAGATTTTTTTTCTGATTTCAACGATGCTGTATTTGATATACTTGCTACAGATAGTTTCCGAGATATTCGGGAAAACAGTATATAACATTTTATTAACAACTAAATTACAAGAGATAGTAGGCTATGAGAAACATTGGTGTTGAAGCATTTGAAAATAATTATAAACTACAAACTAAATGTATTCTAAATATCACTGTCACAATAGTTGCTCAATGTAATTTCCATTTTAATTGATACACATCTTATCGGTATCTTTTTCGTATAATTCTTTGCAATCTAGAAAATATCTCCGGCTTTGTATTCAACAAATTAATCTCCTCCCTTAGTTTTTCTTTTATTTCATTGATGTTTGTGGACAGATTTTTGTAGACCCTATTTTTGAGATATCCCCATAGAAAAAAAACCTGGGGCCTCAGGTCTGGACATCTGGGCGGCCTGGCAATGGTGCCATTTTTGCCAATCCAAGTGTCATATCGTTCATCGAAACTCGTCACACGAATGGCGTTGTGAACTGTAGCACCGTCTTGTTGCCATATAATATTCATATAATAATCATGTAATGGAATGTCTTCTAGATGTATCTCTATTTCATTCTGTAACCAATTCATGTATCGAGCTCCATTCAAGACTCCGTTATAAAAAATAGGACCTATTACCTTATTCTTAAGAATTCCACGCCAAACTCCTACGAACGTTCGACCAGATCCAGAAATTTCTTCGAATTCTTGTGAATTTTGTCTGGCATAAACATGGGTATTTTTGCGGTTATACATGCCACAAGTGGTCCAACGGTCCATAATTTTTTTTTAAGATAAACGGAATCAAATTCATACCCTGCCAATATAGGTCTGTCTACAGAACCTCACTTTCTTTTCGTGATCTGCCTCATATAATTTATGAACAGGTTTCACGCTATACGTCTTCATGACATTTTTCTTCAATCTGCGGTGAATTGTAGATTTTGATAAATTAAGGTCTCTGACCCCATCACGTTGCGAGTTTTTCTTATGAATATAATTTATTACTCTCTCATTATTAACAATTTTGTTGTGACTTCTCCTTTTTGGAATATTTACAGAACCATTAATTCTAAATAGTCTGAGTTTCACGAAACAAGATTTACTTGGAACTCTTCTCTCGGGATACTTAATTCTGATGATACGTTCTGACAGCAACGCTATACTGCTTTCTGCATTCTATAAATGTTTCCAACACATCGCAACATTGATTTCTATTGAATCTCATATTTGCATTAAAAAGTGTTTGATATTAGATACTTCAACAATATTGACAGGTAGAATACTTGATATTTATGTTTAATTTCCAAAGCCAACTTGATGCATACTGTTCATAGAGTAGTAGAAATGCAAGGAATGCTTCAACACCAGTGTTTCTCATAGCCTACTACTATCTCTTGTAATTTAGTTAATAAAATTTTGTATACTGTTTTCTCGAATATCTCAGGAGGAACTAGCTGTAGCAAATATATCAAATACAGTATCGGTGAAATCAGAAAAAAATCTAAATCTGGTTTTTTAAAAATTATACAGGGTTGATAAGAAAATACGAAATACATTTTGCGACCAATTTGAACCCAAATATTGAATTTGAATATTTATTATCATTGATAACATCACATTTCATTTTCAGTAGAAATATACAAGGTTTTTTTTCGAAACATATTTTTCGCGAATATTTTTACCATTTGATGTTCTATTGTTCTTTTGACCTCAGATTCGTAATGCCAGGAATAAATAGCATTTTTTTAGCATTCAAATTTCTTTCCTGTTACAACCGTAAAGCCGCTGTCAACGTTTCCGCTTAGATGGACCACCCTGTACTACCATTAGACATAATTTATTTCGTTCTTTGTTCAGCAACAGAACATAGATGTTCGATCATGCAGGTAGGGGTAATGAGCAGGGTTATGTCTCCAGGTAAATCTTAACATAAGTGTAAATTTTCTTTCTGCCTAATTAGGATTGTCCTCGGAAATATCTGTCTGCTTCATTAAATTCTAAAAATATGTTGTCCTTGATGTCACCGCACTCTCAGGGTACACTCTACCACTCTCCAGAGATCATACTACATAATACGTACAACATGTCTTCGGATAAAATATGAGGCGGCGTTTGATATACAGGATGTCTATGCTTGAACCAATTCCAAAGACGTGTTTTACTGGTAAATTTAAAAAAAGTTCGTATAAGTATTTGTTCTGAACAGGCCTGTAGCAGAGGGGTGCCGAAGATTTGAGCACCCCTGAGGAAATTCCCAATATTATGTGGAGCAAGGTATTTTAAATATTTTCCTAAATTATAAAAGTATTGACAATCCATGAAATTCGACAATTTATTTCTGGCTACAGGCCTGGTTCTGCAATATCTTCGATACACTGGGCGTTGAGTATGAAAAGATAAAATTAGAAAAAGTGGCCAACTGTGGAAAGTCGGACCACTCCAAATCAGCTGATTGTCAAAACCATTAACAACGAATCCCCAAATCGTTTCCGCTTGATGTCATGTCCCTCTAATCCTGCCCGTTTAAGGTGGCCATTCCCTAGAAAGACACATCCGATATGGAAATGTTTATTATTTTTGACCATAACTTTTTTTCTTAGTACTTACGTGTATTTAAAAAAACTATTAGACTACCTAAGTAGAACCATAACAAGACTATTACTGTGAAATTTCACTCAATGTTAGAAATTGTAATAAAACTAGTACTTTAGAAAAATGATAATGTATTCCGCGAAGTGAAGAAATAATACAATTTGAATAGAAAATATTAATACATGCGTATCTATTGATAGTTTGGAACCAAGTGTCCTCATTCCCTCCGTCAAATTCCCTCGGCTCCGTTGACATCATCGAACGTGCCTTTTCCATAAACATATCTAATGGTGCCTGGCATTGTTCGAGTGCTGCCGATTCTTTAACACGGCCTTTCCTGACGACCAGCGTCCTCGCGTGGGCATGACGATTGGAACAAGATGGTTGTACTTTTCTACAAAAGAGAGCACACAAATATTTAGTTACTCATAATTATTGTCTTGTAATTATTTTCATTCATGTGGAAGTCCTCATGCATGATTCCACTTGAATCAAAATCGTAATGGCTACCTAACTACTTAACACTAACTTAATTATGGTACCTAACACGGCCCATGTGGAGACACAGAACCACAAGACAACCGACTCACGTTCAGGTCCGCGGACTCCGACTGATCAGGTCGTCGAGCCCCCTTAAAACTACAGACACTCTATTTGCCTGATCAGGACAAACATGGTCTCACACCTTGCAGGACTTAACCAGACCAAGGTTTACACATTACCATACTATACCACAGTATCCCATACTGTCCAATTATTACTGGATGTACTTGTTCCTAAAATAACTGACTGCACTACACTGTACTGTACTACACGGACACGTGAGCGAATCCCACTTCTGATGTTAGAAATTGTAATAAAACTAGTACTTTAGAAAAATAACAATATATTCCGCAAAGTGAAGAAATAATACAATTTGAATAGAAAATATTAATACATGCGTACTCGCATGCGTATCTATTGATAGTTTGGAACCAAGTGTCCTCATTCCCTCCATCAAATCCCCTCGGCTCCGCTGACATCATCGAACGTGCCTTTTCCATAAACATATCTAATGGTGCCTGGCATTGTTCGAGTGCTGCCGATTCTTTAACATCAATAATTTCAGTGGTTTACAAAATAGTTAGATTTAAATTTATGCTAATATTCCTATTTCGTAGTTTCAAATCTAACTGTTTTACAAACTACTGAAATTATTGACTGAAATTTCGTAGTAATAGTCTTATGAATCTACTTAGGTAGTCTTATAGTTTTTTTAAATGTTTGAGTACTGAGAAAAAGAAGTTATGGCCAAAAATAATAAATATTTCCCTATCGGATATCTCTTTGGAAGGGAATGGCCACCTTAATTTGAAACTATTAAAATACAATTAAAAAGACAAATCTGTCGTAAATCAAGTAAATTTAGAGTTTTTTTTATCAAACAGGCTTGGCGACACTGAATTTGGAGTTAACAACCGTCTTCGTCTGATTTCATTATCTCTGTTTTGACTTGTCTTCTCTTGTTAATTCTCTACTGTTTGACTGAACTGCAACTGGGTGTCCTCACTTATACTGTCTTCAGAGTTGTTAAATGGAAAAATAGATGTATTGTACAGTCTCATACGTGGTATTTATTGTTCATATGTTGATCGTCCATATAAAGTAAAAATAAACTTGTACCTATTACTGCAAATAGTGTGCTGGAAAAATAAAAGTTAGAAAGAATTTTACGAAGCTTGACGTGACTATTCCATTAGTGATATAAACGGTAATAAAATGTAACGTACAATCTAATTAATTATAAATGAGTGCATTAAATGTAAAATGTAACATAACCTTGGCAAACTCAAAGTGAGCATCAGCATGTTTTTTCGCTGACGCGACGACCTAGCAGAATAAAGATGACTCGATCTAGGACGTGTTTCTTTCTAATAATATAGGTAATATTTATGTTAAGTATTTATAGAAGAGTTCGAAAGTCATGAACACCCTCATATTGTAGCCATTCTACGAAATAACATAGTAATGAAATAGGCCAAGCAAATAAAGATGTTTAAATTTTAACAGAATGAAGTACCTACACCTCAAAAAATGGGACAAAATGATAATAATAATAATAAATTGGTACGTCGCCAGCTTTTATGTAGATACAGGGTGTACCTAATTAGTTTCATGTCATTAAAAAAACTGGTGGTAGGGAAGGACAATACAAACAAAAAAACCTTATATAACATGGGGTCTAAAGCTCATAGTTTTGGAGAAAAAAAATAAAAAAATATTCGCAAATTTTCAATAAAATCTTTTGAGAACTGCTGGAATATTGAGGTAGGTTTAGATCGTCGCATGTGTCTTTGCCTATGATACTCAATATTTGTGTAGATAGCTATAAAATGTCGGAAGTCTTTAGCGGTGCGCGGTAAATAAGATGAAAGACGTCGACGTTTTCTGAGTGTTTAGTAGATCTGATCTGAAGAAAACTATACTCTGACTCTCCCTTGTGCAATATTTTAGTTTCTGTGGGTGTTTCGTTATGTACACACACGTCCAACCCGCCGTTCGTTGTTTTTGTTATTTTTTAATTTCGGGTCGCTGTGTATTTATAGTGAAGATTTATTTTATTGACTTACCGTTCAAGTCGTTAAATTCTTGATTACGTACAGACACAACTTACTTGTTCGTTCTTTTTGTATTTCGTTTTGGATTTTGGACCAAGTTTTTCTTTTATTTTTCTGTATTGACAACATTAGTTGATTGTTTATTGTTTAGTGTTGAACGGAGTACGTATGTCCTTAATTCGACGTACCGAACTGTCTATTGATGCAGATGCAGATTTCGAATAATTTATTTAGGTAAGCTTTTAACCCAGGACACTATTTATGTTACAAACGTTAATAAATCACATTTAAGTATTCTAAATTATAAACATTAATCCAATATTTTGTTCCAAATTAAAAGACACACATGTAAAGAAATGCTCTGTTTAAACTTCTATGGCCATTATTTGCTTGCTGTTGCGCAGGAAAAGATAACGAATTATTTACCTCTTTATAATTGCCTCAGTTCGGTTGAGGCGGTCCATCAAAGGCGGTCGATGATCCAAGGCCTTTGCACTTTTTTATACAATTTAAAAGTTGTATAATTGGGAACTACAAGTTCATTGACCAAGAAAAGCAGTGGTTCTCAATTATTTTCTACATTAATATTAAAAAAATATATTAAAAAGGTTGAGCTAGGTCAGTTTTTTTCAAAGTACCCCTAGAGGGAAAAGTCATAAAGGTTTTTCGTTTGTCTAGTCGGTCCTCATTACCAGTTCTTTTTAATGACATGAAACTGATTACACTCTGTAAAATTAAAAGTTGTTAAAAGTAATGCGTTACAGCTTTTCACTTGAAGCCTAGTCAGAACTATGAAACTCAGAAAAAAATTAACGTAGGTAAGTAAAGGAATAAGTTTCCTGCAAAAAGGTCATTTGATATTTAATCATTAAAGCTGTAGTTTTTTACCAATATTTTATGGAAAGATCTAAGGTACCTAATATAATCCTGATAATGTTAGTTCAATCTACACTTTATTCCCAATGTTCATGAGTATTAAATGTATTAAGAAAATACATGTAAAAAACAAATTATATATTTTTGAAATCGTGTTTTAACAAGCTTTCATTTGACACCCCATACGATAACCTTCCCTTGAGAATTTTTTCCCCAAGTTCCCATTTTGCTCCCCAACCAACCTCCGAAATCACCATTCTACTTTTTGTATTTCACGTTTGTAATTGTGCCACATTTTCCTACAACTGTGTCAAATTTCAACTGTCTACGTCTTACAGTCTCTGAGAAAATGTATGTGACACAAGGAGGGTCGGACGGACACCGAGGCGAGATTCTACTATTGTTCTGTTCTGCCAACTTTGGTACAGAATACTAAAAATTGACTGCGAAAAAGAAAATTTAAACTAGAATGAAGTAAACGACAGAATTAAAAAAAAATTGTTGGCATTTGATTTATGAAAGTCGATGCGGCCATTTATACTCTACGAGCCAGTAAGCTTTCTCCTCATGTGATTTGAAATGGAAACTTTTTTTATGAAATCATGAAAGATGACGATCACAAATAGCTCCACTGTCTGGCAACCGAGCGACAAAACAACGAAGCAGGAGCACCGTAATTGCTCTTATATTCCAGGCTGGTCTCATTGACTCCCGCGCTATTCTTTCTTCGGTGCTTGCAACGATGTACCTAAGTCCTAAGTCTAAAAGGCCCGGCGCGCACTGAAGTGGTGTTTAGGTGACGTGGTAGCCGTGTAGCAGGTGGAATTTTTGAAATCCATGTAAACAAATGCGGCAGCGCGCATTGAAGTGGAGTGGCGGTGGCGTGATATTTTGCAAGTGGGGTGGTGCCATTCGGTCACCACTAGTCTCGAACATGTTTAATTTTCGAGTGGCAAGTGGTAAGTGGTGCTCGTACTTAGTATTCATTTGCCTAGAGAAGAGGTTGCATCTCCTGTGTCTTCCGCGATTATCGTATAATGCAGGACGACCAGGAATTCAATATACATCTTGAAAGGCCTTATATAGGCTCATACCTGTCTCTATGACAATACGCGGGATGATTACCACATTAGCCAAGTTCAAGAGCGGACTTGGACATTATATATGCCGTATTCTCTATTTTTTTGCCATAAAGGATAGACCCAAAGATTTTTTCTTTTATATCGATTTTGTAAACTTACTAGTTGAACCAATGCAAGCAGGGCATCCTCATCATCTGATGACATTTTATTAAATGATAAAGCAATGGCAGGATGGCGCTGCTTGCCATTTCGGTACGCGTTACATCACTTTGATATCATTTTGTCGCCATTCTACTGCCACACCACGTCTTAACCATTCCAACGCCACCACCATTCCTTTGCCACACACCACTTTGGTGCGCGCCGTGCCTAAAAACATAGTGGAGAAGTTCAGCTCGCTGCGCCATTCGCCTCGCACATCGCCACACGGCGACGAGGAAACAATTCAATAGAAATAATAAGTAGACATAATGGAGTCGAAGTACACCACCACCAACGAACAAAAATATTTGTTTCCTTATCGCCGTGTGGCGATGTGCGAGGCGGATGGCGCGGCGTGTTCAACTTCTCCACCATGTTTTTAGCAAGCACCGAAGAAAGAATAGCGCGGGAGTCAATGAGACCAGCCTGAAATATGGGCGCACTTACGGTGCTCCTGCTCCGTTGTTCTGTCAATTTTTAGTGTTCTGTACCAAAGTTGACAAAACAGAACAGTTATGGAATCTCGCCTCGGTCTCCCTCCGTCCGTCTGTGTGTCACATACATTTTCTCAGAGACTGTATGACCTAGACAGTTGAAATTTGGCACAGTTGTAGGAAAATGTGGCCCACGTACAAAAAGTAGAATTTTGATTTTGGAGATTGGTTGGGGAGTAAAAAATTACAGCATTTAATTTGAATTTATTTATATTGAACCGTTGCACAGCTTTCCACCTGTGTTCAATTTTGGGTCTTGGCTCAAGTCTCGTACTGTATTGGGCATGATGAAGGCGTCGGACCGCAGATATTTTCCGGTTCTTTCTCTTAAATCTCCATTCGTTGCGGAAAGCCATAATTAAATAATAAAGTTATAAGTTTTAGAAAAATATAAAAAATCCTTTGTTTAGTCAAATTGCGCACGTTTAGTTACCCTTACTAGGTACCTCATTTTCCTTCACACGAGCCCTAAAATGGGTATAAGAGGTACTTTGTACAGTCGATTTATATTGCACTATGCATGAAACTCCTTATTGTAAAACGGAGTATTACATTGTCGAGATGAGTCTTTCGGACCACCTCTTTATTTCACCTCGGTTGTGGCTACAGGGTTGTAGTCGCAAGTCTCCACATCATTGAACAAAAAAATTCGCCGCTTATATCATTATTTGCCAAATTGATTATGTCACTCCTTCGTGTTAGAAATATGAATTTTATTCCTTACTTCTGCAAAACCCGGTATGTAGGATTATTTCTTGCCATTTATAAAGACTAAAGACAATGGGTATGGTGCGAATAATTATCACACGATTTCAATAGTCTGTCAATTTTCCACCTGCCTTTTGTAGAATTAGGCAAATACAAGTTTTCATGTTGGTCAGATTTCAATCGCGGACGTATTTTTTCTCAAGGTACCAAATATTCTCATAGCGCGTAGCTTTATCGTTGCACTAGTGCTGTTATTATTAGCGCCAGTTCATTTCTACTGAGATCAAATTTACCGTATGTTTGTGGTAGTTTACATCGTTATTTTTGCACCATGTACTCGAGTTATGTTAATGGCAAGGACATATGGATTACGGACTACGGTTATTTGATTACTTTTTCAATCGTTGTTTGTTGTGCATGCGGCACTATCTTCCGTTGGCAAACATAGGACGACGCGCGACGTGAGAGATGGGGAAAAATATTGCGTATTGTTAGGCTAGTTTATAGTTGTAAATCTAGCTGGAAGAATTCGTCCTCGGATAGATGTTGATTCTTCGTACATCATACCAGTTCTCGTTGTCGATAGAATTGAAGCTTTCGTCACCATTTTGAAAAAATTGGTGGGCGGCTTAGTTTAATAGTTGTGTATCGTGCAATATAAATGGCCAAGCTTCAGAATAAATACTTGAACGCTATACACTCGAATAATACACTGGACGTGCGTTTTACCAATCAGGTTCACATCATCAGCAGATGATTACAGTTAAAGTACAACTATAAATGTAACATATGCCCCATCTGAACTGGCCTCATGCCTTTCAATTGTCACGGAGCCTAGCACCGTGGATGTCTGGTTGAGCGTTTGCTTGATGAGGAAAGTGTTATTATTTAATATAAAGTGAATTACACACCACAATTTAGTTCGTATGATTTGCTCAATTCATGGAATAGAGCTGTCGTCTCTAAAAAATTTAGGTACCTCAAATATTCGCCAATTATTTACCTACATTTGACAGATATTTTCGTGAATGAATATTTAGTGTAAGGAGTAGTAGGAGTTTAATTCCGGATCATTGAAAATAAATACAATAATATATTTTTATTCTAATGGTTCGTAGTTACTAGTGATTGTATTTATATTAGTGTTACACCCACCAATAAATACATCCAGAATGTGGATTTTTTAGAACTCTTTAGTAGCTGCTATTTCATTGTGAACATGGCTGCATTCGCTAAAAATGATTACAAGTTAAGATATTGTCATATCGCTTATAATCTATTTGAAAATAAAGAGTAATATAAGCTCATTATAAATACTAATCCTATGAAATTATAGACCGTCAGGTTATTAGTAATTTCCTTCTATTATACAGTATGTTTCACTTTTCATGATTCCCAAAGCACAGATCCCTTATTAACAATGCGTTTTTTTTATCGTTTTGGTGGAAGTTACTTACCTATCAGGAGATTCTGTCATGGTAAAATATTTAAAAATCCACTAGTGGCATTTATCTTTATTTATTTATTTATTTATTTATTTATATACAAATAGATTTGTAATAATTTTACAGTTACTGTTATATGCATAGAATTAAGATAAACTAATGAAAAGTTAATGTGATTATGATCTGTATATTGTTATGATCAAATTGTAGCTTTTTTGAGCTAATAAAGATACATTATTATTATTATTTATTGTATACTGTTCAGCAGGTAGATACCCAATTACAGAACCAGAATAAAGGCATACAAAGCATTATTTAAGTAAAATACAAGATATACAACAAAGTAGAAAGTGATATAAACAAAAAATTGACATGTATGTACGAACTAAGAATAACTAATGAGACAAAGAAAGAAAAAATAACACGGAAAATATTTAAATAATAACAGATATACTCATATATAACAGATACACTCATATAAACATACATATACACTTATACGATTATAAGTAAGTTAAGAAAAACTAAAATAATCACTAGGTATTTAATTTAGAATATTTTGTTTTATGATTAAGGCTGCAATTAAAAATATCGAAGTCGCTACATAATTTGTTGGAAGTACTGCAGATCATATATAAAGGTGAATTATTTAGTACGTTGGTACACGCCGTAAGTAAATAGAAAACTTGGGGATTACGAGAGTTTAATCTGGGAACGTAAAAATTAAGCTTGCTAATTATTTCAGGTGCGTCAAATCATTGTGTAATAATTTAAACAAAAATTCTTGAGAAAAGTACATACGCCTATCCTCAAGAGTGGTCATAGAGTATCTTTCAAGCAAGTTACTTTGGGGGAAACCAATCACTGGATAGGTAGCGTCGGATTTGAACCACATTAATTTAAGAAATCTACGTTGAACACCATAACTGGAACACTAAATTAGCGATGCATACTCAAGTTTCGATCTGACGAAGGATTGACAAAGAATTTTCAGAGTATCAGTATAAGTGAACTCCCGACTAATACGAACGATGAATCCAAGGAATTTGGTTTCATAGACAATGATATCGATATGATGAGTGAAGGATAATTTACTATCAAAACTTACGCCGAGGTTGCGAAATGTTATAGGTCTTTGAAATATGACATTATCTAACCTGTAATCAAAAATAATAGGTAATGCTTTTAAAGAAAATGACATTACGTTACATTTACTAGGATTCATGAATAATTTATTTACTATGCACCAGGTGTTTATTTTGTCAAGGCAAGTTTGAAGTTGAAAGCAGTCATCGATTACATCAATTACTGTGAAAATGTTTAGATCGTCGGCATAAAAAAGGTGAGGCAAATCAATTTCGTTCACTGTGTCGTTAATAAATATGTTAAAAAAACAAGGCCCCCAGAATAGACCCCTGGGGAACTCCAGATGTGGTAGCAAATTCGACCGATTTGAACCCATTTAAGTAATGTACTCCTATTCATTAAATAAGATTTACACAAAAGGAGCAAAGAATGTGAGAGTCCGATTTTTTTCTAATTTATTAAGTAACAACTGGTGATTAAGTCTATCAAACGCTTTGGAGAAATCGGTATATATGACATCTGTCTGCCCACGTTTATCTAAGCATTCGGAAATATATTGAGTTACACAGAATAAATTTGTTGCTGTTAAACGCCCTTTCATAAATCCATGTCGGTTAGTAAAGATTTTGGTGTTGATTGTATGGTATATTCTATAATGCAGTAATATCTGTAAAACTTTACAGAAGTTAGAAATTACAGAGATTGGTCTAAAGTTTCTCAATTTCTAGTTTGTTTCCCTTTCTGAAGATGGTACATACTTTGGAATATTTCCACAGTTCAGGAAATATGCTGTTTTTTTAAAATTAAGTTAAAAATTAAAGTTAGAGGATGCGCAGAGATGATAGCGCAATCCTTTAATAAAAAAGCTGGAATGGAATCAGGACTGGTCGTCATTTTGGGTTTAATTCGTTTTAGAGCCCGAATAACCTCATCTTCACTGAAGGAGTTTATGCTCACAATAGGATGATTGTTCGAAATATCGGCCTCAATGTGATGTTCCTCGATATTCAATGAGGATTCATTATAAGATTGACCGAAATATGAACAAGAATGAACAAAATGTTCCGAAAAAAGATATCAGGCAAAGTTTTAACTGTAAAATAATTTCATAATTTTATTCGCCGTTATCAAAAACTCACTGATACTGAATTTAATAGAGATAATGTACTTGGTGTACACGTAATGAGGAAATAAAATTTCCATTTTTAAAGTACCAATTATTAGTCATAAATTTTAAGATTGGCCACCTCGATCTTCAGATCTCACACCAATAGGCTTACTTCTGGGGACGTATTAAAAATTTAGTGTTCAACAAGAGTCCTTAGAACGCAGAACAACTACGGAATAGAATAAGATAAGTTTTCCTACAAATAACATAGAAGAATTACGAAAAGTCGTGCGGCACAACAGAAAAGTTATAGAAAAATGTATCCACGTGTATGGAGGATATGTTGAGAAAACTGTGATTTACTTATTTATGTAAGTTTTATTATTATTTATTCAATTTTTTATGCATTAAATTTGTTTCCACGTCAATCATTTTTTGATCTAGACTGTTAAGCAACCTGAGTCTGTCTTCCTCCAGCTTAGTTGTCTCTTAATTACGTCCGGAAGTAAAGTTATGACTGTATAGTATTTTTATTATTAATTTAGGAATTCAGTCTAAATCGTTGCTACGAGGATAAATCATTACAAAGCCTGTTTGTGATAGAATAACATGAGATCGTGAAGCTTGGATATTACAAGCGATACACGCATACGAATATGGTTGACCAGATATGTTATGCGCTGACCTCAAACGAAAATAATTGATTGTTTACCTGGCTCATCATTACAAGAACCTGCTGTTCGTTCATTCTTAATATGCCTTAGCATAGCCGTAGGTTAAATGATATTTCTTTACTTTTATTAAATCATTTATGGAGTTGTTCGTCCAGCTAACATTATTTATTATAAATAAATTATTTGTTTATAGTGCATTATTTATTGATAATAAATAATGTACTATAAATAAATAATTTGCCTATCAATTAATATAAAGTAGTAAAATAGTATTTACAATAATTAAAAAGTGATTCTAAAAATTGTCGGTCGACGTTCATGACATCGCTCTTTCATTAAAATTTTTAAATATTTTTCAGTGGCAAAATACCTAATAAAAAGTAAGAAAATCTGAATATGCCACAAATAAACAATTACAGACAATATCGCTCTTTATATCAACAATTCCTTTGTCGGTCTCTTTTTATGATTTTCAAATTGACTTTGGATAACCTACAATAATTGGTACTAAAAGTCACATTGTTACTAAGGGAGGCACTTTCTAGAAAACTGTGCCATCTATGGAATTTTAATTTTTTTATTTAATAGTCTTATTTGTGGAGTTTAATAGCTATTGCTATTCCACCACTCAACCAGGACATACACTCAGACATCAACAACAACCATTCCCTCCGACATTGCTATCTACCGCAGCTGAGACTCGAACTCAGGAGAGACAACAGCGATTAGACATGATGTGCTACTCAACAGCAGCGGTCTAGCCTACTGCTCGGTAATACATTAAAACACCACTGAACATCCATATTCTGGCCAGGATTCGAACGCGGGACTCCGTGGTCGCAAGCCAAACACTATAATGGCGCTGAATCTAAGCGGCATACATAATATTTATGAAAATATTTTCCAACAGTTTTGATTCATTTGTGACCACATATTCAGCATAAGGTTACTGAGAAGAGGCATGTTCATACTTTTATTCTTTCAAATTTCATAGAAGTTTCACCCCTATCGGAATAACCCCCTTCGTGAATTTTAACCAGGTTCAAAGTGCCTAACATCTTGACACATTTTTCTTTTTCGAAGTTTCTTATTATTATACGCCATTCTTACATGTCATTAAACTCCGACTGAACGACTGCGCGAGAAGCTTAAGAACCCTCAACTCTTACGACCACCACCGAGTTTTTCAACCACCTCTCAATTCCCGGTTTGAAGTTGGTGTCGGGAAGAAAGTGCTTGTCAGCTGTTCGTTCGCCGATGAGCCTGCTGCGATTCAGGCGATAAAACTAATAATGGACAATCAAGGTAACTTGAGCGATGTTTTCACTTGTTCTGTGATTTCATTAATAGTGAAAATTGTTCTTTTAGAGAGAAAGTAATGAGGTATGCCGGTTTAATGTACGGGGTGAGATATTTTAGATATTTTAAAGGTTAGTGCGTTGAGTAGAAATTATCTTGCATGTCCAAATTAGCAAATTTAGACTGCTGCAATAATGCGTATATTTTAAAATGGATTTATAAAAGAAAATTTTATTAGACTATGCCTTTCTGCTGACAATTTGCGAGGGAATGTTATATTAATATCTACACTATTTTGGTAAGTTAATTGTTTGTAAACAATAAGCAAATATGTTTAATAAGATGGAATTTTGAGACAAAAAAAGGCGCGACCGTTTCTAGCGTCTTTCTATTAAGTAATAGAACATTATAGTTCTGATATTATTTATTTCTGACAATTTTTAGTTGTGATTGAAAATGAAACGCTCAAAATTCATTAGTCCTTAGTGGTTTCATCATATAAGTTTAAATTCAGCTCATTTAGTATTTCTTTATATTTTTTGTTAAATAAGGACATTTGAATATTATTAAATTAGCAGGTGACTTCTTACCATGATTTATAAAATGTCATCATGATATCAGTAATGTTGTAGACGATTCTACTCCTTTGCATCTGAAGGGCATAACAAAAGTTTGTACATTAAGGGAGCAAGTCGCACCATTCACAACGTTAGGCGTTTTGTCCTATCTCAGGGGATTCGTTGCATCTCTTAAAAATATGACTTAACACCTGTCCTCAGCATATTCGTAAGTTACAGACACAAATGGCGATTTGCTTTTCCGAACGTCTCTGATTAAGTTACGAACGTGGTTATCAGTAGGTGGTGTGCGAGAAGGGCGAGGAACATTTGCGCCGTTTTTGCAATTTAAAATAAATTACGAAACGGAGCAAATGCTCCTTGCCCTTCTCGGATACCACCTTCTGACTATGCATAAAAATAAATTATTATTTCGAATCTATAAAATATATACGTTTGTCGGGCCTTTTACTCAAATATAATTAATAGCGCAATACGTTGTATGTTGCAGACCTAAACTATTAATACGTCTGTAACTTTTTCAGAGTCGTTTGGGAAACCGAATTGCTATTTGTCTCTGTAACTTACGGACATGCGTCCTGGAATAGGCGAGTAAAAACCAATTTCTAGTTACCTACCTAGAACTATTACTTTGCCATTTTCCTCTGTCTTCGTCACCATTAAAATGTACTTTCTGATTTTTATGCACACAGTTTTAGAGTTTACCCCGTTAGTTTCGGTGTTGAGACAATTTTATGAAATTCCTTAAAAATCATAGAATCGCACGAGGAACTTGAGAAGGAGGAATAAACTTGAATAAGAAGAAAAGTGAAATCCTCGTATACAGGGAGTTCCTTAATGGCGTGTTAATATTTCGGGGTGTGGTTGCTTAGGTCATTTTATGAAGAAAAGTTCATATGAACATAGTATGTCCGCAACGGCTTTTCTACAGGGTGTAGAAATTTTTTTAATCGCTATTTTTTAATATCTCAGGAAGTACTTCAGATATTATTTTCAATTTTGGTATATGTTAATAGGATATAAAGCCACGTATTTTAGATAGAGAAGGTATTTTATCGCTCTACTAGTGGCGACCCTGCGAACATGTCCCCTGATATTTTTTACCAAAAAAGTGGTACGCCACTGACATTTTTCCACGTGGCTATTTTTCCTGAAGAGCCTGATCGATTCTACATGAAAACGGTCTCTTGCGTTTTTCTCGTCAGGCGCACAGCACAATTCTTGATTAAAATAATTAACTTCAAATGGGCTTGTTCAGCATTTTTTTTTTATTTCATAAATCGAAAGTGCAAGTATAAATTAATGGATCTGCAAAAAATTAGAATCTTATTCGCACGTTTAGTATCTTAAAAACTATTACAAATATCCATCTCGCGAAAATGGGGCGTGGCCAGGCGCTACGTCACTATACGCATAGACTCGGCGATCTCAATAGACTTGATGCTCCTTACTTGTTATAATTATGAGTGTTTTCAAAGTATTGTTTGTTTTGTTTACTACTTGACAGAAGGGGAGTACAATTTGGTGAAATGTCAAATAATTACAATTTTCTATCGCTCCTGCCGGGACGAATTTTCGATTTTGACCATGCAATTTACGATTAGAATTAATCGCCGACCTTCTCCTTTCCTTAGAGACATAGAACGAACTTTCACTCGACGTATTTATTTAGTTACCAGCGTTTAAAAATTCCATGTTTTTCGACTTTTCAGGTTGAATTTGAAAGGTCCCAGAAAGCCATTTTTCTTACGTCACTTACGTATAGTGACGTCACATATGAGCGCTCGGTTTTTGCAACTATTACCAATTTCAACTCCTTATATCTCGAGAACGGAAATAGTTAATAATACGAAATTTTAAGTGTATAATGAGAATATCGAGTACTATATGAAAAAGTATAAAAACCATATAAAAAGAATATCATGGAACAAGCCCATTGAAACTAATTTCACAGACACACACAAAAAAAAAGTTGTCGATTCCACGGACCAGCCCAACAAGCAAATTTTCAATGTTATAAAACTATTTTGTTTTAATGCAATTTTATAAATGTTATAAAATAGCAATAAAACAAAATTGTTGTAGAAATGACAATTATGAAACAAATTTGTTTGTTGGGAGACCAATCATTTTCGGTGTATTCTGACTTGATGAATCCGAATCCGGTGTCAGTTTTGCCCCACCACGTCACAGTTTTTTCTATCCTCAAAGAACAGTTAGAAAAATGCAATTAATTGTTGTTGCTGTTTTTTGAGAATAAGAAAAACATTGTGAAGTAGTGGGGCAAAACCAAGGGCAAAACTGACACCGGATTTGGATTCGGCAAGCCAAAACAAACCGGAAATGATTGGTCTGGTCCGTGGAATCGACATTTTTTTTGTGTACCTGTGTAATTTGTTTCAATTTGAATTTAATTGTTTTAATCAAGAACTGTGCGTCTGACGAGAAAAACTCAAGAGGCCGTTTTCATGTAGAACCGACCAGAATAATCAGGTAAAATATCCACATGGAAAAATGTCAGTAACGTACCACTTTTTTGTACAAAATATCGTAGGCCGTATTCGCAGGGACGCCACTGGAGGAGCGATAAAATAACTTTTCTAACTAAAATATGTTGTATTATATCCTATTAACATATACCTAAATTGAAAATAATATCTAAAGTACTTTCTGAGATATTAAAAAAATTTCAACACCCTGTAGCAAAAAATTTAAGCTGTCGCGGACATACGTTCATATGAACTTTTCTCCATAAAGTGACTTAAGCAATCACACCCTGAAATATTAGCGTGTCATTAAGGAACACCCCGTATATTGATTGTAAAGGTAACTGGTAGGCAGGTCTAAGGGAATAATTATATAAAACGAATCAGATCTACATAACACATATGGTAAGTTTGGGACACATCACGGTGATGTTTAATTTCAACTGCTTCAGAGGTAAAAGTGTTATGTGACCTTGACCCACCTATGACCGACCCCTATAGAAGTCATGTGCTTTTTTACCTTCTACTTTGTTAACGGATGAAAACCTCTTTTCAGTTACTAAACACGTCCTAAATCAGAATTCGATTGTTGTTATCAAATTCAAATTTAAGTGCACTTTACAATCTCTTGTGTCATCGGATGGAAGAAATCCTTTTGAAGAAATAGAATTTTTGTCAAATTTTATCGTATTTCCACAAAACCTATATCGGCTGACGAAAACCGCTCTCTGGAATTTAAACAAAAATTAGCCAGGTTTCGGTGTTCTTCCGTTGTACCTACTTCGGGAATTTTTGCGCAAAGGCGTTTTTACGACTTTTATGGGAAATATATGATTTCACCGTACTTTCGTAATCCCTTCCCAGAGGAACTCATTCCGCGTCGCTGGGACCAGATATTTGTTGTACGTTAATTGTGCTGGTATCTAATGTCACAGGTTTTGCTGGGTTGTGTAATAATATCACAGAACATCTGGAACGGAGATAATAGTACTAGTTTGATTTGTAAAACTGCATTAGTCATTTAGAACATTTAATTGATCTCTTCTTCGCATCGACCTAAAAAATCTTTTGAAAATTACGCTACAGTTAGTGGTTGCCCAGGACTCCCAAGCTTTTTGCAAAGCTTATGATTTTCCTGG
Organism: Stenurella melanura; assembly: GCA_963583905.1. Taxonomy (NCBI): domain Eukaryota; kingdom Metazoa; phylum Arthropoda; class Insecta; order Coleoptera; family Cerambycidae; genus Stenurella; species Stenurella melanura. The sequence continues at coordinate 72,064,487 of OY757309.1, forward strand.
GGACTAATTTCCCTAAGTCTTCAGGCGTTAATTCCACCTTTTCTAGGTACTTTAGCCTAGTGCGGACTAGCATCTTGCATTCGCAAAGCATATGTTCCGCAGTTTCTATTGCAGTATCACAGTATCTGCACGTATCGTTATCTGTCTTGCCCATATTCTTATGATATCTCAAGGGGCAATGGCTTGTTAAAGGCTCTCATCAGTCTAAAGTCGGACTTTTCGAGTTTGAGAAGCCTTATGGCATTCTTTGTCGAATAAGTTATGAATTTTTTCGCTTGTCTTTTGCCTGGAGTAGTCCTCCAATATGACTCTTTTGTTCCTTTTCCGTTTTAGGATCTCGTCCGTTATGTGCCTCTTAGATAAGCCACAAAATAGTTCGGGCCCAAAAATGAGACTTCGGCACCTTTTTTTTGCAAAGGCGTCAGCTAATTAATTCATTTGCTTCTGTAGTGCATTCTGTGAGTCGGATTGAACCTCGAAAAACACAATTATTTTCTATCCTAACGTGACCATGTCCCCCGTCCGTTATCGAAGATGCTGAACACGATGGCATTGGTTAAATCTCTCGCCGAGGTCACCCCAAACGGCCAAAAACTACCCCCTATGGGGGTAAACCAAGTATCCGCCGTCTCCTACCAACCAAACCTGTTACCCCCGTTTTCGAGGATGATGAGCAAGATGGTGGTGTCGAGACACCTCCTTGACCCCCCGCCAACCCCCAAACGGCCAAAAACCACCCCCTAAAGGGTGACCTCTTTCCGACCCCCACCAACCCCTAAACGACCAAAAACCATCCCCGAATGTGGTAAACCGCGGATAGGCCGTCTCCTACCAGCCAAACTTGTGTTACTCCCCGTTTTCGAGGATGCTGAGCTCGATGGTGATGTTGGATCTTCTCCACCAGATCAGTCGTGTAGGCATTAACAGTAACTGAGTTCTTGTTTTTATGCTAGTGGACGCAGAGAAGGAATCTTGCACGTGGACCAGCTACAGTAAAAGTGGCGACGCGGAGATGCTGCGTGGGCATACTGCGCGGGTTAATGTGTACCAGATAACATTTCTGTCTGTACTCTTCGACGCCGCGAGCCTGCGTAATTTTGAATTAAATTCTTCCGTAAAGAAATAAAAAAAGTACAAGGATAATGATAATTTTGCCCGTTTAGTAAGAAGTTGTCCGTTTGATGAGCGAGGAGAAGTCGCGATATTTTTTCATGCTCAGCATCCTCGAGAACGGGGGGTAACATGGGTTTAACCGTGAGAAGACGGCCTATCGTCATTACCCCCTTTCAAGGGTGGTTCTTGGTCGTTTGGGGGGTTGGCGGTGATCGAGGAGGGGGTCTCGACATCACCATAATGCTCAGCATCCTCAAATACGGGGGGGTAAAACGGATTTAGCAGAGAGAAGACAGCCTATCCGCGTTTTACCCCTTTCGTGTGTGGTTTTGGCTGTTTGGTGGGTTGGCGGGTTCGAGGAGGGGTCTCGACATCACCATCGTGCTCAGCTTCCTCGAAAACGGGGGTAACACCTGTTTGGCTGGTATTTGGCGGATACGCGGTTTACCCCCTTTCGGAGGGTAGTTTTTGGCTGTTTGGGGGGTGCAGTGACCTCGGAGAGATATTTAACTACCGCCATCGTCTTCAGCATCCTTGAGAACGGGGGCGTGACACAGTCTCGTTACGCTAGGAAAAATTTATATTCCTGTCCGACTTACAGAATGCAGTACTATTCCCTCATTCCCTGGCACCCACATCAAGGTAACCTTGTTGTTTCTTGCCAGTTGCTTCAGGGGTTATCTGCATTCCCAGGCAATTTTAGATTCAAATGTGTAAGACATAAGAGCTTTTAATGCTACCTGGCTATCTGAGAGTATATAGATCTTTGCTCTCCGAATCTTTTAAAGCAAAGACCAGTCGCTCTCTCTCCTTGACAGAGCCACCATTTTAAATATTCCAATTATCGTAATTTTCTGGGGGTTTAAGGTTAATTCCTATATCTACTTGCAGAATTTCGAGTTATTAGCCTAGTCTGTGTTTTTTTTGCTTAGAGTCCAAGTTTCATAGCAGTAGGAAGGACTGGTCAAGTCGGGTTTGTGTAGATCCATACTTTGCAACCACGTGATAATATCATTGCCTTGCCATGAGGCCGACAAGGACATAATAACGCTCATTGGCTTCAATCAGCCTTTTATTGATTTCCGTTGGCACGTTATTTGCCGTTTTTATCAGGTATCCAAAATACTCGAACTCTGCAGCGTTCTCAAACGTATCATCCCCCACTAAGTGAATTATCAGATCTTATATGAGAATTAGATATCTTCTGATCACATTTAATGGTATATGTAAGATAATCTTAGTAAGAGACCAATCAACAATTACATTCTTACTTACAGGGGGTGTGACAAAATCGAAGTTTGGAGGAGTTGGGTTCATAAAAAGCGAATGTTTCTCCAAAAAATAGAATGGAAAATAGCTCTACCTGATAGTTTACTGAACAGACTGAATTAGTTTACTGTTTTGTTAAAAAGTATTTTTTTATCTTTAAATTTGGACGGACGCCAGTTTGCAAACGCATATTCGTTTAAGAGGCGATCTTACAAATGTTACAAGGTGTTACAAGAAAGTGGGGCAAAAATATCTCTTTTTTACTATAATCTGTTTTTGGAGTAAACATGGAAGTTCCATTCACACCATAAAAGTAACCAGAAAATACACTAAAACCTTTTTGGCGTTTTGGGCAACCAACAATACAGGACTACAGTGTTTTTGAGTGTATTTTATTATATTATATAATGCATCGACCTCTATTTGACCTCTAAGTATTTTATACAGCATCCATACCATTTACGCAATATAAAGGCATCAAGTAATTAGCCACTTTTATCTTCAGATTTATACAAAAGGATTCCCAACTGATATATAATATGCAAACAATAAAATAGAAATTATAACCAAATAATTTATGACATGATATTAAAATTTTTACAATACGTCAAATTTACGACTATTACCTTGTGTAAAACTGGGAGGGCGTATCCAATCACAGATGTATGATGTAGCGCATGAAATTCTCTCCTTCTGGTTTAAAAAACTCTCCTCCTGGTTTAAAAACAGACTATAGCGTATTTATTGATAGCCCCTAAGCTAAAGAGTATATTACATTTGATCGGCATACTTCTAAAATCGGTAATATCGCTCGTAGAGAAAAAATTCTTATCCCTCTGTTGGTGATCGAATTCTGAATGATTCAAAATGTTCGTGCGCCTGTCCGTCCGTCTGTCTGCCCGTCCGTCTGTCCTCCCGTCCGTCACGTTTCTTATAAGTACGATAACTGAATAATGAAAAATCCGATCGCACTGAAATTTAGACAGTAAATTAATATTAGCTAGAGGAAGAACCCTATTGTATTTGAAGAAAATCGGTCAATAAATAAAAAAGTTGTTATGTAAATGTTAATAAATGTTTAATTTTTTTGTTTTGTAACTAAACAAGAAATTTCTAAAGCTAAACATTACAAAAAAATCTGCAAACAATATCCCATAGAATGTGCTACAATTATAAAAACTGTCAAATAAATCAGCGAAGAGTATAATGTTTACTCTAGTTAATTTTGCTCTAGTTACTCTTCGCAAATACAAAACGATCGCACATTTTTAAAGCTGGTAATTTTGCTCCTAGAAAAAAAAAATTCATATCACTGTGTTTGTGATCGAATTCTGAACAACTTTCAAAAGGTCCGTCTGTCACGTTTCTCGTAAGTACGATAACTTAAGTACCAAAAGTCCGATTGTATTGAAATTTGGCCATTAAGTTAGTGTTAGCTAGAGGAAGAACACTATTGTGAACACTGTTTTTAACAAAATCGGTCAATAAATAAAAAAGTTATTAATTATTTAAATAAAAACATGTGTTTTGTAATTAAACAAACATTTTTTAAAACTAATATTATTTACAAAAAACTGCGAGGAGTATCATATAGAATTTGCAACAGTTATATAAAAAGTGTAGTAAATCGGCGAAGAGTATAATTGTTAGTTTGTTTATAATAAGTGCTATTTTTGAAATTAATGTTCTTAGTGACCATTTGTTTTATATTTCTCAGCTTTTCGTGCAATACATTTTAAGATCAAGTCGACGCTAACGAGATTATGTCACTGACCACTATACATAATCGATAAAGCTATCACGCAGTGCGTGCCACACTGTCTCAATGGGAAACAAAGATATTTGACGCAGAAAAACGGGCCTGTGAAGTCAACTGTCTTATCTGATTTATCACCGAAGGGCCAAGAAGAAAGTAAATTTTCGTGCGGGTATATTTTGTTGGTAATTAGAATTTATACAATACATTTTTTAGAAATTGTCTAAGTTTTATAGGAGTTCCGACTAATAATTTTAAAAAAGCGTCTTGAATTTGAACAGTTATTTGTTTTTGATAGTTTAATTTAGTCATTTTTGCACTGATCTCAATAAGGTTCAATTAACGCACCGAAGATGAAATTTCGTTTCATAATTTTTAGTAACTGTGTTTATAGACGATTCAATTTCTTGGAAAAATAATTTCACCCTTTTTTGTGCTCAAATTCCATGTAAATCTACAATTATGACAAACCTGTTGAATTCGCCATATTGAATTTTTAACTTCTGATGTTCGCGCAATTTTTCTCACGGCGCATTCACCATATTCTCGAATAGAAAACGGCGACGGTAGCTCAGTCGGTTATCGCGTATAGCTTGCAAAGTGGTGTACCTAGCGAAGCGGATTCAAGCCCTGCTCACTGCGAAATCATTTTAATTATAGGATCATCCCCAAGAAGTGGTGGATTCCACTACAAACTGTAGGGCCTCGTTTCTCTTTACCTAAAATCATCATGAATTTTGAAGGAGCTACCTCGATGACATTGGTAAGTGGGCCAGTTAATTGGGGCATCTGGGCCCGGCTGGGACCAAGTTACCCCAAGCACATTAAGTATGTTGTTTTTGTTTTTATTTATTAGGTAGATGTAGATCACTGCGCACAGTCTCACAAAAAATAGCGATCTGAACCCGGGACCCGACATATTAATCCTTATGTATTTTGATGTGTTGAACACGAATCTGATGTCCGCTTACCTCCATCACCCACCATTTTTTTGTAAATTGCGAAAATAGCCTAAGCAACCTCATTTCTTTAGATTATTTTCGCGATTTACAAAAAGTTAGTGGGTAACGGAGCTAAACGGACATTGGATTCGTGTTCAGCACGTCGAAATACATAGGATTACTATGTCAAGTCTCTGGTGCAGATCACTTTTTTTTGTGGCCCTGTGTTATTTATGCTTACTTGAAATTGGATGTTTTTTACATTTAATTTTGCCCTTTTGGCTTTAACAGAAGTTGTGTTATTCCTAAATTTGAATAAATTTCACACCTAATTGTTATGTAGTTCTCTTACATCATCGACAACTCGACTATGGTGTGGTTTAAATGACTTGTGGTAATTTTTGTACGAAGTTTACATGTTTACCAACACGCCCACTTACCCCAGTTCAAATAACAATCGTTTGTATGAAACCAAGAGCCGTATGGTCCAGTTGCCCCAATTTCTAGGGGTAACTGGGCCCATCAGACTTTTTATTATTTAATTATAATTATGGAGAAAATTAAATTTGACTCGGGATTTATTATATATTTAAAGACTATTCTGTATTATATATAAAAAAATATTTTAGATATTAATATAACTAATTAGTGGTTCTCAGGCAAGTGCAAAGTATAATCTTCTCGCTCAGGTTGTAAAATCGTGGCCCAAATACCCCAAGTGACCTTAAGGAAATATTTTTTCCAATATTTGTTCACCATATCCCAGACATACTTTAATGATACTAATCAGGGTTGTGCAAAAACCCACATTCTTTAGAAAGAGACGACCCACAGGGTATTTAGATGGGCTTTAGGTGGGTTTTTCTGGGCAATTGTGAGTAATACGAGGATTTCTTGATGATCTGGGTGTACTTCCGGTCCGCCATTTTGAATTTCGTAAATTAGACCTCTGATTCGTGATCAGCGACCTCAAAACCCCCGAGTAACCATCTTCAGCCCAAGAACGAAAAAAATTCGAGTTTTTCCTGAGAAATTGATTCTACTTCCGGCCCATTTTGAATTTACCAAATTGGACTTCGTGATCAGCGACCCCAAAAACCCCGGAGTAACCATTTTCGTCTAATTTTATGGCATATTGTATATGTTAACAAATTTTCCAATTAATTTAATTAAATGGGCCATTAAAATTGGTAAGTTATTGAACAAAAAATGAAACCAAACATTTACGCCAAAAAATAAAAGGTACTGTTTTTTCTAAATGTCTTTCTGAACTCTTTGCAACAAAGATGAAGTCAGTTGACCCTGTACTTTCAATTTAAGAAGTAAAATGAATATACAAGAAATAAAAGGGTGCCCAAAAGGTACCAATAGAGCTGGATGTCGAAGACAATCTACTGTTTGGAATAATGTTTATAAAATGGGCTTGTTCCATGATATTCTTTTTATACGATTTTTATACTTTTTCATATAGTACTCGATATTCTCATTATACCTACACTTAAAATTTCGTATTATTAACTTTTTCCGTTCTCGAGATATAAGGAGTTGAATTTAGTAATAGTTGCAAAAACCGAGCGCTCATTTGTGACGTCACTATACGCAAGTGACGTAAGAAAAATGGCTTTCTGGGACCTTTCAAATTTAACCTGAAAAGTCGAAAAACATAGAATTTTTAAACGCTGGTAGCTAAATAAATACGTCGAGTGGAAGTTCGTTCTATGTGTCTACGGAAAGGAGAAGGTCGGCGATGAATTATAATCGTAAATTGCAGGGTCGAAATCGAAAATTCGTTCTGGCAGGAGCGAGAGAAAATTGTAATTTTTTGACATTTCACCAAATTGTACTCCCCTACTGTCAAGTAGTAAGCAAAACAAACAATACTTCGAAAACACTTATAACTATAACCAATAAGGAGCATCAAGTCTATTGAGATCGTCGAGTCTATGCGTATAATGACGTACCGCCTGGCCACGCCCCATTTTCGCGAGATGGAAATTTGTAATAGTTTTTAAGATACTAAACGTGCGAATAAGATTCTGATATTTTGTAGATCCATTAATTTATACTTGCACTTTCGATTTGTGAAATAAAAAAAAAATGCTGAACAAGCCCATTGGCGATTCCTATAGATGTAAATATTCCAGTTTGAGGAGGATTTGTTAAGTTTTTTTTATTTATTTTATGTTTTTATTTTTCTCAAGTTTATTATTTGATTGATTGATTGATTGATTGATTGATTTGTCAGCGTAAGGTGGGCATTGCTGCCGATTCCGGGCATTCATGGAGGTTCGTTCCAACACGCAGCCTGGTCGTCCGTGGAACACGCCCAACGGACGGCCAAACCGCGTGCCGGAACCAAATCTCGGATGTTTTATATACCGCCGGACCAGCAGCGAGAACCGCATGATGCATGGGGTGGAAATATAGGATGGGAAGTGTAGGTGTTTGTGAGATGCTTCTTTTAAGTTTTCATGCTTCTATTACGTTTCCATCTGTCATCATCGGTTGGGATGTGAAGGTGTTTGCGAGATGCTTCTTCTCATTTTCCATGCTTCTTTTAAGTTTCCATCTATCGTCATCTTATTTTTCTCCTAAGTTTTCTGTTTCTTCTGTTTCTGAATCTGGCAGCTTTCATTTTTTTCATTTTTTTTTCATTTTTTTATTTATTAACCGTTCCACAGGTAAATATCCATGTACAGTGGAGTTACTGGGAAAGGCCCTATCTCGCGGTAACAATATTTTTTTTGCGCTTTATGAGAAAAGAGATCCGAAGGGATAGTTTGCTCACCCTGTGTGTCGTTTCTTTGAGACAATCGGTGTCAATTTCCACCTTCCAAATTAATAATAAAATATTATGTTTTGAATCAATAAATCGAGCTGATAAAAATTAAGATGGTAAAAGAAAGATAGAATAGAATAATAATATCAATTAAATGAGATAAAATAAAATAAATTAATTTATAGCTTATCTGTCTTTATGCAGCGTCTTGTGATTGCTGTTTTATTTGATTTCCTTTCTTTTTCTTTCTTGGGTTGAGTTGATTTTATCCATTTAAAAACTTTCCACTGTATACAATTACTTTAGGTCACAACACGGCTATATTGCTTTGTAAACATATGTGCCTCATTTTGACACTGACCATGCTATTATTTATTGCACATGAACCACTTCAAACGTATCTTGTTGGGATGTCCAGGGTGTACGTAGGGACACTGCACTTCACTTGAGCTTTAAAACATTTTCTTTATAGGATTTTGCAAACATCAGAAAAAATGATTATCTACGAGAACTAAAAGAAAAGCTATGTGTAAAAATATTAATGAAATCTTTGAATTCTTTCGATAACCTGATTTCTGGTTATGCTAGCAAATTAAAAATCCTTAAATGGATTTGTATAAGTAGCATCCACACAGTCCCCTACGGCCATGCAGGTTAAACTAGTATCTACATAACCCCCTATGGTATATGCAGATTCAGTTAAAAGTGAAAATGAAAGGTCTAAAATGGATCGATTTACCTAGGGGACTGTGTGGATGCTAGATGTTGAATGAGAATTTTCAAATAGAAATTATACAAATCCATTTAAGGATTTTCAATTTGCTAGCATAACCAGAAGTCAGGTTATCGAAAGAATGCAAAGATTTCATTAATATTTTTACACATAGCTTTTCTTTTAATTCTCGTAGATAGTTATGTTTTTTGATGTTTGCAAAATCCTATAAAGAATATGTTTCAATACAATTAAGCAAACAAATAATAATTAACTTTTAAACATTCACTTGAGCTTGTTTGCTTTATTTGATTTAATATTATTAGAAAATCGTGTAATCATTAATTTCATATGAACTTTGTTTTTCTATTGAGGCGCTTCATTTCACGCAAAATTTCTTAATCTACCGGTGGCTGAAATTTTTTCGAGTTTAACGGAGTTTTTACCGCTTTTTTACTGCTTTTTAGAGAGCATCTTTTAAAACACGTCTATTCACGACGACACTTAACTCACTCTCCCTCAAGTTTATTATTTACTTTATTGTTTACTAATATATCGACACGTTACATTTTTGTTATTGTTTTGTTCAAGTATTTGTAAGGCAAAAATATAGTTTTTTATAATAATTGTTTTTTTTCCTGCAAAGAAACTTGAAAATTAAACAAAAACCCAGATGGGTTTTTCTAAAATCAGAAACCCACAATGAATCACCCATTCTACCCACCGGTTTTTTCTAATGGTGAGTTTTTGTGCCTACTCAGAAACTAATGTGGCGCTACCTTCGAACCATAATTTATAATTTGCAAAAGACGAACAAACATAAAAAACGTACGAATCCAATTGAAAACCTCTTACATTTAAAGAAAATAAATCCTGTTAAAACTGATCTAAATGCATAAGTACAAAGGTGCCTTCATATCCACTTTTAGCATTATCGACAAAACAGTAAATGACGAGTTAGAAAAAAAATATGTATACAGAAATATAAAATAATTGTAATAGAAAATGTTTCGATCCCGCAATAATAATAGCACAAAATTGCTTTCATCTAATTCAAAGCACATCTTCCTTTGTGCGACCCATCTGGCAAGACCGAATAGCTGCATTCGCCGTATCGTTACCGAGAACATCAAATGTTATCGTGCTCGATTATCCTCTTGCTAAAATTACGGTAAATCCGCGCTTCTGGTGATTGCTCTCGTCGACGCAACCAAGAGATACGTACTCTTCTGACTACAGTGGCTTCCGCCGGCTAGTTTTGTTGTGGTGCCGTTTAAAGGCCGACATAAGTTGTGCTCTTTTGTTTTACCACGGCGCGAGTTTTTGTGTGTGGGTGGATTGTGGTTAACCGCTCGATTGAGATCAAATGTACCAGTCCACGATGAAGTATGGTTGTTGTGACTCACACCGAGATCTGCATACCCGTCACGTATAACAAAGATTTATTTAGGGGCAGGTTAGTTAATGGAAGGCACTATGTTGTGGTTGTGTTGCGGGCATTTAAGTTTTACCAGCTTAAATCATTAAAGCCATTAATCCGGAATTACGGTGAATTTGTGTAACTGTTTTATTAAACGTTTAAGTTTGAGAGTTTGTTTTAAATTAGGAATTTCTGCTGTAGAATGCGTATCTGATAATAATTTAAATACATTATTATTATTAAACAAGAAACTGCTAATACTTCCAAAAGACCAACATGTCGATTAACAAAGTTTGGTAGAACTGAAAACAAGCGCTACTGGAATCGACATACTTTTTGTTGGTTTGAATGCTTGATTTTGAACTGATATGACGTCATCATTAAAAAGTCCTACAAATTTTATATTGACATAAGGTAAACTCTTACTAACAATATATCAGTTCCTTTAAAGAAATATACTTACTTCGGTTTAACAAAGACGTTGGTCTTTAGAGGGAAGGGAGGGGGGTGGGGAGGGTCGTACATAAAAGTGAACGTTCTCGCAAAAAAATTAGTTATTTTTCAATCAATTTAAATTAGTCATGGCAAACTAAACAAAACTTAAAAAAACACTAAATTTAAATAACAGTTTTTTTTAAACAATGGTTTTCTTTTAAAACTGAATTGCACTAAAAAGTAGAAAATAATTTTTATTCACTGATTAAATTACAATACTTTATGAGCGCCCCTCATTTTGTAATTTAATTACTGAATAAAAATTATTTTCTACTTTTTAGTGCAATTCCGTTTTAAAAGAAAAGCATTGTTTTAATTGTTTTTAAAATGTATTTAGATTTTACTTTTTAGTTTCCCGTCTGCCTTATTTTTTTATTCACGCGCCATCATTTCGTTTACTCTTGTCTAACTCTTTCATTTGATACCCATATCAAGAGATTTGTAATCCGCCATTTTGTGTCGGCCGCCATATTGGATTTAGAATAACGTCACACAGCTTATTGGATTCTATTTGTCAAAATGTCAAACCCTTTCATTTGATCCCCATACCGCGAGGGTTGTAAAAATATAGGGGATTCGCCATTTTGTGCCTGCCGCCATATTGGATTTAGAATGACGCCACACAGCTTATTGTATTCTACTTTATATACCCTTTCATTTGATACCCATGTCGAGGGGGTTGTCAAGAAATAGGTAATCCGCCATTTTGTGCCGGCCGCCGTATTGGATTTGGAATAATGCTTCGCAGCTTATTGCGTTCTACTTGTCATACCCTTTCATTTGATACCCATGCCGAGGGGGTTTTAAAAAAAATAGGTGATCCGTCATTTTGCGCCGACCGCCATATTGGATTTAAAATGACGTAACATAGCTTATTGTATTCTACTTTATATACACGTTCATTTGATACCCATGTCGAGGGGGTCGTCAATAAAAAGGTAATCCGCCATTTTGTGATGGCCGACATATTGGATCTACCATAATATTGAATATACTATATTGTATTGTCTTCAGAACGAAATTTCAGCACGATTGGATATCGGAGAGTGTTCAAAAATTCGATCACCAGATTTGAACATACATATATATACATTTCGAACTAAAGAAAACCATTGAGAAAAAATGAAAAGAAAATTTAGGCCAGTCTAGACAGGCATATGTCCAAGGAGAGGAAGGGGAATGTACTAATAGTCGTGAATTGTTGGCATTGTCCAACTCTGCGTTGTTACAAATAAACTTAGCTGCCTTTTTTTGTAAGCGTTTGGAACCTGCCTACCAAATTATAAAAATAATAATAAAAATCAGAAATCTGCCGAAGGGTTGGCAGGTCAGATGCATAAGGTTATCCTGGGGTCCCATCGTCTACTTAGGGCACAAGATTCTGGTATTTATGGTAACTATATGCGGTTCAAAAAGCGGCTGGAACCTCCCCACCCAAACATTTGAAATTAAATGGACCCCTCCTTCCCCCTTCGTCACGCTAAATCATATTTTCAGCAACCCCCCTAACAAATATTACGTCACAAAACCTAGCCCACCCTCCTATAAACGATTTATTATGATTAAAAATAGTATATTTGCAGGCTTTTAAGTACTTAAGAATGACTTTCTATCGTAATGAAAAAATTTAAAAACTGCCAAGTTAAGAAAAAAATTAAAATAAAATTGATGAACTGCGAACGTCTCATTTCCTTAGCATTAATTTTATTTGTTATTTATTTATCTACAATGTGTGATCTACGACCAATAAATGTTTTATCCGAAATATCTTATTTACTTAAATTTATCGACATTTCACCTTTAATAGGTAATTTAGAATCGTATACATAATCTATAAAACTATCCAAAGCAACGCCACTGTAAGAAAACTCGTACCGGCGGAACGCCAATTAGATGTTATAACCTTTGTCGGTTGCCTGTACACCTGTATGCCTGTACCTATATTTTTCAGGTCAATTCAAGTTTTTTCAAAGGATTTAAAAACATATCGGTACTGTTTGTTTTAAATTGAAAGGCGTTTGTTTAGACAACACTACAACTAATATAACCATAAATAAATGTTGATTACAATTAATTTCTTTAATGTGACTCTCGTATTTCTTTGATTTCTTTACTTGTGTCGCGTATCCATACAAGGTTATCAAATGAAAGCAATTTTCGTGTACGCTTTGTGGGTCAAACGTGCCAAATCGTATATATCAGTAATTGTTGAAATTTGTGCATTTACGTCTTGAAATTATAACTTTTAAAAACCATGCTTTGCTTACTTTCTCGTCCGTTCCGTGAACGTGATCATTTAAAAACTGGTAACAGTACCATGTGCCTAATTTCCTCTTATTAGAATTAAAAAGACTGCGGCTATTATGCACTAAATCCATTAGCATACGAAAACGCTAGAAATTAACCACAGGGTGTCGAGTAACTGTAGAGATTTTAATTAGTTTGAGGATTCACCGATAGTAACAACTGCATTTTAAAATTCCAAGTCTATAAATTATACTTCTAATTATGTTAGTTTATGGTAATATTAAAGAGTACTTTAATCTTTGGTAATATATAACCAGTCAACTTGTTTGTCCAAAATAATTTATCACTTGATATATATTAATATGATTTTCAATTTTTCGTGTGATTGTGTGTGCGCCGGCGTGCAAATTATTATTACACATGATATCTGAGAATAAATACCATCAGAACTTTTGGCAGATAGATTCTTCATTCAAAACGCGTCTTAAGAGAGGTGCGAAAAACGGACCACAATAACAAAACCTGTAGTATATTTTGGCACACAAAAAGTCTAGTTTTTATTTTTTATATCTAAAAGTATTTTGAGTAAAACAGTAAAATTAGGTCCAAGGAATGCATTTTTTACGAGAAATCTAGTGATTTTATAAATAATGACTATAGAGGATTAAAATGGGTGTGAGAGCTGAGCGGAGGTTGTTTCTAAGTTTGTTATATTCTTTTATCTAACACTTTTTCAACTCCTCAGCAAGCATTGATATTCAATTCTTTCCACAAAGTTACTTAAAAGAGGTACTCTATTGAAAGCCGTAGAATGTATCGTTTATGAGAAAAACCGCATTGTTTAAGTTCCAATTTTAAAATAAACGAAAAATGTGCTACCATTAGTATCAAATTTGACATGAGAAAATGAGTTTTCGTCTTTTCTATTGTTTACCGTTATTGTTGATGGGCCTTGTAAGTTGAATTTGCCACATAGAAATTTGTTTGGAAAGAAACAAAAACTTCATAATGCTATTACTCGATGTAGGTATGTGCGGTAAGTAAAATAAGATATTTGTATTTATAAAATATGCAATGGGCGTGTTCGGCATTTTTTTTTTATTTCATAAATCGAAAGTGCAAGTATAAATTAATGGATCTGCAAAATATCAGAATCTTATTCGCACGTTTAGTATCTTAAAAAGTATTACAAATTTCCATCTCGCGAAAATGGGGCGTGGCCAGGCGCTACGTCACTATACGCATAGACTCGGCGATCTCAATAGACTTGATGCTTCTTATTGGTTATAATGGGCTTGTTCCATGATATTCTTTTTATATGGTTTTTATACTTTTTCATGTAGTACTCGATATTCTCATTATACACTTAAAATTTCGTATTATTAACTTTTTCCGTTCTCGAGATATAAAGAGTTGAATTTAGTAATAGTTGCAAAAACCAAGCGCTCATTGGTGACGTCACTATACGCAAGTGACGTAAGAAAAACGGCTTTCTGGGACCTTTCAAATTTAACCTGAAAAGTCGAAAAACATGGAATTTTTAAACGCTGGTAACTAAATAAATACGTCGAGTGGAAGTTCGTTCTATGTGTCTACGGAAAGGAGAAGGTCGGCGATGAATTATAATCGTAAATTGCAGGGTCAAAATCGAAAATTCGTTCTGGCAGGAGCGAGAGAAAATTGTAATTTTTTGACATTTCACCAAATTGTACTCCCTTACTGTCAAGTAGTAAGCAAAACAAACAATACTTCGAAAACACTTATACCCCAGAGAAATAAAACTTCCTCTGCGGAATGAGGCCGAACAAGCAGAATTTTTGCAGAGACCTTCGTTTTGATGTTCCAATGAAGCACAAAAAAATCTCATATGCCTACCCTTGTGCGTCTTGAGATATCGAAGGTCAAAGGTCATGAAAATCGGTTTTTCGCGAAAATCTCGCTTCCAGTGCATCTGACGTCGTAAAAACCCATAACAAAACTTACGTAAAATAGTATTCTCTACAAAATTGTTGATATAAATTTTTTTCGTACGACCAACCGTTTTCCAGATATAGCATGATAAAGCGGGAGCGCGCATTCGTAATAGGTAATACTGTATTATACTGCAGAGCTATAACTATAAAAGCACTTTTCTTAACTTTTCCCGCTTTATCATGCTATATCTCGAAAACGGTTGGTCGTACGAAAAAAATATATATAAACAATTTTGTAGAGAATACTATTTTACGTAAGTTTTGTTATGAGTTCTTATGACGTCAGATGCACTGGAAGCGAGATTTTCGCGAAAACCCGATTTTAATGACCTTTGACCTTCGATATCTCAAGACGCACAAGGGTAGGCATATGAGATTTTTGTGTGCTTCATTGGAACATCAAAACGAAGGTCTCTGCAAAAATTCAGCTTGTTCGGCCTCATTCCGCAGATGGCCTTTTTTTTACTTATTTCTCTGGAGTATTATAATTATAACCAATAAGGAGCATCAAGTCTATTGAGATCGCCGAGACTATGCGTATAGTGACGTAGCGCCTGGCCACGCCCCATTTTCGTGAGATAGAAATTTGTAATGGTTTTTAAGATACTAAACGTGCGAATAAGATTCTGATATTTTGCAGATCCATTAATTTATACTTGCACTTTCGATTTGTGAAATAAAAAAAAATGCTGAACAAGCCCATTGTAAGTGTTTTCGAAGTATTGTTTGTTTTGCTTACTACTTGACAGTAGGGGAGTACAATTTGGTGAAATGTCAAAAAACTACAATTTTCTCTCGCTCCTGCCAGAACGAATTTTCGACTTCGACCCTGCAATTTACGATTATAATTCATCGCCGACCTTGTCCTTTCCGTAGACACATAGAACGAACTTCCACTCGACGTATTTATTTAGTTACCAGCGTTTAAAAATTCCATGTTTTCCGACTTTTCAGGTTAAATTTGAAAGGTCCCAGAAAGCCATTTTTCTTACGTCACTTGGGTATAGTGACGTCACAAATGAGCGCTTGGTTTTTGCAACTATTACTAATTTCAACTCCTTATATCTCGAGAACGGAAAAAGTTAATAATACGAAATTTTAAGTGTATAATGAGAATATCGAGTACTATATGAAAAAGTATAAAAATCATATAAAAAGAATATCATGGAACAAGCCCATTTCTACCTTAATAAGATGTAAAACAGTAAATTGTTGTCTTAGCCTCGTGGCGTCATAAAGGACACCTCACACTTCTATAGGTGAAATTGGCTTCCTGTCAAATTGTGTGAATTTTTTATATGTTGTAGCCCGAGTCATTTTGATCCAAAATCATTACAAAGTTACTATCCGCTGGAGGGCGCCGAAGAAAAAAATTATTTTTGATAAAAAATGCTACTTTTTCATATTATATTAGTAAATATGTTTAGGTTAAGATTAAGGTTCGATATGTAAAATCTATATGATGGTTATATAGGGTCAGCCAACGAAATGATGACACAATTATACCACTTAGTATGACCTAATATAATTAATACAACATGGAAACGACACTATATATAGGATAATACATAAGTAGGTACATGTATACAATGTACTTAATCATAATATTATTATACAATAACAGGCTCTTGGTTCGGATTATGTCTATTTGCAGCATCAGTAATGTCGAACAGCAGGTGTGTCGAAGGATACTTTACATTTTCTTCATGGCGAGCATATCCAAGGTACCAAAGTACGCTAGCTATATGCGAACATGTACCTAATGTACGGCTTCCAGATTTGCAGGTACAGTAGTAAGAGATTATTGGTTCGTTTTCACCATTGACATTGTAGTGAAAGCTGATACTTAACAGCTTTGCGATGCCTTGATTTTATTCTGATTCTTAAGAGTCCTGGCTCATTTATGCGATCGTCAAATTGAAATAAAATGTTCCCTATATCTTGCCTGTTTTCTTGTACATAGGATGGGGCAAGTTTTATCTGGAAAATCCCGAATGTTGGATCTCTCAGGTATTCCAATGTAAGACGGAAAATCGTTCACCTGATTTTCCTATACGAGGAGCCATCTACCTCGTCTTTGGAGAAGTCTCTTTTCTTCCACTCTAACTTGAAAGAGTATTAATTTCATTTGCCCGGTCTCACATTCTACGAGCCAGCACAGCATTTGCTCCCTCCATATTAATTGGCTCATGATATCTATTAATTATCGTACATGTTATTCAGATATAATCTCTAATATGAGGCACTTGTGGCATTGGTACTGCATCTCTGAAGAATTTAGAAATAATATGGCCGTTTATTGCTTCCACGATCCATCTGGTCTTAGAGACCAACCGGGATGAATTCGCCTCTTTGGTGGTAAGTTGATGCTGCCAGCGAGCAAGCACTACAGGCATTTTGACTTCTATGTCTAGATTACCCTAAAAGTCTTCTGCGTCGCGGTATCCCCTATCCAGCAGAAAAATATCACCTTCGAACCAGTTTCTTAAGCCAATCAGATCCCTTTCATATTCGTGCCTCAACATTGCCGCGTCATTATTTCTAGAGTCCGAAAAATAAGGACCACGAACATCGAGTATATGTCCATTGGGAGCAATAATTAATGCTGGTTTTAGAAGATGATATCCCTTGTGTGCAATTCGACTGACGTAACACTTGGCAAGCTCTGCTTTTGGGGATTTTTATGTATGTCAATATACGCTATTGCTTTTCGGTTTCCTGGTTCAGGATTGTACAGAGTGTTTGTGAAATCTATTACATGTTGAGCAACGTATTAGTCCCTGGTTATGTGCTGCAAACCCAGATTATGACACAAATTGTGCTACTAATGAAACGCGGACTTTTGAAATTGCCAAGCTTACAGCAATAAATCCTGTTTGGTCATTATCCTATTTTTTTGGTAAATATTAACGCGAACCCAAAATTCAAAAGTTCCCTACACTGTACTTTGTTTACTGGAATTAATGCTTTAAACTCTTGATCGGAAAAATTATTTTCACTTTCAAATATATTGATAGATTTATATTTCATGGCAGTGTTCAGCACTATATTTAGGAAATGTTTTAAATCACTTCCTTTTAAATTAAATGGTCTGGTAATACCTATAAGTCCATTGAATAATGATGGCAAGAGGAGTCCTTCATCGGCCAAGTGACCTCCATAAATTCTTACACCTTTAGGTATAAAGAGGCCAGTCTTCAGAAAGATATCAACTTTACCTTCTAAAGAAAATCTGATGAGATGTTCAAGTCCACCACAAATGAAACATGAATTTCCAATTTTTCCAAGCAATATTTTGAGTACAATTAGATCCGGATCCTCTGCGTAAGTTTGAACTTCTGCATCTATACTCAAATCACAGTTGTGGCAAATCTTTGTTTGTCCCGTAATTGGTATTTGAGGCAATTGCAGTTCGATTCGATGATGTTCAGCAATGCCCCTTTTTTCTTCGCCCAAACGCACCATTTGTCTCGGTAATCCATTATATTCACAGATGAAACACTCTGTTTACTGCAAAATTATATGCCATATTTAGTTGGTACATGCACTGTGCTGAAAGCTCAGTTAAAAAAAGAAGAAAAGAAGATTAAAGAAGTTACAGATACTAGATACTAACATTTCAACTAACCACTGTTGCTCTCTAATCACTGTCAGAGCTGACGCCAATGTCAAAGTGTCATTACGAAAGGTCAACTACAGACAGTAATTTCGCAACTCGCGCGGATAGGTGGCGCCACCTCTTTGTCGAAAAAGTTGCATTTTTTCTCAAAAATAAGTTTTTTCTTCGGCGCCGTCTAGCGCCGAAATTAGCCTGTACAGGATAGTAAATTTTCAATGATTTTGGATCAGAATGACTCGGGCTACAACATATCAAAAATTCATACAATTTGACCGGAAGCCAATTTTATCTATGTAAGTGTGCGGTGTCCTTTATGTTTTTTTGTTATATGGAACATTGGGTATATTATTACACATTTAGACTTTCCTTTTGAAGACGATTCAAACCGTACACCATTTGATGAATCTGCGATGGGTCGGTACTAGAGTTGGTACATGTGAACTTTGTGGTCTCAGCATGACGTAACGGAACAGCTTTTTCAGTTCGTGTCAAGAACTGTCCGAAAACCTCCAGTTTACACTTCTGTGTAACAACATGAGCCATTTAATGCCGTCCTAACTGTAGTGTATGCGGACTCAAATAATTTCAAGCAATAACAATAATTGGTTTAGTGGTTAAAACTTTTGACTTAACAATATGCCCCCTTTCGGATGAAACATACCCTGCCATACCAGGCGTTGCCCATTTTCCTGCAGCGTCTCTAGCCATACTTTTTTCTACTACAACTTCTTTTCCCCTTAACTTCGATCTTTCACTAATACTTCCCGCTTTACATCTGTAAGTCATTTTTGTCCTACCCTCTCTTCGTCTCTGTTTGTTTACTATATTTTCTCTATTTGTTCTTCTGAATTTTCTTGCTAAACAACAATTTTTAAAAAGTGAAAACAATTTTTTATCACAATCTTAGAAATTCATGCTTTCTGGCGGTCCACAGTGAGCCAGAATCCGCAAAAAGTGGACAAAAATAATTTGTTTCAAATTTCGCATATCATTTCTATATTTTGTGAATAGTTAAAACGAAGACTAACGTATCATTTTCTAGAATAACTATTTCATTAGGTAAAGTCTCTACCTGCTAAGGGATCGGAAACGCAATTCTTCTCCCTAGCACCGATCGACTGGGATTACAGCTAATTGTAACACCAACTTTGAGTAGATAGTGTGAATTTAAAATGTGTTAGTTCAAAGTGAAATTTTTCTAGCTCACTAGAGGTGAGGTATGTACTTTAATTTAATATATGGTATACAGATTTTAAATTGAAATATTAACATAAATTATTTTATTTATGGGGTGTTTGGCGGGAATTTTTGTGACATCCTCCTTTTGTGTAGAAAAACAACAAAAATCTTTACTGTTAGTTTGTTTGGGTCTAATCTTGCAAGCTGAACTTCGACTAGTTCTAATTAAGCTAGAACTTTAAAATTTGACACACGTGTATAAGTTCGGCGACAGTGCAACATAGTATAGCCATTATCGGTCTAAATCTAATATGGCGGACGTCCCAAGATGGCGGATCGCCTTTTCCTTCACAACCCCCTTGATATGGGTATCAAATGAACGGGTTAAACGAGTAAAATACGATAAACTATGTGACGTCATTCTGAATTCAATATGGCTGACGTCCCAAGATGGCGGATCGCCATTTTCTTCACATCCCCCTTGATATGAGTATCAAATGAAAGGGATTGACGAGTAAAATACGATAAACTACGTAACGTAATTCTAAATTGAATATGGCGGACGTCCCAAGATGGCGGATCGCCTTTTCCTTCACAACCCCCTTGATATGGGTATCAAATGAACGGGTTAAACGAGTAAAATACGATAAACTATGTGAACGTCATTCTGAATTCAATATGGCGGACGTCCCAAGATGGCGGATCGCCATTTTCTTCACATCCCCCTTGATATGAGTATCAAATGAAAGGGATTGACGAGTAAAATACGATAAACTACGTAACGTAATTCTAAATTGAATATGGCGGACGTCCCAAGATGCCGGATTGACTTTTTCTTCACAACCCCCTTGATATGGGTATCAAATGAAAGGGTTTGGCGAGTAAAATACGATAAACTATGTGACGTTATTCTAAATCAAATATGACGGACGCCCTAGGATGGTAAATTATCTTTTTCTTCACGACGTCCTTGCCATGGGTATCAAAAGAAACTGTTTCGTCTGTCTGTTTGTCTGTAAAATCAGAAACTACTAGACTAGAAAGTAAAAAATAAAATTATAAAAAAAAATATTTGTAAGAAAAAGCCTTTATTTGAAAAAAATGTACTAAAAAGTAATTTTTTTTATTTTAAATTTACATACCTGGAAACCAAAAGCTTTGGAGTCGGTCGATTGAGCAAAGTAACTATGCAATAGTGCTATATGACCGTACCCAAAGCTTTTGGTTTCTAGTTGTATGAATTAAAAAAAAATTACGTTCTAGTACTTACAGTATTTTCAAATAAAAGCTTTTTCTTAAAAATATTTTTTATGTATATATTTTTTTTGTAACTTGCGACACATTCATCACTATATGACGCATCGGCACCCCAATTCCGGAAAGTTTGGAATCAGAAGAAAGTGACGATTTCTCATCAGAAAGCGAAAGCAATGTTGGATTTAATGAGTAATATTATATAATATATTATTTAAATTAATATATGCATTATAAATCTTATATTGTCCCTATAGTAATAAGTTGTAAATAAATGAATTCGCAATTGAAACGAATTTCTTATCGACTCTTCAAATATTTGTTTTTTAAAACTACTTTTCCGATGGCTGCTTGCTCAAATTGAACACATCTCCAAAGTTTTAGATTTTTTCGTAATTTATTTATTTTTCACCCCCTGAAACTGGCTCCATTAAAAAATTTGATTTAAAAAAATATTTTTCTAATGAATGTTTGCTCAATATGAGGACAAACCTGAAGTTTAGATTTTTTGGAAATTTATTAATGTTTCACCCCCTGAAACTCACACCCCATTCAAAGATTTAATTTTTTTAAATATTTTTGGAATGATTATTATTTACCGAAGTTTTTTGCCCACTTTTTGCTAATTCTGGCCCACTGTGCGTCCGGGAGACCGTAATAGTTTTTTTTATAAGTGTTTCTTGTTGAGTTGAATTGACTTACATCCGAGGGGTCGCGGGTTCAAGCTCGAATCGATTAAATGAGAATTGTTTTGTTTTACTTCATTTTATATTAATGCCGTGCTTCACCAATAAAATTAGAATTATAAAATTAATACATTTTGAAACAACTATTGATTGATTTGATTGATCAACTTTGTTTACAAAAAACTGCGAAGAGTATCCTATAGAATGTGAGACAATTATATAAAAAAATGTTATATAAATCGGCGAAGAGTATAAGGTTTACTCTAGATCTATATTGTGAAAATACTAACTTTCTCATAGTCATAATATTCTCTATTGATGACAAATTATCTCAATAAACGTTACCAAATACCCACTTTGCGCAAAAATATTCTGTAGCAAGAAATAGGTAAAAGTAAATGTAACAGCTGTAACCCGATCAATCATGTTTGATATTCAGTATTTATAGCATTCTTCCATTAATTATATCCAAGTTAATGTGACAGCAAGACCAATAACTTAAGACGCAGCTGTCGGAGATAAGCCCTGAGGTGTTGAATTTTTCTATGATTTAATACAATTCGAAACAGCATAAAACAACAGCAACTTTCCCGATACGGTAAAGCATCATAAATATCGAATAGCGTAAAAAATTGCGTATGCCATGGAATGTCGTCAGGATATTGTATAAGTTATTTCCTTGAGTCTTAATGTAATTCGTGGACATGTGATGGGCGTTTGAATTGTCGATACAGTATCGTTTCAATTCAACATAATTTATAAGGAATATAATTTACATCTCTTCGTCTTGGGACGATTTTAAGTACGCGTATATTAGCATAAATTGAAAATTATAGTTGTTAGGGTTTTTTTTATTATTTGAGGAAACGTTTTAGGCATTCACTTAGTTTTTCATTTTGAATACTTGATAGTTCATATTTGATTATTAAAAACATGAGCGTCTTTTTTAGGGGGGCAATAGTTAAATTTGAGGCACCTCATCCGCTGCGCCGCTGCGAACGTTTCAACGCCACGCGTATTTTAACGTTCGCAATATATACAGGGTGGACGATTAATAATAGGCCATAGTGCAGGGGTTGATTCTTTGGGCCAAAATATGAAGATATAACCGAATATGCTTTAAAAAAATGTTGCTGTGGAAAACGATGCAGGGTGTGAAAATTCAAATTATTTTTTCGTTTTTTTTTTTTGTAATAATTCTTGACTGATCTTCGCCAAATTTGCTAGAGGAACTTTTTTTATTCTAAGAAACAATAATGTATGTATTAGATCACGTTAGATCATAGAAGCGCCGCAGTACCTGTATCCTACACTGAGAAAACTCGTCCAATTAACCTATGTTTCTGAAAAAAGTTTAATTGGTACTAGTAACTTTTGCCTGCTACTGGTAACTCTAGCAATAACAGCAAGTAAATCGAAATTTCTGGACATGACATATTGTCACAAATGAACATTTTTTCTGTCATTAATAAACTAGTACGCCAGATCTGTAAGTTCACTTGCAGGGAGTTGTTAATACGCCTGATGTAGCAAAACAGTCACCTTTAATTATTAAACTAAAATTTCTGGAAAAAGTAAGTGAAGACATTTCTACCATAAGTGCACTGTTATCACATGACAAACGAACGGTTACCTGCTGTAAATGAATTTGTAAAATTATACCGACCTCGGGTTCCGAATATCTCCGAAATATTCCGAGAATCCGCCATTTAGCATGCCATTATTGCCATTGTCTAATATGTGTTTCTGTGTGTATGTGCTTTGTGAGCCTTATATACTGTTTCATTATTTCAATATTTGGGCATACTTATAGCTAAATGGATTATCAGAATTTATTAAGTGAGTGGGGTTTATCAAACCATATGGACATATTTTAAGGTATATACTTTAAGCACATAAAAACTGCATAAAGGTTAGGTATTTTATTTGGAACTTATTTTAAATATGGCGACCTCTGTATTTATTAGTTTACCTTTATTTTTATGTATATATATTATATAATAATAAATCTTTTATACATTTAGAATCATTTTTTTGTGCCCTCCTTATACGAGTTTTGAAGATGCACCATATCTTCACTTTGGAAAATAAAATGTAAATCAAATTCAAGTCTATATATTTTTTACTAACCTGTATTTTAACATGCAAGTATTTCTTTCTATATATAAGTGTGCCAAGTAATATTATCTGCAAATTTTATTTAAAAAATCTTGTTATTTTGTGGTGTCTCTGTCAATTTCTCTTTAAATTTAGAACATAAGAAGTTTATATATATATATATATATATATATGATGTACCTATGTAGGGTATATATAAGTATTTTTCAAAGTTATACGGCATTGGTAAAAAAATATATTTTATAGAATTTGTATATATATATATAGAAACAAAAGTCTAACATAAGCTCTGCGAGATTTACATTGGCTCTCATTTTCTGAAAATGAAAATATGGGATACTTTAAAATGCATACCCAGTGGTAACGATATCACAATGTGAGGTATAATATTAGAGGCTTTAGTAAGCGAACTTGCATTTAAAATAATTAGCCGGGGTTCCATGATAACTCTCGTGATGATATCGTCACCATGGTGTATGCAGATGTGCAATCGGCTTTACTGTAGCGCACCATTTATGCCAATTGACTGAATTACCTATTCCAGTTAGTTTTTTTACTAGCCACAAGTTAATTAGTTTAATGAAGGTAAGTGAACTGTACATTTCCCACCTATTATTAATTCGAAACTTTAATAATCGCAAGTGAATACTTAAATTAGGACAGATGTAGTATTTCATAATGGTATGCAAACAGATTAATAAGGATAAGTCAACAGTTTAATCACAGCAGCTGCTATGCTTACTTACTTCTACTGACCACGGAAAATAGTTTAATTACCCTAGCTGAAAAGTTTAATACCAGTAAAACATAGTTTAATGACTCCAGCAATCAACTTCGCTTATTACTATTAAAATATTCGAATTATTTCCAATTAAAGTTGTTCACTTGTGGCAAGTCATTACTTTTAGAAAACTTCATTTACCTACGACAATTAACTTGTTTATCTGTCCCATATAGTATGCAACTTTTTTGCTGCCATAATTAAATTTTCACTTACCACTCCTAATTTTTTTTCTCAGTGTATGATGAATTTTCTTCATATTTTTTTGGACCAAACGTTGTGGTACTTCTGACCAAAAAATCTGATGAAGGCGTCATTTCCACGTATCCACGTGATAGAACTTGATAACTCCAACCGTTTTCGAGGAAATTGCCTTTCAACATTTTAATATTTTTTTGAAAGACAAATTCAAATTTAATGAAACAAAGTGTATTTATTACAAAAAGTACAAAACGTAAGGGAAAACAAAAACGTAATAACAGCGTAAACTCTTTCTCACTTTGACATTAGTATTTATTGCATAAACTTTGCCCCCATGCAAAAATCCCATTGCTGCACCTTAAAGTAAACTTTCGATATGGTCTCCACCTGCTTCTATGCCCTTTCTAATTCTTTTCATAAAAGATTTTCCTACATTAAAAAATACATTTTCCTGTCCTCTAATAAAATTGGCTGGGTTTTGTATTTTGTCCCACAGTTCTTCTCTTGAATTGATAGTATTTGCATTAAGGACTTCATATGTCCCCACAAATAATAATCAAAAGGATTATAATTAGGGCTCCTTGGTGGTGAAGCAAACTCACTTCCTCGACCGATCCATCTGCGTGGAAGAGTCTCGTCAAGATACTTCCTGATTTAAATGGTGAAATGAGTCCATCTTGCTTGAACCACATTCTGTTCTGTAGATATACGGAACAGAGCATGACAGCATATAATATATCAGCAAGAGTATTTTGAAGAAAAAACAGATAAGACTGTCCATTTAAATTTGGAAGAAGGACAAATGGATCCAATGACTGATTGCCAATAATACCACACCAAACGTTAATCCTAAATTCGTGCTGAAAATGCCTTTTTTTAATGGCATGAGGATTTTCTACTTCAAAGTAATAGGTATTTCTCCAGTTAAAAACGCCTCGGCGAGTAAAAGTTGCTTCGTCGGTAAATAAAATATTCTTAACAAGATTTCGATCCACGTTGTGTTTATTTAGAACAAATTGACAAAATTGTAGCCTTTGTGGAAGATCCCTTCGAAGTAAGATTTGTACAGGAGTGATATGGGTAGTAGCGTTCTTTGCTTAAGACTCTTAGAACAGATTGTTTACTCACCCCTGCTGCCGGTGATAAACAACTTGAGCCGACTTGAGGATCTTCATCCACACGAACTAAAATTTCTAGAACTTGATCTGGAGTAATACGTTTCGGTCGTCCTACATAAATTTTATGGCGAAATGAACCTGTTTCTCCCAAACGACGAAACAGATCTTTGAAAATCCTACGGTCTGGCTGTATTCTATTTGGACATTGAAATGAGTATCTCCTTGCTGCAGCGCGTCCGCTAAAATTTTTTTGTACGTAAACGCATATTATATCCTTCATTTCCCTGTTTGAAAAATTATTATGTCTAGGCATTTGAAATAAAGAAGTTAAAGCAATTAGTTTGAGGAACACAAGAACAAAATAAAATGATTAAATGACGTACATGACAGAACTAAAACGTAACCAAAGCACACTTTGTTTCATTCAATTTGAATTTGTCTTTCAAAAAATTATTCAAATGTTTAAATGTTTAACGGCAATTTCCTCGAAAACGGTTGGAGTTATCAAGTTCTACCAAGTGAACCGTTTATACGTGGAAATGACCCTCATCAGATTTTCTGGTCAGAAGTACCACAACGTTTCATCCAAAAGAAATATGAAAAAAATTAATTATCAGATACAGGTCCTGCGGCACCCTCTATGATCTAACATACATTACTGTTTCTTAGAATTAAAAAAATTCCTCTAGCAAATTTGGCGAAGATCAGTCAAGAGGCTGTGAGTTATTGCAAAAAAATACGAAAAAATCATTTGAATTTTGACACCCTGTATCTTTTCTCACAGCAACATTTTACTAAAGCATATTTGGTTATATCATATTTTGGCCCTGCATTATGGCCTATTATTAATGGTTCATCCTGTATAGTGAAGTTATACCGCAAAATATTCATTAGTTTTAGGAAATTTCTCGGAATAGGCCATTTTTTGGAAATATGTTCTTACCATCAGAACGAATATATAGCTAAAATACTTTCGTCCGGCGTTGACCATAAGCTCTATTTAGTTCGACCTTTTTGCAAATTGCAATTTTTTCGTGTTTCCGGTTCAAATTTTTTTGAAATATTTCAGATTGTCTGTAATAAATATGTCTGTAAAACTATGTACCTAAGTATTTAAATGAATTTCCCCCGGAATTCTTTAAACTCCAAAAAGAAAAAATGGTCTATTTATAATGGTGATTTCTCGCTTTTACTTTGGATTGAATGGATACTTTAACGAAAAGGACCCCGCAACCATTAGCATTGGAAAAATTATTTCGCTGGAATTTTCTTCAAACTTTGGGAATAGGTAGTTCAAGGGCTTCCGAGCCAAAAATGTCATATGAAAAAATTGATTTAATGCCTTCCCTGCAGAATTACAGTGATTGGGAATTAGAAATTTTATATAAATTTATTCGGTGGAATTTTTTTCAAACTTCGGAAATAAGTAGTTCGAGGGCTTCCGAACAAAAAATGTTTTATGAAAAAATTGTTTAATGCCTTCCATATATGATCACAATGACCGGAAGTTAAAAGTCTTTGAAAATTTGAAGGTTTTTAACTTCCAGTCACTGTAATTCTGTAATGGTAGTATGAAATTTATGGAAGGATGAAGATTTCTACATTGTTCTGGAATTGCCGTCGAGAAGGGTATAGAAGATTTCTAGATGGATCTATAGGCAATTTTGGAGTATATAAGGCAAGATGCACGGCGGGAAAAGGAAATTGTGTATGAACTATAATAATTATTGTTTTATAATTTGAGTTTTGTCTGATACAATTCCGTTTTCCACTTCTACACATTTTATCTGCATTTTACTTCCACTTACACGTAGTGAAGTGAAAGTATAGTAATCATAAAATTCAAATTTTCTTAGAAGGAGGAGAATGTCATGAAACGCGATTTTAAATTCGAGCGAAAAAAATTCTGTATATGTCGGTCTGTAACTTTTTTGCGCGGACGGTTACTCTGGAACAGTTTGAGATATTAACTTCAAATTTTCTAAACTTATGTACTATAACGAAATCTAGAACTGGATTTATTTTGAGATTATTCTGTTGAAGGGTTGGGGGATAAATAAGTAGAGCAAGCTAGTAAGAGTCTAGAAAGTTGGAATTTGATGTACAGTTGTATTCAAAACTTTCGCGTACACATCCAAAATTAAGTAATAACGATTTTGCAAAATTCTCGCTGTGTGAACGGATCATTTTGAGATTAGGTTAAAGATGACATTGACATTTAATTAACATTCAATTAAAGCGAACATAAAAATAAATGCAAATATATTAAGAAAGGTTTTAATATTTTGTCATGGCCCCATTAACTTCTAGCACCGCATTCAGTCCCCTGGACATAAATTCTATAAGGTTTCGCCAATAATTTTGGTCTTCGCTTAACTCTTCCCACGTATTTTGAATAACTTCCCACAATTCTTCAGCATTTGCAGGTCTAAAGTTAAATTTATAAATTTTCTTGACAATTAAACCCCAGACATTTTCTATGGAGTTCATATCAGAACTACAGGATGGCCATGGTAATATTTCAATATTGTTATTTTGATACCACTCTATTATTCGAGCGGTGTGGATAGGGCAATTATCCTGTCGAAATATGAAATCATTAGGACATAATTGTTCCCCAGAAAGAAGCATAACATTTTGCAAGTATGTCAAGGTAAGCTACTGCATTAAATCGACCATCAATGCATCAAGTTACCCATGAACCGAGAATACTTATGCAAACCCAAACGTTGGCAGAGGATCGTCCAGACTTGTTTCGAGCTGAAACATATCGTTCAGAAAATCTTGAATTCTTTGGTCAATACAGCCGAAACATCGATTTTTTGACTAATTTTAACTATCGGCTAACTCTGCGTTACCGTTTTGTTCCCGCGACCATCATTGCACGATTTAAATACTTTTTCGTCAGAAGACATTACAGTGTTCCAAATATTTAAGTATAGATTGTATATAATAATATAATTTAGGCCAAATATTATCCGGGACTTAAAAAATGTTTTCTTAAAATGTTTTCTTAACCGCTTCTCAAGTCACCGAGGTAACTCCTTGAAAATCCAGAATGATTTTGTGTTAGGTAAAGAGAAACGAGGCCCTACAGTTTATAGTGGAGTCCGAAGGGACTGCTTATTTTCTTCTGTTAATATATTTTTCTTTGCACTTGCGAAATTTATAATTTCTGAATTTCTAAAGTTGGTCACAAAGATCGCTGGTCTAGGCGTATTGAAAGTTTTCCCTTAAATTATCCTCCGTCCTGCTCCGCGTTTGAAATTTTGGGTCTTCCCGAACACGGTTTTCTAGCCACACTTCTTGTTCTCACCTCTTCTTTACTCGTAGAACAGTGGTTTTATCTAGTTCATAATGAGTAGCATCCCTTCTTATGGACCACGCCTCTTCTAATTTAGAAAGCACCAAAACTTTGTCTTGCTCGGTCAGTCGAGACAATTTGAAAGTTCAAATGTCAGAGTTGATTAATACAACCCTGATTTAATATAGCGAAAAATAGGTGTACGCGAAAGTTTTGAAAGCAAGTGTATATATATCCCAGCTAACAATTTAGGTCTCATTGGACGTCGACTGCACGTCGAACAGGTGACGCTACCAATTTCGATAGGTGATATATTGATTGATTGATTTGCCAGCGTATGGTAGGCATTGCTGCCAATTCCGGGCATCCATGGAGGTTCGTTCCAACACGCAGCTTGATCGTCCGTCGAACACGCCCAACGGACGCGTCGACCAAATGCCGGAACTAAATCTCGAATGTTTTATATACCGCCGGACCAGCTGCATACGCCGGGTTGGACATGCTTGTTGTCAGCAACGAGAGCCGCATGACGCATGGGGTGGGAATATAGGATGGGAAGTGTAGGTGTTTGAGAGATGCTTCTTTTAAGTTTCCATGCTTCTATTAAGTTTCCATTTGTCATCATCGGCTGGGGTGAGGT
The DNA here is from genome assembly GCA_963583905.1 of Stenurella melanura. Lineage (NCBI taxonomy): Eukaryota > Metazoa > Arthropoda > Insecta > Coleoptera > Cerambycidae > Stenurella > Stenurella melanura. The sequence continues at coordinate 72,094,092 of OY757309.1, forward strand.
GCAGTTGTTTGCGAGATGCTTATTTTCAGTTTCCATGCTGCTTTTAAGTGTCCTATCGTCATGTCCTTATTTTTCTTCTAAGTTTTCTGCTTCTTGTGTCTCTGAATCTGGCAGCTTTTATTGTTTGTTTTATTTTTGTATTCCCCCCCCCCCTTTTCCTTTTCTTTTGTTTTATTAACCGCTCCACAAGTAAATATCCATCTACGGTGTAGTTGCTGGGAAGGGCCCTATCTCACGATAACAATTCTTTTTTTTGCGCATTATGAGAAAAGAGGTCCGAAGGGATAGTTTGCTCACCCTGTATGTCGTTTCCTTGAAAAAATCGTTTTCAATTTTGGGCAGTTTTTCCATTTCATCACCTATATATTATGTTTAATAACTTTTCAATTTTGATCTCCAATTCTTATTTAAAATTTAATAAAGACATAAATAAGCCAATGCTAATGCTATATAAACAAAAACATATCTGTTTTATTCACACATCTGGCGTTGCTTATTTTGTATCACCCACTTCGAGAAGGGACCAATCCAGGTATATATTTTACAGTCAAGCACTCAAGCAGTACACTTTTCTCGCGTTGTTTATATACACTATTTTGTGTTGCTTTATTCAACCAACATATTTTAATCAAATATCAACTATATGAAATAGCCATACTCGCGGTAATTTATATCAATCAGTGCAGAATTGTTCACGCTTCAACTCAGTACAATTTCGGCGTTTTGTTGCCGCTTTATCCGGATTTATCTCGATATCCCGTAGGAGACACGAAACATGCGTCTTTCACCGAACTCGACACATTTTGAACTCCCCCAATTTCGATAGGTGATATAGGACATAAATTCGATACAACCTAAATGGTGTTTTTTAACACGTCGTATTGATGTGCAAAACAAGTAGGTATATTTGACCTATTAGGTTAGGTCGCCAGACACCTATTCAATGTCGTCGATTACTTATTTCTCACCATTCACACCTTTCATTTGCCTTCAAAATTTGTTGTTTAGTAACAAATATATTACTCATGAGCAAGAGCATTGCATATATTGAATATTTCAAATAATTTATTGCCATTTTCTTCTTTTTTATTTTATTATTTAGAAAATACACAGTATATACGACTTATTTATGGGATTTTATGTAAAACAAAAACTGGAACTTGATAAACAAATGTTTTTATTAGAAAACAATAAAAAAAGACAAATTCAACAATTAAATACAAAAGTTTGTTATTAGCTGGCGTTCTTCAATGAAACAAAAATCTTTTTTTGAATTTGGAGTTAATACCGCGTATTACCTCCTCTAGCGTATAATACAGCTTGCATACGCCTTCCCATTCGAACAATCAAATTTCTTACATAATCCAAGCATGTTTCTTTTTAACTGGGGATCCGGTTGTTTACTTTAAATATAGGTTCATGAAAACAGTTTCTATTATTGAAAGAAATATGTTTTTACGTTGTGACTAAAAATATTTATAAATAAACAGAACCTTTCTCGAATAGTGAAAATATGCAATACTCTTGCTCATGAGTGTACTAGAAACGAAGGTCTTATATTTTTTTATATCTGCCACCTCAACTAAATCATTAAAGAGGCTAGACAACAAATTAAAGTTAAGATATTGACTTGAAATTTGGTACACATCTCACTAGACTATATTTTCAGCTGAAGGGTTGGGTAAATAAGTAAAGCAAGCGAGTAAGAGTCCAGAAACTTGAGAATTGGTGTGTATACCAGAAGCTAAGGACTCAAATTTTTGTAACATCTGCCATAGAGATTTGGATGGGAAATCTGGATGTGGAAATAGGATTCCTTATGCAGAGGTTTTAATATATTGCGGAATAACTTTTACACGTGGCCATAAGCTTTTGAAATCATTTCTATCGTTATTAATTGAATAAGAGAATCCACAATTTTATGATTCTAAATTTTCAATCGAGTTAGAAATGTTAGAGCAAAAAAAATGCTATTCCAAATTTACTTCCCTAACAAAGTATCCGAAGTTAATTTAAGTTTATTGTTAAAGTCGGATTGAAATGAAAATACATTTACTGGCAGAAGTATTTAATCTCTGAGGTGTGTCTCTGTGTGTGTGGTACACCTTGATCCGAGGATATATGCAAGACGATCTATATAATAACATACAAGTTACACATTACCGAAGAGATCGAGATTATGAGCCAGTTCAGTTGAGTAAACGAGACGGCTGTTATTGCAGTTTCTTGACCTTCTATGTTCATTCACTTGCACTAAATATTCGTCTTGCACAACGTACACACATCTAGTAATTTCTTTAACAAGATTCACTCTTCTTGCCGTTGGCGTTTCTGTGTCGTAGAGAAAATCTGAAAAGCTGCTCAAAAGCTGCTTCCGTAGTTTATCCTGCTATGCTGTTTTTAATGTTATAATTCCAATTTAATTGGTGAAGCACTTGTTAATATATAATTAACTAAATAAAATTGCATTTAACTTACTCGGTCTCGAACACGAACAAGTCGAAAGCTTTAAACACTAGACCATCTCTTGTTACGGCTTGAACGTATTTGAGTCTGCATCATATAACGTTGGGAAAAAATCATATTTTCAGGAATATTGTACTATGACATGTATTATTTTAGCAAAGTATGTCATTAGATAATGATAGAACATAATATTTCACAAGATTTTTAATTACAAAACTTAAAAATCAAGATTTCTTTCTGTAAGATCTAATTTATACACAATTTTTTATTTTCTTATCGATTTTGTTTTTTGTCGCCAGTCTCGCAACGGTAAAGATCGCGGCGTTTTCTAAACACAATGTTCTATATGTACGCTTTTATGCCTCGATGACGTTTAGCCGCTCATCGCCTGTGCCGCGGTGTTCTCAAATTCTGCCGCCTGGAATTACAGAATGCGTTACGACAGACGCCAATATTCTTGACTAAAGATACGGTCTCCGATGATTAGGGGCCGAGCTTGAGTTCTTTGCCCCAATCATCGCTGTACACCTGGACCGGCCTCGTAAGGGTTGGCCTGCTTTTTCGCCTATCCCCCCCCGCAAATGCGGACGGCATTGGCGATGTTAGCAAACCTCCCCTGGTCCTGGCTGTTGGACCCTGCCAGCTGGATCGTTTCTTCCGGCGCTCTTCTGCCTTGGTCTTCTTTCTCCGCTGGCATGTATAGGCTCCGGGGAGCGTCTTTCGTCTGTCGTGAAAGGGAACGGCTGTTACCGAGCCCTCTCGGAGTTTGAAAAGGATTTGGGGGTGTTGACTAGTCGGAAGCCCAGGGTGCCAATTGGCATCATGTGCTCCAATGTCGTCGGAAGGAAGTGTGAACTGTGTAGCTCAGGATTGTGTTCGGCCAGAGACGCTTTCTTTGCGTCAGAGGCCGGCATACCTAGGGTAAGGGTACCGAGCTGGTTGTTTACTTGGTACCCCCGTTATCGGTAGTTGGATGTTTTTGGTCATTGTCTCCTTGCGGTGTGGCTTGAAGATCGGACTGAAACAGATAAAGGGTTAGTTATACTTACCCGTTATCCAGGATCTGGAGCTTCGGCCTCTTGTGCCTCGGAGCGTCGTTGGGGTCAGTCGCCTGTATGACCAGAGGATTCCCATGCTTTGCTCCACGAGCGTATAGGTTCTTCGCTCTGTCCCCGATGACTTCAGTTACTGGGGTGTAATACAGGTCTCTGAAGATGTCGGCGTTTCTGACAAACCGTGGTGCATCCACGGTGCGCCGAAGTGCGACATTTTCCACGGCTTGTATCCTCTTCAGATGGGTGGCTGCTTGGTATCCCCAGGCAACGGAGGCGTAGGTCAGAATAGGTGCAATGAGGGTCCTGATAAACGTTACAACAGGAGTTTTATAAGTACATTGATTTAAATCGATGCTTTTATGCAACGCGTTTATTATCGCTGCTATTAGCTCGAAAAAATTTATTTTGGCAATCTTTAGCGTTGTGTCGACATGTGAAGACACTGCTGGTACTATGGAAGACCTCGATGTTGAGCTATTTATCGACGAAATTAAGAAACGGCCATTTTTGTGGGATTCATTAGATGATTACAAAAGTAGGCAGCTTAAAAGAGATGGATGAAAGGATATTTGCGTAAACATTTTTCCCAACATTGTCCGACATCTCTGGCGTCTCATTCGAATTATATCTTTGTATAGCAACTACAGAACACATGGATCTTTCTTTGTTCCTCACACTTTGTTGTAAGTTAGGATGTCCGCTACTTACTACTGCTATGTTTTACAAATTTTATTTGAAAGCGGCACGCGACAAGCAACGATTGAACAAAAGTTCATCCAACACGCTCGATTTTTATCGCCGCGCGACAGACGACAAAAAACGCGTGCATAAAAGAGGCCTAACACAACCATATGAATATCTTTTCTCTATGAGCGATATTTAGGTACTGTTTTAAGAATGGTCGGATCAAAATACAATATAGTCTTCGTTTCCGTATTTGCGAAGAGCTAATAATATCATTAGATGTTGTTAGTCTGCTAAAATGAAGCATATTACCCTGGCATATTACTTTTTGCATTTTAACGGTTTATGTCGATCTTCTTTGGTAGCAACGCCGTCAAATAAACCTGTTAGAATATGTTGAAAAAAGTTAATATATGGGTTTAAACTGTAATTCTAAATCAGCTTTTTTCGCCAAGTGTTCTTGAGTCTCGTAGAATGTTTTAATTAATGCAAATAGATTTTTTTCAATAAACTTTATTTATGACTAGACTGGATTATCAGAATTAAAATTGTAATAAAAAAATTTTCATTAAATAGAAATTGTATTAAACCCGTTCATTTGTAATCATATGTGCGAAAATAACCAATTAATAATATTAAATGGAGAACGAACCCTAATTATCACGATTGTGCTAGTTTAATTATCTATTATTATTATTATTCTTTTTTTTGATAATTACAACATTACAACAACATTATTACGTAATTATCAATGCTCTTGAGACATAGCTAAAATTAATTCAATACCGTTTTAGGGCTGAGCGTAAAGAATTGTGATGTTAACTTTTTGTAAGGCCCAGGATTGGCATCACGTATTGGTAGATTGTTAATACATGCAAGGATTTAAAAAACAAGTACGGTTGAAATCACGAATCATGTCGTCCACATCATCATCTTTTAATTTCCGAATCAAATCGGCTCAAAGTCACACAAAATGGCACGCATGGGTGTACCATTTGAATGGAGTTTTCTGTAAAATAACATTATCATTTCATACAATTTTAATATTATAATGTAATATACAGGGTGTTTCAGTTAAAAGTCCCCAGGCCATTATCTCTAAGATTAATAAAGATATTTTATTTTTGTAAATGGCAGATGATTGATACCAAAGAAAGGTTTAAATAACGGTGATTAGAATTTTTCCTCAACAGCACACAGAGATGGCGATGCGATGCAAAACTATTTTTTGATGGCTGGAACCTTGAAACATAAGTCATGTGATTAAACAATAATTTGTGAATAATTTTGATGGTATAGAGAATTTACAAAAAACAAGCCGTTTTGGAGTTACATGAGTTTCTTTCATTAATACCAGTACACGTGAATTTTGATAAATCCCTATAATTTATTTATTATTTATTATAGAATATTGGTTACCAAACACTTTTTTTCGAGATAAGGAAAGTGATATAATACACTATCATAAAATTATGTTTACCACTTCCGGCCAAACCGGAACTAACATGATGAACCAATATCCATATGTTCCTACATATTACATTTTTTTTTCTAATAACGCTTCTAATAAAACGGCTCCCAAAACTTAAAGTAAATAAGACAACAAAGAAAATACACACTAATTTAGAATGGGCTAAATTTATATTAACAATTCAGTAAAGAACGTAAACAAAAGTTTTATAAACAAACATTTAAAAACTATCGAAATATTATTAAAAATGAAATTAAACTAATTTCTTTCTTATTAGTAGGTACTTATTATATTAAATGTTCAAAATTTCTCCCTTCTTCATGAATACACATATTGTACCGTTTCAGTAACTCTTCATTGCAAACTTTTTGTAACGTATGTCTATTTATAGCAGCAACACTTGCATATATTTTATTATACAAATCGGCCATATCCTCAATGGGTTCAATGTACACTACACTTTTTAAATACCCCCAAAGGTAAAAATCTAATGGAGTCAAGTCAGATGATCGTGCTGGCCATCTGACTACTCCATTAGTACCAATCCATCTCTGAGGGTACATTTCATTAAGACAATCTTTGACTAGTACTGAGTTATGAACCAAATATTCTCCTGTTATGAGGGATAGTCTCTAATAATCCTGGCAATACATTTCTCAAAAATATCTCATATTTTCTTCCATTTAATGTCCCATGGAATAGATATGGTCCAAATATGAATTTAATATTCCACACCACACGTTAACTCCAAAAGTTACCTGATTTCGGGTCATTCTCATCCATCTAGGATTATTTTGTGACCAGTATCGGCAGTTATACTTACTCACAACTCCGTTGTTGTGAAAACGGCTTTCATCGCTCCAGAGCACATTTTTTTTTAAATTTGGGCATTCTTCAGAAAGAACTGAAAATTCAGCTAGAAAATGTAATCTTCGTTCATAATCACCAGGCCTTAAATGATGGATCAATTTTAATTTGTATGGATGGTATTTATTTGATTTTAATATTCTATGGCACGAAGATATCGACAGATTAGTTTCCGATGCCAATTTCCGGAGAGAACATTGAGGATTGTTGACAACACTATTTAACGCCAAGGCTGTATTTTCATCGTTTCTAACTGGCCTATTTCTGTTACGAATAGTTTTCTTAAAACTACCCCAGTTTCTTAAATTTTTAAACAGCATGATAAATGTTTTTTTATCGGGTGTAGGTCTATTTGGAAATCGTAAACAAAACAATCGTTTTGCTTGTCGGGAATTTCTTTTGCATTCACCGTATATTAAAATCATATTTAACTTATCTTCATTGGTGTATCTAACCATTTTTTAATTTTTTTTTTTTTATTGCCTTATTTGGATTAATTTGCTTTGAATTGTTTCTAAGTACACTATTTCTGTTTGAAACTATGATTGAAATGCACCAACTACAAACTTTGTTTAATAACTGTCAAACTTAAAATTCAAAGCCTACTATCTCTTAAGTAGATTTTTCATTACCATTCTAAATTAGTGTGTATTTTCTTTGTTGTCTTACTTACTTTAAGTTTTGGGAGCCGTTTTATTAGAAGCGTTATTAGAAGAAAAAAAATTTAATATGTAGGAACATATGGATATTGGTTCATCATGTTAGTTCCGGTTTGGCCGGAAGTGGTAAACATAATTTTATGATAGTGTATTATATCACTTTCCTTATCTTGAAAAAAAGTGTTTGGTAACCAATATTCTATAATAAATAATAAATAAATTATAGGGATTTATCAAAATTCACGTGTACTGGCATTAATGAAAGAAACTCATGTAACTCCAAAACGGCTTGTTTTTTGTAAATTCTCTATACCGTCAAAATTATTCACAAATTATTGTTTAATCACATGACTTATGTTTCAAGGTTCCAGCCATCAAAAAATAGTTTTGCATCGCAGCGCCATCTCTGTGTGCTGTTGAGGAAAAATTCTAATCACCGTTATTTAAACCTTTCTTTGGTATCAATCATCTGCCATTTACAAAAATAAAATATCTTTATTAATTTTAGAGATAATGGCCTGGGGACTTTTAACTGAAACACCCTGTATATTCCAAATTTAATAGAAACAAAAATCGGCAGCTACTGGAAGCGGCTGGAACCTCCCTACCAGGTGGATCTTTAAAGCCGAGAAGTACAGTAAATTGTGTGCCATAACGGCACAAAACGTAATCCGATCTCAACCACAGCCTTTTCAGATTTTCTGGTGCACTAAAGAAACACTCACGCAAACTTTTGTCCAAATCCGTTCAGTAGTTTCGGCGCTCTCGTGCTAAAACATTTGAAATTAAAACACTAAAACTATATAGTTGTTGAGTAGGAATGCACATGACGTGAATTTCACCGCATAGACCGTGCCACGCGAAAAGCTATCTTATGATTCACATTTGCTTCGTTTTTTAATTTTCTTCACTGAAACCAAATCGAGAGCAAGTGTGATGTAAAAGCTTTTGATTGTGTTTCTCATCAAATTCTAATAGACAAATTGAAATTTTATAAATTTGACATGATCAGCTGCAACTTAATAGAATAATTTCTAAAGCATAGACAGCAGTACATAACCATAAGTAATACTAACTCAACATCCCAAAACATAAGGAGCGGAGTGCCAGAGGGATCGGTCTTAGGACCAACCCTATTTTTAATTTACGTAAATTGCCTCAATAAGTCTGTACCTGACGTTGACTTGGTATTATTTGCAGACGATACCACACTCCTGGTATCTAACAATAAATTGGAGGTTGTTCAAAGGCAAATAGATAAAGCTAAGCTTTAAACGAGCGTAAAACTACGAATATGATTTCAGGGTTCCCACCAACCTGGAAAAACCTGGAAACCTGGTAAAGTCAGGGAATCCAAAATGTGGTCCTGGAGACCTGGAAAAGTCAGAGAATCCAAGAAATTTCAATAAAATCCTGGAATTCCAGTCATCACGTAAAATATTTTGCACTGACTTTCTACTGTACAAAAAATCGCTGCCTAAGGAATCACTACTTCCACATCCAGATTTCTCGTCCAAGTTACTTTAATGGAAACATCTTGACTATATTTGACTCTAGTATGTGGATATTATTGGCCATAGAATAAAAAATATTAGAAAGAAATCTGAGGCCTTTGTTTCTAGTATATACACCAAATCCCAAGTTTCTGTACTCTTACCAGCTTACTTTACATATTTTTCCCTATTTACTTCTACTTCTCCCCCACTCCATCAACGGAATCATGTCAAAATATAATCTAGTTTCCGATGTCATTATGATACATATTTGTACCAAAAAATATTATAAAAAAATCTGATTCCTTGGCTTCTAGTACATACACCGAATTTCAAGTTTCTGTACTCGTAGCAGCTCGCTTTATTTATTTTCCCCTATTTACCCCTAATTTAACTCTTCAACGGAATAATACCAAAATATAATCTCATTCCTTATGTCAATATAATATGTACGTATACCAAATTTCAAGGGAATATCTCAATTTTTTTTTATCGACCCCTTGGGTTGATGAAAGTGGAGGGGTGGTGGGGATAGGAAATATTATAAACAATTTTGAGGCGTTGGCTCCTAGTACATACACCAAATTTCAAGTTTCTGTACTCTTATCTGCTTGCTTTACTTATTTTCCCTTGTTTACCCCTATTTGCCCCCCAACCCTTCAGCGGATATGTTCAAAAACAATCCATTTCCAGATCTCGTTATAATGTACCTATACGTGTACAAAATTTTAAGTCAATATCTTAAACCGTTCCGGAGAAAACGTGCGGACCATAAAAGTTACAGACAGACAGCCAGACCGACAAACACAATTTTTTTCGCTCAAATTTAAAATCTCGACGTTCCATGACATTCTAAGCCTATTTCGAGAAAAAGAAATTCACAGGTTTCGCAGTTCTTGCAACCATCGGGACATTGAAAATGAAAACACCATACATAAAACCTCGCATAAAACATACACTTTTTCCAGCTACAGTCCACACTCGATTGAACGAAAACTGGTAACTCGACCCCCATATACGAACATACATTTCCAATGTTAAAGATTTCCATTTTTTTACGATTACCATACTTCCAGTCTACTAAGTGGATGTGGAAGTTATTACCTATAAGATTTGAATTTTATATATTTCACTAAGAAATATAGGTGTAATTTTAACTATTCATTATTTAAAATAAATAACAACAAAAATTACTTTAATGGTTTTCTCATATTTTTTCCACGCCGATCTGATGATAATACAAATACCTCAATATCCACTTATATACAAAGTCGTATTGGAATGTACTATATTTTCATATTTTGGTCCTGGAAAATTTAAATTTTGTTCCTGGAAAGTCAGGGAAAGTCAGGGAATTCCAAATTCCAATGTTATTGGGAACCCTGGATTTTCAGTCAAAGGTCAATTAAAAATTATAAATAGTTAAATTTTTAGGTGTTTTTCTTGACCCAAATCCCAACAGGTTCCACCATGTCGATTACACAGCAAAAAAAAAAATGTCAAAAAATATGTTTTTCCTAGGAAACCTAAAAAAATGTTGTAACTTTTAAAATTTTATTAACGGCCTATTAGAGGTGTTTTAAAACCTCATGAGCTGTGACCTTCATATGCGCAGAGACATAATCCCTCCTGTTGACTCAGTTACACTTCTTAAAAATATTATATTTATTGTTTACAATTTATCCCGAGCTCTTGTTTATGTATACAGCAAGGCAGCTTCCAGTGTCTTTAAAAACATACTTATAACTCAGAATAAACTTTGCCTTTTGCGCATTTCGCGGCTCATGAGATTCTGAAACACCTCTACTCACTAATAGTGTCCGATATGACTTATGGTCTGATAAACTGGGCCCGTGCCCCGCAAGCTAACAGAATTTTCGGGTTTCAGAGGAAAACGATCAGGATAATTACAAATCTAGGATATAGAGAGGATGTAAGAGATAAATTTATTGAATTGGAAATTTTATCATTTCCATCACTAGACATTTTTCATTGCCTGATATATATTTATAAAAATATAAATCAATACAAAAAACATGAGGATAATCACAAATACAATACGAAGACTCAACATAACTTAGTGATAGATTTTAATAGGCTTAAGTTAAGTGATTGTGGCTTTAATTGTTACGGCCCTAAATTTTTTAATAAAATTCCAAATTGGGTGAAAGTTTTACCAAAGGTGAAATATAAACTGTTAATTTTTTTTTTTTAATAAAAGTATGTTTCTACAGTATACATGAATTCTTAAATTTTAATGGCACTGAAACCAAAATAATGTACAACAATTTTATATCAATTTTCAGTATATTTTATTGTGTATGTTTGTATATGTGTATAATATTTTTTGTGTATATTTGAAATATTTTTAAATTAGTTGTTATTTACAAATTTGATTTGTCTACACACATATTCTGCACAACATGTTTTTTGCTGTGATTAATATAAAAAGTTTTGTCCGATTTGTCATATTTAATATTTGATCAAATCAAATATTATTACGTATTTGTGAATATATTTTTTTACATGCGTAAAGAACAGCATTTTTATGTAAATCGTGTGTAATTGGAAGCCACCAGTACCCGAAATATCAATCTAAGATTATTTAAATTAAATTAAAGAATAACGACAAAAATCTGTGAACAATACAGTTGTTTTTTAAGGTGTGCGTGCTGTCGATTATGTTCAAAATTTATGTATAGTTGAATTATCACATATGGTAAGCGAAATTTTCGGAGATTTATGTCTAGCTTTGGAAAGGTGCGTATGTTTTTAACAGCATGTTGTCTCCAATTTTGTGTTAAGTAACGATATACCTAGTTTGTTTCTGTTCGCAAATATTTATTGGTTAAAAGTATGTAAAATTAAAATATTTCGCCTGTTATTGAACCGTCGCACAGTGTGTGAAATTCCTAAAAACATGCCCAAAACCCGATATTAAAAATTCTATAATTTATCTCTATAAGCCAATAAATATTCTTTCCGAGAATCGGTACAATAACCACTCTGGGTGAGTTTTAGAGGCATTTCGAGACGAACAAAATGCGAGAGAAGTAACGTGTGTAATAACACAGGCCTGCATTTGATAACATTTTCAAAGTTGATTTAAAAATTTTAACTGTTTTTTGGTAATTGGATAGCACTGATTTCAAATCTGCTTTCAGTTTTTTTGTATCACGTAAGGTTATTTTTCAAACCAGCAAAATCAAGAAATTTAGAAAAACACGATTTATTTCATTTTAAGCTAGTTTTATAACATATTGAAGAGAAAAATACAAAAACATACAAGATATAGACATTGAAACTATTTGGAATAGTTGTTTATTCTTTACGCTTCTTAAAAAACCGTTTTCTTTTTTCAGAAAAGCTTCTTTTTGTTGTTTTTCTGTCATATTCAGCTAAAGGAAGATCTCTCCTCAATGTCCAACAGTAATTGGCCATCATTTTTGTGTCCCAGTGCCCTGGTATCTTTTTTCCATCTCTTTAATATCTTGATGAAATCTTTCACCTTGCTCTTCACTCACGTTCCCAAGATTTTCCGGAAAATAGTCCAAATGGGAATGTAAAAAGTGAATTTTTATTTTTATGCTCATATTGCAACCAAGAATCCTGAATTTTTCCAGCATACTTTCAACGATCTCAACATAGTTTGTGTCTTTATAATTCCCTAGAAATTTATGTACAACTTCTTTAAAAGCATTCCATGCATGTTTTTCCTTATCTTCCATTACATTTTCAAATTCTCTATCTTTCATCAAGCTCCTAATCTGCGACCCTACAAAGATTCCCTCCTTTAATTTTGCCTCTGACAGAGCCGTAAATGTGTTACACAAATATTTAAAACAGTTTCCTTCTTTTTTTAATGCCTTAACAAATTGTTTCATAAGTCCAAGTTTTATGTGAAGTGGTGGAAGTAAAACTTTTTTAGGGTCAATAAGACTTTCGCGAATTACATTTTTGGTTCCAGGTGTTAAAGTCTTTCTTTGTGGCCAGTCAATTTTTATCCAATGCTGTTCTCGGTTCTTGCTATCCCACTCGCACAGGAAACATGGAAATTTAGTAAATCCAGACTGCTGACCCAAGAGAAGGCCTAAAATTTTTAGATCTCCACACAATTCCCAGTTGTGATCTTTATATTGTATTCTTAAAAGTAATTCCTCTAAATTTTCATAGTTTTCCTTTAAATGAACAGAATGGCCGACAGGAACAGAAGCAAAAACATTGCCATTATGTAAAAGAACAGCTTTAAGGCTCCTTTTTGAAGAGTCGATGAAAAGTCTCCAGTCAGAAGGTGTGTATTCAGGAGCTCCGAGGCAAGTAATTAGATCAGAAATTGCTTGGCAGTACACAAGTGGTCCGTTTTGTGCAAAATATTTTACAAATTCAGCCTCACGATTTCTATACCAAGAGAAGGTAGTTTCTGGGGCAAGCAAATTTTTTTGTTTCAACCTAGACCCCAGTACTTCAGACAAGTCTTTTGAAAGTCCCAAATCTCTTACCAAATCATTCAGTTCGGCTTGTGAAAATAGTTGAGGTTGGTTTTGACCTGAGGTTGATGGTTCAAAATCACGATCCTGTACTGAGCCGGAAGTTGAGGAGTTTGAGTCTTTTAGTACTTCGGGGGGTATAGGTATAGGTACATCATCACTGTGAGGAACTGGTCTGATAGCTGACTTAATATTGTTTGGGTACAAAATATGTTTCAAAGTTTTTCTATTATGCCCCTTAATATCACAAAGACAAAAGTAGCAATCATCATGATGATTTTGCGGTTCTCTCCAAACCATCGGTATTCCAAAAGGAAGGCTTTTTCTATTTCCTTTGGTCCAATGTCTTAAACCTTCTTCACATACCTTGCAAACAACGTGCGGTGCCCAATCTTTATCTTGATCTCCTAATTTGATTTTGAAATAAGCATAATATGCATTTTTCACAAATTCACCAATTGGTCTCTTACACTTTTTCAAGACGAAATATCCACAAATATAACAAAAATCATCTGGTTTGTTTTTGCAACGCCTGCTAGACATATTTTTAAGCAATGTGTATCAAATACCACGCACAAAACCAAACAACAAATAAATTTTACTTGTTTAGTGATCAAAACTTAGAGCAAGAATGAACCCAATGACATTATAATATAAATTTTGTTAGGAGTCATAAACTTAAAACCCTTCTTTTTCCCAGTAAAGTTGTGTCCAAAATATAACATTCAAAGCGGCATCCCTTAAGAATTACATCGCAGAGAGCCGCACGCTTGCAAACGAACACCTGCTTAATGCGTTCAGGACCGGATTCAAGATTTTTATGACTACATTCGTATTTTACTTGTCGTATGACAACTCTCCATTTAAATATTTATTATCACAAAAAACGCTACTGGCAAATTTTCCAACTTAATCTCATTAAAATACTAGCACTACACTACAGTTTTTTTTTCTTATTATCTGCAGTTTCAACAGAAAGAGCACGCACCACAAAAATAACAGAACATTAGGTTCATATTTATTCAGCGAATAAAAAATTGCTGTCAAAGGAGTCATCGTATGTGCTTTATAAATATGAACTCAGCTTTTTAGCATTTCTTTTATTACTGTCAAATATGTTTGTTTTTAAATGTTTTACTTCCCTCGCATACCAAAGGAAAGTATTGTATTCGAGAAAAAATCACCCTCCGAGGTTTTTTCGGATTTTCACGTTTCAGATCACGTAGATTACGAAAACAGGTTTTTCAATTCCGTCAGTCTGTCTGCCTGTCTGTTGGTGTATTATCTAAAAAAACTACTTGACATAGAGCAGCCAAATTTGGTAGGTAGCTGACGCTGCTGTCAGCGATGAAATGGTTACACTTTCACTTGAAAATATACAGGGTGGACCGTCTAAATGGAGTAAATAATGGGAAATTTTTTTCTTACTCAAATTTAAAATTTCCACGTTTCATGGCATTTTAAACCTATTTCAGAAAAAAAAAATTCAAAACTTTTTTTGGTCGGATGACACTTTAAAATGTTCTCCAAATGTACCTTCCTCGAGAGGTAAACGTATAATAATAGTACACACGGGTAATGAAGATGGATTTGTAAAAGGGTGTTTAATGCTTTCCGCAAAAAACATAGCAAAGTCATCGGCCGATTACCACCAAGATATGAACGCCACTTTGAAAAACGGTTTGCAGAAAAACTGTTGCGTAACATAAAGCCAAATTCGGTCATAGTGTTCGATAATGCCTCTTACCATTCGCGACAAGCTGAGAAAATACCAACTACTTCGACGCGAAAGTTTGAATTAATTGAATTTAAAAAAAAAAGCGAAAAATGCAAACATTAAAAAAACATTTGTAATAGACGAATTTGCAGAACAATATGGTCATACAGTTTTAAGACTGCGAGTTAAATCCTATTGAAAAAATTTGGAGTGCATTAAAAAATTACGTTAGAAACACAAGCCCCCGACTTAGTCATAATGTGATACAACTTATTAGACAGTGGGAAGCTCATAGAAAAGCATTGGACGGGATGCGTGAACCATATTAAACAAAATTGAAAATCAATATTTTGCCACAGTTCCTCAACAACAACCAATTATAATAAATCCCAATGATTCCTCATCATCGTCATCTTCCGGGGAAGAAGAATAATTTAATTATTGGCGCATGCATTGCAGTAAGTAGGTTTAATGTAGATACCCATAATAATGTTGTCTTATACAATATACAAAGAGAAATATTTTTTTGTCACATATACCAAAAAAAGAAACAACAATGTATTTTAGCTACACGTGCTTTGGCATTACACATGTATATATTAGAATTATACAACCATTGTTAGGTAGGTTCAATATAATGCTAGAATTAAATCCTAAATAAAACGAATGTAGGGTTGTTGTATTTTTATTTAGGTAGAACTGTGAAATCCAACATTTATGAAAGCAGGGAATATTTTACTTTCATTGTTTCATTACTTGCCAAACTCTGAAATTCTAACTCCGGCTCTGCAAGTCAACGTGGACTCTACATACTAGACTAATACGCATAATAAAATTCGACCAATCAGTAGATCTGTAGCAGAATTTGCCATCAATCAGATTTAGTGGGCGTAACTTATTTACTTCCCTCAGCGGCAGTTTATACAAAAAACTACTTAATTTAATTTGTGGTCATTTTTTGTCACACCTCCAGACAATAGTAAAAAAAGAATAAAGGAAGCCGCAAATGCTGCTTATATTTTGGATTTGAGTTTACTAATAAAGTTAAAGCATATTAAATAGGACTTAGCAGGTCAAAATTCCCTTCAAATTACCATAAATATAGCAATTAATAGATTTAATAAAAGGATTTACCTCGGGTAATGAGAGCCTACTTAATACATTTCTTGAAAAGTACCACATAAAATAATTTTTGGGTTAATAGAAGAATAAAATTTCAAGCACTAAATTTATTTTAAAATGTATTACGCCTATTATAAGATGTTTTTAATATTTTTTTCTTTTTTTTTGGGAAAAAAAAAATTCTGTGGGTGATGGAGCCCAATGGTATTTAATTAGTTATTTCTATATAAAAACTGAGCTTAACAAACAAAAATCACGTCATCACAAATTTCATGCAGGCCTGTGATAATTATACATTTATTTTGAGAAATTGTGTAGTAACCAGACCCACGAGAGGGAGGGTGGTCGAGGGGGTGTTTCCTCCCGGGCCCGGTGGTTTTGAGGGGGCCCGGGTTCTACTTGAAGTTGGAGATTTGTATTCGCATTAGGTAAAACGAGAGAGGTATACTTTTAGAATATTAGTTAGTGTGATATAAATAACAACGAGTTTCGAATGACTTGTATTGTTTATAATGCGATAAATATAAAATTGTTAGGCAAAGGAATATCCTCCCTCCGCTCTAGAAAATGGGCTTGTTCAGCATTTTTTTTTATTTCACAAATCGAAAGTGCAAGTATAAATTAATGGATCTGCAAAATATCAGAATCTTATTCGCACGTTTAGTATCTTAAAAACTATTACAAATTTCCATCTCACGAAAATGGGGCATGGCCAGGCGCTACGTCACTATACGCATAGACTCGGCGATCTCAATAGACTTGATGCTCCTTATTGGTTATAATTATAAGTGTTTTCGAAGTATTGTTTGTTTTGCTTACTACTTGACAGTAGGGGAGTACAATTTGGTGAAATGTCAAAAAATTACAATTTTCTCTCGCTCCTGCCAGAACGAATTTTCAATTTCGACCCTGCAATTTACGATTATAATTCATCGCCGACCTTCTCCTTTCCGTAGACACATAGAACGAACTTCCACTCGACGTATTTATTTAGTTACCAGCGTTTAAAAATTCCATGTTTTTCGACTTTTCAGGTTAAATTTGAAAGGTCCCAGAAAGCCATTTTTCTTACGTCACTTACGTATAGTGACGTCACATATGAGCGCTCGGTTTTTGCAACTATTACCAATTTCAACTCCTTATATCTCAAGAACGGAAAAAGTTAATAATACGAAATTTTAAGTGTATAATGAGAATATCGAGTACTATATGAAAAAGTATAAAAACCATATAAAAAGAATATCATGGAACAAGCCCATTTATACCGTGTTAAATATTTAAATTGTAAAGAATATCACCCCCCGCTTTTTAAAATTTCGATCGAGAGATAAATATTCAATCCTAAGGAATACTTCCCCCGCTCTTCGAAATAAATAGTTTATTATGAATGCTCCCCGCTCTTCGGAATGTATATTGAAGATTTGTGGGAGTCGTATGTTACTACCCGCCGGGCTGATTTTCTCTCGACGACCCTGGTAGTAACGTAAGTTTGGAACCAGAAGGTATGGACAGAATAGTTGATATTTAGTTACATGACCATGTTGTTATTTTTTATGGAAGGAACTTTTAAGATACTGAACTTTTAACTTTTTTTTTATTTGGCTATTTTACGTCGGCCTATTTCCGCTACAAAGGCCAGTCGCCAACGCCAGGACACGAGCTATTCCCAATCTGGAAATTTTTGTCGAACCTTTTGTACTCATCTAACATTTAATAGACAAGGGACCGACTGCTTTACCCCTCTCTGAAGAATGATAATGATTACACAATCCCCGCCTAAAATTGTATAGCTTCTACGGTTGCGCTGATATACAAGCGATTTTAAAGTGAGGCGAGATGGTTGTATTTTCCTAGACACACTCGTTCGTTTTAGTACTAACCGCAAATGGCGTTCCTTAACTTTTCATATCGAAATATGAGTTTGGTCGAGACGCATCTACACTTGCTCCACATTGAATTTCCGGAAACTAAAAATTTAAAATACGGGTATATCCGGTTAAAGACCTGTTGGGTGCTTTAGTACAATTCATCGGATACTTATAGCTTGAATCATACTTGATACTTCAATAATTAATTATTTGTATTAAATAGAGAAATGTGAAAAGAAATAATTATTGATTTAATACTCTAGACGTTTAGTTTTGATTTTAATCATATGAAACTGATTTAAAAAGTTTAAATCTTTTAATTGCACCATTTAGCTTGTATGAAACGAAGCCGATTCTGTACTGCACTAGCAAGTGCCTGTTTATACACAACGCCATAGATCACACTGACACGGGAGATGGGGGCGACCTGCGCAATACTATTGAAAATTACTTATAGTACAAATATAACATAAAATTAGTCGCGAATTTTAAGCCATAAAGGTAACGTATAATGTAATTATCATTTTTTAAACAATGATATGGCCAGTCTGTAATATTTTACTGCGAAATTGAGGTTCTACCAGACTTTTCATATTTCAAATTACATATGCGAATGAGTCCACTTTCCCCTCATTCAGAGCGAGAGGCGGAGTTTCGGT
Source organism: Stenurella melanura (assembly GCA_963583905.1). Lineage (NCBI taxonomy): Eukaryota > Metazoa > Arthropoda > Insecta > Coleoptera > Cerambycidae > Stenurella > Stenurella melanura. The sequence continues at coordinate 72,112,640 of OY757309.1, forward strand.
TTTCTTTGCAATGTTTCCAATCCACTATATAGATGAGGAGAACTAAATCAAATCAAGTCAACGGACGGCTAAACCGCGTGCTGGAACCATATATTAGATGTTTTATATACCGCCGGACAGTCTGCATACGCTGGGTGGACATTAGACATGCTTGTTGTCAGCAGCGAGAGCCACATGACGTATGGGGTAGGAATATAGGATGGGAAGTGCAGATGTTTGTGAGAGGCTTCTTTTAACTTTCCATGGTTCTTTTTTAGTTTCCATCTGTCATCATCGGATGGGAAGTGTAAGATGCTTCTTGTTATTTTCCATGCTTCTTTTAAGTCTTCTGTTCCTGCATCTAGTAGTGTGCACTTCCTTCTGTTCGCTTGCGTTCACTTCGCTTGTCTGCCAAGACATACATGCATTCGCTCGCCGCAGGGAGTTTTTTGAATCGTTCCACAGGTAAATATCCATTTACGGTGGAAGTGCCCTAACTCGCGATAAAAAGCTTTTTATAGCGGGTTGGTTATGAGAAAGAGGCCCGAGAGAATATTTTGCACACCCTGTATATTAGTATGTTTCTACAGTAATTACTTTCAACTGCCGCTTTCCAATTCCGGGTATTTTCTATTTCATTACCTATATTTAATACCTTTTCATTTTTACATTAAAATTTTTCTCTGTTGTGTAATAAACTGTCCTGTGACAAGGATTAATAAACCAATAAATAGAAGTTAAAAATAATTAAAAATAAAACTTATCTTTTTCTTATGTTATTATTTCCACTCGTTAGAAACCAGTCCGTTGCCATTCACTGATAGTGTATTATGGTGCCAGATGTTTACTTTATCGCACTAACCACTTGAGAAAAGGTCGGTCGTTTTTGAACAAAATTAAACCACCCTTAATAGAAGGGTCACAATTTGGCTTTAGAAATTTCAAAAACAAGATGGTGGATTCAATATGGCGGATTGGTTAGAGATGAGTGCAATATTACTACCAATCAGCAGAGAGAATAAACTGTTTTTTTTTGGGAAGATAATAACTTCTAAGAATTATTCTTGTGAATGAAGAGTCCATACCGTTACTAAGTGGAGAGCGCCTCAGATTTTAAAGTAAAGAAAAAATACGCGAGCCGGGTGGCGTAATTTCAAAACATACTTAAGCACAACGCCAGACCCGCCCATCCAAACGCTCATTGGTTATTTCAAAATATACTTACGCATGACGGGTTTCTGCAAAATGTACTTCGTTTCAACACATTTCATAACGCACAACATTATCTGCCAAAATATACGCCAGCCTTTCGAAACATACACCGTTACAGCACAAAAAATCGTCTTTGCATATCTTAAATAATAAAGTAAAATATTGACAGCCAATTCCATAATCAGCTTTAAAGGAGGCTTTAATAAAAGTCAAATTAGAATGAAACATACTTTGTGGGAAGTAAAATGGTGATGACATTGTAACCCCAACTTTAGCAAAAGCTCCTTTTTAAATGATTATGGAACTGGCTGTAATGCCAAATCTTATCAATTTATTGCAACTTTATATTGTTATAAAATTAGAAATTCTCCTAACAAGTTGGAAATAATTCATTCGAGACAAAAGTAACGTTTTTAGAGTAAAAGTGAAAACAAAGCAAGTAACTGAAAGGCATTAAAATTTTGACAAAACTTAAAGGCAACCAAATTTCTGGACCCACACATTACACTGGATATTATAATTGTCTTCAGATCCTTGCAGTTTCAACCTCAAGCGTGCTTTATAATCGGACCATTAAATTTTAATATTTTCACATTCCCTTGTTTACCTACAACACTAGTTAAAATATGTTTTAATGTTTCCATAATTATGGTAAAATTCACTAAAATAAATACAAGCGATACTTCTCCACGCTGTCAATAACTTTGCAATGTTTTTTTTTAAGTTATATTGTTTTTGCGGTAGAATAACCGTACCGTATTAGCGCCATCAGTTGGGAAGCGCTGTAACGGTGTATGTTTCGAAAGGTCTCGTTGTGCTGGCGTATATTTTGGCAGATAATGTTGTGCGTTATGAAATGTGTTGAAACGAAGTACATTTTGCAGAAACTCGTCGTGCGTAAGGATATTTTGAAATAACCAATGAGCGTTTGGATGGGCGGACCTGGCGTTGTGCTTAAGTATGTTTTGAAATTACGCAGCCGGGTGTCATGATATTTGGAAGACCGAAAATTGGTCAGAACTCAATTTTCAATTCAAGTTAACTACATATTTGTCCGGCACATAAAAAACTCAAAACTGCCGACCGAGCTAATATAAAGGGAGACAGGGGTATGCTTTATTTTTCGATGTAGATATAGTTACGCAAAACATCCCTAACTAGAACGTCATAGGTACCCAGGGAACAGACAAACAGAGCCATACTTTGAATTTATCTGCCAATGTCGCGAAGAGCAGGCAATGCGTCCACCAATGCATAAGATATTCCTATCTTGACGCAAAACAGAGTAATATTTTTATATTTTCCAGAAACGTCATTAAGTTTCTACCGAAAGCACGATTTTTAAATCTCTAGTATTATTTTGTTCACTCTAAAATGCAAAAATTTGAAGTACGGCTCTGTAGTACCTTGTTATCGCCGAGTTTGATGTTTTGATGGCGTTTTTTATGTGTACTAAACAAATGGAGACAAGTATAAGTGCTGAGGATTTTAAGAGCATTTCAATAACTCAGACTTTTTGAATTGTCGAATATAATTATAATAATCGGCGACACTTCTAATGTTCGGTGGATGATCGCAGTGGATTTCAGGGCGGAATTTCAATTTAATATGTGAATATTCGCTCGCTAACAGAGTACATATAATTGATTATATTTTTTCTACGTCACATACTTCTCATGTGTTAATAAAAGTGAAGTCTGACAAAAAAATTTGCCGCTTCTTCCAGATAGGCGAGTTCAACGTAGTTTTGAAATCTGTTAATTCTCTTAAACTTGGTTAATAGAGTTCAACTTTACTGCTCTTCCGCATTTCTATTTAAAATTCGATTCACCACTTGGATGTATTTTAAGACCTCTTTGAATCTATTCCCGGCCTAACAGCATTTTCTCGGTCAGTGGCTTAGATCCTTATTCAAGTGGCTGAGGAACAATATACGGCTTCGATTACGATTATTTAAGATAAATGTATGCCAGCCTATAATAGTGCCGTATGATTGATTTAATTACGCGTTTATTACCGCTGTAAATTTCATTCAATTTACTACGTGGAGATTGTTAATGATCGGTTAAAAATCATGGTCGACGGACATATATTGCGCCGCGACCCAGTACTTTACATTATGTTATTTCATGTTTTTCTACAATGGTGCCTTAATAGTTGTTAAGACAGAGACATGACCATGAACACTCGTGGGGGTTGAATCTAGTATTGCCGAGCACTAATGAAAGTATACACGCGAAAGGGGTGAGTTTTTGTCATTTGAGGAGGTAGGAAGGGCCGACGGCTAAAGGTATTTTATTCGTCATTAGCCAAAAACGGGGGGGGGGGGGTAAAAGTTTAAACGAGCAAAGATATATTTTATCATTTTTCCACCCCCTGGGGGGGAGGCTTTCTCATGTCCCAGTTAAAATGTGCAGAAATTCGCATGAAAACCCTTCCGTCCGTGCACGAAAACCGATAAAAGGTGTAGTTTTTGACCGTTTGAAGGGGTTGCGTTGAATAAAAACTTGTTTTACTCATATGCGTGTTCAGCAACAACATGTGGGGTGCGCACTTTTAACAATTTTTGTTTGATTAATTAAAAATGATAGTACCATCTTGCACTGAAATTATGATAAGACATAATGTTTATATAGAATATGCTAGTTTACAAGACTAGCGATCACCTTTTATGATGTGATTTCAATAGGAACTATTCTACAATTAGTCCAATAATTATAAATATTTCCATAACAAAAAATGATATCTGCAATGTTCCTTCAATAACTGTTAGTTGAGGGATTATACATCACAAAGCCACAAAAATCAGTTCTGGGGGTGCCGTGAAACCCCCCGTAAAACCACCCCTTCGGTGAAAGAAGCCTTATATTACTGATAACTGGTTAACCGTTGAAGATATAAAAAAATTGCTCATCATAAAGAATAAAGCTGGACTAATTTCCTAAAAAAAAGTCCTCTTGTAATTTTCTTGTATATGCCATGATTTTCGAGAAAAACGATATCGAAAAAAATTGCAACATTTGTGTTTTTAATAGAGAGATATTGCAACTTCGATTTACGGATCCTTTAATAAAAGTTTCCCTTAAATTGACATGTACGCATGCGCATTTAAAATATCGTTAAGCATTTTCCTTTAATAAAATACAGGCATCCCGTATTTAACTTAAATACGGGCAAAGTTTTCCTTTATTTAAGGCACCTTAATTTTGACACATTTAGGAACTTTTTGTCGAAACTTGCATCAGACGAAAATTCCCTAAGGAAATTGTTACTTTTGTTGGCGATAATGGCACAAGAAAAAGATAAAAAACGTGTGAGATTCAAATATGAGGAGACGTAATTTCGCAATCGTATTATATCCCACCTTTGGAAACGAAAATTAACTACTATTTCATCGTCAGTCATATTATTTAAATCGAAGTTCACGCGGCCTACAGCGTTAATTTGTTCATTACCAATATAAATATCAATTATGTTATGCAGAAGTAACATTTCAATTTCTTCATCATTAACACCAGCTAGGAGAGCTACTTGTAATTATATTGTTCTTCCGTATTCATTTTAAACTAGAACAAATGATAATACCGGCAATGCCCAACTTTGATTTTTTAGGTTAGGGATAATTGTCAAAATAAAGTATCAACATAAGGTATGAGGAGGACACCGTTGCAATAACTCACTTTAAAAATGGATGATAAATTGGAATACAGGATACTTTATTTAAGGTTTCTTTTAATAAAGTCGGCCCCTTTTCGTTTTGCAATAACTCTCTAATTCTTACGAATTTTCCTTTATTTGAAATTTTTTGCGCGCGGCCTATAGAAAATGTTCAATTGCTCGAAAACCAAACTAGTTAGGAAGGGTTTTAAAGGGGATATAAAATACTCTCTTGTGTTTCCATCTTTTATGGCTATTGATATATTTTAGTATATAAAAATAACAATATAATATAGTTACCTGTTGATTTTTTGCGCTTTTAACTATTCACAGGCCCATAAAAAATAACTGACTTTAATACAAGTTATAAATGCATTATCTTTTAGTTCAAGGTAGTACTTCAATGCAGAAAAAGTTAGGAATAAAAATATTCATATTTACAAATTTACCTGCATGTTGAAATTAGCCTAATTTTGGTCAATTTTTTATTGTTTCCTAAAAATAAAGAAAAGACCCAAACATCTTGAAAATTTAGCTCAAATTTTTTTTTTTACAGTTTATACATCATATAACTATTATTTCTATTCATTTAATAGTTAAAAAATTACATAAAAAATATATAAAAAAAATTAATATACAGCCTTTTTTGGATTTTTTCTGGCTAACTTCAACATGCTGGTAAATTTGTAAGTGTGAATATTTTTATTCCTAATTTTTTCTGCATTGAAGTACTACCTTGAACTAAAAGAAAATGCATTTATAACTTATATTAGAGTCAGTTATTTTTTATGGGCCTGTGAATAGTTAGATGTACAAAAAAATCAAGAGATCACTAATAACTATATTATATTGTTATTTTTATATACTAATAAATATCAATGGCCATCAAAAATGGCAACACAAGAGAGTATTTTATATCCCCTTTAAAACCCATTTTGATTTTTCTTCCTGGCTTGTTTGGTTTTCGAGCAATTCCATGTTTTCTATTCACCCGCGCGCAAGAAATTTCAAATAAACGAAAATTCGCGTGCATTAAAAATATAAATTTTGCAATTTTTGTCAATATCAATTTTCTCGAAAACTATGGCATATACAACAAAATTACAAGACGACTTTTTTTGAGGCAATCAGTCAAGCTTTCTTTTTTATGATGAGCAATTTTTTTATATCTTCAACGGTTAACGAGTTATCAGTAAAATAAGACTTTTTTCACCGAAGAGGTGGTTTTTTAGGGGGGTTGCGCGGCACCCCCAGAACTGATTTTTGTGGTTTTGTCATGTTTAATATTTCCACTAACAGTTACTGAAAGAAAATCTCAGATAACATTTTTTGCTAGGTTCTGGTCTATTTTTTACTTTACCGACTGGACTAAATGCTAATTTACATATTATGTTTCTTTAAATTAAAAAAATCTGTTCTAGGATAATTTTTTTTTTTCGGTTGTAACATACTTGTTTGATTAAATTAAATAGATATGATATTGAACCTCACGAAATCCACGTAAGAATAGCAATAAAAATTGATAGGTGTTAATGAAAATGGTGTAACGCATTACTGTCAATTAATATCGAATGCATGCGATTTATGTTTAAGTGAAATTTAACATAGTTTAGATTCCGTATGTGCAAGTCTCGGTGCTTTTCTTCTTTCTAGAAGAAAAAAGGCCGGCTTTGTTGAAATTAGTCAAGCCAAGTTGATCATGTGCGTATGTAATGAGTTGCGGTCGTCCGGAGCAGCAGGTGTTGCTTTAAGTGGCCTTATATGTGGATTTCTGTGTTCGACTCGTTTCGCCGTATGTTTTATTTGCAGGAACTGGGATGTGCTTTAAATAGAGTTTTGGATAGGTTGTGAGTTCGAGTTTTAAAAAAAAATTCATTGCCTCTTATGTCGATTTCGTGTTCTATGGTATTTTTTTACCACTATATTTTGTTTTCATGTCAATCTGATATTGGTATATGTGAAACTATTATTGTACAGGTGTTGAAAAAATGAGAATCTTTGAAGGTTGTTATACAGGGTGACTCGAAAGTTAAAGACCCAGCGTTTAAAAAGATTAAACCGAAGCTCACCATGGTGCCGAATGGCATTCCTGCATTTTTGTTGTAAGATTGTGCTAATGTATGCGCCTATCCACTTAAAATTTTATTTAATTTGGCTATAAAATACTGTTGTTTTCCTGATATATTCAAGTAAAGTGCGTTCAGTTTATAAAAAGGGCAACAAGAATGATATAACAAATTTCCGACCAGTCACTGTCATTTGTAACTTTGACAAAACTTTAGAAATTTGCTGCATAGTTACATATCCGCATGTCAAAAACAATATCTCGTCTCAACAGCATGGATTTATCAAAGACCGATCTACAACCACCAATTTAATATGTGCTACTCAATATGTTCCATTGAGATACAAGCCCAAACAGATGTAATATATTTTGATTTCACCAAAGCATTCGACAGTCTTAATCATAACATTCTCATTAAAGAACTATCTGACATTGGAGATTCACAGAATCTTACAAACATTTTAAAATCATAGTTGTCAAATAGAAAACAGCACGTCGCGGATAATAAATCCAGGTACTGATACATTATCTTGTTCTGGCGTACCTCAGGGGTCTGTTCTTGGACCACTCTTGTTCAGTATATTCATCAATGATATAGCATATGAGCTATAGATGTTCATTTTTTAATGTATGCAGATGACCAAGCTACTACATAAAATCTCCAACATAAGTGACTTCATTAAATTACAAAATAATGTATCTAAACTGAGCGTTTGGTGTATCGAAAAAAGTCTCACATTAAACGTGTTAAAATGTAACGTAATTATTACATTTTCCACGAAGGATATTAATTATACATTTAACTACTACGATGGGCGTGATTTCTCAAATATTCCAACGTTAAAACTATTTTGCGATCTAAACTAGAGTATGCGTATTTTGTTTGGCAACCCTGTTATAACCATTCATAGTCTTAAATTAGAAATTGTGCAGCACCATTTCTTAAATTTCTATATCTAAAATCTCATGGTATGTATCACCCAATTGGTTTTCCACAAAGCGATTTACTACTTTTCTGTGAGTAACCTATCTGAAAGACTTTGCCATACATTTTTAATGAAAAGTGATTCATTATGATATTGACTGTAGTGAGATACTCCAGAGAATTAGTTTCCATATTCCCCGAATAAATGCACGACAAAACCAAACTTTCTACCTTGCTATAGCCCGGACTAATACTTTAAGGTTTTCACCAATCTAGGTATAGCATGTGCTCTAGCTATAACCACAGCCAGCGTGATATCGACGTCTTTAACAAATAGGAGATTTTGTTTAAAATTATATATGTATTTTTTCTCTCTTTATTGTAAGTAAATCTCTCTCTCTCTCTGTTCTTTATATCTTTATTGAAATGCGTTTGTTAGTAAAAAGTCATTTTTGTATGATGTATGGGTTGTTTCCCATCTTGTAACTGGTCTTGTACTGTTAGATGGTGTTTGAATAAAATAAAATAAATATTGCTTTCTGATGTCAAATAGGACTGATTAAACCAAACATACCTTAGTCTAAAACTAATTTCTTAAATTATGAGATTTTAAAGAGAAACATTCTTTTTTCTGAGTACTTCGGAAACCCAAAAAAGCCAACCAGGTAAAAATTGGTACACTTATACTAATGTTTGATATTACCATCAGTATTACAATTCGAAGACACCTTTTCTCTTTAACAGTAATATTTTCGGAGAATTTTGACAAGAACATGAGTTTCTTCGAACACGTGTACTTGGAATAAATATTTATTAATTTATCAGCAAATAAAGATATCTTTTTAAAATGCTCGATAGCCTCTTTATGTATTTTAAAGGACATTTTATATACAGATCTCAATTTACTTTTATCGAATCTCTCATTTTATTTGCACCATGTAAATGTAATTTTTCTTAATGAAAAATTATACAATTTTTTTATCAGAGTAAATCTTTTTGTTTATTTTAACAAATCCTCGTAGCCTGAAAATACCAGACATGTTTAGTGTGTTATAACACCATATTATTATATTACAAAAACCTTCTAAGGAGATTTGAGGGAAATTTGAGGCAAGGACTTAAAGCGGATAAAAAGTATCGTATGCAAGTTCATTCTAATTATGCCTTCATATAACTGCAGGAACTTTAGCGAACTTATATAGGATTATTTTGATATAGTTGTTTGTGGGGAATCAGTGAAAGAGCAGCTTATTACACGTTTTTAAAAGTACTCAAATTTTATAGTCTAGAGACATTAATTTTGTAATGAAATTTCATTATGAGTAGGAGTAATTTATATTATTCTGAAAGCTCAAGATCTATTTATTAATTTTGAAAAATAAAACCAACTGTTTTGAATGCAAAATCGCCATGCCTGCCTTATTATATCGAATATACATTTTATGTGATATTGTTCATTTGTTTCTGGTGGGATTATTTATTTATTTATTTATTTATTTATTTATTTATTTATTTATTTATTTATTTATTTATTTATTTATTTATTTATTTATTTATTTATTTATTTATTTATTTATTTATTTATTTATTTATTTATTTATTTATTTATTTATTACGATATCCAACAGGAACAGTCACAATTACAGGATAAAGGGAGAAAAATTACAATTACAAATGAATTAAAAAACAAAAACATCAAAATATAAACCAAATTATACATACAGAAGGCATATAAAACGAATAATGCGTTGTATAGCTCGTGTTTCTAGTACCCACTCTTGCAAAGAGATCTTTAGAGAATATAATATATTAACTTTACCATGCTTATACATTTTCGAAATGAGTGTTTATTCTTATCGAAACAAGAATATGTTTACTGCGAACAAAAATATTCATAATGCAAATACGCGTAACAAGGCAGAGTTTCGAATACCTTATGCGAGACTTAATTTAACCGATAATTCTCCAAATTACATGGCACCAAAATTGTTTAATAACTTACCCTCAGAATGTAAAGTAGCTAGAAACTTATTAAATTTTAAAACAAGGTTAAAATTGTTTTTGCTGTCTAAATGTTTTTACACTGTATGCGATTTTTTACCTAGTTTTTAAGGTATATGTTATACTTGACTATTCCTATACAATCGTAATGTTGTCTTCGTGGAAAATAAATTATTATTATTATTTTAGAGTAATATGTGAGCATGGTAAAAAAGAAAAGTTGAAAGCAAGAAGAAAAAAAAAGTGAAAACATAACAGTGTTTAGGATGAACAATCGTTTCAGTTAAAAACATATTTCTTTATTTGTGATGGGTTAGTGCAAAATATATCAAATCGACTTTCCAGGTTTGTGTATAGTTAAGGTACATTTGATACAGCGGCGATGACATAAGAATATTTGTTTTGGCAGTGGGGAGATGAAAGAAGTTGTAATTTCTTGAGGATATTCTAGGTACTTCGTATGTGATTTGATTGGAGAGTCTGATGCAATGAAGGTAATTATTAACTATTTTCTACAAAAACATTACAGAGGCAGCTACTCTCTTTTTGTCCAGTTCGCAAACATTAAAGCGATTGAACAGGATTTCGTGGGGAACCCAATTTGTGGATGATAATTGTAAATTATATACGTGGCCGATTTGAGAAGCCTACGTTGCATTTTTTCGAGTTGGAGTATATAAACGTTGTAAGTAGGGCTCCAAATCACTGAGGCGTATTTGATGCGGAATATTACAAATGTAACATATAGGGTGCGCACAGTGTCAGTGTTCACAAACTCCTTACAGTTCCGTGTGAGAAATCCTAAAATTTTAATGGCGCTAGCTACTTGCTATTGACTCAATATGTTTTATAAAATTAAGTTTAGTATCAAGGTGAACTCCTAAGTCTTTAAAAGAGTCTGATCTGTGCAATATGATACCCTGAAGATTATAATCAGAGAAATCTGTTATGCTTTCTAGTAAACGACAAGGTATTACATTTCCGTGCATTCAGTGGCAGTTTATTGATAATGCACCAGTTATGAAGTTTACTTAGATTATTTTGCACAGTCTTCGATTGATGTTATTTCGAGAAATATTTTTAAGTCGTCTACATAAAGCAATGTTTCGGCATCAAGATCGGTCGTAATATCGTCAACAAGCGAGTTAAAGAAAAGCGGGCCCAGTATAGACCCTTGGGGAACAGCGGATTACTACAGGAGTTCTACCGATCTGCAACCACGGTGTTGAACATATTGGTACCTATTTTGCAAATAAGTTTCAATTAGGTATATTAGGTCTACTGATAAACCAAATGTGGCACTCTTTGATAGTAGAACACCGTGATCAAGTCTGTCGAAGGCCTTGGAGAAGTCTGTATAAATCCTAACAACCTGTCTAGACGGATCAAGTTTTTCACTTTAGTATTAAGTGACAAACGAGATTGGTTTACTGTAGATCTGCCCCTCATAAAACCGTCTTGGCTGGGCAATATCATGCCAGATATGTGTCCATATGCCAAATGTACAAAATATAAACAGAAAAGAATGCAAAATTATCATAAAATTAAAACTGCCATATCAACAACAATGAGAATTTGTACTATACATCTAAATTGAAGCTACAGAACAGTGGATTTCACATCACGAAAATCTACAATATTCATTGTGGCATTGCATGTTAGATTATTTTTCATTTATTGCAAGTATTACAATTATGGTACACTATTCCCGCATAACAAGAATGCTGCTAATATTGGTTACTGATTTATATAGCTGAAGTAACTTTTACTCAAACACTGATAGTGTTAGAGAAAAAATCGCAAGCAACATACCTTCTTTGTGTAAAAACTAAAGTACCTGTACCTCTAATACTAAACACATCCCGACCCATGCTGTGTGGGACTTTTTTCCTATTTTTAAAAGTTCTATCACTTGGTGAAGTTTGACGTATGCAGTCCCCTGTATATAAAAGAAAAATACATACGAGACGAATTCAGAACCATTTCCTTTTTTAAACTGCTTAACTCAGTTGAAAATTAACAGTTCTTCAAATGACCAGCATAGGTAGTTATTTTCAAACTCAAATTCACTTCGAATTCAGCAAGCGCCAGTAAGAAAATGCTGTTTCCGTGTCTCTAGTTTGCAGTGAAAATAATCTGAAAGAATGAAAAGCTCGCCTTTATTTAACTCTTACGTTTCGTTTCCTCTATTGAAACTCAGCGTGAATAAGACGAACAGTCTTTCATTATAGCCATCAAAAGCTCTAAAGCATGGTTGCTTTTCATACTCCTAAAGACAAAGACGTTACTGGCCTCGAGCCATGTGTGTTTGTAGGTCTCGGACGTTATATTTTAATGAGAACGAGTTCTTAGATCATTGTTTGCAATGAAGTTCTTTTTGCATCAGAAAATATGGCATTAAGCAGTGGACAGAAATCTGACCAAGGGACCGACCAAAACCCTATACAGGGTGAGTCAAATTGGATGCTCAGCATTGGGATCTCGGAAACCGTAAGAGATGGAGAGTTGGTTAAATGGGGGCAAAGTTGTACATTATAGTACTGAATAATTTGGCATAAAGAAATCCGAAATACTCCTGGTTTTTGAGACATTGGAAAAAAATGTGAATTTTGAATTAATTTTTCGAAATATTTTGGTTATTATTACACTTATTAAAAATCCAAGAATAGTTTCTTAGAGCACTTACGATGCTCTACATGCCTACAATATCAGTCTTTTTGACGACATTACGTTGCCTGAGGACCATCATCAACTTCAAAATTTGAAATACGGACCTGGAATTTTTACGTCATTCTCGGAGAGCATTTTGTAATACGAGACCGGGGATATGGCGCACTTAAATAGTTTCCAGCATTTAATTGCAATAAAACTATTAATCAATGGGCTTGTTAGCGATAATTTATTTTTCGTCATTTATGGTATTTAATAGTATTCGATGACCCAGACAAGTTGTTAAAATTTCAGCTTCAAAACTATATCCAATCCTTAGATATTCAATGTTAAAGATTGGGTTTCAGTACAAAGCGCTTCGCCGACTCGTGACGTCATACTGCATAAACTCTACGGCGAAAGGGTTTGAGTTTGCTATAAGTAGTCCACTATAATCCGTCAAACTTTAATGTCATGAAATGAGTTTCATCTGATGTTTGAATAAAAAAAGTGTTTGTTTCCAAGATACAATTTAACAATCAAACACCGTTTCCATACATGCTTGACTTTCACTCGATCAGCATATGCAAAGTGATGTCACGGAAAGCTCCGCCCTGTTTTCGCGCGATCCATCTTTGGTAATTTATTTAAGGGCTTAAACGTTCGAATAAAAACCTAATAATTTGAAAATTGTCTTAAAACGTGTTCTATTATCGATTTCTAAAATTTAAAAAAAAATGCTGAACGGGCCCATTAACCCGTCGCCTGAATGCGGTCCTGTACGTTTTGTTTTTAAAATTAGATTTCATGGTGCCTTCCTAATATTATTAGTAAGTAAGTTGTTGATTTACTTGAGATTATTTTTTGATTTTTTACAATGACAAAATTTTTTAAAAGGTAACTTAGAAGAAAACGAAGCGTAACAAGTTACAGAAGATGTTCAATTAAATTTCCATCTTCATGAAGGCATACGTTTATTCTATTGTTGATGTTATGTACTGCACGTCCAATATTTCGCAACGAGGCAAAAGAATTTGAAATTAGTTGCCTCAATTCATCCATATTATTGATGAGTTCCTTGTACAATTTGTTTTTTAAAGTACCTCACAAATAAATAATAGTTTAAGAAAACTAAAAACACACGCTTTAATAACAAACCGAACTAAATAGTAAAAAATAATACAATGCAAGAAGGCGTGGGGTGCTTATTACTATGAATATTTACACCAGTTGATATCAAGCACCCCACGCTTTTTTGTATTGTATTGCATTATTGTATTGTATTATTTTTTACTTTCTAGTTCGGTTTGCTATTAAAGCGTGTTTTTTAGTTTTTTTAAACTGTTATTAATTGTTTATGTTTTAGTCTTAAAAATGTGGACCAGATAATTCTAATCTGGAACCTCGATAACCCACAGATACCGATTTTCAGTCGAATTCGACGATAATTGATATCCTATCCGCCATGATGACACCGCCATTTTGAATTTTTAAATTTTGATGACATATTTGTTTTCTACTTCTCAAACCCTTTTCTTTGATACCCATATCAAGGGGGTTGTAAAGAAAATGATAATCCGCCATCTTGGGGCGGCGGCCATTTTGAACATATTATAAAATTGAGTATACTGTATTGTATTGTCATCGGAGCTACACACAATTGCCAAGTTTCATTATGATACAACAATTAGAATTGGGTCAAAATTACGTTGAAAGATTCCGTTACATTGATAGATTAATACAGTGTTCCTCAAACTTTTTTATCTCACGTACCCCTTTATGTTGTGCAGTGATCATGCGTACCCCTTTCTAAAAAATACATATTATTATATAATTTAAGTGACAATAGTAGGTACAGGGTCAGACTAGGTATTTCAAAGAAGTTATACGGAATATTTTTGTGCCCTCTTGACGGCGAAGAACTATTTTGAACAGGTCCATACTGCACCTCGTACTTTAGATTTGGGTTTTAATTACGTTTCGGATTCAAATTATGCATCTTTCACCTCCATATGTGTTATGTGTTTTATTCTGTTATATATATTTTTTGTAAGTTTCTGTTATTTAAATTTATTAGCCGTACCCGCGTACCCCCTAAAAATGTTCGCGTACCCCCAAAGGTATCGTGAAATCTAATTTAAAAAACTTACAGGACCGCATTCAGGCGACCGGTTAATTGATTAATTATTTTATTGCAATTTAAAATATCTAAGTGCGACATATCACTGATTTCGTATTACAAGATGCTTTCCGAAAATGAAGTAAAATCTCCAGGTCCGTATTTAAAATTTTGAAGTTGATAATGGTCCTAAGGCAACGTAATGTCGCCAAAAAAACTGAAATTGTAGGCGTGTAGAGAATCGCAAAGTGCTCTAAGAAAGTACTCTTGGATTTTTATAAGTGCAATAATGAACAAAATATTCCGAAAAACCAAAAATCCAAAATTTATGTTTTTTTCCTATATCTTAAAAACCAACAGGAGTATGTCGGATTTCTTTACGCCATATTATTCAGTACTATATTGCATAACTTTGCCCCCATTTAACCGACTCTCCATCTCTTACGGTTTCCGAGATTACAATGGTGAGCCCAATTTGACTCACCCTATATACTGGGTGGTATAGGCGCATGAATTTCGAATACATTTCGAACGCAGTTTTTTTGCTGGAATTAGTTCAGAAGACACTACCGATTATGAAAATACATGTTACCAGACGATAACCTGGTCTGATATTGTTTAAAACAATTTTGTTTATAACAAAAGTAAATATTACATATTTTCAATGATACAAATTTTTTAAATAATTTTTCGCCGATTTCCAATAAGAAATATTTGATAACTTTTTTCGTAAAATGGATATTTTCAATGTTACTAATTTTTAAAAATTGAAAAATCGCCAATTTCTCGTTTTTTGCCGCTCCAAAAGTATACCTAATAGTGTTTATAATTTGTTTAGCTTTGAGATATTTGACAATATCTTAAATCTAAACAAGTTTCGATCTTAAAATTATTGGCCATTGTAATAGCTAGTTAACCAAGGTAATAATTTTCTCTCTTTGACAATAGTGATAGGAAATTTGCCTAACTAAGGTTTTAATAGGTAGGAATCACTGTTCGATTGCTGTTGAAGACAGCAGATTACTATAAATAAAGTACTCTTTCATAGAACTGGCTTGGTAAAGAAGCTGCTAAGATTTATTATATTTGATGCATTGTTAAGTACCGTTAAGGTTAAGAAATTTTACATTTAATTGAGTTTCCTTGTAAAAACAGGAATCCTAATGCAATAGCAGTTGAATAAAGTATCTATACAGGGTGTTTGCCTTATTCTTGGCCGAATTTGAATAATGTGTTGTAGGTATTCGTCAACATTCATTCTAGTGTTTCGTTTTCGAAGTAACGTATCGAATCTGTCATTCAGAATGAATATGTCTTATTCTTAGTGACAAAATCGACACGTATCTCAAGAACAATTTTAGAATGTATATCGATACGAACGTCTTCTTTGATTGAGGTAGCCGTCTGCCGACGTGACTGCCATCTTTTGACACGCCCAGGTACTTTTTAAAATCTCGCAAAGGTTGGTAGTTTCTCCCGCACGTGGTGCATTGTCTGCTGCTACTTTCTGCTCCGTTTTTTCTGTGCAACAATGAAAAGAATTCGAGATGCTCGAGGTTTATTTGCTAAATAGTCAGTGATAAATAAGAGACAAAGATTAATTTAAAGGAATAAGGATAGGGGTAGTAAAATAATGAAGAAAATAATACAGAAAGTGATGCGTTTCCGCTGGTCGGACGCCGGATTGTCAACATCCGAGAATTGGCGAGAAATCTCTTGTTCGGGAAAAAATTTCCGCTTTCCTCATTTTCTTGTTTCCATAAGCACGTAACGGGTGTTTTTAATGATTTCCTCATGTTTTCTAAGAATTTTCTCTTTTAGATTTTCATGATTTAAAGGCTATTTATAGGTTTTCTTTCCTGTAGATATGTTTTGTGAGATTTCACTTTCGGTCTGAAAGTGATTATCATCGGGTGCGAAGAAATCAAAGTCCTAGGATAGATTTGAAATAATTTGGGGTACGTAAAAGACGAGGGAAATCGAATGGCGCACAGTGGAGTACTCTATCTGCGTCATTTCTCTGGATAGGGCCATCGGAAGTAGGAAAAATGTCATATTTTTCGTGTGTAGGTGTTTATGAAATGTAAAATGTCTGCATCGCAAAAAAAATTAACAAATACAGCGATCTGTAAAAAATGGCAGCAGCCGGCATTTCATATATTAATTTACGGGACATATACGAGCATGGGGAAAACGAG
This sequence comes from Stenurella melanura, assembly GCA_963583905.1. Taxonomy (NCBI): domain Eukaryota; kingdom Metazoa; phylum Arthropoda; class Insecta; order Coleoptera; family Cerambycidae; genus Stenurella; species Stenurella melanura. Next base: position 72,129,445 of record OY757309.1, read on the forward strand.
TTCCGATTTTTCGTTTCAGAGAAAGTTGGAAGATCAATCCGGGTTACGAAAAGATCCGAGTTTCTTGACTCACTTTGTAAACATTTTATGCAGAATGCCAAATCATAATCATTTTAAGTTTATATTTTAAGAAATTATTAATAAAACGAATATGTGACACATGAAAAACTATATACTCCTTCTGAATTTCATCAGCAGCAGTGCTACCGACTTCCATCTGTTTTTGATCTTTATTATTAAATACATCTTGAATTAGATGGACAAATGCCTTTCTTAAGGACTCATATTATTTATCAGGCTTTCAGCCATATGTGGTCAGTTTTTTGTAAAAATCCTATGATTTTTACGGATTTTGGCAACAATGTTACGCTCGCTTTTTTTTCGTTATATGCCCTCCATGTTAAAATTCCCAACTTTGGAGCTTGATATCTTTATTAATACGCGGCAAAAGCGGCTTTTACTCATGTATTTGAGGCCACTCAATTTCCGGATTCCCGAAGTTTCATCAGGATCTGATGGAATCAAGTTTGTTAGATGGCTACCTTAAGAAATGCAAAATGCTGTTGAAACTAAGCAATACATATCCAGTGCCGCATTCCTTATTAGGCGACCAAACACAAGATAAATCAGGAGGCACAAACTTTTGCTGTTTGGCACGTCTAACAGCACCGCGCCATCGGTCGCGGTTGTCTGTTAGACGTATAGTCTCATCAAGACTCCCTTCTATCGTGTCCTTGGTGACATCAGCCCTACGTTTTGGAAGGCGTTCTCTTTATCTATTACCATCTGGTTCTCCCTGATCTGTCAACCATTCTATATTATCCTCTTCCAGGTTGATGTGGACAAAAAATAGAGAATTCAGGAAAATAAGATGCTGGGGGGCTGCTTTGGGCAACGTATTTTTTGGACAAGCCAGGAGTTGGTACGATGGACCCTCCAGAAAATTCGCTGCGAACGTCTCTAGACACAAATTTTGAAAGCATCAATACATCGCCTGCTATCTGCCTGCTGTCTGCCTCCTTAATCCCCATATTTCATTTCAGTTCATGCTTTTAATGAAAAAGTAAAGCAAAATTGTATTTGGTTCCCTATATCCAGACCATATTTTAATATATTTGCAAACAAAAATAATGTGTGAAGTTATTTAAAATGAAATCCGGGGTTTTTATTTAAAATAAATTGGTTTTGACATATCGAAAGCTCTGTAGTCCTAGTTTTCACAAACATTAAAACTCTTGAATACAACACTCGAATATCAACAGTCGACGTGCGTTTCGCTAACTACGCTAGCACCACCGGGAGATGATGAGTGTTAATCATCTCCCGATGATGCTAACTTGGTTAGCGAAACTCACGTCAATGTTGCATTCTAGTTTTGATGCTTGTGGAAACCTCGTCTCCAAAGGTTCAGCCACATCCAGGACATAATAATGTTTTCAAAACGTAATTTTGATAATAGTTTTTGACACCCTGCATCATTATTATTGTTTCCGATTGTATTTACTTCTCTACCGATTTAACAAAAGGAATCTCTGCAGTTTGACTTAATTAACGGGTATCTGGTACTTACTCGTTTTTGAAAGGTCTGCATCTGCCGAACAAATTAAAAATAAGTATGTACCACCTATTAAGTTTTTAATATAAAATCTAAAAATCCGGGATGTAGATTCATATACGTAAAAAATCAGTTTTCAAAGTTATTGGGTATCTTCATGTTTGCGCTTCCTTATTTGGAAAAAGCATAGTTATATTATAACAAAAACTCGTTGAAGTTCTGTATGTGAATTGTAGTTTTCTGTAAATTTGAATATTAGTTTTATGTAACAATTTATTTAATGTTTGTAAATTATTTTGGGAAAATTGTAAATTGACAACTGGTCTTTTGATATAAATTTTAATACAAGAAATGTTTATACACTCTTTATAAGTAACAGTAGTACGATTGTCATGGTTTTCCTAAAGAAAATAATGAAATTTAATTTCCTGCTTTAGAGGAACAGCGTTTGGAGAGTCGTGTAGTTTTGACTGTCTTCGTAAAGCATGCCCTGAACGCCATGGCAATATTTTGCACAAAACTCGTTTGTCGTGTCGTATCTCGCTACGGAGACCTTCACACCGTCGTGAATTATTTAGTAGACCATTACTTCTATCCCTGGGGTTTACTTAGCCCGATTAGCAGCTCTTTGTAGTCACTATAAACCAATGGCGTAGAAGTAGATTGAATTTATGATAAATTCCAACTTGTCACGAAGTGCATTATAATTGAACGCAAGTTGTATATTACCGTGCATTTAATATTTGTAGCTATTTCAGGTTAGTCATCTGTACTTAGGATTGTAAAGATTTTTTTTTGCATTAGGACAGTGTCCATGCAGCCAGGAACTAAGTTACTATTACGTTACATTTCTAAACCAAGGGAAAACAAAGATGAGACAATCGATGATAAGAAAAAATGGTCGTCCCTATGGAATGGATTTTGTCTTACCAACCCTACACACATATATAACCAGTAATACCAGTGAACCCCTGGTTCAATACCTATAATATACCTAGTAAATATATCATCATAATATCTAGAATCAAATTTGGACATGGATGTTATCCAATCCATCTACATAGAATAGGAATACTACCGAGCGATACCTGTGAGCATTGCAACGTTTTAAAGGACCTAGATCATATATTTTTTGGATGTAGCAAATACACCGATGAAAGCAATGAACTGTACAACAATATAATAAATTTGAAAATTGAAACCCCTTTTAATTTGATGCATTTATTAGTTTTGTAAAGGGAACATGCTATCAATTGCATAATACAATTTTTAAGGAAAACAAATATAAAACTTTAGGGTAGGTTAGTTTTGTTACCTTTGTTTTTAACCTTACTTGTGTAGAAACGTAACCGTGACCCACCTGTGTGTCTTTGATGTTTAAAAGCCCTGGATGACCCCTGGGCGAGAAGTGAGTAACCCTGTACTTTCCTGTCGATGTTTAAAAAAAAGAAACAAGTTGTTTAGTTGGCGTATGTGCGTTTGTAATTTTTTGTTTTTTTTTTCCTTGATTGTAAAGATTGAAAGTGGAAATTTATGATTGTCCTAGATGATTGGGATTATAACCTACTAAAAGTCTCCAATGCCTACTTCAACCACCATCTTAGAAAGTCAGCAGGTATTTTTGATGATAATTCTTAGCTAGCTTACCCAGTCGAACCAAGAACTATATAAAAAAGAAAACTGACCAGCATAAAATTTTCCATAATAAAGGTCTGATTAGTTTTTGTTGTGATATTCATCTTAGTGCCAAAAACACTACCGATGCCGTGCGAGTCGGATACCTGCCTATTTGGTGATTCTTTGTTGATACGCTATCGTAAAAGCTTCCTAGCACATGTTTAACGCGAGTCGACAAAAGAAGATCCCGTACTACAATGCTTTGACTACTTTCATAATAAGACAAAAGGTTATATGTACCTGTAATATACAATTTTATATTAATTTACTAGTTCATGTAATACAATTAAACAAATCACTCCTTTTTCATCTACGTATGTGGATCATAACACAGGTCTACGAAAACAAATCGTCTGTCTTTGCAATCAGACCCATCATTTCTTAAGTATTTTGATGCGCTGAAACCAAATTTTCCAAAAAAAAATTCTTCTACACCCCCATATAACCCCCATAAACTTTTATAGAGGAGATTCTTTGAAAAAAATTCTTTAATTATTTTTTATGACCTTTGTATGGGTTTTTTGGGTCGCTGATTACGAATCTGAAGTCAAAAATAAATTTTGACATGACGACAGCTGTCAATAAGCTGTCAACAAGCTGTCAAGTATCACCAAGATGTGAAAAGATGGTATTAAATGTATATTATTAAGTTTTTTGAGTTTCTGAGCATAATTCTGAAGTCAAAAATGAATTTTGACGCGATGGCAGCTGTCAATAAGCCATCAACAAGCTGTCAAGTATCACTAAGATATGAAAACTTGATATTAAATGCATATTCATAAGTTTTTTAGGTCGCTCAATACAAATCCGAAGTTGATGAAGTTGATCTCAAAATGTCGCATTCTGTAATATGCTATAGCATTGGCATTTGATTTTGAATTGCTGGTCATTAAAGAGAGAGGAGCAAAATAGGAATCATAGAAGAAAATCCCGTATCAGATCATTCAGAGAACAAAAGCGCCCACAAAAAAAAGTTATCCTCAAGAAAAATAAAGTTAGTATTGTATTTGTAAAAAATGGACGAACGTGTGAAAGTGCACAAATCTCTTCAATAAAAAATGGCTCTAAAACCGTAATTTTCCACCATTTTTGTAGGTTTTATGGGAGCTAAATGCTAACTTAGCCAATGAGAATATACAAACACGTTACATCTAAGCTCTAGTTTTCTTCACATAGGATGTTGACATGAGATAATCAAGTGACATCTGCAGGTTCTTGCTCACAAGAGACCTTTTGTATCAGTACCGCGAGGGATGCCGTAGGCGGTGATATCATACCAAATTTGTATTCAGATTTTGCTGACGTGAGGAAATCAAATGCCAATGCCATACCATATTATAGATAGAATGCGACATTGTGAGATCAACTTCGGATTTGTATTGAGCGACTTAAAAATCTTATGAGTAGGTATGCATTTAATATCAACTTTTCACATCTTGGAGATACTTGACAGCTTGTTGACAGCTTATTGACAGCTGTCATACGTCAAAATTCATTTTTGACTTCAGAATCGTAATCATCAACCCAAAAACTTAATAATATACATTTAATATCAATTTTTTACATCTTGGTGAAATTTGACAGCTTGTTGAAATTTATTCTTGACTTCTAATTCGTGATCACCGACCCAAGAAACCCATACAAATGTCATAAAAAAATAATTAAAGAATTTTTTTTCAAAGAACCTCTTAAAAAGTTATATGGGGGTGTACAGAAAAATTGACGCGATAAAAATTTTTTTTTGCCAAATTTGATTCCAGCGCATCAAAGCAATTAGGAAATGACGGGTCTGATTGCAAAGACGGACGATTTTTTTTTTGTAGACCTGTGAATTAGGTTCGATGTCTTAGGTTTCTTCCTCATCGTCTACGTCAAATGCAGACAACTCTGCCTCATCAGATCATTCAAATTCATATGCCATGTTGCCATCATTTGTAGACAGTTCTCATTAAGACAATATCGTGCTTGTCAGTGGCCATAGAAACTGGTTGTTTCTAAGTTAAACGTAATTTTTGTCTTGAACTTAATCTAAAAGTATGGGAATTAACATATCTGTGCTGTCAATTGTGTTTATGTAACTTCAGAACTAACACGAGAGCTTTGAAGATACCGCAAGGAGGATCAACCTGTTTGAAAATATCCAATAGCAGCGTAGGTCATGTTCTCTGAGATACGAAAATGTGACGGACTGAAATTAAGTAAGTACATGTACCCGTCACTGCTTCAAGCGATACGAAAACCATTGTGCATGACGATTTAACGCAAAAGCTTGTAACAATGTTTAATTGATTAATCATGGTCGTTACTTCTCGCGATTGTCATATATTTTACCGCTTTATATTGAACATCATAGGACGCATGGTTACCCTAATCTAGTTTAACCATAATGGTCTCTATTTCTTTATTGATGAAAGTATTATTTTTCAAATATAATACAATACGTTCAATAGCATTAACTTCCACCTACTGTATAATTTGTAGAATATTAGGAAATCGTTTTCTTTCACATCTTAGTGCCATAGCCCCGAGAAAGCAGGACCATTGACGGAAGCAGCAGTATAGTTGAACTCTAAAGATCTTCAGATAGAAAGTGCTGTTAAAGTTTCTTAAATCTTATGTTGCAGTTATGGTTGACTTATTGGAAAATAATATACTTGATTCTTGATAGTATGGACTTTTGTTTATCTTCTATCGTTGTCTCAACTATATACTTCCCTTATTCCATACTCTCTATCTTCTAATTAAAGTCAGGGTGACTTTCTATTCGAAGCAGATCATCTCCTAATCGCCTGAGCGTGTAACATGCGGAATGCTCGATAGCATCCTTTGTTACACTGTTAATAATTATTAGAAAAATTATAAGTTATCGGAAATATTATTCCCACAAACTTTAGTATTAATAGAGTGCCCTTACTCCCTGTACTATGATGAACGCACGTCATCTGTGAGAGTTAACGCTAGCGAATACTAGATGGCGCTCTAGGAATGATTTTTCAACTAAATAACGCCGGGTGAAATTCTTTCTCGTTGAACCATTGAACTAATAAGACGTATTTATAATTTCGTTTGACCTGTAAAGGGGATAATAGAATTTGAAAAACCTCGTGATGATCACATGAGGTAAGGTTTTAATTATTATACCGGCAACTATCGTCTAACATTTGAAATATTGTTTTAGGTTTTTCTTATAATTTTCTCGTAATTATAAATATACGTATTTTCTTATAATTTTCTCATAAACGATTGATTTTTTTTTAAATTTTTTTGATAAGTATTTTCTTATAAAGAATTACTTCTTAATCAAATTTAATTACGTCTGATGCTGTTAACGTCGAAGTATTTCCACGTTATATTATTTGCTTTGAGCAAGATTAATACATTCAAGTTTTAAGACTTACTACGTTTTCCACTAAGCGAGCAATTTTCATATGAAGTCGACCTTGCTATACTACATTTTGAATTGGAATATATGAAAACATTCTGGGCGAAGAGATTTTCTTCATTTTGTCTTGGCGACAATCTTCTACGATTTCATAACCTCCCAATGGGATTAAGGATTAAGGCAACCACATGTGAATTTTTAAATCCATGATCATCGGAGAACAGGACCGTATCTAGGAGTTCTCTCCTTCAGGATAACAAAATAAAAGATAAGTACTTTTAATTGTTACCAATAAAAGTGTCTAAATTTAACATACTAGATTCAAGTGAAATCTGTTATATTTTGGCTATTTGCATTTTAAATCCATTGTTGTATATTAATTCGTAGTTCCTTATATCTTGAATTCGTTGTCGCAAATACTTCACCGTAGTATTGTTTCGTAGTTGCTTTTAGTTGATTCCTTATGATTAATATCTTATTGTAGTACTGTAATGCATTTTTTTTGTTGATATAGTAAGTCGTGGTTCAATTTTTGTTGTAACGAGAGTGTTAAGTTTATGAACTTTGAGATAAGGTTACGAGACATATCTTTTGTAATATTGTTATTTTGTCTCTCGTAAAGAATCTCAAGTTCCTAGTTTTGTTGTAATATACGATTTTAGTGTTGAGGTGAAAGTTACAAGACGTATCTGTTGTAATATATTTTTGGTTCTCGTACACCTCAAATTTATTTTGCTGTTAAACAAATTTGTAATATAGTATTTTGTATATATTTCTGTGTGATACTTTGCTATACAGTATCGTTGATGCTGTGATAGTACATTTCTTTGTAATATAGTACTATTGTATATATGTAACTTTTGTCTTTTGTTTATCTTTATCTTTAATTTTCTTTGGTTACCCTAAGTAATCAATGGCGCCCAAGCTTTGAACTCCACGCCCTTTAGCTCTCCGTATCTTTACTGTGCTAGCCAGGTTACACCAGTGACGCTAACCACGTCGCTCGTAGGGTGGCCCACACTTGAACACTTGGGCAATATTTTAACATCGAGTAAAACCTTTCTCAACGCCACAAGCGCCATAGGTTTTATCCGTAGCTTCTCTAGTGCCCCACCCCAAAATATATGTCTACAAGTCCCTCACAACTAAGACAAATGATAAGGGTCTTCTAAGGTTACAGTGGACAACGAGAACTACTAATTTATCCAACACTGTTACAAAGTATCGAGCTTGTCTCCAACTCTTAATACCTCCACAGCGTTAGTTTCAAGTCTGAGATAGCATTTCTTGTCTATGTGTGGCTGACTCATATGTTCATTCTTTATTGAAACCATTGCCATCTCAATCTATACAAAATTTACTATTAAAAATCCGTTCCAGAGCACCTTCGCGTTTCTGAACTAGGGTACTCTAAACTGAAAGCAACACCGCTTAAATAATAGCTTGGGTGTTGCATACATTTTTTCGCCGAGTTGCTCACCTTACATAGCCGTACCAAAATAACGAAGGACTTTCCTTCAACCATTGTGTTCAATCCTACGTCGAAACTATCCTGCACTTTCCTGCTGTTCAAAAGTCTTCTACTCCAAACAATAAATTTAGATTATAAGGTAAACTGTAGGATCAAGAACTACAGTTTAGTGTATCCTTCTGTAAATACTTTATTTTTTGTCTTATCTACGGAAGTGTTAATTGCTTATTTTTGTCGCTAATAAATTTTCTTATTCTGTTCATTACGTTTCTCTCTGGTTACCTCTTTATTTTTATATTTTCAACTTTTTTTTCTACTTTTTCGAATAATTAAGGTGTAAAAAATTGGTAGCGCCCTATAAGCCACTATTTTGCACTTTATTAAATTTTTTATTACTTATCAATTACCTTACCTTCTTGTACCGTTTAGTAAAGAAGGACAAAATAACTATGGGTGTCTCTCATTCTCTCAAGGGCCCTTGCTAGTGTTATATTAAAAACCGCTGCCAAAGGAATCACTACTTCCACATCCAGATTTTTCATCCAAGTCACTTTAAAGGAAACAACTTGACTAGATTTGCACTCTAGTATGTGGAAATTATTGATCATAGAATTTTAATAATATTTGGGGCAGATGTCATAGAAAAGTTTAAGGCGTTGGTGTCTACCATATACGTTAAAAATGAAGTTTCAATGGAATCATCTCAATTAGATGTGGTACTAACTTTCAAGTGAATATCTCAATTTTATGTTAATAATCCCATTAATAATGGAGTGAAGGTGTTGGGATTTGAAAAATATTAGAAAGAAATCCCAAATTTCTGTACTCTTACCAGCTTGATTTACTTATTTTCCCTTATTTACTCCTATTTAACCCTCAACCTACAACGGAATCATCTCAAAATATAATCTAGTTCCGAATGTCGTTATAATACATACGTCTACCAAATTTCAAGTGAATATCTCAATTTTATTTTATCAACCCCTTTAATAATGGAGTAAGGGTGGTGGGGCGGGGGAGTGGGGTTAAAAAATATTATTAAAGAAACTGAGGCCTTGACCTCTAGGACATACACCGAATTTCAAGTTTCTGTACTTTTACCAGCATGCCTTACTTATTCATGTCAAAATATAATCTAGTTTCAGATATAGTTATAATACATACATGTACTAAATTTCAAGTGAAAATATAAATTTAATTTCATCAACTCTTTTAATAAGGGAGAGGGTGGTAGGGGGATGGAAAATATTTTAAAAACATGAGGCCCTCGCTTCTAGTATATACACCAAATCCCAAATTTCTGTACTCTTACCAGCTTGCTTTACTTATTTTCCCCTATCTACTCCTAGTTAACCTCCAATCCTTCAACGGAATCATCTCAAAATATAATCAAGTTCCAGATGCCGTTATAATACATACGTGTACCAAATTTCAAGTGAATATCTCAATTTTATTTTATCAACCCCTTTAATAATGGAGTATTGAGAGGTTGAAAAATATTGTAAAAAAATCTGAGGCCTTGATTTCTAGTACATACACCGAATTTCAAGTTTCTGTACTCATACCAGCTTGCTTTACCTATTTTCCCCTATTTAACCCTATTTAACTCGATTTAACCCCAACCCTTCAATGGAATCATCTCAAAATATAATCTAGTTCCAGATGTCGTTATATTACATACGTGTACCAAATTTTAAGTGAATATTTCAATTTTATTTTATAAACCCCTTTAATAATTGAGGGCGTGGGGGTGGGGTTGAAAGATATTGTAAAAAATTTTGGGGCGTTGGCTTGTAGTACATACATCAAATTTCCATATTTTTACCAGCTTGCTTTACATATGTCTCCCTATTTACCCCTATTTAACCTCCAACCCTTCACCGGATATCTTCAAAAAACAATCCAGTTCCAGATCTCGTTATAATATATACGTGTACAAAATTTCAAGTCAATATCTTAAACCGTTCCGGAGAAAACGTGCGGACAAAAAAAAAAGTTAGACTGACCGACAGACAGACAGACAGAAAATTTGTTTTCGCTCAAATTTAAAATCTCGACGTTTCATGACATTCTAAACGTATTTCAAGAAAGAAAATTTTTGAAAATTCAAACCAGGCTAATCCGGATTATCAAATAATCCGGATTATCAAAACATTTTAAATTCAGCTTTTAAAATTGCAAAAAAAATAAATAAAAGGCTGTATTTAACAAAAGTAAGCACTGTACTTATATAAAAAAACAAGACAAATAAAAAGGGGATCCTATATCAAGAAAACGAAATATTAAAAATATGTAACTACATATGTATGTACATACATAATTAACATTTTCATCACTTTCTTGTACATTAATTTCATCGGCTTCATACGAATTGTGTGGTACCCTCTTTTACAGTTTTCGGCACCGACTAAAAAGAATGATTTTACTCAGATGACTTATGTGCTGTTGTTTTTCAAAAGCAATTTCCTTGAGATTTTGTAGCATTATAATCTTTTAAAGGAATGTCATTTTCTGTAGCCCACTGTAAAGCAAGATTTAAGCTTCTGACAGCATCTTCATTTTTACTTCTGACTGGAGTGGCAATTTCCATCACATCATCAGTTAGCACTATCATTTGCATGAATTAAAATTTCTTGTTCAATCAATCCACATTAATTTCTTCTGCTAGTATCTTTTGTTGCAGAGCACTTAAATTCTCATTTTCTGGTTTTAAAATCGTTTTCCAGCATTTTTCTAAGGAACTGGCTGGTATGTTTTCCCAAGCATTGTGAAGCAAACATGCAGCATGTTGTAAGTTCTTAAGACACTTTACAAGATCAAAGAGGAGTTACCTGAATGAATTCGGATTACAAAATCAGGTAAAATCCGGATTACAGAGTACTTCAAGAGAACAAGAAGGCAATCCGGATTATAGAAGCATCCGGATTAACGCGGGATCGGATTATCGCGACACTACTGTACTTCCAATCCAATACGTAGATGTGGAAGTGATACTTCTAATTTAAAAACTCCAATGGATTTTAAATTATTTTCAACATAGAATAAACGTGTGTAGTAATATCAGATATCTGCGGGATGTATGTTTTTATTTGTCACAGTAAAATCATACGTCCTGTAGCCTCTTTGTAAACCTCACCATTTTGAAGGCAAAGTTATAATTCCTTGATCGCCCGTCACCCGGCCATTAGTAGATGATCTTCTGCAAATGTATCTACCTTAAATAGGGCGCCAGCCTTTATTAACGTGGGAAGCTCAGAAATATGCAAACTTACAAAATTATAAGCTGCAATAGAGATATCCAAATGTCTAAACACGGATTTGTTCCACTCGATTTACTACGTAGAATATGGTGTTACTTATTAGATCCCATAATAACGTACTGTCCTTTATCTTGAGACAGATTAAGTATGAAAATAGTGGAATTTTATTTAAAAAAAGAAGTATGAGAACTGCAGATGGTAAATACTCGTATCTATCTTATTAGCTCCAGTATTGACTGGTATTTACTCTCTAAGTTCTTAGGAACCCCACGACTTCATTCCATTGTACCTATTTACCTTCTGCTGCCTATCGATTAAGTTAGGCAGACTAACTTACTCTTCGCCTGTCAGTATTTAAAATGTATAAATTCAAACCATGTATACTGTTACTTCATGAATTAAACAACTTTCTCGAATTTTATACCGAACCACGGCATAACGTGCATGTGTGTTTTATTGTCAAGTGCATCCTCAATATAATCTCCACTGAGATCAATATATCCAAACATTTACGAGCCTTTTGTGTAATCGACTTTGTGCCTATGTTCCGCTACTTTTCCATCTGACATAATCAATAAACATTTGCATTAACTGAGCAGCAACGTATTAATTAGCCGTTAAGTTGACAGCTACAACGCTACAATTGAGGAGCCGTACAGCTAGTAATAGCACAGGAGCTGACGTGAAAATATGTGACACATTTATATCAGTTACTAATGAAATAAAAAACACTAAACTGTTTTTAACGTTTTCACATACCGGGTGAGTCACGAATTGCGCTCGCCCCGATATTTCCTAAAATATTGGGAATAGAAAATTGAAATTTGGAGGCCTTATTACTCGACTAAAATGCCATCTTTTCAATAACAAATCAAGTTTGGTGCACATCCGGTTTGACCGGAAATGCCCACAACTTTCGATTTTTAAATGGAACACCCTATATATTTTTACATTTTTGGAATCTAGAGGAAATTTTGAATACAATACATCCATTTTGGTCACTTTTTGATAAACATTAAAAATTTTATTAAAAAATCTATTTCTGAATCCAGAGTGCTGTGGTGCCCAAAATATATTTTAGTTTGTGTGCTACGTTACTATAAAAATAAAAAGAGCAATATGATTGCATTACTTAATTCTCTAGAGGCGTTTAAAATTTTTAAATGTGATTTTTACCCACTAACTCAGTTTTTTTAAATGGGAATTTAATCGTTCATCAACATTTTTAAATACCTCATTTTCATACGAATCTAATGATACCAAAATTTTGAAAATCCACTCAGAAATATTTGAGATTTCAGCCAAAATACAATGCAACCAAGCTTTTAGAAACATGCGGCTAATAGATAATAGATTAGTGGGCTTTGGAAACTAAAATGGCGCATTTCTGTGTAAATCTGGTAACCTAATAACATTGGAAAAATCATAGTAGCCATTGAATGTAATAAAACAATATCAGCTGTCAGACAGACTCGTGTAGTTATAGGCAATCTTGAGCTATCAAACATTTAATAATTGTGAGCGCTGTGGACGTTACAATTAAGTTTAGCATAGGTATGTGGAGGTAAACACAATTACATCCACAAGGACATTTGCAATAGAATGCGACATCAGTTCGGTTTTCAGAGTTTTATTTAAATGAACGTAAATATCGGGCCTATAAATAAATAAAAATCAATTCCGTTTGAACAATTAAACTTAAACTAGGTAACAGTAGGTATCTTTAAAATAATTAATATAATTAAACCATAAATTGACATTTATAGATATTGTTCAAAATGTCCACCATTTTTTTATATACACAATTCGGCTCTGCGTACAGTTGCTTGAATGGCTCTACCCAATTCAGCCGGCGTTATTTCATTAAGAGCCCGTACAACTTCATTTTGCAGCTCTTCACGGGTATTTGAAGAATTTTTATAAACTTTATTTTTGAGAGTGCCCCATACATAATAGTCGAGGGGTGTTAAGTCAGGTGACCTAGGAGGCCACCTGATAAGACCTTGATTTGCGATAAGGCGTTCACCATGCAAGTTGTTTAAATATTCCATCACTCTTCTGGAATTATGTGGGGGAGCACCATCTTGTTGGAAAAACAGATTTTGTAAATAGGCAAGAGGAAGTAAGTGAAGAAATTCTGCTGTCTGGTTTTGTAAAAAGAATAAATATCGTTCGCCAGTAAGTGTTCCATAAAAAAATATGGGTCCGATTATTCGATCTCCAAGTACTCCAAGCCAACAGTTAAACCCAAATCTTTCCTGAATATTCCCCCGCCCTACCAACCTCGGATTTTCTTGAGCCCAGTACTATTTCTGTTAAACATACCTTGGTTCGTAAGTCAACTTTCATCTGAATATAAAATATGAAAAAGAAAACCTGGGTTTTGTTGTATTGCATTTAAGAACCAGTTGCAATATACTAGCCTCCTGTCGTTATCATCTCCATAAAGATGTTGGTGGATTTGGTATTTATAAGACCGAAACTTATGTTTCTTTAAAATTCTGCAAACCGAAGACTGACTAACGTCGCATTCCATTGACAATTGACCTCGTTGATGTTGTTGGGTGTACCATCACAAATCCTAATACATCAATTTCTTTGTCCTTACTTAACAATAAATGTTTGATGGTCATCTTGTTGATTGGGTTCGTTTCTTAATTCTTGTTCCACTCTGGCAAACAAGTGTCTGCTTGGATGACGTCTGTTGGGATATCGTTGCTGATACAGTTCTGCAGTTGCAGTTGAATTTTTGAGACGCTCTCCATAAATCAGTAACATATCGACCTTTTCATTTCTACTAAAATTATTCATTTTCTTTAATTTTTACTCAAAGAGATTTCCGCAACGCTTTATTTTGTATCTGTCTGACATCTGATATTGTTTTATTACATTCAATGGCTACTATGATTTTTCCAATGTTATTAGGTTACCAGATTTACACAGAAATGCGCCATTTTAGTTTCCAAAGCCCACTAATCTATTATCTATTAGCCGCATGTTTCTAAAAGCTTGGTTGCATTGTATTTTGGCTGAAATCTCAAATATTTCTGAGCGGATTTCCAAAATTTTGGTATCATTAGATTCGTATGAAAATGAGGTATTTAAAAATGTTGGTGAACGATTAAATTCCCATTTAAAAAAACCGAGTTAGTGGGTAAAAATCACATTTTAAAATTTTAAACGCCTCTAGAGAATTAAGTAATGCAATCATATTGCTCTTTTTATTTTTATAGTAACGTAGCACACAAACTAAAATATATTTTGGACACCACAGCACTCTGGATTCAGAAATAGATTTTTTAATAAAATTTTTAATGTTTATCAAAAAGTGACCAAAATGGATGTATTGTATTCAGAATTTCCTCTAGATTCCAAAAATGTAAAAATATATAGGGTGTTCCATTTAAAAATCGAAAGTTGTGGGCATTTCCGGTCAAACCGGATGTGCACCAAATTTGATTTTTTATTGAAAAGATGGCATTTCAGTCGTGTAATAAGGCCTCCAAATTTCAATTTTCTATTCCAAATATTTTAGGAAATATCGGGGCGAGCGCAATTCGTGACTCACCCGGTATATTACGTCAACTTGACGATCGTTTCACTAAAACATTAGCTTCATCAGATGAGCGGCACTACTATTACTTAAAAACAGTTTAGTGTTTTTTATTTCATTAGTGATAATGGATTTTCACCAAGTAAAGATCGAGTCTATCAGCTATATCAGTTAGAGACGTTATTAATCCCGTTCCTTACACTCCAGTCAAATAGGAACAAACGACGCGCCAATATTCTTGACCAAAGATGACGGTCTCGAATGATTAGGGGTCGAGCTTGAGCTCTTTGCCCCCATCATCGCTGTAGACCTGGACCGGCTTCGTAAGGGGTGGGCTTTTTTGCCTACCCCCCCCCCCCGCAAATGCGGACGGTGTAGGCGATGTTAGCAGTAGGCTGTTGGACCCTGCCAGCTGGGTCGTTTCTTCTGGCGCTTTTCTGCCTTGGTCTTCTTTCTTCGCTAGCATGTCGGCTCCCGGGAACGTCTTTAGTCTGTCATGAGAGAGAACAGCTGTTGCCGAGCTCTCCCGGAGGTTGGAGGAGTTTGGGGGGTGTTGACTAGTCGGAAGCCCAGGGTGCCAATTGGCATCATGTGCTCCGATTTCGTCGGAAGGAAGTGTGAACTGTGTAGCTCAAGGATTGTGTTCGGCCAAAGACGCGTATTTTAGCGTTAGAGGCTGGCACGGTAAGGGTACCGAGCTGGTTGTTTGCTTGGTACCCCTGGTATCGGCTGATTTGGTCATTGTCTCCCTGCGGCGTGGCTTGAAAGTCGGTCTGAAACAGAAAAACGGTTAAGTTATACTTACCCGTTATCCAGGATCTGGAGCTTCGGCCTCTTGTGCCTTGGAGCGTTGTTGGGGTCGTCAGTCGCCTGTCTGACCAGCGGATTCCCATGCTCTGCCGCATGGGCGTATAGATTCTTCGTTCTGTCCCGCACGACTTCAGTTACCGGGGGTGTGTTGACGTAAATAAAACTATGAAAGTGATGTAACTTGTCAAAAGATGTTCATTAAGGTGTATTATTATACATACTAAAAGTCCCTCAAACTGTCACGCTCGAGTCGCCGCGCCATATTGGAGAAATTGTGCTCAAGTTCAGTTACTTGCCTATATCTCGCTAACCATTAGGGATATCGAAATAATGCATCAAATATGAAATAAGGCTTATAAAATTCCCTACAAAAAATGCCATATACATTTTTCCATATTTGTTCTTATAAGTATTCGTCGAAAATGCAAAAACAATAATTTGATCGGAAACTTTCTAAAATCGCAAATGTCGCTCATAGAGAAAAATTATTGTATTAGGCCTGTAGTTTTGAATAACTTTCAACATGTCCGTCATCTGTCCGTTTGTCTGTCGATTTGTCGTTAAAGATTAATAATTCACAGATTTCGCAATCCTTGCAACCATCGGGACATTGGAAATGATAACACCATACATAAAACATAAACAACTACGATCCGTCCCAAAAAACATGATTTTAGGTACTTGTTACGAAAATAACTATTCGCCATTTGTCAAATTTTATGAATCCATGGCAACTATACGATTGGCGCTGACCACAACCGCATTATAACTTCATGTTCTCCGCACATACTCATACTGTGCACACTTGCTCAGTATTACGTCATCCGATCTCGACTCTTTCATGTCGGCGGGCCTTAGATAAAACTCATAACTTTGACCCCATATACGAGCATTAATATTTCCAATGTAAAAAAGCTGTAGGACGCCCCCCCACACCCCCTTTCTTTGTCTGCGACGCTAATACTGCCTGCGGCGCTAATAATTATTAACAATTAGATAGCAAAATAAAAATCAACGTAACTAATCTAACCACCGAAGCGCTATAGCACGTAAGAAATAGTTGAACAGGCGGTACAATATCGATCGGCTCTGACCGACTACACCGCATCGCTTCCGACGAAGTAACAGGCTCTCGCTCAGTATTACATCATCTAACCTTGATACTTTCATGTCGTCGGCCTTGGAAAAAACTCGTAACTTTTGTTCTATATGCGAAGATTAACATTTCCAATATTAAAGTTCAAGACAAAACGTCATACTTACCTATATTTTTTCTTATTGTGTCGAAATTACATAAGAGGCCAAAAGGATAAAATATTTATTCAAAAAATTGAGCCTCCTTCGATACGATAACTAAAAATTATAAAATAAAATTTCACCGTTACTCGGTTAATTGAACGTTATTACTTAATACCGATACTGACGTCGGTGCAAAAATGACGTATTTCTAACTGACCTTAAAATCGATATTAGGTGATTAGATTCAATTAACTGGGAGACGGCGAAATTTTATTTCGTAATCGTTGTAAATTGTAGATTGTTTAAGGGGCCGCTCGGCCCTAAACAGCCCTTTTTCACACCGGCCTAAAAGATCTCCTGTGAATTACCCTAATTAGTTGTTGCCCAGGACTTCCAAGCTTTTTACAAAGCTTGTGATTTTCCTCGGGGCTAATGCCCTTGTCCTCAGGCGTTAATTCCACATTTTCTAAATACTTTAGCCTAGTGCGGCCTAGTATCTTGCATTCGCAAAGAATATGTTCCGCAGTTTCTATTGCAGTATCACAGTATCTGCCCGTATCATCATCTGCCTTGCCAATGATGATATCTCAAGGGGCAATTGCCTGTGTTAAAAGGCCTGTCATCAGCCTTAAGTCAGACTTAGTTCGAGAAGCCTTGTGGCATCCTTTGTCCAAAATAAGTTATGAACTTTTCGCTTCTCTTTAGCCTGGAGTATTCCTCAAGTAGGACTCCTTGTGTTCCTTTTCCCGTTTTAGAATCTCCTCGTTTACGTGCCCCTTAGATAAGCCACAAAATGGTTCGGGCTTCAACGTCTTTTTTTGCAAGGGTGTCAGCTAATTCATTTCCTTCTGTTCTCTCATGCCCAGGCATCCACATCAAGGTAACCTTGTTTTTTGCCAGCTGCTTCAGGAATTGTCTGTATTCCCGGACAATTTTAGACTCAAAGGTGTAAGACCTGAGAGCTTTTAATGCTGCCTGGCTATCTTAGAGTATATAGTTCTTTGCTCTTCGAATGCTTTTATTTATGTATTCCTGAGCACATAGATCTGTACCATAAATGTCTGCTTGGAAGATGGTTGGGATTTTGCTAGGACTCTAGATAACCTGAAATTAGGCCCCGCGCACGCATACACCAACCCCTTCAGCCATATTTGATCCATCTGTATTGAGTGACTCTTTCTCCAACTGCAGGGCTTCGACTCTGCTCGTCTGCCGGCTCTCAATCACCACATCAGACGGACAGTCAAAGTCCCGCTTGGTTGGCATTGAGTCTGTGGGTTTGGTATTGGATTCTAATTGAATTAACTCCAGGATCCTTAACTGACCAACCGGACCGTCTGGTTTCAGAGAGAGTACCTGCTGCGGCCTTAGGGCATTAAGTGCTGCCTCCTTCCTTACGTAAAAATGTAGAAGAAGTAGGTCTAGCATTGCTTCCATAACTGCTGTAGGACATGAGCACATTGCTCCTATAATCCTCAAGCAGGCAAGGCGTTGCAATTTCTGCAACTTTGCTTGTGACACATGATGCATATGTTACCATGGGTTTCACAATCGAAAGAAAAGACCAGTAGATCATTTTCGGTTTTAGAGTTAAACGGTAAATTTTAGTGACCGTTTTAATTAAAGGCCTTATAAATTCTGTCATGTTTTAAAAATTCTTTATATCACATTCTATATCAGGTATATATTCACTACCATAACATTACACGTAACCCATAGTTAGTATATGTGGTTAATGTCGTCACTTGCACTGCCTATTAAATTCATAATTATGTATATACCTTATCAAATTTTCCTTGTTAACGAAGAAAATTAGCTGTTTGTCTGTGATAATTAATGTTATTATTAAACATCACTGTAATGAGTAATGGATCATTAATTTTAATTGTGTGAGAAATGGGAAACAGTAAGCAGTCTTCTTTTCTTTTGTGGATAATAATACAGAAATTTCAAGTAAAGTTCAGATGCATTATAAATATGTTTCTTTAAACTGAATTGTGCTTTGTAAAATACAAAAATCAATCTAGCTTCTAGTGATTACAAATCGAGGATATTTTATAAAAACTGACGCTGTTTCTGATCGCCCCACTATCATAGTTAACAACTCAGCAAACACTTTGTATTGTTTGTATAATATAGTGTTTGTAGAAACACTAATATTATGAAAGGGTCATTGCGTCGCCATTTAATACCTTTTCGGTTTGTTCTCCCAAGGTTTGATATCTGTCGAATCAGTAGGTAATTTAAAGACTGTAGTCAAACGCTGTGATTTGAGTATTTCCACATCCAATCCGACAGATAATCGCTGTTACATGTGTATAGTTCTCTATATATATTTAAGGCAAATAAAAAATGTCGGAGTCTTTGATCTTTACCGCAAAGTCAAAGGCCCCGACACTTTTTATGTGCCTTAAATGTATGTAGAGAACTATACGCGAAGTTTTCGCTGTATTTTTTGTACTTTGCTTCATGCCCCTAGCATGGTCAGATTGCGTGATCAGCTGACTCTTGCCAATCATGGCGATATACAGCTGGCCATGATTAAAACAATCACCCCTTAAGTCCACCCCACCCCAGCCTTCTTGAACAATTTACCCCGAGCCGTATTTATAGTCATAGCGAAACATGGAAACTAGGTACTTGAACTAAAAGGTATAATTAGACGGGATGAGAGAAATATGTATATAAGAAGGCTGTTTCTCTCTGGCCACAACCAATAAAAATGGTGGCTACTACTGCGTTTTTTTGAAGAGCCCTCACAGTCTCGTCGCATTGCAAATTTTGCAAGGGTTCAAATTCCTTGAGAGTATAAGGTGCTACTACTGCCCTAAAATGTGAAGAAGAGCCCTGCAAGCTATTTTTGCAGAAAAGAGCATTGTGGAGATTACAAGTGCATCAAAAAGGGCATTGGAGAATTTGAAAAAAATTTGGGAATATTCCTGGGATGATTCCAAACTTTTCTTGTCTCTGGCAAATTCTGTCCAAACTTCTCCTTTTTCGAATAAAAAAAAAACGCGAAGTTCTTATTGTTCCTCGCCGGATGACTAACAAAAAAATGTTTCGAACAAAAGTAGTCTATTTTTAGTCTGACAATCCGAATTTGCAGTAAAAAATAGGGGTTCCATTAAAAAAAAAACGAATTTGACCTTGAATAACCTTAACCATTCCACCCAAAGTCAAAGTGACATACCGCCGAACTACCCCGATCCAATTTTACAACTTTTATTTTAAACATTTTGTCGTAGAGTGCTTATTACTCGAGATATTTGAAACTTTCAAGCATTAAAGAAATTACCCGGTAGTAACGTGGGCTGATAAAAAAATATGATTACGTAATAATACATTACGAATTATCTGTAAATCCGTATAAGTATAAACGTGTCAACCCAGTTAGATTGTTATAATCATAGCATTTTAATATTCCATATCCGGATCATTTTACACCGTACAATGCGACCGTTATTAGCGGCTATTACACGGACCATCCGCTCAATTATTTTTTAAACTTCTGATTTGATTTCATATTCCATTGAGTTTTCATAATGGTTTCGGGCTGTGCGTTTTCTATGTTTCTTTGTTATATATAATGGTGCTGTTCGCATGTGACACCAGCTTGTAAGTTATGTTTATGTGGTGCCGTTTATTTTGCGTGATAAAGTAGGAAATTTTGTATTTGTTACGTTTATATTTTTATCACTTGTTGTGTTAAAATGGATTGCAAATAAGACTGCCGAGAGAGGCCCAGGGCTTCAGTAAAGTGGGCTACTACTTTTCTGGATAGAGGTCTGTTAAAATATTTTTATAAATAACATTTTGCCTACTTTGAACGTGGTACAATGATAAAAATTTCGTCAATTCCGAAAATGAGTCGATTAGGGTTCCTAAATAACATGTTTATAGGATCTAGCAATCAACAGAAAAAAAATATATATTATAAATTAAAAATCAGCAATAGTGGAGTCGGTTTAGGAAAGGGTTGGAAATTGGTTTAAGATGGATACCCTGCGGAAATTGTTTGTTATGCCGAGTATAACAAAACCTGAAAATTTCTATTTCCAAAAAGAGGTGGAACCGTGTTTTTTGGCCGACATCTTAAGGGTCAAATTTGAAGTTTTAAATTTTTTCTGAGCATTTAAACAATTAGTCAAGGAACGAAAAGGGCATCCTTTTATTCTCATAATTAAAGCAACCTCAGTTGCTCAGACTCGACCATCCTCCCCTCCTGATATAGATATACAGGGTGGGCCATTAATAATAGGCCATAGTGCAGGGTAGATTCCTTGGGCCAAAATATGAGGATATAACCAAATATGCTTTGGTAAAATGTTGCTGTGGAAAAAGATACAGGGTGCCAAAATTCAAATTATCCAAATTATGTTTTCTGTTTTTTGCAATAACTCAACAGCCTCTTGACTGTCAAAGTGTGTCGAGTTCGGTGAAGGATACATGTTTCGTGGCTCATACGGAATATCGAGATAATTCCGGATAAAGCGGCAACAAAACACCGACACTGTACTGAATTGAAGCGTGGAATAATTCTGCATTAATTGATATAAACTCTCGCGAATATGGCTATTTGATATAGTTGATATTTGATTAAATTATGTTGGTTGAATAAAGCAACACAAAATAGTGTATATAAGCAAAGCGAGAAAAGTGTACTACTTGAGTGCTTGACCGTAAAATCTATACCTGGATTCGTCCCTTCTTGAAGTGGGTGATATAAAATAAGCAACAGTCAACCAGATGTGTGAATGAAACAGATAAGTTTTTGTTTATGTAGCATTAGCATTGGTTTATTTATGTCTTTATTAAATTTTAAACAAGAATTTGAGATCAAAATTGACATTAATATTAAACATAATACATAGGTAATAAACATAACATATAGGTGATGAAATGGAAAAACTGCCCAAAATTGAAACAGATTGTTTCAAGGAAACGACATACAGGGTGAACAAACTATCCCTTCTGGCCTCTTTTCTCATAATGCGCGAAAAAAAATTGTTACCGCGAGATAGGGCCCTTCCCAGCAACTCCACCGTAGATGGATATTTACTTGTGGAACGGTTAATAAATAAAAAGAAAAAGGAATACAAATATAAAATAAAAAATAAAAGCTGTCAGATTCAGAGACAGAAGAAACAACAAATTTAGAAGAAAAATAAGGAGATGACGATAGTTGGAAACTTAAAAGAAGCATGGAAACTGAAAGGAAGCATCTCGCAAACAACTGCACCACACCTCAGCCGATGATGACAAATGGAAACCTAATAGAAGCACGGAAACTTAAAAGAAGCATCTCTCAAACACCTACACTTCCCATCCTATATTCCCACCCCATGCATGCGGCCTTCGCTGCTGATAACAAGCATGTGCAATGTCCAACCCGGCGTATGCAGCCGGTCCGGCGGTATATAAATCATTCGAAATTTGGTTACGGCACGCGGTTCGGCCGTCCGTTGGGCGTGTTCGACGAACGACCAAGCTGCGTGTTGGAACGAACCTCCATGGATGCCCGGAATCGGCAGCAATGCCAACCTTACGCTGGCAAATCAATCAATCAATAACTCAACAGCCTCTTAACTGATCTTCGCCAAATTTGCTAGAGGAACTTTTTTATTCTAAGTAACAATAATTTATGTATTAAATCACGTTAGATCATAGAGGGCGCCGCAGGACCTGTATCTGATGATCAATCTTTTTCATATATTTTTTGAACGAAACGTTGTGGTACTTCTGACCTGAAAATCTGATGAGGGCGCCATTTCCACGTATAAAAGGTACACTTGGTAGAACTTGATAACTACAACTGTTTTCGAGGAAATTGCCGTTAACCATTCGAATAATTTCCTTAAAGACATTCAAATTTAATGAAACAAAGTGTATTTATTGAAAAGTGTGCTTTGGTTACGTTTTAGTTGTACGTCATTTAATAATTTTCCAAATTTCAACCAAATTGGTTGAGATCTGATCAAAATAGTCGAAATTTTATTTTTTTCAACTTTTTTCGTACAAAAAAAAATGTCCGAAACACGGTTCCACCCCTTTTGAAAGTAGAAATTTTCAGGTTTTATTATACTGGCTATGACAAACAATTTCCGCAGGGTTTGCATCCATCTTAAAAAAATTTCCAAGCTCGCTATTTTTTTGACTAAATCGACTACATTATAAAGTTATTTACATAGAACTACCCTCTTTGTTTATATCGGGCGGTCGCTCTAAAATATTATTAATTACGAAACGACATATGAGAATAATAATCGGAATATAGTTATCACTATTATTACAAAGATAATCTGGTAACTTTTGGTTAAAAAAATATACAGAGAGGTCATCCGACAGCAATAATTCAATATTAAATAAAAGGTGCCAAATATGGATGGCTTGCGTAAATACCATGGTTAAATTATTTATTAGGATGACCACCCTGTATATTTTTCAATAAAACTATAATAAGTGTCTTCCCTGCCAATTGTGTTAACTATTTGCCAAATATTATTGCCAGCTGTCACATTTTTAGTAGCACATACACGTAGTGGAATGGAAGTATGAATAGTGGTTAAAAGATTTTCAATTTTTTTTAAATGTATTTAGAATGTCATGAAACGTGGAAATTTTAAACTTGAGCGAGAAAATTTTTTTTTATTATCTATTTCCTTTAGACGATCCACCTTGTATATTTTCCAGTGAGTCTAACCATTTCTTCGCTGTCAGTTGCGTCAACTATCTACCAAATTTGACTATTCTCCGTCAAGTAGTTCTTTAGTTAACACATCAACAGACAGACAACAGACCGACATACTGACAGAGTGAAGGAATTGAAAAACCTATATTTTCGTAATCTACTTGATCTGAAACATAAAAATCACAAGAAATATCAGAGGGTGATTTTTTCTCGAATAAAATACTTCCTTTCGGTAGGTATGCGAGGGAAATAAAAATGAAAATCTATAAATTAAGATCTCTTATAACATTTTTTACTTCGTTTTTATTATTATTTAATTATAACTTAATACATTTTGTGTCTCATTTTCAATATTTACAAGTGAATGAGCATACGGGATGTGTAACAGTATTTAAAGCTATTTGTCTAAACACTTCGGATCTAAATTGAAAAGGAAATTGTGAAAATGAAATTACAAATATTAACATAAGTAAAGGATTAATTAAGGGCCGACAAGGGAATTATGAAAATTTTACAACAATTAAGTGATAATGATTGCCCCTGCGAGAAGATTAGTAAGACATGACATTCTCTCTGAGCCATGCCTCTATACTCTCAATCATTTTTCTCTAAGTTGTTAAACCACGCATTTATCACAGTTAGCGAAATATTCGCGAACCGTTTACGAGAAGTTCTTTGTTTTATATGAATAGAGTATTCCCACTTTGAATGATATCACATTTGGATGCTTAATGGAAAAACAAAGGACACGTGTTTCTTTTAATTTTTCTCAGCCACAGAGTAGAAGCCCATAACAACAAAAGAAGAAATTATAATTTTTAATATTACGTTCCGTACATTGAATTCCGCTTGGTCGGTTTAGGTTGTCAAAGATCAGTTGTTATCACAAGTCGTGATGTAGAGTGAGCAAACAGAGGTATCACTATTATTACAAACAAAACCTGATAATTTTTGGTCAAAAAGTTACGCTATTAGCCTATCTCCATCTGCATTGTTATTGGACGCTCAACAAGAACGCATTGAGATCGGCAACAAGTTTTAACAGGTGTGCATTGAGTTGAAAGTTTGAACGTGTGGTCACATAATTTTTGTAAACTTGAGAGCAGGCCCAACCATCATTTCCCCTAAATAAGTTAAAACATCTTTGCCTGTGACGTCAAATTGCAACTCCGGGAATTCCACCTCCGTACTATGCACGTACCTTCGTACTATTATATAGACGTTTTATAACTACCAATTTAGAGTGTATTCCTTTTCAACATGCAATGGGCTTAAACGTAATACCCATAGTTACGCTATCGGCCTGTCTCTATCTGTATTGTTATTGGACGCTCGACAAGAACACACTGTGATCGGCATTCTGCAACAATTTTTAACAGGTGTGCATTGAATTGAACGTTTATCCGCACATATAAGTTTGTAAACCAATAAGTAAATCAGTCCACCAGGATCAATTGTTTTTTATACTGGGTACCGGCTAATTTTCTGACAAATTTTTTGTTTGGAATTTTATCAATAAAATAGTTTTATAAATATAAAATAGTTTTATTGCATAGCACATAAGAATATTTTGTCACTGTATTGTTTTTATATTATTCATGAATGATTTCACATAAGTTTACATTAAAGTATTATTTGTACGTAAAAGCCGTCTCTGTAATTTATCGCTGCTTTCCGATCTCTGCGTATATCTGATCGCTTCGCTTTTATCATACTACATTCCTGGTTTATTGTTATGAATATTATGAATAAAGACATTAACGTTACATTGTAATTAACATTTCTGAAATACCGATTTATTGTTAAATTAACCGGAATATTGTTTAGCGGTATAAAAATATATTAAAATATTTAACGTGGATAGTAGTAAAAAGTGACCATATTTCACGTAAAAGAGAACTAAGACCCGTTGGAATGCTAGTGATTTTTGTTTGTTCATGTGCGTACAATTAACTAGGTAAAATCTTTTGGAAAATATAATAGTCCGAGAGCCGTCCGTAAAAGGCGCAGCTCATTTCTTAAAATACGAAACCTTTAGGAAAGATAGTGTTTATCATGACCAGGCCCGGCAAGAGAAATTTTGGGCACGGTGACTTATGAATTCAAAGGCCCCTATTGCCGTCGGTTTTTGGTCTCTCCGAGTCTTCGAATGAATATAAATCCGTAATAGAAAGAAAATAAATAATATACTAATGTTTTTATTAATATTTATAAGTTTGTCAACTGTGTCAAACTTTTATGGTGTGTCCACGAATTTTCTTCAGAATAGGAAAATTTTGTAATTTCGAAGTTAGAGAAAAGTCATCTCTATCTGAAAGATATTTAGTTATCTACACATCACTATTGAATCCTCGTCGAAAGCTGGAAGAAACTTTGAAAAAATTAATTACAATATTTTTCGAATTAAGAGATAAGAGATATTTGATTCCAAAAATTATAAAAATAATGTTCACATGTCTTATGTCAGATGAACAAGTATTTTAAATTTTACTTATATTTTTTACACTACCACCTTGGCACGGACCTGGAATGACGACCAAATTTCCGATTACTGATAAGTACGCTTTCTAAAGATTAAATCAACTTTTTTCCATATATGACAAAAACTCTTTGAATCGCCTTGTATATTTATATTATGGTAAATAGCTGTAATTAGCTTTTCAGATTAAGTTTTGATTCTGCTTGCTTTAGAATAATAACAGCATATTGATGAATGTCTACTGAATCACACAGAACACTTAATGTATATCTAATATGTCCATTATCTCTCCTTCTATCCGTACGTTAGAATTTAGTTTATCTGCTATGAGTGTATCGCGTGACGTAATGTCAATTTAATTCATTTAGCTAAATTATATTGACTTGGAGGAACCGTTACAAAAAAATATTTTAAAATTCCTACTTGCACTACCGGTCATCCGTGTAGTTTTTGATCGAATTAGTTTTAAGCTGTTCCTGATATCTGTAAACACATTTACTGATTTAAAATGCATGAAATTATCAAAATAATGGCATATGTTTCGGTCTTTAACTTAACATATTAGATGAATCATTTAAAAAAAAATGCTAGTTTGCGAGATACTATAAATCTGACAATTAGTCTTCTACTTATTTCGGATATTTTCCAAAAGGGTCATAGTCAATATTTGCTTTAGTAAATGAACATGACAATACATTTAGTGCCCTGGACAATAAACGAGCTGTATATTTAGTTCTGTTTGATTTCACAAAGACTTTCGACAAATTCAATTTAAATACGTAAAAAAGTGATTTTCCGTATTGTGGCTGTGCGTGTGGTTATTAGTTAAATATGAAATCACGTCTTAACAGATTTTTACTCTTACCAGCTGCATATGTATTTTTTATTAAAAAATTTGGAATAACGTGACAACACCGCAGTGTTAGTCCAAAATCGTATATGCCTGGATAGAGAATTAAGAGTCAAATCTAAATATATGAAAAAACGTTGTGATTCCATAAAGAAAATCAATTATTAGCTTGCCACCGCTATGTGAAACACCCTGGAGATTAAAAGATAATTGTATAATATGCCATTTTTTCAAATTTCAAACTGCTGAGGAGATGTTGACCGTCCACGCACTAGCGAGTCACCCTGTATACATGTTTTTTTACCTGACATGTATATAACAAATAATATTTTGCATTTTAAGTCATGTACACCAGGAGATAAAGCGAAACAGCTCTTTTTTTTAAACACTATCACAGGTAGTATCTCTAACCTAGAAGATTTTATCGAATCCCATCTTTGTCGAGGAACAGACAGCATTAGCGTGACTCACAGTACATAGATGACAAATTTGAAGTCGAGTCAATTGCTGTGTAATTTTTCCTACACAAGGTCATTTCAAATGTATCATTTCATGTGCCGAAATAAAACACATATGTGGTAATCTAGATCTTAATATCGTCTTATAAAAAATTACTAAGATTGATGCGATAAATTATTGAACAAAAAAAAATCATGTAGCTGCATGATTATTTTGTGAGATATCACGAGATACTTGAATGTTACTCCGAATGAAATATCATTTTTTGATATTTTTTTCTATTTGCAATTCCAAAGCGAATCACATCTGACAACTTTGAACGGTAATATCTCAGTAAATTTTCGTCGTAGAACCTTTTCTTGAAGCCCATTTTAATAGACCGGTAGCACGGGAAAGATTCTGGTGAACAATTAGCTAACGTCTGCGTCTCATGGAGGCGTTTCTTAAGCACGTAAAATCGACTACTAGATATTTTTTATCATTGTCACTGGCGCAAAACAATTTTTAATAGATTTTTTATTTTGTAAAATAAATGCATAATTTTTATCAATTAGTTCACGTCTGTGATGTTAATATTAGTTTACTTTAGGGGAAAAAGTGACGGGAAACGCAATCGCAGACGTGTTGGTGGCGCACTAGTCTTTGAAATCGGCAATCGCATTTGTATCGAAAACCGGCTTTTAAAAACAATCGGTTCACGTCTGCGAAAGGCGTCACCCGTTATATAATGACTTTTTAAGTACTTGAACAGTCTCCCAGACGATTTGGCCGTGTATGTGATATTTTTAGACATTTTCGATTTTGCTATGGATTCCGGTAATTTTGTACAATAAGCTCACTTTTCACACAAATAGATATTAAAATTTATTGATGTACCGATACTTATGGACGCATTCGCAGACGTTGCACGCGTGTATAAATGTAAGTAAATAAAAAATTTATTTGTAAAAAATAACACACATTTTTTACCGATCAACTCACGTCTGCGAATAACTTGTTTATTGCTATAATGGTATAATAACGTTAAAAAAATGTTCACAGACGTTTAGCGTCCGCATAAATATTTTTAAAATTAAAATTAAGAACTTTGAAAACCATATACACAGTGGAACGATCAGTTCACGTCTGTGTGTGCAAACCGCGTTAATAATTGATTTCTGCTTACTCATTGTGAATTTTGCAGACGCCTACGACTTGCATATATTTCAATAAAATTAATGTATCAGGTGCTCACGAACGTTCCACACGTTATCATTTTAGCTAGTGTATTCTATGGGTCTTGCTTTGTCATGGAATGTATTATAATTACTGTGTATACCTATATAATTATATGAATTGTGTGTAAATACCGTCTACACTACACATTAATAGTTTGAAACATCTGTGTAGAACATATACCGAAGAATTGGTTCAATGAGAGCACCCGTTATACTCCGCCACCTCCACCGATCGTTGAAAGGTATTCTCTTGATCCGGTACTGGCGGTACAGCTCCTTCTTGGTGATGTTGTTATTTTTCCTATTAGTCCTCGAGCGTGCTAAGTTCAAACAAATTTAAATAGAGGAGACAAACTCCATAAGCGTAATGTATAAGCAGTGGGAGGCTTTTAGGCTTCTCATCCTTCTCACACGGTTCGTTCTCTCTTTGTCGCACAGTACATGAGGGGCGGCGACGATTGACGACAATTGACACTATTTCTTTGAAATCATAGCGCGCCGGGTAAGGTTGTGTGGCTTTGTAAAACAGAATGGAGAGAGAGGGTACGAGGCGTGCGACAAGGACGAAGGGCCTCTCGTCTCCAGGGCAACCAAACCACGACTCCCGCCAAATCTACGGCTTGTCTTCTCAATTTATTAAACTCTTTGGCTAGGCTACAGTAATGGCGAGTGACGATACAGTTAGTATTTTAAAGTGTTTTTTGTGTGATAATCTGGATGGTGTTAAGCCATTTTCGGTGGTAACATTGAAAAAATGTATTGATACCCTTCAAATAAGAAGAGAGCACGACCTGCAGTATAAAGAGGTGAATCTACCATCAGAACCAAATCACAGCGTCGGTTACAACTCAAGGCCATGTTATGCTGCCTTCACTGCTCTGCGAGCCGAGTACAAGCCACAGGGGAGTCCTAATATCTTGTAAGTACATACAATTTTTTACTGCAGATTTTTTAATTTGTTTGAAAAATATTATCACGGCTCGGTTTTTTGTGTCAATAACTAATACAGGTAGCTATAAATTAAAATTCAATAATTCTAAGATATTCTACAGGAAACGGTAAGTATTTCATGAGAAAAATCAATAGCCTTCCATCGAATTAGCAGCATTGCAGGAGCGTATTCGATACACAGAGGTCCAATCTACACAACGCCACTCAAATCACCCCGATCTGACTACCCCAGCATCCAGCGGTGACGCCCTAACATTTGTTTCACTTTCGATGTATATGTCCCCCTATATCTACCATTACATTCCCGATTCCTTAAACATTTCCAATGTTAAAATACTTTATTAAGAGTTGTATTTCAGTGAGACTTATTAAACAATTTTATCAACTTCTATAAAATTAAACATGTGCAAGGGGCACCATTTGCCGATTGTGTGTTATTAGTATTACATTCTGTGTTTACATGAAAGTTATTGTCGAAACGTTAATACACGCATACAAGTAAACTGACTACAATTCTCAATTAATTGATTTTAATACGTATAATTACAAACGTTTTTCAGGAAACTTAATGTTCGACTGATCTTAAGCTCCACGTACGATAAAATACTTGCAAAATAATTAAGCAAATACAAACTCTTTTTTTTTACCAACAGATGAGGACAATATAATCGCTGTGGATAAGGATGAGGAGAGCTGTGTTGAACTGGATGATGATGAGGAGGAGGCTCTTGCACTTCCTGAAGACCAATTCGATCTTAATCTCGATGATGACGACGAATGAACATAATGTTTTACTCGTGTTGAAAATAAGTTACAAATAAATGTTTATTTTTGTAATGCAGATATCTTTGGTTATTAACACCCATTGTGGCCTAATCGTTTATTTAACAAAATCCTGGCGACAACGAAAATGCTTTCAACAAGTGACGTGGGTGTTCCCGCGCCCACCCCCCCTTTTCTTTACCACATCTTCATAAGAATTGGTTTTTTCTTGCCATTATCATGGTAGTAAATAGTTAAATATTTGTTTGACCGACTATAAAATCAAACAAAAACTCTTTCTTTGAAAGTATTATTTTTAAGCGACCGCAAATAAAATTCATGCGATCGTACTCATATAAGCAACTATGCACAATATACGCATCTGCGAATAATCTCGTGGCCTAAATGTTACGTAGTTTGCATAAAAAACCATTCGCAGATGTAAACTAATTGTTCAAAAAAATATTTTTTTTTCACAAAGTAAAATCTTACAGACAAGCGTCTGGGTTTGTTCTACGCGTCTGGGAATAATTTGATACAACAGTTCGAGCTCAAAGTTTTTGATAATGCACTTCGCAGACGTTAGCCAATCGTACAAAATTATCGGAATCGGCAGCATAATCGAAAATGTATAAATATATCACATACACGTCCAAATCATCTGGGAGACTGTTCAAGTACTTAAAAAGTCATTATATAACGGGTGACGCCTTTCGCAGACGTGAACCGATTGTTTTTAAAAGCCGGTTTTCGATACAAATGCGATTGCCGATTTCAAAGACTAGTGCGGCACCTACACGTCTGCGATTGCGCTTCCCGTCACTTTTTTTCTCTAAAGTAAGCTAATATTAACATCGCAGACGTGAACTAATTGATAAAAATTATGCATTTATTTTACAAAATAAAAAATCTATTAAAAATTGTTTTGCGCCAGTGGCAATGATAAAAAATATCTAGTAGTCGATTTTGCGTGCTTAAGAAAGGTCTTCATAAGACGCAGACGTTAGCTAATTGTTCACCAGAATCTTTCCCGTGCTACCGATCTATAACGGTTGAAATATTTGGTTTATTTTTCCTGAAGCAGTCCCTGTAGCTATGTCTGCTCTGAAAAAAGTTATAAACAAAAATGTACAAAACAATTTTTTGCAGATTTGTTTATGCTTATACAGGGTGTAATCAGTTTCATGTCATTAAAAAAAACCTTTGACTTTTCCCTCTAGGGGCACTTTGAAAAAAACTGACATATTTAATATTATGGTAGACAATTATTGAGAACCACTGCTTTTCTTGGTCGATGGACTTGTACTTCCCAATTATACAACTTTTAAATTGTCATAAAAAAGTGCTCGCCGGCTCACGCGGTGTCAAGGGATCATCGACCGCCTTTGATGGACCGGCTCAACTGAACTGAGGCAAGTATAAAGAGGTAAATAATTCGTTCTCTCTTCTTGCACAATTGCAGGCAAATAATGGCCATAGAGGTTTAAACAGAGCATTTCTTTACATGTGTTTTTTAATTTGGAACAAAATATTGGATTGTTTATAATTTAGAAAATTTAAATGTGGTTTATTAACATTCGTAACATAACCCAACTAGCACCAAAGTGACAGTAACTGAGATGGGAACTTCGTATGAGTAACCATTACGTAATTGCGACTAAATTTACGACTTTGGTGTAAAAATAACTTCATTTGACAAGTCTACAGTCCCTGCCTCGTAGTTTCTACCACTAATGATTACTTTATAGTTATGCAACTTCTACGTAGCTTTCGTGGTACATGGGAACGTGGTAGTTACCAGTGGGACGACTTTCGGGTTTTCATAACTTGAAGGTGGTAAACTATAGTAGCAGCGACTAACTCGCATCACTGAAATGTGACTTCAAAGTTGCAATCATCTTCAAGTAGCTTTAATAGTTGCCGCGACGTTCTGGGAACTGTGTACGGCTACTACAAAGTGCACATCACCTCTGAAATTCACCATGAAGTAAATTTCACCATCTAGTTCCCAATGTTGACCATAGATAAAGTTAATGCAACAAACCTAACCTATATAATATGTTTGCCTAACCTAGACTAGAATTATATGCTGCTATATTATGCTATGCAACATTTTATGTTCAAAATAAGGCAACAAAATTTAATATTTCAACACAGTTTTATTACACCTACCTTTTCTTCTATGTTATCTATCATTGTAATAGCATATTATACCAACAAGGTTTATGTTTATTAAGTCGTTGATATATGGCTGCATACAAGTAAATTGCGACAGCTGATAGGTTTTTCAATGTAAAGTTAGGTAAATGATAAACAGCAAAAGCTAGGAACGCGTTCAGTCCAGACCTCAACATACGGCTAACACGTACGTTCCGAATCAATATCGGAAAAAATGTAACCATGAAATAGCAGCGGCAACTTTGAAGAGGTAATTTGTGGTAGTCACAACTTTGCTACGAATTTGAAGTGATGCTACAGTTCCATTCGCAGATTTGTAGTAAATATAACTTTAAAGTTACGTATTTGCAGTTTTCGTCACTATCGCCAAGTAGCAATTACTTTCAAGTAGCATTTCTTGGTGAAAACGACCTTAAAGTCATATTTTCTGAAATACGCCATGTTGATGGCCAAAATTATCGACGCCATTGTTATAACACATGAACCATAATTTCGCAATTGACTAACAAATTTAATTTATCGCCATTTCTTCACCAAATGAATACATAAAAAGTAGAGTTAAGTTCCGAAGAACAATAAAAAATAGGTTTCGGCATCTAATGTGTCATATTCTAGCATGACATTAGATATTTTAAAAACAATATTTTCATTAAAAAATGCAACTTTTAAAGGCGCGTAGTTAGTTTCGGACGTTTTATCATTATGTTTGTCAGTAAAGTTGCATTCGTTTTAATTGTGACCCTTAGACCATTGGAAAATAGCACAAGTTTTGCTGTTTAATATTACCTTCTGATATTCTATTAAATTTCTGAGTTAGGGAAATGAACAAGAACAAGAATCATATGTAAGAATGAAACATAAATATAATAAAATCGGTTGCAAGACAAAGAAGGGACAACATCGATTTGAAAGAGTAGGGAGTGGTAAAGTTTTCTGAAAGTTGCGGCGTCTACGCCGCCACGTCGCCGCTCCGGAGCAACAACGTCATTGGAACGTAGCCAGACAAGTTCCAGGAACGTGGCTGGAACGTTATCGTCACCAAAAAATATTCCCCATTTTGGTCATAAACACGTATTAGGAACGTTCCTATTACGTGCCTGTGACTAGTACCAAAACACTTTAAAGTGCCTACAATAGTCATTGCTACGTTCCCATGACTAATTGTGCTAGTTGGGAAATGAGTGTATTGGATTAAAAGTTTAGTACCTACCTAAATGATTCAAAATCTCTGCATCTGTATCAACACACAGTTCGGTACGTCGAATTAAGTACATACGCACTTCGTTCAACACCAAACGCTAAACTATCAACTAACGTTGCCAATAAAGGAAAATAAAATAAAAACTTGGTACAAAAGCCAAAAAGAAATACAAAAAGAACGAACAAGTAAGTTGTGTCTGTACGTAATCAAGAATTTGACAACTTGAACGGTAAGTCAATAAAATAAATCTTAACTATAAATACACAATGACGCGAAATTCAAAAATAACAAAAACAACAATCAGCGGGTTGGACGTGTGTACATAGCGAAACACCGACAGTAACTAAAATATTGCACAAGGGAGAGTTAGAGTATAGTTTTCTTCAGATCAGATCTAGATCTAAACCTACCACAATATTCCAGCAGTTCTCAAAAAATTTTTTTGAAGATTTGCGAAATTTTTGTTTATTTTTTTTTCCAAAACTATGAGCTTTAGACCCCATGTTATATAAAGTTTTTTGTTTGTCTTGTTGTTCCCTACCACCAGTTTTTTTTAATGACATGAAACTAATTACACCCTGTATTTTATGTTATAAAGAATGATTTTTTCAAGTTTGCAAAAAACAAATTCAATTTTCTACAAGAGAGTAGGCTTGTAATTTTTTCGAATTCCACTTAGCTTTTGAGTTATATTTAAGAAACCAAAAAAACACCGTTTTCACCCTGATCTCAAAAATGCACCCCTAAATATAATAGCATTTTGTGATTTTATCAATTTTAGGTGATCAACTAACGGATGAAACAATAAAAACCCATTGACGCAAACATTCCTTACTCTTTTTTTGTACATAGTCAATAGCCTAACATTCAACTAAGCATTTACCTGCAATATTCAAATATCATTATTATAAAAAGTTCATATGTTCCACCTAAAACATGCTCTCTGGTCTAAATGGTTTGACACGAAAAATATCTCTTCTTGTGTATATGTCTGCCTATCCATTGAACGTACTGATAGTGACTAAGGCCCCTTTTTATTAAACGTGTCAAAAATTGTCCGTTTTTTCGCTAAAAATGTATAAATATCTACTATTAATTAATAAACCCTACTGAACTAAGGTATGTTACTCTTAATTTAGTGTTATTGGTGTTAAGAGAAACTCGGGAAACAAGTCTTAAAGTACGACTACTCGGACGTTTACCCATTTCCAAAAATTGCGTCGCTGAGGAATTACATACTCTTAAAGCGCGACGAAAAAAAAACAAAAATTTCCAATAGCCTACGTTACATACAAGGTAAAATTTTCAGATTTTGATGGAAGCTGTCTCTCTATGAGCATACTCGGTGTATATTAGGGTGGAGCGATTTTGTATTTTTTTTAAATATTGGGCGGGGTTCAGAATCAGCGCTTTATTGTTATACAAATTTAAAAGTATAATAAACTATTTTGATATTCTAACTCTAAATACTGCCCCAACGACATTGAAATTTTCAAATTTTGCAAAAAAAATGTTTTTTTTTAATTCTATTGGGCGGGGTTCGGAATAAATGCTCTATTGTTATACAAATTTAAAAGTATAATAAACTATCTCGATATTATAACTCTAAATACCGCCCCAAGGATATTGAAATTTTCACATTTCATTTTTTTTTTATTTTAATTTTATTGAATGGGGTTTGAAATCGATGCTTTATTGTTATACAAATTTAAAAGTACATATAATAAACAACTTTTGTATTAAATCTCTAAATACCGCCCTATAACGCCGACGCTGAAATTTATAAATATCACCGAAATAACGGCATCGTACAATTTTGAATAATACAAATAACTTTACAATACGGATTGTTATTTAATTTTTAGGCTAAGAAAACATTACAGTTGGTAAAATAATAAAAACCATGAGTCATTTTAAATAATAAAAAAAAAACTGAAATTGAAAAAAATTATTAAAAATAAAGTTATTGAACACGATAGTGTATTTTTGTATTAAAAATTGGCATTATACGGCGAGCTTCAAGTTTATTTTTTATAAATCTATCTCTCCTCAAGGACCCACAGACAGCAGAAGAGGCTTCTGTCACCAATTTTACACATCTCTCAGTTGTCTGAGTGTGACAAGGCAACAGTCTGAATTTATCTAAAATGTCTTTTTCCACTAGGTCTGGCTCTTTAATTGCCTGGGAAATAATTTCCGAATCTATTAGTTTTGTTAGAGGGGGATCAGTCATATTTTTCCAATCTGTTAATTCGACATAATCTTCGGCATTAAAATTTAATATGGGTACTTCGAAAATACGGAGCGGAGCATCTCTTGATGATGTGTTTTTAATTTTCAAAATTTTGCGAAGAGCTAATTCTCTTATATGTGGTCGTTCATCTGCCAGCATGGTAAGTAAAATATTCTCAGAGTGTCAAAAGAATCCGTTTCGTTGAATGACTGGGTCTACGATCTATTTTAAATTGTCTGGTAAATATCGCGATAGTTTTATAGTGTCATGTAAATGCTTTGCACCATAAATACATACTGGTAGTGTTTTTATTTTGAACCACATAGGAGCGTATACTTTTAAAATAAATGTAGTTAAGATCACTAGATTTTCAGACGATACTTCTGATGCGACGTACAACCTAAGGATTCTATTAGCTGTCGTAAGCCACCTTGAATGGAAAATTTGTCCTGGATTTCTTTTAGACAAACTAGAGTCACAGTGTCCTTTATCAATAGCGTTACAAATTTCCATTAAATATAACTGATCTGTACTCAAATCATTTTTAGATTTTGTTATGACAGGTAAGGTGCATTTAATTGATCGAAAACCTACAATCGGTAGTTGCTCACAATTTTTAAGTGATTTTCCAATTGGTCCAGTGAAACTTTTAGGGCCAGTTGTGTATATACCCCGTGAGAAATTTGTACTATTTACAAATGGACAAAATGTACCTTAATAGGGTGTCGATGGATCAGTGAATACTAGCCCATCAGTCTTCCGGGCTGGGAGCGGTGCGTTTGGTGGCGAGCGGCAGTATAGTCAATGACCTGACATTGACTATACGACACCGACAAAATACCAATCTTTCTTTTTCCGTAGAGACATCACACGATCTTCCACTCGACGTATTTATTTAATTCTTAACGTTTGAGAAAAATCAATGTTTTTGAAGTGTTGCCTCCTTCTCCGACGAGATTATAGTCAATTTTAAGTTTAGGATTCGCCGTAGCCCATCGTGCTAAGCGGCGAGTATTTTTAAGTGGAATCCCACACGGGGCTACTTTTTTATTTTTTATGTTTTTTTTTTGCTTTTTGACAGATATTTATAAATTTTTATCATTCTTTATGATTTTTTGGCGATACGTAAGAGAGAATAGTCTTTCTAGTTCATTTTCTATTATCAAGTAGTATCGGTTAGAAGTTTGTATTTTCAGACGGGAAATCCGGGCTCGATCCATACACCCGGATTTTTTTACATTTTTGGCCATATGTTGCTCAATAACAATTTAGTATATTATGTTATTATATTGCTTTATATTATTATATTGCTTCAATGTGGAACCCCCTTCCGGACATCCTATGAGAGGCTTTGGATTTGGGGGTTGTCTACTATATATGGTGTTTATGTTATGTTATGTTATATTTATGTTATTACATATATATTACATGCGTACATATTTTTTTGATTATCGTATTTGCTTAATTAAAGAGGGATTCTCGGAGCTTCATTCAATTTCAAAATAATTTTGTTGAAATTCAATATAAAAAATTATGCAAGAACAGTTATAATTCAAATTCGGATTTTATAAATCCATAGAAGCCGAATCTACAGAAACTTGATGCATTTTTACAAAAAAAAACAGGGGATTCGTCAAAATGAAAAAAAGAAATTGAAACATTTTGTCTTTATGGTCTGATTCGACTGACTATTTGTTATTGACTAAACTGCCGCTCCTCGCCAAACGCACCGCTCCCAGCCCGGCAGTTCACTGCACCATTGACAACCTATTAAGGTACATTTTGTGGTGCTAGCTCTCGGTCTAATACTTGATATCATTCAAATGCCTTTTTTTCGCGATATTTAATA
The DNA here is from genome assembly GCA_963583905.1 of Stenurella melanura. Classification (NCBI taxonomy): domain Eukaryota; kingdom Metazoa; phylum Arthropoda; class Insecta; order Coleoptera; family Cerambycidae; genus Stenurella; species Stenurella melanura. The sequence continues at coordinate 72,167,259 of OY757309.1, forward strand.
GTGTGTAATTTTTAAAAAAATGTTTGTAGATTCATTCAATTTCAAACCCAAAAATGGCAAATTAACGAAATTAAACTAAATACGATTATTCTTAATTTTCGGTAGATCTTACGAAAATTTTTAGAAGTAACAATTGTAAGTAAATACAATTAAAGGAAAATATATTCATTTCTTAAGTTTTGGTTGATGTTACAAACATTTCCAAGAGTATCTTTTCTGCAACCCTTTTATAATGCGAAAATGTTCAGGTGTTCTCCGTACTTGTACAGAATGATTAAGAAATTACAAATAGTTAAATATTAAATAATACTGCGAAGACATTTTGAGAGAAAAATATATTTGATATATGTCAAGTACTTATGGAAAAATAGTTTCCATCAAAATTTAAACATTTTATCTTCTATGCAACATAAGATGTTTGAAACATTATTATTTTTTCTGAGAGGATGTAGTTGTAGACGCATTTTTCGAATGCAGTAAGTTGGATTCTATGGGCCCAATTATGAATTTAGGAATGACAGGTTTCTATTTGGGAATTCAATTCTGGAACAGTTGAAATTTTAACCTTTAAAACTAATTTAATAAATTTCAAAACTTTAAAATCAGTTTGTCTGTTTCAGATTACAAATTCGGTACGTCATGCCGTCTGCTCGGCTAACTCTCCGGGAGGAGGACGTCGTGCGACTGGCATTGGAGTTTCTGCACAACCGGGAGCTTCACATCTCCCAGCTGAGCCTGGAACGGGAAACGGGCGTCATCAACGGCAACTACTCCGACGATGTGCTCTTCCTGCGCCAGCTCATCCTAGACGGACAATGGGACGACGTCCTCGAATTCATCCAGCCACTGGAAGCCCTCAAATCTTTCGAAATGCGCAAATTCAGCTACACCATCCTCAAGCACAAATACATAGAGCTGCTATGCATCAAATCCGAGGCCAACGTACAGGGTAGCAGCGTGGACAACGCAGTGGAAGAAGTAGTAAAGGTTCTAAACGAGTTAGAGAAATATTCCCCGACGAAAGAAGACTATTCCACGATGTGTCTGTTGTTGACTTTGCCGCGACTCACCGATCATATGCAATATAAAGACTGGAATCCGAGCAACGCGCGCGTGCAGTGCTTCCGCGAAGTGTATCCGCTCGTGGCCGAATTCCTTCCGGGCGACAAGAAATCGACAGACGCCAACGCGAACACCTGCGCGAAAAACGACAGACTCATCCAGCTCATAATAAAGGGCATCTTGTACGAATCCTGCGTGAATTATTGCCAAGCCAAAGCCACCGGGTCCTCCGAGTCGCATTCTCAGGAGATGAGCTTCAGTAGACTGCTAGATGGTAGTGTGGGCTTCAGTGATTCCGACCTTAGTCTGTTATCGTGGTTACAGAGTGTGCCGCCGGAGACGTTTTCCGTACCTTTCGAACAACGGACTCTCAACGTGGACGTGGAGAGACTGGAGAGGCCATCGCTGGAGACCTCGTGGACTGAACACATGTTAGTGACTCCCATCAAGCCAAAGACTTTCCCCCACTCGGCTATGCCGTTCACGAGGCCGCGATCCGCGGCCGATATCATGACGAGGTCGTTGATGCCGGTGTTGGACGGGTTGCCGTACGGCCTGGCGCAGAGCGGGACCGCTATTCACAATGGAAATCCGAGGCTGATGGCGCTTAGTACCGGTGACATAAGCTTGAATGGGCCGATGTCTAGGAGTAGTTTCGCTAGTTTTCATTTAACAGGTAGGAAGGAACAATATGTAGAATGTTAAGCTATCGTATGCCAAAAGTTCAGATATCTCAATATGAAAAAAAAAACAGTTCGTTTGTTTCTTACGATTTTTAAAGATATAACATAAATCATTAAACGTATGAACTTTACCATAAAATTGCTGACAGGAAAATGAGCAACAAAGCAATTTTCCTAATTTTATCAAAAGCTTCCGTGCAATTTAGGTGACCTATACACGCTATGGATTAAATCTTCAGCACAAGGTCCTCTACACGGTTCAAATCAGGATTTTGAAATAATTTAAGTAGATGCATACTAATTTTCAGAGTATTAAGTACCTAGTGAAATATAAAATTTATCCGAGTATCTTTCTATGTTTTAATATACGAACAACAGATGATGTGCACTGTTGGTTGCATAATGTAACATAACTAATATGTGCTCTGTTTATTGAAATTGGCAATGATAGTTGCGAGTCTATTGAAACTTTTTTTGGACACGAGGTAAGTATCTAAATTAGTTCCAAACAATGTACTTAAGTCATAGAGTGTCCTATATGTTTAGTACTAGAATAAAACATTAAATACATTGTCAATTACAAGAGCGTCAGACTTTTCATGTCTGCTTTGTTTTTTGTCAGGCTAATAATTATCCATATAGGTGGAGAGCAGGCTGTATAGATTTCCTATGAATAAGATACATGAAGATCTTTACGTGAGTGAGTAAGTACTACCACAGACATACAGGGAGCCACTTTTTATTTTTGCAAATTTTGCCTGCGTCATGGAATTCTGACGTCACTTCCCGTCACGATTTTTTGTGACATCTAATACATGAAGAAAACTTACGTCAAAATGTAGGTTTTGAGGTATACAATGAGATTGTAGTGGGCTGCCAGGCTTAATTTGCCCGGAACCCTGAGACACCCTCGATTAAAGTATTCTTTTTTCTGTTTTCTTAAGTCATTGAATACATGAATTATAATTTTTTAAGTTAAAGTATAAGCCTTCTAGTTATTAAAAAAATAGGCTCCCTCTTCTTATTTGCCCGCATACTCTCATTTTGACGTCACTTCCGGTAAAGTCCATGGCGCGGGCAAAATTTGTAAAATTGAAAAGTGGCTCCCTGTATGTCTGTGGCAGTACTTACTCACTCATACAAAATTATTCATGTATCTTATTCATAGGAAATCTATACAGCGGGCTCTCTACCAATAAACAAAGACGCACTATGCGTGAGGGTCCATGATATTAGGGGGCCTTGATCAACTTCAGTAAACAGATCTGTTGTATATTATTCAACTTTCAACTGATAAATAAACCTATTAACATTCTCAAATATTTTGGGTCCCTACCTGTAATTTCTTTTGAAAGTAACTGCTTTTTTTAATACAACGATTTTATTAGGAAAATCGTGAAGATCTCTAGATACGGACACATATAAATCCCATATGCGACACTCCTTTGATCTAGCAGAAATGCCCACGATGACCTCGGACTTTTACTGTGGATTTGACAGGTCAAGATTAAATACGCTCGGGATGATTCGGATAATCCGAATCGGAATTTTAGTACCCGACTGAAGTAGGTAATAGAGGATGTTAATCGTAGAATTATAATATCTGCATCATACAATACATTTACCTACATCGCATAATTCCTTACATTACCTATTTGTATCATTTGTAACGCTTGTTTTAAAATAATAGTGAAATTTGTGCGTCTTACGAAAATTCAATCTTTTATTGCAGCTAAACTGTTTATGCGTATGAGTCTCGGCTCTTTAACCTGGATATATCTCTGCTAGTGTTGCACAAAATATCTTTGTCCTTTTTAGTGTCGCATATGGGATGTATATGTGATACAGCTATACTTCTGATGTTGCGGTCATGTTGAGACGCCAGCTGCTACTGCTATTAATCGAAAATTTATATTTTTAAAGTCCAACTGAAAACTTAAAATATAAGTTTCAGAAGCCGCTCACATTTCAGGATAACCCTTTTGTTTTCGCAGGTATAAAAAACAACAAACTGATGAACACATCAGTTGACAGACTCTTCGAGAATGAGGGCGAAGTTTTCTTGAGCAACACCTATGCGGAATTCCAACAATTACCATCCATCCAGGAACAAACGAGTACGCCAAAACTCCACGCCAATACTCTGCCAAATACTCACGCAAAAAGTCCAGAAAGAAAGGTGTCAAATGCTTCCACCCCAGAACATAGGGGTAGGGAGAGTCCTGCGTCCTTAGGAACTGCACGGTGAGTTTTCATATATATTTTTTTGTGTGCGGAGGCAGCCATCCATTGACAGATAGTTTCTTAGTGTAAAATTGTCGCACCGTATGCAAATAACCATTGCAATGTTTTAATTCTTATTTTTCACTATTTTTCTTCTACATTTTTAGTGGAGTAAAACTAAAATTTCAAGGGAACTGTCTTTCTTACTTTTTATTGGGTATTTTGCCACTGAAAAATATTTAAAAATTTTAATGAAAAAACCTCTGCGCCAAACGGATCAGACAGAGGTTGGTTCTAAAAATAAACAAATAAACAATTACAGACAATATCTGGAACTGTCTTACTATAGCAATTTTTTTGCTGGAACTTATTGAAAACATTTCAAGAAGTGTAGTAAAAGGTTTGAGATTAAATCAGTATGGTTGATGTTTACACAAAAGAATATTCAGAATCCTGTTCCTTCCCAGTTTTTCTTAAATATTTCTGATTGTATAACCCGCATCGCAATAAAAAAAGAGACACAAATCATTCACAATGAATTTGCGAAGAATACTAGATTTGTCCGTAACTTTTTGGTCAATATGGCAAGTCGTAGAACATAAACACATTTTAGAAAGGCCATTTTGAAAGAATTGATGATGGCTTGAACAATAATGCCATATTCTAACAAAACTTTAGAAAAATGTACCCCTTGTGGAGTTAAACCACTAAGCCAAGTTTCAGGTTAAAAGATAACTCCTAAAAATCATCTGCAAAGCCAAAAATCGAATCGTCAATAGTTTAGGGGCATCAATTTGTATGGCAGATTAAAGTTGTTCCTATGTGCTTTGGGTGGTAAACAAAAATAAATTTTAAATTTTAAACGCCAATTTAATTCAATTCTATTTTCTTTTTTCTAAACAAATCAATTTTACTCATCAATATTTTACTCAAAAACAAAAATTATTGGTATGCAGGGTGCCCCAAATTGCTTGACTTTGGCTGGTTTTCCTATTTTCAGACCAAGTAGGGAAAAACTGACGTATGAGTCTAGAGCTCGATTTTTGTGAAACGCCGATTGGTGAAAACCGCATTTCGATATCTCTAACCGTTTCCGAGATATCGGCAAAAATTGACATTTGGCAGATTCCGAAAAATTGTCATAACTTTTATCTGTGAATATTTTTTCAAACGGTAAAAACTTTCTAGAGGCACTTTTTGACGTAGAATAAGATGCATTTGTCAAAAAAAATATATCGCTTTTCAATTGTTCGATATCAAAGCTAACTTTGTTATTTCAAATGGAAACCATAGTTGGCTTTGACTTTAGAAAATAGGGAAAAAAAATAAGCTTTCCAAAAATATATATATCAAGATATGTCTAGTCATCCTTGCTGCCAATATAACACATTTCTCTTTAAAAATGACATTTTAGCAGAGTTGGCCATGGAAAACAAGAGTTTCAGTTATTCAAATGAAAACAATAGTTTTTCTATTAAATTTATTAATTAAACATATTTCATTAAATAGGTAACAAATCTTTAACGATTGAAGTATCACAAATAGTGTTCAAATTGTCTACCATTTTGGTCGATGCACAATTGACATATCTTCTTTACTGATCTCTCGTCATTTAAGAGTTGTAAAGGTGTTATCCCAGCGATTGTATTTCTCACTCGTTGCTCTAAATCATGACGCTGGTATGGTTTTAAATATCTGGTCTTTGACGAAACCCCAAATAAAAAGTCCAAAGGACTTAGATCCGGAGATCTTGCAGGCCATGGTATGGGCCCCCTTGTTCCCATCCACCGATCCTCGAACATTTGATTTAGTTTGTTCCTTGTAACCGCTGCGTTATGGGCTGGTGCGCCATCTTGTTGATAAAACTTTAGTACCAAATCGGCATGGGGCAAGTCTTCTAAATATGGTTGAACAATGTTTTCCAAAATATTAACGTACCGTTGGGCGTTAAGGTTTTCATCATAAATAAAAGGTCCAATCATTCGTTGCCCCACTATTCCAATCCAAATATTGAAACCAAATCGTCCTTGCATATTTCTAGATTGGAAAACATGCTCATTATGGTCCGACCAACGATGCCGATTATTTCGATTAAATATTCCGTTGCTTGTTACTCTTTCTTCGTCGGTCCAAATGACATTTCGGTGAAAATTTTCATTTCCATTGCATTTTCTGATGAACCAGTTGCAGAAATTAATCCTGCGTTCTTGATCACCAGCGAATATTTGATGAGTGAGTCTGATTTTATAAGGTTTATATTTATATTTCTTGAGAATTCTCTGGCTACGGCTTTTGCTCACACCCTTAGTTACAGTTATTCCTCTGGTAGAAATTTCAGGATTTTCTAAAACCGCTCCAATTACTTCTGCCTCCACCTCGTCTCTACCTTCAATAGCATACTGTTTAGGTCTGGGCTTGACAAATGATCCATAATTCATCAAAGCATTTTCCAATCTAGGAAATATTTGTTCGCTTGGCTGCTGGCGTTCAGGGTAACGTTCGAAATATAGATTTAATGCATCTTCGGAATTTCGGCCTGATTCAATATAGCATATAAACATCTGGCATTTTTCAAAGTTTTCATACATTTTGGAATAAAGCAGAGAGATTATAACAGACGTCAACTTTAACACTTATTTTATTTACTGTCAAACTAACTTTTAGATATGCAAAGCAACTGTTTTTCTGTGGCCAACTGGGTTAAAATGTTAAGTGTTAAAAAAATGTCATTTTTAAAGAGAAATGTGTTATATTGGCAGCAAGGATGACTAGACATATCTTGACATATATATTTTTGGAAAGCTTATTTTTTTTCCTATTTTCTAAAGTCAAAGCCAACTATGGTTTCCGTTTGAAATAACAAAGTTAGCTTTGATATCGAACAATTGAAAAGCGATATATTTTTTTTGACAAATGCATCTTATTCTACGTCAAAAAGTTCATGTACAAAGTTTTTACCGTTTGAAAAAATATTCACAAATAAAAAAGTTATGACAGTTTTTCGGAATCTGCCAAATGTCAATTTTTGCCGATATCTCGGAAACGGTTAGAGATATCAAAATGCGGTTTTCACCAATCGGCGTTTCACAAAAATCGAGCTCTAGACTCATACGTCAGTTTTTCTCTACCTGGTCTGAAAATAGGAAAACCAGCCAAAATCAAGCAATTTGGGGCACCCTGTGTATTAAAAGTACATAATAGTACGGCAGCCCGTTACCAAAAACCCCTATCAAAGCAGCGAGATTTATTTCTAAGACACTTTTTCATGTGACCAAAGGTCCAAAAACGACACTGGCGTCTGACAAACAACTTTCCATCGTGTTCTGTTGGCCGCAGCTGCCCGAAATCGAATGGAGTCGCTTATATACACTGAATAACAATCAACTCCATAGCAAGCATGCAATGACCTTCCCAATTACAACTTTTGTAAATAGTCCATTGAAATGTTACAAAATATTGGCCGAACCTTGCGTTTTGGGTATGACAAGATTTTTTCTTTTTATGTGTATGGGGGGGGGGGTCAGTGTGAGTATAAAACTCGGTTTTCTGGGTTGAAAGCCTTCCCATTTGACCGCCATCTTGAAAAAGGGGGGCGTGAATAGTTTTTCCGCGATGTCTTGAGGACCGTAAGTCTCACAAAACTTTTTTTGTAGAGAATTGTATTCTCCACAATTCTAGTCTTACCGTAAAATTGATCATGGAAAAGTTATAATTAAAAATAGACTAAATTTTTTAAGAAAAATATCATTTAAGGGTTATAACTTTAGGGTTATAACATATCATATGAAACCTATTCTTTATAGGATTTTGCACACAGCGGAAGAAAACTATCTATGAGAACTAAGAGAAAAACTGTATGTAAAAATATTAATTAAATTTCTTTTCATTATTTCGATAACCTGACTTCTGCTTATGCTAGCAAATCAAAATTCTAAAATAAATTTGTCCCAATTTCTTATTCGACATTCTTATTATAACACTAGCATCCAACGGTAAAGCAGATTAAACTAGTATCTACATGATATTGCCTTGGTTTTGCATGAAACATCGTTATGAATGGCTTTGTGCCTTTCTGATGAGCTCAGAATAAGGGCGAAAAACGTTTCAAGGGCTGAGCATTTCCAAGAAACTGAATGACAGATTTTATGAAAATGTAATCCATTAGAATGAAAAAATTTTTAAGAGAAGGTAGGGAAATAAATAAATTCATTTTAGACCTTTGTTCTCATTTTTAACTGAATCTTCATACTGTAGGGGGTCATGTAGATACTAGTTTAATCTGCCTAGCCGTTGGGGACTATGTTGGATGCTAGTGTTGTACTGAAAATGTCAAATAAGAAATTGGACAAATTTATTTTAGGATTTTGATTTGCTAGCATAACCAGAAGTCAGATTATTGAAAGAATGCAAAGATTTCATTAATATTTTTACATATAGTTTTTCTTTTAGTTCTCATAGTTTTCTTCCGCTGTTTGCAAAATCCAATAAAGAATATGTTTCATTACTATAAGCAAACAAATAATAAATAATTCATTTTTAAACTCATCATATGTTTCTTGTATACAATTTTACTGCGAACCATTTTCTCTATTAATATTTTAAATTTCTCTTCTTTGGAGAGGTGTTAGGACGCTGCAAATGAATCAAGTGCATCAAAAAGGACATTGGACAATTCTGAAAAAATTTGAGTTCATATCTGGGATGATTTCAAACTCTTTTTGCCTCTTGCAATTATTGTTCAAACCTCTTCTTTTTCGAGTAAACAAATCGCACAATTCTAAAATTTTGTTTCTTCCTCGCCAGATAATTTAACAAAATGACAATTTCCAGAAAAATGTTTCTAACAACAGTAGCCTATTTTTGTCAGACAGTCCGAATTTGCAAAGAAAATAGGGGTTCCCATAAAAAAAACAATTTTTCTTGAATAACCTTAACCTTTCTACCCAAAATCAAAATGACATATACCGCCGGATTACGCCCATCCAATTCTACAACTTTTGTTTGTTTTCGTAGGCTGCTTATTACTCGAGATATTTGAGAGTTTCAGGTTAAAATAGTCACCCCGGTAATTTTTTCAACCTGAAACTTTCATATATCTCGAGTAATAAGCACTCTACGAAAAAATATTTCAAACAAAAGTTGTAGAATTGGATGGGGGTACTTCGGTGGTATATGTCACTTTGAATTTGGGTGGAAGTGTAAAGGTCATTCAAGGACAATTTCGGTTTTTTAAATGGGAACCCCTATATTTTATTGAAAATTTGGATTGTCTGACTAATAATAGACTACTTTCGAAACATTATTTCTGAAAATGTCGTTTTTTAAAATTATCTGGCGAGGAAAAATCAAAATCTTAGAAGTTTGCGATTTTCTTACTCGAAAAAGAAGAGGTTTGGACAAGAAATACAAGAGGCAAAAAGTGTTTGGAATCATTCCAGGAATGTAATGAAATTTTTTCAGAATTGTCCAATGCCATTTTTGATGCACTTGATCGATTTGCAGTGTCCTAACACCTCTCCAAAGAGGAGAAATTTAAAAAATGAGTAGAGAAATTGTTCGAAATAAAATGGTATATAAGAAACATCTGATGTGCATTTTCAATAAAATCAATAGAAAGAAAGTTATAACCCTTAAATATTTTTCTTGAAAATTTAGTCTATTTTTAATTATAACTTTTTCATTTTCAATTTTGCGGCAAGAAGTATCTAGACCAAGATTGTAGAGTCCTCTAATCTAATTGATAATTATTACATTTTCAGATCTTCAAGAAGAGATTCTCTTAATGAAAGGCCCACGGCCGCCCAAAATATCGTCTTATCGGCCCCCGTAGAGTCAGTTCCAAACCTAGACCAAAGCTTTTCCGGAGAGCTGGTTAAGGAATTCCAAAAAACTAAGCAGAAATTACAGGAAGCCCTGGCCTTGCGGGAGCGGGAACGCGAAGAACTAATCAAACAGATCAACAACGAGAACAGCAAATACGTGGAGGAATGGTAAGTGTTTTTGTTAAGTACTTGTTTGATTAAGATTTGGTTGGAATGTGGCACAGTTTACTCATGCTCTTGAGATTATAGACAGTACAGGTATCTATTTTATTTTTACATTGTCTGAAGTTGATAAAATAGTTATAGGTGGTAAACATATGGCGATCCTGCAGAAACGCATTTACGTAAAATTCGCCAACCATATTAGTATCATCTGGAGATATTTTAAACGAAATAATGTGAAAAAAATCTTTAATTTTAGATATTCTAATATTATCTTTATTCTGTTTAGCTATGCCTAATAAATTTGCTGATAGTAAGTAATAATCGATTTAATCCTAATAGTAAAAGAGCCAGCGGGCAACTATCTGACACACTTGTAACAGCTAGAGACATGACTAATTCTTTGCATTAGAGCATGATGACCGACAAGAAAAGTGATATGAGAATTTTTATTAGTGGTGGAAGCTTAATTACTTCCACATCCACGTAGTGGATTGGAAGTATAGTAATCGCAAAAAAAATTTCATAAATTTTTATTCGTGAAATAGGTTTAGAATGTCATGAAACGTCGAGATTTTAAATTTGAGCGAAAAAAAATTTTCTGTCTCTCTGTCGGTCTGTCTGTAACTTTTTTTGTCCGCACGCTTTCTCCGGAACGGTTTAAGATATTGACCTGAAATTTTGTACACGTATATATTATAACGAGATCTGGAACTGGATTGTTTTTTGAGGAAATCCGGTGAAGGGTTGGGGGTTAAATAGGGGTAAATAGGGGGAAATAAGTAAAGCAAGCTTGTAAGAGTACAGAAACTTGAAATTCGGTGTATGTACTAGAAGTAAAGGCCTCAGATTTTTTTATAATATTTTTCAACCCCCCACCACCCCTACCCCATTAAAGGGGTTGATAAAATAAAGTTGAGATATTCATTTGAAATTTCGTACACGTATGTATTATAACGATGTCTAGAATTAGATTATATTTTGGGATGATTCCGTTGAAGGGTTGGGGGTTAATTTGGAGTAAATAGAGGAATATAAGTAAAACAAGTTGGTAAGAGTACAGAAACTTGAAATTCGGTGTATGTACTAGAAGCCAAAGCGTCAGATTTTTTAATAATATTTTTCAACCCCCACCACCCCTACTCTAATTTGAAAAGGGTTGATAAAATAAAATTGAGATATTCATTTGAAATTTTCTACACGTGTGTATTATAACGACATCTGGAACTAGATTATATTTTGAGATAATTCCGTTGAAGGGTTGGGGGTTAAATAGGGGTAAATAGGGGAAAATAAATAAAGCAAGCTGGTAAGACTACAGAAACTTGAAATTCGGTGTATGTACCAGAAGCCAAGGTCTCAGATTATTTATAATATTTTTCAACCCCCTACTTCATTATTAAAAGGGTTGATAAAATAAAATCGAGATATTAATTTGAAATTTGGTACACGTATGAATTATAACGACATCTGGAACAAGATTATACTTTGAGATGATTCCGTTGAAGGGTTGGGGGTTATTTAGGGGTCAATAGAGGGAAATAAGTAAAGCAAGCTGGTATGAGTACAGAAACTTGAAATTCGGTGTATGTACAAGAAGTTAAGGCCTCAGATTTTTTTATAATATTTTTCAAAACCCCCCCACCACCCCTACTCCATTAATGGAGTTGACAAAATAAAGTTGAGATATTCATTTGAAATTTCGTACACGTATGTATTATAACGACGTCTGGAATTAGTTTATATTTTGAGATGATTCCGTTGAAGGGTTGGGGGTTAATTTGGGGTAAATAGAGGAATATAAGTAAAACGTTGGTAAGACTACAGAAACTTGAAATTCGGTACTAGAAGCCACAGCGTCAGATTTTCTTATAATATTTTTCAACCCAACCACCCCTACTCCAATATGAAAAGGGTTGATAAAATAAAATTGAGATATTCATTTGAAATTTGGTACACGTATGTATTATAACGACGTCTGAAACTAGATCATAATTTGAGATGATGCCGTTGAAGGGTTGGGGGTTAAATAGGGGCAAATAGGGGAAAATAAGTAAAGCAAGCTGGTAAGACTACAGAAATTTGGGATTCGGTGTATATACTAGAAACCAAGGCCTCAGATTTCCTTCTAATATTTTTCAAACTCTACCACCTCCGCTTCATTATTAATTGATAACATCAAATTGAGATATTCACTTGAAAGTTAGTACACGTATGTATTGTAGTGACATCTGATTGAGATGACTCCATTGAGGTGGTAGGTTGTAAATAGTGGAAAATAAGTACGGTAAACTAGAAACTTCATTTTTAACGTATATGGTAGAAACCAACTCCTCAAACTTTTCTATGACATCTACCCCAAATATTATTAAAACTCTATGACCAATAATTTCCACACACTAGAGTGCAAATATAGTCAATTTGCTAGCATAACCAGAATTCAGGTTATCGAAAGAATGCAAAGATTTCATTAATATTTCTACACAAAGTTTTTCTTTTAGTTATAGATAGTTATTTTTTCTGCTGTTTGCAAAATCCTATAAAGAATGTTTCAATATAGTCAAGATGTTTCCTTTAAAGTGACTTGGACGAATAATCTGGATGTGGAAGTAGTGATTTCTTAGACAGCGGTTTTTATAAATGCAATTAATGATTGAAAAGTAACCGCGATGTGTGTCGGCCTCTGGACCTTTACTAACCGGGATGTATGTCGATCGTATTTTTGTAATAATTAAGCGGTAGTTAATCGATAACAAAAAAAATAAGCTTGATACTTCTTTGCCCAGCGACATAGCTTGTAGGTTTAGAATAGCTTGCACTGGATCTCCACCAACCACCAGGATGTTATGCAATTGTATTAACCGTATTAATAATTGATAAAAAAAATTTGCTTGATGATGCAACAGATCTAAAATACATTTTGACGTATTTAAATAAATACATTTCTCATATCACTTTCTTTGTCTGCCATGCTCAAAGGGACAGAATTAATAATATTTCTTGCGCTTACAAATGTGCATTGCATGCCTAGTCGAGGAAATGAAGCAGGAAAAGGGCCTCAACCCCAATATGAGACTCCGCCCCATCTGATTTTCATGTGAGATGGTGCAAAATGTTCCTAAAGATGTATAGAACAAAGTCAGGGTCATGGAAACTGGTGCTTTTTCGATTTCCGGTCGTAAACCGGGACAGAAGTTCGCTATTTCCTGTCACCAACAAATTTTCTATAAGTTGAAAAACAACCATTAGATTTTATATTTTGGACAATTATAAGCATTTTTTGACTCTTGACATTTTTTACCTAACCTCGCCCTTCTCGAGATATAGGCATTTAAAAATTAAAACAACGTATTTTAATATAAGCTCTTTTTTTTTCAAAAAACTAGTATTTACGATTATTTATGGGCGTTTATTATGGATTAAAACATGTGGACTTTATATGTGAAACAATTCTAAGAATTTTTTGCCTCTTGACATATTTTACCTAACCTCACCCCTTCGCTAGATACAGTGTGACCCATTTAAAATGGAAACACCTTTATAGCTTTTTTTTATTTTTTATCCGATTTGAACCAAATTTCACCAAAATATAGAACAAATTAGGATGTACTTATGGTAAAAAAACATTCGGCTCCTACAAATTCAAAGCCACCTACGGTACCAAAATAAATGGAAAAAATAAAAACATGTCATTTTTTTATCGGAAAATTTTATTAATGAAAGTTGTTCAGAATTGTCCAAAAACCTAGTGTCCAAAATTTCAGTTATATTAAAAAATATTGAATTTTGTTTTTGAAGGCCAAAATATCGACAAAATAAATAAAAAATCGGTAAAGGTATTTACACAGAACTTCCCTCGTTATTTGTGCATGACAGTCACTCTAAAAAATTAATAATTACGAAATGACATTGAGAATAATAATCGGAATATAGTTATTGCTATTATTACAAAGAAAACTTGATAAGTTTTGGTCAAAAATTATACAGATTGCTCATCCAACAGCAAAAGTTCAATACTAAATAGCAGGTGCCACATATGGCAGGCTTGCGCAAATACCTTTACAAATGTCCACCATGACTTAATTATTTCTTGGGATGACCACCCTGTACATTTTTCAATAAAAGTATAATAGGTGCATATGCCAGATATTATTGCCATCTGTCACATTTTCAATCCAACATTCACGCAATGGAGTGGAAGTATAGTGGTGGTTAAAAAATTTCATTTTTTTTTTAAATTTTCAAAAGATGGTAAAATAATTTTCAAAATTTTTTCTTCTCAAATAGGTTTAAAATGTCAAACGTAGAAATTTTAAATTTGAGCAAAAAGGAAAGTTTCCTTCTATTCTATAGTAGTGCTAAAAAAGTTTAAAAATTAAAAATTATGTATTTTTTAAAATAGGTTTAGAAATTAGAATGCTATGAAACGTGAAAATTTTAAATTTGAGCAAATAAAAAAAAATTCGATCTATTTTAGTGGTAAAAACTTTTTGAAAAATGTTGGTGAAAAAAATTTTCAAAATATTTTTTTCTGAATACCTAGGTTTAGAATGTCATGAAACGTGAAACTTTTAAATTTGAGCATTCTAGTGTTAAATTTTTTTCCAAACTGGTAACAAAATGTTGCAAAATTTTTTTTCCGAACTTGGTTTGGAATATTTTCGTCTGTTTTCGTCTGTTCTATAGTAGTGATACATAAATGGATTAAAAATATTTTCAAATTTTTTTAAAAATTGTTCAAAAACATTTTTAAATTTGTTTGAATAGTTTTAGAATGCCATGGAAACGTGGATGGTTAAAATCTGAACAAAGAAAAAAAATTCTATCTTAGTGGTAAGATTTTTTTTAAATAGTAAAAAAAAATACTAATTTTTCTTTTAAATAGATTTAAAACGCTATGAAAGGTGGAAACTTGAAATTTGAAGAAATAAAAAAAAATCCATCTATTTCAGTGGTAGGTAAACAAATTTTCAAAAATGGTAAAAAAAAAAATTCAAAATTTTTTTTTTTTTAATCAGGCTTAGAATACCATGAAACGTGGAAATTTTAAATTTGAAGAAAGAAAAAAAAATTATTTCATTTTAGTAGTAAAAATTTTTTCAAAAATATTGGTGAAAAAAATGTTCAAAATTTTTTTTCCTGAAATAGGTCAAGCATGTCATGAAACGTAGACATTTTAAATTTGAGCAAAAAAAATTTTTTTTCATCTTGGTAAAAATTTTTTCAAAAATGTTGGTGAAAAAAATTTTCAAAATTTTTTTTTTCTGAAATAGGTTTAGCACGTCATGAAACGTGGAAATTTTAAATTTGAGCAAAAAAAAATGTTTTCACTATTTATTCCGTTTAGACGGTCCACCCTGTATATTTTCCAGTGAAATTTCTACCATTTCTTCGCTGACAGTAGCGTCAACTACCTACCAAATTTGACTGCTCTTTGTCAAGTAGTTTTTTAGTAAATGCACCAACAGACAGACAGACAGACTGTCGGAATTGAAAAACCTATATTTTCGTAATCTACGTGTTCTGAAACGTCAGAATCCGAAAAAATCTCGGAGGGTGATTTTTTCTCGAATGCAATACTTCCCTTCGGTATGCGAGGGAAGTAAAAATACAAATCACTTGACAACTACCTGACGGCATATGTTTAATTTCAAATAAAATTGTCATAGCACAATTTTCTGAAGAAAAAAAAAACAATTAAAATTGTATTTTCGGACTGGGACATTGTTTTAAACAAAATTTCAATAGTCTTTAATGTTGCTGAAATTTTGCACTATAAGTGTTTGAACAATTCTGAAGAACTTTCATTAATAAAGTTTTTCGATAAAAAAATGCCTCATGATTTCTTTATGTTCTCCATTTATTTTGGTACCGCAGGTGGCTTTGCATTTGTAAGACGCGAATGTTTTTTTAGCCACAAGTAGATCCTAATTTGTTCTATCTTTTGGTAAAATTTGGTTGAAGTCGGACAAAAAATAAAAAAGGTATAAAGGTGTTTCCATTTTAAATGGGTCACACTGTATAAGCGTTAAAAATCTTAAATCTCGCTAAGGGTGGGGTTCGGTAAAAAATGCTAAGAGTAAAAACATGCTTAGAATTGATCAAAATATACAGTCCAATGTTCTAATTGATAATAATCAAAGACCAATGAAAATCGTAAATACAAGTTTTTAGACAAAAAAAGCTTATATATGCGTCTTCTTTATTTTTAAATGCCTATATCTCGAGAAGGGTGAGGTTAGGTAAAAATGTTAAGAGTCAAGAAATGCTTAGAATTGTCCAAACTATATAGTACGCATATTTTAGTTCATATTAAACGCCCATAAATAATCGTAAATACTAGTTTTTTGAAAAAAAAAGAGGTGCGCCCAAAATACTGGTTTCTTGAAAAAAATGCCTATACCGGGTGGCCACGAGTTAATGTACGCCCCCAATATTTTGGTTGTTTTTGTATTTAAAAATTTGATTTTTGGTACAAATAAATAAGACAATAATAGGCTACTTTTAGACTAACAGCAATGAAAATATCGTGACATCAACATTTTTTTTCTTAAATGTAATGACTATATTTTTTTTATGGTTTCTCATTAAGCATAAATTTCAGTTTTTTCAGATGTAAAAAATTCCAAAAAATAAGTGAGATACGAACAATTTTTTAAATTTTTTCAAAATGGGCGCGTCAGATGAATGCGATGCAAGAAAATTACTAAGTAGGCTATGGACATTATTAGTAAGGTTGTAGACCTGTCTGAAAAGCAGAAAATAGTTGTTTGAATTACTGATAGGTACCAGTATTTTTAGTTTAAAAAAAAAACGGAATTTCATTTTCTTTTCCGTAGGGGTCCTATGGATTTTTTTTTTAATGGAACTGTGCTATTTCTTTCATTAATCAGAAATAATGATTCATAAACTATAATTTTTTTGCCATTAATCATTTCTTAACGATATCCTTCGTAATAATAGAAGTATTTTTAAAAGGTAAACACAAATTAAACAAGAAATAATTTTAATAGGTACTTATAACGTTACAACCATGAATAAATTACCAAGAATAACAAAATTATTAAAACCTAAATTATAATAAACCAGTATAAAAATTGTTCAAACTGTTCACCGTTATGATTAATACACAGAGTAGCGCGACTTATCGTTGCACATCTAACATTCTGTAATTGTTGAGGTGTTATTTGTGCAATTTCGTGTCGAACTCTTTCTTCCAGATCTTGCCTTGTGGTTGGAGCAGTCATGTAGACTCTATTTTTCAAATGCGCCCAAATAAAAAATCGAGTGGGGTTAAGTCAGGCGACCTTGCAGGCCGTCTAACTGGACTGAGGGTCCCAATCCAACGATCTGGAAATAATTGATTTAAGTAATCCCTAACGATAATAGCATTGTGTGGTCCAGCCCCGTCTTGTTGGAAGTAAACCTCGTCAATATTGGTATTGAGAATTTGATTAATCTGTGGAACTATTATATTTTGGAGAAATTCTAGATATCTTGGTCCAGTTAGAGTTTCGTTAAAAATTATTGGACCTATGATGTGTTCGCCCAGTACGCCTAACCAAACATTGAAGCCAAACCGCTCCTGAAACCGCCTCTGTCTCATAATGTGAGGATTATTAATTGCCCGATATCGAGTGTTGTTTCGATTAAATAACCCAAGGTTTGCAAATCTCGATTCATCAGTGAACAAAATGTTTCTGATAAGATTCTCATTTCTTAATTGGCGTAACTGTAACCAATACCAAAAGGTTATTCTTCGTTGATAATCATTCTCATACAAAAATTGATGCAATTGATATTTATAAGAACGATAGCCGTGTTTCTTTAAAATTTTTCTGGCTGATTCCTTGGAAACTGGTAATTCATGTTCAATTTGTCTTATCGAAATTGTTGGGTCAACATGCACTAAAGCTAATACATTAATTTCCGTTTCTTCATCCACAATAAATCTTTCTTCAATTTCTACATTAGGTTCAGTTCTAAATTGTTGATCCAACCGGGCGAAATAGTTTCTAGGAGGTTGTCTTCTTTCTGGATATCTCCGTCCATACATACTTTGTGCTCTAGTTCCATTACGTCGAGTCTCTCCATAAACAATCATCATGTCAACTTTTTCATCTCTTGAATAATTTTCAGCCATTTTATATTAATTTTCTTGTTTATAACAACTTTAATACACTTCCTTCAGTAGTGAGTTAGTCAAGACTAATTCAATTATTGCGAACGTATGTCATTTTCATGGTTATCTGCAATTTTGGATTTAAGTGTAGATAGGTACCTTATTAAAATGATTTGTTGGCGCTTACTTTTTGAAAATACTTCTACTATTACGAAGGATATCGTTAAGAAATGATTAATGGCGAACAAATAATAGTTTATCAATCATTATTTCTGATTAATAAAAGAAATAGCACAGTTCCATTAAAAAAAAATCATTGGACCCCTACGGAAATGAAAATGAAATTCCGTTTTTTTGAAAAAAACTAAAAATACTGGTACCTATCAGTAATTCAAACAACTATTTTCTTCTTTTCAGACAGGTCTACAACCTTACTAATAATTTCCATAGCCTACTTAGTAATTTTCTTACATCGCATTCATCGGACGCGGCCATTTTGAAAAAATTAAAAAATTGTTCGTATCTCACTTATTTTGTGGAATTCTTTACATCTGAAAAAACTGTTGCACTTAGAAATTTATGCTTAATGAGAAACCATAAAAAATACAGCTATTCCTTTTAAGAAAGAAAAGTTGATGTCACTTCCGGTTCAACCGGAAGTGTTAGTCTAAAAGTAGCTTATTATTGGGTAATTTATGTGTACCAAAAACCAAATTTTTAAATACAAAAACAACGAAAATATTGGGGGCGTACATTGACTCGTGGCCACCCGGTATACACCCCCTTTTTTTTTAAACGCTTATATCTCGAGAAGAGTGAGGTTAGATAAAAAATATCAAGAGGTATAAAATGCTTGGAATTGTCCAAAATATAAAGTCCACGTATATTAGTTCATAATAAGCGCTCAGAATACTAGTTTTTTGAAAAAAAAACATATCTCGAGAAGAGTGGGGTTGGGTAAAAAATGTCTAGAGTCAAAAAATGCTTAGAATCGTCCAAAATATAAAGTCCACGTGTTTCAGTTCATAATAAGCGCCCAAAATATTAGTTATTTGAAAAGAAGCCTAAGTACA
The DNA here is from genome assembly GCA_963583905.1 of Stenurella melanura. Classification (NCBI taxonomy): domain Eukaryota; kingdom Metazoa; phylum Arthropoda; class Insecta; order Coleoptera; family Cerambycidae; genus Stenurella; species Stenurella melanura. Next base: position 72,186,406 of record OY757309.1, read on the forward strand.
AACGATCGAACGTTTTTCTTTTAAAAGCTTATATCTCAAGAAGAGTGAGGTCAGGTAAAAAATATTAAGAGCCAAGAAATGCTTAGAATTGTCCAAAATATACATCCCAATGGTTCCTTTTCAACTTAAACAAAAATGTTAGTAACCGGAAATAGCGAACTTCTGTACCGGTTTAGGACTGGAAATCGAAAAATCACCAGTTCCCATGACTCTGTTCTATACATTTTTAGGAACATTTTGCACCATCTTACATAAAAATCAGGTGGGGCGGAGTCTCATGTTGGGGTTAAATGCTTCATTTCCTCGATTAGCCGGCTCCTGTACGAGAATAGTAAGGGAGCCCTTCGACAAAAGTGGCTTAGTGCACTGCAGTTGCCGCCTCTCTTCGAGAGAGAGGCAAAAACAAAGGGCCGCTTAAATGTTGCCAAAAAATTATAAAGGCACATTTTTTGGGCAAAAATAAGCATCTTTGGTCTCTTAGTGTTCTTTTCCGAAGTGCTTCCTTCTCCCGGAAAAAAAATAAGTAGAATTTCAATTTGTTTACTATTTTTTTGCGGCAGAATGAGACACTTTCGAGAAAAAGTACAAGAGGCTAAAGTGGTTTATATTTAACCGAGGCACTTGAATTTTTTGGGATTTTTCTGAAGAAAAAAATCTAGGGAAATTCTTGACTTTTTGTCTTAAAGGCTGTTCTTTGTACAAAAATAAGCAACTTTTGGCTCTTGGAGTTTTTCTCTAAAACGCTTTCTTCACGCTACACTAATTAATAAAGTCTATGAATTCTTTTTCTTTTGTAATTTTTTTCCGGAAGAAGGAAGCGCTTTGGAAAAAAACATCAAAAGACCAAAGATTCTTATTTTTACTCAAAAAATGTGCCTGAATTTGTTCATATTTTTTTGGCAACATTTAAACGGCCCCTTGTTTTTTGCCCCTCTCTCTCTCTCTCTCTCTCTCTCTCTCTCTCTCGAAGAGAACGAGATCACGTGACCAGTCGTTGATCGAACATGATAGGTACAGATTCCTACAAAATCTTCACCAAGCGGCGGAAACTGCAGTGTACGAAGCCACTTTTGTCGAAGGGCTCCCACGCTATAAGAAATCGCTATTCACTTAATTCTGTGTGCATACAGGGTGTAATTAGTTTCATGTCATTAAAAAAAACTGGTGGTAGGGAACGACAAGACAAACAAGAAAACCTTATGTAACATGGGGTCTAAAGCTCATAGTTTTGGAGAAAAAAAATAAACAAAAATTTCTCAAAATTTCAATAAATTTTTTTAAGAACTGCTGGAATATTGAGGTAGGTTTAGATCTAGATCTGATCTGAAGAAAACTATACTCTAATTCTCCCTTGTGCAATATTTTGGTTACTGTGTGTGTTTCGTTATGTACACACGTCCAACGCCGTTCGTTGTTTTTGTAATTTTTGAATTTCGCGTCATTGTGTATTTATAGTGAAGATTTATTTTATTGACTTTCCGTTCAAGTTGTCAAATTTTTGATTACGTACAGACACAACTTACTTGTTCGTTCTTTTTGTGTTCTTTTTTGGCTTTTGTACCAAGTTTTTATTTTATTTTTCTTTATTGACAACGGTAGTTGATAGTTTAGTGTTTAGTGTTGAACGAAGTGCGTATGTCCTTAATTCGACGTACCGAAGTGTGTATTGATGCAGATGCAGAGATTTTGAATCATTTAGGTAGATAGTAAGCTTTTAACCCAGGACCCTCATTTGTGTTACAAATGTTAATAAACCACATTTAAATTTTCTAAATTATAAACAATCCAGTATTTTGTCCCAAATTAAAAAACACACATATAAAGAAATGCTCTGTTTAAACCTCTATGGCCATTATTTGCCCCTTCAATTGTGCACGAAGAGAGAACGAATTATTTACCTCTTTATACTTGCCTCAGTTCAGTTGAGGCGGTCCATCAAAGGCGGTCGATGATCCTTTGACACGGCAGACACCGCGTGTGCCGGCGATCACTTTTTTATGACAATTTAAAAGTTGTATAATTGGGAACTACAAGTCCATTGCCAAGAAAAGCAGTGGTTCTCAATAGTTGTCTATAATATTAAAAATATTGACCTAGATCAGTTTTTTTCAAAATGCCCCTAGAGGGAAAGGTCATAAAGGTTTTTTGTTTGTCTAGTCGGTCCCCATTACCAGTTTTTTTTAATGACATGAAACTGATTACACCCTGTATAATGTCTAGAAACAGCAACGTATTTTCGGTCGTCCTGTGTTTTATCGACAACAAGAAAGATTAAAACTTTTCAGACGGTTTTGTGAATTTATTTTAAATTTAAAAATCACTTACTTATATAAATTTAAAATGTTTCTAAAATCAGCGATTGAAAATACTAAACTAGCGATAACACTAAGTACATTAGGATCGTTACGAACAAATATTCGATCTTAGAGGTCGACTTTGTAGTTGTTTGTAAACAAAACAGATAATGTTTTATTGATCTATTAATACAATACATTTCTTACGTAACGTTGAAAGTAATTGATTCAATGATTGACAGGCACAGCAGTAGAGGCAGCAATGAATTTAATTAAGTCTCAAATCTTTTAATACAAAATAGGCATAGGTGTGGGGCGTGGGTGTATATTTATTGTTTGCGAGATTCATTGTTTTTATTCTATAATTAGTTGGAATACTTACAGTTAAAAATTATTTTAAAAAACATAAAACCGATAATATCGGTAATTTACATATATCACTTTTTTAAAATATGTACTGGGAACACTCAATATAGTTGAGCACCGCACAATGGGACTGAACAAAAAATTACCATTCAAAATTCTCTTCAACCTTTAATTTTTACCCAATCGCAATATATTTTTTTTAAATAATCGTCAGACTTCTGTCTAAAAACTGTCGAGGCATATTTTTGAAAAAAATTGAAATTAAACTTACATACGTCGTTATGGTTGATCAAAATTGGTCGAGTAAGTAGAAAAATCAAAATAATTATATAAATTGTCCAAATTACGGCTACTTTTTTCCCTTAATCGGTTTTGAGTAAATAAATAAGAAATACTCTAAAGATGTGTCCTACTAGTTCAATAATTATAAAGATTTCCATAACAAAAAATGTTATCTGAGATTTTCCTTCAGTAACTGTTAGTGGAGGGATTATAGATCACAAAACCACAAAAATCAGTTCTGGGGGTACCGCGCAACCCACCCAAAAAACCACCCCTTCGGTGAAAAGGGCCTTATTTTACTGATAACTCATTAACCGTTGAAGATATAAAAAAATTGCTCATCATAAAAGAGCTTGACTAAGTGCCTAAAAAAAAGTCCTCTTGTTATTTTCTTGTATATGCCATGGTTTTCGAGAATATCGATATTTTTAATGCGCACGAATTTTCCTTTATTTGAAATTTTTTGCGTGCGGCCTATAGAAAAAATTGAATTGCTCGAAAACCAAACATGCTAGGGAGAAAAATCAAAATGAGTTTTAAAGGGGATATAAAATACTCTTTTGTGTTTCCATTTATGATGGCTATTGATATCTATTAGTATATAAAAATAACAATATAATATAGTTACCTCTTGATTTTTTGCACTTTTAATTATTCACAGGCCCATAAAAAATAACTGTTTTTAATATAAGTTATAAATGCATTATCTTTTAGTTCAAGGTAGTACTTCAATGCAGACATAGTTAGGAATAAAAATATTCACGTTTACAAAAAATTTACCAGCATGTTGAAGATGTCTAAATTTTGGCCAATTTTTTATTGTTTCCTAATAATAAAAAACAGACCCAAACATCTTGAAAATTTAACTCAATATTTTTTTGAGTTTATACATCATATGACTATTGTTTCTAATCATTTAATAGTTAAAAAATTGTATTACAAAAATATCAAAATATTAAATATGCAGCCTTTTTTGGATTTTTTATGGCTAACTTTAACATGCTGCTAAATTTGTAAATGTGAATATTTTTATTCCTAACTCTTTCTGCATTGAAGTACTACCTTGAACGAAAAGATAATGCCTTTATAACTTATATTATAGTCAGTTACTTTTTATGGGCCTGTGAATAGTTAGATGCGCAAAAAATCAAGAGATAACTATATTATATTGTTATTGTTATATATTAATAAATATCAATAGGCCTCAAAAATGACAACACAAGAGAGTATTTTATATCCCCTTTAAAACCCATTTTGATTTTTCTTCCTAGCTTGTTTGGTTTTCGAGCAATTTAATTTTTTTATAGGCCGCGTGCAAAAAATTTGAAATAAACGAAAATTCGCGCGCATTAAAAATTTTTGTCGATATCGATTTTCTCGAAAACCATTAAATATACATGAAAATTACAAGAGGACTTTTTTTAGGCAAATAGTCAAACTTTCTTCTTTATGATGAGCAATTTGTTATATCTTCAACGATTAACGAGTTATCGGTAAAATAAGGCTTTTTTTCACCGAAGGGGTGGTTTTCTGGGGGGATTGCGCGGCACCCCCAGAACTAATTTTAGTGGTTTTGTGATGTTTAATCCTCGCACTAACAGTTACGAAAGGAAAATCTCAGATAACATTTTCTTGCGAGCTTCTGGTGTAATTTTTACTTTACCGACTGGACTATAGGACTTTTCAGCAAAATGCTTGCCAAAAATGGCCGAAATCGGTCAGAAGTAGAGAATATTCCCGAATTTTAAAAATATTTACTTCTTTTATAGATACGTTTTATTTCTAGCTCTACTTACTCTAAAATACATCCGAGATTGGCAAAAACGGCAAGCTAATAGCCTGACATAACTTTAAAATGACAGAGTTTCGAAAGCTAATAAAATTCACTTTTAAGTCTACAATATTATTTTTACTTTAACCCAAGATATTTTAAACTATAGGTACTCCAAAGAGACATAAAAGGCATATATTAAGCCTAACAAAGCTAAAACTTCAAAAACATTACAACTATACTGTATAACTACTACAACGACGGATATAAGTTAGTTCAGTATCGGTTTTTTTCAAAAATCTGCCTCGAGAGTTTTGTAGCAAAAAAAAAAATTACGATTGGACAAAAAAATATCTTTCAGCCCCACGTGCAACGTGGTAGATATTGAATTACATTGGAAATGATTAAGGTAAATAAAAATGAACAAATCCGAAAACACGGTTTTGAACAATACTTTTTTATTTATAATCGACTTCAAAAATTGTTAAAGAGGACCAGTATGTATTTTTTAAAAATTACTCTTTAAGTTGCTTTGTTGTCTGCTACAAATTTTCTAATCAAAATTTCAATTAGTGCTAATTAAGCTAGAACTTTGAAATTTTGCACACCCGTATACCTAAGCCCGGGGACAATGCGATATAGTAACTCTAATGTCGTTTTAAATCCAATATGGTGAACGTCTCACGATGGCGGATTACTTTTTTCTTCACAACTCCCTTGATATGGGTATCAAATGAAAGGGTTAAACGAGTAAAATATGATAAACTGCATGACGTCATTCTATACGCAATATGGCGGATTATTTTTTCTTCGCAACCCCCTTGATATGGGCATCAAATGAAAGGACTTGATGAGTACAATGCGATAAACTATGCAACGTCTTGCTAAATCTAATGTGGCGAACGCCTCAGGACGGCGGATTATCTTTTTCTTCACAACTTTGGCGTGGGTATGAAAATGAAAAGATTTTGTCTGTCTGTAAAATAAGTAAAGATTGGAAAGTAAAAATTAAAATTTTGTACGAAAAAATATATTAAAAGAAGCTTTTATTTAAAACAAATTCTTAAAAAATAGAAAATATAAAATGTACTAAAAAGTGACAAATAAATTTTTCCCTATCAGAGAATGACATTGTTCGTTACCTAGCATTAAGATGAAAATTTTTCATTCATAGATTTTTAATATTTTTAAATTCATATATCTGGAAATTAAATGCTTTTGGGGCGGTGTTATATGACCACCTCCAAAACTTTTAGTTTCCAGATGTAAATTTAAAAATGTTAAGATGTTTTCAGTTGTCTTTGCGAGATTTTATTTCTCTATATACAGTGTGTCCCAGGATAGATGTAACAAGAGGTGTAATGGACCAAAATTTTTGGAATTTTGGAATAGTATTTGGGCGTTGAATCCTGCTTGTTGTAAAACTAAAGTATTCCAAAAATGACTTGATTTGGTGTTCTACGGGGGTGTTTTATAAGCAAAGTTGTAAAAATCACCACTAATAAAGTACCTTTATTTTTCAAAATATGAAAAAATTCCACTAAGAAAAGTTATTTAGAATGCAATTTTATACCTCTGTACCAATTTTCAGGAATATGAAATAATTTTTTTGAAACTTCCCATTTTTTGCGAATTAAGAGTTGAATTCATATTTAAAGTTGTGTGGGAGCAATTGTTAATCATCTCAAAAAGTGGACTATTGGTAAATAAAAAATTGAATATACGAGATATAAGAAGGTATAATGTTAATCGAACTAATTGTAAAACAAGAAACAATTGCCAACAGAAGATTAATGAGGTTTAAAAATTATAACAAGTAATAAATGTCAAAAACATAACAGATTCACAAACAAATTAAGTAATTATTGACCAATACAAAACAATGTTTATAATTTTTTTATTATTCGACGTAGCTACCACTCACATCCACACACATTTCGATCCTTCGCCTGAAGTCCTTAAAACTGTTTAGAATATGATCTAACGGTATGGAGTTTACGGCATTTGTAATTCTCTGCTTCAATACTGCTACATCGTTAGGAAGTGGTTCTGCGTAAACCAACTGCTTGAGGCGACCCCATAGAAAGAAATCCAATATTGATAGGTCTGGGGATCTCGCCGGCCACTTGAACTAAAGGCATATCTCTTAAAATATTTAAATGTTCTTCAGAAAATCTTTCAAGAAGCTGTAAATAAGTGTGCTGGTTTAACCTTCTCAATGAAATAAGGTCCAATAACTCCAACGTGATTAGAAACGGCACACCACACATTCACTTTTTTATAAAATTGTCTTCTACAATTAATTCTATAATTTGGATTTTCAGAAGCCCAAAACCGACAATTCTGAGATGAAACAACGCCATTGGTTGTTAATGTGGATTCATCTGACAAAATTATGAAATGATGAAAAAATCTCTCTTCCATGATTTTTTCTTCAATGGTCAAACAAAAATCCAACCTACGGCCGTCATCTCCCTCTTCAAGCGTATGTTTATAACTTGCTTTATATGCCCTAATTTTCTTTGCCTTGTAAATTCTTTGGAGTTCAGACTTGCTTATATTAATAAGAGCTGACCTCTCTCTTAGTGGCATCCTAGGATTTTCTATAACAGAAGCATGAGCTATAATAGCCCCAACATTGTCTTCGTCTGCTTTTATTTTTATTTTCATGTTAAGAACACTACCAGTAGCCAGAAACTTTTAAATTATTCTCATAGTCTGAGTACGTGACAAAGCAGTGTTTGGAAATTTGAAATTAAATTGGCTTACCACTTCTCTTAGCGAGTTTTCACCGCAAATTCCGTAGCATTGCACAATATAAATTTTTTGACGCACTGTGAATACCATTTTCACTTAATTTTTTATGCTTGGTTCGTTAATTTGAAACAGAAATTAAGGATAATATTGACTACGTTTGACAGATATGTCAATAATAAATGATAAATGTGTATCCACTGCTTTTATCACAGCCTACTTTTAGCTTCTACATAACTTTAAACATTAATTTACAAGAAATAATTTCTATGCAGTTTTAATTGAATGGTTCAAAATGAAATACTAATTTATTGAAAAAATGGGAAGTTTCAAAAAAATAATTTTATATTCCTGAAATTTGGTACAGAGGTATAAAATTGCATTCTAAATAACTTTTCTTAGTGGAATTTTTTCATATTTTGAAAAATAAAGGTACTTTATTAGTCGTGATTTTTACAACTTTGCTTATAAAACACCCTGTAGAACACCAAATCAAGTCATTTTTGGTATGCTTTAGTTTTACAACAAGCAGGACTCAATCGCCGAATACCATTCCAAAATTCCAAAATTTTTGGTCCATTACACCTCTTGTTACATCTATCCTGGGACACACTGTATAACAAACAATGTTATTCTATGACAGAAAAAAAAAATGTGTTCTAGTGCATTTTATATTATCTTGTTTTAGTACATTTTTTTGAATAAAAGCTTTTATTTAATACTTTTTAGTTTGCCGCTATTTTTTCCTTGAGAACTGGGCTACTAAACATACCACTCTGCATCCGTGAAACTTAGATTAGTTATTTCAGTTTTACGCTCGATTCGAATTTAGCTAATCTCTTCGTAACAAAACAAATGCTCAAAATACATTGAATTGATATTTTGCGTTCCGCTGGCTGCATTCGATTATCATTGTAATATCCGCTACTCATTTTCTAATTTTCACTCTCCTCAGAACCATTTTACATATGTCTGTCGCGACTCATGCTGTATTAACCTAATTGCCTGTATTCAATCACAAGCAGATTAAAATTAATGTTTTCCGGCAATACGACATGGTGCATTTACGTTTGTTTGTATTATTTTACTTTTACTTTTACTCAATTTAGTAAATCTAGTAACGTCTGATTACTGGGCGTGAGAAACAATTTGTGGAAGATTGCTAGAGATCTGTATCTAACCTAGATACACCATTCGTAATTATTGGTATTGTTTAAAAACAACGGAAAGTTATCTTGTTGATTTAATGTATGTTTTATTTTTGAAGCGCCTATTTCAAAATTATTTGTCAAATAATTTATCAACGGACTAGGAATAGTTAGGACTTTTTTTGCGGCGAGGGAAAATCTTCAAAAGACGCCTTGGCTGGATGTTTGCAGCGTAATGTGGAATTTTTACGCACTAAAACTCCCTTGCATCGTTCTTCGGGATGTAGGATGAATTTGCTATTTAGCTTCTCCAATATCACGCCCTACGTCCCCCTACCTCTCCGAGTGAATAGGCGTTCGGATTTCTGTCATCCCTCAGTGTTCTTTCTCGCCCTCTCTTCTCTAACTCTTTGGTATTTAGCATTTTTTTCATATTATCATTTACCTCCCTCCACGCATCCTCGGAAGTAGTCGTTATTTGCACCAACTTTTGGGGTCTAAGTTCGGTGTCACGTTTGATATTTGTCTGGTTCCTGTCTTCGTACCATTGTTCGCACTCACATCTATCATCCACAGCTCTTTTTATGCTGTGTAAATACTGTTTGAAGCAGCCTGTCATCACCTGAGTGAGGTAGTAATTTGGTTTGCCGTGGGATCTTTCCACCCACGCTTTTACTGGCGAAGTACCTTCTTACACTGCCCTGTTGTTGAGAGCAAATATAAAGTTTGGAGTACCATAATAATAATAATAATAATAACATTTATTTTCCACTGTGACAATGTACATTGTATGGGATTCGTCAATTAGTGTAAGAATTCAGACACTTTATAATAACATTTGTCAATTAAAAATGTTTTTAAATTTCTTTTAAAAATATGCAGATTTTCACTGTCTTTAATTGTTCGTGGCAGGTAGTCTTGGGTCCTATACAATTGGGAGCATCTAAACTAAGTTTTTGTTTGGCGAACGGCACATGAAACTCATCAGCATGCCTCGTATTATAACTATATATATCTTTATTGGTGGTAAAACTACTTTTGTTCTTATAGACGTAGATACACATTTCGTATATATATAAACACGGGAGAGTTAAAATATTCAGCTTTTTAAAAACATCTTTACATGATTCCGGCTGCGGTATGTTTGTTATGCATCGAATTATTCTTTTTTGTGCAATAAGTACATTAGTTGCCTCGGTAGAATTTCCCCACAAGCAAATTCCGTACCTAAGTCTAGAATCTACTTGGGCGAAGTAAACCTGCACTAAATGATGTGTTTCTAGTACCGTCCGCAAATTAAGGAAAAGAAATAAAATGTTGGTGTAATAGAGTGCGGTTTAAATAAATATGCTAAAATATATTTGGGAAATTAGACTGCAGATCCCACAGCAATATGCACTTGAGTTATTTTTGAATCTCCCAAAAAATTTTTTTTGTGGAGGTTACTAAAATTGATCCAAAGTCGAAAATTGAGATAACAGCAAATCCTTACGTTTTGAGATCGCAGGAACCCAGAAAAGTGGTTTTAAAAAAATGTCTGTCTGTGTGTGATAACGATAGCGGCGAAATTACTAAACGGACTTGGATGAAACTTTGCATGGGGGTTTCTTTAGTGCCCCAGAAGATCTAAAAAGGTTTTGGTTGAGATCGGATTACGTTCTGTGCCGTTTTGGCACAACAAGTTGTTTATTTTATGATTACTTACAATTTGTAATCGAACTATTAAAAAGCAGATAAAATTCCGAATTCAACGATATATCACACTTGCATGCTTTCGATTTGATTTGCGTGAAAAAAAATTTAAAAAATGTGAAGCATAATTTTGCTCTCGTCACGTCACGTGCTTTCTTATTCAACAACTATTGAGTTCAGAATTTATCACCGCGGCGCTGGTATATTAAAAATAGACCGCTAATTATAGGTTGGATTTCCAACCTGTAGATTTCTGTATATTTAAAAAAATCAATGATTTAAAAAAATTATATGCATCCTATCCGAGAGAGTTCACTAGTGTTACACAGGTACCAATCTAAAAATGTGAATAAAAACATTAAAAATGAGTATAAACTTACAAAAATATAATATTTGAGGTTATGTTAGTGATACAATGCTCGCGCCCTGTTTGCAAAACACAGTGTTATCGAGTTAAAGCGTAATTTTGTTATTGATTTGAAAGGTCAAAATTTGTGCGATTTAAATGTAAAATATTTATAATAATTTTACATATTACGCAAAAAGTGCAATAGAATTAAACAGATGGATACTGACACTAAAAACGAGATTCCTTTGACACCGTCAGAGGTAGGGGAAGCTACAGAAATCGCCGCATTAAACTTATTGCCTGAAATATCGAGGAAATTATATATGATGGCGTATGAATCTTTCTTAAATTGGAGAAATCAAATGAAAATGAAGTAAATAAATATTAAATATTTAACAGTCGTGGACAAAGTATAGTATTTTACTCGCATCAGTATACGTGCAGTGCAATCCTATATCCTGAAACATAAGACAAAAACAGCAAATAATAAATTTCAATATGTTGATATTATGGGGTGCAAGTGAGAAAAGAAGTTTGCATGAGGGTTTCTTTAGTGCTCCAAAGGATCTGAAAAGGTTGTGGTTGAGATCGGATTACGTTTAGTGGCGTTATGGCATCCAATTTAGTGCTCTTTTCGGCTTCAAAGATCCACTGTGGGGAGGTTTCAGCTGCTTCCAGTAGCTGCTGATTTTTTTATTAAAAAATATGATTTTAAAAATGTGCTGAAGTGCGCTTAGAAACTTGCGGCACTATGCTTGGCACAGTGGAAGTATATAAACCAAATCACAAGTTTTTGGACTCCTGCCGGCTTGATTTGCTTATTTTCCCCTATTTACCCCCCAACCCTTCACCGAAGTAAGTTCAAAATACAATCTAGTTTCAGATCTCGTTATGATACATTCGTATACCACAAGTCAATGTCTTAAACCGTTCCGGAGAAAACGTGCGCGCAAAAAAAGATACAGACAGACCGATCGACTCAAATATATAAGTAAAATGAAAAACCGTTTTTATAACCTATATAGATTTAACAAAATGTTGTCAGGGTTAAAGAAACGGAAAAGTTCTGACTAAAGATAGGGGTAATTATCATTACCTCACGAGAAAATGTTTACTCTTGGTTCAGTATATAGAGATTAATTGTGCGATAGTTACTATATGAACAATTTCTTAATATGCGTGTCCCTGTAACGAACTTTTGTACTGGGTCTACAACATTTAAGGGACTATAGACGTTCTTAACCAAAGGTTCACTTATTTTAACAAAATACACTTTGTGTATGTGGTTATTCTCAATTTTATTTATTTTTGTCTAAAAAATACACAGAGAATGCCGCAAAATACTATTTCAGTCACTTGGAATTTTATGGTTTTAAAAGCAGTAGAATAAAGTGCATTTAGACCTATGTTTGCCAAAGAATTATAGCGCCATTTTTGAGTGTATAACGAAACGTATTATACTGAATTGTAAAGATTTGTTTCGGAAATTTATTGCTGTAGAAATCTGATTGTTGCACAAATTGGCGCTTGCAACTTTATGGTTTTCACATCACGAGTTATGTTGAATGAGTCCTGACTTCTACCAAAGAAAATTAGTTTTCACTTTCATGTCCCAGTCTGAGTATTCAATAAATTGAGGTGCGAAATATGAACGCTGTTGCTGAACAGATGCCATCTTATCTATCCAACGTCTTTCGATAATAAATGCGCATACGTTTATTAAAATTGCCTTATAATATAACATAACAATTATACATACATATAATTTCCAGGTACGCCTTCGTGGCTTACATATAACAAACTTGTTTGTTTATTACTCTCGTTTTCATTAAATAATATGATTTATGTACCCTTAGGCCGCCAAAATTATAAGTTTTATTACTGTGCACCATAATTAAATGGTAATAATTTCGTGCCGATTTTATCTTGCGTGCCTATTCAATTCCCTTATTTGATTATTTTAATTTTGCAAACAATACGCTGACTCATAGAGATTTATCTTTTTCTACTTTTCAGTTTATTTTTTCTATTACGCTGATCACCGATGAGATTTGCTTTAGTATATTATTCGCAATTGTAATAATTAGAAATAGTTGTAATAAATATATACTAGGATAGGTCAAAAAATCAAGTTTATAGTTTTTTGTGTCACCTTCCAGATTTGTTCGAAATCCCAACAAATGTCAACAAAATTGGTTAATTATCGATTGTTTAGAAATGGTTCTGTAATATTTCTAAGATAAGTAGAGCCGAAGAAGAGTTGAAAATTTTTAAGAAAACTGTAACTTCCCAGCTCCATTCTGAACGAAGATCGTATCAAACAGCAATAAATTGTTTAAATAATTATTGTCAATTGTTAAAATGTAGTATAGTTTCGCGTCCCCCAAGTAGGAGGCCCTAGGGCGAAAAAAATGGGTTCGCTTGCCCCAAAGTGCCGATGATTGGTAACCTATATGGGGTTAATAATAGTGACTTCCTGTTCACGAAAATCCATCTTGCCACCCCCACCACCGCGTCGTTTACCCCTGCCACCCGTTTTTATAAAAAAAATGCAATCAGTCTATCTGAATAACGGAAACAAGTAAAAAAATCTTTCATCGTAGTCTAGAAGAAAACAGTAAATAAAAGAATAGAATCTTACGCAATGAGATACTGGGGACACGTCCAAAGACGAGAAACAGCACACCTACTAAAGAAAGCGCTAAGACTGAACAGCAACAAACTGAAAATAGGAAGGCCATGCTACACATGGATAACAACAATCGAGAGGATTATGAATAAGCTAGGAAAGGATTGTACACACTGGCAAAGAACGGCAAAAAAAAAGACGGAATACAATAAAGAAATATCAAGGATATACACACTGCCAGACTCAGAAACAGAAAACTCAGAAGAAGAATAGGAGAGAAGATGATCACAGACGGAAACAAAAGAAGCATGAAAACCGAAAAGAAGCATCTCACAAACGCCTACATTTCCCATCGGATGATGACAGATAGAAACCAAGAAGAAGCATCTCACAAACACATACACGTTCCATCCTATATTCCTACCCCATGCGTCATGCGGCTCTCGCTGCTAACAACAAGCATGTCCAATGTCCAATCCTGCATATGCAGCCGGTCCGGCGGTATATAAAATCATCTGGGGTTTGTTCCGGCACACGGTTGGATCGTCCGTTGGTCGGTCGGGTGGAGTCGCCCAGTCATGGCATGAATATGTAATAGACGACTGAGCGGCTGCATTTGGCCCTTCGGCGGGCGATTGGTCTGCGTGGTGGAACAAATCTCCATGCCCGGAATCGGCAGCAATGCCCACCTTACGCTGGCAAATCAATGAATCAATCAAAAATTGTTTTGTTTCTTTCCATAGTTTTTGTCATTATTCATTTAGTTTAAAAGAATGTCGCAACATTACCTACATTTTTGTTTGACGTTTTTTAGACCAAACTTATAATATTGCATATGTTTGGGAGGGAGATGGGCGCAATCAATAAAAGCTATTACTCACTATTTGACAGTACATTTCTAATAGTTTATACAATTATATATTCAATATTTGAATAGGGGAAATGTTGTAACGGTCACGTTTTGGAAGAACAGTACCTTAAATTAAATAACAGCCTGTTTAAAATTCGTGTATTTACAAAATTGTTTTTATACGGTCGTAAAATTTTAACTTCTCGTCGGGTATAAAGACCGTTTCACCTTTAACGCAATTGCGGAGATGCGACGGCAGGGGATCTTGTCTGTTTCGTACAAGTAAATTTTCGATGGTTTTAGGCAGTCGAGGGTTGCCTTCGAGCCGATATAGATACCACGAGAGAGGTGAATTTGACCTCTCCGGTATAATTAAGTCCCTACCATACCAGGCGTTGCCTATCTTTCGGCAACCTCTCTAGCCACACTTTCCTTAACCATAACTTTTCTCTATCACACACTTTTTCCTTCACACCTTTATATATTTATCTATCCTTTCCCCCTCTTGTCTGTTTGTCAATTGTTTGTTTTTTTTGTCTTTTTGTCTTTTTTGTCATTTTGTTCTTTTTTGTTCTAAATTCATTTTAGACCGAAAAACCTTTTAAAAATTGTAACTATTAAAAAATCTTAATTATTTGCCTTCCCTACCTTCCCGACGGCGGGTAGACCGTTGCGTTGGGTCCAATTGCTAACGGGTTTTTTCGTTGAGTTTTTTCCCCCGTGCCAGAAATCAAAATTTAATAGTGCTTAGTACCTTGTGCCCCAATAGTTTTTAGAGTGTTAATTTTAAATGTTTTAAATCTGTAATACAGGTATTATTAATTTTAATGTTAATTTTAAGCCACCACCGGCGGCAGGAGTTTTAACTTTTTGTATTCATTTTATTGAGCCAAACCGGTCGTGATTCGCCCAACCTTACATACACCACGACGCTGCGCGACGTGGTTGTCTGGTTGGTTCCGAATCGCGATTCGGGGAGGCAATGTTTGTATATTATTAATTTAAAATAAAATTTGTTATGATGATGATGGTATAATTAAGTGGTACTGAGTCGAACAATGGCTGTAATGAAATACGGCCAAATTGTTTAAGCAAGAATATTTAAAGTCTTTTTATGGTGACGATTATTCTTTTTGAGTACTGCCGCTACGTTTTATGTTAAATTGTGCATCAGAGTAATGTATAAATCACCAAGTGCAAATATTTAATAGCCAATTAAATGACAGAATGAATGTGTATTAAATAGCAGCAAATTGCGTGATTAATCTGAATTAGTTGCTTTGATGAGAGCCATGATTGTTGGTGATTTTAAGTACCTGGTTTGTACTTTGTACGTTCTTGTTTGTTGAGTTCCATACGTTCATTGACCTTCATGTGCCGAGGAATGAAGCTGTAAGTTCTTTATTTTATGTACTAGTTGAGGTAGCTCAAGGCTACTCGTGTGGAGAAACAATATTTTCAGTGTGTCGTTAAGGAACTGGTTTCGTGATTTATTTTCCCTTCCCGAGTGAGATCGGTAGACAATTTGACCGCTTTCATGTTAGTCATAGACATTAGCCACATTGACGCGACTTGTTGACAATTTCGAAGCCCCAATAGGCATACATAGTGGCTTAATTAGTGTGTGCTCGCTAGTAACATTTAAGGTTGTTCAGAAACAATAAAAAACCGTTACGCGCCGAAAACTTTTTTTTTTATATGTCTCCCCAATTTGGGTATTCGAAACCTTTTGAGGGTTAAAATTTAGAGTGCCATGTCAATTTATGTAATTAGTTTAACTGGTTAATTCTTGTTAAAATGGTATTTGTTGTACAGTTCCTAGTAATTTTAGTGAGTAAGTTATATGTTTTCTTAGAACGGTCATTGCCCAAGTAACACAAGTCGTCCTCTTATTACGCTTAAAGCTTTATAAATAATACATTATGGCAACTTATACAGAAAATTAGTTATATTGAAGCTTTATTCAGCACTAAACTGCTTATAAAGTAAATTGGTGGAATAAGATTGCTGATAAAATGCTTTCACAGCATAAATATAAATCTTCTTTATTAAAGCATCTTATATAGTTTTTTTTTAATTTATAAAGGCTTAGTAAGGTCTATTATACAGACACACACCATGTGTATTTATAACAGATGCATAAACCTCTATATAACATGTATACATCTGTTTTACAGTTTGGCAATTTCTCTATAATGGCTTTATAACATTGAAATTTAAAGGTTTTTAAAGCAAAAATTTGCAGCAATGTAGTTGTGTAATCCAAATGCCATTTACGTCAGCCCTAATATAGATTATTTATAAATGCATTTTACGTGTAGTAGGAATATTTTATAAAGCGCTTATTCAATTGAAATTCTACTTTGGAGCTATGTAGTTACAATCTTCCGTCTTTATAGAACTCTTATACAGCTAAACTTACTCCGCTTTATAACCTTTAAAAAATCGCTTATAGTTTCATTGAAACTCCGTACATTTCTCATGTGCTGTTTGTTGTTAAGTGTTACATTACAATATGCATAAGTATTGGAGAAAGACAAAGCGAAGTGGTCATTTCAGGAGGAAAGTTAAATTAACACTTAAGCTGCCTTAAGCTAGAGTACTAGCTCTCAGCTGCGGCATATGGGAATGTCACAAGGAATGGTTGTTGTGTACTTGTATGTTTTATTTGATATAATGTACCTAATACCATTGGTGATATTTTTGTATATACAATATTAGTGCTAATAAAAGTGATAATTCTCCAATGTCATTTGATTTGCTTTCGAGTTTTTCTTGTTATGTAGTAAAAAATTGTATGCAATCATTTTATCATTACAAACTACAAAAATCTACCAAAATCAATAAAAAATATAGGTCTGAAATTGAAATAAAAGTAATAAAATCACATCCCTCAAAATCAAAATGATGAATTCAATTATTACATAAAATGTGGATTTTCTTCAAATAAAATTCACCTTTCTCTGGATATGCCACTGATTACGAGAGAGCTCGATGAAGGTTTCGTTGGAATATCTTATAATCCTCGAAAAATGCTATTATATCACCTCTAGACAGCCAAAGGGCTGTTTTAAGAAGTTATAACAGCTTCTGTAGTGACCTTCTTCGATACTTATTGGGAACCATATTGTATTTTCTAAAAGTATATATGTCAGGGCGGCCATTGTTACCGGTTCGAGGTATAATTAACTTTTTATCACTTGAAAAGGAAAATTGTACAAAATATTTACAGCAATCACTAATAGGGTGTTCAATATACGTGGCTCATCATTTTAAAACAATTCCGCAGAAAAAAAATTTAAAATGTATTTTTTTAATAATTTTCAACATTATCAAATTCAAGGAATTTTGGAGGCGCGTCTATTTATTTCAAAGTAGAATAGCATATTTCAACAGAAAAATTTTCTTCGCATGCCAAATTTAGTTTTCTACGAATGACAGCATACACTAATTCGCAGGCAATATTCATTCAGCTTCCTAATAAGTTGCCATAGCAATTTGCGTCATCATCCCAGAAGAATATATCAACTATAATGTATGTGTGTGTGTGTGAAGCTGCTAAAGACACTGTAATATCGATGCTTTATAATTGCAAACAGTAACTCACATTTAGAGCAATTTTTACTGCATAGAAACTTATTTGCAGCAATTATATAACAACTTCTTAGCAGTCATATAACATGGTTTATAATAGCTGGTAAGTCGAAATAAAGAGGTTGCTGTAATGTTACTTTAAGTATCTATATACCTTTTACAGAGTTTACCGAGGCTGTATAAATTGCGCCTATTTTGGGTATATAGATACCTTATTAATACTGGACTATTGTTGTTAACTCTTAATTATAAAGTATTAAGCTTTATAAAAAGGTGGAGTAGATATTTATAGCGTTTTAAAAAAGCAATATGTGCTACTTGGGTGAGCTCAGGCCTGGCGATACAAAATATTGTATCTGTTTTTCTCTGTAATACGATTTTTTGACTAGAGTATTTTGTTTGGTTTTTATAACTCCGAATATTAATAGATTATTTGTTTTAGTAGTTGTTTAATTTCATTAAGCTAGCACTCATTTAAACTGGGGTAGTTCGGTGTTTCCTTATTTTGCCGGGCCAACTTATAGTTTAAAGTGAGCAGAAATTGTGTATTATTTGATTTCCAGCAACTAAAAATAAGGTGGCGTCCAACTATCGTTTTTGTTGAGCCTTGTAGAGCTGTATATTTATTTTTTGGTAATTTCCTGTTATTAAGTATTTGCCAAGGTAAGTGATAACCAATATTAAGCTAAGCTATCAAGGATAATTGCCCCCTGAGGTCTTAAGCTCTATTTTGAATTTTAATTATGATTGCGGATTTAATATAACTAAAAGGAAGGTTATAATGTGGAGAGGAGTTAAGCAAATAGGAACATTTTAACGACAGGGATGATATGTAATATAGTGATATACTTACCTTTTTGGAAAGCTGAAAAAAGAAATGCAAAAGGTTTTATTTGAATTTTTTTTATTTTTGCTTTGTTGTCAATATAATCAAAAAAATATTAAAAAAAACTAGTATTATCTTCGAATAAAGATATCTCGTTTAGCTTTTGAGATATTACAAAAACTGTTATAAGGTGTTTAATTCTCTGTGATGCTCTCTATGTAACGATAATTTTGATCGTAGGTCATTCCATTCCTGAGATATAGATGATCAAAATTTTAGCTATTTAAGAGGGGGTAGGGGTAGCAAGATGGATTTTTGTGAGCAGGAAGTCACCTTTGTTAACACCATATGGGTTGCCAACCATCGGCATTTTGGTGCAAGCGAAATGCCCTAGGGCCTCCTACTATTATAGGAGCTGAAAGCTCCATGAGTGGTGAAGAGCAAGGTTGTAAGTAACTGCAAAACTATGTCTCCTCATCCTGGATTCATGCACACCATCTCTGAGACAGTAGTAATATGCTTTCTAAAAATTTATAGAAGGATGAGGAACTTCTACATTGTTCTAGAATACTGTACCGGAAAGGTTATAGTCCTACTGGAATTTTCTAGATATATTTAGCTGGATATACAAGGCGAAATCCACGACTGGAAAAGTTTAAAGTGACAAGTGAGGTTAGAAATCCGGGTATACAGGGTATACATTTCAAGTAATAAACATTGTTAAAGATTATTTTAGTCAGTAAAAGTGTATTTTGGTTCATTAAAAAGTATTGTGAAGTTTTCAGTAAGTTATTAAATAAAGTGTTAGTTTTCGTCCCTTGTAATAATTGTTTGGAACCCATGGTTTTTCTGAAGGGTGTTTCCAAAAAGGGGTGGAAAATCGCAACAGTATTTTCTAAATATGAGTAGAGAATCGAAGAAAAGTTGAAATGTTATTCTACGACCATCTAGCTTTATTCCGAAAAAAAAATGGCGGTCAACAATAATAAATTGTTTAAATAATTTAAATGCTTAGTGCAAATTCCCAATCAACAAAATTAAATAACGAAAATAGATGTTAAAATATTATTACCTATTTAAGTAAATAGATTATGTTTATTTAAACAACTTGAAATGCATTAAAATATTAACATAAATTAGAATCTGAATAATTAATAATTATTTGTGGATGCTATAAGAATCTTATGCAGGTTTATTTTAAAAAAGAAATATTGATTCCTATTCTCTGGACAACAGTTCCGAAGAGGGGACTTGTGTGTGATTCTTATTTCACTACATGTTCGAGATTTTAATGCAAATTTCCGAAAAAACGTCTTTTTTCCATAAAGAAATATATAGAAAATTTCGTGGTTGCAGACAAGTTTAATATTAATCGATTTAGATCTTTAAAGATAATTTTCTTGGAATTTAGTTTAAATCTAGGGGTGAAGCAAAAAAAATGGAAACTTTTCCTCAGGTATAAAATTACAACCCACGTTTTCCTCCCCTCCTAGCCGAAAGGAAGGATAAATCACAGCGTAACATTTCTCCAGATTTTCGCACTTCAGATTCTGATTACGAAAATTAAGGTCTTTCTTTTAATTCCGTTTGTCTGTCTGTCTCCATCGGTCCTATATAAAAAAAACACAGCCTAAGGATTTTTCACATCCAGATTTCCCATCCAAGACTCTTTAAACGAAAGCATCCTGTTCCTTAATGACGTGCTAATATTTCAGGGTGTGATTCCTTAGGTCATTTTATGAAGAAAAGTTCATATGAACATATGTCTGTAACTGCTTCAATTTCGTGCTACAGGGTGTTGAAATTTTTTTCTTTAATCGTTATTTTTTAATATCAGAAAGTATTTTAGATATTATCTTCAATTTTGGAATGTGTTAATAGTATATAGAACCTCATATTTTAATTCAAAAAAATATTGTATCGCTCCACCAGTGGCGTCGTTGCGAGCATGCCCTCTGATATTTTTTTACCAAAAAAGTGGTACGCCACTGACATTTTTCCATGTCGACATTTTTTCTGATTAGTCTAATCAATTCTACATGAAAACGGTCTCTTGCGTTTTCCCGTCAGACGCACAGTTCTTGGTTAAAACAATTAAATTCATATTGAAACTAATTACACAGGCACACACACACAAAAAATATCGATTACACGGAACAGACCAATCATCTTCAGTGTATTTTGGCTTGCTGAATCCGAATCCGGTGTCGATTTTGCTCACCACATCACAATTTTTCTGTATCCTCAGAAAATCGTTAGAAAAATGCAATGTTCCCTTTTTGCATTTTTCTAACGGTTTTTTAAGTATAGGAAAAAATTGTGACGTGGTGGGACAAAAATAACACTGGATTCGGATTCAACAAGCCAAAATACACTGGAGATGATTGGTCTGGACATGGAAAATATCAGTGGCGTACCACTTTTTTGGTAAAAAATATCAGAGGACATGCTCGCAGGGACGCCACTGGTGGAGTTATTAAATAATTTTCCTAATTGAAATATGTGGTTCTATATCCTATTAACACATACAAAAATTGAAAATAATATCTAAAATACTTTCTGAGATATTAAAAAATAGCGATTAAAAAAAATTTCAACACTCTGTAGCAAAAAATTTAAGCCGTTGCGGACATGTGTTCATATGGACTTTTCTTCATAAAATGACTTAAGGAATCACACCCTGAAATATTAGCACGTCATTAAGGAACACCCTGTACATTAATTACTCAACTGCTTTTGAGCAAGTGATAGTGTCTATAAACATATAGCGTGATTTATAATAACACACATAACACACAAGTGTTTTATTATAACTCAGTGCGTACAGCCAATCACCTTTAACTTCATTCCTAGTCGGTCCAATCGATGTAACGCGCAAAGTAAAATAGAACGGTCCATTACATAGCCACACACAAAAAAAAAAAAATCTGGCCTGGGGATCTGACCATGTTTATTATATGTTTTTGGGATCGCTGAATCCGACTCCATCACATCAGGATTTTGCCATAACCTCAATAAACCCATAATTTAAGCGATTTCTTCACATACATCGCTGCAACTTTTTCTAGACAAAAATGACCCCCCTCTTTTTTGTACTAGATCGATTGAAAATTAAATTTCCAATCCGATGATGTGTGGCACGATATATTTCTAGCTTTTTAAGTGAGATATCGGCCACCAAAGTGAGAGGTACGAGGATTTTGCTTCTCGTCATTTCTGCCAAACTAAAGCTAGCAAAAATCTGGAAAAATTCAGGGGTACGTAGAAAGACCTTAGAAATTAGAGGTTGGTGCGCGCCTTGGTTTTCGAGATATATCCGCTCGAAGTCACCGGAAGGTGAAAATTGAATTTTTTTACCGCTTCCCGAGGCTATATATCAAAAACGAAACGAGATATAGAGCTGCGGTTTACGCGATTTCTCTCTCCTTCCTACATGCCTCTGAATTTTTTCAGGTTTTTGCCGGCACTTTCATTTTTTTTGCAAAATTTCTAAGGGGTAAAGTATCTAAAAAATTCAGAGGTATGTAGGAAGGCGAGAGAAATCGTATAGAGTAAACCGCAGCTCTGTATCTCGTTTCGTCCTCGAGATATAGCCTCGGGAAGCGGTAAAAAGAATCGATTTTCACCTTCCTTTGACTTCGAGTGGCCATATATCGAAAACCAAGGCACGCATCCACCTCAGATTAAGGCCTAACGATTTGTTACATCTTTCTACGCATCCCTGAGAATATTTTCAAATTTTTGCTAAATTTTGTTTGGCAGAAATGGTCCTTGAAGCTGGGCCGTATCGCTCGAGAAGCGAAATCGTCGTACCTCTCACGGTAGATATCTCACTTAAAAAGCGCCGGAAGAATATCGTGCCCCACATCATCGAATTGGAAATTTAATTTGCAATCGATCTAGTACAAAAAAGAGGGGGGTATTGTTGTCTAGATAAAGTTACAGGGATTTATGTGAAGAGATGTCAAAATCGCTTAAATTATAGGTTTTTTGAGATTATGGCGAAATCTTGATGTGATGGAGTTAAATAGACCTCGAATTCTGATTCAACGACCCCAAAAACATATAGTGAGCATGGTCAGATCTCTAGGCCAGATTTTTTGTGTGTGCGGCTGTGTTATTATTGAGGGGACGAGGGTGATTTGACATGTTTGAATAGTTTGGACGTTGTCAAATCAAGTTAAGTAATAATTGTGCCAAAAATGATGAATTCGGTTAGTGAAGATGAATTGTTGTTAATATTTATTGTTATAGTCGTAGATAAAGTATAGTATTCAACTTGCGATAATGATAATAACACGCTTGATGATTTACAGCACTCGCCTACTACTCGCGCTGCAAACTTCATCTGCCCGAGTTATTACCAATGTTATAGTAGGAGAGCCAGTGACATTTTTCAGTGATGATTTAGTTAAGGCCTATTTTTTGAGAGAATGTTGAGGGGGGTATAACTAAGTGTCATCCGTGAGGATTAGCCCGGATTCCAGTCGTAAGGCGGTGGCAGAACGCCCCCCATGTGTAAAAAAAACTGCATCTTTTTATTATTTAGTAAAGGATGAAATTTTTTCCAGTACTCCTCTGATAGCCCACAAACATCGATCTAATATTGGCAGAACGATTGGCCAGCCTTAAGAGGGTGGCAGAACACCCCCAACATGTCGTGGGAGCAATGAACTTTTTATTATTTAGTCAAGCTTCATTTTTTAGTATGTTGTTGTAGCAACTATTCCAAGTATATATGCAAATTGGTAGAACAAAATGGCGGTCGTAACTACCTGGCAGAAAATGTGCCGTATGCGCACCGTGACTTCGTGAGTTCGGTCACAGATTAATTTGTATTATAAGTGCTTTAAATATAAACGATAATTTTGCTCATTTATTTAGAACCTTTCTAGTAATTACAGACCTTTATTTACCTTTGAAGCTGGTATTTTAATACTCGCGAAATGCGACTTTAAAGTTACAAAAATTTGTTTTTCATTCGAGAATGACTTTGCAACTATAAGGGACATGAAAAGTTGTACTGTTGTTTTTTATTGGAAATTCAATTCTCCACAAAGGAAAGTATCTTGACATTTTTTCGTATATTGCTTAGTTTCTGCGATATAGTGAAAATTTAAAAAAAAAATCAAATATTTTTTACATTCAAACGCAAATATCTTTTGAACTATGCTAGATACGAGAATATGACTTGAAGACTTTTTGTAGAAAAGCTTTCTTAATCATTTTTCGTATCTCATTTCATTTCGGAGATAAAGTGAAAATAAAGAATGTTCTTTTCGACTGAGAGTCAGAGATTATGATGTATATTATTGTAATTGTATTGTCATAATAATTGAAAAATGCGATTATCAAGAAAAAAATTACATTTTTTTTTAAATTATGATTATGAAGTAATATATATACTTCATGATAATTTTTTTTCAAAATTAGTTCTCTATAAAAAAATTTATTAGAAATATTCTTTTAATTCACGTATCACGATTTATTCAAATTTTTCTTAGCATTGCAATAATTAATTTCGATGTTTCTTGAACTATATTTTATTTATTTTATGTGTTTCCTGTCTCGGAACATTTTGCTATAATTCAAAATAATATAAATGATTCTACATATATTCACAATGTTATTTATCTATCTGGAACAGGGAACTTTAATAATCACAATTTTTTTTAAATTTTTTAGTAATGTCTTTCTTGGCAATCGCATTTTTGAATTATTATGACAATACAATTACAATAATTAATTTGTGGTTCTCAGTCGATACTGATTATATTTTTCCGAAATCCGAAAAGAAAATTCTTTGTTTTCACTTTATCTCCGAAATGAAGTGAGATTCGAAAAATTATTAAGAAAGCTTTTAATTAGAAAATCAAATTTTCTACAAAAAGTCTTATTCTCGTATCTAGCATAGTTCAAAAGATATTTGCGTTTGAATGTAAAAAATATTTGATTTTTTTTTATTTTCACTATGTCGCAGAAATAAGCAATATACGAAAAAATGTCAAGAGACCTTTTTTGTAGAGACAATTCTCTACAACTTCCAACAACAGTACAACTTGTTCGTGTCCCTTATAGTTGCAAAGTTATTCTCGAATGAAAAACAAATTTTTGTAACTTTTAAGTCGCATTTCCATCGAATGAGTATTAAAATACCGGCTCCAAAGGTAAATGAAGGTCTGTGATTACAAAAAGGCTCTAAATAAATGAGCAAAATCATTGTTTATATTTAAAGCATTCAATACAAATTAATCTGCGACCGAAGGCACAAAGTCACGGCGCGCATACGGCACATTTAAATCGTTCTGCCAGGTAGTTACGACCGCCATTTTGTTCTGCCAATTTGCATAATATATACTTGGAATAGTTGCTACAACAACATACTAAAAAATTAAGCTTAACTAAATAATAAAAAGTTCATTGCACCCATGACATGTTGGGGGTGTTCTGCCATCCTCTTAAGACTGGCCAAGCGTGCATCCAATATTAGATCGATGTTTGTGGGCTATCAGAGAAGTACTGGAAAAAATTTCAGCCTTAACTAATTAATAAAAAGATGCAGTTTTTTTTACACATGGGGGGCGTTCTACCACCCCCTTACGACTGGAATCCGGGCTAATCCTCACGGATGACACTTAGTTATACTCCCGTCAACATCCTCTCAAAAAATAGGTCTTAACTAAATCATCACTGAAAAATGTCACTGACTCTTAGACCATTACCGCTTGTTGGATAATATACTATTAATTGAAATATTTTACCAAATCCTTTAAATTCACAATCATTCGTTCATTATCAGAAATTAATTTCCAATTTATTTAAGTACTGAATTTTCATAAGCGATATGATTTGTAAACAACCTTCTAAAGTATTTGCTTTCAAATCGCAGTGCAATTTAAATTACAAGACCAAAAAACTGGTAATACCCAGGTACCTTCATTATTGCGTAACCAGCATTTACGTTTTCTTACAGGTTTGCAAATAAAGAAGTTATCAGTCGATATGCATAAGTTTGAACTAGATTGGAATTGAACGAATTATGGAAAACAAGCAAAGTGACTGTTAAAATTAATTAGCACGTGATAAACGAGCAGGGCATTTGCACTGGTGTATTTATTATCGATAATATTAAGTTATAATTTAGTGTTAGTCAGGAAACAAAATCAGTGTTCGTTTGTGGTGTCTTAAGGTGTTACGTGATATTATTATAGTTGCAATAGGTACTTCTGTCTCGGTAAATAACGGGAGTTCTTTTACTATGGATTTTTACTGGGGGATGTCCAGGCAATTTAGAAAACTCTGCAATTTGATCAGGTGAATATTTGTTGGTGTGGTGTTACATATATAAGGTAAAATGGGTAAACATTGACATGTTTTCATTAAAATGTATATACTGTTATGATATGTAAAGTGATGTGCTATTTTTTGTATGAAAAATTTAAAATTTTGATTTTGAAGTTTTAAATTTAAAAATATTATTAATTCTAAAGATGTTCTTACGTCGGGCGCCAGGAGTCACAAAGACTACCAGTTTATCTTTTATAAAAAAACACACACTTACACACATACAAATTAAACATGAGATTGTCCTCTTTCAGGGATGATAGTGGTTTCCTTGCTCAGTGCGCTCTCTATTCAGCAAACTAGGATTTCAAATGAAACACACCTTGAAATTTTAATATACAATAACCTTTATTAGTTTAGATAATCAACCTTGTAAAAATTTTAGGATATAACATAAAAACATATATAACAACAAAGAAATCTTAAAACTAAATTAATACGCAATAAATTGGCCTTTATTATTTTCAAATTTTGGTACCTATGAATTTTGTGGAGTAAAAAGATCTTTTTACCTTGTAATTTGAAGTTCTATTATCAATTGATACTTTCTTCTTGCGCGCTACTTTTCAACCACCGATCCAGTGCTCCCCTTCTACGAAAATGGCTGTCTTGCAAATAATTTCAGGAAATTATATACTTTTCCGTATTTTCTGGTTTTCTTGCACTTTATTTTAGGTTTCAGTAGTTTAATGTTTTAAAAGCAAGTAAGTACTTTACCTTCCTTTGTAATTTTAAATAATTTTCGTCGCACAAATTTCCTTGTTACAAGCTTAGCGTCAATGTACAATATTTGTATTTATTATTATCTTGGCTGGAACAATTTTTAATCATATAACTTTTACTTATCTAGTCCTGAAGACATTTGAAAACTGGAACTATCCACTTGGGTATGATTTCTTACTTGGAAACCTCGAGTTTTGCAATTTTAATTATCTTTTTCAATAATTAATTTAAATTTTTCTCAAATTTGACATTCCTCCATTTCAAATTTTCATAAACAGATACCAAAAACAAAAACTATTTTTCAGCTATCTCCCATTGACAAGCTGTCATTGTTATATTGCTAGATTTTATTTTTAAATTATTGAAACATTTTTATTCATATTTTTCTCCTATTATTGGATACATGTTAAAATTGATTTTCTCTTCTTATTTTAGACAAATTCCTAATTTCATATATAATCAATACTTTAAGTTTTGTTACTATTAAAAATTCTTCTAGCCATGCTTATTTTTACATAAAATTCATCTTGAATCCAACTAAAACTATTAACATTGTCTTGCAGATTGATTATCTAATAATAATGGACAAATTAATGTCTCAAACACTTATCCTAATACATTTTCCAATTTATTAACAATTAAAACATTTTCAGAAGTAACGGGTACAGTCATGACGTTTGTTTGCATGCTCTCCTAACCACCTTATTTAAACTGTCTTTATCACAAAATTGGTATATTACACATGTGCGGTGAAACTTATCGTTACCGTTTATGTTTATTTTATTCAGATATTTCTCAGTGTGTCTCATTTCAAACGCAGGCTTGCGTCCTGACTCAAGTTTATATTTTAATTTTAAAATTATTTAACTAATGTCTGAAACCTAACGTGCAAGTATTGCATTCTTCGATTCCTGATGCATCTGTGAAATTGTAATCTGGTCAGTCTTCACACTGCTTCTGGGACGTGACTAAAGTTGTCACAACAATACAGACTGTCTATTTTACGAGGGCCACACCAAATATCTCGCTTAATATCTATTGTAGAAGAATAAAGTTTTAGAAACAGTTATCCCATTTTTTGTGAGCTATATTTCAGTAAAAAGAAATTTGAAATCCATAGCCTACTTTATGAGATATATTACAAAAACCTGAAAAATAGGAAAACCACAAACGGTTATAGCTTCCTTATTTGAGGAGATACGAAAAAAGTTAAAGGAATGAAAGTTGACGGCAAAGACAATAAGAATAATAACGTGTAACAAAAAAATCGAAAAATGCAGTTGGCTTTGACATACGCTATTGTGCTGTAACATCAATTCCTGCCCCTGAGTGGAATAGGAACGATGAAACTACCCGGTTCTCATTTATTTTGTGGAGGCTGGGTCGTGGTTCGAAAATTAATAAAAATTTAGTATTGTTAGGCGCCAATAGCCAATTGCTCGATACCTATGCCTTACTGGTTTTCAAAATGTAATACTGTGGCTATTCAGTGGCCTTAATGTTTACATAGGTATCATGAGTTTTTAGAAAGTTTATTATGAAAAACACAACGTAAGAAAAATAAGTTGTATATTAAAATTTTAAAGACAAAACTGGAATGGTAAATATTTGATATAAATTTAGATATTTTATTAACAAAAAATTGAATTTAGAGGGTAGCTACCTTCCTTACATAAATTATATGTAGGAGTAAGAATGTTATTAGGCTGACGGCCGATGAAAAGTTAAAGATAAAAATTTACATTTGCTGAAGGCTAAAAATTATATGTTAATTGAAAATTCCACAAGAAGTTGAGCGTGTTGATGTTCAAATGAGAATGACACTCTCACCACAGATCCTGTTTACGAGCTGCCAGAGCGCCTCGTCCCACTCAAATCTCTTCTTCCCCTTCCTCTGTTTGCTTCGTATTCTGATAAAAGTTGAAACTTAGATTGATTCCCATATAGTCGCTATTCAAGCTCCATATTCAGTGACATGTGTGGATATGGACAAACAAATTTCCTCCTGGGCTAACAAGGTTATCCTCACAGGACCATCACCATCAAGCTGGTCACTTAAATTGACACCCAAAGCTTATTATTGGCTGGTCATTACCACCTCTTCAAGCTGGCACTTAATAGCTCATCAGGCTGGTACTTAATACCTCAGGCTGGTACTTATTACCTCACACCTAAAAGAGTCCATCGTGTTACTCTACCTTGCATTTACTTGTTTGAAAAGGCACTCTGGGTGCGTTAATACCCCACGTAATGCTTTAAGACCTTAACGTTTCTTCTAAAAATGCCCTACCAAATTCCAAGATATTTTTATAACCTTACAAAATTTAAAAAAACCGCGTTCTACTATTGTCCAAACCTATATTTAAATCGCGTTTAAAACTTTAAATTCACAATTAATTCCCCTTAACAATAAGCAACAGAATTAAATGTTATTCCTTATCCAACATAGATTTTAGCTACTGACGCTGTTTTTTATGGCACGCGTGCATCTCTAAATTAACCTATTAAATATCCCTTAACATCGGATTGAATGCTGGCAATTTTACAAATTAAATACATATACATTAATCAATAAATGTCAGTGATTATAATTTAGTAGATATTGGTTTATTTAATTACCTATCTCCAGGAATTTGAGGCTTTAAATCTGCGGCAAGACAGCACAAGCACGTCTTGTTCTTAGCTTCAAGAATCGGAAATGCCTAATTTATTGTCTCCTATAAAATAGCTTTCAATCGTTGCCAACCGCAAAATGATAAAAAGTATTTACTTAAAATTCTGTTTTTATTATCAAATCTACTTAATTATTGCACTATTTTACTTCCCATTAATAATTCTCATTTGTTACTAAATTTCTATTGCTTCAATTTATTAATTAAGGTTTATTGTTTAATTTTTACCAAAACTATCTAGATTTCTAACTAGTAAGAGCCGGTGGTTTGCTGGTAGAATAACAGATGGCGCTCGGTGTATATTTTAAAGTTAATTCAAGTCTACTCGTTAAGAATCGGTTGAGTTTGCTTGTAAAGTACAGATGGCGCTCGGTGTATATTTTAAAGATAGATTTTCGAGTGGGGATGAGGACTTCGGCAGCTCTAGGTTTCTGTGAACAGAAAGTTAATAAATTTAAAGTATCTGCTATTATAGTGGTTTTAAGAACCCCATAATTAAATTATATATATTCTGTAGCGTCCTGGAACTTTAGGACGGTACAGTGCAAAAATGAAAAATACATATCTCAAAGTAGGCCATGACTCCATTAATTCCGTTATTTTTTTCTCATTCCAACGATATAAAACATGTCACAGAAATTTTAACCGATAGTGTCAATATTTAATATTTTACGAATACCACAATTCATATAATTGAATCGTAACAATCAGCTATGCCATAATAGTAAAAATTCACTTTATAATAATTATAATTCCGTAATTATTTATTACAATTTAATACAAACCAATAAATATCTCATAAATAAAAATACAAGTACAAAACGAACATCCAAAGAAAAAAACGAAAAACTATGTATAACACCTACTACTATATTGAAAAGAAATTGTGTGTATTTATTTTTCTAACTACAAATGCTCAAATTGTGCACCATGCATTCTGACACATAAACGTGCTCTACGAGACACGTCACGCATTACATTTTGGAGCATTTCAGGAGTAATTGCCTCACATGCGTTTCGAATTCTGGTTTTGATGTCCTCAATATTTTCAGGGGCAGTTTGAAATACCTTGTCTTTAATGTAACCCCAGACGAAAAAATCCAAGGGAGTAATATCTGGTGATCGAGCTGGCCATAGAATGGGTCCATAGGTGCCTATCCAGCTATCTGGCATAACTTGATTTAAATAATTTGTAAATATTACAGCAGTGTGAGGTGGAGCCCCATCTTGTTGAAAATATGAATAATTTAATCTTTCTGCCACTGTTAATTCATAAAGAAAATCTTGAAATTCGTTTTGCAGGAAATTAAGGTATCTACGAGCGGTTAATTTGCCATCATAAAAATAAGGTCCAATTACTTTAGTCCCTAAAAGACCCAACCAGACATTCGTAGAAAATCTTTCTTGGAAAGCTGTCTCTCTGCACCAATGTGTATTTTCTCGTGTCCACTTATAATGCATATTTCTATTGAAAAATCCATTATTAGAAAAATTTGATTCGTCCGACCAAAGAATTTTGCTACATATCAGCGCGTCATTCCTTTTCTTATTTAATAACCATCTACAAAATCTTACTCTCCTTGGCTTATCTCCCTCATTTAAATGTTGAACTTTTCTCATTTTGTAGCATCGAAATCCGTTTTTTTTTCAATATTTTTCTTGCACTGTCTTTTTTTATGCGACAGTTTCTCTGAATTTGTCTCAAAGAGGTTTCCTCATTTTGGTTAACATAATTCATTACTCTATTCATTTTTCTTACATTATCCGCAACATGCGCTCGCCTTACTACTTTTTTTGAAAATGAACCGTGCGTTTTTAGATTTTGAACTAACTTCCTAAACATAGTTCGATTTGGCTGCGGAGCATCTGGAAATCTATCTCCGTAAACCGTGACTGCCATCTCAGCGTCAAAATTGCACTGACAATAAATGCTAATCATATCGAATTTGTTATTATTGGTGTACACCATAATTACTGATATAAAATTTGTCTTAGAACTCGACAACGCAACATACAACAGTGACAATCTGTCAAATTTATTAATAACTGTATACATTGTTTTTCACTAATTATGGCACAGCTGATTGTTACGATTCAATTATATGAATTGTGGTATTCGTAAAATATTAAATATTGACACTATCGGTTAAAATTTCTGTGACATGTTTTATATCGTTGGAATGAGAAAAAAATAACGGAATTAATGGCGTCATGGCCTACTTTGAGATATGTATTTTTCATTTTTGCACAATAGCGTATGTCAAAGCCAACTGCATTTTTCGATTTTTTTGTTACACGTTATTATTCTTATTGTCTTTGCCGTCAACTTTCATTCCTTTAACTTTTTTCGTATCTCCTCAAATAAGGAAGCTATAACCGTTTGTGGGTTTCCTATTTTTCAGGTTTTTGTAATATATCTCATAAAGTAGGCTATGGATTTCAAATTTCTTTTTACTGAAATATAGCTCACAAAAAATGGGATAACTGTTTCTAAAACTTTATTCTTCTACAATAGATATTAAGCGAGATATTTGGTGTGGCCCTCGTAAAATAGACAGTCTGTATAAAATAATGGTTACTCTTATTAAGCCTTAATTTACATGGAAAGGATAATATGATTATAGATTAATATGTTGCTGTAAATATTTGAAACTTGTCAGTATTAACTTAACGAACATATTTTTTTAATCATTTCTTAGCATTTTAGAGCCGCCATATTGATTCCGTCATCTTGCAGGTTGGTTCACGTCAATTTGGATATCAGATTCGTGATCAGTGACCTCGAAATCCCCCAAGTGGTAAGATTTGTAAATTGGTTTAAAAAAATATGTTTCTGTAAGATGAAGAGAAATGACTATTTAGACACATTAACCGTCTTCAGGTTTCATATTTAAAAAATCGGCCATGACAGATTTATTCGCAATTAAATCACGAATATTTAAAAAAAAAATCCAATCAGTTGCAAAATAAGAGCTGTAGACAATTTTGAAAAAACTTTTCTCTGAACCACTTTGCAAAATTTATGTTGGACTTTTGAAAATTATTAACAGTATGATAATGCACTTAAAATGTCCGGATCGCTTTGGTTTGCTAATAATATGTTGTATTATTCGTCAGTATAAATTTGCTTCAAAAAGCTATATACGAGTTTTACGAAAATTTCCAGTTTTGTTAAAACGTACTAACGGCATAGAAACCAAAGAAATATTTTTGGCGTCGAGCCGCATTCGAACGACCCCTATGGCGATGCCTGCCAAGGCCTTTTGATATGAAATTTGGGTCCAGAGGAATTTCTTCCTCAACTTCGAATTTGGTCTTTCTTTATAGGGTACGTTATAGAGGAATATTTCTTCGAGTATTCTCCCTTACTAACAGATCCGAAGAATCTGTTAGCTGGTTCTTATGACAAAGACTGCCCCATGAATTTTTCAGAATTTTTCTTTTTGATTTGAGCTGCAGTAAAAGAAGATCAAAAAGGCGATGAGATATGCATAGTTTTGTAATAGCAAAATTATGATTTCATACCTTCTGAGGTATCACCAGGAGTATATATATATATCTGAGTTTTAGACTTCCAAAGCCTATTGTTTTTTTTTTAATAAACAATTTAGTTTTTCGAACAAGGTTTTTTTTAGGTAAATAGGTGTATATTTCCGGTTCTAGAGGTCCGATCGGGACAAACAAAAAACCAAATTCTTTGTAATTAATTTTCCAACAAATTTGCGTTTTGGGTCATTTGAGTACGTACATTTGATTTAAAAAAAAACTGGTACAACTCTTGTAATCGAAAATCTTAATAGTTTAGTTGTGTGCATATGTCTGTAAATAGGGCTGGCCAAGCATGTCGAGTGGGGGGTGGAGAAGAAGTGATTTACCCCGGACCTGTTTTTTTTTTGGAGGAGGCCGGTTTTCTTAGTGTTTTTAAACTTATTAAACCTTTCTTTTTTATTTTATTCAAATGGAATTTTAAAAAATAATTAGAAAATAACTTTTTCAAAACATTTTATTGTTTAAAAAAAATAATATTTGTTACGGATAATTCTGCTAATGGTTGTAATTAAAATACTAACTGAATAATGATAATTCTATTTTTAAAATAAGAACACAAAAATACCACTTGAGATTTAAAGAAATGTAAACAATGCAAACTGACCATAAAAATACAATAAAAAAATAAAATAAATGAACTTCAACTACGTAATACAGAATTAATTAATATTTTGTCATTGCTCCATTAGCGTCTAAAACTGCCTGAAGTCATGCAGGCATGGACAAAATCAGATTTATTGCAAGGTCAACTTCTTGCGACAAGTTCTCCCAAGCGTCTTCAAGTAGGTATCCCTTCCAATTCTTGGGCATTGTTTGGATGGTTATTTAATGTTCTTATATGTTTCACCATTAGTCCCCAAACATTTTCAATTGGATTTAAATCCGGACTTTTAGATGGCCACGGTAACAACTCTGTTTTTATTAAGAAGCCATTGCCTGACACGATGGGCCGTATGTATGGAGCAGTTGTCTTGTTGGAAAATCAAATTATTTTCCGGAAACACCTCTATTACTGACGGCAACATAATATTGTCTAATATTTCAATATATTTAATGGAATTGAGATGACCACCATTGTTCCAACACACACCTAACCCGTTTAGGCTCATCCAAGCTCAGACATTGACTGAAAACCTTCCTGATATTTGTGGATCGAAAGTATATTTTTCGTCGTATCTAGTGGAAGGAGGCCTATATACGCGAACATGTCCATCGTTACAGGATTTAAAAACCTTGTCCCCAGAAGTTTTCATCATTGATTATATAGTTGAGTGCAAAAAAAAACTCTTCAAGTCGCTTTATGGTGTTATTCTTCTGCTAGCAGTAGGTACCGAAGCAGGGAAATTTGTCTCTGAAATTGCATTTACTGCAGTCTGAAAAGGGTTTTCTCTTAGGTAATTTATAAGATTTTCATCTTCTTGATTATTGCTCTTTCTGGACCTACCGGAACCAACTTTACGGGATACCGTTTGGTTGGTTTCCCATTGTTTTTTAACACTCATTATCGTGGTTTTACTCACATTGTATTCAGCAGCAAGTCTTCTTATGGACCAACCATCTTCAATTTTAGAAACAGTTCGAAATTTTTGAATATCTGTTAGATGTCGAACCATTTTTAATAATGACGCCACTGATTAACGTCAAAGTGACATTTGTAAGATTATTAATATCAATCAAAGAACGAATGATATACATAGCTAAAAGAAAGTGTACCAGTTTTTTTTTTAAATCAAGTGTACGTAGCTTACCAAATTGGATAAACTGGCTAAAAATCGTTTTTTTCCTGTTAACCCCCAGGGACATTAAGAGTTCTGATCGGCTTTAAACTTTTAGAAAATATACCTTTTGTTGAAAACAAAGCATCCTGAAATATTGGTACCCAAATATTGTACCCAGTTGACACAAATTAATTTGTTATCTATAATTTGAATTGCGCACCATTTTATGCCATTAAATCCAAAATTGATCATTTTACTTCGTAATGTACACCTCGCAATTTTCCGTTGTTCGCGACCTGAGAAATTTTCAGCTTTCTGGCACTTTCGGAAAATTTGTCTGAACGACGGGTGTCCAAAAGCGGTTTCCGTCTCTCGCATTCTGAAAAATGTTGTCTTCGTTTTGAGTGAATTTTCTATATAAATATGTTTATAGTCCTTTCGTCGACGAAAGGCGGTGCCCAAAGGCGTTTTCACGACGAAAAATTCAATGTTTATATAGTTGATATACTCGACCGTTACTTGGTGAAAATCAATTATCATTAATAATGAAATAGACAACACTTCAAAATCTAATTTCAGGTCATTAACATTCATTGCCGATCCATCGGAAAAAATTAGTAAGTTTTTAAAGAAGGAAGGTCTGAATACAGCTTATAAAACTAATAATACTTTAGGTTCTATTATTAAAAACAATAAAGATAAGAATAAAAAGAAGAATTGTTGTGAGTATATAAGCTAAACAGGTAGAAATTTTAATAAATGTATAATTGAACATAAAAAATCTATTTTGAATAATGAAAATAATTCTACATTTGCAAATCACTTGTTGGAAGAAAGACACTTATTTAACGAAAATTTTGATATCCTTCGTACAGCTAGTAAAGGATCAAACTTGACCGCTTGTTAATCTATTTTAATTCCATTTCTTAGTAGAGTTTTATATTATCAGTAAGTAATTAAATTTGTATTCAAAATAGTTATCAGGTAATAAAATTCCATGTATTTAAGGTCCAATATGTTCAATTTGTAAGTAGTGTAGTAGTAAGCTAATGTGTTAGCGAAACGATCGCCATGTTGACTTAATATATTTGAAAACAGTTTAGTATTTTTTAATTCATGGTTAGTAAATTTTTTATGTAGTTTTTGGGCTAAATCTATTTTTCCTTAAATATTTACATTTTTGTTAGGACGATTTTACTGGGTTCATTAATAGTACCACGTAAAAATGAATTGTGCCGTATCCTACCAAAATGTTGGTCAAATAGGTATCCGAAGTTGGCCATGCCAGACTGCAACTGTGCTTTATTAGCATATTAAAGTATAACAGTACAGGCAATGAAGGAAAAATTTTGTAAAAACCTCGCAAAAATTAATAAAGGATCAGCTCCGGGATTTAAGTAGCTAATAACCTGTAGAATGGAATGATGCATTCTTTGCACTTCCAAGTTCCGGGAAAATTCAAAAAAATTTGGAAAAACTTTTTGATTTTCGTTTTTTTTGCTCTAGCGGCTAAAATAATGAAAATACAGAAAAAAAATTCAACAAAATTTATAGCTGGTCTGTTTCTCTACAAAAAAGTCTTTATAGTTTGTACGATGAATCTTTGCGTGTGCGTCATAAACAAGAACCGTATGAAGTAATCTGTTGAAGGTCACTGCTTCTCTTCAGCAGTGACGTGCATCAAAAAAAATGAGAAATTTGTTTTTACTCTCAGTCATCATCCGACAAATTAGAAGCCATATTTTTTTCGTAAATACTCATGAAATGACAATTAATTTTGTAGAATAATAACATGTATTATTTACCACTAAATATGGTTATAACAATGAAGCTTAAAAATGTATTTTCATCAAAAACGCAAGAACGGCACTGGATCTAAAATGGCAGATATTATAGCCGTTGACAGCACTTCACTACGACAACTGTTCATATCGACGTCTCTTTTTAATTCCTCTTGAATTTATCATTCTGCTGTCTTAGCATGCTCGAGCGGTTAGAAGACATACGTAACTAAATATTTGCTCGTGTCAATGCGTTCAGCAACCGCACATATGTCCTACCTAATTTCATACTCGCGCAAACATTCATCGTACAGACTATACACAATTTTGTCTTACTTAAGCCGTTTAGGAGATAAATCCAGTTTTCCACTCATAGTTTTAAGCCGCTCCGAAATGCGCGGAAAATGAGAATTCTCTGGGAATTTCTTCGATCGATATTTCTTACTATTCAGAGCCGCTAAAAAAATGAAAACAAGATAAAATGTAGAGAAAAGTCTTTAATGTGGAACTAATCACAAAATTCATACAAAATTTTATCATAGAGAAAGAAGTGTTAGAAAATGGCTTAGTAAACTTTATACAGTTGATTTATTCATATCTTTGAGTTTTATGCATCCTGCCTATTTCTCCCATAACAATGGGTGCTTTCTCACTGCATGGATTCAATTCCACACACTTTAATCTATATTTTGTGAAAGTTACATTGAAGAATGTTAAGAAACAAATAAGTTGTATATGTTTTACTGTATAATTGTGCATTTTCTGAATGTGTATGAATAATGTAGACAAATTCAAAAAGTACTGCACGCATTTAAAAAACTCTAAAGTCATTCGAAAGAATACGTTTTATTGTACCTATAATCCAAAAATTAAAACTGTGCTATTGTTATTAATTAAAATATAGGGAATTAAACTCCAAAATTTGGAGGTGATTGATCGATGAGAAATATACCCTCTACTTTGATGGCAAGGCATATTTTTCCAACAAAAGTAATTGCAATAAAATGTTATTTGGATTAATATATTATTATATAAGAATATATAAAGAAAATGAATTATCATTCTAACGACTCCCGGCAAAGATATGAATAAATTTGTGGATCAACTGTACAAAGTTTACTAAGCCGTCTTCTGACACTTTTTCTCTATGATAGTTTTTTTTATGAATTTTGTGGTTAGTTGCACATTAAAGCTGAGACTTTTCTCTACATTTTGTGTTATTTTCATTTTTTTTAGGGGCTCTGAATAGTAAGAATTATCGACCGATGAGCCCTGTCGTACGAAACTCCCGGAGAATTCTCATTTTTCGCGCATTTCGAAGCTGCTTAAAACCATGAGTGGAAAAATCGATTTATCTTCTAAACGGCTTAAGTAAGATACAAATTTTCATTATTTTGGCCGCTAGAGTAAAGAAAAACGAAAATTAAAAAGTTTTTCCAAATTTTTTGAATTTTCCCGGAACTTGGAAGTGCAAAGAATGCACCATCTCATTCTCCAGGTTATTACCTACTTAAATCCCAAAGATGATCCTTTAATTAATTTTTGTTACCCTAAATGGCTAATTTGCCTGTACTATAAGTGGATATTAAGGTCTTTAAAATACGCGCGATTTTTCGAGCACGACGGCGCAGCCGGAGTGCTCGAAATAGAGCAAGTGTTTTAAAGACCAGTTATCCACGAATACTTTACGCTATTTTTTTTATTGGTACACTTTGAAATCATAAATACTGGTATTATTACTACAAAAATGGAAATGCGAATTAAAATAGTTGAATTCGTGATGTGACATCAGGATACCTGTGAGTGTCAAATGAGGAATACAAAAATTAATCTGCAATCTGTCACATAGGATTAATTATTGTCACTACAGTTGTTACTGATTGTATATTTAGTGTAGTAGATCTGGCAGAAAAAAGGGGGTGAAAAACGAGTGCCTTTTTTCAAACAATTTTTTTTTCATCTTATAGAGGACGACTTCCCCCACTTCCCTGACACTTTCACATCCGTGATCTATTTGGTGCGGGGGGAGGGGGAGCTGTTAAACATATGGCGAATCTGTCTTTCTCAGTTTACGCGCGACCGGGGAGACGGACAAAAAAAAATGTTTTTTTAAATCGACCAATTGGGGCCGGAGAAATAGCCGGTTTTAAGGGATTGAGTTTCAGGGTAGGAAAAGAGATCGGACCGGAGGTATGAGGGGTGTGTAAGAAATTAAGCATGGGGCAGGATGGTAATTTTTTTTCTGTTATGGATGGTTATAAGAGGAGGTCGAGGCTGCGCGGGGAGCTCTCTAGGGCAATTAGGGAAGAAGAGGGAGGGCGGAACGTGCAAGAAGGGAAAACGTCTATATCTCCGGCTCTAATAGGGTGATTTTAAAAAATCAAAATGGGATTTCTTCCTTTTTTTTGAGCAGCTATAATGTTGGATAGGTAGGAAATAATTTTCGCCGAAAATGTAAAAATGGGGGGCAAAAGAAAATTTTTTTTTTTTTCAAAACGATTTTTTTTATGAAGGTGGTGAGTGGCGGAGATAAACTGCTCCTAAAAGACGGAGATTCTCATCCCCTTTAAAATAAAAAAATAGTTTTTCGAATTCCTTTATTACGATAGGCAGGGCGACAACTTGAAGCTTAAGCCCTACAGAAGGGCTAAGGAAAGTCCTACGCCCTTCTGCCAGGGCTTATTTTAAAGACAACAAATTTCCCTTTTAATTAAAAAAAATCAATTCGATCGGACAGTAAAGAAATAAAATTTATGTAACTCACGAGCGTAGCGCAAGTTACAATTATAAATTTTATTTCTTTTGAATCAGCAGCTGCAGCGGTGGGAGAGTAGGCGTGGCCTCTACCCTCTCTACTCTCTCGCCGCTCTCACTTACACACACACAAAGGGAAATCGAAGGTCAGAAAGTCTGACATTTTCCCCTAATAAAAAAAAATCGTTTTGAAAAAAATACACTTTTTCTTTTGCCCCCCATTTTTACATTTTCTGCGAAAATTATTTCCTACCTATCCAACATTATAGCTGATCAAAAAAGGAAAAAAAACCAATTTTGATTTTTTTAAATCGCCCTATTAGAACCGGAGATACGGCCGTTTTTCCTTTTTGCACGTTTCCCCCTCCCTCTCCTTCCCTTATTGCCCTAGAGAGCTCCTCCCGCGGCCTCGACCTCATCCTATAACCACCCACAACAGAAAAAAAATACCATTCTAATCCCATTCCTTATCTCTTAAACACCCCTCATACCTCCTGTCCGATCCCTTTTCCTACTTTGAAACTCCATCCTTTCAAACGGCCATATCTCCAGCCCTAATTGGCCGATTTAAAAAAACCAAAAATCAGCGCCTCGGGGAGGCCTTTCTTTTTTATCCGAAACATTTTTTGTCCGTCTCCCCGATCGCGCGAAAATTGAGAAAAACCGATTTTTCCATATGTTTAACAGCCCCCCCTCCCCCTTCCGCGCGTTTTTAAAACTTGGATTTAAACACTGAGGCGTACTTTGAATAAGCAAAATAGGGTACCAATAAAAAAAAATATATTTTAAATAACATTCGTTTGCGCGGCTTACTTTGTGCTATAGTTATAACTCGCTCTCCAGTAGGATTGGGTTTGGGAATCGATTTTCAGTGCTCCTATTAAAATGAAGTCCCTACAATCTTTTCTGTTAAAATTTTTATTGTGGCTACTTTTGCACTGATGCGTTTTTCTTTTAAATGAGCTGTTATGCCAATATGAGAGAAGAGGATTAGGAGTTGTAATTCAACACTGAAGTAATACAAAACTATGTGATACTGATTTCGTGAATACTGGCAGAAAATCTTGTAATAGTGTATATGTTTCAATTGACGTAAAATATTAGGATTAAAAAAAAACCAAGTTGTATATAAAAATTAATGTTTATTTTCTAATAAATTATGTAATATGGTAAACAGCACATTAATAATTACACATACATTAATAAGAACCTTCACTGAACTAAATTTCTCAATTATTTTTCTGTGGAATTGTTTGTCGTTTAAAGAATACATGTATACAAACTAACATATGTTCATTATTAATGTGCGTTGCCTATTCTGTTTATACTTCTAATAGATCAAATGTTGAATCAATATATCTTTGCATTCACGTTATGATTAAACTACAAATCACCAGCACTTGATGACGGTGATTAGTAGAGGCAAGATGATGATATTTAATTACTGAAATTTTCAGGTTTAAATGTTTACTTTCGAGCGACCATAAGCCCTTGATGACGTAAACACAAAGGTTTGTTGATTAAACTGCAGATTACTTTACATTGTCTAAATCATCAATCGAATGAAACTAGTAATCGCGAGGAATAGAGCAGAAGCATATATAGATGTACTAGAATTGCAAAGGTCACTGCTGCAAGTGTTACATTTGAAATTAGTAATATTTCCACTGACAATGTCCTTAAGTTGGGATTTCACTAGTGTACAGGTGTCCGTTCCATTAACAGATTTAGGCGCACAATTTCGAACAGTTATGGTATTGTTATCTAAAAGAAGAGAAGAATTAAATGAGTAACTGAAAATTTGCATTTAGTAATAGTACAGTCAATGAAGGTAAAAATAAGCTATTACTTCCGAAATCTTTCAACCGTCATCGATTTTTCTGAAAATTTGGGAGCAGGCTTGTTTTACCCTTATCTTCAAAAGTGACATTGTGCGGAATTGCGCTTTTTGCGTTTTAGGGGTGAAATCAACCCCTTTTGTGAAAAACTGAAAAAAATGCTAATTTAAGCATTCTATCAATGGAATCTTACTTAGTTATGTAGAATAAATATTCTTTAACATTTTGAAGCATGATTTATGATTTCTATAAAGTTTTCAACCCTTAAAAACTACCCCGTAAAGTCGTAAATCAGGAAAAAATCGTTTTTTTTGTCTCTCTGTCATGTGAAATCGCACATTAACAAAACTAAGAATTGTTTAGTGCTCATCATATGTAATTTATTTATGAATTGTGAATTTTCAACCCTTAAAAACCACCCCTTCTCCTAAAATTAAAGAAGAAATATTTTTTAGCAGATTTAACTGTTTCAATTTTGGGTTTCCAATAAAAGATAAATAAAAATGGATTCTACTGAATATTTACAAGTTTATTAATTAATTTATTTATCAATTTATTGTTTAATTTCAACCCCTGGAAACCACCCCTAACTTTAGAATCAATTAAAAACAATTTTTTAGCAGCTTTATTAGCTTCAGTTTTCCAGAATCGTTTTCACTGCTTATGATATATTTTATTTTATTTATTTATTTCAAATTTTCAACCCCCAAAATTACCCTTTATGTATAAATTGGTGAAAAGATTAAAATAAGCATTACAATATATAACATTTCAAAGTTTTTTCCCATTTCCATTCAAAGTTTTGAGCCAGCTGCACAGAGTGCTCCGTTATTTTATCTTTAAATGTGTGTGTCTGCGAGCGCTTGTGTGCGTGTGAGTGTGTATGCGTACGTATACACGATATTAATAGGTACAAATTGCTTGCTCCAAAAATTTCTCTGAAAAAATTAAATTGGTTTTTTGACGATATCTCCGTCAATTTTCATGCTATTGAGCCCATCTAAAAATCATTTTAAAGGTAATTTGATGGATTACAAGACTAAGGACTTTTCGGAGGTTCGGCGCCCTTAGATTTTTAAAGCTAAAGGGTTAAAGGGCTCAGAACAGCTGTTACTAACACGTCGGTATCAGCTTCAATCGCCTATATCTTCATTATTTTTCATCGTATAAAAATTTAAAAAAAAACAAAAATTTTTATTGAAAAAAAATCTATATTTTTGTTTTGTACTAAATTTTACGTATCTATCACCCTTTCGAAGTTATTTAAAAAAAAAAGAAAAATTCAAAAAACACGTTAAAATTAAAATTAACGTTTTTCCAAAAGCATGCATTTTAAGTTAAACTTTTTGAGCATATGAATAACACTAAAATAAAACATACCGTAGGAGGAAAATGATGCATTTCAATTCTGGTGGTCATGAGGTTAATTTTACTGTTCATTTTTTCTTAAAGAAGTTGAGTAGTCAAGCTTTTTGGCATTGTATCTCGCTTAATTTAAATGAAAGCGACTTTTTACAGTGCTCATTTTAAAGGTCTTTTCAAGCATTACATTAATTGTTATTAGCATTATACCCCTAAAGTCGATTATTTTTCCGTTATTTCAAGTTGAATGCACCGATTCGAGCACTCACAAAAAAAAAGTGTCCTTTCGTCAACCATATCTCCCTTTATATTGCACCTAGGATATTTCCAAAAAAACGAATCTCTTTGTTTTTTTATAAGCTACAATTATGTCCCTTACAATTTTTTTCATTAGACGCATAATTTTCGAGTTATTCGTAAAAAACCGTTGAAAAAAATGTAATTTTTTAATGAAAATGGCGAGTTTTCAATCACGAATAACTTAAAAAGTATGGAGTTTTCGAAAAAACTTCATAGAACATTTTTTGCTTAGAACTAGGTTCTCTATCGACTCCCGGGGTTATTTTGGCCATAAAACTTTCAGCCCCCGAGAAGGGGTGGCATCCACCCCCCAGGGTAAAAGCGCAAGTTGGCACCATGTCACTTTTGATATCTGAGGCATACACTAACTTTCTCCAAATTTTCACGCAAATCGATGACGATTGAAAGATTTCGGAAGCAAAAGCCTTCATTGACTATACTGTAAGTGGAATGTCCAGGTATTAAGTGGAGATTTTTAAATAGTTACGAGGAAATACACACACAAGAATATGTGCAGGAACTCATTTAAGACATAGGAAAATTTTTTATTCCTGTTGAATTATACCTACTTCTAACGCACTTAGGTACGAGTTCAATATGAATGCGACAATATGCGTGTTGTTTGGAACACACATAAAACAGATAATAAAAAGTTCATAAACACGATTGATGAAAAACCTAGAATTTCCAGGTAAGTCGAAGTAGCTGGGTGGATGGGTGTTTCACGTGGACGCTCTAAATCTGCAGCCCAGGACAGATTTTTAGTGTTAAATGCTAGAAGGCACCCTAAAATTACCGCACCTGAGTGGTTATGTAGTTGCAGCGAGCGCATAACGTGATCATTGGCCAAGATACTGTGACAAATCGACTCCACAAAGCCAGTCTCCATAGTCGACGACAACTCAGATGTTCACCTCTTTCTAGAGGCTATCGCGCTGACAGATTAGACCGGTGTCAAAAACATCAGAGTTGCGATGCAAACTCTGGGGTACAGTTCTATTCACAGATGAATCCAGATTTGGATGGATTTCATCCAGATTCTCGTCGGACACGAGTATGGAGCCAATCCGAAAATGTGGAACGTTTAAGACACGTTCAGGAAGTTCACACACACAGAGGCGGTACAGTAATGGTATGGGACGAAATAATTATAGGCGGCAGAACCAAGCGCGTTTTTCTGAATAGTTTCTTAACAGCTCAGTAATATCTGGATAATATTGTTCAACCCATTGTGCGTCTATTTGCCGGTGCTGTTGGTGAGAACTTCCACCTAGTGATGAACTGGTTGACCAATGAGGTAATTGAAGTATTCCCATGGCCCTCACAATCTCCGGACCTTAATCCGATCGAGCATGTGTGGGATATGCTTCAACGTACGATTATTCCACATATGGGCAATATTCGATGGGGAGCTCCTGACAACAGAATGGGCAAGTTTACCCCATCGGCCATTAACAATGTCATCTTGTCTATGAGCAATAGGTGTAGAACTGTGATAAACCAACGTGGAGGTTATACTCTCTATTCATGTTTTTCCCTTTGCATACTCGACAATTTTATGTACAGCTTAAAAGACAATGATTTTTACTATTTTTTCGGAAATATTTTGTTCCTTTTATTCAAAACATTGATTTTAGGATGTACTAAACACTTAGTAACAGTATATAAATTTCTTTTTTGCTAAATTATAAAAAAGAATAGACTTTTCTTATGTGTGTAATTGGAAATTTCTTATTACACTGGCTCTTCAGTACCAATGTAGTAATGAGATTGAAACAAGAATACTTCAGACTGATTCATAATACTTGTCTACAAAAAAATAAAAGTTTCTGCTCCATGAACTAAACCTATCATCCTTTAGTATTTTTGTGTGCTAAATCCAAATTTTCTACCGCATGGATTTGGAGTAAAACGCCATTATTGCCAGAATACGGTTTTTACAATAAAAAAGACGATTAACTCGAAATCTAGACGGTAGACAATTTTTTAAATTGAAAATTCTGATTCAGTGCACGGGAATGATAGGTTAAGTCCTTGAAGCAGAAAATTTTGTTTTTTTGTAGACCAGTGAATGAATATAGAAATTCTTTCAGAACCCATTATTAACTACGTCCTCATCCACTTAGTGGAGTGGAAGTATAGTAAT
The DNA here is from genome assembly GCA_963583905.1 of Stenurella melanura. NCBI lineage: Eukaryota > Metazoa > Arthropoda > Insecta > Coleoptera > Cerambycidae > Stenurella > Stenurella melanura. The sequence continues at coordinate 72,231,148 of OY757309.1, forward strand.
CGCAAAAACATATATGTATCTTTTTTGTTGAAGTAGGTAGAATTTCATGAAACGTCGAGATATTAAGGAGACCGAAGAAAAATTGTGTCTGTAACTTTTTTTGTGGTAGTTACTCTGGAATGGAAGATATTGACTTGAAATTTGATACACATATGTATTATAAAGACATCTGGCACCAGATTGTATTTTGCGCTTATTCCGTTTAAGGATTGGAGGGCAAATAGGTGTAAATAAGTAAAGTAAGCAAGAGTCCAAAGACTTGGAATTTGATGTATATGCTAGAAGCCAAGTTCTCAAAATTATTTAGTGATATCCACCCCCCACTTCATTATTAAATTGAGTTAACAAAATTAAATTAAAATATTGACTTCAATGAGTGATCGCAAAGTTCGCCTCTTTTTACAACCCCCATAACATGAAATCGACTAGATTGAATGCAAAAAGGTCTGAAAATTTCGCCCTATCCACAATAATAATACAGCAAGAAGAAAGAGAGCATATATAATCTTCCTCCTACGAACCAGCAGGGAAGCGAGAACACACCACTGGAGACAGTATACAGGGTGGGCCATTGAAAACGAAACATCTTTATGTCTTTCTGATGAGCTCCAGAATAAAGGCGAAAAACGTTTCAAAGGCTAAACATTTCCATGAAACAGAATGATAGATTTCATGAAAATGTAATCCATTAGAATGAAAAAATATTTTAAGACAAGGTAGATAAATAAATTCATTTTAGGTCTTTGTTCTCAATTTTAACTGAATCTTCATAATCGTAGGGGGTTATGTGGATACTAGTTTAATCTGCATGGCCGTAGGGGACTGTGTGGATGCTGGTGTTAAAATGAGTATTGTCAAATCAGAAATTAGACCAATTCATTTTAGGATTTTAATTTGCTAGCATAACCAGAATTCAGGTTATCGAAAGAATGCAAATATTTCATTAATATTTCTACACAAAGTTCTTCTTTTAGTTATAGATAGTTATTTTTTCTGCTGTTTGCAAAATCCTATAAAGAATGTTTCAATACAGGTATGAGCAAACAAATAATATAATTCATTTTTAGAAACACGCTTGTTTTGAGACACTAAGACTAGTTTCTTGAAAAGACGCTCGGACAGATCGATTCTTGATTTTTGGGGGACAACTGTTGATGTCAAACTTGACAGTGACACATCAACACCCTAAGTCCAGCGACCTCTAACTCAAGAATTTAAAAAGGGAAAGGGGGTCGAGCGACCCCTCATTTGAAACGTCTTTCAATTCTCTATGCGACAGCGTGGTCGAAATTAGTTTTTTTCAAATTTTTTTTTTCGTTCCCATGAAAACCACATTCTAGATTAACTGAGGTGGGGGTGTTGTTTGGGAAAATCCTGAAACACGTCACTTTTATCCTTTGAAGGGCACATTTTGATGTCAAATTTGACTTTGTCAGGTCAACGCCCTACCCCCAACAAAAACAAAAATTACGGTAAGGGGGTCGAGTGAGCCCTCATGTTAAAGGTCTTTTGATTCTGCGGGCACATTATTGTTTTTAGGTTTGCTCGTGTCCTGTTTTAAACAACTGACTGATAATATGCTTAATAATTTAAATTTTAAAAAAGTATGCGATACATTTTTATTTACCTTCGGTGTTTATAAAGACCTCCCGAGACTCAGATACAGTGATTTGAAAGCCCTTTCTGCCCTGAATACTAAAATTTTTCAAATTTATTAATAGTGCATTGCAAAAAAATGAGGCAGAACAATCAGAAGTATCACCTGCTCGAATTAGGGCAATAACACCCCGCCCAGAATTAGAGGAAGTAACGCACATAAACACGTACCAAATATCGCAGAGTAGACAAAAGTCGGTAACCTAGCCAATTTTTGATAAAAATTTACAAAACTTGGAATAATTAAGTATTTGGAGATGCTAAATTCAGTGTTGCTGCAGAATTTTTTTTTCAATGTGGCGGCTTCAATATTAGGGTCAGAAAAAGCAAAAAATGTGAAAAATTCAATAAAATAACCCCAGCCACAAAAAAAGCCCTAATTCTGGAACATGACCCGAGTAATCCAATGTATTTTTCGACGTTGAATTCGAATCCGCCCTCAGAAAAGCACAAACACTGAAAATTTTGAGCTGGAGCAAAGGAACCACCCTTAGAATACGGTAAAATCGCCTACCCCTAATGCACAATCCTAGGGTTTTTGAGTTTGCTGATTTCAAATTTTAAAATTCAATAAGCCAAAAATTGATACTTACTTAGGCTGAAAATCGATTAAAATATGGGTTGAAGGGGGTGTAAAAATTATAAATTTAACCAAATACGTAGTTTGCATGCGCATTCATACGAGTATTTGAGAGTGTCCCAAACAATTCTAGAGCAAAAAACCTTTTAAAATGCCATTTGGTTTAGAAAATATGCCATTTTGAAGAAAATCGTAATTTTTTATGAGATTTGCAAAGTATTTTTGCATATTTAAACTTTTAGCCGCCGTAGAAAATGCATTAACCTTTATTTTGTGTTTATATAGGACCCATTGAAGTATTTATACCTTGCTGGAATAAAAGTTAACTTCGGTCGGTCACAGTGGCAAAATCCACTTTTTCAAAATATTTCAGAAATGACCGGAAATCGAAAACGCCGCGGCCGAAAACACATTAGAAAGTATTTTTTAAATATTGGGTGCACAAGAAAACATATTTTGGTACTTAATGCAAAAAAAAATTGTATAAAAAAATATTTTTAAGAAAACGCTTTTATTTTAAAAAACTGTACTAAAAAGTAAAAAATAGTGTTTTAAAATTCATACACCTGGGAACCAAGAGCTTTGGGGACGGTCATATAGCACCATTGCATAGTTACTTGGCTCAATTGACCGCCCTCAAAGCTTTTGGTTTCCAGGTGGTTGAATTTGAAAAAAATATTTTTTACATTTTAGTACAATTTAAAAAAAAAAAGAAGCTTTTTCGTAAAAATGTTTTTATATATATAAGTATTTTTTTTTTCGACATAAGCGCACTTTACTCTTGAACGATTTTCATATTTTTTTACCTACCCTGTATACTATTTAACTTGAAACCATTCTAAGTGCACCTGAAATGGTTATCGGACATGCAATAAATTTATTTAAACTTTGGTTGTGCAACTAAAAATTTTTTTCCATTTGTTGCATACTTAATCGACCACACTGTATATCCTGGGTGTAGAATCGGATCATGCATATCATAAAAATGCATTGTCATTGAAACTGAATCAACTTGTAAAATTTCAACTCCGTAGGATGAGAGGAAGTGGTTCTAATTCACCTTGCAAGATTTGACCTAAATAAACTAACACACTGACATTGCAAGTTAAATAAGAGCTTTTAAAAATACTTCCGGCCGAACCCCATGAAATTTCAAACTTCATTTGCCGGAAAACGCCGCGACGCCGAACAAAATAGTAATTTACGTTATAAGACCGGAAATAGTTGTTTTGCAGGTCAACCAAAGCAATTTCCAGGCGGCCCGCAGGCGAGTCCCGGAAGCTTGAAGAGACCTGCAAAACACTGTTTTTCGGCCATGTAACGTACAATTTTTTTTTCGACCGACACAAAATCAATTTTTTATTATTTTGTAAATAAATTTCTAAAAAATCCTAATATATATATCAAGCTCACAAATACAACGACAAACAATGGAAGTTAAGTGTATCTGTCTATTTTACACTTACCCCAACAATTAACACAGGTTAGTTTCCATAGCAATAAGAAAGCAAAGCCACCTATACCAAACATTGGCGGCATTTTTTACCTTCATGGATCAAAAAAGAGAATAACAGGGTTCGGAAAAGCCTTTTTCTGAAATCAGTCAAGAATGCCTACTTTCCCGGCGCAATTTCAGATCCCAATATGCCCTATTCTAGTATTTTAATCCGTTGCTAAGCAACTACTAAAAAACAGTCCGGGAAAGTTTTATTTAGACTTTCTGGTCTAGTTCGGGAAACGTTACTTTCTGTCCAAATTGCTGCCAAATTTCTCCAAAAGGGTGTATTTTCTGGTCGGTCGAAAAAACTGTATTTTTCTGATATCGGTCGAAAATGCCTACTTTCTCGGGGCAATTTCAGGTCCCAAAATACCCTACTAGTATTTTAGTCCGTTGCTAAGCAACCATCAGACAACAGTCCGGAAAAGTTTTTTCCGTCCTAGGCCGGGATAGTAGGTAACTTTCCCGTACCGAATTAATGTTATGCATTTATAAAAATCCCTTAATTTATAAAAATATAGATTTCGATTTCAGAAAAAATAGTATGTGTACCTCGTAGTAAAAGCACATTCCCGGACATCGATGCTTGACAATTTACATCTTCGTCCGGGAATATATTGCTTTTACTACTAGATACACAATATACTATGGCTGAACTTGTTCGCCCCCCTCTCCTGCAGAGTTTTAAAGGGCAAGAGCAATAAATAGTGACCGTTCGTTTTCCGACGCCGTGTTACGGACTTTAATGACGATGACTTATTACATACAGTAGCGCAAAAGTTCTTCGATCATAGGCTCTACCAGGCGAATTTACAACTTCCAGCGAATGCATATAAATGCATACGTATGCGTAACTAGTAATCCACTCGCCGCAATCTCACATCACATCAAACTCGTACTCAAGCTAGTACTATTTGGGAACTGAAAGAGTGACTTTGTCGTTAAATTAATTCTTAAAAATGTTTGAAATGGCCGAAAAAGTTCAGATGGTCAAGTGGTACTATCAAGAAAAGTCAAGGCGTCAAATTAAAAACGCATTTAATGGTGCATTTCCCGGCCGACCTTCACCTGCATTATCCACAATTCATAATATTATTCACAATTTTGAAATACATGGTTGTGTTGATTATAAACAACATAAGAAATCGATTCCTCCCAAAGAAGGCCGAGATGAAAGAGATATTATGATTTGTGCACTAACAACCAACAACCTGGTACTTACTACTTCCCAAATTGCTGCTGAAGTAGGTTCTACACCATCAACGGTTAGGTCGGTTTTAAAAACAGATGGGTACAAATCATACAAGGTTCGGAAAACTCATGAAATTTTTGAGACGGACAATATCAGAAGAATTTTGTGAGCAATTAATGGAAAAGGCGAATGCGGATGAACATTTTCTTAGAAACATTGTTTTTACCGACGAATCAACTTTTCCATTAATTGGTAAATATAATTCTACTCGGACACGATATTGGTCGCGAGAAAATTTACATAAGTTTTACGAACTTCGCACTCAGTATCCTCAAAAACTAAATGTTTGGGTCGGTATACTGGCTGAACATATTATTGGACCATTTTATATCGATGGCATCTTAAATGGCCAAATATATTTGGATTTGCTTCAGCAGCAAATTGTCCGTAGGATTCAGGAACTAGTAGGTCGGCAGTATTTGGAAGAAACATTTCCGAATAGACTTATTTCTGGGCATGGTAATATCACATGGCCAGCTAGGTCACCAGATCTTGCGCCTTGTGACTTTTTCTTGTGGGACTACTTTAAATATAAAATGTATCGTTGTCAGGAAAATAGGCCCAACAATTTGCAGGAACTTCAATTAAATATTGAAAACGCCTGCTTAACTGTTACCCCTGTTATGTTAGGTAATGTTCGCCAAGGATTTTATAATCGTTTGAGATATTGCTCAGCTCAGCAGGGAAGTCTATTTGAGCATTTATTACATTAAACTTGTTAGGTGTAAGTAATAAATGTTTTCCTTAACTCCATACATTTTTAAAAATTTTTAGAATATTGTTATTTTGTTTTACCCATTTTTAAGAATTATTTTTGTGTTGGGCATTACTTTTTTAGTTTCCAAATTATAAAATGTCTCCATAATAGTACCAACATTTATAATGTTTTTAAATCCAATTTTTTTCGCAGTTTATTAGATTTCGCAAAGGGACGTGTATCCCACTTTACCTTTCCTGCATTACTAAACTCCTACGCCGCCTGTCTTCTAAATGGGCAGCGGCAATGACAACCCTCTCGGTCGATGTTTCGATGTCGTTGTCGTGCTCAATAGAGAACAAGCCTTTATTACTGCATCAGCGTTGCCAGATTATTTCATTTATCATGCAAACAATTTATATATTTTAAAACCCAACTCTTAGTTACGTTTTGGTAAGATAAAAAAGCAAATGAGCTAAACATAGTGATTTCATTGTTCAATATAAATTATAAAAATATGAATTTTATTTTATTTTAATCAATTAGATTCTATCATTCTACAAAACTTGGCGTCATTATGTATGAATAAAGTAGATCTGCCAACACTGGGTACCTCGGATATTTACGATAGTGAGATTAGGTAAGTGTAAATTGCGCTCAACTTTCCTATGATCGAAGAACTTCTGCGTCTACTGTATATGTTTGTGTTCTCTAAATTTAGAACATTAGAGTTTTGTTCATGAGAGCTTTAAATAAAGAAAAAACTATGATTATAATTAAAGTATGTTAGACGTGTTAAAAAAAGTGCTGTGTTAGAAATATTATTTACAATTTTTCTTTATGGCAACCGGTAGGACAGCTACGATTTTAGGAGATCCTTATTATATTCAATAAGTAGGCGAATGTAACTTCTCTACAAATTCCTCTCCTGTACCAATTTTTTGGGTCAAACCCCATTTTTTCCTACACCAATTGTGCATGTGAAAATAATAAATTAAGTAATTATTTTGAAAAGCTTACTTGCAACATATGAGACCTTTGCGCAGACTGGAGTAACTGTTATGTTGTCATGATTTAATGATAAACAGTCCGTGATTCCAATTGCTTTCGTATCTACAGGATCGTTACATGGTTTTTTATCGCCAGTAGTTGGAGTGACACAACTGTAGCACACTCGGGGGTCTCCGTACCCATAATCTGAAATTTAAAATAACAAGTTTAATTATTGTGTCTCAAAAATACGCAGAACACTCGAGTAGTGGCGTAAATCTAACGGTCTAGAATACCTGAAAAGGAATCGTCTTACTATAGCAATAGGGCCGTTCAGCGGTGTAGCAGTTTCCCACTTTTTCTTCCTCATAATGTATAAACATGCCAATAGTCTCAAAAAATTTCAGTTATGTGGTATCCGAGAAGGGCAAGGAACATTTGCGCCGTTTTTGCAATTGAAAATAAGTTGCGAAAACGGCGCAAATACTCCTTGCCCTTCTCGAATACCACCTACTATTTTCAACGGACAACCTTTTGTTCTTCAAATGACTACTACGCGCTCATTATCGCGATCATTCCCATCTGCACCGGCTTGTGTCGAGACTCGGTAGAGAGACATGGCGCATACATACCTATTATAGTCAGTTAGCACTGCACACTAGCGCTGAGTTTTGCTGATAAAAGTCATTTTTCATTGGTCCATATAATTCAATAAGAAGACAATTATTTTACTTCCATATCCACGTACCACTACGTGGATATGGAAATAAAATTATCGTAAAAAAAATTCAAATTTTTGTTGTTCATGAAATATGTTTAGATTATGAAACGTCGAGTTTTTAAATTTGTCTGTTGGATTTGCAATGATAATGAATATACATAATTGTATTGTCATCAGAACTAAAGGTGTGTACCAAATTTCAGATCAATCGGTCAACAGAAAGTGGGTAAAATTTCAATTACTAGATTTGACCCACACGAGACACAAACAAAGTAAGTTCAATAAAACCGTTTAAAAAGAAACCACTCAATCTATACAGCAAAACTGATCATCTTTCTAAGTTTGTTCTACCTACGTTCATTATTTTTAAAGTTAAAAATTAATTAAGAAACAGCGTTTTTTAACAGTATTTTGTGTTTTGTTAAAAAACTAGTTAACCGATTTCAATGCGGTTGGGCTCATACAGTATGTCTCACTTTTCATGACTCCCATATCACAGCTCTCTTATTAACAATTCGATTTTTTTTTAAATTTGTGTGGAAGGTACAGTTGTATTCATTAAAAAAGCCTACAAGTATTAGAATGAGAGGCGAGCTTTATGATATTTGTGTAAAACCGACTGATGTAAATGACCGGTATTGGAGGTTATTACATGACATAGGGTGTCAAAAATGCAAAGCATTTACATTGACTTTGATAGTAGATAAATAAAAATTCCTCGTTATTTATCTGAAATTGAAACAACTTTAATAGTGTCCAGAATCGAAGATGGATGGACAATTCGTGGTGTAGCACAGTTGTATAACAGAAACAAGAAAACTATATTAAAAATTAAACAACGCTGGGAGCAAGAAGATTCCTTAAAGAGAAAAGTTGGTTCAGGTCGTCCCAAAATTTCCAACCCTGAACAAGATGCTGCTTTTTTGGGATACTTAAGAGAGAATCCATTTGCAACGGCTAGGGATGCTGTGATTTATACTGACTCTCAACCTACCTCCAGCAGAAGGGTTAAAAAATGTTACTCACTGTAGAACGGCGGTAGTCAAGGGTAATTTTTGCAATGAGCTATGTATACCGCGACCTTCAATTTTGGAACATGGTCGTTTTTACTCATGAAAAGACATTCCAATCGACTTATAACGGTCAAATTCGTGCTTATCGTCCAAGACAATACAAGGTTTGAAGGACGATACACTAGCTTCGTTGCTTTTAGATCTGGACGTTTCTCTGTAAATGTATGGGGCTCGATAAGTGTCCATGGGCCTGGTGTTTGTTGGTAAGTTGAGGGAAGATTTAATGCTTTGCACTATATAAACATTTTAGAAAGCGTAATGCTCCCATCTACTGAACAAATGTATCCCAATAATAAATTCATTTATCAACAAGATAATTGTCCAGTCCACACCGCCAATGCTGTAACGGAGTGGCTTCAAACTCATAATATGGAAGTGCTGCCATCTCCTAGTTATAGTCCCGATATTAATCCGATGGAAAATGTTTGGGGTTTAATTGTAAAAAAAATCACAGATTTCGCAATCCTTGCAACCATCGGGACATTGGAAATGATAACACCGCCTCGGCTTTGCCTCGTCCGGAAACAGCACGATCCACTACACCGCTGTATTTCCATCTTAAATGAAAACTGGTAACTTGACCTCCTGTGATATATGCAACCCATATTCCATTTGCGTATATCAGCCGTTGCATATACGACAGTCTCACTCGACCGCAACACCGCTGTCTTTTGACCTTGAATGAAAACTGGCAACTCTACCCCATATACGAACATAAACATTTCCAATGTTAAAATATATAAAAGAAAGTTTAGACCACAAAATTCAAACGAATTATGGGAAATAATCCACGAGTGCTGAGAGGAGCTTCATCCAAACATTATATGTAATATAATTCAGTCACTGCCGAATAGATTGGCTCAAGTAGTAGAAAGAGATGGTTATATGACCAAATATTAGATTTTATTTTAAATATTCTTGTTATTGTTTTTTGTTTTGTTTTGTTGGAATTTTTATAAAGCTGTTACATATAAATATAATTCAATATACATAATTCAATTTTTCTTAATTATTTCACTGATGCCCGACGCCAATTATTTGAATTCTGACAACCTGTGACATGTGACAAGCTGGCTTTACACAAAAATAATAAAGCTCGCCTCTCATTATAATACTTGTGAGCTTTTTTATGAATAGAACTGTACTTACTCATCAGGAGATTGTGTCACGGAAAAATATTTAACGTCGTTATGAAGAGAAAAATGTACCTGAATTTCCAAAAAAGATATTAGGCAAAGTTTTAACTGTAAAACAATATCATAATTTTATTTGTTGTTATCAAAAACTCACTAATACCGAATTTCAATAAGATCGTGTACTTGGTGTACGTAATAAGAAAATAAAATTTCCCTTTTTTAGGTACCAATTATTACAGTTACAACTTTACTACATTTAGAATTAATCACGTGACGTGAGTCAGTTTACTTAACAGTCAAAATCAAACAATAATTGACTTGGAAATAAAAAAAAGTTCAATTTTAGACGAATTTGATTCACGAAAAATTCAATAAATAATAAAATTTACATAGGTAACTAAATTACAGTTTGCTCAACATATCACATGATTAATAATTCTAAATGGAACGTCTGTCTTTCCTCAGCTAATTACGTCCGAAAATAAAGTTATAATAGGACTATTGGACTTCAGTAAGGAAAGTTTTACTTTCTCCAATTATTGAAATTTGGTATTAGTGACTTTTTAATAACAACGAATAAGATTATGAGATTTTTTTATAGTTAAAACATTGCCTAATAGCTTCATAATGACGGACGCCGCTGGTAGATTTTTAAATATTTTTCTTTGACACAATCTCCTCATGGATCACCTTCCACCCAAATTTTAAAAAAATCGCATTGTTAATAAAGGAGCTGTGTTATAGGAGTCATGAAAAGTGAGACATACTGTGTTTTTAACACCTACAACTTCTTCCACGGACGTATCTCCGTAAGACCTAAAGATAACACAAGCTAAAAACTCGTTTTTCGTAACTTTACTTGCTAGTTAAACATAGATGCACTAATTCTCAGTGAATTTTAGGTACAATAGGTAGTTAGACATACTGAAACATACATATTTCCGCTGAAAACCCTCCCGGTTGGCATGCTGTTAAAAAAAACTGCCTTTGGCTTAGGCTATAATAAATGAAAATTTGTAATTTTGAAGAAAACAACTACTTAAATATAAGTAATTAATGTAATTTGTAAAATTTGTTTAAAATTAAATATTCCAAAAATGTACAGTGAGAATTTGAAAACGAAAAAATTAATTTTTCGAAATATCGGTGTTTAATTATTATTATTCATTTGATCTACGCACCAGAAATTTCATCATAATTAATAAGAACACTCCCGTATAAACTAGTATCAAATTATCTATTTAACAAGAAGAACGCCAAATTCTAGAATAAAAAGATAAAAATTTTCTGCTTACCTACAGTAAGTAGTATAAAGATTGCGGCTATAAAACCTTTCAACAATAATGCCATGTTTACTAATATCTGTTACTCTCACTATAACTATTGGAGAAAACTAATATTAGGATAGTGGAAACAGATTATTTATAATTGAACCTTATCTTTATCAGTTAATCTAGCTCTTTGTTAGTGTACAGGATAGTGCGCGATTAAACCTTATCAAACTATTCATATGCACACAGGGTATTCAGCAAATTCCACATATTATTCTGAAAGTGGAGTCGAACTAAATTTTTAGGAAATTGTTTTGCAATAGCAAGTTTTTGCTGTAACTTATCGTAAACATTCGAAGAAGCGTATAGTATTTCTATGGACAATTTGAAAATTCAGTGTAAAGCGTTGCTATCAGGATAAATCATGACAAAGCCTGATGTGATAGACATTCATTATTGCCAGACACTTTCCGTGGACCCTTACTTCCGCCAGACGCTTTAAGGTCGACAAAAAACCCAATATAACCTAACAATATATTATTTATTTTGTTTCGTTTTTTACATAGTTGATAGTAACTATGATTCCACAGTTATGTTTTGTTAGGTTGGGTTTTTTCAAGCTTTAAAGCGTGTGGCGGTAGTTAAAAAAGGTTTCAGCCGTTAGGGAGAAAGTTTTTTTTATACCATTTTCTTATACAATTTTGATTTTTATTATTGAAATTATGCAACATATAAAATTTCCGTTCTGTATTGATTCTTGTTTTATTCGACATCTATAACAAGAATTCATCGAGAACGGACATTAGGGGATAAAAATATAACTTTTTTTTTTTAACGGACGGAAAATCGTTTTCCCAGTTACTGCAACGTTATGGGACTTTTTTTCAGAGGAAAATCGGTTTTGTATTGTAATAAACTATAACCCGGCGATCGAAATTAGCATTAGGTTATAAGTTGATTTTGGTCACGGGCTGCCGTACTATAACATTTGTAATATATATATGATTATTTTGCACTTTTAAAACTTAAGGAAAAATCTAGAAAAAATATGTAATATTCTCAAAAGTATCCCTTAATACTTGCAATTGGTCCCATCTTCCTAGCTTTAATAGTTTAAAGAATAAGTATCAAAGACCATACATATAGTGTTCTCTACCAGTACCAATTTCAGTACATATTATGTTATTTCAGGCATTGGCGCTTTGGGCCATCTCGCCATGCTTATCTGGCGTGACCCTTTGGCACAGTTTTAGGAAGTTGTGGCCCAATTACAGACGTGTAGTACAAAAAGTATAATTTAGATTTTGGAGGTGCTTCGATCATCGTGTGGGGTGTCGAACGAAAGCTTGTTAAAGCATGAATCCAAAAATATATAATTTTTTTTTCATGTATTTTTTAAAAACATTTTCAAAAAACGCTTAGAAACCGCTGCCCCTCCACCTTATCTCCAAAGGTATGGCTCAGAAAAATCTGAAAGAAATCGTGAACTTGGGAATAAGATTGAATGAAAATAATCAGGGCTCATTACCTGAGATAATTTTTTTGCTACAAAAAAGAAGGTACGGCGACCAACTTTGTTTTGCGGTTTGGTACAATTTTCTTGACGCACAAACACCTTTCAATCCCTTCTGAAAGCATATGATGTAAAAGTTACGATCTACGATTGCGTTAGAATAACTCATAGTAGAATTGATAATATTCTAAATAAATCTAATCTTTCCAATTATGATTATGAACGTAATACAATCGCATGCATCCGATCATATTGCAACAAAATTTGTAGAAAAATGCAAGATAAATTAAATTAGTTCGAACAATGTAAACGGCAACGATGGAAATAATTTTGTGATTTCATTGCAAATGGGAAATTGGTCATATGCCATTGAAAAAGTTTCATATCATTGTATCAGTCATCAAATTCTGAACAACTTTAAGAATTTCCGCATCCGTCTGTCTGTATGTCAGTCCGTCCCATAAGGTAGTGTTCGCTAGAAGAAAGAACATTACTAAAAAAAACAGTCAGTAAATTTAAAAATTGTGAAGCATTAAGGAACGATTATACTCTTCTACAAACACAAATGTAGTGCATAGTATGCTGACGAACGTTTCGCCAATGAGAATGGCAGCATCAGGAGATGATTAAAATTAAATGTACAGCAGTTATCCCTAGAGAATAAAGTTGTTTAAAAAAACTGCGAAGAATTTACCATAGAACGTTCAGCAAGTATTTAGAAAATTCAGTAATCTGACAAGAATATAATGTTAACATTTAATTTACAGTGTGTAATTATCATGCACTTTAGTTTAAATTTTAATTTTCATGTTGGATATCTAGATATAATGGCGATAATTGCCCCTCCTACTCTACAGAAAATATAGTGGGAGACAAAATGTTGATTATATAAATAAATTGAAAAAAATATATATAAAAGAAAAACTTTTAAAAACAAACCTTCTATGCCATTTTGCAGTTTTTAAGTAAAAGGCATCAAGCTGTTGCCTAGACTGTACCTAGGATGTAAAAAGATCCATGTAGTTAAATTTTTTACTTAAAAATATTTTCTTATCCATGGTAAATTAGCATGCATATAACTAATTATAATTTTTCTAATAGCTGTTTAAATGATTATTGCTAAAAACTTTCAAATTGCACTTTGTTCCTTTTGGAATAGCGCTATCCAATAATGTATTGAAGAACAAACAATATTTTTGCTGATCTGATAAAAAAAAATTATATAGATTATTAAAATCGAACGGGTTGAGTGTATACATATAACATTACATATACATATAATATATAATTATCTTTGTCCACAACTAATTTAAAATGTCAAAATTGCAGCAACCAAAAGACAAGAGTTGTCTCTTTCTAAGTTTTCTAGGAAGCACTGGTGAATTACATGCCGAAGAGGTATTTTAATGAACACTCCAAAACTACATTAGTAAGGTTTTTTCAAAGCATCATCTATTAGCAACAGGCGGCAATCTCCAACATTGTTTTTGAAACCATTTAAAACGTGCCTACGAACTGTATTATTTTATAAGTAAGCCATGGTAATGTGTCAAAGCGTAATCCCGTTATTAATTTGAAACGTCAACGTTATTTACAACAATGTTATATTACTCGAAAGAGTAATATATTTAAATCAATGGATTCTGACAGTGAAAACGAGATTTCTTTGACACCGCCGGAGATATCGCAAGCTGCAGAAATCATCTCATTAACCTTGTGTCCCAAAAATCGAAAAAATTATATAATATGATGACATATGAATCTTTCTTAAATTGGAGAAATGAAATGAAGATGAATAAATATTAAATATTTAAAAGTCGTGGACAAAGTATAGTGTTCTACTCGCATGTAATGGCTATTATTACATGCTCGTTGAATAATATGCTATTATGGTATATGTATTCATTTATTAATTTTGAGTATTAATTATCTCGGCTACGTATATATTGATGTATTTCTTAAAATTTACAACTTCTAGCGCTCAACGCTTTTAGTGTTAATAAAATCTATATACTTATATATATTTTTTAAATTGTATAAGACTTATTATCTTTTTAGTATATTGATAAAAGCATTTGTTTTTTAAAGTTTTTCTTATATATTTTCTTAAACTCAGTCAAAGAAAGTGACGTTGCATTATTTCAATATTGTTCGAATGTCATGTTCTGTCCTCGGTAAAATATACAACCAAATCATACAAAAGTGCATTAAGAGAGTTGTGTAATCAATTTTTAATGTGTAATTTCCTAAAAGATTAAGTGTTGTAAAATTTAAATTATCGATTTTATTCAACAACAACACGGGCCTTCCTTTAGCTGTCCAATTAATACAATCAGACTTTTCTTTCTTAAATTATCGTGCTTACAAGACACGTGACGGACGGACGAACAGACGGACATTTTCAAAGTTGTTCAGAATTCGATCACTAACAACGAGACTAACACGGTGCAAGTGGTCTGAAAATTTTGTCCCCGCGAACGATACATCACTTTTAAAAATGTGACGATGAAATGCTGTATTCTCTTCGTTTTGTATTTGCAAGAAGTATGCTCCATTCAAATCCGTTTATAGTAATTATTCTGTTTGTCTTTTAATTCCCAGAATCCGACCTTGAATATGTACCAATTGCATCTTCCGAAAAAAAAATATTGATGCCCCACGTCCACTAGTGATTTCCTATTTAGCATATCGCGATCTAGAGCTACTAGCACATGACATACTGGATCTAATTAGAATGGCGGTAACGTTTTATTTGTTATGACGAGTAATTTATTTTCATATGCTAATGAATATAGAGGATATGGGAATATACATGTTTCGACCATTTAGTCAGTATTTCATTTGCATTGTGGGCGTGCGATGCGTGCAATGTGCAAATCGAGTGCATTAATTGGATTATTTTTTTTATTCGTCGTTAACTTGTTGCGTAAAGAGCACCATACCTTGGTGAATGGTTCTGTTTGTTTGTGTGATTAACTCGTTGGCTTGACATTGCTACGGTTTTGTGATGGTGCCAAAGCGAAAGTTCTTCGTCTTAATTAGTTAACACGAAATTGTGCAGATGTCTAAGGCTGCGGGAACTCAGTTGAAGGATGTTTGTTCAAGTGGAAACAACGGATGTGCCGCAGGACCTTTTTTAAATATGTGTCGCAGCATGTGAAATAGAGGATATCGAGTATACACCTTAAAGTTAGATTTTGTTTAAAGTAACTTTGTCTTGGCCTATAAATAGTGCCGAAATGCAATACGTTGGAAAGGAAACGATTTTTTTTTAAATATGTTTTTGAGGAATTTCGAAATCATAAGAAAAAATTATACAGATATCAAAGAGGTATTAGCCTAGCACGTGTAAGAGCATAATAATGGAAGAGTTTCGGTATAAGTTTTATTAAGGTATCGTGTTCGGGATCAAGAGCTTATTATAAGGACACATGTTACCGTCCGGAAAGGGGTAGTTTTCTATAGGCGCGTACAAACGTGCTGACTATCCGGCGAACTTTGATAATGTGTACAATCGATTGTTTACACATGAGTGAACAATGAATGGACCGCCAGCTGGCCGAGTAGCGGTGAAAACATGTAAAAGAAATTGGTAGGCAGTTTTCACGATAAATAATGTACTACATTTCCGGGAAACTTTTTCACATTTTCAATTTAAAAATGGTTGTCTGAACGACGTTTCTGCGGAATCTCATCTACCACCATCAGGTTCTACGCTGAAAGCTGCCTACTGCTGCTGCTGCTGCTGCTGCTGCTGCTGCTGCTGCTGCTGCTGCTGCCACTGCTACTGCTGCTCCTCGTTGCTCGAACAGAACAGTTCAGTTCAAGCAACGAGGATAAATTTCAGTGACAAAAAATGCTTAGATTACATGCTTAGATTACATCAACGTCTGATTTAAAAAAAAAATTTAAATGACGTATTTTTAAAGCACTACAATTTCAAAGAAAGTGGTAGTTTTTCATGTTTTTCCGGAAATACTCAGTGAAAACGCACTTTACAGAAAAGCTCTAAATAAAAAAAGTCTTGAATTTCGATGGTACATTTACCTGGATTATTTCAGATTTCTTTTTCAACTTTTACATTTCTCCTCCCCAATCTTTAGGAATTCTTGAGTGGCCATATCTCGAAAAATATGCATTTCTCGAAAAAAAATTATGAGAGTAAAAACGTCTTATTTTGGGCCGAAAAGGGGAAATATGTTGGTTTTTTATTTTCCGTTTTTGACCTAATTGTACAAGTTACGTAACCCATGTAAAAGGGGTGTTTTTTACCCCTTCCGATTATTTTCTACTCTAATCTTTGTTTCAACTTTTTGCAGTCAGCTGCAAAATAAATTTTCTAGCGTCGGCTACCTACCAAAGACTGTTCTCCGTCAAGTAGTTTTTTAGTTATTTCACCAACATACAGACCGATAGACAGACAGACGGACGGAATTGAAAAACCTATATTTTCGTAATCTACATTATCTGAAACGTGAAAATCCGACATTTCAGGACATTCTAAAACTGCCCATTACAACAACAAAATTTTTTTTTTACCACGATACCTACTATAAAATGGATGATGAAAAAAAATAAACTTTCCACGTTTTGTGACATTCTAAACCTATTTCAGAAAAAAAATGAAAATAAAAAGATTTTGAAAGTTTGTTTTGCAGACTGCGTTTATCGTCAATATTAGTATAAATATTATCATATTAATCCAGTCAACGGAGCGCTAAAATGATCAAAATCTCGAATTGGAGTGCTAATGAATGATTTTGATAAAGCCTTGTGCAAATGTGTTTGTAATGACGTTAATAAAAAAGTTGAAACGAAAATTAGAGTAGGAAATGATTGGACAGGGTACAAAACACCCCTTCTATCACGGGTTCCATAACTTATAGAATTAGATCAAAAATGAAAAAAAAAACACAATATTTCCCTTTTTGGATCCAAAATAAGATGTTTTTACTCTTCTGAATTTTTTCGAAAAAATGCATATTTTTTCGAGATATGGCCATTCAAAAATTCCTAAAGATGGGCGAGGGGAAATGTAAAAGTTGAAAAAAAAATCTGAAATAATTCAGGTGAATGTACCATCGAAATTCAAGACTTCTTTTACTTGCAACTTTTCTGTAAAGTCCGTTTTCACCTAGTATTTCCGGAAAAAATTGGAAAACTTTCTTTGAATTTGTAGTGCTTTAAAAACATATAATTTAAAAATTTGAAAAAATCAGACGTGTGCCTTGAGGCCTTCTAAACATTTTTTGTCTCTAGGAATTTTTTTGCAACTTGCTAATTTTCCGAGTTACAGGCAGTTTTTCACGATAATGTACTTTTTTACACAATAAAAAATTCATGAAAATTCGATAAATGGGCGTGATTTATATATACATTATTATTATAAAAAATGAAACCTATATATATAAACCATTTTTAAAGGTTCACTATAATTTTTAAATTGAAAATGTGAAAAAGTTTCCCGAAAATGCAGTACATTATTTATCGTTAAAAACTACCTGCTAATTTTTTTTACATGTTTTCAACCCTTTCACATCTACCCCCACCGCTACCCAGCCAGCTAACGGTCCATTCATTGCTTACTTATGTGTGAACAATAGATCGCGCACATCGTCAAAGTCAGTACTTTTGTCCTCGGACTCCCGGCCTATCAGATATTATTTAAATTGTTTGAACAACAAAGATTTGTAAAGTCTGAACGTCCCTTCTGGGCGTGAGTTCTCTATCTTGCTCATTGATAAAAGTGGTTAATTCTGCAAGCACCCGATTTAATTATATATAAAAATAAGAAGATAAATCTTCCTTAAAAATGATACTCTTTTTTAGACCAATTTGAACTTTATTCAAGTTCTAAAATTGCCGTTGAGAATTGTCATACGTCACTCGGCCCAGATGTACAAAACACTCTACAGGTGGCAATCTTTAACAGATCCACTTAACTTTTTTTATCGCTTCGTATATTGTCAGAATAGAACCTTATTGAATTTTATTATGATCCTTCCAGTAATTCAACTATTAATAATTATATAACACTGTCACGTGTCTTTGCCGCCCATTTCTCGCGTCGTCTAGTGGGTATTAGTCTTCATTGTGCCGTACTTCAAATTTTTGCGTATTAGAATGAACAAAATAATACTAGAGATTTAGAAATCGCGTTTTCGATATAAACTTAATGACGTTTCTAGTAAATTTCAAAATCTTACTGTTTTGCGTCAAGAAAGAAATATCTTATGCATTGGTGGGCGTACTGTCTGTCCTTCGCGACACTCACAAACACATTCAAAGTAAGGCTCTATATACCTACCTGTTCCCTGAATATGACATTTTAGTTAGGAATGATTTGCGTAACTATCACAAGACTTAGAAAACTTAATTGAAAGAGGCGTGATTCCGTGTGCTTCTTATCCATGCCAGACCATACTTTATCTATTAAGTAATACATTATTTCTATTATTTAGTAAAGTATATAAAAATATACCATGCCCCGGTCACCCCTGATATTAGCTCGGCCGGCAACTTTAAGTTTTTTATGTGCCGTGTAAATATGGAGTGAACTATAATGATATATTTCGAGACTTGTATGTAAAACTCTTCTAGAAAAATGTATTCGAAAAGCACGTTTTATTTTTTCGTTTATTTCACTTCTGGACACGGAACATATTGAAAAATGCTAATTAACATGTTTGATCATTTTGCGTGAGAAATTGCAAAAGTCCGGCAAACTGAAGGCAATGTTCGGTAAAGGGTTTCCTGTGATGCGATGTATTACTCCAATAAAATAAGGCAAACTAAGGGGCAAACCTCGGATTGGGAGGGAATAAGCTGTAAATTTGCATAAACCTTTGTTTTGGCATTCTGAAGACTGGTAGAAAAGTCTCATATAATCTCGTGTCTGCGCCCGCAAGATATTCAAGATCAAAGGTCACGAAAATTGCAATTAACTCGTTTCCTATATGAAATACGCCATTCAACGTCATTATAAAATTTGTAGATCATGAAATTATTTACAATTTTTATCTCAAGCATTTTTTCGTATCATAAACCGTTCTCGAGATACAGTGCGGAGAGTGGCAAACGAAGCACATTTCAGAAAAAAAGTTTACCTCCTACAATGTCTAAGCTAAAAAAGGGGAATTTAATTTTACATAATTTGATGTAAAAAATGCAGTTGGATCCATTTGAAATAAAACAGATTTTGAGATTTAAATTTGACAAATGTAAGGTGAAAAATAGAACACTTGGTATACTATTATGGAATTTATTTTTATTGTAGAGACTAGCTCATCTTGTGTTCTTTCTACGTGCCAAAGAGCGAATGCTATACGAAGAAAGTTATAACGGTTATTGCAAACCGTTGCACCTGTCAAAATTTGTATAAGATGTCAAATATCTCCGAAACCGCTCGGTTTAGGCATAGGGTGTGCTACATGTTTCGACTCAGAATTTCATCGTCCTTTCGGAAAGTCGAAAATATATAGGGAGTTCCGTTTAAAATAAGCATGTTGGTATACGGATGCGCGCTTGCCACTCTCCGCGCTGTATCGAGAATGGTTGATGATACGAAAAAATGCTTGAAACGAAAATTATAGATAATTTTATGATCTACAAGTTTTATAATAACCTTGAATGGTGTATTTCGCATAATAAACGAGATACTTGCGATAAACGATTTTCGTGAGCTTTGACGTTGAATATCTCGCGACGTAGACACGAGATGTGACTTTTCTGCCAGCCTTCAGAATGCCAAAGCAAAGCTTCCTACAAATTTAGTTCTAATTCCTCCCATTCCGAGGTTGAATCCTTATTTCACTGGAGTATGTTAACGCATTTATTAAGTACTAAAAAGTCCCCAAAAAATAGTTGCTTTTACGTTACAAATTGCTTCGTGTTTCTCTCACAAATTATAAACTCGCAAAAACTGCAATAAATAACCACTCTAGAATGTTTTGTACAGAAAAGAGAAAACTACAATATAATTTGATAAATTATTGCTACCAAATAAATAAGCGTGGTATACAATAATAACCGTCCAGATTAACACGCAAGCTAACAAGTCGGCTAAAACAAAGCAGGAAATCTTTTTACATACACTGAAGTAAAAAAATGTCGATATTTCGACACATGTATAACGGGATTAAATCCGTAGAAAACATATTTTATTCACCAAAATCGTATAAACTTTCATAATCCATTAAGGGGTAAAAACTGCAAGAGAAATTATTCGTAAAACATCAACATTTATCGGAAATTTTAGGCAACTGCACTACTTCATTTTGCCATTTTAATTCTGTTGCCAGAAATGTTTTCACTGTTCATTTAATTTCAACTTTTTATCTTCCCAATCTATATGGATACGACGAAATAGCCTTCTAGTTCAGTTCTAGGGGGCATTCCACAAATAGGTTTTTTTGGTTTGGGGGGAGGGGGGTGTTCATAATAATTAAACAATTTGGTTAAAAAAATTGATTGGATAAAAAATAGCTATATGCTATATTTAACAAGGTTAAGTAAACTAATTAACACAATATATGTATTTTAAAATTGTCATTTTTTTGTCTTTGAATGTAGAAGGAGAAGTTTGCAAGCGAACAGTCTAAAGCCGGCGCCACGCGATACTATAATGTATAAAACAAACTAGTAAAATAAATAATAAACATTAAGTACAAAAAAATTACTAACATTTTTTTAAATAAGCTATATGATGAACATAAATAAAATAATTCTCACTCATAAAATAAACATGATTGATTGATTGATTGATTGATTGATTTGCCAGCGTAAGGTGGGCATTGCTGCCAATTCCGGTGCAGGGAGATTTGTTCCACCACGCAGCCCGCGATCGCCCACCGATCATCCCACCGTGTGCCAGAACAAACCCCCAGTGCTTTTATATACCGCCGGACCAGCTGCATACGCTGGATTGGACATTGGACATGCTTGTTGTCAGCAGCGAGAGCCGCATGACGCATGGGGTAGGAGTATAGGATGGAGCGTGTAGGTGTTTGTGAGATGTTTCTTCTTGTTTTCCTTCTGTCTTCATCGGATGGAAAGTGTAGGCGCTTGTGAGATGCTTCTTTTAGGTTTTCGTGCTTCTTTTTACTTTCAGGTTTTTGTGATATGCTTCTTCTTAGTTTCTGTCTGTGATCATCTTCTCTCCTATTCTA
Organism: Stenurella melanura; assembly: GCA_963583905.1. Lineage (NCBI taxonomy): Eukaryota > Metazoa > Arthropoda > Insecta > Coleoptera > Cerambycidae > Stenurella > Stenurella melanura. Next base: position 72,252,702 of record OY757309.1, read on the forward strand.
CTTCTGAGTTTTCTGTTTCTTCTGTTTCTGAGTCTGGCAGTGTGTATATCCTTGATATTTCTTTATTGTATTCCATTTTTTGTTGTGCAAACTTTTCCCAGTGTGTATAATCCTTTCCTAGCTTATTCATAATTCTCTCGATTGTTGTAATCCATGTGTAGCATGGCCTCCCTATTTTCAGTTTGTTGCTGTTCATTCGCAGCGCTTTCTTCAGTAGGTGTGTCGTGTCCCGTCTTTGGACATGTCTCCAGTATTTCATTGCGTATGATTCTATTCTTTTGATTATTGTTCTTCCCTCTAGTAATGTTGACGTTTTCTGTCGTTTTTGTGGTTTTCCTGTTTTCGCTAGCAGTTGGATAATGTCCCTTTCAGCTCTTCTCAGGCTTCTTCAGTTGGCCTTTATCATTGCTGCGTTTTTGACTCCATATATCATCGTAGTAGGCATTATGATGGTCGTGTATACCTTTTTGGTTAGGCACCATGGTGGTTTGTTGTCCTCAATGAAGGGTAGTAGAGCTCTTGTGACTCTGTAGGCTGTTTTGACTTGGTCCAGGACTGTGGTGAATAGTCGGGGGGATAGGGGACATCCTTGTTTGACTCCTATATTCTTCATTTTTGATTCCATCGTCTGTCCAAACCATTGTATTGCAGTGTTTTCGTGTAGGCATGCTTTTATTATTCTGTTTATTAAGTATTGCGGTACTCCCCTGTTGAGCAAAGTGTTGACTATAGCCTCATGCCTTATAGTATCAAATGCCTTTTGGAGGTCAATTGAGACTATATATAGTTTTGTTCCTTCTTTCCACTTTTCTTCCAGGATCCGTCTGGTGGTGTACATGTGGTCGTCTGTCGATCTACCCTTGATAAATGCCGTTTGATAATCTGGTAGTTCGCCGATGTATTTTTCCATTTCTCTGAGGAGGAATTGTGCGTAGTATTTATACCCTACACTGCTGAGTGTTATTCTTCTGTAATCGTCCACGTTTCGTGGTGATTTGATTTTAGGGAGCGGTATCTGTATGGTTGTATTCCATTCCTCAGACAGGGGTGTGGTTTCCGTCCATGCGTTGGTGATGATTTCTAGGATTAGCTGTTTTATGTTGTCCTGTCCATAGTATACTAGTTCGTTATTTATTTTATCTATTCCCGGGGCCGTGTTTCTTTTAGCTCTGGCCATTATTTCTAGTAGTTCGTCTTTTGACGGTGGCTTTCCCAGAGGCCAGTGGTCCATTTCTTGTATTGGTTCTATTTGACTTCTCTCTGCGTTTCCTTCTTCTAGTTTCCTGACCCAATGCTGCAGTGGTATGTATTTTCTTGACTGCGTATTGTTGTTTCTCCTGTATGTTTTGGGGTGTCTAAAGGTTTGGTTTAATCTCTGTCCTGCTGGAGTGGATTCTATGTTTTCGAAGAATTCCCTGCATTTTTTTTTTCTGTTCGTGCCTCCTCTCTGTGTCTCTTCTTTCTTTCCTCGCCTCTATTATCTTTTTGTCTATGTTTGGTGTATATTGTTTTCCTGTGGCCTTTATTTTCTTTAGTTTTTCGTAATTTCTTTTCGTGTCTTTTCTTTTGGGCTCATAGGGGATTTGTTCCTTTTCAACGTTTTCCTCGCCGCTATTTTGATTTTTAAACCCATTGTTGACCAATTTAGTTCCTTTCCTGTTAACTGTTTTTCTATCTCCTCCTGGTATTTCTTTTTTATTCCTTTGTTTTGTAGCAGTGAGATGTTCCATGTGTCATTTGCTGTTTTGTTGTATCTTTTTTTTCTTTTTTTCTTCTTGTTTCTTTATTACTAGTGTTCCATATAATATTTTGTGATCTGTTTTGACGTTTGTTGCTTGTTTTGCCTTCATATTTTTGACCCTGTCCCTTATTTTTCTATCCACTAGGATATGGTCTATTTGAGGGTTGATGTTTCCTTTATTCCAGGTATTAAGGCAGGTTAGGTTCTTGCTCCATGTGTTTTTAATTGTTAGATCTAACAGATGTGTCAAGTTTTTTAGCAAGCTTCCATTATCGTTTGTCCATGTGTGAAGCAAGGTTTTTCCTATGATATTCTTGTCTTCATGTGTTTGGTCGTCCTTTCCTATATGCGCGTTGAAGTCTCCTAGTATTATTGTGTTCATTTTTCTATTCCTATTTCTTCTAGTCTCTTGGGTAATCTGCCTGAATACTCGTCCTGCCCGTTTGTCGGTGGGCACATGTACTCCTAGTATGCATATGTTTTCCTTTCCAATTTGTAAGTCTGCCATGGTTATGTTTTCGTTTACTTTTCTTGTCTTTATCTGGATAGGGGTGTTTCGTCTTATTGCCCATGCGACTCCTCTGCTGGTTTTTTCTTTGTCCCCTCCACTTAGATGCCATTTGTAGTTTTGAGTAACTGCAGTTCCGTCTATCGTGTGTGTCTCTTGTATGCATGCAACGTGTATGTGTTCCATCATAAGAACCTCATCGATTTTTTCTCTTTTCTCTCTCGTTATGCATCCTCTGACATTCCATGTCGCCAGAATGATGTCATCGTGTTGTAATTCTTGACTGTTGGCTTCCTCTGTTCTTTGTGATATTTGGTACATGTTTATGTGCGTTGCTTCCTCTAATTCTGGGCGGGGTATTATAGCCCCAGTTCGAGCGTATGTTTCTTCTGGTTGTTCTGCTTCATGTTTTTCTTGTGCAATAATCGCGCTATCGTAGTGATTTCTTTCGTTTCAGTGCTTCCTATATACTATCTCTAGTGGTGTGTTCTCTCTTCCCTGTTGGTTAGTAGGATGGAAGATTATATGCTCTCCTTCTTCTTGATGTACTATTATTGTCCTGTTTTTCATATTTGTTGTTACTGCAATTGTTTCCTACCCCCCCCAAAAACCTTCTCTTCTCAGATCTCGAATGAATGCATTTATTTTTCCCGTATTAGAGTTGTATCTATTGTAACGGGGTGCTAGTTCATGGATGGATGCCTGCATGAATGGCATGAAATGGTCTAAGTGATTTTCGATATAGTCAGCTACTTGTTTTCGTAGGGTTTTCGTCGCATTGGTATGTGCCTGTGATGTTATATTTTCTCCCTCCAGTTGGTGGTTTAATGCTCCATATAGGCAGTTTCCGTCGTCGTCGATTTTTTTTTTGTACCAGTAATTGACGTGTTCTCGTTTCAACGTCCTGTATTAGTGTGTCCATTTTATTTGCCTTGTTTTTCAAAACCAATATTAGCTTGCTGTAAGAGAGTCTTTTTATTATGTTATCTGTATCGCGGTAAAATAACTTTTTACAGCGAGTTGCAAATGAGAAAGCGGCCCCAGAGAAACCTCCGCACACCCTGTATATTGTTTTGATTTTTGTAGTGCCTAATTCAAATTCCCCATATAAAACTAATAACTCTGCAGCGAGAGACAAAAAGTTTATAGTAAATAAATTATTTCTTAAACAAAAGTACCCGTTCCACATGAAGAATTCATTCATTCGCGTATATGTGAAACAATGGATTTCCGAATCACAACATTCTTCCCATCTGTGAAGGTTTAATAAATATATCTTATCTTAGAAATAAATAGAAATAACACTTATCTTTCATCCTTCGTCTAGCCACTTTGGGAGGGTGGTCGGTCGTCTTAGGTACATGCACTTGTGGATAATTTACGAGTTTATGACCTGGTCCCATTCAACGTGTTTATTTTCTTTTTATCCGAGTTATGTTGCCAGATGTCTGTACCCTTTGTCGAGCTGCCCATATACGCCTTTAGTGATGTCATAGTTAAATATCAAATATCAGCTATATGAATTAGCCAAATTTATGTTAATATTTATCAACTAATGTAGGATTTTCCACTCTTTAATTCAACACATTTTTGCGCGTTTCACACCGTGTTTACTCTAGTTTTTTGGGATTTCATGGGATCCACTTAAAAACGCGTCTGCCTTCAACGACGACCGAACTGAACTCCTCACTCATAAAATAAACATATCATTAAATTCACTCTGGCATGCATAATTTAGCAGAGTACTATTATGAGGCAAGAAAATTCGTTTTAACATTGGAAATGTTTATGTTTTCGTATATCGGGTAGAGTTACCAGTTTTTGTTCAAGGTCAAAGGACAGCGGTGTCGCGGTCGACTGAGACTATCGTATGCAACAGCTGATATACGCAAATGTAATATGGGTTGCATGTCACAGGGGGTCAAGTTACCAGTTTTCTTTTAAGGTGGAAATAAAGCGGTGTAGGGGATTGTGCTATTTTCTGACGAGGCGGAGCCGAGGAAAAAGTTGAAAGAGTTTATGTTTTATGTATGGTGTTATCATTTTCAATGTCCCGATGATTGCAAGGATTGCGAAATCTGTGAATTTTCCTCAATTTTCTGCAAAAATACAATTTATTTTCTCATCAAAGTCGTTTCTAGCTTTTAATAATATTATTCAGAACAATCACTGATTACTAATATCCGCTATTCGGTATCAGGCCTAATGATGGTGCCCGCTGTGAAAAGTGAAACCCGGTACTCAGCATTTATAAAAACCACTACTCGGTGCATTCGTTGATTGATTGATATGATTGATTTTACAGCGTAAGATAGGCATTGCTGACACTTCCGGACATCCAGTCTAGATGTTTTGATATACTGCCGGACTGGCTGCATACGCTGAATTGGATATGGGGCATGCTTGTTACCAGCAACGAGAGCCACATGACGCATAGGGTAGGAATGTAGGATGGGAAGTGTAGGTGTTTCCAACTTTTAAGTTTATCTACCATCATCTCCTTATGTATTCTTCTTCTGAGTCTTCTGTTTCTTCTGTTTCTGAATCTAGCAGTGTGCACTTCCGCCTTCCCGCTTTTATTTATCGTTCGTTCCACAGGCAAATAGCCATTTACAGTGGAAGTGCAAGGTAGGGCCCCGAGAAAACATTTGAGACGCCCTGTATACCGATCCGCCAAAGTAAAGCAAATTAGAAAGTAAAATTGCAAAAAATAAAAAAGGGATCTAGGAGAACAATTGGGACACTCCGTATATCAAGCAGACCTCAACTCCTTTGACCTCTTTGTATTCGTAAATAAACCCAATATATAGACCATGTGAGAAGGATTAATAAACAAATAAATAGAACTTATCTTTTCGTCCGTGTGCATATGTTGGGGCAGTGTCCTCCTGTGTTCTGTAGGATCCCCACACTACTTGCACTCATTGCTTCACCCTTCTTAGAAACCAGCCCGCTGCCTTTCACTGAAAGGATAACTTCATGGTGCACAGCTTATATTATATTGTCAGATGTTTGTGTCCCTTTTTCAAGTTGTTTATATACGCTTTCAGGTGATGCCACATTCAACCTATATGTCTAAATCAAATATCAACTACACGAAATAACCAGACTCATGCTAATTTATTTCAATCAATGTAGAATTGTCCACTTTTCAACAATTCAACACAATTTCGCTCGATTTCTCACAGTCTTAACCGAGTTTATTCCGGATTTCGTAGGAGCTGCACAGGCGTGCCTGCCTCCGGCGCCATCCGAAACCGAACCTCTCATGTCTATAAGTAATGATAACAAATTCTGCATGTTTTTTAAATAAATTAGAATACGTTAGACAGTCTCGAAAAAGAGTAGTCGTTACTATAGATAATTGGTTGTAGAAACATTTTTAATCAACAATATACAGGGTGTTCCATTTGTAAAAATTGAGTTATGACCAGCCGTAGTATTTTTGAGAAACATAACAAGACTGATTTGAAATCTGATACTATATTCTGAGAATTAATTATGCGTGAAAATAATATAATAAAATTAATTCATCCATTTAAAGAAATCTGCCGCTGACGTTATATCTCAAGAATTAGGGTAGCTGTTGGAAATCAAATTACGTCATTGAATAGAATGAAAATACTACAATAACTTTTGTTAAGGGTATTTTTTAATCAAACTTATAGCTTAGCCAGAAATTTGGTGTTTCCGCACATTTGCCTAACCGTGTATATAAACAGACAGTTTTATTATACACTTCGAAAATAAGAAACGAAGAGTATAATATTTGCTAACTACTTTGCCTCGTATGTTAAGGATAAATTGAAAACTCATTTTGAAAACAATATGTCAAATGAATGCACAACAGCTACCATTATAGTTAATTCAGCAATCACTTTTGAACCGGTGACAGGAGACGCAGTAATTAAAATAAAAAGTGAAATGAAAACAAAACTTCAACGGATGTCGACGAGATACTTATAAGGCTATTAAAGTATTGTAAATATGTTATTGCTGATTCTCTTGCGCATCTCATTAATTTATCAATAAACCTTGGACAGTTTCCTGAATTATTAAAATTAGGTAAATTAATTTCGTTGTACAAAAAAGGAGATCCGCAGTCAGTTCAAAATCATAGGCCCATAACCCTATTAAGCTACCTATCCAAAATTCATGAAAAAGCAGTTGCTATAGAGCTAATAAATCCACTGAACTAGCAACACTTGAATTTGTCCAAGAAATCTACCATCACCTTAATAATGGTAAACAAGTAGCCAATCTCTTCTTTGACTTAACTGCAGCCTTCGAGTCAGTGAATCCGAAATTTCTTGAAACCAAGCTAAAGGCAATTGGAATACGTGGAAATATCCTTACATGGTAACCTCTTATCTAGTAAATAGAAAAATGTTTGTCTCACTTAAATCTGAATCATCTAATATCGTAGATATGGAAATAGGAGTTGCACAGGGTTCTGTTATAGGCCCGCTCCTGTTTCTTATTTTTATAAATGACCTGCCAGAGTTCATTAAAGATGGGGAAACATTCATGTACGCGGATGATACATCTGTTATAATCCACAGTGACAGCACAAAAGAGTTAGAAACTAAGACAAACAGGGTCATTGAGCAATTTGAAGATTAGTGTTATAGAAATTCTTTAATTATTAATAAGAATAAAACGGTTTTTTTATATTTCACTTTAACATCTGATGACATCCCAAAAATAGAGTATGTCAACACCAGTCAAGAAACTACATTTTTAGGCTGTGTAATTGACTCTACTTTAAATTTTGCCCCTCATATATAGCCTATGTTCTAAGCTAGCAAAAACAATATTTGCAATTTTAAATTTAAAGAAAGACGTAAACACTGGAGGTTTAATAACGTGCTACTATTCTCTAGCATATTCCGTAATAAGCTATAATATCAGTATATGGGGACAGTCAGTTGAGGCAAACAGAGTCTTTGTCATGCAGAAGAGAATCATTAGGATACTGTTTAATCTGAACTACAGGGAATCATGTAGAGATACATTCAGAACAAAAAAAATATGACGGTTACGTGCATTTATATATTTAATATTTCCTGTTTTGTTCACAAAAAATTTGCATAAATTTAAAACTAATAGTGCCGTACATAACAACCACACAAGAAGGGCGCCAAAAATTCATATAAAAAGTTTTAACCTCAGCAAATATAAGAAATCACCCTATTGTGTCGGTAGTTATATATACAATAAACTTCCTTCAGAAATAAAGTCACAAGATTCTTTCAGCCTATTCAGAAATAAACTTAAAATATTTCTATTTCAAAATTGCTTCTATAGCATGGCGGAGTTTCTTCAGCAGTAAAGGATGATAATTTTTGTTTCTTGTTTTTTCTTCTCGTTATTTCATAGTAGCACTACATAACATGTAAATTATGCATATATACCTATATACAGTATTTTGTTTTACACATCTCTTGTTTTATAAGTATGTGTTTGTTAGTCTATCTGTAACCCTGTTTTCGTTTTATATGTTTTATATATTTTACTCTGACAAAACCAATTTGTTCATGTAACAAGATTTTACGGTTAATAAATTTATTATTATTATTATTATTGCATTCAGTCGGCACATTTCTAAAACCGGTACTATTGCTCTTAGAGAAAAATTGTCATCACTGTGTTGGTAATCGAATTCTGAACAATTTTCAAAATGTCTGTCCGTCTGTCTGTCTGTCCTGTCCGTCTGTCCGTACGGTTCGTCCGTCACGTTTCTTAAATCCGATTATATTGAAATTTGAACAGTAAGTTAGTGTTAGCTAGTGGAAGAACCCTATTGGTTTTGAACAAAACCGATCAATAAATAATAAAGTTATACATTTTTAAAATTAATTTTTTCTATATTTTGTAATTAAACAAAAAATATCTAAAACTAATATAATTTACAAAAAAACTGCCAAGAGTATCCTATAGAATGTGCAACAATTATGTAAAAAGTACAGTTAATCGGCGAAGAGTATAATAGTTATCTTCTTTAATATTTGAGTTCGTCATGTTATAAAACGGATTTCTGATTAATAGTGGAGTAAAACTAAAATTTCTAGGGAACTGTCTTACTATAACAACTTTTTTCCTGGAACTTGTTGAAAACATTTCAATAAGTGTAATAAAAAGTTTTGGATTAAATCCGTGTGGCGGAAATCTTTTGTTTAAACAAAAGAATATTCAGAATCCTGTCTCTTCGTAGTTTTTCTTAAGTATATCTGGTTGTATAACCCGTATCGCAAAAAAGAAATAGACACAAATTATTCAAAATGAAATTGCGAAGAAAACTGGATTTGTCCGAAACTTATTGATCAATATGCCAAGTCGTAAAACATGAAGATGTTCAGGGAGGCCATTTTGAAACAATTGATGATAACTTGAACAATAATGCACATATTCTAACGAAACTTTGGAAGAATATATCCCCTGTGGAGCTAAACCATCAAGCCAAGTTTTAAGTTAAAATGGTTACAACAACTTCTAAAAAATCGAATCGTCGATTGTTTGTGGGTATCAAGTCGTATTTCAAAAATTTGTATATCAAATTATAGTTGTTTTTATGTTCTTGGTGGTGGTATAAATGAAAATCAATTTTAAATTTTTTAAAACCAATTTTATTCAGTTCATGTATTTTCCTTTTTTAAACAAATGAATTTTACTCAAAAATGTTTTGCCCAAAAATAAAAATATTGGTATATCTTAAAAGTACATAAAAAACGAGCTATTTAGAATAAAATCATTTTATCTCCGGCAATTGGGACCCTAGATATGACATTTTTTTGCCTTTTATAAGCAAGCTAATAGACATAATGACTTGAAAATTTTTTCGGTTTTAACATTTTTAATTTATTTTTGTTTATACCACCACAAAGAACATAAAAACAACTATAATCTGAAATACAAATTTTTGAAATACGACTTGATGCCCGTAAACAATCGATTGTTTTTTAGGAGTTATTGTAAACATTTTAATTTGAAACTTGGCTTGAGGGTTTAACTCCATAGGGAGTATATAAAGTTTCCTTAGAATATGTGAATTATTGTTCAAGTTATCATCAATTGTTTCAAAATGGCCTCACTAAAATGTCTTCATGTGTTACGACTTGGCATATTGACCAAAATGTTTCGGGCAAATCTAGTTCTTTTCGCAATTTCATTTTGAATAATTTGTGTCTCTTTCTTTTTTGCGATATGGGTTATACAACCAGAGATATTTGAGAAAACTATGAAGAAACATAATTCTGAACATTCTTTTGTTTAAACAAAAACTTTCCGCCGCACGGATTTAATCCAAAACTTTTCACTACACTTCTTGAAATGTTTTCAATAAGTTTCAGCAAAAAATTCCTATAGTGAGACAATTCCTTTCTACGTAATTCAAACTCTACTATAAGAAATTTTCTACGATTAGTTGATGATTATTAAAAAAATTGGTCTGGTTACAATATAATAATAACAACGCACTGTGTAGTGTGTACCCAATATATTTATTTACGTACGATTTATAGCCAGTAAAACAAAAAGCTAATAATTATTTTTTAATTACGTCATTATTTATCCGATGGATAGACATGCGAGTCATCATCACTTCACCACATCGAGCTGCCGTGGCCTATTTAGAGCAGTTGATTTACAATTCAAATTTTTTATAGTTTAGATTATGGCATTATTTCGGAGTGACATCAGAATTCTCGATAATTGATATTTTGTGTTGCTGTTATTGGAATTATATTATCTTATTTACCTAACTTGCACAATTATATTAGCCGCATTCTATTTTCAGTTGCACTAATTTCTATTAAAATGAATATTATGATAAATGGATTATATTATTGTTTATGGTTCACTTGTAGCCTGAATTTCATTCATATTTATTTCTAGAAATACTCTCAATTAAAACATAAAAACAGTTAGGACAAATGTTGCGGATCAGTTCTAACAGACTTTAAATATTTTGTAAATATTTGTACAGTAATATATCTGGGATGGCTAATGCGATTTTTATGAAACCTTTTATAAGCTATAGTGTATGATACGGCGGTGGTCACATACTGTTTTCACCGAGTTATGTTTAGTATAACAAAAGCAAACATTGCAGGAAATAATTTGTGATTCGAGAATATGCGAAATTGTGGTGGAGTCGCCGGGAACTTTAAGGTTACAACACTTTTGCAACGGAATGTTTTAGGTTTTTTGGTAAGGATGAAAGGATTAATTTGCAGACATCCAAGTCATATTTATATCATCATCATCATTTATGGCGCTACAGCCCTGTGCGGGTCCTGGCCTCCCAAAGTTTCCTCCTCCATTCGTCCCTATTCCTTGCAGCTGCCCTCCAGTTTCCAAATCCAATTTTAGATGCGCCTTCTAATACTCCATCCTCCCATTTGAGATTTGGCCTTCCCTGTTTCCGCCTTCCTTGTAGCTTAACCATTTTTTTTTGTATGTACGTGTCCTGTGCTCGTTCTACATGCCCTGCCCATTACAATCGCGAGGTCTTAATTTTGGTTATAATATCAGGCTCTTCGTACTTTCTTAATAACTGATAAAGTTCGAAATTATATCTGCGGCGCCAAGTTCCGTTGTAACATGTTCCTTTAAATATTGTACGAAGAATTCTTCTTTCGAAGATTTGTAGAAGATCAGCGTCTCTCTTGCTCATGTTTCCGCACCGTATGTGATAACAGGCAATATAAGGATTTTGTAGATTGTTAATTTTGTTTTTCTACTTAAGTTGCGGTTAGAGAGTTGCTTACGTAGGGCATTGTAGCATTTATAGCCTAGCATAATCCTTCTTCCTATTTCTGCATCGTTATCGTTCTTCGTATTCACACTAGAGCCAAGATAGGTGAACTCTTGTACGACTTCAACATTTTCTTTGCCAATTGTAAAATTTTGGCTAAGGTTGTGAATGACGCGTGGCGAGGTGGTACTGGCATGATTTTAGTTTTTTCCTCGTTTATTTGTAGGCCGTAATTGTTGGTTGAGTCTGCAAGTTTCGTATAGGTTCTTGTCATGTCCGGCAAAGTCCTGGCAATGATGTCTATCTCGTCCGCGTGTGCAAGAAGTTGGATTGATCTGGTTATTATCGTGCCTGTGTTTATGTTTGCATCTCTCACTGCTTTTTCCAGGCATATGTTGAACAGGCGGCACGCCAGCGCATCCCCCTGACGAAGTCCGTTTCGTACCTCTAGGCCTTCTGAGATGTTATTTTGTATTTTTATACGGCAGCTAACATTTTTCATTGTCATAATTACCAGATCAACCAGTTTTCTTGGGATGTCTAGACTATGCAGGGCCTCGTACAGTTTAGCTCGTATAATGCTATCAGAGGCAGATTGAAAATCAATGAACATATGGAATGAATCGATGTAGAGTTCCAGGCCCTTTGCCAAGATTTGGCGGAGGATGAATATTTGGTCGGTCGTTGATTTGCCTGGCCGGAATCCACATTGGTACTTTCCTAGGAGCTTTTCAGTGTATGGGAATAATCTTCCACATAATATTTTGGAGAGTAGTTTGTATGCTACATTCGGTAACGTAATGCCTCTGTAATTTTTGCAATTCAGTGGATCCCCCTTCTTATGCATAGGACATATTATTCCCATATTTCACTCTTCACAGGCATTTCTTCTGTGGTCCATATCTGCTCGTATATTTTGTGTAGCTGACCAATTAGTTACGCACCTTCGTTTTTAAAGAATTCTGCTGGGATTTGGTTGCTGCCAGGAGACTTATTATTTTTTAACTTTTTAATAGCCTCTTGTATTTCTTGTATAATTAGTTGGTGCTTCTTGTTCACCCTCATTCACTTTTCTCAGATTTTATACATTTATGTTTACATCTGCGTTTGCGTTAAGTAGTTTGTCGAAATGTTGGACCCATCTACTTAGTATCACGTTAGGGTTCGTTAGAAGATTTCCATCGTTATCTTTACATAATGTGGTTCTGGGCTTAAATCCCTTTCTTTGATCGTTAATCTCTTTATAAAATGATTTGGTTTCGTTAGTTCCTCGTAGGGTATGCATATAGTTATCAACTTTGGTACATTTCTTAATTTTGAACAAGTCTTTCTTATATCAATATCTAGTACAGAAATAGCAGTTTACCTGAAGCGAATTTTATGTTTAAGCTGCCATCAGCGCCCTCTATGCATTTTTGAAATTCTAACCTACTGAAATTAGGTTTTGGATCAAGCAAGAGCAGAATACAGAAAATTGTGTTCATAGTAAAAAATAATGGTTATTTACACCTATAATATCGCTTTTTCGTGAACACATTGTATATCTTTATAAATATGACTTGCGGTCACGTTTGCCTGTCCGGATAATTGACCCTTAATTCTTTCCAAAAAAGCTAAAACATTCCGTTAAAAAAGTGCTGTAATCTTAAAGTTCTGAAAATAACGATTTTTTTTTCCGAATTCAGATGGACTGCTTCGTTAAAAGTATGGTATTAACTTCACTAAAATCGGTTGTTTTTTCAAATATCCCAAGAGTTGCTTTCAGCAAGAAACTTTTGGAATATTCATAAAACATAAAAAACGTATAGAATGTTTTTTTGTTGCCGCAAGATTAAAGTTGAGCGAAATTGAATTTAAAAGTGCGGCAGTTTTTCACTGTTTTCGACGACGAGTTTTTTTTGAGCGTGTTTCGCATATTAGTCAATCGGCGGGTTCTACTTAGTATTGGGTCACATAAAGTTGAGAAGGAGCGAGTGCAAATGAGTCTTGGCTATATTCGGTTAGTACTTGAATGGGTGACTCTCTCCAGGGAAATACGTTCTCGTTCCATTTTCGGCTTGTATATTAGCGCATACGTAAAAGATATACAACTTTAGGCATAGGTTGCATTGTGGATATACCCCCACCTTGCGAGCAGTCGGTCCCTAGTGTATTAAATGTTAGGCAAGTGAAAAATCCCTACTCTTCTATAGGGAAGAAGGTCGGTAAATTTTCAGGTTAGGGGTAGCTCGTCTCCTGGCGTTGGTGATTGGCCTTAGTAGCGGAAATAGGCCGACGTTAAATAAGTAAATATTAAAAAAAAAGTTAAATACGTTTAAAGGCACTGGCGTGTTTTAACTGCTTTTAAGAGGAACTCGATATTTTTTAGCATTCACATTCCTTTGAGAACTAGTAAGTACCGTAAATGTAATAGGTTATCAGATTTCTATTAATTTGGAGTTAATAGAGCAATTACTGATGCCGAGACGTGATACTACACTTCGATTTTTGTATATAAATTGTACGGCATGTTTTTAACTATCGCCCTCGTTTTATAGATAACGTACAGATGATAACTGTCGCCAGAATGTCCTATGAAGAAAAATTTAACTATACTTGTATTCAATCCTAATTTTGTAAGCCATATAGTCCGGTCAACGGAGCGCTAAAATGACTAAATCTCTAACTTGAGTGTTAGTGAATGGATTTTGATGAAGCCTTGTGCAATGTGTTTGTAATGACGTTAATAAAACATCAAAAAATTAGAGTAGAGAGAAATGATCTCAAAGGGTAGAAAACACTCCTTTTATCACGGGTTCCGTGACTTGTAGAATTAGGTCAAAAATGAAAAAAAAAAACAATGTGTTTACCTTTTTTGGCCCAATATAAGATGTCTTTACTCTGGTGAATTATTTCGAGATATGGACATTCGAAAATTCCTAAAAGTGGGGGAAGTTGAAAAGTTGAAAAAAATATTCTGAAAAAATTCAGGTGAATGTATCGTCAAAATACAAGACTTTTTTATCTGCAACTTTTCAGTAAAGTGCGTTCTCACCGAGTTTTTCCGAAAAAACATGAAAAACTACCCCTTTCTTTGAAATTGTAGCGCTTTAAAAATATGTCATTTTAAAATTAAATTCAGACGTGTGCATTGAGGCCTTCTAAACATTTTTTGTCTCTTGGAATTTTTTGTAACTCGCTAATTTTACGAGTTACAGGCAGTTTTGAGCGTGATTCATATACAGGGTGTAATTAGTTTCATGTCATTAAAAAAAACTGGTGGTAGGGAACGACAAGACAAACAAAAAAACCTTATATAACATGGGGTCTAAAGCTTATAGTTTTGGAGAAAAAAAATAAACAAAAATTTCGCAAATTTTCAATAAAATCTTTTGAGAACTGCTGGAATATTGAGGTAGGTTTAGATCATCGCGCGTGTCTTTGCCTTATACTCTGACTCTCCCTTGTACAATATTTTAGTTACTATGGGTGTTTCGTTATGTACACACGTCCAACCCGCCCCGCTGTTCGTTGTTTTTGTTATTTTTGAATTTTGGGTCACTGTGTATTTATAATTAAGATTTATTTTATTGACTTTACCGTTCAAGTCGTTAAATTCTTGATTACGTACAGACACAACTTACTTCTTCGTTCTTTTTGTATTTCGTTTTGGATTTTGGACCAAGTTTTTCTTTTATTTTTCTTTATTGACAACGTTAGTTGATAGTTTATTGTTTAGTGTTGAACGGAGTACGTATGTCCTTAATTCGACGTACCGAACTGTGTATTGATGCAGATGCAGAGATTTCGAATTATTTACTTAGGTAAGCTTTTAACCCAGGACACTCATTTATGTTACAAACGTTAATAAATCACATTTAATTATTCTGAATTATAAACATTAATCCAATATTTTGTTCCAAATTAAAAGACACATGTAAAGAAATACTCTGTTTAAACTTCTATGGCCATTATTTGCTTGCAGTTGTGCAGGAAAAGATAACGAATTATTTACCTCTTTATAATTGCCTTCGGTTGAGGCGGTCCATCAAAGGCGGTCGATGATCCAAACAAAGCCTTTGCTTTGACACCGCGTGTGACGCCGAGGACTGCACTTTTTTATGACAATTTAAAAGTTGTATAATTGGGAACTACAAGTCCTTTGACCAAGGGTTCTCAATTATTTTTTACATTAATATTAAAAAAATATTTAATATGTTAACCCAGGTCAAAGTGCCCCTAGAGGAAAAAGTCATAAAGGTTTTTTGTTTGTCTAGTCGGTCCCCATTACCAGTTTTTTGAATGACATGAAACTGATTACACCCTGTATATTGTTATAAAAAAAATATGAAACCTAATATAGTTATACCATTTTTAAAGGTTCAATACAATTTTTAAATTGAAAATGTGCAAAAAATATAGTACATTATTTATGGTGAAGAAACAAAATTTAGTATTTCCATTTACTTGAATCCATAACATATAAATGCAATTTATACATATCGTCTTATAACTTCTTATATGACTTAATTGCGCCTATAGAGTCTACCACTTTTTTCCTATGCGAAAATTTTCGTAAACACGGCTTTCTCCCTCCCATTTCTCTGAAAGACGTCCATTTCCCGTTATATGAAACATTTATGGATACTGTGCTTCTACAAAATGTAGTCGCAACTTGATGAAGCGGGCGAGAAAGAAATTGTCCGACAAAAATTTTAGAGCGTTAAGGGTGTCTATCACCCTAAACGTGCCGAGAAAACGACTTTAAAAAATTTATTGATAACCAGCTGATTTTTTCAAGATTGCTTGATAAAAATATGTAGAATCCAATTTTCGAATAGTCCGACAAACTGTATTTTCCGATTGTCCAGTTCGACGCGTGGAAAAATAGTAGGTGTCATGACCAAAATTTATTAATACCTGTCGGAGAAAAAAAAAATATGCGTCTAAAACCAGTACCTAATGTGTGGCGCAAGTAGCAGAATATATCGGGGTGAATCTACACTCTGACAAAAAAAAAACAGCAATTTTCACAACATTTATATATAGCCCGAGTAATTTCGGCGCCTCCGCTAGGAAAAATATTCTGGTTCTTCTTGCATAATCTTACTTCAAATAGTACCCTTATAAAAAACCTGTCGTTCACGGTCATAAATTGTTTAAACAATTTTTATTAAACAAATTCCAAAAATTTGTTTTTTACTTCTGAACAATTTTTTTAAGGTTTTTTGGGTCATTTTAAACAAAAAACGCTAAATAATATTAATTAATTTTTATTAATAAAGTTACAAAATTTAGAAAGTTAAATACTTTTTAAAACAATTGCAATTTTTTCATTCTTTATCGGCCTCCTCATCAATCAAACTTTGTTCATCCTTATCACTAGAAAAATCATCTGCCGCGTCATCCTCCTTATCGCTTTCATTATCAGAATATTTTTAAATGATTTATGTGATTAATCAATAAACAAAGTAATATTTAGAATTTCATACCTTTAATATTCTGCTAATTTTGGTCACCTGATATATACCTACGGGTGTGTTTACAATCTGTGTTAAAAGTTTAAGATTTGGTGTTTAAAATGTGTAAGGCAAGACCAATAATTCTGCTCACTTTGAATGCATTATATTATTATGATATGAATAATTTTAATTTTTCATCGCATAAGGAAAAATTCTATTATTGGCCAACTTATTCATTACGTGTGCTCTATACTCATTTTGAAAACGTACTTTATTAACAAATATTGAGTATTCATGAAACCGATGATTTTAACGCATCGGACTGGAAAATCGGAAAATATGTTTTGTCGGACAATTCGAAAATTGGATTCTATCTATGTTTATTTAGCAATTTTGAAAATATCAGCTGGTTATTTAAAAGTGGAGTGTATATTTACAAATGCATACACTCCACACATTCTTAGCTGGCTAAATACAAAAAACTGTTTTTTATTTTTCATGTAAAAGGTTAACTTATTTATTTTGTTCTATACTTCATTCGAAAGCAAAAATTTAAAAAAGAAAATGTTATAAATAAATTTTTGGTCATCATGAAACCGACGATGTCCACGCGTCGGACTGGACAGTCGGAAAATATATGTTATCAGACAATTCGAACATTGGATTCTACATATTTTTATTAAGCAATCTTGAAAAAAACAACTGGTTATCGATACATGTTTTAAAGTCGTTTTTTCGACATGTTTAGGGCAGGGTTGGCAAAAATCGTGTTTTTTATATTTTAATCAAAAAACACGTTTTTTTTTTTATTTAAAACAATTCAGACATGGATTTTTAATTTTTGAAAAAAAAAACATGTTTTAAACAATAAAAAATATGTTTTTAAACTTAAATTTATACGGGCGCGTCGCCCTAATACATTGTTTATTCTATAAGCCACGCCCATATTGCATCATAACAAGACAAGGACGATACTAGACAACGGCTCGGCCAATTCGTTGTAATAAATACATCAAGTTTTGCAATAGTGCAATAATTGTTTGGTGATTGGTTATTGACTACACAGCCACATAAAAAAAAGTCGAGTGGGAGAAGGCAGACCTAACCTCAGAAAACACCGTAAGAATACCCGAAAAAATAAAAATCTAGCTAAAAATCTGAAAAAATTCAGGGGTACATAGAATGGCGATAGAAATCGAATGGCGCAAACCAGACATCCCTGCGGTCCTTCGTTTTCGAGATAGAGCTCAAAGTCACCGGAAGGAAAAAAAATGTTTTTTTCGCACTTCTCGAGGCTCTATATCGGAAACCAAAAAAGCTATAGAATTCTAGTTTGCGCCATTCGATTTCTCGCCATTCTACGTACCTCTGAATTTTTTCAGATTTTTAGCTACACTTTAATTTTCTCGGGCATTCTTACGGTGTTCTTTTTTCTTGGGATTAGAAAAAATACAAGGGCAAAACGGACATTGGATTGATGTTCAGCAGGTCAAAATGCATGGGAATTAATACATAGGTCTACCTATGTGTGTACCTATGCTATTAATCGCTTTAAAATTAACACTTAAGAAAATAAATAACAGGTATATCTTCTATATAATAGTAACATGTTTCGTTCGTTGTACTTTTACTACTATATTATTATAACTACTTTTTTTTGCATTACATTAAGGTTCATAAACAAATGTGTTTAAAACATTTTACTGTGTTTTAAACACTTAAAAAACATTTGTTTAAAACATTTTGTTTTAAAACTGCCAACCCTGGTTTAGGGTGGTAGACACCCTTAACGCTCCAAAATTCTTGTCGGACAATTTTTTTGTCACGCATTTCATCAAGTTTTCTTACGACTACATTTTGTAAAAGTACAGTATCTATAAATGTTTCATACAACGGGAAATGTACGTCTTTCGGAAAAATGGGAGGGGAAAAGCCGCGTTTACGAAAATTTTCGCAGAGAAAAAAAGTGGTAGACTAGGCGCAATTAAGCCATACAAGAAGTTATAAGAGGATATGTATAAATTGCATTTATGTAGGCGGGCACCTAGACTAGTAGGTATGTGGTAAGTTTATGTATGCTTTATCCCAAACTTATTATCGGTATAAAAAATGTCGGGATCTTTGTTCTCTACCGCTCTATCAAAGGCGCCGACATTTTTTATACCCAGAATAAGTCTGAAATAAACTATAGGTCAGGGAGTTTCACAAAATTGCCAAATTCCGAAACGACTTGACTTTTTTAATGGTAAAACCTTACCTGGACTAATTATACGCCACAAATATTGTTGAACTGACTTTTCTTAAATTGTGCAGCATCTCTTCCATATAAATTAGACATAGAAAGATTCCTATTAGTTTTAGTGTCTGTCAATTTATTGACTCACTTCGTATGCTCTTACACAACTTAATTAGGCCTATTAATTGGAAAAATTGGATTAGGTTCAGTCTGGCAGGCGCAGTCATCTTTTAAGTGTTGTATTTGAGGGCGTGACTAAACGCACAACAAATTTACAATGTTTGAATTACTCAGTTCGAGCAGTTAAAAGCACTTGTGGTTTTTTTGCCGTATATGCAGATGAAGCTGACAGAGCACCAAGTGTTACATTAATATCGAGTGTGGCGAACGAACTGTGGTTTTGTAGTTTTTGTTTGTGAAACTGTGCAAAGAAACTATGTATTATAACAAATATTTAAAACCTCCGGTTCAGGCGAGGATTGAGAAGTACGGGCTGATGAGAGTTGTGTCGTACATGGACAAAAGTGGATGCGATTTGCACAGGAAACACAGGTAGTAATTGATTTAAATCGAAATTGTTTACATCGTTAATCAAATTCAGATTGAGCATATTTAAGATACAAAATTAGATACTTATTATTAAATCGAAGGTTTCACCAAAATGACGCTGAACCGACTCGTCATCATTTACTTATTATGTTTACTTTATATGAGTAAATCACGTTAAACGCATTGTTAAAAGGAGCATGGAGGTTACAATGTTCTATTTTCAAAAGTTTGTAATATAATGCTTGAAAATTTCTTCAGAACAGGGAAACGAAGAATATAAAATAAGAATTTACCAAAATGTTTAATATAAGAAATGGAATAACAGCCAAGAATTACATGAACTTATATTATATTGGAAAGGAAAGGTTTATTTTTCACAAAAATTTTTTTGCTGTCAATTTCGTGAATAAATATTTTCACATTGCCAGATGATGTTATACAAATATTTACATCAGGCAATAGGAAACAAATATTTAATCAGGGAACAGTGCATCTACTTTAAAAATCGTCAACTTTGTGTAAGAAACACACAGTTCCGAGTTCTCGATCCCATTCTTCATCAAAGTTATAGTGCTCTCAACTTACTCTATGCCTGTTTCTCATACAATGTTGATATTTTTTATGGGAAGCAAAATTGATCTTTTCCGTTATAAATTTCCATTGATGGTTAGGATTGACCTTTCAATTATAAAATTATAATATGTGTACCACGAGGATCTAACCTAGGTCCCGTTTTTACTCCTTATAGCTGACGTTCTTTATATAGTACATAATATCGCTGATGATTCTAAATATTCAAGGTGATTGTATTAAACTAGAAACTAATATAAACCAAATTTATTTCGTTTCTTAACTTTGAAATGTAGCAATTGTTTCTACTATCACACAATCAAGTATCCGCTAGGTAGAACTAGTTGTACCACTTATATTTCTAGACTAGAGAATGATTTCGAGTAAGAGGGATGTTTCTTAGTAATCTTTTTAGATAATAATATATTACTATATCTTCAGTGATGTGATGCTTATAAAAACGTAGTCCTGACATTCTATTATTTATTTGCCCGTAATATATCGGCCCAGCCTCAGTTGATCCATCATGTCCCACACTATTATATACATATTATTATATTTTATAAATGTATCATGTGCGCGTGCAGGCCCTAAAGCAGTTAGAGTTTCGTGGTAAAAAAGTTCTGAAAGAGAATTGATTGACCTTGAAAATGAGCTCGCCCCGAAGTCCATAACCCTTTCCCTTCTATGGGCTAAAAACTTTGCGCTCCGCTCCCTCACCTTCTACTCATCCGATCGCAATCTGGCCGGGATAATATCAAAGGGAAGGAAATTCTGCATCCGATGGCGAAAAAATTTCTTCCCCCACCACTTTCATTTCTGGTGAAAAATACCTTTTTCCAAGAAAGATAAATAAATAAAATCTGTTGTTTCGCAACCATTTGCTTATTTATGCCGAAAATTATAAGCAAATGATAAAATGTTGAAGTAGGAACATTAATACACAATGTCGCGTTTGCTGAGCGATATGTGGCTAAAATTGCGGAAGTTACAGCAGTTTTAATTTAATTTTCGTTTTCCCCTTCCCCCACCCCTCTTAATCGACCTAGCGACTTGAAATTTGGACACAGTACTTTGGACCCGCCTATCTACTGGGCAGTAGCAAGTCGCTAAGTCGCTTTCTTCCGCACAAAGAACACGAGAACGGCTCTCGGTACGTTCTAGCCGCAGCGAAAAATCCGTATACAAAACCGAATTGCAATATCTGGAGAACCGTTGGACCAATTTCGAAGAATCAAAATTCAGTTTATGCACATTTGCGATCCCTTTATTTTTACCGTAAACTAAGCGAGTTGTGTCTGAAAAACTGATTTCTGGTATCTTTACATGTAATTTTACGGTTTCTTCATATTTAGCGATTGCAGTACCAGTACATTGAATTGGTACATTTCCACCATGTGTACCAACATTATTTCAAATATTTTCCTGAACATGTTAACTCTGTTTTTCCAACTCGATGGCAAACGTACAAGGTAAATGCCATCGGCCATAGTTATTGTGTTATAGCGGATCCGAAACATTCACCGCCAACAATTCAACAGGTAATTCATCGCCTCAAAATATAAACAAACAATATTTTTATTTAATATTTTATTTTCATAATAGATAATTTTAACAATTATGTTAGGTTAGGTTAAGAGGTATATTAGGATGATTAATCATTTCTATTATAGTATTTTTTCAGGTACAAATCACTATAATGATAGTTTTCCTTGTTATGATGTTACGAAATTTTTATTTAGTATGTTCTGGACGATAACTTTAACGATTAGGTTAGGTTAGTAGAGCGGATCTGGCAGGAAAAAGGAGTGCAAGCCAACATTTGAGCCTCTTCGAAAAAAGGTCTAATTCAAAATTAAGGAGAATTTGAAAATACGTGATCTGTGCCAACGTTTGTTCAAAAATATTAATTAGATGTCGAGTTATGGGCAATTGAAGAATTCTAGGAAACAGTTTTTTTGCCAGTGGTTTCAAGAGTTAAATCGTTGTTTTCTCCAGAAAAGAAGGATGATAGGGACCTGAAACTATTGGTGGATGTAGGGAAGTGTAAAGCTTAATTCTGGTCAGGATGGGAAGTTGGTGAGAGACTTAGGCAGGGAGGGAGCGAGATAGAGAGACGGTAAAAAATTTTTGAGCTATGCAACTTCGCCCAAAAACTCGAATTGATGGGTTTTGCTAATTGTACGTATAATCCCATCCACTTCCATAGGTGAAAACGGTTTTTGATTTTTGAAAGAATTGTGAAGCTGAGTTTTTGGCGATGTGTAGCTTCGAAAATGTTTACCGTCTCTCTGTCTGCCTCCCTCCCTCACTAATTTCCCCCACCAACTTCCCACCGTGATCAGAATTAAGCTTTACACTTTCCCTACATTCACCAAAAATTGCATGTCCCTTTCATCCTTCTTTCCTTGAGAAATCAGCGGTTTAACAGTTGAAATCGCCGGCAAAAAAACTTTATCTCGAATTCTTCAATTGCAACTCGAGTATTATTTTCCGAGTTATTGTAGATTTACCCAGTATCATATGGTCTGATGGACATGAAAAGGATTGCATATAATTTAGCCGTGTCGCCGCTACGATACTTATCAACTCCACTCACAAGGGGATTCAAGTTACCCTTCAGACTCCCCAAGACGAAAATAGACAAAATTATACTTACTGTGATTGCTACAGTCTGCTCTCTCCGTCGACATCTTATGTCGGGCGGTGCACTTTTAATGAATATGTCTTATAATTATCACTTTCTTAGAAACACTTCTTGATAATTAAGACCGTCGATGGATTCTATGAGTATTCGGACAAGTACACCGACGTGGCGCGATCAACGGTGACCCGCGGTAAGTAATTGTCCGATTCACGCCATAGAATCGCACGTCGGTCACAAATCTTATAATTAGTGGATCAATAAAAAATCGAATTAAAAATGTTTTCATTTATTGGAATAATTCATAAAATGTAAAAAATATAAATATTCAATACTTAACTAATGCATATAGATGCAAACATCAAAGAGCACCACCACTCGGCAAGTCGTTGCCTCTCGTAGGAGTGTAGTCCAGCGTCGAGAGAACTATGACAATCGACTGTACAAAAAGATTCAGATTCCCAATTAGTAATGATTGTAAAATGTATGCTTTTGTAACTTTTGTAACTTTTTTGAAAAATTATTCACTTTTGATTTTGCACTGAAATTATCGAAATGATTGTCAGAATGCTTAAAGAAGCTATCTATATGAGTTCGATGGTTTTCCTGATTTTATAAACGTACTAACGGCATCAAACCCAAATATACTTTTTTTCCGTCGACTCGCCTTCGAGCGACTACTATGGTGATGTCTGCCTGAGCTGGGATAAAAAGTATTTTGGGTTCGTCGGAATCGACCCTCCGACTTTGAATTTTTTAAATAATTTTTGGTACGTTCTAGTGGTTTGGATAAGGATTATGCTCTCCCCTTTTGAGGATAACTAAATGAGAATTTTGGTTGTTATTGAAAAAACCGTCCCATTGAATTTGTCTTAAATTTTGACGTTCGTGGTACTTTTGAGAAATTAATCTCGAGGAGCGGTTTTCCGTTTTGTGCAAGTCTCTTATTGTACATTCGAAAAACTATTTTTTTTATATTTCCAAAAAATTAAATTCGTTGTACTTTCGAAAAAATTTGTTGGTCGGAGCAGTTTTCTGCCACATAGGATTTTATTCGTGGTACTTCCGAAAAACCAGATTAGTGGTGCTTTCAAATTTGTTGTACTTTCGAAAAATCTATTGGACGGAGCAGTTTTCCACTCTGTACGACTTTATTCGTGGTACTTTCGAAAAACCAAATTCGTGGTACTTTCGAAAAGTTTGTCCGGTGGAGCGGTTTTCCGCTCCGTGCAACTTGAATTTTTTGAGTACTTGAAAATTCGATCGATGGAAACCAAAGGCGTTTGACTGTCGTCCTCGAGATGAAAATTTTTGGTCATTTTTAGTGATTTTAATGATGCCAAAGGTGTTTATAAGTCTTTTTAATGTTTCAAAGATGATTTTTTCATGGGATTTTTTGTCTGAATTTACATTTCAAATCGGATATTTTTTCAAAGGGATCCTTTTACCGGGTTCAATGACATTATCGCCGAACAAGTGGTTTTTGCAAACTTTGTGTGCAAATATCTCCCCACCTCCCTTCGAGTATAAAACTTGCGATTTTCAGGAAATAATTTCATGACACGTACTTAAAGAATGGTAAAAATTTTTTTTTCAAATTCCGTTGTTGGCTTCCAAATCCAGATCCGTTCTGCTATTTTTTATAGAAATATTTCTTACACGAATCGATGAGTATAATTATCGTTTCTGTTGTTATAATGTTCTGAACATTATATTTTGTATATTCTGGATGATACAATTAAAAATTTCTACAATCTGTGCAGTTAGGACAGTTTGGTGGTTATTGAGGCGATGAATTAATTCGGTGGTGAATTGTTGCCGGTAAATTGCTGGCAGTGAATGATATGTTGATTTGTTTTGTGGTGTATCAATGTGCTAATGTTTCTTTTTGTTTGCAGTAAACAGAGTGCAAATAAACCGGTGAATGGCAGCCCTGTGACCATCGCCAACAAGACCCAACCTTCTAGCAGGTCAAGTCTCAATGGAATCGGAGACGGTTATAGGTAAGTCAAATAAAACTTCTTAGCAATATTAACAGTAAGCAAGGCACCCAGATCAGTAGGGAACACGGAGTAATGCGCCAAATGAGGAAATAAATTTGAACGAAAAATTTCCTTAGTCAGTGTCAAACGATGTTAACGTGTAAGGGAGATCCCCTAGTTGACGCATTACGTTCGAAACGCGTAATTTCTTTACATTAAAGTTCCGGTAAGAAACTGTAAACCGGTATTATCCATTTTTCAGCCACTTAGAAGGGTAGGTTCACCTTCTTTGGGGGTGAAAAATCGATTAATTATCCCAATTAAAAAAAATGTATAATCTATTTTCCACCACTTGGAAGGGCTATTTCAACCCCTAATGGTTGTGAGATTCCTTTTCCATTCCCTTAGTACTAAACCCCCCGTGAAATTCCAAATCATTTCCCCCCAAACACGCATTACCGAGCATTATCACGAAAAACCGGTCAAAGAGGGTGGTTTTTGTTCATTTGCAGGGGATGAAAACTGTTTTGCTATTTTTTTTATTGTGCTCCCTACCCTCGAAAACGGAGGGGAAATATGTCTTTTATTTAGAAGTCAACAATGAACAAATATTGACCCATAACTACCCCTATAATGGGTGTGGAATCCACCTCTACATAAAAATAAAATAGATGAATGCCAATAAATCGTAGTTTTTGTAGTTTGTAGTCCTGTATTCCACACTATATAAACTTTAACATTTTTCACGATTTATTGGCATTTATGTTCTTTATTTTTATATAGGGGCGGCTTCCACCCCATTATAGAGGGACTTTGGGGCATTATTCGAGTGGTTGACTTCTATATACAGGGCATTTAAGTTTTTCTCATTATTTTGCATTAATTCATTGTATACTGGTGTGTCGGGTGATTCGACTTCATTTTAGGGGATTATTATTGGCTGTAGCGCAAATTTGGGGGTATACTGGTTTTGGGAGCGTAATTTGAATAGGAAAGGTTTAAAAAATCATAGCAACATCCTTGGCTCCAACCTCTAGTTTATTAAATCAGATGGGGAATCAAAAGTAAGTTTGGAGGGAAAGGAGGAATATCTGATCTAATTTTATTTTCACTTAATTAACTTTAAACTGAATTATTTTAAATACTAAATGATGTGCCTAGATGGCGCTGGAGACTACTGTGGTTATCTGGTTTGTACTTCGGACTTTCCTTGCATTGCGGTACACTTCTGAAATTCACTAAACGTCCCATCACATTTTCTTTCGTTCGTGTGGGCTCGAAATTAACATTTACCGGGTGCAATTTACGATGTGTCGAAAACGTACGGTCATTTGGCTCCTAAGATAATTAATAATAAATTAAATAGGAGTAGGCAATTTTTCTTTATTCAGTTAGAGGTATATTGTACATATTTGTAATAATTTAATGATTATTATTTAATAAATTATATGGAGTCACTGGAACTGTTCATTATTATTGGTATTTGTGGACCATCTATGCATTTCCCTTCATACCACTACGAAATATAAAAACTGTATTAATACTGTGGTAAATTTACATATTTGCAAGATATATACGGGTTGTCCCCTATTTAACTATTTTCTTTAATTTTTACGTTGGATTTTTTTTAGGTGATTTATTTAGCTCATATACTTTATCATTTAATTATTTTCATTAGTCCGGCCAACTTCTTAAATTTCAGGTCCTTTGAAAATATGGCGTGTATTTAAATAATTTTTTATTGTAACCAAACTTGGATTAATATTATGCTATAATGTTATTATAGTTTTTTTACGTATTTTGAATTTATGGCACCACCTCTTTTTGTGCACAACATTTTTCGAACTTTTAGATTTAAGTATTTTTGTTTGTATATCTGCTGAGTACTGAATACTATTGAATTCTATTGAATACTGTTGTAGTGATTTCTCTGATATTTTAATAATAGTCCAGTCAGTGAAGTAAAAAATACACCAGAAGCTCGCAAAAAATGTTATCTGAGATTTTCCTTCCGTAGCTGTTAGTGCGAGGATTAAACATCACAAAACCACAAGAATCAGTTCTGAGGGTGCCGCGTAACCCCCCAAGAAACTACCCCTTCGGTGAAAAGAGCCTTATTTTACTGATAACTCGTTAACCGTTGAAGATATAGAAAAATTGATCATCATAAAAAAGAAAGCTTGACTAATTGCCTAAAAAAAGTCCTCTTGTAATTTTCTTGTATATGCCATGGTTTTCGAGAAAATCGATATTGACCAAAATTGCAACATTAGTATTTTTAGTGCGCACGAATTTTCGTTTATTTGAATTTTTTGCTCCCGGCCTATAGAAAAAATTGAATTCGAAAACTCTAAAACCAAACAAGCTAGGAAGAAAAGTCAAAATGGGTTTTAAAGGGGATATAAAATACTCTTGTTTTACCATTTTTGAGGGCTATTGATATTTGTTAGTATGTAAAAATAACAATATAATATAGTTATCTCTTGATTTTTTGTGCATCTTACTATTCGCAGGCCCATAAAAAATGACTGACTATAATATAAGTTATAAATGCATTATCTTTTAGTTCAAGGTAGAACTTCAATTCAGAAAATGTGAGGAATAAAAATTTTCACATTTACAAATTTAGCAGCACGTTAAAGTTAGCCAAGAAAAATCCAAAAAAGCTGCATATTCAATTTTTTTATATTTTCTTAATACAATTTTTTAACTATTGAATGATTATAAATAATAGTTATATAATACATAAACTGAAAAAAAAAATTTTGAGCCAAAATTTCAAGATTTTGGGTCTTTTTTAATTTTTAGGAAATAATAAAAAATTTTGTCCAAAATTTCAACATCCTGGTAAGTTTGTAAATGTGAATATTTTTATTCCTAACTTTTTCTGCATTGAAGTACCTTGAACTAATAATGCATTTATAACTTGTATTAAGAGTGGGTATGCCGTCTAAACATCAGAAATAAATTACTCTCAAACGCCGCCCCGTCCGCGACAAATTATAATTAGACCATTGCAGTTACGAAATTTGTACAAGCGAAAAATAGAAGAAAACATATCAATCTAGGTTTGTATCTTTTTAATATTTTGAGAAAAAATGGTATTAATTAATAAGATTTGTTTTAATTAGCAGCAAATTGCTGATTTTTTAAAAAATATTTAGAATCAAAATATGAGAAAAAGGACTCGATACAAACCTTCATTCATGTTTTCTGTGTATCGTACTATTTTTATTTTTCCAAAAAACATAATACTTTTTGCAAAAACATGTATAGCACGGAACCGTGCAAAGGCACATTTTGCAACAAATGTTACACTGATACGAGCTCCCTCTGGATTTATTATTGTTTAAGCTCCGCCCTTCACCCAGAATTATTTTATGAATGAGAAAATATAACGAGGGAACGAAATAAGAAATTAAACCAAATCATTTCTAATAACACGGGACGCCCAATAAAATACCAAATTCCATTAATTTACTATTATACTTAACAGGTACTCTACTCTTTGAATATACTACAAGTACGGAATTATAACAATATAGTAACTAGTTATATGTAGCCACCCATGCACTAACAATAATGTGTAATTGTGTTTCAATTCTTCTTTATAAAATGGTGGTGTGCTGGTATATTTGAAAACATTTATTGCACAATACAATTGATACTAAATTTTAAAGATGTGTTCTTGTCGTAAACACATGAATATAGAATTATAAGGGGCGATGCGATTTGCAATGAAAAGAGTTAGAAACACAAAAGTAAAGCGCACATTTTCCCATTTTCTCATCAAGTCACACGCATCAGTTTGTTGCATTAGACCAAGTAACAGGATTTTTTTCATAATAACTTTTATTTCTGGGAAAAATAGAAAGAAATGTTTGGGATAAAAACTGTCGGCAGTAAAGTTATCTATCGATCTGTCAAAAGAATTAAATCTAGGCTCAAAATGTAAAAAGAAACAGGGAAACCAACTTACTCCTTTAAACCCGAAAATATTTTCCAGAAAAAAGCAACTTCGTGAAAATTTAACAAATCAGAGCTAAAAGTATTGTCCAGAAGGTGATGTGGACCGATGTTGAAAATATTTTCTTGTTGAGATCGCGCACCAATGTAGACGTTCTAAGACTCAAGTTGCAGGTTTTTATCTCTGCTTTAAAAATTTGTAGAGAAAACATTTTTGAATACAAATTTTAGCCATCTTTTTTACTTTCAAATTTTGCAAATTTTTAGAATCGCTCTGACATTCGTATTTTAAAAAAATGCACTGTTGAATTTCATTGATACAAATAATTGATGCTTTGGATTTTTAAAATCTAACCAGTAAAACCAGAGATATCCATATTTTTGAGAAATAACCTACTATGTCTAAAGTTATTAATGATATTTTGATGCGGGGTTTAGTTTAAAACATCCATCATTAAACTTTTGTCTACTATAAAAGCAAATTTGTAAGTTCTCCCCATCCATATATTTTTAAGAAAATATGAATCATAATTCGTAAAACTAAGTGTACACCAGGCAAGTTATTTTATATAACATGTGCTAATATGTGATATGTGCTAAGTATATAACACTAGTTCCTTGGTCAAATCGAGACTACTACTCCTAGAAAGTAAAATTTCAAATGAAAGGTTGCCTCTATCTTAATCTTTATCTATTCTCGATATATTTACTTGTTACTGACTTCGAAAAATTGGCATTTGGTTGCTACATTTACGTCTGCAAATTTCAGGTTAGGGTTGTAAAGAAATTCTTATTTTATACTATATACTATCAAAACAGTACCTGAGAGGTCAACCACTTGTAGAAATTACACGAACTGCCGAAACTGCCTTGCCTGCGGCGCCTGCGTAACTCCAACCAGCCGCACTTGCGGGGCTTTCAATTATATGACCGCCACTGCCATGGCTGCCGACAGCCTGCCTAAAATTCGGAGAACTAGTGCCGACGGTGGTTTACCTCTCGATAGACAACTAGTGAATTTCATAATGATCCGTTGAATAGTTTAATGCTTATAAATAATTACTTATCACTGATTTTCTGCGAATCATTTCTCTTATTCTCGGCGTCTATTGGATGTATAACAATAATAATTAAAATTATTTTTTTGTTTAACTTGCCATAATTCAAAAAACGAAAACATTGATGGATCTCAATTTTACTATGTCATCACTACATATTTATTAATGAACTGTGGTAATATGAAGGTCAAATTTTAATAATTGTAAAAAATACGTTTTTTTTTTCAAAAACCATGTCGATAAAATGTGAGTATTTGCAAGGATCAGTTAACGAACGGAAAACCCTTTAAGTCTATGCTGAGAAGAAATAAAGATGGAGACACCTTTTTTATTTGAAACTTTTTTTCTGTTTAACAGTTTCTAAGAATATCGCGTATAGGCAAATTAGACCAATAAATAACTAATACTATACGCATAACACTTATTGGATAAAATAACTTGCGTGGTGTATATTTTTTATTTTAACAATGGTTGCTAATTTTTGTTTATTGGTAAACTACCATTATTTGAGGGAGACTACAAAATAAAAATTCAAGAAGTCCTGAGGAATCCCCTGAGGATCCAAGAGTTTAAATTTTGATTTGTTGAATGATGTGACAGCTAAAGCTTTACACATACGAAAACTAAACAACATTAAAATGTTAAGTTTTCCATTTAGTTTTAAACAAGAATTAGTACCATAATAACAAACAAGACTGCAGCTACGGACACGTATTTCGGAGTTATTGCTCTTCATATATGGCACATGAGGTACGAAGGTACAAAATAGAGTAACTACAATATACTGTGCTTTCCTATCTTTGTTGGTCTTGCTTTTATCAATATAACAATATGATTTATGCCATGCTACGCTGATGAGGAGCAATAACTCTGAAACGTGTGTCCGTAGCTGCAATATTGCATACCACTAATTTTGGTTTATAATTTTTATCGGACCTCATCAACTCTTATTCTTTTCATTTAATATTATTATTTCCTTATTGACGATTATTATTAATTAATGCAGATTACTAATTATTGAATATCTTTTCCATTATGCAAAAATATAGATATACTCGTATACTCCATATTACAAATTAAAATTCTAGGGAAGCATAATACCTAACCGTCTAAATTATAAATACTGTATTTATTGAAGGAATAATATGTTAAAAACGCATTTAGGTTAGAATGATAGGATAGATGTGTCGGGTGTCGGCATAACCTTTGAGCTTTGGCAGGTAGAATTTATATACAATCATGAACTAATTTCGAGCTTATACGTAAGTGGAATCGCGGTCATTCATTTCTATTTACTACTAATATTTTATCGTTTTTAAAGGACCGCCCACTGGAGTTTCCCTTTCACCTCCCCTGTTGCAAATTTTAGCAGCTTGTCGAGGCATATCTACTCTTAAAGTCAGTTATTTTTTATGGACCTGTGAATATTTAAAAGTGCAAAAAATCAAGAGGTACTATAGTATATTGTTATTTTTATATACTAATAGATATCAATAGCCATCAAAAATGGAAACACAAAAGAGTATTTTATATCCCCTTTAAAACCCGTTTTGATTTTAGTTCCTAGCATGTTTGCTTTTCGAGCAATTCAATTTTTTCTATACGCCGCGCGCAAAAAAATTCAAATAGACGAAAATTCGTGCGCATTAAAATTATAAATTTTGCAATATTTTTCAATATCGATTGTCTCGAAAACCATGGCATATATTAGAATTACAAGTGGACTTTTTTTAGGCAATTAGTCAAGCTTTCTTTTATATAATAAGCAATCTCCAACGGTTAACGAGTTATCAGTAAAAAAAGGCTTTTTTTCAGCGAAGGGGTGGTTTTTGGGCGAGTTGCGCGGTACCCCCAGAACTGATTTTTGTGGTTTTGTGATGTATAATCTCTCCACTCACAGTTACTGAAGGAAAATCTTAGATAACATTTTCTGTTATGGAAATCTTTATAATTATTGGACTATTAGTCTTTTAAAGTTAACTTGTCATTTTTTGTGTGTTCAATCTCTGTTTAGTAAATTGAGGGATCGTTAAGATCTTTCGAGGGTATTTGCAGAGGAGGTTAATTTACTTGGCGCCCAGTTATTAAATCAACTTTTTTTGTGACCCCGGCCGTATCAACTGATAGTTTGGCTGGCGAATACTCAACTGACAATTAACAGTTGCTATACTGTTGCCTATGAGGCTTTGTAGACCAAGAAATGCCAATTTCGATCCTTCGATTGCGATATAATATCGCCTTCCAGGTCGCGTATTCGGAAATATCCTGTCGATTATAAATATTGTTTTCAGCTCTTTGTGGCCACATCTTAAAATAGTATAGGTTTCATCTATTAAACACCATTGTACTAAAATGTGATATAATTTAAACTGAAAACAGGTGTAAGTTGTACATAATTAATATATATTACAGGATTGTTGAAGAATATTTTTTGCTAAAATTGGCTTATTAGGGAAATCTCTCTTCATTTGATGCGTCACCCCTTGTTCTCCCCTGATCTTGCCGTCTTGCTCACTCTAAAGAATTAAAATAGGTTTTGGTGGCGTTTTTTCAACTAAAATATATAAACTTTTTGTAGGGGCCCGCCAATAACCCCTGAGCAAGAACCGAGACCTGGGCCAGAAGGAAACTATGACATAGTGAAGGTAAGAACCTGTTATTAATTTTATATAATAATTAGTAGTAATGTCAGGAGGTCGTCTGATTGCTTTGACGCTCTATGTCGACCAATATTTGTTCTCATAGCTGCATTACAAAAAAACTGCAACATTATTATATCCATCTCATTGTGATTTTATCAGTACTTATAGAAAATTTATTTATAACTTGCAGACCAGAAATCATACATTATTCATTCGCATGTGAGAATGATAATTTAGAATAGTCGAAAGGCGATCTTGCTGCCAGGGCGGGAAGTGTTACGTACCCGTATTTATTATATTATATGAATACATATTTTAATCCAAAATGACTACCAGTTAGTCTAAATAGATTGTAACCATCGTGAATAAATAAGGATTGGTGCACAATTTTTGGCATAAATTAGTCTGCGGAATTTCTTATCGGGTATAAACAGTTTTTAACACTGTCTAAATGTTATTTGTGGCATTATCTTAATTTTTTTCCTTCTTCAATTCTTTGGGGCTTCCTGCCACATGTATTTTTTCTTTTTAAGCGGTGCTTGGAGCATCTACAAAATATCACAATTAACCAGTATGTTACTGGTAAATAACCTCTACGCCTGTGACTTTTACGTCAAAGGATTACTTAGAGGTTGCTTTTTTTTTAATAAATAACACAAATAAGTATAAAAACTTGAAATTAAATATTTCGCCGACGTTTCGGAAATCTAATCTGTTTCCTTTTTCAAGGCTTTTTTGAAAATCTTTTTTGCTGTGTATGATAAATACACAGCTCTAAGAATGTTTGTTATATTCAATATTCATAGATACTTACTATTTACATAGCACTGTTGATATAGTTAACAGTTTTTTTAGTTTTTGTATAATGTTAAGTTTGTGAAGTTCTTCTTTTAACATTAGCAACCAAGTTGTACAGACATCTATGGAACGATTCGACACGCATCTATCCTTATTCAATAATATCGCGGATTCTTTAATTTTTCTTTTTTGCTATCTGCCTCTTTTGTTAAAATTTTTGCCGATTCCCAGTTTATTCTATGTCCGTTCTCCCAAGCGTGTTCGCAGATCTTAAACCTCTGAATTTCATTTTTTCTGATATAATTTTGATGTTCGCCCAATCTTACACTAAATGGTCTGGATGACTCACCCACGTAATGTTTGTTGCGCTCATACGGAATGCAATAAATGCAGTTTTTTTAATTTTGCCCGTTGTTCTTCGGTTTCGTCTTTGTCAGAATAGATCTTAAAGTGTTGTTTGTTTGAAATATCGTCCTAATCTCAAATCTACCACCGATGCGGTGCAACTTTTCGGATAATTCGCATACATAAGGAATTAACGCTGTGTTCCGTTTTTCAGGTTTTTGTCGTACTGAGTGTGATTTTCAATATTTATGAAGTTTTTATCGACAAAACCCTCAGGGTATTGGTTATTTATAAGAACTTCTCTTATAAACCGCTTCTCATTGTTTAGTATTTCATCATTAGAAGAAATGATTTTGGTCCTATCGTACAAACATTTTACAACACCCCCCTTAACGTGCATCGGCTGGTTTGAGGTTTTAAATATCTGTTGGTATATGTTGGTTTTCTATATACACTTGTTTCAATTGTACCATTTACTCTTTTAATTAAAACATCTAAAAATGGTAATTCAGTTCTAGTTTCCTTTCCTAAAGTGAATTTAATAGTAGGTGAAGATGCGTAGATGATATCTTTGCAATCTGGCCTCACGGTATTGAGTTACTAGATAGTTTTTGGAACATTTAAATAATAAAGAACCTTCTATTAAATTCACTTTAGAAAAGGAAGCTAGAAATGAATTACCATTTTTAGATGTTTTAATTAAAAGAATAAATGGTACAATTGAAACAAGTATTTATAGAAAATCAACAGATTTCAACAGATATCTAAATTTCAACTCAAACCAGTCGATGCACGTTAAGAGGGGTGTTGCAAAATGTTTGTACGATAGGGCCAAAATCATTTCTTCTAATGATGAAATACTAAACAATGAGAAGCGGTTTATAAAAGAAGTTCTTATAAATAACCAATACCCTGGGGGTTTTGTCGATAAAACCTTCATAAATATTGAAAATAACAATCAGGTACGACAAAAACCTGAAAAACGTTACACAGCGTTAATTCCTTATGTATGCGGATTATCCGAAAAATTGCGCCGCATTGGTGATAGATCTGATATTAGGACCGTATTTCAAACAAACAACACTTTAAGATCTCTTCTGACAAAGATGAAATCGAAGAACCACGAGCAAAATTATAAAACTGCATTTATTGTATTCCGTGTGAGTGCAACAAACATTACGTGGGTGAGTCATGCAGACCATTTAGTGTAAGATTGGGCGAACATCAAAATTACATCAGAAAGAATGAAATTCAAAGGTCCAAGATCTGCGAACACGCTTGGGAGAACGGACATAGAATAAACTGGGACTCGGCAAAAAAATTAACAAAAGAGGCAGATAGCAAAAACAGAAAAATTAAAGAATCCGTGATAATTATTAATTGAGGATAGATGCGTGTCGAATTGTTCCGTAGATGTCTGTACAACTTGGTTGCCAATGTTAAAAGAAGAACTTCACAAACTTAACATTATACAAAAACTAAAAAAACTGTTAACTATATCAACAGTTCTATGTAAATAGTTTTATCATACACAGCAAAAAAGATTCTTCAAAAAAGCCTTGAAAAAGGAAACAGATTAGATTTCCGAAACGTCGGTGAAATATTTAATTTCATGTTTTTATACTTATTTGTGTTATTTTTTTTTTAAAAAGCAACCTCTAACTGATCCTTTGACGTAAAAGTCACAGGCATAGAGGTTATTTATCAGTAACATACTGGTTAATAATTGCGATATTTTGTAGATTCCCCGAGCACCGCTTAAAAAGAAAAAATACATGTGGAAGGAAGTTCCAATGAATTGAAGAAAGAAAAAAAGTTATTAACATTATCAATAGAAACCTTTTAGTGTTTTTAGTATTGACAATACTTATGGGCGCGTGTACATATGGGGATCGTTTAAGCATAAATCAGGCAATAGCTGGCCCAACGATTAGATTAAATTATAGATTAATTCAGAGCTGAAGGAGAAATGTCAATTTTATGATTGAAGTTTCGCTGCATGAACATTTTTCGAGGATGTCATAGAAAGACATTATATTGTTTTCTTATTATTATTGCTAGATGTGTAAGGTTTTAAAGAGAAGTCTGGCATTTAAATAATAGACAGGCAATAGGTAGGTAATAATGTATGTATTATTAGGTTCAATTTGTACATATCAAATTTGCGGCGTTTTGGGATTATTGTCATTATTGTTTATTAATGTTGCAAAAAGTATGCTTTCCAGTCGTTTTAGAGCTGCCAATATGAAGCTAGTATAGAAAAATTGCTCAGGATTTTTTTTGTAGAGCATTAAGTTTCCTACAAGAAGTCTGCGTCGGCACACCTGTACAGTTCACCAGTTCTTTAACTTCGTAATGACCACCTGCGCAGACGAGTTTAAAACAATCCGATTTCAGACTTGAACTTTATTGCATTTTACCGTCGAGAATGATCAATTATTTACAACCGGTAGAAAGCGAGATATTCATTCGCAAAAAACTGTTGTTTCCGACTTTTAACCTTGAATGATTAGCTTAGCGTACAAAATTTTGAAATGGACTTTGTACACGTGATTTGTAATGTCAATATAAGGGCGTGTGCAAAAAATCACTTCACCATTATTCAGGGCCGTCGAGAGAAAATCGGGGCCCGGGGGTAGTAACATACGGGCCCCCCTCGCAGTCAAAATTTGCATATGTATTTCTAACTTTTCCCGGATTTCAGAAATTCGGGTGGAATCCGCACCCCTCAAAAACCGGGGCCCGCGGGGAAACACCCTCGACCCCCCCCCCCCTCGTCGGGCCTGCCAGTATTTACTTAAAGGCTCCACCTTTTCTTCGCCTAAAATGACTGGATTAATAGCCGTTCAGACCAAACTAAGCGACACTCAGTCTCCTGAATCTCAATTTCACCTTGCCATTCTCTCGATCGACTGATGAAGAGATAATTTTATTTCCTGGCGACTGACAAAGTATTGAGAGATTGGAAAACTGTCTCATGCCAAAATATAACCTATTTCCTCACAGGCTGTCTGTTGTAGATAGCCTGAGAGCAGCCTTAGCCGTTTAAATTAATATTTTCACTTGAATGGTTACGTTGCGGCCTGATATGAAGAACGCCAAGGTAATAAACATAACGACTCTATAATTGTAAGCGAACGCATTGAATTGCTTATGTTCGGATAAAGAAGTTTAAGTGAATGGTCTCAACGATCCCTAATAATACCAATCCATCATATCGTAGTCAAGCAACTGACCGCTATTGATTTTCCACTATAAAGTTGTCGGATATATTGGTTGAGTTCAAGCGTTAATAGTTTGGTATTTGTGGTATAAAATAAAAGTATGTTTTCAAGGCGTTGGAGTTTTATTGTACGTAATGTAATCTTCAATGCGCATTTCATTGGCAACATTTTTTTCGAGAACTTAAGAGTGAGCCATACCTAAGATTGGTGGGGAAGGAGGACAAAGCGCCAAATCTCCCTAATAATCGAATTTTAGCCTAAAATATTCTTCAACAACCCTGTAGTATTTATTTATGTACAACTTACACTTATTTTTAGTTAAATAACATGACCCAATTTGCAAAAAACAGCTTATTGTTAATCATTAAAATTATGATTAACGATAAGCCGTTTTTGCAAATTGGGTGATATTATTTAATTGAAAATAAGTGCAAGTTGTACATAAATAAATAATACAGGGTTGTTGAAGAATATTTTTGGCTAAAATTTGATTATTAGGGAGATACCTCTTCATTTGGCGCTTTATCCTTCTCCCTACCAATCTTTGGTATAGCTCACTCTTAATTGCATAGTAATGTAACGAGTGTAAATTAGCAGCAAATTATCTGTCAAATATTAAATTTGATAACAAGCGGTCCAATTTACACTAGTTGTATTACTTTGGGCAACTTAACTCGATAAACAAATTATAGGTAAAGTTTAAAAGCACGAGTGGTATTTGCAGACAATATTTTACGAAATACAATAACATATATCAAATTTCTTATTGGCCTACGGTTTACCCCCGTTTTGGGTTCGTTGGGTGACCAATTTTTACCATTTAAAAATTTGATCAAACTGAAAATTTAAAAACTCTGATACTTTCGGTTAAACCGGTCTGGTTAAGTTTATTATGCCAAATATCCTGCTTATACTAATATCAAATTTTTATCTTTATAAATTAGTAGTTGAAAAATTCTCCCATCTACACCAAATTAACATTCAGAAATATACTACCCAGTGGGTGACTGTTTTTCGTTTCAGATGCCATTTTAAATGATAAGGTCACTTTTTGCAGGTAGCAAAATAAACATCTATTAAAGCGATTATTACATCAAACGCCCACTTCTGCTAGTGTGACGCTTTTTACGAGTGCAGAATATTGACTGTATGATTTGCATTTTGCATGCTTTTATGCCCCGGACAACCATGTTAATTAAGTGAGATTTTTTCACGAATTTGCAATTAATAGCGGCATTAGAGCGTAACAAATGAGCTTATTGTTGAATTTTTATAGGGCGTTTAAAATCTTGTTACATCATTAGTGCTTTAATGGTTGGTGCAGAATTTAAATTGTTTATGTAGGTGACGGATGTATTAGAATAATTGTTAATATTTTTTATTTCTCTTTTCTCTATCTATAATTGATTCAGAAATACCTTTAGATTATTGCTTCGCAACTACTGTGGTCTACTGCGAAACTAAGCTATTAATCATCTCCAGCTGATGCTCACATGGTTGGTGAAATACACGTCTAGTATAGTATTCGAGTTTTTACTGTTTTGGTGTTTATAGAAACAGTTTCATCATACATTTTACGCTGTATTCTTAAAAAGGGTTGCATAAGATGCAATGTGCGTGTTACACATAAATGTAAAGTATTGTAGTGTTTAACTGAATTGTGTCGTAGTTAATTCTAACACCTGAAAATCGATAGACAGATCGACAGATCGTCCTGAAGAAGCTGTTGGTACCCCACAAGGATCGGCACTGGGACCACTCATTTATTTTTTATTTTTAAATAAGTATTTATTGTTAATTATAATTTACCTTAGTTCATGTTAAAAGGAAGTATCACTATAGATGCTTATAGAGCATGAATAATATAATCAATATAATCTTCATGAATTCATCTTATAATCCGAAGAAATTGTCATGGATATGTAGACTGATGTTAAATCAACCAAGGCATCTTGTTCAGCCGCATGTCTCGAATAGTGTTTCTGCACACCTAAATTAAAAGTTATTTGATACTGTTCTGGAAAATAGGGAAAATTTTAGACAAATTGTCTGGAAAACCTAGAAAAGTTCAGGGACTTTTCAGGTGGACTCCTGCTGCAAGGGTTTTATTTTTATTTACTGATTGATTTTATTCAATGACAATAGTGTTTTTCCCTAACTGACACTAACACAATAATTTTTTTTCTCTATTAGCGATATTTGTGGTTTTAGATATGTCGTTCAAACGGAATATGCTCTTCGTTTTCGTATTTGTGTAGAGCATAAAAAGCAATTATTTACTTCGCCCTTGAATACAGAACAATAAATTAATGCCAAGATTTTACCGTGTTATAGCACTTATATTGAGTTAATATGAAGGTCACATAATAAGTGTAGGAAATATGTTTTTTTGTAAGGCTGTCGAGATAAAATGTGAGAATTTGTTGGGGTTAGTATGGGAAGCGGGAAACTGTTTTATCTTTCAGAATAGATACTCAGTATATTCTGAAGAAATACAGAATGTGAAGATTCGGAGAGCTCTCGCGAATGAAAGGGCGCAGAGAATGGAAGTTAATAGTCACTGAACGTCAACTTTACTCGCATTTATATTTAAAGAACAATGTTAAAAAAGGACTTTTTGGCCCATCTTTGATAAAGTGTGGAAGTCATCTTTTTTTACTAATTTTGGGGTACTAAAAACGAATCCGTCACCTGGCGAAATATCTCGGGAACACATTAGAAAACAACCCTTATTTGGGGATGACATTGGAATTAATATTAGAAATACAAGAGGTTGGGTGATTAAGAATTTCTTATATAAAAACTCTAAAAAGATAACATCCACCACCTTAATTGATGGAGATGGGTGTTAGAGTATTTAGAAGTAATCACATTATAACCTGATAATAGCCATTTATTTAACGCGGTGTTTTTTTTTTTTAATAAATAAATAACCGTTCATTAGATATTGTAAATTACATCATTCTTGTAGGTGATGAACGATGAGGGAAACTAGGGGAGGGGAGGTGGTGAATATAGAATTAATGTTTGCTTCTTTTTAAAGTACTGTTTAAAAGCAAATCACTTACAAGTACATTTAACTACTTCAAGTACTTTAAATTTTTTATTTTTATCTAAACCAATGTTTATGTGTCAATATTTCTGTACATTGACATTTTTTTTATATTTAGGGTATATTTAAATAATCATACATTTTTTTAAATATTTATTTACTTAATGAGAAAATTTTGCTCCTAAAGAAACTTCATTTCATTAACGTGTTCTAAAATAAGTAAGAAAATTTCTTGAATATTACAGTCTAGTAGATAGCTCGATATAAGGGGCCTGGAATATAACATGTTTATCATTGCTGTTATGTTTTAACAAATATTTTATGTTATGTGAGTCAGACCACTTCCCTTCCCCATTTTTGCGTTAGACGCCCCAGATAATATTCAACTGTGGAACAGAGTATAACACTTTGGGGCCTAGTGCTAGTTGAAGAGGGTATCTTGCCTATCAACATTCGATATATGCTAACATTTTTTCTCCGTGCAATTGGCAGCACTGGCGACATCAATTATGGCTAAAATTGGAAGGTAGTAAGTAATAGTATCACACTTTCTGACCGGGCGGAAAATTTTCGTTGTCAGTGCTCATTGCTGGAAAACCATATGCCAAAATTTTCTGCTTGCCTGTTTTCCAGATTTTTTGTAAAATATTCGACTTTTGGCCAAACTGGTGTTAAGAAAAATGTTGGAACCTTCTCAAACTTGTAGTTTATGTACCAAAGAATAGTATCTGTGAATGCCAACATTTTTTTCTCGATGTAAAAAAAACATTCAAATACTTTGTTATGTTAAAAAGGATAATTTCTCTTTCATTATTCGCTAAATGTGTCATTTTTGTATCCTTTTTGGCATAATAATCGGTATTTGACGGTATTTGAATGTATTTGGGTTTTGCGGGTGACTTGGGGTGACATTGAGAAAAAAAAAATGTTGACACAGAGACTATTCTTTGGTACAGAAACTACATGTTTGAAAAGGTGCCAACATTTTTTTAAGCACCGGTATTGGCCCATGTATGGCCAAAAGTCCAATTTTTTATAAAAAATCTGGAACATAGGCAAGCAGAAAATGTTGGCATATGGTTTTCCAGCAATGAGCATTGACATCGAAAATTTTCCGCCTGGTCAGAAAGTGTTATACTGTACTGTACTGTACTTTACTGTACTGTACTTTACTGTACTGTACTTTACTGTACTGAACTCTACTGTACTGTACTATACTATACTCTACTAGACTGTCTAATACAAACTAAAGGTAAATGCTCTTTTTAGCAATGATGAATATCACTCTGCAGGATTGTAAACTTACTTGCAGTACCTAAGTTACTTGAAGTAGTAATTAAGTATTTTAAATACTTGAAGTAAATTGTACTATTCTAATATAAATATCAAGCACCAAGTACTCATTTCTTCGGGTATTTGAAGTACGATACTTCAAGTTAAAAAAGTCATTAAAGTACAATTTATACTACTTTTACTTGAAGTAGTGCCCAGCTCTGATAAGGGATATTTTTTAGTGTCTTATCCGATGTTTTTAGCCAATTCGGACGACAGATTCGTATTCAGTACGCCAAAATTATTAAAAAAGATGATTTCCACACTTTGCCACGGATGGCTAAAAAAGACGTTTTTTAACCATTGTTAAAAATGGGCCTTTTTCAGTAAAAAACAAACTGACCATTATACTCTTCGTCGATTTACTGCACTTTTTATAAACTTGTTGCACATTCTATTGGATACTCTTCGCAGTTTTTTTGTAAATAATATTAGTTTTAGACATTTTTAGTTTGATTACAAAATATAAAAAGATGTTGTTTAATCTAAAAAATTAATAACTTTTTTATTTATTGTTCAAAAACAGTAGGGTTCGTTCTCTAGCTGACACTAACTTACTGTTCAAATTTCAAGACAATCGGACTTTTTGTTCTTAAGTTATCGTATCTACAAGAAACGTGACGGACGGACGGACGGACGGACATTTTGAAAGTTGTTCAGACTAATTCGATCACCAACACAATGACATGAAAATGTTTTCTCTACGAGCAATATTACCGGTTTTAGAAATGTGCCGATCGAATGCAATATACTCTTCGTTTTGTATTTGCGAAAAGTATAATAAAGTTTCCACACTTCACCGTGGATGGGCCAAAAAAATCCTTTGCATCTGTTACTAAATTTCAGCGTTCTTCGTTATTAAACAAGTTCCAGGCTTATTTCCTTTACCATTTTACCTTATCTTTATTTTTTTTAAATGCCACTCTTTTATTGTTGGTAAATTTTTTATATAAAAAATAACCTTTCAAAAAATAATATACGGAAAGCACTTATTGGATACAACAGCTTGCGAGGTATGATTTTACCAACAATTTAAAATCGACAACCTGAGAAATCATTACATGAATTTTTATAAAAATCAAATGAAATTTTATTTTTAGCATGCATCATAGTGGATCCAACATTTTGATATTTTGTTTTTTGGACATTACATTTGAAATTAGCAACCAGAAAAATCCAGATTTCACAGGCATTACTAAACTTTTCGAATTTTGTGAGATGTACGCGATTTCAGTGACATTCGGTATAAGTGGGTTTTGTTATATTCGACTGAACTTTTACCCATTTTAAATTTACATAGTGGGAGCGACTACCACAACAATGATTCAATAGAACTGTTATCTGGTCCTTTCAGATCATGATTTCAACAAACTCGATACAAAGGCTTTGTCGGTATCTTACAAACTGCTGCTGAAAC
This sequence comes from Stenurella melanura, assembly GCA_963583905.1. Lineage (NCBI taxonomy): Eukaryota > Metazoa > Arthropoda > Insecta > Coleoptera > Cerambycidae > Stenurella > Stenurella melanura. Next base: position 72,294,962 of record OY757309.1, read on the forward strand.
TCGGAATATCATTGTGGCCAACTGTAAACTGTATTCATGTATAAATGTCACATTCATGAGTAGCGCTCGCGATAATTTATTTTAAAATAAACAATATCATGTATGTAAAGCATTGGCATAAATTTCCATATTGCATTTTGTGGTAATTACACCTTATGTACGTATTATATGTAGACCAGTTACAATTAATAAATCTTTCTAAGCACTTTGTTACTGAAGTAAAGCTTATCTGTATGTGAGCTGTTTCTAATAAGCGTAATAAATTACGGTACACAATCGACTTTCCATAATTCAGGTGTATATAAGTAATTTAAAAAGCAAATTATAGATGTTGATTTATTATTTTATTCCTAATATAAAACATATGTGTAGCTAATCTTAATAAATAAAGCAATTTTACGCAATTATGTTTAGGTAAATGTTGTTATTTATGTGGCTATATGCTGTATAATTCAACGATAGCGTCAACAAGCTTCAGGGAAAAAGCGGAGTCGTTTGTATACCGGGTGCCTACAATATTACTACTATATTACCAGCCAGTCTATAACTTTAGAGATAACGATGTCATCTAGCATCATCTGACCCCCTTTATAAAAAACTGTCAAAATGAAAGAACAATACAAAGCAATGCTTTACCAAAGATTAGAGAACTAACAAGTTAGGACAGTCAGACGAAATAGATGAAGACAGTTGTGTACCTACTCCATTTTAAAGGGACAAGACATCCAGCGGAAACGGTTTTTCGGGATTTGTCAGTTACGCATTAAACGAATTTGACCAAGCTTACTAAACTTGTACTGTTTATTTATCATTTTATAGAAAAAAAGTTGCAAAATTATTCTTTCAATGTGCAATTCTATCCTGACCAAATAGATACCTTACATATAAACATAGAAATACTTCATGTGACATATAATACAAAGAAACCTGTTTTTTTTTAGTGACCTTGGCTACTGTCTGTCAGCTGAGTTCGGTCGTTCTATCAGGACAGCGTTGTCCATTTTTCACTATTTGCCTCTCTTTCTAATGTTACCTTCTCCGGCTGATTGTCACATAGTGGCAACTGCACGAGGACTCCAATTTAAATGTCGAGGTCAATAGCGCCATTGCTAAAAGATAAAAGGTTTTTCGCCGGCTGCCCTATCTTTTCGGATGAGCTTTGACCTCAGGGGACGACTTTTGACCCCAATGCTTACCTTTTTCTCTCTGGGAGACTATTCACCTATGCCGGGTGACCCCGAGACAATAACATTTTACGAAAGAAGGCTGTCTTTGGGTCCCTGGAGGAACCTTTATACCCCAAGGGGGGTCTCAGGGGAGTGTCCCTTGCCCCAGGCGGTAATTCATTACCCACGCTTTCAAAGCTACCTCTTCTATCTAATTAACGTGAGTCTTCGCTAAAAAATTTTTAGAAAATGAATTTTGGGCCCGACGAACGGGGTTTGGAAATTTCTGAACGACCTTAAAAGTTGCGTTACGTGGTCACAAATATTGGATGAAATAACCTTTTCCGCACCTCTTTAACATATCAGAAATATTAGACTTTAATAAATATTTAAATATTTTTAAGGGCCTTAGTGGGGCTCTATAGTGGGGCTCAATAGAGCCCCAAAGAACTGAAGGTAAAAGTCTTTGGGATTACTATATGCATGAATTTTTTCAGAATTTTAAATTGCTTCCATTTTAGTACAAAAAATAAAAACTAAAATGGGCCCTCTCTTGGGCAGGGGGTCAGTTTTGATGCACGGACCCAGTAGACCTTATTTTCCAAAGCCAAGAAACGAAACTATCACGTTTCTTTCAAAATCCGTGCCAGGGGGCATTTCACCTATCTTAGCCCGAGGAACCCTTTAATTGGTCGTTGTCCTGTTTCGTTTTTCAATATTAGTGCATGCAGAAGTTGTTTTCTGTACTATAAGTTACTGCATTCCATGAGAAAAATTTCTCATTAAAGAGATAGCTGACTTTTGTACATTAATTACCGAAAAACTCCAGCTTTGCTGTAATAAGTGAAATGCAACTGTATTTGTGCAATTTTATGACCGTCTTACAACAATATACCGGCGACTGTTTTGCCTGACAATATATTTTTATAAAAATTTATAAAATTACCATGACTTTTTTCGTCCTTTGAGAGTAAGGGGTTGATAGATCCGACCAGGCTTGAATACAAAATCTGATATTTTGTATTTAATACCTTTGGGATGATCTTTCTACTAAATTTCAAGCTTGTGGAAATATCTTAGCTAAATCCATTCTAGCTCTTATTTAGTTTCTCGATAGAGAAATGAGTGATACGATTTCGGTATTTTTTTACTTTTTCTTTGATCACAGTGGACTTCGGGTTTTGCCGTGTAAAAGTGACCATATAGACACCTAATTTACTGCTGTACACATAGAAGTAAAGCCCGTATTGTTTTGGTTACTATTAAACGAAATATTGGAGTGCCTCCACTACTTTGACCATATATTAGTGAAATTTTCTGGTTTTTCTACGAGTGTAATTCTGCTCAACTAAACCATTTAAAAAAAATCTACACAAGGTACATGTTTAACAAAGCATATATACATAATCACGTGCTATGCATTAACCTTGATTATTTGTTCATTGTCTTACATGTAAATCCAACCACATTAACATGCATTCTTTATATTTAAATACTGCGTATGAATAATTAAATTTTCATGATTTGCGAGTCCAGTATTAATGTCAATGAAGGTCATTAATTATCCATACGCAATCAACTTATGAAGAGATAAACTTGCGACCAAATTTGGCGTTAAGAAAAGTATCTCTTTTTTAACATTGACCCAAATTTCAAGTTTTAATGGAACCGTTTTTTTTTATTAAATGATTTAAGAGCAATGAACGGTTTAGTATCAAGTGGCTCCAATCTATAGAAAAATATTTGTATAGTACCTTTAGTCACTGAAATAATTAATAATTGGCATTTCAGTTAAGCTGACAGAAATTTTGACACGTAACATAAGTAAAAATAAACATCAATTATGGAACTAATAATATATTATTATATGAGCGTTTATGATAGCCATTATTCACGAAGATTATGTTTAAGCCCACGATGGTCATAATCGCAAATGTAATACTAGTCTTTTTCTACACCTATTAAACAATTAGGCAATCCAACGACCTGTCAAATTCTTTTGGCAATATGACGTGGAGGGCAAACACGGGGTTTAATCTTATTAACTTGCGGAAACGTTACCAAGACGACAGAAAAACAAACTCTTTTAACGAACGAAAACGAATGTTTGCCGAATGTTGCCCTCCACGCCATGTTGAAAGTCACGTGGTTTGGATTGTCTATTTAAATTAAACTGATGATGATTTGATAACGTTAATGGGTACCTATTTGTGAGAAGTGCATAATTTGGAAAACGTAAACAAACAATATGGCCATACACTTGGTTGCCATTGTCATTGTCAGCCGCAGCAAGAATTGATCGCGGTCAACTTAAAATTTGAGCGAAACAGTGATTTTTGAATGTGTATTTGTGATTGGCCCGATGCAGTGAATTATAAATCAATAATTCACTAAGTTATAGGTACGATTTTTCACCAAAAAATGCTAATAATTGTTATACAATTAAATAGGCGTAGAAAAATACTATATTGTGTCACAAGGGCAGAAAATGAGCATTAGTAGCCTGCGGATATTAGCTGTTTTTCACCTAGCATTAAACAAAACCAAAAAAGAAGGAAAGATATAATATAAATAACTAAATAAAACACACTACTATGTTTTCTACCACTATGTATTTATAAAAATTGAGACTGCAGTTTCGACTTACAAAGCAATTGTCAAGCAGTGAATCAAAAATGACTGATTTACAATTACACAGAAATGTATAGACAATTTTGGTTGAATAGATAGGTACAATAAGGGCTTAGGAAGGTAGATGACAATAATAAACTTAATTATGAAAATTCAATTATGGGTCTGCCGGCTGTAAATAAAGGTGAATATATAAGATCTAATTGATCGTTTGACAAATTATAATCCTTGATATTATTGTGTTTATGAATATCCAGAGATTCTAAAATGTTTAATTTGAAACCTTTTGTTGAGAAATGTAAAATTTCAATGTCGTCTAATTCCGGAAAACTATGGTTGTTTTCGAGGCAGTGGTTCGCGAAAGATGAATCAGTTTTCTGTAACCTGTAAGGTCAGTTGGGGTATCTGGGCCCAGGGGGTAACTGGGCCATGGTTTTTTTCCGTAGAATTTGTGGGGGTAATTTCACTTCAAGCAGTTGGCAGCACTAAAGGGCAATGTCATCTCACTACAACAATTAGTCTCATGTTTCTGAGTGTTGTTGCTTTCATGTAGCAATTTTTTAAATTTTATAGTGCAAAATTTTCATAGCAACGTGATGTAATCTTGATTTTTATGAAATACTACATACAGGTTTGCTGTATATATCATCAACGTCACAGTTAATTTAGCATAAATTAGAAGCACGATATATCCCTAAAATGTTATTGCAAGCATGTATTCTGCGTTAGGTCATAAGCTTGAGTGGGTGGCCCAGTTACCCCCACAATTTTTCAAAAATGGGGTAAGTGGGCCAGTTAATTGGGCATCTGGGCACGGCTGGGACCAAGTTACCCCAAGCACATTAAGTATGTTGTTTTTGTTTTTATTTATTAGGTAGATCACTGCGCACAGTCACACAAAAAATAGCGATCTGAACCCGGGACGCGACATATTAATCCCTATGTATTTTGTTGAACACGAATCTGATGTCCGTTTAGCTCCTTCACCCACCACTTTTTTGTAAATCGCGAAAATAGCCTAAGCAACCTTATTGCTTTGGATTATTTTCGCGATTTACAAAAAGTTGGTGGGTAACGGAGCTAAACGGACATTGGATTCGTGTTCAGCACGTCGAAATACATAGGATTACTATGTCAGGTCCCTGGTATAGATCACTTTTTTTGTGGGCCTGTGTTATTTATGCTTACTTGAAATTGGATGTTTTTTACATTTAATTTTGCCCTTTTTACTTTAACAGAAGTTGTGTTATTCCTAAATTTGAATAAATTTCCACCTAATTGTTATGTAGTAGTTCTCTTACAACGTCGACAACTCGACTATGGTGTGGTTTAAATGACTTGTGGTAATTTTTGTACGAAGTTTACATGTTTACCACCACGCCCACTTACCCCAGTTCAAATAACAATCGTTTGTATGAAACCAAGACCCGTATGGTCCAGTTGCCCCCATTTCTAGGGGTAACTGATACCGTTATTTGAAATTTCTACTGCTTTGCCCTATTTAGATACTTACACTCTGTACATTTTAACTTATAAACTCCAGATTTGTTGAATTTACGTGTTGGGTCTTTTGCATTGTATATTGTATAATATGTTTGATAATTTACTCTGTGATTTAAAAGCTATTTTTAGATTGTGTTTGTGTAAGTAAATTTTGTAGTTTCTTTTATTTTTGGATATATTAATTGAAAAGGGATTTTTTTCCGAATTTTGTTAATTAACTTTCTAATGACATCTTTATCAAAATTACTTTTAACTCCAATGTCCTCGATTATGTGTAGCTCTTCATTCAGATCAGCCTCAAACAGAGGTAGTGAAAAAGCTCTGTGGATCATCGAATCGTATGCTGACATTTTTTGTTGATATGGGTGTAATGAGTTGTAAGGAATTGTGGTTCCTGTGAATGTTGACTTTCGAAAAATTTTAAGAATATATTGATTATTTATGCGTGACACTGTAAAGTCTAGGAAATTAGAGGAAGTAGAGTTAATCTGATTCATTTTCACATATGGTAGGCGATAAAAGTTTTAAATTAATTTCTTTATATCTGTTCTGATATGATATTCAAATTACGAAAGACACATTTGTAAATTTTTAAAGCTGTCATCGATTTTGGCAGCTGTCAACAATAAAAAAAGAAAATGAAAATTTTAATTTGACAGATCAATTATGTATTTGCAGAATAACGATTTAAATTTAAAATTGTGCCATGCTTTATATTATTGTGACCTGGACACTGATATTTATTGAAAAAAGCGATATTTTTTAGTAAAAATACAATTCCAGACATTAATTATAAAAGAAAAAGATAATCAAAAATCCGGCTGGAGAGATTGTTAGAAAATTTGAAAACCAACATTAAAAAAAAAAACACTTTCCGATTACTGAAATATTAAGACATATTGACTAATTTAGATGGTATTTCGTTCCACTTTGCGTCCGTCACGTTTCTTGTAAACACGATAATTCAAGAGAGAAGAAAAAGTCCGATAGTATTGAAATTTCAACAGTAAATTAGCGTTGTCTAGAGGTACCTTATTGCTTTTGAACAAAATCGATAGCTAAATGAAAAAGTTATTAATTTGTATTGTACAAGAACATAAAATTAAAAATGTCTAAAACTAACATTATTTAAAGCAAATTTGCGACCATAATGTTTACTCTAGTTTTATTTTGTGTTCCCTACTATTAGTATTATATTTGTTATCTATTTGTTTTATAAGTTGTATCTATGTGATTTACTTGTTATTCTTATCGTTTTTGTGTATTTACACTTACTTCATTTTATAGTACCTACATCATTTTTTTAAATGTATATCTATCTGTTTTTAGTTATATCTTGTAAATGAGCATTTGAAACCTGTTGGAAAAAAATGCTTTAACATTAATTATCATTAGGTACTTATTATTACGTAGATGATAGATAATATGGGACAATTGAAAATACTATAAAACGCATATTTCTATACTCCGTTGACTGAATTTATCGAACAACAGCTGATATACGGACATTATTTGTCAGAGGCAATTTTTTATAAATGTTTATTTATTGTCAGGTACATCTCATCGTGCCCAATATGGACAACACTTAATTGATTGCTCCGCATTTTAAATTGAAATTATTTGTGTAGTGTATAATTAACATTAAATTAATTTATTAAACGCATTAGATTGAATGTGGGTGTATATCTCATACGTGCAATCATTTAACACTTAATGACACAATTGCATGCTGAATTGTTTACATTAAAGTGACCATTTCCGAAAAAGAGACATCTCCTAGGGAAATATTTATTATTTTTGCCTATAATTTTTTTTCTTAAAGTGTATACGAGCACAATTGAAATCGTATAAAAACTAAAAGCCGGCAAAAACAGTTGGCAACTCTTTATTGTACATGGGCGGAGGTAAATAGAAATGCATGTCATAAGAAAATGTTATAATTTTTTGAAAATTGTATTAATTTTTATTATCTTTTGTTTATTAGATATGCTATTTTTGTTCATTTATCCAATAACATATTTTTGAAGTATTATATCAGTTTTAGGTATAAAGTCTAAATATTTAAATTTATTGGGTTTAGTTTTAAAGTTATATCCCATTCTATATTGAAATAAGTTATTGCTCAGCAAGGAACAACGAGAAGGTATGAACATATCCTTGCCGGGATGAGAGAATGGGACAGGTTAGATTGGCGAGGGGCAAGGATGTTAAATAGCAAAAATAAAATGTAAGTTTCTTCTAAAATAAAAATAAAAATGTAAGTTTCTTAACCTAAGCAAAGAATTAGTACAACAAAAATAAATACTTGTATAGATAAAACATAAATAAAAACAAAATTAAAATATGTCTACAATAAAGTAATTTAAATTAAAATTTCTTGTCAACTAAATAAAATATATTCCAAGAAATGTAACAATAAAAAAGTAATTTTCATACCTAATATAACAGGTAAATATTTTGTTCTGAAAATATATATTAAAAAAGTTAAATGCTAAAAGTTGACGCGTCCGAATCTTCACTTTCTGAAGAGGAATCATCCGGTTGAATTATAATCGGCGCAATGGGGGGTAGTGTTGGATATTGATTTTCTTTTTTATTACATGTTTAACGCAATTTTTCCATAAATCAGTATTGTCGAGGTTATTTATTACTTCTGTTATATGATCAACTACTACCGCGCTTAACGTTGGAGAGTCATTACATTTTCACAAACGCTCAAACCATCTCGATAGGACTAAATATGCATAGTACGGAGGTAACCGCAAAAGTGTATGACCGTGTATATTAGATATGTTATTAATAACATATTCCCTTTTGAAATTCTGCTCTTTTATTCATTTGAGTAATTCGCGCTTTATTGGAACTTTTACAGGAATTTCCATATTTTTTTCTCTCATGATTAAAATGTCTTCCTTGTACTGGTGTTTGGTATTTTATTTAATATTCGCGAGTGATAAGAAGCATTATCTAATACAATTATCGAATTAGGCGGAATATTTGGTATAAAGCTGTTCTGAAAATCATTTTTCGCACTGCACTGGAGAAATATCGAGTCCACGTTGACTAATGACTGATATAACTCAAACACCGACCGACCAATCGGACTGTGGAATACCCGGGTGCCAGCCAATCGTCGCCACCCGTCTTTAAATCCAGGCCAATCACAGCACATCGACGTTGACTGCTGAGAAACGATTTGCACGTTTTTTTTTCTGCTAGTGGACCTGTCCGTTTTATTATCCTTAAACCAGTGCAGTCGTAGATGGTTCATTCAGGCTGATTACATTGCCAGTCTCGGACTCGCCTGCACAATTTCAACTACTATTCGATTCTCTATACCACTGTTAAATACGTAGGACAAAATATCGAGTTAAGTGTGCACGGTCCTGTGCTTTATGACTTCGTAAACACTATACTACTTATATTAAAAAAAAAAACTATAAGACTACCTCAGTTGAACCATAACAAGATTACTTTGAATTTTCACTTAATAATTCTAGTCCTTTCCAAAATAATTAGATTCAAAACTACGAAATAGAAAGATTAACATAATCTTTACATTTAAATCTAACTATTTTGCAAACAACCAAAATTATTGAGTGAAAATTCATAGTAATAGTCTTGTTTAGGTTCTACTTAGGTAATGTTATAGCTTTTTTTAAATATAAGTAATAAGAAAAAAAGTTATGGCCAAAAATAATAAATATTTCCCCATGGGATGGATGTCTCCTTCTTGGAAAAGGCCACCTTAAGTAAATTTAAATAAAAGTACATGACAAAACGAGTGTTTGTTGCGGGGTTAATTCAGAGTATTTGTGCTTAAAAAGTACACTTGGACGCAATAAAATTAACAATAGGGTATTCCCAGAAACTTATAGCGACGTCATATGTATGTAAGTAATGAAAAAAATAAGAAGACGCGATTTTAATTCTTACACGCTATAACAGCCCGTAAAAAATAAAAAACTAACCACTGGATATGGCAGAGAATCAAATTATAAGAAAAAGGCGGTATGCAGTTTGTTATGAAAATTGACATTTTTCAAATTATAACCTTTTGAAACAGGGTTGGCAGTTTTAAAACAAAATGTTTTAAACAAATGTTTTTTAAGTGTTTAAAACACAGTAACCTGTTTTAAACACATTTGTTTTAAACACGTTTAAAACAATTGTTTTAAACACGTTTAAAACAATTGTTTTAAACGTGATTTTTTTCAATGCGTTTTTTCAGTGTGTTTGATGGACAATTTTTGGAATATCGTTGTATTTGATGAGGTAAAAAAAATAATAATAAAATAAAAAAATATGAACTTTTATGTAATGCAATAAAACTAGTTATAATAATATAGCAGTATAAGTACAATGAACGAAACATGTTACTATTGTATAGAAGATATACCTGTTATTATTTAATTTCTTAAGTGTTAATTTTAAAGCGATTAATAGCACGGATACACACAAAAAGTCAAGTACGGGAAGGTAGACCTATGTATTCCCATGCATTTTGACCTGCTGAACACGAATCCGATGTCCGTTTTGCCCGATCGGCCCTTGTATTTTTCCTAACCTCAGAAAAAACACCGTAAGAATGCCCGAGAAAATGAAAGTATAGCTAAAAATCTGAAAAAAATTCTGAGGTACGTAGATGGCGAGAGAAATCGAATGGCGCAAACTAGAATTTTATAGCTTTTTTGGTTTCCAATCTAGAGCCTCGAGGAGTGCGAAAAAACAAATTTTTTCCTTCCGGTGACTTTGAGCTGCTCTATCTCGGAAACGAAGGACCGCAGGGATGTCTGGTTTGTGCCGCCATTCGATTTCTATCGCCATCTTATGTAGGTATCCCTGAATTTTCAGATTTTTAGCTACATTTTTATTTTTTTGGGCATTGTTACGGTGTTTTTTGAGATTAGAAAGAATGCAAAAGTCAATCGGGCAAAATGGACATCGGGCTCGTGTTCAGCAGGTCTGATTTCATGGAAATAGGTCTGCCTTCTCCCACTCGACTTTTTTTTTATGTGCCTGTGTAGTCAATAACCAATCACCAAACAATTATTGCACTATTGCACAACTTGACGTATTTATTACACCGAATTGGCCGAGCCGTTGTCAAGTATTGTCCTCGTCTTTTTATGATGAAAAATGGGCATGGCTTATAGAATAAACAATGTATTGGGTCGACGCGCCCGTATAAATTTAAGTTTAAAAACATATTTTTTATTGTTTAAAACATGTTTTTTTCAACAATTAAAAATCCCTGTCTAAAACACATTGAATTGTTTTAAATTAAAAAAAAACGTCTTTTTTGATTAAAATTTAAAAAAACAATTTTTGCCAACCCTGTTTTGAAAATGACTAGTTTAGCTTCGTTTATATCTTGAGACTGTTTTTGGTAAGTATTCTATTTAACATTATAATGTGATATAATACAAAAAGAATATATTACGAAATGACAAATATTTTAATTTTTGTCCCATTTCTGTTTAATGAAGACTTTTTAAAATGTGACTATTTAAATATAGGGTTAAACGTTTACATTATTTAAAAATATATATATTTCATTTACAGCGAAATAATTTGTTTTTAAATGCGTAATGCTATACATCCTTCATGAATCTATTGAGCAAGTAATAAATCCTGCAAACCAGCATCTTCTTCCTTAAGATGATTTTTCTCGATTTTTTTAGGTTTATTTTTAACGGAATATTTTATGCAGTTGCATCTATGAAATTCGAATGTTTTAACTTCCCACGCAAGAGTAATTAGTAATTACGAATTTAAAAATTAATTCGCGCATATTCATTACGTTTTACATAAAGACTATTCACTATTCACCCTACGGTAAAAAAATCATATGACCATTTTTCTAACTATCCTCGTTTTGTAAAAGAATGTAACTTTTCTTTTATCCGATTAATACCTTCTGAGATATTTGAGAGAAGCGGAATTTTCCAAATTCAAGTTCAGTTGTTTGAATGAACCGCCGGCTCCACCCTCTACAGGGTGCGCCACCTAAAACTCCCCAGACTTGTAACTTATGTCTTTTACAAATAAAGCATAAAATTATTATTTACAATCGTTTCAAAGTTATTTTAAAAGAATTCAGTTTGAAATCGGAGAGCATGTTTTTCATTTTTTTCTCTGACATCAAAAATATTTCGAGTATGGCGTAATAACATAAATTGGAGCTTATTAAAACCTTTATAAGAGAACATTAACACAGTTCTTGTACAGGGTGAGGTAAAAATATATTCAAGGTAATTAAGTGGCTTTCCTTTCTTAAGAATTTTTCCAAAAAAATGATTTTTCAATCACTCGGTATGCATGTCAGAAGGCCAATTTGATAATTTGATATTCCGAGATTAATACCTTCAGTAAATCAACTATTAAACAAAGTAAAAAAAAATTACAACAAACCTACAAGTCCAAATTTTAATTTCAATACAGTTTTCTGCCAGTCATATCGTAATTGCGGAATATCCCGAGAAGATTTTTACAGAACACATCCATTGTTCAGGAGATCTTTAGTTTTTAATAATATTTTAAACCTATGAATACGTCATAGCAAAAACGCAATATTTTAAAAACTAGTCGCTTTCGTAATTGTTTATCGCTTGATTCATTTCGAAATCTTTACGACACAAAAATGTGTGATTGCTGTTATCTGCCTTTTCGGTTTTTTTTTTAAATGTTATCAATATTACCATACAATGTATAATAAATATATTTACGATTATCTAAAGTGAATTTCCGTTTGGTACATATTTATTAGATAAACATTATTAGACTTTGTCAAGTAGATATTTCCCACTACATGATACATACATTCATAGAATCGCTAGAAAAGTGCTGCACATTCATTCAAGGACAATTTATGTTTTTAGTGTTGTGGAAACTTTTGTATATTCTTCAATCCAGATGTCAGCGTTATCTTCCTTGACAAATACCTCCTCAGCAAGCAGGCGCTTTCTGGTACATGGTACTAGAGAACAAGTATTGAATTTACGTCAACTTATCCAGACGGCAAGCAAAAACTACGTGGCTGTGTACTTTTGTTTCATGAACTACCGTAATACTTTTGACAATGTGGAATGGAACAAACCATGTACTGCATTATTAGAAATGGGAATATCCAGACATCTCATTTCTTTTGTTCGTCTATTGTATGAAGAAAGCTCTCAACTTCGACAAATTAGTAAAGGCATCAAACAGGACTGCGTTCATTTTTACTTAAATCTATAGTGAACACGTGATGTGACGTGAGACGGACTGACAGAGTTGAGTAGTTATAGGAGGAACGAACATTTCTAACTTACGGTTCTTGGATGATACCACCTTTGTTGCAGCCGGGGAGGATGAACTCATGCCTACTGGGAAGTTTCTACGACAAAATTGAAATCATGATTGTAAACTGAGCAATTAAAAACCACTCCACAAAGATCATACTTCGTGACGGTCTAAATTTTACTATACTGTTAGGAAGACAGGCAGACGGCGTATTGATACTTCTAAAATGCGGGACAGGATACGTTTTGAAGGCTAAACATTTCCAAGAGATAGAATGATGGATAACCAATTTTTCATGAAGTGTAATCCATTTGAATGTATATCTATTAAAGACTTAGGGTCAGTAAATAAACTCAGTGTAGGGCTTCTTGGTTCTCTAGCACAACCAGATGTAGGTTTTCAGAGGATACAGAGCTTAATTTTCAGTAGAGTCTAATTTTTTCTTGAATAGTTAGGCTTTTTGTTCTCATTTCTAACTTATTCCTCATGGCCATAACCATGAAGACCTATGACCATGAAGATTAAACAAGTATCCCCATAGGATACTTATTTAATCTTAACGGTCATAAGCGACTACGCGGATTAGAGTGTTACAATGGAAATTGTCAAATAAGAAATGGGTAAATTCATTTTAGAATTTTTATATTGTTAGCATAACCAGAGTGTAGGTTATGCTTCCTATAAAGAATTAGTAGAATTGCATGAAAACCAAAAATAATTAACTTAAAACAGAAGTCACGTAATGTCATATTATTTCTTCATAATTTTTACTTCCCTTGCATACCGAAGGTAAGTATTGCATTCGAGAAAAAATCACCCTCCGAGATTTTTTCGGATTTTCACGTTTCAGATCATGTAGATTACGAAAATATAGGTTTTTCAATTCCGTCGGTCTGTCTGTCTGTCGGTCTGTTGGTGCATTAACTAAAAAACTACTTGACGGAAGACAGTCAAATTTAGTAGGTAGCTAACGCCACTGCCACCGAAGAAATGGTTGGACTTTCACTGCAAAATATACAGGGTGGACCGTCTAAAGGGAATAGATAATAGGAAAAGAAATTTCGTTCAAATTTTAAATTTCCACGTTTCGTGACATTCTAAACATATTTCAAGAAAGAAATATGTTTTGAAAATTTAAAAAATGTATTTATATTTTATTATTTTACCACTACAGTAGAATAGATGATAGAAAACACTTTTTTCTTCAATTCTAAAATTTACACGTTTCATTATATTCTTAACCCATTTCAACAAAAAAATGTTTTGAAATTAAAAAAAAAATCCCACCACTAGGTATACAGTAGATGATGGAAAAAAGTTATCAGGTTTTCTCTGTAATAATAGGGCTAACTACATGGCGATTATAATTCTCATATGTCATCTCTTAATTAATAATTTCTTAGAGTGACCGTCTGTATGAATAAAGCTGGAAGTTCTGTGTAAATACCTTTACAGGACAACAGTTCCTACTGTTAAGCTTCCACCGAAAGAGTTCGGTGGAAGCTTAATTATGGTGTGGGGTGGCATATGTTTAATGGCAAGCACAGACTAGGTGGTCATTTATGATGAGCTCTAATTGCAGATAGGTCATCATCATCATTATTTATGGCGCTACAACCTTGTGCGGATATGGCCTCCCAAAGTTTCCTCCTCCCTTCGTCCTTATTTCTTGCTGCTCCTCTCCAGTGTCCATGCGTCTTTTAATACTCCGTCCTCCCATCTGAGTTTTGACCTTCCCTGTTTCCGCCTCCCTTGTAGCTTACTATTCGTTATTTCTTTTTGTACGTACGTGTTCTGTGCCCGTTCTACATGTCCTGTCCATTGCAATCGCGAGGTTTTATTCTTGGTTATGATGTCAGACTCTTCGTGCTTTTTTAATATGAGGTCTCATTATATGTCAAAATGGAGTTGTCTATTTTTTACTTAGACCTGTATTTGTTTGTGCTCAGGTTATAACAGAAGCTTCTAGGTACACGATGCCTTGAGCTTCGAGCGTGCGCAAAACGTAATATCATTTGTCTATTATTTGTCTGACTATTTATTCCTTGCCTTTAGTGTTCGTCAGTAGCCGTACAGTTGGCGCTTAGGTAATGTTTTTCCTTACCTTCAACTCTACACGACATCTCAAAACCTCTATTCTGTCCCCTCATTCCTTTTTCTTAATTTTTCTATTTTTGCATTTTTGTCTTTTTTGTTCTTTTGTAATTTTTTGTTTAAAATTCCTTCTCGGCCAACAATTTCCATAAAAACTAATTTTTTAAAATCAAAACCTCCATCTTCCCCTTATCTTCTTAACGGAATTGAGACTGTTGAGTCCCATTACCACGAGCGAGATTTTTCGTCAAGTTTTTCCCCGCATTATCAACCCAAATTCGCATAGATTAATGCCATATTAGTTTCAAAGTATAGTTCTTAAGTATTTAAATTCCACATGTGTGGATCTGTTTTATCTTAGGCTAAGTTTTAAATCGCAAAAGTTGCGATAGGAGTATTTGGTTGTTAAGAATTTTATTGTGTGAATCGGCCGCGACCCGCGCTTCGCACCATGGTTGCTAGGTTAGCTCCGGATCGCGGTGCGGGGAAGCAATTAATGTACAAGAATGATAAAATAAATATGTTTTGATTGATTTGATTTTCGCATACGGTGCGAAAAGTCCCTAGTTCAAACTGCTGCGCACGCTGATTTTTTTTCTTTAATTTCGTAACTAGGTACTAATTATTTCTTCCCTATGATTTCTTTAGGTTAGGTTAGGTTTTAGTTAGATTTTAGTAGGTTGTTATTCTGATATCTAATTGTCAATAATTATTATAACCACAGGCAGTATTAGCATCGCAGACAAAGTAACCGGGGGGGGGGGGCCTTTTTATCACAAAATAACCCGAAATATTTCAATTTCTTTACTTTATTAAAGGTCATGCGCATGCTCGAAGCTCAAGGCCTCGTGTACCTAGACGCTCGTGTTTATAACACGGATATCTTTTAAGTTTACCTCTCATGTAATATGTTTTATATTTGTTTTATTAATAACTTTCACATATCGACATTCTCGCTTATAATTAATCAAAAATTTTGTATTTTCTTTTGAAATTATATTTAAAATCTGCAGTGGAGCATTATTTCGATTTCGGAACCATTTTCGGGACTAGTCTTGAAATTTGGTCCCAAAGTCCTAAAATATTTTTGATCCCGCAACTTAGAAACCGCAGTGGGGAAAAAATTAGCTAGGTATTAGTTAACTCTTCGTTTCGAGAGATTCCATTCGAATTTGTCAGGTGAAAAGAATTGTGTAAAAATAAATACTTAATTGCAATTTCTTTCAACAACATTTTTTTGTGTTCCTTTGAATTTGCCAGTGTGTGTGCGTATATAGGTAATACATTAATATGGAATGTTTTACAATGATGATTAGGCATGCTGGGCCTTACGTATGCCATCAATTTTAAACAGTAATAATAATAATGTATTTATCCTTTCGATCATAGTGTAATGATATAGGACATGTCAATACATAAACAAAAAACAATAATAATAATAAAATATAATACAGGACGATAATTACACTAACATACATAAATAACATCGAAATAAAGAGAAAGTCAAGTATATCGTAAAGCAGTTATTTTTTTAAAGTAGTTAAAAGTATAAGGGTACCTAACTATTATTTAAAAATTCGTCGACTGAATAATAACAACCATTTATTAAATAGTTTCGAAATTTCTTTTTCAACGAATGTAAGGTAGCTTTTTCTTTAATTTCGGAAAGTAGGGAATTGAAAAATTTTACTCCGGCCAGCAGTGGAGACTTTTCGTACAGTGCTGTTCTGCGTCGCTGTATTACCATGTCTAGTAGGATAATTATGTAGTTGAGAAGTTGTTTTATACTTGCTAATATTCTTTTTTGTATATATGAGACAATTGTATATATACACGCAAGGAAACGTCAATATAGCATGTTGTTTAAAAAATACTCTACATGACTAAGTTTTCTGTAAGTCAAAAATTAATCGGATGACTCGTTTTTGAGCAATTAGAACCCTCTCGCTCTCAGAAGCGCCGCCCCACAAAATGACGTTGTACGAGAGTACCGAATTAATGAGGGCATAATAAACATTTAATAGTGAGTTTTGGTCTAAAACATTTTTTTTTAGTTGCAAGATTGCATAGTAGCCACTACTTATTATTCGGCTAACATTGCTAATATGGTATTTCCAGCTCGTATCAATGTCAATATGTATACCAAGAAATTTTGTTGTTGCACTTTGGAACGTGTTGATTGATTAAATGTTACATTTACGTCAGTGTGAAATTTGTTTCGGCCAAAAATTGCATTAAGACAGTTTTTTTCGTGTTAACAATTAATTTATTAATACCGCACCAATTTGTAAATTGTTCAAAGAGAGTATTGAGCTTTTCCTGCAGTTCCTCAGGGGTTGTCCGTCTCTTCTGCCATGGAGACATCGCCTGCGAACAACACAACGAACTCAGTACTAATATGAAGTGGTAAGTCATTTATAAACAAAGGGAAAATAAGTGGTCCCAGAACAGAGCCCTGAGAAACTCCAAGATTAACATCATACTTCTCTGAACTAGTTTCTTCCAATTTTGCAACAAGTTTTCTAACGCCGACTACGGTATTATCCACGAAAGAAAGTTACCCCTAAATCCTATCTCAAAAAGTTTTTCTGTCACAAATGTTGGTTCTATAGAATTAAATGCCTTGGAAAGGTCAAAGATAAGGGCAGTAATGTACTTTTTGTTATCCATACGATTGTACACTAATTCCAAGAAGTTAGTCGCCGTACTCTCGGTTGACCTGCCAGGGTAAAATCCATTTTGACATTTGGAAATTATTTGGTATTTTGTTAAATAGGGAAGTAAATTATTATATATAGCGTGTTCAATTATTTTACATATGACCCTAACTACAGTGATAGGCCTGTATTCTCTATTAGATTAGGGTCATTATTTTTGTACATTGGAATTACTTATCCTATTTTCAATTCTTCCGAGAATTTCCCCATTTCTACAGACAGGTTAACAATATGAGCTAGCGGTTCGGCAATAAACTGAGCAACAGATTTAATAATTTTTGTAGACACACAATCTACTCCTACAGAATTAGTATTTTTTAGTTGACTTATTATGTTTATTATATCCTCACTAGTGACTGACGTTATTGTTATTGTTATTTTTAGGCATTGTAGTACATTTTTTTGATACTTGATCACCAAAGTGATCCTTTATTTTATTTGGGACCTCGGTAGAGTAGTGCTAAGCAAATGAATCAACAATTTTATCGGGATCGCTTACAAAATCATTGTTAATTTGAATTTTTATCGACTGTGCGATTTTAATTTTGCCGGTCTTTTTACACACTATATGCCGTACTTGTTTTTGTCTATCGTGAATATTAACTTAATGAATTTTGATAGTAATTTAACTTGGCTCTGTTAACACTGTTTTTATATTCCTTTTTCATTTCGTTATACCTAATTGCTACATCAGCGTCATTTATATTTTTCACTAGAACATATTCTTCAATTGCCTACCTTTTCTCTTATATCCCTTGTGATCCACATATTATGTGCTTTTTTATTTTCAGTCGAAATTTTAATTAAAGGACACGTTAAATTTATAGCATACAATAAATTGTTTAAAAACGTGTTTTATACATTATTAATATCAGATAGTACATTCATATACAAATTGATATTATAGATTTCGATATATATTTTTTTGCGTAAGTAGATACTTCCTACATGTTTGTTTTGTTGTTGGCATTTACATTAAAATATAGGTGAAACGTTTTCCCATTTTGTATTTTGTTTATCATTCATTCTGCATCAAACACATGGCGAATACGTTGCTCATAATTTTATTGCCGTGACCTTGTTTATCAATTCTCACAATGATATTTGCATATTTAATTTAATCGATCTATTTTATTTTCAATAAAGTGTCGGTTACATAGGAAATGAAATCTCGCTGCTACTTCGCATAAGAAATTTACTTTCCTTGAGTACTTTATTGGTTCAGTGCATTGTGAAATCTCTTACATTATTTTCCCTTTCCTGAGTACAGGGAAATTAATAATATTAACAGAAAATCATTTTTTTGAATAGGCCTGATTTTGGATTTTTAAGCTCCACTGAATAATAAAATACGTTATTCAAAATGACGTGTTTTAAATTGCATGTTGTATACTGGGTGGGGCATTTAAGTTGACAGATGCGAACGTATAGGTCGCTGGTTCATCCGGCTCGAAGGACCAATGTACGAATGAGCACGGCAATGTAAATCTCAAGGAATTAATGTGCCATGCCGCCGTAGTGGAATAAAATGAATAATTACCAATTTGTGGAAAACTCGCTAATTATTCATTTCATTCCACTATGGCCGCACGGCACATTAATTCCTCGAGAATTGCATTGCTGTTTTCGTCCGTACATAATAATTTGAAAATAAAGAATTTTTGGGAAAAAGTTGTATCTAATGGCTATATTTTTTTAAAGTTTGGTGAAAGACTTCAAGATCTTCCGAAAGTCAACTTTGGTTGTTTACCCTATCTCTTGCATTATTAGAATTCTCAATTGTTACTGCCATTACATATTGGATATTTACAATAATTTCTAAATTGCTTCTCCATAGAATTAGAAGGAGAGCAGACGGACACTATGGTGAACGATAATGATCAAAATGTTCACTCGTGGGAATCAATTCTTGGGTCATTGGGTATGTCAAAACATATCGTCTGCCGTCTCAGAATGGTAACATTAAGTGGTGGGGGTGTATTAGAAAAGGGATAGTTTTAGGTTTAGGTGAACCATAGTGACCAAGAAAAATAATGCAAGGGTGAATAAATACAACTAGTTTAGATGGCTTTTCCACCTAGACAGTTGATTTTTTCGGTAGCTTTGTATATAGCAGACGCCGCTGAAAATGGCAGAAATCATGTTTTGGTGAACGACATTAATAAAAAATTATTTTGGCGCCAATCGATTCGGTTATTTATGCTGAAACAAAAAAACACGTCGGCAGATGAATAAATCGGTAGCAACTTCCGAGCAGACGCTGTCAATATGGCAGGTCGAGTTTTGATGAGCGACATTTATCAAGAAGAATAATGTAAGGTATGACAAATACATCAATTTAAGATTACACTTTCACCGAGGCAGACGATTCCTTCGGTAGCTTTGTATATAGCAGACGCCGCTGAAAATGGCAAAAATCACATTTTGCTTAACGACATTGATCACAAATAATTTTCACGTCAAACAAAAAACACGGCGGCAGACGAAAAAATCACTGACACTTCGGAATAGACGTTGTCAAAGTGACACAAGTCTGATTTTGATGAACGACGTTTATCAAGGAAAATAATCTCATATATATTAAAAACATCTATTTTACATGACATTTTGACATGTTTACCCAGATAAATTGTGGCGAGTAGAGGGTGTCAAAGATCTAGTGGTTATAAAACGAAAATGGAATTTTTAATAGATTTATAGCTTACCTATATGCAAATAAAAAACCAAGTCCAAAATAACCAAAAACGTAGAAACACATTGTTTTCAAAGTATGCAAAGTAAACTAAAATGTGTGAATATATCCAAAAAACTAGTTATTTGGCTATAGTACACGAAACATAAAAATGGCTCAATAATAAAAGGAACTCAAAAAAACTAGAAACTAAAATGATACAGTGCTATCACTAAATCGTATTAGTACTGTATCACAAAGAACTTATATAATCATAAAACGAAATGAATATTATCGAAATGAATATTATCGACATTAATAAAAAAAAAAACAGAAATTCTAGTACTTGAAAAATGAGAATACTGACCTACATAAATGAGCGTGGTAATATCACAAAAAAACGTAAACAGATTATTTTTAAAAGGAACAAAACAGGCAAATATAAAAATGAAAAAGTTTTGTACAGTACTTGTAGGTACACATATAAAATAAAATAAACATAATACAAACCAAGGTACAAGCATTCAGAAAATATAAACATTTACAAAAAAAAGTACTACTTAACTCCATAAATCTCCGAAACAATTTTTCAATCATAATCTTCGTTGCTGATTGACTCTACAAATGACAAATAGTCGTCACTTTCGGCACCGTCATTTTCGCTACTTGAATGCAGGATATCATTGTGCGTTTGGGGCCTTTAAACCAACAAGGTTCATGTTTGTTATTATTATATGTCCATTCATGGTTTATTGGCTCATAAAACGCTGGTCTATCCTGGATTTGTTCATATGGCTGCCACTTGATTGGTTCTGGCTATTTTTTCTGTCAGTACCGCTTTACAAGGTGGAAGAACTTGAGCGTTTAAGGTCTTTTTCAAGACGAGAGGATTTTTGGTTGATTTGCATTTGTAGGTGTAGCAATCCAGCCTTGCTTTGTTAGTATTGTTCACCTTTGGTCGACCATATAACTTGCAAACATGTTTCTCTATTACAGCAGAAGTTTTCTCCGAAATTATTTTATTGGATCTCAGCAAACCATATGCTAATTGGGTGTCTCTGCAACTTGTCAATAATTTTAAAGGTCTGTTCTTCTCTTTTCCGTAAAATGCTGCTGTACAGTCGCAGCCAGTGAAAGCATGGAAAGCCAGTAATGCCCTACAGAGATCGGGCCCTAAAGTTGAATACAATTTACTAAGTTAACGTACCTTAGAGAATTATTGGGCACGTGTCCTGTTTCCATCCAAACCCTCTTTTGCTTGTTGATTTTTTCTGTTACCTAGAGTTGTGATCGCAATGTCCGTATCTGATGTTCTTATTATAATATTATTGCACTTAGATTTGTTTTAGCTGAAATACAATTCAGGAATCTGCTTCTTCATGCTCACAGTAATAATCTTCGGCAATTTCTTTAATAACTTTCTCGTTTTCCGTAAAGTATTTGTTGCATTTATTTTCATCTGTAACATATATGACGTCTCCAATAATTGCTTGGTAATTATTGTTTTTCCCTTCACTATTTTGTGTTACCTATCACTTTGACAGCGTCTGCTCCGAAGTTGTTACCGATTTATTCGTCTGCCCACGTGTTTTTTTTTTTTTCAGCATAAAAAACCGAATCCATTGGCGTGAAAATTATTTGTGATCAATGTCTTTAAACGACCTGCCACTTTCACAGAGTCTGCTGGGAAGTTGCTACCGACTTTTTCGTCTGCCAATGTGTTTTTTGTTTCAGCATAAATAACCGTATCGATTGACGCCAATTTTTTTTTGGTCAATGCCGTTCACAAAAAAGGGGTTTTTGCCATTTTCAGCGGCGTCTGCTATATACACAGCTACCGAAAAAATTGTCTGCCTAGGTTGAAAACCATCGAATCTAGTTGTATTTAGTCACCCTTGCATTATTTTTCTTGATCACTATGGTTCACCTAAACCTAAAACTACCCCTTTTCTAATACACCCCACAACTTAATGTTACCATTCTGAGACGGCAGACGATAGGTTTTGACATACTCAATGACCAAGAATTGATTCCCACGAGTAAACATTTTGATCATTTTCGTTCACCATAGTGTCCGTCAGCTCTCCTACTAAATGTTTTGTTTTCCAGTTATGGTGATGTGCTACTTCCACGTTCAATGCTTAATTACTCGCAGACAGTGAGACGAAATTAAAAAATGGAAGAAACAAAAGGTGTTTATTTTGTAGAGCAGAATATAAAAAATAGAGGTTTACATGTAAAATGCCAAAGTTGCCCTTCGGATGACCTTAAAGTCCTTCACCAAACTTTAAGGAGATATAGACATTAGGTCCTATATTTCACATGCTGAAACTTTTATTTAAAAATTTTTAAATATAAATGTATAATGTATATATACAAAATAAAAAAATTTCAATCTTTAAATGATCAAATTTGTTGCCCCTGAAATCGGGTGAAGAAGTCAAAATTTCCATTTTTGTTTTGTTTTTTGCATTGAAAATGCATACTTATGAAAATTTTGTGAGCTGCATCACCAGAATACGAAAAATGTCGGAAATCTATTCAAACTTCGCTAGAACATCATGTGCATGGGCTTAGATTAGATTAGATTAGAAAGGAGGAACTGGCTGATTGACCTTGACCACCGCGACCCCCATGGATCTATTGTGGTGCTCTTGTTTATTTTCCTTAGATCTCCTTATCCAGCTTTGTCATTTGTATCAGTTATTTTGAACTTGAAACTCGGCTTACTGTTCTACTACTGTTCTATACTGTTCTAAAGTTTCGTTAGAATATGTGCATTGTTGTTCAGGTTATCATAAATTGTTTCAAAATAAGCTTCCCTAAAATGTCTTCATGTTTTACGACTTGCCATATTGACCAAAAAGTTTCGAACAAATCTAGTTCTCTTCACAACGTTTTAAATAATTTTTGTCTCTTTCTTTTTTGCGATACGAGTTATACAACCAGAGATATTTAAGAAAAACTGCGAAGAGACAGGATTCTGAACATTCTTTTGTTTAAGGGCGCCATATTTATGTGCTAAATTGTGGGGATAATCACACGATTTTAAAACGAGCTATTTTAAAAAGTAAGAGTCATATTTTTAAAAGTAGCACATAAACTTAAACTAGAATATTTAACATAGGAAAGGGGTGTTTTTATATTGTTAAAAAGTAATGTTTTCATAGATAAAAAAAATGCTTAACATGTACCTTACAAACGATGTCAGCTCACCACTTCTATAATTATTTCGCACTAGCAAAAATCAAAAATAGGGAAAACCAATACAGACGTTTCCTAAGTTAAACTTTCACCCATGTTTTGAAACAAGGAAAAATCGAATTAGATACTTCATACACTAGAAAGCTCGAATTAAATTTTGATATGAACTTTTCACATGTTTACTGAAATTCTGACATATTTATTTAGTTTACAGTAGAATTCTATATGATTTCTTGACCTAAAAGCTGTTTCCTTAGTTCGGTTACTGTCTCATAGATGGGGCAACAAAAAGAAGGTGCTTGTCCAAATTTCATATTTTTATATAGGGTGGACTAAAAAATGTTCAATAAAACGGGTCTCATAAATCGATGTAATCGTTAATAATTATTATTTCCTGATAGATATTTTTAAAACATCTACTCTAAGAAATAAGAGCATAAAGTAAAATTTCATATTTATTCTTCACTTGTAAATATACTTTGTAGGTGGTCTGCATTTACAAATGTGAAATTTGAAAACTGATAGGCTTTAAGGAACTCCCGATGTTTAATAATACTTACCTACAATAAATGAAGAACTGTATAAAGGTTGCTTATGTTCTCGTGCAATGTTGTAAATTTCTGTTGTTTTGGATGAATTACGATATGTACAAAAAAACGGTTAACTGTTTACCTATGCATTGAATGCAAATTGCCTCATTAAACTTGTTGCCCGAAAAATCCGAAAAATTGTTTATGATGACATATAAATCTTTCTTAAATAGGAGAAATGAAATGAAGATGAATTAAATAGGTAAATATCAAATATTTAATAGTCGTGGACAAAGTATAGTATTCTACTCGCATATAATGGCTATTATTCACTCTGGTGATTTACGACACTCGCCTGCGGCTCGTGTCTTAAACTTCACCGTCGTGAATAATAGCCATCATTATATGCTCGTTAAATAATATACTATTATCCACGACCATTAAATAATGTAGGTACTCATTATATGTATGATTTTCCTCAAGGTTAATGCTATTATTCCCTGTAGTAAATAATGAGGACAGTCAGTTGTGTATAAGAAATGGCATTAGTGACTTTTTACTAAAAATTGAAAATGTCAAAATTGCAGCAACAAAAAGACAAGTGTTGTCTCTGTAAGTTTCCCAGAAAGCACTCAAATGGTACAGCCGAAGAGGTCCTTTAATGAACACTGAGAAAATATATTAGTAAGTTTTTTTCAAAGCATCATCTATTAGCAAGGAGCAGCAATCCCGAACATTGTTTTTGAAACCATTTACCTACATGCCTACAAACTATTATTTTATTAGTAAGCCATGACAATGTGTCAAAGCATAGTTTTGTAATTGAATTGAAACGTCAAAATTTGTTCGAATTCAACGACGTTATTTACAATAGTTTTACATATTAGGTGGTACTCAGAAAGAGTAATATACTTAATTAAATAAATGGATACTGACAGTAAAAACGAGATTTCTTTGACACCGCCATAGAAGGAAGCCGCAGAAATCGCCTCATTAAACTTGTTGCCCGAAAAATCGAAAAAATTATAATTATATGACATGAATCTTTCTTAAATTGGAGAAATGAAGCGAAGATGAATTAAATAAACACAAAATATTTAATAGTCGTGATTAGAGTATAGTCTTCTACCCGAGTACAATGGTTATTATTCACGAGCGTGAAGTTTAAGACATGAGCCGCATTCGAGTGTCGTAAATCACAATAGCCATCATTATATGCTCGGTGTATAATTTACCATTATTCATAATACAGAAATAATCAAATTGTCAAAAGTTGAAAAGTATGAATGACATTTCAACTTCATTCACAACTGAACTGAAACATGGCATTTCAGGTTGGAAAGTGGCCACTTTCTTACCAGTCTTCGGGTTTGACAGTGGGCCAAACTCTTTTTTATTGGTTTTCTTTTGTAGGAAATTTTATAATAAGACATACGTTTATTTATTAACACAAACCGCCACACAAACAGAGCAATTAATTCTACAAATACTACCTGAACAAATAAACTGAATAAATATTTGTTAAAAACGACGCGACGTTACTTTCATATTTGTCGCTCTGACAAGAATTTTTTGTTTGTGGCCTACTTAATAAACACAAAATGTTATTTAATAATGTACTATGATCGATGAATGTATAATAAAATAGTATACAAACCTTGGTGTAAAGTTTCATTACTGTTTCGAGAATTTGTTGAACAACAATGGAACTCTCCACCTTGGTATGTAATATATTGTTGCAGCACAGTTATGTCACTGTGCAGTACGTTTATGACAGTTTTTAAGTATTGTGAGTAATTATCTAGTTTGTATACAATAACCTGCACAGAAGCGTGTTTTGGAGGATTGGAGGTGGTTGTAGAAAAAATAATTGAAGAGCTCTGTACGTAACTGACGTCAGTCATGCATGATTATAGCTGCCTTTGTTCAGCGGAGTCGTAATCATATTAAACAGGATTGCAATGGACAGTAATCGTATATACAAAATTGCATGGTAGGGACAGAGACAACACACGATCTTATGATTACGAAGCACTCTGGTGAACGAAAGCAGCTGAAGCTTAAATACTGACACTAAGTCAACATGGTAGCGTTCTCAGTCACGTGGTTCTCTTTATGTAAAAATGCAGATGTAGATTTTTTTATAAAGTATACAGATTGAATAAAAGGCAAAAAAGTTATGTCATATCATTTATTATTAAAATTTTACAAATACTATATAGGTAGTGCAGTAACTTGGTCTTCCCATAGCAGTTTTGTGCAGATTGTTTGAAGCATACCTTAATATTAAGTTTAAACTTCATGTTTTACCTTAAATTCATGTCAATTTTAGTGATTTCTTGCATTTATTTCTTTTTATTGTACGGAATATGAACATATTAGTGAGTCAAATTTAAAGCGACTTGAAATAGTATCTACTATCTTACTACTACCTCATAGGCGTGACCGATATTTTCTTATTTTCTATATTAGAAATATTAAAAAATATACACTGTGATCGGCTTTTCAATCAATCAATCATTTATTAATGTTAAGTACACAAGAGTGTTTACACAGGTCAAAAAAAAAATAGTATATAAGAAAAAATGATATAACATATACATATAGTCAGTATTGAAATGCTTAAATTTACCAATACACAATCATAGAACAAACAGTATAAAACTACTTAATTAAAATAATTATACATCTTATTAAAAGTTAGCAACAACTTACTTAGAACCATATAAGAATACTACTATGAATTTCCGCTCAATAATTTCAATCATTTGCAAAATAGTTAGATTTAATTTTAAAAATTATGTCACACTTCGTAGTTTTATATCCTAACTATTTTGGAAACAACTGAAATTATTGAGAGAAAATTTATGGTAACAGTCTCGTTATTCTTATACTTAGATAGTATTAGGTATAGTTTTCTTTCAAATACACGTGTACCAAGTAAAAAATTTATGGCCAAAAATATTTGCCTATCGAACATCTCTTTCTTAGGCATCGATTTTGTAAAAATAATTACTCTAAAATGTACTCCTATAAAATGTTTCTTTCAATATACTATTTTTTACATTTTTAACTTTTTTGACACAAACCATTAAAATAATATCGGCCGTGCCCTTGATATGGTAACAATGGTATCCTATCATTGTTCGTGTATGTTAATTAGGCAATAGCTGCTTTCGTTCAGCAGAGTGATTCGTAATCATAATAAACAGGATTTCAATGAACAGTAATCATACGATACAAAATTGCATGGTATGGACAGAGACCACACATGAAACAAGCACCTTATGATTATAGATCACTCTGCTGAACGAAAGCAGCATATAAGAAAAATACGACTGAAATTAGAAAAAAGTAAAGAAATTTTTCCCACTGCTATGAGACCTGTAAAAAGCGAAGCATTTGGGTTGTCTAAACATGATATTCACCCATGCAGTTCTAAGAAAGGGTGGTTTTTGAGAAATAAGTATATACATATTATATAAGAAATCTAGCGCTTTTTCGCCTTTAGCCTTTATTTGTATTTTGAGGAAAAATTATGCATTTTGGTGAAAACAATCCGAAGAGCAACGTTGTAGAGCATAAATTTCCAACAAATTTTGTCTCCACATTTTTTTACGTTTCTTGCGAATTTCGCAGTTTCGCCGCAAGAGGGCGCGAAAGAAAAATATATATCGACTTTCGCTCCCTCTAACGGCGAAATTATGCGGAATTCTGACAAAAGCGTAGAGACAAAATTTATGGGAAATTCTATACTCTACAACTTTGCAGGGAGTGAAAATTATGTTTAGATAACCCAAATGCTTCACTTTTTACAGGTCTTATTTCTGTAGGAAGTTTTCCACAAACAGCCATTTTTTGACTAATTTGTAGGGACTATGATGAAAGTGTTGCATTTTCATTTTTCAACAGAAAACCCCGGACAAAACACCTGTTGCACCTATGAGACAGTAATAAAATTATCCTACCGTTGTTTGTGTAGGTTAATTACACAAAATAACAGGAGGAGTGTTTAATTATACTTTTTTCACAAAACCCCTAAGAAAAATATTTGTCACATGAATCTTAAACAAACATACTTAAATAATCTGGGTAGATATAAATAAATATTTATGCCAATATTTCACATAGAAACTCATAGATGTAGAATAACATTAGATATGGCTTTGAAATTAAGGTAAAAGATCAGTCTAAAAATATGAAGACATACATGTCAAAGTCAAAATTTAAGCTTACTTTTAGTACAAGAATTTTCACAACTTGCCTACAGAATGCTTTTAAATAACAACGCTTTCCACACTAATACCTGTAGTCTAAGAGCTACTCCCAGGATTCAACATGAGAAAGAACCCGAAACTCGGAGAAATAGTTTTCAAACTCGTTCTTATTTAAGTTGTCTTAGATATAACAGCAGTTTTTGTGGTACGCTGGATGATGGAAACATTGTTTTAAAACCGAACCCCCATCAGAACTTATGAAATATTTAGTAAGCCGGACGATATTGCCAAAAATAGGAAGAGAAATGTAATGAGAAGAAAAACAAAAGCAAAATGTAATAAAAAAGAAAACATCGAATATGGTCCTAACATGAAAGAGATTGAAATGAGCGATGCTGATCTCATGGAGGAAGTTAAAAATTTAATGCGAAAGTTACAGGTGAGTTGATGAGTGTACATCACTTTGGACATTTGTTTTAATAAAGATTTATGCAAACAATTATAGCATTTAAAAAAATATTTGAAATAACATAAAAATACCTATATAGTAATGATAGTAAGCAAATATTACATTCTACATTCTTCTGTCCCAAATCAGATTACTTCATTAAACAGTGGACATAAAAAGTATTTCCAAAGAGACTATAGTAACATTTGAGAACAATGTATTTTATTTGTATACTCTCATAATTATTGAAAAATGTTATATTGGGTATTTAGCAGATAATTTACATTTAATAATATAAAATACATAGAAGCAAAGATGTATCGACTAACGGCATCCAATTTTTGGTGAAGTTGTAAAAAAAATGTTTCATACATCAGTATGCTTCAGTAAAAAAATGTTTTGCAAAAAGTCAAATAAGTACATCAGCTATAGAATAGGGCATAAGAAATTAAAGTGTAGCCATAAGTAAATTTCAGGAGGTTATCAGGAAAAACAGTTGTTTCTTCAGGATTATTTGTAAATGGAAAAAAAATGGATTTCTGGGACCATCACTTAACAGTTAATTTTTTTAAATGGTATAAATAACTTACCGAGTTATCCCTCTTATTAATATCTTTACTCAGTTAGCCCCCTCCAGGTCTTATGCAAATTCGTGTCGCTACTTAATAAAATATAAATACTTGATATTTAAAAGGGCATACGAATTAAATAACTTTTTTAATTTTTTTTTAAGACCAAACTACGAGTAGCTCTTAGACTATTAGATATGCAATATTATGTTTTTGGTATATTACTTTTCTTCTTTTTGGAATGTACTTCTTGAGCTTTTAAAATTTTGGGTGGATCTCTGCATTTTAAATGTCTGCCTCTTCTATTTAGTATTATTTCTGGCCCCAAGCAGTTCTCATAATATTCACATAATTTCTTTATCATATTATTAAAAAATTCTACGTTAATGAATATTTCTTCTATAAATAAATTGTTGTGATCTCCTGTGTATACCACAAAATAACATATTTTCCTTTTTGTTATACCCAACTGCCCTTGAATCTAAAATAAAATGGAATTATATTAATTTATGTATAATTATAAAAAGAAATGGTAGGTAAATTATGTTAAGGTGGCCATTCCTTAGAAAGAGACATCCGATAGGGAAATATTGATTATTTTTGCCCATAACTTTTTTTTCTTAGTACGTATATTTAAAAAATATATAAGAGTACCTAAGTAGAACTGTAACAAGACTATTACTATGAATTCTCATTCAATAATTTCAGTGCTTTGCAAAATAGCTCGATTTAAAACAACGAAATAGGAAGATTAATACAATTTTTAAATTTAAATCGAGTTATTTTGCAAACCACTAAAATTATTGAGTGAAAATTCATAGTAATAGTCTTGTTATGGTTCTACTAAGGTACTCTTATAGTTTTTTAAAATATACGTACTAAGAAAAAAAAGTTATAGCTAAGAATAGTAATTATTACTATGTAATTTATTTACTTGGTAAAAATAATTGTGGTTTGACTTTAGGTGAATTTGGTCGTTTTTTATCTCTAAGCAAGGTATCATTTTCTTTCTAACTGCTTCCTCCACTGACATGCCGGATACAGCAACTTTTTCGAAACACTTCACTTCTATAATTTTATCATCATCAACTAGTCCTAAAAATTTGCATGCATTTAGGTATTATATATTAAAATTTATACCATTTAAAAAACTAACCGTCAGGTGATGCTCCCAGAAACCCATTTTGTTCATCAACAAATAATCCGGAAGGAACAACTGTTTTTCCTGATACCTCCTGAAATTTACTTATGGCTACACTTTCATTTCTTATGCCATATTCTACAGCTGATGTACTTAGTTGATTTTTTGATAAAATTTTTTTGACTAAAGCATCACATGATGTATGAGGCCTTTTTTTTACAACTTCACCAAAATTGGATGCTGTTAGTCGATACATCTTTTCTTCTATATATTTTATATTATTAAATTGCCCAACCGTTTCTTTGGCAATCTCATCTCGCTGTTCGGGAGAAACCTGAAAATGGAATACTTAGTTATTAAAATTACACCAAATATTATTCTACTTAGAAAAATGTAATTTTGGATGTTCAGCATATAATTCTCATGCATATCATTAGATATTAACTGTATAACAGTTATCTGCTAAATACCCAATACATTTTTCAATTATTACGAAAGTAGAAATAAAAGCTATTGCTCTCAAATATTACTTCTTTGGAAATACTTTTTATGTCCACTATTTAATGAAGTAGTCTAATTTGGCACGGAAGAAAGTAGAATGTAATATTTGCTTACTATCATTAATATACAGGTATTTTTATATTATTTCAAATATTTTTTAATCACTATTGTTTGCAGAAACCTTTATTAGAAGAAATGTCCAAAGTGATGTACACTGATAAACTCACCTGTAACCTTCGCATTAAATTTTTAACTTCCTCCATGAGATCAGCATCACTCATTTCAATCTCTGCCATGTTGGGACCATATTCGACGTTTTCTTTTTTATTATATTTTGCTTTTGTTTTCTTTTTCTTCATACTTTTCTTTCTTTTTTTGGCAATATTATCTTGGCTTACTATATATTTCATTAGTTGTGTTGGGGGGTCGGTTTTAAAACAATGTTTCCATGATGCAATGTGCCACAAGAAACCACTGTTATATCTAAGACCACTTAAATACGAACGAGTTTGAAAACTATCTCTCTGAATTAAATTCAGCCTCTTTCCCATGTTGAATCTGGCCAATATGTTCATAAAACACTCAGCTTTATTATTCGTTTCATTTCTAATTAACAGGTGGCTTTTCGCTACAACTGAATTCAATGCTGCGTATACGTGGTGGTGCGCTCCAGAGTTTTTAAACATGGTTGTCTTGTCTTCACTTGTATTTCCTACTTCGCCACACCATGAGATATGACAGTTGACATGGTTGCCAAAAACATGATTTACACTATTTCTAAGGTCTTCTTTTAATGAGGAAATTTTACCATTTTTGTTAGCATATATCGTAGTTTGGGCTGCTTTAACCAGTTTTTCAATGGTATTTCCAGTTAAAAATTTTCTTGCGGATAGAGAGACACCTTTAGTATTTTTTTTTATGGTGTATAGATGTTTACTGTAGTTCTTTAAACAATGATTTGTACATTCTATTTTAGAAACCTAAAAGAAGCAAACCTTATAGTACAACATTACATATATTATCCAGACATATCTATCTATTGTATATTGCTAATGGTTAAACCTCACTATATATTCACTTTGTTTGCTTTATTCAATTGTAATGTATGATTTCACTTACGTACATTCTATTTCCTAATTTTATACCTAATGTATAAATATGACTAAGATAGAAAAGCACATTACATCTTTCATCACAATTGAACCAGCAGTTTGTATTTGTAAACGATTCTTAATTTAAGTTGTTTTTGTGAAACTTTGAGTTTTTTTTTTTTAAGCATCTACCGTAGTAGTAAACTTAACCACACTAAAGTTAATTTTGAACACTTCGGTTTATTATTATTTATACAGAGTATCGCGTAATAACGTGCAAAAAATGTAACTACCAATTCCTTATCGACAATGAAGATGGATTCTTCATATATAATTTTTCAAATTAATAATTTCCTGTCACTGTAACAACGCGGTTTTTAAGTTTATCTGAAAATAATTTATAAGCACTAAATGATCATATCGGTACATAATACTGTCAAATGATTATGTGACACCAGCCTACTTAGTGTTTTGACTAATATAATAGTGTTTGTCGCCTTTGATTGATCACTTAGGCAGATGTAATTTAGTTTCTTTTTCTCAAAAACTGTAGATTTAACGAAATTTGTCAGAGGTAAAAAAGTTTCTAAAAGAACTATATTTACCTATTTTTTTTTATTGAAAAAAAAAAATGAGGACAGAAAAATATTTACAAAATTATAAGAAGGGTACTTGATATCACCCCTTTATATACACGCTAGATGGATGAAATAATTTCATTAGATGCATTTTCATTAGTAAGCGAGATGTGCTAAATTTCGTCTTTTTCCGATTATGTTATCTTCAGATAGAAATTATAAACCATTTTTTGCGCATCCCCTTAATGGGGTATAGCTGGATAGTAATTGCTTATTTTGAAAAATATTATATGGAAAACACATTCACTTTCGATAAGGAATGGTAGTTAAATTTGTTGCTCGTTATTACGGGACACCCTGTATATTTCCATTGGAAAAACTTACTTGCAAGCCATACGTTACTTTTTCTTTTATTTTTGAAAATACATTTGAGTCACCATCTGCTATGAAATATTTATACTTTAGGTTATGGGTGGATATACTTTCATTAAAACCATCTGCTATTATGTCACACTCCATGGCTGTAGACGATCCCTGCCAATTTTTATAACAAATATGATGTGTCGGTGTTTGTTCCTTATTTTCAGCTCTTGCACATATACTGCAGAACTTATTTCTCACTCCAAGGAATAATACTTTCCCCGTATGTTGACCAATTATGACAGCCTAAAAGAAGTTTAGTTAAGATATTGATGACTAATTATTAAAACACCTACAAGAACAATAAAAAGATTGACATTAAACATAGGTATATAATTTATCATCATATTGTATTTGTATGAAGAAACTTACAACACCAGAAGCAGCATTGTAAGTATGTCCATAACTTCTTTTAGACCACCCGCCATCTAAGTACACTGTGGTAAATGGTATACCATCGGCATCCACGTCGTTTTTTTCAATTGCAAGAGCCCTCTCTTCCTCTCCAGCTTCCTTCATATTTTTGGAGAGACATTCTTTCCACATCTACATTTTTTTTTATTATAAAAATGTATTTTATATATTAAATGATAATAAAACAAAAGTACTTACATCTCCCAGGTGCCTTTGTATTTCATAATATGTTTTTCCAGATATAGGTGGAATGTCCAATACGCATAAAAATTCTGTAAGGTGACCATGGGTACTTCCTATAGAAAGAACACCCCATACTACTCTTTCGTTCATTTTCCCGCCAGGTTTTTCAGTCAAAATGACTTCTTCTTTATCACAAGCATTACATTTGTATGTAATCATGCTTACTAATCCCTTCTTCCTTTCATTATGAAATAATAATAGACCTCCAGTACATTTCTTACTGTGATTACTCTGGAGTGTTGTTGTATTCCTTAACAAATAATTAATGTCAACAATGCGGTAGCCTTCCATTTTCTGTGACGGTTCTTCAAACTCGATTTCCAGTGGGTAATCTTGTATTCTAAAAATATCACAGTACAAACAACTATATAATCATAGAATATAAAATTTTATTTTGTTTCAGATATATTTGCAAAAACTTGATTGTACCCACCTCACAAAAATTTAATAAAATTTCTATTAGTAGTAGGTATATTTTTAAAATTACTATTTTATAAAATTTAATTTTTATATCTGTAAGTATAACATATTTTAATTTCGTTATTGTAATGTTAAGGTACTCTCAAGTAATAATAGTTATATGCATTATGAAGAACATACTTACAAATTATATTCCTCAAGATTACCCCATGTAAAACTGTATTCGTCACTCGATTCGTCATCTGGAAGCTTATTAACATCAACATGGGAAGACGATGAAGAGGAGTTATCGTTTTCTGACAAAATGCCTTCTAATATCGGTACGGTTGGTGAGGATCGAGATGTAGATGGTTTAATGTTTTCCTTATTTTTCTCTATTTCTTCCTCTGATGCAGAAGACAAAGAAGATATTCTTTGAAACACATCATCCAATATATCATTTAATATTTGTTGACACTCGAGTGTAGATTCCTTGTTAATAAATTCCACATGATCTAAAATTCTCTGCAAGACATCTTCAACCGATTTTGTCAATGCTTGCTTTTTCATGGCCTGAGATAATTTCAGATGACGCCTATGTTTTGATTTAATGGAACGAGGCATTATTTGTCGATAAATATAATTAATATCTATAAAAAAAACAGTACCTATATAGTTCGAAATATTTCGTGACACAGTGAAAAAACAAAGCATACTACATTCAAGGGTTATTATTATCACATAACTTTTCAGCTAAAAATGCGATTACATTATCTGTCTTAATTTTTCATATTTTTAATTAGAAACGATATTATTAGATCAATTTGTTTTCATGGGTGCTAGTGCTGCTACCAATGAAACGTGTTAAAATTGTAAAGCAGAAATTACAATATCCATATCCAAGATTCATATGTACAATTAGTCATTGGCGAAAATGTCCCTCATGCATAAAAATGCCCACATGAGCGTGCAATTGTCGATGAACTATCATCGCATAGTAGGTGAAAATTGAACTGCAAGAGCGTTTCTTTTTTGAAATAAAACATGCTGTACCTTATAAATTTCAATAACTGTATTATTGGATATTGCCAAAACTGCATTTTCGTAACGTTGACCTTTGTGTCACATTGAATGTTGTCAAAACTTCTACAGGGTGTTCTCCATGGTAAATACAAAATTTATTAATTCAATTTTTGAACTGTCATAAGTAACTTAATATTTTCAAATGGGACACCCAATGTGTTCAAAATGCTTCAGCAAGCTATTATTACCTTCACACTGATACCGCATACTACTTTTTTCGAAAATACAAATAATGGCAGACTTTAATTTTGATTGATGCAAGTGCATGTTTTTTATTAAGTCAAAATACGTTTTATTAGCGAAGTAAAAAAATTGTTTTTGATAAAAGTTGCTACATTTTTTCTGTACAGGCTGATTCCTTTTGAAAAAATTCGGTAAAGGTATTTGCACAGAACTTTCCTCTTTATTCATACAAGACGGTCACTCTAAAAAATTATTAATTAAGTGATGGCATATGAGAATTATAATCGCCATGTAGTTAGTTAGCCCTATTATTACAGAGAAAACCTGATAACTTATTCTTTCCATCATCTACTATGTATAGTGGTGGGATTTTTTTTTTAATTTTCAAAAATGTTTTTGTTTAAATAGGTATAATATAATGAAACGTGGAAATTTTAAAATTGAAGAAAAAAATGTTTTCCATCATCTATTCTATTGTAGTGGTAAAACGTAAATATATTTTGTAAATTTTCAAAAGAAATTTCTTTCTTGAAATTGTTTACAATGTAATGAAACGTAGAAATTTTAAATTTGAGCAAACATTTTTTTCCATCACCCATTTTATAAAAAATGTTCACAATTTTTTTCTTCTTTTGTAATTTTTTTTTATGACTTTGGAATGTCATGAAACGTGGAAATTTTCAATTTGAGCAAAACAATTTTTTTCCATCATCCATTTTATACAAAATTTTCAAAATTTCAATTTTTTTTTTCGATTTTAAATTTGTTTACATTTTTTTAAATAGGTTTAGAATGTCACGAAACGTGAAAAATTTAAATTTTCAAAAAAAATATTTCTATCACCCACTTTATTTAAAAAAATTCAAAATTTTCAAAATATCAAAATTTTTTTCTATTTAAAATTTTCAAAAAAAAAACATATTTTGAGACAGGTTTAGAATGTTATGAAACGTGGAAATTTAAAATTTGAAAGAATTTTTTTTTCCATTATCTATTTATTTCCTTTAGACAGTCCACCCTGTATATTTTCCAGTGAAAATCTAACCATTTCTTCGGTGGCAGTGGCGTTAGCTATCTACCAAATTTGACTGTCTTCCGTCAAGTAGTTTTTTAGTTAATGCACCAACAGACCGACAGACAGACTGACGGAATTTAAAAAACCTATATTTTCGTAATCTACATGATACGAAACGTGAAAATTCAAAACTCTCGGAGGGTGATTTTTTCTCGAATACAATACCCAAACGTCGCGTCGTTAGGGAAAAAAATTAGAACTATCTCCATTTTCTTTCCCCTCAACAATAAACAACGCTATATACAATGAATCGGTGGTGGGGATATCTGTAGTCAGTGCCAAAAATTTGATTAAAATAATTAACATCATACATATTAAAATTAGAAGTATGATCTTATCTTATGACAAGTCATTCAATTATAGACCATAATTAATTTGCATAGTAGCTTTGAATATCAAATTTGTTTTCAATCTGGCTGAACTAATATTAAATAAAATCGAAAATTTCGACACCTCCATGCAGTATCTCCAAAACGAAAAATTAAGTATTGGACACCTGCGTCTTGTCTATATAAGCTTTAAAAAAAATTAGGAAATTAATATCACCTTCAAATATTTTACCGTACCTAAAGTGACACCCTGTATTTTTACCTACATCTGCAAGTACCTAGAAAACTTTAAAAAAATCCATAACAGTTTCGGCATTCCTTTGCTACAAAAAACCACGTAGCAATTAACGGCCGCATCTTACGGACGGTATTTTTCTGTGTTACAATTTTTTTAAGAAAATTATTTACTACTTTTTTATACAAGATGGATATTGGCTAAATTGATTAGGTGAACTACCTATATCAAACAACAAAACAACGTTATAAAATAACGCATACCTACCAAAAATAAGAACACATGTGATAGGTACCTCTATAAGTGAAATTTCTGTCCTTGAATATAAAACAACCTTTGCGTTGTGGAGGTAGATTGTATCGACAGACTGTTTTAAAATAGGGATATAAAAAAGTATAAATTATTTCATTGAGCGAAAAATTATGTGTAATATTAACGGCGCAATTTTACATATTACATTATTTTATTAAACTTATTAATTACGTAGGTACTTACCAAAATCAGTTTTTCACTACTTTAACAAAGACAAACGTAAATTAATTTTAATATAAAAAGTCCACACTACAAATACTTAAAAATAACTAATAAACTAATAAGAATAATACTAATAAGAATAATACACCAATAAAAAAACTTATTGCTCACACAAATGCACACACGAAACAAGATCGTACTACATACAATATTAATATTAGACATTTGAGAGGAATCCGAGTAATCCAGTAAAAAATGGTCCAATGGTTGGGATACGGAAAGGGTAAAGGGGATCGGCATGCAATTAGACGCAGGTAGACAGACTTGTTTACATAATTTCGATTTGAAACACTTGTGTTAAGATTGCTCAAGTGATATAGTTTTTACAACTGGATTGGTTTAATTACAGGATCCCTTACCGGATTTTATGAACTTGCCGGCATAATAAGAGGTTCGTCCACTGCGCGCTAGGTACCACCACCTAACGGATGCATAACAACTATTCTTTTCTATGACATTTATAGAGGTTGTTCTTTTTTGCGAATATGGCGCCCTTAAACAAAAGTTTTCCGCCACACGGATTTAATCCAGTGTGTTTTCAACAAGTTACAGCAAAAAAAATGCTATAGTAAGACAATTCCTTTCTAGGCAATTCAGACCCTTAAATTTACACCACTATTATATCAACGGTGTTTATATCATTGACTGCATGAACGGTATCTGCTAAATACCCAAAATAACATTTTAAAATAATAATGAAATCAGGAATAGAAAATATTCGTCTATTAAACAATGTGGCCATGATGAAGCTCCTTCGTATTTAAAACAACTTTATTTAAAAAAAAAATAAGTAAAATATATCGAGTTTTTGATAAACCATGATTGGACATTACAGCTTCTTATTTTTTGCTCCACCTGTAAATATTACATATCATAAAAAAATAACCTAATGGAATGTTTTACTAATCAGTATGTAAATATTTTTTATTCATATTTGAGAATCATCTTAACATCGCAGTCGATGTCTACCCACTTACCGGATTATTTAAAATGCAATAAAAAAAAGAGTCACACGAGCCTAAACATGATTTTAATTAATACATGTATGGAAGTATCATCTAACCGGTATGTAATAATATTATTGATGCTAAGAATCCGGGCGTGTCTCTATGTACCAAAAAAAGCACATAAATATTCAATTATTCTAATATACGCTAGTATCAATTTTCTATCAATACAATATCATTAAAGGTCGAATTACGTATACAGAATAGGTATCACGTTGCAGAAATTTGACTCTCGGTTTAATAAGGTATGTCTGATTTACGACTCGAATTACCAGTCGTATATAGTCATTGTCCATCCAGCGCATTCTGCATCATTTACCTCAACGCTACAAACAATGTCAATCGATATAAAAAAAAATCAGGTAGTTAATGAAGATTTTGGGGTTCGTAGGTTTCACCAAATTCTGAACCATTTTCAAAATGTACGTCTGTCCGCCTATCCGTCCGTATATCTGCCTGTCCGTCTGTCCGCCCATCCGTCACGTTATTGAATACTAAATAACTGTTTCTTCATTTTTAATCTTTGTAATTGGATGAAAATCTTGTGTAACATCATTTTCTATCATTCTATCGTATCTATTGATATATTTTACTAATATATTTCATAATATAATGAAAACATGAGTTTTATTCTAACGGTATATTGAGCAGTTTCGAATACTTTTAATCAATAACAAAAATGGTTTAGTGGTTAAAGCTTTCGGCTTACAATCGGCGCTGGTGTGGTGCAGCATTCCAGCCAAGACAGTGAAAAAACTCCAGGTTCTGGAACATAAATTTATGTGCCTCATTTCGATCTCGGGCTGGTACACCTCCCTGAGAGAGTTATATGATCGTTACAACGACATAACCCCACTAGCGGACTACGTCCGGGAAATCTCCCAAAAATCTACTCCTTTCAATTGGGCGATAGTCCTTTTAACACGCAACATAACCCAAATCAGATGCATAATTGCATAATGTCCCCGTCCAGATGAAACACCCCGTAGCATACCAGGCGTTGCCTATTTTCCGGCAGCCTCTATAGCCACACTTTAAGTATAACTTGCTCTCACCATATACTTCACCATTCCCCATCTATCAATTCCTAGACTTTTCTTTCACCTATCTGTTTGTCCTCTTGTGTTGTCGATTTGTATCCCTTTGTCCTGTTTATTTTCAAATTCCTTTTAGACTGATAAAATTCCTTAAACATTATAACTTTATAAATCCTATCTTTTCGCCTTCTGAATGGAGGCGGCGCGACGGGCAGACCGTTGGGACTTGCTTGGGGCGGGTTTTTCCGCTGAGCTTTTTCCCCTGTGCCAACGACCAAAATTTAACCAGTGTTTTTTGTGCGCGAGTGCTTAGTTGTAATTAATCTTAAGTTTTTTAAAATCTGTTAGATTCTAGATAATTTTAATGTTCATTTTAAGCCGCGATTGGCGGCAGGAGTTTTACCTTTTTACATTAATTTTATTGAGCCGAACCGGTCGCGATCCGCCCCACCCTACGTACACCACGACGCTGCGCGACGTGGCTGTCTAGTTCAATGTTGTATTGTTTCTGAATTTTAATAAATGTGTTTTGATGATGATGGCTTGCAATCGAAGGGTCGTGGGTTGGAGCCCAAGTGTGTTAAATGTGGATTGTTTTTCTTTACTTCATTTTGTATTAACGAGTTTTTCGCCAATTAAATTGGAATTATAAAATTAAAAATGTCTAAAACTGACATTATTTACAAAAAAAAATCACGAAAAATATCCTATAATATATACAACAGCTAGTTATATAAAAAGTGCAGTAAATCGACGAACAGTATAATGTTTACTTTATTTAATAACATACGAAGGCGAACTGAAATTCGTCGCCGACACCCGAGATATGTTGTATACATTACCTATCATATAAATTCATCTTTTCAATCGCTGCTCTCCTTCATAGCAGCATCTCCTAAAAAAAAATGAGTTATGATAGTTTTAAAATGTAAACATTTGAATCATCGTGGATAATACTCTGTAGAATAAGATCAAATTTGTGAAAATACGTTTTTTACAGATTTTAGTGTTGATCGCTGGAAATACATTTTTTATCGGAAAAAGTGGAATAACGTAAGATCAAAAATTATAGATGCCTGGGTAGAGAATTATGAGTCAAATATACATTTATAAAAAAATGTTGGGTACTTTATTTAAATAATTCAATTTTAGCTTATCGCCGCTATGTGATACACCCTGTAGATTTGAAAATAATTTTGAAATGTGGTTGGATCTTCTAAATTTTTTATCTGAGACATGTTTTTCAAACAGTTGAGGAGATATTAATTGACTGTTTATGCATCAGACAAGATTTTCTCATCCTTAAATGTTTGCGTATAATATTCGCTGTTTTCTAAGTTAAACGTGAGTCGAATTATTGTCTTCTGGTCTAAGAATATTATTACTCCCTATTGGTAGACCATATACAATTATATTGTAGCCAATCACGTAGATTAGAGCATAATAGGGCGATAGAAGTCCTTTCTTCTAGTAGTCTGTCGGAATTATACAAAAAAAAGAGTAGTTCTCCATTTTTTTTATGGCAGCAATGTGACCTATGAAGGTTTTTACATTAGAAACAAAACTGTCACAGCCCGCAGTCATAATGTGGGCGATTTCCGAGAAATAGACATATAAATGTAATTTTTCGCCTTTCTCACATTTTGCTCTATAATCATGCATTTTAGAGAAAATGTTCAAGAGACGAAAATTGTGGAGCGAATAATTTCCGATCTACGTGGGTATTTGAAATGTTTCTTTAGTAGTTGGTTTTCCCGCAAGAGCGCGCCAAAACATATATATACATATATACTTTTTCACTTGTTCTCGCATTTTACTCAAAAACTATGCGTTTTAGAGAAAATATTCAAGACAAAAAGTGTAGAATGAAAAATTTTCTATAGGGATGGGTTTTTACATATTCTGTAAAGCGAGAAAAGTGCAAAAGTACGTATATATGTAAACGGTTCTGCTGCGCGCTTTAACGGGAAAATCAACTACTAAAGGAAAATTTAAAAGACTCGCGTCGATAGAAAATGTTTCACTCTAGAATTTTTGTCTCTTGAATATTTTCTCTAAAACGCATAGTTTTTGAGTAAAATGCGAGAATAAGTGAAAAAATACATACATTAATATATCCTTTGGTGCGCTCTTGTGGGAAAACCAACTACTAAAGGAAAATTTCAAATATCCATGTCGATCGAAAATTTTCCGCTCTATAATTTTTGTCTTCTGAATATTTTCTCTAAAATGCATAGTTTTAGAGTAAAACGTGAACATAGGCGAAAAATGATATATATGTATCTATTTCTCGGAAATCGCCCTTTTTATGACTGCGGGTTGTGACAGCTTTTTTTTCTAATGTAAAAAACCTTCAATTTGGTATAGGTCACATTGCTGCACTGAAAAAGTCGGACAAAAATGCTAATTCCGATGGACCCTAGAGCAGTTTTTAAATTCAAGAGTGCATAATATTATTTATTAAGTTTAGAGCAAATTGAGTTGATATATTCGTTCCCGTGTGTAGATGTTTGTCGACAATTGTACAGTAACAGAATTTCTATGAGCGTTGGTATTTATTATTTTTGTCTCGGTAATAAAATTTCCATGAGTTGATACTGATGATGGTCGGCATTTCTTCCAAAAGCAACCTCTAATAGCACACCTAACTTTCGCGAGATTTTTATCAATCATATTTAAATAACCAGTATTGAAATTTATAATTAACAGATAAACCAGAAGCAAGTGGGTTTTTAATTGAAATTGTGCAATACGAACATCTAGGAAGACATGTATAATTTTTCTTTGCCATATAAAGCACAACCTGTCTATCTTTGCGACAGATATAATAATTGCGCATATTGTATGTGTACGTTCTTGTGCAATATATCATTATCTGGAACTGCATTCTAAATAATTCCTGAATGACTAACATTTCTTGGGCTGAAATCCTT
The DNA here is from genome assembly GCA_963583905.1 of Stenurella melanura. Classification (NCBI taxonomy): domain Eukaryota; kingdom Metazoa; phylum Arthropoda; class Insecta; order Coleoptera; family Cerambycidae; genus Stenurella; species Stenurella melanura. The sequence continues at coordinate 72,337,199 of OY757309.1, forward strand.
GAGTTACTCGTCTAACTTGCCATTGAAGTCTCCGTGTTTGGGTTAAATGATCGTATAAATTAAGTACAAGTTTACATCGGTTGAACGGGCCGAAGATCACATTGACAACAATGTTTCTCCTGTATGAAAAGTTATTCACATGCTTTTACATTTTCAGTCTTTCTCAGGTCTTTGACCAAAGAATTTGTTTAAATTTTTAGTTAACGTTAATTTGGAAGTATAGTTTTAAATGTGCTGAGATATTTACAGTAGTATAATAAAACAAACCAACTTGTACTTTTAAAAGCTTCTCCTGTTTGTATGTTAGTTTGTTAGTGTATATGTTTAGATCAAATCTTGTAATCAAAATTTCGACTAGTTCTAATTAAGCTAGAGCTTTAAAATTTTGCACACGTGTATAAGTCCGGTGAAAATATAGTATGTCTAATATTGTTTTAAATCCAATATGGTGGACGTCTCAAGATGGCGGATCACCTTTTTCCTCACAACCCCCTTGATATGGTAACAAACGAAGTAAACTATGTTAAGCCATTCTAAATCCAATATGACGGACGCCCCAAGATGGCGGATTACCTTTTCCTTCACAACCCTCTTGACATGGGGATCAAATGAAAGGGTTTTGTCTCTCAGTCTGTAAAATAAGTAAATAAGTAAAAGTTAGTATCAATCAAAAGTAAAAAATATATGTTTTTTAATTTCATAAATTTAGAAACCAAGAGCTGTGGGGACGGTCATATAATAGCATTGCACAGTTGCTTTGCTCAAGTGACCGCTCCCAAAGCTTTTGGTTTCCAGATGTATTAATTGTAATTTGACCTTTGTTAAATTAACTCTACATGTCGCAATCCTTAATGGACCCCCTTTACTTTTTTGAATTTCCTCATCTGCTATGAGAATGGAACCCTACTGAATATCACAATGGTCACAAGTTTAATTATTATAGATTATTATTTAATACCGTCATAAGCTTTTACAGACCGTTTCTCTCGTTCTCGGCGTCTATTTCTTAAACAATAATGAAGAATAAAATAAAATTTATTTTTTCGTTTAATTCGATCACTCAATGAGTTGATCTGTAATTCTTAGTGTTATCACTTCATATTTATTTTAAAAATGTGTTAATATGAAGGTCAAATTTTCATTCTTGTAAGAATTTTTTTCTAACGCCATGTCGATAAAATGTCAGAATTTGCAGGGTTAAGTATGACAAGGGAGAGACAATTTTATTTTTCGAAATACATACCAAGTATATCGAGAAGAAATTAAGATAAACGATGGAGTCTACATTATTACTTGAATTTTCTCTGGGATTTGCAGTATTCGTGAAAGTCGCTAATCTTCATTCGCGATAACTAGACGCAGAGAATGGTGTAAAGTTAGTAGATATTGAACGTAAACTTGTACCCGATAAGTACATTCTAATACGCAAAAATTTGAAGTACGGCCCTGTAGTACTCTTGTCAGCAGTAATTGTGCCTACTTTGATATTTTGATAGCCGGTTTTTATGACCTTTTTATGTGCACTGAACAAATGCAGACATGTATATACCGTCTCGGTAACACATAAAAATCGCCAGTAAACATCCATGTCCTATACAGAAATCGAACCCAGTACCCCATGATCTCAAAGCCATAAGCACTGAGCCACTGAGTCGGGTTAATTTTAACGAAATCGCCGCGTTTAAAGCAAGATGGTAGAAAAATATGCAATTGTCTTAAATCTATTGCACAAACTTATTATAGAATGTATAATGTAGTCCTGTGAGTTTAGATTTATCGTTTAACTAACACAAAATAGATCCTGAATAAGTGTCTATGTGAAATGAAATTAGTTTTAAAGGTGTGTTAAAACCGTTATTTAATTTTGGAATTAAAAACACTGCGTACCTACTAATTCATTAAATTTAAAAAAATGAATGTCTCATTTGCATTTTAAATACATCCTATATATACTCTTCTTTCTGCTACGAGTATAATAAATCACGACTTTTCTCTGTTGTTTACCAGCGCATAATTGTTATTGTAAATAATTATTAATTTATTATTAAGCACACTAATAAATATGTATCATCCATTTCAAATTTTTCATATATTTTAACACCTGTTATGATTTATGTGTTGACAAATTAAATTCAGTTTGTTTATTTCGGTAATTATTATCCATTAGGATACTTAGTGGGGAAATTCCGATGAAATCCACGTGCTTTTGAAAAGTGATTAACTTTTAGAAAAAAAGGAAATAAAACTTTTTTGTGTGTAAAGTTACCTCCTTTTTTATTTGGTTTGAGCCATTTTTAGGAATTTTTCGTACTTTCGGAGATTTTAGCGTAGAATCGTTTTTTACTATTATTATTTTTTTTACAATCGGTTATGGTAAAATATTCATACAAATTTTATTTTCTAGTAATTTTTTTTGCTGTTTATCTATTTATTGAAGATGACGAAAAAGTTATACTAATAAGTGTGAGATTTTGTGTATTTTTTATGCTGAATTCAAATCCGCAGCCCAAGAATCGATTTACCAGGTAATTTTTTAGTAAAACACAAAACATCCCCTAAAATAGAATGAAATAGTGAAGATAAAGCTTTATAATGAAAAGCAACAATGGGTATATACTTTGAAGAAACATCTTAAAATAAAATTTTGAGCATTAGAGAGAAATATATGCAAATTAAATCCATACCTACCCCTACAAGGGGATTAATTCCACACCTAAGATCAAACAACGAATGTTAGTGATAATGTGAAAAACCACAGTCTTGTAGTTGGTAATTTTAAATATAGAAATGTAGGTTAAAGGGGGAATTAACCCCTTGGTAGGAGTGGATGTGGATTTAATTTGCATATGTTTCTTGCTCAAATTTTTATTTTAAAATGTTTTCTCAAAGTATTTACATATTGTTGAATTTCATTATAAAGCTTTACCTTAACCTTATTATTTTAGACTATTTTGGGGGACGTTTATGCGTTTTACTAAAGAGTCACCTGGTAAATCAGTTTTTGGACTGCGGATTCGGATTCAGCATAAAAAAAATACACAAAATCTATGTACTATGTACTATCTAGCACAGATTTTTTAACCCCCTCGTAGGCATTATAAAGCACAAGTTTCATTGTTAAAAACAACTAAATTAACAATTTTTTTCCCAATGAAATATTTCGGCTCAGGAAGGTCATATAGAAGTGTAATTGTCGGAAAATGAAAGATAATAAAAAAAGGAAAATTTTGTGCCTAGATAGACCCCGATCCGTTAACTAGAACCGGAGATATAGACCATTTTGCGTTTACGACTGTCAATTGTCTATTAATTAATTTTTTGAAAAAAAGTTAATACATTAAACTAACTGGTTTTCAATTGTCACACCAATCCATTGGTTTTCCTATATTTTATGCTTTTATAACAATTAATTTATGAACTCTATACGACGTTTTTAAGTGCTTACGCCCCGTGTGCGCCTGTGTAGTTAGTAGTAGTAGAACTGACGAGAGAAACGCAAGAAACCGTTTTCATGTAGAATTGATCCGGCTAATCAGGAAAAATATCATGAAAAAATGTCAGTGGCGTACCACTTTTTTTGTGAAAAATATCAGAGGACATGATCACAGGGACGCCACTGGTGGAGCGACAAAATAACTTGTCTAATTGCAATATGTGGTTTTCTATCCTATTAACACATACCAAAATTGAAAACAAGACCTAAAGCACTTTCTGAGATATTAAAAAATAACGATTAAAAAGAAAAATTTCCAACATCCCATGGCAAAAAATTTAATACGTTGCGGACATATGTTCATATGAACTTTTCTTCATAAAATGACTTAAGGAATTAGGCCCTGAAATATTAGCGCGTCATTAAGGAACACCCTGTACAAAAAATAATTAAACTTAAAAAAATTTAAAAATAAGATAAGAACACCTTTCAATAACTCTTTAAGCCAATTTAAATCACTTACAGTACATTTAAAACTGAGCGCACTTCGAATTTTATATATACAAAATCGTTACTGCGCAAGTCGCTCGGAGCGTAAACACTAAAGAACGTTGTATGGCGTTCATAAATTAATTGTTGTAAAAGCATAAAATGTATGAAGAACCAATGGATTTGTCTGACAATTGAAAACTAGTTTAATATATTAACTTTATGTTGTCATAAGATTTTTTTCAAAAAATTAATTAATAAACAATTGACAGTCGTAAACGCGAAATGGTCTATACCTCTGGTTCTAGTTAACGGATCGAGGTCTATCAAGGCTCAAAATGTTCTTTTTTTATCTTTCGTTTTCCAACAATTGCACTTCGATACGAAGTTCCTGAGCAATTTTTTTAAAAACGTTGGCGGGTAGTAAAACAAAGAAAAAAGGGGCAAGACCACACAGAAATGGCAGTTTATATCAATATTTATCGATTGTCGGGTTTGGAGAGTGCAAAGAATGCCATGGAAAGAAAGTCGCAAATCCTTAAAAAACAAATTAGGTTATTTGTTTAAACAATTATAAAATTCGCGAGATATCGACACACAAAAAAAACTATAAATTCTGTGAACAAAATGCAACATTTTGACATGACAACATGACCTTTCGTTGAACAAAAAAAAATTGGTAATTTACGACCCTTAATTTGTTTATAACAATTGAACGGTAGATAAAAGGTTGCTACAAGTCTCAAACGACGCGTATTGATAAAATATTAATTTTTTTTATATCTGAACTTTTTGGTCCGTTTCGTTAAAAAGTCAAGAAACATGAGAAAATGAGAATTTTCGCTAAAAACCAGTGTTTTTAACAATGAAGCCTGTGTTTTATAATTTTTTTTTCTGACCAAATGAAAGTTACGACGACCGCCCTTTTAGGGGATGCTTTTGCGTTTAACTAAAGAATCCCCTGGTAAAACGTTTTTTTGGCTGCCAATTCGGATTCAGCATAAAAGAAATACACAAAATCTATGTACTCATGTCTCCGGTACAGAACTTTTTTTCTTTTTTGGAGCTGTGTAATTTTCATAGAGGTATGTTTGATCATATAGATGCCATCTGACCTACTATACTTCCATGGTCAGGATCGACATCTCTTTACCAAACACTCTGTATGATGCAGTTAGATTTTATTTGTTTATTTATTTTAAAACAGAATCCAATTATTAGCACCCAAATTTCATAGTAAACTACCAATGAATATAATAAGCCTACTAGATCGGGCATTCAAGAAAAAAATAATCGAAAAAACTTTTTATTCATACGGTGAATTTTTATCGTATAATTTTAATATGTTATAAGAAAGTGTCCGTTTATTATATTCCTGTTTGTCTTATACCTTATATGTTTACAAGATATGTATATATGTATATATTTTGTAATTTAATATACTGACTGGTGCAAATACTGTATCTGTATATGGCACCAATAAAATGATTTGATTTTGTTTGATTTGATTTGATTATTTATTAACGGATTATTTATTATTATGCAAAGGTCATACGCGAATTTGCTCTAAATAAAACTGATCGGTTGCTGTATTGTATTATCAGCTTTCAGTTTCCATTACAATCCAATGTTAATAAATCCTAATAAGAGGTTATACTTGTTACATTTATAAATGAGAAATTATTAGAAATATACTAACTTTCTATATTGCGTTTTTTATGTCATAACTTTTATTTGTAATACCGATGCCTCAGCGTAGACTGGATTTCTGTTCTATATCCATATTTATGAGCAGCAAGCTGTAGTTAGTATTTTACTAACGTAGGTATGACCTTCTGTAAAATTCGATGCCATTTATACAGCATGTTCCACTTTTAATGCAGCCGCTCCGTATCTCAGATATAATTGGTGTCCGATTTTAAATAAATTCGGAAATGAGTGACCTTTAATGTAGTTATTTGGAAAAGGCGCAGAACCTGAGAACGTAATTCTTATATAACTCTATACAAAACTCCTATATTTCCCAAATAATATAGACAATAAAGCCGTAAAAGTGGCAAAAGCGCGGAATTCTCGTTGGAGTGAATGGATTTTCATGTAATGTCTTAAGACTATGTAAATTAATGTAATAAGAAAAGATAGTCCACAAGTTATAACGATTTAAAAATTTCGAATTTACCATTAAGCAATTGGTACATCGAGCCCGTTTTTCGTAACTCAAAAAGTGTTACATATAATAGTACAGGAGCTGAGTGATTTTTTCAGCACGTCATCATTTTATGCCTAATCAGATAGTTTTATTGGTTTATGAATGATAACGATTCACCGAATCGACTTTTGGTAGGGGACCTGTCACAAGTTGGGAAAGTTTGTTTATAAAAATAAACCATAAAGCACATGATCGTTGCAAAACCTTTTTTGATTTGATTTTGGAGGTCGGAGATCATAAATATTTAGTCGAAATTCAAGAATTCAAACTGGCAGCTTTAATATGATGAATATGTTTTGTCATTTATGGGCAATGATTAAATTAGGAAAAAACTAAAAAAAAAAAAATAATTTAAAAAAATTGAGGAACGTACTTTTAAAAATCAGCTAAAACTATTAAACAATGCATTAGAAAGAAAATATAATGTTGATAATAATAATAATGTTTCTGTTAATAGACATAAAATCGCGGGGCGCTCAATATACTTCGAAACAGAAAATTTTACTCAAGGGGCGCCTGACGCTTTTGCGTATATTAACATTATTATTATTACTAACATTATTTTCTTCATTTTAGTACACTCTTTAGCAATTTCAGTTGGTTTTTAAATGCGCATTTTTTAATTTTTGAAAATTATTTGGATAGCTATTCGAAAAGGAATCAAGTGCCATTCGAAAGTTTTCAGTAATCATCATTTAAATAGCTTTTAACAACTAGTTATTTACATGCCAATTTACTATTGATAAAAAGTTAGCAATTTTAACAACTTGGGTCTTTTATAAGATTTTAGTTACAGTCTTGGCAACAACTTGATACCTTTTTCTTAACAACGGCAAAGTGGCGCTTAGTTCCTTCTGGAATGGCGCTATCCATTTATTTATTATGACTAAGCAATAAATTCCGATACATAGAAGAGGGCGGAAGTATATTCACGGACGGCTGAGACCAACAAATATGCGTGATTGCCTCGTGATCGTGACGTGTTCCATCCCCATTGGTTGCATTTTTCAGGAGAATGACACCGTTTTTCTCGACTTCAGTTGTATGTAATTTGCGTAAAGTGTATTTACGTTTATTCGAACATTTGAATTATTATAACTCGTAAACGGTTTAGTGAATCCATTTGAAGTTTATAGTAGTGTATTATCAAGTTTAAAAGAACAATATCCAATCGTTCTAAAATCGATCAGGAAACTTCTTGTGTATTCTTAATAAATTTACGCACGAAGGGCTCTGGTGAACTAAGCGCACGTGAACAGCGCATGTATTTGTTTTGACGCGGTGTCAGTGGTCTGGGAATATACTTTTTTATGGTGATGTTTTTATAATGTGTTTTTGGCGTTATTGTTTCGATGCAGTGGTGGTCATTAAGGAAAAGGAGATTTAAGTCGCAATAAGACCTTGAACTTGGTTTAGTTCGACCGCCGCTAAAATAGTAGATTTTGGGAGGAAACATAACCAAATCAATAATAAAGCTACAATTGTTGCTATGGCCGAAAGTGCAAAAATAGCCAACTTCTAGTTGCAAATTTTTTTCTCCACCTAAAAAGATGTCAGAATCATTCTTACATAGGAAGATAATGAAAGGTTAGTAGTTAAAGAAAAACCCGTGGCAGACCGACATAAAGGGGTGGCTTTTCGGTGAATGCCCTACGTATTCGATGTCTGAAATTTTTTTTGTACTATTTAAAAGTTCAAACAATTCTTTATCCAGCTGCATTAGTCGCGGGTAAAACACACCTAATTTTTATGAGTGATCCGACATAGTCGCGCTTAATGGAATATTTTTGCTTTTATATAGTTTTTAAACGATAGTCGCGTAGAAGTAAATGCGACGCAATTATAGAATAAAAAATCGGTAAAGGTATTTACACAGAACTTCCCTCGTTATTTGTGCATGGCGGTCACTCTAAAAAATTATTAATTACGAAATGACATTGAGAATAATAATCGAAATATAATTATTGCTATTATTACAAAGAAAACCTGCTCCCCGTCAAGTAGTTTTTTTAGTTAATGCACCAACAGACAGACAGACAGACCGACAGACAGACAGACTGACGGAATTGAAAAACCTATATTTTCGTAATCTACGTGATCCGAAAAAATCTGGGAGGGTGAATTTTTCTCGAATACAATACTTCCCTTCGGTATGCGAGGGAAGTAAAAATATCTGCCAAAAAATTCAAACGAAATTAAGAAATGTTACATCCGTACAGAATTCGAAGAAAATAATTCACTTAGAAAGTCGTCGCTTAATCGATGTGCTACGGCCGAGATGGATTCAAAACTTAACCTTGTCGGGGAAGACAAAACATGACATTTTTGAATAAATACATCGGTGGAAAGACTTGCATATTATCGATATCGACATATCAAAACTGGCATTTTCACAGCATCGTGATTGCATTGCCGAAATCGATTTGTTTACAGAAATGCTGGCACACGGTTCTCTTATATTGATTTGATCATGGTTTATTCTGACATCTTATCAGGTAGTATATAGGCGGTCTTCTCTTGGACTATTAAATCCCATCTTGTATGAGGTTTTTTGTTTTTCTACTCGCTTTTATCTACCAGTTTTAGTGACTGTATATTGTCTTCTCCGGTATGTCGAGATAAACCGACGGAAAACCTAAACATAACAATAAATATTTTAGTGCTACCCGGTAATTTATGTCAAACGGAACTTTGATGAGTTGTGTTTTATCTCATCAACAAACCAGCCAACTGTGTAATAATCCTAAATGAATAGTCAATACTATTTTAATAACAGATGTCAGATTTTAATATAACCAACACGTAATTAAAAATCAACAATATAACTAGCAATCCTTTTAAAGAAAGCTTTACTTTGCCATGCCCTTGAACTATCAATAATATTTTGATGCTTATTTTTATCTACTCCACAATAAACGAGCTTTTGTATCCACTGATGTTTCTTAAAAAAAAAAAACTTCAAATTAGGCTGACCGGTGGGTGTCCGCCATACGTAAGAGCCCCGAGTCCTATTTGCCCGGACGAAAAAGACCTCCACCATGACAGTGTGCTCGCGACCATCTCTTGGAATGTGCCCACAGTCATGGGAACGTGCTGACACACTAGGCTAATGCTTGCGGAGTACCATCGGGTACCACTGGGTGATTATTCACATCTCAGATCGCGCCGCGCAAAACCATTACGTGCGAGTGTAGAAATTGTTCGAGGTATTATAGTCGTGGATAAGAACAATTGTGAATATTTATTGGTGCTTTGAAAAAGTAAACCGGTCATTTGGTGCGGTTAGTGATTTATTTGTTTTTTGGATACTTTTGTGATTGGGTTCGTATGATTTTTATTTGTATTTGGAAATGTAAACAGTGTTGTCAAATATTTATTAGAGGTATTTCTCCCTTTTCCACTTCATGAAAATGAAAATGATTAACAAGTTGAAAATTTACAAACAGTTTAGTGTAATTAGACTTTGGTTGTGTGTTTGAATGATATGCGAGGAAGTTACTCTTTGAGTTAGTGTTTACAATGTTTGAACTTTTAAAATCAACATTTGTTCTTTGTCATAAATTCCAGGCTCGCCTAATATTTGTGCGAAAGCGAACTATTTTATGTATTTGTCATTAACATATACACCGAGTGTTTTGTTTTAAAATATGAACTTAAGGGGGTGTTTTAAAATGCAAGTAATATCCGTTTAATGTTGACTTTTCAGCAGGTATTCAATACAAGACTATATAAATCGCCCTCCAAATTATTGTATTGGACGATATCCGGAAACAGTTGACTTGCTCTAAATACATTCCTGAGTAGACATACAATAACAGGCAAGGTATTATTGTCTACAGTTTTTTGTGGGAGAAAAATCGTAGAGGCACAAAGTGTTTGAGAAAAAACTAAAATTATTATTTACAGCCTTCAAGGTGATCACAATAACCCCCTCTGAATCTAGAAAATACAGATTTGTGGAACGCGGTTTATGTAGAATCTGAATATTGTAGGCTATATCTATCGCAAGCTTGAGGGGGACATAAGATCTGTAAGAAGAGTAAAGTTACGAATTTTTTTTCAATAGTTATGATAGATTTAAGAAACTGTTAAACTTGTTAATACAACGAAAATGAACTATCTTAAGTCTTAAATATCACATTAGGTACTTCAAATTGTGCAAATACCTGAACATTATTTACAAAAAAAATTAAAATTAAGCTCCTGTTGATACCATTTACTTAGGTCCTGTATAGACTTGGTTATTTTAGGTTCCTGCGTCAAAAGTTATTCTACATAATAGTTCTGCACATTTTGAAAAGTCACGGGCCATAGTCGGATAGGATTTACTGTTACAGGGTGGCCAAGACTGACAGAATATACAACTTTACCAAGATAGGATAATTTTATTTTAATGAATAATAGTCTTCATGAGATTTTCGTTTTTTCGTTAAAATAAAAATACATTTTAAAATTCTAGGGGTAACCTACCACCAAGAAACATATTACAGTACTTCAATTACGCTCAAGTTAGTATTAAATAAGGCGTGTAGCGTGCCTAAATGTATAGGTACAAAATTTAATCCTTTTATAATTTTTTGTTTTTCGAAATTTTATATGTGGATGTCGGCACTTCCTCAGGGGCGTAACTTAGTACAGATGTTATGTTAAATCGTTATATTTTGAGCTGATCTACAGCTAGTTTATCTATGTCCACTCTCCATTTATGTGAACCGTCCTGTGCAGGATGGTCGAGATTGTTTATAATCATTTATTTGTGGCATCTTCATATTTTCTTACCGTTTATGGGGTATAGCTACTGATATAAAATATTTAAAAATTCATCATGGGATAACAATCGAGAATAGAATTCAAAAATATCTTGAAAAGATAGTAAATTGTTATGGGTACATGATATAGAATGTGTCAACCTAACAAGTGGTGAAATTAAGGACCCAACTTAAATATGTTGAAATATTTTTTTACGTTATTTTGAGATAGAAAATCATTTTTCGCAGTACCGTTTAAGGAATGTAGTTAGACGGAGGCAAATTAGACTTATTTTGAAAAATTATGTGTGAAAAACCCGTCGATTTTCAACGAAGATTCGACAGTTATTTATCAACAATTTCTTGCACTTTATTACAGGGCAGCCTCAATATTGAAACTACCTTTCTCAACGTTGTAAAAAAACCGCTGCCTAAGGAATCATTACTTCCACATCCAGATTCTTCATCCAAGTCGTTTTAAAGGAAACATCTTGACTATATTTGCACTCTAGTATGTGGAAATTATTGGTCATAGAATTTTAATAATATTTGGGGCAGATGTCATAGAAAAGTTTGAGGAGTTGGTTTCTACCATATACGTTAAAAATTAAGTTTTTAGTTCACCCTACTTATTTTCTACTATTCACCTCCCACCCCTTCAATGGAGGCATCTCAATCAGATGTCACTACAATACATACGTGTACTAATCTCAAGTGAATATCTCAATTTGATGTTATCAATCCCATTAATAATGAAGCGGAGGTGGTGGAGTTTGAAAAATATTAGAAAGAAATCTGAGGCCTTGGTTTCTAGTATATACACCGAATCCCAAATTTCTGTACTCTTATCACCTTGATTTAATTATTTTCCCCTAGTCACTCCTATTAACCCTAACCCTTCTACGGAATCATCCCAAAATATAATCTAGTTCCAGATGTCGTTATAATACATACGTCTACCAAATTACAAGTGAATATCTCAATTTTATTTTATCAACCCCTTTAATAATGTAGTAAGGGTAGTGGAAGGGTTGAAACATATTGTTAAAAAATTTGAGGTCTTGGCTTCTAGGACATACACCGAATTTCAAGTTGCAATACTCTTACCAGCTTGCTTTACTTATTTTTCCCTATTTACCTCTACTTACCCCCACTCCTTCAACGCAATCATGTCAAAATATAATCTAGTTTCAGATATAATTATAATATATAAATGTACCAAATTTCAAGTGAAAATTTAAATTTAATTTTATCAACTCTTAATAAGGGAGTGGGGGTGGTGGGGAGAAATAGAAAATACTAATAAAAAAACCTGAGACCTTCGCTTCTAGTACATACACCGAATTTCAAGTTTCTGTAGTCTTACCAGCTTGCTTTACTTATTTTCCCCTATTTACCCCTATTTAACCTCCAACCCTTCAACGGAATCATCTCAAAATATAATCTAGTTCCAGATGTCGTTATGATACATATATGCGTACTAAATTTCATGTGAATATCTCAATTTTATTTTATCAACCCCTTGAATAATGGAGTAGGGGTGGTGGGGGCTGAAATAAATTATCAAAAAATCTGGGGCCTTTGCCTCTTGTACATACACCGAATTTCAAGTTTCTGTAGTCATACCTGTTTGCTTTACTTATTTCCCCCTATTTACCCCTAAATAACCCCGAACCCTTCAAAGGAATCATCTCAAAGAATAATCTAGTTCCAGATGTCGTTATAATTCATACGTGTATCAAATTTCAAATGAATATCTCAATTTTATTTTATCAACCCTTGTAATAATGAAGTAGGGGTGGTGGGGGTTGAAAAATATTATAAATAATCTGAGACCTTGGCTTCTAGTATATACACCGAATTTAAAGTTTCTGTAGTTTTACCAGCTTGCTTTACTTATTTTCCCCTATTTACCCCTATTTAACCCCCAACCCTTCAACGGAATCATCTCAAATTATAATCTAGTTCCAGATGTCGTTGTAATACATACGTGTACCAAATTTCAAATGAATATCTCAATTTTATTTAATCAACCCTTTTCATATTGGAGTAGGGGTGGTGGGGGTTGAAAAATATTATAAAAAAATCTGACGCTTTGGCTTCTAGTACATACACCGAATTTCAAGTTTCTGTGGTCTTACCAGCTTGCTTTACTTATTTTCCCCTATTTACCCCTATTTAACCCCCAACTCTTCAACGAAATTGAAATTGAACGATGTTATAAAAAAATCTTAGGCCTTAACTTCTAGTACATACACCAAATTTCAAGTGTCTGTTCTCTTACAAGCTTGCTTTACTTATTTTTCCCTATTTTCCCCTATTTAACCCCCAACCCTTCACCGGATTTCCTCAAAAAACAATCCAGTTCCAGATCTCGTCATAATATATACGTGTACAAAATTTCAAGTCAATATCTCAAACCGTTCCGGAGAAAACGTGCGAACAAAAATAGTTACAGACAGACCGACAGACAGACAGAAATTTTTTTTTCGCTCAAATTTAAAATCTCGACGTTTCATGACATTCTAAACCTATTTCACGAATAAAAATTTTTGAAAATTTTTTTGCGATTACTATACTTCCAATCCACTACGTGGATGTGGAAGTAATAAACTTGTTTGAATTAAAATCTTGTATCTGATATTTGACCACAATTTATCACATATTTCTCAACAGTATGGAAATGTTAAGAAAGTTCGTAAACGATTATTAACTGCAGTGGCGTGCACACATCAAGATTTTTCATTTTTCTTCTTTTCTCAATCATTTGAGATCTATCGTCACATGTGCTAGACTTTGTTGGACCAACATAGAGGGTGTTTCTTAATGCGTATTAATATTTCAGGGCGCGATTCCTTAGATTATTTTATGATGAAAAGTTCATATGAACATATTTCCGCAACGGCTTAAATTTTTTGCTGCAGGGTGCTGAATTTTTTATTTTTTTCAATTTTGGTATGTGTTAATATGATACAGAACCACATGTTTTAATTAGGAAAATTATTTTATCGCTCCACCAGTGGCGTCCCTGCGAGCATATCCTCTGAATTTTCCTGATTAGCCTGATCAATTCTACATGAAAACGGTCTCTTGCGTTTTTCTCGTCAGACACAGTTCTTGATTAAATTCATATTGAAACTAATTACACAGGTACACACAAAAGAAAATTGTCGATTACACGGACCAGACCAATCATCTCCAGTGTATTTTACCTTACTGAATGCGAATCCGATGTCAGTTTTGCCCCACCACGTCACAATTTTCCTCTGTCCTCAGAAAATCGTTAGAAAAATGAAATTTTCCCTTTTTGCAAAAACCAACTCTAATTTTTTATGACATCTACCTCAAGTATTATTAAAATTCTATGACCAATTATTTGATGTTTTCTTTTAGAGAGACTTGAATGGAAAATCTGGATGTGAAAGTAGTGATCCCTTGGGCAGCGGTTTTTTTTATATCGTAGCGTTATGGAACATTATAGGTTTCTATGTGTTATTGTAGGGGTCATTGAAATGAAACTGAACTATACCAAACTTTTCTACGACAGTGACTGTATTAATTTTATCATTAAACAGGGAATCCATAGAAAACTAATATCTCTAAACAAACATTATTTAATATGTATATTTTATTCGCAACATTGATAAATTATTCATTCATCTTGGAGGTGGCTTTGGTAATTTGCAAGGTAATTTCATAACATTCATAAATATGATTTACTCGCATTGACCAATTTGGAGAAAGCAGGTTTGATGATTATTGCTATAAATTTAAAAGTAGAATTGTTTTAAGTTAAATAATGGTTTACGAATTATCGAATTTTGCGCATATTTCATCAGTCTGTATACATTGCTATTACACAAGAAACACAAAATATTCTTGTTTTTCATTATTAATGCTAATTTACAGTACGGTTGCAAAACGTTTCCAGTTACTTACTATTTTATCATTGTTACCGATTTTTAACCTAAGTTATAATTGCCGGCGAATTGTGGATCCGCAGGTTCTTTCAAACTAATATACAAGTGTGTCAACAATACTTACTACAATGTTCTTTAACCATTAACCCTAATAGTCCAAGAGCCAGCCCCCAAAAAATTATCTGAATTTACTGAGCATGGTTTTTTGCCAGTTGATTACAGTAGTTGTGTACACAAACATACTACGGTCAGTTAAGCGAAATCGAGAACTGGTACGTCGGGTATGCTAGCAAAGGTGTCATGATTACGGAGGTAATAAAATGAATTTACTAAGACTGAAAATCGTTATACGAATTATATGTTGTATATAAATAACAGTTATGTAAGTCAGTCAGTTGAATGTGGAGACGGAGCTGGTCAGTCAGCCCCAATGTAGGTACAGGGTTATTTACTATATATTGACCCCTCTTTACTTATGTTATTATTGAAAATTAAAAAAAAAGTTTCCTATAAAAGTTGTTACCTTTATTTTATTGAAACGTGATAAAAAGAAACAATTTCATGTATAGGTCACGTTTTTTTTAAATGAAATTGTTGTTTGATGTTGATATTCTTGTACTGTAGTTTTCGATCTCGGATGGATATCAGTCTAGACCTAGACCGGCCTCGTAAGGTGTGTTTTCGTCGACCCCCTCGGCAAATTCGGTGGTGTTGGCGAGGTTAGCAGACCTTCCCTGGACGTGGCTCTTGTCCCTGCCAGCTGGGTCTTTTCTTCTGTTGCTCTTCTGCCTTGCTTTTCTTTCTTCGCTGGCATGTCGGCTCCCGGGAACGTCTTTCATCTGTCGTGAGAGTAATTGGCTGTTGCCGAGACCTTTCGGAGTTTGTAAGGAGGTTTGGGGTGTTTGACTAATCGGAAGCCCAGGGTGCCAATTGGCGTCATATACTTCGAGTTCGTCGGAAAGGAAGGTTGGGCTGTGTACCTCAAGGATTGTGTTCGGTGAAAGACGCGTTCTTAGCGTCTGAGGCCGGCACGGACTATGGGTAAGGATACCAAGCTGGTTGTTTGGTACCCCTGGGATCGGATAATTGGGTGTTTTGGTCATTGTCTCCTTGCGGCGTAGCTTGAAGATCGAGCTGAAACAGATAAAGGGTTAGCTATACTTACCCATTATCCAGGATCTGGAGCTTCATCCTCTTGTGCCTCTGAGCGTCGTTGGGGTCATAGTTAGTCGCCTGCCTGACCAGCGGATTCCCATGCTCTGCAGCACGGGCGTATAGGTTCTTCGCTCTGTCCCTGATGACTTCAGTTACTGGGGTGTAGTCCATGTCTCTGAAGATGTCGGCGTTTCTGACAAACCATGGTGCATCCACGGCACACCTAAATGCGACGTTTTCCACGGCTTGTACCCTCTTCAGGTAGGTGGCTGATTGGTATCCCCAGGCAACGGAGGCGTAGGTCAGAACAGATGCAATGAGGGTCCCGATAAGCGTGAACTTGTACCTCAGGTTGAGTTGGCTCTGCCTCCCTATCATAGGGTACAGTAGAGTCCTCCTCGTCCTTGCTTTCTGTATTATTGCTTCCGTGTTCTGTCTCCACGTTAGGCTTCAATCCATGATAACGCCAAGGTACTTGACGGTATCATGCCATTGGATGTTCTCACCGTTCATGGAGACGTGTCTTGAGGGAGTTTGCTTCCGAACTCCTTTGAAGAGGATGGCTTTGCTCTTCTGCGCGTTGACTTTGACTTTCCACTTGTCGCACCACTCTTCCAGAGGGGATGCCGCCAAAGAAGTCCTCGTGATTCTTGGCATGTCGGAGGTGTCGATGAAGGACAGGTGGGGAGAGAGTACTGATCACAACAAACTCTAATTCCCAAGATGTTGAATGGAAACTGATCGAACTTTTCTTTATATTTAGTACGTTTGTGGGCATTATATCATACAAAATGCTAAGTTTTGGCTGTTATTAATTGTGGAAGTGTGGCAATAAGAAATGACGCCAGTGTATTAAATTACGTCGAGTTTTCAACTAGGAAAATTTGAGGTTGGAACACGCCAACTTCGTAAGCTTTGACTTTTTAAATATCTTGAACTTATTCTTTTAATTATGTACTCCTTTCAAAAATCATATAATTACAATATATGTGTTTGTGTAATATTCGGAAATACATCGGCATTTGTACTAAAGTCTTTTTTTTAACATATAGAGATTTAAACTGATAGCACCAACTTTTTTCCATAAAACTATACTGTACATCATACTACAAATTCGTAAAATATAGACTCGTCTTCATCTTTACAAACAAAATTCTGGACTAGGGACCTTAGTCTAGTAACATAGAAAATTAGTTAATTAATAATGTACGTGGAAGAGAAATCAATTTTGATAATTTTGGTGACTTCCTTCTATCACGTGACCTTCACTCATTCTCGATGGCACTGTATTAGGTTGAGTTTCACCACCTCTGACCGTCCAAATTTTCAATTGCCAAGGAGCTACTGTATCATGGAGGTTTGACTGACTTCGGACCAGTTGTTGGTTTTGCTATATAATTTATGTATTAATAATAAACCCTTGTTTTTATCTTAGAACTGATGTCTATGACAAAAGTCAAATTAGGTTGAATCAAAATAATTAGCTTGTTGATATATATTTACCGTTTCCAAACATTTGTATTTCAGGTAAGCGAAGTATGAGGGTGAAGAAAATTGAGACACGGTGTATGAGCTGTATGTGCAGTTAATGTTTATGAAATACTGTATTTTGTTAGAAACGTATTTATACTTTTTATGGTAATTGAGAATATAAGAATTTGATCTTCCGATGAACACTGTACAGCTCCAATAAAATCTGGGTGTCGGTTACTGCGACAAGTTACTTGATATATAATTGTACTTTGTTTTATGTCCTTGTGACATTATGCACATGGTATTCGTTCATTCCACGAACATTCAGTTTTAATGTCTTATATCATCCTGCCTGACACATGTCAAATCAACTCTTTGTATATCACAACGGTATTCTTTTAATGCTCCTTCGCCTTATTTCGGAATTTAATGTATTCTTATTTTTTTAAATTAAATCTTGATTGTTATCTAAGATGGCCATTTAAAACGGCCAAGGCCGCTTTCGGTAACATCGTGTAATTTATTTCTATTTGTTAGGTGCCCTCACTTTTGCAATATATTCGTCATTATCCTATTAAAATTACAAGCGAAAACCGTTAACGGTATAATTTTTTTTATGGTTGACTTTAATTTAATACTTAATATTTTGTACTAGAGGTATTTAATAATCCAGTTATGTTAAGCAAAATCTGTGGACAGTGACAAGCAAATTTTGGTCCGACTGCGACAAGTCGGTATTGAATAAACTGATTTTATATTAAAATTAATTGTTGTGCTAATAATTCTACATATTCTATTTACTATCCCTTAATAACAATTATGATGTATATTTTAGAGATTTGCTCATTAATGTTAGACCCATTATATGTTAGACCGGAAGTCAAATAGAGGAAATAAATTATAGTTTTGCCTTTTGGGGATTATACGCACCAGGGAGGGGGTCGAGTTTTAAGAAACGAAAAAGTTATTAATGCACAAGGGTATCTCTTCGCGAAAGCACCCCAAAATGCAATAAACCCCCGACTTGCGGCGGTTTTCTGCATTTTCTCGTGGAATGGTTGATCCTACCGAAAATTGTATACTTACTATCATATTCTATGTCAAATCTACAAATATGCATATTGCTAGTGGTTTTCTAGCAATGAGCTGTCACACTAGGGGTTTAGCCCCGATCGTCACCCGCTTCGCATGTTCTCAACGTGTAGCCTACAATCATAGGGTGTACACTGCTGAAACTGTACAGCAAAGTTTTCTTTTCATCTGCTTTTGCACACCAAACTTTATAGCATTTGTGCGGCATGAGTTCATTTTCGCCCCACCTTTAAGGTAGAACTGTTGGCATGTCTCTTTAAATGGTTTCTCCGATACGTCTAATTCACTGAAGATGTTGGTGCGATTATTCAATATCAACGTCCGCAGTATCTATATCAAAATCCATGCAACTCAATCTATGGCAATTTCTGCACATGGTCGTGCAACGCAACCCCGCTTTTACACAGCCACATCGCTTACCACAGCCTTCTTTACTGATGCAGGTTAGGTTAGGTTAGGTCAATGATAATTTAAAATCTGAGGCTGGTGCCTCTGTAATGTCAACATGTAACAGGGTATTGCTAATTTTCTTCAAGTTTTGGGTAATTACCCAATGATTGACAACATTGATTTCAAAAGATAAGAATGTGATGCTAGCCCTTCCCATCAATGTAGATTGTAGGTAGAAAAGAAGCAACTGTCTATCTAATAACCTGACCACAGTATATTGGAAACTACGAAGGGCTTAGCCCCTAGTTTGATTGCTCATTGAAAAGGATCTTATTTGTAGTAAATTTTATATGAATACAAAATTTTCTCGGGAGAGAACTATTACTTGAAAGTGAAGCTACCACTTGCGTCTAGAACTTCTGAACGGCAAAACATATGGATTTATTTTCCTTATTTTCCTACACCCTAGATTTGCGGTGGTTTATTTTTATTAACAGAAATAGCAGTTTTAGCACATACATTTTTGTCTAGGTGTTGGTAAATATATTCATTTCAAATCACTTTGCTCTAATATTACTGCCGATTATCACAGATGTACAAACATTAGAAATGAATACATGGTTTTATATTTTTGATTGATTATCAGACCTCGGATTTAGTGGTCAGATATGACGTAAAACCAGGGTTGGCTTTAGATGATGATGCGTCAGCGCATAAAGAGTTGCATGCATGTATGAAACGATATCTTACCTTGAAATCTTTTGTAGCGAATTTTGTAGTATCCAAAGGTAATAACGCCACTTTAGTATAAGCACTCAGTCGAAGATAACTGTAAGTATAGGGGGCTGTACTTCATATTAAACTAACACACACACAAGTATTTTTATAAGAATAAAAGTATATCACTAATATCTGCTCTAAATGTTTTGGAGTTAAACTTCGGAGCCTTGCGGTAAAAATCCATTTGTATTGTGAGAAGGACCGCTTGACGTCAACAGATGTAACTGGGGCATACTTAAAATATCGAAACTTTCGCGCAGTCACCACTTTCATGCCGAGTGTGGCAAAATCTACTTCTTTGCCTTGCAAAAGGTCTGTTACACCTGTCATCGTAACAAATCCGGGATTTTTTGTTAACACAGTTGTGAATTCTTTATGTACTGTCTCCCTGTAATTGAACAATATATTGTCGAAGACGTTTATTGCATCAACTGTAGTAAAGGCTGATGTTGAAGGTCCGGTATGGCTAGAGGAATTCTCCAGATTTTCTTGAAAAGTTGGATCCAGAAATGCCTGGTGCGTCTGTGAAATGTCAACTGCGTCATTTGGATTTGTCTGTTGTATTACGTATTTCACATTTTCAAAATGACAGTATATAATGTGTCAAAGACTAAACGCATTACTATGGTAAAATTAATAAAATTCAATTAATACGTTGCATCCCTTTCTGTGTTTGTAGTTTGGAAATGTTTTAGTAGTTGTTTATAATATAACAATATTATACCTACTTATCTGTAAAAGACAGCCCTGGACTCCGGCCGCTTCATCCGAGGTATGCTGATTATAAATAAGCTTTATAAATAAATTCGTTTTGTTGCTTTTGTTTTTTGTGGTATAATCATACCAGACGCAGACCAAAGAATGCAAATATTGGAAATTAATATTGCAGTAGATACATTTAATTTTTTGATTCTTCGTAGAATATTTTTCTGTTGTTTTCGAAAACCTATTAAAAATGTTTTCTATTTCCCTCCCCATAATGAACAAACCCTTTGTAAGAATTTCGCATGCTGAAGGTAATAATTAACCCAGACAGGTAACTCTACACTAGAAATCGCGTTGTCGCACACAAAGTAATTGACACATAGAATCCGTTTCACATGGAACCAGTGTTGTAATTACTACTATTTTAGAAATTATACGTTTCTTAGCTGTAATTATTATTTAATAAAGTGCTTTCTCAGGGTGGGGAACGCCTTTTCAGAAATTCGCTAAATTATGAGCTTTCAAGTCACTTGCCTACAAAATTTCTTGTTAAGTCGACTGTAGTGAAATGAAAACTAAATAACCTTTTTACACGTTTTTATTTGACTCGCTTTCTTTGTTTGTTCGTTTAAATGTTGAATCAAAAGTCTTGTAATCTCTTCTGAACTACTCTCATGCGCACTCAAATATTACATCAATATTGTTCATATTGTTGCGAACTTTCACCCCTGGGGAACACTCTGTAAAAATCCGTAGGTTCTAAATAATTTTAACAAGGGATAACCAGTAAATAAACTATACTTGTACTAAAATAACCATCAACAATATTTACTACTTTGTATTTCTGTCACCTCGAATTTCTAACCCCTCACTTATTACTCTTCAACTTCTCTATTCTGAACTTCCAACTTCCCGCCATGGATTTCGCCTTATACAGATTCGGAAAATGCAGTTTAGGGTATAGGAATAATTGACGACGCCCCGCTAGTTCCATAAATCGTAAAAGCAAAGACACACAATGAATTGAATTTAGTACGGCATGAACTAAGGATGGGTGCGGACGTAGGTAATAAGTTCTAATACGAAACGAGACAATATCTCTTCGTCAAAAGCGAAGAAGTTATTTGTCACATTTTTGACATAATTTCTTCTATTGAAAGCATTTCTGCAGTTTCTTTTTTAGCCGTAAATGCTATGGGAATAAAATAATAATTCTTATTAAAACGGAAATGAAAATCGAACATTAAAATAAAATTAAATAACTCGGAAACTAAAATCAACTAATAATTATCAAAAAATAAGTTATTCTTATTAAATTACAAAAATAGAACATTAAAATAAAATTATGTAACTCTCAGAAACTAAAATCAACTAATAATTATCAAACAATAAATTAATGAAGTAAGAATTCAAACAAACCACCTTCTTGTGCCAAACAATAACCAAACCGATTATACAGTGAACCGCTCATATCATTGAGTTGATTTGGAGTAATGCTTGCACAAAGTTGGATAAGTTTTTCCCGTAATTCAACTAAATTATTGGCTCGTTCAAAAGCATGTTTGTACGCGGTTTCCTTTAAAAAGTCCAACAGAAAGACATCATGGGGTGCTAGATCAGGTGACCTGGGGGGCCATTTTTATCATTCCCCTCGTAGGTATTAAACGATTGGGAAATGTTCTTTCCAGAAAATTAATAACAGGTATTGTGACTTGGGCAGCCGTCTTCTTGAAACCAAATGTCGTCAAAGTTGACAGGAAGATTTTGAACTGCAGGAATTATTTGGTTTTGTAAAAGCTCTAAATATTTATTGCTATTTAAATTGCCATCGATTAGTAGTGGGCCTATAATATGATTGTCTAAAATTCCCGTCCAAACGTTCAACTTTTGAGGATACTGAGTTCGCACTCAAATATTTATTTTTCCGAGACCAATATCGTACTACGGATGGATTGTGTTTCTTATGTAATGAAACGGATGATTCATCTGTAAACAATATATTCTTTAAGAAGTTTTCATTCTCATTCACTTTATTTATCATGATTTCACAAAATTCCATCCGTTTGAAATTGTCCTCGGGAAATATTTCTTGCGTTGTTTGAACTTTAAAACAACTTTCTTTTCAAAATATTTCTTACACTTCTTTCCTTCATGTCAACTTCATCAGCAATTTGCCTGCTAGAACAAGGTTCACTAGTTTCAACAACTGCACAGACATTAGTTTCGCAAATTTCACGTTCTTCGCTCATTTGTTGATAACGGGGTTCGGGTTGACAGCATTTTTTACAATAATTCACGACACACCAGAAATTCTCAAATTTTTTAATAATGTATGAAATTATGCTAGCTGGGGGGATTGATCTGTCTTGATATGCCACAATAAATAAATTTATTAATAGCCGAGGTGAATCTGAGGCCTTTCAAAAAACACCGAACACCTAAAAGGGCTTTCGCATCGTGTATAATGTATTAAATTTTTTCTACTACCGAAAGATATGGGATTCAATAATTTAAAACTAATTATTTCCTGATATTTGACGTTTTTAATAAATTTTATAGTATAGGAGGCTGTGACAATTGTTTACATGCCAACGAGACAATTACTATCTGTCACCGAGGTTTATATAAGACATTTTGATTTCTGATGGTTTCAAATTAAAATAAACAAATATGTTTGGTGGCGATGAAAATGGGATACAAGAAACCGCCAGTATTGCTTGTGCCTCGCTGTACCCCAAGAAATCCAAAGCAAGATATATACAAACTTATGAAGCGTGGTGGTTTGTGTTTTTTTTTTACTTTTCTGTCCTGATCGCAAAAAGTTGTACTTTCGTAGCTAGCAACGCCTTAGCACCAAGTAACTCGAATGTTTACTTTCGTTATCGCGCGTGTCGCTGATGTTGCATGGTTCGTTTATATAGACGGTAGTAGTAATAGAAAATATTATCACTCGGCGTGCGTTGCTCCAACTATGTTAGCATAATCTGGAGGTGAATAAACTAAACTAAAACTAAAAATGTTCCCATATTTTTACTAAAATATTGTCACGCTTGATCGAAGTCAACGAATTTTGCCACTCGTACGTAAACTGTCTCGTTTCGTCGAACTGTGACTTAATAACACAATCATACAAAAAAAAATCAAATTTATGAGATTTCACATATATACTCCCATGTATTTTTGACCGCTGAACACGATCCCGATGACAGTTTCAACCAATGAAATCATGACTTCTTATTTATCCTGATTTATTCTTTTCTGTGGCACCGAACTCTTTTGTCTTCAAATCATCTGTGTAATGGTTTTATTTTTCGTTTTATTGCTTTCATTTTCACATCCCTTTTCAATGTTCAACAGTAGTCTGCCATCATATTAACATCCCCATCACCTTGGTATCTACGTTTCGTTTCCTTTATGTCTTGGTGAAAACGTTTACCATGTTTCTTCACTATTATCACTTAAATTTTCTAGAAACTGGTCTGTATGAGAATACAGAAAATGTAGTTTCAAATTTATTAGACAACCTAATTTTCCGAATTTTTCTACCATGTTCGATACTATTTCATTGTAGTCTTCGCTCTTATTGTTTCCCAAAAATATATCAACAACCTCTGCCAAGCTCCCTTTTCCGTATCTGACATTGTAGTGATGAATTTCCTATCTCTTAACATTTTCCTTATTTGTAACCATCAAAAATGCCTTTCTTCAACTTTTTTTCGAAATTAATCACCATAGTGTCAGATATTTTAAACTCTATTCGGGCCTGTTGTAACCTGTTTGATAAAACATCCTGACCTGATGAAGCGATACTCACATTGGGATCATGTTCAGCAGTCAAAAATGCATTGAATGCATGGTCTACTTATTTAAAATCTTTAGTTTTTATTTTAAACCCTAACCAGGCCAGTTTTAATCTGTTCTTTGTGGTTAACAAAAATTCTCAGATTTCACAATCCTTGCAACCATCGGGACATTGGAAATGATACACCATACATAAAACATAAACTTATTCCGGACCTGGCTTCGCCTCTTTCGGAAGCAGCTA
Source organism: Stenurella melanura (assembly GCA_963583905.1). Classification (NCBI taxonomy): domain Eukaryota; kingdom Metazoa; phylum Arthropoda; class Insecta; order Coleoptera; family Cerambycidae; genus Stenurella; species Stenurella melanura. The sequence goes on from OY757309.1 coordinate 72,361,638, forward strand.
CGACCCGTCCCAATAAACATGATTTTAGGTACTTGTTATAAAAATAACTTTTGGCTATTTGTCAGACTTTGTGAATCTATGGCGACTACGATTAGCGCTGACCACAACCGGATTTTAACTTCTTATATGTTCTCCGCGCATACTCATACTGTGAACACTTGCTCAGTATTACGTCATCTGATCTCGACTCTTTCATGTCGGCGGGCTTGGACCAAACTCGTAACTTTAGCCCCATATACGAACATTAACATTTCCAATGTTGAAAAGGAAAACGTTATTTGTGAATTTGTGAAAAAATTCGGCGAGCCCAGGAGTTGACAAATAGCGCTACAGCACGAAAGAAATAGTTGAACAGACAAGACGGTAGGAGAGAGCAAATTTTGTAGCATCGAGCCGGTATTGTTGGACCGAGAGTTAACGACGCGTTACGAACATAGTGATTTTAATGATTTCAAGTTAATTTTGTGTTATACCGTGGACGCGATGCTAATACTGCCTGCGGTGCTAATAATTATTAACAATTAGATATCAGAATAAAAACCTACTAACCTAACCTAAAGAAATCATAGAAAGGAATTCGTGAAAACATATATTAATCGTCACAAAATTAAAGAAAAACATTTCAGCAGGCATGGGAGCTTGAATCCGGGACCTTTCGCACCGTAAGCGAGAACATTACCTATGCGCTAACCGTACGGCTGATGATGAACATTAGGGCAAGGAATAAATAGTGAGATAAATGATATCACGCTTCTTTATTTGTCCGCCGCAGCAGCACTAATGCGTCCCGGCTCGATGCTGCAAGATTTGCTCTCCCCGTACCGCCTTTTGTTGAATAGGCTGTACAATATCGATCGGCGCTGACCAACTACACCGCATCGACACACAGACTCTCGCTCAGTATTACGTTATCTGACCTTGATACTTTCATATCGACGGTCTTGGAAAAAACTCGTAACTTTTGTCCTATACGCTATATGCGAACTTTAACATTTCCAGTGTTAAAAGTCCTGACCTAATTTTGCAAAACTGACCTATTTTTCGTGTGTGCTTGTGTAATCAATTTGAAACAGTCTCTTATCGCTATTCATACCGTTTTTACATTTTGCAAATTCTAAACTTTCAAATGCATCCAGCTGTCTGTTATCTGTTACATTTCTAATTAACATTAAGTTAATTGATATCTATTCTATGATTGTTGGGTAATATTAGGCTTTTCAAATTTTACCTTTTTGAAATGGGTATTATAATTGGACGTTTCGTCCAACACACTTCAAATTACAATCGTTACGGCTATTTTCTTAGAACCGGGATGAAACTATCATTCAGTTTTATCTCTCGACTTACCTAAAAGCTTTTGATCCTGCTTGCACCACTGGTAAACCGAGGTTCGTGTGGAACTGATACAAACTTTGCATTCCGTTTCGAATTGAAAGGTCGGGCAGTGCCGGATAGTCTCCTTTAATCTGCATTTCCGAACTAATTTATCAACAAAACATGCAGGATATCTATTGCTTTTAGTTATATCACTAATTAAAGCATTCTCTTCACTCATTCGTTTTATGCTGGGAACAACGGTGTAGTTCGTTAGGGAAACTCAAATTTGTACATTTTTTTATATATGGTAAAAATTGATTATTTATTTGCAGAAAGAAATCTGGAGTAATTCTGGAAATATGTTCTGAGATGTTTTTCACTTATAAATAAATCGGTATTAATTGAATTATTGACCTTGACAGCTTCATTAAATACAGAGCTGTAATACATTTGAGTGTTGTCAGCGTATCCTTAAAGTTTTAGTTTAGTTTCTTAAACATATCAACTGTGTATATTCAAAATAATAAGGGCCGAAGAACTGACCCTTGTGGGATTCTCGATGAAGAATTTTATTACATATTTGACAAAAATCAAACTTGACTATAATTGAATTACCATGAGAATATATGTTCTTAATTATTGAGGTAACTGGTTATACAATGTTTGTTTTATACCTAATTTTTTATGTTATGAGACAGTCAGTCAATCTAATTCACAGGATACTGAAAAAACAAGCATATATTAATGGAAATAAAAATGCTAAACGAATTGAGGAGAGTTCTAGGAGCTTAACGATAGCGTACCTATTTATATAAGTATTCATAATTTAAATATTATTCGGCATTCATAGGCAAAGTTGAGTTTATTATTTATTAAAACTAGGAAGACCAGCACAAATAACTAGATAATGATATTAATGAAATCACTATTTTGTGGGGAATTCAACGAGAAAATTAATTGCATAATGATGCAAAGAAACCAACGATTTAAATAATTACTTAATTACTGTGAAGTTTTTAATTCTCCGAGTGCAATGAATGAAAATAAGATTTCTAAACATTGTATTCCGCGTACCTTTTTCACGCTGACCACAACCCACTAAATCAAATCCTTGAAATCGGAAGTAACAGCGGAATTAAATATTTAAAAAATAATTTCATAATCATGATAAATTGAGGAATATGAGTTAATGAAAACACATTACTAAGAATAAGAAAGAGGCCGACATTTGTTTCGTATTCAGTACCTCCATAACCTATAGAAAAATGTCTGCTTAGTACTTTAATTTGCTGAAATAATTATTAAATGGCATTTTCATAAGTTGAAAGGAATTTTGACAGTTGTCAAAAGTGAAAACTTTATTTTGATGTCAATTATGAAACTAGAAAGTCATTGAGCAGGATAATTTAAATTAAAAATAGCATTATGATAACAGTTGTACTGTACATAATGGGTATATTTTCATTCTTATAATTCTATAAGAAGGATATATGTTTTAAATTTGCCTGTGATAAGTATTTTGTAAAAGTTAAAGTAATTACTAGTTTTTCTGGTAATATATTTATTTATTTGATTCTAAACTAGAAAGTTTTATCATACCTACTTTATATCTCTTCTTCTATGAAAATTTACTTTATTTTTAAAATTACGGAAACACACTTGTAAATTATTAAATTTGTCAGGGATTTTGGCTGATCGATTATTTGTAAAATACAAATTTAAAACTAAAATTGTGCTAATATTTATATATTTGTGACCTGTTTTTAATTGAAAGAAACGACATTTTTTTAAGTAGTAATTCAATTTTAGATCAAAAGTATGAAAAGTTATAATTAAAAATAAAAAGTCCCTCTCGACAGATTGTCAGAAAATTTCAGAAGGAACATTTAAAAAAAGTTTCTGATAACTTTAACTTGAAGACCTGTAGACTGATTTGGGAGGCACAGAGGAGGATTGCCTCACTGTGTGTCGGTGATTGGCCTTAGTGGCGGAAATAGGCCTTCGTTAAATAAGTGAATAAAAAAATATATCTTAAGACACTTATGACCTTTCTTAAGGTTTGTTCTAGCACGCGGTTTGTTCGTCCGTTAAACGGTCAAAAGCAGTCGCTCTTATCTATCCCTGTGACATATTCATGCCATGACTGGGTGGCTCCATTTGACCGTTCAAGGGACGATCAAACTGTGTGTTGGAACAAACCTTTAAAATACCTGTGTATGTGTAGGTTATTCACATTTATTTGCTTTATTTCTTTACTATCAAAATCTACATGGTAATTCTTGTTTATTGTCATACTAGACAAAGGCAAATCGTATTTTAAAACCTGTCAATTAATCTACTAGGCACAGTTAACTTTTGATTTGCTTTCTTCCTCCGCCATAACTGTAACTATTTTTTATTGCTAGCTTTATAATCCTTTTGTTTTGTAGCAGTCTGAAATTATTATACTTAATCTAGAGATTTCGAGGTACATATATTTTGAAACGGTATTTCTTATACTGCAAATATTTAAAATAATATTAAGAATTTTTTATTGGGAATAGTATTCTGGCATTTGACATTTGCAATTTTACATTGTTTTGTAGTAATGCGGTCAAATATTGCCATGACATGAATAATAATTTGTTATTGTTATGATGTACCAGGGGACTCTTGTATGTAGGAAGGTTGATTTCTGGGCAAAAATAATATCTGCAACAAAATGTATAAGAATAGAGCTAAAATAACCTTCAGAAATATAATTTGTATTAGGATACTTATGATTAAAATTATTCCAGAATATAGTTCCAGTTCTCCGCATAAGTGTGGCGAAATTGCCTAATTACCAATTTTTACACAGTCTTTTCCCTTACGTATTCGCCAAGTTCTTGAATAAAAAAAACTTTCTACTTTTACTTATACTTGACAGCTTGATGGTGTTAACATAAAACCACAGCCGGGTCATATTTTACAGCTTGTAAAAACGTTTGTATAGAATTGCTTAAGCTAGTTCAGAGTAATGGATGAACCTACATAACAAACATACAACTGGATTGAGTCATTTAGGGACAGTTTTCAGTTAGTTTTCAATGCATTTCAAAATTCTTGAATACAACTGTAACGTTGGGTTTAAACTGAAATTCTGTTGAGCGAGTTTTAAGTTTTAATTGTGAACGTAACCAAGAAAACTTATATTAACCTGACAAAAGTGTATTTAGAACACCACAATTGAGTGAAGAGGCTAGAAATTATATTTTGTTGGCGGAATATGGAAGACAGAATAACATCATCACAACGAAGGCACCTTCATATCTCTATATAAGATAACTTTTCGCAGTGATGTTCATAATCTCAATGTCAGATCCAAAGTTTAGGTAAAACTTCACCACCTTTGCATAGAAATTCATTCTATGAGAGAGAACTTCCCCTTGAGATTTCCAAATGTTTTACATAACTTCTCATCTTATGTAACATATTATTGGAAATAAACGCATTTATTATTATTGTTATTATTATTTTCATGAATCCCATATTCACGGTTTTATGTTTACCAAGAATCAAGTGTTTTTATTTGTGTTTGTGTTATGAAGTGAATGACAAAGAATTTTTATTGTTGAAATTCTATTAATATTGATGACACTGTTTGCATTTACAAATAATGAATGAATCATTATTTCATTAAAGCGCTTCTTAGTGACTGTGTTATTGTTATTTATGTTTACCTTAACATAATTTTTTTATATTTGTAGTTTGCTGATTTGCATAATAATTTGTGTGACACATAATTTCGGATAAATAAGAAACTGTTTATGATACGATTTATGAACATCATTCGAATCAGTTTATTTATATTTAGTCTAAACATGTAATCTGCACCTTCCGTTTGCGTGTTTTTATCAGATCAGTTCAGGATACACTACCGATTCTGAAAATCCATGTTACCACACTGTAACCTGACCTTATATTTGTTAAAATAATTTTGTTTATAACAACAGGAAATATTAACTTTTTTCAATGAAACAATTTTTTAAATATTTTTTGACCGATTTTCTATAAGAAATGTTCGATAACTTTTTCTCGTAAAGTTGATATTTTCAATGTTATTAATTTTTAAAAATTGAAGAATCCCTAATTTCTCGTTTTTTGACGCTCTAAAGGTATCATAAAAAATGTTATTTTTACTATAAATATTTTTTTATAATATTAGACCTTGCATATGAACTTCAAGAAATAGGATTGTTTTATTTTATACCTCATAGTGGCCACTTTTCTTCGATTTTTTTTTAAAGATTCATGCTGAAGAAAAGTTGTCATATGAATTTTAGCGTGTAGGTAAATGATTCTTGAAGCATATTAAGTCAAAACATACAGGTTGTTCCATTTGCAAAAATTGAGTGACAGTTTAAAAATATAATAATTTGAATCATCGGGTAAATTACCTTGGAACTGGGTTCCACTTGGTACCCCTGTATGTTTTCATTTAAAATGTTTCAGCAATCAATTGCAGACACACTGAAATCCATATGCTAACTTATTTCTTCAACATGAATTAATTAAAATCCGTCGAAGAAAAGGGGTAGCTATGTGGTATAAAATTAAAAATCGCCAAAGTTCGTATGCAAGGTCCTAAGATTATAAACTATTATGTATTGTAAAAAAAAACATTTTTTATTATACTTTTAGAGTATCAAAACCTAGAAATTCTCTATATTTCAATTTTTAAAAATCAATAACTATAACTAATTAATAGCAAATATACATAATTTGAAAATATCAACTTAACGAAAAAGTTATCGAATATTTCTTGTTTGAAATCGATAAAAAAATATGTTTTTAAATTGTTTCATTGAAAAAATGGAATAATTCATTTTCTTATTGTAACATTTTTAATACCTAAATATTAAAAAAGTGTTTCACCTGTGCGAACGGCAACTAGTTTTTTGTTGGAGAGCATAGGGGCGTGGGTTAGGAGTGTGGACACTCAAAGGGCGCTACTGGGCTGTCAAAAATGTGATTGTATAATTTTGCCAGCCAAGAAACAAGATTAAATTTCCAGCTATCGAGTATGGAATACTCAAAATTTACCGATAATGTCAAAATTTACACTTTACTATCAAATCTCGAAGCCTAGGCAAATATCAAGTGCACTAGTGCAAATAACAAGAACATGTAGACATTAAACATTTTAAACATTTATTACGACACAAGTGAGATGTACAACAAAAACATATGGAAATGAAATATCTAGTCACTAGTTGAACATAATCAATACGCAATAAAGAAATACTGTATATTTGATATAATAAAACTTTACTGAAAATTCAACTTTACCCTCTAACTGAGATTCTCTTGCAACTATGACTTATCTGATACACAACCATGAGTTCTAACTTACAACAGCGAATTAAAGATTTACTATGGATTAAATTTCCAGCTCATCACTAAAGTATTAACATAGTAGAAGGTAAATTAGCATCACATGGTACCATACGTTGCCTTCGCAGTAAGAATCTTAAGTATTTCATCATTCTATATATAAACGTAGAGTTCAATCTATAGTTGCAAGATTGTGGTATAATTTACTTGAATATATGACCAAAAAAATCACCGAATAAATCTATAGTAATTTCCTTTAAAAATATGTAACCAAAATGGAACTAAAAAACCTGTTTAGAGCCTTGGCATTTCCTGTGACTACTGCAGCGTGACCTGTCACCACTTCCTGCACATTCCGCACGTTGACTACAACCGTAAATGCATACCAGATAGCAGACTCCCTGTATTCAGGGCCGTCGAGAGTAAATCAAGGCCCGGGGGGTTGTAACATACGACTCCCACCAATCTTCATTATAAATTTCGAAGAGCGGGCATTCATAATAATAAACTATTTATCTATATACAAATTTCGAAAAGCGAGGGGGGGCAACAGTCCTTAGCATTGAATATTTATCTCGGTTAACATTTTTAAAAGCGAGGGGTACAATACAAGTCATTCGGAACTCATTATTATTTGCATCACACTAATCATTTACAAGTATACTTCTCCCGCTTTACCTACCGGGGGGAAACACTTGTGCGCCTTTATCACTTGCTCTAATAGCATATTAAGGATAGGTTTCATTCAACGTTACATTTATTGTTTCAGTTACTTCGTCCCAATTGTTATTTAAAAAAAAATTAAGTCAAATGTGGGTTTGAGGAGAGATTTAACAATAGAAAACATTTTTTTTTTTTTAATTAAATGCCTTGAAAAAAGTAGGGAGTGAACAGGGCTTACTATGTCCGGGCGGTGGAAGCGGTCAGTGACCAGATAAACAATTCAAATTAACACTTCACATCGATGCTTTGTTGAGACTTTTTACTTGTATTATGACGTTCTCAAATGTCGCTAAAAATCCAAAAATATGCCTGCCAGCATTTTCTGTCGTCAGGTTCCTAGGCCCAACTTTCGAAAATCCCAGGATAACGGTTCTAGGACCGAACTTGACGACAGAAACTGCTGGCAGGGGTATTTTTGGATTAATTATTCTTGACGCGCGACATCTTGAAACATATATCACATTGCAAGCAAAAGGTCTCAACAAAGCATCGATATGAGTGTCAATTTGAATTCACCAGGTCACATGACCTCTTCCACCGCCAGGACATAGAAAGCCTTGTTCACCCCCATCTCCCCTGCTCCTACTGACAAGGGGCAAGCAAGAAGTTCAGACCGGTCATTTTTGCAGCGAACGGAGTATCTGTTATGTTCATTTTTACACCAACCTCAATATGGATATTGGGTAATAAGAGTTTTAATTTTTTAAGTTGTTTTAAACCATGTTTTAAAAAACACATAGAAGCGAAAGGTTGTGCGTTTAAAGTTCATGTCAACGTCAGCGCTGTTTGGCACATTTCCTGCTTTTGGGTATCTACAGTACTGCAAGAAATTATATTCAGTAGATAATTAATTACAGTTATTAAAAATACAAGTATCTATAGGTTTAGGCGGACTTCAAATTGGTAATTTAATTACAGTACTCAATAAAAATATATAGTTATATAGCATCTTTCAAGACATCTTAAAATTACTAGTTGAAGCGTCATGATTTTTTTTTTTTTTTTTAATCTAATCGTGCTTTTATATGTTCTGCGTATACTGTGCAACTTTTACTAAGTTTTAAACGTATTTCGTCTTTTTGTTCATTGTGAAGTCCCATCAAATCATAATTTTTTTTTTGCTGTATTCGTGATTCTCTGTACATTGCATGTCGCGAGGCTCCTATGTCTTAAATATCATTTCAATTTTTTTTATTATCTTACTCTTATCTCTTAAATGTATGTTTATTTTTATAACTAAGGATATGAAAAGAGATGTTCGGTTTAATAAACTTTCAACAATAAATCACCGAAGTTATTATTTCAATTCACTGTTGAATAATTAGATGTTTGGTTGAACAATATATAAGTGCAAAGGAGAATTCCAGAAATGGACTATACGTGTATGCAATAGATATCTATATTAATTAATAGTTTATACTGAGACAATAAAAAATATCTTATAAGTCAACTTTACTTAAATTGGCAGTTTGGAGATACTGTTGTAAGGGGTTGAATCTGTCCTATTGACAATTGACCAAACTAACCTTACGAAACAAGTGCCTGCCTAATAAGATCCAACCGACAGAATAGAAGTCACAAATACTTTTTACACTTTTTTTTCGCAAGCCATTGGCTATGGTACCAGCATTTCAGTTCCAATATTACAGGATTAATCGACTCAAGCCTAGCTAATCATATAAGAATAAGTCATTGATTTTAGTCTTTCAAATCATCATCAGAGGCTTCTAGAACAAGTACGGTCATGACGTGAGTGCAACCTCCGACACTCTAATATATTGGCGAAGAAGAAACGCTGCCAATATACAGTGTGTGTAGCGGAGAATTAGACGTGTACGGTGTACGTCCATATATCATCACAAGGCCACGCCGGCTACTGAAGTATCCCAGCTGTAGTTATTCATTGCCGACTGGCCATGCGATGTTGCAATTCTTACTTCCTAGCTTGCCATTACACGCACTGTATAGCTATCTGAAGCGACCGCCATAGATATTTAAGAGATTCCGATATTTGTGCAAAGAAAATTTTCCTTGACCAAAGTAATTGAAGCTCTTTTGTACGTAAATATACGTATGGTCCCAGATTGAAGGAAAGAAGAGCTTTCCGGGCTTTATCCATTAGCATTTCAGCAGACGACCGAGCATATGATCGTAGTAGTTGGTCTATCATCTACTTCACTTTTGAGCGTAGCAAGGAGAGAGACAAATGCATTTTCAGAGCGACTTCGTTCGTTTCTGTGAACTGATGGTTACTGATCTCTATTAATGATCTTGTATTAAACCAATCCACGTAGTGAATGTGGATTCTGGTATTCTTTCTGGAAACTTTAAATTAAAATAGTCCGTCCTTTCCTTTAAGCTATTTTCACAAAATGTACTACGTCTTTAATTTCATCTGGGGTATGCCGGTGTCTCGTTAGACCTCCGAATAGTTAGGTCGATTTTAGACTGAGCAATAGGTACTTGATGTACATTCGTGACCGGTTACTAGATGATAGTTCGCTCTGTGCACTGTTTCGTGCTCCTTTACGCTTAACCACTGCCCGTTATGGTTGATACACTGATACAGAAGCCATTATACAGGTATCATCTGGACCTGCAAGACAATGTTTTTGCCGCTCACTTCGTAAGCATTTTCCTCTGTAGGTACAGTGAATTGATGCTTGATCCCAGTAGGAAATTCGCTCGGTGTTGCACTGGTCTGCAGCTACACTATATCTCTCTGCATTCGTGCTCGAAAGAAAATAAGTAACTGTAACTTCATTGAAGTCTTGCAGCTGAGTTGCGTATCCGTTTAGACGCGGGAACTCATGAGATCTGCCAGTGTCACTCTTAGTTGATCTCTCTGCCGAAACTGGCATTACAAACCATGCCCAAGCCTCAGACATGTCCCCTAAGACGTAGCGGGAGTTAATTTCGCTATATAGAATGAAGTTTTTCAAGTATTCCGCTATTTAGATATTAATATCTCACAAGTGCTGATTCAAATGAGTTCGATTTTATTAACATTATTGTTGAGCCCTACAAGGACTACCATTTGACATGATTTCATGAAAATACATCGATATCCGAGAGACCATACATCTTCTGGAATTCTCCTTGTACATAACTCATTTTTTGTAGTTTTGTGTAGTTATATGTTTTTTCATAGGACAATCAATTTGTCTTGAGCTGGTACGAATCCTTCCCAAAGAAAGTTTTTTGGTAGCGAGAGACAGAGAGAGAGAGAGAGAGAGAGAGTTTGGAAAGATTTGGCAACGCCGCATATAATTTCTGACGTCAGCTGATCTAGTCGTCACTAATGTCAATATATGTTTACCTCTTTTAATAAATTAATGGAAACATATATTATTATACATACAATAAATGAACATTTGTAAACCTTCTACTTTCTTATATGATACTCCATTTAAAATAAACGTAAACTATTTTCAACTATCCGCGCCAAGTATTAAAAATAAAGCGACGTTGCCACGCGTACTAATCATGTCCTCCATTTCCATAATTTTCGGGTAGCTGCCATTACCTTATTTTACGGTGATTCATCTCGATATTTATACATGTGCTTCGTCAGGAATTAATTTAAATTTGCCTCGTTTTTGAGATCATTTTTAAATAAGGATCAGTCGTAAGAGGGAAAATAGTGTCACAACGTTAATTTATTTCGCATGGCGCCCATAAGCGCAATGTTAAATGTCGATAAAAACTGCGAATTTTGAGCGAATGAATCTCGTAAATGGAACGGTAAATGGAGTTCAAATTTTATCAGAATGTTTATTGGTATGTAAATTAAATTTGCAGCAAGTTTCATGACTTTTCTTGAATAACGTGAATTGCGATATAACTACCTTAAACCACCGCCAGTCTCTTATTTATCGAACGATGTTGCTCAACAATAGACATAGCCAGATACAATAAAAATAAATTATTAATCTTTTATCGAAAGCTAACATAAAAGCAGTAAAAATACAAAACAAGGAAATCTTATACAATATTTTCTGAACGTGTTGTCGGAAATGTTAAAGACATCTGCAAAGAGAACGTGAACAGATTTGCAATTATAATTGACAGGAAAACTGTTATGTGCGTAGTTATTACCACTTTTTCTTAATAAAATGTCAACATCCCGTTTTATTTTAACAATAATAACATAAGACTTTTACTCGCCAAGGCGTCGATGTCAGATTATCTCCTTAGGTTTCAAGAAGTAATAAATCATCAATATTTCGGGTGATCTATTGCAACAAATAGTCTCCTTTATAAACTAAACTGCCTTTAAGTTTTAGAGATATCGGATTTAAATATACAATGTGATTCACATAAAACTTCCCCGGCAGTTTCCATGGTAAAAAAGGCATGTTCAAAGTCTGTAAATGCCCCTAGATATTTTTGATGACGTTATTTTATCTTTCAAATGTTATGAATAACACACGCCTGAAATACATTTTTCGATGACAAGAACCTTGACAAGTAGTGCATGTGATGAAGCAAATGGCGATGGACACTGTGCTAATTTATGTTTTTAACTGACTTCAAATAATATGAAAAGAGGATTCTCAATTCAACATTTTTAAATCAAAATTGTGCCTCTCGTCTACAAACAAAATCCTGATGCCTTCATAGGAAATATTAACGATCCTATCCGCCTGTGTACCAAGATGACCTTTTATTACTAATCGCACAGGTATTCAGTTCACGTATACCGCAAGGTTAAGCATTGTTGAATATAAGGAATACCAGATATTGTAGGATATCCGCCAGAGAAATTACAGTGTACCTAATTAACAAACATTTCGTTTTTGTATATTGACAAAAACGAAGTATTTTTAAAACATAGCATCAAATATTTATATATACAATGTGTCGGTAAGTTGTATGTAATAAATTCGATAGAATAATTAAGAAAATAGCTCGTAGAGGTTGAATTTTAAATATATTGTTTAATTTTTAAAAACTATTTTACAATTTTTTTTCTAAAATAGTTTTTGGTATAACGTCATCGATACATTTTTAAAAGGATCGTTTTTGACATTGACATTTGATTCTTTTATTTGACAGATTACATAACAAAAAGACTCACTTTATATTAACCTATAACTCCACTTGCATTTTACTGCAAAATCTTGTATTTCTTTTCTGCATTAAATTCATTGAAAATGTTATTTGGGTATTTTGCAGACAATTTCATATACTCAATAGCTAATATTTAAAACGAAAGTCAATAATTTTCTAATTCATTATGTTTACTCTTGATCTGATTCTAACCACGCTAGTATACCAATAAAGTTAGCCAATGACGTCATTCTGAAATTATAATAAAATATATTTGTATCTGAAATACAACACTGAAAGACCTCCCCTTTACGGGGGTATTTCTGTGATTCTTAAAAATCTAGCAGCATGTATATGTACTTACAGAAACAAAACATCTGTTTCATTTGAAAAGTAGTAGGTATTAAAAATTAAAAACGTAAATCTCATTCGCTTCATGTCAACAAATGAAATTTTCCTTCGAATCGTCATATCATGCGGAATGACATTATGTAATAAAAGTGATATGTTCTTTTTATAAATAGTAAATAAATAATTTATAGTTTTTAACCTTTGAACTGCGGTACTGCAAATCCATGCCAGCAACAAACCCATAACACAGTCACTAAAAGCACTTAAACTTATATGATCTCACCTATCGCATATCCTACAGAATCCTCAGCATTCCGAATACCAACCATAGAACCAAATAAAAAATGAGTACTGCCATCAACCATGCCGCGGCTATTAAGCGCTTGGAAGCACTTTTCAACGACACAAAAATCGAGCAAAAGCCGACCTCGGAAGTTCACGTAGAAGTTGATTCAAAACTCAATTCGAACTGTGATGTACATGGAAAAAATGGCAGAAGAGGATCCCTAGGAAACGTTCTTCATATTACAAACAGAAGAGATTCCCTTGGGAATGTTATAAGCCAAAAAAGGGAGCCGAACTATCACCATTCTGGTTATTTCGGTAATGGGGTTCTGGGGCCCAGAAGGGAATCTATGCCTGCTCTCAATAATCAGAATAACAATTATGGGTACTATAGGTAAGTAATATTTTATTTTTGGTTATTTTAAGTTGCTTTGGTATAGAAAGTAGACCCATGTATAAAGTTTATATTAGATGATTTATATTTTGTTTCAAGGCTATATTGCTTGATACAAAATTTTATTTATTTATTTCAATACTGTGAAAAATATTGACTGGAATATATAAATGACTTCGGTTTTGAGTAAAAACAATCTTTCTGCAAGTTGAAGTGCAGATGGCGCTGGAATGCGAGGAAGTTTTTCAGTTCCTGGTACCTTGAAAATAGATGCATGTGACGGGACATTAAATCCTAAGCAACTTTTTACTAACGTAACTTAAATAACATAGTTAGTAGAAAGATAGTTTTTACTCGAAACTGGAGTCATTTTTATACTCTAGCGAATAACTTTTACAAAAACCAAATATTTATTTTAGTTGCCGAGAAAATGCCTTCGGTAGTTTTAGATCCTGTATATAACACAGGACCACGAAATAAAATCGAAATATACCTTTGACCAGATCAGGTGCAATATAGGTTTTTGGGGTTGCTGAAACTCAATCCAAAACCCACTTTGCCTCATCGCCTCTGATTTCTAACCTCAAAAACTAGGTAAAAACACTGACATTCAAAATCTTGCAAAAAAGTCAAGGACTGTGGAAAAATCTGTAAAAATTCAGGGATACATAGGAAGGCGAGAGAAATTGACCACTAATTCTTACACTGTTCTCTGCGTCATTTCATCCGGAGTCCATATTTGTATTTCACCTGCAGTTTTATCGAATAATGCTAATCCTAGGCAAAAAGGGTTCAAGTTTCCTTCGTCCTTTATCACATTTATTCTCGATATACTTGGTATCTAAAAGTGAATTGTTTTTTGCTTGCTTATAATTTTAATGAAATATATTCTTTATAGGATTTTACAAACAGCAGAAAAAACTATCTACGAGAACCAAAAGAAAAACTATTTGTAAAATTATTGATTTACAATCTTTCAATAATCTGAATTCTGGTTATGCTAGCAATTAAAATCCTAAAAGAATTTGTCTTTTTTATTGGACAATTCTCATTCTAACACTAGTTTCCACACAGTCCCCTACGGCTATGCAGAGTAAACCAGTAAATAAATTCATTTTAGGGCTTTGTTCTCATTTTAACTGAATATTCATGGTCGTAGGGGGTTATGTTGATACTGGTTTACTCTGCATAGCCGTAGGGGACTGTGTGGAAACTAGTGTTAGAATGAGAATTGTCCAATAAGAAAGACAAATTCATTTTAGGATTTTAATTGCTAGCATAGCCAGAATTCAGGTTATCGAAAGAATGCAAAGATTGTAAATCAATAGTTTTACAAAATAGTTTTTCTTTTAGTTCTCATAGATAGTTTTTTCTGCTGTTTGCAAAATCCTATAAAGAATATGTTTCATTATACTTGGTATCTATTTTGAAAAATAAATAAGTTTCCCGCTTGCTGTATTTACTCCAGTAAATTGTCAGATGTTATGAACATAGCCTTAGAAATAACTCCATATTTTCTACACGTATTGAAATTTTATGATTATATTTCATTAACAAATATGTAATGATAACACGGTACACGCTTTAGAGTTAGAGCAAACTAAACGAAAACGAATTGTTTTACAATTTTTGTCTCTATCTTTTGTCTGTGCCAACCAAAATAGTGGTATTTTTTTAGTCTATCGTGGAATGATCTGAACACTTGGTTAATACCTCAGACAAAAATTTATTCGGGCTAGATCGGTTACGTCCCTCCATTAGTAGACCCCCACGGGTCATTTTGGGGTCTTAGAAATAGATCTTATAAGGGTTTCATTTTTCAAAATATATTATTAATTCGTATTCTTTGAACAATTTTGAAGAGGGCACTTGTGTACGACATTTACTACACTACATTTTAACAATTCTGTCGCAAATTTTGTTTTGCTCATAAGTAACTTCAGTCTCGGAGGCATGTGCTAACATTGCCTGATTTTGCTCAAGTTTGAATATTATTTTTTTTAGGATTTGGAATGTCATGTGTGAGCGTGAGACAAAAGCAATTTTTACTTGATTTGTAGAACCACCCCTACTACTAAAACTTATATAGTTCACTTCATAAAAACATAAAAAAAACTCAAAGCTGCCGACCGAGAAAAAGAGGAGACTGGGGCATGCCCTATTTCCTACACTTTATTAAATAATAAATATAATTACTCAATAGATAATATAACATCACTACTCTTATATAAAGTATGTTCTGAGTAGATAAGCTATAGCTGTTCTAGGACAAAATCCCATGTTATTTCTTATGCAGGATCATTCTGGTCCTCAAGTTCACTTCTTCGCCAGTTCCGCCTATCTACAGCTAACTTCATGATGTCGACGGGGAGCGTGGCTAACTCCACGACTATCTCTATCTCTTTGCCGTACTAAGAGGGCTACACAGCGGCGGCAAAATTCATACAGACCTGTTTAAAAGCTGTACAGATCCAGTTTTAAAGCGGACAGACCTGCTTGAAAATCGTACAGACATGTTTACAAACCTCTTTAAAGGCTGTACAGGCCTGTTTTAAAACCGTACAGACCTATTTACAAACTGTGTTTAAAACCTGTTTGAATTTTCCCGTCACTGTAACGCCTTCTATTGGCGCGACGAGGACATAGAGAGAGTCGTGAAGTTATCAACGCTCGCCGTCGACCTCGTGAAGTTAGCTGCAATTAGACGGAGCTGGCGAAAAAGTGACCTTGAAGACCAGAATGAACCTCCATAAGAAATAACACGGGATTTTTGTCCTAGAACACCCATAGCTTATCTACTGCTTTGGCATGATTAGATAAGAAATAACGGAAACATGCCTCTGTTAATTAAGATTTCTAACTCTTGTGTTATAGTTTGACTTTATCTCTCAGTGTCACGAGGGGCGGGCAATGCGTTCACCAATGCATAAGATACTCCAATCTTGACTCAAAACAGAGCAGGATTTTTTAATTTACCATAAACGTCATTAAGTTTCTACCGACAACAAACGATTTATAAATCTCTAGTATTATTTTGTTCATTTCTAACCCGCAAAATTTGACGCACGGCTCTATAGTACCTTGTCTGTAGGTAAAAGTACCGACTTTGATATTTTCATGGTCTGTTGTTGTGGTCTTTTTATGTGCACTAAACAAATGGAAACAAGTATAAAAGCATACAGCTGATATAATGGGTTACAAATTATCACAAAATTTGCCGAATATCTGCATGTTGATATCAAGTGAAATGAACGAATTACTGAGAGTACTTCTGTGCGTTGGTAGCAGTTAGTTAGGAAGCAAATTCTTTGAAACTCTTGCCTTGCTCAGGGCGAGGCCTCAGTGTACTCTCACAAGCTACATTTTTTTTTGTTAAAACTTTTAAGTCTATCATTTCCACATTTGCGATAAGTATGTCGATCATTACGTGCCACTTAGCATTTTCTTTAACCTGATCCTAATTTATTTATGAACGCATTAAATTAGATGTAGTTAGTTATGCTTCGTAATTTTCAATTAATCCTAATTGATGCAATAATTAATTAATTATGATTTTTCTCTACTAAGTAGTCTATAAGTATAATAAAGTATTACAGTAAAAGAACAGTAATCAACCATATACAGAAATTCATTACTGTGTTATATTAAAATATATAAATTATCGACAGTTACATATTTATTTTCAAATTAGAGAAATTTGCTACACCTATTAATATTAATTGTATTGAATTATAAAATGGACCAATAGTAGGATGCTCGGTCACTCTCCAAGTGTCATTTCCTACCTACACGAACATAAATAAGTAACTTCTTGCATTTACCACAGTGCAAATTTATGATAGAAGAAATATATTAATTAGGCTTTTAACAAATAGAATTTTAAAAAAATGACTTTACTTTCAAATAGCACTCGCTCATTTTACTTTGCTGTATGGCACGAGAACCGAAACATGCAGATTTAATGTATAGATTTTTTGTGTATACACGTGACATAGGTTGGAAACCCTAGAATTCGTCAAATTTTTTCAAATTTAAATAGGGGCAAATGTATGAAATTTAACTGCATATAAATCATACATGTTCTAGAAATAATCAGTTCATTTTTTAATAGTCAAATAGAAGGATACAGTTTTTCTTATAAGTTCAAGATAATTAATGTATGGTAATATTCAGAATTAAAAACAAAGTATAATAACCCAAAAACTCAGATTCAACCAACTTCAAGTTTGAATGCTCCTTAGAAAAAATCGTTTTTCTCATATCTACAGCATTTATCATAAGCAACTCTATAGTTACCAACAAAAATAAACGTAATTACCAGTTTTGTCAATTATTCCCAGTGCACAAGTACTAGACAAAATTCAAATTGCATTATAATTGGTTAGGTATTTTCGAGATAGCTTGTGCTAAATCTGGTGTTAAAAGTTAAAAATTCAAAATGGCGAATCAATAAAACTGCCATAATTGTCAAATTTTAGAAGATTTACATGATATTTCGTACATGGAAATTTCTCTGATAACGAGTCTAATGTTCAAGCTTAACATTCAAAACGACGAAATTGTCCTTTATTTTGTAGAAGCTGAATAGGAGACCTCTAAAAAGGGTGAAAAAAATTGAACCGCTCCAAAAGAAGATCATGGTAATGAATCTAGCCTTTCGAGACACGGTTCTAAAAAGTCACACCCACCATTTGAAGATATAATTTTGAAAATATATGTACATTGTCTGGAATTACCTTGCGCATCTAAATATAGAAGGCGCCATTTTCTTCGCGATTGCAAAAAAGTGTAAAAAAGAGAAATCCCAGATTTTTTTGAATACTGAAAATTCGTTAATTTTGTCTTTACACCGCATTTACGGGCTTATTTTTTAATATTTCTTAATGACTTTGGAACCAACCGATAGCTTGTTCTTTCTAAATTCAAATGTTACCAAACTATTCTCGAAATTTTTGTTAACAAATGCTACAAAATTTGTTTAAACAATGCGTATCAGAAAAGTGCAGTGTAAATTTCAGCATCGAGTGATTTTTGAAACTATTATAGTTAAATACATACTTCTATGATACGAAATATGCAGAAAAGAGTGGAGCAATTTTTAGTGAATAAAATATCCGCATTGCTTTATCGTTATAAAAAACAAGACTATTTTTTACAGCGCTCCCTTGTTTTCGCTACCGTCTTGTGTGTGTGAAATGTGCACGCGTCGTGCGTGCTCTGGCGAATCAGTGACTATTGACGACATACTCTGGTTACAAAACCTTTATAATTCTTTCTTAGTGTACCTATTACTTTTGAGTAAATATTATAATTTGTTAACACAATAATAAAACAGAGAGATTTAAAGATTAATTTACTTGCGAACAAAAATTATTATAACAACTTAAAATATTTTATGAGGTAAGAAAACAACTAAATGAACTTAAATGTACTTCTTGTGCACAGAGAAATGACATAGAAGTAATATACATACATTATGCGCGCTTAATGAACTGAATTAACGCCTAATACATACATTTACCCTCACGATAGCACCCTATTATACACTCCAACCCAGCTGCAATTCCCGGTACATTTTTTTAACTTTTACATTTATAAAATACATTGTCGGAAGTTAGAGTGGGACAAACAATATAGTTATTAATTAAGGAATATGTATATTATTCCTCAACTCCCAACCAAAATCACATTACAACATTAAAGCAATGTAGATAATTCTTTCACTAAAAATTGCTCCATACTTTTTTGCATGTTTCATATCTGTATGTAATAGTTTCAAAAATGTCTGAATACTGAAATTTACACTACACTTTTCGGGGACGCATTGTTTAAACAAATTCTGCAGCATTTGTTAACATCAATTTCGAGAATAGTTTGGTAACACTTGAATGTAGAAAGAATAAACATTCGATTGGTTCCAAAATCATTAACAAATATTAAAAAATAAGCCCGGGGGGATGAAAATCATGTTTAGACAACCCAAGTGCTCCACATTTTACAGGTCTCATAGCCGTAGGCAAAATTTCTTTAAATTTTCTTAATTTGAAGGGACTAATTATATTCAATTTACAATAATGATCATTACCAATTTTTTTCAATTGCCCGCTAATTATTATCATGATACACGTCACCTTTTTTCTTCTATTGATAACTGTTTTCTTAGAAAATAGATATAAAAATGGGCAGCTACTGGAAGTGGTTGGAACCTCTCCGACAAATGGTTGCGATAATTCCTTGATTCGGTTAATAACCTGAGCTATGTCATGCAGGCCTCCATTCCGCTGATGCTAGAACCAAACCCCTCTCAACTCATGTACGATACTATCCTTGTTCCAAATTTCATCAAAATCTGTTCATTAGTTTGAGCACTATCGTTGTCCCCATACACATATATACACACATACAGACATTTTTTTAAAACCACTTTTTCGTGATCCTGGGACCTTAAACGTAAAGATCTGGTCTTATGTAAAAAAAATTTTTGCCTCTTTGTTTTTATCTTCTCCCTGTGCGATCAATACTGTCCGAGATGCAGCTATTAAAAGTTTGTGGGGCGCGTCGTAGTGTTACAATTTGCTTATTTTATGTAAATCGGGGTAACAGAAAACCGCACAAAAATACGTTTTGAAGGGAATGATATCAATTATGAAATTACGGAATAGTTATCAAATGTGATTTATCAGATATGAAGCATCATTGTCATTTTATGACAGTAATGTGTTGCTTTTGTCGAGTATTTGATACAGTTCTAATAATCTGAAGGATAATTTTGGATATGCAATATATCTTTGTATTTAGAGTTGTATAAAGGCTTAGATTTATAGCTTGCGATTTAAATTTTTAAGGAAATTACATGATTTAAATTGGCAATTATTTCAAGTTGATGAATCACCAGCACTCTATAATTTAATACAATTTATATAAATAATTCAACAAACATTTTTGAGGTCGTGTGTGTATACGAGTATTCAATCCACGGTGGGAGAATCGTCTAATTATAATTAATGGTTTATCTTCCGTAAAAAAATGTGTATTCGAATTGAATTTTGGTCAGTAGTTTAGTTAGTTTTATTTGCTCCATATTGATGGTTACTTCAATAAAGAAAGATATGTGATAGTGTGGCGAGTGTGTTTGTTAATTGCAAAGTTCAGCAGGTATTTATATTATTATGATAACAAATAGTTTGAAATTAAGGAAAACTGAATTCATTAATGAGGGTGTAACATTACATTATGAGGTGTATATTTTGCCCCTAATAGCAATAAATAATAATCATTTTCATTATAGCTTATTCATCTGTTGTGTCATTAAATTTTGTTTTACAATAAATAAAATTTAGAACGAAGCATATGTCTGAAATCTTATATGCTTTTACAGACACTAGTATATAAAATAGGACTGTCCCAATACTACACTGTATGCTCGTTTAAACACTCGAAGCACTAGTCCTTAAAAGTACTGTTCTTACGAGCAGTTATTAAAATCCAGCTTCCAGCATTTCACGAAAAGGCTTAGTTGTTAATTATTCAGAAAAATGCTCGCAAGCTTGCAAAAATGCACGTGCCAAATTTTTACTTGACAAGAAAATTTTATTAGAACTTTCTCTTATTTGTTGAGTTTAGGGACCCCGTGTTATAAAAGTATGTTACAAAATTTATAGATCCGATGTTGATTTTTTTTCATCTAAAGTGTTAGGTAGCTATTTTTCTTAAAACTGCTGCACATAATGTTGCTTTTCAGAATACACAGATTTTGTAATTCCATGACATCGTTCGATTTCATTTGATTTGGTAGACATTGCTGCCACTCCCAAAAAACACATATTGCCCGTACTGCTACGATAACATTGACAGGCCAAGAATATAAAGAGACAAAATAGTGTTGAATAATTGGAAGTAATTCTTGACAGAACATTGTTATTTATCAATCACATCTCCAAAACTATTCAAGATAGTTGGACCTGCAAAAATAAAGAATCCTTAACATGAAACAAAACGAATAAATAAAAATTTTCCAAAAGAATATGTTAAAAATCTTACCAAAGATAATTATTGCTTAACACAAAATGACAACTTGTAAGTAAACTAAGTAAATGTTTTTCATTTCAAAATATCAATACAACACAAATACTTACTATTGTACACGCACACAACCTAGACTAATTTTAACCATTTCACTTTTCCTACATAATCACATCACAATAATTTTGTAATAATATGAACATACCAACAACACACTCTAACATCAAAAACCCTAACGTCAGAGCAAGATGATTTTACTTATTTGTGTCTACACCCCAAGCCAACACAAATAATCCAATATGCGCATTAGTGCTTAGAGAGAAATTCAAATATTTTGTGTTATTTTGTGGAAAAAATGCCTGCTGCGCTGATAATTATTAACAATTAGATAGCAAAATAAAAATCAACCTAACTAACCTAACCTAAAGAAATTACATGAAGGAATGAAATTATGATAGGAAAAGGAAGGAAAACATTAGTTCTGCCATCAAGTCAAACCTGAATTTGAAAAAAAATACATTAATTGTTACAAAATAATTAAAATAAAAAGTTCGGTGTCCTGAAGCTGAACCCGAGACCTCTCGCACCCTAAGCGAGAACATTACCCATATGCCAACCATTCAGCTGACAAGCAGCGCTATAGCACGAAATAAATAGGTTGGCGAGGAGGTACAACAACCAACCGTTATTCGTCCGTCGCAGCAGCACTAATGCGCATACGGGATTATTTGTGTTTGCTTAGGATGTAGACGCTCTATATTGCCAACGCCACTTACTGTTTCTTGGTTTCTTTCCATCTTTTTTGTTCGAACTGCTAAATCTACTGTTTTTTTTTGCATATCATATCACCCCCCGCTTTTTCGACCGCGAATATCACCCCCCCCCCCCCCACCGCATTTCAAAATGTCGATCGAGGCGAATATTCAGTTCTAAGGAATACCCCCCCACAGTTGCGATCCCCCGGGTCCCGATTTTCTCTCGACGACGGCCCTGTGTTTCATTATAATAAATTCCCTGTTTTATACTGTTTTTTTTTTATTATCTAGTTTCTTCGCCTAACGGAGTTGGCAACACTGTAGACGCTATACATTATTGCAACGAATGTCGTAAAGTAAACTGGACAACGCGCAACGCACGCTTCCCAAGCTAAATAGTCCAGTTAAAATGCGAGGGGGGGGGCGTGAAATTGGAAACCAAAACGAGCTTACCTTACCGGTACGTTTTTTGGGTCGCTGAATCCGAAAATCGGGGTCCCGAGGGCTGGACTCTGTCCGTTCACCCTTAATTTGCAAAATACACCCCTTTTTAGGGGGTTACTAACAAATTTATGTATTTGAGGTCTCAGATTACGTTTTTTGGGTTGCTGAATACAAATTTACGGGTCTCGAGTATTGCCAGCACCCTTAAATTTGCAAAAACTACCCTTAGTTAGGGTATTTTTGCAAGATTCTTAGTAAACTGTATTTCAACAAACTTTTACACGTAGGATACGTTTTTTGGGTCGCTGATTACGAATTTCAGGGTCCCGAGTCGAAAAAACATTGCCAGCACCCTTAAATTTGCTAAAACTACCCTTAATTAGGGTATTTTTGCAAGATTCTTAGTAAACTGTATTTCAACAAACTTTTACACGTAGGATACAGTTTACTAAGAATCTTGCAAAAATACCCTAATTAAGGGTAGTTTTTGCAAATTTAAGGGTGCTGGCAATACTCGAGACCCGTAAATTTGTATTCAGCAACCCAAAAAATGTAATCTGAGACCTCAAATACATGAATTTGTTAGTATTTATGACGTAAGTGCAGAATATTTCACAAAAACACCCTAAAAAGTGGTGTATTTTGCAAATTAAGGGTGAACGGACAGAGTCCAGCCCTCGGGACCCCGATTTTCGGATTCAGCGACCCAAAAAACGTACCGGTAAGGTAAGCTCGTTTTGGTTTCCAATTTCACAGCAAAACTCGCATTTTAACTGGATTAAAATATTGTGACAACATGAACCATCGTCACCTTAATAAGCTTATTTGAGGTTGGCAAAATCCGATAGGAATCTCAGCTGTTGTAATGTTGGATATCTGGGCCCAGTGGTGTTTTACAACATGTTGCCAAATGAATTATAGAGAAATGCTACCCTCAATTCCTCTAATGTAGTATTTCCCCTAATAACAAAAAAAAAATTGAATTGTTTACAATTTCCATTGTTGATAATTTAACAGAAACATCGTTAGTTGCCACATTAAATTAAGCATACAAATTTCGTAGCCTCAACAATTTTAGAACGAATTGTATCTACTTAGTTTAAACGAAAGTTAGCTTGAACGGAGATCAAATTCCATAGTTACGATTGTTGTACTAATTGTAATTTAAATCTTTAATTGAGTTGATTTTGGTTTAAACCTGGTTGATGCAACCCATCCCAAACAATCTGAAGAAGTAATTTAAAATACAAGCACTCACTAACTACTTTCCAAACATAAATGAGGAGCTTCATCAGATTTCTTAGTAATCTCGAGCCTTTGTTTATTGAAAGTACTTCGTTTTCGAAAAATAAAATTTTGCGTGCTTACAGTTTGGTAAAGTTGCCTTCATATTTCTAAGTAACATAACAAATTTCCGTCGAACGAATCCGCGCGGCGGTATCATTGAATAGGTAAAGATGCCGCCTGCCCGATTTGTACTTACCGCATTTTTTACATGCCTTAGAATTATGATGACGACTTTAGGCACTAAACCCAAAGCATTTTCTTTGCCAGTACATGTAATTACTCCAATATAAAGACGCGACATCTCTGTCTATAGCAGTAGTAGATAAATTTGTCATTGTATCTATATTTTGTTAAGCTAAAATCAAATGTTTCTACATTTGATATTTTCTTGTCGAGACATTTGCATTTGGCTTTTGCTTCAAAATGCCCAATTAGCAATTATTATTTGAACATTTTTTCTACATTTTTTTTAATCTTAATTCTCCCAGATCTGTATGTAAGTTTATTTGATGAGAAAAACATGCCCTCAACACACAATGACCACAGACTTTGGAGTTGCGTTAATTTCAATCCTAATTTGAATTAGATTTTTGTAGGGTGCCAGTATTTTATCTATGTAAAAATGTTGTTCTAAAGTAGAGATTCTTGCCCATAATAAATTAGCAATGTTAATCAATGGTTGACACCCCATGACTGACTTTTTACTCGCGCAGTCATGAATTCTGGTTATCAAAGCCGTTCAAGGAACTGCTATAGATTTATAACTTTAATTCAACCATAAGATAATAAATGGGTCTACTTTCAAATATACCTGACTAAATACCAACTAAATGTACACTAACGTCTTAAAAAAAACAACTTTTACAACCTAGGCGTGGTTCTCTGGCCCTGCCCCACAACCTTCCAAGAAAGGAAGTCGAACATCCAAGCCAGTTCGCTTCCATGCTACGAAAAGACACCTCGGCATCCTCTACTGACTCCCTGCGTAAGGAAAATATCTCTGCTCGCCCTTGGGGCGCTTCAAAACGAGACATACTAGGAGGATCGATGTCGTCGCTTAACAACAAAAATTTCTTACAAATACCCGGACAGATCAGAAGAAATTCTAGGAATTATTCCACGGATTCCCTGGATGCAAAAAGGAACTCTTGGGATCCAGGTCGGCGTGGCAGCTCTGGGAGCTCAGTTGGATGGGAGGAGCCTATTTGGGAGGATAATCAAAAGGTTAGAATACCTGCAAGGGTGTTAACTTACAATCCAAGGAGTTTGCAAAATAATTGAGTTACTAGTCAATTACTGAATAGTAACCTTGACGCCTGTGTCTTTTACACCAAAGGAACAGTTAGTGGGTGTTTTGGGACAAATTATATAAACGAGAATTAAAAAAATATAAGCAATGTGTGCAATTTTTTTCTATTTTCCAAGCTTAATGAAGGTATTTTGCATGGTGTATATTAAATACACATTTTTAATAATGTGTTTATGCAATATATCCATATATACTTACTAAGAAATATCTTACTTTTAAAAGCTTTGAAAATGGAGAATTTCATTTCCATGTGAGCAGGGCACATTATTTTTTCTTTTTTTTAATTCTCTAAAATTTAAATCTGTAAAGATGCAGGTGTTGTAGTTATTACCAAGTAATATGTACTGGGAAATTCGATTGTTATATAAATCCTTAATTTATTATTTTCAGAAGATAAATAATAATAATTATTATTATATTAAACGGCCATGTTCAATGAATTTATATTACGGCAAATCTATATCCATGACCACAAATCGATCTCACAACACGTCTTCGTAAACTAAATATTCTATCTAAATGAGCTGTAAGGTCCTAAGTTTAAGTTGCATAAGAAAATGAGCCTTCGAATAATGAAAAATATTTTGCCAGTTTATTTGCAACAGGGTCCACAGGTAGTCCCAACACAGTTTGGGATCAAAAACTGCTATCCGAAATTTTGCACGATGTGGATTTTGATAATTTTCAATATTACCAGTGGCAAATATTTGTTGTTTTGGTATCATTTAAATATAAAATATTGCCTTAGAACCACTTGAAAATAGTCGTCTGTGTTCGCAACATAATATTTTCCCACTCAATCTAGCTTTCATAGGAACTTACTTTACTTGCATTATCTGTATACAGTACGAACTTAACATTTGTAGTAAGTCATTGACATAGATGAACAAATAACAGGGGTCCAAGGATAGACCCTTGAGATATTCCATACCCTGGCCAGAATTCGATCCCGGGATTCCGAGGTCGCAAACCAAACACCCTAGTGCTGCGCTACTGAGCAATTAAACCAATGATTTAAGCAGATAATTTTTGTAAATTTTAATCATCGATTTAAATCATTTTTAATAAAAGGCACTATGTTAAGTAAACTTAACTATACTAAACAAATACGTTTTTGCTCTAGGAAATATTTCCAGGTTCTTGTGTTCTTTCGTCAGCCATTTTTGATTATTGCTTTTACGATATTTTATATAAGGTAAAACATTCAGCATAGGACATGAGTCGATGCTGGGAAAGAAAATGCCAATATATCCATACGCCAGTTTTGCAAGTTTGGACAGGATCTTTTCTGCCAAACGTGACGTTGTTTTTACGTTCTAGTACCTAACTCGCTTCGTATTTATTTCAAATACAGGATGGCTAAATTGAAATTATTAAGTAACTATTGAAATATTTTCCAATCAGTATATTATTTTTGTGAGGTATGGTGTAATGGCTTAAAAAATATATTACGACAAATGTAGCCAATATTATAAAGACCTGTTTTCTTTATAAGCTGTAATTCATACATTTTATTATTTAAAATTTGAGGTCATGATTTAAGATTTTTTTGTTTTTTTAATGATGACTTTCCAATCCTGGAGTAGTAGTCGAACAAATAAAAAATACTGATAATTTATTCAGATGGTGGAATGGCTGAAACAAAATGGTCGGTGCCTTTAAAGTTTTTTGTACTTTGATATATATTTTTTTTGCTGAACCATTTAATTTCTATAATAATCAAAATTCAAATCCTCTGTGTCAAGGACGAAGCAGAGAACAGTCAGTTAAATGATGCAAAATCAAACAGATGCAGATCCAGCACTATAATAATATAAATATAATTTCCTATATCTATGTATCTATAAATTACAACTTCTGTGCAGAGTTTCTAACACAAACCAACCATGGGATATCATGTGGTGCAATTTAAATAAGAATTTCTTAAACAACCCCACCCATTTCTTATGGGAAGTGCTCCCAGGTGAAATTGGTTGGAATTGATATATGTTGTTCCCCTCGACCTCCGGATCAAAAGTTATCATGGGCATCGAGGTCAAGAATGCATAGATTTTCAGATATTGGAAGTTAAACCCTCATGATATTACAAATTATCGCCCCATCGCTATTCTATCGAACATATCCAAGGTGTTTGAGCTTGTGATATATGACTAAATTTATGTTCACATAGATAATAAGTTATCCGATTTTCAGCACGGTTGCGGCTTTAGGAAAAACCTGTGGCAACTTCATGAGTTTTGTTAATTTTCACAACAAATGTCTTGGCATATAATAATCAAGTTGATGTTATTTACGCCGATTTTACCAAGGCATTTGACAAAGTTCACTACTATGTAGTTATAAATAAATTAAGACAATTTGGATTTTCTAGTGACCTATTACAATTTTTTCTGTCTTACCTGTCTAATCGAAAACAATAATTACGAATCAGAACATTATTTTGCAAGTTCTGGTGTCCCTCAGGGGTCACATTTGGGTCCCTTACTATTTCTATTATTTATACATGATATTGTTTATTCTATCAATTGCAAAATTTTACTCTTTGCAGACGATTTAAAAATGTATAAAATCATCCGTAACTGCGAGGATTCTATACTAAAGCAACATGACAACAGTAACTTAGTTACATGGTCTATAGATAACCATTTACCTTTCAACATTCAAAAATGCAAAATATTAACTTTTTCACGTAACAAGCGAACTATGGATTTTTCCTATTTTATGGACAACCTGATTCTGGAAAGAGTAGAATCAAAAATTGATTTAGGCATTCGATTCTAAATTATCATCTAATGAACACGTTCTCCGTATTTCTAATCTCGGTTACAGGAATCTTGGTTTTGTAATTCGCAATTCTAAATCTTTTAAAAATATTACAACCTTATTAACGCTACGCATGAGTTTTGTTCGATCTAGGCTTGAGTATTGCTCTGTAGTTTGGTGTCCTTTCTACACAAAATACATATAGGCTTTAGAGAACATACAGAAAAAAACTATTAAACTTTCTAACTTCCCTTTGGATGGGATATGTCATGGGAACTCCGGGTATTTGCAAAATTTACCACGATATAATCTAATGACTCTCTAGCATAATGTATTTACATAAAGTTATAAACAATCTAACTTCCGACCCAGACACCCTAGTAGAGATTTGTATTGGAGTTCCTAATTTAAAGACGAGGTCCAACAGGACATTTCACATACCCATATTGAGGCAAAACTACGTAATGATATCACCTATCTTTACTATGATGGTTAATTATAATAACATACAATGATACTGTGATATATTTGGTGATCCGTTTCAGCTGTTCCCAAAAAAATCGAAAAATACACTGTGGGAAGTTTCAAACAATATTGATATATATAATTGAATTATGTAGGTTGTAGAGCGTAGGTAGATATAAGTAGCTCTTGCTTTTTTATTTAAATAATTTTAGAGCTAATTTCAGATGGTATGGACAATCTCAACCAATTGTAATTGGTGTGAGTTCACTCTCACACTAATTGTTGATTGTCAACTGTCATTGGTTGTGATTGTCCATACCATCTGAATTAGCAACCGAAAAGGTCCCCGGTTTGAATCAGAAGGTCGCCCAGAAACTCCCAGAGAAATCTCCTAATTCATTATAAGGATATAAGCTATAAGCGTGAAGATGCCAAAAAGTGGTATTTTAGTCTCGAATATCTGGAAATCTATGCATTTTTCACCTCAGTGCCCGTGATAACTTTTAATACGGAGGTCGAGAGGAACAACATATTTAAATTCCAGCCAATGTTACCGGGGGCCATTTCTCATAAGAAATGAGCGGGGTGCCTTGAAGTATAACCAGTTATTCATGTCTTACTTCTTCTTATTCACAACGTCTTGACAGACCTTTTGTGATTCATGCTGTATAGCACATCCGACGGTCTCAGCCCATCTATCGTGGCTGCCTGTTAGCGCTGCCTCTCCAAAGCTCTTTTCCATTAACCCCATGGTGACACCAGTCCAACGTTTTGGTGGTCTTCCTCTTCGTCTTTTGCCATCTGATTTCTTTTCGACAATTCAACGTTCTATACTGTTCTGATTCTTAATCTGCCCAAAAAATTTGAAGATTCGAGAAAACACTAATCTGGAGAATCGCTTTAGGGGACGTATTTCTTGGAGAATCGAGTTTTTGGTGCAATGAACTATCCAGGGAACTCGCAGCAAACGTCTCCAAACCCACATTTCAAGCGAATCAATACGCTATCTATCTACCTCCCTGACAATCCATGTCTCAGAGGTGTAAAGAGAAATAGAGAAAACTAGACCGTTAGCAAGTCTGATCTTTGTGCGTCTGGTGATATTCCTGTCACGTCAAATTTTGCTCAACTAGTTGCCGACCTTGTTATCTATATTCTTGGTCGAATCTCATATTCGTAGTTTCCGGTGTTGGCTACAAGGACTCCAAGGTTTACTACCTTGCATTCATTCAAAGTTTTCACTTCAATTAAAAAGTGCAACATTTTTAATGAAATGCCAAATTTATAACCTTGTTCATATAGCCTTAACAACAACCGCTACGTAATTATTCCGAATCAACCAAAAGATGTTAATTTGAGAGAATATCTAGTAGAGGAATAATGAATATGTGAAGGAATGAAATGTGTCACTTCACACTGCTGCATCTTAATTAAACCGCAAATTATGAATCCGGTTTTATAATAAAAATATTTACATGCTTCGTGAGTCGTGAGTTCCAACATACTTCGTACAATTGTCCTATATTTTTCACGGTTATGTTTTTAATTTACGCAGTAAATCATTTTTATTTTCTGTCACTTAAAATAATTGGGTGCTGGTGACTGCTTCAATGTTACCATATTGTTATTAGTCGCGTCATTTTAATATGAAAAACCTGAAAATCTCAAATTGAAGGTACAGGGTCAATTGACTTCATTTTTTCTTGCAGAGAGTTCAGAAAGACATTTGGAAAATAGAGTACCTTTTATTTTTTGGCGGAAATGTTTGGTTTCATTTTTTGTCCAATAATGAATTGGCCAATTTTAATGTCCAATTTAATTAAATTATTTGAAAAATTTGTTATCACACACAATATGCCATAAAATTAGACGAAAATGGTTACTTGGGGGTTTTGGGGTCGCTGATCACAAATCTGAAGTCCAATTTGGGAAATTCAAAATGGCGGACCGGAAATTTTCCAGAAAAAATGAGAATGGATATCATGGCCTTGTAAATGTGTACTCAGGGGTTTTCGAGATCGCTGATTACGAATCCGAAGTTTAATTTGGTAAATTCAAAACAGCGAACCGGAAGTGGTCAATATGTCAGGAACAGATCGTATGTTTTTCGTTTTTGGGCTGAGAATGAGAACTTGGGATTTTCGTGGTCGCTGATAACGAATTCAGTGTCCAATTAGGGAAAATTCAAAATGGCGGACCGAAAATGGAACCGTTTTTCCTGAAAAATATACTGCTTCCCGTCCGCCATTTTGAATTTTTCCTAATTGGACATCAGATTCATTATCAGCAATAACTAAAACCCCCCGGGTTGCCACCTTCACTCCAAGAAAGAAAAGAATACGAGTTTTTCCGGAGATATTGACTGTTCTACCGGTCCTCCATTTTGAATTTCGTAAATATGACCTCTGATTCTTTATAAGCAACCTCAAGAAACCCCGAATACCCATTTTCAGCCCAAAAACGAAAAAAATACGAGTTTCTCCTGAGAAATTGACTCTACTTCCGGTCCGCCATTTTGAATTAATCAAATTAGGCCTCGAATTCGTAATCGACGACCTTGAAACCGCCGAGTACAGATTTTCAAGGCCAAGATGCCCATTGTCATTTTTCGATTTCCGGTCCGCCATTTTGAATTTCCTAAATTGGACTTCACAGTCATGATCAACGACCCCAATACCCCCCCCCCCCCCCCAAGTAACCAATTTTGTCTAATTTTATGGCATATTGTGTATGATAACAAATTTCTCAATTGTTTAATTAAATTTTCCTTTCAAATTGGCCAATTATTGGACAAGGAATGAAACCAAACACATCCGCCAAAAAATAAAAGATACTTACTGTTTTTTCTGAATGTATTTCTGAACTCTTTGCAACAAAAATGATGTCAGTTGGCCCTGTACTTTCAATTCTAGAAGTGGAATGCCAAAATGACGAAACTATACAGGGTGTTCCTTAATGACGTGCTAATATTTCAGGGTGTGATTCCTTAGGTCATTTTATGAATAAAAGTTCATATGAACATATGTCCGCAACGGCTTAAATTTTTTGCTAGAGTGTTGAAAATTTTTTTTCCTAATCGTTATTTTTTAATATCTCAGAAAGTATTTTAGATATTATTTTCAATTTTGGTATGTGTTAACAGGATATAGAGCCACATATTTTATATAGAAACATTATTTTATCGCTCCACCAGTGGCGTACCTGCGGGCATGTCCTCTGATATTTTTTACCAAAAAAGTGGTACGCCACTGACATTTTTCCATGTCGATATTTTTCCTGATTAGCATGATCGATTCTAAATGAAAACGGCCTCTTGCGTTTTTGTCGTCAGGCGCACAGTTCTTGATTAAAAGAATTAAATTCATATTGAAACTAATTACACAGGCACACACACAAAAAAATGACGATTACACGGACCAGACCAATTATCTCCAGTGTATTTTGCTGAATTCGAATCCTGTGTCATTTTTGCCCCACCACGTCACAATTTTTTTGTATACTCAAAAAACAGAAAAATGCAAAAAGGAAAAATTTTTAACGATTTTCTGAAGATAGGGAAAAATTGTGACGTGCTGGGCCAAAACTGACACCGGATTCGGATTTAGCAAGCCAAAATACACCGGAGACGATTGGTCTGGTCCGTGTAATCGACATTTTTTTTTGTGTGTGTGTGTGCCTATTTAATTAGTTTCAATATGAATTTAATTGTTTTAATCAAGCCCTGTGCTTCTGACGAGAAAAACGCAAGAGACCGTTTTCATGTAGAATTGATCAAGCTAATCAGGAAAAATATCGACATGGTAAAATGTCAGTCGCGTACCACTTTTTTGGTAAGAAATATCAGAGGACGTGCTCGCAGGGACGCCACTGGTGGAGCGATAAAATAATTTTTCTACTTAAAATATGTGGTGCTGTATCCTATTAGCACATGCCAACATTGAAAATAATAGAGACTTCTGAGATATTAAAAAATAACGATTAGAAAAAAAATATTTCAACACCCTGTAGCAAAAAATTTAAGCCGTTGCAGATATATGTTCATATGAACTTTTCTTCATAAAGTGACCTAAAGAATCACACCCTGAAATATTAGCACGTCATTAAGGAACACCCTGTATACGGTTTAAAAGTGAATTATTTTTTGTTTGCTTGTAATTGTAATCAAACATATTCTAAATCATTCTATAGGATTTAGCAAACAGCAGAAAAAGCTATCTATGAGGACTGAAAAGAAAAACTATCTGTAAAAATTTGAATTTCCAATATTTGCACTCTTTCCATAACCTGCATTCTGGTTATGCTAGCAATTAAAATTCTGAAATGAATTTCTCTATTTCTTATTTGACAATTCCCATTGTAACACTAGTATCCACATACCCCACAAGAGCCTATCTATTTAATAAAGAATTCTTTATTGAATAGGTAGGCTTTTGTTCTAATTTTTAACTATGCTAGTAATAAATAAAGCCTTCTCGAACATTCCAGAAGTTGGCACCCTATTTCATTAAAAAAAAATTCCAAACTTATGAGCTTCAAACTCCATGCTACATAAGATTTTTTGTTTGTCTGGTCGTTGCCCATTTCAAGTTTTTTTAATAACAAAAAAAAACTAATTACACATTGTGTAATGAACCACATATTTATTCAGTCATAAATATATATAACACGAACATACCTTTCAGATAGCTCCCTATCGATTATTCAGATAAATCAAAGTACGAACATGACGAACAATGTATCAGCTTTCAAAGTTAATTACATCAAAAGTCGACTTGTAATAGGCGTGGCATCAGAGACAATTTTAAATAAAAATAAAAATTATTTCTTCACATAGTGGGTTCGGATTTTGTCGCTTTTCAATTTACCGCCATCTAAAAATGGAAATCATTGATATACACGTTTGCGTATGTTAACATCCTTTCATTTTGCAAAAAACATGTGTTGGCCTACTAGGAGGGTTCTAAAGATTGTTTATGTGTGCCCACATTTTTAGTTTTTATGGGGATTTGCATATTAATAATGGATTTTTACCGTTGCGAATATTCTGTGCGCAAAACCGTATGGTAATTAATAATGTTTATTATGATTTTTTCATGTAAAACGTAGGTTCAATCTTTTCACTCCTTATTTGTCAGAGTTAGTGCATAATGAATGACATATTAACGACTTACAAATTAATTATAAGCTTGTGACAATCGACATATTTTAACATTGTGAACGAGTCCTTACTCAGTGACAAAGAAGTGATACAAAATGGAATGTAAAACATAATTAAAGTAATAAAGAATTACTTAAAAATTATGTTTATTGACTAAATTGCTATATTTATGGTATTATGAGAGTGGTTGATATTTAAAAGTTTTGTTAAAATTCTAACCTTTCTAGGGAATGGCCACCTTAAGAGACATCCGATAGGGAAATATTTATTATTTTTAGCTATAACTTTTTTTTCTTAGTACGCATATTTAAAAAAACTATAAGAGTACCTAAGTAGAACCATAACAAGACTATTACTATGAATTTTCACTCAATAATTTTAGTGGTTTGCAAAATAGCTCGATTTAAATTTTAAAAATGTGTTAATCTTCCTATTTCGTAGTTTTAAATCGAGCTATTTTGCAAACCACTGAAATTATTGAGTGGAAAATTCATAGTAATAGTCTTGTTATAGTTCTACTTAGGCACTCTTATATTTTTTTAAATATCAGTACTAAAAAAAAAAGTTATGGGAAACATAATAAATATTTCCCTATCGGATGTCTCTTTCTAGGGAATGGCCACCTTAAAGAAAATGCAAAATAAACATGACAAATATTAGAAAATTACATATAATACTTACAAACATGTACCGAAAATTAACGTATTTTTTGCGTCCAAATAGGTAGGTGAATCTGAATGAAATGCACGGAACACAGAGTAATTATAGGCGGCTTATATCGCTTACGTGAAGTTAAAAAATACAAATATTGCTACTTAATTCTTAAACTCTGCCGAAACTGACACAATATTTGTTGAACAATATTACCTTGTTAATTTTCAAGCGTTGTCAAAACTAACATATTATTTGTTGAATAATATTCTCGAGTGGTAGAAACATACAAAGTTGCTTTTAATTCCAATAATTATGATCATGGGTATAGTACATATAGTACATAATTCGAGTTGTAAAGCAATTACGCCCTCATCGAAGTAACTTTTCCATTCGTGCGTAATATGCTTCTTACAACACTCATTACGTACTATTGTTTTTCGATACTTGTATTTGAAAGTTCGAAATTTTTTCATGTTTATTTGTATATATTTTATCTGTGGTTACATTTTAATAAATTATTTTGAATATTCATCAGTATCTAAATTCACTCTCATTTCGCATTTTGACGATCTTATAAATACATTTAATTTAAATTGCAGCATAATTATTCTTATTTTATTGCAGTAAGAACAATATACAATAAATCCGTTCTGTGATTTACTAATTTTCCCTGCGTTAACTTGGCTTGCAAATGTACCAATCAGAGACAAGGACACACGTTCCCTGTCTTTAGAAGCACTGAATTTTAAACTGAGATAAACTATACGACATGTAAATCTCAAAAATATTTATTTGCTCGCCGTGAATATTGCTTATCCGCAAACTTTATCTAAAAATGTGGCAAGCATTATATAAAAATATGACCTGTTCCTCACTATTAACCATAATCATATCAATAACAAACATAGTTATGTGAGCATCCTTATCTACATTATGCTGATGTTACCTAATGGCCACATGATGCATGCTGCTTACTAGACAATAAATACCTAGCTTATAAATAGGAGTTTTGCTATAGAGCTCATTAGATTTATATCCATTCTCGAACTTGCCACATGTGTTTAATTGTAACACTATAAAATAAATAAGTTAATTTCTTTGAGTTGTGAACTTTTGACTTTTTAAAATCTTTTTAAAAACGTCTTTTCCAAAGCGAAAGACTTAGCTGGCGCAGTTGGTAGGATTTAAGTCCGTCGGTCCGTGCATCGTGCAGAAATCGACGTGAAATTTTGATTTCTTTAGACTTAAATAAAAGAACCTCGTGTTGTAAGTGCATAGTGCAACTTTTCCATCAAGGAAATTGACAACAGCCACTGCAAGTTGAATTGAGTAGATTTGCAAGAAGAACCAAGTGCAGTTCCAGGTGGATAACTTCTCCAAAGGCAGCAGACACCTCTTCCAATCAAGGTAAGTCGAGTTTGTTTTCCTTTGTTCACTTCCTGGGTATATATCGTATAAACCCAAGAAAAGTTTAGTTTAGGTGAGAACATTTCTGTTCAAAAATTTAGTTAGGTGAGAACATTTCTGTTCAAAATTTTAATTAGGTGAGAACATTTTTGTTCAAATTCACAATCACGTGAAACGTAGATTTAAGAAGAAAAAGTAATTTTAAGAAACTTGAAAACTTTGTAATTTTTCACACATCGTAAAATAAGTAAACCGTTTCCAAATTTCAAAGAACCATCATAAATAAAACAAGTAACAATTTTTGGCATTATTTTATATTTCAAAAATTAACAATTCTTGATCAGATCTTGTCAAAATTTTATCAATTACAATCAAACTTAATTTTTATAAGAAAACATTGTAAAATCATATTTTTCATCTCATGAACGATAATAATCAATTAGACTCAATACTTTGTTCACTCAGTTCTTTATCATTAGATAAACCTGAACCAGAAAAAACAGAAAGTCCAAAAATGGCTACTGAAAATGTTATAAATATTAATGTTCTGAAATTGTATGCTGACTCAATAGCACCTTATGATGGTACGGAACTCGAATTAGAACCATTTATAAACGCGGTTGACGAATTTTATGACCTATACGGAAATACCACAGATCGCGGATTAAATAAATGTGTCGAACGCATAATAGCGGGTAAACTAAGAGACAGGGCCCGTATGTTAATAGGCGCTCGTCCAGAATTAAATTCATGGGCACTAATTAAAGAAAATCTCAGAAGTACTTTCGGAGACAACCGATCTCTAGACATTTTAGAACAAACATTATTTACCATGACGATAAAACATAACGAAAATCCTATTGAATTTGCTAGACGGATTCAAACAAACCGCAGCAAATTATGTTTTAAATTAAACTCAAAACCTGTCACAGAAATTACCCAACAACAAAAATTAATTTATATAGATCAATATGAGTCCCAAAGTCTAAAAGTCTTTTTACGGAATTTAAACATGCGAACTTGTGATTTTATTAGATCTAGAAACCCTAAAGCATTAGAAGAAGCCATAAATTTGTATATCGAAAATGAAAACTTTATACAAACTCAAATTCAGACCCAAAATTCAATTAACAAACAACCTGTTAAAACACAAATAACGCAACAAAATTCTAACAAATTCCAGACTCAAATACCATATAAATATAATTATCAAAACCAATTTTTGCAATTTCCACCACAGCAAAATTTTCCTAGTCAACCTATACCAATTCAGCCTAGACCAAATATGAATATTAGATTTCCCACAAATAACCAAGTTTTTGGAAATCAACAAAAACAAAATGTGTTCAGACCAAATCAGAATAGAACCCCTCAACATGCACCTGAACCCATGTCGATACAATCGCGGCAAAGTTTCCCCACAAATAGAAACTATCAAAATCACCCACAGCCGAGACTTACCTCTGGCCAGGTGAGACAACAGTTTCCTTGGGTACAACGCACCCAAAATCCTAAATACACTGTTCAGGAGCTACACGCGATAAATGACGAACCATCCGACGTCACATACGATACCGAAAATGCAAATTACCTTTATTCTGAAGAACAAAATAATGAAAATTTCGATAATCAATATTCAATTGCTGAAAATGAAATGTATCAAATACCCGATCAATACCACAACCCATATAACCAAGAATATAGAGAAGACCCTATAGATAATGCAAATTATGATCCAAATCTCGAGAATCCAAATTTTCTCAAACTTCCTCAAACAGACAGACAGACATAACATTTAATGCATATATAAACGCTTTACCATACATACAAACAACAAATCCCGATTTAAAATTGTTAATTGACACCGGTTGTAACGTTTCCATGTTGAGACCAATTGTAGCCGAATTATATTTTCCAAATTGTATGTATAAAGCACCTTCATTATTACAATCGATAGGCCAAGCTCGCGAAGCTGTGTACAAAGCAAAAATACCAGCTTTTAAAGAATTACAGTCAGATAAAGAAATAGAATTTACGTTATATCCTTTTTCAGACTACTTCGACGGAATTATAGGCCTAGACGAATTAAGAAAATTAGATTTACAAATGCATTTTACAGAACAAGTTTTATACAATGATAAAGTTCAAATACCGTTCAAATATCGCGAAGAACATACGCAAACGCATGTAAAAATTGAAATACCACCCCATCAAACTATTAATAAATTATTCTATGTGAATAAACGTGAAGGAAATATTTTAGTTCCCGAACAAAATCTTTTCGGACTATACATTCCTGAAACTTTAACTTATGCAGAAAATTTTCGTGCTAGATTTGAGATTCAAAATAATACTGATCAGGCTTCATGTGTAGAAATTAGAACACCTTTTGATGTCACACTTTATGATCCTGAAAAATTTGAAATTTATAATATTGAACACGCATTACCCGATTATTCTAGTCAAACAAGCCAACATAAAAATTTAAATGACTTAATTAGAACCAGTCATATGAATGAGGAAGAACGCGAAGAAATATTAAAACTTATAAATAAATTTCCCGATATTTTTCATCACGCTGATCAGAAACTATCATTTACCAACAAGGTAAAACACGAGATAGAAACTAACGACGAAATCCCCATTCATGTAAAAACTTATCGGTTTCCACATTATCACAAAACCGAAGTAAACACACAAATTAACAAGATGTTAAAAGACGGCATTATTAGACCAAGTCAATCAGCCTGGTCCAGTCCGATTTGGATAGTCCCAAAAAAGGCTGACGCATCCGGAATAAAGAAATGGCGTATTGTAGTTGACTATAGGCGACTAAACGAAAAAACTATAGACGACAGATACCCGATACCAAACATAGACGATATACTCGACAAATTAGGCAAGTGTAATTATTTTACAACTTTAGATTTAGCTAGCGGATTCCACCAAATCGAGATGCAACAAAATAGTATTGAAAAAACGGCATTTAACGTCGAAAATGGCCATTACGAATATTTGCGTATGCCATTTGGCCTTAAAAATGCTCCAGCCACGTTTCAACGTGTGATGGACCATGTTTTACGAGAACTTCAAAATAAAATATGTTTAGTCTACATGGACGACATAATTATTTTCAGTACTTCCCTTCAGGAACATATTCAAAATCTAAAACAAGTATTTTCAAAATTGAGAGAGGCTAAATTAAAAATACAATTAGACAAGTCGGAATTTTTAAAACAGAACGTCGAATTTTTAGGGCATGTTATTACACCACAAGGTATAAAACCTAACCCTAACAAAATCCGAGCCATCAAAAAGTTTCCTATTCTTAGAACAGCACGTGAAATAAAATCATTTTTAGGACTACTTGGATTTTATAGGAAATTCATAAAGGATTTTGCAAAGATCACAAAACCCTTTACGAAGTGCTTGAAAAAAGGCGAAAAAGTTATTCATTCACCTGAATTTTTGTCAGCATTCGAGACCTGTAAAAACATACTTACTAACGAACCACTGTTACAATACCCCGACTTCACCAAGCCTTTTATACTCACCACCGATGCTAGTAACTACGCAATCGGGGCGGTTTTATCACAAGGAACTATAAGTAATGATAAACCAGTAGCGTACGCTAGTCGCACCCTTAACCCTGCGGAAATAAACTATAGTACTATAGAAAAAGAGTTATTATCCATCGTTAATTTTACAAAATACTGGCGTCCAATCCTATTTGGCCGAAAATTCACCATAGTCACAGACCACAAACCCCTACAATGGGTTAATAACTTGAAAGAGCCAAACAGTCGCCTTATGCGATGGCGTCTAAAATTAATGGAATATGACTATGACATAATATACAAAAAGGGTAAAGAAAACAAAGTAGCAGACGCTCTCTCGCGTATTGAAATTCAGCCTGAAATACATCCGATAGAAAACAAATCTATTGACGGCAATATAGACGATTCGGATCAAAACAAATTAGAAACCGATTTCCCTGAGTTAACATTAGATGACTTAATTGATCTAGAATTTCGATCAGACGAGGATGTTTCCCCCGCCGACTTAACAGTGCAGAACACTCCAAAAATTAATGTAATCTCAGACACGCAAATTTGCCCCCCTAGATCACAGGCTTCAAATGAAACAATACATTCTGCAACCGAAAACCCAATATTAAATATTCCCATTTCAGAAAATGCAATAAATACATTTAAAAATCAACTAATGATTACAGCTAGTAAAGACAATACCTGTACCCACGTAAAACTCGCAAAACCATTCGGGACAAAGACTAGATATCAGATAGTTTTTCCTAGTAGAAATAAAGACATGTTTGAAAACGAAGTAGTGAAAACTTTTAAAGAATATGTAAAACCTAAAACACTATACGGAATACTAATTGACGAACGGATTATGCAAGAAATAATTCCCATTTTGCAGCGACATTTTCAACATACTGCTTACAAATTAGTACAGACAAATAACTACGTTGACGATATCGAAAAACCAGAATCGCAACAAGAAAAAATCAAATACCACCACGAACAAAAAACTGTACATCGCGGTATTAACGAAACCACCCTCGCCCTGCGAAATCTGTATTATTGGCCAAATTTAAACAATGACGTAATAAATTATATAAATACTTGTGTCACCTGTCAGAAAACAAAATATGAACGACATCCACATAAAATTGTATTTCAATCAACCCCTATTGGACATCGTCCTTTTGAACATTTGTACATAGACACATTTGTTGTGAGCAAACAGAAATTTTTAACTGTAATAGATAGTTTTAGCCGTTTCGGACAAGCTTACCCTATTTGCCTTACAGCTACTCATGTTTGCGAAGGTTTACTAAAATACATGTCACACTACGGTATCCCCAGAAAAATCACTTGCGACCTAGGAACCGAATTTAAAAATCATTTATTCGAAGAATTTTGTGCTAAACATAGTATCGAATTACATTTTACAACTGTAAGAAATCCCGGTAGTAAATCCCCTATAGAGCGATTTCACTCTACTATACTAGAAGGACTACGTATATTAAATACGGGACTAAACAAGACACAAACGATCGAAACGTTAATGAGTTACGCGATTTTAGGATATAATAACTCCATGCATTCAGCAACAAAATTTACACCTTTTCAAATTATAAAAGGAGATTTCGATAATAAAACGGCATTCGAAATGTCCGAACACGACATTATTAATGATTACGTTAACAGACACAGTACAAACTTACAAACAATAGAAAGAATGGTTAACGAGAATAACGAAAAGAGTAAAGACCTTTCGAAAGTCAACGAAAATAGAAATGAACCAGAACCAATTACCACGCACAAAACCGCGTATGCAAAATTAACTCTCAGAAATAAAATCGCTACTCCTTACGAATCAGTTATGGTCGTTCAAGACCAACAAAATAAAATATTAACAACAAAAGGCACACGCCACAAATCTACGCTTAAACCAGCCAGAAATCTAAAAGGAAAATTACCTGTTTCAGATGCTGGGACTACTAGCCATATTGTACCTGACGTCGCTAGTACAAGCACAAATCAAGATAGATAAAATTTCTAACCCTATCCTTCCTTTTTCGTTAGGCAAAGCCCGAACCACTTCACAAAAACACTCATTTATAAAATACGTTGATTTAACAAATTTTGATGCCCCCATATTAAGCATAAAAATAAATATGAAAACAATAAAACCCATTATAAACGTAAACGACGAACTATATCCGCAATTAAATAATATATATGAACATCTAGAATACTTACTAAATCAAGCGGAAAATAAACTGAAAAACGTGAAACCGTTAGGAAATACACGAACAAAAAGAGGCCTTTTTAATATAATTGGAAAAGCTTCCAAATGGGCCTTTGGCACCTTAGATTCGGACGACGCAAAACGATATGACAACGCTATATCCATCCTAGAGTCAAACCAGAAAGAGATGCATACAGATTTAGAAAATTATTTAACAATTACAAACAATTTCATGAACGAAACAATATCAACATTCGAAAAAATCACTATTAATCAAAATCAAATAAATACTAGAATAAGAACGATTGAACAAAGCTTGAATAAATTTACACTATTTTTAAGATTGCAAAATTTTCTAGACAATATGATTATAGATTGTTTATCGTTAATTACCATACTAGACAACATACAAGATGCAATATTATTTGCACACCTAGAATCAATACATAGTGCTATTCTACCTATTAATGATCTAATTGATCTGACAAGGATAATGAATACCCTGTATATCGAGGGAACCCCAGAATTTAAAAACATTCAGAGTTATTACGAATTAAT
Organism: Stenurella melanura; assembly: GCA_963583905.1. Taxonomy (NCBI): domain Eukaryota; kingdom Metazoa; phylum Arthropoda; class Insecta; order Coleoptera; family Cerambycidae; genus Stenurella; species Stenurella melanura. The sequence goes on from OY757309.1 coordinate 72,403,715, forward strand.
AAAAACAGAAATTTATTATGTAAAGCAAACCATATGCTTCATATTTCACTTCCCTATTTTGAGCGAAGGTTTATACGATTATTACCACTTATTCCCTATACCCGCTCTAAATAAAACCATAATCCCCCTAAAACCATTTATCCTTGTAAACTCGACTTATCACCACTATGAAGAACTACCATGCCCACGTATCGAGGACCTGTGTTTGTATCATGTGACACAAACCGTATCACAAGGAGATTGCCTACCCCAAATACTTAGCGGCGCTGGATCAGCACCCTGCCAAACTACAGACGTCGTCATAAAAAATGACATTGTGGAACGAATAAACAACGCCTATGTATTAGCCATACCAGCCACTAAGATGACAATAGAAAAGCAATGCGGAGAACATGGTTACAATATCATTGACCAACCCCATCTGATATATATACCCCAAAAATGTAGTATATCTATCCATGGACATGAATTCTACAACATTGCCGGTTTCATCCCTGGAACACCCTTGGAAATCCTCCCAGTGAGAACATTGTCCACCAAGGAGAACAACAAAGAAGTCATCCCCTACAAACAAATAGTAGTGAATCGACTCGCAGACATCAAACGCATGGCTGACGAAACCCATTTACACGAACTAAAGACACTTAGTGACATTAACAGAAGTGATCATACTGACTTATATATATGTTTATCTATAATTATTGTTATTTTATTAATTTGCTTTCTGAAATTTATCTACCCTGAGAAACAAAAAATGTTTCACACATTGTTCAGCTTTAAGAAAGATGCCGAACGAGAGAACCAGGACACACCCCCTGAGAATTCATCGAAAAATACTGAAAAAACAAAATCCTTTATTTTTTCAGCTTAGGGATGGAGGAGTTATGTGAGCATCCTTATCTACATTATGCTGATGTTACCTAATGGCCACATGATGCATGCTGCTTACTAGACAATAAATACCTAGCTTATAAATAGGAGTTTTGCTATAGAGCTCATTAGATTTATATCCATTCTCGAACTTGCCACATGTGTTTAATTGTAACACTATAAAATAAATAAGTTAATTTCTTTGAGTTGTGAACTTTTGACTTTTTAAAATCTTTTTAAAAACGTCTTTTCCAAAGCGAAAGACTTAGCTACATTAAAAACCTTGTTTAATGTATTACATAATCTTTATAACACTCATCCTACGATATGACAAAATTGATTTATTATATCTAATTGTTGGTTATTTTTACTCATCTTTCCTTGTATGGCGTTATATTGGGAATCGCAAATCTAATGTGAATAATTACAGGGTATCGCTGGACATTACCTTGTATAAAAATAACCTCGGTTGTTTGTTTAGAGATGATGGGTACAATATCGTGAGGTAAAATAACGGAGACTTCAATGCTGCGTTCGAACAGGTACCTGATACATTACGACTTAATAGAGCACATCGCAGTTATATTATATCCGTAAATATGATGATTCAACGTTAATAAAAATCTTTACATGTATAAATATGATGTACTATCAAGGTAACGATAGAGGTGTGATCCTAATATGGCAAATTATTAACCTGAAACAGGATTCATTGGAATCATTTATGAAAATATGAATATTTTGTATTTCGTTTATGCTTATTTTAAGAATGATGCTGTTATTTCGTATCAATATTATAATTTTAGTTGTGTGTGTGTGTGTGTGTGGGGATATTTGGCTACAGAAAAAAAAATTCTCAGCCACAGAAAATTATATTGTTGCTAATATTATATTTTTATGCTATTTGTTCTAATAAAATGTACGATTAGGTCAAAAATTTCCTTTCTATTATAACTTAGTAGGCTTGTTATATTTATTGGTAAATTGATTTCGAGATTAACCAGGTCATTTAAAAAGTTCTCTATTTGAGCAGAATATTTCTTACACGCAAAGAATATATGGTTAACGTCTCCCAGGGACGTAAATGAATTTGAGGATTCTTAAGATATTTGACATTTAAAGCAAATGCGTTATAGCTGTTTAAAGGAGTAGAAATTCTATCAGAGTGTGGCTGACTGCGTATACCTATTTAATTAACGTTTTGCTTGACTATGGTACAATTTAGTTGAATGTTTGACAACAGTTACATGATTAATACTTTTGCTTACTTTACTTTAACATTTGTAGCTATTTCAGGCGAAACTAGGATCTGATGGTGATCGCTTACCGCCTATCTTATTCGAAGAACTTTTAGTAAATTTTAGAGGCTTAATCAACAAACAGTTCAAAATTTAATTATTGAACTAGTTAATCTCGCAACTCGTAGATGCCAAAAGAGAAAAAAATCGGTATTCCAAAATGAAAATCAAATTCTTGCTTCATTCAATATTCCGGATAAGGTATATTTGAATTATGTTTGTAGGTAGCATGGCATTTCACAAATTTTAATTACTTTGTAGTACCCTCGTTACTACTGTAGATCACTTATAATTTTCTAAGGTTATGGGTAAGATTATAAGATACCATGAGTCACTCTTCAGTGAGTTGTACTATTACATCACGAAGTTTTTGGTTGTTATCTATATGGCACATAATATAACATTCTCTACAGCTGATTATGAAATAGCAAGAGAGAATGCTGCATTTCTGACTGGATTTTCAGGAATTATAGGTTGGTCAATTTTCTGCATTCATGGTCCTTTTTCCACATTTGCAGACATTTTCAATTTTATAATTGTATTATAATCATTTTTATAATAAGGATACTCAAACCTGATAGTCTGAGAGCGGTGACGGATTGAGTATTTTATCATCTCCTTTCGGTCTCTCGTTGCTTCCTGCCAGTCTCTTATGTCAGCTATTTTTTCCGTTCTGTGCTTATGATTTACTCCTTCATGATCCTTTTTGGCACTTCGTCCTCGCTCATTTTCTTAACGTGTCCCGCCCATCTAAGCGGTTGTACCTTGATGTAGTCAACTATGTTTATATCACTATACAGTCGTATCAATTCATAATTGCATCTAATCAGCCAGCTTTCATGTTCTCTCGCCGGGCCATACATCCCTCTGATGACTTTCCGTTCAAATATAGCTAGCATGTCTTCTGTTTTCTTGGTAAGGGTCCACGTTTCACAGCCATAGGTGACAACTGGTGTTATTAAGGTTTTGATTATGGCCACTTTGGCGTCTCTTTGAACTAGTTTGAATTCCATAGTTTAGTGTAGTGAATAGAGAGCCCTGTTTCCTTTCATAATACTGTTTCTAATTTCCGTGTTTTCGCTGTTAAGTGTTTTATACCCGCTGAAATTGATGAATAGGTTTTCCATTCCGGATGAAAGTCAGAAGTGCATCCCTAATTTAAAAAAAAAAAATTGCACTTCTGACCGGGGTTGCCCAGCCAGGTGGTCGATACCTTCTTCAGGAATAAAAAAACTACCTTCTGTAAAGTTTTAGCGGCTATAAAGCAGTTTGAACAAATCTTTCACCAGCTCTCTTGTTAGTTTATGAGCTGGTGAACGATTTCTTCACAATATCAGTTGAAACTTTGTAGAAAGGTAGTATTTTATTTTCGAAGAACGTATCGATCACCTGGCTGAGCAACCGTGGCCCGAAGTGCACCCTTATTTTTTATTAGGGGTGTACTTTAGCATAGGCGCCGACTTCTCGGGTGCTCCGGGACTCGAGACTCCGGCCAGGTCGGGTGCTGAGCCCCCTGCCAAAAATATTGTGGTTGTATTTATATTTTTTACTCCAAAACTAACAGAACTGGGCTCCGTAGTAGTAGTAGTAGTAGTAGTAGTGGAATATTAAGTAGGTATTTTATTTTGTTCTTGAAGAGATAATTTATTATTGTTAATACTATCGTAAGTATCTAGAATTATTAATATTTGTTTAATACTGCTTAGTTTAATGTAAAAAATATTGAAATAAAGTTTTTGTTTTAAAATTGTCTGAAATATTTAGAGTCCCTGAAAATGTTGCAAAACATTAAAAGGTCTGTGACCAGCACGAGACCTGGGTACCCCCCGAGGGCTCTCGATACAATAGTTATATTATTAGGCCCCCTACCCCTCGGGAACTAACCCTAAACGTGAAAAACTACCCCTTTTCGCGTTTTTCCATTCTAGGCATGCAAGGGCTTGTCGGATCGGGTGTATTGGGTAGGCCGTACGAACTTTGACCATCCAACATATCATCAACCCCCGGGGTTGAAACTACCCCCTGATCCCTGATACTAAAATCTCCCTAAAAATTTCAAAATTGATGAAAAATTGTTTCTATTCGTTTCAAGGGTGCTCAACACGATAGCAACGTACATTTCTCCCCTACCCTCTACGAACCACCCCAAATCTCTGAAATCACCCTGTTTTTAAATTTCTGGCTACTGGGCATGTGGAGAATGGTTAGATCGAAGTTTTTGATAATATTTCGGTATTGTAAAGCAAGTTGAGCCCCCGGAGTTAAAAACTACCCCCTCCTCTAATACCTACTAAAATCTTCCCAAAAATTCAAACTTTGTGAAAACTGTTTATCCCCGTTATTGAGGGTGCTCAAAACGATGGCAACATAATTTCCTCCACTACCCTTTACTGAACCACGCTCAATCCCCAAAACCACCCTCTCGTAATATTTCTTGCTGCTGGGTACCTATGTGGGTAAGTTTTTATCAATTTTGAAATTTTTGGGATTTTAGTATCGGGGAGGGGGTAGTTTAAACCCCAGTGGGTTGATAATATGTTAATAAATGGTCAAAGTCCATACGGGTCTATCCGAAAAACTCGATCCGAGAAGTCCTCGCATGCCTAGAATGGAAAAAATGCGAAAAGTTTTTCGAATTTAGGGGTAGTTTCCGAGAGGTGGGAAACATAATAATATCACAATCGTATTCAGCACCCTCGAAAACGGGGAGAACCTTGGTCTCGTCCTGGTTACTTTTCAAGTTTACCCCTTTTTTGAAATTTTCTCATGAAGTATTATACAGGGTGGGGCACTAGTGCGTCGGACCTCGATATCTCGAGTTCTACGATAACTAGAAAATTTTTAAAAAATTGCAAGTAAACTAGATTAAAAAGTCTATAACTGGAAATTATTTTCGAACATACAGGGCGAGCAAGACGAAATTACAGGACCAAGTGCCTTTTTTTAAAATGGAATGCTATGTAAGTATATCAGTACTTACAGTTTTTGAAGCCCATTTCGAGGCTCTATTCATTCCTATATTAGCATTGAATATCTTCCAAGCACTTGGATGTAATGAATTTTTTTGTTGAAATAATGCAATCTGCAGATGGATATTAAAAAAATCACCACAGTCACAATTATGGGTTTTAAGAAAAACTTATGTGAATACCAGTTACGAGACATCTAATTAATGTTTTTGAATCATTTTCATATCCTAAAACTGTACAGGGTGGCCAAAAATTGTTTTTCAATTAAGAACTTTTTAAATTGAATTTTCTCAATTTTCTCGAACACCCTGTACATTTTTCAACGATGTGATGTAGAAATGAAAAACGAACATATTTTGTAAGTACTTCCCTACCTGCTCATAATTAACTCAGTCACATGTTTTTTAAAACCAGATATGCTTTTAGGTTTTAATTCCTGGGGTAATTCATTAATATACTTTGTAATATTGTACGAATATGATCTCTTAAAAAATTGGGTGTGATGAACGGGAGGAGTAAGGGTACCCTTAAATCTAATATTTAAATTGTGGACGTTCGCGTCGGTCCGAAAACGTATTTTAGAATAAGTATGGCGGGATTTTGTTAATCAGTATTTTAAAATACTGACAGAGTGCAAATATCGTCCATTCTTCATGTTAAGCAACAATAGTGGTGATGATTAAATTTTCCAAAAATTTGATCTTTCAAAATGAAAGTATTTCAAATAGAAATAAATAAAAAATTCCCTTAAGGTCACTTGGGGTATTTGGACCATGATTTTACAACCTGATCGAGAAGATTATACTTTGAACTTGCCTGAGAACCACTAATAAGTTATATTAATGTCTAAAATATTTTTTTATATATAATACAATATACAGTCTGTAAATATATAATATTCAAATCCCGAGTCAAATTTAATTTTCTTTATAATTATAATTAAATAATATAAAGTCTGATGAGCCCAGTTACCCCTAGAAATTGGGGCACCTGGACCATACTGGTCTTGGTTTCATACAAACGATTGTTATTTGAACTGGGGTAAGTGGGCGTGTTGGTAAACATGTAAACTTCGTACAAAAATTACCACAAGTTATTTTTAAATAACTTGTGGTAATAAAAACCACACCATAGTCGAGTTGTCGACGATGTAAGAGAACTACTACATAACAATTAGGTGGAAATTTATTCAAATTTAGGAATAACACAACTTCTGTTAAAGTAAAAAGGGCAAAATTAAATGTAAAAAACATCCAATTTCAAGTAAGCATAAATAGCACAGGCCCACAAAAAAAGTGGTCTATACCAGGGACCTGACATAGTAATCATATGTATTTCGACGTGCTGAACACGAATCCAATCCGTTTAGCTCCGTTACCCACCAACTTTTTGTAAATCGCGAAAATAATCTAAAGAAATAAGGTTGCTTAGGCTATTTTCGCGATTTACAAAAAAATGGTGGGTGATGGAGCTAAACGGACATCAGATTCGTGTTCAACAAAATACATAGGGATTAATATGTCGGGTCCCGGGTTCAGATCGCTATTTTTTTTGTGACTGTGCGCAGTGATCTACATCTACCTAATAAATAAAAACAAAAACAACATACTTAATGTGCTTGGGGTAACTTGATCCCAGCCGTGCCCAGATGCCCCAATTAACTGGCCCACTTACCCCATTTTAGAAAAATTGTGGGGGTAACTGGGCCACCCACTCAAGCTTATGACCTAACGCAGAATACATGCTTGCAATAACAATTTAGGGATACATCATGCTTCTAATTTATGCTAAATTAACTGTGACGTTGATATACAGTAAACCTGCAGTATTTCATAAAAATCAAGATTACATCACGTTGCTATGAAAATTTTGCACTACAAAATTTAAAAAATTGCTACATGAAAGCAACAACACTTAGAAACATGAGACTAATTGTTGTAGTGAGATGACATTGTCCTTCAGTGCTGCCAACTGCTTGAAGTGAAATTACCCCCACAAATTCTACGAAAAAAACCATGGCCCAGTTACCCCCTGGGCCTAGATACCCCAACTGACCTTATTTATTTATATTTTTTTATATTTGTATATTTATTTTTTTTTGTGTTGTTTTGGAATTTACATATTGAGCAAAGTAATTTGTGAAATATTTTTGGTGTTATTCTTATTACCAACAATTTATATCCACCTATTATAACTATAAACCAATAAATTATAATTTTTATTATCTACCGACTATTACTGGTAGCTTCAATATATTATAGTTAATTTAATAATTTATAATGCACCCACCTACTTCTCTCTGCTGGAAAACCATTAACTAATAAACATTAATATGGTGCCAATCATTAAAATGACATGCACGTCTTAAACCAGTCACCACTAACAGCACCGATTTATGATACCTACCTAAAATTAATTTCATTATAATTAACAATTAGCATATTTCAATAATTGTTCTAAACAAAGTGCGTGTCCTAAATTAAGAATAATTGGAATATATGTCATTATTTAAATAAAAATTGGTGCGATGCGCAATTTGTTATAATAAGGAGTTTGATATCCGATGACGCATTACACGCGAGAAATCGAGAAGGCGCCCCACGCAGGTTTACATTGATCTTGCCTTACTCGGTGAGGTCGGCAGCATGTACAAGGTTTCCTTTGTCGATTTGTTTTTTAGGAAAATTTCAAAGTTGTAATTCTAACTGTTTGTGTCACTTCCAGTTTTAACTAAAATATGATTAAAGATTTATTTAAAAGGCGAAAACAAATTATATGCTAAGAAGCCCAATTTGGTCTGATCGATGAAGAGAAAATTGTATCATGTAAATTATTTTATCTACGAGCCTGTAAAAATTAACAGTTTTTTTACATCATTTCCAGTGTAAAAAGTAGCCTTTTATAAGAAACTGCAATAAAAAAATTTATTGCTCGATTTCTACAAAATTTATCAGTAAGGACAACAGTATTTTATTCATTACTAATTTTTAACAATATTTACTTCTACTTTGCAATTCGCACAATTTTCAATATGAATTTTAGGCAACCCTTGACTCCTCGATGTGTAGATTAGCGTCAATGGCATCGTTTGAGCTTGCTTCCTCAGATAGTTCTTTTTGCAAAATTTGATGTGATATCTCAATTTTGTTTTTAATTGATTCTTCAACGTAAGATTCTGCCACCATCTATGACTTCCAGCCACCATGCCTCTTCAGCTGCAAAACATCCCATCCTGCATCTACAAGCATGGTGACAGATCACCTTCTAAAACTATGACCAGTATACTCATGTGCATTGGGCAACCCAAGATATCTCGCAATTTCGCTTGGTATTTTCCCAAAGGTAGTAATACCTATCGGCTGAACAGAACTCTTTCCTTTACGGTAGTTCACAAACAGTCGATCATGTTTTGTTGCCTGGTGACCTAAGAGCGGAGTATTTTCTATAAATTTCAACCACAATATTTACGGTCAACAATAAAAGTTCGAAGTTTATTTGTTTTTGATATTGGAATTCTCACTATCAACATATTACCAATATCTTGCACATCACCAACTCTCATTTTATAAAACTCGTCTCATCTGCATGCACCGGCAATGCCAAAAATTGCAACCTTCATCATTAAATATCTATCATTAGGTGCTTCGTTTACAAATGTGTATATTTCATCTTTGCTAAACATTTTAGATTTCTGGGAGCAATATCCTACAGACTGCCGCTTCATATAAGCGGTTAACTTTGAAAACTGTTTAAGGTCGATGTCCTTTTCTATCAGTAAAGCTTTCACCATTTAATATTCCAACCAAAGACTTGAAGGTTTTACATGTCCACTTTTAATATAATTAGTCATATCATTTACATAAAGTAAGAAAATGAATGATCCAAGAACAGAGCCTTGGGAAACTGCAATACTTCATTTCCCGAATGAAGAATATTCATTATTCACCTTTACCTGTACTCTTAAACTAAGCATATTGATTTGAAAGTTTAAACATTACAACGCATTTTGAACTATTCGGTTCCGTTTAAATTTTTTACTTTTCTATCAGTAAAGCTTTCACCATTGAATATTCCAACCAAAGACTTGAAGGTTTTATATGCTTTGCTCTTTCTGAAAAATACGCAAGGAACACATTTTCCGTAAGATTCTTCACTATCTTCAAAACGCACCAATCTTTGAATCATTTATACACCATCTCATATTGTTTTCGTGACTTCTCAGGTATTAAAGTTGACGTTGCCGCTTGTGCCATCTTCATAACTTCTGGAGGATTATTTTGAAACTCTTCTACATTACTATAATCATCATTAAACTTGATATTTTAATTCAAACATTCAAGAACAACAATAGCGACTTCAGCTTCGCCAGTTTATTTATAATATCGTTTCCTTAGTTACTATCACCACAGATTTTCAGTTACGACCATGAAGTAACATAATTAGAATGGCGACTTCAACTTCAACACAAATAATACAAATAGTCCAGTCAATGAACTCTCAAAAGAGGGGTGTAGAGGACATGGTCGGGAACAGAATTTTTGACTTCGGGGCTGTGTTTGGAGTAGTTAGGAGGTAAACATACTAAAAGTCCCCGAATCTACGAGGTGAGCGGGGTGCAGGGGGGGCCATTAAAGGTCACTTTTTTTGGCTTTTCGCTGATATCTCGAAAACAGTGCCATAGTAGCTAAAATATTAATCTGTTCAAAATTAAAGCTGACAAAATTTCCTACAATATTGTTATTACTCATTATTCTTCTATTCCCAATGGCTTTCGAGATATCCGCTGGCGAAAATTACCAATTTTCAAAATACGCATTTATGCCTCACGCTTCTTGACAAACTTTGCCTTCTAGCGCCTCAGCCTTTAGTTTCACGGTAATATCTTCACAGTAGAGCATTAGTTGTAGAGCATTCAATTTTTTTAAAAGTGAGTTGGTATTAACACTCTTCTATTAGCTTTACCTGTAACATTTTAAGCAAATCTTACAACTCACTTTTCACACACTTCCAGATGTAGGATTGACTTGAAATTTGGGAAGTGTATATGGTTCACGTAAAAATACAATTTGGCAACTTTCATAAAAAATCCAAGATGGCGTTTCGAAGATGGCGGGTAGTCTATTGTCATTTAATATCCGATTCTACTGAAATTTGGTATCCGAGGTTTCTAGAGATCGCAGATTATAGCCATCTGATCGAAAATCAAAAATTCAAAATGGCGGCGTCAGTATGGCGGATGGGTTTTGTCATTTATCATCTGATTCGATTAAACATCGATATCTGAGCATTATCGAGGTTGCAGAGGACAATTATATATTCTGAATTTAATAATTCAAAATGGCGGAGTCAAGATGGCCGTTAACTATTATAATTTATAGTTTGATTCGCATGAAAATCGATATCTGCGGATTTTCAAGTTCGCAGATTATATTATAAATATTTAGTCGAAATTCAAAAATTCAAAATGGCGGCTTCAGGATAACGAATAGATTCTGTCATTTATATCTCGAAAACAGTGCATCGTCGTGAACAGGTTATTCTAATCAAAATTAAAGGTGACAAAATTTCCTGCAATATTTAATATTCGTCTATTCCCAATAGCTTTCGAGATATCAGCTGGCGAAAATCGCAAGTCTTCGAAAAACGTTTTTTTACCTCACGCTTCTCGACCAGCTTTGCCTACTAGCGCCTCAGCCTTTAGTTTTACATCAATGTCCTCACAGTAGAGCATTAGTTGTAGAGCACTAAATTGTCGAATTATTCCCTAGATGTCTGTACAACTTGGTTGCCAATGTTAAAAGAAAAACTTCACAAACTTAACATTGTATAAAAACTAAAAAAAATGTTAACTATATCAACAGTTCTATGTAAATAGTAAGTATCTATGGATATTGAATATAATAAACATTCTTAGAGCTGTATATTTATGATACACAGCAAAAAATATTTGTCAAAAAATGCCTTGAAAAAGGAAACAGAATAGATTTCCGAAACGTCGGCGAAATATTTAATTTCAAGTTTTTATACTTATTTGTTATTTCTTTAAAAAAAGCAACCTTTAACTGATCCTTTGACGTGAAAGTCACAGACGTAGAGGTTATTTACCAGTAACGTACTGGTTAATTGTGATATTTTGTAGATTCCCCGAGCACCGCTTAAAAAGAAAACATACATGTGGCAGGAAGTCCCAAAGAATTGAAGAAGGAAAAAAATTAATTAATAATTCCAAAAACAGGTTTTTAGACCCCCTGAAACTGTTAAAAAATGCCATAAAAGGAAGAAAATAATGTTAATAATAAAAATAACTATGTTAATAAATGCAAATGCATAGGACACCTGTTGGCTAATATTCTCTGTTCATCCAGATGCATTGAGCTCCCCACGCCTTTACGTTTATTAACGTAATTATTATTATAATTGGCATTAATTTCTTCTTTTTGGTGCATTTTCTTAACAGTTTCTGTATAAAAGCGGCTTTTTGATTTTTTTTAAATTATTTATTTATTATCTTCTTTTTAGTTCTGTTCCAATTGGAATAATGTATCTATTCGATATAATTCCTTCTCTATAAATGACAAAACCTATTCGTAATTCTAAAGCCGCCATTTTGAATTTCTAAATTTCGACTAAATATTTATAATCTGCGACCTTGAAAATTCGCAGATACCTACGAATCAAACTGTAAATTACAAAACCCATCCGCCATATTGACGCCGCCATTTTGAATTTCTCTAGAAACCCCGGATACCAATTTTCAGTAGAATCGGATATTAAATGACAACAGACTACCCGCCACCTTCGAAACGCCATCTTGGATTTTTTATAAAAGTTGCCAAATTGTATTGTTACGTGAACCATATACACGTCCCAAATTTCAAGTCAATCCTACATCTGGTGTGTGAAAAGTGAGTTGCAAGATTTGCTTAGAATGTTACAGGTCAAGCTAATGGAGGAGTATTAATAACAAGTCACATTAAAAAAAATTGAATGCTCTACAACTAATGCTCTACTATGAAGATATCACCGTGAAACTAAAGGCTGAGGTGCTAGAAGGCAAAGTTTGTCAAGAAGCGTGAGGCAAAAATGCGTATTTCGAAAATTGGTGATTTTCGTCAGCGGATATCTCGAAAGCCATTAGGACTAGAAGAATAATGAATAATAACATTCTTGTTGGAAATTTTGTCAGCTATATTGTTTTTTCGTTCAAGAGTATTGAAAAAATGTTTCTTGCGCTCTAGCGACAAAACCGCGCGACATTGAAAAAGCAAAGAACAAAATTTGTCGAAAATTTTTGATATCTTGATATTTTTTTATAAAATGCATAGTTTTGGCTTAAAATCAAACACAAAAAAAATGCGTACATTTACATAAACTTCAGCGCGCTCTAGAGGCGTAACTAAGCTGCATTTCAAAAAAATGAAGAGAAGACAAATTGTAGAGAATCGCTAGGGCTACAATATCAAATCAGGTCATATTTTCTCAAAAATGCATAGTTTTGCAGCAAGACGCAAAAAACCGTCAAAATGGCCAAAAAAACATATATGTGTATCTATATCTAAAAAACAACCCTTTTTTTTTTCGTGCGCTTGGTGAAAAACATGTTAACACAACCCCAAGACAACTTTCTATACGGGTGGCTTAGCTGTAGAAAAAATTTCCCAAAATCAGTGATTTTTCTTCTTTGAAGGGACTAGAAGTACAGCGACAGACATCCTAAACCTACACGCAATGTCGCTGTTCATAACAAAAAAATATCAAGCCGATTTCGTTGTTATCGATTAAGTACCAGTTAGTTATTACAAAAATACGCTCGCCATACATCCCGGTTAGTAGAGGCCCAGAGGCAGGTATACGTCCTAGTTATTGGAGGTACAGCGGCAGATATTTTATACCTGCAATGTGTTTAATTTTAAGTCATGATTAGTAAATGTCAATCCGATTTTTTTTTTTAATTAATTTTATTTATAAATCAAGGTTCCACCACTAAGAAAAATTGTTATATCACTATTTTTGTCTGCCATACCCTAAGGCAAAGGATTGATCATGTCTCAACCTGACACAAATGTGTCAGGTAATTGCAAGCTGGCTCCTGTTCATATTCATATTATTCATATACATTTATTAGGCATTTAAGATACACAGTATATATATATGGCAAGTCAGCAAGTTACAAAATACAAAATAGATAGACTAAGATACACAAATAAAACAAAATAATATACATACAGTCATATACAAACACGCAAACGATGAGTTAAACTATACTATCATGCATCCATTACATGACAATATTAAAATCATGCATAAAATAATAACATTAATCTGGTAAACAAATATAAAATATAAAAACGTATCCACAATTAAAATTTTTATATATTACTGTTGATGGTAGCACCCCTTGAAGACTAAAGAGTGAACATATAGTTTTTCTATTATTTAGAATCAGTCTGTTTCTTTGACACCACGTGCTTAATTGATCCATGACGTTAAGGACTAACCGCTCAATTTCTTCTTATTTGCAGATACTGTAATAGTAGTGTCATCTGTGAACATTGTTACATGTCCACTTTTAATATAATTAGGCATATCATTTACATAAAGTAAGAAAAGGAATGGTCCAAGCACAGAGCTTTGGGAAACTCCAAGACTTTATTTACCCAATGAAGAATATTCATTATTCACATTTACCTGCACTATTAAATTAAACATATTCGAAAGTTTAAACATTGCAAAGCATTTTGAGCTATTCGGTTCCGTTTAAAAGCTTAGTTTTAGACAAATTGTTGAAGCCAATAACACTACACACTTTTCCCGACTAACTCATCGTTTCATTCGATTTGCATTTACGTTTTATACGTTTTTTAACCATTTTTATTAATGCACGAGTACACACTAGTAGTTCCTGATTCCGCCGCGCTCATGGCACTACAGTCTCTTCACACGGAGCCTATTGTTAATATGAGCTCCAAAGTTTACATTTTTTACTACTTCTATTTACACACTTCATGATATATGATGCTGTTGCTGTTAGAGGCGTTTCAGAATCTTATGAACCGCGAAATGCGCAAAAGGCAAAGTTTGTTCTGGGTTTATAAGTGTATTTTGAAAATACTGACAGCTACCTTGTTGTATACATAAACAAGAGCTCGGGGTAAATTGTAAACAATAAATCTAATATTTTTAAGAAGTGTAACTGAGTTCAAGAGAGAGATTTTGTCTCTGCGCATATGAAGGTCACAGCTCATGAGATTTTGAAACACCTCTACATCTTATATATAATATTTCTCTTTCAGCAGCAGATACTGTTAGTTAACTAAAATACTATTGTGTTAGGAGATTTAAACCTCTATGCAGAGAACGAGCTCCTAAACCACGATTACATTTTGATATGCCAGAAAAATAGATGTGCAACAATTATTTGAGCATAAAGTTGAGAAGAACTTGATTTTCTAGCGAATTGCACGCTTAATTTTTTCGAATAATGTTTCGAAAACTTACCTCGAAAATTATAGAAATCGAGAAGTTTTTGGTCTCTCCAGAAGTCAGTGTAAACAATAATAGACGAAGACGGATCAGAATATTAAAAACGAACAACTAACATAAGAGTTCTTAAAAGACTCGGTGGTTAGAAGTCCAATATTGTTGTAGGATACATAGAGAAGTCTGCACAAAACAAATGCAAGTGTCTTTAAAAACATTAGGAAAAAACAAATGATCAATATAAACCAATCCAATGAAATGTACCCAGAACGATTGTTTTATGAAATGCCAGGTTTTGTAGAAAATGTTTATAAGTAATTTATGGATGATATTTATTTGTTTCATCTTTCACCGGTTACAGTATTACTAAAAGTATTACTTTTCCTAACCGAAGTGAATCAAGAAAAGTAACTGTCTTGGATACTGAATTAGAAAAAATAACTGATTTAAACATCACAAAATATAATATATAATACAGTTGCGGTTTTCTTATATGCCGTTTATTTAAATAATTTGCTTTTGGTAAATATTTTTTTTTATATTACTCCAAAGTGAAAAACAAAAAATGTTTTATGCAATTTATCTTTTGTGCTAATAGGTATAATACAATAATATTTAATTTTTGTTTCAGGTAAATAACCCGAATAAATTGCAGCATATAGCGTGAGTAGGTTCATACGTTTTTTTCCTAACAAGATTAATATTACATGAGATGCAAAAACACTATCTTGCATTCGCATACAAATAATTAATGTATTAACAAATACCGCGAGGTCGTGGCATCTATTGAGCGCTTCCTGAAGCTAACCTTGACGAGCACCGTTACTTTTACCGTTACAAGTGAAATTTAATAATTCAAGTTAATCCCATCTTCTTGCGATGAACAGTGTTTGACCATTGCATGGTAAGCGTCTAGATGGCGGTGCACTGTTTGGAGAGGGTATAATAAATTTAATAATCAGGTTTTGCACCTTAGATTTTTTGACGAATTTTTCTCATAGAATTAAAGTACTAACCACACAAAATCGTGATCAATTATTTTAATCCTACTAAAAGATTATGGTTGGGTAAAATTGGACAAAAAAATATATAAAATTAAAATATATACCTACTTACATTGAAAATTGAAGAAGATACTGTAGTCATGTAGCTGTCCCATGTTAAATTAGATATGTGCGTTACTTATCAATTTTTTTACTTTTTTTCAGTAAAAAAACCTATTAGTGCAAATATAGGATATCACATATTATTGCTGTTTATTATTGTTTATTTGCAATTTGTTTGCACAAATTATCAGTTAGGAAGATTCTAATTTGTGTTAATATTTTAATGTTTTTCTAATTGTTCCAAAAATTATAGTTTATGTAACCAATTATATCTTGTTATAAATTAGTAAAATGTATGTCCTTTCCAAATTTCACAAGTTCTTTATTTGCTTATTTACTTTTGACAATTAATTATTTCCAATGAATCCTGTAAATTGTTGACATCATGTTCTGTATTTTCTGAATGTGATTAGAGACTCGAGGAAATGTTGCAAAGTTCTTGAAATATTTACAGCTACCTAGCTTCATCCTGAAAGAAATGATAAAAAACTATAATAAATTATTTAAACAATTCCATGGACAAAATCTTAACCAACAAAATTAAATAATTGGTGAAATTTAAAAAAAGATACAAAATAGTAAAACACGATTGCTTAAAGAATTTGAAAAACTGGAAATTAATAATAATTATAACAATTAATAATAATTTGAACAAAAAATTGCAAATAATCAGTAGTAAGCGAAGAAAATACTCTATTTCTGCCCTTGGGGTCTTTTTGGGATTCTATAAAAGGTTCTAATGAGAGTTTCATTTAAAATATAATGATTCGTGTTCTCTCGACAATTCCGAAAGGGGATTATAAATTCGATATTTGTTTCACTACATTTTCGCGGTGTAATCGCGACAGATACATGGAAAACTTCATCGTCTTGGAAACTCGTGTTAATACATATTAACCAATTTGGCGCCAGAGCTGGGTAAAGTACTCTGGTAATGTGCTTTGAGTAGTACTTGAAGCACTTTTAAGGCTTCAAGCACTGTGCTGCGATTACTTTTAAGAGAGAGTATTGGTACTTAACATTTGAATTACTTTGCATAAGTACTTGGGGCTTTAAAGCCCTTTCAGAGGGCTTCAATTACTTTTGAAAGTGCTTCAATTACTTTTAAAGTAATTGAAGTTCTTTTGAAGTGCTTGAAGTATTTCTAAAGTACTTACAAGCTTTTTAAAATGCATTCAAAGCCCTTCTAGACAAGTCTCATCATGAATTATCAGGAACACAGGAAGTAATAGAAAAACAAAGCAGCTTGTGTTCAGTGTTTAGTTATTCATATAGTCCATTGAAATGTTGCAAAATTTGGGCCGAACCTTGCATTTTGAGTAGCACAAGATTATTTTTTTTATGTGTAGGGGGTTTCAGTGTGAGTATAAAACTCGGTTTTCGGGGTTAAAAGCCCCCCATTTGGTCACCATCTTGAAAAAGGGGGTGTAAACAATTTTTCCGCGATATTTTCAGAACCGTAAGTCTTAAAAAAAAAATATGACGTTTTTTGTAGAGAATTGAATTCTCTGCAATCTAGATACTTTTTACTATATTCATTTTATTGAAAAAACACATCAGATGTTTTTTGTAGATCATTTTATTGCGAACAATTTTCTCTGCTCATTTTTTAAATTTCTTTTCTTTGGAGAAGTATTAGGACGCTGCAAAGGGATCAAATCAAGTACTCCATTTAAAAGGCGCGAAAGGGTGTACGAAAGAACATCAGCCTGAAACTACTTTGACTATACATTTTCTGGGTCACTGATTGCGAAAATCGGGGTCCCACAATCTTAAATGTTAGGGAACGCCCCTTGGGTGTTCCCCAACTTTTAGGACTGCGGGACCCCGATTTTCGTAATCAGCGACCCAAAAACGTATAACCAAAGCAGTTTCAAATCGGTATTCTTTCGTGCGCTCTTTCGCGTGTTTTGCATGGAGTACTTGATATGAACCCTTTGCAGCGTCCTTACACCTCTCCAAAGAATGGAAATTTAAAAAATGAGTAGAGAAAATTGTTTGCAATAAAATGATCTACAAAAAACATCTGATGTGTTTTTTTCAATAAAATTAATACAAAAAAGTTATAGCTCTTAAAATGATATTTCTCTTCTTCTATAAAAAAAGATCTTGTGCTACCTAAAATGCAAGATCAATGTAGCATTTCAATGGACTAATAGAGTCATAGTTGGTGAGGTGATGCAAGTGTGTGATTACCATTCCTGTTATTGTCATTGCATATTGTGTATTGTATTGTATTGTGGACTAAAGAAAAGGTAACTTTTAGAATAGACTGATGAGATAGTTAATTAATTTTTGCCATCTGAGGGCTTGGTACTTGGTGCTTTATTCTTTCAAGCACTGAACTTGGTAATTGAAGTACTTTCGCAAATAAAAGTACTTGATGCTTCATTCTTTACAGCACTATAGCTAAGTGCTTAGTATTTGGTACTTGAAGCACTTTGTCAGAGTACTTTACCCAGCTCTGATTTGGGGGGAGGGGGGGATGTTGCACAAATTTAAAGTATGGAACAAAAAAATCATAACTGTTTTCTCTGGTATACATTTGAACATTTGAATCGCCCTAACTTATACCTGCCAGATATTAGATATGGTTTATTATATTAGAAATATTAGTTTTACAAACTTTGTTTACTATGATACAACAATGGCTATAATCGCTGAAAAGCCTTATTTTCTGTTTTCACCAGGTATGTATCGGACTGCAAAGATTCACATAAAATGATATCAAGTACGCTAAATATCGAGAATAATCAGTTAAAGAAAAACTTTCTGAGACTATTAGGTCTAAAGTTGATATGTAAATGATACATCAAACTATGTACTACATATAGAATAAGATCCCAGAGCCGCCAGATCTACGTCATTTTAACAAAGCTAATGTTTTGACAGTAAGTAGTGTGATATGTAGTTAAGAATGTATGCATATTTGCTAGCTTGAAAACAGGGCTCTTTTACAGATAACAGGTACAAAAGGTACGAAAAGACCCTCTAACCTACGTTAAAGTATGATAGCTGATTTTTATATATGCCTGACAGAATACTGTTAAAAACGAACATTCATTATTGCCAGACGTTTTAAAGCTCGGAAAAGACCCAACGCTTAAAAGCGTCTGGCGTAAATTAGGCCCCACGGAAAGTGTCTGGCAATAGTGAATGTCGGTTTTTAACAGTATTCTGTCAAACATGTATAAAAACCAGCTATCATACTTTAACGTAGGTTAGTGAGGTTTTTTTTTTGTACCCTTTGCATATGTTATCTGTTAAAGGGGCCCGTTTTCAAGCTAACAAATTGCATACGTTCTTAACTACATATCACACTATTTATTGTCAAAACATTAGCTTTGCTAAAATGACGTAGGTCTGGCGGCTCTGGTCTAATATAGTCTAGACTGAGGTGGAAACAATTTTTAGTAACATTTGTAAGGCATTGGTAAAAGCGTCGATTTCTACGCTACCTTGGAAAGTCATAACTCTAGATATAGTCGTAGAACATTTTCTTGGGCACACTCTTCTCGATGTTTGGTGTATTCCACTCAAATTAGGAATCAGCTACCCGGTAAAATGTAAAAAGCGGAAATTTTTACGCGGACGGTAGCGCAGTGGGTTAGGGAGGGTATTTAATTTACGAATGCGAACTGGCATACCTAGCTATTCGGGTTCAAACCCTGCTTACTGCAAAATTATTTCAGTTCTAAAATTATCGCCAATAAGTGATTTGGACTTCACTATAAACTGTAGAGCCTCGTTTCTCTTTACCTAACAAAAGTCATCCTGAATTTTTGAATTTTGGGAACATTTGACACCATTCCAAAAAATCAGACTTTTCGAAATCCTCTGAAAATTCGTAGCAGTGACCAAATTAACAGAAAATTGAGTTTTTACCAATTTTCGATCCTGCAAATATCATGTTACCATTTTCTGCCATCCGGCTCGCATATTTTTTTAAATTTCAAAATTTGAGGCGCCCTCCACTGTCTTAGTATGGACCCTTTATTCATAAAAATCATTTTGAGACTACGTTATTATCCGAAAAACCATAATTTATTATCTCTGGTGATTGGTCATAAAATTGCAATCGTGCTATATATTGTTGTTCAATAATTCAATTCTTTTCATTTTATACATAAACTGTTTTACGAAATATTTATCTTCTTCCTGTTTTAACTACCCAATTACTCCAAATCTTACCCCAAATAAGTATTAATACACCGGGTGGCATAAAAGTATGGGAACAGTAGGATAACTTGAAAAATACGAATCCTAGAAAAAACTTTAAATACAAAAGTTGAAGGAAATTTCCCTATTTGACGGTGACCTTGGATTTGGCCGTTACCTTCAAGGTCATTTGAACGTCAAGTCGATTTTTCAAATGTGACCCCCTACTTTTAACCCCGGAAATGAAACGAGCGGAAAATTTTACGTTCGGAGATGACTTTCGGCTCTTATAAAATTATGGTATAAAGCTGACCTTTAGAGGTCAATTTTGTAAGTGCCGAAGGTCATATCCTAACGTAAAATTTTGCGCTCGCTTTATTTCAGGTTTTAAAAGTAGGGGGTTCCATTTGATAAAATTGACTTGACCTTCAAATGACCTTGACTACTTTGAATGTCAAGGTCAAATCCAAGGTCACCGTCAGATGGCCAGGAAAATTTCCTACAACTTTTGTATTTAAAGTTTTTTTTCTAGGATTGGTATTTTTCAAGTTATCCTACTGTTCCCATACTTTTATGCCATCCGGTATACATTAGCAATGTAAATGAATTAAATAAGCAATAACACTTAATTTTTCTATTTCAAGTTTGTTAATCATTTTTTATTTAACGTTTATTTAGTGGAGGAGTAATCGTACTAATCGTTGTTATTAGTGATTTAAATATTATTGCTTATGTTGGTATGATACAAAAAAATATTTGATTGAGTTTTTCTTTTAATAAAAGTTATCTAAGTTTTTTACCTTTGCAACGGACCCCAATAGTACGGGAACCCATCGTCAAAAGTTGATTGGGCACCGCAGTTACTGCCGCTTGATGTTGTAGGCATCTGTAGGTACCATTTCCACCCAATGGCAGGTCACGTGACCACATCGTCTTCGAGAGAGAGGTCAGAACAAAGGGTCGCTTAAATATTGCCAAAGAATTTTGAAAAAATTCAAGCACATTTTTGTTCAAAAATAAGTATCTTTTGTCTCCCGGTGTTTTTTTCCAAAGTGCTTCCTTCTCCCTGAAAAAAATAACAAAAAAGAAAATTAGATTGTTTGTAATTTTTTTACGAGAGAAGGAAATACTTTAAGGAAAAGGTTTAAGAGGCAAAAGTTGTTTATTTTTTTCTAAAGAATATGCCTG
Organism: Stenurella melanura; assembly: GCA_963583905.1. Taxonomy (NCBI): domain Eukaryota; kingdom Metazoa; phylum Arthropoda; class Insecta; order Coleoptera; family Cerambycidae; genus Stenurella; species Stenurella melanura. Next base: position 72,424,784 of record OY757309.1, read on the forward strand.
AATTTTTTGGGATTTTTCTGAAGAAATAAAAAAAAAAATAGGGAAATTCTTGGCCAAAATTAGTTTTGTCTAAAAAAATTGCCAGGCATGTTCTTTAGACAAAAATAAGTTATTTTTGCCTCTTGGAGTTTTTCTCTAAAACGCTTCCTTCACCCTAAACGAATTAATCAAACTCTATGAATTATTTTTTTTACAATTTTTTTCTGAGAGAAGGAAATACTTTTAGAAACACACCAAGAGACAAAAGATACTTATATTTGCCCAAAAAATGTGCCTGAATTTTTTCAGAATTTTTTGGCAACATTTAAGCGGTCCTTTGTTTTTTGCCTCTCTCTCGAAGAGACCGCGGCCACGTGACCTGCCGTTGGGGGGAAATACTACCTATAGATGCCTACAATATCTTCACCACGCGGCGGCCGCGGTGCGCGATCCACTTTTGTCGATGGGCTTCCGTACTACCACTAAATTTAAATGGAAATATTTTAGAAAAAAAAATTATGCGTAAAAAATTTTAAAACTCAAGAATTTTTTTTTAGAAATGTTTATCAACTTTTGTTATGATATATGTTAATATGGTCACTTATTGTATGTTATAGTTTTTATCGAAACTAAGTAGTTGAAGAAGAATTCTGAAATGATTCTTTATCGGACTGAAATAAACATTTTTTGTTTCTTGCACCTTTACTTATAGGTCAGTCAAATTAGATCCAAAAAAAGCGTTTGGAGAAATTGTTTTCCAGTAAGCTGGAAATCATTTTAATACCTTAATTTGGTCCTAAATGCGTGAGTTTGTACCATCCCAGGAGGTGAGCATAACTTTTGGGAGCCAAAAAACCGTGAAATGTTTGTGCTTTTTTCAATTTTTGCTTGTAGCTCGAAAACGGTGCCTCGAACGAAAAGTGTCGTTCCATTCAATATTAAAGAGGGTTAAATTCTGCGTCGAATGAACATCTAAAACTTCAAATTCGGTTCAGTTGTATAGCCGAAATCAAAAGTTAAAAGCCGGGAAAATTTGCATTTGTTGGGGTAGAGAGGCTAGATTGAAAATTGGCTTTATGTGGGATTTTGAGAATATCTCGTGGCCGATTTTGTCCAAGGAGGTCTAATCGGCCTTAGATGAATAGAGGGCTGTCGAGAAGAATTAACCTATTGGAAATGAGGTCCTCAGGATCAGCATCTGCATGGTGGAAAATCTTGACAGCCTCCTGTAATGCGGTGTTCTTTTCAAGGAGCTTGACGAACTTCAACTTCCTTTGGCGATGGAATGCAGAGGTTGTATCACACCCACTGATTGCATATAGGAACAGAAGGTTCTGTTTGACAGCAGAAGAAAAGTTGAAGTACCTGGGAGAGTAGATCGTGTTCTGAGAGGTCACCTTTCCAGGTTTCATGACGTAAATGTTTAAGGAATTTGGTGCTTTGGCGGTTAATAGGATTAATAGATCGGTGTCCTCTTCGATTATGATGACCGTCGCAAAGTTCTCCACGCCACTTGAATGGCGTTGTTGACAATGAGGGTTTCAGCATCCTCAACAGCTGGCCTCACTTCACACCCCTGCTGTACTAATTTCTCACGCAGCATGGAGATAAGTCGTTCTTTGTTGTTTTCGTTGGAGAAAAATTGTTCTTTTGGCATGGTTGCAGCCATCGTCTCAGTGAACACCACGTTTGCCGAAGGGTGGTCTTGGAAAGTCGCAAAACGTAAGTTTGCACCGAAATGAGAAATTTTCCCTGTTTCTAACTTTTGATTTCGGCTACTTTCGGCTACCACTGAACCGAATTTAAATTTTTAGATGTTCATTCGACGCAGAATGTAACCCTCTTTAATATTGAATGGGATGACATTTTCCGTCCGACGCACAGTGTGTCAATTTGCATATCTAGCCGGACAAAATACCAGAAAACCTTTTCTCAAAATAAGCACACCTAATCCGTTAAAAACATTATAGATACTCCAAACAACCCAGTAATTAAATATAATAACATTAGGCGCCTGCATTTCTTTGCAATTCGCCTTACAAGTGAGGGTTTCTACCTGCTTTGTATAATAGGTAGCCTTCAGTTGTTACTTATACTTCAGTGGGTAGGTTGTAATTGTGAAAGTACGTGTTTGGGATGTTGTATATAACATGGATATGATACAAATAGGTAGGTAGATGATATATTTTTTTTATTTTTATTTTTTTACTTCGGGTTTATGTTACGTTAAAAACTAGCTTTGAAATTTTCTACGCTTTGGTTTTATTAGGATTCCAGATATTTTTGTATGCTTTTGTACGTGACGATTTTAATTTCATTTTATTCTTTGGGTCTTTGAGCACTGATATACGATGATTTTATTTGCGGCCATGTGCGTCTAAAAAAAATATTTATGCTGTTACAGATAGACTATTGTCCATAGGTTTGTTCAATTGTGTTGATTTAAAGCAGCTTCAAGCAGTTAAATAAAGATAGTAGTGTCACAAATAGTGTGAGTGTGAAAGAGATAACGTGTTTCAAAGTTGCTATAAATCAACACAAATGAACAAACTATATATGTCAACAAGGGAAGTTTACGAACAATTAAGAAATGAAGATAATATACCTGGATCAGCTAGATCTAATTCTGAAACTATCATTATCGATTACATCAAAGATTTGGTTTCAACTCCTAAAAGAGCAACTAAGGTTAAGAGAGCTCACCAAGGGGCACCGAAAAAGGAACCTCAAACGTCAAAAGACATGAATAACTTAAATTTAATTCTCCAACGTCCAATTGATCGACAGACATTTTCCTTTGGATTGTCTACATTACATGCCGAAGTAAGACTAATGGAATGTGTTTTGCACACTGCATTCAGATTGGAAGTGCAAAAATGGCAATACCGCAAAACTGAAGAAAAGGAAAATGTTGCAAAACGAAAACAATTAATAATAAAAAGATTCCGAGCAGAAACAGGATTGCTGCTGGACACTCCAAAGCAAGGAGGAGGAATCTCAAATGATGGCAAGAGTGCAAGAAGATTTTTTTTAAATGCCAGAATATCTTCACAGATAACAGTTGACGAACCTTTAATTAAGCGATTTTATCTTATTTTACGCACACTAACTTGCGGCTATGAAATTGCCGTAAATGAATTTAAAAAACATTACTTAGAAACTGCTAATTTGTATGTATCGTTGTATAACTGGTACCCAAGGCCTGAAACATTGCACAAAATATTAATACATGGACCAAACGTAATAGAAAATGTCTTGCATTGGACAGATGACCGAAGAAGCACAGGACGCTCGGCACAAGGAAATCCGAAAATTTCGACTGGGGCATTCAAGAAAAATTTTGTAGGACCGAAACAAATACAGACATACTATATACTCTGTTGATAAGTTCTGAACCCCTAATAACGTCTCTAAAACAGCAGGAAAAAATAAATGAAGTATTAACCCAGAAGTTCTAAAATTAATAAAGGCACCCACTATTCATACTGCCAAAAAACAAATGAAAGATAAGGACAGCGACCCTGAAAGCTGCAGTGACTCCGAAGATTGTTCTAATTAATGAAGAAAAAATAAATTATTCGATTTGTAATATTACTTCATATTCAAACTTTTTCGTGCTACAATTATTATTATTATTATGACTATAATGTTCTTTATTTTTATGTATAAAAGTTGGTTTTCACTTATAAATAAACGTCTGCTACAGTTAAACTTATTTTATTATTATTGTAATTTTCTCCGGCTAGATTTGCAAAATGACACACTGTGCGACGCACCGTTTTCGAGCTACAAGCAAAAACTGAAAAAAGTGCTAAAATTTTCGCGGTTTTTTGGTTCCCAAAAGTTATGCTCACCTACTGGAATGGTGCAAACTCAGATTACACGCATTTAGGACCAAACGAAGGTATTAAAACGATTTACAGCTTACTGGAAATTAATTCCTCGATACATTCTAATTTGACTGGCCTATTAATAATTTAATAGTAAGCACTTCTTGAATATCTAAGACGATGCAAACTAACTAGCTTTGTTAAGCTTTATCACAAAATCGCTGTACTTTTTACATTTTTTGTATGATAAACTTGAGAAGTTAGGGAACCTCATTTTGTAAAAGAACGTGAACACCCTGTTTAGCGAGTAAATATATTTTAAATATACAGGAAAATTATGCTTTTTAATGTTTCAAAAAGTTTTATTAAAACTCTACACGTGTTTCGGCTTATTAGGCCTTTATCAAGAGTACAAGATAATACAGTATTATCTTGTACTCTTGATAAAGGCCTAATAAGCCGAAACACGTGTAGAGTTTTAATAAAACTTTTTGAAACATTAAAAAGCATAATTTTCCTGTATATTTAAATTATTGAAGAATGTTTCACAAGGGACCAACCGTAGAATCAACCCAATGAGTAAATATATATTTAAGAGAAAGATTAAATAAAATTAAATCAATTCTTAGGTCGTTACCGCTTGAGGTTGTTTGAATTACGGGAATGCAAAACAAACGCACGTTCTTCTCGAAATACGCCACTTATGTAACACCTTCACTTTCAAGTAATTTAAACATCAAATGTGCATTGTTCACAAGTGTTATTGAGGTTGAGATTTTTACAATTCTTTTATCGAATCGCACACCATTACATCATACGAAGAGGTTAGCTAATTACTTTGCAAAATTAAAAAGGCACCGCCATTGTTGTTGTTATGTCAGCTGTTTCCCTTCGAACCCGGCTGGTAATTGGCGAGAATTGCTGTTAATTAAAAAGAAAGCACCGAACGAGGTTGTGCTCTAGATTTCGGTTGGTATTCTTCTCCAACGCCTGATGTTACTAAATGATGAAATTTGATTTAATTGGTGGTCGCAATTAATTTTGTAAATTGCTGAGGTATTTTAATTGGTTGGGCAGTTAATAACGGATGTAAACGATTTACTCTGGGTGGTAAATTAATGATCAATTAATTCGATTACTTTTAAATACACATGACACCGTACCACACTAATAACTCCAGTGAACATTGTACAGAAATCGTTTAAGAAATTCAATGTCGAGGTTTTGACAAAACCGCATGTATCACAAAGTGTCGTATGTCGTGAGCTTTCAATATTATTGCCATATAATAAATTAAAAATAGTAAAATAGTCTTCAAATTAAGAACAATATTCATAACGATATTCCTTTTACTGAAAGTACTCAGGAAATAGATGAGTATCAACAATCATGCTTTGCATTTTAAGATGGTTGTAGTATTGATCAAAGTAAAGCTTTCAAAAATACTTCAAGTATTTCAATAGAGCCACCTCAAAAATATTATTTTCAACGAAAAACTTTTCTTATATTTTTACATCTCATACAAGAAAAATTGAAAGTATTTTTGTTGGTGCCTGATGAAAATCGATGGTGTTAGGAACCTTTGATGGTACAGCATTTTTTTACTGTTTTTGAGAAAAATATTTTTATCTCGCCTCGAAACTTGAATAAGGAAATTGCTAATACTTACTTGTTTTAGTTTGAAAAATCGACTTTTCAAACCTAAAAATCGCCCGCTTGTGACATGTATCACATATTACTGAGTTCAAAGAATCAACTTAGCGACTTTTTCTTACCATCAAAGTTTAAAGTTAATCAAGTATCGACTAACGGGTGTACGGGGGGGGTTGCGATCTTAAGTGGCTCAGACTGTATAAAGTAGAAAGCAAATTCGTTCGTAAAAATGCGTCATTTTAATATAATTATATTATAAAAATAATTTTCACTTGATGCAACTAAGGACAAGTAATATCATCTGAAAATTTCATGTTAACAGGCCCGTCCAGAGGGGGGGGGATTTTTCCCTCGGGTCCGGAGTTTTTGAGGGGCCCGGACCGTTTGACGGGGCCCGAATTCTAGGAGATGGAGATGCATATGCAAATTTCGATTGTTAAGAGGTAATAAATAAATTTTTGACGAGGAAAATGTAGGGGGAAGTAAAGCTTGCTTAACGAAACGTTACAATTGAGATAAAAATCGCATCGTAAGGAATAATACCCCCCCCCCCCCGCATTGGCAAGAAATTACCCCTCCGCTCTTCGAAATTGGAATCGAGGTAAAAAATTGTTTGGCAAGAGATCGCCCCGCAATCTTCGAAATTGGAACCGAGGTAAAAAATTATTGCAATCAAATATTTTACTGTAAGGAATGCCACCTTCAAAATTATATCGAATAGTTGGGAGTGGGGGGCCCACATGTCACGACCCCCGTGCCCCAATTTCCTCTCCCTGCATGTTAGAATACTTATCTCTACCTAAGCTACTCCACCCTCCAATCCCCCGCACTTCAAAGTATGTACAATGTGTTTTTTGTCGGTTTCAGTGACCAAGTATATCATTGAATATGTGTAGAGGCGTGTTATATGTTTTTGAAGTAAAACTTCTGAAAGAAAAAATACATGGAAATAAAGTGGCGAGAGCGACATAGCCGAGTGTCTCGACAGATTTCCAACTCCTTCTCCCTCCCACTTTGCACAATCGCCGTATATGTGCGAATTGGATTGGCTAATTGGGTCAATACCTGTTGAATGGTTGTACCTATAATAAAATAAAACAATATATTTAATCTACACAACAAAAAGTTTTACTTCTTTCGTGAGTCCCACGACACACCACTTTTTTAGGTATGTTTTATTATAGCACAGGAGCCAGCGTGCGGTTCCCTGACGGCTAGAGACACTGCAAATCCTCTTCCTTAGAGCATGGCAGACAAAAAAAGTGATATGAGAAATTTCCTTAGTGGTGGAAACTGGTAACTTCACTAAATAACTCAAAATGTCTTTTACAATTGTTACCAGTATTTGTATCAAGCGAAGGTTTTTTGTATCGATTATTTGTCACTTAATGATTACAAAAATGCAACTGGCATACATCTCGGTTAGTGGAGGTCCAGCGACGGACCTTCTGAACCTGCACGTTATGTCATTGGGCATGGCAAAGAAGTATCAAGCCGATTTTTTTTTGTCAATTAAGTACCACTTGATTTCTTGATTTTTTATACAAATACGATGTAGATATATCCTGGCTTGTAGAGTTCCAGAGGCAGGCATACATCCCGGTTGTTGGAAATGCAGTGGCAGATATTTTAAACATGCAGGCCATGATTAGTCAATGTCGAACTATTTTTTTTAAATAATTAGTTTCTTTTATAAATGAAGTTTCCACCACTAAAAAAAATTCCCGTATCACCTTTCTTGTCTGTCATGCTCTGAAGCAAAAGGTTAATCATGTCTCTAGCCATTAAAAATGCGTCAGGTAACTGCACGCTGGCTCCTGTACTATAACATGTGCATATATTAGACATATTGTTACACTGATTTTACCCTTTCGGGATGGCCCCCCTACCTTGCGGCGTTAGGCCCTTTACCAACTCTTGCCTCAATCTATATATTTTCTTTCTCTACAAATTTTCTATTTTCCTGTAGGACTGTTCTACTCTCGTCTCGTCATCAGATATCATATCTTCACCCCATTTGTTAACCTGACTCAGTTTGTCTATGTCTGTGCTTCTTCTTTGTAGTAGTGGGGGATAGTCCTCTCCTATGGCTACAAGATAGTTTTCCATGAGTCTGCGTGCATTTTCCCTCTTAATATATTAGACAACCCTCAAATCCAAAGCTAAGGTTTTCTAGAAGGAAATTACCCATCTGAAAAGACGCAAACACACATCCATTACCGTCCGACATGGCCATTGGCTAGTTTCATAGCTGGGGATCGAATTCAATGCACGACAGACAGTGTGACCAAACGTGCATGCCACAGAACACGCTTAACCCGCTGCTCTACTATGCGTGCCGGTCATTCCATAAAATATTAGCGTAAACGAAGAAGAATTAAGCTTTCATTATTACTATTTATTTCGTAAACAAATAATAACCCTGAAATTTTCATTAAATGCGAGATAAAATTGGATAATTAAATGTAATTAAATACTAAAAATATATCCATCGATTACGTAAATTGTGGTATTTTGTGTAATAATACAAATAATTATAAAATGGCACACTAATTAACTGTTTAACAGCTATGTTAAAAAATTAACTAAAAGCTATTCCCGAAATATGCCACAGGCAAAAGTAGCTATTTGTATTACTTTTACTAAAATGTCTTTGAGCATCGTTATAGTCTCTTAAATAATTGTAATGTAATCTGTATTTTGTTTATTAGGTAGCTATCTGCCATTTTTTTTATGCAATAAGCATAATTTTTTAATTTTGATAATCTGAAATGGTATTTTGATAGCTTATAAGATTCAAAAGTATCCCGTAACATAACAAATGTGGTAAATGGTATAGCGATAAACTTGATTTTGTTTCGGGCTTCCGGAGATATATTGTATAAGTACCACCTGATTATTGAAATAAATAATTACTGTCTTGACGAGGATAGACATAAGTTGGTCATAAGCTCATAAGTGAATTCATATCTTTTTCTTAATTTGACCGGTAATAATAATAAATGTAAGCAAACAGCATAGGTGGCTTAATCTATCTCCATTTTCAGTTTTCAGCAACTATTTGTTTCAACGCATCCGATTTAAGTATTTAAAATTGTATGTTTATTGTGACTAAACAACATGCAAAACAAATTTAGAAAGTGAAAATAATTGAATAACAGTTCTGATTACACTTCTGACGACAGATATCAATTGGCACGTATTTTTAAAATATTGTCAGTTGAGAGTAATTACTACAAAAACAAACTAATGTACAGGGTATGCAAAATATTCTACTTCGTAACCCGCTGTAAAAGGCTCTTCCTTGTACTTCCACCACCGTAAACGGATGTTTACCTGTGGAACGGTTAATAAATAAAAGCTCCCTGTGACGAGCGAATGTCTTGACAAAGAAACGAAGTGAACGCAAGCGGGCAGATTAAGGTGCACACTGCTAGATTCAGAAACAGAAGAAACAGAAAATTTAGAAGAAGAACAAATAAGAATATGATGATAGATAGAAACATCAGAGAAGCATGGAAACTAAATAGAAGCATCTTGTAAACGCTTACACTTCCCATCCGATGATGACAAGGAAATTAAAAGCATGGAAACTTAAATGAAGCATTTCACACATCTCACATGCGTCATGTGGCTTTCGCTGCTGACAACAAGCATGTCCAATGTCCAACCCAGCGTATGCAGCGGTTTCACCCTCGATTAATGGTTGTTTTTTTTTTGTGTTCTAGTTATTTAAAAAATGAGGGTGCCTTTTCTTAGTTGCCCGCATCCCCTCATGTCTGCTTCGCTTTTAATTACTATAAGGCCATTCATACAGTTCACCGCGAATCGTAGATCGGTAAGCATTGAACAATCGAGTGCGTCTAAAAGTCGTGTTTTCTTATAACTAAACTGTTTAAATTTATTTCTGTTAAGAAAAAGTGTTCTGCTAGAATACCCGCTTAAAGTGGTAAAATGTTAGGTAAGCCCCCCGACGGCGGGGGGTCAAGCAATAAACAATTAGTTTCTAGTGATGGAATTAGTGCTAATAGTTCAGTTCAACACCTGAGCGATTCGGAAATGCAAGAGTTTAATGCGAATGATAATAGCTACAACACATTGGATCAGAATAGCCGCTCTGTTCATACGGTGGCAGGTGATAGTACTCCCGAAAAAAGTAAGGTTTTTAATCTACAAAAAGCAAGTTTATATTCAACAGAAATCTACGTTTTCATTGAGAAAACGAATGATCAAAACATAGGTAGACTGCACCCCATGTATGTAGGCCATATATTACACAAGAAACTTCATATTCCCAATATTATAAAAATAGAGAAAGTAGGTAAAAACAGAATCAAAGTCCAATTAAAAACTCTTAGAGATGCCAACAATTTAGTTAACAACGAGTTATTAAAACCTGAAAATCTTAAAGCATTTATACCTAATAATTTATTGTCTAGAAAGGGTGTTATAAGACATGTTGATACCATATTCGATGAGAAATATTTGTTTGAAAATCTACTATCTCCTAAAAGCGGCTTTACATTTATGCAATGCAATGAAATGGATGGCATGCAATACTTTGCGTGATAATTTTTGCATCTTCAAAGCACTTTACACTACTGCAATATTTTGTGAAATCTTTGGGACTACCAACCAGACGAGAAGAAATACTTTTATGAATATGTTTATTGTTTATTTATTTACGTTACCATCACTGAATCACTATATACAGAAAGGGAGAAAATCAGTTGTATTTCCCAAAAGAATTACAAAGTAGGTTATAGTATTTTTGTTGCTTCAGTTCCTTTAATGCGTGGTTGGCAACCCAAATATTCCCAAATAAAGTAACTATATTGCATCTGCAATGCAATCAAATTAGAACACGCGCTAATTCAATGCAATGAAAAATATTGCCATCAGCTGATCGAAATAGCTGAATGTACGCATGCGCGCAATGAAAATTTGCATGGCACCTGCAATATTGCATTAATGTAAAAGCTGCTTTACATTTATGCAATGCAATGAAATGGATGGCATGCAATACTTTGCGTGATAATTTTTGCATCTTCAAAGCACTTTACACTACTGCAATATTTTGTGAAATCTTTGGGACTACCAACCAGACGAGAAGAAATACTTTTATGAATATGTTTATTGTTTATTTATTTACGTTACCATCACTGAATCACTATAAACAGAAAGAGAGAAAATCAGTTGTATTTCCCAAAAGAATTACAAAGTAGGTTATAGTATTTTTGTTGCTTCAGTTCCTTTAATGCGTGGTTGGCAACCCAAATATTCCCAAATAAAGTAACTATATTGCATCTGCAATGCAATCAAATTAGAACACGCGCTAATTCAATGCAATGAAAAATATTGCCATCAGCTGATCGAAATAGCTGGATGTACGCATGCGCGCAATGAAAATTTGCATGGCACCTGCAATATTGCATTAATGTAAAGTGGCTTTAAAAGCGGCTTTACACTATAACCGATGTCAAAAGAATGAAGCGCAGAATCACTATTGACGGAGAACCGGCATTTGTACCTAGACAAACTGTCGTGGTTACTTTTGAAGGTAGTTCGTTACCTAATTATGTGTATCTTAATAGTGTAGCATGTTCAGTTGAGCCCTACGTCCAAAGAGTAGTACAATGTTACAAATGTCTCAGATACGCACATGTAGCTAATCAATGTCGTAGTACATGCAACTTATGTATCAATTGTGGTAAAAGTAAAGAAGATGACCATATGTGCAGGGATCCTCAGGATAGTTTTTGTATTTATTGCCAAAATAATGAACACAAATCGATTTCTAAAATTTGTCCATCTTATCAAACTCAACAAAAAATTAAAAAACAAATGGCGTCTTCTAATTTAACATATCTAGAAGCTAAAACAGCAGTAAATAATTCATATGCCTCAATAGTATTAAGTAATAGGTTTGAAGCCTTGGATAAATGTAATGAAAATAACTTTCCTCCACTTCCCACTCCGAATAAATACCCTCCTAGAAGGCAATCTTTTTCTCAACCTTCTACGTCTAAAGCACACACACCCATCAATTCTTCGATTTCGCAACCTACTGGTCAGTCTCAACCGAATAAAAAACGAAAAATACTATCACCAATAAATATATCACACACACCTCCATTATTCCCCTTTAATTTCGGGCCTAAAAACCCTCTTCCCCCAAACCCTCACAGTACCAACCACGGTGAGGTACAAGATGAGGATATTAACACTCAATTCATTGACAAATTTTATAATTTTTTCCAAAGCATTCTAACAGACATTGAATCATTTGAACAATTAAAACAAATTGACAACCAATACCTCAAGGACAAAATTATTAATTTTTATACTCAACCTATCGATGGATAGTAAACCAAATAACAGCCTGAAAATTTTGCAGTGGAATGCACGTTCTGCTGTATCAAATAAAAACAGTTTAATTAAATGTTTAAATGAAAATGACATTGATATTGCACTAATATCTGAAACCTGGTTTAAACCTAACGTTCACGTAAACATTACTGGCTATAATATAGCACGTAAAGACAGATTCGATGGAAAAGCCGGTGTTGCCGTGTTAATTAAAAAGTCACTTAATTATAAGAAATTACAAATACCTAATAATATACCAGAGGAGATATTAATATGCGGGGTAGAAATTCCATACATTAATAACACGAAATTAAGATTTTTTTCTGCATATTGTCCACCTAATATAAATAATCTAAGAAATAACGACTGGATAAACTTACTCAACCTAGTTAACCCCCCTGGTATTATTGGGGGTGATTTCAATGCCCACCATGGTATATCGGGCTCGTATAAAAACAATTTGGCAGGAAAACAAATTTCTAGTGCATTGGACAATTTGGATTTGATCATTTTAAACAACAACTCACCCACCAGATTTACTCATAATATGCAAAATTCTGTGGTAGATATTACCTTCAGTACTCCAGATATAGCCTCAAAAATTAATTGGCAAATTATGTCTGATAATTTAGGATCAGATCACTTTCCTATTCTGATGGAACTAGAAGGCACTGTAAGTAAGGATAATATTATATATCCGAAAACTAAATGGAAAATCAGCAAAGCTAATTGGCCAATATACCAGAATTTTACAAATACATATTTTTCAAATATTCCACCATTTAATAATATTAATCAGAAATATAATCACTTTATTGAAGGGGTAAATCAAGCGGCATTATCAGCTGTACCAATCAATAAGCCTTATAAAGGAAAAAGCCGTCCACTCCCGCCTTGGTGGGACTCCGAATGTAACGATTCTGTCAATAATCGAAAAGAGGTTCTAAACTCATATAAACATTCTAGTACTTTGGAAAATTATTTATTATGTAAAAAGGAAATGGCACGTACCAAAAAATTCCTTAAAAGCAAAGCTAGATCGCACTGGAAAAACTGGTGCGCTCAACTAAATAAAAATACTCCAGCTACCGAACTATGGAATCAGGCAAAGCAAATGCAGAGAATACCTTCTAATCTCCCTAAATGTGATAATTTTATGTGGATGGATAATTTCCTTGATAAAATTGCCCCCGCATCAGTAACGAATGACACAACAAACAATCTGTATAGGGAAAGACAGACAAACAGAAATGACATTTTTCATTGCCCCATTACGCTAGAAGAACTGGAATATACTCTGAAAATCACTAATAATACGTCTCCCGGATTCGATGACGTAAGATACCCTATGATTTTTAATTTGTCAAATAATGCGAAAATGTTCCTAATTGATATTTTTAACGATATTTGGATTCGTGGCGAAAATATTGAGGACTGGAAAAACATAATTGTAATCCCCATTTTAAAACCAAATAAAGACCCTAATTTGAGTGAATCATACCGACCTATATCACTTTTATCATGTGTTCTAAAAATATTCGAGAGAGTAATAAAATATAGGCTGGAGTGGTGGCTTAAAGAGAATCGATGTCTTCCAATTACACAATATGGATTTAAAAAGGGATTTGGCACTCTTGACGCCATTTCTCGCTTAACCACAGACATACAGAATTGTTACTCATCAAATGGATATCTAGGGGCAGTTTTTTTAGATATCAAAGGGGCATACGATACGGTTGACCTGTTTATACTTAAAAATAAGTTAGATGCATTTTCAATACCCTCGAACATTTCGAGTACCATAGTCAACCTCTTTTTTAATAGAAAAATTTATGTTCGACAACCCGATAATAATAAATATTTAGGACCCCGATACACATCCATAGGCCTCCCCCAGGGGTCGGTACTAAGTCCCTTGATGTTTAATTTATATACCGCACAATTGCATTTAACACAAAAAGATGTGGAGGTGATACAGTATGCAGACGATTTCGCTTTCTACGTAATCAATAAAAAATATGAAAAATGCATCCAACTTCTCGATACCGGTATGACTAATATATTAAACACTATAAATAATTTAGGATTTCAATTATCACCAGAAAAATCATGTGTTGTAATTTTTACAAGACATAATACCCCTAATATGGATATTATGCAGCTGGACAACGTTCGCCTCCCGGTACAAAGGCAGGTCACTTATCTGGGCATTATGCTAGATCAAAATCTAACCTGGAAACCTTTTGTGAACCACATAATAACTAAAAGTAATAAGGGCCTAAACTTTTTAAGAATGATTATGCGAACTTGGTGGGGAGCCGACCCGCAAACTGCTACAATTTTTTATAGATCGTATATTCGATCCATCATAGATTATGGCTGCATATTATATGGCTCGGCTAGTAACACTCTCTTGCATCAGTTAGATTTACTACAAAATAAAGCACTGAGGTTATGTATAGGTGCCATGAAATCTACACCCATTGAACCTTTACGTGTAGAAGCTCTCGAACCTCCGTTACAGTTGAGACGCCAGTTCCTTTCAGAGAAATTTATCCTTAAGTCGCACATTAAAAAATCACCAATTATTGACAAAGTTAGCCAATTAAATAATCACGATCTTATCAACAAATACTGGTCAAAAAGGAATTCACCACCTTTGTGCATAGGATTTCGAAATACGAGTAATATATCTCCAGAATTAGACGAATTATACACACGATCGGATGATAAGGATTATTTAAGATTTTTTAATAAACCAACGGTAATATCACCAAATTATTGTGAATTACCAGAAGTAAGTAAGATTATTTTAAACAGCATAACATCTCAATGGCATAATTACTTACATATTTATACAGACGCGTCAAAAAATGAAAATGGGACGGGATGTGCAATTTTTGCACCTAGTACCAACCTGAAAGAAAAGTATACACTACATCAAGATACTTCGATATACTCTGCCGAATCTATGGGAATTCTGAAAGCTCTAGAATATATTGAATATCACGATTGTAAAAAGGCTATAATTTTATCTGATTCGCTATCTGTTCTAACATCCATTAAAAATAGTGTAGATATTAACTCTCCTTTCTGTAACCCGTACATTATCAAAATTAAATCCGTATTGAGTAATTTGACTGAGAGAGATTACATCATTAAATTTGTTTGGGTCAAAGCTCATATTGGCCTTGAGAATAACGAAAAAGTAGATCAGTTGGCCAAAGAAAGTATATCTTCAGGAATACCCTTATACAACGCACCGTGTCTAGAAGATGGAATTGGAAAATTAAAAAGTCTTTTAAAAAAACAGTGGTCTCAACAGTGGAATGAATACTGCTTTACTAATCCGACAAGGTATACACTTATCCAGCAAGAAATCCCAAAAGAACATTGGTATAATAGCGTTAATTATTCCAGAAGGAGCATAACACATATAAGTAGACTTAAATTTGGTCATGGTTGTTATCCATATCATCTGCATAAAATAGGAATATTACCATCAAATATTTGTGAGCATTGTAGTGAAATAGGGGACCTAGATCATATTTTCTTCAAATGTCATAAATACGCTCAAGAGACGAATGAATTATACACTAATTTGATCAAACACAAAGTAGAAGCCCCATTTAATTTACTTCATCTTCTGGCTTTAAATAAAAAAAATATAATTGATTGCATAATTTCATTTATAAATAAGGCAAAAATAAATATTTAGAGTAGGTTTAGGCTTGTCACCTATATGTCTATCCTATTGTTTTTAGTAACCCACGTTACCCGTGGTCAATAGTTGTGTGTGTAATTGAAAAATGCCCTGATCGACCCCTGGGCGAGAAGCGTGTGTCCCTGTCCTTATCCTATTGTGTATAGAAAGGATTAATATTTTGTCGAATAGGTTAGAATTAGGTATAATAATATAAGTAACATAAATTGTGTCTGGCTGTGGGTCAGTCGCCCTAATGCCATAAAAAAAAAAAAGGCCATTCATAAATGATGTCACACTTCTTTTGCCAATTTTGGACTCCCCCCCCCCCTGTGTCACACATTGTCACGCTCACCCGATCCCCTCCTACCCCCTGCCTGTCACGTCACACTTACCTGTATATAAATTAATAGTATCAAATATGCTGATAGTAATAAATAATCAAAATGTATGCATAAAATTATTTTCTTGTATTGTGACATCACAAAGTGTCACAACTTTCAGAACGCGCCCTCCCCTTAAAGCGTGACATCATTTATGGACAGTCCCATAGGCTAAATCTATGAATTAGAAAATTTATTTTTTATATATCTAGGTAATTTATGATTTTCCCTTATTAATAATCTGAGTTCAATTCATTTTAAATTGATTATTATCAGTAATTATGGCATATAGGGCGAGTCACTAGTGCGTGGAATGTGAATAACTCCTCAGCCGTTTAAAATTTGAAAAAATGTCTGGGATGAAAATTGTTTGAGATCAAAAGTGGCATATTATATAATTGTTTTCAAATCGACAAGGTGTTTCATATAGCGGAGGCAAGCTAATAGTTGATTTTTTTATATGAAACCCCAAACATTTTTTTCATATATTTATATTTGACTCTTAATTCTCTATCCAGGCATATATAATTTTTGAACTAACACTGCGGAGGTGTCACGTTATTCTACATATTCTCCAAGAGTAAAATCTGTAAAAAACGCGTATTCATAAATTAGACCGTCATTTCACTTCCAGTGTTAGTCAAGGCCGTGTACTAATTTCAAAGCTTCTCGTAGTCACACTTATTTCTACAGGTGTTCTCCACGATGATTCAAGTTTCTCCAATTTTAAAAAGCCATAGCTTAATTTTTTCAAATGGAAGCCCATGTATGTTTTTAGTCAGAATGTTTCAGCAATCAATTATCTATAATATATTATTATTATTATATTAGGTTATTTGATTATTTGTAATAATCAAAGAAAATGTTATTTTTTTAAATATTACTTTATATAATATTTGGATTAGTGGTTAAAAAAAATAACAACTTATTGCAGAATGGTGTTTTTCTTACTTGTCGATTTTAAGCATAGGCTTAGTAAAATGGCACCTCTTGTATAGAGTACCATGTTGACAGGCTCTTTTCATATAAAAGTTTATATAACGTTGAAAGGAAATCTGGTATAACTCAAGGAAATTGTAAATTATAAGTTGACACTTCATTGCATTTCAAATCTAATCTATATAACATTCAAGAATAATTGCTATAAAATTATACTCTTAAGATATCTAAGGCTAACCTCTCACTGTGAAATTAAAAATTAGAGCATTACAAATTCGTTTTTAATTGAATTTTTCAATTATTCTAAATAGAAACTAACCGCAGCCTGGCAAAAATTCCAGTCTGCTCTCCGAAAGTGAAATTTTACGTTTATGTCAACAATAAGTGATTTTTAAGATATCAAACGACTAGTAATCAGTTGGCGTCGGAGTCGCGACATTTTCTTATAATCGTAATCATTGTTTATATTTTCCTGGTTTTCATGTTAATAACATATACCTTTTTTTCGCATATTACTTAATACACTTTCTTTTCTCACAAGCTGTCTCTGAACGAAAGTTTTTTATTTGCCTCTTACTTGCGACATATGGTCCGTTTCTAGTAATTAAAAACTTAACAGATTTAAACCGAATTAACGTTTGTAATTATTCAAATTAGAGTATGCAGATGTAGTTTCTTATCATTATTTTTAATCATGGAATTTCGAGGTTATAAGGGAAGAGGTGAGGAAAAGACGGTTCCGGCGCCGATGTTGTCGAATTTCATGTGCCAGTGGATGCATGACGAGCCCAAGTTCTGTACGGAGTTTACAACTTTTGGTCATAATATGGTATGTACTTTTGTCCTATTGAGTTTGTCCAAATGCACCAATATTACGATTCACAAAAAATACAGCCCTTGCCACAAAACTGGATCTAAGCTAATTTATCATATTTTCAATTTTGAACTGTCTGAACTAGCCGTACAGGCGGCAGCACCTTCCGCGATGGCTTTTAGAGTCAATGTAGAATAATGTTAAGAAACCAAAAATGTCAACTGTGGCGCATGCGGATTAAAACCACCCTTAAATGCAAGAAAATTAGTAATACACAATATCTTCAAAATTGTGCCCCGAAACTGTATATACTTAAAAAAAATCGGTAAAGGTATTTACACAGAACTTCCCTCGTTATTTGTGCATGGCAGTCACTCTAAAAAATTAATAATTACGAAATGGCATTGAGAATAATAATCGGAATAGAGTTATTGCTATTATTATTACCTCTGTCTGATCCGTTTGGCGCAGAGGTTTTTTCATTAAAATTTTTAAATATTTTTCAGTGGCAAAATACCCAATAAAAAGTAAGAAAATCTGAATATGCCACAAATAAACAATTACAGACAATACAAAGAAAACTTGATAAGTTTTGGTCAAAAAAATATACA
This sequence comes from Stenurella melanura, assembly GCA_963583905.1. Taxonomy (NCBI): domain Eukaryota; kingdom Metazoa; phylum Arthropoda; class Insecta; order Coleoptera; family Cerambycidae; genus Stenurella; species Stenurella melanura. The sequence continues at coordinate 72,443,065 of OY757309.1, forward strand.
GATTGCTCATCCAACAGCAAAAGTTCAATACTAAATAGCAGGTGCCACATATGGCAGGCTTGCGCAAATACCTTTGCAAATGTCCACCATGACTGAATTATTTCTTGTACATTTTTCAATAAAAGTATAATAGGTGCATATGCCAGATATTATTGCTATCTGTCACATTTTCAATCCAACATTCACGTAATGGAGTGGAAGTATAGTGGTGGTTAAAAAATTTCATTTTTTAAAAAAATTTTCAATTTTTTTTTTTTTAGAATCAGGCTTAGAATGCCATGAAACGTGGAAATTTGAAGAAATAAAAAAAAATTATTTCATTTTAGTATTTTCAAAAATATTATTTTTTTTTGAAATATGTTAAGCGTGTCATGAAACGTAGAAATTTTAAATTTGAGCAAAAAAAATTTTTTTTCATCTTGGTAAAAATTTTTTCAAAAATGTTTCAAAAAAATTTTCAAAAATTTTTTTTTTCTTAAATAGGTTTAGAGCGTCATGAAACGTAGAAATTTTAAATTTGGGCAAAAAAAATTTTTTTCATCTTGGTAAAAATTTTTTCAAAAATGTTTGAAAAAAATTTTCAAAAATTTTTTTTTTTCTGAAATAGGTTTAGCGCGTCATGAAACGTGGAAATTTTAAATTTGAGCAAAAAAAAAATTTTTTCACCATTTATTCCGTTTAGACGGTCCACCCTGTATATTTTCCAGTGAAATTTCTACCATTTCTTCGCAGTCAGTAGCGTCAACTACCTACCAAATTTGACTGCTCTCCGTCAAGTAGTTTTTTAGTAAATGCACCAACAGACAGACAGACAGACAGACAGACAGACAGACCGACAGACAGACAGACAGACAGACTGACGGAATTGAAAAACCTATATTTTCGGAATCTACGTGTTCTGAAACGTCAGAATCCGAAAAAATCTCGGAGGGTGATTTTTTCTCGAATACAATACTTCCCTTCGGTATGCGAGGGAAGTAAAAAAGTTATTAATTTTTTTTTTTAATCAATTTTTTTGTTTTGCTATTAAACAAAAAATGTCTACAACAAATCCGCTTCTTCTTTTTTGCACCATAACCCTAGGTGCGTCTTTGCCTGTCTGTCAGTCTTCTTCCATTCCGTTCTCTCTTGAATTTTTCTTATCCAGATTCTGATGCTCATAGCTCTTAGGTCATCTACATCATCCATCCATCTCACCCTAGGCCTAGGACAAAGTAAACGTTTGATGTCTTTTGAATTTTTTAAATATTAGATGTTAACTGTCCTATGAAAACTTAAAAATGGTAACTGAGACAATTCCGTTCCAAATATCGTTTATTAATATTTTTTTTGAAATGGCCACCCTGTTTAATTTTCTCCAAAATTATTTAAAAAATGATACAAAGTGTTTATTCTACAACGTAGTTAATTAAGAGTCGTTGGTGAAAAATATTTGAAATCTAGTTGATACTATTGTCAATAAGGGAATCTGATAAACTTTTAGTTAAAAAATATACAAGTGGATCATCCAACAGAAAAAATAATGAATAAATAGTGGCAAATAAAGAGGGAAATTCAGTGTAAATACTTTTACCGATTTTTTAATACTGATTTTAGCTGCTATATATTTTTCATATTATTGCATTGAGGTATTTTTAATCCTTCAAGGGGTCGTGAATAGTATAACAAAGCCCCCCATATTTGTCTTTGGTAAGGCTACGAGTATTAATACATGTTAATACTACAAGAAAGTTATCAGGTATGATCGAAAGAATACACCAGTTCTTAGTATATAAGATACATAATTATTTCACACCTTTCGAGAAATCCAAATAATGCTTATACAGAAGAATTGTATATAATTAATAATAATACCTGTTTATTTCGCTGAGGTTTCGCACACAAATAATGATTAACATGAAATTTAATTATATTCTATAATGTATTACAACGAATAAACAATAATTTTAATAGAAAGAAAACTGCAAATCTGTGAATACATTTTTACCACTTGATTTAAAACCTCCTCACCTCATTGTTATTGAAAAGGAAGTCAAGATACTCATTATTTTAGAAAGTCGTAGAATTGTTTATTTTATATATTTATTCGGTTTGTCATAAAAATATACACTTTACGTGTTCTGAAATAAATTTTAAATAATTGCTACAACGCTCATCAAAATCAATATTGTTGATTGACGTGGCGTTTACCTGTTGAACCTGTCATATTCTTTGGTTATAGTAGGTTATTCAAACATTAGTACTAGTACTAAATATATAGTACTTTAAACCCTATAAAAATTGCAAAAGACTAAAATTCCTCGGCAAGACGTGCTGATAAAATTACAACTAAGGTTTTATTATTCAAACATTAGTACTAGTACTAAATATATAGTACTTTAAACCCTATAAAAATTGCAAAAGACTAAAATTCCTCGGCAAGACGTGCTGATAAAATTACAACTAAGGTTTTATTGTGTAGAGTAGGGAAATATTAAGGTACATACACAAATTTCGCGTTTCAATAATAAAACACCATAATTAATACAACACCCTGAAGTGACTTTGTACAGGAGGAGGCTAGACATTTTGAGATAAAGGACACACTCAATATTCGTATATATTAAAATAAAAAATGTATCTTTCTGAAAGAATCCCAGAGCTCCAACCGGGAATCGAACACGGGACTCCAGGTGAGAGCCGTGTACCTTCCCACCAGCAGTCATGCTTAATATATACCCACTTTGAATGGAAACAAACACCCCTGTAAAATATGTATGTGCTACCGGATTTTAACGGGATTTTTTTTTTAAATATGGATCCTCAAAACCTTTACTTTGACGTCAATTTTGAGATTAGTTTCAATTCTCAAGGCCTACTATAATTTTCTTTCAATGTCAAACATAGACAAATATGGTTAGCGATTTCTATCGAAGATCTAATAGTCTAAGAGCTGACTACGGAGGGGCAGGGGTGACTCGGTGCATTGAAAATTTTATCGCTTACAGGTTCGATTGTTACCGACATAGCGTGAAGCGAGCCGCCAGAAGGCACCCTGGAAGAATAACGCGAGGGTAGGGAGTTAAATAAGCAATTTTTTTACGTAAATTAATTGATAAGGTGCAATGCTGAAAATTTGCAGAATAATAGGAGATAGTACAAGTAAGTAGGGAAAAAATTGCCAGAAGACTAGGCGGAAGATAAAGAGCCGCCAGAAGGCGCTAATGTTGCGAATAATTTTGCAATAATTATGTGACTCAGTGCACTTCTGGTAATTTCCATACTTATTCTGTAATTCAAAACTGGACTACCTGCAAAAAGCCAGAAGGCTAAGTGGAAGAATGACAGAGATATCAGCGATACGAGCCTTTAAAAAAAAACAATTAAAGAACTTCGAGGCTTCCTGCTTGCCACCCTGCTACGTGGAATTACGCCAACAAATGGAAAGAACACACTACATTGCAAATATATGGACGAATGCAACGTTATTTGATCCATACGAATTAGAAGCGGAAAATTGCGGATGGATATTGAACGGATCCGAATACGAATTCAAATGGTTTGAAGGACCACAATTACCACCATCTGGCAAAGACGTTGTCATTGATAGTGATAATTCGGAAATTTATTTTGAATTCGATTTTGATAATTTATCAATTTTATTAAATTATTGATTTCCTTTTCCAGCTGAAGATGATGACAATGTATGACAGCGACGAGGACATTGAATTTGATGACGACATAGAAAATGAGGGTTATTCAACGGAATAATTTTTTATTCAATTAATATTAAATTAATATCAATATTCGTAGTATTAAAGATATATATTGTATTAGAAGTAGAAATAAAATAGTATATTAAAGTATGAGTGGATATTAAGGTCTTTAAAACACGCGCGATTTTTCGAGCACGACGGCGCAGCCGGAGTGCTCGAAATAGAGCAAGTGTTTTAAAGACCAGTTATCCACGAATACTTTATGCTATTTTTTTTTTATTGGTACACAATACTACAAAAAATGGAAATAAGAATTAAGAATGTAAAATGTTTGAATTCGTGATGTGACATCAGGATACCTGTCAGTGTCAAATGAGGAATGCAAAAATTAATTTGCAATCTGTCACATAGGATTAATTATTGTCACTACAGTTGTTACTGATTGTATATTGCTTTAAAATTAGTTCTAACATTGATTATTTAAATAGAAAAGCAGATTCGCGGTTAATACCGCAAAAATTCCTGTCAGATCAATAATTAAAAAGTTGACATTTAGACTCGGGTTGTAGTTGTTGCCATGGTAACCTTTAAAACACGCGCGTTTTTAAAAGTTCGATTTAAACACTCTGAGGCGTACTTTAAATAAGCAAAATAGGGTGCCAATAAAAAAAAATATATTATAGGGCATATTGAAAATTCAAACATGACATAATAATTACATTCGACAAATATTCAAAATGATTAGTGTCATTTTGATAGAAATAAAATTAATCGTCATATATTTTCATTAATAAAATTACGGCGTTATATATGTCTTTCAAATTTACTTCTGGCATTTGTCCAACGGTGTCATGAAATATCCTAAATTATGTTGACAAATCGCCAGAAGTACACTTAATGAAATAAAATATAAAATATAAGAAAAATTGAACCATCGAGTGGGCCACCGACGCTCTTAGTATCGCTGATATCTCCGTCATTCTTCCACTTAGCCATCTGGCGTTTTGCAGGTAATCTAGTTTTGAATTACAGAATAAGTATAGAAATTCCCAGAAGTGCACTGAGTCACATAATTATTGCAAAATTTTTCGCAACATTAGCGCCTTCTGGCGGCTCTTCATCTTCCGCCTAGTCTTCTGGCAATTTTTTCCCTACTTACTTGTACTATCTCCTATTATTCTGCAAATTTTCAGCATTGCACCTTATCAATTAATTTACGTACAAAAATTGCATATTTAACCCCCTATCCTCGCGTTATTCTTCCAGGGTGCCTTCTGGCGGCTCGCCTCACGCTATGTGGGTAACAATCGAATCTGTAAATGATAAAATTTTCAATGCACCGAGTCACCCCTACCCCTCCGTAGCCAGCTCTCCGTCTATAAGTATACCACTGGATTCAGAAACCTCTCAAATGGGTAAATACCAAATTTCACCAAAAAAATATTAAATAAATGTCAGGTTTATGACAAAATTAATGCAAACACTCTTTTATAATTTCTTTTGTTTTTTTTTTCTTCTAAAATTGAGAAATACATGAATAAAAAGAATTAACGTGATAGTTTTAATAAATAATGTATTTTAAGCAAACTTAATCATACTGAACTTAAATTATTGTTATTATTAATAATATTGTCTTCTTTTTACTGCTTTTAACAGTTTCAGATTGTGCTTAAAAGCGGGTTTTTATATTTTTTTAAATATAGTGTAAGAAATATAAAGTTTCAATGCAATTTTGCAAGCCTCTAATTTTCACTACATCCGTAGTACATAAATATCGCCAAATTAAAGGTAATTTTATCGCCTTTAATGTGTGATCCACTGCCTCAGTCACACAGTAACAGCTTCAGCACGCAGTGTTTCCCGTTGGTCTGGTCACCCATCTAGTAGGTAGAGAGCCGGCTGTACAAATTTCCTACGAATAAGATACATGAAAAACTTTATGTGAGTGAGTAAGTACTACCACAGACCTACAGGGAGCCATTTTTCATATGAGCAAATTTTGCCCGCGTCATGAAATTTTGGTGTCACTTCCGATCACGATTTTTTATGTTTTCGAATACATAATAATAATAATAATCTTTATTCAGATAGGAAAATCCTAATATAAAACAAATATATACTCAATACACACAATAAATTAAACAAATAAAATACACAAATATACACATACACATTTCTAAACACACCATAAACAATAAAAAACAATAAAAATGGTTGATTTATATGTGAGATGCAATCAGACAGAATTTCTCAGATAGGTTGCTAATTCGTGTTTAAAAATATTTAGTGATCTGCTGTCTTTAATTTTTTTTGGTAAGTTATTATATTCCCGCAGTCCCTTAAAAAATATATTGTTCATTCCTCTAAAATTATTTGTTCTGGTAATATGAAGATTGTTCAGAGATCTCGTATTATAAGAGTGAATTTCATAATTAAATGTAATAAACTTATTCAAATATGCTGGCATTAAACCCTTTAAAATTTTAAATATAAAAATTAATGCAAAATAAGTAATTCTCACTGATACATGCATCCAATCTAGAGTGTTCAACATATTTTGAATTAGTGTATACCTATTACATCTGAGTATTATCCTCATAGCTCGATTCTGAAGTTTTTGCAATTCATTTTTGCATGATTGATCGAGTAAATACAAAACAGTAGCACAGAAATCAAAATGCGGCAGAATTATTGATTTATGTGATTTATGTGATTCTAATCTTTAGATCCAAATTAATAGATATTCTTGAAAAACAAAATAATTTTTTTAGAATTTTATTCTTTATATATTCAAAATGACTTTTAAATGATAAAATACTATCTATAACTAGACCCAAATATTTTATTTTTTCTACCATTTCAGTTTGAGTATTATCTATAAACAAATTAATACTTTTATTGTCGATGTTGTTATATTTAAATCTGTTTGTAATCACCATTGCTTTTGTTTTAATAGGATTTAATTTGAGTTTGTTGACTTTAAAATAAGTTTCAACTTTACACAACTCAATATTCATTTTATTAATAGCAGTGTCAAGATCGTAGTCACAAACAGCTAATAAAGTGTCATCTGCATAAAAATTCAAAAATCACAGTTAAGCTGGTAATTTATGTCATTAATATAAATGATAAATAAAAGAGGTCCTAAAATGCTACCCTGCGGAACTCCAAGCTCCACTTCAAGACTTGGAGATAATTTGTTATTCACTCTGGTGGTTTGTTTTCTGTTAGTCAGATAATTTTTTAACCAATTCAGTACGTTACATGAATAAAATATTGTCTATAATTGTTTACTTGTGGCATATTCAGAGTCTCTTACTTTTTGTTGGGTATTTTGCCAATGAAAAATATCTAAAAATTTTAATGAAAAAACCTCTGCGCCAAATGGATCAGACTTAGGTTGGTTCTTGAATACTTGACTGTTTCAAAAGGTCTCACATCTAAACATATATAAACTAGAACAATGTTATAAACTAAAAAATGAAAATGAAAGCTATAGGCTGTTAACGTTTCGGAAGACAATCTACTTCCTTTCTCAAAACTTTTTTGGGCGTCAACCATGACAGTTCTTTGTTTATGTATTTCCATAGTCACGTGAGACATTAAATTAAATTTATCTCATTTTTACTTACTTCGTCTCTAAGGATGGGCAACCAACTAGTACAAAAATCTATTGAATAATTTGAAACGCATCTATCCTCGTTTAATAAAATAATCGCGGATTATTTAAGTTTTCTTTTGGTTCCGTTGCTCTCTTTTTCCAAAATCTTCGCCGAGTCCCATTTAATCCTGTGATTATTGTCCCACGCGTGTTCACAAATTTGGGATTTTTCAAATTCTCCCCTTCTAGCGTAATTTCTATGTTCACCAAGCCTTACGTTGAAAGGTGTAGATGAGTCACCTACGTAATGTTTTCCACACTTACACGGAACACTATAAAACATTACGTAGGTGAATCATCTAGACCTTTCAGCGTAAGGCTTGGTGAACATAGACATTACGCTAGAAGGGGAGAATTTAAAAAATCCAAAATTTGTGAACACGTAAAAGAGAGCAACGGAACCAAAAGAAAACTTGAAGAATCCGCGATTATTTTATTAAACGAGGATAGATGCGTTTCAAATTATTCAATAGATTTTTATACTAGTTGGTTGCCCATCCTTAGAGACGAAGTAAGTAAAAATAAGATAAATATAATTTATTGTCTGACATGACTATGGAAATACATAAACAAAGGACTTTCATGATTGACGACCAAAAAAGTTTTGAGAACGGAAGTAGATTGTCTTCGGAAACGTTAACTGCCTATAGCTTTCATTTTCATTTTTTAGAGTATAACATTGTTCTAGTTAATATATTTTTAGGTGTAAGACCTTTTGAAACAGTCAAGTATTCAAGAACCAACCTCTATCTGATCCATTTCGCGCAGAGGTTTTTTCATTAAAATTTTTAAATATTTTTCAGTGGCAAAATACCCAACAAAAAGTAAGAAAAACATGAATCAAATTTACGCCAAGATGTAGGTTTTGAGGTATACAATGAGATTATAGTGGGATGCCATGCTTAATTTACCTGCAACCCTGATACACCCGCAATTAAATTTTGTTTACTTGTCATCGAATACATAGATGATTTTTTTTAAATGAAAGTACAAAATTTGTAGTTATTAAAAAAAATAGCTTGCCTCTTCTTAGTTGCCCGCATCCCCTCGTGGCTGCTTCGCCCACGCCAAAATTCTATGACGCGGGCAAAATTTGCTTATATGAAAAGTGACTCCATGTAGGTCTGTGGTAGTACTTACTCACTCACAGAAAATTGTTAAAAGTCCTTTGTTTGGGGCTCGTATAGCTAAAATTGTACGATGTGAAACTGCTAATAAAATTATGAAAAAATGTGCATGTGTTCGATTCATTTTAAAACATTTGTTAAACACGTGATTTCATGTTATTGAATTTGAAAATTATTGAAACAGCGTACATAAGACAGTTCGATATCTGTCGGTGGATTAGTGATATAAACTACGGAAGAAATAGTGTTTAAATTCTAGTAAAATACTATTGACAAGAAAATAAACATAATTCTCAAACAATTTGTTTAAATATACGTCATGTTTCTAACGTAAATTATTTGAACAATTTATTTTAATAAATAGAAATCGAATCACTTTCGCTTGTTTAAAATTATCCATAACAGATGTTTTATTTATATTAAGAACGGACAACGCTAAAAAATCGAAAGCTGTAAAGTTAAACGCCCACCCGTGTTTGAGGTAAAAGCATTTAAATAATAAAACTGGATTTAAATTTTGATAGAAAATAAGCGAGAATAAGAGAAACTTTCGTTGATTGTTTAATAAAGCGTAAAACAATTTATTGGAGAAAATATGAGAAATTATCAATTGAGCATCGACATAAAAATGCTTTAGAAGTAGCTCTTTATATCGATGCTATAAACAAAAATGAATCGAATACATGGCATAGAATGAATTAAGTAAGAAAGCTTACCCATGCTTTGTGTAAGAAATTAAGTAACTATAGTAGCAGTACTATTGCGGCAAATAAAAACAATTTAGCCCGGTTATTAGTCAACAAGGAGGAAAAATATCGAGTATGTATAAAATAAAATGGAAGGATTGCGATGCAGCGTATATAGGTCAGAGTAGTAGACGTGTACATGTAAGACTGAAAGAACACAGAGGAAACATTCTAGATAATAACGTCAATGGGTTTTGCTGAACATGGTAAGTATTGATCAAAATAATATTTTTAATAATAATAACATCAAAACTCTACATATAGTAAAGGAAAACTTTACTTTAACTCGAGAAAAAATTATGCAGTTGATAAATAACCAAATTGATATTTCCTTCATTGGAGATAACTCAATTAATACTCAAATCTAGGTATTATAATATAAATTTAATTAATATTCTGCATAACGATTTAAATTGCTAATGATATTTTTAAATTATTAGTTTGTAAGACTCTTTGGAGACTGAAACGGATGCCAAATAAATATGAATAAATTTTGGAAAACTAAGAAATCAAGTGTTTACCTTTATTAATTTTGTCTACATCTTTACCTTTGCTTTTGCATTTAGAACCACCATTTTAATAAATTATGTGTTTGTATTTTAGTTTCATGAATATTTTGAAATCAATGTATTACATTTTTCTAAAAACAAAACCATTTTCTCGACTGAATTTGTAGTTTATGAAGACATTTGAGAGGCAAACATATTTCCACTGAATAATTAATGTTTTTGTAATGAGTTATTTGAACCTTCCCATAAACGATGTGATGCGCGGCCCAGCCTACATAAAAATGTATATGTAGTGGCCTTAGATCTTTACTGGGAAAAATATCAGAGGTAATTGGCTGTTAATTGCCTTAATGTTACATTGTGTTGTGTTTTATTGCGTTTCAACAACCGTTTAGTGGTAATTTGTACTTTTAAATTCCTAACTAAATCCCTCGAGAGGTAGGTAGATATAAAAATTAATTATTGATTATTATCTATACGGGTTAGGGTTGTCCTAAAAAGCCGAAGTTGTTTTTTTTTCAAACACTTTACCGGAATATGAGATTATACAATTTTGTGTGTTTTTTTTAAGATTAGAGCTACTACCCCCCCCCCCCCCAGGCTTTTAACAAAAATGTGTGTTTTTTTTATTTTATCCTGCTTTTTCGGGCAAATAATATATGAGAAACTATTTAAAAGACCAGACAATCCCTTTTGTGTGATTGCATCAAAATGTAAGTAATATCATCTTGTAGCCCCTAATCCGTTGGTTATCTGTGATTTTTTCAAATAATGCGCAAAGGGCACTGCGATCGGAAAAGCACGAAAACAATTTGTAAACCATAGTTTTCAAGTAAACCTAATCAACCTTTTATCTGCATTAACCGAGGAAAGATATCAGTTTCGGTTTTCTAACTGATAAAATTGTTTTAAATAAACAAATTTAAATTTTATTTTTAGTAGATATACACATACTTTCAATCATTGAAAGAAAATATAATAAATTAATGTTCTCGATTTGGTAAATATTTGTGAGAATACAAAATAAATATAAAAAATTGCAACAGTCTTCTTTCTTATTAATTCTTTTTAAATAAAGAAAACGAAACTTGGACTTTTCTTGGCTAAAATAGGTAAAAATTTCAATTGGTTTTTTAAAAATAATTTTTACTGCTAATGCTACAATTTTTTAAATACTCCTTCGATCGCTTTTCCCACATTGTGAAATAATCTGAAAAAATTCACAGCGGCAGATGAAATTCCATGTTTTATTTTAAAACGGGTCCTTGATGTAATTATAGCCCCATTAACGTACCTAATTAATAGATCCTTTTAATCTGGCATGTTTCCGCAAAATATAAAGACTGGGAAAGTTACTCCACTGTATAAAAAGAAAGAACCATATTATTTACAAAATTATAGACCAGTTGTCATTCCATTTGGATTTTCAAAAATGTTCGAATATGCGTTTTTAGATCGTCTTTTACCTTTTCTCAATAAATTCCAAATTGTGTCAAATAATCAGCACGGCTTCTGTATAAACAAGTCTACATCATCTGCAATGTTATCATTATATTATCAAATCATAGAGTATATTGAGGCAGGCGAATGTCCAGCGGTGATCTTCTGCGATCTGAGTAGGGCATTCGACTGTGTCAACCATAAACGACTATTGTGTATTTTAGAAACGTATGGCATAAGAGGCGTCGCACTGAACTGGATATCAACATTCCTACAAGATCGCAAACAATATGTATCTTTAAAAGTTGAAACTGAGAAATCTGTGGATTACATAAACTCTGATTGCTTGGATGTAAATATGGGGGTCCCCCAGGGATCAATAATCGGCCCGATCTTATTTGTTTTGTATGTAAACAATATGTCCTCAGGCAATAAAAACAATTATTACACAGCCTATGCTGATGACTTTTCTCTTGTTATATCATCAAAAAACACTGAATTATTGAATGTTAAATGTGCAGAGGTGATTACCAGAATATCAGATTTCTTTAATGGCATCGATTTATTTTTCAACACTGATACATAATCTCCAAAAAGAAATAGACGATTTAAATTTCGACGTCAACAGGGTAGCTATAACGAATACACATGCTAGCGTGCGTTTTCTTGGTATTTATTTGGATGAATTTCTCAACTGGAAGTCGCATTGTTTAAGACTTATTTGTAAAATGAATTCGTTGAAATTTCTTTTCATTAATTTGCGGACGGTACTAGAAACACATCAATTAGTGCAGGTTTACTTCGCCCAAGTAGATTCTAGACTTAGGTACGGAATTTGCTTGTGGGAAAATTCTACTGAGGCAACTAATGTATTTATTGCACAAAAAAGAATAATTCGATGCATAACAAACATACCGCAGCGGGAATCATGTAAAGATGTTTTTAAAAAGCTGAATATTTTAACTCTCCCGTGTTTATATATATATACGAAATGTGTATCTACGTCTATAAGAACAAAAGTAGTTTTACCACCAATAAAAATATATATATAGTTATAATACGAGGCATGTTGATGAGTTTCATGTGCCGTTCGCCAAACAAAAACTTAGTCAAGATGCTCCCAATTGTATAGGATCCAAGATGTTTAACTGCCTGCCACGAACAATTAAAGACAGTGAACATCTGCATATTTTTAAAAGAAATTTAAAAACATTTCTAGTTGACAAATGTTATTATAAAGTGTCTGAATTCTTACACTAATTGACGAATCCCATACAATGTACATTGTCACAGTGGAAAATAAATGTTATTATTAGCGACCACTCTGTATATTTTTTTAAACAAAAGTTATCAGGTTTTCTTAATTGATAATTGGTTATAGTGAATACCCTGTATAAATAATCAGGGAAATTCTGTGTAAATACCTTTACCGATTTTTTTAAAAGTGGTGCAGTTTTTTGCAATAAATGTTTAGTGTTCTTTTCAAAATACTTCAGTCCACGCGAGCCTTTTGAAGTGATTGCAGTTTTGTGTAATTTCATTGTATATTCATTCGTCAACGTTGTCGAAAGACTCTTCTTATTAATAGCGATGATTATTGAAAATCAGTGGATGTAATTGTTTTGTTATTAACTTTAATTATGGTAATATTCATATATAACGTCAAGTGTTATGCAGATACCGCGTTACATAATACGAAAACGTGTTGTTTGACATTTGCCGAGAAAGGAATCCTTTTGTTCCAAGGTACACCTCGCAATTAATTATGTTGATTTCTTGGCAGTGATAATCATGAATGGAGTGCTCATTATTATACTCTTCGCAAATACAAAACGAAGAGTATATTGCATTCGATCGGCACATTTCTAAAACCGGTGCATTATACGAGCAATATTTTGCTCATACAGAAAAAAATTTCATATCACTGTGTTGGTGATCGAATTCTGAACAACTTTCCAAATGTCCATCCGTCCATCTGTCTGTCTGTTTAGCGGAAGAACCCTTTGAACAATATCGATCAATAAATAAAAAAGTTATTAGTTATTTATATTAAAAAAAAGTAAATTGTATGTTTTGTAATTAAACAAAAAATGTCTAAATCCAACATTTTATACAAAAGAACTGCGAATGGTGTCCTATAGAATGTGCAACGATTATATAAAAAGTGCAGTAAATCGGCGAAGAGTATAATGGTTAGCTTGTTTTAGATGTGCATTCAGTTATGAGGAACACGTGTATATATTCATTCGTGTTTTTTCAATTGTATTTTTGCTACGAAATATTAAATCCTAAAACACATTGGGACAGGGTTGAATTTGAATTACAAGTGAATTTTTAACCTCTTAATTCCTAATAGCGCAATTGATTATTTCCCGATGTTATGTTATTATATTTTTCGGTCAATTTAAATAAGAAATTGTCATATTTTCATACGTTTCGTTTTATTACCCATCGTCAGAAAAGATAATTTTTGGTGATTTTTAAATAATTTTCACACTAAAAATTGTATCTATTTCTGTAAAATGTCTTAACGCAACTCTGAGTTCTTTGACCTAAACTTTTGATTTTCTAAAATTAAAATTGTCTTCTTTATGCATAAGAGGTAACATATTAAATTGGATATTGTCATATCTAGACAACGGGAAAATATTAGTATCTATAGAATCTGTTACTTCTTATATGACATGAACGTTGGTGTTGGACAGGGCTCAATAATTGGCCCTCTGCTTTTTTTTATTATTCATTAATGATCTTCCTTGGTTTATAACGGACGGAGATACCTTCATGTATGCTGATGATACGTCTGTGATCATAAATCCTAATCCAGGAATTAGAGCCCCTAAGCATCTTTAATATTTAATGAATTTAAAGAATGGTGAGACCAAAACTCACTTATTGTTAATAAAGATAAAACTGTGTTCGTTTATTTCTTTGTTTCAGTACCAAAATCCATTCCAAACATTAGTTATGTAGAAACATGGCAGTGAAACGAAATTCTTGGGAACTGTTATTGAATCAACACTTGACTTCTCCAGGCATACATAGTGTTTGCTCAAAATTAACTAAAAGTACGTTTGCCATGTTAAACACTAAAAAGTAGTCAATGAGGGTGGTTTAATTGCATCATATTATTCTCTGGTATACACAACTCTTAGCTATAAGATCATAAGATCATCATATGGGGACAGGCAGTGGACGTTAATAGAGTTCGTCATGCAAAAAAGAATCATCAAAATTATATTTAAGGTGGCCATTCCCTAGAAAGAGACATCCGATAGGGAAATATTTATTATTATTACCCATAGCTTTTTTTCTTAGTACGTATATTTAAGAAACTATAAGAGTACCTAAGTAGAACCAAACCAAGACTATTACTATGAATTTACACTCAATAATTTCAGTGGTTTGTAAAATAGCTACACTTAAAACTACGAAATAGGAGGATTAACATATTTTTTAAATTTGAGTCTAGTTATCTTGCAAACCACTGAAATTATTGAGTGAAAATTCATAGTAATAGTCTTGATTTGGTTCTACTTAGGTACTCTTATAGTTATTTTAAATATACTTACTAAGAAAAAAAAATGGCCCAAAATAATAAATTTATCTCTATCGGATGTCTCTTTCTAGGGAATGGCCACCTTAATATACCTTATAGACATTTTTGTCGACAAACATTTAAAAGAAAAATTTAAGATAATTATGACATTGCCGTGTGTATATTTCTTTAAATTGCTCTGCTTTGTTTATAATAATATCGACAAATTTAACCTCAACAGAGCAGTACATAATCACGGAACCCGCAGTGTAAATGATATACATATCAATAATTATATGTATTATAACTATACGTAAAAAAACTCCGTAGTGTGCTGGTGCCTATCTATTGAATATATTATCAGATAAGATCAAATTATTATATCCGTACAAATTATTTGAGACAGGATTGAAAAACTACCTACTAGAAAATGTGTGAGGAATTCTGTTCAGTAGGAAATGATGTATAATTATATAAAACATAATTTAGTAGCCAGGTTAATTTTTTATTTATGTTTTATGTATGTGCGTATATGTTATTTATACATATGATAGGCATTGGATTTTTCTTTTTTTTTTGTTAGTTGCTTTTCCTGTTCGTAGTTTATTTAATATCTTTATGTACAATTAACGAAACCTTTTTTCTGTTTTATAACAGTTTTCAACGGTCAATACATTTTTTCCATTTATTCTGTTTCTATTACATAAAAAATACAATAAATGAGCGAAATAATGCTTACTCTAGTTTGAATTTAAAATTTCATAAAATTGACAATATTTGATAGAAAACTGATTCTTCATACTAAGCGATTTAACCTCACACAGAGCGTTGGACGAACGTTTTGTCAAACCTAATAGAACAGTGTACTCCTATCACACGATACAATTTGTTGATTTATTTACATCCTCCTATTCTAAAATCTCAAATATCAAATTTATCACATTAAATAATATTCGTGAGAAATAGCATCAGTCTGACGTTTATGGTATATAATAAATACATTGTTAATGATATAGACAATATTTTGGGTTGGATATTTTGTGTTTGTGGTTCTTTTATTATATAATCTACATTTTTACTTCCCTCCCATACCGAAGGGAAGTATTGTGTTCGAGAAAAAATCACCCTCCCAGATTTTTTCGGATTTTGACGTTTCAGATCATATAGATTATGAAAATATAGGTTTTTCA
Organism: Stenurella melanura; assembly: GCA_963583905.1. Lineage (NCBI taxonomy): Eukaryota > Metazoa > Arthropoda > Insecta > Coleoptera > Cerambycidae > Stenurella > Stenurella melanura. Next base: position 72,458,971 of record OY757309.1, read on the forward strand.
ATTCCGTCTGTCTGCCTGTCTGTCTGTCTGTCGGTCTGTTGGTGCATTAACTAAAAAAACTAATTGACGGAGAAGTCAAATTTGGTAGGTAGCTGACGCCACTGCCACCGAAGAAATGGTTAGACTTTCACTGGAAAATATACAGGGTAGACCGTCTAAAAGGAATAGATAATGGGAAAAAAAATGTTGGCTCAAATTTAAAATTTCCATGTTTCGTGACATTCTAAACCTACTTAAAAAAAATTGAAAATTTTGAATAGTAAAAAAATTTTTTATCAAATGGATGGAAAAAAATTAATTTTTGCTCAAATTTAAGATTTCCACGTTCCGTGACATTCTAAACCTATTTAAAAAATGTTCTTTGAAAATTTTAAATAGAAAAAAAATTGAAATTTTTTTCTAAAATGGGTGATGGAAAAAAATGTTTTTTTGCTCAAGTTTAAAATTTAGACGTTTCGTGACATTCTAAACCTATTTTTGTTAAAAAATTGAAAATTTTAAATAGAAAAAAAAATTGAAAGTTTGAAAATTTTGTATAAAATGGATGGAAAAAAATTGTTTACTCAAATTTAAAATTTCCATGTTTCATGACATTCTAAACGTATTTCAAAAAATTTTTTTTTAGAAAATTAAGAAAAATCATTTTTATAAAATGGATAACGGAAAAAAATATTTTTTTCTCTAATTTAGAATTTCATTCTAAACACATTTAAAAAAAGAAATTTGTTTTGAAAATTTTTAAAAATTGTTTTTTTTTTAATTTTTACCACTACAATAGAATAGATGATATAAAAAAATGTCTTTCTTCAGTTTTAAAATTTTAACATTTCATTGTATTCTAAACCTATTTCAACAAAAAAATGTTTTGAAAACGAAAAAAAAGAAAATTAAATATTTTTCCCCCACCACTATACAGTAGATAATGGAAAAAAAGTTATCTGATTTTCTCTGTAATAATAGGGCTAACTACATGGCGATTATAATTCTCATGTGTCATCTCTTAATTAATAATTTTTTAGAGTGACCGTCTTGTATGAATAGAGGGAAGTTCTGTGTAAATACCTTTACCGATTTTTTTACTTATACATGTGTGTCACTGTATTGTTAAAAAATTTATTATTTCTATGTTCTAGTTCGTTTTTTTCTTATAGCTTTAAAACTTTGTAGTTGGGCTCATTGTTAAAGTCGTTGGAGAAGTGAATGAACTGTTTCTGACAAACTAAAGTCTTCTTAATAGATCTTGTTCTCCTTTGCTTGTATATTGCTGTTTCAATCCGAACCTGCTAACGTACGTACTAGTCAGAAAATTGTAAATAAAAAAACATCTTAGAACGCACACAATGGAGGATCACTCAGAACAACTACTCCTTGTCTAGCTTAATTAAGAAGTATTGAATTACATGATAAGCTTTTTTTCGGAATTGATTGTTGTAATCAAGTGTAGCATTCGAAAGTTTTTATCCTTCAAAGTCAATGGAAATTTTGCGTTTCGACTGTTGACCAGTTTGTTCGGCTATATTATTTTACTCGGCATTTTCTCACGAGATCAACAAGTACAATAGGTATTTTTGCATGCACTGTGAGAGCGAAATTAACAAAACAATAACCGAATCTTCCTAAATGATCAATGTTAATCCGTGCATAAGACAATAATAATTATTCCCAAAGAGCTTATCTAGAGCAGAAAATTAATATGGCTGATTTTGTAGGTTTTGGTTGTCTTGTACTATATTAGTAGATAATTAATTTTAACAGATTTTATACATTCCATGCGTAACGTGTAATCAGGAAATATGCTGTATATAATTTTGAATGGTAATTAATAAATGTTGCATAAAATAAACAATTTAAATGTATTTAATGTAACGAAATTAGTTAATTTGAAAAACAGTAAATAGTAATGTACAAGAGAAAGGCATATATTATTGTCTGTAATTATTTCTCGGTGGCACATAGATATTTTCCAAGTTTCTTTGGATATTAAAAGAACTATTAAAAACATTTCTACTCCGAAGGGATTAGACATAAATTGGTTTTTGTAAATTCAGTTGATTATCATAAAATATCTCAATTCCTTAAGGTGGCCATTCCCTAGAAAGATTTATTATTTTTGCTTATAACTTTTTTTTTCTTAGTACGTATATTTAAAAAAACTATAAGAGTACCTAAGTAGAATCATAACAAGACTATTGCTATGAATTTTCACTCAATAATTTTAGTGGTTTCCCAAATAGCTATATTTAAAACTACGGAATAGGAAGATTAACATAATTTCCAAATTTAAATCTAGCTGTTTTGTAAACCACTGAAATTATTGAGTGAAAATTCATAGTAATAGATTTGTTATGGTTCTACTTAGGTATTCTTATAGTTTTTTAAATATACGTACTAAGAAAAAAAAAGTTATGTCCAAAAATAATAAATATTTCCCTATTGGATGTATCTTTCTGGGGAATGGTCACCTTAAGTTTTATAAACAGGAAATTAACTTGGCAATCACACTTGAGGTCAGTATAATTGATGCCAAGTAGTATTTATTAAGTGAAAAGCTATATTTAATCCGTCAATACATGCGTACTCACTAGGCGTTTGAGGGAGAACACATAAAAGTATTCGGTAATTCACAATGTCACTTTAATCTCCCCGTATATAAATTTGGGCAGATGGGTACTCATCATAGTCTACGAAAATTAAAAAGATATGCTAATGGAATTATTAAAGCTTTACTTACACTCTTTATTATAATGTTTGATATCTCATCTTCGCCAGTAGGATTGATATTTTTTATTTCGGCCATAGCAATCATGACTTCCTCAAGTCCTATTTCAAGACAGTGGGCAGAGCTGGACACTTATATAATTCAGTAAGTGAGAGGTTTCCCATATTTGGTTTCAATGTTATTACAGACTGATGTTAAAAAATGGCTTGCAAACACTTTAGAAACTTTTTCCTGGTCTTTGATTAACGCTGTTAAAAGAATTATTACTCCATCCATTCCATCCAAAGCTAAATTTGAGGGGTTCTTGCTGGGTGGAGCATTATCAAACTTGTCCAGTGCAGTTATATATCAAAGCTTACTGAAACTCGCTTCTCTAAAGAATACTTAAAAAAAACGGATTTGCCGCAAGCTGTTTGGTAAGACGAGGTGTGAAACTGAAAATTATATACTGGTCCTAGTTTTTGGTCAGAACTCTGGTGACCTATATATCATGCGTATGGTGACTGAACACTGAATACTAATAAGTTCCTTAGAAAGGAAATTGTGAAATTACCTTGCTCCTGATGGCCTTGCACAAGAAGGTGCCAGAGCCACGTTTTTCGAATCTGAAGCATTTTGTGGTGTAGCTTAAGGCAGACAACATCCAATACCCACCAGCATTGCCAGTGTCAGAGCTTGGGATCGAACCCAGTACACGATAGACAGTGTGACCAAGCGTGCTCACCACACAACACAGTTTAGCACACTGCACTACCGCGCCGGTTCGCATACCTGAAGGTATCCAAAAATAGAAAAAGGAGTAAAAAAAAGTCTTATTGAAAGAATACTTTGGGTTCAAGTTTATATCACTTACTGGACAGCGAACGCCACTCGGTTTCTAAAACTCTGAAACCTTTAAAGCAGACTCCTAAAAGCTGAAAATTTATAGAATTTCTCTTTTCTAATACCCCTAAAAAATAAATTGGAAACTTTTGATAAAGGTTTATTTAAACATGATCAAAAATCGTAGGCGTTAAGGTGGCCATTCCCTAGAAAGAGACATCCGATAGAGAAATATTTATTATTTTTGGCCATAACTTTTTTTTCTTAGTACGTATATTAAAAAAAACTATAAGACTACCTAAGTAGAATCATAATAAGACTATTACTATGAATTTTCACTCAATAATTTCAGTGGTTTGCAAAATAGTTTAATTTAAAACTACGAACTAGGAAGATTAGCATAATTTTTAAATTTAAATCGAACTGTTTTGCAAACCACTGAAATTATTGAGTGAAAATTCATAGCAATATTCTTGTTAAGGTTTTACTTCGGTAGTATTATAGTTTTCTTAAATATACATACTAAGAAAAAAAGTTATCGTCAAAAATAGTAAATATTTCCCTATCAGATGTCTCTTTCTAGGAAATGGCCACCTTAATATGTATTTTTTTGGTCATTGGTTATTGTTTTAAAGCAGATTCACATCGTAGTTGAAACATATGTCTGCTAAGTTTCTATACCAGTTTTTTTAAATTAATTTGTTTTCCATCATTAATGATCTATCTAGTCACTTTTCGTAAATAGTTGATCCAAATTTTGTGCAATTTCATTTAGTCACTTTTTAGATATAATATCGAATAAAAACTAGACCAAAAACATAAACATTGAAAAAGTGAAATACATTTCAAGATGCCTTGATCTTCTAAAAGTGGAGAATGGTGTAGCTATTAACGCTACAAAGAAAGCAAGGTTTATGTGAATTTTATTCACAATTTAACTTAATGAATAGTGAGTGTCTAGTTATCTAAGCTGATATCAATAGAGTACAAAAAAAGTAGAAAACTAATTTTCAGTACAATTTATTGTTGTTCAGTACTGGTTTTCCTTTCATTTTTTTGGTCTATGTGGCGGCCTTCGAGTTTTTTCGCTTCGCTTCGATCCCCTTATATTTCTGTGGAACCACTCGTTACTGATATACAGGGGATATTCTAATTCTTGTCAAATTGTTGACTAGCCACAGTTTACTCTGGCTCACCGCGTCAACGCTTAGTTTCGCTGACAAAACTCATTTTAAACCCCCAAACCCCCGATACTAAAGGGGGTCATCTCGGTAGCACTGGGAGTTGCGCAGCGCACTTATCAATCAATGTGAAAGGAGTCAGATGGATTTTTTTTAGACTTGAGATATTCCAATGTTAACAAAAATTATGTGTGGGCATACAATGAACTTTGGACGAAAGGGTCTAGCAGGATAAGCTAGGCAAAACAGCCCCAGAAAGCAATCTTTGAAATAACATACGTTATAATATTGGCAAATCATAAGACTCGATTGGCAAACTGTGACCTCCATTGGTCCTTGAGATAACTGACAAAACATGCACCGGAACGACTATTTTTTAAACTTGTTTTTCTCGAATGAAACTAATAGGATCTGTTAAACCATCGGTTGGTCTATATTATATATTGTGAATTTTCTAAATAATTTTAATTATTTGACATATGAAAATGTAAATTAGAGAATGATTTTTTTTACAGTTAGAGCCGAAGTACGAATGCCAAAAAATATATATAATATGGGTAATTACACTTGCTATTACTACTAATCGTTTCATTAAAGACATGGATGCAACACTTCTAAAAAAAATTAACGTCGGTTATAATCGGTTTTATACACCTCTTATTTAATGCAATTATGTCATATACATATGCATAATAACAAGCTACCATTGTACTCTTCGCCGAGTTACTGCACTTTTTATATAATTATATTCAGAAATATAAAACTTAGAAGAAGAATAAATAATGAGATGATGATAGATGAAAACCTAAAAGAAGCATGGAAACTGAAAATAAAGCATCTCGTAAACGCCTACACTTCCCATCCGATGATGACAGATGGAAACTTAGAAGAAGAATGGACAGTTAAAAAAAGCATCTCACAAACACCTACACTTCTCATCCTATATTCCTACCCCATGCGTCACGTGGCTCTCGCTGCTGACAATTAGCATGTCATATGTCCAACCCAGCGTATCCAGCCGGTCCGGCGGTATATAAAACATCCGAGGTTTGGTTCCGGCACGCGCTTTGGCCGTCTGTTGGGCGTGTTCAACAGACGACCAAGCTGCGTGTTGGAAAGAACCTCCAGAGTGGATGCTCGAAATCGGCAGCAATGCTCATTTTTCGCTGGCAAATCAATCAATCAATCAATTGTTGCACATTCAGTAGGATACTACTACTTAAAACATTAATAATTTTTTTATTTATTGATCGATTTTGATAAAAACAATAGGGTTCGTCCTCTAGCTAACACTAACTTACTGTCCAAATTTCAATACGATAGGACTTTTCATTCTTAAGTTATCATGCTTACAAGAAACTTGACGGACGGACGGACGGACGGACATTTTGAAAGATGTTCAGAATTCAATCACCAACACAGTGATATGAAATTTATTTCTCTGAACAATATTACCTGTTTTAGAAATGTGCCGATCGAATGCATTTTTTTACTTTTGCGAAGAATATAATAATAATAATATACATTGTTACATTAAAAATGTAAAATTGTATAATGTAAAATGTATTGACTTTTATTGAATCATCTGCGAAGTTGTTCATTAAACTAACATTATGTATTATAAATAAATAATTTACATCTTACCTATGAATTAAAATAAAGTCGTAAAAAAAATCAACTTATTCCAAAAATTAAAAAATGATTCTAAAAATTTTCGGTTGGCGCCCAATACGTTGCTGAAATTATCAACAGTTCCTTTGCTGGACTTTTTATGATTTCCCATTGACTTTAGGTCAAGTATGATAACAAGTGGTAATTAATCGATAGTAAAAAAATCAACCCGATACTTTTTAGTCCCTGAACCTCCAGTAACCGGGATATATGCCAATTGTATTTTTGATTTCATTAATCGACAAAAAAAAATGATTTGATTGATGCAAATACTAGTACCAACTGTAGAAAAACGTAAGATTAAGTTGTAACAAGAGCATATCCGAAATAGTGAAAAGAAATAATAATAATAATCGAGTATCAAATATTATATTGGGTGTTGATTTTTTTTATCGTTATTTTTTAATATCTCAGAAAGTACTTTAGATATTATTTTAAATTTTGGCATGTATTAATAGAATATAAAACCACATGTTCGAGTTAGAACAGTTATTTTAGCGTAATTATTAATTAGCTCCACCAGTAGCGTCCCTGCAAAAATATCCTGATATTTTTTAACAAAAAAGTGGTACGCCACTGACATTCTTCCATGTGGATATTTCTTCTGATTAACCTGATCAGTGCTACATGAAAATAGTATCTTCCTCTTGCTCTAAAGAGCACGGTTAAACAAGTCCAACTGTTACAAAATAAATGTATCAGGTAATTATCCGACTGGCTTATGTACCAAACGACTCTCGACATCAGTTGTCACAAATTTTTGAAAGGTAATCGAATGCGAGTAGTACTTTCAACTAATAAATCTTAAGTAAACAAGAAGTGTTTTGTCCATCGTTAAACTGTCGCATTAATGAAAGTGAGAAATTTGTCACTTGTAAATGAGTTATCGCATACTGACAGCCTATTTAACGCGTTAACCCTTTACACAAACTATCTTACGTCACGCGGAAGAATATTATGTAATTTAATTAAAAATTTTGTAATGATACACATATGGAGCTCGATGCACCCAATCACTTTTTAATAAATACTAATTTCCAGAACTTGCGTAATGCTTAATGGTACAAGTACTGCATATTTCTATTACTGTAAAATAACATTTCATTTTCTAATAGGATGGGCGCGATTTATTAATTTCAATAAACATGATCTAGGCACGAGATTTAACTTTTTATGATCCGAGACAGTTTTGTATTACGTAAATTATGCACTCATATTTTTATGTATCATAAGTATTCAAACACGCTTACCAAATGAGATCATCCCGTACGTTTTTTTTTGTTATGAAATTTTATTAAAAATACACCACGACACATTTTTTGTATATTCTCCTGTATAAGGAAAGACAATACAGTTTTAGCGCGCTCCTTGCAACGAAGAATGTCCTGAGCCTTCCTATTCTTTGTCGTTTGGTCGTTTGCAGTCGACAAAATAGATACTGCAGATTACTTGATTATTTCTTTGATTTTATACTACTTAGATTGGCCACCAATGTAAACAGTTTTTCGACAACTTTTGGAGGTGAATAACAGAGGGAGCGCTTGTAACCTCGGTATGAATTATCTTCGACATACGTTGCAATTCTGCAGCCAACTGAAGGCATGTCATCACTTACTTCAGTCTTTGCTAAAAGGCGGAACCGTTAGTGAAGGCTTTGATTGAAAATCAAAGGTGAAGCGCGGAAATAAATCGATTCAACTTTCCTTGGATAATATTTCGAGGATTAAAAAACAATTTTTACTCGGCAATTACTTTTAAATTGTAAATATTTCTTATTTATAATTTATTTTAGTTTCCAAAATAAAAAAACCATGACGTTTAAAATGAAATAAATTTCTAAATAAATGTGTATAAGGCGCCGTTTGGAAAATATATATTTTTTAATTATATCTTATTATTATATACACTTTTGCGAAATTTTATATTTATTTTTGTTCTGAATATATAATAAATTAACATTTTTAATTTTTTTTACTTCGACTAAACCGATTCATATGAAACTTTGCACACATACGTATAGTTCCGATGACAATTGATTTTGAACACTTTCATGTAACAAAAATTCAAGATGGCTGTTTCAAAATGGTGGACCAACTTTGTCATTTATAATCCAATTTGACTCAGAGTCGACATCTCAGGGTTTTCGGAGTCGTTAATTACAAATTTTTGGTAAAAATTCAGAAATCAAAATGGCGGTGTCAAGATGGCATACAAATGTTATCATTTTTAGCTAGATTCGACTCAATGTCTATATTTGGGGGTTTTCAGAGTCGCGAATTACAAGTCTTTTGCCAAAATTCAAAAATCAAAATGGCGGCGCGAAGATGGCACACAAATTTTATCATTTTTAGTCCGATTCGACTCAATATGTCTATATTTGGGAGTTTTCGGGGTCGCGAATTATACAAATTCAGAAACCAAAATGGCGGCGCCAAGACGACGGATAAGTTTTATCATTTACAGTCCGATTCGACTCAAATTCGATATATGGGGGTTTTCGGGATCTCGATGTACAAATTTTTAGTCAAAATTCAGAAATCAAAATGGCGGCGGACAAATTTTATTAATTAACACGTTTTATGAGTAGGCCTGTGTGTAACTATGTAACTAATATATGATTCAAATGTATTGACCCCTCACTTTAACCCAGGCGCAGATTCAGAGGGGGGCGAAGGGAGTGTCGCCCCTCTGGAGCAAAGTTTAGATAAGAAAACCTTATATAAAAATAAATTTATTTTAATGCATTTATTTTATTTTTACCTATTAAATAATTGTCGCCTCCCCCCCTCAAGAAAATGCTGGATCCACGTCTGTTTTAACCACGAATATCTCAGAAACGAAGGATCAGAAAAAATTGAAAAAATTATGTATTTATTATGAGTCTATTCTAAATCAACAACTGAAATTTAAATACGTACATTGGACACTTTTGAAGTTCTGTTAAGTTATATTGAAAAATGTCCTACTTCTTAAAGAAATTTTGACTATACCAGTTTTTAATCCTTTAAAATATGCATACTTTGCAAATAATATTTTAGGCGTCGATAAAGTACGGCATTTTTTGTAGGGGGAAAATTTTTCAGAATTCGTTTATTCTAAAATTTTGCAGATATTCTCAAAAACGTGAGGTCATGTTTATTTGGTTATTTATCAATGTATTTAAAACATTTTCTTAAGATAGCTAATTATATAAAATGTAAGCATTTTCAGAAAAAAGAATTAGTATGTATCAAATATTAATTTAGTTATCAAGCGTAAAGGATAATATCATTCCAAGTTTTGCACTAATATTATCTATTACGTTTGATAATTAAATTAATGTTCGATAAATACCAATCATTTTTTCTGAAAATGCTTACATTTTATATAATTAACTATTTTAACAAACATTTTTTAAATACATTGATAAATAGCCCAATAAACATGACGTCACGTTTTTGAGAATAACCGCAAAATTTTAGAATAAAAAATTATGAAAAAATTTCTTCATACAAAAAATGCTCTGCTTTATCGGTGTCTAAAATATTACTTAGATAGTAGACATATTTTTTAAGATATAATGGATTTAAAACTGGTATGGACAAAATTTCCTTAAAAAGTAGGACATTTTTCAATATAACTTAACAGGACTTCAAAAGTGTTCAATGTACATTATTCAAATTTCAGTGGCTGAGTTAGAATAGACTCATAATGAACATATAATTTGTTTCAATTTTTTCTGCTCCTCCGTTTCTGAGATATTCGCGGTTAAAGTGAGGGGTCAATACATTTGAATCGTATATTATATCAAAATGTTTTTTTCTAAAAATAAGACGAAAAAGTTAGAAACAAAAATAGGTAAAAAAACTTTTAAGTTAAATGGTTTTATTTTAAATCATCAGCTGCACTAAAAACTACAAAATAATTAGGACACAAAATTGGACCTACTTGAGATTCTGACGTCTGGTAATAAATCAACTAAAATAAAAACGTGGGGCGCATAAAAAGCTGTATAACGACTGATGTATAAGTAAATAAGAAAAATATCTAAAATGTGAATTTGAAAATTAGTTCGACATCGAATGATTAATCCGAATATTCTTGTCATCCGATTCCGGACAAACCAAGTATCGAAATCATCCGAATATCTTCATCGCTAATAAAATTGGTTTAGCGATATCTCAATGAGTTATATCTACTTACCAACGGCACGTTTAGGTTCTTAGAAGTAGGCATTTATAGGTATTAGGCCCAGCGACATTTTTTTTATTTATGACCACACCGTTGAAACTTTTTGTATCTGTTATTTGGATGGAGTCGGACAAATTTGGGACTTGGCACATTATGGTAGTGGGGCGTTTGTCTGTTAAGCTGTCACGAAGTAGTCAATTTTATGCAAAAAAAAATTTATAACCACATTGGTAATTTTGTTTTAATCAATAGTTTTTATCATATAACTAGCGAAAAAAAATTTGTCGGACAAAAATAATGGGTCACTTGACGCGTCGGACACGCTAAACACGTCAAGTTTATGTAGAAAAAAAATTTATTACCACACGGCTGATTTTAACAGAATCTACCATAAAAAATTGTTGCAATAATGTGGTAACCTTGTCGGACAATTTTTATGGGGCATATGCGCAGTCGGATGCGCCAAAGTCGTCAACTTCCTGCAAAACTTTTATTTACAACCATAGATGTCATTTTGATTTTGTACTGTTTCTTTACACGTGTAATGCATAAAGGATCGGTTGTCCGACAAAAATAATGGGGCTCTTTGATACAATTAAAAAAAAAGGACTTTTTTTAATTTTCGGCTATGTATTCTATACATATTATTATGCAAACGTTTATTAATGTATGTATTGTATATACAGTGTGTAATTAGTTTCATGTCATTAAAAAAAACTGGTAATAGGGACCGACTAGACAAACAAAAAACCTGTATGACTTTTTTCTCTAGGGACACTTTGACAAAACTGACCTGGGTTTACATTTTTAATGTTAAGGTAGGAAACTTTTTGGGAACCACTGTTTTTCAGGGTCAGTGGATCAATAGTTCCGAATATTAGAAATAATAAAAAACAGTTAAACCCGACTTGTGTTCCCGCCGGTAGAAGTACGGCATTTTCATGGGATTATTTATAGCGAACTTTTTATACCACTAATTATGAAAGTGTAAATAATTCCTTTTCTTTCGGCACAACGCAAGCATAGCATGGCCGCAGAGGTTTAAATATGATTTGTTTACATGTGTTTTTTAATTTGGAACAAAGTTATTGTAGCTTTTATTGTCGTTTATAAGAATTTATAAAATTTAAAAGTGGTTCATTAACATTTGTAACATTGTGTTAAAAGCTTAAAATTATTTTATGAAATTGGAAAATGAACAGTTAGACGTCCGAGATACGATAACAGAAAATAGTTGTGTATTTTAAGTTAGGAAAAAATCTGATTTTTTTAACGGATTGAGCGCATAATTTTTCTCAATCAGGTATCGAAAACTAAAAATCGAGTCTTTGGTCTCTATGAAAATCAATGTAAACATTAATAAACAGATGAAAATAAGACAGCGAATAATAATAATAATAATAATAAATGCGCCCTTCTCATTACACGTGGATTTTCGTCTGCCCAATAGTGCATATTTTTAAATTTACCATTTCTGGTAAAACACGACTCATCGGAGAAACACAGAACGTTTAAAAAATCCTCATTTGCCGCGTGTTTTCTTAAAATCCACCTACAAAGTTGCATTCGCTATGCAAAATCTTGAGGTTCTAGTGCTTGGACACGTTGATAGTGATAGGGATGTAAGTTCATATCTTTCAATGTCCTCCATACCACAAAATGGGATACTTCCACACGGTTAGCGATATCGCGGGTGCTTAAAGCTGGATCCTCTTCTACAAGTTCCAAAATTTGAACCTCTGCGTCAATTACCCTTTCTTTAGGTTGTGGACCTCGTTCTCCTCCATGTCCATCGAGATGACCTGTTTCTCGAAGACGCTGGTCAATACCAACAAATGTACGAGCACAAGGATGACGTCGATTGGGGAACCTTAAACGATAAAGCTCTTCCGCACCAGCTGCATTTCCACCACTTTCTCCATACACCAAGTGCATATCCGCGAGCTCTGGATAAGTGTAATCTTCCATAATGTTTGGTTATTTATTTATTTTTTAACCAATAAAAAACTTTTATTATTATTATTATTATTATTTATGTATATAATTTCAATAATATTATTTGATTTTCTGAACAATATTTATTTAATAATAATATTTAATAATAATATTTTATGTATTATTTCATAACATATATATAAAATAATAAGCATTAACTCACCTTTATATAGTTTAAGAAAGTCGATAGCCTATAAGAATTAAATTTTTTTATACGTTTGCCCTAATATTTTTGTCAGACAATTGCATTTTTTATTTAAGAAAATAATTACTTGTAACCTCCTACTTTTGTCGGAAAAATGGTTGTAAAAATAAGGGATGCAGAAACCCTGTACAGTTTGCGAATATCGATTACCTATAAAAATTTAGTTTTTTTGTCCGACTGGCGATTTGCCCCAATATTTTTGTCGGACACTTAGATATTTTGATTTAGATTATAATTACTTATAACTTCCTTTTTTTGTCGGAAAAAGGGTTGTAAATAAAAGTTTTGCAGGAAGTTGACGACTTTGGCGCATCCGACTGCGCATATGCCCCATAAAAATTGTCCGACAAGGTTACCACATTATTGCAACAATTTTTTATGGTAAATTCTGTTAAAATCAGCCGTGTGGTAATACATTTTTTTTCTACATAAACTTGACGTGTTTAGCGTGTCCGACGAGTCAAGTGACCCATTATTTTTGTCCGACAAATTTTTTTTCGCTAGTTATATGATAAAAACTATTGATTAAAATAAAATTACCAATGTGGTTATAATTTTTTTTTTTGCATAAAATTGACTACTTCGTGACAGCTTAACAGACAAACGCCCCACTACCATAATGTGCCAAGTCCCAAATTTGTCCGACTCCATCCAAATAACAGATACAAAAAGTTTCAACGGTGTGGTCATAAATAAAAAAAATGTCGCTGGGCCTAATACCTATTATTCTATCAACACTGCACTGGAGTGGGGAGCGGTCGTTCATATAAAGTTTCACACCGACACTGCCCATACAATTAATCTGGTCGACTGTAAAAATTTGTTAAGTTGACTGTTGCGCTCTCTATGAGTGGCATCCAAAAGTAAAATTTATTGCCACGGGCTCGCCTATTACGTGGCCAATCTAAGTGGTATAAAATCAAAGATTATTTGTACTCAGAGACCCTGCGGAGATAAATTCCAGAGACGGCTTTTACGGAACAATATGGTTATAATATGAACATCTAAAATATAATTTTTTAAAATGTGATAATACATTTTAAACCTCCAATGAAATACACTTAATATAGCAATACTATTACATGCAACACCATGCAAGTAGAACGTTTGAAAACATGAATAAAATTCTCAAATATGTACAAATTTTAAAATAAAACCATAACGAGTTTTATACCAATAAATCATACAGAATCATGAGTGCCTGTTACTTTATAGTTTGATTCAAGTTCATTTGCACGAAGCAAGTGTGATATGGTATATGATGTTTTAATATCAATAAAATGTATAATTATAGGATAATGAAACGGTGTATCGTAGGTACGTTAAGATACCAAGAAGACCAGAACGTAGTGAAATGTGGTGACCAAACAACCTAAGTCCACAAGGTATCAACGTGAGTGAGGAACCTAAAAACATTTTTTATCTGTACCAAATGCATTTCCATAAAAAAATCATCTAAATCATTTTGTAAGAAATTTTGAAAATTTTCTGCGTTGAGGTTATCCAGTAAAAAAGGACCAACAATTTTAATATGCCACACCACACCACACTTTTTCACTGTATTGGTTTTTACAGTTAATTACAAATTTGGGATTTTCGGCTGCCCAATATGTACAATTTTGACTAGATACCACACCGTTTCTCGTAAATGTTGCCTCGTCACTAAACAGTATGGTCTTTTAAAAAATCTGTCGTTAAGATAGTTACCTTGCAACCATAGGCAAAATTCAGACTGCCGTTCAAAATCACCTTCTAAGAGAGTACGCAAAAATTTTAGTTTAAATGCCCTAATCCTATTGCGTTTCAAACACCTCCATATTTTATTTTTGGTTAAATTTAGTGTTCTCGCAACTGCCCTTATACTATCATTTGGATTGTTCCAAAATTTAAAATGTGTTGGTCGTTTGGATATTGTCGTAAATTTTAATTGTACCTTCTTTGTCTTTTCTTGGAAATGGCTCCGGTTCTTGCAAACAGTTTGTTGATGTCACTAACAGTTTTGTGCCAAATTGGTGCTCGATCACGATGACGTTGATTAAATATTCGAGCAAACTGACGCGTAGATAGATGATCACCAATTAAGCGGATAATTTCAACTTTTTCTTGAATTGTAAGAACTACTCTCCGATTTTCTGCCATTATCAGTAAGATTGATAAATTAAATAACACTATTTGACTTTTGACAATTCTTATGAATCGCCAAATATCAAATAAAAACTTGTTGTTCAAAGCATTTTTGATTAATGCATAGGCATTGCAAGTTAACTATCTTAACGACAGATTTTTTTAAAGAACATAATGTTTAGTGACGAGGTAACATTTACGACAAACGGTGGTTATGTTGAGGAGACCAGAATTTATAAAAAAAAATGTTTTTAGGTTTGTTATAGCAATTTTTTTATTTATTTTTTTAAGAAATTAATTAATATTTCGTTTCTGCCATAATCCATTTTTGAGATCATGGAGAATATGGATTAAGGGGTTTTTCGACATGCTGAATCCAAACATGATAGAAAAATTTGTCTAAAATAATCCCTAATATCCTTTTGCCGAAAAATCGACCTATTTTTATTTTATTTATTATTTATTTTATCCCCTAAAACCGCACGCCAATGAAAAATTAAAATGTTTACTACTCCAAATAATTCACTTTTCCAACATAATTACCACCCGAATTTGAAGAAAATCGCGTTATTAATAACTGAGATATTAGGGTGGATTTATGAATAGCGGGACATACTGTATAAAGAATGAACTTTTAGAGATCATCAGCCCAGTTAAAATAATTTAGAATAGACCACCAGAAAAACAAATTTCTAAAACAGGACATCCAATGTCAAAACTTAGGGCTGAATTTATAAAATATTCTGTAAAAACATTTTGAAGCTAAATAGAATATACCTCAAATAAAAGGCAATTACCAATAGTTGCATTGCAGCGTGTTTGCTTCAGAGATAAGGACTGAAATGAGCTCCACAGCTTGCAACAGATTAAAATTTAGTTCAAATTCACATATCATTCCATAAAAGAGTTTGATGAATTTAATTTCATTTCATGCTCAAAGAAAAGACCTGTTTAAAAGTGAGTTATTATTTGTTTGCTTTTAATTGTATTGAGACATATTCTTTATAGGATTTTGCAAACAGTAGAAAAACAACTATCTATGAGAATTAAAAGAAAAACTATGTGGTAAAATATTAATGAAATCTTTGCATTCTTTCGATAACCTAAATTCTGGTTATGCTAGCAAATCAAAATCCTAAAATAAATTTGTATAATTTCTTATTTGAAAATTCTCATGCAGATTAAACAAGTATCTACATAACCCCTACGGTCATGAATGAAATTTTTTTAAGTCAAGGTTGGTAAATAAATTCATTTTAGGTCTTTGTTCTCATTTTTAACTGATTGTTCATGGCCTTAGGGGGTTATGTAGATACTGGTTTAATCTGCATGGCCGTAGGGGACTGTGGATGCTAGTTGTTGAATGAGAATTTTCCAATAAAAATTTATACAAATTCATTTAAGGATTTTAATTTGCTAGCATAACCAGAATTCAGGTTATCGAAGGAATGCAAAGATTTCATTAATATTTTTACTCATAGTTTTTCTTTCAATTGTCGTAGATAGTTATTTTTTCTGCTGTTTGCAAAATCCTATAAAGAATATGTTTCAAAGGACATTATATTACGATATTAAAATGTTTATTGGCATACTACAGTTCTTGTTTAGTTTAGTATACCAATTGATGTGAATAAGTCAATCTGAAACATTACATTGTTTTTAGGCAGTTAAATATTAAACTAAGGAGACTATTGATCTATATGTATTAAATAGTATTTTATTTTAATCTGGAATAGATATTTGTTATAATTAGATTATGTCATATGTCAATATATTTGAAACAATTGCAAGTAGTCACTAAATATTTATAAATTGAATATTAAATTTATCAAGAAAATTAAAGAATTAGAAACATTATTCAAATAATATAAAGAACATGTAAAACGGAATAGTTAAAAAAATTAATTAAAAATAAATTTTAACTTAAAAAAGTCAAGCTAGTGATAATAGATGAAAATTTGAAAATTAACCCAATTAAAAATTTGAATTTTCAAATCAGTTTGCAATCGACCGTTGGAGGTATAACATGATAAATTGGAAGAAAATATAACCAATAAATATATAAAAGCCACGAAGCAAGTCAAATTAAATAAGGTAAAAACTTAAACATTTTCCAGATATATTGAAATGCAAGTTAAATTGTTCATATATTTAAAATATAAGAAGTGAAGGTAACATACCTTAAGAATTAGAAGTTGTTACGAAAAATATTCTGAAGCAGGTCCAAGAAGAAAGTATCTGTCAAGTTAATCCAGATATTCAAATTTGAAATTGGAGACATTTCAAATGTCAGTGAAGCGACAGAAGGAAATTTTTAGGAGAATTTTTTACTGAAAACCAATTGTTAAGGTTATTTTCGGTTGTGACCAAATGCTTCACAACACTAAAGGTAAAAGTTTTTACAAATATTTAAAATTCGTGGTATACTCATTTAGTTTTCAAATAGTTCTATTTAAATTCCAAGGCCATTTAGATTAGATTATAGTTTATAAGTTTCCTTTTGTTATTTATAGATTCATTTCGATAATTGCATTCCAGAATTTTGTTAATATTAATATTTGTTTTTTCAACATTGAGTTTGATTTATTATTCGCTTGCAGTATCCTGATCGTTGAGCATAATTGACTTTTACCCTGAGGAGAGTCAGCCCATTGAGGACGGGTAATCATTTTAATAATGTTCTGTGGTGTAAAATTTCAGTAGATTTTAGATACTTGGCGTCGAACATCAATTTCTTTTATAAATTACAAACTCATTTTTATTTCAAATTAATGTTCCAATGAAATATTTACACACTGCTTAGAAAATGAACAAACAATATAAAAACGAAACACGAGAATCATCATGATTGCATTACTTATTAATTTTTTATACATAAAAGAAGCTCGACGATAAAGTTTTGCGGTTTAATACGATTTGCTTGAAACACGGTTAGGTTATTAATCATAAAACAACAGTTAACTCTAATAGTAATAATTAGTAAATCAAGAGCTACGTTTCTTTGAAGAATATATTGGTGTAGTTGTCATCATAACAGTACCTACCTATTGCAACTAGCTAATATTATATTTTTAGAGAATACGACGTACCTAAGTAATCTTAATATCAGCACAATATGTATAAATCTAGCAAATCTATATTTATAAACAATTGTTGGTGCGGACTTGGTCTTTACCGGATTTTTATATAATAATTTTGATTCGCATTATTTATATTTCCTTTACATTGACACTTTTCTTCATTCTACACCCACCTAGTGCAGGTCCTCATGGAAATTGGGCTTCGGCCAAAGTTGCTCATATTGCAAGATTTTGTAGATCTTGGCATCCTGATCAAAAGTCTCCATGGGCCCGCCCACTGATCCAAATTCAAACCTTTTTGAGTTGTGAACGTTGAAATGTAATAATCTCTGTTTCTAGCTATGCGTTTATACTGAAGAGACATGCAGACGCTATACAATTTAACAATTTACGTATATATCTAACATTATTGTTCTAACATTTATTTACCTAAAATAAAGAAATTTGGGTTTCTCAACTGAAATAAAAATCGTTTTTGTTTGTTAAGAACAATACAATGCAATAATTTATTTATAATGACGCGACTACTTGCCTTTGCAAAGAAAATGAACAATTTTGATATTAGTTGGATTGTTTTATATTTACTATTTACAATCGTAATTTTATAGGTCGGGAAACACACTGTATGTGAAATAGATACCTAGACAAAACGAACGTTAATTATGTGCATTTTTAGTTTCAATCTGATCATTCTCTTTAAACTTTAAAAATGTTGCTAGTTATATAAGCGCACAAACACGTGGCGAAAAAAATTAAGAAACAAAGCTGATAGTTTTGCAATGTTTTTCACCTTGACAAAATCGATAACTGTGATTTATTGTTTCACAAAATATCAATCTACTTTAATTTTGTAATAATAATTTTATTTAGTGATATGCTATAACACGTGTCTAAATTGTATATTTATGCATTATTTCTAATTTCAGTAATTAAAATCATGGTCGTGGTTTTAGTAATATGTGGTAGGTATTTGTGTTTCTATATTATAATTAAAATAACATTTATAACATAATTAAAATTCTTAGAAATTTATTGTTAGATTTATCTCACTTATTGTACATGTATTCCAATGCAAGACAAAAACGTTCACGTAGTGGAGTAGAAGAATTGTAATCGTAAAAATATTTTCACATATTTTGTTTGTTGAAATAGGCTTAGAATGTCATAAAACGTCGAAATTTTAAATTTGAGCTAAAGAAATTTTCTGTCTGTAACTTTTTTTTGTGCGCACGTTTTCTTAGGAACGGTTTAATATATTAAGGCCTTCGCCCCACGGGCCACGAAGCGTATCGTCATAGACGCGTATTAGATGCGACATCGCAAGCTGTACGCTTGCATGTAGCGACCTGTGTTTTCGAATGCAAGTCTTCACACCAGACAGCAGCGCAACGTATTCGTCACGGCATGCAAGCTTCATGAGTTCATGACGCTAGGCGTACCCTCCAGTTAGTCGCTGGCCGTACGACTGCAGGTTTATTTACTATAATCTTTTATATTTTTCCGGTAAAATGAGTGACAATACAACAATTAAATTACAGATTCACGCATATTAGTATTTTGCTTTTGAATAACTGGATCCACAATTATTTCAACTAGTTAAATAAGGGAAGGTAACTAAAGCAAGCTGGAAAGAGTATAGGAACTTGGAATTTGGTGTATATACTAGAAACCAAGGCTTCAGATTTTTTGTAACATTTTTCAACTCATCCACCACCCCCACTCCATTATTAAGGGGGCTGATAAAATAAAATTGACATATTCATTTGAAATTTGGTACACGTATGTATTATAACGACATCTGGAACTAATATACGATTCAAATGTATTAACCCCTCAATTTAACCGTGAATATCTCAGAAACAGAGGAGCGGAAAAAATTGAAAAAATTATGTGTTCATTACGTCTCTATTCTAAATCATTCACTAAAATTTTAATAATGTAAATTGGACAGTTTTGAAATTCTGCTAAGTTATATCAAAAAATGTCTTACTTTTTAAGGAAATTTTGACCATACCAGTTTTAAATCCGTTATATCTTAGAAAATATGCCTACTATGTAAATAATATTTTAGATACCGATAAAGCACACATTTCTTGTTGGAGGACATGTGTTCATAATTTTTTATTCTAAAATGTTGCAGTTATTCTCAAAAACGAATCATCATGTTTATTCGGTTATTTGTCAATGCATTTAAACAAAGTTGTTAATTATACAAAATGTATGCATTTTCAGAAAAAAAATGGTATATCATATATTAATTTAGTTATCAAGTGCAATAGATAATATTATTGCAAACTTGTAATAATATTATCTATTGCGTTTGATAACTAAATTAATATTTGATATCTATAGATCAATTCTCTTTTTTGAAAATGCTTATATTTTATATAATTAACCATTTTATCGATTATTTTTTAAATACATTGATAAATAACCGAATAAACATGTCACGTTTTTGAGGTTAACTGCAAAATTTTGTAATAAAAAATTAT
The DNA here is from genome assembly GCA_963583905.1 of Stenurella melanura. Classification (NCBI taxonomy): domain Eukaryota; kingdom Metazoa; phylum Arthropoda; class Insecta; order Coleoptera; family Cerambycidae; genus Stenurella; species Stenurella melanura. Next base: position 72,479,430 of record OY757309.1, read on the forward strand.
GAAAAAATTTTCACGTACAAGAAATGCCGTACTTTGTGAGTATCTAAAATATTATTTACATAGTAGGCATATTTTCCAAGATATAATGAATTTAAAACTGGTGTGGTCAAAATTTCTTTTAAAAGTAGGACATTTTTCAATATAACTTAGCAGAACTTCAAAACTGTCCAATGTACATTATTCAAAATTTCAGTGGATGATTTAGAATAGAGACATAAGTAATTAACACATAAGTTTTTGAAATATTTTCTGCTCCTCCGTTTCTGAGATATTCCTGGTTAAAGTGAGGGGTCAATACATTTGAACCGTATATTAGATTACATTTTGAGGTGATTTCGTTGATAGGGTGAGGGGTAAATAGGGGAAAATAAGTAAAGCAAGCTGGTAAGAGTACAGAAGCTTGGAATTTGGTGTACATACTAGAAGCCAATGCTTCATACTTTTTTATAATAGTGGAGACTGTTGTATCTTGGAACACTTTTTGATTTCTAATTTTTTTTTAGCATAAAATTTAATTTTTCAGCACTGCGTAATAGTGGCGTGTGTGAGTCGGACGAATGGTAAATATTTTGAGCCGGAATGAAATTACCTTCCCCCCCCCCGTTTTCCAGGATGCTGAACACGATGGCTGTGTCAGAATTTCTCTTTGGGGTTGCACAACTCCTCAAACAGGCCAAAAACCACCCCCTAGAGGGGTTAAACGCGATTTAATAGGTTTCCCTTCTGAAAATAGTACTTTCCTCCCGTTTTCAAGGATGCTGAGCACGGTGGTGGTGTTCACCATCGCGTCCGACCCCTACCAACGCCTCCACCAGCCAATACTCGCCCCCGAAAGGGGGGAATTTTTTTTTTTCGGATTATCACCGGCAATTATATATTTCCCCCCGTTTTCAAGGATGCTGAGCATGGTGGTGGTGTTCGTAATCGACTCCGACTCGTACCAACTCCTCCACCGGCCAATACTCGCCCCCGAAAGGGGTTAATTTTTTTTTCGGAATATGTATTTCCCTCCCCTCCCCGTTTTCGAGGTTGCTGTTTACGGGAAGAATAATCTTATCTTATCTTCTTGGTTGTAATGTCCTTTGTTTCCCGTTCATCTGAAAAAATATCATCAAATACCGCCAGTAGGCCTGTTGAATAATTGTTACATACTTTTATTTTTACATATAAATAATTGTGAACATTTATTACGATGCATGAAATCAAATTGCTACAGTGTCTTTTCTTAAATTACAATAATTGATACATAAATATAACGTTATACTACTTGGGGAACACCACTACCGTGCTCAGCATCCTTGAAAACGGGGGGAATATATATTTGCCGCTGATAATCCGAGAAAAAAAATTCACCCCTTTCGGGGGCGAGTATTGGCCGGTGGAGGGGTTGGTAGGGGTCGGACGCGATGGGGAACACCACCACCGTGCTCAGCATCCTTGGAAACGGGAGGAAAGTACTATTTTCTTAACGGAAACCTATTAAATCGCGGTTAACCCCTCTAGGGGGTGGTTTTTGGCCTGTTTAAGGGGTTGTGCAACCCCAAACAGAAATTCTGACACCGCCGTCGTGTTCAGCATCCTCGAGAACGGGGGGTAATTTCATTCCGGCTCAAAATATTTACCATTTTCGCGTTTTTTCCGACTCACACACGCCACTATAAATCAGACATTAAGTAGTACACATTTGAACAACTATCCACATTTTTTCAGGGCCATTGGTGTAAAAATGTCAATTACACACAATTTTGAAATTTTAAGGAGAATCGTTCCATGGTACATTATGTTCATGTACCTTAGAACACATCCTCATATACCTTGGAACACCTGCGTTTATCTCAATAAAACCTGACAAAATACTGTTCCTCTATGTTGGTAAGGTAAGATAAATTAGGCAAATGCTATTACTTTGAAAATATAACTTTAGTGATATAGCTATCAAAATTATTAAAAGTTTCAAATAATATGAAATTTAAAAAAAATGATGGATAAGGTCGATGCCTCTTCATAAAAAGATGCATCCATTCTTCTCCAGCAATGCGATTTTCTTCCCATGTTTTGGATTTATTTTCCGTTTGCTTTGACATATTTGTATGCAAGTTCTAGAACTCACTTTTTAATCTGATTATTATTCTTCTTCACTAAAAACGAGTTTCACATCACAAACCTTACGAGCCTCAAGAAATTTTCCTGTCATTATCACACAAAACAGCAGCTATAGCTTTGCATAAACTTTCGGAATCCACTGAAGCCCCTTTCAGGCCTACGTTACTTCGTGGCATTGCGAACCTATTAAAAAAAACAGCAAGTTTGTAGCATTCTTTACATCGACAGATTGTTCCAAGGTACAAGATGTAGTTTTGTTTCATGGTGCACGAGGGTACATGTAACGAAACTAAACTGCCTAGCTCATCTAGCTTATGTCAAAACTGAACAATAATATACACATTTACTCACCATAAATATATATATCGAAGACACCAATTTGAAATTTTCTAGTTGTATTACACCAAGAATGAAAAATCACGAAACAAAACACAAAACCGACCGTTTTAACACAATAATAAGCAAATTGTTTGAATACCACACCAAACAATGCGAATTAGTGAAAATACGTTTTATGAAGTTTCTTTACACTTCCTCATAATATACTTTCGCAATAATTAGCTGGATGGTAAAACCAATTCAAAACAGTTAATGTTCCAAGGTACACTATACTCAAGGTACAACAGCCTCCCCTACTATTCAAACCCCCACCACCTCCACTTCATTATTAGAGGGGTTGATAAAATAAAAGTGATATATTCACTTGAAATTTGGTACACATTTGATATGTATTGTAATGACATCTGACATCTGATAAATAGGGGGAAATAAGTAAAGAAAGTTAATAAAAGTCCAGAAGCTTAATTTTTGTGCTATGTGCTAAAAGCCAACGCCTCAATTTTTTTATGACATCTGCCTCAAATATATTAAAAAATTGTATGACCAATTATTTCCACATGCTAGAGTCCAAATATAGTCAGGATGTTTTCCTTTAAGGAGACTTAGGTGGAAATCTGCATGTGAAAGTAGTGAGTCCTTAGACAGCATTTTTTTTTTATTTGAACGACCGTAAAAATATAAAAATAAAAATGGCCGTCAAAATTTGCGTATTCAAATTTGTCAGTATTACAACTGAAACTACCAGAATGTGAAAGTAATAACTAAGAGGTGTCTCAAGATATATACAATGCGTTGCATATCTAGGAAATGAAGAGTTAGACGCGTATTTCCAAAAATCTTTTTATTATTGTCAATATGCAAAAAAATATTTCTTATTTCCTTTATATAATTTTCTTAATATCAATTCTTTCATCTCTCTATAATGATCATTGTGTTGAGATTGTGATTTTCGTTTGCGTTACTCTACTTATTTAAAGAATGGATTTGCATTGTAATATACAATGTAATAACTTTTTATATTAACTGGTTACAAAGCGGGAACCAAAATAATTCGGGCGTGTGAAAAAGCAAGTGCTAATTACCCATGTTACTGCTAGTAGGTAAATAGGTATATACCGATGAAGAACTTGTATTTCTAGTTCAACGCCAACCTGCATGGTTATTTAGACTTGTCAATCTCGTTTGCCTCGGTAATTTTTGGTACTAATAATTTATTAACATTAAAATAAATTTAATTCAGGTTACTGGTCCACTCGAAACGTGCGGTTCTCTGGGTATTAAAAAAACGAAAATGATTTTTAATTTCCGAAAGAAATCAATTTTACGGTCTTAATGTGATGGTAATGGATCACTTTCACGCTAGTTTCGCTTATTGAAATTTATAATAATCATTAATTGATAGTACTACTCTTGCCAGATTATCATGTGTTTTATGTTTTTGGAAGATGATTACACACAATATGCTTTTAATTAAATTTTAATTCATTTCTATTATATATTTATGGTTTTGGTTAGAACTCTATGAAAAAGGATATTAGAAGTATAGTGTCATTATTTTAACACGTGATATATTGGACGGAACAAAACAATCAATCTATGACAACGCAATCTTAACCTACCTCAATACTGACTGGGATTGTGCTATCCAAATTTTTCTTGACAATTAATGTCGTGCAGTTGAGAATAATTGTAATAAGTTTTAAATAACAATGTTAATATTAATATCTACAACTTAACTACTAAATACTTAAAGTTTGGTACTAATAATGCTCAGCTCCTTAATATTAAAATTACAAATTCTCCAATCAATAGTTTAATAAATAATTAAATAGTGAGCCAAGCCACATATCTTTGCGATGATAGATTACACAGCCACACAAAAAATGTTCTGTGGTGCAAACCAAAATAATGGATTTGGTGTATTTTTCGACGCTGAATACGAATCCGTAGTCCAAAAGTAGTAGCGTCATTTTGGCATTTTACTTCTAAAAAAAAAAAAAAGGTGCAGGGTCAATTGACTTCATTTTTGTTGCAAAGGGTTCAGGGAGGCATTTAGAAAAAACAGTACCTTTTATTTTTTGGCGGAAATGTTTGGTTTCATTTTTTGTCCAATAATTGGCCAAAGTGGGAACTCGGGGGGTTTTCGTTATCGCTGATAGCGAATCTGATGTCCAATTAGGGAGAATACAAAATGGCGTACCGGAAATAGCCGATTTTTCAGGAAATACTCATGTTGTTCATACTTTCAGCCCAAAGAAGTAAAAAATACGAGGTTTTCCGGAGTAATTGACTGTTCTTCCGGTCCGCTATTTTTAATTTAGTAAATTGGATCTCAGACTCGTGATCAGCGATCTCAAAAACCCCCGAGTACTCATTTTCAGCCCAAGAACGAAAAGAATACGAGTTTTTCCTGATAAATTGACTTTATTTCCGGTCCGCCATTTTGAATTTACCAAATTAGACCTCGGAGTCGTAATTAGTGACCTCGAAAACCCCCGGGTACAGATTTTCAGGGTCAAGTGATCCATTCTCATTTCTTCTGGAAAATGGCCCGATTTCCTGTCCGCCGTTTTAAATTTTCCAAATTGAACTTCAGATTCGTGATCAGCGACCCCAAAAACCTCCGAGTAACCATTTTACTTTAATTCTATAGCATATTGTGTATGATAACAAATTTTCAATTAATTTAATTAAACTGGCCGTTAATATTGGCCAATTATTGGAAAAAAATTTAAACCAAACATTTCCGTCAAAAAATAAAAGGTACTGTTTTTTCTAAATGCCATTCTGAACTCTTTGCAACAAAAATGAAGTCAATTGACCCTGTACCTTTTTTTTCGAGGTTTACAGATTTTGCGTGCTAAAATGACGCGACTAAAGAGGATATATCGGTCAAACATAAAAATGATGTAAAATCATAGAGATGATGTAGAAACTTTTAATGAATTGTGAATATATAAATTCAAGCCGAAGTAAGCTATTTCAGTAAATTAAAGCAAGCTCTGCCCTTACGGGGGGGGGGGGGGGGTGACAATTACTCCTAAAACTCAATTTATCAACTTGCAAAATCCTATATAGAATATATTTCATTACAAGTATAAGCAAACAAAAAATAATCTATCTTTTAATCTGTATAAGGCCATTATTTTTCCTATTTATACCTACTTCCTACTATAGTTCAAATACTTCGTTTTCTTATGATATCCTTCTCTTTTGTCTTCAAAAAATCTTCACTGTGGATTTCTTTTAATTTTTTTATTCGTGCACATAGAGATGTCTCTCTCAGTATGGTATGATAAATAATACACAACTGGTTAATGCTTAATTAATGAACTTACTCCATATTTGTCTACCCTGCCTAATACCATAAAGGCCTTAATTTTTTCTTCGTTTTGAAACTTATGAGATTCCTTCGTCGGATGGCTGTGGGGGGGGTACTTTTAACCCTCCATAGGAGTGAGTCTCAACCCTTTGAGAATAATAGCTGGTTGTAGCACCGGTGACAGATATTTTCACTAAGAGATAGAAAAATTTGGACTTTGTACAAGTTATTCACCTGCGTCTCTTGTGTTTTAGGAGTAGTTGTCACCTACCATAAGGGCGAATAGCTTACGGTGGCTCGAATTTGTATTCTCTACTCTAGACTACAAAGCATGTACCATTCTTCACACTTCATTAAAAGTTACTACATTATTTCTATGATTTTACACCATTTTCAGGGATGTTTGACACGATAGATCCTTTTTTTGACTACGGATTCGGATACAGCGTCGAAAAATGCACCAGTTCCATATATTTTGGTTTGCAGCGCAGATTTTTTTTTTTTGTGTGACTGTTATTATACTCTTCGCAAATACAAGACGAAGAATATATTGCATTTGATTGGCAGATTGCTAAAACGGGTTATATCGCTCGTATAAAAAAAAAATCATATGTTTTTGGTGATCGAATTCTGACCAACTTTCAAAATGCCGGCCGTCTGTCTGTCCATCCGTCACGGTTTTTTGTAAGCACAAATGCGATAAGATGGTGGGCAAAGCTTTGGCGGCTTTGGAGTTTGTGGGAGGGCAGTCACATTAAGGTGACCGCAGCACCTAGGCCCCATTGGGCCCCTTGTACGTCCTCCCGAGGGATACAGGATTCCACCTAGGCCTCCAACCATCCTAATCTTGTGAAGAAGGTGGTGATGCTGCCTAGGGGAATATCCCTCAAGTCGGCCAGTGTAGGCCAACGTTCTCCCAAAATGGATTCTCTGCTAGAGGAGACTGCCGGGCACTCACAGAGTACGTGTTGGACAGTCTCGTCTTCTTGTTCACAACCTCTGCATAGGGGTGTGTCATTTAACTTCATGTTGTAAAGGTGCTTCCTCAGCTGGCAATGACCAGTAAGAATTCCTGTCGCGAAGCGCAGGTTCTTCCTGGACATTCCCAGGTAGATCATCGTTGTATCCTTGTCAGGGTATCTAAGCAGATCCCTGGCCAACTGACAACTATGAGTTTCATCCCACAGTTTTTTAAATTTTCTGTGGGTGTCTTCTTTAATCATTAGCATTATTGCTGAGGTCGGCAGTATGTTGGAAGGGCCAGGTCCAAGTATACTAAGACTGGCTGCCTTCTTAGCCAGACTGTCAGCTTCCCTGTTGCCTCTGCACTGTGCATGCCCTTTGACCCAGCATAGAATGACACTGTTCATGCTGGAGGCGCCCACGAGTGCCTGATGGCATTCCCATACTGACCCTGTTGTTATTTTGTGTCTCTGTAGGGCCAGTAGTGATTGTCTACTATCAGTGTAGATTCTTATTGTTTTTCCTGTTATTTGTCTACGGGAAATTTCTTTTGCGGCTATGGTTATTCCCGCCAGTTCTGTTTGTATTATACTGGCTTGTTTGTCCATAGCCCATTTAATTTGAATTTGCAGGTTCCTGGAGTATACCCCACAACCTGTTCCTTCTTTCTTTTTCGATCCGTCTGTGAAGATGTTAACTGTTCCTTCACTGACGGCCTCATTGCTACTGTTGGTGTGTATTTCATAGGGTCTATCAAAGATGAACTGTGGAGAAATACCATCTGCACGTACCTGCAGAAGTGGCATTTGTTTAATTGCCTCATTCCACAGCCGGCATCTGGTCACTCCACATCCTATGTTTGGCTGTATGCCAACGGATTTGAGACGTGCCATAGTAGTTAGGGCCACCTCTTCTAGATATATGTCTAGTGGTGGCAGGCACAGCATCACTTCCATTGCTCTTGTTGGTGTTGTTCTCATAGCTCCAATTGTGTTTAAACAGGCTACTCGTTGTACCTGGCTGAGCTTACGTTTCGCTACAGTCTGCTGACTCTTAGGCCACCAGACGATGGCTCCATAGGCTATCATTGGTCTTATTATAGCAGTGTAAATCCACATAGCCACTTTGGGTTTCATTCCCCAGGTTTTCCCTATGGTTCTGCGGCACTGCTCAAAAGAGATGTAAGCCTTCTTTAGTCTTCTGTCTAAATGAAGATTCCATGTTAGTTTGGCATCAAAAGTTACTCCAAGGTATTTTACTTCTGATGCGAAATTTAGTGTGGTATTTAGGAGAACGGGGGCCGTCATTGGCCCCAATTTCCTTTTCCTTGTGAAGAGGACCAGCTCTGTCTTCCTGGGGTTGACCGACAGAGAGTGTTCTCTGCACCATCTTTCGATTATTCTCAGGGCCATCTGCATTCGATCACAGAGGACTCCTTCGAATTTACCACTAAGCAGTATCGTTAGATCATCTGCGTATGCAATTGTGTGGAATCCCTCGGAGTTGAGGCGGCGCAGGAGGCTGTCAAGAACTAAGTTCCATAGAAGAGGTGATAAGACACCCCCCTGAGGACAGCCTCTTGCAACCATTCCTCTAACAGCGATGTCTCCCATGTTAATCTGTACCGCTCTTTTTGAGAGCATGTTGGATATCCAGCCACTTACGATCGGAGAAACGTTCCTGTTCGTGAGGGCTGCTGTGATTTTTGGAAAGGTGGTTTTATCAAAAGCGCCTTCTATGTCTATGAAGACACCCAGGGTGGACTCTTTATTGTCCAAAGACTTTTCAATCCGACCGCTAACCGCATGAAGGGCGGTGTCGGTGGATCTGCCCGGGGTGTATGCATGCTGATTGGGATGTGTGGGATTAGCAGTGATCGCAACATCCCTCAAGTATCGCTCACATAGCTTTTCCATCGCCTTGAGAAGGAACGAGGTCAAGCTAATGGGTCGGTATGCTTTGGGGGTAGTATAGTCTATTCTTCCCGCCTTTGGTATGAACACTACTTTGACTTCTCTCCACACCTTCGGAATATAAAGGTGTGCTAGGCACGTCCTGAATATTGCTGTCAGGTGCGGCACTATTTCATCCAGACCCCATTGTAAAAGGGCTGGATGAATGCCGTCAGTACCTGGCGATTTGAAGGGGGAGAAGCCCAGTATTGCCCATTTAATTCTGTCTTCACTCACAATTTGTTTGGCAGTTTGCCAATCCAGTTCGGTGGGTTGAGTGTCGGTTTCATTTGGCCATTCCTTCCGATCTGTCACTACAGATTCTGGGAAGTGAGTTTCCATAAGCAACTCTAGGCTTTCATGTAGGTCGTTGGTACTGGTACCATCATCCTTTTTCAGTAGACCTAGGTGATTGTCTTTGTTTTTGGCAAGTATTTTATGTAGCCTAGCAGCCTGCGAGTAGTCCTTGATCTCCTCGCAGTAGGCTCTCCATGCCTCTCGTTGTCTCTGTCTGACTAGTTTTTTGAACTCTCTTTGATTGGTTCTGTATAACTCCCAATCTGATTCAAGTTTTGTCATTTTCGCCTTGTTGAACGATGTCCTAGCTTGTTTCTTGAGGTCGGTCAGCGTCTGGCACCACCATTTAGTGGCTTCCCCAGGCTGCTGTTGTACGGCCTTCAAGGGACACGATGCTTCGTAAGCTTTTTTCATAGCGGTTTGAACAGTTTTAACATACTGCTCAATCTCTCCGTTGTTTTGTGGCACCCCGTTGTGTACATCCATCAGGTTCTCCCTGAGTTGACGTCGATATTCATCTCTGTCAGTGTCTCGTGGGTTCCTGAGGAGTTTTCTTGGTGCTTTGATTAATTTAATGCCAAATTCAATCCAGCGGTGGTCTGACATTGAAGCAGCGTCAGACACATGCCAGTCTTGGATCGAGTTGGATATACGGTTTGTAGCTAAGGTTATATCTACTATGGTTTGACTTCTAGAGTTAATAAATGTCGGTGTACAGCCTTGGTTAATTATATTAAGGTTATTACCGATTATATAGTCGTAAAGTGACTTACCTCTAACATTGTTGTCTTTGTTGCCCCAGGTTACATGGTGAGCATTGGCGTCACATCCCATGATTAGTTCCCATTTCTGGGTGAGGCAATGAGTTACCAGGTTCTCCATTTCCCTTGTCGGCGGTGGTGTTGCCTGGTCCTGGGGGAGATACACTGATGCTATAACGACTGTTGTTGGTTTGCCTAATATTGCACATTCCACCCTCACGGCCGTGAGATCAGAGGTTGAAAGGTGTTGTAATGGCTGGATTTTGATGTGCCGAGGGGCATAAATCGCTGTCCTCGGCGTCATTGTTGGTGAGCTGAAAATAACTCCGTTTAGTTTTGTTAAACCAGATATTTTAGATTTAACTATCCAGGGTTCTTGGATTAGAGCCAGTGTATCCTGCTCCACATCGAGTCGTCGGCACAATGTTGCCGTTGCCGCTCTACTGTGTTGCAGGTTACACTGGACTACTCTTACCTTGTTTAATTGCAGCTCCGCGAAGAGAAAACGGAGTAGCTCAATTTAAGTTAGTTGCCTCCTGTTCCTCAGTGGGATGGGGGGCAACGTCCATCTCGTCTGGAAGTGGAGTTGGGGAGGTGGCACTCCTTGCAGAGTGCTCAGCCTCTCCAACCTCCGTTTCCATCCTGTTGGTGGGCTGGTCCTCTTCTTTGGCTGATTTTACCCTGAGAGTAAGAGACTGAAAGATGTAATGCAGTCTCATTGATCGTGCTCTCAGGGTTTGCATGTCGTCGTCTCCTATTCCAAAGACGAGTAGGAGTCCCCGTGGGTTTACCTTGGCCTCGTGATGGAAAAGGCACCACCGGCGCACACTCACCATAGGGTTTTGACCCGCCAGGCGACCAATCACCATCTCTTTCTCCTCGTGGTCGCTTTCGGCTTCCACCGGGATCCAGAGAGTGGCTTTAGTCAGCCTGGGCAGTTGGTCAAGACGCACCACGGCGAGTGAGGCGCTCTCCCAAGGCTTCAGGTTAGCCACGGATTTCGTTAGCCATCCTAACGTATACTCGTCTTCGCAGACAATTCTGATGATTTCACCAGAATATGTCCGGCTTTGGCGGCTTAATTCATCTCGCAGTACACAGGGCCAAGGTCACTCTCTAATGTAAACTAATATTATTTATTAACGATAAAGCTGCGAAGAGTATCCTATAGAATGTGCAACAATTACAAAGTGCAGTAAATCTGCAAAGAGTGTAGTGGTTAACTGTAGTTTGTACCCTATTTTCAGTGTCTAACAGACACACAGTGGTCCCCAGTCCACAAAAGCTTACCAAAATTCTGTAACTTTGGTAATGTGCCACTAACAAATAGACGCTTGCAGAAAAATTATTTAAAAATATTACTTCATCAAAGGTGTTTAGAGAGTGGAAGAAGTATCCGCAATGATTGCAAACTTTTGCAGGAAGTGGTAATATGTATGTTAATTTATTGAAAAATTGTTGCAAAAATTGAAATCATCAGAAAGTTGAGAAAATTGTGTATAGTTGGGACGGTAGCTCAGTGGTTTAGCGCATCTAGCTTGCATACTGGCATACCTAGCGAAGTAGGTTCAATCCCTGCTCACCGCGAAATAATTATAATTATAAAATTATCCCCAAGATGTGGTTCGGACTCCACCGTAAACTGTAGGGCTTCGTTTTTCTTTACCTAACACAAAATCATTCTGGATTTTCATGGAGTTACCTCGGTGACTTGAGAAGCGGTTAAGAAAACAAACATTTTTTTTTAAATTGGTGAGAAGAAATATAGACAAGAAACAATGCATAGAAAAAATCAAAATTTAGTGGTTAGAATAAAGTCAATAAACAAATGTTGATCAAAGTCGACACAAATAGCGATTTAAGAGCACAAACAACAAAATTAATCACGAACAATAAAAAACATTTACCAGTAGTCATTATTATAATTCATCTTCCTCTCATTTGATTCTCCTAAAGGTTCCTTGGACGACTCTATGATTTTATCGAGATTCTTTAGCGCTGAGATACTATTTTCTCTTCGTCTTGGAATTAACTTTTAATAATCAAAATTAAATAATTTTTTATGCCAGAAACGTTGACTAGTCTATCTATACGTATTTATTGTCTATTAAGTTATAACTATTTATAACTATTTCGTGAAGGAACTAACACTCTGTATGCATACATGAATCAAAACTCTTACGATTGCGTTCCAAATAAGATAATTTTTTGCGTATTTGGTAGATATTGTTTGATTACTTTCACATTAAATATGGCATTTCTTATATTTTTTTTATTAAAAAAATTTTAGTGTCAGTAAAATATGCCTAGGGACTGAGGTATATAATATATAGCATAATGGACACAAAGTATACAATATCTTGGTACCGCTACCTTTTTGAATTAAAATAGTTTTCTGTATATCTAGAGTGTGCAAGAAAATCTATAACAATTTATACCAAAATCTGTTAACATAAATTGGACGGCAAATATCCTCATTTTACCGTCAAGTTTCTATAGAAACATGTCTGTGCCTCTAAAAAGAAAATGGATATAATTCAGTTTTGGTACTTTGTCAGTTGTTTGCTTACAATTAAGGAAATTCGCTGGGGATTTTTTAATTTTCATTTAACAGATATGATTTGCAGCGTCTAAAAATAGCACGAATCACAATCAGACAGTTTTGATCTACGACACCCTGCATACGAAGTGATAGTATGTGAAACTGTAACATCTGTATTCCACAATGTTGTGGGGTAATCAGTATTCTTGGTTAGCCTAAAATGCTGATTTGACTTAAGAAAAATACGAATTTGAATATTACGTAACTGTTGTAAGCGCACGCTGAATTTTATACATTTGCAGTCGCTAATGTAGGTATAAGTAAGAAATTTTGATAAGGCGTCTACACCTTTATATCGTGTATTATTTATGATGTTAAATCTTTTCATTGAAGATATACATATTAATTTTCACCAACAGTATAAATAATGCGTGCGTTAAAAGTACAGTATTGCTTGAATATTTTATTTTATTTATATTATAATCTCTAAACAATAAAATCAGATAAGAGGACCCCGTTGGAGCAGTGGAAACATCATTGAAACGTAATATTCTTAATGTTCTAACGAAACACGAGAAATCCAAAAATTGAATTATTGAAAAGAGACGAAAAATAGCTTAAAAAATTCTACATCGGTCAGTTTTTTCCCAAACGGGACGAGATTGGGCTTGAATGAAGGATAATTTTATAAGCTTTAAATTTGCATTCTAGATACTTTTCGCTAAAATCAACAGTTTTCGAAATATTTGTAAAAAAAAAAACAATTTTGCCCCTTTCAATAGTTTGAGGGTGTTGTCACAACTATTTTTGCTCAGATTTCTAGTGTAATAGATAACTTTACTTTCTGCTTCCATTATTTCTATATTAGTTGCCCAATGATTTAAATAATTTAGGCGCTTAGTTGATTCGGGAGGCAAGTAGAAAACACTATCGAGAATGTTTAGTAGACTCTTGTGAGTTTGAAAGCTCAGTATATGAAGCATAAGATCGCAATCTAATTAAAAACAAAAACCATCACTGTTTTTGTTTTTCAATATGCAAAAACCCGAAATTAGATTCACTTAAAAGTTACCGCAGATCGAATAGTGAATAATTGAGTCTTAAGAACCGCTGATTGTTCTGGAATATCACCCGGAGAAATGCTCTTATTCTTCTTCAGGTGGGGCTGACTAAGTAGGTTGAAGCGTACCGTCTACTTACTCTTCAAGTGGTGCAAGCAAAATGAAGGCCGGTACTATCGAGAATGGTCGGTTGTGTTAATCCGCGCGTTGTGACTGAAGTGTTGATCAAGCGTGCTTAAGGAACTTACGAATGTTTAGTTCGTGGGTGTTTTCGTTTTTATATGAATGGTGGAAGTTTAAGATGTCTTACTTTTTTACTTTTTGAGTTTCTATAGTGCCTGTAAGAGAAAAATTATTTTACGTATTCGATATGTCTAATCTAAATGTTTGCGTCGATTTTTTATGTTTGAAACCCGTAATTCATAAAATATACTAAGGCATGTTTAAAATTTTTTATTGATTTATGAATTATAAAAAAGACTCTCAAGACTCATTTTATTTTATATTTTCTGTCATCCTGTTGAATTAATTTTTACTAGTGGTATATTGTTAAGGTAATCAATTTCTCAAATACAAATGAGTTATTGAAGTCATATCGTACTTAATTCCCAGGCAGTCGTTATATCAAATTATCGCACATTTCTTTTAAATCCTTATTTTAATTATCGATTAGTCAATGAAAAAGTTATTAATCTTTTAAATTTTTAAAAAAATTGCCTTGTTAATGTTTATGTTTGGTAATTGAGTTGAGATCACTTGAATTGTTATATCATATCATTATCATACTCTTTGCAAATATGACTTTCAGCCTGACACATTGTATTATAAATATTAACACATATTAAGGTAATAGCATGGTGGTCTAGTGATTACACTTTAAACGCGATATCCAAATGTCGCAATATTGAAACAGAAATAAGCTGGATATGGTTCCGTTTTTATTTTGTTTTATACTGATGAGTATTTCACCAACCAAGTTGACATCATGGAATTAAAAGTCACTAAAACTATCATTACTTACACAAGAAACTGCGAAGAGTATCAACAAATTGACAACGAGTATATATTGTTTTACTTTAGCTTATTTCAATTTACTTGGTTTACCACTGACTCAATTATATCTAAACGACCTTCATTTAGAAGGGTGTTATAATTTCACTCTACACCATTTTAAGCATCCACCATCTAAATACGAAACAAATTTTATACAGGTACTTAAAGTAAACATTTCGACAAAGTGTAACAGACATAAACAGTTCGGTACCTTTACTTAAAGTTAGTGTGATGTCAATTCAAAATGGGTGACCTACTACTCAAGCAGAAGCCGCCTCGGGTGCCGCAATGGCAGAGCTCCGAGATGCTAACCAGGAAACATTTTCCTCCAATGTACCAGAACCACAAGCTCAACCAAAGGGCTTCCTTCAATTTTCACCCTAACGAACCTCCAAGATGGCTAGAGAGCTCCTACTATGCCTCACCCGTGTACAGTTTGGCCCCAAAATCCAAGGACCACTATTTTCTGACACCCTATTACCGAAATGTCATGCCCCCGCCCCCTAACCCCAATAGACTTTTGATGGTTGACCCGCGGAGGAGGTTGAGTGTAAACGGTCAATCGCCGTGTCAGTGTCGGTCGAAATCCATGGAGGACGTGAGGACGGAGGTCGTGGAGGTCAATGCGAACACTTGGGAGGACGATATTAATGGAAATCACGTGCCACCGCCGTTGAAAAATAGTGAAAAGTTAAACCGTTACGCTAACAGGAGGTCCATGGAGAATTTGCTGGTGGACACCAATTACTCGCCGAATAGCAAGAGGGCGGGACGATTGCAGGTTGGATTTTTTAATAACTAAACTACTGGTCAATTGAGAGAGAGAGCAAGAGTATTTTTAGGTTGAATTTAAACTTTAATTTTTTGGAAATAAACAGGGTGTTTCAATTAACATTCCCTCAGCCGATATCTCGGAAACTAAAAAACATATTTTTGTTTTGTAAATAGATTTCTATTGATAATGCCTTCTTTAGGAAGTACTATTTACTAATATAACATTATCACCAGGGATGGCGCTGCACTTTAAAAACATTTTTGCAGTAATTTTTGAGATATTTTATTTTCATTGTTTAATTTTTTAGTGTTGTATTTTTTTAAATTGCTTTTTTGCCTGCTATAATTAATTAATACATCCAAGTGACAGAAAGTACCTAGCAAGAATATTCCATTTCTTTTAATTTAAATTTCTCAATTTTAATTTTTAATCAAATTTAATTTTTAATTTTCGGTAATATTGAAAGTGAATTTACCACCAGTAAATAATTTTCTTATAGCGGGCAAAAAAGTGACCAAGAACCTACATCCGAAAACCAATATTAAGAAAGTTACAGCAATTTAAAAAAACACAACATTAAATAATTAAACAAAGAAAATAAAATACCTCAAAAACTACTGCAAATCTGATTTTCTCGAATAAGAACAATTTTGCTTAAAAGGGTGTAGCAGAATAAGCATGGTAAAATGACCCCAGAAGCGTTTCGACCTGATTCTGCGTCAGTAGATCAACAATAGGAAAATAAATGTATTCCTCGAGTTGTAGCCCCCTGCCGCCACTGGTAACCCCTGTACCCTAATAAATATAATTTTTCGTTTTCATTTTTTATCTCTGCAAGTTGTGCATTAATTATTATGAAAAAAATTGACGATGTACATGTGATTTCAATGTATCTTAGAAAAAAAAACAGCTGATTTGGCTGCCTCCTTCGAATAACAAAGAATATTAAAACATGAAAATATTAATTTTTCATGAAAATGATGATTCGCGTACACAAAACTTTTACCAAAAATACATTGTAATGAATAGTTTATTGTAGATTTTTTTCATATTTTTAGAAGCGGTGCGCCATAATTTAAAAAATAAAAAACTGTTACGGCGCAATGGTTAGTGGTGCGTAACCATTGAAACTCTATGTATCTATATGTCTTACCTTTAATTCGTTCAGATACTGCCACTGCGGAAGAGTATAAATATCTTCAAAAAGTCATATATAAATTAAGCACAAAAATTAATACAGAGTAGGTGTGCTAGCATAACGAAAATATTTGAATAATGGTGAGTAACACTAATAATATTTCATGATCATGATGTATTTCAAAATGTTTAGAAATTACCAGTAAAATTCTGATGCTACTCTTTATATCAACTGTGATAAAATGTATTTATATACACTTTAACGAAATCAAGAAAGTTCAAGCAATGGTGGACACTAATATGATACACAACTATGTAACTAGACAACTGTTAAATCATTCTAACCAAATTTTTTGCTTCTAAAATCTCTAACTATACAAAAATAATAACAAAATGATTGGTTATTTAAAACCCAATCAGAATTATAGTACTGAAAAAAAATACACACGGAGGAGGGTAGCGGGCATGTTTGGAAGCGCCATAGGCGGCTTCGGCTACTTAATCGGTAAACAATTTGATGTCCCCTCTCTGTTTTACTATATGTTTTATAGCAACTATAATAAGAATCCTAACAAATTCATGAACTACATACAGTACAAGCAAACTTCTTGGAATTTCAAGAAAGGTTTATCCTTATTTAATAAAAAAAAGGCCTACCGAATTTCATGATTCTCAGAATATCCGGTAATAATTAATTGTAAATAAATATTTGAATTGAAAAAAAAACTTAAAACTAGCTCAGACTAATATAAATGTAGGATTAGTGTGGTTTGGCTTAATCGTGGAGCCGACAACGTTAATATTTAAATCTGAGCGACATGGGCATTGCAATGACGGTCAGTACAGTGAATAATAATAATCAGTAGAAGACGACACCGTATTGATAGATAATTAAGTTTCAAAGGCCAAGCGCCACTAATGGCATAGATGAAACTAGTATAGCGCAGCACTATATTTTTTATTCTTTTTAAATATGGCTCACCGCTTCTAAAAATTTGAAAAAAATAGACTACTCATACCAATGTATTTTTGGTAGAAGTTTTGTGTACGCGAATCAATATTTTCATGAAAAAACAAATATTTTAATTTTTCAATATTTTTTTACTATTCGAAGGAGGCGGCCAAATCAGCTGTTTTTTTTTTCTAAGATAGGTACATTGAAATTACATGTACAATATAGCCAATTTTTTTTCATAATAATTAGGCACAACTCGCAGAGATAAAAAATGAAAACGAACAACTCTCTAGGGTCCAGGGGTTACCAGTAGCGACAGGGGGGCTGGGCTACAACTCGAGGAACATATTTCTTTTCCTATTATTGGTCTGCTGATGCCAAATTAGTTCGAAACGCTGCTGGGGCCATTTTACCATGCTTATTCTGCTACACCCTTTAGTTCTTAATCGAATGGTATATGTTGCAAAACTTCCTTGATCGCACAATATGTTTAAACTGCAGCGATAATGTTGTAATAGTAAACTGTATTTCTTGAAGAAGGCATTAAGATGATAGAATGATAGAAATCTATTGTGGTTTACAGAATAAAGAAATATTTCTTAGTTTCCCAGATATCGGCTGAGGGAATGTTAACTATAACACCCTGTATATTAATATGTAGTGTTCAGTATTTAAGAGATAATTTATTTATGAAAACACAAGTTTCGTCCTATTCTTTAGGTTTTTCTACAGGGTGTGAAAGAAGAGCATGTTTTTCTACCAAATTTTACAACTCCCGAGATTCTACAAACCGAATTCTAGCTTTTATCAAGAACCTCTTTTTTTTCATAAAACATTTGCTATTTGCACAATTTGTATAACGCGAGCCCATTTCCAACTAGTTGGCAGATCAATAATTCCATAATCAAGACAGATAGAAATACTATATTACTTTCAGATTTTATCAAGTACCTCCTTCAAATTTATCGCCAGCTCTTGGGGTATATTAAGCTATCACTTATTTTACTTGGCTATAGCAAAAATAGTGAGAGTTAGTACATACTAAATCAATGAATAATTAATGACTTAGTTAAGTAGTAATCAGAGAGATAAATATTATTGATATTTATTCATTTAAATGTCACATTTTATCTGCTTTTTATTAGCTATTACTAATAATATTTCAAGACTACGATTCTTCATCGTTTAGACGGCTAATTAAAAAAGAAATCTGTAGTTTTAATTCACTTTCTATTATACACATTTCTACCATATTTAAGAAAATCATCCTCTCTACTACCGCCTTATAAAGTGAAAAATATTTAAGATACTTTGTGCATGTCATTTAAAATGAAATGAATTTCTTTAACTATCATTGGAAATTGTTAACTTGTTTTCTGTAGAACAACTGTTTATGTTTTTATATTTGTCTAAATGGTTTACTCGCGAAACGGACGTGGTATTTTATCAGTTAGTACTTAAATAACCTCAACACAAATTTTTTACATCAACAAGCCATTATCAGATTATTTTTAATAAAAAGATTATCATCTGTAGCGAATGCTGTACACTGCATAGTTGAAAGTACTTGAAGGGGTAACAGAACGAATTTCAGAAGAGGTCGGCGACATGTCAGTCGAAATACATTCTTGGTCAATTAGAATTTCGTTAGTAGGCGATATGCATAAGACAATTTATATCTACGAAAACACCATTTGTTACGATTTTTTCCTTTATAGTTATTAATATTAGGGATTCTCATTATGAAAAACTCATTTCTATTTTCAATGTGATTAGTCAGCATATTTATATGAGCTCCACCAAAAATAACAGCAATCTAACTATTATTTTTGAAGGAAAATTATAAGTAGATATTGCAATTAGTTCCCTTCATCATCAAGAATTTCTCATCAGTTTCAGGTCTGGTTAGTATTTTAGACTCTTTGAGTTTATAGTTCTCGTGCTGGCATTTCAGGAAAGCTAACAGCTAAGATCGATGTCAGTCTTCGCCGTCTTCGGCGTGAGCGTAGACTTTAACATTGAATAATGAATCTAAAAAAAAAATAGATGACTTAAGTAAAACAAAGCATGTACTTACGTTTTTCTTTTCGCCCCCAATGCCGGCAAGTTTGTTCATATTTCATCTTGAATGTTCCTTATAATAAACTTACAGTTATGTCATCAGCAGACCCCGGCACAGAAGTAGTTATGCCAGAGACGGTCTTAACACACAGATAAATATGTTTTGAATCGAGAATATTGCGATTCACATAAGCAAATAAATACATCATTGATAGGAAACAAATACTTTTGCGTTAAGAAATAAAAAGCATGTCATAAAACTCACAAAATAATAAATAAATAATTTATTATTAGAAATTTGGAGAAATTGTTTATTTGGTATAGTTAAGCAAGTAGATGTAAGAGATGTTTACGGAAACTGGTGGATAAAGAACACCAGGTTCGGCCGCACATTATATGCCTGCAGCATCGGTCTGGTTGTCTAACCGAAAAAAAACTCGACACTTCAACCGGCATACGCCACTTCAACCTTTTGTGTCAATTAAGGAAATGTAAACATCTCCTATATGTTTCTTCCCAACTGTATTAAACAATTCTTGATTTAAAATATTATTTTTTATCTGTGCACATAATATAAGGTACTATATTTAAAAAAATATAAGGAGAATTTTCGACACCACAGACACCGCCACTCTTGTCGCTCTCTTTCTCCTTTTTTTACAACAGACAATAGGATACGGTAAGCAATAATAATAGTAAAAGAAACTGTAAATTGCGTTTTATATTTTGCAGAAGACTTTAACCATACAGAAAGCACTTGGAATAAAAAAGGTCCAACAATTATTATTATTTTATTACGCAACAACCAATGGCATGTGAGGCTATTACATATGCACATACGCATTATTGAGTCAACACTACAGACTTGTCAGTACATTTTCAGCTTTTGATAGAAGTAAATGTGTCGTGAATTATTAAGGCGTCGAGTTAAACGAAACAGTACATTCGTAGATTTAAGATTTTCAGGAACTGCGGTTTAACGGTGGCGAACTTTCCTGTACCAGCTGTGAAAAAACACTTTCGTGGACACGCAAGTCGAACATTTTAAAACATCTTTCATGCAACGTCATAAAAACTCAAATTTAGCATATATACACGGATATTTCTCACGAATCTCTATAGCCATACGCGAACTTCAATATAAGCCGGATACAGATGAGTATACAGTAATTGATGCAATGAACATTATATTTGATCTGTCAATATGTTTTTAGAGTATCAGGGGGTGTTGCTGAGGCAGTGAAATACAAACTGGATACAATGTTAAGAAACAATCCCGATTTTTCAACATTTTTGTGTGTGGCAAAGAAGTGGACTGTTTAATGCCGGACATAAATCTGCTATCAAATATACTTATTTTAAATATGCGCCGATTACATCGGTAGACGTTGAACGATTCTTTTCAGAACACAAGTGGATATTTAGTGACAGGCGCCGGAGTTTAACTTCGGACCATTTAGAACAAATGCAAATAATATATTTTTATTATTCCAATAAGGCATAGTTATTATATGTGTATAGTGTTTCATTCTTCTCTCACTTGTTTCTTCTGAGAGAATTAAAATGATTGGATGAGTTTTAAAAAATTCACACTAGCAACCTCTAAATCTTAATATTCTTTCATGAAATTTTCAGAACTCATGTGGACCCAAAATGGAAACTAATCATCATATGCGAAAGATGAAATTCCAGATTTCGTTTTTGGCACCCTAGTATATAAGACAAAGTTTGGATATGTATGCGTCCTTCCTTGTGACACTCAAAATGTCTATTCGATTTATATGACTAGGTCAAATGGGTATAATAATTAATAATTATACGTATATCTTTGAAGTTAATCGAATAAGGAGAGTGTTTCTTCTAGTTGTCTTGCTCTACTTAACCATTATGTTATAAGTACGCGCGCAATTCCTGATGTGTTACAAATTACAATATCAGACACATAATAAGTGAAATAATGATGATTAATATGGCCATCGTTAGTATTTATTTTGTAAAGGTACTTTCGGTTCACCGCATAAAATGTGTTTTGAAATATTGCAATGCATTTTTCTGATTAGAAAATAGTGTACGTAAGATTTAGAGATTTTATTGCGTTATTTCATTCATAGTACAGTAGATATATGCAAAAAATAGGTGACAGGTGGAAGTAGTTCCCACAAAGACTTATTTTTTAGTTCGTTGTTGTTATCTTTTTGACATACTAAAGGTCTAAAAAGATCTGATTGTTCACAATGCGGTTTTTTGTCCGCCAACTTGAAATTTTTTTTTACAAATCATAAAAAATCGTGTGTGGTATCAATTTACAGAAAATTTCATGCTGAAAAAGACGAAGATATCGGTTTAAAAGATATGAAATAAATAACACACTGAAAGTCTATATCTACTCCAGTCAATTTATATACACAAAAAAGGGGTTCGACCTTGCAAAAGGTCATGTAGTTCTAATTTTTTTAGTATGTTATTAGGATCTATGTCAATAGTATGAAACTAAGTTTGTAACTTCGAGAGACTTGTGCGAGATGCGCAATCCCAAAAAACAGTGAAATTTTTGCACTTGTCTCTGTTTTTGCTCAATATCTCCTAAAGTATGCGTCCTACAGAAAAAGCTATAACTCCTTTCTTAAAGCAGAATAAATTTACTACAATTTAAGTCCAAATCGAGTTCCATATGTCCAGTACTTTCCTAGATACAGCTCTTCAAAAATTGGCAATTGTCTCTAAAAAGTGAAAAAATTTAGTTTTGGACATGTATCTTGCCAAATATCGGAAAAAGTACTCATCCCACAAGGAAAGTCATAGATAATGGATTTTTAGTAAATTAATTTACCTCATACGTACCTGCATACGTTCTTAACCACATATCACGCTATTTATTGTCAAAATATTAGCTTTGCTAAAATGACGTAGGTCTGGCGGCTCTGGGATCTTACTCTATTAGTAAACATATATTTATTTATTTATTTATTTATTTATTTATTTATTTATTTATTTATTTATTTATTTATTTATTTATTTATTTATTTATTTATTTATTTATTTATTTATTTATTTATTTATTTATTTATTTATTTATTTATTTATTTATTTATTTATTTATTTATTTATTTATTTATTTATTTATTTATTTATTTATTTATTTATTTATTTATTTATTTATTTATTTATTTATTTATTTATTTATTTATTTATTTATTTATTTATTTATTTATTTATTTATTTATTTATTTATTTATTTATTTATTTATTTATTTATTTATTTATTTATTTATTTATTTATTTATTTATTTATTTATTTATTTATTTATTTATTTATTTATTTATTTATTTATTTATTTATTTATTTATTTATTTATTTATTTATTTATTTATTTATTTATTTATTTATTTATTTATTTATTTATTTATTTATTTATTGCATACACTGTTCAACAGGTAAGATACCCAATTACAGAACAGGAATAAAGGCATACAAAGCATTAATTACATAATATACAACAACATAGAAAGAAAGTAAAATGAAGAAAAAAATTACTTAAATGTACGAACTATGAATAACTAATGATACGAAGAAAGAGAAAAAAATAACATGGGAAATGTTTAAATATAAAAACTATATGTACATATATACACATATGTGATTCAAAGCAAATTAAGAAAAACAAAGACACTCACTGGTTATTTAATTTAGAACATTTTGTTTTATGTCACTAAGGCTGCAATTCAAAAACCGCTGCCTAAGGAATCACTACTTCCACATCCAAATTCTTCATCCAAGTCACTTTAAAGGAAATATCTTGACTATATTTGCACTCTAGTATGTGGAAATTACTGGTCATAGAATTTTAATAATATTTGGGGCAGATGTCATAGAAAAGTTTGAGGGGTTGGTTTCTACCATATTCGTTAAAAATTAAGTTTCTAGTTTACCCTACTTATTTTCCACTATTCGCAATCTACCACCTCCCACCCCTTCAATGGAGTCATCTCAATCGGATGTCACTACAATACATACGTGTACTAACTTTCAAGTGAATATCTCAATTTGATGGTATCAATCTCATTAATAATGAAGCGGAGGTGGTGGCGTTTGAAAAATATTAGAAAGAAATCTGAGGCCTTGGTTTCTAGTATATACACCGAATCCCAAATTTCTGTACTCTTACCAGCTTGATTTACTTATTTTTCCCTACTCCTATTAACTCCAACCCTTCTACGGAATCATCCCAAAATATAATCTAGTTCCAGATGTCGTTATAATACATACGTCTACCAAATTACAAGTGAATATCTCAATTTTATTTTATCAACCCCTTTAATAATGTAGTAAGGGTGGCGGAAGTGTTGAAAAATAGTATGAAAAAATCTGAGGCCTTGGCATCTAGGACATACACCTAATTTCAAGTTGCAGTACTCTTACCAGCTTGCTTTACTTATTTTTCCCTATTTACGTCTACTTACTCCCACTCCTTCAACGCAATCATGTCAAAATATAATCTAGTTTCAGATATAGCTATAATACATAAATGTACCAAATTTCAAGTGAAATTTTAAATTTAATTTTATAAACTATTTTAATAAGGGAGTGGGGGTGGTGGGGAGATGGAAAATACTAATAAAAAAACCCGAGACCTTCGCTACTAGTATATACAAATTCCAAATTTCTGTACTTTTACCAGCTTGCTTTACTTATTTTCCTCTATATACCCCTATTTAACCCCCAA
The DNA here is from genome assembly GCA_963583905.1 of Stenurella melanura. NCBI lineage: Eukaryota > Metazoa > Arthropoda > Insecta > Coleoptera > Cerambycidae > Stenurella > Stenurella melanura. Next base: position 72,503,475 of record OY757309.1, read on the forward strand.
CCCTTCAATGGAATCATCTCAAAATATAATCTAGTTCCAGATGTCGTTATAATTCATACGTGTACCAAATTTCAAATGAATATCTCAATTTTATTTTATCAACCCTTTTAATAATGAAGTAGGGGTGGTGGGGGTTGAAAAATATTATAAATATTCTGAGACTTTGGCTTCTAGTACATACACCGAACTTCAAGTTTCTGTAGTCTTACCAGCGTGCTTTACTTATTTTCCCCTATTTACCCCTATTTAACCCCCAACCCTTTAACGGAATCATCTCAAAATATAATTTAGTTCCAGATGTCGTTATAATACATATGCGTACTAAATTTCAAATGAATATCTCAATTTTAATTTATCAACCCTTTTCATATTGGAGTAGGGGTGGTGGGGGGCTGAAATATATTATTAAAAAATCTGAGGCCTTGGCTTCTAGTAGATACACCGAATTTCAAGTTTCGGTACTCATACCAGCTTGTTTTACTTATTTCCCCCTATTTACCCCTAAATAACCTCCAACCCTTCAACGGAATCATCTCAAAATATCATCTAGTTCCAGATGTCGTTATAATACATACGTGTACCAAATTTCAAATGAATATCTCAATTTTAATTTATCAACCCTTTTCATATTGGAGTAGGGGTGGTGGGGGTTGAATAAAATTATAAAAAAATCTGACGCTTTGACTTCTAGTACATACACCGAATTTCAAGTTTCTGTAGTCTTACCAGCTTGCTTTACTTATTTTCCCTTTTTTACCCCTATTTAACCCCCAACCCTTCAACGGAATCATCTCAAATTATAATCTAGTTCCAGGTGTCGTTATAATACATACGTGTACCAAATTTCAAATGAATATCTCAATTTTATTTTATCAACCCTTTTCATATTGGAGTAGGGGTGGTGGGGGTTGAAAAATATTATAAAAAAATCTGACGCTTTGGCTTCCAGTACATACACCGAATTTCATGTTTCTGTACGCTTACCAACTTGTTTTACTCATATTCCCCTATTTACCCCAAATTAACCCCCAACCCTTCAACGGAATCATTTCACAATATAATCTAATTCCAGACGTCGTTATAATACATACGTGTATGAAATTTCAAATGAATATCTCAACTTTATTTTATCAACCCCATTAATGGGGTAGGGGTGGTGGGGGGTTGAAAAATATTATAAAAAAAATCTGAGTCCATAACTTCTAGTACATACACCGAATTTCAAGTTTCTTTACTCTTACAAGCTTGCTTTACTTATTTTCCCATATTTACCCTTATTTAACCCCCAACCCTTCACCGGATATCCTCAAAAAACAATCCAGTTCCAGATCTCGTTATAATATTATATACGTGTACAAAATTTCAAGTCAATATCTTAAACCGTTCTGGAGAAAACGTGCGGACAAAAAAAGTTACAGACAGACCGACAGACAGAAAATTTTTTTTCGCTCAAATTTAAAATCTCGACGTTTCATGACATTCTAAACCTATTTCACGAATAAAAATTTTTCAAAATTTTTTTGCGATTACTATACTTCCAATCCACTACGTGGATGTGGAAGTAATATCCAAGTCGTTACATAATTTGTTAGAAGTACTGCAAATCGTATATAAGGTGAATTATTTAGTACGTTGGTACGCGGCGTAGGTAAATAGAAAACTTTGAGATTACGAGAGGTTAATCTGGGAACGTGAAAATTAAGCTTACTAAGCTATATGCTAATAATGTTTAACCTTCGTATATTTATGACCACTTGAATACCTAGTTATGGTAGAAAATGGGAAGCTCTAAAATAACTTTAATTACATAATGCTGAACGATTGCATTTAATTTTTTTTATTACATTTGATATACTTATACTTTTAAAATAAGCAATGTAACTCTAGTAACTTTAATCGATATAGTCTCAGAGCTAGTGGCCCCGACAACGTCTTGTTTCTTACCTGAGCTAAGCAGAGTATCGCACTAAAGTACTCATGAGTACTTCACAACGAGTACCTTTAAAAAGTGCTCTAAAAAATTAGTAATTTTGCAAAATTTGGAGAGTACTCTGCTAAAATTGAGTAACGAGTACGAGCAATAGACAAAAAAATAGAATAATTTACACCATTACCAGTAAATAAAAGTAGATCGACATCAACAAAAACAGTTACATTTATTAAAAATGTATAGCTACTCAAAAATGAACACAACCAAAAATTTAAAATTCTAAAAAAATAGTAACACAAAATTAATTAAAAAAATCAGCAACGCCATAATGACTGAAATGGTTTTTCCGGCTTTTTCTTATGACGTCTTTACACTTTTCAACTTCAGTTACACAATAATATAAAATATAACCATTTCTGTCACCAGCTCCCTAACTATAACGTGATACATGAATCACCATGAATTTTTTTGTCAGTTCTTATTTTAAAAATCCGCATTTATTATTTATTACAAATCTGAAGAACTACGAAAGTTAACAAAGCTTAAAGCACCAACTTACCACTCCGTGACATACTTAGTTTCACACGTCAAATTCTCACTTCTCACACCGCCTGGCTACCCTGCACACTTGTATGGAAAGAGAGGCTGAGACTTGCCTGTGTTGCATGTCCGTACTCGTACTCCCGTACTTGTTACTCGTCAGTTGTGACCGCCAAAAGTACTCGAGTACCTTATAATATAAAGTATTTGAAAATTTCGAGTACTGAGTGCCACCCAAATAAGGCTACTCGCGAGTACTTGTTACTGAATGAGTACTTTAGGTTCTCGGTACAATTACGAATACAATTTACTCGAGTATTGCCCAACTCTGTTTCTTACACATGTGGAAATATGCAAAAATGGTAATTTAGATCTCCTCAAAGAAGAAATGGCCGGTACGATTAAAAGACGTCAGTGGAGTGAGCACCTTTGAATTAAAAAAAAAATGGGCAAAACTGCAACATTTTACTCATTTCCACAAAGTTCAAATTTGCAGTGATGATAGCTAGTAACATCCTATTAACGAAAGAAAAATTGCCATACCGTTTAGTTTGTGAAAACTACCTGCCATATCAGGTCAAAGGTTATGTAGATTGATTTCTACAAGGCTGACATTTTCACACCTCCAGTAGGGTAGCGGTGAAAAAAATACGTTACATACACGAGACAAAATGTGTTTCAGTTTCAATTTCTTTTTATTTATATTTACTTTAAGCTGATCTGGAGCCACCCCGTTCAGCCTCTCAATTGCCACGGCGCCGCGCGTCTATAAATGTTTCTTTGGTTTTGATGTTTGCTTAATTAAACTAGATTATTCGGATCATCCTACACTTTTAAACAAATTTTGCTGGAATTTAATAAAAAAAATGTTTTTCCTTCTTCAATTCTTTGGGACTTCCTGCCACATGTATGAGGAATTTACAAAATATCACAATTAACCAGTATGTTACTGGTAAATAACCTCTACGCCTGTGACTTTTACGTCAAAGGATCAGTTAGAGGTTCCTTTTTTTAAATAAACAACACAAATAAGTATAAAAACTTGAAATTAAATATTTCGCCGTCGTTTCGGAAATCTAATCTGTTTTCTTTTTCAAGGCTTTTTTTGAAAAATCTTTTTTGCTCTGTATGATAAATACACAGCTCTAAGAATGTTTGTTATATTCAATATCCATAGATACTTACTATTTACATAGAACTGTTGATATAGTTAACAGTTTTTTTTAGTTTTTATACAATGTTAAGTTTGAGAAGTTCTTCTTTTAATATTGGCAACCAAGTTGTACAGACATCTACGAAACAATGCGACACGCATCTATCCTCATTCAGTAATATTATCGCGGATTCTTTAATTGTTTTTTTTTTGCTATCTGACTCGGTTGTTAAAATTTTTGCTATATCAACAGTTCTATGTAAATAGTAAGTATCTATGGATATTAAATATAACAAACATTCTTAGAGCTGTGTATTTATCATACACAGCAAAAAAGGTTTTTCAAGAAAAGCGTTGAAAAAGGAAACAGATTAGATTTCCGAAACGTCGGCGAAATATTTAATTTCAAGTTTTTATACTTATTTGTGTTGTTTATTTAAAAAAGCAACCTCTAACTGATCCTTTGACGTAAAAGTCACAGGCGTAGAGGTTATTTACCAGTATCATACTGGTTAATTGTGATATATTTTGTAGATTCCCCTAGCACCGCTTAAAAAGAAAACATACTGTGGCAGGAAGTCCCAAAGAATTGAAGAAGGGGAAAAGGGTAGCAGAAAATTATATTTGATACCCGGATTTTATAAAAATTTCAATAATAATAAAAATGTTCAAAATTAAATACTTATAGCATATTTGTTACCACGTTCCATTATTTCTTTAATTCTTAATATACAAAGAATATTATAGTTCCGCATTCACGTTTCGCTATTACTTTGTGTTCAAAGACAAATACCAGAAAAAGTAGGTAAAATATAATTTATATGCATAATGGTAAAAGTAGTAATTATTAATGTTTATTGCCTGTAAAACAATTTTTATAAAATAGTGTCACAGAATTGCATAAATTTGTAGTAAGCAGCCGTGGTAATAAAACTTTTACGACTGGCTTTATAAGCATTAAACGAAATGGTTTGCGTAATATAATTTTAAACATTTTAGCAGCTAACCATACTAAATAAGAGGCATACAGCACGTTTGTCTAATAATTATTTATTAGATTATTGGAAAAAATTAGCTTTCGCCGCTGCTTTTTTTTTTACAAATTGCACGTGAGGTTCGTATCTTTCCGGATATCTGCAGAAATTCTGAAAATTTCAGTTTTCTTCATTTTTATAGGTCCTTCGACCATAGCATGCATACGAGACATATTAAACAAATTGCAGTTGAACAGAAGGAAGTACAAAATCGTAGAAGTTCCTACTTTTAATTCCGACAAAGTCAGAATTATTACGAGTTGTAACTCTACCTGACATTTTAGTTCTCTCTCCGATTATAAAAGAATACACCTTATCTTATCAATTGAAATTGAGTAGCAATGGTGGTAGGCAACTAGTAGTACGTTTTCTAAAGAACTTACAGAATAGGATCGAGATTCTACATTATTCTAGATTGCCGCGGAAGTTTCTGGACTTTGCTCTAGATGATTCTAGAGGCGGTTTTAGAGTATATAAGCTAATGTAATTTGGAAGTGATACAAAATGAACAGTAGAGTGGAAATATCAAGTAATAAACATTGTTATAGGTTATTTTAGTCAGTAAAAGCGTATGTTAGTTAATGAAAGTATTATGAAGTTTCCAATAAGTTATTCAATAAAATAGTATTAGTGTTTATCTCTTGTTATAATTTTTGAACCCGCTGATTTTAAAGGGTGTTTTCCTAGGGGTGGAAGCGCTTGACATTATTATAATTTTGTCTGCCTTACTTGAAAAAATTTCAAAATTTTGTTTCTTGAAAGCCTTAACAAAGATACAAAAAAGTGCCAAAGATCATAATACTATATTCCTATATATTTTGAACCGCTGAATACTTTGAGGTTCAAACTGCGACATTTTTTTTAAATCACGACAAACAAATTTAGGCATTACATATGATGTTGATCGCGATTTAAAAGAGTGGCGCGGAATTTCGCAATTTAGACATCAAAGTCACAAGGAAGATGATGTCTACCCTGCTATTGGATTTCTTCAGACTACCTGCCTAAATTTTCGCTTTTCAGTCTGGAGACTCTCGGATCTATACCACAGCAAATATTTATAATAAGTAATACATACTATAACAAATGATGGTGCTATCTTAGGTTCACTAAATTTTTGAACACCCAGATCAGGTTCTAGGCAAAACTCATTATTATACTCTTCGCAACAACAAGACGAAGAGTATATTGCATTCGATCGGTACATTTCCAAAACCGGTAATATCGCTCGTAGGGAAACAATTTTTATATCACTGTGTTGGTGATCTAATTATGAACAACTTTCAAAATGTTCGTCCGTCTGTCAGTCCGTCCCTCCGTCGTCCGTCCATCCGTCCGTCCATCCATCCGTTACTGTCCGTCCCTCCGTCGTCCGTCCATCCGTCCGTCCATCCATCCGTTACGTTTCTTGTAAGCACGATACCTTAAAAACGAACGGTGAATAATTATTTTCTTTAGCAAGATGAGAATAATACCAATAAAAAATAATACAGCATCAGAAAACTAAATCATTAAAAATTATGGAATACAATTTCACCCAATTTTATATTGTGCAATCTTTCTATTACTGGAAGATAACTAGACCTTATTATATTGAAATGTGAAAAGAAATATCGTTTCTTTAGTTGATTAGTTATTATAATAATGGTAATATGTTACAACGTGAAATATAACTACATTGCAAGTTAAATACCTATTATTTTTTAATATCAGAAAAAAGCAATTACCATGTTCTTACTGCATTGACGGCCACCGAGTCCTGGCTCGCTTGAAAGCCTATCACATTTATTTATGTTCAATATTTGTTCAAAACTGAAACTTTTCAAGGTATTATACCCTTCCAAATCACGTATATATCACATCTTAAATCAAAATAATTATAAGTGTAGTACAAATCACAATGTTTAGGAGATATTCTATAGATGCTGGATATTAGACAATTATTTTGTCATTCAATAATATGCTATCAAAAAGTACACCTAAGTAATACCCAAAAAGTTGATCACGTCTACAGTATTAGGTATAGTAGGAATGCATTAAGAATATCTCATGCTAGGAAGACAATCGGACAACGTTGCTTTATATTTCTAGGACCAAGGGTGTATAGCAAACTTCCTCCTGAAATGAAAAACTTAAACTCAATAAAACTGTTTAAAAGTAAAATAAAATAAAATAAAAATGGATATTATCACTCGGTAGATTGCATGTACATCAGTTAATGGACATAAAAAACACTTACCTTTTTAATAAAAGATACTACTAAACTTAGCGATTCTGCTCCATGGATTTTATTGAAATTGTATGAAATTTGTATTATATAGTTTTTATACATACTTTATATGCATCTTATGTTTAATACGTAAAATCTAATTATATGTTCATTTATCTCATACCCTGCGTATAAATTTATTTTTGCAGGGTTTATTTTATTATATCATTATACAGTAATAATAATTAGGTATAGATATTGTAAGAATACGTTATAATGTATTTAAATTTTTAACTGGAATAAATATTATTATTATTATTATTATTATATTGTCTATAATAATTATTGAAGATGGTCTACAGATGCCCATCTACAGATTTAATAATATGCAAGTTTTCATAGCTTAGGACCAGTCTGCATATTACAATATCTATTGTTCCAATATATGTACTATTACTTGGTTATCATAAAAACCGTTACTTACGATATTGTGTTTAACATATGGATTCTACGTACTTAGATTATTTTATTGTCTTATTATATTCGTTGCGATTACAAAACGGAGAGTATATTGCATTCGATCGGCACATTTGTAAAACCGGTAATGCTGCTCGTAGAGAAAAATCTTCATATCACTGTGTTGGTGCTCGAATTCTGAACAACTTTCAAAATGTCCGTCCGCCTGTCTGTCTGTCCATCACGTTTCTTGTAGCATGGTAACTTAAGAATGAAAAATCTAATTGTACTGAAATTTTGACAGTGAGTTACTCTTAGCTAAAGGAAAAACTCTATTGTTTTTGAGCAAAATCAATAAATAAAAAGTTTTTACTTATTTTTTGTTTCAAAATCTATTTTTTTATGTTTTGTAATTAAATAAACAATGTCCGAAACTAATATTATTTACAAAAAGACTGCGGTGCAACAATTATACAAACATTGCAGTAAATCGGCGAAGAATATGGTTAGCTTGTTAAATTTTCTAATTCTCGAAACTATATTCAGAAATTTTCATTACCACCATATCAAACGTTTGAGAACTATAATAATCTCGAAGACCAGTTTGATACCTATTACTGGATTGTAGTAGCAACAAAATATTTAAAAAAAAATTGTTTCTTTTTTACCTGTTTATTTTACATTCTTATATTTTACGTTTTATTGTTATATATTTGCAAGTACTTATTATCGCCTGTCCTGTAATTTGAATGCTTTGCAATATAAAATTAAATAAACAAATATAGTCCAATAATTAGGTATAAAGATTTCCATAACAAAAAATGTTATCTGAGATTTTCCTTTAGTAACTGTTAGTGGACGGATTTCATCACAAAACCACAAAAATCAGTTCTGGGGGTACCGCGCAACCCGTCCAAAAAACCACCCCTTCGGTGAAAAAAGCCTCATTTTACTGATAACTCGTTAACCGAAGATATAAAAAAATGCTCATTATAAAAAGGACATTTTGATTAATTGTCTAAAAGAAAGTCCTCTTGTAATTTTCTTGGTTTTCGAGAAAATCGATATTGAAAAAAATTGCAAAATTTGTATTTTTAATGCGCACGAATTTTTGTTTATTTGAAATTTTTTACGCGCGGCCTATACAAAAAATTGAATTACTCGAAAACCAAACAAGCTAGAAGAAAAATGAAAATGGGTTTTAAAGGGGACATAAAATACAGTTACCTCTTGATTTTTTGCACTTTTGACTATTCACAGGCCCATAAAAAATAACTGACTTTAATATAAGTTATAAATACATTATCTTTTAGTTCAAGGTAGTAAAATACTTCAATGCAAAAAAATAAAAATATTCACATTTACAAATTTACCAGCATGTTGGAAATTTTAGCCAATTTTTTAGTGTTTCCTAAAAATAAAAAAAAGACCCAAACATCTTGAAAATTCAGCTCAAAAATTTTTTTTAATTTGTATATCATATAACTCTTGTTTCTAATCATTTATTGGTTAAAAAATTGTATTAAAAAAATATCACAAAAAAGTTGAATATGCAGCCTTTTTTGGATTTGTTTTTGTGAATATTTTTATTCCTAACTTTTTCTGCATTGAAGTACTACCTTAAACTAAACGATAATGCATTTATAACTTAGATTATAGTCAGTAATTTTGTATGGGCCTGTGAATAATTAGATGCACAAAAAATTAAGAGATAGCTGTATTATTATTATTTTTATATACCGGTAAATATCAATAGCCCTCAAAAATCACAGCACAAGAGAGTATTTTATATCCCCTTTAAAACCCATTTTGATTTTTCTTCCTAGCTTGTTTGGTTTTCGAGCAATTCAATTTTTTGTATAGGCCGCGCGCAAAAAATTTCAAATAAACGAAAATTCGCGCGCATTAAAAATACAAATTTTGCAATTTTTGTCAATATCGGTTTTCTCAAAAACAATGGCATGTAAAGTTGTGTCCAAAATATAATATTCAAAGCGGCATCCCTTAAGAATTGCATCACAGAGAGCCACGCGCTTGCAAACGAACACCTGCTTAATGCGTCCAGAATCGGATTCAAAATTTTTATGACTACATTCGTATTTTACTTGTCGCATGACAACTCTCCATTTAAATATTTATTACCACAAAAACACTACTGGCAAATTTTCCAATTTAATCTCATTAAAATACTAGCACTACACTACAGTTTCTTGGTTTCTTCTTATCGGCAGTTTCAACAGAAAGGGCACGCACCACAAAAATAACAGAAAATTAGGTTCATATTTATTCAGCGAACTCAGCTTTTTAGCATTTCTTTTATTACTGTCAAATATGTTTGTTTTTAAATGTGTTACTTTCCTCGCATACCGAAGGGAAGTATTGCATTCGAGAAAAAATCACCCTCCGACATTTTTTCAGAATTTCACGTTTCAGATCACGTAGATTACGAAAATATAGGTTTTCTAATTCCGTCCGTCAGTCAGTCTGTCTGTCTGTCTGTTGGTGTATTATCTAGAAAAAACTGCTTGACGTAGAACAGTGAAATTTAGTAGGTAGCTGACGCTGCTGTCTGAAATGGTTAAACTTTCACTGGAAAATATACAGGGTGGACCGTCTAAATGGAATAAATAATAGAAAAAAATGTTTTTGCTCACATTTAAAATTTCCACGTTTCATGGCATTCTAAACCTATTTCAGAAAAAAAAATTCAAAACTTTCTTTGGTCGGATGACACTTTAAAATGTTCTCCAAATGTACCTTCCTCGAGAGGTAAACGTATAATAATAGTACACGCGGGTAGAGGTGTTTCAGAATCTTATGAACCGCGAAATGCGCAAAAGACAAAGTTTGTTCTGGGTTATAAGTGAATTTTGAAAACACTGAGGGCTACCTTGCTGTACATATAAACAAGAGCTCAGGATAAATTGTAAACAATAAATCTAATATTTTTAAGTGTAATTGAGTCCACAGGAGGGATTATGTCTCTGCGCATATGAAGGTCACAGCTCATGAGAATTTGAAACACCTCTAATGAAGATGGATTTGTAAAAGGGTGTTTAATGCTTTCCGCAAAAAACATAGCAAAGTCATCGGCCGATTACCACCAAGATATGAATGCCACTTTTTTTGAAAAATGTTTTGCAGAAAAACGATTGCGTTACATAAAGCCAAATTCGGTCATAGTGTTAGATAATATGCCTCTTACCATTCGCGACAAGCTGAGAAAATACCAACTACATCGACGCGAAAGTTTGAAATAATTGAATTAAAAAAAAAAGCGGTGAAAAATGCCATTGTTAGGTAGGTTTAATATAATGCTAGAATTAAATCCTAGATAAAATGAATGTAGGGTTGTTGTATTTTTATTTAATAATAGGTAGAATTGTGAAATTCGACATTTTTTATGAAAGCAGGAATATTTTACTTTCATTGTTTCATTACTTGCCAAACTCTGAAATTCTAACTCCGGCTCTGCAAGTCAACGTGGACTCTATATACTAGACTAATACGCATAATAAAATTCGACCAATCAGTAGATCTGTAGCAGAATTTGCCATCAATCAGACTTAGTGGGCGTACCTTATTTACTTAACTCTGTCGTAGTTTATAAAAAAACTACTTAATTTAATTTGTGGTCATTTTTTGTCACACCTCCAGACAATAGTAAAAAAAGAATAAAGGAAGCCGCAAATGCTCCTTATATTTTGGATTTGAGTTTACAAGAAAATTACAAGGCGACTTTTTTTAGGCAATTAGTCAATCTTTTTATTTATGATGAGCAATTTCTTTATATCTTCAACGGTTAACGAGTTATTAGTAAAATAGGGCTTTTTCACCGAAGGGGTGATTTTTTGGGGGATTGCGCGGCACCCACAGAACTGTTTTTTGTGGTTTTGTGATGTTTAATCCTCGCACTAAAGGTTACGGAAGGAAAATCTCAGATAATATTTTTTTCAAGCTTCTGGTATATTTTTTACTTTATCGATTGGACTATAATATAATTTATTGCAAAGATTTTCATCATCACTTCATTACTTCTGAAGAAATAGAACTTTACGTTTTACCGATCCTCAGTTATTTGATTGCAGTATTAAAAGAAAATGTTCATTTTATGTAGAATTTTTATAATCCTTCAACAGTATGGAATATTTGCAGTATAAAAATATTTATTATAGACAATTATCACCCTCTAACAGTAGTTAATTATTAACATTTCATGTGCCTACTGCTTACCTTGTACTAAATGACATAGTACCATACGTAAAGAAATTGACAATCTACAATAAAATCATAGAATAATGATTTGTGTGTAACTTAAGATTATTTCTTATAAAGTAATAATTACTGTAACATAAAATGTATTATGCAGTACACGAATACTGCAATAATATGCATTAATTTAGTTGCCAATTAATGTACAGTTTACATTAAACGGCTTATTGTATTTATTCACGTTAATATTGGTATAAATAAAGTAAATTGCATAATTATTAAAGTTAAGTATCAGTAATTTTTGTTAAGACGAAGGACTAATGTGAAGGAAATATCGTTTCTTTAGTTGATTAGTTGTTATAATAACGGTAATATGCTACAAAATGGAATATAACTATATTGTAAGTTAAATACGTATTATTTTCTAATATCAGAAAAAAATACTTACTTACCATGTTCTTACTACATTGAAGGCCACCGACTGCGACTCCTGGCTCGCTTGAATGCCTAACACATTTATTTTATATTTTTTTCAAAACTGAAACTTTTCAAGGTATTATACCCTTCCAAATCTATCACATCGTAAATCAAGATTGTAAGTGTAGCAAAAATTACAATGTTTACGAGATAATATATAGATATTATCTATAATTATTTAAGATGGTCTACAGATTATATACAGATATAAAAAAGTACAAGTTTTCAGTAGATTAGTACTAGTTTATTGTCTATTTTTCCAATGTATGTACTATTACTTGGTTATTTTAAAAATCGTTACTTTTGATATTACATTTAAAATATGGATTCTACGGTCTTAGATTTTTTTTATTATCTTATTCATTTACGTCTTGTGGAGTTTAGCTTAGCTATTCCACCACTCAACCAGGATCCGTACGCGTATACATACATAGACATCAACACAACAGCCATCCCTTATTCCTTGCGATATAGTCATCTACCGCAGCTGAGACTCGAGCTCAGGAGAGATAACAGCGACTAGATATGTCGTGCCACTCAACAGCGGTCTAATCCACTGATACACTCTCGATAACACATTAAAAACGCCACTAAACGTCCACACCCTGGCGAGGATTCGAACCCAGGACTCCGTGGTCGCAAGCCTAACACGTAAGCACTGCTTCACTGAGCCGATTATTTATTTACAGTGTTATTTTTGTCTGTTAGAAAATATTATATTAAAGTATAAGTGGATATTAAGGTCTTTAAAATACGCGCAATTTTTCGAGCACGACGGCGCAGCCGAAGTAAACTATATATTATAAATTTTTCGAAGAAAATCTTTGAATTCTGCACAGCGCCTTCCAATGAACTTTGCGCTGAATGATCTTTATTTATCCAAATGCCGACATTCGACGATTTGCTGTGAGCTTGTACTCGTATAGATATTTAGACTACCAAAAAAATATACAAGAAATGGCTAATTTAAACAAAATGTACCGATAGTGGGGGTTGCTTAGTTGTGGGTGATTTAATGAAACGGCCACAGGCAACAAAATGCTCTGTGTCATTATTTTCCTATGTATTTTGACATGCTAAATGCGAATGTCCAAATACCATCTCAATTTTTCTTAAGTCATGCAAAGAATTTTTTAAATCATTTATCCACGACATTTCTAGCTTAGACCAACTTTTAAAACTAACTGTAAAAAGACCAGAAATTACGCAAAAAGACGTTATCGAAGTTCAATTTCGACGACGCGTAACATGAAAACTATCAATGCTGTTGCGATGTCGTAATATCATTTTTCAGAGAACATTTTTCGATCTACAAAATTATCAAAAATTGTGTCCGTATATTTTGGCTTGACTTAAAGTTATGCCACCTCAAAATGCACAAGTTGTACTTTTTCGAGGGCTAATTTTTCAACAATTTTGTTTTTAGCGAAATGTTCATATACCTCGCTTTTTTTTAATTATGTATTATTTAGTGACGCTGCTTGGTGGGCATTTTAGTCTAAATTGCACGTCGCATCGGTCTGGAGATATATTAACATATTCATGCTAAAGTCGATTGATAGATGCACCATCAACATGCAAATAGACATACATAGTAATAGTCTGTGTATCACGTCAGTAATAAACAAGTATTATAAAAAGTAACGGTCTTAATGGATACACCAGTCGTTTGATGTACTAACGACAAAATTAATTAACAGCCGTTTTCCGTATTCTAACTATTAACTAATAGTAGGGAATCTAGCTTGCCGTACGATGCGTTTTAAAGGTGGGGGGGTCAACTCATATGTATACAATAACTAAAAACAGTTTTCTATGTAAAATTTTCTGCCGAATTCGAATTACGAGTTCACCACTAAATTCGGAATTGCGAAATTAGAGAAAAAGTTGTTTGTTTCCAAAAGTAAGAAAAACACAATAAACATTAGTATTCTCATTCCCCACTCGATATCTCATTTACTGGTAAAAGTATCGATCTGAAATTTTAGGAGAATAATCTTTTAACTTTCTTCTTGGACTCTGTATAGAGCAAAATTATTGTGTCAATATAATTTTTTTATAAAAAACAACTATAGTCCTACATGTCGCACAAAAGTTCAAAAATGTATTGCAAAATATAGTATGTGAGAAACTTTTTTATAAGTAGAGATAGAGGTGTAGTTAATCGACATAAAATGATGATAAAAGACCAAAGAAGTTTTTGCATTTGAATATGTTTTTATACTTTGGCTTAATAGTGAAAAAAATGAGATTATATTGGTTCAGCGTTGGCCCGGCTCGGTCAAATTGGTCTAGCTCGGTGTGTACACTTCATTGCGTGCTCTGCTAACGATTGTGTATCTATTATAAGATAAAAGCTTCCATATTGGTAAGAAAAAGGCTTAGGGTCTGCGATTTAATGAACCATATTTATATTGTGTCAGTCCGATTAAAAATGTTTGTATTTTATGTAAATAAAGAAAACTATTTAATTTTTATAATTAGTTTAATTTAAAAGTGAGGAACATTTGCCTTCGCACAAACAACTTATACCACATTTTACTTTTGCACTTAGACATCGACAGCGACTGGTACAAGTGTACATTTTACATTTGCAATATGAATTTAAGTGTATATTCTCTGGCTTTTGTGGTTTACTCATCATTATCGGTATAGTGTCTATATAAAATAATTAAAACAATTACCTCATATCTGTTTTATATGAAGTGAATAAATGTGCTCGTAGCTCATCCAAATTTCCTCTAAATAAAGGTCTGCCATAAAGAACCTTAAAAAATAACCTACAGGAATCTAATACACTATCAGTTAGTTTGTAAGTTCTATCTCGGTTCGCTGCGCCAAAATGTGTTAATTCTTCTAACATATTTAACCTTTCACGTAATATTTTTACTACTGTCTTTTTGCCTTTCTTAAAGGGATAACTAACAGTATCATTTCCCGAGGGGCAGTAAACAGCTAGTAAAATGTTGGTCAGATTTCTTTTGTCGAAATCAAATGTACTAGATATTTGGGTAATCACATCATGACAAAAAATAAAAGATTTTTGCCGTTGAAGCCATATTTCAGTGTTTAGTATAGTCGCATAATACAATGAAAGAACAAAAATATCAGTGTCCACAGTATATATGACTGTTCTAGTACATTCATTTCTAAAAAATGACAAGATAGCAAAAAGTCTGGTACCTGCTTCTTCATGATCGGAAAAATGTAGGGATTTCATCATTTTCACATTATTTTGATCGCATAAAATAGTTTTGCTATTTTCTAAAAACATACCTGCAATAACAATCTGAACGTTTTGGTCTATTCTGAAATAACTTTCCTCAAACTTGCAAGCAAAAAAGTTCAAGAGTTCTCGTTTATTATCAGAATGAGAAAGAATATTCCAATTCTGTATATCTACCCCATCGTTTACCTTATACAGACAGTACACTCTTCTTACTTTGGTCCGTCGGTAGGTTACACCCTTTTGGTCTCATGTTTATAACTAATTTCAAAGACTTTTCAAAGAGTTCTTTGAAAGTTGAACAGCCATAGCTTTGATGCCTTTGAATTAAAGACATGATGTCAATAATAAAAACAGTATTTTTCGGTTCTACTGGTAACTGACAAACTTCCACTGGTACCATTTTTAAAATAAAACATACATGAACTAAATAATAAAATACCTACGTATCTCTGATATGACTGAATACGGTTGCGAGTTGCTAGTAGAGAGCGCTCGCGCCGGCCGAGGAAAACGCGCAATATATGAGTTGTTACACTACTATTTATTTACAACAGTCATAACTGCCAAACTAAGCATTCTAGAAAAAAATTGTTCAAGTAAAAAAGTTTCTATAATTCATAAGCTTTATTTTCTCTCGATCATATGCCCATGTATCTTTAGTAATAAAAAAGTTTCTAGCATGTTATATTTTGCAATGCATTTTGGTGTTTTTGTGCGTTAAGCGAAGATTTTTATTTTTTTGCCAAAAAACGACGTTGCCGAAAAAAGTTTCACATAAACTGTAAGTGAGGCCAATCTCCAAAGATATTGGTGTCAAAATTTGAAACAGATATCTCGAACAGTTAACGAGGTATTGACTGAGAAACAAAAAAATAAATGTTTCCCGTAGTTTTTAGAAATTTGCCCAAAATTGCATTTTTTTCCCATTTCGCAATTCTGGATGAAGGGGTGAACTCAAAATTCGTATCCGTCATGAAATTTTACATAGGAATCCGTTTTTGGTTTTTGTATATGTCACAGTTGACCCCCCCTTGCTGAATTGGAGGTCTTAGATTCCCTACTATAAACTCAATTTATTCAATCTAGCTGTACACAATTCGAAATACGTCTATTTTTAGAAATTGATTATTTCATTTCTTTCATAAAAGGGATAGTTATAGTCCTGGTTTTGTATTAAATGGTGTTAATTTGGTTGATTATAATGAGGGTTCATTTCTGCATAAAAGCATGTAAGTGAACATTCCTATTATAGTATTTTATTTGACCCTAAAATATAGAGATCGTTCTGAGTTATTTGTGTGTGAAATAAATTATTTTCCAATGAATACTTTACCTAAAGGTATGTATTTTTTAGCAATGTATAATTTATTGTTTTTTATTTTTCTTTATACAGATTTTTTTTTATTCACTTATTTAACGTCGGCCTATTTCCGCTACTAAGACCAATCACTGAAGCCTGTACAGAATTATTAGTGGAGTAAAACTAAAATTTCTAGGGAAACTGTCTTACTATAGCAATTTTTTTGCTGGAACTTGTAGAAGACATTTCAAGAAGTGTAGTAAAAAGTTTTGGATTAAATCAGTGTGGTGGAGAGCTTTTGTTTAAACAAAAGAATGTTCAGAATCCTGTTTCTTCGTAGTTTTTCTTAAATATCTCTAGTTGTATAATGTATAACCTGCCTCGCAAAAAAGAAAGAGACATAAATGATTCAAAATGAAATTTCGAAGAGGACTAAATTTATCCGAAACTTCTTGGTCAATATGCCAATTCGTAAAACATGAAGACATTTTAGGGAGGCCATTTTGAAACAATTGATGATAACTTGAACAATATTGCACATATTTTAACGAAGAATATACCCCCTGTGGAGTTACACCATCAAGCCAAGTTTCAAGTTAAAATGTTTACGAAAACACCTAAAAAACAATTGCACAGTCGAAAATCGAATCGTCGATTGTTTGTGGGCATCAAGTTGTATTTCAAAAATTTGTATTTCAGATTATACTTGTTTTTATGTTCTTTGTGGTGGTATAAACAAAAATAAATTTTAAATTTTGAAAGACCAATTTTATTCAATTCTTCTATTTTCTTTTTTTTAACAAATGAATTTTACTCAAAAATATTTTAAAACTATTGATACATCTCAAAAGTACGTAAAGAACGGTCTATTTAAAAAAAGTTGTTTTGTCTCCAGCAATTAGGACTCTAGATATGACTTTTGCATTATGACCATTTATAAGCAAACTAATAGACATAATTAATTACTTGAACATTTTTTCGGTTTTAAAAATTTTAAATTTTATTTTTGCTTATACCACCGCAAAGAACATAAAAACAACTATAATCTGAAATACAATTTTTTTAAATACAACTTGATGCCCACATACAATCGACGATTCGATTCTCGATTTTGCAATTGTTTTTTAGGAGTTATTGTAAACATCTTAACTTGAAACTTAGAATATGTGCATTATTGTTCAAGTTATCATCAATTGTTTCAAAATGGCCTCCTTATAATGTCTTAATGTTTTACGACTTGCCATATTGACCATAAAGTTTCGGACAAATCTGGTTCCCTTCGCAATTTCATTTTGAATAATTTGTGTCTCTTTCCTTATTCCGATACGGGTTATACAACCACAGATGTTTAAGAAAAAAAAAACAAACAGAAAACAAATGCTTTCCAACACACGGATTTAATCCAAAACTTTTTACTACTCTTCTTGAAATGTTTTCAACAAGTTCAAGTAATTACTATAGTAAGACAACTCCTTTCTAGGCAATTCAGACTCTTAGATTTACTCCACTGTATACTGTGCTTATATAATCGTGTACCTACATATATGTTCTAAGCTATATTTTCTGTAAACCTACAGTTTTTTTTCCTGATTTTTTTGTTCTATATATTCAACATACAATATAAAATCTCATACGCAATCATGGCGGTCTTGTATCAAAAATATTAAAGTTATTTTTTGTATTAGAATATAACACTGTAGGAAATAAACTATCCGCGATAATATATTTATTATTTATAGAGATAATGTAGAAATATACTGATTTAATAAAATTTAACAATCTAAATGCTTTCCTTTTAGAACAAAAAATATTTACTTTCGCTTTCTGTAAAATTAACATATACTGATTATAACGTTACACTCATCATATTCGTGGTACATTCAGTAAAAGGTGTTCCTCTTTTTTCGTTTCCGACATATGTTGTAGCTGGATGTAGAACGTATGTAGTTTTTGTGTCTTCCATTCAAGTTTATTAATTCTAGGAAATTCTCTATATTACAGCGGACCCCCGTTCTTGGCTGTAATTATTACCATTCAATACTTACACATTCATATTACACTTAAATTTTCGTTATGCATGTAATTCTAACGTATGAATAGTTATTCTGAAATAGCTAGAGCATTACACATTGGTAATGTTAAGATATAATCTCAGTAATTAAACAGTAATAGTGCGTTTATTAACAAATCCAATATAATATTCAATAGAAACATCACATGATTTAAGAGCTCAGATCACACAGTTTACTCCTATTCCAGATTATTGTAGCAAGAAAAGTTGATCTTCTTTGCAGCCAGTATCATATTAAAGTTCTTTTTCTAGAACGTGAAATATGTATTGTTTAGTTCTGTTTTTGGTTGCAGAAATAATTTTTTGCATCTTTTCTCGATTTATTTTTAATTTGTTAGCCTCATACCATCTAACAACATAAAACTTTCAGTTGTTTGGTCAAGAATAGTACTTTTCGTATATTTATAAAAAATTTATAGACAGCAAATAATGTAGTTTTCTTTATCCTCATTTACCGACAAGTCGTTTATGTATATCAAACAAATAGGTTCAGGTATTGAACCCTGTAGCATACCGGGTTTTATGTTTTGTGGAACACTGTACTGAAGGTGTTTCTACATATTTATTTCTGTTTTATAGATAGGGATAATAATAAATCTAAACCAAGGCCAATAATGCCATAATATTTCAGAGTTTTTTAGCAGCTAATCATGGTTTACAGTTAAAAGCTTTATACCTCTTCTCATCTATCTAGTTGGTATAAAAAGTGTCGGCGCCTTTGACGGCGCAGTAAAAATCACAGACCCCGGCACTTTTATACCGACAACAAGTCTGCATTTAAATCTATTAAAGTTGCGCATACGCATGAATTTAGTGCATTAAAGGCTGGAGCAGGTATTCACATCCAAACTAGGTGTTGGTTACTTGAGAATTTTGGAGTCTATGATAAATCCCACTGACTCAGTGCCAACGAAACAAGTCATTGATTGCCCCGTTGATGTGCTGATTGAGTACCATTAAATAAGCAAGGTCGAGGCACTATGGTTGTAGACCCCAACCATCTTCCAGGCAAGAACGTTGTGCCTAGGAAAGCATAAACTTATTCGAATAGCAGAGATCTATATACAGTGAATTTTCTCAGGTCTTGCATCTTTGAATATGAAATTGTCTCGAACAGTTGACAAGAAAAAACAAGGCATTTTTTGGCCCTGAACCATTTTATGGCGTGTCTAAGATACAAAGCTAACGGAAGAGAAAAAAGGTAAAAGGAACAGAAAACACCCTACTAAAGGAATACTTTAAGCCAAAGCCAAGCGAAAAAATTCATAACTGTTCAACAAGGAATGTTACAAGGCTTCTACAACTGACTTAAAACTGGTGACAGGGGTAATGTCCTGCTAGAAGATAACAACAAGTCATTGTCCCTTGAGATATCATATACGCTCCCGGGAGCCGACATGCCAGCGAAGAAAGGAGATCAAGACAGACAACCTTAGTTTGGCTAAAGTACTTAGAAAAGGCTGAATTAACATCGAAAGACATTTATAAAGTAAAATCACAAGCTTAGTAAAAAGTTTGGAGGTCTTGTGTAACAATTAATTGTAGGGTAATTCACAGAACGTCTTATGCATCGAAACGAAGATGGATTGAAGAGCCGAGCAACCGCTTAAACAATCTACATTCTACTGCTCTATCCGTGCCCTATTACACAACGATGATCTTGATGCTTTTTAATTATTTGCTTGAATATCGTGGCATCTATGAAAAAATGCTTAGAACCCAATTTTTCGTAAAATTTTATTTTATTTTGTCATATGTAATACCGATAAAATTAAAAATTATTGATGTAAAATACTGGCTTGTGTGCATTTTTTTACTTAGCGACCTATTTTTGTAGTAAAACCACTAGGAAATGAACAAGAGCTTTGCTGTCGTATTGATATAGCCTAGTAAGGCAGTTTAAGTCCACAATTTGGTGACTCCGACGTGATTTTAGTAACTTGACAGTTGACACATGACTTCGTCCATATATTACAATCTGATCTCATTTTAGTTCAGAAATAATAATAGTTTCTGGTGGCTTTGTAGACCAGTGCCAATAATTTTTGACGAAAAATAATTCTTAGCAGTATATGGGTGGTGGGAAAATTTAAAATTATTGGTATATAAATGGGACAAAACCGATTGGACCGCAACAGATAACCGGAAATGGGGTGGAAGTGCGAAAAGGTGTGTTCTTAGGGGTAAAACGTGTTTTTTTACGATTTTTGGCAAAAGAAGACCTGCTATCGAAAAAAGTTTAATATAAAAGTTGTAGGTAATTGAGAGATCTACAACTTTTATTTCAACCATTTTTTACATAACCTCAAAAATATTGAGAAATACGAAAAAAATCAATTTTTTGGTTTTTATTTTTATCTTCCACAAAAATAATTCGACTTTGATGAAATTCAGTGAAAATGTACAATTTTATGCCTCGAAAAAGCTGTAATTTTTTTAAAGCGTAATATTCGTTTTTTGATATTTTTGCGAATTGATTAACAAAGTTTTGATTTTTGAAAATTTCAGGACGGTATTTTTTTCGTTAAAACCTTTACTTTAAGACAGTGTAAAAAAAGTCATATTGTTACTGTGGAAAAATATTGTCAAAAATGGAAAAAACTAAAACGACAATTTTTTCATGATCGATTTTTCCGTGAATGTCACTAATTCTTCATTGTTCATTTAAATGAAGTGTTGAAAGTGGTGCAAATTGGTAATTTTAATGTAATATGTAATAAGGAAACTTTAATTAACCGTTTAAGGTTCGGACTGCTGAAAACCAAAATGTTTAAACAATAATTTTAACTAAGAAATTGCTAAAATGGACCATTTTTAGCCCAGAAACAAATGTACATTTTCACCGAATTTCATCAAAATCGAATTATTTTTGTGGAAGAAAAAACTAAAAACCAATTAATTGCTTTTTGACGTTTTTCTCAATAGTTTTGAGCTTATGCAAAAAAATGGTTCAAGTTAAAGTAGTAGATCTCTCATTTATCTACAACTATATTAAACTTTTTTCAATAGGATGGTCACTTTTCTCAGAAATCGTAAAAAAACACATTTTACCCCTAACAATACACCTTCTCGCGCCCCCACCCCACTTCCGGTTATCTTTTGCAGTCCAATCGATTTTTTTCCCATTTATATACCATTAATCCTTAATTTTCCCATCTTTCCCATTTATATACCATTACTCCTAAATTTTCCCATCACCCATATACTGCTAAGAATTTTTCAGATTTTTGGCCATTGAAAACCAGTTTGGCACTGGTATTGATGCCAGGGTGAGATAACCCATGAAATATATTAAATATGGTTCGTCTATAAATAATCGGAAGGTTTGGGCGGGAGCTGTCCCACCAGATGAAATTATTTTTATCAGGAATTTTTATCTTTTCTAACATTTGAATTTTCAGTTACTTAATAAAAACTTAACTTCAGAGTTTCCTGTTTGAGCTTTACATAGTAAATCCAAATCGAAATTAACATTAATTAAATCAGAATTTCTGTCTTGAACTGAGGATATATTCTGCTGTAGGGAAGATGTATCATATATACGTGACAATGTGCCTCCTATGACGTTGTCTTTCCCTTTAATATGTATAATAATACACGAAAATTGTGAAGTGTATTCTAATTGTCGAGTTTGACGTGGCGATCTGTCAGTTTTAGCATACATAGCCCTAGTCAAAGGTTTGTGGTCAGTAAAACACACAAACTCACGTCTTTCTAGTATGTAGGAAAAATGTCTTATCCCTGTAACTAAAGCGAGTAATTCTTTATCATAAGTGGAATATTTCATTTGGGCAGCAGTCAACTTACTTGAAAAGAAAGCTAAAGAAGTAATCACTCCACTGGCGTGCTGCTGTTCAAGAACTGCCCCCATAGAGATATTGGAACAATCAACCGTTAAAAATAAACGTACATTGTCCTCACAATAAGGATGAGCTAATAATGTCCCTTCGGCAATAGCATTTCTAACTCCACGCCTAGCCTTTCCAGCTGATAGATACAGATAAGAGAACATACAAACAAATACAAAATGGATCTGAGAATCTAATTTTTTTAAATCGGTTAAGAAAAAGGAAAACTTCTAATTTGAGATATGGTTCCGAAATAACTTCCCTTTTTATGATAATTATTATTTTTATAAAAATACAGAAGCCATTCTTAAAGTTACATAATTAGTAAACGCATCGACCGACTTTGTTAACCACTGATTTGTTTAATTTCCCCTCCGACTATTTGTTATTAATGCATCCAAACAACTGTCGTTGCAAAGTTAGCGTGTCTAATAACCTGGTATAACACAATAAATTCGCACTAATACGCCAGGATGGTGCGGCATCTGATATGTAAGTTGCACTGCAAGCTTTCTCTGCAATCTTTGCGACATGTGCCTTACACTTGACTTGACGGACATGGACAGGTCAGGTTGTTTGGAGGGCACTTACATATGAATGAAGAATTAATATAGACCGTGTCACGAGATACAAGCATTTCATTTAAAAAGAGCCAGACGGTATGACAAGCAGACGCTGTATCTGGAGCAGATATTTTGAAATAAATGAATGTTCCATTACGTGATCGAATTGCGAAGGCGCACGGATGAATAAAAAATTGATGTGGTATACGTGTAGCAAAAGGTATAATACAGTTCCGTTGTTAACGTTACATTTTTTATTCACCACGCACCCTGTACATCAATCAGTTAAAATCAATCACACATGATAAATATTAAATTCTTTATCAATCCTTCGTCAGATCGAAACTTGAGTACGCATCGGTAATTTGGAGTTCCAGTTATGATGTTCACAAGAATAACTTGGAGGCAGTTCAACGTAGATTTCTTAAATTACTGTGGTTCAAACCCGACGGTACCTACCCAGTGATCGGTTTTCCGCAAAGTAACTTGCTTGAAAGATATTCTATGACTACTCTTGAGGATAGGCGTACGTACTTTTCTCAAGTATTTTTGTTTTAAATTACTACGCAATGATTTTGACGCACCCGAAATAATTAGCAAGCTTAATTTTCACGTTCCCAGATTAACCTCTCGTAATCATCAAGTTTTCTATTTACCTACGCCGCGTACCAACGTACTAAATAATTCACCGTTATATACAATTTCCAGTACTTTTAACAAATTATGTAGCGACTTCGATATTTTTAATTGCAGCCTTAGTGACATAAAACAAAATGTTCTAAATTAAATAACCAGTGATTGTCTTTGTTTTTCTTAATTTACTTTGAATCGCCTATGTGTACCTATACATGTATCTATAGTTTATATATTTAAACATTTTCCATGTTATTTTTTTCTCTCTCTGCATTCATAGTTCGTACATTTAACACGTTAAGCGCCACAATGATAGGACCAAAACCGTACCCTCTGTGCCAAATTTCGCTTTATCGTATTTCGAATTCATTTTACTACTAAGATGATAAAAATATAATTTACAAAATGTTGCGAAATATTTTTATACCTTTTTTTTGCAAAAATCTTTGTGGCACAACATTTGTACCTCGCTGCACAGACGTATTTTCTCTACACTTTCCACATGCAAAAAGACATTTTATGCCGATTGCTTCTTCAAAGTACATAAAGCTAATTTTGTATAATTTCAAATAAGTATCTATGAATACATGAATACATATTAGTTATATAATACATGTCTTTATTTTTCTTTATATTAGGTTTTTTATTTATCTTTTACATAAATTTTGCTTCAATTGACTATAAAATCCTAAACAAAAATAATTTTCTGGGGGTTTTTACACTGTCTGCATCATCTTGCCGAGCTTATTTCATTCCCATTTAATAATATGGTATCTGTGGCACTGCTGTTGTGTCACAGTCCAGGAAAGGATAATAGTACGTGAGGCACTACATTTGTGCCTCGAAGCGGGGTGGGATAATTCTGTGAGGCACATCACGTATGCCTCATGGCAGTTAACGTGTTAAGTAAATTTTTTCTTCATTTTACTTTCTTTCTATGTTGTATATCTTATAATTAATGCTTTGTATGCCTTTATTCCTGTTCTGTAATTGGGTATCTTACCTGTTGAACAGTGTATGCAATAAATAAATAAAATAAATAAATAAATTAGTAACGCCAGAACCATATAATAAAAACGGTCCAAGTGCGCACTTCCCTTACACGAAAAAGCATTATGCGAAGGACAAATGCTAAATTGCTTAAAACTAAGGGTGTATTTCGCTCCGAGTGACCCATCATCCCAAGTGGATGCTTACTAGCCCTTGACCACCAGCGCATATGAAAATTGGCGCCAGAGAGTTGTCTAACAAAATAATCAAGGGTGGTCAACAAGCCCAGGATTTTGAAAAAGACATTTCTAGAAGGAGTGCTAATTTGCGTCTTGTCTAAGAAAGACGTAATAAGTTTTCTTGAGTCCCGAGCGTCTCATCGCCGATTCCCTAGATACAACCAATAGTGTTCCTTAGATTTCCTTTTTGCGTAGTGCCATTTCAATTTTATTGTATTTTTTTAAGAATCATATACGGAGGGTTTTTATTATATGACTTTGTCGGGACCGGCTCACAGCATCGAAATAAAAACTGAATAAACCGCGGCGCGTCGTGAAATTATTATTTTTTTAAATAGTGTACAGGGTGTGCAGTGAAAGTGTTGTTGCTGGGCTAACTATCAGGATTTGGTGAGACAATCGTGGGCTACGCGTTGACTATGTTCTATTTTTTTTAAACGAATAAGTTATCCGCTTCTCTAATTTTTTTACATTATACTTATTGTGCTTTTTCTTTTCAACTTACTTAATTTTATTTTTTATAATTTTTCTCTTTAAGTTGTTTTGCATCAACCATTAACTAGCTACTTCGTGAACGTCACAATTTACGAAATTATTAATAACAATTCAGTTTTCTTAGATCCGTAAAATAAATTAATTAATTAATTAATTATTCAGTATAACGAATTCACGTGAACGTACGAGTACTACGCTAGCTTGAATAACATTTTTTGTAGCATTTTCCTTATGGTTTTGGATAAAATTATTTTGTTAATTTTTTTTTATAATTCATTCTTCAATGTAACAAAATTTCACAACTTTGCCAGTACGACGCTGTTATTTTTAAATCTTATCTTGTTTCGGGTAGGAAGAAATAACTTCGTAAAACTTCCATTGTTGTTTTGAATGTGGTACTGAATGTGTTAGTACGTTAGTTCTGTATCTTAACTTGGGCTTCAGTATCTGTCATTTTCATTTTAGTTATTCTAATGAATGTATTGAATGTGGCTGGGTTTCCGAACTCGTGCGTTATCTCATACAATTTAGATCTGAGTGTGCAGTTATATACTGGTCTACTAGAGCCTAGCGTACTCTAAATTTTATTTTTAAAGTTTTTTGTCTTGTTTCTACGTATTAAGAAACAAAGTTTAATATATTCACCATTTTACTTTCTTCATTGAATTATCAAATCTGTTACAACAAATACTAGTTTTAGATGACCCACATTTCATGTTTTCTTTAAAAATTCACAATTTCTCGATTAAAATGATAGATGTCTTAATTTTTCGGTTTCACTTAATATGCTGTATAAAATCTATATTTAAATTAGTTTGCCTTTCATTTATATCATCTGGGAGCCTACTGTAGTCCACTCCTATCCCATTAGAAGAATATATGACTGTTTTTATGGATTTCACCTTGCTACTTAATCTAATGTGCATTCATTAAATATTATCGCAAATTCAGATTACAAAATTGGTTAATTTGCAATTCAAATATGCGTGCAGGATGCCAAAAAACTATCGTTTATATACAGAATCGAATGGAATCATCGAATCGAGTACCGCACTCGTGAACTTTGTTATTTTCTATTTTGCGATAAAAAGCCATTATTGATAAAAATGTTTGCTTACCTTAACAGCTGTTAAGGTTATAAACTATACAGGATATTCCAAAAATTAGAAAGTGTGAAAACGACCCTAAGCAAAATAATATCTTTCTGAAAATCTTTTGGGGAATTTTATTTCAAGTTTAATTGCAAAATAAGAAATATCCCTTTTCAATCAAAGATAATATTGTATCAACCAAAACAAAAAATAACACATTTTATTGAACGAAGTTGATAACTATTCAGCCTTGAGTATGAGTAAACATTTTTCTATTTTTTTTTTTTTATTATTGATACACAGATGTCACATCTTTATGGTTTCAACAGCATCCACAATTTTTTTATTAGTAAATCCATGTTGTCTTCTCGAAATCGTTTACGTAGACTTTTGCTTCCAAATATCCCCCAAGTTCTACAATTGCAACTGAAATTTGCCGTACGTCTCCGTCAATTAGTCTGTACATACGGAAATATTCTACAGATTACAATCTTTAACGGGTCCACTTGACTTTTAAATCTCTTCATCTACTATTAGAATAGAATCCTACTGAATTTCGTTGAGATCCGAGTAGTTTAATTGTCATAAATGCTTATTTAACACAGTTTCTACGGACCATTTATCTCGTCCTCGGCGTCTGTTTAAGAAGTAATAATGATAATAATAATTTTTTCGGCTATGGGATAAAATGCGAGAATTTGCAAGGTACATTTTTCATCTTTCTAAATTGATATCAAGTATATTGCAAAAAAATAAAGATGAAAGATGGAGGCAATTTTTTTACTTGAAACTTTTTTTCTAGGATTAGTAGTCTGCGAGAAATTCGCACATGAAAAATTTGATTAATAAACTAATGTTATACGTATAGCACTTTTTTATACTCTCTAGAAATGCTACTGTTACTTCTTAACCAATAATTATTAAAAATGCATAATTAATAATAATGATAATAATAATAATACTCTTTATTTAAGTACACATGCATTACATGTATATAAAAAAACGTCACAATAAAATAGAATATAATATCTCGAGAAGAGTGAGGTTAGGTAAAAAATGTCAAAAGTCAAAAAATGCTTAGAATTGTCCAAAATATAAAACCCAATTGTTCTTTTTCAACTTAAAAAAAAAATTGATGATGGCCGGAAATAGCGAATTTCTGTCCCAGTTTGCGACCGGAAATCGAAAAAGCACCAGTTCCCATGACTTTGTACTATACATATTTACGAACATTTTTCACCGTCTCACATGAAAATCCGGTGAGACGGAGTCTCATGTTGGGGTTAAATGCTTCATTTCCTTGACTATAATGAGGAGTGTTATTAGCAAACATCAATATTTGAGTTTTTGTCTCATTAAGTTCTAGTCCAAAGTTGCAATAACAATTCATTAGTGAGGTGCAGATGTTTGCATTATTTGACAACTCATGTACATTGTCTGCCGTTGATGCATCTGCTTCTGCTTCATTTCCTCGACTATAATGAGGAGTGTTATTAGCAGAAAATTGAGTAACATAGAAGGCATTCGTTGCTTTTAAAAGTGTCTTTTTAGATCATTTATAATAATAAGAAAGAGAACGGGACCTAAGGTGTTACCATGAGGAATTTCCGTTGGCACCAGCTTAGCATCTGATTGATAAGATATGATACCGACTTTTATTATGACTTTCTGAGTAAGTTGCCTTAAGTCGGACCTAATCCAGGAGTTAGGTACTCCTCTTAATCCATAAGCGCACATTTTATTAAGTAGCAATTCATGATTTACGGTATCAAATGCTCTAGACATATCAAAGAATAGACATTCCCCCCTTTTTTTGTCGATATTTTGAAGTAGATAAGTGAATTAATTGAAAGGTTTGCAAAAAACAAGTGTTTATTTATACATCTCCCATGTATTTTGACGCTGTGGCCGATAAAATTATAAAAAGAAATTTCTATTGCGTAAATGTTTCACAAATCGGGTTTTAAGTGTGCCAATATTGGCACATTTAAAACTGGATTTGTGAGAAATCTACGCGGTAGAAATTTATTAAAATTATTTTATTGGCTTCCGCGCATCAAAATTTATGAAACTAATGGCTTCCATGCGTACATTAATATTTTTTTTGTAAACTTGTGTTGTTGATGATTCAGGGTTTAACTGTATTTTTTTGTTTCAGCCGACCACCAGGGGTGCCTCCGATCTAGACAACAGCGAGAGCAATGTGAACGGAAGACCTCGATTCGTAGCAGTCACATCACTGGAAGATGTCCAGGCTGTCAGATGTGCAGAGTTCCATCCTGGAGGTCAACTCTACGCAGTGGGCTCCAACTCGAAGACGCTTAGAATATGTGCTTACCCAAAACTTACAGACCTCAGGTAAATTATTATTATTGAACTTTTTTTTGCATATTTATAAGTATTAACATAAGTAAGCAACATCATGTAATAATATACGAGCCTTTCTGGATATATAAAATCATGTTCGTAACACGTAGGAAAATCGGTCCTTTCATATGTGACGCATTTTTGATCCCAGCTATTGCCGCTATCAAAAATACCTGTACCTGTTACAGAAAAAAAACAATTTTTCTAACTTGTTCCACATATAAATACCACTTCAATTAACATGTCAATAATACCCAGCGATAAATAACAGAAAATGGGACCATCATTAAAAAAAATAGTTCCTAATTTTCAGGAGTTGAATATCCTCGTAAAGTTGAATTTCCTTGAGGGTGATTCCTCCAATACAGCAATAACTACCAAAGAAGAGACAAACATTACTTAATTCTGGACTCGCTACTTTCAATCGCACTCTGTAAACTTTGAGGCATGAAAGCAACCAACTGCATTGTATATTCTGGAGTGATATAATGCGGAGCTTCGAGGGCAGTTTGCCGTAGTCCTTTCCCCTCAAATATTCTCGATTGGATTTAGGTCGAGACTTCTTGAAGACCAATGCAAAATATCCACCATAGTTGTCTCCAAATATTGTTGCAGCTACTTTCTTCACCTAATAAATAAATACTCGAACTACTTGCACTAACCTGTGCCCAGGCATTTACAGAGAAACGGCCACTCCGGTTTACTTTCCTTGCATATCATTCATCATATTGCATTTTTTCAAGTCTATTGAAAAGACTGGAGAGTTTTTTCATCGGAGAATGTTTCAGTTTCAACCCTTCTATTTTCTGATGTCTAGAGAAACCTGGAAACTTTGTTTCTTTTTTAGTTGTTAGTGTTGTTCGAAAAAGGTTTCCTCGAAGAGGATCGTCTAGTGGGATTGTTTCCAACCCTTACTGAAATCCTTACATGCGGAAACACTGTACAATCCTTAACTGATCCACTTGATTTTCATTTCATTTGTCTCGTTCTTTTCATCTGTTGGATAAGGAATCACTAGTATGTGGAAATTATTGATCATAGGGTTTTAATATTATTTGGGGCAGATGTCATAGAAGTTTGAGGCGTTGGTTTCTACCATATACGTTAAAAATTAAGTTTCTGGTTTACCCTACTTATTTTCCCCTATTCACAACCTACCACCTCCCACCCTTTCAATGGAATCATCTCAATCAGATGTCATTACAATACATATGTGTACTAACTTTCAAGTGAATATCTGAATTTTACGTTATCAATCCCATTGATAATGAAGCGGACGTAGTGGGGTATGATAAATATTAGAAAGAATTCTGAGGCCTTGGTTTCTAGTATATACACCAAATCCCAAATTTCTGTACTCTTACCAGCTTGATTTACTTATTTTTCCCTATTTACTCCTATTTAACTCCCAACCATTCAACGGAATCATCTCAA
Organism: Stenurella melanura; assembly: GCA_963583905.1. Taxonomy (NCBI): domain Eukaryota; kingdom Metazoa; phylum Arthropoda; class Insecta; order Coleoptera; family Cerambycidae; genus Stenurella; species Stenurella melanura. Next base: position 72,533,746 of record OY757309.1, read on the forward strand.
AATGTAAACTAGTTCCAGATGTCGTTATGATACATGTGTGTACCAAATTTCAAGTAAATATCTCAATTTTATTTTATCAACCTCTTTAATAATAGAGTACGGGTGGTGGGGGTTGAAGAATATTATAAAGAATCTAAGACCTTGGCTTCTAGTTCATACATTGAATTTCAAGTTTATGTACTCTTACCAGCTTGCTTTACTTATTTTGCCCTATTTACCCCTATTTAATCCCCAACTCTTCAACTTAATCATCTCAAAATATAATGTAGTTCCAGATGTGATGATAATACATACGTTTACCAAATTTCAAATGAATATCTCAATTTTATTTTACCATCCCCTTCAATAATGGAGTAGGGGTGGTGAGGGGGTTGAACATTTTTTTTTAAATCTGAGGCCTTGGCTTCTAGTACATACACCGAATTTCAAGTTTCTGTACTCTTACCAGTTTGCTTTTCTTGTTTTCCTCTATTTACTCCTATTTAACCCCCAACCCTTCAACGGAATCATCTCAAAGTATAATCTAGTTCCAGATGTCGCTATCATACATATGTGTACCAATTTCAAGTGAATATCTCAGTTTTATTTTATCAACCCCTTTAATAATGGAGTGAGGAGGTGTGGGTAGCGGGGGGATGAAAACTATCATAAATAATTTTGAGGCCTTGGCTTGTCGTACATATATCAAATTTCAAGTTTCACTACTCTTACCAGCTTGCTTTACATATTTCCCCCATTTAACCTTATTTGCCCCCCAACCCTTTACTGGATAACTTTAAAACACAATCCAGTTTCAGATCTCGTTATAATATATACGTTTACGAAATTGCAAGTCAATATCTTAAACCATTCCGGAGAAAACGTGCGGACAAAAAAGTTACAGACAGACCAAAAGACAGACCGAAAATTTTTCTCATTCTCATTCTAAACCTATTTCAGGAAAAAAAACTATTTTTTTTTACGATTAATATACTTCCCTTCCAATCCACTATGTGGACGTGGAAGTAATTAAATAAAAAATATAATTATTTTCTCGTTTATCTCGCTCTTACTCAAAATCGGAATAATAAGTTAGTCTCAGATTTTAACAAGTGTAGAAAATATGATAGATAGATCTTTCATTTTTATGTTTACTTTAACAACTTAAAACTTATTCGGTGCATTAATAAACCATGAATTGAATAATTTTAACAAAAAATTTAGGCTGAAAAGTTCTAATATCCATAACTGGGTACAGGTCATTTGGGAACTTATATTGATAAGAATCATTTTTATCCCTGCTTTAATGTGTACTATCTACCACCCTTAGACTAGCGGACGCGTTTTTTGTCACACCTTATATACGGACATATCAGTAACGATACAGAAAATTGTAAATACTTGCATTATTATTACGTTTTTATTCTATATCTATTACCTTTCAGGGAAGACCACCAAACGTACCAACCCATGGTGCTATTCAAGAGAACAAAACACCACAAAGGGTCCATCTACTGCCTTGCCTGGTCACCAGTTGGTGACCTCATGGCCACTGGTTCAAACGACAAAACCGTCAAGTTGATGAGGTTCAATTCTGATACATCAAATCTCGAAGGCGACGAAATCGAACTTACCATGCATGATGGTACTATCAGGGACCTTTGCTTCTTAGAAGATACCTCGAATAAATCTAGCCTACTGATTAGTGGTGGAGCTGGAGATTGTAAAATATATGTTACAGATTGTGCCACTGGAACTCCCTTCCAAGCCCTTAGTGGACATACAGGTAGGTTAGATTTTGTTTAGTATGTATTATAAATTGGTTAGGAAATCTAAACAATAGTCATAGCAGGGAGTTTTTTAAGGTGCAGCTGAACACAAATTTTGCCAATAGAGATGTGTGCAAATCGAAAGATGCAGTAGAAAACTTTGTTAAGGTGGCCACTTCCAAGAAAGAGACGTCCGATAGAGAAATATTTATCTATCTAAGTAGAACCAACTAGACTATGAATTTGCACTTAATAATTTCAGTGGATTGCAAAATGGATTTAAATTTAAAGATTATGCTAATCTTCCTATTTGGGAAACGACTGGTGAAAATTCATAGTAATAACCTTTTTATGGTTCTACCTAGATAGCGTTATAGTTTGTTTAAATATACAAACTGAGAAAAAAAAGTTATGGCCAAAAAATAATAAATACTTCCCTAAAATCAAAGAGGTTTTAATAGACATAAATCTATGCCTAAAATATAATAAATGCAAATGAAAATTTCCTAAAATGTAAGAGTACTCTAAAATAGAATCTGAGGAAATAAATATATTACTAGCAAAAAATACTTATAATTATTTCAAACTCTTACTAAAGGCTTATCATAGATAAGTACTGAAACATAAATCTTTCTATACAAAATACTTTGCAAGCTATATGCCACGAACAACATTGGATTGTAATAAAAAAATATGCACATTACGTACAGCATAACCAATACAATAATGTTATTCTTAATTTTAAATTATCCTGTTTAACAGAACCAAAAACAACTAAAGGTAAAAAACACTTACCAAAAAACTTTAGAAACTTTCACATACACGTGTTTCGGTATGATACACCAAGGATACACTCTTCAGTGCTACTTCTTTCAAAGTTTAATATGAACTGAATAATCATTTCTCAGGCAATAATTATTTATGCAATAATTATTTATGGTTTTCTTACTTTTTATTGGGTAGTTTGCCACTGAAAAATATTTAAATAAATAAAAAGTAAGAATATCTGAATATGCCACAAATAAACAATTACAGACAATTATTTATGGTTCTAACAAACAGGATAATCCGAAATCTATTTTGGATTACCCTGTTCGTTAGAACCATAAATAATTATTGCCTGAGAAATGACTATTCAGTTCTTTTTATTTTTTTTGAAGGAAGTAGCACTGAAGAATGTATGCTTGGTGTAGCATACCAAAACGCATGTATGTGAAAGTTTCTAAAGTTTTTTGGTAAGTATTTTTTGGCTTTAGTTATTTTTTGGTTCTGTTGAACGGAATGATTTAAAATTAAACAATAACATCATTGTGACAGTGACGCTGTATGTAATGTGCATATTTCTTTCTTATAATCCAATGTTGTTTGTGGCATATAGCCAGTAAAGTGTTTCGTTTAGAAAGATATATGTTTCAGTACTTATCTATGATAAGTCTTTAGTAAGAGTTTGAAATAATTGCAAGTATTTTTTGCTAGTAATATATTTATTTCCTCAGAGAATATTTCCCTATTGGATGTCTCTCTCTTGGAAATCGCCACTACTGTTTCTATAGCTTTTGAACATTTTATAATATACTGTTCGCTCTTTTATAATATAATTTAATTTTTTTGGTATAATTACTCTGCTTGTAATCTTGGTTGGCAAAGCTTTCTTCAGTATATGCTGCAGTATTCTTGTGTTTTATAGAATTTTGTCAAAAGGTACAAACACTCTTCACATGCATTTTCATTTTTTTTAAGCAACAGGGGTCCTTCTTTAGCTAACACTAACTTACTGTTCAAATTTCAATACAATCAGCCTTTCCTGTCATAAGTCAAACTGAATTGTCGGTTTAAGAGAATATTGAATTCAATTGCAAGTGGTAGTCCACAGAGTGCAGTAGTGCTTTGTGATGAAAGTTACACCGTATCATAATTCCAACATTTTGAAAATGTTGGAATTCACTGAATCGTGAAAAATGTATTCATGATGAGAATAGATTCAAAGTGCGCGCGCCTTGGGTTTAAAAAATCGTGTAGAAATTATTGACTTTCTTTTAAATGTTCGCAAGTTTGCGAATGTTATTTCCTTTACATATAGACCCTGTGTGTATCCACAAAAGTATGAGATTCGCTAAATGTTCTAGTGCTCAAGAGCGTAAGGTGCAAATTGAGTAATACACCAGAAAATAATTTCTGCCGAAAATTTTTAAAAAACTTATACTCGAAACCACAGAAAACTTTTTACATAGCTACGGAAACTTAATTTTTCAGACACTTGACTCGATCTTCCACGTATGTAACCTTGTTGCAGAGATATAGATGCCGACATATTATACTTAATGCGATAATTTATAATATAAACGGGGAATTGACCAAAATTGTCACGGAAAAATGATCATGAAAACCTCCAAAATCACCCCCCCCCCCCCCCTCGCAATTTTTGTCAGGATTTTTTTGTGATAATAAATAATATATAAATAATAAATAAATAAATAAAAAATAAATTTATGATGATAAGCAAGATAACTGAAAGAAGTATAGTATCGAAATATGAAGTCTAGAATGTGAGTTAGATAGAACCTGAACAAATACTCGGCTGCGTTTGCTAGCTACGGCCGTTCAAGGATGCGCTATCTTTGCAAGAAATGAACACATGATGGCTGAAAATGATATCGTATTAAAGTACTAAATCATACAAGCCCATTAGTACCAAAACTGAAGAAATCTTTGGTTATGTCTTATTATTATTGCTGCTCAAAACTGTGTCATAGTTTAACTGCGACTGAGTGTACCGGGTTTTCATTTTTGGCAAAGTATCTTTAATCAATCGTAGCTATTGACACGGAACATGTACAAAGATAAAAATGACAGTTAGGCATCTAATGATCAATTTTATTGTTATTGATAAAAGTACAAACTGAAAAATGTTTTTTATCATGCCCACCATGCAACTTTGACTGGCAATAACTATGAGACATAACCAGACATTTATTCAGTTTTGGTACTATTAGGCTAGAATAGGATGACTTAATATTCCACTACTATTTGATTTTCAGACATCCTACTTATTGTTTATTTTTTGCAATGATAGCGCATCTTTAAATGGTCATAACTACTAAGCACAGCAAGTGCTTGTTGAATTTTTTTATAATAATTAATGTGTGTGGACTTCATACTTCAATGCTATAGAGCACTTTCAGCCGTCCTACTTTTTTGCAATCATAATGAGTTCTTTAGGCGCTGTATCTCTGAAACACAACATGTCAACATAAACCTTACCTATCTTGCTCATTGTTGTAAAAATCGTCTTTGCATGCCTCTTAGATTATATCTTCTGCCGTTTATGAGGTAGTCATCAAGGTGTATGGGATCTATAACTGAACATTGTCGCAAAATGAGGTGTTCAGAAATAAAGTTTCTATAGTAGAGATTTATTTTAAAAGTCCTGGACCCCAATAAAACGTGCAACAAAGAAAGCTGCAGAGTATTCTCTATTTTCATGTAAATCAAAAAAAGCAAGAATCCATGATTAGATTTGTTTACAATGGAGAAATTTGATTCAAAATTGCAGCTTTCTTTGTTGCACATTTTATCGAGGTCGAGGACTTTTTACGTAATCTCTACTCAATTTGACTATGAAGTTGGTACTGTGCAAGAGAAAGTGATAAAATGGAAACGAAAAAATGGTGGCAATAATGGTTTTCTTTCAAAATGTACGTTTATTACTAGTGAACAGAATATCAAACATACAATTTTTTACAGGGCACATTTTGTCATTGTACACTTGGGGAGGAGCAATGTTCGTTAGCGGCTCTCATGACAAAACTGTACGATTTTGGGACTTAAGAACAAGAGGGTGTGTAAATATGGTTACCCCGATTACAGTCCCCGGAACGAGGCAGGGCTCCCCAGTGGCGAGTCTTTGCGTGGATCCTTCCGGAAGACTTCTGGTTTCAGGACACGAAGACAGCTCTTGTGTATTGTATGATATTAGAGGTGGAAGAAATGTGCAGTGCTTCAAGCCACACTCCGGCGATGTTAGATCGATCAGATTCTCACCTTCAGCTTATTATTTATTGTCTGCTGGATATGACAATAAATTGGTTCTCACTGATTTACAAGGTGAGTTTTATATTTATTTTTAAGTTGGTCAAGGTCGTTACATTCAAATTTCGTTAAGTGGTGCTTAACATTCAAGTAACATAAAGGGTTGGTCCAAAGTACACACATAGGAAAAGTCTAGGGATATTTTTATAAATATGCGTATTTAAAAAAAAAAATTTAGGAAGAATGAAGGAAATTTATATAGTATTACAAAGTATTTACTATGTTCTAAAAATAATATTTTGTATAAAAGGAACAAAATATTTCTGAAGTAAAAGTAAAAATCATTGTCTCTTGAGCTATACATAAAATTGTCGAGTATGCAAAGAAAATAATAATACAGAGTATGACCTCCACGTTGGTTTATCACAACTCCACGTTCATAGACAAAATGACGTCAATCTCCATTCTGTTGTCAGGAGCACCCAGAATCGAATAACGTTGTAAATATTGCCCAAATGTGGAGTAATTCTACGTTGAAACATATCCCACACATGCTTGATTGGATTAAGGCCTGGAGATTATGAGAACTGTTGCAGTACTTCAGTACCCCCATGTGTCAACCAGTTTACAGTACGTGCGACATGTGGACGAGTATTATCCTGCATTAGGTGGAAGTTTTCACCAACAGCTACCGCACAATGGATTGAACAATATTATTCAGATATTGCTAAGCTGTTAGAAATCATTTGGAAAAATGACCTCGGTTCTGCCACCTACGATCATTCCGCCCCATACTGTTACTGTACCGCTTCTGTACGTGTGAACTTCCTGAATATGCCTTAAACGTTCCATATTTCTGGATCGTGTACATACTCGTGTCTGTCGAGAATCTTAATTCATCTGTGAATAAAACTGTAGCCCAAGAAAGAGTTTGCATCCCAATTTTGGTGTTCTTGGTACCAATCTAGTCTGGCAGCGTGATTGTTTTTAGAAGAGGTGGACATCTGAGTGGTCATCGACTATGAAGATTGGCTTCATTGAGTCGATTTTTCACAGTATCTTAGCCAACGATCAGGTCATGCTCTCGCTGCAAATTGAAACTAGCAGATAATTTCACGGAGTATAGAAATTCTAGGTTTTTCATCAATCGTGTTTATCAAGTTTTAAATTATCTGTTTTGTGTGTTTTCTAAACAACATGCATATTCAGACTGAGATATTTAACTAGTAAGTACGTTAGAAGTATAATTCAACCGATACAGAAATTTCTTTTGTCTTAAATGAGTACCTGCACATATCCCTAGATTTTTCTTGTATGTGTATAGTATATACAATCTCAGTTGAGACAGCATAAAGACGAAAACATTGTAGGATTATATTCATGAATCCTCATCTACAGTCCACGTCTGTCACATATAAAGGTGGGCGGGATTAGATGCCTAGTGAGTTTAATTTGTCGACATAAAGAAGATGCTGATTTTACTCCGAGTTTTCGTTTGTATGCTGTCTGAACTGAGATCGTATATACTATATATATAATTGTTCACATGTTGCACTGCATATGCAAATACATTTTTTTACCTAAACAGACTCGAAAATATAGTTTCGGGTTAAAGTGTTATTCATTTCTCTATTTTAAATAGCACCATGTATATTTTTTAATCTTATCCTATGAATTAATGAAATTGCCAAAGTATTATAACATTAAACATGATTTTCATGAATATGAATAATTACAATACAAAATCATTATAAAAAAGGTAATTGAAACTTCTATCAAATAATATTGAAAAATGCATAGGGTGCAGTTTGAAACAGAAAACTTTGTAGTACTTTCCGTTAAACCATAAGTCTAATTTGTGACTGGTTAAGTCAAAAAATTGTATCATGCGCCAAACATCCTCTAAAAAAGAAAAAAGTGGTATATCTAGTCTCATAGGCACCCAAGGCGGTTGCTTTGGGCAATCCACCAGTGATTTTTATTGTAGGGATTTTACTGATTTTGTTTTTTTCTAAAACTACTGACTAATGGTACTAAGTTTTATTTAAATCATTATTACCATTTACAAAAGGAAAGAAGAATATTGAGAAACTTTTCTACTTATTCTAAATTCCAGAACTTTCAACGTTCTCTATTTTCCTAAACTAGAAATAAATCAATATACAATTGATATGCTTCAATTGTATATTGTACTCAGTCTGAGTGTTACACATAAGGTGGTATCAAAAAATTAACACAAAACATTACAACAGTTTTTCAAAATGCTGTTCATTAACGTCAATGCACTTCTGAACTCGCATAGCTGTTTAAGAACGTTCGCTAATTGCTCATCTTACTCGTAGCTCCAGGTCTTCATGGTTTGTAACGGCGGTTGCATAGACAATATTTTTTAAATGACCCCACCCTAAACAAAGAAATCAAGGGTCATTAAATCAGGTGACCTTGGAGGCCACCTCACAGGACCGTTTGTCGAAATTACTCTTTCTCTGAATCTCCGTTGAAGGTAATCAATTACTATCCTTGAATTATGGGGAGGAGCGCCATCTTGTTGGAAATGCATTCCCTATCCTTAATCCAAAGGTAACTCATCTAAAGTGTCCTCAATTTGATTTTCCAGGAATCTCGAGTATCTGGCAGAGGTCCTTCAAATATTATTGGACCAATGATTCTACCACCCATTATTCCAAGCCAAATTTTGAAACCGAAGTGCACTTGAAAGTTACCCTCCCGTAATAAATTTTGATTTTCTTGTGACCAATATTTTATATTTTGTTGGTTAAATAATCCCAAATTTGTAAACCTTAACTCGTCCGAAAATAAAATCAGTCCCAAAAATCATTGTTTGGCTGCACGTTATTATACAAAATCCAATAGAAATATTCCATCCTACGTTCGTAATCACTTTTGTACATATGCTGGTGCAATTGGTATTTAAAAGATTTATGGTGATATTTGTGCAAAATTCGACTTACTGTTTTGTGACTGATGTTCAATTCAAATCAAACTTGCCTTAAAGAAACAGTCTTATCAACTTCTATTCGAGCCAAAACATTAATTTCCATTCCTTCGTCAATAATGAATTTTTCTTCGGGATCATTGTTGGGTTCTCTTTGGAATTGGTTTTCAACACGTTTACAATAATTTTTCGCTGGACATTGTCTATCAGGATATCATCGGCCATAAATCTCCATAGCTGCAATTTCAATTTTTTTACTTTCCCCATAAATAATTAACATGTCCACTTTTTCATCTATTGTATAAATTTGCGGCATTTTGAACACAATTAACAAGAATTATAAACAATTTTTAAAGACACAATAAAAACACCGTGAAACCAAAAAATGTTTGACAAGCTAAATATTTCATAGTTTTCAAAGCCACCTTAGTTACTTCTTAACTTTTAATTAAAACAAAATTGTATTTTCTTATTTTCTTTTAGCTGTAATTTTGTTTGTATTTATCGCACATTTTAATACGACATATGAATAAATTCCTTATTAATAGTACTAATAAATGGTACCACAGTACCGATATGGTTCCATTTGAAAAAATTGAGTTTTGCCCCAAAAACAATTTTGGTGAATTTTATTTGCTCATAGATCACGTAATTTAGTGTTTTTAATGGGATTTCGATTTTTGTACCATTACACGGGTCATTTAGAATAAATCGGAACCGTCATGGCATACTTAAATGGAAATCTAAAAATTATATTGTAAAGAAAATTGATGTCTGATATGTCACTTGGCATCATTGGATTCAGAAAATTATACAGAATTCAAAAATGTAATAATACATAGGGTGTTCCATTTAAAAATCGAAAATTAGGGTCACTTCCGGCGAAACTGGAAGTGAAAAAAAATCAATTGTTTGTCAAAAAGTGCCGCATATTATTTATGTAGTATATCGTGAATTTCAATCAATTATCTTCAAAACTAAAGGAGACAAGGTACCCCCCATGATCCTGTTACACCCGGTATATTATTTTCAAATACAAGAAATATGTAGCATAATTAAAGAGGCTTCTTCAGATTTTAGAAGAAAATTTGTATGAGATGTTGTTTTGTGTATAGACACGAGGATGGTATAACTATCGTGATAATGTCACATTACAGTTCCCAACTGATTGCTCATCTAAAATCCAAATGTATTCATGAAAGCCACATCATCCTTAGGTACCCGAATAAAGTCTTAACTAATCAACAGTTTGCATATTGTCTAAATGTTATTTGTGGCATTATCTTAATTTTTTTTTTCAATTCTTTGGGACTACCTGCCACATGTACTTTTTCTTTGTAAGCGGTGCTCAGGGAATCTACAAAATATCACAATTAACCATTGTATGTTACTGGTAAATAACATTTACGCCTGTGACTTTTACATCAAAGGATCAGTTAGAGGTTGTTTTTTTTTTAAATAAACAACACAAATAAGTATAAAAACTTAAAATTAAATATTTCGCCTACGTTTCGGAAATCTAATCTGTTTCCTTTTTCAAGGCTTTTTATGAAAAAATTTTCTTGCTGTGTATGATAAATACACACCTCTAAGAATGTTTGTTATATTCAATATCCATAGATACTTACTATTTACATAGAACTGTTAATATAGTTAACAGTTTTTTTAGTTTTTATACAATGTTAAGTTTGTGAAGTTCTTCTTTTAACATTGGCAAAACCTAACATTGGCAACCAAGTTGTACACACATCTACGGAAAATTCGACATGTATCTATTCTCATTCAATAATATTATCGCGGATTCTTTGATTTTTCTTTTTTTGCTATCTGCCTGGCTTGTTAAGATTTTTGCTGAGTCCCAGTTTATTCTATGTCCGTTCTCACAAGCGCGTTCGCAGATCTTGAACCTCTGAATTTCATTTTTTCTGATATAATTTCGATGTTTGCCCAATCTTACACTAAAAGGTCTGGATGACTCACCCACGTATTGTTTGTTGCACTCACACGGAATACTATAAATGCAGTTTTTTGAATTTTGCTTATGGTTCTTCGGTTTCGTCTTTGTCAGAATAGATCTTAAAATGTTGTTTGCATTTCCTATCATTTCTCTTACCAGTCACAGATCTGAGAGAATCCATGGTTTTAGTAACCATTGTTGACAACAGTTCTGTATATTCCAAGCTCTATAGATGATAATGGTGTAGTTATAAAAATGACAGATAAAGTTTTAGTGTAGTTTTCAATGCAAAAAGCAAACATCACAGTTAAAAATGTGTCATAATAAAAACTGCATTCTTTCCCTTTTTTATTATGATACAATCATTTTTTCAAAAGTTGTCAAAGCTATGTGTTGAAACACATGGATTTTGTATTATTTAACTTTTACCTCACTTGATGTTCATTTTTATTTTATGCGTTTTAAAAGTTATTTCCAAAAAAACAATTCATTTTATATTGCAACTACAGTAGCCTTAAGAACTTTTAAACATTTTTGTGCTACGATCTACTTCTATGCAAAAATTCACGTAAGGGATTATTGCATTTCAGCTTAAAACCCCTGGGACTGGGTGAACAAAATAATAAAAACAATAAATATTCTTCTCTTTAAATATTCATCGTGTACGCCTCTACAACCGATTTGTTTCTCATAATATAGTAAGCACATTTATGAAGCTAGCTAGAGCTATCTAGATTTATATAGGAGATCTGTAAGAAGAATGCAAACTTTGATTATTATGTCCTGTATATGCAGTTAAAATTTCATAACTTTCCACAAAAAATTTGCATGACCTTCAACGATTTTGCAATAAAGTCTGTAATGCTATTTGTTTTTTATAGGTGACTTAACACTTCCTCTTCCAAGTGTAGTGGTAGCACAACACCAGGACAAAGTAATCTCAGGACGTTGGCATCCTTCAGAATTCTCATTTTTATCAACCTCTGCTGACAAGACGGCAACACTCTGGGCTTTACCGCCGATCTAATCAACTTACATGTTAAATCGTTTGTTAATCAATAAGTCTGAACTAACCAATACTCATTTTTATTAAAGAAATATTTATGTTGCACATAAATAATATTATAAATATTTGATTCTTTGGTAACCTTTGGTATGTTCTTTACCAGTCATAATTTTATTATAAAAGAAGTTGACGTAAGATTTTTAAAAATAGTAATTGTTCAGATTGTTTTTTATTGACCAGAAAATACTTTTTAGCTTTTGTAATAATCGTAATAATTAGAATCTCTATATGCACAAAAAAGTTTTTGGCTGTATGTACTTTATTAAAAATTTTAAGTCTGTTTGTGTTTGCCTTGTTAATGTTATTTATAAAATTATATTATTAAAATTTACTATTATACGTATAATATAATAAATAACTGTATATATACAACTATACTATACTTATTTTTGAAGCTTTGTATAAAAATTAAACCATTAATGTATGCATTATTTACGTTATATCAATGTTATGAAAAATGACTATAATAATAATTATGTTAACTCTGTTAGTTACGTGATTTTTCAATAATTTCACAATAAATTATAGAATAAAAATGTTTGTTTTCTTTCATCCACAATACATCGATAACTGTGTTTCGTGCTAGCTCTTAGCTGGTTCAAAACGAACAAGTTCCAAGTAGACAGAGACATATTTCTTGAAAAAAATGTTACTAGTATTCCATGTCAAATGAAGGGTAATCGAGTACGGCCCTGTCATGTATAAAACAACTGTTATTTTGGCATTTCAAGTCTCTGTAATCTTTCATGGGTCGACACTTTAGTCCATTGAAGTAAACACTAGTCGTAAATAAATATCTAAATGATGTTGTCAAATTTCGTTCGGTTTTGTTAGATCTCCGGAAATATGTCCTTTTGGGTTGAGACATTAAAAAAATTCCATGGAAGGTATAAATAACTATCTAAATTATGTTATGTCTGAACAACTTGTTTTGCCTCAAGTCTGTCTAACAACCGAGACTAAGGTAGTTGATCCATGTAGCATTCCAGAAAATAGATCTAATAATTTTAGTAGTAAAACTAGGGTATATTTTTCCCATATAAAAGCAACGAAGGTTTTTTTTTCATCTGCCTTACTGGTATAATGTTAGATAGGGCAAATTAGGATTACAAAATATTAGGGATTATTCGAGGCATCATGTGATGCACATACTCATTTTCGTAAATCTCATGGTCCGTTAGGCATCTTCAAATTTGAGTATGGTTTAATGCAGGGAACGTTTTTAATTGGTAGAAGTTTCAGAGTATACCACTCACTTTTGAGAAATAAATGTAAAGATAGGCACTTTTGGTTTAGCATCTCTTTGGTCAAGATCTACAGGGGATAATAATAGCTTAAGTCGCGACCCCTTTTCAGTTATTAGTCTATGTAGATTTTTTCGGCATTTTATCGGTTATAACGTATATACTATAGGATTGTTGAAGAATATTTTTGCTAAAATTGGCTTATTGCAGAGATCTCTCTTCGCTTGGTTTGTTACCCCTTGTTCCCCACTGATCTTGCAGCCTTGGTCGCTCTGAAGTAGAGGAACACAATATGCTGTAGGTATTTTGTTGCGAAACATATTGAAGACATTCGATAGTGACAATGTCAGTCAGACAAGCACACAAAATAATTAAACTGAAAAATTTTTGTCTTCTATACATTATTTAACAATTAAATTTTGACATAATGTGCATTGTTCAATGTCTCTTGCAATAATGTATCATAATTTAAATGTACCCTTAAGAAACTATTACCGGTATAGTTATTTGACATATACAGGGTGTCCACTAAAGAAAGGGTCATAGAGGAACAGTGAATTCCTAACATTAAAATATTACGATTTAACCTTACCTTAGTCCAAAAGTTGATATTAACAGAGATGTAGTGTTAAAATCAATATTATATTATAATTTTCCTACATAATTTTTTAAGTTTTTCAAATATTTGTACGAAAATTGGTGGATATGGGTTTCTTGATATGAGAAATTCAAGTCTTCTCCCATTTTTGTTGTAAATCCTAGAGGACGCCTCATAAGCAATATTTAGGGTGTAAATGTACTCCTAACCTTTTCACCCTTAATGTTATAGCCTTTTTTATTAAAAAACGCTGAATCTACATCATTTTGACGGAGATGAAGTATCCTTGTCATTAACCTCAGAAATTGTCCGTTTTCTGCATAATCGCATTGTAACAGTCAGCTGCATAATTCATTATACGAAATATTAACGTAGTAGGCGCCGGTGTCAACAATACTTTTGACAATTAAACACTGCTAAATCTGACGGTTACTGTGTTGTAATTTATTACGAAAAAATTATATTTTTTGCGCAATGCCGAGGCATAATTTTTTTTCAAATAGTGAAATGATTGATATGGTGGCTATTTATGCCCAAGAAAATTATAATGGACGTGATGCAGCAAGAAAATATGCGAATACTCATCCAAATTGAAGGCAACCTGATAGAAAATAATTCTCAAGACTTTCTGCAAGATTAAAAGAAACGGGTTCTTGTCGTCCTAGACATTCCCATGGACGCCTTGTAGTTCGTAGTGTCTGACAAGAGGAACCAGTATTAAATCTTATTGAAGACGATCCTGAAATAAGTATTCGCCAAATCTCTGCAAATACTGGACTAAATAACCCGTGGCACAGTATCAAACATTCTACATGAGCAACAATTACACCTATTCCATTTTACACCAGTACAAAATTTGTTTCCAGGTGATATTCCTCATTGCATCCAATTTTGAGAATTTATGTTAAGAAAGCAAATAAGAGATCAAACTTTTTTAAATAAGGTACTTTTCACGGATAAGGCAACGTTTATTCGAATGGGAATCTTTAACACACATTTGTGGTCTGAAGAGAATCCAAGGGCCACAAGAGGGAGCCATTTTCAATATGAATTTAAAATTAATAGTTGGTGTGAAATAATTGGAGATTATCTTGTGGGTCCTTTAGAACTTTCGCCACTAGTAAATGGAGAAAACTATCTAAACTTCCTTCAAAATGATTTACAATATATGTTGGATGAAGTGTCTTTAGATATCCGAGAAAATATGTGGTTTTTACTCGACGGATCACCTGTTCACTATCCTCTGATTGTAAGAAATCATTTACATAATGTATTTCCTAGAGGTTGGATTGGACGCGGAAGTGAACATTCATGGCCACCATGGAGTCCAGACCTAAGGGCAATGGACTTTTTCCTATGGTGTACCATGAAATAAATGCCTTGTATACTCTCAAAAAGTAACATGAGACAAGAACTCTGGCAGAAAATAGTAGCAGCTGCAAACCATATTATTTCCATCCTTTTTGATGGCGAAAGTGTATTGAGTTAAATGGAAGACAATTTGAAAATGAACTGTAGCAATTATTTAATTATTATTTTGTCATTTAATTTGACTTTTCCATTGATATTGCTTTTGTTTACTTAACTGCTTAATTTGTAATAATAATAAAACCTCTCTTTTTCTACATAACTGCATTTTAACTATAATTATTAATTATTTTACTGTCAGAATTAACTGTGTGCCTGTGTGCCTACTAGAATAAAATTAATATTTCTTATAATGAATTATGCGGCTGACTGTTACAATGCGATTATCCCGAAAACGGTCGATCTTTGAGGCTAATACAAGTATACTTTTTCTTCGTCAAAATGATGTAGGTTCAGAATTTTTTAATAAAAAAGGCCATAACATTAACGGGTGAAAAAGTTAGGAGTACATTTACACCCTAAATAGTGCTTATGTGGCGTCCTCTAGAATTTACATCAAAAATAGATTTGAATTTCTCATATCAAAAAACCCATATCCACCAATTTTCGTACAACTATTTGAAAAACTTCAAAAGTTGTGTAAGAGAATTATAATATAATATGACTTTAACACGCTGTATCTCTGATAATTTCAACTTTTAGACCAACGTAAGTTTGGTTAAATCGTAATATTTTAATGTCAGGAATCCACTGTTCCTCTATGGCCTATTCTTTAATGGACACCCTGTATATTAAAATGTCTAAGTTATGTTAAACAAAAATATGAACTTATTTGAGATGCTAAATGAAAATCATGATTATGATTCTAGACATGCTTAAGTCTTCCAAAACACGTAACGATCTCATTTAAACAATCACCAAAATACAGCTGTATTTCGTTTTATAATAATTTACCTGTTGAAATTAAAAATATTGAAAATAATTAATATAAGATTATTTAATTAATTATTATTAATATAATATTATATATTTTGTCATTAGATCATTGCTTATGCACGAACCTAAATCCCATCGACTTTGGTTCACTTATGCATGTAGGTACATTAATAGCCATATTTGTTACTTATTACACGCACCAAACAGAACTTATATCTGAAAATAGTAGATGATAAAATTGCGACCATTAATTCGTCCGTTGAATTAAATATCCAAGATTTCTTGATTCGTAAAATAAATTGATATACTGTTAGAGAACAACAAAAGTACCTATTGGCAGGCGTCTGGGGATAGTCCATGGGCAACCCCACGAACATTACCGAATATACCCGAGTCAAATTTTGCGCGCATTTAGCGCATATTTTGAATTTGTTCATTTGAAGGATTGATTACTGATTATAATTATGTATATCAAAACGATAAAAATAAAAACACTATAAGAAATAAATAATATTTATTTAAATATACAACTATTAAATGAAAGACATTATTCATACATATATAAAATACAGAATGTTTACTTATATAACATATTAAATATGGTATAACTTTCACAGAATCTTTGTTTCCCATTGTCCCACCATTTCCAAAGCTAATACTTCCTTTTCGGACTTTGAAGGATTTGTATATTTCCTCTTTATTGATTTAGTTTTTTTCTTTGTTGAAGAAAACCTCATTTGCTTCTTGATTTTTTTGTTAGGCGGTTCCTTCGATGTACTAGGAACTGGGATATTCTTTTTGGAAAGTGCATTTATAATACTCTCCAGAGGAGCCACTTGTTTCAAAACAGCTTCCAGCTGTTCCTCGTTCTCGATAGTACTACATACTTGTAAAACGTTATTCACCATATCCTGTTTCCTTTTATCAAAAGAATCTTTTTTGACTTTACTCACTACACTTAAAATTGCACTTTCTTCTTCGGTAGTAACTGCTATATCATTATTGATTTGTGCAGGCGTACCGACATTTTCAATGCTTGAAGCATTAGTTCTCAAGAACATACAGACAAGATGTATATGCTTACACATATTCCATTTTATGGAAAAGTCTATGCAGCTGCATGTGTAATGGTGAATGCAAGATTGGCAGTCCTGACAACGTAAACTACAACTGCAAGTGCTTTTTGTAGCTTCAACTTTATAAACGTCATCGCAATTAGTGGCACATACGTTCCAAGAGTCACCCAAATCTATTACTGTGTTCTTAAGTTCAACTGACTTTTTATGAATTTGTCTTATTGACGCTAATTTTTTTGAAATTTTTCCTTTATTTAGAACTACTAGTCTATCAAATAATTTATCCTTTATGAACTTCATCAAGATACTAATTGCTTTGTCCAATCTTTTCACTTTCTTCCCACCAAAATAAATATGTTTTAAAATTCTATGCATGTTCTCTAGGTTCATATTAGTGTTTATTCCACACTCCTTACGGTAACAATATGCCCAAGTTGTACACTTATTCACATAAGTTTCAAAATATTCAGAAAACTCTAAATATTCTGTATCTGAATGTAATTTGTCTAATAAATTATCGACCATCACATTGAATGTATATGGATCCATTTCGAACATGATTATTTTAAGCTTTTTGTAAACAATAGCTTGTTTCTCCTTATTTTTAATTTTACTTAAATTTTTTCGCCACGCTCTGTCGACATGCCAACTGCAAAATAATCTGTTCTGAACTGGACCTATTACTGCAGACCATGCATTGTAAAATGTATCGTCCATGTCAGACATAAAAATTTTAGGCTCGATTGACATGTCATGTAAACACATTTGTATTGTTTCGAAAAATATTTCCATAGCGACAGTATCTCCCCTATTTGAAAACAAGAAACTGCATGGAAAACCTTGTCTCATATCATCCAAAACCATAACCGTATATAACTGAAAGTCATAGGCGTTCAGGCCATGCGTGCCGTCAATACATACACAATCATTTCCAAATTTTAATAAAATCTCTTTTTGGGCGTCGTTCATGATGATTAAAAAAAAATCTTCTTTTTTAAATTGAGGATAATTTTCTAAAAATACACCTTGTGGTTTGTAAAATCGAACCAAATTTGAAGATTTTTGCATATGCGACACCCACGCTTCTACGCTCAAGTAATCATTTTTATTTAAGATTGCTTCATGGTTTAAATTATAAGAATCCGCAATATTCCACAAATCTTTCCTGGTTGCTAAGTGAATTCTGTCGAGTTGGTTGTTGACAACAGAGTCACGAATATCATCTAAAATTTGTTCCATAGGAATTTTCATGGCAAGTTTTTCAGCAATATGTGCCCTCTCGGATTTACTAATATTTAAATGACCTAGATCTAATTCATGTCCAACATGGGTACCCATATAAACTACCTTTACACCCTGACCTGTTGCGTGGACAATCATATTTGCTGGACAGTAAGAGTTAATTTTATTCGAACCAACCATTTTTATGTGGCGAACACCTTTGCCTCTTGAATGGAAATAGCGCCATCTCGGTGACAAATATAATTTGATTTATCTACACCGTTCACTGTATGTCGAGTGCCAGTCATTTTTATAAAATGGGATTTTGTTTCTTTTTCAAATTTTTGCTTCCAAATTTTAAAATCTTCAAATGTACCAAAGTTTAAGGTTTCTTTAGCCATATCTATGTGGTGGTTCACCTCATAATGTGTAAGTACCTCTGCCCTATTTGCTCCTCTGAAATCACAAAGGGAGCAATAAATTTGATTTTTTTTTATGTTCTCAGGCTTATTATGACAATTTTTTTCATGTCTGTCCAAATGATATTTTCTGATAAATATTTTTTGACACACACTGCACATATGAGTCGAATTAGGATTTTCGTGTTTCCACTTGTTATGTGACAATATTGAAGCCTTATTTTGAAAACTTTGTCCACATTTCTCACATTTAATTTCGTTGTAATTCTGGATGCTGCTGGATGTCCCTGCACTCTGCCCACTCGATCCACAACCAGAAAACGTTTCTAGAATAAACAATTCAAGTTCAGATTTAAAAATGACAAAAAATACTTGTAATTTAATGTATTTAAGTACTAGCCCTGCAGTCTACATACCTTCAGAAGACATTGTACAAAGAATACAGAATTTACTTAAATAAAAAACAATCACAAACAAATATTTGCATAAAATAAATAGTACAAATATAGCATCAACATGTAAACCATCGACGTAGGTCCATGATGTAAACGATAAAGGTACCTATAATTTGGGATATTTGTTTGAGTCATCAGCCTGTCATTGGGCTCGAGTACATTCGGTAATGTTCGCGGGGTTGCCCATGGTCTGTCCCCAGACGCCTGTGTACCTATTGTGCTTCTGCAATTGCTACAACCAGATATACTGCCCGATTTCATATTTCATGCTATTACCGTGTTTTGAGAAAATTGAAGAGAAACAATATAGGAATCTTTAATATTGCACTCTCCCATCACTAGATGTCGCTTGATAATTCTGCCATCTGGCTAGTCAGTATTTAGTTTTTTAAATCTAAGTGGGTATGTAAATACAATATTGTCGGAATTCGGCAAGTTTTAACCTGATTTTTCTTCGAAATTCTAAATAAAAGAATAAACCTGGTGAAGTGGTAATTGTTCTCTCTTATGGATGTTGCTAGTAGACCGGTTTTAATCTAAGTTTTTTGCTTTTATCCGCGAGTTTAGTTTGTTTTAAAGTGTGTATTGTCGGCTAAAAAAGTGAGGTTAGTGGGTTCCATGTGAATGTTTTTCAGGTAAAGTAGATTAGATTTTTTTAACCGTTTTTTGCCGTTCCATAAACTATTGACTTTCTGTGTTTATTTAATTGTTAATAAGTTAATAACACTTGGCATGCCTATCTAAATATTTCTTATTTTAAAATCATTAGGAGAATATCTAATTAATTATAAATAGGTATGGGTACCTACCTATCTAGGCTAGGAATTAAAATAGTTTGGTGTTCTTTTCATTATTACTAAACTGTTATTGCATTCTTGCTTCACCAGTACTTATCGTTTATTTGACAAATATTTAGTCTGCCTCTCTCGCTGTATTTACCCCCTGTGATTTATTTTTATTATTAGTTTTATTGAAGTCTGAGAGAGATTCATCCAAATTTGTATGCCAGTTTCCGACTTTCGTTTGTTTTTTAACAGCAACTTTTTAAATTTCATTTTGTTGTCTTCAATTTGTTACATTATAGATGTAAGACATGAACAAATTTAAAAAAAAATGAAAGTTCAATGAAAAACAATAATGTACCTTATGCGAATAAATAAAAACCTGTTAGGTACCTACATGTTTTTGCACCCTCCATTGAATTTTTATGCACTTATAGGCAAAATTATTGCATCATCGAAAATTTGCACTGATATACCTATGTAAATTTTTTTCAAAACCCGTTGAAAAATGTTAGTGATCTTTCTAATGTTTTATGGATTAACTTTTCTGAAATGGAAAACCGGGCTGACTTTAAGGAAACGTTTTTTTTTCTTTACATTTTTTACAGAAATTCAAAATACCTTGTGAGAATCACCTGCAAAAAAATTAAAATCTGATTTAGATCCAATGCATGATAGCCTCCTCTTTTCTTAACATCCCCATTTTTTGCTTTGCTATTAAGGCAGATATACAGGGTAGAAGAGAAAATAAAAAATTGTTATTTTTTTTTCTATGTAATTTTTTTGCTACTTAACCAATTCATTAGGTAGACAATTTAGTTAGATATAAAAGGTCTAGTTCAAAATGACAGAAATGAAAAACTAGAATGGCGGGCACCTATAAAAAATTGTTTTCTGTCCTTGTTTTTACGATTAAAAAAAATTGATTTACCTATCTAATCACAGTAAATACATACCTATTCTATGAGAATGATCTTTTTTTTTTACTTTAGGACCCAGTTAAGTTAAAACTGTTCATTGGTTAGGTTAAGTTAGGTTATTACGAAAATATGATAAATAAAAATATGCTAAATGCTTTAAAAACATGGGTACCGGGGTACCTACCTAGGTAGGGTGGAAATTAAAAACCTAATGTCATTAGTTTGTTACGTGTGTGTGCGTGTGTATTTGGGATCGATTAAGTTGCAAAAAAATAACATCCCAAAAACAAACATTTTGGATAAAAAAAAAAACGTTTTTCTCAATAGCAAAGATCCAAAGTAAACAAAAAAATGAGACTATAAATGAGCCTAAACTGCATTTTAATTTTGCCGCATAAAAGACATAGCTTTGTGGTGGACTTTGCCTGAAGTTAGTTTCCACATGTACCAAAACACGTGAACACGACACTCGAATACCACTTTGGCATCATCGGGAGACGAGAGGTCAACCACTTTGGAAGTGTCTGTACCGAAATCTGTACAGAAAGTTAGGAATACTACGGCAATATATTGAGAATATTGGGAATCTCTCGGGAATACTAGAAAATAATTGAGAATACCTACTCGGGAATACACAGGAATATTCGGAAATATCTAATTCTAATCTAATCTAATATTTTTCTTCTCCCGCGTACCGAAGGGAAGTACTGTATTCGAGAAAAAATCACCCTCCGAGATTTTTTCGGATTTTGACATTTCAGAACATGTAGATTACGAAAATATAGGTTTTTCAATTCCGTCAGTCTGTCTGTCTGTCTGTCTGTTGGTGCACTAACTAAAAAAAACTGCTTGACGGAGAGCAGTCAAATTTGGTAGGTAGTTACTGTACTGTAGTACTGTCAGCGAAGAAATGGTTAAACTTTCACTGGAAAATATACAGGGTGGACCTTCCTAGGGGAATAAATAATGAAAAAAAATTTTTTTTGCTCAAATTTAAAATTTCCACGTTTCATGACACGCTAAACCTATTTCAGAAAAAATAATTTTGAAAAATTTTTTACTACTAAAATAGATGAATTTTTTTTTTGTTCATATTTAAAATTTCTTCGTTTCATGGCATTCTAAACCTATTTAAAAAAAAAAAAATTTTGCCAACATTTTTGAAAAATTTTTACCATTAAAATAGATGGAAAAATTTTTTTCTTTGTTCGAATTAAAAATTTCCACGTTTCATAGCGTTCTAAACCTATAAAAAAAAATGTAGAATTTTTTTTACTATTTTTGAAAAAATGTTACCACTAAAATCGATGGAATTTTTTTTTCTTTGTTCAGATTTAAAATTCCCACATTTACATGGCATTCTAAACCTATTCAAACAAATTTAAAAATGGTTTTGAAAAATTTTAAAAAATTTTTGAATTTTTTTTTATCACTACTTACCTACTTATAGAATAGAAGAAAATTTTTTTTTGCTCAAATTTAAAATTTCCACGTTTCATGACATTCCAAACCTATTTCGGAAAAAAAAATTGCGGCATTTCTTTACCATTTTGGAAAAAAATTTACCCCTAGAATAGACGGAAAAATTTTTTTTTGCTCAAATTTCAAATTTTTACGTTTCATGACATTCTAAACCTATTTCAGAAAAAAAAATTGGAAAATTTTTTTCACCAACATTTTTGAAAAGTTTTTCACTAAAATAAATGGGATTTTTTTTTCTTTGTTCAAATTTTAATGTTCACGTTTCATGGCATTCTAAACCTATTTAAAAAATAATAGTTGGCAATATTTTTTTACCACTACTATTGAATAGCAGGAAACTTGCCTTTTTGCTCAAATTTAAAATTTCCACGTTTCGTGATATTCTAAACCTATTTCAGAAGAAAAAAAAACGAACATTTTTTTACCTACATTTTTGAAAAAATTAAATTTTTTAACCATCACTATTTATACTTGCACTCCACTACGTGAATGTGGAATTGAAAAGTGACAGATGGCAATAATATTGGGCATATGCACCTATTATACTTTTATTGAAAAATGTACAGGGTGGTAATCCCAACAAATAATTCAGTCATGGTGGACATTTGTAAAGGTATTTGCGCAAGCGTTCCAAATTTGGCACCTTTCATTTAGTATTGAACTTTTGTTGTTGGTTGAGCACTCTGTACCTACCTATATCTTTTTGACCAAAACTTATTATGTTTTCTTTGTAATAATAGTGAGAAATATATTCCGATTATTATTTTCAATGTCATCTCGTAATTATTAATATTTTAGAGTGACCGCCATGCACAAATAAAGAGGGAAGTTCTGTGTAAATACCTTTACCAATTTTTTTCTTTAAGTTCTTATAGTTATTTTTTTCTGCTGTTTGCAAAATCCCATAAAGAATATGTTTCACTGCATCCTATATTTTTCTAGAGAAAAATAGTAACATGGCGAATTACGAAATTGCCCGCCGCCGGCGCCGCGCTATCCCGTTTTATCTCGACGATTTACGTAACAGCTACTTTACCGTATCTAAATCTTTTTTCCTAGATCTGGTATGGAGATAAAGTTTGTTACGATTTTTGCAATTTTGATAAATTAGGCAGGCTAAAACATCCTTGACTTGTGTCGCCCCTTACGATTGCACCTGTTGCACTCTCGCTGGGAACAGGGCCGTCGAGAGAAAATTGGTTCCCGGGGGTAGTAACATGCGGCCCCCTTTTCGATACAATTTTGAATAGCGGGAGGGTGGAATTCCTCGCAATAGAGTATATATCTTTATGATTGCAATTTCGAACAGCGCGGCGTGCTAATCCTTGCGATACAATTTTTTGACTCGATTGCAATTTCAATACTTCCAACTACGATTTTCCACATTGCCTCTTGCAATTTACAAAGAAGTATGCCTTCCCTTGCTTAAAACTAATACAAATACAGTCGAAATTTACATGTACACCTCCATCTCCTAGAATCCGGGCCCCCTCAGAAACTCCGGGTCCGGAGGGAAACACCCCCGACCCCCCCCCCCCCCCCCTTCTCATCGCGCCTGGCTGGGAGCGGACCTGACAATGCCACTATACTGACGAGACCACTGTTTATTTACTCTCTAAAATACCCAATTAAGACTTAATAAACTGAGAACTTTTAACAATTAATTCTGAAAAGAAATTCAAACCGCTAAAAACGTTCAAGCCCTCGGGCAAAAGATGATAGCCGTAAGACTATCTTAGCAAGCCGAACAGAAAAATATATGTACTAACCCCTTTTTAAAGAGAAAAGAAAAACTAGAGGCAGTGCTCAAAAATTTTGATTGTTTGTGTTTCCTATTTCAAACAATGTCGAATTACATGGCTATTTATTATGGTATAGGAGCCAGCGTGCAATTACTGGCATATTTGTATAACCTAGAGACACGATCGATCCTTTGTTTTAGAGTAGAGCAAAGAAAAACGATATAAGATATTTTTTAGTGGTGGAAACGTAATTTATAAGTGAATTATTTAAAGAAAATCAACTTGACATTTACTAATCATGGTTTAACAGTTGACACCTTGCAGGTTTAAAATGTCTGTCACTGTACCTCCCGTAACTGGAACGTATGCCTGTCTTTGAACCTAAATAACTAAACGGTAATTAATCCATGACAAAGAAATCGCCATGACTTTGTCATGCCCAGCCACATAGCGCGCAGGTTGTGTTTTTGTATTCACTAAGTGGCAAGTAATCGGTAAAAAAAAATCGCTTCATACAAATAATTGAAGTAACTGTAAAAGACATTTTGATTTATTTAGTTAGCTTTGCACCACTAAGCAAATTTCTCATATCACTTTTCTTGTCTACCATTCTCTAAGTCAAAGGATTGATGATGTCACTGGTTTACACAAATGTGTCGGTAATTGCAGGATGGCTCCTGTACTATTAGTATTCAATGTCCATCATCATCATCATCAAACAATTTATTAAAATTCAAAAATACAACATTGCCTCCCGCATAGCGCCGTGGTGTGCGTAGGGTTGGGCGAATCGCGATCAGCTCGACTTAATAAAATAGACAAACAGGTTAAAACTCCTGCCGTCAATGACGGCTTAAAATTAACATTAATATTACACTATGTCTCCGCAGCAGGCTTAAAATACTTAACATTAACACAATAAAAACTAGAGCACAAAACACTGATTAAATTTAGGTTGCTGGTAAGTACGGGAAAAAGTTCAACGAAAAAACTCGTAGTTCATAGTATCCATTGAGTTTTTTCTATTGACATTACTTTTGTCTTTTTGCCTAGTCTTCTTTTGTTATTTTGTACTGCTCACAACTCGTGAACAATGGCGATCAGAAGTTTGTTTGTCTTAATTCAATGTCACTGTTTAATTTAATTGAAAGTGGATAATAGTTCTCCGCAAATTAATTTCTGTTTGTTTTCAGTTATTAAATTTAATACTCAATAAATTCTAGCACATTGTACCTGGAAATATTAACTGCCCAGTTATGGTAATAAAATGAACATTTTAAACTTTGTTGTTTTTTTATTAGCACCTAAAATGCACATTAAAATGATTGTACGTTTTACAGCCTAGTACCCAATTCTTTTCTGTTTGTATTATTTGCTAATTATATCGTTCGACAATAATATTCAGTTATTATTATCGCAGGTTTTCACCTCCTGATAAATAACCCCAAAATTGTGGGTTTGGAAATTATAACTCGAAATGCTAACACTACACTACTTAGGTATTGACTAAAACTCACAAAATGGATTACTAGATTAATATGACCTTAAATCATGTTTATGATTTGATATGTTATTTTACTATTCACGTGGGATCAATTCGGATTTATCCCAGCTTCTCTGAACTCCAATTTAAGAACTGCCCTTCCACCGGAACTTGGTCACCTTATATACCCCAGAAATGCCGCCTAGATGCTTCTGGACTATTCCCCAACATTTCTACTACTGCTAGAAAGGCCTCGAACTAGAAATCATAGTCCCCAGCGCCATCTCTGACGTGATAGTTGAACTGCATGCTATTAATGCACGCAGCCGTACCGTACCTAGTTCCACGTACGACATTGGATATGGCGTAACATTAGCTATAATTAATAGTAAGTACCTACTAGTTATTTGTGCAATAAATTAGAAGTGATTTTTTTCCATATTAGATGTAGGATTTTGATTTTTAATAACGGAGAAGAGACACGAGAAAAGTTTAACAGAAATGTTGGTAATGCTTCTATTTTCTACAATTATTTTGCATAGTAGGGGAGCCCTCGACCAGAATTTTAGACCGCATCCCGGCATAAAGATTTCGATTATTTTTCAATAGTTTATTACTCCCTGAATATATACTCCCATTACCACTGACATTTCTGACGTTGCTAACAGCCGTATTCACCATTTTCAACTTAGCAGTTTGGTAACAAACAGAGAGATAAAGATTATTAACAGCCTGACAAAGAAATACCCTACTCACCATTACATTTCAGACCGCTGATAGTAAACAGGCAGTTAAGGTGGCCATTCCCTAGAAAGAAACATCCGATGGGGAAATACTTATTATTTTTGGCCATAATTTTTTTTTTCTTAGTACGTATATTTAAAAAACTACAAGGCTACCTAAGTAGAACCATAACAAGACTATTACTATGAATTTTCACTCAATAATTTCAGTGGTTTGCAAACTAGATTTAAATGTAAAAATTGTGCTGATCCTCCTATTTCGTAGTTGTAAATCCAACTATTTTGGAAATTACTGGAATTATTGAACGAAAATTCATAGTACTTGGTTTGTTATGGTTCTACTTAGGTAGTGTTATAATTTTTTTAAATATACGTAAATATAAAAGTTATGGCCGAAAATAATAAATATTTCCCTATCGCATGTCTCTTTCTAGGAAATGGCCACCTTAAATGAAAGTCACCAGTAATATATTGATAGTTTTTTGTTGTAGCTATAATGCCACCATTATTATGTAACCTAAAAAAGCAGACACAATTCTCCCTTCCCGCTCGCAGTGCTCGGAAATATTTATCTATGGTCGTAAATAAACAAATAATTTGGTGCCCTGTATCCAGATTATTAAACATTTTAAATAGTAAGTATTAATTTTTAGTATCAGCGATCTAAAAGACAATCTATGTTTAATTTTTATTATAGAAATTCAATAGAGATGCAAGAAAAGAAAAAAATAGACGATCTCCAAATTTTACTGATCGTGAAAAAGAACTAATAACCTTCTTGTTCAAAAATATTACTATACTACGATTAATGCCTTAGCCTTCTCTTCGTCATTCCAGTTGTTTGCACTCGCTGCTGCCTCAAACTGTGTCTTGTAAGTCATCCAGGAACTTTGACCATCAAAAGAGGGAATTTTCAATCGCTGGCCTGATGATACCACTGGCTGGTTTCCTCTATCCCTCAACTGTTGTTTAAGTTGGTCTATTTCTCCTTTGACTTCTTCTTCGAACTTGTTTACTTTCACTTTGACTTCACCAACTTCTTCTTCGACCTTGCCTACTTTTTCTTTCACTTCGCTTACTTCCTCTTCAACCTTGTCCATTTTTACTTCGATCTTATTTTTGAGGTCTTCAGCGACTGTAAACAAGGCATTCTGTTGCGTCTCTATAGCTTTCCTTAAGTCGTCATTTTCCTTTTGACGGCGTTTCTCCGCTTCTTGTTTTCCCTCTTGACGTCGTTTCTCCTCTTCTTGTTTCTCCTCTTGACGTCTTCGTTCTTGATCCTCAAAAATTTGTCTTAATTCTTCTTGACGTTTTTGTTCTTTTTCTTGTCGTTTTCTTTCACGTTCCTCTTTCTCTTCCTGGCGTTTTCTTTCCTGTTCTTCTTTCTCTTCCTAGCGTTTCCTTTCCTGTTCTTCTTTCTCTTCCTGGCGCTTTCTTTCCTGATCCATCATCATCTTTTGCATTTGGGCCATAAAGTCCTGCATTTGTTGTTCGGATGCCATGCTTCTGGTTGTTACCGGCATATAATTATCAGCAAAATTTAATAATTACGTCACTATCGGTAATGGGACTCTCCAGAAAAAACCTCAAAACGGCACAAAAAAAAGTCTTATCTAGAGTCTTTGTCACTTAACCACTAATGTCCAACAAAAATGTTCTACAATGTCTAAAAACGCACTTGACACTATTTTCCTGTTCGAAATTAATTCTCGAACAATGTCCAGTAAATTAGTCCTCCTTGTGTTAGCACAAACTCCGAGAATACTGTCCCAGTCTTCTCAACACTTCCGAAAAATCCTCTTGTCAAAATTCCGCTTCCGACACCAAAATGTTACGGATTTCCACCTTTTTGGGAACACCCTGTATGAATCCGTGGGTTCTAAATAATTTTAACAAGAGATTAAACACTACTAACACTTTATTTAACTATTTACTGACTACAATACTTCAAATTCACTTTATTTACTATTTATCTAACCTCACTTTTCACTTTTCTATTTGTTCACTTTTATAAACTGCTTTCTTCATAAAACTTCTCTTCCGCGCTTGTAATCGCGCCTTATATACTCCGAAATTAGCTCTAGATTAATCCAGAATCTTCTCCAACCATAATCTAGAAAAGTCCTTGGTTCTTTCTAGAGCCTTCCCAGTCACTATCAGTAGGCATAGGCGTACCATCTCCTTTTCCAAGGGGTGTAATTCATAACACTATATTAATTCTTTCAATTTTTATTTAAAAACAATTTTTTGATATAAACAAGGGCGGTAAACAAATTCAAAGTAATTCCCAACTATTTGTGTGGCAGCACTGATGTGATATTTTTGTCGTTGCGTTACCGACGACGGCACGAAACGCCTACATAAAAGGACTCTTAGGCTAAGCGCGCACAGGTGATTTTTTGTCACGCAACTATTTTGTCACTGTCACCTAGTCATTAATGAGTGCGCTCACGAGTGGTGATAGTCACCACAAAAACTGTATTGTCGATATGGATTTCGTGGAGACTGCAGCGTGTGTGCTCTTATTTTAAGAAATAAGCTGCTTTCTTTCTGCAGAGTGATTCGTAATCATAAGAACCTGTTTCATGTCTCTGTCTCGACCATGCAATTTTGTGTCTTATGATTCTGTTCATTGAAATCCTGTTTATTATGTTCCCTGTAATCGAAAGCAGCTATAGAAAAATGAAATATAAAGGACGTTATTAGGTCCATCCGCTTTGGAGCAACAGACAACTCAAATGGAAATATCATTTAAATTTCGTTGAGATGACGTCTCCATTTTGGTTGGTATATTGTAAAAAATGTTTCTTAGTACTGTGTTTCACGCAATATTCGTGGTCTCGCGGTGACTTTCTGTCACTCGTGCGCGCTGGTTCATAAAAAAGTTAAGACGCGGTGACAGTTTCGTCACCCAATTGTTGCCGGCCGGCGGAACTAAAAAGTCACCCTTCAGTCACGTCGCTTCGTGAGCTCATCTCCATAAGGCTAGGCGCGCACGGGTGACTTTTGTCACGCAACTGTTTTGTCACCTACCTCGGAGTCCATGGAGTCTTATGGAGATGCGCTCACGAAGCGACGTGACAGTCACGTCGCTCGTGAGCGCATCTCCATAAGACTCGATGGACTTCGAGGTAGGTGACAAAACAGTTGCGTGACAAAAGTCACCCGTGCGCGCCTAGCCTTAGACTCTATGGACTCCGAGGTAGGTGACAAAACAGTTGCGTGACAAAAGTCACCCGTGCGCGCTTAGCCTTAAGGTGGCCATTCCCTAGAAAGAGATATCCGATAGGGAAATATTTATTATTCTTGTCCATAACTTTTTTTTCTTAGTACGTATATTTAAAAAAACTATAAGAGTACCTAAGTAGAACCATAACAAGACTTACTATTAATTTTCACTCAATAATTTCAGTGGTTTGCAAAATAGCTCGATTTAAAACTACGAAATAGGAAGATTAACATAATTTTTAAATTTAAATCTAGCTATTTTGCAACCCGCTGAAATTATTGAATGAAAATTCATTCTAATAGTCTTGTTATGGTTCTACTTAGGTACTCTTATAGTTTTTTAAAATATAAGTACTAAGAAAAAAAAGTTATGGCCAAAAATAATAAATATTTCCCTATCGGATGTCTCTTTCTAGGGAATGGCCACCTTAATAGACGTATTAAAACGTAACGAGATGCGCGCGGCGCGTTACCACTGAGGAGCAGATGTGGTGCGTCTCGAATTGATTTCCACTAGCCGTGCAACGCGGGAAACATCAGTCTTTATTTTTAATGGAATTTTGAGAGCCTACGGAATCATTTGATGAAGGTTTCATCCATGTCGCTGTAAATTTATCCAATAATTTTTTAAAACATTTTTAACAACATAAGGGTGTTATTAATGTTCTGCAACGCCTTAAATGTCAGTTCTTGATGAATTCGCGGCCTGTTTTAGTTGTTTAACAAGAGTATATCAAGAACTGATGAGGTGCTGTAACTGATACCGTTTTTTTATCGATTGAAAAAGAGTTACACCCCATCCGCAACACTTTGGGGCTTTGCTGTAAGGAAAAAAGTTGGTTATTTCTATTAATACTACACATTTTTTATGGACTCAGCCATGCCGTGACGACAGAAAATTTAGGTCGAGGGCTCCCCTACTAGTTTGATCTATCGTAATGAGAAAATTGTGAACGTCTAAATTGCTCTTAGCACATTTATTCCGCGATTTGTGAGAAATCTACTCTGTAAATTTTTTTTTAAATGTCGGATTTAGCGCGCTAAAATACATGGGAAATTATGGCTTCCACGCATAGATAGCTTTTTTTGTGTAAACCTGAGACCGATTTACGCACATAAAATTGTCAAAAAAAATTTTTACAGTCCCCTAATTTTTTATTTGTAATTTTTTTCACTGCTTTATCTCAAAAACAGTTTGGAGCATCAGAACATTCTTGGACTTAACGTACCTCGATCGTAGATAAGCTATAGGCGTTCGGGGGACCAAAATCCCATGTTATTTCTTATGGAGGTTCATTCTAGTCATTTTTTTTACCGATTTTGCCCCCACCACTTTTAGATCCCGCCCTCGGGAAGATCCTCTTGGTCGAGTGAGGGGTCTAGGCTTAATGACAGATAGCGTATCAGATTGCAGCTTGGCAGCCTAGAGTATCATCCGGTTTTAGGCTCTTCCTATTGGTTGAGGGCTGATGGCTACTCCTCGGCGGGGCCTAAAAGTGATAGGGGTAAAGTCGGTCATAAAATGACTAAAATGAACCTCCATAAGAGATAACATGGGATTTTGGTCCCGAACGCCTATAGCTTATCTACTCTTGAGATCCAAAGACAGAATTATCACAGATTTTGAGTCATTTCATTAATTTTACTTGTTTTTAAGAATTTTTTAATTTGCGCTGATTTTAATTCAAAATTTTTGCAGTTTTAGGCGAATAACTTGTTACGACCCTTGGGGTTTTTCCTTGGAAACCCTAATTACTTTTTCTTTTTGCTTAAAAATACGTTAAAGGACCCGTAAGATCCGCGGCCCTTGTTGCTGGCTGTTGGGCCCACTTAAAAATGTTTGTTTTTACCACCTCCTTCCGTGGTTCTTATCCAAACAAGTGGGGTTTCATGGATTTAAATATCACACAGCTCTTGGTCTATAATGCTTTGCAGACATAAGTCTCGCTGGTATTTCCGCATCTAAATTAAATTAACATTCCTAATGGATCACGCATTTTAATCATTTGAAGAATTTTAATTTCATTTAATCAGTTTTATCTTTGGGTGCAATTTAGCTCTTCATTCCTTGCCTCCTTCCTTCCTCGATTGGTAATTCTATAATTACCTACGTTTTTAATTTCTGTTGGGTAATACACTCACGAATTTAATGTGTATTATCAACGTCATTCATATTAGTATAATAATTGACTCTGTGCGAATGGCCTAGCAACCTCAGCCACCCTCTTTAATTTAGAATATAGTATTTTAATTTTTCGAAAATCGAGTTTTTTATTAGGAGCACGAAAATACGAAGATGTACGTAACTGTAATATGCCTCTCGGGGTCAAAAGAAATTTGAGTACCTATATTACGCGATATATCAATTTTACTTCAAAATAATGTGCGTGAAATTAGGCGGCTCCATTTTGAAAATTTAAACCTATTCTATTTTCGATTCATTTGCGAACGTTTGAAATTATATTGTTACGCCATCCTGTGCCGCACAACTTGTACTTATACTTAATATTAGAGATGGCATGCCACTTTACTAATTAAAAGCTTGTGCTGTGGGAGTTTACCAACCACCTCGGAGATGGCGCTGAAGAAGCGATCACCTTCTAGAAGGCATCTACAATTTTGCTTTGCCGTTCTGTGGTATTTAATAAGCAATATTTTTTACAAAATTTACGTACGTAGCATTGTTAAAACCTTTTTATTGGATACACTTCGGAAAGTCCTTTTAATAATATTCGAAAACTATTAAGTTCTTTCTCGCTGCAGTCTCGGAAATGGAAAATTCACAAATTAAAACTATTCTCAACCTCATTTTTCTCAAGCAGGAAAATTATGTTGGCTACTATATTAAGGCAAATATGTAACATTACTTATTATTTTCGTTTTTGCATTGATGAAACTGGTGCATGGAATTTTGGGTAGAATTCAAGGCCAGAGTCTCACATTTATAAGTTCCGTTGTAAGAACGTAAGTTGAGGTTAGAATTGCTGCGTCACGGTCACTTTGATTGTGACGTGATCATCAGTTTGGTCATGATGCGGTCATTTGACCTAGTCACATCATTGGTAAAGAGTTGTATTACTTTTCTGCAAAAACACGGAAACTTAAAACAAAATGATTTGGATTAAACCAGCTTCGTTATATCTCCGTGATCTGTCAAAGGTTATGCTTAAGAAATTAAGTATAATCAGAAGTGTATAATCCTACATTCAGTTTAGGATTTTTGTTTATTATAGGAATCTAACTATTAAATGTAGGTATGCTGCTATTCTAATCTAGTAAATCGCACAGGAATGTTTCTGCCAGATTATTCGTCTAGAAGTATCTGGGATAAACTCGTTTTATGATTTAACCTACTTACTTGGATTTACTTATAATTTCTCTTTTTTTGAGGAAAATAATTGTATACGATGAATTGCAAGTTTCTAGACATGTTTTTAGTAGATTATAGCTTAAGCATTATCAACAAAATGTATAATTTATTGCTGATTACTATCAATTTGTGGACTACATAAGGAAAATAATATTTATATTATATTGAAATTGAAAGTTGTTTTTTATACACCGTTGTACGATAGTAGATGAAGTAATATAAAGTAGGTAATACTTTAAGCATAATTTGTTTGTGCATTTTTTTACTGCATTGTTGCTATTAGTGTCGCAAGGCTTGAATTTATATTCAAAATTCGAGGGCCAAGGGCAAGAAAGCCACAGAACTATTTCGTCTTTTAGAGGAACAGCACTAATAGGTAGAGAGCCGGCTGTATAGATTTTCTATGAATAAGATACATGAAAATCTTTATGTGGGTGAGTAAGTGTAGTAGAGGGTCCACGCCTTCGAAAGCCGTCAAAATCGCCAAGTAACCCATTCCAGCAAGGTAAATAAATTTTGAGCTCGCATATCGAAAGAGGATCCTAATGGGCATCCGAAATGGCTTGTTGGACTTTTTTTGGCGCTTGCACAACTTCTCCACAAGAAAAACAAATGGCGGAACGTTATTTCAAGAATTTGTGTTTTTAAACATATACCTCTCGCTAGAAAATTAACTACGTGCGATATTGATCTGATATTTTATATTTGTATACTACTGACATATATCTGGACTGATAGAATTTCAAAATCACTTACGATTTTTTTCTAAATAAATCCTAAATCACAGGAAGGACATTTGTGTGTTTGAATTTTCGACGTGCGACCAACTATATTAAATGTTTAATTTTTTTATATATTATATGCGAATGAAATATGGTCTAAAGATCAAAAAAGTTTTTGCAAAAAAAATTAGCTCCATATCTTTTATAATTTTTGAGTTACAGGCTTTTCAAATTAAACCATAATTTAGGTCCTTGATACTCCTATTACCATGCCTATTATCTCACGTATTGCTTGTTACGGTCATTTGGCTCCTTAGGTAATTAGTAATAAATTAAATAGATTTAGAATATTTTTCTTTATTCACTTAGAGATATATGGTACAAATTAGTGGTAAGTTAATGATTACTTAATAAATTACATGGAGTCACTGGAACTGTTTATTATTATTGGTATGTCTGGACCACCTAGGCATTTCTCCTCATACATCTACAAAATATAAAACTGTATTAATACTGTGGTGAATTCACATATTTTAAATAAAGGTTTAATAAATCAAGAAAGGTACTTACCCTGCCATATAGTGAATTGTGGAGGAACCGCTTACTAGTATCTTTATAGCTTGCTTTTATGTTGAGTTAGATCAGTTTTTTTCAAATAGGATTTTTAATTGATATGAGTATTAATCTTTTCCGTCGATTTCCGGCGATTAGAGGGGCCATTCTTAATTAATTGCTGGTGGTATCTGCATGAAGACGTTTTGTCTGTGAACATCCGCTCCGGGATTATTCTTTGTGCAGTATTTTATTGTGATTTCGATGGTTGGCAGTGTATATTTTTGAATTGTGGCCGTAGTTTTGTGAAATCGCACCTATTTAGGGATTATTACAGCAATTATTGTAAGTACCCCTCGTCCATGTGATTTTATAAATAGTAATTTATTATTTTTCTCGTGTAGTGATTATTCCACCCTCTCTATCATCACATCTCACCATCATCTATCCATTTTCGTGGAATATAGTGGAACACCCTTCAAGGAAGGTATGTTCAATTTTTTTTGGTAAATAGTTAGGTAATTAATTTTTTTTTATACTTTATTTATAAGGGTGTTACTGGAGGGCTATTATTTGACGTTTTTCTGCTGAGGAGTTTTGAGTGCTGCAGATTCTATTCTGGAAAAATAATAGTCTGGGAAATAAGTTTCTTTTTGGGGAATATTTTTTTTAACCTGTCCGTCCCGACGCCCCGGTGCAACAACTTACCTTCGTGGATGTTCAGAGGCGAGGATTCAACAGGAACAGGAGAATACGCAAGTTAAACTAAAGAGCAATAGTTTTATTTTATTTTTGAAAACTTATATATTTATATATTTTTCTTTACTTACCTGGTATTTAACAAGATCAAAGTGGTTCGCACAAAGACATTATTTAGCCTAGCGCAAAATTGTATAATTGCACTTAATTCACAGTATAGTTTCTTAAGGTTCGGATTAGCCTTAGCAATTTTGTTGAAAAGAAATACCATTTATAATTCTGGTTTTGTTTTATGTGAATGCGCTTAAGCTTAAGCAACACTAAAACTGCAGTAACCTTTTTTTTTTGCGGCGTTTATGATAAAGGTTTTTTTAAAATTTTTATTTAATTTCTTTTGATAATACTCATAAAAAACAAATACTTTATTAACCTTATAGAAACTAATACAATATAATCTATTTCTATTCGATAGTTAAATATATTATTGCAAGATATATACCGGTTGTCCCCTAGGCAACTATTTTATTTAGTTTTTATATTGTATTTTTTTTAGCTGATTTATTTAACTCATAGACATTAGCATTTAATAACTTTCATTAGTCCGGTCAACTTTTCCAATTTTAGGTACTTTGAAATTAAGATGTGTATTTAAATATTTTTTTTTGATTGAATTAGTATTAGGCTATATCGTTATATTCCTATTTACATATTTTGAATCTATAATACCATTTTTTTTGTGCACCACATTTTTCGAACTTTTAGATTTAGATAATTTTTTTGTGTTGTTTTGTTTGTAAATACTGCTGAATACTAATGAATACTATTAAATATTTTTGTGATTTATCTGATATATAGTAATAAACTTCCAATTAGTCTTTTAAAGTAAATTTGTCATTTTTTTTGTGTGTTCAATCTCTGTTTAGTAAATTGGGGGATTGCTAAGAACTTTCAAGAGTATTTGCAGGGGAGTTTAATTTACTTGGCGCCCAATTATTAAATCAACTTTTTTTGTTACCCCGCCCGTCTCCACTGATAGTTTAGCCGGCGAATACTCAACTGACATCTGACAGTTGCTTACTGTTACCTAAGAGGCTTGTAGAGTGGTAACATGCTATCTGGTTAATTGTAATGCATCAAGATAGTAAGGCAATACATTTTTGATATTGTGTTATTATTATTTATAATTTTATAAAAATATTAATATGTAAAATGAAACTCATTTGGCATAGGATTTATTAGAGCTATAGGTTATGAAGGTGTTGTATAAGGAGATATTTGTTATATATACCATCATTATAAACAAGTACACAAAACGTGTAATTTATAAGTAATAATAATAATAATAATAATAATGCATAATTATACACAGCTCAGTAAGCATCGACAAAGCACTACTATACTAGTAAGAATTACTGTCTGTTAAACACTGCTCTGTATTATTTCTGCCCTTAAAACAATTGTAGGAAAGGCCACATGCACAATGCACATGCAACAGAACATCAACATTTTTAGTCACACTCTACTTTACAATTCCACTTTTTGTATTTTTTTTAACCACTTGTGGTTTTCTGTCATCATTTGTGGGTTTATTTGGTTATTCTCTATCAGATATCCAAATTTTCTGGAAGAGTGTGATTGATGTGTTTTCTTAACCGTTTTTCAAGTCACCGAGGTAATTTGTTTAAAATCCAGGATTTTGTGTTAGGTAAGGAAAGTATAGGAGAATCTAAACCACTTCTTGTGAATAATTTTTACAATTAAAATTATTTTGCAGTAAGCAGGGTTTGACCCTGCTTCGCTAAGTACTTCAGTTGCAAGCTAAGCTAAGCATACCAAACTACT
This sequence comes from Stenurella melanura, assembly GCA_963583905.1. Lineage (NCBI taxonomy): Eukaryota > Metazoa > Arthropoda > Insecta > Coleoptera > Cerambycidae > Stenurella > Stenurella melanura. The sequence continues at coordinate 72,570,384 of OY757309.1, forward strand.
GGACTTAATGATCGTTTCAAATGCAGTAAGTAAGCTCTCTTGTAGGACTTAGCGAACGTATGTCTAATAACTTTATGAAAAATAAATGCTACCTTGGTGAATCTAATGAAACTCACTATGGCCATACAGATTCACATAGGTCTTACGACCATCTTCAATCACACGATCACCAATTGCATCGCAGTTATCTCCAAGATTAGTCAAATTGTTGAGATGGCCTGTTTGATTTAAGGCAACTGTAACTGCTCACTTTTTCCCCTTCGGAAAGAATAACTGACAGGTCACACAATACATAGACTGCCAATAAACAATATTTACAATATTTTCTTCATATTTTTCACCTAATTATTTATTGGTTTCGTGAATAGTATAAAATACCCTTTGTTGTCGTATACCCACAAAACTTTTGTAGTTTTTCTATTTTGGAAAGATTAAACATACCTTTCGTAAATATTATTGTGTTCGTTTGTTCATGACTGCACTTCAAATTTTATGCTAGGCGGGAGGAATCCAAGTTCACATTGTTGGGCAACATTTGTCCTTATTTACACCAATATTCAAAAATGTATTTTATATGATTGGCTTGTTTTTTTAAGTCATATCATACTTTTTTTAAATCTGAAGTTAAGGTCAATTTTTATTTTTAAACTCAATTTATTAAAACTTATTAACGATGTCGTACTCTATTTGCAAGTCTAGATATACTGTCCTAAACTAAAATGACGTAACTTAAAATTTCCTAAGCAAATTGGACGTACTTCAGTTTCCTTGTTAAATGACCGACTTTTTCAATAATCAATAAACCATTATTTTTGCATCTGCCTCATAGAATTAAATCCAAAAATAGAATGAAACTATTTAAAAAAATAATATGTACTGAGATTAGCGGCATAAAATGTCAAATATCTCAAGAGGAGCGTATACTGAATTACGTCATTTTGGCTTAGGACGGCAGTATATTACATGTAACAAATTAGATCATGATTTAAAACCACGTATTTATGACACCGAAATAATTGTTTAATAATTTTCAGACAATGAGTGATCTAATGATCAAATTAGGTATTAGATTAATATATGATCTATCCACAATTGCACAGAACGAGCCCTGCCGTAGCTGTCACGTTGCGCGCTATCATAAGGCATTATTACGGTCGAATTTAAAAATCCGTATCTCGAAAACTGTATAAGATATCGAGCTATTTTTTTTGCAAAAACTTTTTTGATCTTTAGACCATATTTCATTCGTATGTAATAGATACAAAATTCGAATATTTAATATAGTTGCCCGCACGTCGAAATTTCAAACACACAAAATTCGTTCATGTGATTTTGGATTTATTTAGAAAAAAACCGTAAGTGATTTTGAAGGTCTATTAGTACAGATAGATGCGCTCGTGTTTGTAGTATATAGATATAAAAAATCAGATCGATATCGCAAGTAGTTAATTTTTTAGCAAGAGGTAAACGTTTAAAAACACAAATTCTTGAAATAACATTCGGCCATGTTTTTTTCTTGTGGAGAAGTTGCGCAAGCGCCAACAAAAGTCCAACAAGCCATTTCTAATGCCCCTAAGAACCCTCTTCTTGAATTCGTTTGCAAAAATCATTTACCTTGTTGGAATGGGTTGTTTCAATTTTTAAAGCTTTGAACCCCTTACTAGTGAGTGAGTAAATTAAAAGTATAATCGGTAGTATTATTTGGACGCCAGGCGTGGACGGCCATTCTTTTACTTTCACAGGTTAACAGATCACTAACACAATTAGCACAATGAAGGGCCAACACTTTGATTGAGTCTGCTGCAGTTCAAGAATGCTAGTTGATGGTAGAATACCTCCGTTTCAGTTTATAAGTCCGTGGCATTCTGACTTGTCTGAAGTCTTGATGAACGCATTTGTACTTTTGTGGTAAAAAATTCATTGTATATTAGTCGAAGAAAAAACATATATGAATATAGGTATATGTGAAGTATGATAATAAGTTATAGTACTTTTAGCTGCTTTTGCAGCAATAAGTGTCATGATTTTAGCAATATTGCGAAGAAAGAAAAATCGTATTAAATGTAGGAAGTTGTGGATAGCCAAAAGAGAAATCATAATCCATTTACCCTTGCGAAGTGGTCTGGTTGCGTCAGTTGTTACATATTCCTCCGACTCCTCCATTAACTAACATTACCGTTGACGTGCAAACCTGATCAGCCGGCAGTAAGCTGTAACGGGTATAGTATTTCTATTATTAATTTGGAAATTCAGTCTAAAGCGTTGCTACCAGGATAAGTCATTACTACTAATTACAAAGCCTACTTGTAATGGAATAACGCTCCAGATCGCATACTTGAATATTGCAAACGATATCCGTATACGAATATAACAGTTCATTATATATGTTATGCGCTTACCTCAAATGAAAGTAGTCTATTGTTTACCTGGCTCATCATTACAAGCCCGCTGCCTGATTTGGTTTATTCATATAATTGCCAGTAGCACAGCCGAAGGTTAAATTATATTTATTTACTTTTATTGAATCGTTTGTGGAGTTGTTCATTCAACTAATATTGTTTATTATAAACAAATAATGCATTATAAATAAATAATTTACATCATTCCCATCAATGAATATAAAGTAGTAGTACAAAATTTACAATAATTAAAAAGTGGTTCTAAAAATTGTCGGTATGCGCTTATGGCATCGCTGGTGCTATGTTATGATCATGAACTATTTCTTTGTCGGTCTTTTTTTATAAATTTCAAATTGACACTAGATTACATATAAAAAAAGGTATTGTTGCTAACACACTCGCTAACCGTGTTTCTAGCGGGAAAGTTTCGTAACATTCAAATACTTCCAAGTATACTGTTAATGTATGGCCAGCTATTCAGTAAACCCATAGATTAAATAATAATAGACCGGTAGCACGGGAAAGATTCTGGTGAACAATTAGCTAACATCTGCGTCTCATGGAGACCTTTCTTAAGCACCTAAAATCGACTACGAGATATTTTTTATCATTGCCACTGGCGCAAAACAATTTTTAATTCATTTTTTATTTTGTAAAATAAATGCATCATTATTATCAATTAGTTCACGTCTGCGATGTTAATATTAGTTTACTTTAGGAAAAAAAAGTGACGGGAAGCGTAATCGCAGACGTGTAGGTGGCGCACTAGTCTTTGTAATCGGCAACCGCATTTGTATCGAAAATCGGCTTTTAAAAACAATCGGTTCACGTCTGCGAAAGGCCTTACCCGTTATATAATGTCTTTTTAAGTATTTGAATAGTCTCCCAGACGATTTGGCTGTGTATGTGATATTTTTATACATTTTCGATTATGCTATCGATTCCGGTAACTTTGTACAATAAGCTCACTTTTCACACAAATAGATATTAAAATTGTTTGATATACCAATACTTATGGACGCATTCGCAGACGTTGCGCGCATGTATAAGTGTAAGTAAAGAAAAAATTAATTTGTAAAAAATAACACATTTTTTACCGATCGACTCACGTCTGCGAATAACTTGTTTATTGCTATAATGGTATAACAATATTAAAATATTTTTCACAGACGTTTAGCGTCCGTATAAATATTTTTAACATTAAGATTAAGAACTTTGAAAACCATATACACAGTGGAACGATCAGTTCACGTCTGTGTGTGCAAACTGCGTTAATAATTGATTTTTGCTTACTCATAGTGAATTTTGCAGACGCCTACTACTTGCATATATTTCAATCAAATTAATGTATCAGGTGCTCACGAACGTTCCGCACGTTATAATTTTAGCTAGTGTATTCTATGGGTCTTGCTTTGTCATGAAATATATTATACTTACTATGTATACCTATATAAATATATGAATTGTGTGTAAATACCGTCCACACTACACATTAATAGTTTGAAATATCCTTGTAAAACATATACCGAAGAATTCGTAGTCTCTTGCCCAATTTCAATGAGAGCACCCGTTATACTCCCACCACTGATCGTTGAAAGGTATTCCCTTGATCCGGTACTGGCGGTACTGCTCCTTCTTGGTGATGTTGTCATTTTTCCTATTAGTTCTCGAGCGTGCTAGGTTCAAAGAGTTTAACAAATAGAGGAGACAAGCTCCATAAGCGTAATGTATAAGCAGCGCCTTCCATCGAATTAGCAGCATTGCGGGAGCGTTGAATTTGAATTAAACAAAAACCATTACAATACATGACTTACTTCGGTTTTACTGTCACAATTTTCATTATCATATACGTATCTATTGATTCGTACAAGTGTTTTGTCTTATATGTGTGGAGAGTCTAATATAATTAGATGCAAGTTAACAACAATAATTTACTAAGAGTACCACTGTTGATTAATTTCTGTAGGAAATATAGGTGATTTTTCTGCACAAATGGACATTTTTTTCTGGTAACACCCTGTAAAATATACTAATATTGCTCTACCTAACTTAACTTGTTTATATTTACTTACCTGTCTGCTCTGCTAGCATCCCCTTTTGCCACCCACCGCCCTTCTTCCCTCCCGAAAAATCTCAAAAATGAGCATCGGTCTTATGGCCCCGTTCTACGTCCAATTCAATGCCCAAAAGTTTTTATTTTTTATACCCATTCAATGATTTTAAGCAGTCAAAATGTAAAACTATTAACCTACCCGTTGCCGCCCCCGTAAACTTAGAATGCCCGGACAACTTTTGTTCGATACACAAAGGTCCAACCCACAGAACGTCACTCAAAGCATCCCGATCTGACCATCCTAATTTTCTTGTATCGCACTTAAACCTCGGCATAATTTTATTAAAATAGTCAAAACGCAGACCTTCACTATTGACCTCCCCCTTGCCGCCCCCGTAAACTTAGAACCTAACAACCTACACAACTCCACTGAAATTACTCCGATCTGATAACCCCTGCGTCCAGCGGTGACGCCCGAACATATGTTTCACTTTCGATGTATTTGTCCCCCTATATCTACCATTTCATTCCCGATTCCTTAAATATTTCCAATTTTAAAATACTTTACTATATCTACCATTTCATTCCCGATTCCTTAAATATTTCCAATGTTAAAATACTTTATTAAGAGTTGTATTTCAATGAGACTTATTAAACTATTTTATCAACTTCAATAAAATTAAACATGAGCATTTGCCGATTGTGTGTTATTAGTATTACATTCTGTGTTTACATGAAAGTTATTGTCGAAACGTTAATACACACATACAAGCAAACTGACTACAGTTCTCAATTAATTGATTTTAATACGTATAATTACAAACGTTTTTAAGGAAGCTTAATGTTCGACTAATCTTAAGCACCGCGTACGATAAAATAATTGCAAAATAATGAAGCAAATACAAGCAATTTTTTTACCAATAGATGAGGACGACAATATAATCGCTGTGGATGAGGATGAGGAGAGCCGTGTTCAACTGGATGATGATGATGACGATGACGACGACGACGAATGAATGAATGTTTTACTCGTGTTCAAGATAATTTACAAATACATTTTTTTTTTTGTAATGCAGATATCTTTGGTTTTTAACACCCATTGTGGCCTAATCGTTTATTTTACAAAATTCGGGCGACAACGGAAATGCTTTCAACAAGTAACCTGGGTGTTGCCGCGTCCATCACCCCTTTTCTTTACCATACTTCATAAGAATTGGTTTTTTCTTGCCATTGTCACGGTAGTAAATAGTTAAATGTTTGTTTGACCGACTATAAAATCAAACAAAAACTCTTTCTTTGAAAGTATTATTTTTAAGCGACCGCAAATAAAATTCATGCTATCGTACTCATATAAGCAACTATGCACAATATACACATCTGCGAATAATCTCGTGGCCTAAAAGTGACGTAGTTTGCATAAAAAACCATTCGCAGATGTAAACTAATTGTTCAAAAAAAAATATTTTTTTCACAAAGTAAAAGCGTACAGACAAGCGTCTGGGCTTGTTCTACGCGTTTGGGAATAATTTGATACAACAGTTTGAGCTCAAAGTTTTTGATAATGCACTTCGCAGACGTTAGCCAATCGTACAAAATTATCGGAATCGGTAGCATAATTGATAATGTATAAAAATATCACATACACAGTCAAATCGTCTGGGAGACTGTTCAAGTACTTAAAAAGACATTATATACCGGGTAACGCCTTTCGCAGACGTGAACCGATTGTTTTTAAAAGCCGGTTTTCGATACAAATGCGATTTCCGATTTCAAACACAAGTGCGCCACCTACCCGTCTGCGATTGCGCTACTCGTCACTTTTTTTTCCTAAAGTAAACTAATATTAACATCGCAGACGTGAACTAATTGACAAAAATGATGCATTTATTTTACAAAATAAAAAATGAATTAAAAATTGTTTTGCGCCAGTGGCAATGATAAAAAATATCTCGTAGTCGATTTTACGTGCTTAAGAAAGGTCTCCGTGAGACGCAGACGTTAGCTAATTGTTCACCAGAATCTTTCCCGTGCTACCGGTCTATAAAACCTCTTTGAGTAAACCACTGTACGAGCCATTAATATTTACTTGTGTTGTGCAATGTTATAAGGTTTTCGACCTAACCTGAATTAATCTCGCAGCCACCTGAAACAGTGAGGTTCTCCTTGAGCTTGTGGTTGTTCTCTATACAAATTACATACATTGCTATTATCGAGGACGGCAGAAAACCCTCCTGCGGTGGATAAATTATAAATACCAACCGGTTATTCGGTGCTAGACAGTGCGGCTCCAAATTCATAAGCCGGAAAGTTATCAGGGGTATACTCTCTACATTTACTGTATACTGTATAGCTTATGTTAATTTGCATGTAGATAACTTACTGTAACGTAAGTATCGATTTTTAAAATGCAATATAATATAATTAAGTAAAGGAAAATAGAAGTAAACACATGAAGACATTTTTAATACTCATAGAATTATTTGTTATATAATACTTTTAATTCTACTATATTAATTTATGCCATTTTTACCATTTAAATATTCTTTATTTTATTTAGCTAAATACATTGTATACTCAAAGCTAGGGTACTGTATTAGTATTTCAATACAGTTATAAACTCATCACATTTATTTTATTACAAAAATAAAAATAAACATAACAAGGGCCGATGGTATGGCTAGGGGACCTTAGCAAGTATATTATAATTACTGCACTGCAATAAACATTTATATTATATCAATGTCTATTTTATTTAATGTATTTTCAATGAAATTAAAATAATGATTTAGTATACGGGAGTGTTGGGGCGGAACGAGAATAATCTTTATGATGATTTTACAGGAAAAATATATTTAATAAAAACCTGTTCAACTAAATGGGTCGATGACTACAAACTATATATAAATTATTTTTATATGGTTTATGTAAAAGAAAATTGAAATTTTTTCCAGGGTGTCAGCGGATTAGGGGGCTGGGGAAGGGTGGGAGGGAGGTTTTTTGGGAAATGTGTGTTGTCGGGTTTGTGCCTTGTGCGGGCGTAAGTTATTGTCACCGTCTTTCATGAAAGACGGGGGAGTCTTTGGTGTATTAGTCTGTGTATATGGGTGGGGTCCTGGTGCGCTGTAATGTTTGTCAGGTCAGTAGTTATTGCCGATAGTTGAATTTTATTGACGAAAAATTTTTGGGAAATTTCATCTATGTACTCTCGAATCATCGGAAGTTTCGTAGCCCGGTGTAATTCAACTATCGGCGTGTATCTGTCTGCGTCAGTTAGTAACCGTATAACGTTTCACAAATAAAACATACACTTGTTTTATGATTTTCACAAAAAATTTTTATTTTATATATTTTTTCAAATATATAAACACATAACAATTGTTTCGCCAGCACAGTGGCTTCTTCAGATGTGAGTATAAAACTAAATTTACAATGCAAATTGAGGTATATATATATATGGGTAATAAAATATGATAGCTTAATTAGGGTGAAACCAGGTATAAAGTATGAATAAGGCAAACTATTTCTGATGAAATATGAACTAATATAGGGATTTTTTAAAAAGGAATTTTTTTTTAACTAACTCCAACAATACTAAAAACTAATAAAAATTGACTGTTAAAAAGGAAATGTTAGAATTTAAAACAAGTTTAGTAACGGTGAATTGTTAGTTTCTAGTTGATCATTTAAAATTATGCCGGAGTTTTTTAATTTATTGATTTCTAATGATTCTAATAATGTTAACTTTATTCCCTTCTTCTCTAAATGTAAAATTTCAAATTTTTCATTAATTTTATGTTTTTCATCCAGAAGATGATTAGCATAAGTTGAATCTGTTTTTTTATTTTTAAAACTCTGTTGGTGTTCCTTAATTCTTTTTTCAAAACTTCTACCAGTTTGCCCTACATATACTTTGGGGCAAGTCCCACAAGTTAGCTTATAAACTCCTGACTGATGTTCTTTTTTAGTTTTATCTTTGTTATTTTTTATTAGTTTACTAAGAGAATTAGATGTTTTAAAGGCTATATTGATATTCTGTTTTTTTTAAGTTTTTGGCAACTTGTTCTGTAGGTTTACCGATATACGTAAGGCTTTGATATTTTCTTATATTCTTTACTGGAGCTGGATATACAAGCTCTATGGCCTTTTTAAACATTTTTGATTTTAGAATACTATCTATCATTTTAGGGTTATAGCCATTATTAAGTGCAATTTGCTGTATTATATTCAGTTCCTTATTAAAGTTTTCTTTAGACATAGGGACATTAATTAACCTGTGTACCATACTCTTATATGCTGCTTGTTTGTGTGTTATAGGATGTATCGATGTATTATGTATTGTAGTGTCAGTATGTGAAGGTTTATGGTAAATAGAAAATTCATGTAAATTATTATTTTTTGAAATGGTTAAATCTAAAAAGTTTATGGTGTTATCTTTTTCTAATTCTACTGTGAATTTTATATTAGGATGTAAGTTATTAATGAAATCAACAAAAACTTTTAACTGTCTATCTGTTCCTATAAAACAAGTAATTATGTCGTCTACATATCGGTACCAGTAGATGAAATTTTTAATATGTATGTTCTCATGGATTTGTTTTTCTAAGAAATCCATAAATATTTCTGCTAAGATAGGGCTAAGGGGATTACCCATAATTAAACCATCTTTACCTAAATACATGTCATTGTTGAACTGAAAGTAGTTTTGGTTTAAGCAAATAGATAATAAATGTAAAATTTCATCTTTTATTACTGGGTTAGTGTTTGTTTTGTCTAATAAATTGTTTATTATTTGTATAGTATCATTTAACGGAATACTTGGAAATAAATTTTGAACATCAAAGGAAAGAAGTTTTGCATTTGCAGGTAGATGTAAATCCTGAATTTTGTTGATTAATTCGTAGGAATTTTTTATACTATAGGTGGCCTTAAAATCGCAATGAGTTTTTATTAGGTTTATTAATTTTTTAGATAGTTTAGTCGATGGCGCCGTGATAAATGAGGCTACTGGTCGGATAGGGAAGTTATCTTTGTGTAATTTTATGAGAGAATATAGTTTGGGCGGTTGAGGATTCATAATAGTTAAATTACGTTTCTCTTTAGGATTAAATATACCATGAGTGTTATCTAAAGCTGATTTAATTTCTCTCTGAAATTTTTCGGTAGGGTTAAAATTTACTTTTTTATAGTTAGATGAACTTAAAAATTCCGTTGTTTTCTTAACATATTCTTCCTTACTAACTGCAATTATGGTTTTGCCTTTATCTGCTCTGGTGAATACGATGTGATTATCAATCGCTTTCTTTTTAATGTCACTTGCTATTCTACTTTCTTTATTAAAATTTTTATTGTTTATTGTTTGAGACTTGATAGTTTCTGAGTTTACGTGTTTGTCAATAGTAGAACTGACCGTGTTTTTAAGTGCTAATTCTGTCTCTATGCCTAAATATTCTAGGGATTTTTTGTTGATAATTGGTCTAATGTTGTGATTAAAGCCTTTTTCTAATAACATTTTCTCATCGGGTGTAAAATTTGTATCTGTTAGGTTAGTAAACCTATTATAAAAAATATGATTTGAAATTTTATCCTGATTTTGTGGTTTTATTTTATATTTTTTTCTTTGAATTAGTGAGGAAAGTTTGTTTTTTTGTCTAATATATTTTTTGTGTATTATTTGGTTGACTTTAAATCTAATATCTCTATCAAATGTATCGAATTCTAAACTAGTGAGTTTATAAGCTAACTCTGTGTGAATTACCTTCAAGTAGATGTTTATCACGTCTCTCTTCTTATACTGTGATTTTCTGTCTTCGTGTAGCCATTTCCTTATACCATAATTACGTCCTATGGTTGCTGCATTACTACGGTTTGATGTTTTCAGTTGTATGTATTTCGGGATCACGTTGTTTTTGATACACTTGTTAAAGAACCATATATTCTGTGTCGCCAATCTGCATCGTAATAGTAGTTTGAAATACCATGTGGTCAAAAAGCTAGTTGTAGCTTGTTTCAAATAATTGATTGATTCGACCTTTACTTGATGAAAATCCATGTTAACGTTTCACAAATAAAACATACACTTGTTTTATGATTTTCACAAAAAATTTTTATTTTATATATTTTTTCAAATATATAAACACATAACAATTGTTTCGCCAGCACAGTGGCTTCTTCAGATGTGAGTATAAAACTAAATTTACAATGCAAATTGAGGTATATATATATATGGGTAATAAAATATGATAGCTTAATTAGGGTGAAACCAGGTATAAAGTATGAATAAGGCAAACTATTTCTGATGAAATATGAACTAATATAGGGATTTTTTAAAAAAGTTTTGAAAAAAGAATTAAGGAACACCAACAGAGTTTTAAAAATAAAAAAACAGATTCAACTTATGCTAATCATCTTCTGGATGAAAAACATAAAATTAATGAAAAATTTGAAATTTTACATTTAGAGAAGAAGGGAATAAAGTTAACATTATTAGAATCATTAGAAATCAATAAATTAAAAAACTCCGGCATAATTTTAAATGATCAACTAGAAACTAACAATTCACCGTTACTAAACTTGTTTTAAATTCTAACATTTCCTTTTTAACAGTCAATTTTTATTAGTTTTTAGTATTGTTGGAGTTAGTTAAAAAAAAATTCCTTTTTAAAAAATCCCTATATTAGTTCATATTTCATCAGAAATAGTTTGCCTTATTCATACTTTATACCTGGTTTCACCCTAATTAAGCTATCATATTTTATTACCCATATATATATATACCTCAATTTGCATTGTAAATTTAGTTTTATACTCACATCTGAAGAAGCCACTGTGCTGGCGAAACAATTGTTATGTGTTTATATATTTGAAAAAATATATAAAATAAAAATTTTTTGTGAAAATCATAAAACAAGTGTATGTTTTATTTGTGAAACGTTAACATGGATTTTCATCAAGTAAAGGTCGAATCAATCAATTATTTGTAACCGTATAAGTTTGTTCTGTGTAGTTTGTAACCTCTTGCATTGTGTGGCGGAGATATTATTCCAAGCTGGACATGCGTAAATAATAAGGGGTCTAAATACCACCTCATATAAAGCTAGCTTGTTATTTATGGATAGTTTGCTCCGCCTATTTGCAAGAGGGTACAGTCTGTTTAGTGCAGCGTACGTTCTGTTGAGTGTCTGTGTTATGTGAGGGGCAAAACTCAGTCTCTTATCTAGAGTTACCCCTAGATATTTGACTGAGTTGCGTTCCTCAACTGTCTGTCCATCTATCTGTAGTTTAGTTATGGTTTTAATGTTTGTAAATTTGTGGTGGAATGTTATAGTCTGTGTTTTGTTGCTGTTAATCTTTATTTTCCATTTATGGAAAAATTTTTGGAGGAATTAATTTATGCCTATGAAGTATGGTCTGTTTAGTATACCGCCGCGCCGCACAGCGGGGCCAAACCGAACTTTTTCAAACAAATTAACTTTCTGAAGGCACTTTATGGCCAAACGAGTTGATTTTTTTAAAATACTACCAAATTCCTAATGGATCCCTCCAGGCGGAATTTTAATTTGTACCGTCCTAAAGTTCCAGGACGCTACAGAATATATATAATTTAATTATGGGGTTCTTAAAACCACTATAATAGCAGATACTTTAAATTTATTTACGTTTTGTTCACAGAATTCTAGAGCTGCCAAAGTCCTCATTCCCACTCGAAGATCTATCAACCTGCCCTTTCGCTACAGTATAAATATGAATTAACTTTAAAATATACACCGAGCGCCATCTGTTATTCTACCAGCAAACCCAACCGATTCTTAACGAGTAGACTTGAATTAACTTTAAAATATACACCGAGCGCCATCTGTTATTCTACCAGCAAACCACCGGCTCTTACTACCTCACTACTACTATCTACTACTATCTCAGCCTCCCCGCTTCACCTCAGCCCTTGGCCAATCGCTCGATCGAAATACTGTTCATCGCGCCTGAAGCAAGAGCTTTCCAGAACAATGGTCCTTTTTGTTGTTTAGTCGTCACGTATTTCTAGTTCAGCCCCTTGGAGCTATATCCAAAGTATTTTAGTTGATACGTACGTCTAATTTCAGCCCTTTGGAGCTACATCCAAAATAAATTTGTTTGATTTATTAACAGTCTGGATATTTTATCCCACTGTTAAGGATAGGCAGAGAACTTGGTTCCTGTATCGTGGTTTAGATGTGCTTATGTCTACTCAGGGGCAGGAATTGATGTTACAAGGTGGCGCCCAACGTGGGGCCACCTTGTAACATCAATTCCTGCCCCTGAGTGGAATAGGAACGATGAAACTACCCGGTTCTCATTTATTTTGTGGAGGCTGGGTCGTGGTTCGAAAATTAATAAAAGTTTATACTAACAAAACTAGAACGAAGTTGGTCAGAACACTTAACCAAAATTAAGATACTAGAAGATTTCAAGTAGGATGTTCTCCAGAAACGTCAGAAATACAAAAGGAATATACAAGCAAAGCATAATCTTTTTTTTTTTTTGTTAGGTTTGGTAAAGACATTACCCCTGATCTAACGAAAGGAAAACTAACTCACTGTTTATCAAGGGCAAATTGACCATCCAGGAAAAATATTCCCTCCAAACAAATTTCCCTTGACTTTCAAACCACAACCGAACAATTATATTTATTTACCAGACCACGAGAATGCCTTAGCAAGACTGGCAAATAGAATACAATAAATATAATAAAAACTAACAAGGTGACGCATTCACAACGTGGGGCTTGCGAGTATAGAAGTTGAGTGTTATCAAAAAAAAAAAAAATAAAAAATAAACTTTGAGCTGTTGAGACAAATTGTCACATTTTTAATTTTGTCCTATTTTTTGAATTTTCCTACTGTTTATATATTTGTGTGTATTACTGATATTATGTGTATTGTTTATGGTTGAGACCTCAAGATTTGATTAGATTAGTTTTGCAAAGTCGTGAATACTTTTGGGTTAAATTAAAGAAGGTTGCGGTAAGACAGTTACAGGAAAATTTTTGAGTCCTTATTGTAGGAATAAGATAATCGTAGGGTGAAATACGAGTTATCGTAGTATTTTTGAGAAAGTCTAGAAAAATAATACAGGGGCACAGGGGTTATAAATACTTAGTAAGCCAGTGAACTGAATTTTGATATACCTTGCAGTTTGTTAAATTTGAATAGTCGAGTTAATCAAAAGTAAACAAAATGTCTGAAATTTTCATACCTACGTTATTACAAGCTGATCAGGTTGATTATGAGTTACGCGTAAGAGGTTGTACTACAGTTAGGGACACAGAAACATGCTGTAGACTTTTAACACGAGCTCTAATAGCCAAACCATGTAATGATTTATCTCTGAGAGATCCATTATTTAATTTTAATACAGAGAAAGTACAAGTAAACAATACTTTAGATTCCATCAGAAACATAATTAACAATTTAGATAATCCTACGGAGGATGATTTGCCAGTAAAACAGGTTAAGTCACAGTTAGTACATATTATGGTACGAATAAATAGAATGCCTATCCCAGAACAGAATTCTGAGGAGACGGTAACATTTCAAAATGAGTCGAGGGCTACGATTTACTTACTAGAAGCAGATCTTTATGATAAACTGAATTTAGAAGTAGTAGATGATTTAGCATTACAAGTAGGCACTGGTGTAAATATAGCAACTAGTCCTAGTACTAAGTTTGTACCTATCTATAAGTGGGGCGTCACGTTTGATGGTCAGCCTAATAATGTAATTTCATTTATTGAACGAGTTGAAGAGTTAGCAATAGCTCGAAACGTCACTAAAAGAGAATTATTCCAGTCAGGGTTAGATCTTTTTTCGGGACCAGCTCTACAGTGGTATCGATCTGTTAGAGGTAGTAATGAGGTTAGAACTTGGGAAGATTTGGTAGAACAGTTGAAAAATGATTTTTTACATGAGGATTTTGATAAGAGTATGAGTGATTACATTGAAAAGAGAACACAACATGTGGATGAGCCAGTACATATTTATATTAGAATCATGGAAGCTTTATATAATAGACTAAAAACAAAACCAAGTTTGGAAGAACGCATTAAACAAATTAGAAAGAATTTATTGCCATATTTTGCTACCCCTTTAGCATTATTGACTATAGATACAATTTCAGAATTAATTTCAAAGTGCAAAAAAGTAGAATACGCTGAGGAAAGTACAAAAAAATATATACCGCCTCCTATGAGAAGTAATTTAGTGGAAAAGGATCTTTTGTATGTTGGGTTGCCTTCTTTAGATAAGAATAATGTTAGGGAATCTCATGAAAAGTCTGTTAAGTCTGTATCACCACCAAAATCAAATTTTAAACCTAATCGTAGAAGTCAACCTGGGCAATCAAATGTTAATGAAATCAAAACTACCAAGACACCAGTAATCTGTTTTAACTGTAAAGGTGAAAATCATGTTTTTAAACAATGTAGGGCTAAAAGAAATAAATTTTGCTTTAAATGTGGTGAATCAAATGTCACATTTAAAGAGTGTAAAAAATGTTCAAAAAACTAACAAGGGGGCCACATAAGGTTAGTCAATGTCCAAACCCCCGTAGTTATAGTAAGTTTAAAAATGTTGTGACTAACAAATCAGATTGGAATTTTTGGTTAAGTAAAGTAAGAAATTTTTACAAAACTTACCGTAGAGTTAGTGATGAAGTACAAGTAACACCTCTATTGTTGTCTAAAAATGGTGACGATAGACCTTACATTTCAGTTTTTTTATACGATAAGAAATTTTTAGCTTTAGTGGATACTGGTTGTAATCGTTCTGTAGTTGGAAGCAATGGTGTGAAAATTTTAGAACAATTTAAATGTAAATTTGTAACGTCAGATCTAAGATATGTAACGACAGCAGACGGTACTCCTCAATCTGTCACAGGTATAGCTCACTTACCGCTCAAGATTAACAACATAGTTCGAATACTTAAGGTTTATATAGTTCCATCTTTGCCTAGTTCTTTTATTTTTGGTATAGATTTTTGTAGATTATTTGGCATTCATTTAGATTTTGAATCAAATACTTGGGTAAATAAAGTTGGTAGCATAAGAGTTTCAGCTCTGTGTCATGTGAACACAGTTGAGACCAATGATGGCGGTTTGGCTGACTTAACTGGAGTTCAGCTCCGGCAAGTTGAAAAGGTCAAGCAGTTATTCAAGGGACTTAGTTGTGGGAAGTTAGGCCTTACCGATAGGATGGTATATCATATAGACACTGGAAATGCTGAACCTATCAGGCAGCGCCAATATCTTTTATCACCACATATGATGAATATTTTAAATGAAGAACTTGACAAAATGTTAGAACAAGATGTAGTTGAACCTACTTTTAGTGAATGGAGGTCGCCAGTTTTATTAGTTAAAAAGGATAATGGAAATTATCGATTTTGTTTTGATGGTAGATCTTTAAATTCAGTAACTGTTAAGGATTCATATCCTTTACCTTTTGTAGACGGTATATTGAGTATGTTACGGGACGCTAAATATATCAGTAGCATAGATTTGAAAAGCGCTTTTTGGCAAATTCCACTTTCTGAAACTTCCAAACCCAAAACCGCATTTGCTGTTCCGGGAAGGGGCTTATTTTGTTTTAAAGTACTACCATTTGGTCTTGCAAACGCTGCACAGGCTATGCAACGGCTAATGGACATTGTTATAACACCAAAATTAGAAAATAAAGTTTTTGTTTATCTAGACGATATAATTGTCACCGCTTCTAGTTTTGAGGAACACGTATCAATTTTAAAAGAAGTGTTTGATAGGTTGAAGGATGCTCGCCTAACAGTAAATTATGAAAAATGTCAGTTTTTTAGAAAATCTCTAAAATATTTAGGTTATGTAATTGATACTGAAGGTGGATTACGTACAAACCCTGAGAAGGTAGAAGCGATGATCAGTTATCCTCGTCCTACAAATACAACTCAGATTAAACGATTTATAGGCATGTGTTCGTGGTACCGGAGATTTTTACCTCATTTTTCGACTTTAGTTGCTCCGTTAAATGATTTGCTAAAAGGGAAACGTGGTAAAAGACAACCAATTAAGTGGAATGAAAATGCAGAACAAGCATTCTTGGCACTTAAGCAAGCGCTTATCTCTACTCCAATCCTAACTAGTCCTGATTTTAAGTCAAATAATTTTGTTGTACAGTGCGACGCGTCTAGTACAGGATTAGGTTGTTGTTTGACACAAGTACAGGGAGGAGAAGAAAAGGTAATTGCTTTTGCCAGTCGCTCACTAAATAAGGCAGAAAGAAACTACAGTATTTACGAGTTAGAAGTATTAGCCTTATTATTTAGTTTAGAGAGATTTCGGCCCTTCGTGGAAGGTCAGAAGTTTACAGTCATAACTGATAATTTAGCGGTAAGCTGGTTGCATAAGTTAAAGTCACCTACCGGCAGATTAGCTCGCTGGATGGTTAAGTTGCAACAATATGACTTTAATTTAGTGCACCGTAAAGGTAATTTAAATGTAGTTCCTGACGCTTTATCTAGAGTGCAGCGGGACGAACCGTCAGATAATGAAGAACAAAATTTCACAGTAGGTTCATTATCACTTAATCAGGAGAGTCTAGATGATTGGTATATTAAATTACGTACAAAAATTTTGGCAAATCCAAATTTGTATCAATTTTTTAAGGTAGAGAATAATTTAATCTTTAAACATGTTGCTAATAAATTACCGGTGAAAACTAATTTAACAGAATGGAAACTTTTGGTACCACTTTCACAACGAAATAATGTTCTAAAACAATGTCACAATGAAAGTACGGCAGCACATTTGGGGTATTTTAAAACACTTAAGAGAATTTGTGAAGACTACTATTGGCCTAAAATGCGTAAGGATATACTGAGATATGTCAAGTCATGCAAGACTTGCGGTTCGCAAAAAGTGTCATTTTCACGTTACGGTTTAATGGGGAAAGAAAAGAAAGTAGAATTTCCATGGCAAGTCATAAGCGTAGATATTTTTGGTCCAGTAACAAGAAGTAAAAGGGGTTTTTCATATCTTTTAGTAGTTTTAGATTGGTTTACTAAATATGTTCTCGTACATCCCATGCGTAATGCCACAGCTCAGACTATATCTAAATTTATGGAGAATGACGTATTTTTGATTTACGGTGTTCCACAGTTCATTATGGTAGACAACGGGAAGCAGTTTGCTTCATCAGTTTTTAAGAAACTGGCCGATCGGTACAAAGTACAAAAAATTTGGTTTAATGCATTGTATCACCCACAAGTAAATCCAGTCGAGCGATCGAACGCTACGATAGGTACTGCTATACGCAGTTATATCCAAGATAATCATCAGGATTGGGATGTAGAAATTTTCAGAGTTGCTCACGCAATCAGAACGGCTACTCACGAAGTAACTGGTTTCCCTCCTGCTTTCTTGAATTTCGGCCGTAAAGTTCCCATTTCAGGAGACTTTTACGGGCAAGTAGAGTCAACATCAGGCATTCAACTAGCCCCGGGTGATAGGAATAGGTATTGTGATGACATATCGAATCTTTCGGATACATATAAAGATGTAGTAAAGCGGTTAAATAATGCTTACCAGAGAAATCAGAAAACATATAACTTGCGTAGGCGGGAAGTTAAATATGAAGTAGGTGATAAGGTATGGAAGAAAAATAAGGTTTTGTCAGATGCTTCCAAACATTTTTCAGCTAAGTTAGCACCCAAATTTGTACTTTGCACAGTTCGCCAGAAAATTTCTAAATTAGTATATGCATTAAACCATGCAGACGGATCTGATGCAGGTCATTGGCATGTTTCTGATTTAAAAACGTACTATGGATCAAACTCTGACGTTTCAGTCGGGTAAACATTTTTATAATGAATTTTCTATTAAGTTAATTACCCATAAATTTAGATTAGGCGCACTAACTTTAATTAAGATACCTGGAAGGTTTTGTCTTGCGTGGATAGTAGTTTTCTAGTAGTGTAGTTTGTTGTCAGTAAACTTCGGAAATATTTTTCCGGCTGGATATCTTTTATCCAAGGGTTGAAGGGTGGGCCACGTTTAGTGGGTGTAGCGTCTTCAACGTCTGCACGCCACGCAGTTGATGTGAACCAAGCAAGTGAAACTCAGCAAGATTTGTCTCGAGGATATGGAATCCGATGTAGTAACGGTTAAGCCTTTTGTGATTATACGACATTTTGGTGATTTTCATGCGCTTGGAAAATATCAATAAATGACATAACAACGTCATTCTTCTTTGTGTTGTCCTTATTTTCATCTATCCTTTCTATTTTTCCACTTCTATTATTCTTTTGTGTTACTCTACTTAAGTTTATGTTTGAGGAAGGGTTAGGGCAGACTGAATTTCGTTAGGGAAACCTTCCACCTGTTAGTTTTTATTATATTTATTGTATTCTATTTGCCAGTCTTGCTAAGGCATTCTCGTGGTCTGGTAAATAAATATAATTGTTCGGTTGTGGTTTGAAAGTCAAGGGAAATTTGTTTGGAGGGAATATTTTTCCTGGATGGTCAATTTGCCCTTGATAAACAGTGAGTTAGTTTTCCTTTCGTTAGATCAGGGGTAATGTCTTTACCAAACCTAACAAAAAAAAAAAAAAGATTATGCTTTGCTTGTATATTCCTTTTGTATTTCTGACGTTTCTGGAGAACATCCTACTTGAAATCTTCTAGTATCTTAATTTTGGTTAAGTGTTCTGACCAACTTCGTTCTAGTTTTGTTAGTATAAACTTTAGTTACTTTTCGTATTATATTTTCTAGATGTTTACAGGTAAGAAGTAATCATTATCCTAGTTCGTAGGATATTTAACGGCCATTAAAGGAACTTGTTCCGGGATGGGGATGGACTAGTTTCGGCCGGGCTGTCTTGAATGACAGGTGGTTAAGGAGGGTCGAGCGTAAACATGGGTAAGGGAGCTTGTCAGTCAGGAGTGACCTAGGTCGTCTGACGGTCTTCGAGAGACATATCTCAGCCTCCCCGCTTCACCTCAGCCCTTGGCCAATCGCTCGATCGAAATACTGTTCATCGCGCCTGAAGCAAGAGCTTTCCAGAACAATGGTCCTTTTTGTTGTTTAGTCGTCACGTATTTCTAGTTCAGCCCCTTGGAGCTATATCCAAAGTATTTTAGTTGATACGTACGTCTAATTTCAGCCCTTTGGAGCTACATCCAAAATAAATTTGTTTGATTTATTAACAGTCTGGATATTTTATCCCACTGTTAAGGATAGGCAGAGAACTTGGTTCCTGTATCGTGGTTTAGATGTGCTTATGTCTACTCCAATTTCAGCACTGGCAGCCGCTACAACGCTGCTCAGGCACTACACCACAGTGTCTGTGGAGACTGATGTTTGGGTCCTCTCCTAAAACATTTTATGTTTCCTTTCCGAACTCTCTTCAAAGGGTTTCTTGTATGTGAAATGCTATACAAGCTTTATATCGATTTAATTCTACTTCCAATTTTGTGTCTGAATGATTAGTATTCAGGGGATATTTTATATCTGGTGGAATGTGGTATTGAATAGATTATGTTTTGGAGCCTCTCGGTCTCTGTAGTAAGTGAAATATGTATAGTGTATATGCTAATATGGCTTGGATTAGTACTACATTGACTTTACCGATTGTGTCTTTCCCAATTTTGTCATTATTGAATTTGTCGTTACTGATTTTGTCCCTGAAATATTAGGCGTGTAGTACGCGAAGCTACTATTGAGTACTAAATCCTCTCTTATAGCAGCATTCACTAGTATGTAAGATATTTACTTTTAGTTAGTTAGTAAGAAGTTAAGCCTAGGAACCGTAGCTGTCTTATAGCTTAATTTAGTTACAATTCGGTTTATAATCATTTATGGTTAAGTAACCATATCTCAATTCTTTTAAGTTAGCTTTAGTTATATCCATCAGCGGATAAGTAGAAATTGAAGTCTCAATTTATAGGAAAAAATACATGTATGGAAGTACACATATTTTTTTGTAGAGGGAGAGAGAAAGTGTACCGTCCTAAAGTTCCAGGACGCTACAGAATATATATAATTTAATTATGGGGTTCTTAAAACCACTATAATAGCAGATACTTTAAATTTATTTACGTTTTGTTCACAGAATTCTAGAGCTGCCAAAGTCCTCATTCCCACTCGAAGATCTATCAACCTGCCCTTTCGCTACAGTATAAATATGAATTAACTTTAAAATATACACCGAGCGCCATCTGTTATTCTACCAGCAAACCCAACCGATTCTTAACGAGTAGACTTGAATTAACTTTAAAATATACACCGAGCGCCATCTGTTATTCTACCAGCAAACCACCGGCTCTTACTAGTTAGAAATCTAGATAGTATTGGTAAAAATTAAGCAATAACTTTAATTAATAATTTGAATCGATAGAAATTTAGTAACAAATAAGAATTATTAATGGGAAGTAAAATAGTGCAATAATTAAGTAGATTTGATAATAAAAACAGAATTTTAAGTAAACACTTTTTATCATTTTGCGGTTGGCAACGATTGAAAGCTATTTTAAAGGAGACAATAAATTAGGCATTTCCGATTCTTGAAGCCAAGAACAAGACGTGTTTGTGCTGTCTTGCCGCAGATTTAAAGCCTCAAATTCCTGGAGATAGGTAATTAAATAAACCAATATCTACTAAATTATAATCATTGACATTTATTGATTAATGTATATGTATTTAATTTGTAAAATCGCCAGCATTCAATCCGATGTTAAGGGATATTTAATAGGTTAATTTTTGAAGCGCTTGGGTAGAGATGCACGCGTGCCATAAAAAACAGCGTCAGTAGCTAAAATCTATGTTGGATAAGGAATTACATTTAATTCTGTTGCTTATTGTTAAGGGGAATTAATTGTGAATTTAAAGTTTTAAACGCGATTTAAATATAGGTTTGGGCAATAGTAGAACGCGGTTTTTTAAATTTGTAAGGTTATAAAAATATCTTGGAATTTGGTAGGGGATATTTGGGCATTTTTAGAAGAAACGTTAAGGTCTTAAGGCATTACGTGGGGTATTAACGCACCCAGAGTGCCTTTTCAAACAAGTAAATGCAAGGTAGAGTAACACGATGGACTCTTTTAGGTGTGAGGTATTAAGTACCAGCCTGATGAGCTATTAAGTACTAGCTTGAAGAGGTGGTAATGACCAGCCAATAATAAGCCTTGGGTGTCAATTTAAGTGACCAGCTTGATGGTGATGGTCCTGTGAGGATAACCTTGTTTAGCCCAGGAGGAAATTTGTTTGTCCATATCCACACATGTCACTGAATATGGAGCTTGAATAGCGACTATATGGTAATCAATCTAAGTTTCAACTTTTATCAGTATACGAAGCAAACAGAGGAAGGGGAAGAGGAGATTTGAGTGGGACGAGGCGCTCCGGCAGCTCGTGTACAGGATCTGTGGTGAGAGTGTCATTCTCATTTGAACATCAACACGCTCAACTTCTTGTGGAATTTTCAATTAACATATAATTTTTAGCCTTCAGCAAATGTAAATTTTTATCTTTAACTTTTCATCGGCCGTCAGCCTTATAACATTCTTACTCCTACATATAATTTATGTAAGGAAGGTAGCTACCCTCTAAATTCAATTTTTGTTAATAAAATATCTAAATTTACATCAAATATTTACCATTTCCAGTTTTGTCTTTAAAATTTTAATATACAACTTATTTTTCTTACTTTGTGTTTTTCATATTAAATTTTCTAAAAACTCATGATACCTATGTAAACAATAAGGCCACTGAATAGCCACAGTATTACATTTTGAAAACCAGTAAGGCATAGGTATCGAGCAATTGGCTATTGGCGCCTAACAATCCTAAATTTTTATTAATTTTCGAACCACGACCCAGCCTCCACAAAATAAATGAGAACCGGGTAGTTTCATCGTTCCTATTCCACTCAGGGGCAGGAATTGATGTTACAAATTTTCATTGTAATTTTCTGAATAGAAAGTGTGTGAAAAAAATAGATTTTCTCAGGTGATGTTTAACGTTTTGACTTTAAATTTTGAGCAATATTGATACTAATTGACCTTCATTATTCCTGTAAATTTTTAAATGTTAATTGCGAAAAAACTTAAATAAGGGTTGTTCTTCTAAAACGACCACTTCTGTGGAGAAATTCCAAGATCTTTTACTTTGATACTAACCGCCATGTGTCAAGGTTGCATTATGGCATTAGATTCGTGATCCGTATTCTTCAAATTCCTAAATAGAGAATTTTAACATTGGAAATGTTTATGTTTTCGTATATGGGGTAGAGTTACCAGTTTTTGTTCAAGGTCAAGAGACAGCGGTGTCGCGGTCGACTATGACTATCGTATGCAACGGCTGATATACGCAAATGTAATATGGGTTGCATATATCACAGGGGTCAAGTTACCAATTTTCGTTTAAGGTGGAAATACAGCGGTGTAGTGGATCGAGGCTTCGCCTCGTCCGGAAAAAGTTGAAAAAGTTTGTTTTTTGTATGGTGTTATCATTTCTAATGTCCCGATGATTGCAAGGATTGCGAAATCTGTGAATTTTTCCGTTAAATCAGCTTTTTTGTGGAGAAATTTTGTGATTTTGTATTTTGACAGTAGATTTGGCAGCTATCAAGTCTGAATATTTTATACTGACATTGAATTCTTGATCAGAATTCTCAAGAGCCCCTAAATAGAGTTTTTGTTCCTAACTCAGATACCATTGTTCAAGAAATACACAGATTTGGTTTTTGACAGCAGGTAGACCGCTGCCAACTGCCAAAATTGTTAAAAATTTAAATTCCGCCTGGAGGGATCGATTAGGAATTTGGTTCTGAGTATTTAAAATAAAAACACAGATCTTGCAACTATACTGCTCTAGGTCGAAGTCCTATAGAACCATCCTATTGATTTGCCTGCTAAATTACACTAAATTATTTTCTGTATTTCATTTTTTATAAATATTATTTTTATTAATCATACTACGAAAAACTGAATAAATATATATTAAATACCTTCGATAATATATCTCTATAATATAGGTACAACCGTTGAAAGAAAGAATTAGAAAGAAAACGGTCTCAGAAGGCAACGATTAAAACAGTTATCGACTGTATGCGTGCTCAATAGCATAAGGACGAGTATAGCAGGGGCGTTCGGTAATTATGAATCTTCCTCACATGTCCGTGGTCGGGTCGGCGAGGTTCGACAACGGTCCACAAAAAAAATCCCACAAATCAAACGGTAAATCCTATTATAAATCTGAAAAACCAACTAAATTCTCGATAACAAGCACAACGTTTACTTCAGGGGTATTTTTCGAAAAATGAACACGTGATAATTTTCCAATTTTAATATGAGTCGATGTATGGGAAAATAAAAAAAAATCAGAAAGAGCATACATTCCTAAGCAAAAAATGTCTCTACAGTACATCCTGCATTCACGATGAGTATAAATATTTAAATTTGTGATATTAGGTGCTCCCTGTGTATTATGGATAGTGGATACTTAACTATAAAGCTTAAATTAATAATAAATGTATTTTTTGAGATCTCCTGTATATTGACAAATGGCTAGTTGAAAAATATATGTTGCAAATAAATACAGAAATCTTGATAGGCCTCTGTATATCATGTTATAGAGAACAACGGGGAGTAAAAGTATCATTAGGAGTGAAGCGAGAATAATTAAGGGTTAAACGACTAAAACCAGGGTAAAAAGGTGTATGGTAGGAGATCTTCAATTAGCTAATATGGGTATAACAATATCAAAGTTTTCTTATCTGTATACGCACTAAACCTTAAATACATTATTCACTTAAATCTAGAGTACTGAGGCTCAACTGCCTGATTTTAGAATATGCATTATAAAGTAAACGTTTAAGTCAACCCATATATCCACAAGGCCTTATTGTGTAAAATAGGTTGATCGTCTCCGAAACTCCCAGATCTCAATCCTATTGATCATATATAGGGGAGAAACGTATCTCTCTAATAAATAGGCCCTTCGTAAACTTTTGATATACCTAACGACTGCTAATCTGCTAATGGTTACCTGTTTTTTCATGTACCTTTTCTTGGCCATAAAAATAATTCTGCAATGATCCACCTTAAACTGTTTGATGAGCTATCATGAACGTGCCTAAATAATAAACAATACTTAAATAACTAATGGATTAGAGAATTTGTGATTATGATATTATATTCAATTGCTTGTGTACAGGGTGGATAGGAATTTGTATCTGGGGGACTTAGATGTATGCTTTTAAAATGTAATAAACGTATAACTCTGCTTGCATATACACATCATATTTAATGAATTTAATAGGTAAATAATAATAAAATATATTCATGGCATATACTATTAAAATATATAAATGATAATCTCTGCGTACAAAGAACACTGCTAGAATAAACCCCTCAACCGGTACGACAATCTATACTCTAGATTTCTATGTGATACGTCATCCACTATTCCGCATTATGATTTTCTGCGCCTCCATTGCTGCCCTCGACCAATAGGAAGAGCCTAAAACCAGACCACTATCTTTGAGACGCCATCTATCATTAAACCTAGGCATCTCAGCCAATAGAAAGAACCCAAACACCATCCGCCATTAATCCTAGGCCTCTCAGCCAATAGGAAGAGTGTCCGCCATTAATCCTAGACCTTTCACCCAATAAAAAGCCTAGATCCCTCAACCAATAGGATCTTACTCCCCACAAACAATAGCAAGTGTCCAGACACCTCAGCCAATAGGATCTCGCACTCCTAGTCTTCCCGAGGGCGGAGCCTAAAAGTGGTGAGGGAAAAATCAAACAAAAATGCCCCAACTTGAACCTCCATAGGAAATAACATAGGAGTTTGGTCCCAAACTGTCTTTGCTATACTACTCGCCTCCGATTTGTTTAGATCTCTAATGACTGAACTAATGAGTAATGATCATCCTCGTCGTACCATAAGTGCTAACGCGCTGAACGTAAATACAAGTGTGCATTATATGATGTAACAAACCTCCTGAAGTAAAATTAAGTTCAATTGGATGAAAAAATAAACCAGCAAATCTGATTTAAAAATATAGAAATTGAAAAACAAGAAGTTAGGCAGCATGAATGTTTTGTTTTATATGTTTCTTCTGACATGACTAGTTGCGCACACCTTGTAGTAATTATCAGAAATGTGACTAAAATAACGCACCAACAGTTTTATTAATTTTGACTTGTTTGTCCTCTAACCTAAAAATAAGCATTCATTAATTAACTAATTTACTGTTTTTTTTTTAGTTTTTGGCATGCATTTTACCATGCCGGCTAGTTAAAGTATTGTTACTCTAAAATAATCTAGTCTTGTCTATGCGGTGAACCGCAATTGAGTGATTTTCGGAAAAAAACATGTCAAGTAATTCTCTACACGTTTATTGTTTACTACAGCTTTTGGAATTGCTATTATTCATTGCTTGTTAATTTATTGACTATGTTAAGTTTATGGCTCGTGCTTAATTGTTAAATTGGCAAAAGTGATGTTTTAAACAAATGGTGAGTTATGGCTAACATTTTAATAGGCGTTTCGTTTTACTGAGCTATTATTATAATGGTAGATTACCTTTTTTATTAGTTTCTGGTTAATTCTAAAGTCTATGATTTGTATTAGTCTAATTATAAAAATGATTTATTGTTAAGGTGGCCATTCCCTAGAAAAAGACATCCGATAGGGAAATATTTATTATTTTTGCCCTTAACTTTTTTTTCTTAGTACGTATATTTAAAAAAACTATAAGAATACCTAAGTAGAACCATAACAAGACTATTACTAAGAATTTTCACTCAATGATTTCAGTGGTTTGCTAAATAGCTAGATTTAAAACTACTAAATAGGAAGATTAACATAATTTTTAAATTTAAATCTAGCTATTTTGCAAACCACTGAAATTATTGAGTGAAAATTCATAGTTATTGTCTTGTTATGGTTCTGCTTAGGTACTCTTGTAGTTTTTTTGGATATACGTACTAAGAAAAAAAAGTTATGGCCAAAAACAATAAATATTTCCCTATCGGATGTCTCTTTCTAGGGAATGGCCACCTTAAATCTCTCATGAAGTAGGAGTATAACCGTACTGTGTGATTACTGTGATAGGGTGATCGTTCTTTTTGACTCTGTTTTCCTGGGTCGTTTCCCACATTGGCTGTGTTAATTGAAAAAAATATTTGTGTAATATTTCTGCCACTTTTGTCAGTGTTGGATATACAGATTCGGAAAATGCATTTTAGGGTATAGGAATAACGATGTAATTGACCACGCCCCGCTAGTTCCATAAATCGTGAAAGCAGAGACACACAATGAATTGAATTTAGTACGGCATGAACTAAGGGTGGATGCGGACGTAGGTAATAATTTCTATACGAAACGAGAAAATATCTCTTCGTCAAAAGCGAAAAAGTTATTTGTCACATTTTTGACAAATAATTTCTTCTATTGAAAGCATTTCTGCAGTTTCTTTTTTAGCCGTAAATACTATGGGAATAAAACAATAATTCTTATTAAAACCGAAATGAAAATATAACATTAAAATAAAATTAAATAACTCGGAAACTAAAATCAACTAATAATTATCAAAAAATAAATTATTCTTATTAAATTACAAAAATAGAACATTAAAATAAAATTAAATAACCCTCAGAAACTAAAATCAACTAATAATTATCAAACAATAAATTAATGAAGTAAGGATTCAAACAAACCACAACGCATGTTTGTACACGGTTTCCTTTAAAAAGCCCCACAGAAAGAAATCATGGGGTGCTAGATCAGGTGACCTGGGGGGCCATTTTATCATTTCCCTCGTAGCTATTAAACGATTGGGAAATGTTCTTTCCAGAAAATTAATAACAGTTAAGGCATTGTAACTTGGGCAGCCGTCTTGTTAAAACCAAATGTCGTCAAAGTTGACAGTAAGATTTTGAACTGCAGGAATTATTTGGTTTTGTAAAAGCTCTAAATATGTATTGCCATTTAAATTGCCATTAGTCGTGGGCCTATAATATGATTGTCTAAAATTCCCGTTCAAACGTTCAACTTTTGAGGATACTGAGTTCGCACAGCAACACTCAAATGTTTATTTTTTCGAGACCAATATCGTACTACGGATGGATTGTGTTTCCTATGTAATGAAAAGGATGATTCATCTGTAAACAATATATTTAAGAAATTTTCATTCTCATTCACTTTATTTATCATGATTTCACAAAATTCCATCCGTTTGAAATTGTCCTCGGGAAATATTTCTTGCGTTGTTTGAACTTTAAAACAACTGTACCCATTTCTTTTCAAAATATTTCTTACAGTTCTTTCCTTCATGTCAACTTCATCAGCAATTTGTCTGCTAGAACAAGGTTCACTAGTTTCAACAAGTGCACAGACATTAGTTTTGCGAATTTCACGTTCTTCGCTCATTTGTTGATGACGGGATTCGGGTTGACAGTATTGTTTACAATAATTCACGACACACCCGAAATTCTCAAATTTTTTAATAATGTATGAAATTATGCTAGCTGAGGGGATTGGTCTGTCTTGATATGCCACAGTAAATAAATTTATTGTGTCATCAGTGGAATGGCCCCCGAAGTACCACTTCACAATTTGCATTTTTTCTGCAGTTGTATATACACGCGGCATTTTAATAACGAAATTGAGATTAATTTATTTTATTCCCACAAGTCTAAGCAGCTACGCTATTAAAAGCAGAAAGGGTGCGCTCGCGCTGTTCTCAACTCGTCGCGGTCAAGCGATGGACCAATGCCCTGCATTGTTCTACGACAAGGCGTGGTTTATCTGCGCAGAAACAAGTTAACGTACCTAAAACTAAATTTGCTGAATTTGTATGTTTCTCACCGAATCGAGTATTGGCGCGGCGGGTTGGTAAACACGAATGCGACCGCCATGTGTTAACTGGGAATATTTTCTTCTGTAAAGATTGCTTTATTCCAAACATCTGCACCAAATACTATCTGTATATTCTAGACCAATCCTACTTCTTTACAAGTTATTCCTGAGAAAGTGACTGCCATTTTGTATTTATCAAATTAGACTTCAGATTCATGATCGGCGACTTCGAAAACCCCCGAGTAGGTAGAGATTTTTAGACATTTTTGTTTTTGAATTTTATTTTCAAGGTTTAATTTTTGGGGCATTTTTGGGGTTTATGCCCCCCATAACTTCCCCATTTTGTCTATTCGCAAAGATGTTAATGATGACGAATGATCCTCAGGGTTCAAGGAACACAGCGCAGAAGAAATTTTAAAAATCGGTGCTGTTTCCCAACTTTTAGACATTTTCCGCCTTATTTACTGAAGTAAATGTGCCAACCCTTCTCTAGTTTCAAACTTGTCTCGGCTTGAAATCAGGGAGGCATCTCTAGTGTAGATAACAGCAACAGTGCATGCAGAAGAAGTGATAGTAATTAAAACTACAATTTCCAAATTTTGATTAGCTCGCACTATATTTGCAGCATTCTGAGGAAATGTTATTCAGTGAACACTTTTTTCAATTAATTTAACCATCATCATTTACTAGAGGGAAGAACAATAATCAAAAGAATAGAATCATACGCAATGAAATACTAGGGACACGTCCAAAGACGGGACTCGACACACCTACTAAAGAAAGCGCTGCGAATGAACAGCAACAAACTGAAAATAGGGAGGCCATGCTACACATGGATAACAACAATCGAGAGGATTATGAATAAGCTAGGAAAGGATTATACACACTGGGAAAAGCTGGCACAACAAGAAATGGAATACAATAAAGAAATATCAAGGATATACACACTGCCAGACTCAGAAACAGAAGAAACAGAAACTCAGAAGTAGAATAGGAGAGAAGATGATCACAGACAGAAACTAAGAAGAAGCATATCACAAAAACCTGAAAGTAAAAAGAAGCACGAAAACCTAAAAGAAGCATCTCACAAACGCCTACACTTTCCATCCGATGAAGACAGAAGGAAAACAAGAAGAAACATCTCACAAACACCTACACGCTCCATCCTATACTCCTATCCCATGCGTCATGCGGCTCTCGCTGCTGACAACAAGCATGTCCAATGTCCAATCCAGCGTATGCAGCTGGTCCGGCGGTATAAAATGCACCGGGGGTTTGTTCCGGCACACGGTGGGATGATCGATGGGCGATCGGGCTGCGTGGTGGAACAAATCTCCATTCACCGGAATTGGCAGCAATGCCCACCTTACGCTGGCAAATCAATCAATCAATCATCTCTGCCACAACTTTTAACACAGACACTCGATGAACATCAATGTTTTTTTCTATTCCTGCTTCTCTCGACCCTCCATCCAAAATGTAATTTGCCATCCACTCACATCCTTTTTATTAAATATTAATACTTTCTGCAACCTAAACAAATTTCTCTGCCATATTCTGGCCATATTAAAACCATATTAACACCAGTCTGGAAATACAGTATAGAATTATGGGGTTGTAGTAAACCTTCCAGCATTACAGTTCTTCAGACATTCCAGTAAAAATCTGTGAGAATGATAGCAGATGCCCCGTGCTATGTCTCAAATCAAACTCTACATAATGATCTCGACATTCCATTTATTATGGATGTCATAACTTCATACTCAATAAAATACTGGAATCGAAGTACCGACCATAGTAACCAGCTCGTAAATGAGCTATTTCATCAACCACTCGCAGAAAGAAGGCTAAGTAAGGAGATTATGGATAGAAGTCCCAGCCAGGTGAAGCCTCATAGCACCTTCGGTGGATGGTGCCTGATTGAAGTCGAATTCTCTACAAAATATTTACTTATTACTTTGTATTTTCTTTAAAGTAAATTGTAAATTTGCAGTAAATAAATAATTAAAAATATAATGAACTAAACTTGTGGTAGGTACCTTGTGAAACATCTTGAAAATAATTGTTAATTATAAATTAAACACTGCTTTTATCTGAATCAATCAATATGTTATAAATACCCTATATATGTTTCGGCTTATTAGGCCTTTACCAAGAGTATTACATAGTGAATACTAAAGTTTCCGACGTGCTTATTCTAATTTATACTTAAAAGTATTTATGCCTTAATCTGTTTATGACCTAATCT
This sequence comes from Stenurella melanura, assembly GCA_963583905.1. NCBI lineage: Eukaryota > Metazoa > Arthropoda > Insecta > Coleoptera > Cerambycidae > Stenurella > Stenurella melanura. The sequence goes on from OY757309.1 coordinate 72,600,951, forward strand.
ATTTAAGATTTAATTTAATATCCTTAATTATGGGAATGTTTGGAGTAAGATAACAGAGTTAAAAAATCTTTCGAGAGATTGTATTAAACAAAACTATTTTCAGGTTAATGGTGAATTCTTTAGACAAAAAGACGGGCTACCAATGGGTTCACCAATTTTTCCTTTGTTAGCTGAAATATTTATGTCAAACTTAGAAAACTTAATTTTTAATAGCAATCACAGTTTAAATAGACATGTGTTTTGTTGGACTCGATATGTAGACGATATTTTTTGTATATGGACCGGTACAGAAAGGAACCTAATTAAGTACCTTAATTTCTTAAATTCTTTTAATAGTAAAATTCAGTTCACAATGGAATCGGAGCAAAATACTCAATTAAACTTTCTAGATATTAATATCAAAAAACATAACAATCAGTTAAAATTTAGCATCTACCGCAAACCTACTACTACAGATACAGTAATACATTATAATTCGCAACAATCAGGGCAAATTAAGATTTCACCCTTTCATAGTCTAATACATAGACCCACGAATTTTCCTTTAGATCAAGGCGATTTTGATAAAGAATTAAATATAATCAAAGAAATTGCAATAACGGATACGAGTCACTAATAGATAACATGGTCAAAAACAAACAACGCAAAATGCTTCAAAAAGAATTTTTCACTGCTCCTAACAAACCAACAAAATATAGTTTTATTATATTCCAAAATATAGTAACAAAATTTTTGGAAAATTAAATAATTTAGGTATCTCTACATTAAGTGTGAACAAAACAAATATAGGAAACATTTTGGTTAATAACAAAGAAAATCTAAATAAAATTGATAAATCTGGTGTATATAAAATCAATTGTAAAGATTGCAATGCTGTCTATATCGGTCGGAGTGGTAGAAACGTTGTGAACAGGGTAAAAGAACATAAAAAATCAATCTTAAATAACAATAGAAATACAGGAATGTCAACACACTGTATTGAAAACGACCATTTGATAGCTACAGATAACATAAATTTACTTCATTCAGAAAGAAGAGGTAAACGTTCAGATCTTCTAGAACAACAAGAAATCAAAAAATCTTTCAAGTACAACCCTTGTACCACGAATAACCAACAAAATTTCTTGATAATATAATCAACAAATTGCTAAGAACTATCCATTGATTTATATGATCAGTTTAGGTCCACTCCAAACATTCCCATAATTAAGAATATTAAATTAGGTCTTAATTAGATTAAGGCATAAATACTTTTAGGTATAAATTAGAATAAGCACGTCGGAAACCTTAGTATTCACTATGTAATACTCTTGATAAAGGCCTAATAAGCCGAAACATATATAGAATATAATATATTGTTTGATTCATATAAAAGAAGTGTTTAATTTATAATTAACAATTATGAAAAATATGTTCTGGGCTTCTTTACTGACGCCAGTTGTATGAGAAGCTGAATATAGAGGATAAGATTATAAATAAAAGATAATTCAATATGGCGGATAAATTTTGTAATTTAATGTTTGATTCGCCCTAACATCGATATCTGGAGATTTTCGAGGTCACAAATTATAAATATTTAGTCGAAATTAAAGAATTCAAAATGGCGGATTCCATGACAAATGGGTATTGTCTTTTATGGGTAGTAAATTTTATCACTCAACCGCATTGGTCTCATTGGGACAAAATTGAAAACAAGAAAATAAATACATAATTTAAAAAAATTGAAAAACACGCCCTTAAAATCCAATTGAAACTTAATAAAATACACTAAAAAATAAAAAATAATGTTAATAACAATAATTATTATGTTAATAAACGTCAAATCGTGGGGCGCTTCGAATAGTTAGCAAAATAGAAAATTTTACTCACCTGGCGCTCCACGCTTCTACATTTATTAACATTGTTATTAATTAACGTTGTTTTCTTCTTTTTATTGCATTATTTAACAGATCAGTGGGTTTTAAAAGCGTTTTTTTAATAATTTTTCAAAATTATTTATTGTCAAGTTGATTTGGACATAACCAGTAAACTAGTCGAGGAAATGAAGCATTTAATCCCAGCAGAGACTCCACCCCACCTGATTTTTATGTGAGATGGTGCCAAATGTTCCTAAAGATGTATAGAACAAAGTCAGGGTCATGTGAACTGGTGCTTTTTCGATTCCGGTCGTAAATTGGGACAGAAGTTCGCTATTTCCGGTCAACAACAATTTTGTTTTTAAGTTGAAAAAGAACCATTGGATTTTATGTTTTGGACAATTACAAGCATTCTTCGACTCTTGACTTTTTTACCTAACTTCGCCTTTCTCGAGATATAAGCGTTTAAAAAAAGAAACATGTATTTAAACTTTTTACTTTCCTCGCATACCGAAGGAAAGTATTGTATTCGAGAAAAAATCACCCTCCGAGATTTTTTCGGATCTTCACGTTTCAGATCACGTAGGTTACGAAAATATAGGTTTTTTCAATTCCGTCAGTCTGTCTGTTGATGCATTAACTAAAAAAAAACTACTTGACGGAGAACAGTCAGATTTGGTAGGTAGCTGACGCTACTGTCAGCGAAGAAATGGTTAAACTTTCACGGGAAAATAGAAAGGGTGGACCGTCTAAAGGGAATAAATAATGGAAACAATTTTTTTTTGCTCAAATTTTAAATTTCCACGATTCATGACATAAACCTATTTCCGAAAAAAAAAAAAAAATTACCACTAGAATAGACGGAAAAATTTTTTTTTACTCAAATTTAAAATTTTCACGTTTCATGGCATTCTAAACCTATTTAAAAAAAAAAAATTGGAAATTTTTACAAACATTTTGGAAAAAAATTTACCGCTATACTTAATAGATGGAAAAACATTTTCTTTTCGCTCATATTTAAAATTTCCACGTTTCATGGCTTTCTAAATCCATCTCTGAAATAATAATAATAATGATAAAATTCTTTCAAAATTTTTTTAAAGAAATTTTTTTCAAAATTTTTTTACCATTATAGAATGGAAAAAATTGTTCTGCTCAAATTTAAAATTTCCACGTTTCATGACATTCTAAACCTATTAATACTAAATTTTTGCTGTCGGATGGCCACCCTGTATATTTGTTGGACCAAATGTTATTACGTTCTCTTTGTAATAATAGTGATAACTACATTCCGATTATTATTCTCGTAATTAATAATTTTTTAGAGTGACGTCCTACATAAATAACGAGGGAAGTTCTGTGTAAATACCTTTACCGATTTTTTTTCAAGCAACCGGTATTTAGAATTTTTTTAGAAGGTTGGTTATCGATTAAAATATGTGGACTGTGTATTTTGGACAATTCACTCACCTTTCTCGAGATATAAGCGTTTGCGAAAAAAAGAAACGTATATTTAAGCTTTTCTTTTTCTCAAAAAACTACTATTTACTATTATTTATGAGCGTTTATTAGGAATTTAAATATGTGGAGTCTACATTTTGGACAATTCTAAGCATTTTTTGACTCTTGACATTTTTTACCTAATCTCACCCTTTTCGAGATATAAGCGTTTAAAAGAAAAAAAAAGTGTATTTAATTTCTGTTTTCTAAAAACTAGTATTCTTGGTCGTTTACTATAGAATGAAACATGTGGACTTTATATTTTGAGCAATTCTAAACATTTTTTTAACTAACCTCACCCTTCTCGAGATAAAGACATTTATAAATTAAGAAAACGTATACTTAAGCTTTTTTTTTTTTAAATTAATATTTACGATTATTATTGGTCTTCTTTGATTATCAATTAGGACATTGGATTTTATATTTTAGACAATTCTAAGCATTTTCTTACTTCTGACATTTTTTCCCTCAGAGATATAAACGTTAAAAAAAAATAGAAACGTGTATTTACCCCTTTTTACCAAGAAACTTGCATTTTCGATTATCTTTGAGCGTTATGATTATCAATTAAAACGTGTATGTAAACTATTTTTGACATGTTTTAAAAAAGCTTAAAATAACAATTTTAATTTTCTAGTACTGAGAATTTTTTTAAATGCTTAAATCTCGAGAAGAATGCGTTAGGTAAAAAATGTCGAGAATCAAAATATGCTTAGAATTGTCCTAAATATACAATCCAATGGTCTCTTTTCTACTTAGAAAAACATTTTGGTGACCGGAAAAAGCGCACTTCTGTCGCAGTTTACGACTGGAAATCGAAAAAGCACCAGTCCTCATGACCCTGACTTTGTTTTATACATCTTTAGGAACATTTTGAACCATTTTGCATCCAAATCAGGTGGGTCGGAGTCTCACGTTGGGGTTTAGGACTTTTTTCTGCCATATTTCCTCGACTAAACGTATCACATCTCGTATCACATCGATTATTATTTATTGCTAAAGTGCTTGGTATACAATTTACAAAAATTTGCTTAGTAGCTTTACTTATGAGAAAGATTTCGTTCTGAGAACAATAATTGATGTATAACAACACATCCATTTATTGTGTTGCACCGTATTAATTCGCTGATACTTGCATATAATAATTTGCGTGAACGCCTACAAACAAATATAGTCATACTTGGTGGATTTTATTTTTTTGAAGCTAGACAAATTGAAGTGTTTTTATAAGTTGCAGTTTAAAAAAAAAATTATTGCGAACAAATCATTTTCCCACATGCGGAGTATACAGTAAGCAGGAAAGATATTCGATAACATTTTTACAGGGCGTGTAGAAAAAAAATACATCCGGAAATATGTCAGAAAAAATATTTAATATAACAAAAAAGCAATTAAAAATTGCTTGCAATTTTTTCCAATCTTTATTTCCGCGTGCTCGCCGTTTGGCATAGAACTCAAACCATTGGATCAATTTTACTCAAATGCATACGTATTTAAAACGATCATACCTAGAGGTGAAATCGCAAAATCCTAGCTGATACGTGTAAAAATATTTTTCTCCTAAATAGCTTTCAATTTAGATATTTTATGAGGATGGCCTTCATTTTACGTGATTTTTCAGTAAATAACGTCTTATTTTAACGTCATGTTATATGGTCAATTTATCGTCTTATTAACGTACTAATGTCACATTCATAAGACGTATTTTTTTCGTCGGAGTTACGTGGTTTATTTTCATCATTTGTATGATTAATCGCATCCGTTTTATGTACCCAGACAACATAACTTATAACCTATTTGAGAATGAGGACGAGTAATAAAAGCTCATTATAAAAAAAATTGTTAGTTAATAGTCATAAAAAGATAGCTCGCAAATATAATAGAAATAAATTACTAATAAGCTGGCCTATGTTTTTATAGGATTTGCATTTATAATGAGCTTTTATTAATCTTCTTCACTTCCAAATAGAGAATAGCTTATAAATGGTCAGGATAAACATGACATAAATGTTGGATATTTTATTAAAGACCTAGTGGAATTAGAACACCATAACTATGATTTCTGTAATATACCCTGGAGTTAATTAAACAATCCAATTTTTAGCAATTTTACGTCCACATCCACGTAGTGGATTGTAAGTATAGTAATCGTAAAAAAAAAATCAAAAATGTTTTTTCATGAAATACATTCTAAATGTCATGAAACGTCAAGTTTTTAAATTTGAGCGAAACAATTTTTCTGTCTGTCGGTCTGTCTGTCTGTTACTTTTTTGTCCGCACATTTTCTCAGGAACGGTTTAAGATATTGACTTGAAATTTTGTACACGTATTGTTATAACGAGATCTGGAACTGGATTGTTTTTTGAACATATCCGATGAAGGGTTGGTGGGTAAATAGGGGGAAATGAGTAAAGCAAGCTGGTAAGAGTACAGATACTTGAAATTTGGTGCATGTACGAGAAGCCAAGGCCACAAATTTTTTGATAAGTGAGATACACACTTTCTCCATATATCGCTTTTGCCTATTTCGTCTACTATTATCTTTATATTCTTTAAGACAGACTCACTTAATTGTGGGGATTGATTATATTGACGTAATTTTGTTTTTACATCAGTCGACACCATTTCAATGGGGTTGAAAACGCAATAATATGAAGGCAGACGTAAAATAGTATGTTCGTGTGCTTCAAACATTTATTCAACGGCATATTCCTTTTTAAAATTTTACTTTCCAATCAGTTCTAATAAAGTCTTTTTTGCGTTTTTTTCTGGTATTTCCAAGCCTTTACCTTTCATAAATTCAATTCGCTTTTTCTTGTGTTGGTGTTCGGAATTTTTGCGTGTTGCCGCAAATGCTATGACGCATTGTCCATAACAATTACAGAATTTGGTGAAATATTTGGTAACAATTGTTCCTTTGCCCACTTCTCAAATAATTCGGTTGTCATATCCTCGTGGTAGTCGGCAGAGGATTGCTTAATATTTTTAACAGACAACAACAACGCATTTGGAATAAAGCCGTTTTTACTTCCAGCATGTAGAATTATTCTTTTCCCCTAGATAATGGAGCACTTAAATTAAACTTTATGGTCTTATCAATTCAACCGTATTAAACTATATCATGCGTGTCAAACCATATTTCGCCAAGATAAATTATGTCTCTATTTGCATCTCGGTATTCTTTTATTTTACGCAGGTACTCGTGTCGCTGATCAACGATTCGTGCTGATTCCATAACTACCATTCGTTTGTCCAATTTTTTGTACTTAAAACCGCAATCGAGCAAAACGTTTCGCAAAGTATCTAATGATTTATAGTTATAATCTGGATAGTCGCGTAACTTTTCCCTAATCATTTCTAATGTGGGCACCTTCTGTTTATTGCAAAAGTCATACACAAATCGACGAATGACATCTTTGGACGCGTTATCAAGTTTTTTAAGATTTTGTCCAACTCTTTTCCGTTTAATAGAATGATCAATTACATAAAACATAATCAAATGCAAATGCAAATTCCCTACAATGTAAGAGTAATCTAAAATAGAATTGAGGAAATGAAAATATTACTAGCAAAAATACTCGTAATTATTTCAAACTCTTACTAAAGACTTATTCATAGATAAGTACAAAAACATATATCTTTCTAAACAAAATACTTTGCTGGCTACATGCCACGAACAACATTGAATTATAAGAAAGAAATATGCACATTACGTACAGAAAACTGTCACAATAATGTTAGTTTTAATTTTAAATTATCCTGTTCAACAAAACCAAAAAACAACCAAAGACAAAAACACTTACCAAAAACTTTAAAAACTTTCACAGACACGTGTTTCTGTATCCTACACAAGGATACTTCTTCAGTGCTACTTGTTTCAAAGTTGAAAATGAACTAAACAGTCACTTACCAGGTAATAGGTATTTATGCAGTAATTATTTATGGTTCTAACAAATAGGATAATCCAAAACAGATTTCGGAGAATTACCAATACAGGTATAATCATAAAACATAATCAAATGCAAATGCAAATTCCCTACAATGTAAGAGTAATCTAAAATAGAATTGAGGAAATGAAAATATTACTAGCAAAAATACTCGTAATTATTTCAAACTCTTACTAAAGACTTATTCATAGATAAGTACAAAAACATATATCTTTCTAAACAAAATACTTTGCTGGCTACATGCCACGAACAACATTGAATTATAAGAAAGAAATATGCACATTACGTACAGAAAACTGTCACAATAATGTTAGTTTTAATTTTAAATTATCCTGTTCAACAAAACCAAAAAATAACCAAAGACAAAAACACTTACCAAAAACTTTAAAAACTTTCACAGACACGTGTTTCTGTATCCTACACAAGGATACTTCTTCAGTGCTACTTGTTTCAAAGTTGAAAATGAACTAAACAGTCACTTACCAGGTAATAGGTATTTATGCAGTAATTATTTATGGTTCTAACAAATAGGATAATCCAAAACAGATTTCGGAGAATTACCAATACAGGTATAATCATAAAACATAATCAAATGCAAATGCAAATTCCCTACAATGTAAGAGTAATCTAAAATAGAATTGTGACAGTTTTCTGTACGTAATGTGCATATTTCTTTCTTATAATTCAATGTTGTTCGTGGCATGTAGCCAGCAAAGTATTTTGTTTAGAAAGATATATGTTTTTGTACTTATCTATGAATAAGTCTTTAGTAAGAGTTTGAAATAATTACGAGTATTTTTGCTAGTAATATTTTCATTTCCTCAATTCGATCAATTACATTCCCGGCTCTAATAACCCTTTAAATTGTAGTACGGCTAAATTTGGTTAATTCACAAATCCTCTTCACAATTTGATTATATGAAGAATTAATATTTTCGCCTTTTAAACACGAGTAAATATTCAAAATAACCCTTTGAATTTGAACGTGTAAGTCTTTTATTTTCAAATTCCGCTTGTATAGGCTCTGTATCAGAATTGTCCGTTTCGTTGTCACTACTATCGAAAGGCCTCCAAAATGCCATTTTAAACAATTAATTGCAAAAAATCACACAAGCACAGTAATAAAACTAATAATTTGTTCAAATATTCACTAGAATTAAGTAATTTATAACGCTGCCTGCCTGTACTGCAATGCCTCGTACAGATCATACGATACAAATGGTTGACACGTTTTTTTTGTTTTATATATTATGGCATGCAAAAGCTCTGAACAAGGTTGGTGTTGACAGATCAAATTCTCTAAGCATCTAATCCCACCTATATTTCTATATGACAGGCAGATCAAGTCCACGTGGACTATAGACTAGGAGTGGTGAATATAAATCTGTAAAATTCTGTGCTCTCACTGCTCTCTCATTCAATGCGAAGGGATATGTTGACAATACCCCGTAACATCCTCTAGTTCCGTGCTGTTCCAATTGAGTTCGTAAATACTATACTAGCTACATTCGTCATATAAAACATTTTTCTCTAATGTTTTTAATTTTTTAAACATTGGAAATGTTCGTATATGGGGGTCGAGTTACCAGTTTTCGTTCAAGGTCATAAGACAGCGATGTCGCAGTCGAGTGAGACTATCGTATATGCAACGGCTGATATATCCAGTGCAATATGGGTTGCATATATCACAGGGGGTCAAGTTACCAGTTTTCATTTAAAGTCGAAATAAGCTGTGTCGCAATCGAGAGTGGATCGTAGCCGTTTATGTTTTATGTATGGTGTTATCATTTCCAATGTCCCGATGGTTGCAAGAATTGCGAAATCTATGATTTTTTTTTTATTTGCGAAAAATTCACTTTCTCAGTTTTGTGGCACTAAATAAAAAATGTTGCCAAAGCATAATATTCAATATTCGCTTCCTCTTTTATATGAGTCAACTTTTATACATGAAGTATCTTGCATTTTCTCTTTCGGGGTACATTTGGACTAAATCTATTACACTATCTTGCTTCGTCCGTAGAATTTCCGGTAGCATAGCCGTAGGTTAGGTTGTATTTATTTACTTTTATTAAATCATCTATGGAGCTGTTAATTAAACTAACATTATTTTTTATAAATATAAAATTTACAACATGCCTATCAATGAATATAAAGTGGTAAAAACATATTCAATTTGTTTTCAAAATAAAAAAATGCGAAATTAAAAAATTGCCAGGCGACGCCAATGACATTGCTAGAATTAATTTATGAACGGATCTTTTGTCGCTCTTTTTTTATGATTGGCATTAGTTAACGTACACCATTGGAGTACATCGTGGAGGTCATTTCCAACAATACATACAGCAGCTCAAACTGTTTTTGCCTTATTTTGATTTCCCGAAATAATGAAACAGTCGTTTCTCAGGAACCAATAGATAATAATAGAAAAATCACAATTCTGTAAACAATTGAAAATTTTTTTAAGATACATCACTCGACCCCCCCCTGCCCCTTCTGCTGCTTGAATTTTTTGAGACGGTGGTTTATTCTGTAAAGTTAACGTGTTTCATCAATTTTTCAAAAAATTCTTACCACCAAAATTATTCAGGCTGCTTATTTTTTATTGGGACACCTGGTATTAGAAGTATATAAGTTGTTTATCACACGTACACATTTTAATTGTTCGATTTCTGAAAGTTGCTTATTCCACGACATTCCACGGCATTAAAAATAATACGTACTCCTTTAATTAAATTATTAATTTTCTGGCAAGTACCTATTGAACGAAAATAAACCGAATTTGCTCAATGGGTACGTTATCGCTATATATGTTCTATTATAATGCGTGGTAGTCAGTTGATAAGGGTATATTTACCGAGTAGGCAGAGTGATAACGGATAAAGACTCAAAAACTGTTTTGTTTTACTTGTTTTAATATACACATTTAACTGCATGAGTGCATTAATATAACTAAAACAATATAATGTAAGAAACATTTATTTTTTATTTAGGTGTATTGTTTACGAAAGTATAATATTTATGTTTAGTAATTAATCGAGTAATTAACATTACTTTTTTATAATTGTGTGACCGCAGCTCGATAACCATGAAAATTCATTAAAGTGTAGGTCGTGATATTTATTCCCAGTCAATGTAACCAGAAATAAAATGGTAATTATAATTTATTACCATATCATAATTAACGTAATCAAACGTGCCAATTTCCTACCTCCTCCGGTAATGTAATGTTTTATGTAGTTTATAACAAAAATTTTATTGGTTTATAAATATGTCGTTTATTTGTTATTAACAAATAAGGTACTATTCTGCAGTTGCCAAAAACACAGAGTTCATCTATATCTAGATAATCTCAGTTTTTTCCAGCTCATTGATGTATACGTGTAATTGTAACTAATGATGTTGACATTATATTCTCCGTAAGCGGTTGCTACAAATTAACAAGTTTAATATTGTTGCGTGTTTTCCACCCTTTAGGAAACACCCTGTATGAATCTGTGGGTTCTAAATAATTTTAACAAGGGGTAAACCACTAACAATTTATTTAATAATTAACTGATTACATAAACTCACTTTTACAATGTTTATATTTACACTTCGAATTTACTTGATATTTAACCTCACTCTTTTTGCTGCGAAACTTCACTTTAATAAGCTTCTCCCTCTGCGCCGGTAATCGCGCCTTATATACTTTGAAATTGCCTCTAGATCCATCCAGAACCAATCAAGAATCTTCTTCTACCACAGTCTAGAAAACTCTATCTCTATCTACAAGTTTCCAGTCACTATTAGGCATAGGCGTATCAATCTCCAGTTTCAAGGGGTGTAATACATAACAATATTGATAGATTAATACAAACGTTTTTGTTACTCTAATAGTTCTACAGTTGATTTACAAATAGTACTTCATTGTCTCATATATAGTATTTTTATAAAAGCTGTAAGGTAAGGATGTTCTGCAAATATGAATATTAAGAATGTATAAATTACTCTCCGTAGACTTCTTAAAATCAATATAAAAGTTCCGTAACTGCTGATGAGAGCAACTTTATAGAGCAAAATTGATCTGTGAATGTTATAAGTATTAAAAATGTATAAATTACTCTCCGGAACATTCTTTCAACCGTTGCATGAGTTCTGCAAATGCGAAAGAGGCAACAGTTTATAAAACGAAATTGATGTATAAGTCTGTTCGTGTAGTACTAAACATAATAAAATAGTTTTATAAACACCTATAACCTATAACACTTTTATATAGCTAATATAACTGAGTTTTTCTAAATAACTTCCAAAAAGTTGCGTATACAGGGTGTTGCCTCATGAGAGGGACATAGCTTAATAGGAGGTAGAGAACATCAGTGGTAACCGGAACCTCCCATAGAAATGTCTCATTGGGCCTTCACTACGAAATTACAGGGTGTTAAATAATTTTTGGCCAAACCTGTTTTTTGTCATAACTTTGACAGGAAATGAAATAACGGATTCATATTTGGTACGGCTAATGTACAAACGAGCCCCAAGAGGTACATGTATAAAAAAAAAAATATCCAGGTCCGGACTCACTATAATTTATGTTTCTTCTTTGCATCAATAAAACATCACCCTGTATATATTTTTTTGAAATTTCGATACGATATTCGAAAAGAGCAAGAAAAAACAAACAAAATGGCCTATTTCATTTTTTTGTTACACCTTCGTGGTTATTTAAATACGTTGTTAAATGTGCAAGAAAATGGATTACAGAACCCTATTAAATGAGAGGCACGTGAAATAAATAGTTTTATAACTAAAATTTGCAAAAATTCTATTGAGTCTAGGTGGTCTGGGTGAATCCTAATTCCGGCACGTTTTAAAGGTCCATTTTGGTAAAAAACTGTGGTCCTAATAAGTAATCGGGTATGAAATAACAAAATTTTTAATCAATCACAGTAGGCTTGTTCAAAGAATAAAAGTGACAGATAATTTAAACCATTTAGGCCTAAGCAACCAGTTACTTTGATCAAGAAAAATATCAAAATTTTATACTTAATAAAAATTGGAAGAGAACAAACTAAAATCTAAATAAATAAAATATTTTCCATTCAATTAACAATAAATAACAAAACAATAACTAAATGTGTTTAAAAATAAAACGTAATTGACACTAAAGTAAATTTTCAAAATGTCCTCCCCCAAATTCTGTGCATTTTCTTGCGCGTTTAGAAAGGTCACCAATTGCTCGACGTATCATTTCTGGATTATTCCGTGTTTCGTCGCAGGTTGTAACGATGCGCTGGATTAAATGTTGTCTACTTTCAATTTCAATGCTATAAACCTCGTTTTTTAAGTGGCCCCATAAAAAGTAATCACAAGGGTTACACTCAGGAGATCTTGGTGGCCATTCATGTGGATCCCCGCGTCCAATCCATCTATTAGGATACACATTGTTTAAGTGTTCTCTTACTTGAAGGTTAAAATGTGGTGGGGCCCCATCATGCTGAAACAACATGCCTCTTATACCGATATTTTCTAACATATTCGGTAAAATGTTTTGAAGAAAATCAAAGTAAATTTCACCATTCAATCTTTCTTCAAAAAAATGTGGCCCTATCAAATGTCTATTCACAAGTCCGACCCAAACATTTACAGAAAACCTGTGTTGCGAACGGCGTTGGCGTACCGCATGTGGGTTTTCCTGTGCCCATTTATGATTATTTCGTGAATTGTTTACTCCATCCCTTGTAAATTGTGCCTCATCCGTAAATAAGGTTCTGTAAATGACTGGGCGATGATTAGACAACCAACGACAAAATGCCAGGCGGGGGATATCGTCGCCTTGTTGAAGATGCTGTACCTGCTGGATATGATATGGATGGTAACGTTCTCTTTTTAGGGTTCTCCATACTCGCCAATGAGGAATACCAGTTGCCAAACTGATTCGTCTAGTGCTCATATTTGGGTTTTCTTGAACTACGTTTATAATATTGTTTTGTTCCTGCACACCTTGTTGTAAAACACGCTCCACAACTGCAGAAGTAGGAAACTTTCCGTGTTGTCTTGCATACTGGAACACCGTACTAAAGGTTTTATGATTAGGGCATCGACGACCAGGAAAACACAGCCGATATTCTCTTTCCGCCGACCTACCATTTCCATTACAGAAACCATAGATGAATATTATGTCAGCATATTCCCCGTTTGTAAATTTTACTGGCATAGTTAAAATATTTTCACAAGTTTTCACTAACTAAATGCGGATTATTGACACATTAAATTACTAACAAACAATTATTCAACTGTTTAGGAGATTTCTTTTTATTATCTGTCACTTTGAACAAGCCTACTGTGATTGATTAAAAATTTTGTTATTTCATACCCGATTACTTATTAGGACCACAGTTTTTTTACCAAAATGGACCTTTAAAACGTGCCGGAATTAGGATTCACCCAGACCACCTAGGCTCAATAGAATTTTTGCAAATTTTAGTTATAAAACTATTTATTTCACGTGCCTCTCATTTAATAGGGTTCTGTAATCCATTTTCTTGCACATTTAACAACGTATTTAAATAACCACGAAGGTGTAACAAAAGAATGAAATAGGCCATTTTGTTTGTTTTTTCTTGCTCTTTTCGAATATCGTATCGAAATTTCAAAAAAATATATACAGGGTGATGTTTTATTGATGCAAAGAAGAAACATAAATTATAGTGAGTCCGGACCTGGATATATTTTTTTTTATACATGTACCTCTTGGGGCTCGTTTGTACATTAGCCGTACCAAATATGAATCCGTTATTTCATTTCCTGTCAAAGTTATGACAAAAAACAGGTTTGGCCAAAAATTATTTAACACCCTGTAATTTCGTAGTGAAGGCCCAATGAGACATTTCTATGGGAGGTTCCGGTTACCACTGGTGTTCTCTACCTCCTATTAAGCTATGTCCCTCTCATGATGCAACACCCTGTATAGTAAATATAGCACCTTAAGCAACCATGATATATGATTTTCTCATTACAACATTTATACAGGGTGGACCATTAATAATAGGCCATAGTGCAGGCGTAGATTCTTTGGGCCAAAATATGAGGATATAACCAAATATGCTTTAGTAAAATGTTGCCGTGGAAAAAGATACAGGGTGTCAAAATTCAAATTATTTTTTCGTTTTTTTGCAATAACCCAACAGCCTCTTGACTGATCTTCGCCAAATTTGCTAAATGAACTGTTTTTATTCTAAGAAACAATAATGTATGTATTACCTCATGTTAGATCATAGAGGGCGCCACAGGACCTGTATCTGATGATGAATATTTTTCTTTTTTTTTTTTGACGAAACGTTGTGGTACTTCTGACCAGAAAATCTGATGAGGGTGTCATTTCCACGTATAAAGGGTACACTTGGCAAAACTCGATAACTCCAACCGTTTTCGAGGAAATTTCTGTTAAAGATTTGAATAATTTTTTGAAAGACAAATTCAAATTTAATGAAACAAACTGTATTTATTGAAAAAAGTACAAAACGTAAGGGAAAACAGAATCGTAATAACAGCGTAAACTCTTTCTCACTTTGTTATGAGCTAATGGAGTATTTTCAAGGTATTGAGATAAATATACAGGGTGTAATCAGTTTCATGTCATTAAAAAAACTGGTAATGGGGAGTGACTAGACAAACAAAAAACCTTTATGACTTTTCCTTCTAGGGGCACTTTGAAAAACACTGATCTAGGTTAACATATTTAATATTATGGTAGCCAACTATTGAGAACCACTGCTTTTCTTGGTCGATGGACTTGTACTTCCCAATTATACAACTTTTAAATTGTCATAAAAAAGTGCTCGCCGGCACACGCGTTGTCAAAGAACAATCGACCGCCTTTGATAGACCGCCTCAACTGAACTGAGGCAAGTATAAAGAGGTAAATAATTCGTTCTCTCTTCGTGCACAATTGCAAGCAAATAATGGCCTAGAGGTTTAAACAGAGCATTTCTTTACATGTGTTTTTTAATTTGGAACAAAATATTGGATTGTTTATAATTTAGAAAATTTAAATGTGGTTTATTAACATTTGTAACATAAATGAGTGTCCTGGGTTAAAAGCTTACTACCTACCTAAATGATTCAAAATCTCTGCACCTGTATCAATACACGGTTCGGTACGTCGAATTAAGTACATACCCACTTCGTTCAACACTAAACACTAAACTATCAACTAACGTTGTCAATAAAGAAAAATAAAATAAAAACTTGGTACAAAAGCCAAAGAGGAATACAAAAAGAACGAACAAGTAAGTTGTATCTGTGCGTAATCAAGAATTTGACAACTTGAACGGTAAGTCAATAAAATAAATACACAATGACGCGAAATTCAAAAATAACAAAAACAACGAACGGCGGGTTGGACGTGTGTACATAACCAAACACCGACAGTAACTAAAATATTGCACGAGGGAGAGTATAGTTTTCTTCAGATCAGATCTAGATCTAAACCTACCTCAATATTCCAGCAGTTCTCAAAAAATGTTATTGAAAATTTGCGAAATTTTTGTTTATTTTTTCTCTCCAAAACTATGAGCTTTAGACCCCATGTTATATAAGGTTTTTTTGTTTGTCTTGTCGTTCCCTACCACCGTTTTTTTTTAAATGACATGAAACTAATTACACCCTGTATATATGAAAAGATTGTGTAAAATAAGGATCTAATCTTATTAGAAAACCAAAAAATAACAAAAGTTAACTTAATGACATTAGTATTTATTGTATAAACCTCCCCCCCCCATGCAAAATCCCATTACTGCAACTTAGAGTGAATTTTCGATATGCACCTACTTCTATGCCTTTTCTAATTCTTTTCATAATAGATTATCTTACATTGAAAAATACATTTTCCTGTCCTCTAATAAAATGGGCTGCGTTTTGTTTATTGTGCCACAGTTCTTCTCTTGAATTGATAGTATTTGCATAGATTAAGGACTTCATATGCTCCCACACATAATAATCTAAAGGATTATAATCAGGACTCCTTGGTGGCCAAGCAAACTCATTTCCTCGACCGATCCATCTGTGTGGGAAAGTCTCATCAAGATAATCCCTGGAGGGGAAGTTCCGTTTTGCATAGCATGAAAACATGTAATATATCAGCAAGAGTATTTTGAGGAAAAAACAAATAAGACTGTCCATTTAAATTTGGAGGAAGGATAAATGGTCCCAATAGCTGATCGCCGATAATACCACACCAAACCACATATAAATCCCATATGCGACACTCCTTTGATCTAGCAGAAATGCCGCCGATGACCTCGGACTTTTACTGTGGATTTGACACGTCAAGATTAAATACGCTCGGGATGATTCGGATAATCCGAATCGGAATTTTAGTACCTGACTGAAGTAGGTAATAGAGGATTTTAATCGTATAATTATAATATCTGCATCATACAATACATTTACCTGCATCACATAATTCCTTACATTACCTATTTGTATCGTTTGTAACGCTTATTTTAAAATAATAGTGAAATTTGTGCGTCTTACGAAAATTCAATCTTTTATTGCAGCTGAACTGTTTTTGCGTATGAGTCTCGGCTCTTTAACCTGGATATATCTCTGCTAGTGTTGTACAAAATATCTCTGTCCTTTTCAGTGTCGCATATGGATTTATATGTGACCAAACGTTAATCTTAAATTCGTGCTGACAATGCCTTTCTTTAAGGGCATGAGGATTTTCTACTTCCCAGTAATGGGTATTTCTTAAAAACATCTCGGCGAGTAAAACTAAAACGTAACCAAATCACACTTTTCAATAAATACACTTTGTTTCATTAAATTTGAATTTATTCAAATGTTTAACGGCAATTTCCTCAAAAACTGTTGGAGTTATCAAGTTTTACCAAGTGTACCTTTTATATGTGGATGACGCCCTCATTAGATTTTCTGGTCGGAAGTACCACACGTTTCGTCAAAAAAAAAAAAAATGAAATAAATTCATCATCAGATACAGATCCTGCGGCGCCCTCTATGATCTAAAGTGATGTAATACATAAATTATTGTTTCTTAGAATAAAAAAGTTCCTGTAGCAAATTTGGCGAAGATCAGTCAAGGCTGTTGACTTATTGCAAAAAACGAAAAAGTAATTTGAATTTTGACACCCTGTATCTTTTTCCACAGCAACATTTTACTAAAGCATATTTGGTTGTTTATTTGTTTTCAATAATAAACATAAATTCTTAACAAATGGTAATTATCACCAGATAAATACTCGCCAAATAAATAATTTACATCTACCTTTCTCCAGACTAAATATCACATTTAAAGCCCCCACCCGCATAGGTGCCAAAATATTTAATTACCTGCCAAATGATATAAAATCAAAAGACAAGGAAAATATATTCAAAAAAAAACTTAAGCTATTCTTGCTTGATAAATGCCTATACAACACCACGGAATATTTTAACTGATAGACTACTCCACTTACTTTGTTTAGTTTAATTTCTATGACATGTAAATGTGATTAGGCTATGTAATCTACTCATATTTTTGTGTATCTCTCTTTGTTTGTTTTCGTTAATTAAATTAACATGTATTTAGAAACTTTGTTTACTAAACTTTTAATTTGTTCCCGAATTTTACATTGTTCGTCTATCCGTAATGTTTTGTGTTATACAATTATGTGTTTTAGTGTATAATACTATATTGGCCATTAGCATAAGTTTTTTTTTATATTATGTATGTAAAATTGTGCCTAAATGACCTGTCCTATATCATGTACATGATCAACAAGGATCAATAAATATTTGAATTTGAATTTGATATATCCTCATATTTTGGCCCAAAGAATCTACCGCTGCACTATGGCCTATTATTAATGGTCCACCCTGTATAATTTAATTTCTAAAATACGTCGCCGGAAAACTAATTAACACCATGGTTGTCTTGAATGAAGAATGGTAATCTTTGTGTAATTTCGCGTATATTTGTATATTTGTTTTATGTAGGTTCCAACTTTTGCAATTTGCTCTCGACACCAGAACTATCTCACAATGTTTCCAATATAACTGTTTTATGAATAATCATGTTTTACAAAACAATGATATACAGGCGGTTGTCCATTTTATCAGGGCGCTCGAGAATATCTCGGTCGTGTACGTGGTATATCGTTGAAAAGAGAGCAGAATACTCTATTTATTTTATTGTCGCCATTTACCGCCGTTTCAAAAGAAAATTTTTAATACCCTAAAGAGTGAATCTCAAAATGCAGAGGTTTAAAAAAAATAAATATAACCTCGTTGAAATACTCTGTTTTGCAAAAAATTGTCGCCTTAGAACTTTCGTCGTATCTCTTCAAATAACGGAGATATTTTCCTTAGACATATTCCGCATCTTCGATATTTTCCGCCATAACTCTTAATTAACGTAGGCCATGGATTTCAAATGTATTTAAACCACTTTATAGCATATAAATATCGGTACAATTTTCGTAGAACATTTTTTTTTGCACTACCGTATTAATAGTACAGGCAAATTAGCCATTTAGGGTAACAAAAATTAATAAAAGGATCATCTCTGGGATTTAAGTAGGCAATAACCTGGAGAATGAGATGATGCATTCTTTGCATTTCCAAGTTCCGGGAAAATTCAAAAAAATTTGGAAAAAGATTTTGATTTTCAGTTTTTTTGCTTTAGCGGCCAAAATCAACAAAAGTTGTAGTTCGTCTCTCTCTCTACAAAAAACGTCTTTACAAATTTGTGTCTTAGTTAAGCCGTTTAGAAGATAAATCGGGTTTTCCACTTACAGTTTTAAGCCGCTTCGAAATGCCCGAAAAATTAGAATTCTCCGAGAGTTTCGTACGACCGGGCTCATCGATCGATAATTCTTACTATTCAGAGCCCCTAAAAAAATGAAAATAACATAAAATTTAGAGAAAAGTCTCAGCTTTAATGTGGAACTAATCACAAAATTCATAAAAAAATTTATCATCGAGGAAAAGTGTCAGAAGATGGCTTAGTAAACTTTGTACAGTTGATCCACAGATTTATTCATATCTTTGCCGGGAATCGTTAGAATGATAATTCATTTTGCTTGTATATTCTTATGTAATGATATATTAATCCAATTAACATTTTATTGCAGTTACTTTTGTTGGAAAAATATGCCTTGCGATCAAAGTAGGGGGTATATTTCTCATCGATCAATCACCTCCAAATTTTGGAGTTGAATTCGCTATATCTTAATTATTAATAATAGCACAGTCTTAATTTTTGGATTATAGGTACAATGAAACATATTCTTTCGAATGACTTGAGAGTTTTTTAAATGCATGCAGTGCTTTTTGAATTTGTCTCCATTATTCATACACGTTCAGAAAATGCACAATCATAGAGTAAAACATATACAACTTATTTGTTTCTTAACATTCTCCAATGAAATTTTCACAAAATATAGACTAAAGCGCGTGGAATCGAATCCATGCAGTGAAAAAGCACCCATTGTTACGGGAGAAATAGACAGGATGCATAAAACTCAAAGATATGAATAAATCAACTTTATAAAGTTTACTAAGCCATCTTCTAACACTTTTTTCTCTATGATAAAATTTTTTATAAATTTTGTGATTAGTTCCACATTAAAGCTGAGACTTTTCTCTACATTTTATGTTGTTTTCATTTTTAAGCGGCTCTGAATAGTATGAATTATCGATCGACGTGTCCGGTCGTACGAAACTCCTAGAGAATTCTCATTTTCCGCGCATTTCTGAGCCGCTCAAAACTGTAAGTGGAAAACTGGATTTATCTCCTAAACGCCTTAAGTAAGACAAACACTTGTAGAGACCTTTTTTGTAGAGATAGAGACGAGCTACAAGTTTTGTTCAAAACTTTTTTCTGTACTTTCATTATTTTAGCCGCTAGAGCAAAATAACTGAAAATCATAGAGTTTTTCCAAATTTTTTTGAATTTTCCCGGAACTTGGAAGTGCAAGGAATGCATCATTCCATTCTACAGGTTATTATCTACTTAAATCCCGGAGATGAACCTTTTATTAATTTTTGTGAGATTTTTACAAAATGTTGCCTGCATTGCCTGTACTATAAGTTATCTCAGTTAATAAGATAGTGTTAGCTAAAGGAAGAACCCCATTTTGAACAAAATCGATCAATAAATAAAGATGTTATTAATTTTTTTAATTAATTTTTTTTGTGTTTTGTAATTAAACTAAAAATATCTAAAACTAACATTATTTACAAAAAGAAACTGCGAAGAGTATCCTATAGATTGTGCAACAATTATAGAAAAAGTACAGTAAATCGGCGAAGAGTGTAATGGTTAACTTGTTACACTATATCTGAAACCTCTTTAGTTTTCAGTGTATGTGGTGTCAATAATCATACAAATAATAAAAGAACTCATTTAGACATTTTATACACGGTTGCTACCTGATCACCGATGACTGAAAAACTTGTCCTTAATCACATGTATGTTTAAAATCCGTTTATGTTTCTCTTATTGGAATTAAATTTGTGACGGAAACTGCATACTAATTTTTAAAATATTCACCCATCTCAAAAATCAGGCCAGTAAATCCGAAAAGTAGCATCTTACGTGAATCTTCATGTACAGGAACTTAAAGTGCATTCTTTTAAAATGATTACATCATTAATGATGGTAAACCATAATGTGCCAATACGGTATGATCGAAGTAAATATAAATACATGTACACATGATAATACATGTATAAATATAAATGATAATAACAAGTAAAAGTTTTAACAACCATACCGGGTGCCACAAGTAAGTGGCTCACCCTTTTATTTTTTAACTTATTCATTTGAAATTTGGGGTGCATAAACTACCTGTAAAAATGGATTTTTGGACACGAAAAATGGTATGAGACCATTTCCGGTTTACCCGGAAATGACCGCAACTTTCGAATTTTAAATGGAACACCCTGTATATTTTTACATATTTGGATTCAAGACCTTGGCATTCTTGTTCGGTTTGAGGATGGAAACAATCACAGCACACTTCCACTGACTAGGCCAGTGTTGCAGCCGCAGAATTGCGTTAACGATGTACATGAGTTGCACAATACCTTTCCTCGGCAGATATTTAAGCAGCTTGTATTCGATACCATCTTTCCCCGGAGCTTTATTATTAGGTAAAGTCTTTATCAGCTTTGCTAGTTCAGAGGGTTTGACCATGACTTTTAAAAATTCCCGTTTAGTTAATTGAATGTCATGGCCAATAACATCGTTGGCGTAGTTTTCAATTCTGTCATGATCTAAATTGTTGGGTATGTTTAAATTGTGAATTCGTTCAAAGTTGTCAGCTAGTTCATTCGCCTTTTGCGAATCTGTCATAGCCGTCTGTCCGTTGGTCTTGATCTAAGCAGGCATGGCTTGCTGTGTAGTTTTCAGTGCCTTGGTGAATTTCCACAGCGAGTCGTCCCAAGGATTGAAGGCTTCTAGCTTCTCGCTCCATTTCCTGTTTCTCTAAGTGGTTATAGCAGCTTGAATCCGCCATTGCAACCTGATCATCTCAAACTTAGCGTCAATTTTGCTGCCAACGCCGTCTCAACCTGTTTTTGTCCCTAGTATCTTGTTTGACCGCTTTGTCGACTCGGTCTCTGTAAGGATCTATCGTTATGGTAGTTGCAACACCTTGTTTGGCATTCTGCAGCACCCTTGTGAACTTCTCGACTGCACCCTCCCGGTCAGCGGTTGTGTCAATCGTGTTAGTGAGTGTCAGATATGTGCAGCATAAGCAAGAGCATTACCTATGAGCTAACCATCTGGCTGACGATGAACACTAGGGCAAGAAATAAACAGTCAGATAAATGATATCACATTTTGTGCATGATCGAAGCTCCGCAAATTCGTGTACCCTAGACACTTTTGTATTCTGGGAGCCAGATTGGAAATTTACTGTTGCGTACGCTTCATGTTTTGTTACCTGATTCTCTCTCGTTTAAAAGAACTTTCAATTTTAGACATTTTTGTGTGCGATTGTAGAATTTTCTGTTCTGGATTTTAATATGAAAGGTATGTACCGTTTAAGAATTTGTTTTTTACGTTAGTAAACGCTTTGATTACTTTATAATTAATTTAAAGATAAATGAACAAAAATAAAACAATTTATAAAATTTTATTAGAAACTGTAAGATTTATAACTAACTTCCAAAGGAATCCAAGGCACAATCTTGATTTGTTTTTGAAATAAGATCTATGCAGAACTGTCTCCAAAAGAAAAAAATCACAAAACATACCAATTGGTTTTTAATATTTTTTTTGTAAACTAGGTGTAAAATATCAAATTTCTACAATTTTTAGTACTTCGATGTAAATATTTCTTTCTCTTCAGAATCGATTAAGATATCGAAGGTGGTCACTAGACAACAGTTATTCGACCTAATAAAACAATCTCCAGCTCTTCAAAAAAACTAGAATACATGGAAGATCATATTCTGGAATTGACTGGATGTGAATTGACGTGACTGTGGCCCTGACAGCTTGCTTAAAGACCTTAGACACAAGATATCGCACTTCATGTCTCAATTTAAGGCTCGATGGGGTGCAGCTGGCTATTCAGAGGCGATTTTCATTAAAAAAAACAAGAACAATGATTGAACAACACTATCTCTCTACCTGCGACAACCATTGTACGTTCAGGTCGGCCAACAAAACCTTTCCAGGAATTGAGTAAATGCAGCAAGAGGCATAAAACAAACTATCTAATGGACAACATACCTGTGAATGAGTTAACCTTTGCGACCCAAATGAGCCTACGTGCATCTGGCAGCGCAGATGCCTCAAATATCTTGAGAGATATTACGATTTCAACAACCTGTGCCATGAAATATAGAAAAACCGCTGCCCATGTACCAAAAACCAGACAACTCACACCTCAGGAAACTGTCGATGTTTATCGAAGCTGACTTGACTCGTAGTCAATATGAAACAGTAACAAAGTTTGATAATGTTAGATTCCCGTGTTAGTCTCTGTTACAGACTGCCAAATCAGAGTACTATCCAAAACAAGAGGAAATCATGGATCATACAACGTATAGATTATGCCTTGAATGATGATATTTTTAAAAGATTTTCTTCTGAAGAACTGCTTAACCTGGAATTAATTTCCAAATGGGACTGCGATGGTTCACAACAAAATCAGTATAAACAAAAGTTAGAAAGTGATACAGACAGTGATGCATTTATATTCCAGAGTGCATTTGTTTCCTTAAAATGAGTTAGCAACCTAAACAATTAAAAAAAAAACATCGTGGGAAAATACATCGCCGTCATCGCCTAGATATTGTCGACTAATGAGAGTGAAGTTTGTTCATGAAAACGTACACATTACAAAAGAAGAGATCGCCTATTTCAAACACCAAATCAACACGTTGAAGAAGTCGTCTATAACTTTAGGAAGTGAAACATATATTGAAGTTCGTCACACAATGTTGTTGACAATGATTAATGCGAAAGTTTGCAACGCAGCCACAAATACAGTCTCTACATGAGGTATAGTTATATTTGTGGTAACACTTCAAAATACTTTAATAAGTTAGACAACAGAAAAGAAGAAAACCCCAAAACATTCAAATTTGGATTGTCTATACTTCATGCGAGAATGCGATTATTTGAAAGCCGGTTGCATTTGCCTTACAAATTCCTCTGAAAAAATGGCAAGCTCGGTCAAAAGATGAAAAAAAATTGTGAAAGACTCAAAAACTAAAATTTGAAACGCATTCAAATCCAAATTGGGCCTATTGGTCGATTTTCCGAAACAAGGGTTCGAAAGTACGAATGATGGAAACACATCACGTAGATTTTTCCAAGACCCAGATGTATCGTCAAGAATAACGGGAGTGAATGTGGATTTGATAAATCGGCTAAAAATTATACTAGAAATTATTTCGAGCGGTCATGCAATTGACAAAGAAAAATGTTCAAAATGTGCCCTGGAAACCGCAAAACTCTATGTAAATTTGTATGAGTGGCATCCAATGACACCAACCATAACCATGCATAAAATATTATTACACGAATCTTCAGTTAACAATTATGCAATTCTACCTATAGGGCAATTCTCCGAGGAAGCATCGGAGGCACGTAATTAAAATTTCCGTCTGTATAGGCAAAACTTTTCAAGGAACAGTGTAATAGAGACATATTGAACAGACTTATGCTGACCTCGAATCCATACATGTCTAGTATTGGACCAAGACCGAAAAAGACTTTTAAACCGTTTTCTGAGGAGGCAAGGAGTTTTCTTATAGCTGCATCCCAAGAGGTCACATCTCATGATGAAGTACATACATACAACCAGCTGCAGCGATGAGGACGACTAAGTTTCACTACCTCTCACAACTATACATATTTCTAATGATATTATAGGCGTACCGCTATAGATACACATGTACATATGCAGCATTGTTTTTATTTAGATAATTAAAAACACAACGTTGTAAAATAAAAATAACTAGAAAAAATAAAATTATATTTCTTACATCTAACATTGTTTTTGTAATTTCTTTTATTAAAACACATTGAAAATAATAAATAAAAACTGAAATTAGTTAAGAAAGGGGTTAGGAATGAATAAACAAAGATAAATAATTTTGATCAACTTTTCAATCGCTGGAAATTTGAATCTTGATTGTCGGTCGATAGTACAAATACTTCTACTAATATGATTATATAAACTATTGTTTGTGGATCAAGTCAAACCTGTCGCACCTATAGATCTGATTGCATGTTCGCTAACTCCCGGTCTACTTGCTTAAACCCAATAAACCTTTTACGTTTTACTAATATAAATTTTACCTGTTTATATTTAAATATCCACGGAAAAAAAGATTCATTAGAATATTTTTATACCTACTTTGATAATAAAATTGATAGTTTATGGCTCCCATTTTGGCATACTTTCTATGTTCGCAGTACTTTTATTATTTCAATTAATCATTAAATATGGATATATATTCAAATGATATTTTGATGACGATCGATTTGTTTATATCAAGCCTTAATTCATTTTTAATAGGTTTGTTTGTTCTTCAATATAACGAGTATTATCCATACGTTTAATTGTGGTGCAGTTTTTCTCACTGTTCTAATAACTTTTTAGTTGCAATTGCCAAAAATACATACATTTTTTTATAGCTGAAGGTCGGACTGAGTTAGTATATGACACATTTTTTAAGCGGCGTGTTTATAATAGACTTAAAATTTATAGTTTTTTTATATTCACTTATGTAATGTCGCGACGCAGGCTAATCACCAACGCCCTGAGATGAGCTACCCCTAACTTGTGAATTTTGTCCAACCTCTTCTTTTAAGAAAAGTAGAGATTTTTTTACTAGCCTAACATCTATAGTTATAGCACTTCTATTGTATTCGCTATAGAGTTTAGAAGAGTTCCTACAAACGTGTGGCGTAAATAGTGATATTTTGACAACGTATTTATTACTATAGTAAAATTTTAATGTGTATTGTTCGTGCTATCGACAAATTTTAACTATAGTACACGATAACTTTGTTTATTGTTATAATAATTTATTTTTGGATTTATAACTATATTATGAGATTGTAACTTCCACCTATTTTGACAAAAGAATTACTTGAATTGAGCCTTTGGAAATGAAGAAATAACATCTTCGAAACTTCGGAATTTAATTAGACAAGGGATTATTTTATTCAATTTGGTGTTCATCAGTATATAACTAAGTTGAGGTGACCTCATTAGTTCTAAAGGAGGCAATAACATTTGTGGAAGCAGACTTAGAATATGGACTTAGATTTAGAATATATAAGGTTGGCATTTTATTTCTCCAAAATGTAGGGACAAAGTACCTAAATAATACATGTTTGTGTCTGAAAATAAGTTAATTTTTCAATGGTGCATCATAGTTTTTCTACTAGTATTTAGCAAAGAATTTATATAAATAGAAGCCGAGATAAAGTGTAAAAGTTATACGATACTGTTGCCATCATGTCCAACATACCTTTTTCTCACCATTTCGTTCTAAGATACACTATTGCCTATAACGCTATCTCTGTTGCAAGTACTCCAAGACCGTGGTATGAGTGTAGCAAAGACATATGTGGAATTTAGTCATTTAAGAACTGTGTCTGTTTTAACTACTCTAACCTCAAAATTATTTTCGTGTTTTGTAAATTTAAACAATTATTCTCGTTGAATCGTAAAAATAGTGAAAAAATGTGTTGTTTGTGGTGTAGTTGATGATAAGAATAGCCTGTTGTCTTACATTTATTTGTCATGTTAAAAACAGTAGTACTGCAACAAAGATGGGGCTATAGTAAATTTCATCATAAAGAAAGAGATAACTATAAAATGTAATGTCTGAACTTGAGTACGAGATGTTGACAACACACTTATAAATGTGTATCTGCTTCTATTTATATAAATTCTTTGGTGTTTAGAAGAGTTCTGTATTTGAATAATCATTAGAGTTAGACATAAGAAAGATAGGGTCTATCCTGCTATTCGTTTTCCCCAGACTATTGTAAACAGATTTTCACTTTCGAGTCTGAAGACTCGTAGAACTATTTTACAGCAAATGTTTCTTTAAATAATCTGTAGTGTTACGCATTGGCGGCCCCTAGGTGCTGGTGACATACATTAATTAAGTAGCATCAGGGATGACAAGCCACTGCATTCATTATTTGTATGCCTTCACACCGAGTCTATAGTTTGCTATACTGATTTAGCTGTATGGATGACAATGAAATCTGTTACGGCAGTACGGTTGGAATTATTACGTTCTATGAAGCGTAGCTTTTTTACGTAGAAATTAGTCCTGCATCAGATTTTCTAGTCAAAAGTGCCACGTTTCCTAAAAAAAAAAAAAAATATTCGTCGCCAGTATGATTGTTTCTTAGCTTAAAAAATATTACCTTACCAAAATTAGAGAAGATCGGTCAAGAGATAGTTGAGATACTGCAAAAAAAATCGATAAAGGTATTTACACAGAACTTCCCTCTTTATTTGGGTATGGCGGTCACACTAAAAAATTAATAATTACGAAATGATATTGAAAATAATAATCAGAATATAGTTATCACTATTATCACAAAGAAAAATATACAGTGCTCATCCAACAGCAAAAGTTCAATACTAAATAACAGGTGCCAAATATGGAAGGCTTGCGGAAATCACTTTACAAATGTACACCATGACTGAATTATTTCTTGGGATGACCACCCTGTACATTTTTCAATGAAAGTATAAAAGGTGCATGTGCCAAATATTATTGCCATCCGTCACATTTTTAATTTCACATTCACGTACTGAAGTGGAAGTATAGTGGTGGTTAAAAAATTTAATTTTTTTTAAATTTTTCAAAAATGTTGGTAAAAAAATTTTCAAAATTTTTTTCTTCTGATATACCTAGGTTTAGAATGTCATGAAACGTGGAAATATTAAATTTGAGCAAAAAGGAAAGTTTCCTTCTATTCTATAGTAGTGGTAATTTTTTTAAAAATAGGTTTAGAATGCAATGAGACGCGAAAATTTTAAATTTGAGCAAGGAAAAAAAATTGTCCGTCTATTTTGTACAAAATTTTTCTAAAATGGTGAAAAAAATTTCCAATTTTTTTTTTAAATAGGTTTAGAACGCTATGAAACTTAGAAATTTTTAATTTGATCAAAGAAACAAATTTTTCCATCTATATTAGTGGTAAAAATTTTTTCAAAAATGTTAAAAATGGTAAAAATATGTCTAAATTTTTTATTTTTTTTTAAGTGGGTTTAGAATGCCATGAAACATGGAAATTTTAAATTTGAACAATGAAAAAATTTATTTTTTCTGTTTTAGTGGTAAAAAATGTTTCAATTTTTTTTTAAATAGGTGTAGAATGTCATGAAACGGAGAAATTTTAAATTTGAGCAAAAAAAAATGTTTTCATTATTTATTCCCTTTAGACGGTCCACCCTGTATATTTTCCAGTGAAATTTCAACCATTTCTTCGCTGACAGTAGCGTGAGCTACCTACCAAATTTGACTGTTCTCCGTCAAGTAGTTTTTTAGTTAATGCACCAACAGACAGACGGAATTGAAAAACCTATATTTTCTTAATCTACGTAATCTGAAACGTCAAAATCCGAAAAAATCTCGGAGGGTGATTTTTTCTCGAATACAATACTTCCCTTCGGTATGCGAGGGAAGTAAAAGGAAAAGAAAATACAACTTTGACCCACTTTACCTTTTTCTACAGCAACAATTTACTAAATCATGTTTGGTTATATTTCGGTCCAAACAATGTATAGTTGACTACATATTTATAAGGCACATAAAAAAACTCAAAGCTGCCAACCGAGCTAATATAAAAGGAGACCGGAGCATGCTCTATTTTTCTATAGTTCATTAAATAATAAATATAATGTATTACTTAATACATAAAACATCATTACCAAGGGTCGGAATTTTTTAGCGTTAACAGAGTCGGACTTGAGAAATATAACATAACAATGTTGTGTTTCGACACTTGTGAATTTGTAATTGTAATTTCTTTCTGTATGTTATTTCTGTTTATAACTTTAACATTCTACCTTTCGTATTCCTGGAAAGTTATTTTATTGAGTAGAGAAACTTTTAATAATAAATAACAATCATTTGGAACTGAGAAATGTACTTACCTCGGATGTTTGTCTCTGCGGTCAGATTTAGACCACATAAAAAAGATACCAACAGCCACCTTTAGACGGATGCAATGCGTCATAACGGGCATCGAATGAAAGATGTAATAAGAAATGTCTTATTTTTTTACTTTATTTTCACAATGACATGTTTATTTGCATGGTATAAAATTATTATTCTTTCCAAATTGTCTATAGTCAATTTTTGACGCCTACTGTTAAATTGTCATTTTAATGCCAAAATCGAGCGTTCTACATCGGCAGAAGTAAGCGGCGCGGCGCATACCACATGGTCAAATAATTTGAATGTTCGGTATTACCCAGATTACCCGCCAAAAGTTTGCCAATTGTTGCAATTCCTTCAAATCCGGTTTTTCTAGAATGTTTGATTCAATCTGATATATTTGGAGACCTTTTATTCCTTCTGCTTCCTCGAGTTTCTCGAACACCAAACTAATTTTTTGCAGAGATTGATGAATTGACAGAATATCTACAATGCCCTGAGCATTGTAGATATTCTATGAGATTTACTATAACATTAAAATTAGTGTTTTATATATTCAAGTTCTGTCTATAGCGTTGCTATTTCAAAAATCTTTTACGCTTTACATAATATTGCAATAGATTCGCAAGAATCGAACGTATTGATTAAACTAATAGTTTCGAAATTTTTAGCATAATACAATGCCGCCTGCAGCCAAGTGCCCCACCTTGTAACAATAGGTTTCTGTGGTAGTGTTCCCCGGACAATGTTCATAGAACTGTGCGATTCTGCTCTGAAATTTTTCGAGGAAATTTTTTTCACTTCTGATATTATATCATTCACATCGGGAAATAAATATCTGATTTTTTCTGCTACTCGATGCCATCCATGCGCTGCACATGTAAAATTTTGCGTAATCTAAGCAGAATTAGCTACGCAGAAACCGAGAAAAATTACTAGACAAAAAGTTTCGCTAACAAAATACGCGTAATACTAAAGCACAGTTTAATTTTTCTCTACTGTGACTAAAGTCCAGCCCACTCGCGGCAAACTACTAAAATCCAGCACAAACCGTTTGTCTCGTATAACTTTACGCGCAGGCGAGACTATCACTTTGCTACATGGTTTTTAGTCATTTGTTTTCTATGTTAACCCTGTTTTTGTCATTTAATAATTATAATTGGTAGCTTATTACTCAAATAAATAGTATTTGTTTTAGTTAAATTCATTTTATTAGCTAGTAGGAATATCAATAACGCGACAGCTAACTTCATTTCATATCTGCAAGTTCTATGGATTTCTTGGTTTCGTAATTTGGTTAATAAATATTTTCGATTTATATAAACAGAACCGTACTTTCCATATATCTGTCAATGTCGCGAAGGACGGGCAGTGCGTCCACCAATGCATAAGGTGTTCATATCTTGACGCAAAACAGTAAGATTTTTAATTCACCAGAATCGTCATTAAGCATCTACCGAAAACAAGATTTTTAAATCTCTAGTATTATTTGAGGTTAGGTACGGTACCGGTTTCAGTGGCGAGATCTCGATCGGCGAAGTTAAGTCACATCGGTCGAGTCCATTACTTGGATGGGTGACCGTATCTCATTTCGCCGTCCTGGTTAAGTGGTAGAGTAGCATTAGCTGAACTTCGCCAGGACGTTAAAATAAATAAGGCAATAAAATAAAATAAATAAATAAATAAAAATGTTTTTCATATTAATACACAAAAATTTGAAGTACTGCTCTGTAGTACCTTGTTAGCACCGACTTTGATCTTTTGATGGCCGGTTTTTATGGTCTTTATGTGCCTTATAAATATGTAGTCAACTATACCCTTAAATTATCGCCTATTATTAATGGTCTACCCGGTATAGAAAATTGGATTTCAAAGATATAAACATCGTTTAATATTCATGTAGAAATTTATTTTATAGTTTGTATACATTTTTCCCATATGTTTTAGCCAAAGAATAGACTCTCAACTGTTGCGCCTGTTGCTATAAAGGTAAACATTATTATGTCAGACACCAACAGCTAATACAACACTGCTCACGTGATTACTGTGCTTACATCCAGTGAAATTCTTATCGTGAATTTACAAACGACCACATTCTACCACAAGCCACAAGCACTGCACGATTTATACGTTAGTGCATCGTTTGGAACATAAAAACTAATATTGCTATTGCTCCGTACAATACTAATGGCAAATACTTCAGCTCTCAATAATAGAAAACAACAGATCGATATGTGAAAAATCGATAAATATAATTATCTCGCATCATATATAATAAATAATCAGAAAGAGGTATGTAGAGATACTATTTTATATTTCAGACATTCATTGGCCTGTAGAGTTAAACACATTTTACTATAGTTAGTGTGCAATCGCCAGTCGACAGAGCACGTGTTTTTGAGCTTGGCGCTCACGCTATTTATGTCATTTCGGTCGCGTTTTGTTCTTAATTAAATAGTATTGGTTCGTGAAGTTTTATTAATAGAAACATGTTTCTCCTCTGATGGTACATTTATAGCGATTAATCGGTAAGTTGTGTTTATCTAGTTATCTTATTTTTAGAAGCCGGTTTTTTACACAACAACGGTGTGTATCTAGTTTCGGCTTCTTTTGGTACGGTATTTTGGGTGTTTATTCTAATAATTAAGGAAACGTATTGTTAATTAGGTAATGTCCAAAAGTATTTACGTACATCATTCAATACATAACCTGAAATACTATTGAAAAATCATGATACACATATTAGGTATTTAAAATGTGTTTCATGGATTGGTTTAGTAGATTTTACTTGTTTTAGATGTTTCGTTGATTTTAAAGCCTTGATAAGGATCCCTGCGCCATACCTTGAAAATTGTCATTTCTGTGTATAAACAAATGACAAGACATATAATCCATGTCGGGTACGATGTGGTAAAAAACTTTGAAGCTAATGTCAAATTGTCAAACGCTTTATTAAGGTCCGATTGTATGTGTGAAAAATGCGACTTGTACGGGGTGTGTCTACAGAATTTTTTCGCCACATTTCTGAAGCTACGCAGCAGATCCCAAAAACACTGTGTGGACATTATGCAGTGCTGTAGCACTGCAAAGCATGTGGTGGCACTAGGTCAAGGTCAGTGACAAATGCTGACAGCTCAAGGCCGTTCTAGTAAACTAACTGGGTAGTCAGTTAGCGATAGCCAATCATTGTGTGAGACGTAATCGTAACCTCTTTCCTTTCAGTGTGGATGTATCTCACTTCCACAATGTAGTTTAGGAGCGGGAAAATTTGCTGTTATTTTTTCAATTGTGACTTTTTTTACCTCTACAGGAAAGCATGTGATTTAAGATATTTATTAACGAGATTTTAAACGTTTTGCCCTCGTGAATGAATATATTATTATTACCTAATGAAACGTGAATATAATTATTACCCAATGTCCGTTTTTTCGTATATCTGTCTTTCTGTGTATATAATGTTAACTTAAGAATGTTATGGACAAGCAGTACAGTTTATGTTTAAGAGTTCTAAAATCATTGCGGATAATACAATAAAATTGATATAGTACCATCAGATGTAAGTGTAGTATAGTAGTTTCCATAGATAATTCAGCCATATAAAAAATATACAAAGAAGGTCATAAAGAAGGTTTTCGGCTTCTTTTATTATCATCACAAAAAATTGTCATAAATATTTCTTGAGTTAAGGACGTGAACCAATCCCATTGAATATAATTGGTTGAAATTTGTCCTACCAAATAGATGATTCGTCGAAATAAGTGATCTAGTCAACGTGGACTTCCACGGGTGAAGTAACTGTTTCGTTGTCATAAAAGTTTAAGAATAAATTTATTACATTTTTCACACTATTGTCCGGCGGTATACTAATTAGAAGCGGTCGGTCTTCTTTAGGTTTTTTGGCTAGCTTTTTTGTATCGCTGAATTATCTATGGAAGCTACTATACCACTAGAGATTTTTTGTTCTATGCGGTTATGTACAAGTGGACATTATCTGCGAAATTTTCCTCGTGTCTCGCCATCAGGTATTCCCTGAACTACCAACGGGTCTATATTATAATACTCTCTCCAGTTAATATGGCTTAAAAGATGATATAATTCGAGAGAATGCAATATTGGAGAGTCGTTTTGGAAGTTGCGTTTCTTGGAGAATTGAGGTGTTAATGCAATGGGCTGTTCGGGAAATTGGTAGCATGTACCTCCAGACCCACGTCTGGAAAACATCAACACGTCATCTGCCTTATCTCAGTGGCATAAAGAAAGATGGAGAAAACTAGAGCTTTGGCAGTCTAATGTTTAATTCGTGATATTCCTGCCGTGCCAAATTTTGTTCAACTGAGAAGTTGCGGATCTTTCCATCGGTATTCTTTATCGAATATCATATTCGCAATTTCCGATATTCTTGACAAGGGATCTAAAGTAAACCATATTATTTAATACCTTACAATCTCTCATCCTTAACGTGTCAGCATGGTATACTATCATAAGTTATGTGTTGTTGTAATACTACAAGCTTATTGTTTGGAGATTGCTCGGCAGGTGTATGACCTCGTCCGCTAAGGTGGTATCTTCTGCAAATCTAAAATGTTAGTTCTGCTCATAACTACCAGGATTGGCGACACAATGCAGCCCTGTCTAACTTTACATTTATTGGAGTTCGTGTTACCAACTTTCACCAAGACAAATTTATCTTCATACAGTTGATGAATTGAAATACTAAATCTCTATGTTCCCATCTCTAATAATACATCCGTATGTCATCGTAGTATGTTCCATTTCACATTGTCAAATGCCTTCCCAACTAGCAATTCGGTATATTATACTTAAAGGCCGTACGAATGATTCTGACACAAATTTTATAAAACAGCATTACTGTCAGGAACTTTCAAAACGTTTTTACAACAGATATAAAAGCAAAATTGGCACCATCTTATAAATTATTCCAGTCGCTGATATTTTGTAAAACCTGTTGGAACCATTACAAAATAATTATATACACATCTCCGCAGGTCGATAGCTACCCAAGGAGCACTTTTGTGAGGACTGAAAATTAGTTTTTGGGTAGTTAGCGAAAAACTGAACCGTGAATATGGCTCACAGAGACTGCAGTGATGCAGAGAAAATTTTATTGTAAACTATGGCCATGTTTTTAATACATTTTAGCGCGCCCCACATTTTTTGATGATTTCTAAAAAAAAATTTAAATTTTATAAACATGCATTTTAAGAAGTTGAATTTTTTGCCCATGAGACTTAACACTAATTTGTTTTAGTAGTCATAACTGTATAATTAGCACATTTCTAAGTCCATAAATTCTAATATACATTTGATATTTTAACTTTTTGTGTCTTCTCATAGTTACCATCTCGACTGTTTGGCATTTAAAATGGTTTCTCTCTATAAAATACTTATGGTAATAGGTAAATCCTATTCATCTATAAACTAGTGCGCTTATATTAACTTTTACGCGAATCTTATCAAATTGATCTTATGACGAATATATAACAACTATACAACTATGAAAACGGTACCGGTT
Source organism: Stenurella melanura (assembly GCA_963583905.1). Classification (NCBI taxonomy): domain Eukaryota; kingdom Metazoa; phylum Arthropoda; class Insecta; order Coleoptera; family Cerambycidae; genus Stenurella; species Stenurella melanura. The sequence goes on from OY757309.1 coordinate 72,635,426, forward strand.
CGATTTGCATAAATATAACCTAGAAATTAGTGGCAGTGAATCACCTTATTTGCATTGGTTTTTATTTACGGTTTATTTATTGCCAAAAGCACGTAGTTGTACTAGTTGAAGCATAATTATAATCAATATTTTGGCATATGACATATTCCCTGATACATTAGTGGTGCACTAGGTGAAATGTATCATGTTTCATTTTAATGTTGTCTTAGTGCCAAAGGCACTATGCTGTTAATACGTGTAACATTTTTATAACCACTGTTTAAAAATTCTCTCACTTGTCCTAAAATCTGATGTTTTCAATTTCGCCTTTACATTATCTGGCCAATCTACACCTCTCTGTCAATGTTGGTAAGCAATATTTTAGGGAATTAATTATACCATAATATTTTATGCTATAATTATGACAAATTTTCATTAAAGAACAGACTTTGATCATGATAAAATATACAGCGGACACAGGAAGTCAACTATCTCAAATGTATTTTATTGTATGTTAGTCATAAATTCTATGTTCAAGTAAACAATTTTGTATTGTAATGACTTTGTTGTTGTTTCCATATTACAACCAATACAACGCCATATAATAATTTTATAACAGACTCTGGCACAACAATTTATTCTGAAAAGCCAAATTGTCACAAATAGACGTTTAATATAACTGTTTTATAAGATGGTAAGAAATAACTATAAAATAATTCTGATGTATATTTATAACGGTGCTAAAGATGTTGCTGAACGTTACTAAAAAAGCGTTTAGTTTTATAAGCTGTAATGTTTAATAAATTAGTCACGGAAACATTTATAAAATAATTTCTTGACTGCATTAAAAGACATTTTATAATTTTGCTATAGAAACGTTTGAACGATAAATTTATAAAACAATTCAGTTGCAGACAATAAGATAGTAAGCCGTCGAGAGAAAATCGGGGCCCGGGGGTAGTGACATGCGAGCCCCCCACTCCCAGCTCATCGATATAATTTTGAAGGGCGCTAGCATTCCTCACAATACAATATTGGTCCCAATCATTGCAATTTCGAAGAGCGGGGGGGTAATTCTTGTGATATAGTTTTTTGCCTCGATTGCAGACACTTTTGAAAAGCAGGGAGGTGATTCCTTGCGATGCGAAGAGCGGGGGTGGCATTCCTTACAATACAATTTTATCTCGATTGTGGAATTTCGAAAAACATGTTTTTGTTTCAATACATAACTTTTTATGATAGACCTTGTATATAATCTTCCGAAATAAGAAAATGATGATTTTTAATTTTTGTACCCCACAGCAACCACTATTCTTCGACGGTTTTTGAAAAATTAATGTCAAAGAAAAGTTGTCACTATGAATTTCAGCGTGTCTGTATTAGTGCAGTCAATGAAGCAAAAAAAGTGCCTTGAGTTCAGAAAACTTTCTAACAGACTGAAATCGAATGAAGCCTTTTTTATTATATGTCTTAGACAGGCTCGACGAGAGGGGGGGGGGGGTCGAGGATGTTTCCCCCGGGGTTTTTGAGGGGGCCCGGATTCCCCCGAATTTCTGAAATCCGAGAAAAGGTCATATGCAAATTTCAATTGGATTTGCATTAGCGAAAGAAAGATAAATATTCCAAATTGGTAATTTTGTATAACACAAAGAAATACCGCCCCCCCCGCTCTTCGAAATGGGATGGTGGGACGGGTCCTTATGTTACTACTCCCGGGCCCCGATTTTCTCTCGACGGCCCTGTTCTAGGCCTGCTTTTACCCTAAGAATTAGGGAAATTGAAAACAAGTTTCTCTCAATTTTCATAAATTTTCTTCTTTTTTTGTATAAACTTAAAAATGCGACTAAATTGAATTGGAAGGTTCCCTTTAAGTATTTAAAAGGGTATTTGGGGTCGCTGAATGTGAATCCAATGTCAGATTAATTTTTTTCAAAATGGCGGATCGAATATGGCAGACTTATGTTGATTAGGGATGGCTTAAAATGATAAATGTTGTAAAACTCAAAGTATTCAGATCAAATTCTGTACTCGGGGGTATTTGGGGTCGCTGATTACGAATTTGTTGACGAAACTTGAAAATTTAAGATGGCGGATCCAATATGGCGAATATATGACGGACATAAAATTATAAAAATTGTAAAAACCAAGGTATTCAGGTGAAATTGTGTACTCGGGGGGTTTTCGGGGTTACTAACTACGAATTTGTTGACGAAACTTGAAAATTCAAGGTGTCGGATTCAATATGGCGGATATATGGCGGACATAAAATTATAAAAGTTGTAAAAATTAAGATATTCAAACCAAATTCTGTACTCGGTGGCTTTTGAGGCCGCTGATTACGAATTCGTTGATGAAACTTGAAAATTCATGATGGCGGATCCAATATGGCGAATATATGACGGACATAAAATTATAAAAATTGTAAAAATCAAGGTATTCAGGTGAAATTGTGTACTCGGGGGTTTTCGGGGTTGCTAATTACGAATTTGTTGATGAAACTTGAAAATTCAAGGTGTCGGATTCAATATGGCGGACATAAAATTATAAAAGTTGTAAAAATTAAGATATTCAAACCGAATTCTGTACTCGGTGGCTTTTGGGGCCGCTGATTACGAATTTGTTGATGAAACTTGAAAATTCAAGATGTCGAATCCAATATGGTGGACATAATATTATAATACACTGCTGGCCACTCGAACTTACACGTAGAGACTTTTAGGCAAAATTTAAAGTTCAATATTTTCAACAGGAATGCAAATTTTTGAACGCGGCTTGCAAATTTTAAGAGCTAGTTTTTTTAGGATTAAGTTGCATGACGTATATTTATCGTAGGACCATAAGTTTATTATATACGGGGTGATCAATGGAGTCATGCAAAAAATCAAAAAGTTTGTATGAGTGAAATTTCCGCAAAAAATTTTTTTGGTCGTTGCAATATGGTTCCTTACTAAGGTAACATCAATATCTCTAGACGGTTTTGTCTGTTTTTGGATTAAGGCCCTTAGGCCTTGTACACACTACTCAACATAAAATTTGGATACCGAAAACTTTAAAATGCTATAACTTGACATTGGATTGACGGTTCTTGATGATTTTTGCGGATTTGGAATCCTTATTTCACGTAGATTTTCTATGGTCTAAGCATTTTATTTGAGGGTTGAAATTTACACATTATACCGGGTCGATAATAAACAAAAACGTAGCGACAAGAACAAGTTTATTCCATTAAATTCTACAATATACAACATTGCTTAACAACGACCAAAAGTCAATTCTCAAAAAATTTATAATTCTAATTCTGGTAATTTTTAATAACTGAAAAAAAATTTAACCAAAAAATTAAAAATTAATTTAATTTAAACTTAAATTAAAATTGAATTAAAATTACCTAATTAAAATTAGGTACATTAATTTAAAAAAAAGAGAAGCTAATATTTTGTTGGTCCTCCTGCTCGGAATATTACTTCCCGACATCGATTTGGTAGAGTATCCACAAGATTATTTATAAAATCTTGTGGAATATTCTCCCATTCTTCACGAATGGCCTCACTGAGCGTTTCTAAGGTTTCAGGGGGTACATCAAGAGATCTTACTTTAAGTTTTAAATAAGACCAAACGTGTTCGATGACATTAAGATCCGGAGACTTTGCAGGCCAGTCCATCCTATTGATGTTTTGTGCCTGCAAAAACTCTGTGATCCTTCGCGCTCTGTGAGGTCGAGCGTTGTCATCCACCAATAGAATTTCTGGGCCGTAATGTCGAGCAAAAGGAACAACAGTAGGTTCCAAAATTTCCTCCTGATAAACAGTAGCATTAATGGTTTGGTTGGTAATGAATAGCTCGGTTTTACCATTTCTTATGATAACTCCCCACACTGTAACACCTCCGCCACCAAATGCTTCTTGAGGGGCCATATTTTCCTCCAAATATCGCTGATTTGGCCTTCTCCAAACTAACATTCGGCCATCGGAGTGAAACAAATTAAATCTTGTTTCGTCAGTAAATAAACAATGGCTCCACTCTGCATTACCCCAATTCGCATGCCGATTTGCCCATGCCCGCCTATTCGCTCTATGGCGTTGTAATAACCGCACACATTTTGCTCTGCGACGGGCTCTACAATTTAAAATGTTTGGCATTATGTTATGTTTAAAAAAAAAAAATCTCACCTCAACTTGTTTTTATTTAATGTTCTTCTCACTGTTCTGCCCGAAACTCTCACCCCAGTTTGTTGTCTTAAAGAGTCATTTAGTTTTCTAGAGTTCTTTGTTCTATTCCGCATAGTTTCTCTCATTAAAATTCTTTCGGTTCTTTGGTTTATTTTTTTTGTATGTCCACCCCCATGCCCATAATTATGATCACCAGTAGTTTCGACGCGGCGGTTCAAATTATAAATTGTCTTTCGGCTGACATTGTAAATGTGCGCAACTTGCTGTTTTGACATTCCTTCGTTGAGAAGTCGAATGCAATTTTCCCTTTCTGCCGTGGTTAAACGCCTCATATTAATTAAACTTAAAAATTATAGCATTGAAATATGTCAGATTATTTCTAAAATAATGTAAACAGTTTTTAATTCCATAGCAACAAATTTGTTTTTCCAATACCTACTTTGAAATTGACGCGTCGCGTAGAAATTACACCCGATCATAATTATGGGCATGGGGGTGGACAAAGAACTCTGTAAAACTGAATGATTCTTTGAGACAACAAACTGGGGTGTGAGTTTCGGACAGAACAGTGAGAAGAACATTAAATAAAAACAACTTGAGGTGAGAATTTATTTTTACAAAAACTTAAATAATGCCAAACTTTAGAGCGCGTCGTACCCTACGTTTTTGTTTATTATCGACCCGGTATAATGTGTAAATTTCAACCCTCAAATAAAATGCTTAGACCATAGAAAATCTACGTGAAATAAGGATTCCAAATCCGCAAAAATCATCAAGAACCGTCAATCCAATGTCAAGTTATAGCATTTTAAAGATTTCGGTATCCAAATTTTATGTTGAGAAGTGTGTACAAGGCCTAAGGGCCTTAATCCAAAAACTGACAAAACCGTCTAGAGATATTGATGTTACCTTAGTAAGGAACCATATTGCAACGACCAAAAAAATTGTTTGCGGAAATTTCACTCATGCAAACTTTTTGATTTTTTGCATGACTTCATTGATCACCCCGTATATAATAAACTTATGGTCCTACGATAAATATACGCCATGCAGCTTAATCCGAAAAAAACTAGCTCTTAAAATTTGCAAGCCGCGTTCAAAAGTTTGCATTCCTGTTGAAAATATTGAACTTTAAATTTTGCCTAAAAGTCTCTATGTGTAAGTTCGAGTGACCAGCAGTTTAGTTGTAAAACTCAAGGTATTCAGACCAAATTCAGTACTCGGGGGGTTTTCGGGGTCGCTGATTACGAATCTGAAGATTGAGAACTGAAAAAAATGAAACTTTATCTTTTAAGAGGCAGATAAATAAAAAAGTATCCATATTTTACATTGCAAAATAATTTATTGAATTTCAATTTTATTTAGGGGTTGGAGGGGGTAGGGAGAGGGTGAGGGGTTGGAGGGGGTAGGGAGAGGGTGGGGGTGTTAAGTGATTAAAAAGATCTTCTGAAGCGTTTCATAAAGTTGTAGAAGTACATTTTTATGGAAAATTTTATATTATAACAGTAATTTCATCGAAAAACAATACAATCAAATAACACTTTTTTTAATTAAAAAACACATATTTATTAAGCGCAATAGTAAAAACGAAAAGCAGATCTAATAATATAGATATTTATATTTTTGGCGTAAAAAATATAATAATATAGGTTTCACACGATTTCGATCTGTTAGCTTTCCGGACAGAAATGCTTTATTGACTGCACTATAATTGATTGCTGAAGTATTTTAAGTCAAAACATACAGGATGTTCCATTTAAAAAAATTGAGTTATGACAGATTGAAAATATAAAAATTTGAATAATCAAGGAGAACACCCTGTATTAACTTCAACTTTGTAAGCCTATACTTAAAATACAATAATAAGTGTATGATAGGGTATATTTTAGGTTGCATCAGTAAATAATAATTTATTGTCCACAAACAACCTCATTTCGCCGCACCAATAAATTATTTATCTACAGATAATGATTATGTCGGGTGTGTTAATACATTGTTAATTTAATTTTTGTCTAAAAACGAGCAGAATTTGCAGTTGAATGTGGCCGACTGCCAATACTTATTCGATTAACATTTTGCTCGAATATGACACAATGCCCATCTCTGGGATGTAGCTGAGATTAAGTACACAGTCAATATTTTTAATTTTTATTGCTCAAATAGGTATTCGCGGTCAGAAAAGCTCTGCTGCAAGTTTCACTTGTTTCGTATTGATGTTTAAAAAATTACTTTCTGACTTCATTAAAGCAAAGCGGATGTGTGACCCAGTCTACGTAAAGTTTGTTCAAATCTAAGAGACGCAATGTGAATTTTACAGTTTCGATGTATCATACTTCGTCGTATTTCCATGGCGCCCCTTAGGTGCGGGTGGCACGATTTAAAAAGTGGGGGTTACAGCCCACCTTACTCATTAGCTTTCTTCTATACATTACTCTATAGAAGCCTATATTATACTGTGCTGGAGTTCAACTACCACTTCAAAGATGGCGTTTCCAATTAAGAAAATTCTACGCAAATCGAAGCTCTGACGAGATAGGACCAGAATGTTCTAGATGCCATTTTCTAGGGTTTATAAGGCCAGTCAGTGGCAGAAGAGTCAGTTTTAATTTAGTCTTTGTGAGGTTAAGTTCAGATAATTCTGAAGCGATCCCGAGTGAACTAGAAGCGAAGTATAAACTAATAAATAGTGATTAATGTTGTTTTAGTACAATACGTATTCTGAGTTATAATAGATTAATAAATAGTGCTAGTGTTGTAATTTCCCAACCATGGTTTTGGGGTTTACGCACTTTTTGGGCCGGTTGACGCCTAGTATCATACAATAAAATTTATAGGTGTTACGGTGATAAAAAAATATCACTAAATATTGATAAAAAATTCTGTTCTTTCTGTAATTTTTTTGTGCGCACGTTTTCTCTGGAACGGTTTAAGATATTGACTTGAAATTTAGACACGTATGACTTATAATGAGATCTGGAACTGGATTGTTTTTTGAACTTATCAGATGAAGGGTTAGGGGGTAAATAGAGGAAAATAAGTAAAGCATGCTGGTAAGAGTACAAAAATTTGAGATTTGGTGTATATACTAGCAGTCAAGGCCTGAGATTTTTTTATAATAATTTCCATTCCCTCCCACCATCCCCACTCCATTATTAAAAGGCTTGATAAAATAAAATATAAAATATGAAAAGATATAAAATGAGAGATCTGGAACTAGATCTTATTTTGAGATGATTCCGTTAAAGGGTTGGGGGCTAAATAGGGGTATATAGGAGAAAATAAGTAAAGCAAGCTGGTAAGAGTGCAGAAACTTGGAATTTCGTGTATGTATTAGAAGCGAAAGCCCTACATATTTTTATAATATTTTTAACGTAAATTGCGTAAAGTGAGTAAGCTAATAAGATAAGAGTCCAGAAACTTCATTTTTATGAAAATGTGTATTAAAAAAGTTAAATGCTAAAAGTTGACGCGTCCGAATCTTCACTTTCTGAAGTGGAATCATTATCCGGTTGAATTATAATCGGCGCAATGGGCGATATTGTTGGATATTGATTTTCTTTTTTAATTACATGTTTAACGCAATTTTTCCATAAATCAGTATTGTCGAGGTCATTTATTACTTCTCTTATATGATCAACTACTACCGCGCTTAACGTTGGAGAGTCAGTACATGTTCGCAAACGATCTTTTAAAGTTGCTCAAACCATCTCGATAGGATTAAATATGCATAGTACGGAGGTAACCGCAAAAGTGTATGACCGTGTATATTGTATAAGTTATCAATAACATATTCCCTTTTGAAATTCTGTTCTTTTATTAATTTCAGTAATTCGCGCTTTATTGGAACTTTTACAGGAATTTCCATATTTTTTTCTCTCATGAATTTTAAAATGTCTTCCTTGTACTGTTGTTTGGTATTTTATTTAATATTCGCGAGTGATAAGCATTATCTAATACAATTACCGAATTAGGCGGAATATTTGGTATAAAGCTGTTCTGAAAATCATTTTTCGCACTGCACTGGACAAATATCGACTCACGTTGATTAATGACTGATATAACTCAAAGACCGATCAATCGGACTAAGGAATACCCGGGTGCCAGCCGATCGTCGTCACCCGTTCTCAAACCCAGGCCAATGACAGCACATCTCACAAGTCCGCGTTGACTGCTGAGAAACGATTTACAAGTTTTTTATGCTAGTGGACCTCTCAGTTTTATTATCTTTAAACCAGTGCAGTCGTAGATGGTTCATTGCCAGTCTCGGACTCGCCTGCACAGTTTCAACTACTATTCGATCCTCGATACCATTGTTAAACATATAGGACAAAATATCAAGTTAAGTGCGCACGGTCCTGTGCTTTAACACTGACCAGTTTCAATTGACTTCGTAAACACTATAAAATTGGTTACGTCCATTTTCTTCGTAACTCTAACGGATTTTACAGCGTTTCAAGTTAAACGTGCAGGTGCTCAGTCACTGAAGAAACCGTGGTGGAAAGACAATTCTTCCAAAAGCGCAAGTCAAACATTAGACAGTGTTGTACGTCTCTATCTTCGTCGTACAGCTGCATTAAAATGAAACGAAAGGAGGTACACAGATTAATGATAGACGTTGTAGTAATTGTCCGCATGCCGACAGTGTAAAAGAAAGAGATTCATTTGTTGGCGGCATTTCGTAGCTTGGCTGGACGCTTTTGCAACTCAGAATGCTATAAGTTTGATATAATGGATAATTGAACGACGTGCTACGGTGAAAGTTTTCGTGACAGTTTTTTAAAAGGCGATACAATGTTAAAATGATTTTTTTTTGTTATTGAAATGTGCGCATATACAAAACTATTTTTAAATGTTCATCAGAAAAATCTATTCCAATCTCGAAATAATCGCCTAAATCCGAAAACCTCTTCAAGTGAAGTACCACTTCTGGTACTACTATATTTTCCAGTCACCCATAATATTAAAAATCTTAAATATGACATTTGATTGATTATATTAGCACTATTAGTCAAGACATGCTACTTAATATATCGTAGTTAAAAACAAGATTTCTAAAAATGTGATGACAAGCGATGATATCATTATTCCATACCATTTTGGCCTTAGGGTGGTTTTATCAATGCGAGTGTCATCCTATAGTTAAATCACTATTTAGATTTTGATGCACGAACATCACCCCGAAAGTTACGCATCACGTCAAGTTTTTGAGTGTTAAAAGGCAAAGAAAATCAATTTATATCAGCGAAAAACAAACCTTTATTTTGGTATTCGAAATACTTATTTATGGGCGCGTATATCTGGGGACCATTTAAATATGAAATAAAGCGACATCCATCAGGAATAGTTATCTCGGCCCACCGGTTATGCAACGATAGATTAAAGACAATGATAAACATTTATGTAATAAAGATAACATTTGTCGGCTGTTTATACTTTTGGTTTTAAAAATATTTATTAACGTGGCCCTAAACACCGCAGGAAACAAGATCAGAAAAATGCATTACAATTAAAATGTTTATTAACTTTAATTGGGAAACTACCAATTCTGCCAGTATAGTCGATACAGTGTGCCCCGTCTCAAGTGGATACACCCTGATATTTCGGTTAATATTCGATGGATTAATTTCAAATTTTCGTCATCTATGAGACTTCGGGGCGCATCTTTTCATGATTCAATCACCCCATTATACTCTTCGCCGATTTATTGCGCTTTTTATGTAATTGTTGAACATTTTATAGGATGATCTTCGCTGTTTTTTTTTGTAAATAATGTTAGTTTTAGATATTTTTTATTTGATTACAAGACAAAAAAAGATTTTTGATTGATGAATAGTTTTGTTTTGGGTTATGATAGGTAAAATAGTGCTATTCATGTATTTTATCCACGACCACTATATTAGGAAGGTATAGTATATCTATTTTCCTGGGATTAAAGGCCCTTTAATACACTAGTGGATTAAAATTCATAATACCACGCTTCGGTTTTATAGAATTTTATTTAGAATTATTATTAATATTACCCTTAACATTTATATCAAGAACGATCTTCTTGTCATTTTGACCGGCATTGATCAAATTAAACCTTCTATTTTTTGCTCAAAATCAAAAGATTGTTAGTCAAAATAAACTTGGCAAATCTGACGTTTCTCAAAATCAGAATTTTTCACCGGCTGTCATTTGGCTTTCACGCTCCTAATTTGGCCGTGGTCGTGAATAAAACGTTGAATTGCATTCCGGGATTAACAGCCTTTCAATCCACTCGAAAAAATGTGACTCTCGAGTGCACATTTTTTCTCATAGATTAAAGGCATGTTAATCATCTTATATAATTAATACCTATTATATACTCATGTTAGATTATATATTAATTAATCAACTGCGGTTGAACAAGTAATTATGTCCACAAACAGCGTGATTTATAATAACTCACAAGTGATTTATTATAAATCACTGCGTACAGCCAATCCCCTTTAACTTCATACATAGCCTGTCTAATCCATGTAACGCGCAAAATAAAATAGAATGATTCATTATTATTGAGGAGAGGAAGGTGATTTGACATGTTTGAATGATTTGGACGTTGTTAAATCAGGTTAAGCAATAATTGTGCCAGAAATGATGAATTCGGTTGGTGAAGTTGAACTATTATTATCTTATTATTTTAAGTTGTAATCGTAGATAAAGTATAGTATTCAACTTTGAGATAATGGTAATAACTCACTTGATGAATTATAAACTTTATCTGTGTGAGTTATTACCAGAGGTCGGAATTACTGATCGTATATGAGGTAATACCAGAGTTGGATTTAGGTGGTTATGTGTCTGCGCATAAAGATTTGCATGCATGTGTGAAACAATATCTTACCTTGAATTTTTTTTTAGCGAATTTCATATTATCCAAAGCTGATAAAGTCAATTTATTGTAGAGAACTGAAGGTATGAGAGGACGTACTTAACACCGAATTAACATTTACAAGCATTTTTCAATGCCAATTACAAAAATTAAAGTATATTACTAATATCTATTCTAAATGTTTTGGAGTTAAACTTCGGCGTTTTTTTGTTGAAAATTCCTTTATATTGCGAGAAGGTCCTCTCGACGTGGACAGATATAACTGGGGTATACTTAAAATATCTAAACTTTCGCAAAGTTACCACATTCATACCCGGTGTAGCAGTCTACTTCTTTGCCGTTTGAAAGGTCTACTTCACCACCTGTCATCGTAACAAATTCGAATTAAAAAAAAAACCATCTGGAATTGTCTTTGTACTCTCGCAGCAATATCTCCCTGTAATTGAAAAAATAGCCGTCAGCAGTTTAGTGAGTCGTCGTTAAACACACGCTGGAGTTTTTCTGTTTTTTCGGGCAGGGTGCAACTGTATTCGTGTTCGGTGTTGCCTACCCTTAGCGGACAGTAATTGATTCAATAAGGGAAAAACACGCGCACCATCCCCGCCAACACCAAACATACCGATATCACTGCACTAAAATAAAAATAAATACATATATACAGACTGGCAGTTCTCGCAAATATTTTAAATAACATTTCAAAGACAATTTTTCAGTTGATCTACAAGGTGAGGAAAAATATTTCTTGTGAACTTACAAGAATTAAAAGTTAACTTAGAGAAAATAGAGGAATACAGATTCAATGTGTATTATTTTTCATTGTAAGTGTATTGTAAAATATATTGACGAAGATCGAACACAACGTTTATTGCATCCACTGTAGTAAATTCTGATGTTGGCTGATATTGAAAGTCTTGCATGGCTAGTGAAATTCGTGAAGAACATCCGTGTATGGTTTCCAGATTTTCTCGAACAGTTGGATCCATTAAATGCTTGTTGCGCCTGTGAAATAGCAACTACGTCATTTGGATTTAACTGCTGTGTTGCGGATTTCACATTTTCAAAATGACAGTAATAGTACGATGCTGCCTTTAGCCAATTTCACCATCGTGTTGTAATGGGTTCTGGAAGGAATGGAGTATTTGGTAGAATTTCGTAAAACAACCGTATACGACTTGGTGCTTTAAGAAACAGTTTCTTTACACTAGCTATTAATTTATCAACATTAGGGTAGCACCTCCTAACAGCTTCAGCAATCTTATGAACCTCATGTGCTAAACATGTTACATGCAGTATATTCCGATATGTTTCTTTCAAAATTCTTCCAGCAGCTTTCATATAATTCACGCCATCGGTAAGAAATATTAAGAACTTGTCCTTATTTTCTGTATATTTGTCATCCCAAAAGTCTTGTACTTGAATTTACTGCATCCGCTATAGTGAGAGCATTTGTAGCTTCTAAAACCTTAGAGGCGATGAAGTGTCCGCCCATTGCACAATTTTCCTCCAATGCACCCACTAAAACATTTTATGTCTAATATTTTCGCACTCCGTTAATAAATATTTTTTTTCTGGTGTAGACTCCGAGGGCACCTTACATTGCTATATTTGCCACTAATATATTTTTCCAAAAATTGTCTAAAAAGTGAATGGCCTAGTTTCAACCACGGTATGTTACATTCTGTCATAATTTCCACTCTTTAATTTAAAGGTTGCGTGTCACTGTACATAAAGCCACCTTCGCTCTGTTTATGGTTTTCCGAAGAAATATGTGTATTCATATTTGTTTTGTATGACTACGAAATTGCTTTGTCACATCTCACATCTAGTGCAATACAGTTTGTCTACCATCAAAATGTAAATCGGCAATATCGCGAATCCAAAAATTTACTGCAGCTTGCGTCAGTTCAGTACGATGCGACATTTTAACTCCACGTTTTTAGTAGTTACGTCCGAATCTACAGTAAGGGAGACACTGAGTAATCCTGTTAAATTACTCCCCACCACGGATTGGGCTTCAGTGATGTAAATTTCCAATAGGTATACCTACTGAAATTTAAAGTAATCTATTACGCTTTACGTTTTTATTTAATATAGTGCGTTTTTCGATAATTTAAGGTGGCCATTCCCTAGAAAGAGACATCCGATAGGGAAATATTTATTATTTTTGCCCATTACTCGTTTTTCTTAATACGTATATTTAAAAAAACTATAAGAGTACCTAAGTAGAACTGTAACAAAACTATTACTATGAATTTTCACTCAATAATTTCAGTGGTTTGCAAAATAGCTCGACTTAAAACTACGAAATAGGAAGATTAACATAATTTTTAATTTAAATCGAGCTATTTTGCAAACCACTAAAATTATTGAGTGAAAATTCATAGTAATAGTCTTGTTATGGTTCTACTTAGGTACTCTTATAGTTTTTTTAAATAACCGGACTAAGAAAAAAAAGTTATGGCTAAAAATAATAAATATTTCCCCATCGGATGTCTCTTTCTAGGGAATGGCCACCTTAAGTTATGAATTAACTTAAATTGTAAAATTAAATAAAATTAATTTAATGTGTTGCATGACTTTCTGTTTTTATACTTTGGGAATGTTTCAGTACCTACGTGTTTACAATATTTAATAACTGTAAGAGCCGTCCCTGGAATACGACAGGTAAATCCGACCTCTGGTTTTTACTTACATTATCGCTCATTAAATAACATACTATTATATGCTTATGGTAACAGTAACTTTAGAAGCAAATGTATGGATAGAATTTAATTATTCAGGTTATTTCGTCGATCTGACTAAGACGTATGCCACTGTAATAATTTTATATTTTTTTAAATGTTCTTAAGCTTAGTATTTGTTTTTGTTGGGGATAGTTCGCCCTCATATTTCAATATCAGGTATTAGGTATTTTCAATATGTTTTTGTACTTGCAAGGTCTGCGAATTTGTATCCGTAAATACACACTTTTGCAGGGAGTGATTAAATCGGTCAGAAAAAGATGCTGTTGGCGTGTTTGTTTATAGTCAAAAACAACAATTGAGCTTGTCACGAGTTTATTCGCGAGTATCGTGGCATCCATGACCATCATCGAATAAATCGCTATAATTCTGCCCAACTAATTAAAGTTGCCAACAAAAACAGCGTTCAACGAACCTATTAGACATAAGTTATTTATGATGAATTAAAAACACGATATTGTGTAAATAATGTTCGTTACGAAATATACTGGAATATAATGCAAACTATTTTAGAAGTAGCGATAGTATAATTAATAATGTATACGTCAGATTTAGAAATCTCCCGTGTACTGTGTCTTGAACATTTCCTTTAAAACATGAATTTACCTGCACAATCTATAGTAGGCGAAAGAGCAAAGAGCCTTTAAAAAAGGAGATCCTGAATAGCTTGAAAAGTACAGGTCTGTAACAGGTTTAATGTCGTTCTCAAAAATATTGTTAATAACAGACTTGAATCATTTTCATAAACTAAAATAAAATATTGGCAATTTTTCATACAGACAGAGACAACCTAAGTAACAATTGTAGTTTTAAAATAATATATAAGTTATCCTAAAAACTTATTTCCAAGACTACTTATAAGCGTAAATAATTTGGAAGGACTCTATAAAGCCAAAATAAAACCTTTATATAAGTACAGGGGCCCATCCAGTACATGCCTCCTTCTAAAACTACTGTTGAAACTTTCAAGCTTTAATGATTTATCTAAAGCTTTACTCAGAGAGTATCTGAAGAGTATTATAAAACCATACCTGGTTTAGGATAGGCACTATATCAAAACTTAAATGACACATGCAAATGTTTTGAGCAGACTTTTTGTATTTAATGAAGTAAAACTAAATGGAAATAAATCTACATGCACTATGGGCCGCTATAGTTATATATAAGATATAAAATGGACAATTGGCGACTACTAAGAACAGTTCAGAAAACCAGTTAAACTTGTAATTAATTGATGGGACTACCTTAGAGTGGGCTAAATTTTCAACGAGGCTGAGTTTACTGTAAAACATGTATTAAATAGTTGCGTAAATAATTAATTTTTTTTATTGGGACTTAAAAAACAAAGAGAGCTTTAGCATCTGCCCATAATATGGTTTTTGACGGCTGGAAATAAAATTGTATGTATAAGCCCTATAAGCTGTGAGTAATTCTCCTTCAACAATGTTTTGTCTTAAAATCCCTATTACATTACCGATTACTCTTTAATTATGTAGATTTATTCTTGTAAAAGTATATTTCAAGCCTCATTGATCTTAGTATATTTTTTAATACTTGTAGGCTTATCTTAAAACCTATTTTAAACCATTTGAGCACATAATACAAGCGCTTAAAAATCTATAAAATTTATGGTGCTCGGATATCCTAACCTAAAGAGACAGTTTTCCGAGACGTTATTTGATATGTATTTCATTACAACTTGCCATTATTTATAAATTCACCCACAGGCACGTCATACATAAAGGTGAATATGTATATATCTTATCACAGTTTTAAAACTACTTATTTTAAAACATTGTAGTCGGGGCAAAGGTAAACCAAGTCCTTTTGTGTTTAAGACTAATTTATTACAGAGGTTTGTTTGCTTCATTAAAACTCTAGCAAGTTGTTGGTTTTATGAAGGTTCGACCTGAAACTTAGCGTATTAGATTTATAGCCTAACATTAACAACCACCTCAAATTAATTTCATAAAGCAATGATAAAACCACAACATTTGCTTAATCTCTATGAAACTTGATCCTCCTAGCTATAAAGTTTTATTGAAGGCTTGACAAATACCTTGATAAGTCTATCATAAGCCAATAAAGACTAAAAGAGAATTTATTTTTAATCTAAGTTCTTGAAGGCCTTTTTAAAACTTTCTTTAAGACAAAACTATCTTTAAGTGCATTTGGCATTTAATTAATGTCAGTGGTTTATAAGGTGGCTATTATTAAACACTAATAAAACCTAAATAAATCTAAAAAGCATTTAAATAGATACTTGGATGATAGACCTAGGGGCGTCTGATATTTAAGTTCATGGGACGCCGCTCTCTTGGAGAAAGACCACGGCAGGTGATGGCAAAATGAACAGTTAGGTGGGTCCGACAACCAGCAACAGAGGCCTCGGGCCTGAGGCCCCTGAGGGGTCCTTTAAAAAATTGTTTTGGAATCTTTAGTAACCTCCTTGGATGTTAAAAAGTAAAAAAAATGGTAACAAAAAGCAGGAAGAACTTGGTCCAAGGATTTATCAAGGCGGCCGTGGATGCTGGTAACAGTTTGATTTGATAAAAAATGTCCCAAATTTTCGAGCGATGAGGAACCATTCAAATCATCATTATTCTGATGTATCTTTAAGCAAATATCGTTTTTAGGCCTCTACGGATCCATAATTTTTAACCAGAGCATCGGCAAATCCTTGAACTCAAGGTATAAATTACGCGAGACCCAAAGAACGATTTGTAACAGACTGTCATTTGATAAATTTTACTTGTTCCTATGAATTTTTTAATTTGCACTGATTTTAATTCAAAATTTTTACGGTTTTCAGCGAATAACACTTTGCGACCCTCAGGGTTTTTACTTGGACACCTAAATTACTTATTTTTGCTTAAAAATGCATCAGAAAAGCACTGATTTGAATAGTTGCCCCATTAGTTTAAAATTTGGAGAATTCTTTACCAAATCAAACTGTTACTAGTCTACGCGTCCGCCTTGGAAAATCCTTGGATCAATGTTTTTCTGTTTTTGGTACCCAAGCTTTTTACTTTTTAACACCCAAGGAGGTTCCTAACGATTCCAATTTTTTTTTAACGAGCCCGTGTGACCCGCGGCCTCTGTTGCCGGCTGTCAGACCCCCTTAAAAGTGTTCACTTTTACCACCTCCTTCCGTGGTCTTTCTGCAAGGAGGTGGGGGTTCCATGGGCTGAATATCACACGGCTCTTGGTCTACAACTATACTTAGTTTTTTTTATTTAACACGTGCCTTTGAATGTGCGAATACTGAATGGATGTGATAGGCTACATAAATCATTGAATCTGACTAACCGTAAAGAAAGAGTTGGAATTATCGGTCTTAGAGATTTGAAACATGGTGTACCTAAGGGTAGCATTCTATACCCTCTTCTATTTACATTACTCATCAATCACTTGAAAAATATATCGACAGAACAGTTAATATACAAACTAATTTTGTATATGGATGACACCACAATTGCACTATCAGCTTCATCAGAAAATAACCTTTATAACAATGCTTAAAAGTTTCTTTCTGAATTTGCAACCCGTTGTAATAAAAACAGGTTCATTCTTAAGTCATTTTCTCTAAAATACGTAAAATTCCAGAACTTGTTGACACTCTTAGAAACGTTAGTAGACGTTCGGGTTTCTACATCGACTATTAATTGACTTGAGATGAACACGTTGGGTTTGTGATCACCAAATTAATTGTGTCTATTTTGCCACTATTAATCTTAAAAATGTCCCAGACATTAAGAACCTAATTAATGGCTATTATGACTTAACAAATTCACATTTAAACTATATGGAACTTCACTGAGACCAGGCAACTGCACTTAATCGTATTTTTGTTACGTAAAAAAGAATAGTACGCAAAATTTTAGTCAATTTAAATCCTGTAATCCTATTTTTAAATGCATTATATTTTAGCATTTCCTTGTATAGTCATCTACCAAGCTCTAATTTTTGTAAAAAATGATCGAGGGAGGGTTTCCACGGAATAACTCGGTGGATGATGAAACTAGATTTACTAATATTTATATTAATACCTTCAACCTGTCAGTATTAAAAAAATTCTTATTACTATTGCCGTGACATATACAGGGTGTTTCAGATATACGGTCATTAATTTCTAGAGGTGATTCTACATAAAGAAAATATGAAAAAATGTATATAAATATGTGTCCGGAAATCCCTAAGGACACTACGGGTCTCTGAAGGGGCACCCAAAAAGTTCATAATTTTTATTATTAATAATCCCTTTGCTATATAATTTTGCTACGAATTCATGCATCATTCATAAACCGAGTGTAAATGAAATCGGGGCCACCTGATCGTTATCAATCACTTATAATGAAAGTTTGCAAGTCAAAATCTAATAATGCATACGCCAAGAATTCATTTGTTGTTTTAAACCATTCTGATAAAATTATGACCACTTTATGAGCTTCTAAAATATTTAAATGCATTTTTTTGTAGGTGTCACAGATTTATATCGGTTATATAGTTAGAGCATTTAATGACATTTGTTGCCTATAAGATTTGCTGAATTTCTCTAAAATTTATTGATAAATAAAACACAAAGAGCCTGGATTCAATTACACCTGGTATGTAATGTATATAATACATGACTATTATAATATTATACCTACTGCATATCAACTTACGATTTGTTCGGTAATTAACTCTTCAAATATTACTAAGAAGGCGTGGAACAACAAAACTTCAAAAAGTTGACTATAGAATAGTTACACTACTGTTCATAAATAGTTTTTAAACAAACCGTTTCAAAATTAACGTTTTAGAAAGCAGAAAATTGTATTTTATGTTTTATATTAATTTTTTTACTTTGTGTTTTGGTCGATTAACGAATTAAAATTTAACAGATTTTTTGTGGAAATTAGGGACATTGCCTATTGGGTAGCGCAACTTACGGTGAGAGCACCAACGATTTTATGTTTAGATTGAAATATTAGTCATCTTGGACAATTTTATGTAATATCACAGGAACCTTTTGAGCTACAATTACTAGTTTTTGCACGTGATTTGATATCAATAAAGGTCATTATCTGATGTTGTCCACCAAGGGTAAATTCAATCTGGGGTACACCAAATTGGAAAAGGGGAACTTACTTCTCTCCCAATATTTTAAAGTGAATATTCTGTGATCGGAATATGATTCCTTGGTTATAAATACACAAAAAAGGTTATCTTGTTGTAATGCCGTAGGACCAACCGGTTTCGAGAAATTTGAACCTAAAACAATTTTTCCAGTCTAGCTTGTGGGAAAATGAATGGCGCCCATTTTGAACATTTAATCTGATTTGTTAAGCTTTAAAGCCTGTTGACTCCTAATTTAGTAATAATTTGTTATTTTTCCTTAGTTTATTCAAGAGAATAATAAATGCAATTTTACTAACTTTGGGTGCCCCCTTCAGAGGCCCGGCTCTTAGGAGGGATTTCCGGATCCATGTTTATATGAACTTTTTTCATATAGAAATTAATTACCGCCTACCTGAAACATCCTGTATAATCATCTGTCCAACTTTTTTAGCTGTGTACTTTGAGTACTTCTACCTGTTTTATTTATTTATTTAATTATTTCATTCATAAAATTGTATATTTAAAATAATTAATTTTTGGTTTGGTTGCTTATTATTAATTATTGCTATCCTATTTAATATATAATTTTCTTATTGAATGACGTTGTCATTATGTTTATAGAATGATATGGCAATAAAGTTATTATTATTATATCAGAACTTATAATGTGTAACACCTGTATCCATTTGCCTGTTGATTTATAACTTTATTTTTATTTGCCACATACAACATTCTCATCGTTTATGCAAAAAATTGATAACTAAACATAAATATAAATAAATTTGACTATTTTAATTACTATCAATTCAGTCAATATGGTGACTTTCTGGTATTATGTTTATAAATAATGTATTGCTTGTTTCTAATTCAGTCTAATTTCATATGCACACGATTATATTTAGGATGATGTAATCAGAAGCAAAGGTGAGGTTGTTGATATTTATATTCTCGATTCAGAATACATTGTCATCTCCTTTCTAACGTATTTGTATAGTTAATTTCTTTATGTTAGACATTCTACATGTACCTACTGAAAGTAAATGAATATTTTATATTAGGCCGGTTATCATGGCGCAAGTCAAGTTTGACTATTACCTAATTGTTTATGTATTTGTTTATTCCTACACTGCTCATTGCTCCTCAGAAAGACATATTTTGAGGAGCACGACGAAATATACAATAAAAAGAAACATAATTACAATGTAGAATAAAATAGTATGATTTACACAAAATAAAAAATCTTGAAATATTGCAAATCTCATCAAACCGCTGTGAGAAAACCCAATGATATAGTGATTTTTCTACGAAATTATTTTATCAGCACAAAAATGTCAAATAGTGCGAAGAGAGAATATAATTTAAGAATATTATAGCGGTGTTAAGAGATTAATTTGTCATTTTAATGATAAAAAAAATCTTTAACATTTAAAAAAACAAATTGTTAATTAATGAAGAAAACATTAAGAGTAATGTTAAAAGCACATTCAATAAGATTGAGTATTATCAACGCAAAACTATTGGTTTTAGTAAAATACTCTTATCTTGTCGCAGTCATGGCTTTGCGCTTGAATAAAAAAATCAGCATTCGTTGTAAAGAAAAATGAGATGTATCGGGTGTAACAGGATCATGGTATACCCCCTTTTCTCCTTTAGTTTTGCAGATAATTGATTGAAATTTAGGATATACTACATACATAATAAGCGGTACTTTTTGACATAAATTGATTTTTTTTTCACTTCTGGTTTCGCCGGAAGTGACACTAACTTTCGATTTTTAAATGGAACACGCTATATATTATAGCATTTTTGAATTTTCCATAATTTTCTGAATCCAACAATGCCAAATAAGTGACATCTGAAATATCTTTTTTTTTATAATATAATTTTTAGTTTTCCATTTAAGTGTGCCATGATGGTTCCAATTTATTCTAAATGACCCGTGCAATGCTACAAAAATCGAAGTCCCGTTAAAACACTAAATTACGTGATTTATGAGCAAATAAAATGCACCAAAATGGTTTTTGGGGCAAAACTCAATTTTATCAAATGGACCTGTCGGTACCGTAGTACCATTTATTAGGTCTTTTAATAAGGAATTTATTCATATGTCGTATTAAAATGTGCGGTAAATACCAACAAAATTACAGCTAAGGGCCCATCCGTTAATTACGTCACGCAAATTTCAAGGTCTTTCTACCCCTTCTTCTCCCTATGTCACAGGTTGGCACATTCGAGGCAACCCCTCCCCCCATTGTGACATCACATATTTTACAGCATTAAATTTAAAAGCAAAATTTTCAAATGTTTGTATTTTTTTAAATTTCATTCAGTTAAAGCAACGATATACCTAGATGTAAATAATCTGATGTCACAAAAGTTTGACCCCCCCTCTCCACCCCTCTTGTCACATTATGTCATACTATGTGACGTAATTAATGGATGGCCCCTAAAAGAAAATTAGAAAATGCAATTTTATTCTAATTACCTTGTTACACATAAGGTGGTTTTGGAATTCAAAAAATTAACACAAAACCTTATTATTCTATTAATTGCTCGTCTTACTCGTAGCTCCAAGTCTTTACGGGTTGTAACGGCGGTTGCATAGACAATATTTTTTGAATGACCCCAAACAAAGAAATCAAGGGGCGTTAAATCAGGTGACCTTGGAGGCCACCTCACAGAACCATTCGTCGAAATTACGTTTTCTCCGAATCTCCGTTAAAGGTAATCAATTGCTACCCTTGAATTAGGTGTTTTCACAAATTTTAAATTCACTTTCACTGTGAAGATAATGCTTTATTATAGTTAAAAATACTTGAATTTTGAGAAACAGTCGAATAATACCTTAAAATAAGCCATTTTAATTTTGTATTGAAATTTTTCCGACAAAAACACTACATGAATTCACTACGCACTCATAACGTCATCAGTTATATTGTCAGTGTCATTTTGTGTTATAAACAGATAAATTTCCTAAAGTAGGTTTTGCAAATCCCGTATTAGGTAGGCATTACTTATTTGATCACATGTAAAACATAAATAAAGTGAATACAATGTTGTGTTTAACAATTTTTAAACGCGATTTAAGAAACTAATATAACCGATGACGTCACCGCGTGTTTTGCGTACTTGTTCAATTACTAAAACTTTATGTTATTTATTCGTTGAAATTTTAATTTGATGGACGATAGAATGCTGTTTAAATATCAATAAGTGCTTTAGTATAACAACTACTTCATTTTAATATCAAAAAGCAAAATTGCACATAGTGAAAACACCTAATTATGGGGAGGAGCGCCATCTTGTTGGAAATACATTCCCTGTCCTAAATCTAAAGGTAACTCATCTAAAATGTCCTCAGTTTTATTTTCCAGGAATCTCAGGTATCTGGCATCAGTCCTTCAAATATTATTGGACCAATGATTCTACTACCGATTATTCCAAGCCAAACATTGAAACCGAACCACACTTGAAAGTTACCCTCCGGTAATAAATTTTGATTTTCTTGTGACCAATATTTTATATTTTGTCGGTTAAATAATCCCAAGTCTGTAAACCTTGACCCGTTCGAAAATAAAATCAGTCCCAAAAAATCATTGTTTGGCTGCACGTTATTATATAAAATCCAATTGCAATATTCCATCCTATGTTCGTAATCAATTTCGTACAAATGCTGGTGCAATTGATATTCAAAAGATTTAGCACTAGTATTTGTGCAAAATTCAGCTTACTGTTTGGTGACTGATGTTCAATTCAAACCTAACTGCCATTAAAGAAACAGTCTTATCAAGTTCTACTCGAGCCAAAACATTAATTTCCGTTCCTTCGTCAATAACGAAGTTTTCTTCATAGCTGGGCTCTATTCGGAATTGATTTTTAACACGTTTAAAATAATTTTTCGCTGGACATTAGCTGCAATTGCATTTTTTTGACTTTCCCCATAAATAATTAACATGCCCACTTTTTCATCTCTTTTATAAATTTGCGACATTTTGAACACAATTAACAAAGATTTTAAACAATTTTTAACATAATAAAAACACTGTTAAACCAACAAATGTTTGACAGCTAAATATTTCATTGTTTTCTTCTTAACATTTAGTTAGAACAAAATTGTATTTTCTTGTTTTCTTTTAATTGTAATTTTGTTTGTACTTATCGCACATTTTAATACGACATATGACTAAATTCCTTATTAATAGTACTAATAGATGGTACCATGGTACCGGTATGGTTCCATTTGAAAAAAAAGAGTTTTGTCCCAGAAACAGTTTTGGTGAATTTTATTTGCTGATAAATCAGGTAATTTAGTGTTTTTAACTGGATTTCGATTTTTGTAGCATTATATGGATCATTTAGAACAAATCGGAATCGTCATGGCACACTTAAATGGAAAACTAAAAATTATATTATAAAAAAAATGATGTTTGAAATGTCACTTATTTGGCATCGTTGGATTCAGAAAATTATGCAGAATTCAAAAATGCAACAATATATAATGTGTTCCATTTAAAAATCGAAAGTTAGTGACACTTCCAGCGAAACCGGAAGTGAAAAAAAAATCAATTGTATGTCAAAAAGTGTCACTTATTGTGTATGTAGTATATCCTGAATTTCAATCAATTATCTTCAAAACTAAAGAAGAAAACCATGTTCCTGTTACACCCGGTATAGTATTATATTGGATGTCTAATAAGAACGCCGCGCTGCCGCCTTAATCTATCCCTAATCTGCAGATGATATATTTAATCTAGCCTAGAAGAGGAATTAACCAAATATGGTATTAAGCAATGTTGCATTCATTAGAAGCGGAGTTAAACCGATTATTTGCTTAGATAAGGATTTTAAACTACAAATACAGACATGTCTACCTACGCATTCAAGGTTAATTAATCATTAACGATGATTCCATTATTCATATCCTCGATTACAGTATTGCATAATAATATTGATTTTTTGGCTTTACAGTTAGTATCTTCACGTTGACATTGAAACTAAGTATGGTTTAATGATTACCACATCCACGTAGTGGTAATCAGAAAAAAGTCTCAAACATTTTTTTTGTTGAAGTGAACTTAGAATGGTATGATACGTCGAGATATTAAAGTTGATTGAGAAGGAAATCTGTCAGTCTGTACATTTACGATTACTCGGCACGGTTTATGATGTTGCCTTGAAATTTGGTACACGTATATATTATAGCGAAATTTGGAACTATAGCATATTTTCAGCTTACCGATAAGGGGTTGGGGGATAAATAAGTGAAAATAGGTCGAGCGAGCTATTAAGAGTCCAGATTTTATGACATCTGACACCTTTACCACCATCCCCAAGCCATTATTAAAGGCGTTAACAAAATAAAATTAAGATGTTCCCTTGAAAGGTACACGAATTTTGAGCTGATTCCATTGAAGGTTGGGGTAAGAACTTAATGAATTATTTTTGTTTTGTAAAGGTACTGTGAATATCACCATCAGCGAATAATAAAAATTGTGGTAACCTAAATTGTCCATGAAAACTTTTGAATTACCACTTTATACCACTTAGATCTGAAACGGCGCGCTCTATAAGGGTCACTATATATCTCTTAAGTTTTATAGCAAGAAGTAATAGAAATGTAACTGTTACTCTTATAAACTTTAAATACTTACAGAACTTCTTCTTCTTGCTCTTTGTTTCGCCACAAATCTCTTTTTCTTTCTTTAGTTGTTTATGCTGAAATTATTACATCTAAATTTAACTAAAAATGTTATTTAATTGCTTACAACATTCGATTCATCATAAAAAATTGCACTTTTTAACTTATTCTACATATTTATATTTACATAAAACATAGTATCAAGTAGGTATATTAATTTTTTAACTTGATTTTTAACAGTATCCATATAACGTCCATTGACAGCATAAAAAATACGGCATCCATATTGAAAATACCAAAGGCGCATTATAAAACTAATAAGAAACTTCTGGAATTTTTACAAAAACTTCTGTGCCTCTATGTAATCAAGAATGTGATTATGTGAGGTTATATTTTCTCCGGACATTTCAGGGGCGGATTTGAATAATTTTATTATTACAATGTAATATTTATCAAAATTCAATAAATGTTTTAAAGCGTTATTCTCTATAGGAAACACGAAACAGAAATGTGTATCCGATGAATTTTAATCGCCGATTACAACTTTTAATAAACATTAGTTATACTTATACAATGCATGCATGGGTTAGATAGAATTTTCGATATTTTCTAATCTCTTTAATGGTACAAAACCCAGAACATCAAGATCTGAATAGGTAATGATTTAAAAAAATAAGTATAAGGGTATATATACATTTCAAAATTTCCACAAAAATATTCAACATCGGCAGCCCTTCATTTTTAAAATCGGAACGTAGGCGTGGGTAGATATTCAAAAATATATGTATATCGAGAAGAAAGTCAACAAGCCATCAATATATTATGGTTGA
Organism: Stenurella melanura; assembly: GCA_963583905.1. Lineage (NCBI taxonomy): Eukaryota > Metazoa > Arthropoda > Insecta > Coleoptera > Cerambycidae > Stenurella > Stenurella melanura. The sequence continues at coordinate 72,660,739 of OY757309.1, forward strand.
AAGAGAACTACAAATTGTGTACATAAAGCTGATTAATCAATATTTCCATAAAAATATCTAACCTCGACGGTCCTTCTACAAATTTCATTTTACAAATTGCACAAGACCAGACGAATCGTATGACACAACGCGATGAAATATTAGTAATATTCGTTAAAATGACAGAAATGATAATTTTGCATCTTCTGGACACCTACGAACAGTAAGTCAGGTATGCTGCAGTTTCAAATACTATTAAATGTATGTATTTATTTATAGACTGATGTCCAGGGTTATTTAGATTTATTTACTTTGAATAAAGACAGTGGCCAAGTCCAATATTAAAATGCCGCTTTCAAATTACATTAGTACGCCTATTTATCTTAGATATTAGTTAAGTAGTGTTATGAATTACACCCCCTTGGAAAAGGAGATCGTACGCCTATGCCTCTGATGGTGACTGGAAAGGCTCTAGAAAGAGCCAAGGACTTTTCTAGCTTATGGTTGGAGAAGATTCTGGATTGATCTAGAGCTAATTTCGGAGTATATAAGGCGCGATTACCAGCGCGGAGGAGGAAGTTTATTTTGAGAAGTGACACGTTCGGGAAAAAGTGAGGTTAAAGTAAACAAAGTGTATTTTTGAAGTATTGTATAGTCAGTAAATTGTTAAATAAAGTGTTAGTAGTGTTTAATCTCTTGTTAAAATTATTTAGAACCCACGGATTCATACAGGGTGTTTCCTAAAAGGTGGAAATCCGTAACATTTTGGTGTCAGAAGTGGGATTTTGACAAGAGGATTTTTTCGGGAGTGTTGAGAAGACTGGGACAGTATTCTCGGAGTTAGTGCTAACACAGGAAGGACTAATTTACTGGACATTGTTCGAGGTTTATTTTCGAACAGGAAAAATAGTGTTTAAGTGCATTTTTGAGACATTTTTGGAACATTTTGTTGGACATTAGAGGTTAAGTGACAAAGACTCTAGATAAGACTTTTTCGTGCCGTTTTGAGGGTTTCTGGACAGTCCCATTACCGATAGTGACGTAATTATTAAACTTATTTGATTTCAACGTAATTGTATGCCGGTAACGACCAGAAGCATGGCATCCGAACAACAAATGCAGGAATTTATGGCCCAAATGCAAAAGATGATGATGGATCAGGAAAGAAAGCGCCAGGAAGAGAAAGAAGAACAGGAAAGAAAGCGCCAGGAAGAGAAAGAGGAACGGGAAAGAAGACGACAAGAAAAAGAACGAAGGCATCAAGAAGAAGAGAAACGACGTCAAGAGGAAAAACAAGAAGAGGAGAGACGCCGTCAAAAGGAAAATGATGACTTAAGGAAAGCTATAGAAACGCAACAGAATGCCTTGTTTACAGTCGTGGAAGAAATAAAAAATGAGATTAAGGAAGATATGGGTAGCGTAAAGACGAAAGTTAATGAGGTCGAAGTAAAAGTAGGCAAGGTCGAAGAAGAAGTTGGTGAAGTCAAAGTGAAAGTAAACAAGTTCGAAGAAGAAGTCAAAGGGGAAATAGACCAGCTTAAACGACAGTTGAGGGATAGAGGAAACCAGCAAGTGGTGTCATCAGGCCAGCGATTAAAAATTCCCTCCTTTGATGGTCAAAGTTCCTGGATGACTTACAAGACACAGTTTGAGGCAGCAGCAAGTGCAAACAACTGGAATGACGAAGAAAAGGCTATGGCGTTAATCGTGGCATTAAGGGGCCATGCATTGGAAATACTCCAGACAATCCCAGTAGACCAACAACGGGATTTTAAAGTTTTAGAAGCTGCCCTAGATCTACGATATGGCGATCAACACCTTGCCCGAGTGTACCAGACCCAGCTGAAATCACGTGTTCAAGGGGCTGGGGAAAGTTTGCAAGAGTTTGAAGCTGCCGTGTGGAGACTGGCTCACCTGGCTTACCCGGATGTACCGAAGGAATTCCAAGACCAACTGGCAGTAGAGGCTTTTCTGGATGGTATACAGGACAATGAGATCAGGCGAGTCCTCAGGTTATCTCGATACCAGAACAGCAGCGAAGCGTTGGTGCGTGCACTCGAGGTGGAAGCTGTCCTTCAGGATACCCTGAGTCCAAGAGTACAAGCTGTGAGTATCGAAGAATCGCAACCAGAAAAGAAGAAAGAGAACCCTATCTTGATCCAGATACAGGAGGTAAATAAAATGATTAGTCAGTTACTAGCTAAATGGAATCCTCCGAAAAGACAGGAATCACAACTAAATAGAGAGAAGCCAAGTGGAGGTATTAAATGCTACAACTGCGGCAAGATAGGACATATCAAACGAGACTGTCGGCAGCGGAATTCGAGGAAAGTGAATGTTGGAAACAGGGCAGAGACACAGAATAAACAAAGTAGTGGAAGGCCAAGTGGATGGCGTATGAAATGCTACAGGTGCGGGGAACTAGGACATATCCAGCTTGAATGTCCACAGAGGAGCTTGGAGAGAGTGAAGGCCGGAGATGCTGTGAAGCCAAGGGGAAAACCAGAGGAAGCCGGTACCAGAGAGGCTGTGACAGATAACGAACGTGGTGCCCCTAGAGAAGTGAAGATTTCCCAGCTTCGGAGCATTACAGAAAGGCCACCACTACAAGGATATGACGATAAAACGAAACCTGAGAGAAATGCAAACATTTCATCCGGAAGAAGGTACAAGGAAGGTTGCAAGTACTACCACCAGGAGAAACTGCAGGTCAAGGGAGCAGTCGACACTGTCAAGGTGGAAGTGCCGGATGATAGGGCAGATGAAGCGCTCAGACAAGAGCAACTAAACGATGTGGAAATTGGGCCTATATTGAGAGCCAAAGAAAGGGGAACTCGTCCAAAATGGAAGGATGTTTCGGACAAAACAGTGGGACTGAAGGCACTATGGGCGCAGTGGGACTCACTGAGTGTCAGGAACGGGCTGTTGCGGAGAGCATGGGAAAGCCCGGATGGAAAAAAGGTGGTTATGCGTCTAGTGATTCCCAGGTGTCGAGTAGCGAAGGTGCTTCAGGAAGTGCACGATGAAACATCCGATGGACACTTCGGTGTTAACAAGACCCTGAAGAAAATACGAGAACGATTTTATTGGATAAGAAGTCGTCAGGATGTGGAGGCTTGGTGTCGCAAATGCAAGATTTGTGCAGCCAGTAAGGGACCACAGACTGGAAGTAAGGGTGAAAAGAAGCAGTTCAACACCGGAGCTCCTTTCAAGAGGTTGGCTAACGATATAGCGGAACCATCATCAGCCAGTGACAGAATGAAGGCTCGATATGACCGTAAGGGTAGTTCAGAAGGATTCAAGGCAGGAGACCTGGTTTGGCTGTACAACCCACAGCGGAAGAAAGGAAGGTCACCGAAACTTCAACCGCCTTGGGATGGACCGTATACTGTTATTACCCGAATTAATGACGTCGTCTATCGAATTCAACGAAGCAAAAAGTCCAAGATGAAGATCGTGCATTTGGACAGGCTGGCGAAATACATCGATGATTCTGAGTTGCCTGATCGGGACGATCAGGCTTAAGGAGGGGGCAGTGTTATGAATTACACCCCCTTGGAAAAGGAGATCGTACGCCTATGCCTCTGATGGTGACTGGAAAGGCTCTAGAAAGAGCCAAGGACTTTTCTAGCTTATGGTTGGAGAAGATTCTGGATTGATCTAGAGCTAATTTCGGAGTATATAAGGCGCGATTACCAGCGCGGAGGAGGAAGTTTATTTTGAGAAGTGACACGTTCGGGAAAAAGTGAGGTTAAAGTAAACAAAGTGTATTTTTGAAGTATTGTATAGTCAGTAAATTGTTAAATAAAGTGTTAGTAGTGTTTAATCTCTTGTTAAAATTATTTAGAACCCACGGATTCATACAGGGTGTTTCCTAAAAGGTGGAAATCCGTAACAGTATTGAGTTTTGTGTTACGTGCATATCATATTCTATCCTTTTACTTATCTCGATCATTACTTTTGGTTAAAAGTAAGTTTCTAGTTAAATGCAGTACTATACGAAATCCGGCCCTGAAATAGCCATGAAAATTCAACCTGTGTTCAATAATGTTCATGGTAAAGTACCAGATAGAGCAATAAAGCGTTTCTAAATATTACTAGTAAATGGCTTTGTAAAAGTAACTATAATAATGTAAATGTTACTGTCGATATTGTGGGCCAGGAAGTTTTATATTCGTCACAGTCAACCCCTATATTGGAACTGAGTATTATTAGTTTTATAAATTTGTGACTGCAATCTCTATAAAAACTCTTATCTAACAGTTACTAAAAGTTTTGTAAGTACGTGATAGAAACGTTTCAATTGCCATTTTATAAAACCTAATGTAATATTTCTAAGAGATATTATTTTCTTAGTAATATTACATACCCACTATGCAACTTCGCAACTCTTTGGTAATCTTATAAGCCACTTTTATAAACTCACAGCCTTAATAAACCACTTATAAAAAAAATCACTTACTTCAAGTGACAAAAATTGTTCATTCGGTAGGACAAAATAAGTAAAGCATCTAGTAAGAATCAAGACAGTTTAGATTTAGTGTATATACTAGAAGCCAAGGCCTCAATTTTATTTGTGACATCTGCTACCGGTAAACTTTGATGCCATATAAAGAGGATAAATTAGAAGTTTTCAAAATAATTGTAGCACCTAGGCGACTTTTAAGAAAAATTTGTAAGACCTTGTAATTCGACATCTTAAATCATCGTTACAACTTTTTCCCTATAAATGTATATTGTTTCTATCCCGCAGAAACTTTTGTGTTGAAAGTCTATTTATTTCGGGTAACGGAAACAAGATTTCGGAGTGTCAGAAGTTAAACTAAATCCCAATACTTACATAAATGATGAAATTTCAAAAAGTGCAAAATCGGCATTATAGGAAAACCGTAGTATTTTTCAGATAGATATGTTTAGTCATATAGATGCAAACACCCTGTGTACATAAATTCAACGGTATGCATGGGAAATTTCCACTGTACTTTTGATACTATTTTTATCCTTACGCAATGAACAATGAATGAATCGAGATCGAGAGCAGTCTTTGGCCTAGGCTCTACCCCGCCTGCACATTTCGTATTACACGGTATGTTTTTGTTGTTATTTCATAAGAACCAGTTTGAGGTTGTTTTATAATAGTCAAAGTCTTGATATACTGGTTTTTTAAGCAAATATGTCAAGTTCATTGTTTGATCGGAATATTAATGGTCCCTGTATCAACACATTATTCGACTTTTCTTAGGAAAACACTGCGGAAGATTTAGGTCTTGACATAAACGTAATTGAACTTAGTTATTAATTAAAAACAATAATGTGTGGAATGAATTTAGCAGACGAGTACAAATCCATTAAAATGACAAATAATAAAATTTTATACGTCCCACATTCCATCATCTGCAATAATGTGCACATGTATTTTAAATTGTAAAGATAAGATAATATAAAACTTATTAAGTAATAAAAAATCAAATTGAAGTAAACTGTTGAAATTATATCCCCTCCATGCTCAGTGCACAAGTTTCGCCCCTGCTCATGCTGTGGAAAACATTCTGCATCATTAATGCTGTTATGGTTGCACATTCTTTAACAATTCTTTGTTTCAAATCTTGCAGATTAAATACAGGAGTTCTGAAAATTTTATTTTTCAAGTACGGGGTAATTAAAGAATTCGTAATCATCAAGCATGGAGGGAACTCAACTTGTGTAATTAAACTTATTAGTCGATTATCAAAAAACTCACAAAAAGGAGCTATATTTTCTCTTGCTGTTTGAGCTGCTGCTTCGTGCTGCTGAAAATAACCATGGTAAAGTTCATCATCGTATAGTTGTTGAGCAAATACAGAGAAAAATGTTGTTTCTGTATCCCTCAGCACTGACGGTGACATTGAAGAATGCGGTCCCAGTATTTTCCTGCGACAAACTGCCATTTAAGCACCGAGTTTTTGAGGATGTAGTGGAGATTCAACACAAATTGTTTATCCCTTGTTATAATTTGTTTTGAAACCATGGAAATTGAAGTGTGGGTTTCCCAGAAGGGACGGAAACACTTAACAATTTGGATAAATATGCGGATTGTCAATGCTTCACATCGGCATATTTTGAGAATTGACATACCTCCAAAGGTGAAACCGTGCTTCATTAAAAGAAAATATTAAGTTTGGCAGGTCGTCATTCATAAAATTATTAAAAAACTTGGCCGTACGCAAGACGTCTGGGGAGGTTGCCAAATTGCCGAGTTAGATTCTAATAATAACAGCAATTCTCGTCAAATCAACAGCCATCATCCTAGCGAAAACTTTTGCAGCCTGTAGAGGCCCAACGAGTGGCCTAACGCATTTCGGCATACGACCCTTCTCGTGCCCCTCGATCCGGAACTTCATAATCCAACCTAATAATTTTGATCCCAATGATACGGGTTCGTTCTCCCGCCATCCCTCTATCATAACTTCTGCTCGCGTCTAATATAATATCCCGAGATATTAGCAGAGTCCCAGGAAGAATTCAACCCATTCATATTAGTAATTAGGATTGTCGGAGTAGCGGCCACCGTCGCCGAGATAATGAATCCAACGACACATAAGTTAGACACTCAAAATGACGAATCCAACAGAGCTGCCATAATTGCATGACATTTGCAAATTTACATGGAATTAGGCCACTAAGAAGGGGGAATAGTTAAAAATTAAACAAAGTAATAAAAAATCGGCATAGAAATTTCGTCTTTAATTGCCACAATAGGCTGGTTCCATGATATTCTTTTTATATGGTTTTCATACTTTTTCATACAGTACTCGATATTCTCATTATGCACTTGAAATTTCGTATTATTAACCTTTTCCGTTCTCGAGATATAAGGAGTTGAAATTAGTAACAGTTGCAAAAACTGAGCGCCCATTTCTGACGTCACTATACGCAAGTGACGTAAGAAAAGTGCCTTTCTGGGACCTTTCAAATTTAACGGAGAAGTCGAAAAACATGAAATTTTCAAACGCTGGTAACTAGATAAATATGTCGAGTGGAAGTTCGTTCTGTACGGAAAGGAGAAGGTCGGAGATGAATCCTAATCGTAAATTGCATGGTCAAAATCGAAAATTCGTCCCGACAGGAGCGAGAGAAAATTGTAATTTTTTGACATTTCACCAAATCGTACTCCCCTACTGTCAAGAAGTAAGCAAAACAAACAATACTTCGAAAGCACTTATAATTATAATAACTAAGGAGCATCAAGTCTACTGAGATCGCCGAGTCTATGCGTATAGTGACGTAGCGCCTGGCCACGCCCCATTTTCGCGAGGTTTAGATTTGTAATAGTTTTTAAGATACTAAACGTGCGAATGAGATTCTGATTTTTTGCAGATCCATTATTTTATACTTGCACTTTCGATTTATGAAATAACGAACAAGCCCATTTATTTATCAATATTTTTTTACATAGGACGAAAGCGTTGAATAAACCTTTTAACTAAAAGTAAGTCAGTCAGACTTCCTCCTCGATAATAATATCAACTATATTCCAAACATTATTTTTCACTGGCTTTTAGGATGTGACCAGTGATCGCCCCGTGTACTTTTTTAAGATAGGAAAATAATTGTCATAATTTGAGCCAAGGAGGAAACCTGCTATACTTGGAGAAATATATACTGCGGAGCGGTCGCCAAAAAAATGTAATTAGAAAACCACTCGGAAGATATTAATATTTGGGATATAGTCACAATTTCCAAGGAGAAAATCTGCAATACTTTTGGTGAAAATTATACTGGGCGATCACTTTAAAGAACTAATTATAACCGACAAAGTACAATAAATAATATTTGAAATAAACTATCACTATTCGCAAGACATCTGGGGTGGTCTGTCTGCCAAAGAGTTTGAAGTGATTGCATGGATGCATGTTCCACATGAAAGTCCAATTTCTAAAGGTTTTACAAGCTCTTGTTGTAAACCTTGACGAACCCCATAAACAATTTCTGTACGAACGGTTGGTCTACCAGCAACAGTTTGAACTAGTAAAACTTCTGGAAAATTGTACGGACATAATCTACTCGTGGTGGGTTGTTGTAGCTCGTGTATAGTTCTCTGAAGAGAATGTGCCATAAGGAATTGAAAATAAGCCAGAGAAACGTATTCTCAAGAACTGTGAGTTTCCTTAACGTCGTGGCCGACGCGCTGCACACGTCAGTACCTCCTATGTTAGAGCCAGACTCGATACAATGGTAAAAATCAGGTTTGTATTGTCTGTTGAGTCTGCTATTCATAGCCATAAGTGGACCCGGACTCCTGAATAGAGAATAAACTGTCCATAGAGTTTCGTTCACATATCCATTAAACGTCAGTCTCTCGTCATAACTACTTTACCCAATTTCTTGGATAATCAAGTATTGGTGCGATGGGCTGTTCAAGACATTCCTAACAAACGTCTCCAGATCTACATCTTGCGAAGTGTAGAACGATGAAACAACTAATCCTGATCTTTGTGAGTCTTGTGATTGTGATTGCTATCACGCCAAGTTTTGCTCAATTGGCTCTCAATCGAATCTCATATCCGTAGTTACCAATATTGTCAACAAGGGCGCCAAGGTATATCAGTTTGTTTACAATCTCACACTCGCCAATCCGTAACGTAATTTGATGGCCCTTTGCTAGGTTTACAGTCATAATTTTCGCTCTGTTGTAATTCATGCTTAAACCGAGTAACTGTATATATTCACTTCTAAAATGATAGCAAATTAGTGGATTTACTAGAAAAAATGATGATAATATGATGATAATGATGAATGATAAGAGCTTCAGGGCAGAACGCTGAGGCACCTCGTATTTAACCACCTCAAAAGCATGCTAGAAACTTCTAATGTTGTTCTATGTATTTTTGCCGACGACAACTAGATATGCGTGTATGTGATATTTTTAATTCGTATTTAAAATTTTTTTAGTTTCAGTCAAGTTTATTCACATAGAGTTCTTATTATTCATCAACACAAAATTTCATACCACTGTGTTGGTGATCGAATACTGAACTACTTTCAAAATGTCCGTCCGTCCGTCTGTTCCTCCGCCTGTCACGTTTTTTGTACGCACGATAACATAAGAAATAAAACTTTGTATTGTAATTTGGACAGTAAATTAATGTTAGCCAGAGGAAGAACTCTGTTATTAATTATTTAACTATAAAAAAATAGTTTTGCTGTATTTCATAATTGAACAAGAAATGTTTAAAACTAATATTATTGACGATAAAACTGCGATAGAATGTGCAACAATTATATAGAATAAAAGTTCAATAAATCTGCGAAGAGTATGTTTACTCTAGTTTTTTATGTGATAAATTAGGTATTTGTTTTCCTGTTTGTTTTAGTTACAATTAAATAATTCTGAATTTTATTGGTTTTCGTGTTAGCTTTTTTTTGATAACCCGATATTTGCTAGCAAATAAACAAGTACGTATTATTTCGTTCTATTAATAAATTTCAATTGCGCCTTAAATTATCCATTATGATTAATATTTTAATCCTGTGGATTAAAAGTTAATAATAATTGATATTTACCGATAATGAACACTTGAAGTTTTGTTTATCACGATAAACACTAGTTAATAATTTTTTACTTTCTATGTTTCAGTCTGATAAGAAATATCTTTAATTGTGTGTATATTTATAGACTTTCAGTTATCATCATATTTTTATTTTGCATGCAATGTTTTATCTGAAAACTATATACTTTTATCAGTCATGTTAATTAATAGACAACAGTTTGTTTAAACTAATTTTTTTTAAACAAATTGCAAAAATCGCTTTTCTTGGCCCGAATGAATTTTTTTTAGGTTTAGGACTTATAAACAATTTAATTTTGAAAGAACCCAAAAACGGCCATTTTCAAGATTAAAATGCAATATTAAAAAATGAATTTTTTGAGTTCACCGAAATTCTTATACAATCTTTGTACATCCATTAACAAAATCGTGAAACTTAAATTTTTAATTGTTAAATAGACGTGTTTAGCCAGACACGCGGTCTATAAATTAATTGTTTATCACAGCCACATAAAAAAAACAAAATTTCGCTTCCACCAACGAAACCTAGTACACCCTAGGTTTTTGGTGTCGCTGAATCCTAATCCGAGGTCGGTTTGTCGGTATCAGGTCGTGTTGAGGTCATTTCAAGGTCAAATGGTGGAAAACCTGACAAAAATATTCACCAGTTATTTCGCGATTTTTCCAACTCTCTTACTAGATCGTTAAGTTACTCTCACGTTGTAAACTTGGTCTATTTTTCAAATCAAACACATTTAATTTTACGAGCTATGCACATTGTCGTGTCCATATCTTGTAATCGAGGGTGTTGTAGACCTAATGTCCACTTTATGCTACAAAAAAATGGATTCGTTTGCCTGCCTGAACTAGTTTGCTTTTCTAGACATTTGGTCGAAAATAACTTATTAGGTCAAAGTGACCGATTTCAATATACAGCTATTCTCGTAGCTTCAGCAATACCTTTTACGAGACCACTTTCAAGATAAAAATATATTTACGGTAGGTCTACTTCTATTTATGACATCGTTCCTTTGTAAACTTTTTAAAGTGCATTTTGATTTCATTAACCATTTTTAAATATGTTTAAGTCATTCCTTATGCATCTTTAAATTTTATAAATGAGTGATATAATAAATAAGAATAAATCTACTGTAAAGCAATTTTTCGGCAAATTAGTCTTTATCTGCTGCCTCGTCAAGTGCGATGTCGGTGACAACTGTCCCGAAAGGCAATGTGTAGAATGATCCACTCATCAGCTTGTCGAGGTACAAATCAATATTTATATATGATAAATCTAGCTTTTTACGCGATCTTGTACATGTCATACATCTTATACATCCTCTGCTTATGCGTGAAATAACAGGTGAATATTTTTGTCAGTTTTTCCATCATTCGACCTTGAAATAACCTTAATGCGACCTGATACCGACAAGCCGACCTCGGATTTGGATTCAGCGTCCTCAAAAACTTATGTACAATTTTTTTTCAAATTTTTCTGTCGAAATCTAATGATTTGACTTTGAAATGACCTTAGCGCGACCTGATACCGACAAATCGTCCTCGGATTTAGATTCAGCGACCTCAAAAACCTATATGTATACAATTTTTTTCAAATTTATTGTCGAAACCCAACGATTTGACCTTGAAATGACCTTAACGCGACCTGATACCGACAAACCGACGTCGGATTTGGATTCAGCGTCCTCAAAAACTTACGTAAATTTTGTTTTCATTTTTTCTGTCGAAATCTAATGATTTGACTTTGAAATGACCTTAGCGCGACCTGATACCGACAAACCGTCCTCGGATTTGGATTCAGCGACCTCAAAAACCTATATCTATACAAATTTTTTCAAATTTATTGTCGAAACCCAATGATTTGACCTTGAAATGACCTTAAGGCGACCTAATACCGACAAACCGACGTCGGATTTGGATTCAGCGTCCTCAAAAACATATATACAATTTTTTTTTCAAATTTTTCTATCGAAATCTAGTGATTTGACTTTGAAATAACCTTGATGCGACCTGATACCGACAAACCGTCCTCGGATTTGGATTCAGCGACCTCAAAAACCTATATGTATACAAGTTTTTTCAAATTTATTGTCCAAACCCAATGATTTGACCTTGAAATGACCTTAACGCGACCTGATACAGACAAACCGACCTCGGATTCGGATTCAGCGACCCCAAAAATGTAGGGTGTTGCTTTTTTGGCTTTGGCTCTTTTGACCGGAATGAATTTTTATAGGTTTTCTTGGTCATTCCAAACAAAAAAGGTCTCCTGTCATTTTTTCGTAAAGTTGGCTTATACACAATTAGGTAGAGAACCGTCTGTACAGATTTCCTATGAATAAGATACATGAAAAACTTTGTATGGGTGAGTAAGTACTACCACGACCTACAGAGAGCCACTTTTCATATAAGCTAATTTTGCCCGCGTCGTGGAATTTTACCGGAAGTGACGTCAAAATGGGAGGATGCGGGCAAATAGGAAGAGGCACCATATATTTTTTAATAACTTATACTTTAACTTAAAAAAAGTCATGTATTCGATGACTTAAGAAAACACAAAAAAAACTTTCATCTAGAGTGTCTCAGGGTTGCGGGCAAATTAAGCCTGGCAGCCCACTACAGTCTCATTGTATACCTCAAAACCTACATTTGACGTAGTATTTATTATTCATGTATTCGATGACACAAAAGATCGTGACTGGAAGTGTCAGTGACGTCAAAATTCCATGACGCGGGCAAAATTTGCGTATATGAAAAGTGTGTCTGTGTAACTTACTGACACAAAGTTCTTCATATATTTTATTCATGGGAAATATGTACGGGGAGTCTATTTAGTAAATTAAAAGAGAAAAGAGAAAAAACTAATGTTCGTTTTCAGCACTCTCAAAACATAAGAACTTGACACTATGACCGTTCTCTCTCGCAATTTTTTTTTGTGCTTGTGCTGATATTAGGAATACTAATAATTAATTCCTTGGGTCTTTATTAGTAAAATCATTTTTTTCTCAAAAGTGAATCGCTTTATTATTCATGTTGAACAAGAGCATTTGGAAAATTGTTCAAGGAATTTAAAAATGTCACCGCAAGTTTCAATTTGTCACGATTTGGCGGTAAAAGCATCAAGGGTGTTCTACCCCTGGCTTCTTAGACGACATACGAAGTCCCCATACGTCTAAATCAAAGATACTTGCTTATTATCTATACCGTCCAAATTTCACTAAAATTGATAAAACAATCTGTAAGCTATCAGCAAAAAACTTTCTTGGAGACTTATCCCTTAAAGGTGAATAGCTATGAACAGGGGCGCACTAGGAAGAAAATTATAGGTATAGTAAACGAAATACATATGGTAACACCAAAAATTAGAGAACTAACAAGATAGGACAGTCAGACGGAGAAGACGAAATAGACGAAGACAGTTGTGTACTCCAATTTAAAGGGACACGACAACTAGCGGAAACGGTTTCGGGATTTGTCGGTTACGCATTCAACGAATTTGACCAAGCTTACTAAAGATAGGTTGGCTCATTAAAATCGACAATTGCTACGTCACGTATAGACCTCGATGAGAGCGCCGTGTGGCTGTTCTCATTTTATAGAAAAACGTTTCAAAATTATTCTTTTAATGTACAATTCTATCTTAACCAAAGTACCTTACATATTAACATAGAAATACTTGATGTGACATACATTACAAAGCAACTGTTTTTTAGTGACCTTGACAGTCAGCTGACTTCGGTCGTTCTATCAGGAGAGTGTTGTCCATTTTTCATTATTGGCCTCTCTTTCTAATGTTACCTTCTCCGTCTGATTGTCACATTGTGGCAACTGCGCGAGAACTCCAATTTAAATGTCGAGGTCAATGGCGCCATTGCTAAAAGATAAAAGACCGCCGGCTGTCCTATCGTGTTAATTCCCTAATCTTTGGTAATATGAAGAAGCAAAAAGAGCGGCGGTGTCCTTTGACGGTCGCTTTGTCGGCTTCAACTGCTTTATCGGCATGCTTTTCGATGGCCTCACTATGACGTCAACTATACTTTTAGTACTATTTTAATCAAAACTGTACTCCCGAAGTATTACCCCATAGTCCTAAGACACCCTACCCTGTATAGGCTGTATACTTATAAAATGATTGTATTTTCTATTTGAATTTATCTCGAAAACGTTAATGGGACATTGGTAGTTGGCAGTGTAATTATAAGAAACATTTAACAAGAGGCATATTTTAAGAAGATGACGTTATTATCCGTAGTTATCCTTAGTTTGTTTCCATCGCGTTCTTGTTCATATCCAGACGATTACATTTTAATCAGAATAAAGCACAAAGGATTTGTTAAAGCTACTTCTAAGGATTCCGACATTTTATCTACATTGGATATATGGCTGTATTTATGATTCGTGCATTTTGATATTAAGTATTAGAAAAGACTAGTATACGTGTATTATCAAATATTGCGATTAGTAGATACATATTTTTTGGTTCAGTGCAATTCTACAGTGTGTCATTGGTGTGATCGATTATATTTCAGTTAAATAAAGGTAAATATTATTGTATATTATTGCATGCTGAGTAGGGAAGTATATGTAAGTTTCACTGATGAAAGTAATTTTTAATTGATTAACCCTGCACAGACTCGATTTTAACTATAGCCTTTTGGAATTCTACTCTAAAAGATGTTAGCATTTTTATAGAGAAAACTCTTATTACAGCCAATTAGGCATAAGTACTCAAAAATAAATTACTCAAATTCATTACAATACTAATTGTTTTCTCCGCAATAAATACAAATATAGGGGAAATACAAAAATATGTTCTATTATTATATGAGTGTATTCCAGGTATAGTAAATATTAAACTAGAGTAGTTTTGGGCATTGTTGATTTTATGTTTTTATTCAATAATAAAACATAAAGAAATAAGTATATTTTTTAAATTTAAATAATAACATTTTTATTTGCCTATCGATTTGTTAAAACAAAATTCACAGATCTCGCATCTTTCGCAAGTATCTTAAGCGTGTTGAAAATACTAGATGCAACTATACTGCTGTTGGAGTCCAATTAGGGATGGCTAGGATGATAGGTATTTACAAGCATTTTCATTAGGTACCATTAGCGATTAGTGATGAAATAAAAAAGAGTAAAAACTTTTATCAAATTTAATAATACCACTTGGGTTCATTGTAATTGGACCCATGTTCATTGATTATTTTCTTTAGATTAACCCAGCTATCATCTGTCAAATTTTGTCATAAAGCTTGTAGAACACCCTGTATAGTGCTTTTCTACTGTACTTTTTTATAACATACTTAGATGTGTTTGATAATTTTATTTACATAATTTTAAATATAGTCCATACGATCGAATTAAGCTAGTCCATGTTTTATTGGGTTATTTTGTTTTTTAATGTTAATTTGAAAGTGACGGTGTCCTATAAGAAATAACGCAAGTTATGCAAACTAAGTGACATACAATATGGCAGTGTCGGCATGTATCACAAGAGACCATTAAGTTTAGGAGTGTTTATGTTTACATTTTAGTTTCGAGATACTGCTCGGTGGACTTTTCCTTGATGCTGAAATTTACGCTGCACTTTTGACTTTGTTTAAATAATTTTTATAGCATTTGTTAACAAGTTCGAAAAGTTTGACAGCAGCTGAATATAGAAACAATTAGCTTTTCATTGGTTTAAAAATCATCAATTTTTTTAAAATAAATACAAATGCCATGCAATTATGAAACTCGTCAATTTTCTATAATACAAAATTTGCGGGAAAAAATGGTTACGCTTTTTTGCAATCCCCGACAGAATGCTACCCTCCACATTTAAATCCACAAGATCATTCCAGATAATGTCTGCATTTTTTCAAAACTGTATCTTCGAGTACACACCCTGTGACCGAATTTATGGCTTCTCTATCACGTAGATTGTTAGAAAATGAATGAGTTGAAGTTGCCTGGCAGAGCGCCGAAACGGCAATGTCGCGCATGGCCTACTCCCGCAGTTTAGGACATTCGAGCTTTCACTCGAACATCTTCACACTAATTATACTTACCTCACCATCACCCTTCAATTTCATTCATTTCAACAAGATTGCGACAATTTCGACCTAAAATATTATTTCTTCGTTTTTATTACTGTTTTAATAATTTATATAAACGTGTTCTTCACATTTTTTTGTTAAATTCTATTAAACTTCTTACTACTATTAATAAAGAGTTTCAGTTAGGTCCCGGGAGCTCAATGTCTTGTCAGAACCCTGTGAGATATTTCTCGCTATTTCACCTGTTCTGTTGGGTACCATGTTTTATTATCATCAAGTGAAGGCCAGGTTAGTTAATTAATTACAGAATAATGTCCGTTTTTTGAATACCAATGGAGCAATTCATCCTGCGGCTAGCTTCTAAGGATTCATTCAATATGCCCAAGCCCCATATAATAAAGAGCTGATAGTATCTAAAAGTCTATTTGGGAATGAAACAGAGCAATGAAAGCCCATTATAAATACAAATAGTATAATTGCCTTCATTTTTGTAAGGCACATAAAAAATTTCTGCCAAAGGAGTCCGCGCGGCGGTATAGTTGCCTTCATATTTCTAAGGCATATAAAAAATTCCCGTCAAAGGAGTCCGCGCGGCGGTATCATTGAATAGGTAAAGATGCCGTCTGCCCGCTTTGTAGTTCCGCATTTTTTATATGCCTTAAAATTATGAAGAGACTATATCATTGAATCGGTATAGATGCCGCCTGCCCGCTTTGTAGGTGCCGCATTTTTTATATGCCTTAGAAATACGAAGTCAACTATAATTGCTTTATATTATACCGTGTGTGTAGCGGCGGCATAGGTATGTACATTCATGTAGTAAGACAGATATGACAACCCAGCAACAGCAACTTGCCCGACGCGGCGGCACGCGGCCACTGAAGTATCCCAGCTGTAGTTACTCATTGCCGATTGGCACATACGGTGCTACAATTCTTACTCCCTATACCTAGCCCGTCACTACACGCATGGTATATTATATTACATTGGTGAGCTGTACTTTTAGTGGAAGTTTGTTCGAAATACCCGTACTATGACATTTCTACCTGCTGTGATCTTTCAGTTGATCCCTCTCGTAACCAGTTATTTTATAAGGTCAAACAGCATAATCGGGTTTAGGGGGTTTTCGTAGTTTGATAAAATTATTAATTGTTATTATCATGGAAATATTGTGTACTTCATATGAATTTATTGACAGTAAGATTAATGAATTGAAATAAGTGGATAAATTAGTTTAATAATTTATTTTTCGGGACAGTTTTCATAATTATGAAAATAAAAAATAGTACTCATGCCCATAGCTAGTTTCTGTCTGATTGGTTGATTACTCTGTAATTTCCAAACTGAGTATTGATTACTGCTTATCTTCCTGAATACAACACTCGTGCAACGTTTGCCAAATTTTATTAGGCAGTCTTACTACGTCGATAATATTTTATCTTTGAAAGTTTCGATTATCTTTGTCAAACATGTCCCAATACGCTAATCTTTGCCGTTAAGGGAGATAAGCTGGCTAATAAATTAGATTAAGATTAAAAATTTAACTCAAGTGGATTATTGTTTATATAACATAATGGAATGGAATTCTTAGATGCTTGATGAGAATTTTTTAGATGGAATCTTCCATCGTCTGTCTAGAAATATCTCGAAAACTTTTTACGATGCTGAACGAGCTACTGTGAATGTAGCGAAGGATGATTAGATTTTTACGATAAGAAGGATCGGATTGAAGTCTACATCTCACAATATCAAAGGAACATACATTTATTCCTGTGAACGACTTGTATTTATTCAAAAAAGTACGTAAGGGAAAACAAAATCGTAATAACAGCGTAAACTCTTTCTCACTTTCTTATGAACCAATGGAGTATTTTCATGGTATTGAGATAAATACATAAATCAAGAAATTGTGTAAAATAAGGACCTAATCTTATTAGAATACCAAAAAATAACATAAAAGTTGATAATGACATTAGTATTAAACTTTCCCCCCCATGCAAAAACTCCATTGCTGCAACTTAAAGTAAACTTTCGATATGGTCTCCACCTATATCTATGCCTTTTCTAATTCTTTTCATAAAAGATTTTCCTACATTGAAAAATACATTTCCCTATCCTCTAATAAAATTGGCTGCGTTTTGCATTTGGTCCCACTGTTCTTCTGTTAAATTGATAGTATTTGCATTAAGGACTTCATATGTCGCCACGCATAATAATCCAAAGGATTATAATCAGGACTGCTTGGTGGCCAAGCAAACTCACTTCCTCGAACGATCCCATGGGAAAGTGCCATCAAGATAATTTATGACGTCAATGGAGAAATGAGAGGGAGCTCCATCTTGCATAAACCACATTCTGATCCGTATGTCTAGCATAAAAGCATGTAATATATCAGCAAGAGTATTTTGAATAAAAAACAGATAAGATTGTCCATTTAAATTTGAAGGAAGGACAAATAGTCCCAATAACGGATCGCCGATAATAGCACACCAAACGTTAATCTTAAATTCGTGCTGAAAATGCCTTTCTTTAACGGCATGAGGATTTTCTACTTCCCAGTAATGGGTATTTCTCCAGTTAGAAACGCCTCGGCGAGTAAAAGATTCGTCGGTAAATAAATTTCGATCCCTGTTGTCCTTATTTAAAACAAATTGACAAAATTTTAGCCTTTGTGGAAGATCCCTTCGAAGTAAGTTTTGTATAGGAGTGAAGTGATATGGGTAGAAGCGTTCTTTGCGTAAGACTCTTAGAACAGCTTGTTTACTCACCCCTGTTGCCGCTGATAAACGACTTGAGCTGACTTGAAGATCTTCATCCACACGAACTAAAATTTCTAGTTCTTGATCTGGAGTAATTCGTTTCGGTCGTCCTACATCATTTTTATGGCGAAAAGAACCCGTTTCTCCCAAACGACGAAACAGATCTTTGAAAATCTTATAGTCTGGCTGTATTCTATTTGGATATTGAAATGAGTATCTCCTCAATGCAGCACGTCCCCTAGTTTTTTTGTACGTAAACACATATCATATCCCTCATTTCCCTATTTGAAAAATTATCAATATAATTACATGTAAATGCAACTTCCTGGAACTGTAAAAGCTCTATAACAATAGAAACAAATGAAAATATATTACCAGAGAATACTAGTAATTTTTCAAACTTTTACAAAATACTTATCACAGATAAGTTTAAAACATATATCCTTATAACAATTATAAGAAAGAAAATATGCCCATTATGAACAGTACAACTGTTATCATAATGTTATTTTTAATTTAAATTATCCTGCTCAATGAAACCCAAAGATAATCAAAACAAAAGCACTTACCGATATAGCCGTAACATAAAACTTCGGTGCGTCTTTTTCTTCACAATCAACTGAAATATGTAAGCAAATACTCGTGTTATAACTATCAATGGATTACCAAAACAGGATATTAAAAGTTAAAATTAGATTTAGGAAATGCCCCGTAAAGGGATAAATATCAATATAATTATATGCAAATGCAACTTCCTGGAACTGTAAAAGCTCTATAGCTCTAAAGAAGCAAATGAAAATATATTACTAATTTTTCAAACTTTTACAAAATACTTATCACAGATAAGTTTAAAACATGTATCCGTCTTATAACAATTATAAGAAAGAAAACATGCCCATTATGAACAGTACAACTGTTATCATGTTATTTATATAATTTAAATTAAAAATAACATTATGATAACAGTTGTACTGTTCATAATGGGCATATTTTCTTTCTTATAATTGTTATAAGAAGGATATATGTTTTAAACTTATCTGTGATAAGTATTTTTTTAAAGTTTGAAAAATTACTAGTATTCTCTGGTAATATATTTTCATTTGTTTCTATTGAAAAATTATTATGTCGATTCATTTTAAATAAAGAATTTTGAAAAATTAGCTCGAGGAACATAAGAACAAAATAACATGATTAAATGACGTACATGACAGAACTAAACGGAACCAAAGCACATTTTTCAATAAATAACTTTGTTTCATTAAATTTGAATTTGTCTGCGAGATTCGATGGTTACTATTTTACTTTTTTTTGCTCAACCTTCAAGAGGGGGGTGTTGAACCACCCCTCAAGTAAATAGCGGCAATTTTTAAAGGGTAAACTTTTCTATACTCAGTATTAGAAACTCAATGCAAAAAAATCGCGAAAATCCATTCATTATGACTGACTGGGTTCCGAGGTAAAAACCTAATTCACTCGACTATTAATAAAGTTTGTGCATAAGTGTACGTATCAGGAACTTTTATATAAAGATTCACAGCCTTACTAATTCAAATAACACATGAATATATTATACGTATTATAAACTTACGAACATTTAGTTTAGACAATGGTGTACTCACACATACTTAATTGATTCATTTTTATCACATATAAATTTTTTATGTAAACGTTTATAACATTGTGTGTAATTATAAAAATAAATATAGACTTAAAAAAATCAAACGTGATAATAGATTATTACCGTTTATCATAGTGTATTGTTTGAAATTGTAATCAATACGCAGATGAATCTAAAACAGCACTCATCCATATATTTTTGTCACTCACATCTAACGTTACATTCGCCGAAATTGGCGTGTACAAAAATTAGCGAGTTTTGTTTACTTTATCTAATTAATTAATTTATGATGCATTTGTGAAACCCATTTGCTACAAACAAATACAACCCAGTGAAAAAAGTTGTTTTAAATAAATTATTTGCTAAAAATTGTATTGTTATATTATATTGATTGATTAATTTGCCCTCGTAAGGTGAGCATTGCTGCCGATTCCGGCATCCAGTCTGGAGGTTCGTTCCAACACGCAGCTCTGTCGTCCCCCGAGCACGCCCAACGGATGGCCAAACCTCGTGCCGGAACCGAACCTTGGATGTTTTATATACCGCCGGACCGGCTGCATGCCCTAATGGGTTGGACATGAGACATGCTTGTTGTCAGCAGCGAGAGCCACGTGACGCATGGGGTAGGAATATAGGATGGGAAGTGTAGGTGTTTGTGAGATGCTTCTTTTATATTTCCATGCTTCTTTTTTACTTTCCATCTGTCATCATTGGATGGGAAGTGCAGGCGTTTGCAAGATGTTTCTTTTTAATTTCCATGCTTCTTTTTAGTTTCCATCTATCATCATCTCCTTATTTATTCTACTTCTAAGTTTTCTGATTTTTCTGTTTCTGAATCTTGTACACCTCCTTGTGTCTGTTTGCGTTCATTCGCTCGCCAGTGGGAGCTTTTATTTATTAAATGTTCCATGGAAGTGCAAGAAAGAGCCCTGCCTGCTCGCGATAGAGAGAGCTTTTTACAGCGAGTTATGAGAAAGAGGCCCGAGAGAATATGTTGCACACCTTCTATATTAGTTTTTTTGTGTAGGAATTACTTTCAACAGCCACTTTTCAATTCCGGGTATCTCTATTTCATTACCTGTGTTTAATACCTTTTTCAATTTTACATTTAAAATGCTTTCAATTTTAATAAAGAAATAAACTAGTACATTAGTAAACTAAAAATACTACTTAAAAACTTATCTTTCATCGTCCACAGCTGGTATGTTTATCTTGAGTTATAAACAGAGGTTGCTCACACAAATCCACTTGAGGCATCTTGATGGTCGGTCCTAGGTAGTTTCCATTTATAAGGGCCCATGCGCTACACCACCCGTGTTTAGTTTATACTATTATTAACACATATTTCACAGTAATTTTCAATTTTTAATTTGTTGCGTGCTTTGTTTTTCTATCATTACACTTTATTTTACGCAGAATTTTTTTAATCTACTGACGACTTACATTTTATCGAGTTTTATGGCGTTTTAACCGGTTCTTTTTGCTTTTTTCGGGAACATCCCTTACAACACGTTCGTCTGCGACGAAGATAAATCGACTTCCCCATTTTTTTTGTTATATTATATTATATAAAAATCCAAAAAATATAGGTAAATAATTACATATTTTAAAAAAATAGTAATACATTCTGTTATGTATAAAGTCTTATATCTTCTAGCCTAACGTAAAAAAAAAATAATTACGTACTAAAAAATAAGAGCTAAAATATCTACATTAAACATTTTATGCCATATAAGACATATAAAAAATATAACTGCCGTTGTCTAGGCACTAATATTCAGAATATTTTGATCAGATAGTCACAACGTTTCTTCCAATCTTCAGACGTTATTTACGTAAATTCATTGTCGCCAATTTAAGTGCATCTTCTAATTTCAACATGGTGTTTTTGCCCCGTTATTTTTAACTGTAGTCCTTATCAGTTCAATAGGACTTAAATCCGGATGATAGGGCGATAAATGTAAAACATTTATGCCCATAGTTTTTCAATAAGCTACCAAATTTGTATATCGCTTTTATAACATTTAATAAATTCATAGATATGTGGCTTTAATATATTTAGTTCAAAATTATTGTCCTTCCTGCCATTTTAACATATCTGCCTTCCTAGAATATGATGGCGGTACTGGATTCGTCTGTATATTATTCCATGGTACATTATCAACGACGGTTACGGAATTTTTCGATAAATTTGGGGTCTACGTCTACTCCAATCATTTTCCAGAATTTTCCCCGGTTTTAGTTCCCCAGTTTAAAAATTAGCAAGTATTGAGTTAAGAATCCTATTTCCCCACCAGGATACACAACATCAGTCTTTTACCTTTCGGTATATTTGCGAACAGTTTTCTCGTTGTGTCATCACAGTTCTTCAACGACGTGTATCCACAGAACAAATATATTTCGTTCAGGTAAATAATCGGTATATTTTGAATTCGA
Organism: Stenurella melanura; assembly: GCA_963583905.1. NCBI lineage: Eukaryota > Metazoa > Arthropoda > Insecta > Coleoptera > Cerambycidae > Stenurella > Stenurella melanura. Next base: position 72,683,120 of record OY757309.1, read on the forward strand.
AAATGGTTAATTTTCTTTTAATGCAAAATTCCATATGTATCTAGGACATTCATATAGCGTGTTTATCAATTAGGACTTTCCGACTGTTTTGTTTTTCTGCACCTGAATTTCATATTATACACTATCGTCGAAAATTGTCTCCCCATATTTCTGGTATAATCTTTTCTATAAACTTATTTTCGAAAATGAATAATAAGGGAGATATATCCCTTAAAGGGGGGAATGTGAATTTCAGTTTTTCTGCAATATCTTCAAACGCCCTTTAAATATCAAATTCATGTTTTAAACTTAGTGTTATGCCCTCTGGACACTAGTTTACATGGTATCAGTGAAACACTGACTCTTCTGACTAAGGTGTAGTTTCAGCGGGTGATTGTCAGTATTTTCCTCATAACTTTTTAATTTTTTTCAAATTAAAAATTATTGTAAAAAACTAATTTTCAGATCATTAGAAATAGAAAAGCCATTTTATTACATTTCTATAAACCAAGCCGTTCTCGAGTAATTTGTGTTTAAAAAACAACGTGCATTCACATGCACTTGCACTTGGCCGGTTTATTATTGAAATTAAGTTATTTTACTTACAGATTATACATAGTGTCTAATATAATTTTTCTATTTGTAATCCTGTTGCCTGATGTGAAGTAAATTTGTTTTGACAAAGAGAACTCATTTGTTTTTTTTATCATTATTTATATTATTATTATTTTAAATTCGTATAATATGCGTTAGTTCAAAAAGGTGTTGATTCTTGAAATAGCTCATTGGATTCGGAATGACGTCTAGAAAAATGTGTTAAAAAGTTTTATTAGCACATAAAAAATTGCAAAAGTTATAAACAAATTAAGATGGGAAAAAAATGGCTTTTAGTTTTTCGCTTGTAACTCAAAAACTATAAGCGATAATGGAAATCGGAAAAAAGATTCTTAAAGAGGAGGAAATTTCCAATAAAAAAGTGCCAACTCCCGGAACTCTATCTCCATTATTTATCATTTTAATTTCACGCTGAAAATAGGGTTCCGCCGCAACCGCTGCAGGATGCGAGGGCCGCCTCAATAGAGAGTACATCAAATAAAATCATTTTTTTATACTATTAAATATCAATTAAAAAATTTGAAAAAATTGTGATGTATTCGTAACACTTCAAAAATTAAGGTCTCGTTGGAAAAAAATGGTAAAGTTTATTTTTCAACAAGTGAGGCCATTGCAACTAACGAAATTTCATCAAATCATTGGAGAGAATTTATTTTTTAAATAATTGGCCTATAAAATTTTTGCTTCTTGTAGCCCTTCTTATAGATATACTTAACAAGATCACATTATAAAAGTTTTTAAAAATTGTTTATTTTGTTTATTATAATTTTTTAAAGTAAACAGAAAATTTTAAACCAAAGTAAAGTTGTAAATTTTTTTTTTCAAATTCGTTATCATATTACTATTTTTGTAACTATTATCAGTTATTATGCGCATTTGTTTATAAAAATGAAATATGTATTCTATTTATTTTTAAATAAACAATTGCAACTTTCAGATATTTTATCAAATTGCCTTGAAGGTCCATTACCGTATCTGCATTATTTGATAAGCTAGAAGTATAAAAGATTCAAAAACGTCGAAACACATTTAATTTTTATAAACAAATGCGCATAATACCTGATTAATAATAGTTACAAACTTGGAAGTCAACTGATTTAGAGACTAATTAATCCTCTATAAAAACGACCTGAATATCTATTGTGATATCTCTAATAGTTTAAAAGTTCTATCAGTGTTTTAGTTGACAAATCAAGTGCCCGTTTCAGCTGTATCGTGTAATATTGAAAAACGCTATAAAAAATACAAACATTTTTTTTATATGTTGTTGCATATGGCTGTTTTTGTAAATTTTTTAAGATTTAGAAAAAAATATTAGAATTGTAAGAATTTGTTTATAACAAATTGTCAAATTAATAAACAATGAAATTGTTGATAAAAAAATTCTTTTTGTTACTTTATTGAGGATTTCTAATTATGATTTTTAAGAAAAAAATAATTTCTTAACTAATTATTCAAATGATGGATAATTAAAAAAAACGATTAAAAACATTTTTATTTAAAAATCATAATATTCTCAAGACAACAAAATTGTAAAAAAAATGTTTTAAATATAAAACTAGTCAATTTGTTTATAAACAATTGGCGTAATTTTTTTTTTAAACGTTAATGAATGCCTCTCTTCAATGTAAAAATTAATATAACGAATTTGAAAAAAAAACTGTTGCCACTTTACTTTGGTTTTTAATTTTCTGTTTACTTAGAGGGGCTCCAGGAAGGGAAAATATTATAGGCCAATTATTAAAAAAAAAAATTGTCTCCAATGATAACGGAGGTGCCATAAAATTTCGTTAGTTAACAATGGCCTCACTTGTTGAAAAATAAACTTTAACATTTTTTTCCAACGAGATCTTATTTTTTGAAGTGTTACGAATACACCATAATTTTTTTAAATTTTGTTGATTGATATTTAATAGTATAAAAAAATGATTTTATGTGATGTACTTTCTTTTGAGACGGCGCGCGGCGCTCGCATCCTGCAGCGGTCGCGCGGAACCCTATTTTCATCGTGAAATTAAAATGATAAATATAATGGAGATAGAGTTCCGGGAGTAGGGACTTTTTTATTGGAAATTTCCTCCTCTTTAAGAATATTTTTTCCGATTTCCGTTATCGCTTATAGTTTTTGAGTTATAAGCGAAATACTAAATGCCATTTTTTTCCATCTTAATTTGTTTATAACTTTTGCAATTTTTTATGTGCTAATAAAATATTTTAATACATTTTTCTAGACGTCGCGTCATTCCGAATCCAATGAGCTATCGCTCAGAGCTATTTCAAGAATTAACACCTTTTTGAACTTGTGAATTAGACTACGTGGTTTGACCTGTCGCGCGTTCCACTACTATTATTTACGTCTATGTTATCGAATTTAACACCATATTATCAAATTACCATGATATGATTTAAAACAGCTTATTATTTACCAGAGAAATTCATTCTAAGTGTGTAATTTAATAAAAATAGAAATTTAATACTAAAAAACGGATGTTTGTTTCCTATTTTATGGTTTTAATGGTTATGAATACTTTTACAACTGTTGTTATGTATGTTTTTGGTGTGGTTCAAATTTTATGTGGCTTGATAATCTACAATATTTCCGTTGTGTTGACTGAAACCAAACAGATTAGTATATATTATCCATATTGGGGGTGTTAACATATTATGTATCATCTATATTTTAAAATTGTCTCTCAAATAAAAAGTCATTTTAAAGATAAACTATCCTTGTGGTAACTCAAGCTGATAATGTTAAAGACTAGTAAATATATTTTTAAGAAAATGATAATAGTATGAAGTACCCATTTTATATGCATAATGGGGTGTTTACATTGGAAAAATGTAACTTGTATTTATTCAAGGTGTTAATTAATTAAATATCATTTTGCCAAGTTCCACGTTCTATTTCATTTCCAATAAGTCTATAGTCGGGAATCTAGCATCTTAAAAGAGGCTCCTAAAAAATCGAATCGACGAACAGTGGGCAGAAATTCAGATTTTTGGACAAAAATCTGCCTACAATGAAATCTCAACCGATTTGAATGATTTTTTTTTTATACTCGTTATGAACTGTACTTTATCGTGGTACCCCTTAAAATTTGTTATTCAGTTCAATTACAGTTTTTTTTTAATACTGCGTAATTCAACTTCAACGGTATTGCAATTATTACAATCCTTATTTGATTTATTAGCTTAAAAATTTAAGATAGTGGTATTGCTTGAACTTTTGCCCAACCAAGAATTTTGAACACGATTTTGAATTTCTAAAGAATAATAACGAAAATTTCTTGTTTTTCTCTCCACCCTACTGCACATATCGATACATATTACTTTGGCAAAATGACGAAAACTGACCAGCGGTGGACGGTGTTCCTGCATGTTGAGACCTTGTGCCTATGCGTTTCTATACCGAGAATTGTTGCTGGCTGTAAAAAACAAATGTATAGTACCAAGTATTGTTAATTATTACGAATGGGATAGAAGATAAAACTTGATTAAATATTTCTGGCATTTCCAACATTTCTCAATCAGCGTACATTGAACTAGTATGCAGCACATGTACTGGTCCGTTCTAAAGTTGTATTTGACCTCTTTGGTATTTGTTTTATTTAAATAACGTGGATTCACTCGATGTGCGCACCTATTCAATATTTATATAAGTAAATTTTTCGTGCATGATTAGGCCATTATGACTAAACGTATAAGTTCATAAGCATCAACCAAAACAATTAGAATTTTGTTATGCATGCTCAAGAACAATAATTATTTCAAACTATTTAAATTTATTAGTATTGCAATTGTGCATATTTAATTTACGGTTATTAACTAGTATAACTGTCTTTATTGCTAGTTTGTTTTCATTAAATGAACTTTAAATATTGTTTATAATAGTTTTTTTATAGCGTATTCATAATTTCTTACTAGGAAAACGAACTCATTTCGAAACTTTTATAATTCCAAAGAATATAATTAAATGCAAATGCAAATTACCTAGAATGTAAGAGTACTCTAAAATAAAATCTAAGGCATTAAATATATTAGTAGCAAAAATATGCTAGTAATTATTTTAACTCTTACTAAAGATTTATCATAGATATGAACTGAAACATATATCTTTCTAAACAAAATACTTTGCAGGCTATATGCCGCGATCAACATTGGATTACAAGAAAGAACAAGCTAACCATTATACTCTTCGCCGATTCACTACACTTATTATATAATTGTTGCACATTCTATAGGATACTCTTCGCAGTTTTTTTTGTAAATGAAATTAATTTCAAACATTTTTAAAAGACCGATGTATGAATTAGTATTGCACATACGTTTTCACTATCTCTTGCACACAAACTTAAAGCCATAGCCTAAAGACATTGTCCATGTATGTCTACCAAGATTCTTTCCCACTTCTTTTGAGACGGAAATATGAAATGTACACTGAGGAGTGAGAAACATAGTCATAAGCTCAGCGATTCTCAAACTGTGTGTGATTTGACGAAGAATATTGTTTATTTCCGTGAACTAACACCACTTTAAATATGAAAAACGCCTTTATATGAAATATTTAAGCTATTTTTAGTGGTAAATAGTGGATATTCATCCGTCAAACGAACAATGTCAAACCACTAAGTCTTACAACTTTCTAGTACGTAGATATTACACGTTTTAGAGTAGAATAAACAGGATCGCATAGCTCAATCGATAAGATGCTCGAACAGCAATAAATATAAATGGGGTTGTTGCGAGATCGATCCTCAAGCACTTCTACTTTTTTTATTTGATTCATTATTAAAAGTTAATAATTTTCCTTCCAAAATTTTTACTTTATTAAACTACGCCGCGAGTTTTGTTAAAACTTTATTTTCCCCAAAAATGTGTCTTTTATTACTACTAGCCCGTGTTTATCTCTAATAAAATCTACTTTCTTACGTTATATGTTAATACACGAATGGTGAAACGTGCGTCGAGTAGATAAATTGTTGAAGTGTAGTGTTTTAGTGTTTATGAAAACGTGTTAATGCGTTGTTCTTTCAGAATTGTTTTAATTTATTTGTTTTAAAATTATTGTTAATTTTTTTAATATTTATTTTGTGTACCAGAATTTTTATTTATTACCGCTAAAAGAAAAATAATTTATTTTCTTTATTCTCATAGAGATTTCAGATTTTTTTTTGTTATATAAAATATTTTATTTTTGCTGACATCGTTTTCCCTACTAATACTACGATCCTATCCTTTCCTGGCAAGAAATGTCCAACCTTCCCGTGTTTCTTGCTGGACTGTAGCTGCAATATTAGTCTTTTATTTCTTTTTCTGATCACTCATTGTTATTGACTGAATTGGGCAATTCATTTCTTGTTATCAGTTTCATTTGTGCCCGATCCTATATACCTACAGTGTCCGTCGTAAAGTTGGCTACATATGGGGAAAATTTGTATTAAGTATTGAGATTTCTAAAAAATACTATATTGGGGGTTCGTTTCTTTTTTTACATGCAAATATCTTTATTCAACTAAAATGCATAAAGTTTTTGTCCAAACTAATCAAATATTTGTGAAATAGACACAAGAGTTTATGATTTTTCATATAGTAATTAATGGTAGGGGTAAAATTTGCACTTTTTTTATTTTCCTCATATCTGCTTCAAAATTGATATATGGGGCCCTTGTTGTATTCTATATGCATTTTTTCTTCATAAAATTGTTCGATATCTTAACAATTTGACCCATTTTTCGGTACCACCGTCAACTATTTTTTACAATCCTGCCAAACCGGTGATCACATGACATGTGTAAAAATGTAATTTTTTGTTGTTGGACATGCATAAACGAACCCCCAATAGAGTTTTTTCGAAATGTCAGAAATACAATTTTTTCCAATATGTAGCCAACTTTATGGACACTGTATAATCAGAATTTCACTAAAATTATGAAGTTACTAAATTAATAATCTTAACATTTTATGATAATATCTTTCCTATTTTGTAAAAACTATTAGCGACATCATTGCTGAGAACTGTTTGAGAACTACTGGCATTTCTTATGCATCAAATAGAATCTTAGCTCAGACGTTTTAGCAGCCATGACACAAGTCAGTTTAAATTGTACCCGACTCTAGTACCTTTTTGCTAGTAATATATTTATTACCTTAGATTCTATTTTAGAGTACTCTTACATTGTTGGTAATTTGCATTTGTATTTAATTATATTTTATTATTACACCTGTATTGGTAATTTTCTGAAATCTAATTTGGATAATCCTGTTCGTAAGAACCCTAAATAATTATTGCAGAGATATTTGCTTGGGCAATTATGATTCAGTTCACAAATTATTTTTCGAAGGTATTGCTGTTATAGTACATTAGGGGGTTATTTTATGGTATTGCAGTTTTGTTCTAAATGTGCTTCGTTTTCATTTTATAATTGATTTTATAAAGTCGGCTTTGGTGACGAAAAGTGGATAGAACCCAAATCTGAAATTAACTTTTTGTTACCCTGTATTATAAAATGCAACATTTCAACTTGTTTCATTCTGGAACGTATGAGACCCCATTTTATACCCTTTGGCCCTAACACTGGTAAGCACTCGTCGATTTTCTTGAAATTAAACGTATTTTACCACGGACACCTTGTAGTAGAAACAATCGAATAATATTTATTTTCTTCCTCTGTGTAAATCTTATATCATATTGTTCATCACAAATGAATAACACCGTACTGTGTATAAGGCGTATTAAATTTATACGCATTAAAGCTTTATGACTTGCATAAAATTGATATAAAATGAGCGTGGACGATTTGTGTTTAATGAAACGACCGGAGAGTATTTGTGTTACGTATATACATTATTATCTCATTATTTTGGTCATAAAGAGTATCTAATTTTCGTTATACTGTGTAATAGCCATTTGGAAAACAATGGATATTGATTTATTCCTAATAGTCAATAAAAATATATTCTATACTTTATCTGGAAACGAAAGAGTAATAAATTACTGAGGCAAAGCCAACCATGGGTTACTACTATTTCTCTTCGCATTCATGATAACTAAACCCAAATATTAGTTCCAAAGAGAATTGACATCATTTTCAATTGTTGTACAAAATTGCAATCATATTTAATTTAAGACAGTGAATTTATTGAAAACATACTTTTTCAATTGAAATACCCCAAGTTCAGTAAAAATAATCCGAAAATGAAAAGTGGCTTTAGAAAACGCCGGACTTAACCTTGTTAGCAGACTAAATTGTGGAAAAAGATATTTTCAGCACTTTTTGAAACTATCCCAATTTCATTTTTAGTGTTTAAAGTTATTTATTAGTTATATGTATATTTACTTTGTCAAGTTGTTTCTAATCTATACACATTAACAATTCTATTAGTTTTTTAGTTGTGAATAATATTTTAAATAACATTTTATTACTTTAATGAAACATATTCTTTATAGGATTTTGCAAACAGCAGGAAAAACGATCTATGAGAACTAAAAAGAAAAACTATCTATTAAATTAATAATTCATTTTAGGTCTTTGTTCTTATTTTTAACTGAATCTTCATGATCGTAAGGGGTCATGTAGATGCTGGTTGACTGCATAGCCATAGGGGACTATGTGGAAACTAGTGTTACAATAGGAATTGCCAAATAAGAAGACAAATTCATTTTAGGATTTTTATTGCTAGCAGAGGTTATCGAAAGAATGCAAAGAATGGAAATCGATAATTTTACAGATAGTTTTTCTTTTTCTCATAAATAGTTTTTTCTGCTGTTTGCAAAATCCTATAATGTTTCATTACAATTATAAGCAAACAAAAATAATTCACTTTTAAACATTTTATTACTTTATTTAAGAACATATTTCAGCGTTAATCCTGGGATCCAGAATTAAATATTTCTGTCCTGAAATTCCAAACCTCTCCGAATATCCTTCCTTAACATCTTTAAAACCCATTCTAAAGATTGGTGACATATTGGAAATGAAAATTGAAAATTTTATTTTTAGGTACTTTGTCTTTGTTTAATTTTATGTACATATCATATACTTGGCACTTATTGCAATTAGGATTATAAAATACTTACTGATAACTAATTATACGAATATAGTCAAAGTGTTTCCATTAATCGTAATAAACATTTAATTGCATATTATTGCATTTATATAGTCTAGATAAGAATGCCATAATCCGTATTGAGATATCCTCGATTAATCCTATTGAATATTAAACATTTTGACAGCTGTCATATTATATATGTATTATATTTACTTGAGAATATCAGTAATTGTTTTTATACAATCACTAGTACATTTTTTAAATTTTCAGAACTCATTAAAGAACGGCTAAATAATGAGTAAGTTAACAATAAGTATCATGATACAAAGTATATGCTAGTTTAAAAGTGAATTATTTATTATTTGTTTGCTTATAGTAATGAAACATTTTCTTTATAGGATTTTGCAAACAGTGGAAAGAAAAGCTATCTATGAGAACTAAAGGAAAAACTATATATAAAAATATTGCAAAGATTTCATTAATATTTTTATATATAGTTTTTCGTTTAGTTCTCATAGATAGCTTTTCTTTCCACTGTTTGCAAAATCCTATAAAGAAAATGTTTCAAGAGTATATGCTAGGTACGAATCCTAGCTTGGACCAGGTGTTTGCATGACGTCAGTCGCTGGAAATTTCCAAATCGAGTTGGCGACAACTACTTAAAGTTACTATTGATAAATATGTAATCATACAGAAAAAGTTACTCTTAATTTGTCGAATTTCGAAGTCAGAGCGAGTTATGCACTTATGTAAGTTTGCGTTTAATGTGTAAGTTCTAACCGTTTTCTGCGCATCGTTTCGTGCTCAACATCGCGCATCGTTCTTTATTCAGACCTGCAATTCTTTTAAAAACTGATAACCTAGAAAAGACATTCTAATCAAAAAGTTGCTTATATTCTTATATATTTTTATTTCTTCTGGGTTCGGGCCTGTAACCACAAATAATTGTAAGATGTGCTCATTGCACTTCAGGCGGTGCTAAATTATTTGTTATTTAGGAAAATATGCAAAATATATATGTAATCTTGGAATTTCTTCTGAAGATGCTCAAATGCCCTTGGCACCCCCTGGTGACAGACCTGACTTAATTTCTATTCGGACGTTTTGGTACGTTTTTTCTTTTGAAATTATTAGTTTCTCTTACATGACCGTAAGCATTTAAAAATCTGTTTTACTAGGAGTCGGACGATTTGGGTATAATGCTGTATATTCTCTTCATACAGCTTTTTTGTTTTTATAATTTTTAACATAACAGCAAAATATATCAAACTTTTCTGCTTCTGTGTAATCCATTTTCATCAAAATGGCAAATCTTAAAGCCTGGTTGGAAGACAGTCTTCTAAGCTTAAATATTGAAAGAACTAAAGTTACTTTTTCCTCGACAGTTACTGATTAACCAGAAATAAACAACATAGAAATTCACTCTAAGCTATGTAACAATCAAACGAACTGTAAATGCGCCGCCATTGAGTAAACAAATAGCATCAAATAACCTAGGTGTGGAAGTGGAAAAATCATGCGGAATACATAACAGGACGGCTCAGAAGGCTGTTCCATAAATTTTATCAAATAAGGGATATTTTAAATAAGAAACTATTAATGTTAATTTATAATGCCTTAGTTGAATCCATAATTAAATATTGCGTATAAAGTATTTATTATTATTATTATTATTATTATTATTATATTGATATGGGGCGGTATTTTTATTAATTCTATATATTGCCTTCAAACAATGCAAAACACCGTTTTAAAAATATAGTTTAAAAAGAAATATGATTATTCCACTAAATTGTTATATGATGAATTGATGAGTTAGTATTATTCACAGTAATGGAATTCTATACTTACCACACTTTACTATGGACATTAAATAACACTTCAAAGGTGTCAACGCTACCCCATAATTATGCAACAAGAACGAAAGATTTCTGTCACATTACCATTGTGTATCAAAGGCCATACCCAACGATTTATTTCTACTACGGACCAAAGTTATATAATATACTTCCAAAAAATTTAAAGGAAATTAAAAACAAAATTAAACTGCAGAATAACGTAAAAAAATGTATTACTGAAAACTTTGAAATCATTAAAAAATGTTACTACTTGTGTGGTATACCCAACCTCTAAACAAATCTATTATCACAAAAACTACGTTCGAGAAGTTTATCTTTAAAGAGACTGTTAATATGGATGTGGAAGTGGTGATTCCTTAGGCAGCGGTTTTTAAAATTACTATTTCTTGAGTATTGTTCGATTCATCCTAACAAATCATATCATCGACTATGTTTCAGAATAAAGCAGGGTGCAATAGCCATAACATAAACATATTTAAATAGCATATTTGATCAATAAAAGTTTCTTAGAATCTATATTGCAAATGAGTAATACCCAAAACATAACTGTATAATGTTTTGCCAGTCAGTTTAGGCAATCAGAATAAGTGTAATTTTAAAATTATCATATAAACCGGGAGTATTCAACAACTATATTTTATCACCACCTAGAATAAATAACTCCGTAGATTTTGTATGTAGATATACATTCCGGCATTACAATGGCAGGTGTTTCAACAGGGAAATAATATATGCATAATAGTAGGCCAAAATTATAATTTAAGAAAAGGTATTGAGATAACTAAAACTATTAGATTTTTTAAATAAGTGCGTTTTAAATCCAAATAAAACTGTTAAGTAATCACAAGATTAGTTTTACTCTATTATTTTAGATTACTAGTTTGAAACATTATTATTATTTATACTTAACTAGTTTTAAATTTTTACACGGAATACTATCAATTCTCGCCGAGGCGAGGCTTGCCTTTCGTATGGTCGGCGAAAGTAGATATAAGTTTAGAATTGACACGGCCCGTACGGCTCTAATCAAAAGTGTTTTTTTACCAAAAATCAACAATTTTTCTCTTCGCCGCTCCTGAGTGAACAAGACTTGCCTCTTCTCATTATTATGGTAAGTCAACACGTATATTGTCAGTCGTTATTATTCAGTTATTTATTTAATTATCATTACGCTATTTATTCTATATATTTTACTGTTGTTATTATTAATTGCCTTTATGGCTGCCGCTTTTAACAAAAACATATACAAATTGTAAATAATGGTACTCTAGATCTAATCTAATTACTACAAATATGAAGGAGGAGTCCACCACGTTATACCTAGTTGATATAAAAATAGTGAAAAGTACATCCAAGGGCGTGCGGTTGTGTGGGTTTCGCAAATTCCATAATTTGTTGTGGTTGCTATTTATTAATTTTTTGCAATATGCGATCTACGACAGATAAGTGTTTCACCCGTAATATCTTATTTGCTTTTTGGCAACACTTTCACCTTGCATTTTGTTTTTACTTTTTTAACAAATAATTATAAATCGTACACACAGTAATACACATAGTATACAAGACTATCCAGATTTACGCCACTGTAAGACAAGTCGTACTGGCGGTACGCCAATTAAGTTTTATGGCCTTTGTCGGTTCCCTGTCCACCAAGCTTAAAATAACTGAATTATGAATAGTAAGTTTATCTTCTTTTAGTAGCCGGCAATACCATTTAATGTATAATCTACTTCTGTGATAAATATTGTCAACAACAGTGAAATAAATCTGCTATTTCCTTTGATAAAAATTCCGCTCATTTTTCACTCTACTTTTCACTTTATGTGAACCTACTATAGAGGTCTATCGCCCATGCTGTGGTGGGGAATAACCTCCTCTCTAAGTTTAGTAATTCTGGCTTCATCGCTCAGGAATATGCTGATAATCTGGTCATTATTGTAACAGACAGGCATGAGGTTATAATTGAAAATCTCATGCAAATTGTCTTAAAAGTAATATCCAAATGGTGCTCGTCAAGAGACCTTAGTGGCAATCCGAGCAAAGCCGTTAATGTTCTAATTACCAAAGAAAAGAAAGTTTGAGAGCTCCTATGTTAGATGGAACAGAGAAGTTAAATCTCTATGAGTAATACTTGATCAAAGACTTATACCTGTAACTCACACCTAGACCGAACACTTAAAAAGGCTATTTGGTTCTGCCGCGGGCTGTTTGATGACATCTGGGGCCTGAAACAGAAAACTATCTACTAGCCTTATCTTTTGATTGTAAAACCCTTGGTTTCATTGGTATCCATGACCAAACCGACTGATTCAATGCCAACCATGCAGAACTTCGATTGTATCTGATGTGCCGATTGTGAGCCGTCTAGTGGACAGGAACGAAGTACTGCGGTTGGGGACACGGTCACTCACCTGGTACACAGATGGATCGAAAGCGACTGCAGAGGTTGGTGTGTTCGTAGCGTGGCCTAATTGAAGGCTATCCATACCCCTGGGCAAGATGCCAACTACATCAGATGCATTATAACTTTTGCTATTTTTTATTCACTTATTGAACGTCAGCCTATTTCCGCTACTAAGGCTGATATGCAAGCCGTTAGAAGATGGACCGACATCATTGAGTTTCCCTGGACTAGTTGGCTCATCCCGGTAGTATCCGCGCTTGACGTTGCTGCAGTTTCGTATCGAAATAAAAAACCGCTGCCTAAGGAATCACTACTTCCACATCCAGATTCTTCATCCAACTTCACTTAAAAGGAAACATCTTGACTATATTTGCACTTTAGTAGGTGGAAATTATTGGTCATAGAATTTTAATAATATTTGGGGCAGATGTTATAGAAAAGTTTGAGGGGTTGGTTTCTACCATAATCGTTAAAAATGAAGTTTTTAGTCTACCCTACTTATTTTCCACTATTCACAATCTACCACCTCCCACCCCTTCAATGGAGTCATCTCAATCGGATGTCACTACAATACATACGTATACTAACTTTCAAGAGAATATCTCAATTTGATGTTATCAATCCCATTAATAATGAAGGGGAGGTGGGAGGTAGTTACTCCTATTAACCCCAACGCTTCTACGGAATCATCCCAAAATATAATCTAGTTCCAGATGTCGTTATAATACATACGTCTACCAAATTACAAGTGAATATCTCAATTTTATTTTATCAACCCCTTTAATAATGTAGTAAGGATAGTGGAAGTGTTGAAAAATAGCATCAACAAATCTGAGACCTTGGCATCTAGGACATACACCTAATTTCAAGTTGCAGTACTCTTACCAGCTTGCTTTACTTATTTTTCCCTATTTACCTTTACTTACCCCCACTTCTTCAACCCAATCATGTCAAAATATAATCTAGTTTCAGATATAGTTATAATACATAAATGTACCAAATTTCAAGTGAAAATTTAAATTTAATTTTATCAACTCTTTTAATAAGGGAGTGGGGGTGGTGGGGAGATGGAAAATACTAATAAAAAAAACTGAGACCTTCGCTTCTACTATATACACCAAATCCCAATTTTCTGTACTTTACCAGCTTGCTTTACTTATTTTCCCCTATACACCCTTATTTAACCCCCAACCCTTCAACGAAATCATCTCAAAATATAATCTAGTTCCAGATGTCGTTATAATTCATACGTGTACCAAATTTCATATGAATATCTCAATTTTATTTTATCAACCCTTTTAATAATGAAGTGGGGGTTGAAGAATATTATAAATAATCTGAGACCTTGGCTTCTAGTACGTACACCGAATTTCAAGTTTCCGTAGTCTTACCAGCTTGCTTTACTTATTTTCCTCTATTTACCCCTATTTAACCCCCAACCCTTCAACGAAATCATCTCAAAATATAATCTAGTTCCAGATGTCGTTATAATACATATGCGTACTAAATTTCATGTGAATATCTCAATTTTATTTTGTCAAACCCTTGATTAATGGAATAGGGGTGGTGGTGGGCTAAAATATATTATTAAAAAATGTGAGGCCTTGGCTTCTAGTACATACACCGAATTTCGAGTTTCTGTACTCACACCAGCTTGCTTTACTTATTTCCCCCAATTTACCCCTAAATAACCCCCAACCCTTCAACGGAATAATCTCAAAGTACAATCTAGTTCCAGATGTCGTTATAATTCATACGTGTACCAAATTTCAAATGAATATCTCAATTTTATTTTATCAACCCTTTTAATAATGAAGTAGGGGTGGTGGGGGTTGAAAAATATTATAAATAATCTGAGACCTTGGCTTTTAGTACATACACCTAATTTCAAGTTTCTGTAGTCCTACCAGCTTGCTTTACTTATTTTCCCCTATTTACCACTATTTAACCCCCAACCCTTCAACGAAATCATCACAAATTATAATCTAGTTCCAGATGGCGTTGTAATACATACGTGTACCAAATTTCAAATGAATATCTCAATTTTATTTTATCAACCCTTTTCATATTGGAGTAGGGGTGGTTGGGTTGAAAAATATTATAAAAAAATCTGACGCTTTGGCTTCTAGTACATACACCGAATTTCAAGTTTCTGTACTCTCACAAGCTTGCTTTACTTATTTTCCCATATTTACCCCTATTTAACCCCCAACCCTTCACCGGATATCCTCAAAAAACAATCCAGTTCCAGATCTCGTTATAATATATACGTGTACAAAATTTCAAGTCAATATCTTAAACCGTTCCGGAGAAAACGTGCGGACAAAAAAAAAGTTACAGACAGACAGACCGACAGACAGAAAATTTTTTTTCGCTCAAATTTAAAATCTCGACGTTTCATGACATTCTAAACCTATTTCACGAATAAAAATTTTTTAAAATTTTTTTGCGATTACTATACTTCCAATCCACTACGTGGATGTGGAAGTAAAAAGAGTTATATGAGGCCTCTAATTTCAAAACTTACATTCTCCACTATAACCTACTTTTGGGAAATCGTGAAAAACTTCTAGCTTACAAAATTACAGTTTCAGAACTAACATAAAAAGTAAAAAAAAAATTAGATTTTGATTACTGTGTACCAAAATTACTTGAAACAATTCAAATCCAAGAAAATTCAGATTATTAATTGGAGAGTGTGAGTTTTGCTGAGTACATTTGGAAAATATGAGTTTTGCAACGTTTAGACTTGGAGAATATGAATTTTGGTGCAAGCATTAACATTATATTTTTTAGAATGTCACTTAAAAAGATAATACAGAGTGGGCCAATAAGTTCTATTATGGTTTAATAAATAATACCAAAACAATTGAATGAACGAAATAGTTAATATTTGATTTTAATAGCTATCTACTCTTTGTCTTCATATTTTTCTTTCATACATACTCTTTTCAATAAAACAAGGCCAACCATTACTGTAAAAACATTATTTCAAACAAAACTACAAGAATAATATATTAACATAACTTCTTCTTGGGGTTCGTATAGCTCATTTTCTGTCATCTCTTGACCATCGCCATCTTCAGCCTGATCAAGGACGTGCTTGTAAAAATCGAGTACAAGCCTTTCATTGTCCCTTCAGTCGATTCCATAATGATGCGATAGCAGTGAATTCACATCAGCTTCCTTCTTTGCTTCTAGAATATTTCGCTCTTCTATTATGCTCAGTTTTATCTGATCGAGAGTGTTGCTTTTTTGCAGATACATTTAGGTGTACCTACCATCGATTTATAAAACACTTCTCCTTGGACCAGAACGTTATTTACAGATCTGCACAGTAATATTCGTTTGCATTGCATTAGTTGAAAGTGCCATGATCCTGGTAACTTTATAACTGTATTTTTTGCATTCTTCCAGTCATAATTACAACAGTCTTTTCCTAAATTTTTCACGGTTGCGTAATGGGAAAAAATTAATAAATAAATAACAATTATAAACATCACGCGATCCGAAAACAAATTGGACTATGGATACTGTGAGTTTTGCAGCAAACATTGAATTTTAGTTTTAAATTTGTATGTGAGAATGCGACTTCTGCAACTATTTTATGCCATCATTGTATAGCTTTCAGCGTTCTCTAGAAGAATTTTTGGAAAAATTGTAGAATGAGAGTTTTGAAACTAGATGTCTCATATATCTGTTAAATGTTTCGTTTTATTTATAATTTCATATCAACTATATTCATTTCTGTTATTTAAATTTTTCCTGAATGAAATCTAACACAGTAGAAACTATATTACTTAGTATAATACTAGTAGTTATTTCAACCCTTATTAAAAAAGGTAAATTAAAATAACATTATTCTGATAGTCATGCTGTGCGTAATGTACATATTTTCTTTCTTATAATTCAATGTTGATTGAGGCATATAGTCGACAAAGTATTTTGTTGAGAAAGATATATGTTTGAAGTGATGTTGCGCTTCCGGGTAATTTCCCGCGTAGTTGGTAGGCTTCTGTAGAAGCCACGGTTGTCTAAACGACGTTTCGGAAGAATATCATCTGCCATCATCAGATACACGCTGAAAGCTGACTACTGCTGCTCCTCGTTGCTTTCAGCGGAAATCTGATGATGACAGATGAGATTCTACCGAAACGTCGTTTAGACAACCGTGGCTCCTACGGGAGGCTATCAACTACGCGGGAGTACACCCGGAAGTACGACAACATTCCTTTCAACACTCGCGAAGACCTAAGAAACAGCAGATATATTAAGTTTCTATATATATCCATAAATTTTTTAATACCTAATGGTTGCAATAATTACTAATATTTTTTGCTAGTAATATAATTATTTACCAAGTTTCTACTTTAGAGAAATCTTACATTTTAGGGAATTTGTACTTGCATTTAATTATCTAAAACAGTAATTTTGAATATCTGTGTACCAACTATGTACGCCAATGATTGTCTCGGTTTCTACTTATGAGTGTGGTATTGTGGTTATGTTGTTAACAGATGGTCAATTAAAAGTACATATAACACTCGATATAACATTACAAAGCTGTCGTTATTGGAAATCTCCCATCACATGCGGTAGTAAAACTGTCCATTCTCCGCTACAGGCCAGGATATGGAATCGATTCTGCGAATAGAATTAGAAGAATATGTTGAAACAGATTATATTCTTAGTTGAATTAAAGTAGATATATTTGTTTACTATAACGCAGTATATATACAAAGAAGAATTAGATGAAAGTGCATATTTATTAGATACTTTTTGAGGCCTTTAAAATATAACTAAACGATGGCTAGTTCCAGTTCCGAATTACTATTACTAATACTATTATTTTCATTTTTTTAAAACAAAACTTTTATTAATTCTTCTTTTGTATCATCATCATTATAACAAATGGTTAAGGAAAGTGTGGTTAGAGAGATTGCCGGAAGATAGGCAACGCCTGGTATAGTAGGGAGTGTTTGATCTGGAATGGGGCATTATGCATTCTGATTCTGGTTATGTTGCGTCTTAGCGGACTGTCATGTCGCCCAGTTGAAAGGCATACAATTTCTGCGATGTTTCCGGGCGAAGTCCGCTCGTGGCGTTATGTCGTTGCAACGATCATATAAATCTTTGAGGTGTATTTTGTATGAAATTTGGTACATGCCCACTTAGCAGGTTGCTGATTACAGGGATGTACACAGAGAAAAATGTGTGTGATATTTTACCACAATTGTAGAAAATTGTACTCCAAATTGGTCTTAAAATGGTGACATGAACAATTTGTGCAAATAAATAATACATTTTTGGGGCAATGATTTTGTACAGTTTATGCATTAACATTGTTTGAAATTTTTGTACAAACTTAAAAATCACATAAGTTGAATTCTTTACAAATTTGAATTATGGTTGCATAAAAATACATAATTTTATTCCACTTGTGGAACAAGTCTCTGAACAGATTAAGTTTGTTTCTACAATTTGTGTGAAATTTTTAAATATATTCTGAAGGTTTCCTAAACAAACATTCATATCTAAACCTCTTCATTTGTAAAACATATTTACAAAAAATTGTGCTCTTAAGTGACACAATGTTTATAGTTTTTTAAGAGAATGTGTTTTTAGTTTTCCACAATTTCGAAATGAGAAATCCACAAATTGTATGTTTATTTTGTCAACTTTGTAATTCATTTGGCACAATATATACACCTAATTCAAAGAAGCTGTTCAGTAATGTATGAACTGGGGTTAGTTTTGCACAATTTATTACTCTATAATCTCCAAATTATGTAAATATTTTTTGGTTCACTGTGCACTCATTTCACACACTATATGTATCCACTTCATTTTAATTGTATTATTCTGTAACACAGATTGTGAAATATTATTTCCAAAATTGGAGGTATTCCTAAAGGATTTCAATAAAAAAAAAAAAGAATAAATATTTTATTTTAACAGAACAACAATACATAATAGATCATGCATTTTTATATTATCATATGGTAAATGAAAACATTTCTATTTTTTTAAATAGAAATAAATTTTATATGCATAAAGTTCTAGTTGAAAAGAAGTAGGTGACTTACATGTTTTATGCTTAAAATAAATCCATTTAATAATTCTAATTTGGAAGGCTTCCAGTGCTTCTTCTTTTTAGCCTCTATTAACGCAGTTTGTAGTAATAAAACTTATGTCGTAGTCACGTCATATTCTTAAAAAAAAAATAATAACATGTATCAGTTCATCACCAAAATCAAATGTATTGCTTACCACCAGAAGTGTTATCTTCGTTTTGAAGCAGCTCTTTTACAAGTTTGCCTTTTGGGTTTAGTAGTTTAGGAACAGCTTTCTGTCGCTTCGCATAAGAAAACGAAATTACTCTCAAGCTGTAAACGAAATCAAGTATTAGAAGATAGGGTATCATGCATTCTTCGCATATAAACAAGTTACCATTTTTATATTTATATGTTAACGAAGTTAATTTAAGAGAACATATATGCAAATCTATAACTCTGTGTGAAGTACGTACCTGTGTGAATGCTGCATGGAATTAGATCTAGGAAACCCCACTCGGTTAATAAGTTTTCAACAAATTCCATCACACATGTAATTGTATAATTCGGAAGTGTACGTCTTCACTTAACGAAATATCACCTGGATCTGATGCGTAATTGCCTGCGCGTATATGCGTAGCATGGCCGGCGCAGTCAGTACAATTTTTAACCAATAAACTTTACGTGAAACAAATGAAACAATTATACAAAATTTTAAAACAATATCACCAAACTGATTGTGAATAGTATGGCATTAAAGTGTGCAATTTGTGCGGGCGGCATAGATTACTATTATTGTTCAGCGGAAATAAATATATTGGGACTCCTAGTTTCACAAAGTTTGTCAACAACCGTTTATAAAATAAAATCACACTTTTATGTTACACAAGTTGTGCAAATCCTTTAAACAATTACTTAAAACTAATTGTAAATAGAATGGCAACAAAATATATAGTTTGAGGATACTATTAACAATTAATTAAGTTAAATTGGCTATGATTTGTTGAGAAAAAATAAATAAATTTAACTCTAAATTTCGCCAATTTGTTGGTCGAAGTTTCCAATAAATTCATCGTAACTAAATCTTTATATTGGATAAATAAAACGCACAAGAATTATGCACAATTAAAATGTATAAAACTATATAACGTTGTGCCTTAAAATTTTACAATTGTTTAAAAAAAGGCAGCAAGACGTTGTTCCACAACATTGTGCAAAATGTTCCAAAGCGATTTCTCTCTGTGTATTCAGATATTATAAAACAAATCGTTAATACGATTTCTTCGATAGGCCATGAATATTAAAAAAAATAAAATATGACGTTTCGTCCTAAAGTACAGTTTTTGGTGTTGAAAAAAACCGGTCAAGATCGATTAATAAACAACTTACATGAGGGTGTTCAGATTTAAAATTGGTCACACTGTATGTAAAATATATGTATGTATGTATATGAAGTATCTGTCACTGATGTATTATTAAAACAATTTAGTATTAAGTATTTTTTATATTAATTTATTACCATTGTACAGCCCGAAAAATTTACTTCTAGTGGCGTTTAAATCATTATACCAAATCGCAAGTAGACATTTTTATAATAACACCTAAGAAACTATAACAAATTCTTAAATTTAATCATCGATTGTTTAAATGCATCAAGTCATAGAACATTTTTTAAAATATTGTCATATCTTTAAATTTTTTCTAACATATCTGATTTTTTTCACACGAGAGAAATGTTCTTAAGGATTTAGTTCAACAGAAGCACCGTAGCCCTGCCCGAACCAAATCACGTAAGGTTTGTTTTCTTCGTTTTAGTAAATTTTAATAAAACCTAATTTTGAAAAACCTATTTTACTTATATTTTGTTATTTCTCTTTTCAATTGTCATCGGTACTACATATGTAAGCTAAATTTCAAGGCGTCATTCATACGTCACGTGAGTTTTCAGTTTTTGCCGGAGGCGGCGGTGATACGAACACGAACTTGTTTTCATCTGTGACTTATATAAGCACATGTTCAATGAATGGTAACCTAACAAATTACATTGTCATCAGTACTACAACATATCTATCCAGTTTCATCAAAGGCAATAGATTAAGTGGGAGCGGTTTGAAATTGACTTGACAGATTTCAACCAAACTGACTGACAAACATGTAAAGTGAAATTAAAGGTTGAAAAAAATGTTTCACTTCCGCTTTACCTCTAAAGGTAACTCAACAGACATGGGGACACACTTTTTTAAATAATAACGAAAAGTTTCGACTAAATAGATTAAAAAGAGGACCACATACTGGTAATTGCTTCAGACCAATACACTTTATGCATGAATTAAATAATTTTCATATTTTAATTCCTATTGGAAATTTTATTTTTATACCTTTTTATTCATCGACAGTGATCAAAAGAGTTAAGATTTTTATATTTACACTTCATTTTAAGATATTACGACCCAGCCTCGTTCTTCCCTTCTACTGCCCCAGCGCTTCGCGTCATGGATGTCTGACAGGTTCCCGACCTGTACTAAATTGTTAACAAAGTTGCTTTGAGGTTTGATGATAACATTTTATCTAAGGAATTTATAGTTCATTGACGTGCAGAGACGTAATGAGCACAATTTTTTTTTACTTTTCCGCTCCTACGTTTTTAAGATATTTGCTACTAAAGTGAATTTTATTTGAATCGTATGTTAGTAATTTTTATTTTTAAATAAAATTTTAATGAAATATTAGAAAAAAAATTAATACCACGAGAAGTTCGTGAAAAAATCTATATTCTTTAAAAAAATTGGTTCACAAGTTCATGCATTTAAACCATCAACGATTCAATCTTCGACTTTCTTGTTTTTAGGCATCGTTATAAGTGACCGCAGAAAGCGGTAGCGTGTTTTTAGGTAGCGGATTGCGAGCTTGGGAAAAATCGCAAATAAATTTAGCAGGTCTCAAATTAATCGATCGCCATTAAGAACCAAAAGTGGTATTGTTCTTGGTTTTTTGAAAATATTCAGTAATTACCCGTATTCAAGGATTGAAATGAATAAATCTAGAAACAATTATATTTGTATTATTTCTATTAAATCAATCTAAAAAAAACGAAATTATGTATTTTCTATCAAGAAGGGTTAAAAATTCGTCCACAGGCCCTCGAAGGTGGTGAAATTATCCCCAATATATCAATAAAATCAAAAATATTTTGAAATATTCTGAAATTAAAATATTTAAAGGTTTTAAGTCATAAATAAAAATTCTTTCTGGTTGTTTACAGGTACTGTCAGTCTTTAGAAAGTGCGTTTCCGTCAAAATTATTAATAAAAATACTTTCTCATTTGTCATGACTTGAAACATTTAAATATTTTATTTTCAGAAGTTTTTAAAATATTCTTGATATTTTTGGCAGTAGTGCAAGCTAGTAAGAGCTCAGAAACTTCAATTTTGGCGTATGTGCTAGAAACAAATGCCTTAATTTTTTTTAACATTGAAAATGTTTATCAAATAGAAGATGTAACGGTAATATGAGGGTCCAGTTGCGATTTGTGTAACGCTTGGAAATGCTGCTGTTTTTTGAACACGAAAGCGTTCGGTGCTGTTACATCGCATACTTTTTGAAAGATCCAATTTTGATTTTGAATTTGATAAATTTTGATACTTAGATTTATATTCTTGCATTTTTACGTCTTGACTCTGACCGACGTCTAGCATCGATTTTGTAAAACTTGTGTATTTGATAAATTTTGATACCTAGATTCATGTTCTCGCATTTTTACGAAACCCATTTTTTTGTGGAATATTAATGTCTATTACAATTACTCCAAGTTGTGTAACTTTTAAAAAAATTTATCCGCAGCTTACTAAAAGTTTGAACATTTCTAAAACGTTTCTTTATTTCTATCCCCTGTACATTTTGCAGTTTTTGTTCATGTCAAGCTTGAAAGTTAGCCGAGTTAATTTTCAATGTCTTAACGAAGCTTGCTAAATTGCAACTTCTGTGCATTTATTTATGACATATCTACCCCAAATATTATTAAAATTCTATGACCAATTATTTTCGCATATACTAAAGTGCAAATATTGTCAGGAAGTTTACTTGTAAAGAGACTTAGAAGGAAAATCTGGATGTGGAAGTAGTGATTTCTTAGGCAGCGGTTTTTATATTTGCTGAGACTGTTAATGTGCGCACTTCTGTTGCTTTAACTGTGTCATTATTCGTTTTAAAATTATTCAAGTTTCTGTGCACAAAACAAGAACTTTTAAATATATAAATGCACATATAGTTCACTCCTTAATTATACGGTACATAAAGAACTCAAAGCTGCCGACCGAGCTAATATAAGGGAGACCGGGGGCATGCTTCATTTTTCTAGACTATATTAATAATACATATCATGTATTATATAACAGATAACATATCATTACTCTTACGTAACATATGTTCTGGCGTGATTAAGATAAGCAATACACGGAATCACGCCTATTTTCTAACTGTTGTGATATAGTTACGTGAATTAACAACAACGTCATACCCAGTAAACACATAAACAGAGCCGTATCTTAATTTTATCCGTCAATGTCGCGAAGGACGGGCAGTGCGTCTGTAATAGCCCCATTTACTCTGTTTACATTAATCTGAGGGTTGTTACTTTATATTGAATTTACACTCTGTGCCACTACCAAGGAATTGTCGTCAATCTATAAGCGGGCCTTTATCCCAAACTATACTCCTAGCCACTCTGGAGATCGCACCACGTATTGTCTAGATGTATTAAAATCGTTATACGTGGACCATTCTTCGAGTTATGTGTGTACACTTTAAAGTTTATAGTTCAAAACTTACCTCGTTTCCTTATCAAGCTTGTTGATTCACCCCATTCAACTTAAAACTTAAACAAATAAGAAAAATAGACCGTAGTCTCGAAGTTCAGCGAAAAATTACTTCGTGAAGGGAATTTAATTTGGAATCGAATGAAAATAAACTAACTTTTGATACACATTCTCAAAATATTTCAAATATCTATACCCGGGAACACTTAAATTATCACGACAAAAGTAAGACGATTTCACACCACCAGTAGCTGGTCGGGAAGTCGTTTATTTTCGACAAGAGATTGTCCTCGTCGCTTTTTTTTTTGGTGAATTAGGGTACTTTTGAATTACTCTAACTAATGAGTGGGAACCCGCCTTCTGGCAGCTGGCGTCCTCTGCTCTATAAAATTAAGTACCGAAATAGTACCCGTCTGGCAAGTGACCTCCTCTATAGTAAATATGGCCAGAATTGCCTTACCCTCAATATAAAACATTCTTTTAACAACTTAAACTATTCTATATCTAAGCTAGCTGATTATTCCAACGAGATGAAAAAACCCTTGTGTTTAGATTCCTTCTTATATTCATAAAATAAAGGGAAAAATCTCGTCGTTCCTATTTAGTATACAGTTTGGGAAATTCATGTAATCAATTACCCACCCCATTTATGATTAAATTCGCGCCCTGCCTAATTTTCACATTCACCAATTGTCGTTTTACCTCGATCTCTCGATTAATTAATCGCGCGTTTGTTACATTTCTAGTTAAGAGCAATTTCTAATTAAAAGCAATTTGACCACGACGGATTTTCTCAGGCTTTGGAGTTTATGGGGGTCTTTAAACGGTAATAAAGTATTTTATATTTTGCAAATATACTACAGAATACTATAGTTATCTCCGAAAAAGTTTTTCTTGTTGGCATGTAGGACTTTCAAACTATAAATTTATACGAACTTGTTTATTTTTAGATCCTCTAATATTACATTGTGCCGAATATTTTACAACCTTTTTAACGTCTGGGAACGAATGTCTTACATTTATATAAACATCGTGCTATTTTACGAAGAATAATTATAATTTCTTTAACCCCTATCTTACATTTGTTACACGTCCACCAATGCAAAGGCTATTCCTATCTGGGCGCAAGACAGTAAGATTTTTAAACTTACCAGGAACGTCATTAAGTTTCTACCGAAAACACGATTTTTAAATCTCTAGTATTTTGTTTATTTTAATATGCAAAATTTTGAAGTACGACTCTGTATTACCTTATCGATATATAATAGCGCCGACTTTGATATTTTGATGGCCGTTTTTATGTGCACTAACGAAATTAAGATAACTGTAATCATTTTTTTTTTGTTATAAATGTATGACTACATTACCTTTAGTTTGTAAGTTTGTTACGCTTTCTCACGCAAAGTGCTTGATTATTATCTTTTTTCGGTATGTTTCATGTCTCGGAAACGGCTACAAAATGATGTCTATTAGTTTCGTTGCTTGACCTGACGATGAAATATAGTCTCGAAGATTTTTGAGATTATTGTTAATTGATCATCATTATTGACAGATTGATATATACCGTTATTCACGGAATACCCAGTATGTTTATTTATATCTCAACATTTCTTTGTCATAGAATTACTACCCCGAAATAGGCCGTAGGATAATAACGCCCATTATAACATATTTTTATACAACGTGTCCCATTTTGCTTGGATCGATCAAAGTTATGAATGCAGTTGTTTACGTTATGAGCGGAGCACAGTTTACACAGGCACATGGGAAATCTCAAGTAGGTAATTGCCCGGACCTGGCAAGAAATCTGTTGCGATTTTCTAATTTTTCCCTGCGTAAACTTGGTTTGCAAAGGGTCTAGCCAGGTAAGCATATGAAAACTGCACTAGCGTCTGATGAAGGGTTCTTACCTTGTTTTTATTGTTCTTCATCCAAAATAGCCATACGATTAATCTCATATCCCTAACCCCTATAGTAAGAGAATAATGGGGGTGACCACCCTTATCATAATTTTTTTTTTCAGTACCTATTGAAGATATCTTTATGAAATTTAAACTGTATATGACTCTCCATAAACTAATTATAACATATTTTTTTTAAGAATTTTTGCGATATTAGAAACTCTAAAAAACGAGAAGTACACTTTTTGGGGGTGGTTTTTTATACTAACCCTCATAGTGACACCTACCAAAAAAATATATCTTATTTGTTCATTAGTTAGCTATTACATGTGAAAATTACAATAGGGTCGAATTGGTGGAACATAAAAAAACCAATTATGAATACGTAAATATGCATCAATTTTTTATCAAAAACTGTATTAACACCGGTGAACTATCTCTATAAGTTTTTTCAAGTCCTAAGAAGTTAAGTAGCGAGTCAAAACATAGTTGGCAGGCCACGTATACGTAGATTTAGGGAAAAGAAAATTGTGTTAATGAAAGTTAAATTGTCTTATTAAGTATTTTGCAGGAGTTTCGAATATCAATTGTGTATTAAGTGCGGTTCTATATTTCATTATAACATTTACGATAGGAAATAATGGAGGAAACAATTGAACGTCATAAAAATGGTAAATGTGTTAATTGTAAAATAAATCTCAGAAAAGCCAGTAGAAAGTTAAACCGTATCATTACAAATGAAGATTTAAATAGATATCAACCTTATTGTAGAAATATTTTACACATTGGGTCTGTATTTTGTCAGCTCAATCCTTGAGCTACACAGCCCTAAACTTCCTTCCAACGAAATCGGAGCACATGATGCCAACTGGCACCCTGGTCTCCGACTAGTCACACACCCCCAAACCCTTCCAAACTCCGAGAGGGTGCGGCAACAGCCGTTTCCTCTTACGACAGACGAAAGACGCTCCCGGGGCTGACATGCCAGCGAAGAATGAAACTCAAGACAGAAGAGCGCCAGAAGAAACGACTCAGCTGGCAGGGTCCAACAGCCAGGACCAGGGAAGGTCTGCTAATTTCGCCTACACCGTCTGCATTTGCAGGTGGGGTAGTCGTAACAAACAGGCCCACCCCTTACGAGGCCAGTCCAGGTCTACAGCGATGATTGGGTCAAAGAGCTCAACGCTCGACCCCCTAATCATTCGAGACCGTCATCAAAGTCGAAAATATTGGCGTGTGCAACCGTCTGTGTCTACTAGCTGTGGTGATAGTGTTGAAAATGACAGTTACAGTAGTGATTTGGATGATCCGGACTTTCAAGTGTTTTGCCGCAATAGCTAACGCCAAGAAGAATATGTAGAGTTTCAAATCAAAAGAGTTAAAACAACACATATTTACTGCACATTTGTGAATCTAAAAAAAAAATCTTGGTATTGTACCTTTAGAAGCTCGCCTTCAAGCATTTATTAAACGAAGAATTTTTATTCCAAAGGGAAACAGATGTTGCCCAAGCCATCTGATAAAAAATCGATTCTTTGACGATGATTTACAGCCATTACGAGTTTATTCTAATCATGGTTTCCTAGAAAACAGCGAAGTCTCCCAGTTTTTAAATGTTTTAGCTAATAATGCTGACGCAACACTACACAATAAAGTTGGCGAATTTTGTGTTTCTGATAAATGAATATTTACATACACAGGTCTTGAATGGCAAAATATTATTAGATTAGCAAAAATGCTTACTAGCATGAGAGATAGTGGAGAAGGATCACTAATACAAGCATTGGTAGTGTTTCTATTTAAATTCAGAACTGGTCATTCAGACGAGATAATTCAGAACAAATAAGATATATTTTTTTGGTAGGTGTCACTTTGAGGGTTAGTATAAAAAACCACCCCCAAAAAGTATACTTCTCGTTTTTTACAGTTTCTAATATCGCAAAAATTCTTAAAAAAAATATGTTATAATTAGTTTATGGAGAGTCATATACAGTTTAAATTTCATAAAGATATTTTTAATAGGTACTGAAAAAAAAATATTTTTATGATAAGGGTTGTCACCCCCATTATTCTCTCACTATAGGGTTTAGGGATATGAGATTAATGTTATGGCTATTTTAGATGAAGAACAATAAAAACAAGGTAAGAACCCTTCATCAGACGCGAGTGCAGTTTTCATATGCTTACCCGGCTAGACCATTTACCAATCAGAGACAAGACGTTCACACACGTTCCCTATCTTTACAAACACTGCGTTTTAAACTGAGATAAACTATAGATCCGATCCGATTTAGATCTAATTTTTATTATAATGCAAATCTTTTTTCATTTTTGTAGTACCTACATTAAATTTAATAAGACATAAAAACTCGATCTACTGTGATGATTTTTTTCAGGGCGGAAAATGAAGAAAACTTATTAGCAATATTTTAAAATAAAATGTGATACCACTGAATCCGGCAACCCCTCAAATAGGCGTGTACCAAAGGAGTTTGGCATTGTGCCACTAATTATACAGGAAACTAGATACATCTACAAAACATGTTTACAAATAAATAAACAAATAAAATAACCAAATGTAGGTGGTCTCT
Organism: Stenurella melanura; assembly: GCA_963583905.1. NCBI lineage: Eukaryota > Metazoa > Arthropoda > Insecta > Coleoptera > Cerambycidae > Stenurella > Stenurella melanura. The sequence goes on from OY757309.1 coordinate 72,711,386, forward strand.
ACGATGCGATGTCGCCTTCAGTTGTTATACATTTTGCTGTGGTCTCATGATTATTATTAACGACATTTTTAAATTCTTCCCTGATGATTTCACAGCCCCACAAAAAAAAAGTTTCGGATCTGAATTACTGAGCATGGTATTTCTGTATATTTTTGGACGCTGAATTCGAATCCGAGGTCAAAAAAATCCTATACCCTTCAGTTTTTGTGTAGGGGCAGAAACATCCCTTCAATAAAGTAAATTTATGAATAAGTATCTATCATTATAGAAAGAAGTATGAATGGGGACTTCTTATCTCTTGTAATGTTCTTCTTTAATGCCAAGGGCTTCAGCAAAGGGGTAACAATTCACCCGAAGGGATTGATACACCAGCTGCACCTCTTCTGTAGCCTTCAGGACATAGAACTGTGTCATAAAAGCTTCTAAGCCTTCAGAAGGGTTTTTATAAACTACCCCCTGCTGGGGGTGAAGGGAGATCTGGGAGATCAAGTGTTTCTTGTTCTTACTGCAGAATGGTCGCAGTGCATTAACGAGCACCTCCTTCAATTGCCTTGATCGCATCTTGAAAGGGGCGAAAACTAACCCCCAAACCCCCAAAAAGGGTTTAGTCAGTAGAGGCAAAGGAAATGCAAAACCTCGAACTTCGGTTAGGAAAGTTCGATTTTCATGAAATAAACTGCATTCGATTCGCAATTGATAGTATTGCAAAGTCTACGGGGGCCGAAGGTGTGCTTTTATCATGGGGGTGGATGCCACCTCTTTTCGAGGGTGGAAATTAGTAAAATGAAAATTATCACAGAAATCGATAGAGGGATGAATTCTAAGCAAAACATACTCTATGAAGTTTTTTCGATAAATCTGTAATGTTGTTTTTTGTTCTTGTAGTAACGTTCGGAAGAACTATGAACACTTCTCGATGAGAGTAAGACACCTAACTGGTAGTTAATTATATTTATTAATTAAATATACAATTGAGAGTAATGGCCGCGTACACATGACATAGAACATAGAGAGTAACTACCGCACGTGGACGTCTCTAGCGGCGTTGTCAACTTTAACATAAATCCTTAGAACTAAATAATATAATAATACTTTCATCCATAAGAAAATCAATATTTTCGAGTTATTCGCGATTGAAAATGTTGATTTTTCATCTGAACAATGCATGTTTTAGAGCGATTTTTCACGAAAAACTCGAAAACCCTACGTTTTATCAAAAAAATTCACAGATTTCGCAATTCTTGCAACCATCGGGGCATTGGAAATGATAACACCATACACAAAACATAAACAGCTACGATCCACTCTCGATTGCGACACCGCTATATTTCGACCTTAAATGAAAACTGGTAACTTGACACTCTGTGATATATGCAACCCATATTACATTTGCATATATCAGCCGTTGCATATACGACAGTCTCACTCGACCGCGACACAGCTGTCTCTTTTGGACCTTGAACGAAAACTGGTAACTCGAACTCCGTATACGAACATAAATATTTCCAATGTTAAAATCATTAGGAGCAAAAATAAAGCTTATAAAATAACAAATCGATTGGTTTTCTTTTTATTTCTGTATATGCAGTACGAACCGAGTTATATAAATAAACTTAATTGAAGGGATGTTTTTGCACCTACACAAAAATTGAAGGGTATAGGAATTTTTTTGACATCGGATTCGGATTTAGCGTCCAAAATTACATAGGAATACCAGGGTCAGTCATCCAGATCCGAAACTTTTTTTTTTGTGGGTCTGTGTTTCTTATCAGCCTTGTCTAATTCTGTCACACAGTTGCTGCCTATTTTGAGGTCGGGATTCGTACACCTTATAGGAGTGTCCTGCAACTAAAAATCAAGAGGTGTCGACAATCTCGGTGGCCAGGCTATCAGTGGACTACTATGCGTCCACCTACCGAGAAAGATCTGGTTAAGCCACCCCCTGACAATTATCGCATAGTGTAGAGTGCATCTATGCATTTACCAAAAAATCAACAAAAAAATAGTTTGTTTAAATTTTCATTAAAAAAATTATATTAAAAAAATTAAGAAAAAGCTTTTATTTGAAAAAATTACTATAAAGTAAAATCAATTTCTTAAAATTCAAACACCTGGAAACCAAAAGCTTTGGCGACTGTCATATAGCACTATTGCATACCTACTTGGCTCAATTGACCGACCCCAAAGCTTTTGGTTTCCAGGTGTTTTAGTCCACTTATTTTACAGACAAATAGACAGACAGAACCCTTTCATTTGATACCCATGGCAAAAGAGAGTCGTGAAGAAAAAGATAATTTGCCATCCGAAGGCGTCCGCCATATCTGATCTAGAATGACGTTACATAGTTTGTCGTATTTTACTCGTCAAACCCTTTCATTTGATACCCATATCAAGGGGGTTTTGTAGAAAAAGGCAATCCGCCATCTTGGTACGTCCGTCATATTGAATTTTGAATGACATCACATAGTTTATAGTATTTTACTCGTCAAACTCTTTCATTTGATACCCATATCAAGGGGGTTGTGAAGAAAAAGGCGATCCGCCATCTTTGGACATGCGCCATATTGAATTTAGAATGACGTCACATAGTTCATCGTATTTTACTCGTCAAACCCTTTCATTTGATACCCATATCAAGGGGGTTGTTGGATTTCGACCAATAGTGGCTATACTATGTTGCATTGTCACCAGACTTATACACCTGTGCCAAATTTCAGCTCTAGGTTAATTAGAACTACTCGAAGTTTTTATTACAAAATTTGACCTAAACAAACTAACAAACATTGTAAGTTTAAAAGTGAATTATTATTTGTTTGCTTAATTGTATTAAAACATATTCTTTATAGGATTTTGCAAACAACAGAAAAAATAACTATCTATGAGAACTAAAAGAAAAGCTATGTGTAAAAATATTAATGAAGTCTTTACATTCTTTCGATAACCTGAATTCTGGTTAATTAATTTCTTATTTGAAAATTATCATTCAACAACTAGCATCCACACGTAGGGGACCGTGTGGATTAGGGTGGATCGAAAAATTTCAAAGTTACATTTTCGAATCGCGGGAAAGTTGTCTTAGGTGTATGCTAGCATAACAAAAAAAAAAATTATCAAAATCGGACAACATCTTCCGATCGCGCAAAGCGCAGAAAGTTTAAAAAAATTACGAATTTGATAATCTTTTCGAATTTTTTTTCAATTTGGGGTTTGTATTTTATTCAGCGTTATAGTGCTTAAACGTTAGTAGTGGTATTGAATAGCCTGCAAAAAAAATATCACCGCAATTAAAGCATATTTTCCGATCGCGCAAAGCGTCTGAATATTTGCAAAAATTGCAAATTTTTAATTTTTTCGTTAGTTTACATTGGAGTGTGGAGCTCTTCGCTTGCTTAGAAATAATCTAATTAATTTTAATTTTATTACCTAAATAACTCAGAACTTACCACGAGGAGGTGGCTGCACTTCGAGTTCCCTCCATCCAACCATTAAGAGTGTGTACCGATTTATGTGGATTTTGCCGATGCCACTTTGTAATCTGCCTTAGTACTGAATTCTTTAATCACGTCTCTCGATTTGAGTGTTGCTCTAATGTATCCGTCCCTTGATTGTGGACCGCATAACTTAAGCGAAGCTTCGGTAACTAGCTTCACGCAACGCTCAACGGCTTGAGTGTGACATGGGAACTCTCTTATATCCCAACCAGAGACCTCACCCGATTGTATGAAGCTTTCAATTTCTTCGTTACTTATTCCACGGAGAAGAGGTGGAGACGATAGTCATCCAATCTATCATTTCCGTGTTATCTAATGCATCAAATTTGAGTGAAGGAGTATGAAAGTTCCTGATGCCTTTCACAGTTGAACCAGACTGTCTGGCTTTGAGTACTCTCCTGAGCCCTAACTCTAATGTGCATCCTCTCATCAAATATCATGGCTATTAAAATGTTTTTAGGATGGGCGTAGAAAGAATTTCGTTCGATTACCTTGAATACCACTGCCTTCAATTCATCACTCAGGTATCTAGATGCTTCTATTGCCCGGTAGACATGAATGGGTCCGTTTGAAATCTGATGTCGCACTTAATTTTGAACCATACTGGCATATATGATTTCAAAATGAAAGTGACAGTGCTAATCAAGTCATTCGAAGGATTCACAACTCTAACATGTAGTCGAAGGATTCTATTTGCACATGTGAGCCCTCGGGCATGTGAGATTGGGCCGGGCCGGGGTCGCAATGTGCCAAGATTTAATTGCGTGGGATACATCAAATAAGTATCTTTGATCTTTGCTCAGTAGTTTCTTATCAATGTTCGGGATCTCACAGTCAATCGGTTGAAATTCTACCAATTCTCGTTTTTCACAACCGCTTAAACTCTGTCCTATCGGTCCATTAAATGATCTTGGGCCAGTTGTTACCACATCTAAATATTGAAAGAGATGGCGGAATGGTAACTCAATAAAATGTAGTAAGCTAACAGCCCATTGCAATGGCCGTCCAATTTGTACTCAGAAATGTTTTTCGGCACTGTGGCGTTTACGATAACACTCATACGGAACATTGAAAAAATATGAAATAATCCGCATTTTTTGCAAATATTCAGACGCTTTGCGCGATCGGAAAATATACTTTAATTGCGGTGATACTTTTTTTGCAGGTTATTCAATACTACTACTAACGTTTCAGCACTATAGCGCTGAAGAAAGCAAACCCCAAATTGAAAAAAAAAAAATCGGTAAAGGTATTTACACAGAACTTCCCTCGTTCATGGCCGTCTCTCTAAAAAAATAATAATTACGAAATGACATTGAGAATAATAATCGGAATAGAGTTATTGCTATTATTACAAAGAAAACTTCATAAGTTTTGGTCAAAAAAATATACAGATTGCTCATCCAACGGCAAAAGTTCAATACTAAATAGCAGGTGCCACATATGGCAGGCTTGCGCAAATACCTTTACAAATGTCCACCATGACTGAATTATTTCTTGGGATGACCACCCTGTACATTTTTCAATAAAAGTATAATAGGTGCATATGCCAGATATTATTGCCATCTGTCACATTTTCAATCCAACATTCACGTAATGGAGTGGAAGTATAGTGGTGGTTAAAAAATTTCATTTTTTTTTTTAATTTTTCAAAAGATGGTAAAATAATTTTCAAAATTTTTTCTTCTGAAATAGGTTTAAAATGTCACGTAGAAATTTTAAATTAGAGCAAAAAGGAAAGTTTCCCTCTATTCTATAGTAGTGCTAAAAAAAGTTTAAAAATTAAAAACTATATATTTTTTAAAATAGGTTTAGAATGCTACGAAACGTGAAAATTTTAAATTTGAGCAAATAAAAAAAATTCGATCTATTTTAGTGGTAAAAGCTTTTTGAAAAATGTTGGTGAATAAAAATTTTCAAAAATTTTTTTCTGAAATAGATTTAGAACGCTATGAAACGTGGAAATTTTAAATTCGAAGAAATAAAAAAAAATTCCATATTTTAGTGGTAAACAAATTTTCAAAAATGGTAAAAAAAAATCTAATTTTTTTTTTAATCAGGCTTAGAATGCCATGAAACGTAGAAATTTTAAATTTGAACAAAGGAAAAAAATTATTTCATTTTAGTAGTAAAAATTTTTTCAAAAATATTGGTGAAAAAAATTTTCAAAATTTTTTTTTCCTGAAATAGGTTAAGCGTGTCATGAAACGTAGAAATTTTAAATTTGAGCAAAAAAACATTTTTTTCATCTTTGTAAAAATTATTTCAAAAATGTTTGAAAAAAATTTTCAAAATTTTTTTTTTCTGAAATAGGTTTAGCGCGTCATGAAACGTGGAAATTTTAAATTTGAGCAAAAAAAAATTTTTTTCACTATTTATTCCGTTTAGACGGTCCACCCTGTATATTTCCATTTCTTCGCTGACAGTAGCGTCAACTACGTACCAAATTTGACTGCTCTCCGTCAAGTAGTTTTTTAGTAAATGCACCAACAGACAGACAGACAGACTGACGGAATTGAAAAACCTATATTTTCGTAATCTACGTGTTCTGAAACGTCAGAATCCGAAAAAATCTCGGAGGGTGATTTTTTCTCGAATACAATACTTCCCTTCGGTATGCGAGGGAAGTAAAAAACGAAAAAACTATCAAATTCGTAATTTTTTAAAAACTTTCTGCACTTTGCGCGATCGGAAGATGTTGTCCGATTTTGATAATTTTTTTTTGCTATGCTAGTATACACCTAAGACAACTTTTCCGCGGTCTAGCGATTCGAAAATGTAACTTTGAAATTTTTCGATCCACCCTAGTGTTGAATCAGAATTTTCAAATAAGAAATTTCACAAATTTATTTTAGAATTTTAATTTGCTAGCATAACCAGCATTAAGGTTATCGAAAGAATGCAAAGACTTCATTAATACTTTTACACATAGCTTTCCTTTTAGTTCTCATAGATACTTATTTTCTCTGCTGTTTGCAAAACCCTATAAAGAATATGTTTCAAAACATTGCAAGTTAAATAAAAGCTTTTAATAATAATAAAATAATAAAAAGGGGATCCATTTAGTCGCTCCTTAAAAAATTAGACATTCAGTTTCTCATAAAATTGCCTTCTGCAATGAATTATCCTATTGGAATTTTCCTCAGCCCGAAATCTGCAATTCTGTGCGGAAACCACCGTTTGTAGTGAATGTAGCCTTATCGCTATAAATAATTTTCAGGTAATTCCCCCTGTGCCCACAAGCAATACTTAAATATTTCCTTTTCCTGGAGAATTATAATTCATAGACCTTTATTAATTAGTTTAGGGTGAAGGAAGCGTTTTAGATAAAATCTCCAAGAGCAAAAAGTTGCTTATTTTTATTCAAAAAACACGCCCGCCGGCTTTCAGAATTTTTTAGACAAAAATAATTTCGACCAAGAATTTCCCTAGATTTATTATTTGGTTTTACTTTAAAAAAATACCAAAAAAATTCAGGCATATTTTTTGGGCTAAAATAAACAACTTTTGCATCTTACACTTTTTCTTCAAAGTATGTAATTCTTTCTCCCGTAAAAAATTACCCAAAAAAAAATTTTTTTTGTAATTTCGGTTTATATGGTTTTCGATTATGGTGTTTGAGGCACTTGTAAATGATATTTAGGAACTCTTTAATGGAAAGCAGCGTTTAAGCCCGAACAAGGGTCAAAATATCTAAGCAATTATGTTGCCCTCTAATGGCCAGTTCCTCTAAAAGTTGACTGAAAAACTACCGATATCATTAAAACCCTTATGAAATTTCTAACTGCGCTGTCGTTAAGCGGTGGACGATTTGAATGTTTTCTATTAAATTCGCGGGTAGGTTCTCTTGATAATCTCACGTTGTTATCAACAATTTTAATAATCTCTATTTGTTCTTCAGAACTGAACTTTTTGCATAATTATTATTACAAGCAAAGATTCAAAGAAACGAAATATATTAAGATTGGCAATTATATGTTCACTTGGCAGTTGTTTGAGTCGAGACACTCTTAAACAAACAATATCGAGCATCAGTGAATTTACATCGATAATTTCAAAATTTTTATTTTTCAGAAAAAATTGAAATTAGAATTTTTTTCACAAAAGAATAGTACAAACCTGTCTCAGGGGTTTTCGAATCCAGTAGTGTACTCCGATTTGAAATAAAAATTACACTAACAAAATTTCATAATTTTCCGCTCCGAAAGAAAGTCGCAGTAGGTCGAGTTTTATATTTAATGAAAAAATGTACTTTAAAAATGCATTTTTAACATCGGGATTATAGAAAATTTTTAAGAAAATTGGTCTAAATCGGACCTAAAATAAACATTTTATAGGGGTGGTCCTAAGCAAAAAGAAAATCGCTGTACATAATTAAGGTTTATCGATGTGTCACACTTGTCTCACATAAACGTATCAAATGCATTACGTCGCGTCGATTAATGTAAAAATTGACGCATATCTTCTAATATGCTGGCTTCTGATCTGTTACAAAGTCCGCCTTACCATGTGACAACTGAACGTAATAAATCGTAAATAATTTCTATTAAATTGGCTGTAAAGTATGGTTTTTCTTTTCACCTTATCACAAAGCTCATAGAAGAGATGGTGTTTATTAATTCTGTGTTTTTCATTTCCAGATATCCACGTCGTGCAGAGTTAAGTCCGCAAGACGGGTTCGTACGCACCCTCCCATTCGCTCTTCAGGAGGGCCCTCAAAAAGGTCGAAACGTCGGACTTGGGGTACCCCATGTTTTTTCAAGTTTTATTCGCCATCACTCGTCTTGGGAGATCGCCTAGAAAAAAAGTTGTTTTTCTGTCGCCGTAGTGTGTCGTTTGTGTAGTGCAAAACTGACTTGTTTTAACACTTAATTTTAGTTTGTTAGTTTTGTGGTTATATAGTTTTAGTGTTTTTTTCTTTGGACCGAGATGAATAACGCACAGAAGACTAATTTAAGGAAACTGTCCTTCTTGGGATTCCGAAGCAGAAATAAGGTAACGAGAACTTTTTTTAAGTTAATTTTTAATTTAATCTGTTATTCATCATAAATTATATATTTCTGTCTGCTACTTGACAGGTCATTTTTATTACATGCTATATATAAAATTATTTACGCTTTGAATAGCAATACGCAGTAAAATTCGTTTATCGTTCTATACACCCACAAAAACAACCAAATATAAGAAATATTTGCCAATTCACAGTGTGTAAATGTTCCTTCTATAGCATTGAAATATAAAAATCAAATTTAGTAATATTAAACGAACGTCACAAGTATTTAGAGAAAGTATACAGGATGCTTGTAAAAGGCATGTTTAAATATTAGGGCAGGTTCTGCGAATGAAATAGATCCATATAATCCTAATTACTTTTATATAAAAAAGCACCCTCGCACAGTGGATCATTTGCAACTTTTAGGTGGACAAAATTTAACAAATCTCAAAATAAGTTCAATATTATTAGAAACCCGCAAAGAATAACAGAGCCCCACAAAAAAAAGTTCAGACCAGCGAACCAGACCCATGTATGTATCCCCATGTACTTTCGGTCCTTAAATCCGAATCCGCGGTCAAATAAAATCATACACCCCCAAAATCATTAGCTAGAGTCAAAAAACACCCCTGGAATGAGGTTAATCAGAAACTGCCCCTATAGGGTTGAAAACAACCACCCCTAAATTTAAAGTACACGAGAATAACAAGAAAAAACGTAAAATCCAACAGGATTTCTATTTTCATGGACGCTATGATTGGCTGAAATTGTGTAATATTCTAAAATAGAACTTACGTACCATCAACGTCCTGCAGTGTCAACCCTCAGAGGTGTGAAAACTACCCCCTATGTGAGATTTAACTATAAAAAGTTACAGTGACTTCTATAAGAATTCGAAACACCTGCGTTGTGTGGAAATGAGAAGAACTAGGCTATGTTCGACGCTGTGCTTGAAATCCATCCCCACGGGGTTGCGAGATGCCACCCCTATATCGGTAGGATGCTGGAAGAACAGAGAGAAACTAACCGGATTTACTAGCAACAATATAGCTTTTTCAGTAGGCACTGCAACATTTTTTTCGTTGCATCTTGAATGACGGTAGTTTAATTTCTGGGGGGGTGTTAATTAATAACATTGATAAAATATGAGTGTCAAATTCTAAGTGTACAACACGATTTTTGCCAATCATGGCATTCATAAAAATGTATATCCCATTAGTTTCCCTCTGTTTTTCCAGCATCCTACGGATATAGGGGTAGCATCTCGCAGCCCCGTGGGGGTTGTTTTCAAGCACAGTGTTGAACATAGTATAGTTTCTTATCACTTCCACAAAATGCAGTTGTTTCGAATTTTTATGGAAGTCACTGCAACTTTTTATAATTTAATCTTACGTAGGGGATAGTTCTTACATCCTCTGAGGGTTGACACTGTAGGACGTTGATGGTACGTAAGTTTCTAATTCTATTTTAGAGTACTACGCAATTTCAGCCAATCATAGCATCCATGAAAATATAAATTTTGTTGGATTTTACGTTTTTTCTTGTTTTTCTCGTGTCCTTTATACTATGAACATAAAGTTGGCACCCAGAGTTAGCACCCCAGATTCACACTAGGTCTGAAATGGCAACGTAAAAAGCGGCCGCGCCACCGATGGCGGGGATTATCTTGTTCCAAGGAGTAGAAGAGGCCTGTCGGGGGTGGAAAGCGGCAGCACGTTGCCGGATCGAATTTTCCGATTTAAACAAATTTTCCGGCTCTGAAATGCACATGCAAAGAGCTGCCGCGATTCGGGTTATGGCAATCATCATGATTCAGTGTAAACTCACTGCCTTCCAATTTTCAGCGCGGCAGCTCAATGCCAAGTCGAGTTTTCCGGGGGAAAGAGTTTTCCGACCGTAGAAAGGAAGGGCCAAGAGCTGCCGCGATTTTCTCTCTGTGGATGCTTTTCTTTTAACAATAGGTACCCTTTGACCCACATTCCGCGCGGCAGCTCAATGCCAAGTCGATTTTTCCGGGCGAAAAGGAGTTTTCCGACCGTGGAAGGGAAGGGCCACGAGCTGCCGCGATTTTCTCTCTGTGGATGCTTTTCTTTTAACAATAGGTACCCTTTGACCTATTTTCAGCGCAGCAGGTCAACGCCATGTCGAGTTTTTCGCGGAAAAGAGTTTTCCGACCGTAGAAGGGCAGGGCCACGAGCTGCCGCGATTTTCTCTCTGTGGATGCTTTTCTTTTAACAATGGGTACCTTTTGACCTATTTTCAACGCGGCAGCTCAACGCCAAGTCGAGTTTTCCGGGGGGAAAAATAGTTTTCCGACCGTGGAAGGGAAGGGCCAAGAGCTGCCGCGAAAGTGAGTCAAAGGGTACCTGTTGTTAAAAGAAAAGCATCCAGAGAGAAAATCGCGACTGCTCGTGACCCTTCCCTCCACGGCCGAAAACTCTTTTTCCCGGGAAACTCGACTTGGCGTTGAGCTGCCGCGCTGAAAATGGGTCATGGGATACCTATTGTTAAAAGAAAAGCATCCACAGAGAGAAAATCGCGGCAGCTCGTGGCCCTTCCCTTCCACGGTCGGAGAACTCTTTTCCCTCCAGAAAACTCGACTTGGCGTTGAGCGGCCGCGCTGAAAATGGGACAAGGGGGGTACCTATTGTTAAAAGAAAAGTATCCACAGAGAGAAGATCGCGGCAGCTCGTGGCCCTTCCCTTCCACGGTCGGAAAACTCTTTCCCCCAGAAAACTCGACTTGGAATTGAGCTGCCACGCTGAAAATTGAAGGGCAGTTATCATGATTATTGCCACAACTCGAATCGCGGCAGTTCTTTGCATGTGCATTTCAGAGCCGGAAAAATTTTTTACATCTGAAAATTCGATCCGGCAACGAGCTGCCGCTTTCCACCCCCGACAGGTCTCTTCTACTCCTTGAACAAAGATAATCCCCGCCAGCGGTGGCGCGGCCGCTCGTGACGTTGCCGTTTCAGACCTAGTGTGAATCTGGAGTGCTAACTCTGGGTGCCAACTTTATGTTCATCCGAATACTAATTTTCTGGGCTGAAACGTTTTTGAGGTGAATATTTATTTTAAACAATTTAGTCACACACCGATATTTTATTTCGTTAAATGTCAGTTTAAAATGTTCATTTATGCGCTGCACAGAAACCTGTAAATAATATCAAATAATTGATATTGTTTAGTAGTATGGCAAATTTCACCATAGAAAGGACTACATGTTGTACTGGTTGACCTCAGCATCAAATTGATTTAGTGATATAACAATATAATTGTCACTGGGTGTGACAGTTAGCGGTTCATATTGCTTTCAGATGGGAAAAAATTATGCATGTTGAACATTTAAATAGGACTCTACTGGAAATGTACGTAACAGTTAATTCAAAATATACAAATAAGAGGAGAATCTCGTTATGCATTCATGTAAACAAATACTTAAGGTGGCCATTCCCTAGAAAGCAGTGGCGGCTCGTGATATTGTCTGCAGAGGAGGCTTGATATTCTGAAAGACAACTGATGTGCAATATGACTACAATTTGTACATTTCCCCACCACCCCTGAGGTATTACAACGGCGCGTTACATTTTTTTGCCGTGGGTTGTTCGCCGGGATACCGAGTCACGACTTGAGAGAATAGAACTAATAAAAGAATAGAATGAAAAGGAAATAGAAAATATGATGAGATGAAAAAATCATTCTCATGAAATTCTCGTTCCTACGACTCGAGTATCGGTATCCAAAGGAGTCCTACTACCCCACTTGTAATTAAATTATATAACTTTTAATAAAAATAAAAATAGTTTTGGTAAAAAAATTAAAGTGTTTTTCTACAAACAAAAAATTGTATTCATTGTCACTGCCAGGCGTGTAAAATTATAAGTTTTAATAGAAATTAAAATAGTTTTGAGAAAGAAGTTATATAAAAAAAATATAACCGCGGAACTCTATATTATGGAGAATTATAAAATATATTTCCCAAAAAATAAATATTTTTTCTAAAATAACAACTACAGTAGTATGGGTGGCACTGACCTTGAAAAAGTGAAAGTTAATTACCTCATTAACATTAATGAGGCAATTAAGATAATGACGTAATTAGGGAAATCCGCGGATTTTAATCACCGCGAGATAATTATCTTATCTGGTGGGTGGCCCCGGTGATTAACGTTAATTAGATATACGTGCCTTTTAACATGTGCTGGAATTTTTGAGCGATTAAAAAAATTTAATGACGCAACAAACTGACTGGGATTTTGGAACTTGATTAAGACTTGTTTTCATAATATAAAAAACACACTGTTGTGAGCAAATAGTATTCAGTGTTCAATTCTGACGTTTCCACGTCGATAAGAATAATATTTTAAATAAGTTTGCATATATTTAACAGATTTTACAAGTTTAGAATTATTTTTAAAAAAAAAGTGACACATTTTCGAAAACTTAAGATGACTATAATCGTCAAGTTTTGTGTTTAAAAGTGGTATGGATATCAGCTTTAATATTCGACGTTCACCAAGGCATCTTAATCATATTCCAAGAGAAGAGATACCCATTAAACCGCAGTGCAAGTAAAGTTGGTGGTGGCTGCCCCGGCCCCCGACTCATTTTTTTAAAATATTACAATATTTTTTCAACACAATTTCTCAACTGGATAATGAAATGCAGCAGGTATTAAAAGCTCAGAGTTAGACATTTTTTCATTGAATGAATTAACTTTTCAAGAAACGTAGTATTCGGTTCTCAACAAGTTTTTTAAGAAGTGTAGTAAAATATGTGTTCAAACGATGCATGTTGTGAGTTATGGGATAAGGATGACTTTCCAAGCTACAATCCTTTACAGGATATAGAAACAAGGAATGTTTTGAGGAGTGCGTTTTCGGTAATAGGGAAATCTAAAAAAGCCAAGAAAGCCTTCCGACTTGCAGAACGACAACGACTAAGTAAGCTTGAGGAAAAAGAACAGCTTTCAAAAAAAGAAAATTTGAAAATAGATAGTGTCGCAAAGAACTTAAAGTGATATTAGTGGAGACTGTACAAGTGTTCCGTATTTAAAAAAAAACTTTAAATTTCTGTACATGTATTAATTTGTGATTCTTTTCACCATCGATTAAACTGGCAGTTATTTCTGCTTTAAAATTATTTAAAGTGGTATGAATATAGACATCAACTTTAACATTCAGACATTTTCGGTATTAACAAAAATTTTACCAATCATCTTAAAACATATTCATGTACCCGGCTAATTGGTTAATCAAGTTTGGTTTATTAGACAAATAACTTAAGGTCACTCCATAGAGATTGTATAAGTTTTCGTGTTAAAAAAATGTTAAAAATGATATGGGTATGGGTTTTAACATTTACACTCACACATTTTCGGTTTTCACAAAAATTCTACTAGAGGCATCTTAAAGAAGAAGATGTACCAACTAAAACCGGAGTGCAAGTAAAGTAGTTTCTGGTACCCCCGACCCATTTTACATTTTAAACCGTTTTTTCGCGAGAGTCTCATTAACGATCGAAAAATAGTGGTCATCAAATTTGTAGCTTCATCACAAATTAATATATGTACAAAGAAAATTAAAAGTTACGAGATATATTGCTTATTTCACAGGTGTGCTTTGTCAATTTATGATTACTAATGATATAAAAGACTCAAAATAATAATAATAGAAAAAATGTAAACTAGAAATTTTCACTGAATGAATTAGCACTAAATAACAGCTATCAAAAAAATTCTTATTCGCTGTATTGTTTGAACATTGGTAATCTTATTTTAAAATTAAATATGCAGCAAGTTTTTCGTTTTCTTACTTAAAGGCACTAACATTCCTAAATGATAGGGAATGATATTATTTAAAAGGGTGCCTGCGAAACTTTTCGACGATAAGTTTATTTTAAAACTTTTTAGAAAGAAAAATAACCAATATAAAAATGTTAGCTATATCTATACAGACTTGTTATTTAATTTTAATAATCTTATTTGTAAATCTATACGTAAGGCTTATATCACATGTGTTGGAAACAAACCAGTTCTATATATATATAACAATGTATGTATGTTTGCAATTACGTATTTTTAAGAAATAAAAATGATCTATAAATTTACCTGTGTGTTTATTATATTATAGCAAATAAGAGAAAAATGGCCACTTTGATGTTAAACACTAAGTTGTGCATATTACAGCTAAAAATAATGTTATGTATTCAAACGCCTACAATAAAAAGTGTCGTGTTATTTAAAAAACATGTGTTTATTATATATATTATAGCAAATGAGAAAAAAATAGGACCTGCACTGTAGGGTTAAACGCCAAACTCTATTTAGAATATATTAATATTTTATTACATTTAAATGCATAAGACGCGACACAACTTTAAACAAGCTATTTTGTAAAATAAATAAAAACACATGGGGGCTGCAATGGTCCTCCCAGCTAATAACTTAGTAAGTAAAATAATGAAACCACAAAATATCAAAAATACAGCAGGTGAAAAAAAAAATTAAAATTGAAAAAAGTGACTTCCACTAATTTTTAAACACTAGCGTATTATTATCAACTTGCATCTCAGATATAGTTTCTTAAAATTACAAGTCACATAAAGCAAGAATTCTTTATAATTGTTATTTAGTGCCTTTAAGTATTAAATTATCTTGGTTACATCCTCATATTTTGGCCCAAAGAATCTACCCCTGCAAAACTTGCATTGCTAGGTCGTTTTTTGTTACTTTTAAGAAAACCGTTAAAAGTAAAATGTATAAACTCTATTTAGAATATATTAATATTTTATTACATTTAAATGCATAAGACGCGACACAACTTTAAACAAGCTATTTTGTAAAATAAATAAAAACACATGGGGGCTGCAATGTTCCTCCCAGCTAATAACTTAGTAAGTAAAATAATGAAACCACAAAATATCAAAAACACAGCAGGTGAAAAAAAAATTAAAATTGAAAAAAGTGACTTCCACTATTTTTAAACACTAGCGTATTATTATCAACTTGCATCTCAGATATAGTTTCTTAAAATTACAAGTCACATAAAGCAAGAATTCTTTATAATTGTTATTTAGTGCCTTTAAGTAATAAATTAACAGATAATAATAAAAAAATGCGGTTCACTGTATTTTTACCAGGTTGGTATTGTACGAAACGCCTGCAAACTTCGAAATATAAAAAATACACTTAACGTTATGCGTACCATTTGCGTACGAAAATAGATATTTGTTAAAACAGGGTCATCACTATTGCAAAAATAACAAAAAACAACATTATTTAAAAAAAAATATTGTGTGTAACTGTCAAAGAGAGCCCCAGTAAAAAAACTAGCTTGAATCTAGAACGACAAAGTATTCCGTGAAATAAGTAATATTCCGTACCTCATTTTCAGTTCACAACACAGTATATCCTCAGAACGATTGCTGCAGATGCCTAATTGGCAACTTTTTTTCTTACAAATAACAATGATCAAAATTAAGTCCACACGGCCATTCCCTGATGGTGAAGGTCTGGCTTAATGTATTTTGAAATACCATATCGCAACCCAACTGTAATAAAATATTAATATATTTTAGATAAAGCTTGGTGCAGGTAATTACAGATTATTTAAAATACCACTAATATACGAAAGCTTTTAAATAACCATATTATGTTAATGTAAAATGTCGAGACGGACTTTACAGGGGTAACAATGTGAAAGATTTCTATTCATCAAATTCTTATTATTTAAAATACCACTAATATACGAAAGCTTTTAAATAACCATATTATGTTAATGTAAAATGTCGAGACGGACTCTTAAGACAGACATCTCTTAATCTATATATCAATATGAAAGACTTTTTGAAAGTCCCAATTTGTGATTTGATTAAAAAAATCTCGGAATTTAAACGAGATACGAAACAACAATTATTTCACGGAATACTTTTTTCGCTAGAAATTTTCGTGTTTAAAAAAAATCGAATGGCTTCAACACTTATTACACCCGTTTTTAATGATAACAGAAAATATGCTAAAATTTATTCCTAAAAAGCACACATAGTTTTAAAACATTCCTAAATGATATAAGGCAGTGATCTCGTTGAAAAGGGTGCCTGCGAAACTTTCGACGATGGGTATATTTTAAACTTTTTTTAGAAACAAAATAACCAACATAAAAATGTTAGTTAGCTACATCTATGCAGACTTTGGCATGTCTTTAATTTATTTCTTCTAAAACTAAATAACAGCAAACTGCAAGATTTCTAATTCACTCAGCCAATGAAAAAAAATGTTTCCATAATTTTTGAACGCCTCTATTAGTAATAATTATTTTTTTAAAAAGAAACTGCCAACTCAACCGAAATTTTATGTCGATGATGAAAAGTAACAAATTAAAAGTTGCGAGGTATTGCTTATTTCATAGTTAAGACTAAACCAGCGTTGTTAGCCAAGTTCGTGTTGTACAACAATTGTTTTAAGTGTAAAGCCGTTGAAATAAAAAATTATCAAAGAAATATTCTTATTCGCAGTTTACAAGACAAAAAACACAGATTGAATATGTACAAAATTAAAAGTTAAAATGACGAGCTATTACTTAGCTATGACAATACCAACAATAGGATTATTTTATCATAACACGATACAGAGAAAATTGTTTTATAATTAAAAATTCAAGTTTTTTCGTTTTCTTACAAATAACAATGATCAAAAATTAAAACCACGCGGACCAGGCAGGGACAGGCCTCGGTACGATTTATTGACTTCTCAATATTTTCTTTGTTAATAAAAAATATTATTATTTGCAGTAGAATTTTTTCACTAAGAAAACGTTTTACAATCGAAAGAAAAGAACTGTTGGATTAAACATTGCTACATCACTGAATGTAAAAATAAAATATTATTAAGCTCTAGTCCTTTCTTTTTTATTTTTAAAAAACCATCAGCTATATTTACGGGCAGTGAAAATTAATGGTTTTCTATAAAATAATAGCAAGATGCAGGTTTTCTAATTCGTTTATTCACTCAATGAAAAATTTCTCTGAGTTTAAATTTTCCATTATTTTTGAAACGTTAATATCAGAAATAATCATTTGTTCATCAAATCTTTGAACAAATACTTCTACTTTAAAACAATAACCTTGATCTTAATCGTAAGCGAAACTTTATGAGGTTTTATATATATAAAAATGTAAAAGTACAATTGTGTATTCACTAGAAATAAAGAAAATATTTATAAAAATACATGTGTTTATTTTATTATAATAATAATACAACATTCAGAATGTTTGTGAAGAAATGATTACCTACTGTTGATATGGGAACTCAAAAATAATAGAATCAATTTAAGTTCAGAGTTAGAAATTTTTATTGAATGAATTAGAAAATCTGCATCAACTATTTACTCGTGATGTAGAAAAATGTTAAAAAATATCTATTTTGTGCACGATTGGTACACACACAATGTATAACGTATTTTTATATCTCGATGTTTGCAGATAACTTTTCATACACCATAGCTGGTACTGTGAACCACATTTTATTGTCGCCAAATATTAGGATAGGTTAGGTTAGGCGCTTTAAATATTACAATATTTTTTCAACACACAACGAACACAATTTCTCAACTGGATAATGAAATGCGGCAGGTATTAAAAGCTCAGAGTTAGACATTTTTCATTGTAACTTTTCAAGAAAAGTAGTATTCGGTTCTCAATAAGTTTTTTAAGAAGTGTAGTAAAATATGTGTTCAAACGATGCATGTTGTGAGTTATGGGATAAGGATGACTTTCCAAGCTACAATCCTTTACAGGATATAGAAACAAAGAATGTTTTGAGGAGTGCGTTTTCGGTAATAGGGAAATCTAAAAAAGCCAAGAAAGCCTTCCGACCTGCAGAACGACAACGACTAAGTAAGCTTGAGGAAAAAGAACAACTTTCAAAAAAAAGAAAATTTGAAAATAGATAGTGTCGCGAAGAACTTAAAGTGATATTAGTGGAGACTGTACAAGTGTTCCGTGTTTAAAAAAACTGTTAAAAAAGCGGTGTGGCTATAGACAGCGGCTTTAAGGTTCACATACCGGAGCGCCATAAATAACTTAAGGTGACTCCATCTAGATTGCACAAGTTTTTCGTGTTAAAAAATGACATGGGCATGGGCTTTAACATTCGCACACATACACACAAACATTTTCGGTTTTTACAAAAATTCTACCAGAGGCATCTTAAATCATATTCCAGGAGAAGAGTTGCCAACTAAAACTGGAGTGCAAGTAAAGTAGTTTCTAGCGACGGCCCCGCAACTTTAAAATTTCTGTACATGTATTAATTTGTGATTCTTTTCACATTCGATTAAAAACTGGCAGTTATTTCTGCTTTAAAATTATTTAAAGTGGTATGAATATAGACATCAACTTTAACATTCAGACATTTTCGGTATTCACAAAAATTTTACAAATCATCTTAAAACATATTCATGTACCCGGCTAATTGGTTAATCAAGTTTGGTTTATTAGACAAATAACTTAAGGTGACTCCATAGAGATTGTATAAGTTTTCGTGTTAAAAAAATGTTAAAAATGATATGGGTATGGGTTTTAACATTTACACTCACACATTTTCGGTTTTCACAAAAATTCTACTAGAGGCATCTTAAAGGAGAAGATGTACCAACTAAAACCGGAGTGCAAGTAAAGTAGTTTCTGGTACCCCTGACCCATTTTACATTTTAAACCGTTTTTCGCGAGAGTCTCATTAACGATCGAAAAATAGTGGTCATCAAATTTGTAGCTTCATCACAAATTAATATATGTACAAAGAAAATTAAAAGTTACGAGATATATTGCTTATTTCACAGGTGTGCTTTGTCAATTTATGATTACTAATGATATAAAAGACTCAAAATAATAATAATAGAAAAATGTAAACTAGAAATTTTCTCTGAATGAATTAGCACTAAATAACAGTTATCAAAAAATTCTTATTCGCTGTATTGTTTGAACATTGGTAATCTTATTTTAAAATTAAATATGCAGCAAGTTTTTCGTTTTCTTACTTAAAGGCACTAACATTCCTAAATGATAGGGAATGATATTGTTTAAAATGAGATATGAGAAGATCATCTCTATGACTCCGTTAGGATTTCGGACATTTTGACGCCAAATATTAGGATAGGTTAGGTTAGGCGCGCGCCTAACCTAACCTATCCTAATATTTGGCGTCAAAATGTCCGAAATCCTAACGGAGTCATAGAGATGATCTTCTCATATCTCATTTTAAACAATATCATTCCCTATCATTTAGGAATGTTAGTGCCTTTAAGTAAGAAAACGAAAAACTTGCTGCATATTTAATTTTAAAATAAGATTACCAATGTTCAAACAATACAGCGAATAAGAATTTTTTGATAACTGTTATTTAGTGCTAATTCATTCAGAGAAAATTTCTAGTTTACATTTTTCTATTATTATTATTTTGAGTCTTTTATATCATTAGTAATCATAAATTGACAAAGCACACCTGTGAAATAAGCAATATATCTCGTAACTTTTAATTTTCTTTGTACATATATTAATTTGTGATGAAGCTACAAATTTGATGACCACTATTTTTCGATCGTTAATGAGACTCTCGCGAAAAACGGTTTAAAATGTAAAATGGGTCAGGGGTACCAGAAACTACTTTACTTGCACTCCGGTTTTAGTTGGTACATCTTCTCCTTTAAGATGCCTCTAGTAGAATTTTTGTGAAAACCGAAAATGTGTGAGTGTAAATGTTAAAACCCATACCCATATCATTTTTAACATTTTTTTAACACGAAAACTTATACAATCTCTATGGAGTCACCTTAAGTTATTTGTCTAATAAACCAAACTTGATTAACCAATTAGCCGGGTACATGAATATGTTTTAAGATGATTTGTAAAATTTTTGTGAATACCGAAAATGTCTGAATGTTAAAGTTGATGTCTATATTCATACCACTTTAAATAATTTTAAAGCAGAAATAACTGCCAGTTTTTAATCGAATGTGAAAAGAATCACAAATTAATACATGTACAGAAATTTTAAAGTTGCGGGGCCGTCGCTAGAAACTACTTTACTTGCACTCCAGTTTTAGTTGGCAACTCTTCTCCTGGAATATGATTTAAGATGCCTCTGGTAGAATTTTTGTAAAAACCGAAAATGTTTGTGTGTATGTGTGCGAATGTTAAAGCCCATGCCCATGTCATTTTTTAACACGAAAAACTTGTGCAATCTAGATGGAGTCACCTTAAGTTATTTATGGCGCTCCGGTATGTGAACCTTAAAGCCGCTGTCTATAGCCACACCGCTTTTTTAACAGTTTTTTTAAACACGGAACACTTGTACAGTCTCCACTAATATCACTTTAAGTTCTTCGCGACACTATCTATTTTCAAATTTTCTTTTTTTTGAAAGTTGTTCTTTTTCCTCAAGCTTACTTAGTCGTTGTCGTTCTGCAGGTCGGAAGGCTTTCTTGGCTTTTTTAGATTTCCCTATTACCGAAAACGCACTCCTCAAAACATTCTTTGTTTCTATATCCTGTAAAGGATTGTAGCTTGGAAAGTCATCCTTATCCCATAACTCACAACATGCATCGTTTGAACACATATTTTACTACACTTCTTAAAAAACTTATTGAGAACCGAATACTACTTTTCTTGAAAAGTTACAATGAAAAATGTCTAACTCTGAGCTTTTAATACCTGCCGCATTTCATTATCCAGTTGAGAAATTGTGTTCGTTGTGTGTTGAAAAAATATTGTAATATTTAAAGCGCCTAACCTAACCTATCCTAATATTTGGCGACAATAAAATGTGGTTCACAGTACCAGCTATGGTGTATGAAAAGTTATCTGCAAACATCGAGATATAAAAATACGTTATACATTGTGTGTGTACCAATCGTGCACAAAATAGATATTTTTTAACATTTTTCTACATCACGAGTAAATAGTTGATGCAGATTTTCTAATTCATTCAATAAAAATTTCTAACTCTGAACTTAAATTGATTCTATTATTTTTGAGTTCCCATATCAACAGTAGGTAATCATTTCTTCACAAACATTCTGAATGTTGTATTATTATTATAATAAAATAAACACATGTATTTTTATAAATATTTTCTTTATTTCTAGTGAATACACAATTGTACTTTTACATTTTTATATATATAAAACCTCATAAAGTTTCGCTTACGATTAAGATCAAGGTTATTGTTTTAAAGTAGAAGTATTTGTTCAAAGATTTGATGAACAAATGATTATTTCTGATATTAACGTTTCAAAAATAATGGAAAATTTAAACTCAGAGAAATTTTTCATTGAGTGAATAAACGAATTAGAAAACCTGCATCTTGCTATTATTTTATAGAAAACCATTAATTTTCACTGCCCGTAAATATAGCTGATGGTTTTTTAAAAATAAAAAAGAAAGGACTAGAGCTTAATAATATTTTATTTTTACATTCAGTGATGTAGCAATGTTTAATCCAACAGTTCTTTTCTTTCGATTGTAAAACGTTTTCTTAGTGAAAAAATTCTACTGCAAATAATAATATTTTTTATTAACAAAGAAAATATTGAGAAGTCAATAAATCGTACCGAGGCCTGTCCCTGCCTGGTCCGCGTGGTTTTAATTTTTGATCATTGTTATTTGTAAGAAAACGAAAAAACTTGAATTTTTAATTATAAAACAATTTTCTCTGTATCGTGTTATGATAAAATAATCCTATTGTTGGTATTGTCATAGCTAAGTAATAGCTCGTCATTTTAACTTTTAATTTTGTACATATTCAATCTGTGTTTTTTGTCTTGTAAACTGCGAATAAGAATATTTCTTTGATAATTTTTTATTTCAACGGCTTTACACTTAAAACAATTGTTGTACAACACGAACTTGGCTAACAACGCTGGTTTAGTCTTAACTATGAAATAAGCAATACCTCGCAACTTTTAATTTGTTACTTTTCATCATCGACATAAAATTTCGGTTGAGTTGGCAGTTTCTTTTTAAAAAAATAATTATTACTAATAGAGGCGTTCAAAAATTATGGAAACATTTTTTTTCATTGGCTGAGTGAATTAGAAATCTTGCAGTTTGCTGTTATTTAGTTTTAGAAGAAATAAATTAAAGACATGCCAAAGTCTGCATAGATGTAGCTAACTAACATTTTTATGTTGGTTATTTTGTTTCTAAAAAAAGTTTAAAATATACCCATCGTCGAAAGTTTCGCAGGCACCCTTTTCAACGAGATCACTGCCTTATATCATTTAGGAATGTTTTAAAACTATGTGTGCTTTTTAGGAATAAATTTTAGCATATTTTCTGTTATCATTAAAAACGGGTGTAATAAGTGTTGAAGCCATTCGATTTTTTTTAAACACGAAAATTTCTAGCGAAAAAAGTATTCCGTGAAATAATTGTTGTTTCGTATCTCGTTTAAATTCCGAGATTTTTTTAATCAAATCACAAATTGGGACTTTCAAAAAGTCTTTCATATTGATATATAGATTAAGAGATGTCTGTCTTAAGAGTCCGTCTCGACATTTTACATTAACATAATATGGTTATTTAAAAGCTTTCGTATATTAGTGGTATTTTAAATAATAAGAATTTGATGAATAGAAATCTTTCACATTGTTACCCCTGTAAAGTCCGTCTCGACATTTTACATTAACATAATATGGTTATTTAAAAGCTTTCGTATATTAGTGGTATTTTAAATAATCTGTAATTACCTGCACCAAGCTTTATCTAAAATATATTAATATTTTATTACAGTTGGGTTGCGATATGGTATTTCAAAATACATTAAGCCAGACCTTCACCATCAGGGAATGGCCGTGTGGACTTAATTTTGATCATTGTTATTTGTAAGAAAAAAAGTTGCCAATTAGGCATCTGCAGCAATCGTTCTGAGGATATACTGTGTTGTGAACTGAAAATGAGGTACGGAATATTACTTATTTCACGGAATACTTTGTCGTTCTAGATTCAAGCTAGTTTTTTTACTGGGGCTCTCTTTGACAGTTACACACAATATTTTTTTTTAAATAATGTTGTTTTTTGTTATTTTTGCAATAGTGATGACCCTGTTTTAACAAATATCTATTTTCGTACGCAAATGGTACGCATAACGTTAAGTGTATTTTTTATATTTCGAAGTTTGCAGGCGTTTCGTACAATACCAACCTGGTAAAAATACAGTGAACCGCATTTTTTTATTATTATCTGTTAATTTATTACTTAAAGGCACTAAATAACAATTATAAAGAATTCTTGCTTTATGTGACTTGTAATTTTAAGAAACTATATCTGAGATGCAAGTTGATAATAATACGCTAGTGTTTAAAAATAGTGGAAGTCACTTTTTTCAATTTTAATTTTTTTTTCACCTGCTGTGTTTTTGATATTTTGTGGTTTCATTATTTTACTTACTAAGTTATTAGCTGGGAGGAACATTGCAGCCCCCATGTGTTTTTATTTATTTTACAAAATAGCTTGTTTAAAGTTGTGTCGCGTCTTATGCATTTAAATGTAATAAAATATTAATATATTCTAAATAGAGTTTATACATTTTACTTTTAACGGTTTTCTTAAAAGTAACAAAAAACGACCTAGCAATGCAAGTTTTGCAGGGGTAGATTCTTTGGGCCAAAATATGAGGATGTAACCAAGATAATTTAATACTTAAAGGCACTAAATAACAATTATAAAGAATTCTTGCTTTATGTGACTTGTAATTTTAAGAAACTATATCTGAGATGCAAGTTGATAATAATACGCTAGTGTTTAAAAATTAGTGGAAGTCACTTTTTTCAATTTTAATTTTTTTTTTCACCTGCTGTATTTTTGATATTTTGTGGTTTCATTATTTTACTTACTAAGTTATTAGCTGGGAGGACCATTGCAGCCCCCATGTGTTTTTATTTATTTTACAAAATAGCTTGTTTAAAGTTGTGTCGCGTCTTATGCATTTAAATGTAATAAAATATTAATATATTCTAAATAGAGTTTGGCGTTTAACCCTACAGTGCAGGTCCTATTTTTTTCTCATTTGCTATAATATATATAATAAACACATGTTTTTTAAATAACACGACACTTTTTATTGTAGGCGTTTGAATACATAACATTATTTTTAGCTGTAATATGCACAACTTAGTGTTTAACATCAAAGTGGCCATTTTTCTCTTATTTGCTATAATATAATAAACACACAGGTAAATTTATAGATCATTTTTATTTCTTAAAAATACGTAATTGCAAACATACATACATTGTTATATATATATAGAACTGGTTTGTTTCCAACACATGTGATATAAGCCTTACGTATAGATTTACAAATAAGATTATTAAAATTAAATAACAAGTCTGTATAGATATAGCTAACATTTTTATATTGGTTATTTTTCTTTCTAAAAAGTTTTAAAATAAACTTATCGTCGAAAAGTTTCGCAGGCACCCTTTTAAACAATATCATTCCCTATCATTTAGGAATGTTAGTGCCTTTAAGTAAGAAAACGAAAAACTTGCTGCATATTTAATTTTAAAATAAGATTACCAATGTTCAAACAATACAGCGAATAAGAATTTTTTTGATAGCTGTTATTTAGTGCTAATTCATTCAGTGAAAATTTCTAGTTTACATTTTTTCTATTATTATTATTTTGAGTCTTTTATATCATTAGTAATCATAAATTGACAAAGCACACCTGTGAAATAAGCAATATATCTCGTAACTTTTAATTTTCTTTGTACATATATTAATTTGTGATGAAGCTACAAATTTGATGACCACTATTTTTCGATCGTTAATGAGACTCTCGCGAAAAAACGGTTTAAAATGTAAAATGGGTCGGGGGTACCAGAAACTACTTTACTTGCACTCCGGTTTTAGTTGGTACATCTTCTTCTTTAAGATGCCTCTAGTAGAATTTTTGTGAAAACCGAAAATGTGTGAGTGTAAATGTTAAAACCCATACCCATATCATTTTTAACATTTTTTTAACACGAAAACTTATACAATCTCTATGGAGTGACCTTAAGTTATTTGTCTAATAAACCAAACTTGATTAACCAATTAGCCGGGTACATGAATATGTTTTAAGATGATTGGTAAAATTTTTGTTAATACCGAAAATGTCTGAATGTTAAAGTTGATGTCTATATTCATACCACTTTAAATAATTTTAAAGCAGAAATAACTGCCAGTTTAATCGATGGTGAAAAGAATCACAAATTAATACATGTACAGAAATTTAAAGTTTTTTTTTAAATACGGAACACTTGTACAGTCTCCACTAATATCACTTTAAGTTCTTTGCGACACTATCTATTTTCAAATTTTCTTTTTTTGAAAGCTGTTCTTTTTCCTCAAGCTTACTTAGTCGTTGTCGTTCTGCAAGTCGGAAGGCTTTCTTGGCTTTTTTAGATTTCCCTATTACCGAAAACGCACTCCTCAAAACATTCCTTGTTTCTATATCCTGTAAAGGATTGTAGCTTGGAAAGTCATCCTTATCCCATAACTCACAACATGCATCGTTTGAACACATATTTTACTACACTTCTTAAAAAACTTGTTGAGAACCGAATACTACGTTTCTTGAAAAGTTAATTCATTCAATGAAAAAATGTCTAACTCTGAGATTTTAATACCTGCTGTATTTCATTATCCAGTTGAGAAATTGTGTTGAAAAAATATTGCAATATTTTAAAAAAATGAGTCGGGGGCCGGGGCAGCCACCACCAACTTTACTTGCACTGCGGTTTAATGGGTATCTCTTCTCTTGGAATATGATTAAGATGCCTTGGTGAACGTCGAATATTAAAGCTGATATCCATACCACTTTTAAACACAAAACTTGACGATTATAGTCATCTTAAGTTTTCGAAAATGTGTCACTTTTTTTTTTAAAATAATTCTAAACTTGTAAAATCTGTTAAATATATGCAAACTTATTTAAAATATTATTCTTATCGACGTGGAAACGTCAGAATTGAACACTGAATACTATTTGCTCACAACAGTGTGTTTTTTATATTATGAAAACAAGTCTTAATCAAGTTCCAAAATCCCAGTCAGTTTGTTGCGTCATTAAATTTTTTTAATCGCTCAAAAATTCCAGCACATGTTAAAAGGCACGTATATCTAATTAACGTTAATCACCGGGGCCACCCACCAGATAAGATAATTATCTCGCGGTGATTAAAATCCGCGGATTTCCCTAATTACGTCATTATCTTAATTGCCTCATTAATGTTAATGAGGTAATTAACTTTCACTTTTTCAAGGTCAGTGCCACCCATACTACTAACTACCTATATTAATCTCTGCTTTAAAGCCTGAATATTTTTATAAATGAGTGGTAACCTGCGATTTTTGGAACTAGCAAAATGGTTGATTATTTCATCATAAAATGAATCGTGTTTCCTCAATTCTGACAAAAAACGTTTTTCTATTGAAATAAGCGATACATTTGAAAGGCGGTCTTGACTCATTTTGTTTCTAGTAAAAACGTTTTTATGCGTTTAAGTGCTGAAAATGATCATTCTACAGAAGCTTACCGGAATTGTCTCAAAGAATAGTGGCGTTATTCAAAAAGTTCTCTAATTTTGGGTCATAAGTTTTTAAAAAATCTACCAGCTCTTTGAAATTTCCTTTATTGCACGATTCTCGTTTTTCGTCACGTCCTCGGAAAGAATTTTCTTGTGAAGATAACTATATAACGGCATTTATTAACCTCTTTAATATTTCCCTATTCTCACGGACCTTTTCGTTAACATTTTCTATTTCTCTCTTATGTGCAGAATCCAAGAAATTTACAATATTTTATTTACCAAACATTTCGAATTTAATGCAAGATGAAATGTGCTCCTGGGATTTTTCGTACCTTTCTAAACCTCGCGACAAATTTTGCAAATTATTAAACCCGGCCCTGCCCCAAATTGAGGATTGATCATTAGTAAATAATAAACATCTACAACAATATAATTTGTTTCTAACTGTTGATGCCGTTAACCACTCGACTTTTTTATAATTGTTATCACAAAACCCCCTGTTTTGTTTACCACTTTTAAAAACTAACGAAAGCATTGCTGGTGTAGGCCTGGAATTTCTTTTAATTCTTAACTTTTCGTCATAAATAAGAGTAGTAAATCCATTTAATAACAAATAATCCACCACGTCTGGACAACAAGACATGTTAGGAATATTTTCACCTAGAGCACTTATTTCTAGCCCGCCTATCAAATGTTTTATGTATTTATGTTATATTAAAAAATAACAGTACGACACTGAGTTATAAGTAAGCTCCTCAGTGGTATCAAGTTACATAAGTTGATAACGACTTCTCTCGGTAATTGCTTATCTTACGTATCAAGTTTCACCTATTGTTTTGTATCCGTTCTCATAGTTTATGCCAAACTGCACATTTGCATTTCCTTTGTTCTCCGTCTAGCTGACACTGCTTTCCTAATATTATAAATATGACCAGCAGACGCATTTGTATTCAGTATTATACTCACCTTTACAATAAACTTTTAATTCTACAATTTTATATTTTACTCAGAGTCATCGATGACTCTAATTAATTAAATAAATATTTTTTAAAAAGACAAATACAAAGTATCAAATATAACAGTGGCGCAGTCGTACCGGATCTAGAAAAACGCACAAGTTCGGGAGCCTAACTTCTGGTAAACGTGTCCGAGAGGAACAAGGAGTTCATCTGCAGAAGGTGCCTAACCCACGGAAAAGAGCCAGAAGAACAAGGAGACCTTCCTAGCTGTGACGGTGGATCCCAATCCTTCAACTAGAGGAAGAACCTACCAATGGAAATATTAATGTAAGTCATTTTAAGAGTCATCTCGTTTTATTTTATTATTTTTCACAATTATTTTATAAAAGTGCTATATACACTCAGCGAACAAAATACAGTTCTATTATTAAATAATTTTCCTTGACAAAATAAACGCGACAAGTTTAATTTAATTTTAATTAGCATAAGAAACGTATTATACTGCTAATACGTCACCGTGTATTATACAGTTAATACACAAATTACTGAAAAAAAAATACAACAATTTTCCAAGCTAACTTTTTACAATCACAGTTTAACATTTAATTTAATTTTTGTACTTTCTAAACAAAAGCAACGATGCCAGAAACATCGCAAACCACACAAACAGTACAAAATGCAAGGATAGAGCAAATTGAGCCTTACAAGCTCTCAGAAATTTTTTCAATTATACCAGAATTCGATGGCAATGCCATTAATTTACAAACCTTTTTAAATTCTTGCATTTATGCACAAGGCATGGCAATTAACGACCAGAAAATATTATTAACCCTACATATTAAAAATAAATTGCGCGGCAGAGCTGCCGAATTAATAAACTCACGCAACCCTGCCACATGGGCGGAAATAAGAGTCTTGCTCGAAACTCATTTCGGAGACTCTCGCGACCTGACATCTTTAATTCAGGATTTGCAGCGTATTCACCAAATGCCAGGTGAATCTGCACTAACTTTTGTTGCGCGTCTACAGACGCATAATGCAAAAATGCACGCTGCCATACAAAAACAACGTTTATCCGGTGAACAGAAACAATCTCAGTCAGAATTAATTGAAACGATGACATTAAACACTTTGTTAGCGGGCCTTGAAACAAAATTAGGGCAAATAGTACGTGCTGGAGATCCAACAAGTATGTTACAAGCCATCAATAGGATTAGAAGAGAATTACAACTCTCTTATTTTGAATCTCAAAAATTTTCCAAAAATAATAATAATAATAATAATGCTAGAAATCCAGTGCCTCCTCAACAAAAAAGGCCGACCCCAAATTTTCAACAAAAATTTTGTACATTTTGTAAACGTAATGGGCATATAATAAACGAATGTCGCACGAGGCA
This sequence comes from Stenurella melanura, assembly GCA_963583905.1. Classification (NCBI taxonomy): domain Eukaryota; kingdom Metazoa; phylum Arthropoda; class Insecta; order Coleoptera; family Cerambycidae; genus Stenurella; species Stenurella melanura. The sequence goes on from OY757309.1 coordinate 72,740,798, forward strand.
ACAACAATTTATGCCATCGACTTCACAAAATGTTCAAAGACCAAACTTTCAAAGCAATCAAAGTTTTCAAAATTTTGCACAACAAACTAGAACTTATCCACAAAATAATCAAGTTAGCCAAGCGCAACAAAATAGGCCTTCAGCAATTAGACCGAATCCTAATTTTATTCAACAAAGACCATCAGCGATACAACCAAATCCAAATTTTAACCGTTTCAATCAACAAAAGACTCATCATTTAAATTATGAACCTTATTATGACCAATATAATTTTGACCAATATGAGGATTATTCTCCTGAATATTAAAACGTTGATACAATGTACGATAATTTTAACCTAGAAAATAATCAAACCTTTTCAGAAAATTATACATCTAATTTTCAAGAAGAACAGTACGAGAATTATACTGCCAATTCTCAGATGCCGCAAGAGAATTATACTGCTAATTCTCACTTGCCGCAGGAGGATTATACTGCTAACCCTCAGGATTTTTGCAAAAGTCCGGAGTATCTCACGGATGCTCCAACAGCGAATTGCGAATTGGACCAAATTTCCCACCAAATTCAAAATATGAACCTCAACAACAATTTCGACCCCTTTCTGAACTTCCCAGAACAGAAGTTCATGTAGAAACACTTTCACACGCTTTATTGACTGTAAATTCGAATAATCTTTTTATATCAAAGACATCACAAATAAATTTAAAATTCTTATTGATTCTGGTGCAGGAATTTCGATTTTTAAACCAAAAATGGCAGAAAATTATAAAAGAAGATTTTCTGAAAATATTATTATACAAGGCATAACTGAACAAAAAATTAACATTAACGAATCTGTACTTATACCATTTACCGACAATAATCCACACAAAGTTTACATCCATAATTTGGATATAGAATTTGACGGGCTATTAGGCGCAGACTTTTTAGAACACTACGAATGTATGGTAGATATTAAAAATAAGCGACTAATTACCAATTTCAAAACCGTACCGATATTTAAAGCTACGGGTGACGAAAAAACACAAAATTTACCTTTGCAACCAACTACAAACTCAAATCAAATTCGGAATCAAATTCCATGTAACGTGAAAAATCAAAATTTAATTTCAATCGAACCACGCATGGAAAAAATATTTAAATTAAAATGTAATTTACGAAATACTGAGGCTATACTGTTAGCCCAGGAAAATGAAAAGGTACGCTTACCAAATGCTATTGTCAAAATCGACGACAACGGAGAATTTTTAACATCAATTATAAACGCTAACGCAATTCCCAAAATAATCGATTTCTCGAATCTTAAACTTGAACCAGTTCAAAAATTTAGATCAATCTTTAACTTAAACTCTCAAAATCCGGACAGTCCTCAACATACAGACAGAAATTTCGAAATTAGAAACCAACTACGATTAGATCATTTGAACGAAGAGGAAGCCGAATTAATAACAGAACTTTGTCTAAATTTTTCTGATATATTTTATTTAGAAGGCGACAATTTAAGCTTTACCAACGAAATTAAACATTCTATTGACACGAACGATTCTAAACCAGTTTTTACAAAATCTTATCGCTATCCTCATATTCACAAAGAGGAAGTTAAAACTCAAGTACCTAAAAAACTTGACGCCTCCGGTAAACAAAAATGGCGAGTTGTAGTAGACTACAGAAAACTTAACGAACTGACTATTGACGACAAATATCCGCTTCCAAATATTTCGGACCTTCTTGATCAATTAGGCAAGTGCCAATATTTTACCACGTTAGATCTTGCCTCCGGATTCCATCAAATCGAAATCGACGCGAAAGATATTCAAAAAACTGCTTTCACAGTAGAAAACGGTCATTTCGAATTTGTACGAATGCCATTTGGACTGAAAAACGCCCCATCAACATTTCAAAGAGTGATGGACAACATTTTGTTAGGTATCCAAAACGAACGGTGTCTCGTCTACATGGATGACATTATTATCTATTCGCCTACCATTCATGACCACATTTCGCGATTAACGGAAGTATTTAAACGTTTACAAAAAGCTAATCTCAAAATTCAACCGGACAAATGCGAATTTTTACGCAAGGAAGTCGCATATTTAGGCCATCTTATTACTAAGGACGGTGTAAAACCAAATCCCGCTAAAGTTGACGCGATTCTAAATTTTCCTCAACCGAGAAACCCTAAGGAAATAAAATCATTCCTAGGCTTAGCTGGATATTACAGACGTTTTATACCTAACTTTTCAAAGATTTCCAAACCTTTGACAAAATTATTGCAAAAAGACATACTCTTTGACTTTGACAATGATTGCTTAAACTCTTTTGAAAATTTGAAACGAGCGTTAACAACAACTCCAATTCTTATTTATCCTAATTTTGACATGTTTTCATTCTAACTACCGATGCTAGCGCATTTGCCATTGGTTCCGTGCTCTCGCAAGGAAATATAGGCAAAGACTTACCAATCGCTTATGCATCTCGAACTTTATGCGCGGCGGAGACTAAGTATTCGACCATAGAACGCGAGCTATTAGCCATAGTATGGTCAGTAAAACACTTTAGGCCATATCTATTCGGAAGAAAGTTCAAGTTAGTAACCGATCATCGACCACTTACCTGGCTATTTTCGATAAAAGACCCAGGAAGCAGACTCGCACGTTGGCGACTCAAATTAGAAGAATACGACTATGAAATCATCTACAAACCCGGCAAAACCAATAAAAACGCGGACGCGCTATCGCGAGTTAAAATCAATCACTTTTCGGAATGTTCCAAATTTTATTCAAAAATTCTAGCCGCGAACGAGGACGACGAATCAGAAGATGACGAACCAAACAATGACGAAAACCCAAATAATAACGGCAAAATCACTAAAGAACAAATTTCTCGAGAATTTGATATCTTTTGTAATTTGTATAAGACGAAATCCTTAATAGATTATTCTAAAATTCAAACTTCAAACAGACAGCTTTTAGACAAGGAACACAAAAATATTATAACATTCTTTCAACAAAATAAGTTAGAAGATTTGCATCATAAAATTATTGAGGACATGTTCGAAGAACACCCCGAGTTTTATAACAACACTATTAACGTTGTCTCAAGCAAATCAGTCAGGCATAGAAAATATTTTATTGTTCCTTTACCTTTTGATGTAGATTCAATAAACGAACATTTATTCATGGTATTGTACAAAAGACAAGACATTTTGGATCTTTCTAAAACATACTATGTAGAAAATAATTTAGATCTTCCAATACTCGAAATGCTATCTTTTATTTTTGCAGAAAAAGACTTGAAAATAGTTATCTGTCAAAATATTGTTAAAACCCCCGATGAAGACGAAATTCCAATTATTTTAGATCAAAATCATTCAGGTAAAAATAACTTACACCGTGGTATTAACGAAACTATTAGAAGGATTAGAGTAAAGTACAATTGGCGAGGCTTAACTAAAGACGTAGAAAACTTTATAAAAAATTGCGAGACATGCGAAAAAACTAAAGTCTGTCGTAAAAATCTTAGCAACCCTCTGGTAATTACCGAGACCCCAAAAACACCATTCGAAAGAATAAATGTTGATCTGTTCGAATTTCCCACGCGAAATTACGCTGTTACAATCCGCGACGAATTAACAAAATTTACTCAAGCCTATGCTGTTCCGGATAAATCCGCGAAATCAGTTGTAAATACCTTATTGCTTTACTTTCAACATTACGGTACCCCGTTGAGAATTCATTGTGATTACGGCGGTGAATTTGACAATAAATTATTAAAAGACCTTTGTACGCTCTATGACATAAAACTGACATACTCAAGCGTAGGACATCCCCAATCCAACGGATCTCTCGAGCGATTTCACGCTACATTAGCCGAAATGATAAGAGTCCACAAAACTGAAAATCCGAATGAACATCCATTCACAATATTACCATATGCAATTATTTGCTATAACAATTCGGTTAACAAAACACACGGCTTCACTCCGTACGAACTCATTTTCGGACATACGTCTATTAGACCACCTGAAACTTTATACAACCAAAAGGAACTAATAACGAAATATGTAAGAGATTTAAATAACGGAATATCTCATTACTATAAAATCTCCCGCAGTAGAACGCAATCTCAAAAGGAGAAAGCGAAAGTTCGCTTTGACAGAAATGTTCCAAAAAATCGACCTGAATACAAAGTTGGTGATAAAGTATATGTGAAAGATTCCCAAATTAAAAACAAACTTCAAAATAAATTTAACGGTCCTTTCAAAATCATAGAAATTTTCCAAAATTCTGCTACTTTATTAAATCTTGAAACGAATCAAGAAACTAAAGTAAATTTCGATAGAATGAAACCATATACTGAAAATTAAATTTATTTTCAGGTTTATCCTGCTGTTCGGATCAGCACTCGCACAATATAAAATAATACCAATAAACAACACTATTGGTGTATTTTACCACAAAGACACGGACATCGTTGTGACAAACGAAAAATGGACGTTATTGGTACATAAAAATATATCATCCCTTAAACTAGCTTTCGACAAGAACCAACAAATTCTAGACATGATATTAAATACTCTCGACGGTGCTCATCAAAAAATGATCACGTTTAGAAGTGAAGTCAAAACAGACCTTAACCTATTGACACAAATTTCCAAAACTATACAATCCAAATTTGATGAGGTATTTCTAGACACAAAAAGATATAAGCGCGGAATATTAAATGGTATCGGCACAATTTTCAAATCAATAACTGGAAATCTAGACGCCGAAGATGGCGAATATTACGCTAACTGTATTAATAAATTAAATAACGACGAACACCAATTAGAAAATTTAATAAAAAATCAAATTTCAGTTACAACATCAGTTATCAAAAATTTCAACTCAACTATTCAAAAATTACAAATTGACGAAGAAACGTTTAACAAAGACATAAAAGAGATCGAACGTACAATCGATACCATGACACGAAACATCGAAGCTGTAGAAATAAAGCTAAAATTCTTACACATTTGTGAACAATTAATGGCAAGCTATTTGTATCTTGAAGACAACTTGAACGACATTTTAAACTCAATAACATTTGCTAGATTAGGAATAATTCATTCGTCGATCATAACTCCCGATCACTTAGTAACAGCATTACAAGAAATTTCACAGAGTTTGCGAAGAAACAATTTGCCTCTTCCAATCAAATTATCGGCAGTTGCTCAATATTTAGACATTATTGAACTAAAAGCATTTCAAGTAGATTTCAACTTAATATTTGTTTTAAAGATACCACTTGTTGAACCTCAGAACTATAATACCTACCGTTTATACCCTATCCCTATATTTGATAACAGAACTGGTCTTCATCATATTCTATCTATTTCTCAAAAATTTATCGCGAGAGATGATGATTCTTTAATGTACATACCAATAACGAATTTAAAAGAATGCAAACCCTTATATTTTGGAACTAAGCTATGCTCGAACCTGTTTGCATACCCCATTGACCAGAATGCCATTTGTGAAGCTAGGATCCTGAAACAACCAATGAAACTTCCCGAAAATTGCCAAACCTCCTTCATTATTAGCCAAGGGTACAATGTTCAAGAACTCGAAGAGAACACGTGGCTCATAATAAATTCCGAACCTCTGCATATCACCATTAGCTGCCCGAAGAGAGAACCAGCAACGGAGCTGATTAATAAAAATTCAATTATAAAATTACAACCTGGATGTTACGCCTTCGCAGGTATTACCAGGATACAAGCCAGTGCCAAGAACCTCTCCGAAATTAAAGACAATTCCCATCCTGTGCAAATCCCATTTGAATGTTGTAACCAGATGCCCGACAAAATTCAACTACCTAAATTAAAACCATTGAAACTCAATAATTTAAATATCGAAGATTTGGATATTGCTAAAAACAAATTGGAGCAATATTCTAAGGATCTGGACGATCTCATCAACGAACCTTTCGTGACCAAACATATGTCCTGGTTCACGTATTTCACCATCACCTTCATCATTTCTATAATTCTACTTTACGTGTTTTGTAAATGTAGAAGGAAGAGACGTCTACTGAAAATTGAACCCTCTACAGGCGATTCTCCTTCACCTCCTCCAGGACGAAGCAAGAAGTTCATGGAATTCCCCAGTTTAATCCCTCCAAGAAAGCGACCCGGTATCAAACCTCAAGAAGAGGATATCGAGTTATCATAGACTTTCCAGTGAACCACTAATTTTTGTTTATTGACTTAAACTTTTATTCTTTCTATTTTATGCTTATTATTTTATTCACTCAATATTTTATTATTATCTTTGCATTATATTCATTTTGTTTTATTATTACCTTTATATTGTATTCAATAATCATTTTATTCAAAAGTTGTTGTATAACAATCAACTTTTTTATTAAGGGGGAAGTTGTTATATTAAAAAATAACAGTACGACACTGAGTTATAAGTAAGCTCCTCAGTGGTATCAAGTTACATAAGTTGATAACGACTTCTCTCGGTAATTGCTTATCTTACGTATCAAGTTTCACCTATTGTTTTGTATCCGTTCTCATAGTTTATGCCAAACTGCACATTTGCATTTCCTTTGTTCTCCGTCTAGCTGACACTGCTTTCCTAATATTATAAATATGACCAGCAGACGCATTTGTATTCAGTATTATACTCACCTTTACAATAAACTTTTAATTCTACAATTTTATATTTTACTCAGAGTCATCGATGACTCTAATTAATTAAATAAATATTTTTTAAAAAGACAAATACAAAGTATCAAATATAACATTTATACGTCAAGTTGTTCTTATAACCGGCTAAACTCAACTGTCAGACGTCAGTTCGTTTTCTTTGTGAATCACCTGACTCTTGAATGACCTGTGCACATGCGCTATAAAGAACTGAGATCTGGAGGCTAGCCTCATACTTGGCTATTCCAAGTGTTGCTATTTTACACAGCGCAAAGAAATTCAAGGTCATTCATGTTATAAGTAAATGCGGTAAAGTTGGAAGCTATTTCGTATTAGCCTCCAGCGAACCGCAGTGTTCATTCTGTAAAAGACCGGCCGACCGGGAAATATGCATACAAAGACTATCCGGACTGTAACGTTATAGGTATGTTTGTGGAAAGGAAATGCAAAAATGTTATATATAAACTGAAAATTAATTAATGAATAATAAACAATAAAAAATATTGAAAATTGAGATATACCTAATAGAAATTTCTTAAGATATTACTTTTGAAGATATGGTGGTTCTTCCAAGGGGAGGCTCAGCCTCCCCTGACGAGCCGCCACTGCTAGAAAGAGACATCGGATAGGGAAATATTTATTATTTTTGCCTATAACTTTTTTTCTTAGTACATGTATTTAAAAAAAACTATAAGAGTACCTAACTAGAACAATAACAAGACTATCACTATGAATTGTCACTCAATAATTTCAGTGGTTTGCAAAATAGCTAGATTTGAAACTACGAAATAGGAGAATTAACATAATTTTTAAATTTAAATCTAGCTATTTTGCAAATCACTGAAATTATTGAGTGAAAATTTATAGTAATAGTCTTGTTATGATTCTACTTAGGTACTCTTATAGTTTTTTAAATATACGTACTAAGAGAAAAAAGTTATGGCCAAAAATAATAAATATTTCCCTATCGGATATCTCTTTCTAGGGAATGGCTACCTTAATAAAAACTTAGGTTTCAGTTGAAAATATACAGGACGTCCCTAAATTTCCGCATTCCCTTTAAGGTGCTGATTGTACGTGCAAAATAGAAACTATCAGTAATAAACGAATTGAGGACATTTTTGTCAGAAAATTTAATGCGGTGATGAGAATATTTTTCAAACTTTCTAAAATAAATGTATACTTGATTTCCAAGGTGTTTGCGGACGTACTTTTTAACTATAATTTGCAAACGAATAGAATGAATAGAAACCTGACGATATGGAAAGAATTTAGCGTGACGCGATATTTGTTCTAATTAAACATAACGACATAAGAATTTTAATAATAATATAAACTCGATAATGATTCAACGCAGCTGGAACATCACTAATTTTATAAGATTACTTTTATGACTGACTAAAAATAACAGTTTGTTAATTGTGTTAAGACTTTAATACCCACATACTTGAAATATATACCTAAGTATTATTATTTTATACGAAATTAATAAACTTAGTAAATTCGTTCTATTTATAAGTCATATAAGTACATACATATTTGTACTCTATCTATAAGGATACTTACACGAACGATTTTAACAAAAAAATTGTCATAATCGATTTTTCGAGGCCACATTATAAATAACTCGATGTAGTACGATTCCGCTCTAACCGAGGTTCTAACGTTCTAAAATTAGAATCGTTTAGATGAGAGGGGAATCTTTATCACAGTTTTGTTTAATTCAAAAAATTGGAAAAGCGGTTTGTATGATTGGAACTAAATTAGATATATTGGAAATTTGGTAGTGATATATTTGAGTATTTATATTTAGAACGACCATTAAAGGCTTTAAACAAATTGTATTATAGATTTTTGTCTTTAATGTAATTTGCTCAAGTATCCCCAATAGGTGGGGTACATGATCCCTAGAGGGATACTTGATTAATGAATTGATATAAATATTAAGAAATCAAACAAACACTATGAAATGATAAAAGAACTATAATTAAGTATATCGAATATTAAAACAAAATTTATTTTTAATACATTTAAAAGACAAAATACATAGGTAAGTAAATATTCTTTAAATACTGATTTAAAGAATATTTACTTACCAGCATGGTACACCTACTTAGGTATACCATGAGATATGTCTACTACTCAGATATAATATAGAGGTTTTATAAAATTGTAATATAATATAATCGTTCCCCTTTCATGAGAATATTCGGGTCGAGTGCTATGCTATTTCTTTCACTAAAGTTTATGTCACAGATATCATTTTTGTTCAGTGACAATAACTTTCGCGTATTATCTACACATTTGAGAGACGTTACTCTGCATTTTCCTTCCTCATGGTCCATATCATTTATAACACATGGTATCTAAATAGGTGTTGTTTCGTTTTCCGCCTCTAAAAGTCACAATGGCAAATGTTCCTTTTTTTGAGGTGATTGTATTTAGGGGTAGCAGCTCTTCAAACTCTTCTTAATCTTCCAATGAACCGTTTGTTTCATCAAATACACACTCTTCTTTACTTTCAGAAGATGACGCAAGCACTTTCTTTTTCACAGTTTCTTTCTTAGTAAGTTTGGCTAAAAGTCTTTTATTCGCGTTTTCTGCTTTCCTTTGCAATTTCGTTTTTCAGCTTTATTTCGTTTTCAATTATTATCTTCACTAGCGTATCAGTTAGAACTGCAGACTTCATTTTTTCCTCTTCCTTTTTTGTGTTTTTCTTTGCACCTACTAGGGAATGGCAAGACTAAATAGAAGACGTTTCTGTGTGAACTGTTTGAACTGTAAGTCGTAAGCTTGACGTGAACGTGAGAAGACAAAAAAAATGATTTCAGCTCTAAGGCCGCGGTGCCTCCCACCAAGCCACAAGCCAAAAAACCCCAGATTCGAGACAAGGAATTAAAAAAGAAGAAGGTCGCCTTGAAATTTGTCATCGACTGTACCCACTCGGTGGAAGATAGCATTCTGGACGTTGCTAACTTTGAGCAATATTTGAAGACCAGAATCAAGATCAACGGAAAGACGGGTAATTTTGCTGACGAAAAAGGAACCCAACATGCTGTCACCTTGGGAAGAGAAAAGGGAAGCAAAGTCGTCCATAACTCTGAAATTCCATTTTCAAAAGGGTATCTTAAGTACCTTACAAAGAAATACCTGAAGAAAAACAATCTTCGTGATTGGTTGCGGGTGGTCGCTTCTGGAAAGGACTCCTACGAGCTTAGGTATTTCAAGATCAACAGCCAGGAAGATGGCGATGAAGAGGACAATGAATAAGCGCTAAATTTTTTATAATGTTAAGTTAAAACGTGAATAAATGAAGATGTTTTACTAGGCCCTGCAACTTCTGATGAGGTATGTTCAACTTGCCATGAGATAATTCTCTGCCACGGACAACACTTTTGGTTCCTCTCGGCCAGTGGCAAATGACGGCAAGAAGTCATCTTCAATAAAAATTGAAGAGATATATTGATTACGTGCTCCAGTATCCCACTCTATGTGCTGATCAAGTATCCCTGAATCATTCGATAAAAGAATGTAAATACACACTTAACCCCAACTTGTAATACGTTGTTATTTTGTGACGAAATTCACAAATGTACAGTAATTTCCGTGCTATTCATATTAATTTGGACAAATATGATATGTTAAAGTCAATGTTAAGCACAGAATAATTTTAGTAATATTTACTTTTTTACAGTAATATAAATAAACAGTGTCAGGTGCCAAACAATAAAATGAACACAAACTAGGATGTGGTTACATCTTGCTAGATTGTGTAAATTTTACCCAAAAATTGTCGAGTCTGAAACATTTGTAGTTTTAACTGAACAATGTTGATATGATCAAGTATCCCTCCTGATCAAATATCCCCCGAATTCAGCAGCTCAATATTCGGGGGATATCATGCTCTGCTCAAATGTACATGGTCTTTTTTGTGTACCTGTGTTATCAAACCTAATACACACAATATCCAGGGTGGACTATAGGGGGATACTTCGGGAGCGTATAGTTTGTATGAAAATGACACTAAAAGTACCTACCTATATTTTTTTCCTAGTACGCCCCCCTCTCGGATCTATTCATCCATAAAGGTTAAATTTTGAAAAGATTTTTTGCTGATAGCTTGGAAACTACTTTATCAATTGTAAAAATGTTTGGACAGTATAAATAGTAATTAAGTATCATTGATTTGGAAGTATGATGTCTAGGAAGTCAGGGGTGAACCACCCCTGATGCCTTTTATCCTAAATTTTGACAAATACACTTTCAAACTTACAGTGGCAGGTCTCAATTCCTTGAATAGTTTCCTTAAAAAATATGTATTCTTATGTAACATCAATAAAGTGATCCATTTTCTAGAAAAACATGAATTTACAGATAAGGAACCAAGGAATGTTAATATAATAAATGCCACGAAAAGCAACCACGAGACTTGCGAGAAAGCAACTGAGCAAACGTAAACGTTTTGACAGATGATAACTAAATTAAAATGAACATAATTTCTTAATATTCTGATTTATTCATTTAAGACAATACTGTACTATTAAGTTGTAAGTAGGTCGGTGTGTAATACTTAGCAGTTTATTGACGTAATACATTTTTCATCTGGGAAACATGCCAACATACACTCACTTTATGTACAAACTATCTGTGGGTAATGATTTAGAAGACAAATAGGTTTATCAAGAACTTTTTCCTAACTATCTTCCAAGTAGGAAACCGTCAGTCTTTGTCCTTTATAAGTTAAAGCAGTTTTTCTCGAAAACGGGTCACTTCATTGATCAAACAAGTATATCTTTTTTGTAGGAAATCCTTCTAGGAATTTAGAAATGTCACTGTAAGTTTTAAAAATTAATTTGTGTCAAAATTTAGGCGTAAAAAGCTTTAGGGGTGGTCCACCACTTTTTATACAAAATGCGAAAGGCTTCAATACTTCTAAATCAAAGATAAGTACTTTTTACTACAATCTATACTTTCCAAATTATATTACAATCTATAAAGTACTAAAGTAGTTTCCAAGTTATCAGCAAAAGGGTTTTACCGTTTCAAAATTTAACTTTTAATGGTGAAAGGCTCCGAAAGGAGCTCTAGAAAGTAAATTATGGGAGCTTTATTTATCCCAACCTATACGCTCTCGAAATATTCCTTAGTAGTCCAGAGACACCGTGACAATTTATAAATTAAAATGTTTAAGTGCATATTGGACAAACTGGTCGTAATTTTAAAACTAGACATCTAGAACACAATAGATCTTTCAGATGACAAAAAGCAGATTGTACGTTTGCAAACCACATCTTAGATAATTGCCATATTTTTACAGACATATTGATGTATGAAAGTCCTACATTTTGCCAGCAAAGGTTTAAAATTTAATTTATTGGAAGCACTGGTAATTTATAAAGAGCATAGTAAGTAATAATTTTAATTTGTTAAATGATCAGCTGGCTACTCTCACTATTTTTCACCAATCATAATAATATTTCCACTTTAATCCTTTTGCATAAATACCCCTCCAATTGATATTGAGAAATTCACTGTAACTATAATAATTTCTCCATAATAAATTGGTACTAGATCTTTTGTATTTCATCCTGTTTTGAATAACTTTTTAATAATAACGCAACTGTCCAAATCTGCAGTCATAACTGTCTAAATATAGTAGTGTTTTACTCGTTTCTCTAATAGTGAACTACCACATATTAGAGGCTTTCTTTATCAGTCTTTTTATACCCTGAAATATTTGCCAAAGTACATTTATATTGGATTTCTGAATATTCCTTAGGGTAAAGCTTGAAGTAAAACTGCCACTCCTGGACATTCAACGGGTTATTGATTTTGTAACACTAACAAAACCGCTACATTACTTTTTGTGGTTTCCGCTAAATTGGTCCAGTGAGTTAAGCATCTCAGAATGAAAAGGCTTCGGGTGGAACAGGATTCAGATTAAAAAGTCAGTTTTCATAAGAAGTTGTATGCACATAGGAGCAAGCTTCGGAGTGAGCGTAGATACGTCTGCCTATACTCTGAAAAGGCAGCAACGTTGGACGCGGTTTTTACTTTGATGGGTGACTCTCTCCAGGGAAATACAGCGTTCTCGCTGGAATACAATCCCTTCTACAGTCTTTTGCGCAGTACTAAATTTGATGCATTATATTCAGGGTTGCGACGATTTAAATCAGTTTGATTTAAATCAAGTTGTGTAAAGGCAATAATCTAAGTAAATCAAAGTTCAGAAAATTCAAATAAAAAGTACAGTTTATTTAAAAGCTAGATACAAATTACAAAAAATTCAAATAAAAAGAAGAAAAGAACAGTTAGGTTACACATATAAAACAAAAGTTAGCTTCTTAAATGTACTTATAAATTAGGTGCCTACTTAAAAGCAGAAACATAAAGTAAACATTAAACAGAACCAACTATAAAAGAAAATAAAACAAGATTTATTCCAAAACAAAAATTTTAAATTCGGTTAATTATTGTGAAGTTTGTACAAAAAGACTAATTTAGCTGCTTTTTCGGTTCCTAAACGATTTCGAATCTTAGAATGAATCAAACCAAATGTTGAAAATATTCGCTCATCCGAGGCTCAACTAGCTGCAGCAGAAAATAATTGCTTAATAATCAGGAATCAGTTGTCAATAACATCAATATTTCTTTGGGATTTCCACCAGTCCAAGGGTTTTGTGTTTTTAAGAATTTCTTCGTGAAACATAATATCGGCCAAAGGCTCAGATTTTGCCAGAAATTTAATAATCAGTGATAGTAAACCACTTTCGGGATATAATTCATTCAAGTGAGTTCCATCTTACATTAGAAGGTAAAGTAAGTTTTTTTCCTCCTTCTTTTGCGTATGTCGCAAAGGCAAAATGATTGTTTCGGAAGTATTTCACAACGAACCTAACGTGTTCCTTAATTTCACTAATTTCCAAATAGACCAGTAAGTGAGGGATTTTATCTACAAAAATTATTAACAGCAAACCGAGGTATGCAAAAAATCGGAAATTTTCCGTAGAATTCAATGAACTATTTTTAAAACAAATGACGAACTTGCGTCCTCTTCAAAATGGCGGCCAAAGTTTGCGAAAAACAGTTTTTTGCGTTGAAAAAGAAAAGTTGGCGTCGCACAAAAAAAAGTTTAACAGCACAATTGTGTAACTTTTTAATACAGATCGAGCTCGCCTAGTCCGATCTCCGAAAATTGCAAAATTAATTAGTTATTGCACAAAAGACGTTAAAAATCGCATTTTTTTGAAATAACTGTATCTCCGTGAAGAGAAAATATTCTTTAACGAAACTTGGTGAAAGCGTAGTCCAAGATATGTCGAATAAGAACATTTTTACAGATTTGCAAAATATTGCAAATTTCTTGCAAAAATCGATTTTTTCGAAAAAAAGGCGATTTTTTCAATGTCCAATAGCTCATACAGGCCATCATATTTCTATACCGCACCGGTACGAAAAGTTTCTCTAACAGTTGCGCTAACCTGTGCAATTATTGCGCATATCACGAAACGATCCCTAATATGCGAAAAATCGGTCAAAAATCGATAATTTTTTTTACCCAAAAAAAAAAAAAATTGAATATTTTTGAGATTTTAAATTATATTGCAATGTCGTTATTGCCAATAGATAGCTGGCATTTTTCTACAAATTTCCAAAAAAAATAATTGCTCTCCGGTCTTCTGAAGCCGAGATAATTTTTTTTAAGAAATTCTAGTGGAGCCCATTTTTTTAAGTAAAGGGCTGAAAACGGATAAAAGAACTCGTTACAAAAGAACAATCAGTTTGGAAAATAGAACAACAATAATTAATACTTAAATTAAAACAAAAGAAAATGCAACTTAAAAGATAAACAAATAAGGAAATTGGACCGTAGTCTCGAACTTAAGCAAGAAAAATTACTTTGTTAAAGGAAAAAATCATTTACACTCAAATTCAAACTGATTGCCAGAAGGGCCAAAAAATACAATAGCCTTAACTAGCATGAAGTTAATTATTTCTTTATAAACTAGTGCAGAAACGCCAGTTGCCAGTGACAATATGAACGAGGTAACGTTTAATTTGAGAAATCTGATGACATGAAGTTAAATTTTATAACAGAAGCTCAAAAATGCAAATACCTATACTCGGGAATACTAAAATTATCACGATAAAAGTAGGCCGATGTCACACCACCAGTAGCTGATCGGAAAGTGTCTTTCTTTCCGGACGGGATTATCCTTGTCAATTTTTAGTTAGTGGTCCTTATCCACCCCAAAGCAATCTAGATCAATGAATGAAAGTCCGCCTCTTTTTAGAGGCATCAAGTCATCCGGAAGGTTGCGTCCTCTATAGTAGAAATTATGTACCGACATAGTACTCGCCTGGCAAGTGGCGTTCTCTTTAGTAACTGTGGCCAAATTGGCTTCCCTTCAGTATAACACGTCCATTTAAACAACTTAAAATATTCTACATCTAAGCTAGCTAATTATACCTATTATTAAAAAACCTATTTGTTTTACGAGTGGACTTAGAAAAGGAAAAAGCAACTAGTTCCTACCTAATGTGCAGTTTGGGGAATGGGCCTTTACAGTACATTCGAATTTTGACATTTAAATATGGTGGGTGTCATTTGGGGAAAATAAAATATTTTTTTATCTGAAAATGAGGCGTCTTAGAACAGCAATCTCCGAGAAATAAATTAGCGAAATACAACAACTTTCACGGGGTATTTCAAACGCTCGAGTTTCACGCGCCTTGGTGCACACGTAATCCCACCAATCATCATCGAGGACACAACAGAAGAACTTGCAAACCGGCAACACTGCGATCACCGAGGGTGCGGATAGCGGATAACCTTAAACTTTCATTTGAGCTGTCGTCTTTTCTGTGGCATTTTCGGTCGTATTTTCACAGAATGGAACAAAACACTGCTTGCTAGACATTTTAATCGAAATCGGAAGCTTTCAATTTACGCTAACCTCAAAACCAAAATGTTAACATCAACAAGCTGTCAAACATCTAGTCATGAGTGATATGTCACTGCCGGTGATTAAATCACCGTGATTATATAAAATATTAATATAAAGTGTAATTTACATCGTTTTACTTTCAATTCATACTTGTCCAGTGCTGCTTGATGCAGCCATACATTCACACAAACAAATTACGGCGAAAGGTAAACATATCAGCTTGCAGATTGTGATGGCGTTAGTTTAAAACCACCGGAAGTGAAAAATATAAGTCGCCGTTAAGGAGTGATTGGAAAATCGCGATATCGCGCATCACTACAAACGTCAATTGAATGCTGATTTTGTACAACGTTGCCGAGTCGCCTTTTACACTATTGGCTTGGGATTGCTGACGTATTAATG
This sequence comes from Stenurella melanura, assembly GCA_963583905.1. Lineage (NCBI taxonomy): Eukaryota > Metazoa > Arthropoda > Insecta > Coleoptera > Cerambycidae > Stenurella > Stenurella melanura. Next base: position 72,756,842 of record OY757309.1, read on the forward strand.
GCGCGTTACAGATAATCGTTTAAATTGGACTTGTAAATAGGTGATTTTAATTATTTTTTTCTGGCTCTAATCTGCATCAAAATAGAAATTGAAAAAATACGGGTATTTTAATTTTTCATAAAATGTATGATTCCGCAATAAAAAAAATATGCTGGAAAGGCCCATTCTTGTAATCAATTACCCCTTTTATGATTTGATTATTTTACACATTCACCTCATTTAATTACCCGCGCGTTTGATACATTTCTAATAAAAAGCAATTTGACGATGACATCGATCGTAACGTTATCAGTTTATGAGGGGTATTTTACTGGTAATAAAATATTTCCGACTTAGCAAATTTACTACAGATTACTTCATAGCTATGGCTGAAAAAATCTAATAGTACATCGCCCGCCTCGATAACATTTTGGGGTTTGTCAAATATCGTCCCAAACTATCTACGAAATCGTGCTATTGTATGGCAAGTAATTTTAATTCCTTTACGCTTTATTACATTTGTTACATTACCAAAGAAACATCAAAATTTTATTATGTGTCATTTATGTATTCGAATTGTTTTTGTAGAATACGTTGCATTAATATTTTTTTTCTTTTGCTTTTTAATAGGAGACTCGTCTTCATTACCACTACTACTACTGTCACGGTAAACGTCATGTAATATTATTTCCGCATTATCGTCATCACAATCATCATTATCGTTATCATCATTTGAAAATTGATCTCTTTCTAGCTCAGTCTCTGTGATATTTGGCTCGTCTATTTCTTCGTCGATATCATCAGCGACGACTCTGTTCTCCTCAATATTTGAGCAAATTTCATCGTCACACGTTGAACGCACATTTGAACATGCCGTGTTTTCGGCAGCTGCAGGCGTACGCCACAGCATCGAGCTCCGAGTTTCATTGAATTTGCAATGTTCAGCAACGGCCGATCAAGTTGCGAAGATTTTTTATTGAAAATATAAGTATTGTACAATAACCACTGCAAATTTCAGCCCTTTACCTTAAAAAATGGCGCCACAAGAATTTCTTAAAAAAAAAAATTATTTCGGCTCCAGAGTCCGAGGGCAATTTTTTTTTTTTTGTAAATTTGTAGAAAAATGCCAGCTATCCATTGGCAATAATGGTATATAATTTAAACCGTCAAAAATATTCAAAGTTTTTTGGGGTAAAAAAAATTATCGATTTTTTGACCGATTTTTCGCATATTAGGGATCGCTTCGTTATATGCGCAATAACTACACAGGTTAGCGCAACTGTTGAAGAAACTTTTCGGACTGGTCCGATATAAAAATATGAAGACCTGTATGAGCTATTGGACATTGAAAAAATCGTCTTTTTTTCGAAAAAATCGATTTCTGCCAAGAAATTTGTAATATTTTGCAAATCTGTAAAAATGTTTGTATTCGATATATCTTGGACTATGCTTTCACTGAGTTTCGTTAAAGAATATCTTTTCTTCACGGAGATACAGGTATTTCAAAAAAATGCGATTTTTAACGTCTTTTTTGCAATAACTAAACAATTTTGCAATTTTCTAAGATCGGACTGGGCCGGCTCGATCCGCATTAAAAAGTTACACAACTCTGCTATTAAACTTTTTTTTGTGCAGCGCCAACTTTTTTTTTTAACGCAAAAAAACTGTTTTTCGCAAACTTTGGCCGCCATTTTGAAGAGGACGCAAGTTCGTCATTTGTTTTAAAAATAGTTCATTGAATTCTACGGAAAATTTCCGATATTTTACATACATACCTTGGTTTGCTGTTAATAATTTTTGCAAAAAAAAAAGCGATATTTTCGACAGATTTATTGGACTAAAATCCTTACAGTTTAAAATGTGTGGAGCACAACCGTAATTAATAACATTTAGGTCTGACTATTTAATTTGGTTTCTCATATAGCATTCATATTGGCAGCATTATCCGTCACAAAACTGCTTACTGCACAGGTATAGTCAATCTTTAGTTTGTTACAAGTTCTGTTAAATATACAGATGTATGTGGATTTCCAGATGTGTCTATTGGGTCAACTAAAAAGGAACATCCATTTTCCGAGGTTACAGTTGCACATATTGTTGGTTCATTGTATATGTTGTACCATCCATCCAATGACAGACATGTTGAACTTCCCGATAAATCTTTAAAATATTTACTTTTTCCTCGTTATACGCTTCATCGAGCAGTATAGTCTGTGGGACATATCATATCGAGATGGTTATACATATCCTGGTTGTAAAAACGTTATTGCCTTTTTTACGTCAGGTTGTTCAATACACATGAAACTGCTGTTTGTCGCATAAAAAGCTGTAAGCAATTTGTTTATCTACTTCTTCTTTGTTAAACTTGGTCGTACGTACAACAAAATATGATAATGATCCAGCACTGGAGTTAGGCACTATGTGGAGCTGGAAAATATTAACGTTTTCGTTCCGTGGAGTAGCCACTGCCTTGTACGCTTTTCCAAGGAACTCAAGATGGCCACTCGTATATATATACTTAGTGGGCCAAATGATGTGGCGGTGAGATATAAGGGAAACGTCACACACCACACACTACTTTTCTTTTTTTACTTAACGGCGTAGAATATAAGAGCGGCTGAGGGGCACTATCTTCCTCTGTATTTTGTAACGTGTTCAATTGTACCTGTAATGGAAAAACAAGATTGTTATGTTGTTCATTTTTAATCCAGCTACACACAGACAGGCATAGATACTATACTTTACTCTTAAAACTAGAAGTGAATGAAAAAGTCACATTTGTCCATGGAAAGTTACTAGAAATCTAGAAAATGCACTAGATCATTTTAAAAATTTAAATCTAGCTCGTCTCCTGGCATAATTGGCCTTAGCCGCAGAAATAGATTGACGTTAAATATGTAAAAATAAAAAAAGGTTCTCTTAATATTTTGTCTTACTAAGAAGTTATAAATATAAATAAAATAACACTGTACTTACATTGGACACTGTTCCTGAAGTAGAGGGACCTTCATTATTTGTTTCTACACTTTCTACATTACGCGAAGCACATTTTTTCCAGTAAACTTTCAGTCAGTCCGCAAGACCTTGCATTTCTACTTTACACTTTTTACAAGTAGCTCTACTACCACTATTTTCATCAAGCTTACTTGATTTTTCAATAAAATATTGCCAAATAGGATCTTTTTTCCTTCCACTTCTATTAGAGGACACGTTAAAAAATTGTTTAATATTTAAATGCTATAAATATAATCACTCAGACTCGCTTTCTCACTTGTTACGCGGCAGTTTAGCAAATAATAGCAATTCGCATCATCCCCCCCCCCCCCCCCCCCCGCATTATAAAGACAGGCGAGTTTTCAAGTTCTGTCAGGAATTTTCGTGTATATACGCTCTAGCTTATTTTACAATTATAGATACAAGGTACACAATTTATTCCATTTGTAAGTTTAAACAAAAACTATCTTTGTTAATATAAGTACTAAATAATTGTTAATGATCAATTATTATGATGTTTATGTAAAAAAATAAATAAAAATCAAAAGAATCATGATTTTTTTTATAAAAAAAAAAAGATTGTGATTTTTGTTTTTTTTTAATCATGATTTTTATCAATCCTGCTATATTATTTGAGTAACACAGAAATCAGTAATGACACAGCCACACAAAGATAAAAATGGGTGTTATAGTTATGTACTCATGAGCAGAGCATACATGCGTCAAAATACATAAGAATGTATTTTACTTGGAGGTGAAAAGTCGGAAACCCATGTCTCCAGAAATACGAAATATTCACGAGTATTTCCAACGTAAGTGCATAATCTATTATCGAATATTTTCAATGAATGCATTCTCGACTATTTCGTACTTATTTTAGGTATTTCGGAGTATTATCTGATATTTTCGAATATCCTCGAGCATTCTCAAGTATTCTCACATATTCTCTAGTATTCGCAATAATTAAAATCAATTGCTTGTAGAATTAATGAAAAATGAATTTTATCAGCGAATCTAAACATTTTTTTATTCGAGTAGGGTGCTGATACACGACAAAAATGCCATTCAAGAAAGTAGGTCTCATTAAGTATTAAATTTAAAAAATAAATAAACAAACTTGCCCAATATGTATACTATGATCTACACAATATATTTGCATTATTATTTAGACATCTTCGAGGATATCTCGTATACAAAACCCACACAAGTTACAAACAATAAGTTTTCGTAATAAGTAATAACAATTTTCTATCACAAACTATTAAGTGTATCATTTATTGAATACATCGTATCGGCATCTGGGTTACATGTGCCAGTTACGTTGTCAGTTCTAATTATGTCCCATTCCCAATAAATTCCTTCTACGAGCCACGAAGGGATTTTAATCATCGAGAATCGATTGACGCTTTCATTTGAACTTGATGTCGAAATGTTTAATTCATATTGATTCATAGACTTGAGTGAAGTGTACTTCAACCGTTAATAAGTTATGAACATAAAACGATTTATTTGTTCTAATGCGGGTTTCATAAAATTTGATTGATCGTAAATATTGTCAAGGAAACAATTAGCGTCTTAAATTTGAAATGTTTGTTTACCAACATGTTAAACTTATTATAGGATAGGAACCAGCGTGCAATTACAATTTTTTACAACATCTTTAGACCTTGCATATGAACTTGCAAAAAAATGGAATTGATGCTTTTTAATTGTCTATCTTATAGCGACCACTTTTCTTCGATGGTTTTTGGAAAACATTTGAAAAAATTGAGTTATGATATTTTAAAAGTATAATAATTTAAATAATCGTGGACGAGACCTTGTAGTACTAGACTGTTTTGTATGTTTTGACTTAAAAATGTATTAGCAATCAATAGGGTTATTTCACGAGACTGATTCTAGCAGCGAAACTAGCAGCGAAAAAAATTATTTTTTTGTTTTCATTTTTGAATACATATGTTCGTAGGTAATGATAATATCAACATTTTTACCTACAAATTATGACGCAAGTGCTGATAAGAAGGCCATTAGCCTCAAATTTTCAAAATAATTTTGACTGCAACGCGCATTTTTCAGGTAAAACTCGTATTACAAGAAACATACTAACCTGGCCTTTTTCGGACCGATTTTATTCGAAAGATGGCCTATTTACCATTAATTGAAAAAAAAAATTAAATCCGTAGTACATCTAACATAGAAGTTAGGCCAGGAACGAGTGGGCAGCGTTTTCGCTGCTAGAGCGTAATTTCCCAAGTAATATGTTAATAAAAAAAAATTGAATAGCCTGGCCCATTTCAGACCACCTTTAATCGAAGGATGGATTCTTTAGCTTTAATTTAAAAAAAAAATTAGGTCCCCAGTGCATCTAACATAGAAGTTAGCCGCAAAACAGAATACAGCGTTTTCGCTGCTGAAGCGGAATTTTTCAAATAATATTTTAATTAAAAAAAAGTTAATAGCCTGGCCCATTTCAGACCACTTTTAATCGAAGGGTGGGTTCTTTAGCTTTAATTTAAAAAAAAATTAAGTCTCCAGTGCATCTAACATAGAAGTTAGCCGCGAAACAGAATACAGCGTTTTCGCTGCTGAAGCGGAATTTCTCAAGTAATATTTTAATAAAAAAAAAGTGAATAGCCTGGCCCATTTCAGACCACTTTTAATCGAAGGATGGGTTCTTTAGCTTTAATTAAAAAAAAAAAGTCCCAAGCACATCTAACATAGAAGTTAATAGCAAAATAGACGTTCACGCCGTTCTCGCTGCTAGCATATATTTTAAGATATACTAAAATAAAATTAGAACTATTAACCTGGCCCTTTTCGGACTTATTTTTGTCGAAACTTGGGCTCTTTACCTTTAATTAAAAAGAAATATTAAGTCCCTAGTACATCTAACATAGAAGTTAGCCGCGAAACAGAATACAGCATTTTCGCTGCTGAAGCGGAATTTTTCAAATAATATTTTAATTAAAAAAAAGTGAATAGCCTGGCCCATTTCAGACCACTTTTAATCGAAGGGTGGATTCTTTAGCTTTAATTACTTGAGAAATTCCGCTTCAGAAGCGAAAACGCTGTATCCTGTTTATCCTGTTTCGCGGCTAACTTCTATGTTAGATGCACTGGGCACTTATTCTTTTTTTAAAATTAAAGCTAAAGAAGCCACCCTTCGATTAAAAGTGGTCTGAAATGGGCCAGACTATTCACTTTTTTTTATTAAAATATTACTTGAGAAATTCCGCTTTAGCAGCGAAAACGCTATATTCTGTTTCGCGGCTAACTTCTATGTTAGATGTAGTAGGGACTTAATCTTTCTTTTTAATTAAAGGTAAAGAGCCCAAGTTTCGATAAAAATAAGTCCGAAAAGGGCCAGGTTAATAGTTCTCATTTTATTTTAGTATATCTTAAAAAATATGGTAGCAGTGAGAACGGGGTGAACGTCTATTTTACGATTAACTTCTATGTTAGATGTGGTTGGGACTTAATTTTTTTTTTGAATTAAAGCTAAGGAATCCTCCCTTCGATTAAAAGTGGTCTGAAATGGGACAGGCTATTCACTTTTTTTTAATTAAAATATTATTTGAAAAATTCCGCTTCAGCAGCGAAAACGCTGTATTCTGTTTCGCAGCTAACTTCTATGTTAGACGCACTGGGGACTTAATTTTTTTTTTTAAATTAAAGCTAAAAAACCCACCCTTCGATTAAACGTGGTCTGAAATGGGTCAGGCTATTCACTTTTTTTTAATTAAAATATTACTTGAGAAATTCGGCTTTAGCAGCGAAATCACTGTAATCTGTTTCGCGGCTAACTTCTATGTTAGATGTACTAGGGACTTACTCTTTCTTTTTAATTAAAGGTAAAGAGCCCTTGTTTCGATAAAAATAAGTCCGAAAAGGACCAGGTTAATAGTTCTAATTTTATTTTAGTATATCTTAAAAAATATGCTAGCAGTGAGAACGGCGTGAACGTCTATTTTGCGATTAAGTTCTATGTTAGATGTGCTTGGGACTTAATTTTTTTTTTAAATTAATGCTAAAGAATCCTCCCTTCGATTAAAAGTGGTCTGAAATGGGACAGGCTATTCACTTCTTTTTAAATTAAAATATTATTTGAAAAATTCCGCTTCAGCAGCGAAAACGCTGTATTCTGTTTCGCGGCTAACTTCTATGTTAGATGTACTAGGGACTTAATCTTTCTTTTTAATTAAAGGTAAAGAGCCCAAGTTTCGATAAAAATAAGTCCGAAAAGGGCCAGGTTAATAGTTCTCATTTTATTTTAGTATATCTTAAAATATATGCTAGCGGCGAGAACGGCGTGAACGTCTATTTTGCGATTAACTTCTATGTTAGATGTGCTTGGGACTTATTTTTTTTTTTTAATTATAGCTAAAGAATCCACCCTTCGATTAAAAGTGGTCTGAAATGGGCCAGGCTATTCACTTTTTTTTAATTAAAATATTATTTGAAAAATTCGGCTTCAGCAGCGAAAACGCTGTATTCAGTTTCGCGGCTAACTTCTATGTTAGATGTACTAGGAACTTACTCTTTCTTTTCAATTAAAGGTAAAGAGCCCACGTTTCGATAAAAATAAGTCCGAAAAGGGCCAGGTCAATAGTTCTCATTTTATTTTAGTATATCTTAAAAGATATGCTAGCAGCGAGAACGGCGTGAACGTCTATTTTGCGATTAACTTCTATGTTAGATGTGCTTGGAACTTAATTTTTTTTTTAAATTAAAGCTAAAGAATCCTCCCTTCGATTAAAAGTGGTCTGAAATGGGACAGGCTATTCACTTCTTTTTAAATTAAAATATTATTTGAAAAATTCCGCTTCAGCAGCGAAAACGCTGTATTCTGTTTCGCGGCTAACTTCTATGTTAGATGTACTAGGGACTTAATCTTTCTTTTTAATTAAAGGTAAAGAGCCCAAGTTTCGATAAAAATAAGTCCGAAAAGGGCCAGGTTAATAGTTCTCATTTTATTTTAGTATATCTTAAAATATATGCTAGTATATCTTAAAATATATGCTAGCGGCGAGAACGGCGTGAACGTCTATTTTGCGATTAACTTCTATGTTAGATGTGCTTGGGACTTATTTTTTTTTTAAATTATAGCTAAAGAATCCACCCTTCGATTAAAAGTGGTCTGAAATGGGCCAAGCTATTCACTTTTTTTTAATTAAAATATTACTTGAGAAATTCCGCTTCAGCAGCGAAAACGCTGTATTCTGTTTTGCGGCTAACTTCTATGTTAGATGCACTGGGGACTTAACTTTTTTTTAAATTAAAGCTAAAGAACCCACCCTTCGATTAAACGTGGTCTGAAATGGGCCAGGCTATTCACTTTTTTTTAATTAAAATATTACTTGAGAAATTCGGCTTTAGCAGCGAAATCACTGTAATCTGTTTCGCGGCTAACTTCTATGTTAGATGTACTAGGGACTTAATCTTTCTTTTTAATTAAAGGTAAAGAGCCCAAGTTTCGATAAAAATAATTCCGAAAAGGGCCAGGTTAATAGTTCTCATTTTATTTTAGTATATCTTAAAATATATGCTAGTGGCGAGAACGGCGTGAACGTCTATTTTGCGATTAACTTCTATGTTAGATGTGCTTGGGACTTATTTTTTTTTTAAATTATAGCTAAAGAATCCACCCTTCGATTAAAAGTGGTCTGAAATGGGCCAAGCTATTCACTTTTTTTTAATTAAAATATTACTTGAGAAATTCCGCTTCAGCAGCGAAAACGCTGTATTCTGTTTCGCGGCTAACTTCTATGTTAGATGCACTGGGGACTTAACTTTTTTTTAAATTAAAGCTAAAGAACCCACCCTTCGATTAAACGTGGTCTGAAATGGGCCAGGCTATTCACTTTTTTTTAATTAAAATATTACTTGAGAAATTCGGCTTTAGCAGCGAAATCACTGTAATCTGTTTCGCGGCTAACTTCTATGTTAGATGTACTAGGGACTTAATCTTTCTTTTTAATTAAAGGTAAAGAGCCCAAGTTTCGATAAAAATAATTCCGAAAAGGGCCAGGTTAATAATTCTCATTTTATTTTAGTATATCTTAAAATATATGCTAGCGGCGAGAACGGCGTGAACGTCTATTTTGCGATTAACTTCTATGTTAGATGTGCTTGGGACTTATTTTTTTTTTAATTATAGCTAAAGAATCCACCCTTCGATTAAAAGTGGTCTGAAATGGGCCAGGCTATTCACTTTTTTTTAATTAAAATATTTGAAAAATTCGGCTTCAGCAGCGAAAACGCTGTATTCAGTTTCGCGGCTAACTTCTATGTTAGATGTACTAGGAACTTACTCTTTCTTTTCAATTAAAGGTAAAGAGCCCACGTTTCGATAAAAATAAGTCCGAAAAGGGCCAGGTCAATAGTTCTCATTTTATTTTAGTATATCTTAAAAGATATGCTAGCAGCGAGAACGGCGTGAACGTCTATTTTGCGATTAACTTCTATGTTAGATGTGCTTGGGACTTAATTTTTTTTTTAAATTAAAGCTAAAGAATCCTCCCTTCGATTAAAAGTGGTCTGAAATGGGACAGGCTATTCACTTCTTTTTAAATTAAAATATTATTTGAAAAATTCCGCTTCAGCAGCGAAAACGCTGTATTCTGTTTCGCGGCTAACTTCTATGTTAGACGCACTGGGGACTTAATTTTTTTTTTAATTAAAGCTAAAGAACCCACCCTTCGATTAAAGGTGGTCTGAAATGGGCCAGGCTATTCAAATTTTTTTATTAACATATTACTGGGGAAATTACGCTCTAGCAGCGAAAACGCTGCCCACTCGTTCCTGGCCTAACTTCTATGTTAGATGTACTACGGATTTAATTTTTTTTTTCAATTAAAGGTAAAGAGGCCATCTTTCGAATAAAATCGGTCCGAAAAAGGCCAGGTTAGTATGTTTCTTGTAATACGAGTTTTACCTGAAAAATGCGCGTTGGCAGTCAAAATTATTTTGAAAATTTGAGGCTAATGGCCTTCTTATCAGCACTTGCGTTATAATTTGAATTTGAATATATGTATTCAAAAATGAAAACAAAAAAATAATTTTTTTCGCTGCTAGTTTCGCTGCTAGAATCAGTCTCGTGGTTATTTCATGTTCAAGAAAAACTTAAAAATATTTATCAATTTGAATAGTAGAATATACAAGAATAATGTATTGGTAAATACTATTTCTTTATTATTTGTTTATTATATCAATAAGAAGTATCGTCAATAATTTCAAATTTTATCAACTTCTGACGTTATAGTCTTTATTATATATGAAATAACTTTATTTATTCTGACTACAATATACATTAATATACATTGGGTTGATTCTACGGTTGGTTCTTTGTGAAACATTCTTCAATAATTTAAATATACAGGAAATTATGCTTTTTAATGTTTCTATATCTTGTACTCTTGATAAAGGCCTAATAAGCCGAAACACGTGTAGAGTTTTAATAAAACATTTGAAACATTAAAAAGCATAATTTCCTGTATATTTAAATTATGCATCAATATGTCTAACAAATATATATGTTTATAGGTTGATCTGACAACTGACAACTCCTGTCCAGGGCTGTACTAAGGAGGTTGCATATCATAACATCCTCTCTTCTTAAAAAAAATTAATTGTTATTTTGTAACTTTGTCTTTAAACTTGACAGGTAGTTTAATATCTCGTTTTGGACGGCTTCTAGCTTCTTGGGTTAATTCAGGATCTATATATACTCTTCTTTTTAGGTTTTGTCATTAAGTGTTAATAGGCTTTCTAATTTGGTTAGAGGGTTGTATCTCTGATTCCTCTGAAGTGGGGAGCAACATCATATGTATGATTCTGCAAAACACTTTGATTTTCGTTCTCAACGGTTTTCCCTGACAGCGTTTGACTTGTAGGAAGAATAGGAACTGTTTGTTGACTATCTGTCTGAACCATGCTGTTAAAGTGATGCGGTTTAATATTGACGATACTTCCATAGGACGAACCATTACAACTAAATCTAGGAATATTTGTTTGTGTTAAGATTACTTACATCCTCACTGGTAATATAAAATAGATAGAAGAAGAGTCACACGTATGATGACAGTTTCCTTTGTGTTTATTACTGTAGTTTGTTAGTTTATTTTTTACTAATTATCACATTATGAAGTCTAATATTGTGAAAATTCACCTGAAGTGAACTACGTTACAATTCAGGAATTCTTTGCGAAAAATATGGACTGTTTCAGTGTCGAGTGTATCGAGTATAAACATTTTCTTGGGGTAGAAACTTACCTGGTGTTTTTAACAATACTCGTAAAATTATATCACTTACTGATGCAAAAAAAAACAACGGATTTTATATAACTCCATACACAACGTCTTAAAAATTAACAAATCAAACCTAACCCAACTGCTACACTGTTACTTTAGCTGTCAATTTTTCTTAGTGAAGGTTGAAACTCAGTGCGGCCACACAGATATTTCATCTACTCTATGCTGCGCATGCGAAAACGTGAATGTCACGACTGTTGGCGGGAACTAACATTTTCAAATTACAAACCGAATTTAAAAATACGTGGCCCCAAAAAAAATATATCGAGTTTTTAAGTGTTCCTGATTGTATTGAAACATATTCTTTATAGGATTTTGCAAACAGCAGAAAAAATAACTATCTATAACTAAAAGAAAAACTATGTGTAAAAATATTAATGAAATTTTTCGATAACTTGAATTCTAGTTATGCTAGCAAATTCAATACCTAAAATGAATTTGTCTAATTTCTTATTTGACAATTCTCATTCTAACACTAGTATGCACACAGTACAACCCTACGGCCATGCAGATTAAACTAATATCTACATAACCTCCTACGATCATGAAGATTCAGTTAAAAATGAGAACAAAGGCCTTATGTCTATTAATAGAAGAAGAAAAAAAAATGGAACTTATATTTTTAGTATACTTCAATCCCTTAATAAGTGTTGAGAAGAATGCATTTCGTTTAAACGTTCAAAAATTATAATAGTTAAAATACGTATTACAATTTCTACGTAAATATAACACATTTTTTTTTTAACGAAAAAGCGTAATTTTTACTTAAGGGGTTGAAAAGAGCTATAATGGGGTTGAAGGTAAAATAGCATTACGGATCTTTAAAAAATATACGTTTAGCTAAAAAAACCTTTAAATAAGCTCTAACTTATTAAAAAAACTTATATTGCTCGATAGAGAATTAGAAACCCTTTCAAATGAGCACACGTACCCTTGTTCCATTAAAATGTTTTAAAGGGGTAGCTGTCACTCCAAGGGGGTTGAAGCGGGAGGTATAAAATTATGCTCAAAAAATGTCATTTTAAAATTAAAAATTGACGCGTTTTAGGATTTTACTCATTAACTGTAAATTACATAGATAAAGAATATCCGTTACTTACGGACCTCACTCTATAAAGCACCTTTAACATAATATGATAGTTCTGAAGTACAACTCTTGATTGCATACAATTATGCCTATTTCAACAATCTACTGCTTCTTCGAATAATGCACGCTTATTGAACCATTCATTGATTGCAGAACCTAAAGAAAGCTCACGCTGTACGACGTACACGACTCGGCAATAGTTTTTAAGAGGCTGCAAAAAGTTCTTTTATAGTGCCTGATCCATTCGTATAAAATGAGATTTATTTTCTTTTACCAATTCCCCGCTTGGATGGGTTAGCCGGAGAAGATACTTTACCTTTTACTACATTTTTAGAACACGGACAATCATTTCCTTTTTTCTTATTTGCTCTCGCATTCTCTCATTTTTCTTCTAATTTATTTTATATTAGATGTTTACAAGCTACTCTTTTGTTAATGTCAATAAGGGAACTCAAATTTTGCCGGTGGCGTTGTACGAAGGTTTATATCCGTTTTAAAATCTAATTCCAGAAAAACAATAGGAGAATATTATTGTTGGTATTTTTCATGCGATGACTTGGCGTACCTTTTATTCAAGAGTGTTTTAGTTTTAAATCTCGTGACTTTAGGAGGGTGAAGTTAGTTTTAGCAGAATATTTACAGTAAACTATATTGTAATTATAATCAATTTATCTTCCTTCCATATTTACATTAACGTACAGAGAAAATACCATTGTAAGGTAAAGAAAACCACTAGGTCGAGTTCAAGTAAGTACAAGGTACCACCATCGAATTACCACCCTAACCTAGGTTATACTATAACATCAGTATAAATTATATACAAATCAGAGATTTACTACTCTCTTAATCACATATTGTACTCATAAACGAGAGGTAACACGCGGGGTGATTTTATGCCCCTTTCAGAGGTGATCAAGGGGTAGTCTGATGCGATATACCAGATAAAGTCCTATAGTGTTTACAAAAGTTGCAAAAAAGGCAAAATACACACAAATATTGCGAATGCATTGTAATGCATCTCCCTCTCCCCGTTTGCGAAGGTGGGGAACGCGATGGTGACAATTTTTATTTATTTTCCCTTCTCGAACTACCCCTAAATCCCAGCCCAGCCGCCCCCCTCCCCCCCTATATTACAAAACATCCCAAAAACACTGCAAATACGCTACAAATGTTTCTTCCCCACTTTCGAGGAAGGAGAAAACCATGGAATTCCTACTATTCTCTAATTACCCTTAAATTAACAATTACTGTACTAGGCTTGTGAGGGCTTGCCGGATCGGGTTTCTTCCGCGGGTAAAATGACTTACCTTTGACACAACCAACCCCCGGGGTTATGTTCCAACCGTACATCTCTTGAAAATATATTTATACATAATTGAGCATAATTCTTCGTTTGCTCGCTTTTTCAGGCGGTGAAGGGTACAGGAAAGATTTTGCTGCATTATGTGGATACAGCGTGCATATATTCAGGTATATTTAATCTACCTGTCTTGGAAATACGTGAATCTATGAAATTAAGATTATTTTTCCGTTTAACTCGCTTTAACTCATAAACGAAGCAATTAATTAAGGCCTGTTTACACGGGGATAGCTGCGGGTAGAGTAGAGTATCAAGTAGAGTGCAGTATCATTTCAGCCCTGGAACCGGTTACACTAGCATCAGGATAGCACTGATGCTAGCATGATGTTGTGTGGTGTTTGGTGAATAATGCACCCAATAATTACGCTACTACAGAACCAGAGCGCATTCCGTGGCTAGAGTGCGTAGGCAAGTGGACATTTTAACATTGGTGGTGGTGGTGGTATTAGAGTAGAGTTACTCTACTCTATCAAGTAGGTACTTGCCACATTACTCTACTCGTGTAAATAGGCCTTTAGCCTCAATTTTTCATTACGTACGTATTAGTAAAATGTGTTAATATAAAAATTGAATTTTAATAAGTGTAGATAATTTGCCTAATGCCAATTAAATTAATTTTTAACAACGAATGAAGTTCACCTTCAAAACTTTTGAGTTTCACAGGGAATTTTAAAGTTTTAAGAAAAGTGCGACCAGTACAACGTATTTAAATTTAATTTCACGTTAAGAATTTTCCAGAAAATCGTTAAACTCATCATGAAAATTAACTTGTACTTTGTGAGCTCAACTTTAACTTCGTAAATGAATTCCTTGCATATTAAATGTTCTCACAGTCACCAACATTACTTACTATCATGTTCTACACTTTAGTAAATAGAATTCGTAAAACAAATTTGCATTACATTAAAAACTGAGTAACTTCGGACAGTTGTCATCCTCTTCTTTCTGGTTAACCACTACTGGATTTAAGTGCCTACAGAAGTTCTTTAAAATATTGTTAATAAGTACTAACTCCTGATTATATTAAATACATATTTTATAACCTGATAGAAATCTATTATAAAAAATCCATACCCACTTTAAGAAATTTAAAAAATAAAAAGGTCTATAACCTGTTCAGTTCGACCCATATGTTTTTTGTACAGGGCGTCTTGAAATTCCCGCATTCCTCTTTACGTGTTAATTCTACTACTTGCAAGAGTAATAATAATAATAATAATAATAATAATACATTTATTTACCAGCACAAAATACATAGTAAAAAGGTACAAATTCGGCACATACAGCCGTTCTTCCATTTGCCCTGCACACGTATACACACACACCCACACCCACGCACACACACAAAATAAATACTATATTACCTAAAAAATTACAAAATATTTGAAGTTCCTATACAAATTTGTAAGAAAATAAAGAAAAATATATACGTAAGTGTACCTCTGTTGAAGTTCTGGTGGTGTCTCCCGCAGTATATACCCATCGAAGCATACAGGTGAGGCAGTCAATAGCGAGGTTGTTCATTTTGTTTAAGTAACAGCATATTTTTTATAGCATTTGTGAACTTATTATAAGAAAAATGTTTGACGTCATTATCAAGTGCATTCCATAAATGAGGTGCAATAAAACTAAATGATTTTTGAAAAATTGCGGTTTTATGTTGTTTTACCAAAAAATTCTCTATATATCTAGTATTATGGTGATGAACTTGGGTAACCAATTTTGTACGTAAATAGTTTGGTTCACCTGTACTTAATATTCTCCAGATGAAAGTATACATATGTAACAATCTACGATATTCCATATTTAATATTTTAAATTCACGTAAATAAGGTGATATATGGTTTCTGTATGGAATACTATTTCTGTACTTTTTGAACAGTATTTCTCATTAGAGAAGACATAGTGTTTCCATATACGACATCGCCATAGTCAAATAGAGTTAAAATTAACGTATTGCAAAATTAAAAGAGTAGTGAGACAACTTCTTATAAACATGTGTCTGGCTTGTTAGTCACTACTTTATATTTAAATTGAGGTGAATTCTGCGGACATTTAAGTTTCTGCAGTTACATTTGTTAAATATTTATACCCCTATTTATACCTACTTCATTTTTAAAGTATCATCTGGAGCATAAAGAGATGTGTTCTATGTAATTTATGTGTGAATTACTTTCCACAGATACCACTTGTACTTTTAAATTTTATGTATATTCTGGAGCTCATCAGAAAGGCACAAAGCCAAGACATTGACTCATAAAAACAACAGATCTTCACCTATATATTAGCTAACTAGTATTGGTGCCTATATACTCTAGAAATTTGCTTGGTTTTGCATGAAACATCTTTATGGGTGGCTTTGTGCCTTTCTGATGAGCTCCAAAATAAAGGCGAAAAACGTTTCAAAGGCTAAGCATTTCTAAAAAACAGAATGATAGATTTCATGAAAATGTAATCCATTAGAATGAACATTTTTTAAGGTAAGGTAGGTAATTAAATTCATTTTAGGCCTTTGTTCTCATTTTTAACTGAATCTTCATGACCGTAGGGTGTTATGTAGATACTAGTTTTATCTGCATGGCCGTAGGGGACTGTGTGGGCAAGTTGTTGAATGAGAATTTTCAGATAAGAAATTAAACAAATCCATAATTTTTTTGCTAGCATAACCAGAATTCAGCTTATCGAAAGAATGCAAAGATTTTATTAATATTTTCTGGTGTTTGCAAAATTCTATAAAGAATAATAAATAATAATAAACAAATAATAATTCACTTTTAAGCATGTTTTTTTTTTGCTCTGGTTCAGATTATTGTGTAAGAATGTCGGTTATGGCGAGAAATGTTCTGAACTGACCTATTGTTAGCGCACCTAAAGAGTTAGGCCGTGTTACGTTATCTACGTTTGAGTGCATTGTGAAATCTTTTTTGTGGACAAGGAATCATTTGGAGGCAAAATCGGTTAACAGAAACCATCTCGCGTCTGAAATATCAGATGTTGTTGCTAGGCACGTCGAACTTATATGGAGCAAAGCTGGTATTCCTGCAATAAGCCACCAAAGAATTGTAGAACTTATTAAAAAGTACCACGTTAAACGACAAACGTTGTTGAAACCGGACAAGGAAAAACAGAATGTCCCTTCATATAAAGTTAAACTAACAAGCCTTTGTAGAGCAGAAGGCAAAAAATTGTTTGATGTTGCGGCATGCAAACATCAAGATCAATTCTTCATGCATTTATGTAGCAAGATATGTATTTGAAACAATCCAGTTGTGCAAGATCTACTGGAGGAACTAAAGGCTAGTTCATCTTGTAATTCAAAGAAATGGTTACTTCAGCCACCCTGAGAATTTAATGCTAGCTATACTTTGGAATGAGCGCCACCATTTTCGAAAGCTTACATATCATAGAATATCGCAAGCACGAAATGATTCAATGAATGCAACCAACGGCATGGGCGAAATCGAAAATTCGAACCGACAGAATAGAACGAAAATTAGCATTTTTTGACATATCGCGAATTTGATTTGTTTTTTGTTCCATTAATGTCATTGGTACGTAACTAACCGGAAAACCCGGAAAATAGGGAGATTTTAAATATAAAAACAAAATACTGCATCTTGACCAATGTCAAATTTTAATAATTTGAAAATAATTTTCTTACATCTTAACCGACTTCTGGCAACGTTTAATCCCCGACCTAGACTTCTGGCAATAATTTACGCAATTTCTACAGTTAAAAACTATAACTACACAAAATTTGCACTAAAATATTTTATTTTGATTAAAAATTAACGCTCACGTTTCCCTCCCCGGGATGGACTTCTGGCCGCAGAGCTATGTACTTTTCAGCTAGTAATGAGGGTTTTTACATAAAAATTTTCACTGCACCATATCATTTTTATATGAGCTATCTTCTTTTATCAAGACACAACTTTTCTGGCTACAGGGATTTAAATTTTTTGAATTTTTCTTTAGCCACCTATAGCGACGAACCGCCCTAATAACCTATCCATAAAGGGGAATACGAGAATTTCGGGGCACCTTGTACATGTTTAGAAATTACCGGAGTTTTGTTATATCTTTTACAAACTGTAAGGTATTTGCGACTGTGGTAGTTATAATTTCATCAAGCTACATCTAGTGTAAGGTGAGCAAAAATTATAGAGAAGTTTTTTATATTACCGGCACATTCGTAAATTTGGCGGATGCGCCGGTGATTTCGATTAAGCGCTTTTGTATATGAAGCGAAACACCTTCAACGGCACAAATGCCGAATAGGTGACGAATTTGCTAATAGCTCGTGACAATTAAAATTTTGCCGCTCCTTTCTTTTTATAAAAGAATTTAATGTTTCGCTAACTTCATATGAAATCGGCAAAGGACTTGTAAACAGCCTCTGTAGTGCAGTGGCTATAGATGTTCGCGTTCTCTACATATTACTAGGATGCATTAACAACGTTTTGCGATGGAGAAAAGTTTGGAAAACGATGTTGAAGACGCACGTAAGCACGCTCCATGTTGTTTTGTTTTATGAATGCTTAATTTCTGTGAATAAAATGTCTCGTGGGCGCCCACGATAGCCAGTTGATTATTGAAGCAGTGATTGATACTGATAAAACATAAAACTGCTGTGGTCAGTGCATCTGGTGACTCAATTGTGTAAAAAAGAAATGCTGTTTGGAAGCTTATTGCTGATGGGCTTTCTTCTAAAGTGATAATCAATTCGAATTGGAAAAATTACTACTAGACGGAGTTGGAAAGTCAACGAAGAAATCAAATGCGCCTATAAATCCCGATGTTCCATCTTTCATCGATTTAGAAGAGGAATATTTGAAAAGGCAGAATCTGATGGATTAATAATTGAAAGTTCTCGAAGAGAACTAGTGTAAAAGTAAGACTCCACTAAATAGGATGAAAAAAAGTTTGTGAAAAATTTAACGTCCTTAAGAAAAGGTATAAAAATTATAGTATAAAATTTCTCCTTGCCGCAAATTTCCATTTTAATGTTTTTATTCTGTTTAACTAAATATAACGTAAAGCTTAAAATATTTCACTATACGTTTCATTTTATACCCATAAATAAAAATGATGGCCGCCGATGGTGTGGTTGGTAATCTTAAGGAGAGAATTTTTACTATTAATTTATATATCGATGGGATCACACACTTCAAAAATTTAATATGTGTTATTTTTAAGTTTTCCTCGAAAGAGAATTTAAATAATATCGGAAACGGGGTTTGATAGGACACGTGAGTGATCTTCATATTATAATAATAATAATAATAATAATACATTTATTTTACTCAGAGTAAAAAAGGTACAAATTGAACTGTAGAGCTCTTCTTCCATTTGCCCCATACAAAAGAAATCTAATTCTAAAATTTGGATAAGAAAATATAAATCTAATACTACAATAAAAATAAAAAAATATGTAAATTAATTTGCTTTTTTATGAATGTTATACAAGTAATTGACACATTTTATAATAATAACAGCAATAGCACCACACAGCAACACGAACAGACACAGGGAACAGGCTGACCTCACGAAATAAAAACAGAAATGCCAAAGATGAGTACGATTTATAGCTAGGAAATATATACACCCACACACGACATCAAATTGCCAACCTCTGGCCGGTTAGGATGTAGTTTTTGACTACTTTGATGTATTTTTTTTTAAGTTTATAATGTTTAAGTTCATTTGGAAGTTCATTCCAAAGATGAGACGCAAAATAGGTAAATGATCTTTGAAAAATCATAGTTCTATGCTGAGGTACCAAGAAATTTTGTATGTGCCTTGTATTATGCACGTGATCTCGAGAAGTTAATTTTCGCCTTAAGTATTGAGGTTCATCATTATAAATTATTCGCCAAATAAGTGTAAGCATGTGAACACGTCTACGATTTTCCATATTTAATATACCATGTTCGTTTAGATATGGTGATATATGTTGTCTATACGGAATGCAGTAAATATAACGCATACATGAATTTTGAAGTTTTTGAATTTTCTTTTTTGCTGCCGCTGACAATAACCGCCCATAAACAACATCACCATAGTCAATTGTAGATAATATGAGAGAATCACAAAATTTTGACTTACACTCGCTGGATATATCTTTCGCAAAACTGTATAATTTTTTCAATCGGCTATATGCTAGTTTCAGTTTGGATAAAATATGTTTTTCAAAATTTAATGTTGAGTCTAGCCAAAGCCCTAAATTCTTTGCCTGATTCACAATGGGGAGGACGTTATTATTTATAGTGACATCAAAAGAAACTTCCGATAACTTTTTCAATGTGACGGACGTACCAATCAGCATTACTTGCGACTTTTCAGGATTTAATTTTAAATTATGGTTAGATGAATACTCAAAAATTTTATGTAAGTCCTGGTTTATTAAAGTTAAAGCATCCTGCCGCTCTTGGAAATCAAATGATTTGTATATCTGCGAGTCATCAGCATATTGATGTAGTTGGCAACTAGTGACTACATCTGAAATATCTGAAACGTACAAAGTAAACAACAGTGGCCCTAAGATGGAACCTTGGGGCACGCCTGTATTTAAATTACTTAATTGCGATGTAATTCTAGTGCCATCATCATCTATGACCACAGCTTGCTTTCTTCCACATAAATAATTACCCATAAGATCAGTCGCAAGTTTCGAAAAACCAAGATATTGGAGTTTTGCTAGTAGCATAGAATGGTCTAAGGTATCAAAAGCTTTTGAAAAATCTAATAGTACCAAACAGGTACATTTTCCACCATCAATGTTTCTTAGAAAATCATCTACTAAATGTGTCAGTGCCGTTGATGTGGAATGATTTTTCCTAAATCCCGATTGTATATTTGACATTAATTTATTTTTGTTTGAGAACTCAGTAATTTGATAATGAATGTGCCTCTCTAATATTTTGGATAAAACAGATAGCAAGCTAATTGGTCTAAAATCAGAAAAATCAGTGGGATTATTGTTTTTGGCAACAGGTTTAACCAATGCATGTTTCCATAAAGCAGGAACTTTATTTTGAATTATTACTTGATTTATTATATGCAATATATGTGGTATACAGTAAGGCATGCACAGTTTTATATAACGATTGACAGACCATCCACCCCACTGGCATTAGTTTTGATGGAATTTATTATTCTCAATAATGATACTTCATCTATTAAATTAAATGTTAGTTCACTTTCAATATTAGGATGGATATTATTTTTATAATAATTTAACGTATTGTCGCTTAACGTCGAAGGTAAGTTTGCTGAAGAAATAAAATGGTCATTAAATAAATTAGGGTTTCTTAAATTTGCGGGCAATTTAAAATTTGGTGATTGGGTTATATTAAGTCTTTTGGCTGCAGCCCAAAATTTTTTTGAATCCTTTTTTAAGCAATTAAAATACGCACATTTTTCTCTTCGTATTGCACATTTAGTGTAATTTCGTAATTGCTTATAATAATTTAAATTTGCTTCAGATTTGTTCTTTTCATATTTTAAGTGAGCTTTATTTCTAAGCTTAATAAGTGTTTTTATTGTGTCTGTAATCCAGGGGGTGTATGGTCTTTCAGTGATAGATTTGGTAACGATAGGCGCATGTGTATCTAATAAACTTAATATCAACTGGTTAAAGTTATAAATTTTTTCGTCGATGTCGTTTGATTCATATATAATATTCCAATTAATAGTCCTGCAATCTAACTCGACATGTTCTAAGTTAATATTTTTATAATCTCTGTAAGTAACAGTTTTTTTAAAAGACCTAGACTTAGGCATATCTAATGTTGCAAAAATTAGTTTATGGTCTGTGATATTTGCTGGAAGACTAATGACATCACTATTAATTACTTTGATTGATTTTTTTACAGATATTATATCTATTAAGCTAGAACTATTTCTATAGTTATCCTCTCTAGTAGCAGACTGAATTAACTGTTTCATATCGTACACATCTAAAATATTTGTAAATTCTCTTTTTTGTTCAGAATTTTCCAACAAATTTAAATTTATATCGCCTAACAATATAACATTTGTATAAATGGGACATACCATAGAAAAGAAATCATCTAAAAAATTCATAAAGACGATGTTATCGATACTGGGTGGACGATAAGCAACACAGATTGCAGTTTTTTGTTTATTTATTAAAGTTTCAATACACATTGCCTCAATATTGTTAAAATTTCCCATAGCAACCTGACTATATTTAATAGACTTTTTTAAATAAATTGCCAGACCTCCGCCTCTTGTCTCCCTGTCCTTTCTTACAAGATTATAACTCGGTATGGCATATAAAGAACTATCCATATCGGAATTTAACCAGGTCTCTGTTACAGCCAAAATATCGAAATCATAGTTATAAATAAACTCCGAAAATTCATCAAAACCAGTATTTAGCGATCTTATATTTATATGAGCTACTTTAAAATTGTCTTTACCGATAGAAGCCGGCGACAGTGATGCCATGTTCAGGTGTACATTAGCACTACCCACTTCACCCATTTCAGCCTACCCCGCGAGGCAACTGCTCCCCATTGTGTCCGCCCGTGTCTATGCATACTGCCACTACGTGTCATTATTATCAATTCATTAATTATTAAGAAAAAAAAGTAAATATTAAAACCTAAAATATACCTATAACTATAAAACATACATATTAATTCCCACCATCCAATTAAAAAAGTATATGCATATATAAATATAAAATTGGAAATGTTCTTACACATCTGAACAACATTACATCTTCATGTTTAGAAAACAATATTTTAATAACTTAAAAACTTGTTTAGAAATAAAATTGCTTAGCGTAAGTAATAAATAAACATAAGTTTGTTTTTTTTTAGTTAACTAAGAAAAATAATGCATTCTATAAATATATGCCTAAAAATAATAACAAAATTGAATTGGTACATATTTTTGAAAAAAAAGCATCTTACTGCTACGTATTTGTAATACATTATAGGTAATTAAATATAATTTATTTCACTAGCAAAAAAATGCACTTAATGTAAACTTTTCACATATTATAACAGCACTTATAATTATTATTTTTGGAGTACGCCATGTTGACACAGCTATATATAATTAATAGTCACCGTTTTGTTCGAATTTTCGGTATAAAATAAAGTGTATCAAAAAGTTACCTTTCTCTTATAATTTGTTTTAGGTGTTCCTCGCTTTCAAGCCGATGCACAACATCACCGCACTTTACAAAAATATTACCGTTATGACACCAAGCACTTTTTTTGTCTAGCTTTTTGTCTGCACTCTGTAGAAGGGATAGCCTAAATTTGGTTAGATCCTCTTGAATTATAATTCCTGTTGATTTCAACTGCTTTCTGTTTTTTAAAACTTCCGACCGTTTGTTGTCATTAATAAATCGAACGAGTATTGCTGGAGGCCGAGGCTTATCTATATTTGGCGTTTTTGCGTTAACTCGGTGACATTTTTTAAGATCTGTTTCTTCAACTTTAAGTTTCAATTTTTTCTGAAAAATGTTTAATGCCACCTTACTCACGTTTTCATCATTTTCCTTATTTACACCAAATATTCTAATATTAAGCATTCGTGAATGTTGTTCTTGATCGTCGCACATTCTGTATAACCTTTCGTTTTCGGCCTTAATTCCCCTGATCTCACAACTTAGTTCATCAATCTTTTGCTTTTGATTTGCAATAACCTGTTCATATTTTTCACCAATTTTTTTTATAACGTTTTCAGCTACACCATGCAGGAAATCTTTATTGAATACACTCGTTGACTCTTCTTGTATGATTTTACGAATTTCGTCCAGGTCTTTTCTCGTGAGACCCATTTTCTTTTTAATGTTCTTTTTTGCAAAAATAAGCAAAAAATATGAAGTTTCTTTAACACACTTTGCTATATATGACTTTATAACCAAGAATGTGTTTATATTAGTTATTTAAAATATGCATAAATGCTTTAAACTGCAAATTACACACGGAGGCAGGAACACATGTATACTACTCGCGCGCCATAATATTGTATAGGGAAAACGAAACAAAACCCTATTTAAGATTATAAATGACTATTTGGGCATTTCTATTAAATGGAAATTCGCTTATGTCAGCGAGTTGTCGCCCAGTTAATTAGACCTTATATAAAAATTGTGATATTGTGTTTTAGTGAACAAGTAACGAAGCCAAAGGCATTTTTAACCGACTTAAGTATCGATGGCTGGTAATAAGGTCCCATTCCCCTGGCGATGTATCGACATTTTGTTTCATAATTTTTAGTTGCATTTTTTATGGCTCGCAGCGATTCAATTTTTTACAATTTTTTTATTTCATTTATGTTGTCTGGCGAGAATGTGAGTAAAATGTCTTCCAGTGCTGTATCTTATTAACTAACTGAGATGCTTCCGAAAACTTTAAAACTGTACAATCGAGTTTCTTTCAGGCTGACATATTTTCCCGCTTCTATTGACTATCCGTACTTGTTTTCAAAGGCATGAACATGAAGGCATTATGTGACAGGCTTTATACTGTACAGGTCCCATCAGTTACGTACTTAGTTTATGATGAAACTGTTGGTAATATTTATCAATTAAATTCGGGATAATGTCGGACTGGATCTTCTGTTACAAGGTGAAATTGCTTATTTAATATTTATTTGAATAGTATTGTCTTTAGATTCATGAATAAAGTCAGCCATCAATTTCATTTTAAGGAAAACTTTATTTAAATAAATACTGTGCTGTACATGTTTATTTATAAACGAAATAGAACATTAACTTTTTTAATTTATTTATTTAACGTGGGCCTCTTTCCGCTACTAAGGCCAATCACCGAAGCGTGAGACGAGCTAACCCTAACTTGTAAAGATTGCCAAACCCCTTTTCGTAAGAAGAGTGTGGATTTTTTACTTGCCTAACGTTTGACAAGTAAGGGACCGACTACTTTACATACTCTCCGAAGAGTAGCTTATCCAATACGCAATCTCCACCTATAATTGCATAGCTTCTACGTTTGCGGTGATATGCAAGCCATTAGAAAGTGAGGCGAGATCGCTGTATTTTCCTGGAAAGTCGCCCATCTAAGTATTAACCGCAATTCGCGTTGCCTTTTCGCATCTGTGCGTCGCCTCTAAAATTATTAATCTTTGATTGTGAATGAAATTTTTACCTCTTATCCATTTATTTTAGTTCATTACAGGAGTCGGTAACTTAGTGGTTAGCGCGGTTAGCTTAACTTCCCTTCAACCCTGTTTCCTCCTGTCCTTTGCTGACGCATACTACGATATCTGATATTTAGAATTCGTCATTTTAACCACTGACTATCTGAACAGGGTTTCTTATTATTTTCTTTGTATATTTAACGTTAACCACGAACATCTGAGTTTTTAAAATTGATAATAAAGTATTCTCTCTTTCAGTAAAATTTGAATATGTTAAAGTTCTCACGCAGGGAGGGACCTTTGCAGAATACCAGTCAAGTGCGAATCCACCATTGTGGGCACGGTGGGCATACCCACAATCCTAATTGGGATCGATAGGCTAATGTTATATCCAGTGCCTTTAATAA
Source organism: Stenurella melanura (assembly GCA_963583905.1). Taxonomy (NCBI): domain Eukaryota; kingdom Metazoa; phylum Arthropoda; class Insecta; order Coleoptera; family Cerambycidae; genus Stenurella; species Stenurella melanura. The sequence continues at coordinate 72,782,121 of OY757309.1, forward strand.
AATTAAAAAAAGAAACAATGAACCCTGCGTGATTTGAAAGGCAGCGCATTACACACAGACACACTCATTGTGAGCGAGCATATTGGTACATTTTCATGCTAGTTGCTCAGTCTTTGCGACCTGCAATAAATGAACCACATGATCAAATTTTTGTCATAGTAGTAGTAAAAATACATTGAAATGTAAAGCGGAATAGCGACAAATCGCTTAGAATTAAACATGGTTTAGGTATTTTATTTCTGATGATCGCTGGATGATCATTTTGTATTGAAACATATTCTTTATAGGATTTTGCAAACAGCAGAATCAAATAACTATCTATGAGAACTAGAAGAAACACTATGTCTAAGAATATTAATGAAATCTTTGCATTCTTTCGATAACCTTAATTCTGGTTATGCTAGCAAATTAATATCCTAAATTGAATTTGTCTAATTTCTTATTTGAAAATTCTCATTCTAACACTAGCATCCACACAGTCCCCTAAAATGAATTTATTTACCGACCTTGTCAAAATATTACTAACTTAGGTTTTTTTTATTGGCTTTATTTAATTGAGTACGAGTTAGGACCTGATACATTTCAAGGAGAAATCTCAAATTTATTTATTGAAAGCGGCATTGCCAATATTCACTAAGTTTTATATTGCTAAGGAAATCTCCAAATGTCCCATTTTTTATCGACTTTAAAAAAACTTTCTTCTGGCGTTTGAAAATGTTCTACATTCCAGTATTATTTGAGTTAGGAAAGGTCGAATTTTTCCTAACTAAAGCGGAATAGCATGTCCTACAGCATTGGATGGTCCATGTGCCAAACGAACGAAAAGTTTGTAGTGCGAGACGAAGGCGAGGACTACGGTTCGCGAGTGTGGAATATGCTATTCCAAACGTGTTGTAGACTATACTTTTTCAACAAGATTTTAGAAATTGTCCAAAAAAATGTATTAATGTTAATTAATTTTCATTATATTTGCACTCGCTACTAATTACTATTCTTCTCATAACAGGGTGCGTAGCTCAGATGGTAAAGAGCTTGCTTAGCGTGCCCCTACCATACCAGGCTTTGCCTTATCTTCCAGTAGCCTCTATATAGTTCGTTCAAATTAGTGAAAAAATCGCTGTTTTTTGGAAAAATTTTCACAGATATGAGACCTGTAAAAAGTGAAGCCTTTGGGTTGTCTAAATATGATTTTCACCTCACAGTTCTATGAATGGGTGGTTTTTGATAAATATATATGAATTTTAGCGCTTTTTCGCCTTCTCTATTTTGAGGAAAAACTGTGCATTTTGGTGAAAAATGTCTGGAGACCAAAGTTGTAGAGCATAATATTTTCATAAAATTTTGTCTCTACGTTTTGTCCGAATTCCGCATAGTTTCGCCGTTACAGGGCGCGAAAGTTATATATAAAGAGACTTTTGCGCCTCTTTTAGATTTTCAGCCAAAATTATGTACTTTGGTGAAAAATATCAGGAGAGCAATGTTGTAGAGCATCAAATTTCCTACAAATTTTGTCTCTTCGTTTTCGCTCGAATTCCGCATACTTTCGCCGTTAGAGGGCGCGAAAGTCTATTTATTCATATTTCTTTCACGCCCTCTAGCGAAGAAACTATGCGAAATTCGAAAAAAAACTTAAAAAATGTCGAGACAAAATTTGTAGGAAATTTTATGCTCTACAACTTTGCTCTCCTGATATTTTTTAGAGATGGGCGGTCCGAGCAGACCCGTTCCAAGTTAACGAATCCGAAGGTGGAACGGGTCGGACCGAATCCACGATGTCGATCGAACCGGGTCCGCGGTCCGGTCCATTGATCTGTTATGGTATGTAAGTCCTGGTACTGTTCTGAGCTGAGCTCCTGAACTCCGGACTCTGACTGACTGCTTGGATAGATTTGATGAAGTTTGAGTTGACTGTCATCGCTCCATAAATAGTAAATATCCCACGTGCATACTTAATACTTAGGAAGTGCCTGCGTCGTGATTTCAAGATTTTATTTACTGTTTATCCAAACCCATTCGTATTACTGCAAAATTATTTTATTATATGATTTATCGAAGTGTGGTATAATTATACAATAATTAATAATAAGACTATTCGGTGAGTCACATTCACATTACAGTCATACATCACGATGAGGAAATTTTGAAGTGGATCCAATCGAACGAATCCAGTTGAACGGGTCCACAAGCGGAACGGATCCAAACGGACCGAATCCACTAAAGGAACCGGACCGCCCATCTCTAATATTTTTCACCAAAATGCATAATTTTGGGTGAAATTCTAAAAAAAGGCGCAAAACTATATATTTATATATCTCTTTCGCGGTGCCCTCTAGCGGCGAAACTATGCGGAAACTGGAAAAAAATGTACAGACAAAATTTGCAGGAAATTTTATAGTGTACAGCTTTGCTCTCTTGACATTTTTCACCAAAATACATAGTTTTTCTTGAAAATAGAGAAAAAGACGAAAAGGCGCTAAATTTCATATATATGTATATATTTCTCAAAAACCACGCTTTCTTAGAACTGCGGGGGGTGAAAATCATATTTATACAAGTCTCAGCTGTGGACAAATTTCTTTAATTTTTTTCTAATTTAAAGTGACTTTCTTTAACTATAACTTGCTTTCACTCTATACTTCGTCTATCTGCTCCTATCCCTATCAGTCAATCCCTATCATTTTCGTTCAGCACTCTGCTTGTTCTTTTTTTTTATTGTCTTTGTCTTTTTGTCCTCTTGTCATTTTTTGTTCCAAATTCCTCTTAGGCCGACAAAATTCCTTAAAAATTGTAACTCTTAATAATCCTAACCTTTCGCCTTCCTTATCTTCCTAACGGCGGGTAGACCTTTGAGCCTCCAATTGCTTCGAACGGGTTTTTTCGTTGAACTTTTTCCCGTGCCAGCAACCAAAATTAAATCAGTGTATTGTGTTAGTGTTGAGTATTTTAAGCCTGCTGCGCAGGCATAGTGTAATTTTAATGTTAATTTTAAGCCGCCAATGTCGGCAGGAGTATTAACCTGTTTGTCCATTTTATTAAGCCTGAGCGGTCGTGATGATCCGACCAATCCTATGTACACCACGGCGCAGCGCGACGTAGTTGTCTGGTTGACTCCTGATCGTGATCCAAAGATTCAATGTTGTTATGATGATGATGATGATGCCTAGCATGCGAGAGATACCGGATTCGACCTCGGCGCCTCCAAGTTTTCTTTTATGAATATTCACAAAAAGCTTCAAAACGTCAAATGTGAAGCTAGAAATAAATAACCTATTGTTCGACGTAACCATAGCAACCAAACCAATATTCTTGATATACCACGCTAAATGTGGCTTAACGGCTTCTAACTGATTTGTCAAAATCCGTGTATTATTCCGAACGGCGCAGTGTTTTTCCATCACAGTTGTTGGAACAATACTTGTTTCGACACAATTTTTAGTTATGGAATTTGTAGTTTCTGAAATGGTGTTAGAGAGAAGATATTTATCTACGATCAATAGACAAAGTGGTCTCTTTATAAATCTCGATCATGCTTTATTTAGAATGAGGCAGTGGCCTGTCATTAAATACTTATGGACGTCACTCGTATGGCGTAACAACACATTTGTATTATTTATAGTTCTAGATATGAAATATCAAAACTAAAGTTAAGAAGGCCTTACTGTATTAAGCATTTGTGGCACAAGAAAAACATAGTCTATCTAACAATTGGTTTAGATAATAATGAGCTTCTGTATAATGTTCAATATATACTTAATATCTTCTTGTTTAGAATATCAAACAATTTTATTCATATCCCCGAGGTTCTTGGGAAAATCTATTTTCTCAGTATATTTGCTTACACCGCGTACAAATAATAATATACTTTTGTCTTCTCCCTTGTGTGCCATTTATTCTGAATATGTTAAATGCCAAATAATATGTGTTTATTCTTTTGAATTGCGCCATATTGAAACAACATTTGTATCAATACATGTTATCTTTCATATTTTGTGTATCTATATATTTAGCTTATGTCCGATAATTGGATTTTTCTGTTTGGCCGGTTCGTATGAAATAAGTAAATATTTATCATTGTTTGAAAATACCGACCGTTTTTTTTTTCTAGATATTTGTTGTTTATAGTATTGGAATACGTCACCTTCTTTTACAAAATATGAAAAATCAAACTTTTTTAATCAATGAAATTTTTTTACGATTTAAAATAACGTAATAATTAGTACAACACATATCTTTATTCAATACTACGTTAAATTAATAAAAATAAAACCCGTAACTAAACTTTTAATGTCTAAGTACTAACTAGTTCTAAAGTAAAAAAAAACAAAAATTTAACCGCCTTTATTAAAGTATTATAGTAAATCATAAGTTAGGAACATATTTAAGACTTAGTATATATGGTCTTAGTCCATATACGACAATTTTTTTAATTGTGCACTTTCTCGCCCATTTGAGAACAAATTAAAGTATATTGTTTCTCTAACACTATTTCAGAAACTACAAATTTCACTAAAAATTGTGTTGAAACAAGTATCATTCCAACACACTGTTATGGAATAATACCGCACACGGCTTTCGACAAATCAGAAGCCATTAAGCCACGTTTAGTGGTTCGGTTGCTATGGTTACGTCGAACAAACGGTATTTATTTCTATTTAGCTTCGCATTTGACGTTATGAACAGTTTTGAAGTTTTTTTTGTACAATTTCTAAAACTTGTTAGAGAAAGTATAGCCTAGAGTACTTTCAAAACCTTATGAGCCGCGAGATGCGCAAAAGGCGGATTCCGCATAAGTGCAGTTTACAACATTGACTCAGCTGCCACATAATCACTCACGTTGTTGGGATCAGATGAATCACCCCGCGCTAAATTCGCTAGTTTATAAATTAATCTTAAGGGGCCATTGCACAGTGGGGTATTTGGCCGACTTAGCTGGTCAAAATTATTTATTGTTTGTAACGGATAGCTATTGCAATATTATGAAAAGTTAGAACATGTGTCGATAAAACGGGTAAATTCATTTGCTTTTCATTCGTTGTTTCGCCTTGATGTGTGGGTGTTTAAAGGGCCGCTATAATATTATTTGAAGCCTATAGGAATTTATTACTCCAGTACATAAATCAGAAATTGTGTAAGAGTTGGGAAACAGCACTGATTTAATAATTCCTTCTGTGTTGTGTTCATTGAATCTTCAGGATCGCTCGTCACCACTAACATCTTAGCGGATCGACAAAATGGGGGAGTTATGGGGGTTATAAGCCCCAAAAATTAAGCCTTGTTGTTGAAATTTCTACTCGGTGGTTTTCCAGGTCACTAATTACTGAATTCAAAATGGCGAACTGGAAATCGGACCATTTTCCAGAAAAAATGAGAATGGATATTTTTGCCTTGAAAGTCTACACGGGGGTTTTCGAGATCGCTGATAACGATCTAATTTGGTTAATTCAAAATGGCGGACCGGAAGTAGAGTCAATTTCTCAGGAAGAACTCATATTTGTTTCGTTCTTGGGCTGAAAATGAGTACTCGGGGAATTTCTGAGGTCGCTGATCATGAATCCGAGGTCCACTTTAGAAAATACAAAATAGCCAACCGGAAGCACAGTCAATTTCTCAGGAAAATCTCGCACTTTTTTCGTTCTAGGCTGAAAGTGGGAACTCGGGGGTTTTCGTGGTCTCTGATAACGAATCCGATGTCCAATTAAGGAAAATTCAAAATGGCGGGCCGAAAATCACAAAAATAGAAGAAAATCGTGTCTTTGAATTACTGATAGGTACCAGTATTTTTATTACTTCCCTCGCATACCGAAGGGAAGTATTGTATTCGAGAAAAAATCACCCTCCGAGATTTTTTCGGATTCTGACGTTTCAGAACACGTAGATTCCGAAAATATAGGTTTTTCAATTCCGTCAGTCTGTCTGTCTGTCTGTCTGTCTGTTGGTGCATTAACTAAAAAACTACTTGACGGAGAGCAGTCAAATTTGGTAGGTAGTTAACCCTACTGTCAGCGAAGAACTGGTAGAATTTTCACTGAAAAATATACAGGGTGGACCGTCTAAACGGAATAAATAGTGAAAAAAATTTTTTTTTGCTCAAATTTAAAATTTCCACGTTTCATGACGCGCTAAACCTATTTCAGAAAAAAAAAATTTTTGAAAATTTTTTTCAATCATTTTTGAAAAAATTTTTACCACTAAAAAAAATTTTACTTCCCTCGCATAGCGAAGGGAAGTATTGTATTCGAGAAAAAATCACCCTCCGAGATTTTTTCGGATTCTGACGTTTCAGAACACGTAGATTCCGAAAATATAGGTTTTTCAATTCCGTCAGTCTGTCTGTCTGTCTGTCTGTCTGTCTGTCTGTCTGTCTGTCTGTCTGTCTGTCTGTCTGTTGGTGCATTAACTAAAAAACTACTTGACGGAGAGCAGTCAAATTTGGTAGATAGTTAACACTACTGTCAGCGAAGAACTGGTAGAATTTTCACTGAAAATTATACAGGGTGGGCCGTCTAAACGGAATAAATAGTGAAAAAAAATTTTTTTTGCTCAAATTTAAAATTTCCACGTTTCATGACGCGCTAAACCCATTTCTAAAAAAAAAAATTTTTTAAATTTTTTTCAATCATTTTTGAACAAAAATTTACCACTAAAATATAGGAAGAAAAAATTTTGTTTTTCTTCAAATTTAAAATTTTCACGTTTCATGGCATTCTAAACGTATTTCAAAAAAAAAAAATTTTGAAAATTTTACTTCCCTCGCATACCGAAGGGAAGTATTGTATTCGAGAAAAAATCACCCTCCGAGATTTTTTCGGATTCTGACGTTTCAGAACACGTAGATTCCGAAAATATAGGTTTTTCAATTCCGTCAGTCTGTCTGTCTGTCTGTCTGTCTGTCTGTCTGTCTGTCTGTCTGTCTGTCTGTTGGTGTATTTACTAAAAAACTACTTGACGGAGAGCAGTCAAATTTGATAGGTAGTTAACCCTACTGTCAGCGAAGAACTGGTAGAATTTTCACTGAAAAATTTACAGGGTGGACCGTCTAAACGGAATAAATGGTGAAAAAAATTTTTTTTTGCTCAAATTTAAAATTTCCACGTTTCATGACGCGCTAAACCTATTTCAGGAAAAAAAAATCGGTAAAGGTATTTACACAGAACTTCCCTCGTTCATGGCAGTCTCTCTAAAAAAATAATAATTACGAAATGACATTGAGAATAATAATCGGAGTATAGTTATTGCTATTATTACAAAGAAAACTTGATAAGTTTTGGTCAAAAAAATATACAGATTGCTCATCCAACAGCAAAAGTTCAATACTAAATAGCAGGTGCCACATATGGCAGGCTTGCGCAAATACCTTTACAAATGTCCACCATGACTGAATTATTTCTTGGGATGACCACCCAGTACATTTTTCAATAAAAGTATAATAGGTGCATATGCCAGATGTTATTGCCATCAGTCACATTTTCAATCCAACATTCACGTAATGGAGTGGAAGTATAGTGGTGGTTAAAAAATTTCATTTTTTTAAATTTTTCAAAAGATGGTAAAATAATTTTCAAATTTTTTGCTTCTGAAATAGGTTTAAAATGTCAAAGGTAGAAATTTTAAATTAGAGCACAAGGAAAGTTTCCTTCCTCAAACTGGTAACAAAATGTTGCAAATTTTTTTTTCCGAAATTGGTTTGGAATATCATGAAACATGGAAATTTTAAATTTGAGCAAAAACAATTTTTTCGTCTGTTCTATAGTAGTGATACATAAATGGATTAAAAATGTTTTCAATTTTTTTTAAAAATTCTTCAAAAACATTTTTAAATTTGTTTGAATAGTTTTAGAATGTCATGGAAACGTGGATAGTTAAAATCTGAACAAAGAAAGAAAAATTCTATCTTAGTGATAAAATTTCATCAAACTTTTTTTTAATCAGGCTTAGAATGCCATGAAACGTGAAAATTTTAAATTTGAAGAAAGAAAAAAAAAATCATTTTAGTAGTAAAATTTTTTTCAAAAATATTGGTGAAAAAAATTTTTTTTCCTGAAATAGGTTAAGCGTGTCATGAAACGTAGAAATTTTAAATTTGAGCAAAAACAAATTTTTTTCATCTTGGTAAAAATTTTTTCAAAAATGTTTGAAAAAAATTTTCAAAAATTTTTTTTCCTGAAATAGGTTTAGCGCGTCATGAAACGTGGAAATTTCAAATTTGAGCAAAAAAAAATTTTTTTCATCTTGGTAAAAATTTTTTCAAAAATGTTTGAAAAAAATTTTCAAAAAATTTTTTTTCCTGAAACAGGTTTAGCGGGTCATGAAACGTGGAAATTTTAAATTTGAGCAAAAAAAAATTTTTTTCACTATTTATTCCGTTTAGACGGTCCACCCTGTATATTTTTCAGGGAAAATTCTACCAGTTCTTCGCTGACAGTAGGCTTAACTACCTACCAAATTTGACTGCTCTCCGTCAAGTAGTTTTTTAGTAAATACACCAACAGACAGACAGACAGACAGACAGACAGGCCGACAGACAGACAGACAGACTGACGGAATTGAAAAACCTATATTTTCGGAATCTACGTGTTCTGAAACGTCAGAATCCGAAAAAATCTCGGAGGGTGATTTTTTCTCGAATACAATACTTCCCTTCGGTATGCGAGGGAAGTAAAAATTTTGAAAATTTTTTTCAAACATTTTTGAAAAATTTTTTACCAAGTTGAAAAAAATTTTTTTTTGCTCAAATTTAAAATTTCCACGTTTCATGGCGCGCTAAACCTATTTCAGAAAAAAAAAAATTTTGAAAAATTTTTTCAAACATTTTTGAAAAAATTTTTACCAAGATGAAAAAAATTTTTTTTTGCTCAAATTTAAAATTTCCACGTTTCATGGCGCGCTAAACCTAAGAAAAAAAATTTTGAAAAATTTTTTCAAACATTTTTGAAAAAATTTTTACCAAGATGAAAAAAATTTGTTTTTGCTCAAATTTAAAATTTCTACGTTTCATGACACGCTTAACCTATTTCAGGAAAAAAAATTTGAAAATTTTTTTCACAAATATTTTTGAAAAAATGATTTTTTTTTTCTTTCTTAAAATTTAAAATTTTCACGTCTCATGGCATTCTAAGCCTGATTAAAAAAAAAGTTTTTTGAAATTTTATCATCAAGATAGAATTTTTCTTTCTTTGTTCAGATTTTAACTGTCCACGTTTCCATGACATTCTAAAACTATTCAAACAAATTTAAAAATGTTTTTGAAGAATTTTTTAAAAAATTTGAAAACATTTTTAATCCATTTATGTATCACTACTATAGAACAGACGAAAAAATTTTTTTTGCTCAAATTTAAAATTTCCACGTTTCATGATATTCCAAACCAATTTCGGAAAAAAAAATTTGCAACATTTTGTTACCAGTTTGGAAAAAAATTTAACACCAGAATGCTCAAATTTAAATAACATTCTAACCTAGGTATTTCAGAAAAAAAAATTTGAAAACTTTTTTCACCAACATTTTTCAAAAAGTTTTTACCACTAAAATAGATCGAATTTTTTTTTATTTGCTCAAATTTAAAATTTTCACGTTTCATAGCATTCTAAACCTATTTTAAAAAATATGTGATTTTTAATTTTTAAACTTTTTTTAGCACTACTGTAGAATAGAAGGAAACTTTCCTTTTTGCTCAAATTTAAAATTCTACGTTTGACATTTTAAACCTATTTCAGAAGAAAAAATTTTGAAAATTATTTTACCAACATCTTTTGAAAAATTTAAAAAAAAATGAAATTTCTTAACCACACACTATACTTCCACTCCATTACGTAAATGTTGGATTGAAAATGTGACAGACGGCAATAATATCTGGCATATACAACTATTATACTATTATACTTTTATTGAAAAATGTACAGGGTGGTCATCCCAAGAAATAATTCAGTCATGGTGGACATTTGCAAAGGTATTTGCGCAAGCCTGCCATATGTGGTACCTGCTATTTAGTATTGAACTTTTGCTGTTGGATGAGAACTCTGTATATTTTCTTGACCAAAAGTTATCAGGTTTTCTTTGTAACAATAGCAATAACTATAGTCCGATTATTATTCCCAATGTCATTTCGTAATTGAAAAATTTTTAGAGCGACCTCATGCGCTAATAACGAGGGAAGTTCTGTGTAAATACCTTTACCGATTTTTTTTCTTTGTTCAAATTTAAAATTTCCACGTTTCATGGCATTCTAAACCTACTTAAAAGAAAAAAAAATGTTGAAAATTTTTTACCAACATTTTTGAAAAAAATTTTACCACCAAAATAGATGAATTTTTTTTTCTCAAAATTTAAAATTTCCACGTTTCATAGCGTTCTAAATCTATTTAAAGAAAAAATTTAAAAATTTTAAAAAATTTTGAAAAAATTTTACCACGAATAGATGGAATTTTTTTTTTTAATTTCCACGTTTCCATGGCATTCCAAATTTATTAAAACAAATTTAAAAATATTTTAGAAAAATAAAAAAAATGAAAACATGTTTTAGTAATCTATTTATCACCATTATAGAATAGACGAAATATTTTTTTGCTCAAATTTAAAATTTCCACGTTTTATATCATTCTAAACCTATTTCGGAAAAAAAAATTTGCAACATATTTTCACCAATTTGGAAAAAAATTTAACACTAGAATAGACAGAAAACATTTTTGAAAATTTGTTCTATATTTTAATCACCACTATACTTCCACTCCATTACGTGAATGTGGGATTGAAAATGTGAGAGATGGCAATAATATTTGGCATATCCTATTATATACTTTTATTGAATAATGGCATCCCAAGAAATAATTGAGTCATGGTGGACATTTATAAAGGTATTTGCGCAAGCCTTCCATATTTGGCACCTGTTATTTAGTATATTGAACTTTTGCTGTTGGATGAACACTCTGTATATTTTTTTGACCAAAAGTTATCAGGTTTTCTTTGTAATAATACCAATAATTATATTCCGATTATTATTCCCAATGTCATTTCGTAATTAATAATTCTTTTGAGTGACTGTCATGCACAACTAACGAGGGAAGTTCTGTGTAAATAACTTTACCGATTTTTTTTTTTTTTTTCAAAAAAACGGAATTTCATTTTCATTTCCGTAGGGAACCTATCGATTTTTTTTAATGGGACTGTGCTATTTCTTTTATTAATCAGAAATAATGATTCATAAACTATAATGTTTTCGCCATTAATCATTTCTTAATGATATTTTTCGTAATAACAGAAATATTATAAAAAATAAACCCAAAACAAACAAGAAATAATTTTAATAGGTATAACGTTACAACCATGAATAAATGACCAAGAATAACAAAACTATTTAAAACCTAAATTATAATAAACCATTATAAAAATTGTTCAAACTGTTCACCGTTATGATTAATACACAGAGTAGCGCGACTTATCGTTGCACGTCTATCATTCTGTAATTGTTGAGGTGTTATTTGTGCAATTTTGTGTCGAACTCTTTCTTCCAGACCTTGCCTTGTGGTTGGAGCACTCATGTAGACTCTATTTTTCAAATGCGCCCGAATAAAAAAATCGAGTGTGGTTAAGTCAGGCGACCTTGCAGGCCATCTGACTGGACCATGGGTCCAAATCCAACGATCTGGAAATAATTGATTTAAGTAATCCTTAACGATAATAGCATTGTGTGGTCCAGCCCCGCCTTATTGGAAGTAAACCTCGTCAATATTGGTATTGGGAATTTGATTAATCTGTAGAACTATTATATTTTGGAGAATTCCTAGATATCTTGGTCCAATTAGAGTTGCGTTCAAAATTATTGGACTTATGATATGGTCGCCCAGTACGCCTAACCAAACATTGTCTTATAATGTGAGGATTATCACTTGTCCAATATCGAGTGTTGTTTCGATTAAATAACCCAAGGTTTGTAAATCTCGATACGTCAGTGAACAAAATATTTTTGATAAAATTCTCATTTCTTAATCGGCGTAACTGTAACCAATTACAAAAGGTTATTCTTAGTTGATAATCATTCTCATACAAAAATTGATGCTATTGATATTTATAAGAACGAGAGCCGTGTTTCTTTTAAATTTTTCTGACTGATTCTTTGGAAACTGGTAATTCATGTTCAAGTTGCCTTATCGAAATGGTTTGGTCAACATGCACTAAAGTTAATACATTAATTTCCGTTTCTTAATCCACAATAAATCTTTCTTCAATTTCTACATTAGGTTCAGTTCTAAATTGTTGCTCCAACCGGGCGAAATAGTTTCTCGGAGGTTGTCTTCTTTCTGGATATCTCCGTCCATACAGACTTTGTGCTCTAGTTGTATTACATTGAGTCTCTCCATAAATAATGATCATGTTAACTTTTTCATCTCTTGAATAATTTTCAGCCATTTTATATTAATTTTCCTGTTTATAACAACTTTAATACACTTGCTTCAGAAAATTAGTGAGTAAGTCAAGACTAATTCAAATGTTGCGAATGTCTGTAATTTTAATGGCTATCTGCCATTTTGGATTTAAATGTAGATAGGTACCTTATTAAAATGATTTATTGGCGCTTACTTTTTAACAATACTTCTATTATTATGAAGGATATCGGTAAGAAATGATAATAGCGAAAAAATTATAGTTTATGAATCATTATTTCTGATTAATAAAACAAATAGCACAGTTCCATTAAAAAAAATTCCATAGGACACCTACGGAAATAAAAAAGAAAATGAAATTCCGTTTTTTTGAAAAAAAAAAACTAAAAATACTGGTACCTATCAGTAATTCAAACAACTGTTTTCTTCTTTACAGACAACTCTACAACCTTACTAATAATTTCCATAGCCTACTTAGTAATTTTCTTACATCGCATTCATCTGACGAGGCCATTTTAAAAAAATTTAAAAATTGTTCGTATCTCACTTATTTTTTGGAATTTTTTACATCTGAAACAACTGTTGCACTTAGAAATGTATGCTTAATGAGAAACCATCAAAAAAAATATAGTCATTCCATTAAAAAAAAAAAAGTTGATGTCATTTCCGGTTCAACCGGAAGTGATATTTTCATTCCTGTTAGTCTAAAAGTAGCTTATTATTGTCTAATTTATGTGTACCAAGAACCAAATTTTTAAATACAAAAACAGCCAGAATATTGGGGGCGTACATTGACTCATGGCCATCCGGTATTCGCGAAAATCAAACAAATGAACCCAAGAGGGATTTACCTTCGATACAAAGGAATTCACCTATAAGGAAAAGTTTGTATAGTAACAGCGGAAAGTCGTAATATCTAAATCGCTCTCACGTATTGGTGAATTTGTGTGTATCGACGATAAATCCCTCTTGGGTTCATTTGTTTGATTTTCGCGAATATCAGTCTATATATATTTTTCTCTGTGAGGGATTCTTCATCATCGTCATTATCAGCACCAGGACAGAGATCTTCATTGCTACATTCATCAGTGGGTTCAGCTGGTAGAATCATTTCTAAGGTTACATTTTGGAAAGGTTTCGTTTTCTTTCTCGGTGTTGGTCTCTTGTTTGTTATAAACGGGTTAGGAGTAATTTCTAACGTAATTTTGCCTGTGAAGGCGAAAATATTTATTGCGAGCCTCAGCTGCTTCCGATAATTGACCAATAGGAAAGAAGCAAGGCTTTTTCAATCACTAGTGGGCCATGGACGAGGATCTCGAGTATTGTAGGAGTCATGGGATACCAAGAGAGCTACAATAGGCTGTATTTTTTTCCTTGGCAGATCTTGGCACCTACTTTTTTTGCTGTTAGTAACTGCAATGATAACAGATTTGTTTCATTGACACAACGATTGTCGATAATGGACACAACGCATGTCAAATTCCGACTACCTCTGGGGAGTAATAAAATGCTGCTGATAAAAATTGTGGTCGATTACAAACGACATCCTATCTAAAGGTTCTCTGAATGGGTAATGCCAAATTTCAATGAGTTTCGCGAAATTCAATTTTGGCCGCCTAGATTTGGAAAATACCCCATTGTGCATTGGAACGGATATCTGTACACAACGACATTTCGGGATAAAGTGCAAACAATAAATCTGATTTAGAAACTTGTGTAATTGAGATGATCGCCGAAATTATGTATCTGCCCATATCAAAGTCAAAGCTCATGAGGTTTTGAAACACCTATACAACACGTTTGGAATGGCATATTCCACACCTACAAACCCTTTTTGATGCACTTGAAACTCCACAATGCTCTTTTCTGCAAAGGGCATTGGACAATTCCGAAAAAATAGAGAATATTTCCGGGATGATTCCAAACTTTTTTTTTGTCTCTTGCAATTTTTGTTCAAACTTATTTTTCGAGTAAAAGAATCGCAAAGTTCTAAAATTTTGAGTTTTCCTCGCCGAATAACTAAAAAACTGACAATTTCAGAAAAAAATGTTTCGAACAAAAGTAGTCTATTTTTAGTCAGACAATCCGAAATTGCAATAAAGAATAGGGGTTAGAGTGCTGGTTACTCGAGATATTTGAAAGTATCAGATTAAAAAAATCACCTTGGTAATTGACAGCTGATTGACAGCTGCCAACTGTCAATATCGTCTATTTGACATTAGATATGAATTCAGCAACCTCAAAAACATGAAGTTAAAGTATTTCAATAATCAAAATATGCGTTATAAAAATGTTAAAAAACTACTCAAAGTAGTAACTTATGATGGAGCTTTGGTGCTCCATAGGAGCCAAAATACTGAATATGGAGCATCGTGGCCATGGACACTTTTGTTCAGGATGACAAAAGCTATAATATACAAAAAATCAGACGATTCTATCGAAACCCAATTCCCATAACGCTTGTGCGGTGTTCTTTAGGTCTAATAGAAATTATCATGTTTAATAGGTTTAGTTTTTAAAAGAGATCAACGTTTCAATGGGTGTCCTCTTTGTCGATTCAAGGAATTCGCAACAAACGCCTTCAGTCCCACATCTCGAAAGCATCAGTACTCCGTCTGTCTGTTACTTCTATGTCCCAGAGGCGTCAAGAAAGTAGATGAAAACTAGTTCGTTACCAAGTTTTTAGAAGTTGCCAGTGTTGTCCACAAGAACTCCAAGGTATACCATATGATTTATTACCGTGTACTCACTTATCCTTGACATGTATGAGTGGTTATCATTTGCTCGCTGGAAAGTTATAGGTAAAAAATTATTTCTAATTAATTGAAAAAAATTATTTGATTTAATCCTTGAATTACATCGTGTGAATTCAGTGGAGCCAACCCTGGTTTTCTTATACTATAATTTACGTACATTGACTGCTAAAAAAATCCACCCAATGTGCTGAAAGATTTAAAGATCAATTTAATAGTCATTTTCCCTGAACTAAATCGAATTTATTTATCTACTCCTCACAGGAGTGTGGAATGTGCAGATTTCGATAACGGTTGAAAAAAATGAAGCTTTACATGATATAGTGTATTGGCTGGAGGGTTTAAGTTTTCCAAGTTCTCGAAGTTATATAATTAAATTACGTGACTTATACAGTGGGTCCGCGGATGGGGTACCGTACTCTTGAAAACTTTCTTATTGTTGATTTTTCGAGAAAATGTTATTCTTTATAAAAAGTTTTGCTTGTCCTGAGAAGCCATGAGCCGAGGCCAGAGTTGTGACAAAGGATACAGAACATTCAAAAATGTAAAATTGTTATTAAGCAAGGTGCCTTAATTTTTTTTTAATTTGAGTTAACATGATTATATTGAAACCTATTCTTTACAGGATTTTGCAAACAGCAGAAAACATAACTATCTATGAGAACTAAAAGAAAAACGTGTAAAAATATTAATGAAATCTTTGCATTTTTTCGATAACCTGAATTCTGGTTATGCTAGTAAATTAAAATCCTAAAATGAATTTGTATAATTTCTTATTTGAAAATTCTCATTCAACTACTAGCATCCACACGGCCCCTTACGGTCATGCAGATTAAACTGGTATCTACATAACCCTCTACAGTCATGAAGATTCAGTTAAAAATGAGAAAAAAATTAATTTATTTACCTAACTTGTCTTAAAAAATTCTCATTCTAATGGATTACATTTTCATGAAATCCATCATTCTGTTTTTGGAAATGCTTAGCCTTTGATACGTTTTTTGCCCTTATTCTGGAGCTCATCAGGAAGGCGCAAAGCCACCCTAAAGATGTTTCATGCAAAAACAAGACAATTTCTATAATAACATAATTGTTTAAAAATCAAAGGAGTGCTTCAATACGGGATTTAGTAAAGCAGGGCAATATGCACTAATAATCACATTTCACAGAAAATAGACGCCTCGATTTTGTAACCTTTATTTTATGAAGACAAAAATTATATAAATGACGCGACTTTTACCCAGGGCTGCAAAAGTTTAAAACAAATTGTCAGTTTAAAACAATTTCAAACAGAAAAAAAACTGTTTTAAACAATTTAAACATGTTTTTATGTTTCATTTTTCAAAAAATGTATTTTTTGCAACCCTGCTCTTACGTTACATTTAATTAAATTATTAACACGGGGTTATTATCTCAAGACACGAAGTACAAGAAAGTAAAACAGAAACTGAAACTGGAAATAATCAACATAAATACCTCCACCAGTTTAAACAATCGAAGCCAGAACTATTCAACATGTAGACCTCCAAATGATAAACATTTTTCTAAAATCTATACAGAAGTGATCATTTCTTCACTTATGATGGCAGCAGCATCCCAATTTTTTTATTTTAAAAAGCCAATATTGTTAAAACCATTAACATAGACTTTTTGTTTTAAATGTCCCCATAAGAATAATCTAATGGAGACAAGTCAGGTGACCATGCAGGTCAAACTGTTGGTCCATAGCCGCCAATCCACTAGTTGGGGCAGTGGAAATCAAGCCATTTTCTGACTTGAATTGTTGAATGTGCAGGACATCGGTCTTGTTCATTCATTAATTTTCTTCCAAATTTTCATCATCATTAAATAGAATATTTTGATGAAGGAATCTGCTTTCAACAATTTTGCCACTCATTAGTAATCAAAACTCCAAACGGCGACCAGCATCTCCGTCATGCAATTTATGATGATTAAATACTGGTTTGAATGGATGGAATTCGTTGATTACTTCAATTCTTTGAATATGAGATCTGCTAACATCTACGCTTTGAAACAGACCAAATTAAGCAGACTTTGCACTCAATAGTATGTGAGTACACAGTCTAATTTTTTGTCATGTGACGTATGACGTATCTATCCGCAGAAGAGAAAATATGAGAAATGAAGTTAACATAAACTACCACGGGGCCTAAACAAATCGACACCTGCCTAGAGTCAAGGAGAGAGAGAGACAGAAGTTTAACCATGATACGTGTTAAGTGAAAAGTCTGCTTGATTTGGCATGTGATTTTATGATCCTTTCCTAAGCGACATTCTTCCATTTTCTTGTACAAGGTGATAACTACAATATTAGCCGCATCGTTATCATTGTATTTCGTCTTTCCTTTCTTTATATTATTAAAAATACCTCTGGTATCAAATGTTTTAATTTCTTTGCGAACTGTTCTGCGAAAAGCAGTCACATTTGGATATTTTTCATAAAAAAATTGAATTACTTATGGATACGAAATATTACCGATTCTATAACTTTTCATTATTAGGTCGACAGTTGATGAAAATAGATATCTTCGTTACTTTGAGACTGACGGAGAATATCCATAGTAATATTTAATTAAATTTAGCTTACGCATTCTTGAAAATTACTGAATAGTTTTAGTTTGTTTTATTTTTTTACTTCTTAATGTGTATGGTTTCTTCGAGAAAATCATATTGAACTGTTTCAATTAAATGTAAGGTAAGTGTTAATTCGTTTTTTTTATAATCTTAGTCTTCATAAAATAAAATGGTAACAAAATCGTGCCATGTATTTTCTGTGAAATGTGATTATTTCTCCTTTTTGACTAAACCGCCTGTTTAAGAGTGAACACTACCTAAGGTCAGTGGGGAGGAGGATAAAGCGCCAAATGAAGAGATATCTCCCTAATAATAAAATTTTAGCCAAGAATAGTCTTCAACAATCCTGTAGTATTTATTTATGTACAATTTGCACTTATTTTCAGTTAAATAATATCACCCAAATTGCAAAAACAGCTTATTGTTAATCATTAAAATTATGATTAACAATAAGCTGTTTTTTGCAAACTGGGTGATGTTAATTACCTAACTGGAGATAAGTGTAAGTTGTATGTAAATAAATACTACAGGGTTGTTGAAGACTATTTTTTGGCCAGGATTTGATTATTACAGAGATATCTCCTCGTTTGGCGCTTTGTCCCCTTCGGGATCTCCTTTCAACAGCATGGATTTTTGAAAGGCCGATCTACAACCACCAATTTAATATGTGCTACTCAATATAAATCTGAATCCATTTAGGTGCAAGTTCAAACACAAAAGCACTCGACAGGCTTAATCATAGCATTCTTTATTAAAAACTGTCTAACATTGGAGTTTCACAGAATCTTACACTCTTTTTAAAATCATGCTTGTCAGATAGAAATCAGTACGTCGCGTATAATGAATTCAGGTCTACTGATTACTTATCTTGTTCCGGTGTACCTCAGGGGTCTGTTCTTGAACCACTCTTGTTTAATATACTTATCGATGATATAGCATATGAGTTAGACGTTCATTTTTTAATATATGCAGATGACATCAAGCTCTAACGTAAGTAACTGCAGTAAATTACAAAATAATGTATCTAAACTCAGCGCTTGGTGTGTCGAGAACAGTCTCACATTAAACGTGCAAAAAAATAATGTAATGACTTTTCCACGAAGAATAATAATTATATATTTAACTACCTTCTAGAAAACGAACCTTCGAAACGAACTCGACCGTCCTCGTTTAAAGACCTTGGCCTTTGATACGCTTTTTGCCCCTATTCTGGAGCTCATCAGGAAGGCACAAAGCCACCCTAAAGATGTTTCATGCAAAAACAAGACAATTTCTATAATAACATAATTGTTTAAAAATTAAAGGAGTGCTTCAATACGGGATTTAGTAAAACAGGGCAATATGCACTAATAATCACATTTCACAGAAAATAGACGCCTCGATTTTGTAACCTTTATTTTATGAAGACAAAAATTATATAAATGACGCGACTTTTACCCAGGGTTGCAAAATTTTAAAACAAATTGTCAGTTTAAAACAATTTCAAATAATGTATCTAAACTCAGCGCTTGATGTGTCGAGAACAGTCTCACATTAAACGTGCAAAAAATAATGTAATGACATTTTCCACGAAGAATAATAATTATATATTTAACTACCTTCTAGAAAACGAACCTTTAACTCGACCGTCCTCGTTTAAAGACCTTGGAGTAATTTTTGATAAAAAACTCATCTTTGTCAATCATATAGACACGTTGATTTGCGACGTAAATAGAACTCTTGGTTTTATTATACGCAGTGGGCGTGATTTCTCAAATATATCAATGTTAAAACTATTGTATTCTTCGTTTTTGCGATATAAACTATAATATGCGTCTCTTGTTTGGCAGCCCTGCTGTAACATTCCTAGTCTTAAATTAGAAAATGTGCAACGCCATTTTCTTTTTCTATATCTAGAATATCATGGTATATATCCACCAATTGGTTTTCCACAAAGCGATTTACTTCAAATGTTTTCCATGAGTAACTTATCTGAAAGACGCGCAACGACTTTGCCATTATCTTTAACAAGGTGATTCATTATGATATTGACTGTAGTGAGATATTCCAGAGACTTAGTTTTCATGACAAAACTTTTTACCTTGCTATAGCCCGGACTAATATGTTAAAGTTTTCACCAATCTACAGCATGTACTCTAGCTATAACCACAGCCAGCGTGATATTGACATCTTTAATAAATAGGAGATCTTGTCTAAAATCATATATGTATGTATTTTTTTCTCTCTTTATTGTAAATAATATCAACTCTCTTTTCTCTCTAATATTTATATTGTTTTATTGAAATGTAAATTTAAGTAATTTTTGTATGATGTATGTGTTGTTTCCCATCTTGTAAATGCTGTTGTACTGTTAGATGGTGTATGAATAAAATAAAATAAAATAATTATTAAAAAAAAACAAAACAATGTTTTCTAAGTTTGAAAATAGTTTATTTGGTTGACTTCATGATTTGTATATTATTTATAAAAACTTTCCTTATCATTAGTCGAAAGACGGTGAAATTGCTGTTTCGTATTACTCACTGTGGCAACATTTATTTTTATGTGAATCAGTGGTGCGAGTGGATGTGCAATGCACAGTGTCGGGTGATAAAGCAGGGGAATGTACCTACTTTCCAACGGTCGAAAATCAAATGAAACCGCCAATATATTTCATAATCATACGAGTTGCACGGTTTGCTTGTTACGCCGTTCTTGATTTTGGCTATCATGAATGACTATTATTGACACTTAAAACAGTTTTATTTGAATTTAAAAATTCACTCGTCGCCACTGATCCACAATTCTTAACGGGTTTCCCATTTTATTTCGTTGAACATTTTATGTCCCCATATAAAGTACCTATTTGTCATCCAAATAAAAATATTGCAAATAAAAATACTACTGCAAATAAAAATGTCGACAAAAATATTTTTTCTGTAAGGAAAGTTTAGTTTAGAACTGTTATGTCTTCATCAAGTTTATAGTTGAAGCCATACCTATGTATTTTTAACTCATCTTAAGATAAGTGAATTTGCTTAAGTGGTTTGAAAATTTATATATAATACTGCCAATATGAAAGACATTTTAGATACTGTAAGTACCTATATACTAGCGTCATTTTAGCATGAAAAATCTGTAAACCTCTAAAAAAAGAGGCACAGGATCATTGGGACTTAATTTTTGCTGCGAAGAGTTCAGAAAGGCATTTAGAAAAAGCAGTACCTTTTATTTTTAGGCGAAAATATTTGGTTTCATTTTCTGTCCAATAATTGGCCAATATTAATGACCAATTAAATTAAATTAAATGAAAAATTTGTTTTCATACACAATATGCCATAGAATTAGATGAAAAACGGTTACTCGGGGGTTTTTGGGGTCGCTGATTACGAATCTGTATTCTAATTTGGGAAATTCAAAATGGCATATTGGAAATCGGACCATCTTCCAGAAGAAATGAGAATGGACATCTTGACCTTGAAGATCTGTACCCCGGGGGTTCTCGAGGACACTGATTACGAATCCGAGGTCTAATTTGGTAAATTCAAAATGACGGACCGGAAGTAGTCAATTTATCAGGAAGAACTCGTATTTTTTTCGTTTTTGGGCTGACAATGAGTACTCGGGTGGTTCTTGAGGTCGCAGATCACGAATCCAATTTACGAAATTTAAAATAGCGGACCGGAAGAACAGTCAATTTCTCCGGAAAAACTCGTATTTTTTACTTTTTTGGGCTGAAAGTATGAAAATTACGAGTATTTCCAGAAAACTATACTATCCCCGAGTTCCTACTTTGAGCCCAAAAAAGGAAAGAATACGAGTTTTCCGAAGAAATGAACTGTTGTCCGCCATTTTGTATTATGTAAACTGGATCTCTGATTCGTAATCAGTGACCTCAAAAACCCCCGAGTACTCATTGTTTCCCATCGGCCATTTTAAATCTACCTAATTAGACCATGGATTCGTAATCAGCGGCCTCGGAAACCTGCGACTACAGATTTTCAAGGCTAAGATATCCATCCCCTTTTTTTCTGGAAAATGGCCCAATCTCCAGTCCGCCATTTTGAATTATCCAAATTGTACTTTATATTCGTGATCAGCGACCCTAGGAACCCCCGAGTAACCATTCTCGTTTAATTCTATGGCCTATT
Organism: Stenurella melanura; assembly: GCA_963583905.1. Lineage (NCBI taxonomy): Eukaryota > Metazoa > Arthropoda > Insecta > Coleoptera > Cerambycidae > Stenurella > Stenurella melanura. The sequence goes on from OY757309.1 coordinate 72,803,976, forward strand.
GTGTATGACAACAAATTTTTCAATTAATTTATTAAATTGGCCAATCATTGGGCAGAAAATGAAACCAAACAATTCCGCCAAGAAATAAAATGTATGATTTTTCTAAACTCTGCAACAAAAATGAAGTCAATTGACCCTGTACCTTTTTCTTTAGAAGTAAAATGCCAAAATGGCACGATTAATAATGAAATGAAGGGACTATTTGAGAAATTGTATACTAATGTACTATTCAAATATATTAAGCCCTCACACGATTCAATATGCACCTTATGTGAATATACATATTACCTTAAGTATTGATAAAACACAGCTGTGCGGTAGGATGAAATTTTTTCAAAATTTTTTAAAATTATTACTTCATTGGTTCTCTCTTTTCTGAGAATTGCCTATTAGGAGAAAATTACTTATTTGTTATTTTTGTAAAATGTGTTTTTGTTTTATTATTATTATGTAAACGAACTATCAATTGAGATAGGTGCACATTCGATTGACTTATGCAATTTTCGACGTCATTTTAAGATAAAGTTGAATTAATGTTAAAAAGTCCGAATTAATTTAAAAAACCGCTGCCTAAGTAATCACTACTTCCATATTCAGATTTTCCATCCAAGTCTCTTTAAAGGAAAACATCTTGACTAAAATTGCACTCTAATATGTGGAAATAATTGATCATAGAATCTTAATAATACTTGGGGCAGATGTCATAAAAGAATTTAAGGCGTTGGTTCTTAGCATATACGCCAAAAATGAGGTTTCTGGAGTCTTATTAGCTTGCTCTATTCATTTTCCCCAGTTGCTTTGCTCATTTTCCCATATTTATATCTACTTACCCCCCACTCCTTCAACGGAATCATCTCAAAATATAATCTAGTTCCAAATGTCGTTATAATATGTACGTGTACCAAATTTCACGTGAATATCTCAATTTAATTTTATCGGCCCCTTTAATAATTGAGTAGGAATGGCGGAGAGGTTGAAAAATGTTATAAAAAAAATGAGACTTTGACTTCTAGTATTTACTGTACTCTTACCAGCTTGCTTTACTTATTATCCCCTATTTACCCCTACGCACCCCCGAACTCTTCACCGGAATCATCGCAAAATATAATCTAATTACAAATGGGGTTATAATACATATACATGTACCGAATTTCAAATGAATGTCTTAATTTTATTTCATCAACCCCGTTAATAATGGAGTGGGGGTGGTGGGGGACTTGAAAAATATATATTATAAAAATCTGAGGTCTTGACTTCTAGACTATACACGAGTTTGCTTTACTTATTTTGCCATATTTACCATTATTTCACCCCAAACCCTTCAACTCAATAATTTCAAAATATAATCTGGTTCCAGATGTCATTATAATATATATGTGTGCCTACCACATTTCAAGTGAATACGTCAATTTTATTTTATCAGTCCCTTTATTAATAAAGTGGGGGTGGTGGGGGATGTAGAATATTGTAGAAGAATTTGAGGCCTTGGCTACTAGTAGATACACCGAATCTCAAGTTTCTGTACTTTTACCAGCTTGCTTTACTCCATTTCCCTTATTTACCCCCCAACCCTTCACCGGATATGTTCAAAAAACAATCCAGTTCCAGAACTCGTTATAATATTGTTATGTATTACACCCCTTGGAACTGGAGATTGATACGTCTATGCCTAATAGTGACTGGAAACTTGTAGAAAGAGATAGAGTTTTCTAGAATGTGGTGGGAGAAGATTCTGGATGGATCTAGAGGCAATTTCGGAGCATATAAGGCGCGATTACCGGCGCAGGAGAGGAAGTTTTATTGTTGGAGAGGTTCTATAAAAGTGACGTTCGGTAACGAAAGTGAGGTTAGAAGTATTGTCATTGTGTAATCAAATCAGTAAATTGTTAAATAAAGTGTTTATCTCTTGTTGAAATTATTTTGAAACCCACGGATTCATACAGGGTGTTTCCTAAGAGGTGGAAATACGCAACAATATATACGTGTATAAAATTTCAAGTCAATATCTTAAACCGTTCCAGAGAAAACGTGCCGACAAAAAACCGTTACAGACAGACCTACAGACAGACAAGCAGACATTTGTTTTTTTTACTCTAATTTAAAATCTCGATGTTTCATGACATTCTAAACCTATCAAGAAGAAAAAAAAAATTGAATTTTTAGTTTACTGTACTTCTAATCCAATACGTGGATGTGGAAGTAAAATCATACTTTTTGTAACTCTGTGGAAAACTATACTTATACATCTTTAAATTAAATAGTGCTCAGAGATGCGTGTCAAGCGTCTTGTCTTGTCTTATCATCTGTGGTAACGCGCACACACATAAATTCATCGATCTCAATAATTCCTCTTTGATTGGCTAAGCTTGTCATGTCATAACTAATATGGAGGAAATTAATTTCCTTGCTGTTAATACAACCAAAGCCAGTGGAAGTAAATGTTATGGTGACATTTAATATTTCAATAGCAAGGAATAGAAGAAATACACTCCTAATTTCCTTTGCTCTGAGCTGAAAAATAAATAGCCGCCTCGACAAATTCACAATATTAGCTAATTCTATGTCAATGTTGAAAGCACCCTCTCAAACTTTACAAGAGTAGGAGGAGTATGTGCTACATTATAAATAAATACAATATATCTTTCATTTACAAATATGTGTAAATTTAGTATGGGCAAAGCGCATTATGATATGCAAAAATATTTGCTAAAGAAAGTGCTTATTGTATTGTTACGTGTGTGTATAGCCCCTAGGAAACACCCCTAAAATCTGTGAAAAAGAAATTTAATTTTTTTTTACGATTACTATACTTCCAATCCACTACGTGAATGTGGAAATAAAATTGTTGAATATCTCAAGAATTGTTCATTATTTACGGTCATGCTCATTGAAACTATTACTCGGAAGGTGAAAATCAACATGATAAAAATGTAGACAATTCCTCCGAGACCCAGTGCTGGAATAGTGCGGGTTCTTTAACTGTATATTTTATTTGATACTAACTACAGCTACAGTTTAGCAGCTGCTACTAATCTCTTGACATCACCTTGGTAGGCATTTCGTGACCAATACATTGGCCCCTTTTTTCTGTATGGCACGTCATCTACAGTAGTTGCGCAGATCCTCAGTATAACTCTTTCCCATGATCTTCTCGGGGATATTATCAAAATGTTTTTGGCTGCGTCCTCTTTACTTCTAACCATGTGCTTTTCTCTGAATTATCAACCGATCTATACGGCCCCTTTTCCAGTTGATGTGGCGAAAAGATGAGTGAATTCGAGAAAATATTATGCTAGAAAGAAAGTTCCTTCGGGGATGCATATCTTGGAGAATCGAAGTGTTTGGTACGTTGGGTAACCCAGAGAATTCGTAACAAACGTGTCCAGACAATGAATATATTGTCTGTGTGCCTCCCTAACAGTCTCATGGGCATAAAGAGAGATAGAGAAAATTAGGGCATTCGAGCTCTTTGTGCATTTCGTGATATTTAACTGGGTCAAAATATCAAAGTAGGCGCTATTTGCTGACAAGGTATTACAGAAGCGTACTTTAAATTTTTGCGTATTAGAATTAACAAAATAATACTATATAGAGATTTAACAATCGTGTTTTCGGTAGATACCTAATGACGTTTCTGGTAAATTAAAAAATCTTGCATTGTTTTGCGTCGAGATAGGAATATCTTATGCACTGGTGAATGTATTGCCCGTCCTTCGCGACCTTGACAGATACATTCAAAGTACGGATCTGTTCCCTGGGTATGATGTTATAGTTCGGAGTGATTCGCGTAACTATATCACCAGACAGCTTAATGAAAAGAGGTGTTTCCATTTATTTCTTGTCTTAATCATTTTTTTATTATTATTATAATTCTGGCCTTAGATACACTCCTTTAGCCAAGAGACAACAAATTATCCGATGTACGTATAACTAAATTCAAGCCCAAAAAAAAAATCTTAAATCATTAAAAACGAATAGGGATCTACACAGTGATATCTTAATCATGCCAGATCATATTTTACATAAGTTTAATAATGTTTTGTCTATTAAGTCTATTTATTATTAATATAGTCTAGAAAAATAAAGCATGTCCCGGTCTCCCCTTATATTAGAACAGTCGGCAGTTTTAAGTTTTTTATGTGCCGTATAAATATGGAGTAACGTGGCGCATATATAGCAATTATAGCCTGCACCACTAAGAAAATTATAGTACTCTTCATATATTCAAGGCAAAAAAAAATGTCGGAACTTTTGATCTTTACCGCAAAGTCAAACGCTCCGACGCTTTTTATGTACCTTAACTATATAAAGACAACTATACTAACATCACTTTTCTTGACTGCCATGTTATAAGGCAAAGTATTAATCATATCTCTGGCTGTTACAAATGTGTCAGGCACGTTGACTCCTATACCAATAGAAAGAGCTTATTGTTTGAAGCCTGTGCTGGAAGTGTATAAGCTCATCCTCGCTTGCTGACACTAATGTAATATCATCTGCAAGTCTCAAGTTACAAATCGTAGTTCAAACTTCTTTCTGTCTGTAATGAATGAGTAGTAATGATAGGAATAATAGCAATATTTAAAAAATAATAATGTTTTTCTGTTTCAGGTGAGTACCAATACCAACAGACAAGTGCAAATGCGAGTAAGTAACTTATATCTAGGATTTATTGCTTTTTAATACTGCATCATGTAAGTGCTATTATAGGTGATGAAGAGTCATAACATGCAAGATACTTAAGTGCGACCTAGACGATGAGTCACATCATATCAAGGTGGCGCGCAAAAATACAATACTTTAGATTCGTCAACTGTAATTGTGGAACATTATCGGACACATCTGTCAATGAGCCTCCTGAACTAACACAGGTTGAATAACTACATTCACCTTTTGAATTAAGGTTTCTGTAATGTCGGGTTGTGCATTCAAGTTAGTACATGCTACTAAAATAATTCTAGTACACATTCGTATATCGGAATTTTTGCGCCTTATTTATATTAACGTTCTGGCGGAATTTAGCCATAACTATTCCACCATTCAACTAGGATACGTACACATCAACACAACAATTATTCCCTGTGACATTATCATCTGCTACAGCTGAAACTAGAACTCAGGAAAAATAACAGCGATATGTTGTCCACCCAACCGCGGTCTAATCCACTGCTACCGGCTTGATGAAACAACAAACAAAGACGCCACTAAACATCAGGACACCATGGTCACAAGTCTAACATGTAAGCTCTGCTCCACTGAGCTAGCTGTATAAACTTATCAGAACCGAAAACGAAACTTTGGTTTTGTACTGGAGCCAGCCTGCAATTACCTGACAGAATAATAGCCGCTAGAGACATGATTAATCATTTTGCCTTAGAGAATAGCCAACAAGAAAAGTGATATGAGAATTTGTCTTAGTGATGGAAATTTCATTTATAAATGAAGTGAATCATTTTGAAAAAATATTAGATTGACATTTACTAATCATGGCTTGAACCTTATAGATGTATGCCGATCGTATTTTTGCAATAACTAAGTGGTAATTAATCGATAACAAACAGCAAACATTTATTTGTGATACCATGCGACATATTGAAGGTTTAGAATGTCTGCCAGACTGAGCCTCCACTAATCGGGATGTATGTCAATAGGCAGCATTTTTTTTAGTGTTATTTTAGAAATCGAAGCTAGAACACTCTTTAAGACAATTTTTATTCGAACGTTTAAGCCCTTAAATAAATCACCAAAGTTGGATCGCACGATAACGGGGCGATGCTTCACATGACGTCACTTAGCATATGCTGATGGGGTGACAGTCGAATTTTTTACTTTGAGGTTAACACATTTTTACATATTGACCATTTTCGGTCACCTGATTTTGACACAGTCTGGAGGGCACACCTCATCCAACCTCAACCAATCACAAAGGAATACAAATGTAAACAATTAAAGATGAGTTACTAGCAGAAGCAGTTTAAGCTTGTTATTAAAAAATAACGGCTCTTACCCATCTCTAAAAAACAAAACCTTCCACGCCACCAACGTGACGTCAACCGAAAATGGTCAATTTTTCTTCAAACGTCAGATTAACTCATTTCATGACATTAAAATTTGAAGGATTATGATGGACTACTGTATAGATAAACTGACGACTGACTACTGTAGTAAACTCAAACTCTTTCGACGTAGTGTTTATGCAGAGTGACGTCACGAACTGGCGAAGCGCTTTGTACTGAAACCCAATCTTTAACATTGAATATCTAAGGACTGGATATACTCATGAAGCTGAAATATTAACAGCTTATCTAGATTATCGAATACTATTGAAATCCATAAAAAAATAACGAAAAAAAAAACTATTGGTAACAAGCCCATTATACTGTTGGCAGTTTACCCTGTAGAAGCCCCCAGATCACCTGAATGAAATAGGCTCCTTAATAAAATAAACAATAAAGGACTTGTCTAGCATTGCACTAGGATCAATCAATCATCAGCCTGGCGACGCAGTCATCAGATTTTAATTATTTTCACAAGTTATTTTTACTAATTCATACTGTTTGATTAATTTTAACTTTGGAAATTATTAATAATTGTACATTAATATTGAAATTATAAAATTTATAACGTGGTAAAATCGAATTTAATTAATTGTTGTGAATGAAAATGACTTATAATCTGAAGATCTGCACCCCTCCGCTATTTTTTTAACAGTATCCTATAAGTGCCAGGTAATCGATAAAAAAAATATTCGCTAGATACAAAAACTTGTAACAATTCTAAAAAACATTTAATGAAAACTCTACCACTAAGAAAATTTCTTATATCACCACTTACTTTGTCTTTAATGGTTACGAAGTCAGGTAAATTGCACGCAGGCTGCTGTACCATTTGCAAAAATGCAATAATATTTAATTTAGAGGACAATGAATTTTTTGAAAGCATGCGTTTGTTAGTGTAACACCTTATTGCGTATGTTCATATAAAATCATTTTGAGATACCCTTGGACGTGAATATGGTATCCTTGTTTATTCCTTATGGTGCTTCAAGCACATTTCATTTTTTTGCGTTTAGTTTGGAATAGACAATTACATTTTGCAATAAATTTTCGAATGGCTATGTGGATTACGTTTCAAAAGTTTTAGAAACTAACAAGGAGTAAAATATAATGGATTTAACAACGTTTTAGGACGAAAAATGTTGTGAGCCTGTAGTAAATTTGTATAGATGAAAGTGCTGCATTCAACAATAAACCTGTTAGTAGTTAGACAGTATCATAGAGAGATTACAGCAGAATATTGTTGTATTGAAAGCGATTGATTTCAGCGATCGATAATTATCCCATAAATTATTGATAGATGTAGGCAGTAATTTGCATTCGCTGCACTACTCGCTACCAAATACGAATGTTATAATGTTCTTGCAACACAATTAACCAGTGAGAATTGCAGTAGGATGTTGCTGTATTCATAACAAAATAACGTAAAGAATAAACGAATTTTGTACTAAATATAAAGTTTTAAAATAAATTTTAATATAAATACAGGGTGATTCGTGAGGAGAGGGTCGTACTTTACCAAAAGATAGAAAACATTGAGGTGATCTTAAATCCCTAAACATTAATGGATAAAGCTGCCCCGTCTTCGAAATACAGGGTGTTTTACATTTTTTGGAAGAATATTCTTTTCGCCATATATCTGTAATGCGTAAGCGGAATCCAATGAAATTTTGTATTTTGATTACAGCAGTCATTCACCGTCCAATGCCTGAGGTATTAATCAAATATCAGGGCCAGACCCAGAATAAAAATATTTTTAAGTTATTCCTAGAAAATAACACTCTGTATACTGTTTATAAAATATTTGACATTAAAATATTAAAAATTAACTTGTTGAGGGTTCAATTTTTTTCTTTAAATGAGAAATTGAGAGAAAAAGTCACTCTAGGGATTAACTACATATTATTTTTTTTTGTTCCCTATCTGCACTAGCAAAAGGTAGTGCAAATAGGGAGAATAAAAATTCATCACATATACCTGTTGAAATAATATTTTGTAATTAATGTGTAATTAATAAACTTAACAAAATAATAAATAATAAAAATTAACAATTTAACTAGAACATAAGAAATCAGTCAAACTTACTAAATCCAATAAAATTATTTTGAATCACAGTCTATTTTCAAAGTGACCACCGCCAAATTCAATACATTTTCTTGATCGATTTGTCATTTCATTTCCTATTTTTCTAACAATCTCTAAATTGTTTTTAATCCCATTGCAAAAATGCTCAATTTTTGCAGTCAGCTGCTCTCCGGTATTTATTTCTTCTTTATATACTTTAGTTTTTAAATGGCCCTACAAAAAATAGTCAAGGGGTGTGAGATCTGGTGATCTCGGAGGCCATGCAACAGGACCACCCCAACCAATCCACCTATTTGGATATTGTTCATTCAAATAGTTTCTGACTCGTACCGAAAAATGCGGCGTAGCCCCATCATGTTGAAACCACATGTGTTTACATTACTTGGCAGGGTATGTTGCAAAAAATCTAAATAATTGTCACCATTTAAGCGACCGTAAAAAATTTGAGGACCTATGAGATTATTATTGAACATCCCACACCACACATTTACAGAAATTCTATGTTGGGAATTCTTTTGGATTATTGCACGAGGATTTTCGTGACTCCAAATATGAAAATTTCGAGTATTATTTATACCATCACGGGTAAATTGAGATCCATCGGTAAACAATACTCTTAACATAGTTCGTCTATAGGATAAAACCCAGCGGCAAAAAGTTAACCGAACTACTTCATCCCTGGCACCAAACGTTGGACAATTTGGATATGATAAAGATATTAAGGATGGATTTGTTCGCCTTTAATAGTTCTCCAAACTCTGGTTTGAGGAATATTTAATTGTTGACCAATTCTTCTTGTGCTGATTTTTGGGTTCTGGTCAACCATATTTAAAATCAAATCTTTTTCTTGCCGGGTCTGCCTAACAGGACGTTCTATTTTCATGATTGAGGGAACGGTTCCAGTTTCAGAAAGATGTCTAAACACTCTATAAAATGTTTTATAATCTGGTACACGTTGATTTCCAAACCGGCGTCCGTATTCCGCTTTTGCATTGCCATTGCAATATCCATAGACAAAAACCATATTTGCGTATTCTCTACGCGTGTATGTAAACGGCATGATTTAGAATTATTACAAGACAATATTGTAACCAGTAAAAGCCACAGTGGTGACGTGACACATCTTAATTACAATATGACTGATTTTTGACAGGTACCTACTTGATTATTAAAAAGTACGTAGCCATAACTTTTAAAACAAATGTAATGGCAAGACTAGATGATTGTAACAATTAATTACTCTTGCAATGAATTAAATATTGCTGAAACCAGAGTTTGGAGAACTACCTTTTGGTAGTGCGGATAGAAAACAAAAAAATTATATGTAATTAATCCCTAGAGTGACTTTTTTCTCCCAATTTCTCATTTATAGAGAAAAAATTGAACCCTCAACAATTTAATGTTTAACAGTGAAATGGTGCCAAAAGATTTTTTGTGGGATGTTGTATTTTTCTAGGTGTAAATTAATATTTTAACTTCAAATATTTTATAAATAGTATACAGAGTGTTATATTCTAGGAATAACTTAAAAATATTCTTATTCTGGGTCCGGCCCTGATATTTTATTAATATCCCAGGCATTAGATGGTGAATGACTACTGTATTCAAAATACAAAATTTCATTGGATTCCGCTTACGCATTACAGATATATGGCGAAAAGAATATTCTTCCAAAAAAATAGAACACCCTGTATTTCGAAAACGGGGCCACTTTAGCCATTATTGTTTGAGGATTTAAGATCACCTCAATGTTTTCTATCTTTTGGTAAAGTACGACCCTCTCCTCACGAATCACCCTGTATAAAAGACATAAAGAAGAAACGTGTAAGTTAACACAGGCACACAAAAAAGAGAAAGTTCCACAGACCAAACCAATCATTTCCGGTGTATTCTGTATCAAATATTTTTAAATAATTTTCTTGCGTAATCTCAGGATAATTTCAAAATTTAACATTTAGTCTCTATTATCACCATCTACAAAGTGTGTGATTAACCAGGGATAGTCCTGAACTTTGAGATATAACACGTCGTGAACTATCAAAATATCAAAACTTGACTAGTAAAAGCCACAAACAAGGTTTTTGAGATATGAACATTAAAAATAACTATCTTGGGTCATTTTTTTGCGCACTGTCGGTACTGTGCCTAATAAAGGGAATTTATTCTAATTATTTTTTTGCTAGGCATTTTGAAGAGTAGCACAAATAGACGTAGTAAGCAGAGTTCCCATGGCAGTCATTTTTGTTCTAGAAATAAAAATTAATTTCAGATTTGGACTTTGTAAACTTTTCTTCAGACTTTGATCTTTTGTCATGATGAAAACCTGGACATTCGTCTTAAAAACCTGCCCACTCTGTTCAAAATAAAAAGTGGTAAAAGAGTTGCTATACATTTTTTTAAGAAGAACAGTTTTTTGGGGATAGAAAAAAATTGTGACGTGGTTGAGGAAAACTGACACCGGATTCGGATTCAACAAGCCAAAATACACCGGACATGATTGGTCTGGTCCGTGAAATCGACTTTTTTTCTTTTTTTGTGCCTGTGTAATCAACATTTATGTGATTGAATTTACACTAGATTATGTTTTGTTATGAACACTGGCCAAGAAGAACTTGAGATACATTACAAACCCAAATTCTCACTGCCATGCCAAAGCGTATATAAGTGGCCACATGTCAATCTTATTAAAAGTTATAATTTTGTATCTATTAACCCTGACACATATATTAAACGGTAAATTTTTCCTTGTAAACTTGAACTCCGTGGTTTATATCCGGAGGTTATCCTATTGAAAAAAGTTTAATTTATTATTTTAATTTTTGGTGGTCGGTGTTTACACATCAACAAACCAATTTTATTTTAGAGTTAAAACTTTTATATTAAACTTTATTTTATCCTTTGCCGGATGTTTGAACCTGAGAATTTTTTCGTGCCTGCGTTCCACTGGAAATAAACAATATCCAAAAGTCGTATCGACTTTTATTATATTTAGCGATAATGCACTTCCGTAGCGATACTAGAATTGTAGTATACATGTTGTCTAAGTGGACCCTTCCAAAAAAACCTTAAAAATAGCCAGCATAGAAATGTACGTTTTTCTTCACTTTTAATTTTGGTTGTTTTCTGTCAGACTCAAGTACCCATCGATGATCATTTAATTAATTTTGGTAAATCCTTGTTTCATCAATAAAAAAAAATGTTTTTGATGGAATTTCGATGAGAAAATCTTCACAAAAATTCAATTTTTGCTGCAGCAGCATGTTTCTGTTAATATGAAATTTTATGCGCGTCATTAAAGTTTATATAACCTATGGATTTCTAAAGGGAGCAGATGTTGCTGTCGGACGAGACCGGTTGCGAATACCTATTTGGTTAAAATTTTGCTCGATCAGGGAGCAAATCACGTGATGCCAGTGAGATTGAGCACACAATAAATAGATATTTTTTCAAATATATATTCGGCAACGCTCGATTGCAACACCTAGTCCACGTAAGTTTTTTCTCACCTATGAGACACACAGGTATACTGAGGTGTTTGGTGTAGTTTGTTAGCAGAATAGAAAATAGATGCTTTTAAATGTGTTTATTACTATATTAACGTTGTTAATAATATTGTCAATGACAAAGATACGCCACGTAAAGATTTAGACCCTGTGTGTAAAATTGCATACAAAATTAGGTACACTAAGACGTCTCTTCTACTTCCGATTAGTTATCTATTCGGTACATATTTGACAAATTGACAATAAGAAAGTTGTTGATTTGTCAGAGAATGTAAGCGGCTAAATGTTTAACTATTTGGTGATGAAAGGCCAGGTCTAATTATACCTTCTACCGAGATAGAGGCCACCCCTTGTAGAATATATATTTTTAAAATTTTTCCGCTTTGTGAGGGCCTGAACCATTACAGTGTTGTGTAAAAATCATACCTAGTAGTTGTGGGCAAATGGGAGAAATGCATATTTAAATTTACACATGGTAATGTGTCCCACCAAGGGATGTCGCTTCTTGATGTTTTGTGATTAAAAATTTTAACATCGAGTGGGCTGTCTATTGTGTAGTTTATCTATATTGTAGTCGGTCAGCTCCAATTGTAGTCGCCATGGATTCACAAAGTTTGACAAATCGCGAATTATTTTTGTAATATGTACCTAAAATCATGTTTTTGGGGGCGAATCGTAGCTGTTTATGTTTTGTATGGTATTACCATTTCCAATATCCCAATGTCTTCCAAACCGTTTGTAATTAGAAAAAAATGTTCCAGATTAAAATTGTAGATCAAGAGCCGCATATTTTAAAATTTTGTTTAAATCTACAGGATATTTCACATAGTGGTGGCAAGCTACCTTTATTAAATAAAATACCCTACATTTTTTATATCTTTGTAGTTGACTCTTAATTCTCTATCCAGGTATATATCACTTTTGAACGTACACAGCCACGTTACCACGTTATTCTACTTTTCCGATAAAAAGTGCATTTCAAGAGTAAAATTCGTAAAATACGTATAGTCATATATTTGACCGTCGCACAGTGGGTCAAACCTGTAGTGTTCCACCCAAATCACTTTTTAGATTTTAAGATGTTTTTTTTAATATTACTTATGAAATTCCTAGTGAAATTCTCTATCAATCCCTCCAGCCGGATTTTCGATTTTCGTTCCCAATTTTTTATAATTTTCACCTTAGAACGTATTTTTGATAAAGAAAACAATAATACTTGTGAGTTTTTCCAATGAAAATCAGGGTCAAGATCACAAATTTATAAATATTTTCGATTTTTTAATTTTAAATTTTCATCTGTCAAATTATTTATTAATTATTTTCAAAATTTAAAATGCTAAACTGTTCATTTCGTATCTATTTAGGAGGCACTTGACAAAAAATGTATGTCAAATTTATTATGTTTATGATTTTGTCAGCTATCAAATCTTTAGTGAACTTAATGAAAATGCCATTTCTTATGTATTTTTAACAGTTAAAACCCGAATAGTTCGAAATTCCGGATAATCCAAGCTTGTATTTCGAATCAGATTATATAAATGTGTTATGTTAAAATATTTTTAGAACAAAAATTTTTCCCTTTAATTTTGTTTTGCCGATTAATGTTCCGTGTTACTAATTTAACAACTTTCTGATAAAAATAAGATGGCCCTGAGAAGAGCCGATTAATGTTATGAGTTTACAGTTACTATATTTGACAGTTACTTTGACAGATCATTGCTTATTTGTAACATGAAAATTTAGAATTAAAAAATCTAAATTATTTAGAAATCTGTGACCTTGACACTGATTTTCATTAGAGAAAGCCAAATTTTTTAGTAAAAATTCGTTTTTAGATGAAAACTATAAAAAATTAGGAACGAAAATCGAAAATCCAACTGGAGAGATTGATAGAGAATTTCATAACAAACATTTTTTAAGAAAAAGCGTCTTAAAATCGTTAACTTTATGATCTTAAATTTGATTTTGCTGGAACACTACAGTTTTGTCCCGCTGTACGGCGTTTCACTGCGGATGTTAGTCAAAGCCATGTATTAACTTCCAGGCCTCTCATACATGGATGTTATTCTACAGGGTGATTCACAATAATTCGAATTTTTACATTCTTAAACTGCCATAATTCATTTTTTCAAATGAAACACCCTGTATGATTTTACTTAAAATGTTGCAGCAATCAATTATTATTTACACGTTGACAGCTTTTTTCAACTTGAATTTTTCAAAAACTCAGAAAGTTAACACTAAGTAATGACATCTAAATAAAATTAGTAATAATAATAATAAATGCCTTTGTTTACAACCACAATCCTTGAAATGAAACAGAACAAATACATTATTCGCTAACTAGTTCTATTAATACATGGCTAATATATATTTTTTTGAAAGACGGTTCCCAATTTTCTCCGCTTCAACCTCTACCGAGTTATTTAATAAAAATCAAGAAATGCCGAGATATTCATTACTTATTCTTTAAAATAGGTAATTACTTCTAATTTATGAGCCATCAGATATGTTACCGTATAGTGAATATATTCGTCAATAAAATTTACAAAATGTTTTTTTTCATCAATTGTGGGTGGAGTTATCGGACCACAGACGTCCGAATGTACAATATCCAATGGTCTTTGAATGTAATTTTTATTTTTAACTTTTGCAAACGGAACTGGTATTTGTTTACTATTTATATAAGATTCGCACAATGAATCTAGAGAATTAATTTCTTTTAGATAATTGCTATCTTCGGCTAGTACTTTTACTTTTATTTGAGTAAATTTGTTTTTACCTATGTGGCCTAACCGTTCATGCCATTGCTTACTTTTATTTTCTAATCTAATTATAGCAGTGTGACCATTTATTTGCACAGTAAAATGTAAAATATATAAATCGTTCATGCGCTTACCTGTTAATATGGTCTTCTGGCCGATTTTGGCGATTACTTCACTATTGTGATTAAAAATCACGGACAACCCAGCCTCTTGCATTCTTCTTACTGACAGAAGATTCAACGGGACCTCTTGAGAATAAAGGACTTCTCGCAGGACTCCAACATGACTCAAGTTAGTGACTATTTCAATGTTGCCTACGTGTATTGTCCAAATACACAGTTCCTTTTTCGCAACCAATTTTTATCGGTCCCTTCAATTGTTCGTAGTCCTTGTAGAACCTTAGGTCGTTTACCAGGTGTTCTGTTGCTTCAGAATCCAATACAAATTTTAATTTTCCTTCGAGCTGTTCACTTTTTTCTTCAGTATACATCATGAAAACGAAGCCGCCCTCCCTTTCTTTAGAGGGTAACGCAACAGTCATAATTCCAGGAGTTCTCTCAGATCTGCTGGATTGTTCATGCCTTTTTGGTTGGCGATGTTCTTGTCTTTCCAGTTCCTGCTTATCATAATAGCAGTCTTTTACATGGTTTCTACGACCAAAAGATAACATTTTTGTTCAGTTTTAAATGTAGGTTTTGTATATGGCTCACGAGAATAATTTCCTTTATTTATTTGCTTGCATTTATTTGAGTATTTATTTACCGATTGGAATTGTAGTGCTTTCATACTTGTATCGGTATGGTCTTTAGTAGTATAGCTATAGGCGAACGGGCTCACAAACTCCGTGGATCTCTCCATAAGAGCAACACGTGGTAATTTTTGACCTATTTCCCCAAGGTTCCGCCCCCGGGAGGTTCTATTGGTCGAGGAGTGTGGGATCCTATTGACCGAGGTGTCTGGGCACTTGCTATTGGTCGTTGGAGCGTAAGATCCTATTGGCTTTGGGGGAGTAAGATCCTATTGGTTGAGATCCTATTGGCTGTGGGGTCTAGGATTAATGGTGGAGGGTGTTTAGGCTCTTTCTATTTGTAAGCCCCCATTGCTTCCCTCGAACACCCCCATAGCTATACTACTGATAAACCGCTATTCTGTATTCTGATTTGCTAAGCCTCTATTACTGCCACCAAACGCCCCCCCCCCATAGCTATACTACTGATGCCTCATCTACCTATATTCTGATTTGATAAACCACCATTGCTTCCCTCGAACGACCCCCATAGCCATAGTACTGACTCGTCATCTACCTGTATTCTGATTGGCTATGCCCCCATTGCTTTCTCTCGACAAATTGTAAGAGTCTAAAACCAGGTCACCATCTTTGAAATTCCATCCCTAGGAATATCAACCAATAGGAGGTATATAAAGAGATTATAGTAGGGTGCGAGGCTTAATTTGCCCGCAACTCTGAGACACCCTCGATTAAAGTTTTTTTGTGTTTTCTTAAGTCATCGAATACATGAATTACTTTTTTAAGTTAAAGTACAAGCGGGGCAAAATTTGCTTATATGAAAAGTGGTTTTCTGTAAGCTGCCGCGAAAGTGGGTCAAAGGCTACATGATGTTAAAAGAAATGCATCCACAGAGCTGTGGTCAAAAGGTACCTATTGTTAAAAGAAAAGTATCCACAGAGAGAAAATCGCGGCAGCTCGTGGCCTTTCCTTTCCACGGCCGGAAAACTCTTCCGCGGAAAACTCATCTTGGCATTGAGCTGCCGCGCTGAAAGTTGGTCATAGGGTTCCTATTGTTAAAAGAAAAGCATCCAGAGAGAGAAAATCACGGCAGCTCTTGGCCCTTCCCTTCCGCGGTCGGAAAACTCGTTTTATCTCCGGAAAGCTCGACTTGGCATTGAGCTGCCGCGCGAAAAATTGGAGGGCGGTTAGTTTACACTGAATAATGATGATTGCCACAACCTGAATCGCGGCAGCTCTTTGCATGTGCATTTCAGAGTCGGAAAATTCGATCCGGCAACGAGCTGCCACTTCCACCCCCGACAGGCCTCTTCTACTCCTTGAAACAAGATAATTGGTATCCAGCGGTGACGCGGCCGTTCTTTACGTTGCCGTTTCAGACCTAGTGTGAATCTGGGGTGCTAACTCTTGGTGCCAACTTTATGTTCATGAAATCTGTACAGCTGGCTCTCTACCTAATAGTTTACAATATCACGTTACACAGATTAGGAATACAGCGTAACTAAGATGATGTAATTTTTGAGAATAATTCCAACAAATATGACCACCATTTTTGTTCAGCCATTCTATTACCCTACTTTCAGCAGATTGCGTAGCACTTCTGATTTTGTTGTGATCGAGACTGTCAAAGGTCTGTCTTAAATTATCTATGTTGCGAATACACTGAATCTTTTGTCCTACTTCAAATATAAAAGTCTAAAGGAGTAAGATCTGGAGATCCTGCAGGCCACAGAAATGGTCCTCAATTTCCCCACCAACTGTGATCGAACAAGGATGCCAATTTGGTATCCACAGTTCTTGTATTGTGTGGTGGTGCTCCATCTGTCTGGTACCATGAGTGAGCAGCTCTAGCCAGTGGCGACATCAAAGCTGATTACGTCAAAACAATCACATTTTGAGTACTTTATATACTTACCACCCAGACTTGAAATGAATCTGTTCTTTAATTCCAAAGATACGAGGGTGTACTGATGAAAAGTGAGACGCAGTGTATAAAATTACTATTTTCAATAGTCAATAATCATATTATGTATGTGTTATGGGAACGTGCTAAGATAGACTAAGGAACTATTTCTCGTTAAAGCTAGCCTAATGATGTTCTGGGGATAATTTTTTTTTAATTAGACGGAGTGGTTTCGTAGACATGAAAGCGAATATTCTCAACCACTCCATTAAATATACCCTTCGAGGAACAAGTTTCTTGGAAGGTAATTTTTATAGGCGGATAAGATACGGGACCTCCTTTTGTAGGAACTTCCCTTTATAAAGGCCGCTGGTTTTCTTTGGCCTTCCCTCCTACGCGTCCCAAACGCACAAAGGGCCGATATGTCGTATTGCTACGAATTGTCGAGTCCGCTCGCGTATTATTTGTATTGTGTCGGTGAATGGACCTTCACAGGAGAATTTCTGAACCAAATTTCAACTCTCTAGCTACACAGAATGATTCACTAATAGCCAGGAACATTTGAAATATGCAAAGAAAATTAAATAATTCCCAGCAGAGGATAACATGTTGTTAAAGCAATCACATTAAAGAGCTTTAGTTTAAAACATAATGAGGCATTAAAAAAATTTAATACAAAGCTAAATAAGGAATAGATTTTACAATTTTATTCAGCTTCACATGTTCGTCAGTCGGTTTAGATGAAATCTTACAAGTCAATTCAGAACCATGTTCACTTGATATATTTGCCATGAAATTGAATTGCATATAATAATATATGCAATTCAATGATTCACGTAGGCCATTCGTTAGAAGTCTTTCAACTTGCAGTTAGATTAGAAAATATTGAAACTTGGTCTGCAGTCATAATCGACCATGCCCTTAGCCCTCCGGCTATACGGGGTGTGCCAAAAGTCGGTACCAAATTTCTAATTTTAAATGTAAACCTACATTTTTTTTTCACATGGTTCGATTGGACCTCTTATCCTAAATTTAGGCAACCCAAGTTATGTTAGCTTATCCGTTACAGGTTTCGATACATGTCAATTTTTTTGAAATTAATTGCCACTCTAGTAGTTCACTAACAAACTTGTATATCACAAACCGTTCAAAATTATGAAACCAAATTGATGACGCAATCAGTTGGAAGTCCAAACTAATGTCTGAGGTCCCGTTGGTGGTACCATCTTCAACCATATGGGCGCAGGTGATCTTCAAATATCGCAATGGAAAATCGAGTCGATTTTTTGAAATGGCACCTACTGTTTTTTTTTTGACATCATTCTAAGGAAAATTGAATTTTGGTCCGAGTTACTTAAGCATTTCCTATAACTTCACCCCCAATCGAGTTATTCAATAAAAATCAAGAAATACCTCATCTTGCTGAGATATTGCTTGGTTTTTCAACTATGCCATGGACGCAAATGACAATTCTAACAATTCACGTAAAAATATGTATGCATATCTTCCGGCGTTTTTGAGTTGTTGGCATTTTTTGTGGTAGGCTTTGGAAAAAAATACCAAATGCCAAACCTATCCATTGTTGTGTCATTATTTTATTGTTTCAATTGATTCGTGCAATTTTCATCATGGAACATTATCCGAATGATGCTGTCTTTGATTTGTTTGCAATTTATGGTGAAAATAATAGAATAGTTGACAGAACATGCTGCGCGTCCAGTTTAAAGTATCCACATCTGCCGTAAATGACGAAAGGTAAATTTCTTGGACTTAAAAAAAAAATTTAATCGTGGTCATTAACTTTGGTGGTCTAAACTCAGAATTGGAAGACCAATCAAAGTATGTAAAAAAAGGACTTTGGCACACCCTGTATAGCTGGAGGACTGAAAATAGGTAGAACGGGCATGATCGATTATGGCTGCATACCAAGTTTTAAGTTTGTAATCCAACTGCAAGTTGAAAAACTTTTAACGAGCGGCCTACGTGAATCTCCCTGTATATGTATATGTAGGACCGATAACAGTACTATTACTTCCACATCCACGTAGTGGATTGAAAGTATAGTAATCGTAAAAAAATGTCTGTCGGTCTGTCTGTAACTTTTTTGTGCGACGTTTTCTCCGGAGCGGTTTAAGATATTGACTTTAAATTTTGTACACATATATATTATAAAGAAATCTGGAACTGGATTGTTTTTTGAACATATCCGGTGAAGGGTTGAGGGATAAATTTGGGTAAACAGGTTGAAATAAGTAAAGAAAGCTGGTAAGAGTACAGAAACTTGAAATTCGGTGTATGTACTAGAAGCCAAGGCATCAGATTTTTGTATAATATTTTTTAACCCCTCACCACCCTTACTCCATTATTAAAGGGGTTCATAAAATAAAATTGAGATATTCACTTGAAATTTGATACACGTATGTATTATAACGACACGTGGCACTAGATTATGTTTTGAGATGACTCCGGTGAAAGGTGGAGGTTAAATAGAGGTAAATATGGGAAAATGACTAAAGCAAGCTGGTAAGAGTACAGAGATATGGGATTTGGTGTATATATTAGAAGCGAAGGCCTCAGATTTTTTTTAAATAATATTTTTTGTTGTGTATACTAGACGTCAAGGTCTCAATTTTCTTTGTAACATCTGCCACCACCACCACTTTCAACATCTCCACTCCGTTATTAGAGGGGGTTATCAACATAAAATTATATTTTAGTGTGTGTGTGAAAACAATAGTTCGGAAACATTTTTGGACATCAGCCAGTTTAATAATACAGTAGGGTCACTTCCCCTACTGAATGTAGTCCACGCGTCGATAGCAGAAGTAAGGCTGTCCTATGCTTGGACTACACTCAGTATCGGAAGTGACTCTACTGTATTATTAAACCGTTATTTAACTATAGGATAATACTTATCCCTGCGTTGATAAACCGACCCTAAGTCGAATGTAAATACACGAAAAAGAATTCTTTAATGAATTGAAGGTTAGAAAATACAAAGTGATGAAAAGTGAAGTAATAAACATTGTTATGGGTTACTTTAGTCAGTAAAAGTGTATTTTAGTTAATAAAAGTATTGTGAAGTTTATTTCAGTAAGTCATTCAATAAATTGTGTGTTTATCTTTTGTTATAATTCTTGAACCCACGGGTGTTGAAGGGTGTTTCCTAAGGGGTGTCAGCTAGCGCGACCGTGGAGATTAAGAGCGTGGTATGCTGCGGTACACTTAAAGGGGCTAGCTGACAGGTTTTGTCCCATGGTATTGTCAGCTGACACTTTTTAATTGTTTTTTTATATCGTAAACTATCA
The DNA here is from genome assembly GCA_963583905.1 of Stenurella melanura. NCBI lineage: Eukaryota > Metazoa > Arthropoda > Insecta > Coleoptera > Cerambycidae > Stenurella > Stenurella melanura. Next base: position 72,824,344 of record OY757309.1, read on the forward strand.
TATAAATAAATTTCAGCTTTGTTGAAATAACGAATTTTCACTGTTTTTCATACATATGGACTAGGCAACCGACAACCTTCGCTCCTTAACCCTATGCAGCTGACACATTTTTTTAAATTTATATTACATAAAAAAACTGCTTATAGTTTAGTAGCCTTGTTGGGTTGACACGAAATTATTTTACCGGATGCGCAGCCTCCAACGCCCTTCACCTCCGCGATTGAAATAGCCGACACCCGATTCTTCGATAAGCAATGAAAAAACAACCTGTACTGAAAAATGAGCTTTGTTGAAATGATGTAATTAAATTTGACGCGATCTCCCCGACTATTATGTCAATCACTAGTGGAAATAAAAAATTATTAAATTTGGCAAATACGCCAACTGTATGCTACTAAATTGACAGAATGCTGAACGTTGGTTGCGGTTACAACAAGCGGTTGTATAATTTATCTCTGAAATGCATCGTTACGCTTGGAACTTTTGTCGTAGCCCCATAAGACGTGCCTTTCTGTTATTTACATTATAATGTGCTAGTATTTTAGCTGATTGAAAAATCTTATGTTGATAAGTACATAAATTGACGACGTGAACGACAACATTCGTGATTTGGACCATACATGAATCACAATACGTTTGTGAGAACGTTGTGAACAAGAAGAACTTACAAACACAATATAAAGTGAATATAACCCATCAGCAATTATGTTGACATACTCATGGGACTCTAATGTAACCAAGCGAATAATCAAGAACGCCGATAGAGTCAGTGTACTACTCTCAAGCATAAGTTGACATCCGACGTTCGTAGTAAGTAAAAGGCAAGAAGCAATTTCGTTGAATTAAAGCCACCCTCGATACCACTTATTCGATGCTACCGTGGAAACACTTTCAAACTAATGCTCACACTTTTTTCCCACTCACTGCGTCACGTGCCATCAGAGAAGTAGCTGACGATGTAAGAGAGAATCACTCAAAAATATATAACCCTGTTTATTTGCCAGTAAGTGTTTTATCTGCTTACCGAATATAGGCAAGTCATTGGATAGCTAAACTGAGAAAAATCAGATAGTAATATTTTATTTTGTAAAATAGTTTATGTACAATAATATTATTTGGATATTCTGCATATAACACTCAATATCTAGTATTTAATATGAAAACTACAAATTACTTATAATCCAGTTTTCAGGAAGAAAATAGCGGCAAAAGCTCGGAGAAAATAACACAGGCCCACAAAAAAAGTGATTTGTTCTTAGGATGCGACATAGTAATATACAGGGTGTAATCAGTTTCATGTCATTAAAAAAAACTGGTAATGGGGACCGACTATACAAACAAAGAACCTTTATGACTTTTCCCTCTAGGGGCACTTTGAAAAAAAACTGATCTAGGTCAATATTTTTAATATTATGGTAGACAACTATTGAGAACCACTGCTTTTCTTGGTCATTGGACTTGCAGTTTCCAATTATACAACTTTTTAATTGTCATAAAAAAGTGCTCGCCCGCACATGCGGCGGTCTGCTGTGTGAAAGGATTATCGACCGCCTTTGATGGACCGCCTCAACTGAACTGAGGCAAGTATAAAGAGGTAAATAATTCGTTCTCTCTTCGTGCACAATTGCAAGCAAATAATGGCCATAGAGGTTGAAAGAGAACATTTCTTTACATGTGTTTTTTAATTTGGAACAAAATATTGGATTGTTCATAATTTAGAAAATTTAAATGTGGTTTATTAACATTTGTAACATAAATTAGTGTCCTGGGTTAAAAGCTTACTACCTACCTAAATGATTCAAAATCTCTGTATCTGTATCAATACACAGTTCGGTACGTCGAGTTAAGTACATACGCACTTCGTTTAACACTAAACACTAAACTATCAACTAACGTTGTCAATAAAGAAAAATAAAATTAAAACTTGGTGCAAAAGCCAAAAGGGAATACAAAAAGAACGAAAAAGTAAGTTGTGTCTGTACGTAATCAAGAATTTGACAACTTGAACGGTAAGTCAATAAAATAAATCTTAACTATAAATACACAATGACGCGAAATTCAAAAATAACAAAAACAACGAACGGCGGGTTGGACGTGTGTACATAACGAAACACCGACAGTAACTAAAATATTTCACAAGGGAGAGTTAGAGTATAGTTTTCTTCAGATCAGATCTAGATCTAAACCTACCTCAATATTCCAGCAGTTCTCAAAAAATTTTATTGAAAATTTGCGAAATTTTTGTTTATTTTTTTTTCTCCAAAACTATGAGCTTTAGACCTCATGTTATATAAGGTTTTTTTGTTTGTCTTGTCGTTCCCTACCACCAGTTTTTTTTTAATGGCATGAAGCTAATTACACCCTGTATGTATTTCGACATTCTCAACAAGTATCCGATGTCCGTTTAGCTCCATCACCCACCAATTTTTTTATAAATCGCGAAAATAATCTAAAGAAATTAGGTTTCTTAGTAGTGCAGTAAAAAAAGACCAAATAAACTATGAGATATGCATAGTTTTGTAACAACAATATCATGATTTCATACCTTCTGAGGTATCACCAGGAGTATATATCTGAGTTTTGACGTTCCAAAGCCTATTGCGTTTTTTTATTAACAATTTTGTTTTTTGAAAAGCATTTTTTTAGGTAAAAAGGTAAATATCTCCGGTCCTAGAGGTACGATCGGAACAAACTAAAAACCAAAAACTTTGACATTAAAATGCCAACAAATTTGCGTTAGTTTTGGGTCATTTGAGTACGTACATAATGTACAAAATGGAATAAACTGGATAAAAAACGATGTTTTTTTTTAATTTTAACGTCCAGGGACGGCAAGAGTTCCGATCGGCTTCACGCCTTCAGAAAATGTACCTTTTATTAAAAACAAAACACTCTTTTTGCCCAAATATTGAAACTTGTCGACACAAATGAATTTGTTATCTGAAATTTGAATTGCCCGCCATTTTGTGCCATAAACTCCAAAATGGATCATTTTTTATTCAAAATGTAGTTCTGGACGATGACATGACATTAAAAAAAAATTCTTTTAAAGTCATTTTGGCCACTTTCTTTGCATTTATTTATAAAGCAAATGACAACAAATAGAAAAGAAAGAGAATTGTGAGAACTTAATTTAAAAAAAATGTTAATTTTCGTCTATCTGAACTCGAGATATTTAACTATTAGAATTTTGGCCAATTGTTAATTAACAAATGCCCATTTTTGGCCAATATTTGAACTGTATCATTTTGACACGTATTTACTTTATATGATAATATATAACTTATAGAATCTAATTTTCAAGCATTTACATTTCATTGTTGTTAATTAGCCTGAATACCTTTTTTTTAAATTTATATATTAAGATTACCTCTTGTTTTGTTGCACTGTACTCAACTGTTTCCGGCTTACTTAAGTTGGTAGTTAACGTATGTATTTAGGGGAATTTGATATTCTGCTAATTTATCTTTATAAAATTACAACCTTATTTTTCTTGACTAATGTCAAATATTTGTTCTATTCAGAGACAACTATGTTTCTTTGTGTGTATTTACTGCTAGTCATCTTTTTACAAGATACTAAGACTTAAATATCTCGAGTTCAGATCAACGAAAATTCATTTTTTTTTTTTTTTTAGCTTGAAGGTCTCGCAATTCTCTTTCGTTTCGCATAAAAATGTTTCAAGATGGCCGAGAAAATCTATTTCTTGTCATTTGGTTTATAAATAAATGCTGTGGCTAAGAAAAGAAGGTTTTCACTCGATGTTTAAATATTGCCCAAGTGTTCATGTGTGGGCCACCCTACGAGCGACGTGGTTAGCGTCACTGGTTTCACCTGGCTAGCACAGTAAAGATACGGAGAGCAAAAGGGGGTGGAGTTCAAGGCTTGGGCGCCATTGATTACTAAGGGTAATCAAAGAAAATTAAAGATAAAGATAAACAAAAGACAAAAGTTACATATATACAATAATACTATATTACAAAAATATTATATTACAGAAAAATATACTATCACAGCATCAACGATACTGTATCCCTTACGCTCCGTATACTCACAATTGTGAGTGTCTTATTTATAGTGGCAATAAGAATCAAAATATGATTTTAAATCGTTTGCTCCTGCATCACACGATTGTACGCGTTCAGATCATCGCCGGCGTGCACGTGCTTTACTTAGAATTCAATTAAATCGACTGTTTGTGGCTGTTGTAAGATCACATTTTTTAGTGTTTGTGTGTTACCATGGCACCTAGAAGTAAGTACATCTTTTTAATTACTTTTAAGTAAGTTAGTTTATGTATAATTATTTGGAAAAGTCTAATATTTGTATTTTCATAAAAATAATAGGATTCTATTTAGAGGTTAGAATGCTACATCAGGGTTTTGGAGGAGTGTCACGTTTGTGAGGGTCGGGAGTGAATTGTGTAAAAATGCAATACACTTGAAAAACCTTCTGAAGGCAATAATTGGTAATACTGTTGTTCCTTTTTCAGAAATACCTGATAAAATTGACTTAAACAAATTAGCAGCCGATCCAGATGCACTGTGTCAATTGTTGGACGATATAGGCTCTGATTTAGAATTTGAGAGCGATGATAACAATGACGATTGGGAACCCATATTGTCAAAAGATGGGACAAAACTAGCGCGAAACGTATAGAAGTATAATGTCCAAATGTGGTTAAAAATTACAATGAGAAGATGGGGGGTGTAGATATCTGCGACCAGATGATGGAGTGCTACAGAACTTTTTTTAAAACACGAAAATGGACACTGAAAGTAATTTTACATCTATTTGATTTATCGATAGTGAACAGTTGGATGGAATATCGTCAAGACTGTAAGAGCAACCAATATAAAGCAAAAGATATCAAGGATTTTTTATATTTTAGTTTAGAATTAGGAGAATACTTGCTTTGTGGTACTAAAAATGCAGCATCAGAGAACATAGAGTCAGAAGATTCAGATCGAGAACCTCGTCCAAAGAAATCGAAACCTGCACCTATACCCTGCCAGGATAAACGGTATGATGGTTTCAATCATTGGCCTATTCATGAAGAGGTAAAAAATCCTCTGTGTTGTCGATTAGAATCCTGTAAAAGTAGATCAAGAGTATCTTGCAGTAAATGTAAAGTTTATTTATGTCTAACTAAAAATCAAAATTGCTTTAATAAATTTCATACTAAGTGACTGGTTTTTCATAACTCCGAATACTTCATTGGCTTATAAGTTTTTGTTAAAATTTATTGCATTTTTGTAGTTTCCAAATAAAAGTTAAAAATGAACTTATTTCATTTATTTTGTTGTCACTATAAAGTAACTATAGACTCCCAATGCTCACAATTGTGCCACTGTCACAATTGTGAGTGTACTAAGTATACTCCTGGATAACACAATTGTGCGCATCATAAAAAACTGTCAAAAAGGCAAAATAAAATTTTGAAAAAATTTGGTATGTCTATTTGTTCATACTTGAACTGAAAAAACTGCTGGCCAACTTTATATTTACAATTGCAAAGTTTCGGGAGTGTAAGGGGTATAGCAAAATATCTCACAGAAATATATAACAAAATACTATATTACAACAACCGAAGCTCAAGATAAGCTTGAGACTTTTACGAGAGCCAAATTAAATATATTACAGAGAGATGACTCGTAAATTGTCTCAATTATGAAACAAAGGTATATTACAAGACAACAAAGTACTATATTACAATGTGCACCACGGCAAGGCAAATCTGAGGCGTGTACGAGAACCAAAAATATATTACAAAAGATACGTCTCGTAACTTTCACCTCAACACTAAAATCTTATATTACATCAAAATTAAATAAACTTGAGATCTTTTACGAGACACAAAATAACTATATTACAAAAGATAAGTCTCGTAAATTTATCTCAAAATTTATAAACATTAGACACTCTCGTTACAACAAAAATTGAACCACGACTTACGATATCACTAACAAACGTGCATTATGGTACTACGATAAGATATTAATCATTAGGAATCAACTAAAAGCAACTACGAAACAATACTACGGCGAAGTATTTTTGCGACAACGAATTCAAGATACAAACAACTACGAATCAATATACAACGATGGATTTAATTATAACAACGTTATAATTATAACAACGGTTTAAAATGCAAATAGCCAAAAATATAATAGATTTGACTTGAATCTAATATGTTAAACTTAGACACTTTTGGCTCTAATAGCTCAACAATCATGTGAAAATAATCCCTTTTATTGGTAACAATTAAAAGTACTTTTCTAATCTTTTATTTTGTTATCCTGATGGAGAGAACTCCTAGATACGGTCCTGTTCTCCGATGATCATGGGTTTAATTTCACACGTGGCCGCCTTAATCCCATTGTGAGGTTATGAAATCGTAGAAGATTGTCGCCAAGACAAAATGAAGAAAATCTCTTCGCCCAGAATATTTTCGTATATTCCAATTCAAAATGTAATATAGAAAGGTTGACTTCAAATGAATATTACTGGCTTAGTAGAAACGTAGTAAGTCTTAGAACTTGAATGTATTAATCTTGCTCAAAGCAAATAATATAACGTGGAAATACATCGACGTTAATAGCATTAGACGTAATTAAATTTGATTAAGAAGTAATTCTTTATAAGAAAATACTTATCAAAAAAATTTGTAAAAGAAATCGTTTATCAGAAAATTATAAGAAAAACCTCATGTGATCATCACGAGGTTTTTCAAATTCTATTATCCCCTTTACAGGTCAAACGAAATTATAAATACGTCTTATCAGTTCAATGGTTCAACAAGAAAGAGTTTCACACGGCGTTATTTAGTTGAAATACCATTGCTCTTGCGCGATCTAGTATTTGCGAACTTTAACTGCTGACAGATGACGTATGTTCATCATAGTCTAAGCAGTAAGGGACTCTATTAGTACTAAGGTTTGTGGGAATATATTTCCGATAACTTATAATTTTTCTAATAATTATTAACAGTGTAACAAAGGATGCTATCGAGTATTCCGCGTGTTACAATATCTCGCAGCCCCCCATAAAATATATATTTCATATATATATTTTTTATAAGAGATTATTTCCACATCATATAAATCATATATCAACCTTATCTTACTATAATACAACATAATACAATTTACATTTATAGAGGCAATTTACATAAATCCTAAGTACAACATATTATATCAAATAACACAGATAATTTGGTCTATTTATCACCATTCTAACAATTATTTACCAAATCAATGGAGGTATCGTTATGCATGGCCTTTAGGTCTTTTATATGATAACGACCAATGCTCTTCCCTTCTTCGTCTTCCAACTCATATATTATAGGCGAAATTTTACTAATTATTGTGCATTTAATGAACTTAGGAGCCAATTTAGCTGAAAAATAGTTACCAGCATCACTCAAAACATAGTTCCTTTTATAAACTATATCTCCTACTTCAAATTCAACATCTCGTTTTCTTAAGTTATAATATTTTTTATTTCGTTCATAAGCTAACTTTATTCTCCCCGCTACGTTCTTATACAGATCGGGTAATTTACTTAATTCGTTTACAATAATGTCGCGATTTGCAAATTCATATGGAGATAGGTTTCTACTTTTAATCTTACCATAATATTCTCCGTTCCAAGGGGTATGTCTTCCAAACACTAGAAAATTTGGGGTATACTGTGTCACGTCGTGCACAGTACTATTTATAGCACTCATTATTTTAGGGATAGGTAAGTCCCAATCACGTTGACTTGTCTTAATATATGACCTTATGGCGGTACCAATAACACGATTAGAACGTTCAACATTATTAGTTTGCGGATGATATTTAGCATTGTACCATATATTTTCTACCTGATACGTTGTTAATAATTTTTTGAATTCCTTCGAAGTAAATTGTGACCCATTATCGAGTACGATTGTTTGGCATACTCCAAAAATTAAGAAAACATTTTTCTCTAGGTAAGTACAAATATGCTTTGCAAGAGCACGCTTTAAAGGATGTATAAAAGTAAATTTGGTAAACCAATCAACAATAACTAAAATATAGCAATTTCCTGATTTTGATTTAGGAAAAGGACCCATTAAATCAATTGATATTAACTGAAAAGGGTGTGACACATTTTTAGGATTACCCATCAAACCCATTCGTCCTAATTGACTAGACTTTTGTTCATTACAATTTCGGCAGTTATAAATAAACTTTTTAACATCATATTTCATACCTGGCCAAAAGTATTCTTCACATAAACGATTATAAGTTTTATTTACACCTAAATGTGCCGATAACTCATTATGGAATTTTTCTAAGAGTTCTTTCCGCTTTATTTTTGGAATTACTAATTTCCATTGTTTTAAATTAGTATTAATATTGTGTTTCTGTTTTACATATTTATACAAATTATTACCGTCTACGTAAAAAGATGGAAATTTCTCAGGATTACTTGAGACATTTTTAATCATTTTTGAATACCATTTATCGTGTTGAGTTATATCTATTGTATCTAACTCAACTGGTGGTCTACTTAATGCATCAGGGACTACGTTTAATTTTCCTCGCCTATGTTCAAATTCGATGTCATATTGTGATAATTCTACAGCCCATCTTGCTAATCGACCAACTGGATTTTTTAAATTATTTAACCATAAAATAGATGAATTGTCAGTTATAACCTTAAACTTGGTTCCTTCGATGTAACAACGAAATTTAGATACGGCCATAAGAACACTTTTTAATTCTCTTTCTAAAATAGTATAGTTTCGTTCAGATTTAGTAAACGTTTTAGAAAAGTAAGCTATAACATGTTCACTATCTCCCTCGCCTTGAGTTAAAATGGCACTAGCGCTATGATCACTAGCATCGGTTTGTAAAGTAAACATTTTAGAAAAATCAGGCTTAGCTAATACTGGAGTTGAAATTAAACGTTCTTTTAATATTTCAAAGGAATTCTGCGCCTGATCAGTCCATACTATTTTCTGACCTTTTTTACGACCTTTAATTACATCATTTAAGGGAATAATTAATTCTGAAAAGTTATTTATAAAGCGTCGATACCAAGATGCCATACCGATAAATCGTCTCCCCTCAGTGGTATTTCTAGGAGCAGGATATTCAACAATAGCTTTGACTTTATCGGGATCACTATGTAAACCATTTCTATCTACGACATAACCTAGAAATTTCAAGCTTGGTTTGCAAAATTTGCACTTTTCTAAATTAATAGTGAATCCTCCAGATTTTAAAATTTCATAAACTTTTGTCAAGGTTGCGAGATGATCATTAAAAGATTTATTTACTATAATTAAATCATCAAGGTATACAAAAATATTACTATTGATATCAGACGGATCAAATAATCTATCCATTACTCTTTGAAGTGTACTAGCACTTGATATTAAACCCATGGGCATTCTAACAAACTCAAATAGACCTCGGCCTATCACTCTAAAAGCTGTCTTTTCGCAACTTTCCTCGGCTAATTTAATTTGGAAAAATGCTTGCTTGAGATCGATAGACGTTAGAAAGTGTGCATCTCTCACTTTATCTAGTATACTGTTTAAACTTGGCAATGGGTAAGAATCTGGTATTGAAATTGAGTTTAATTTCCTACCATCGAAACATAAGCGATACTGACCAGATGGTTTTTTCACTAAAATAACATTAGAGGCATAAGGACTCTTTGATGGACGAATAACACCTAAATCTAATAAACGATCAACTTCATCGTTCATATGTTTTTGCATATAAGGAGATAATGGAAATGCTCTTTGTCTAAAAGGTTAAATTTATTTTATGTTCAGCTAAAGAAGTTAAACCTAACTTTGGAGATACTAACTCTTGAAATTTATCTGTAACTTTACTTAACTGTTGTTTTTGACTATCGGTTAAATCATACTGAGCAGTTATAGAACAAGTGTACAACGTATCGCTTGGATTTAATAAAGAATTGCTTAGATTAATATTTTCAGCATCACTAACCGGACTATTAATTTCATTTGACAGGTGATTTTTATTCTTATTTAATTCCCAAACTTCCCTTTCAAAATTTAAATTCAATTTGAAAGCTTTGCAAAAATCTACACCTAAGATCATAAAATGGCGAATATTTGGTACTATTAAACATTTTAAATTGTGAGTAATATTTTTTAAAGTTATTGGTAAATTAACGGTGCCTACGACATGTTGAGATGTTCCATCTGCGGTGGTTACACACATATGATCTACATTATAATCTACTTTGAAATTCATATCTAAAATGGTTTTAAAGGCAGAGCTTCCGAGAACACATTGATTAGCCCCTGTATCTAATAAGCCTGAAAATTGTCTGTCTTTTATAATTATATCCATATAAGGACGTGAATCGCCAATCTTATTTGAAAAGACGGGTGGTGACACTTCGTTATGTAAATAGAAATTTTTGACAACGTTTAACCAAACTGACCAACAATTTTCTAATGAGAACTTTTTATTATTTTTACTTAATTTCGAATTTCTAGTGTTTATTTGATTTGAAACAGAAGCATTTCTATAATTAAATTTAATTTTATTTCTATTATTTTTCACTATACCTTCGGTCTTAAACTTTCTTAAACAGTGTCTGCCGAATTGGGCACTGTGGGAAGTCGGTTTTTTGACTTACACTTAGGACATTTAGGTTTTGTTACGTTTTTCATACCGCAACTATAGCAAAATATACTCTTTGGCCTTTTACAATTTTGATGTGAATGACCCTCTGTTCCACAGTTCCAACATTTTATGGTTTTTAAGGCATTTACTCCTACAATATTCTCACCTTGCAATAATTCTAACGATTGGTTCTCAGAATTCAAAATTTGACTATTTTGTGCCTCGCTTGAACTTTCTGGGAATTGTACAGTTGGTAATGAATTTGAATTACACTCAATATTAAAATTTTCTATCTGGGAAGTAATTTCATTTACTTGGAGCCTCTGATTATGACTACTTGGTGGCCGATATGCCAAATCAGGTGCTAAGGTATTTGTATTAATAGGTGGTGGATTTCTAAATTTTTGTGCTCTATTTCTAGCATCTTCTACTACTCGACATAAGTTTTTAAGTTCCGATAAACATGTAGGATTTTGTAAAGATATATGGTATTGAAAATACGGTTGTAAATTTCTCAAAATTACTTGTAGCATGAAAGATTCTTGGGGTGGATTAGGTAGTCGCTTGAATAAATTTTCCATTATAGCTATATAAATCAATGATCGCTCATTGCTACCTTGTGTTCTTAACAAAATTTCATTCCACAAGTCAATTTCAAAATCTACAGGTAGAAAAATTACTTTTAAAGCGTACACTAAATCATCCCAGTTTGTAAATAAATTTTTGTTAGCTCGAAACCACTGTAAAGCGTCCCCTTCAAATAATTCATAAGCAAAATTTAATAGTTGTGCTTTATTTACACTACACATAGCACAAAATTCTTCTACTTTCTCAAGAAAACTATGTAAACTTTGATTAGAACCTGAAAATTTCAATCGTGTTCTGTTTATATATGAAATTTTATAATTTAAGTTGGAATCAATCTGACTCGTAGAAAAAGTGAGGTTATCTCTAGCTATATTCATGTTAGGATAATTACTTTGACAAGTTGTTGGTAATCTTTGACCATATAACCCTACATTATTAAAAGTTTGATTATTTAAATTCTGATTATTTCCCTGAGAACTTGGAAAACAGAAAGTACTACTAACTTGATAAGTAGGTTCCATGTTTGGATTCCTATTTAAAGTATTGCTACGATTGTGGTTAGGTAGTATTGACCAAAAGTCAGAGGTTAAGTTATTTGTAGTTGGGGGCTGTAATTGAGAATTGTTTACGCCCTCATTACTATATCGTATGTTAGGCATTGAAGTTACATTTCGATTTGCAGGTGATACGTGACTATTAAAGTTTGGACAAGAAACATTTCCGAAACGTACATTTCTATCTAGAGGCTCGTTAGTTTGTATATTATTTAGTAAAGGCATATTATTATAAACATTTTCGTTAGCTGTGTGAACGTTATTATTACTGACTAGATCCTGTTGTTCTAGTAAGTTTTCTACAGATACTCTATTATTTAAATTACTAGGACTATTTTGTGACTGAATATTTTCTGCACTTGAAATTTGAAGTGGCACATCTAAATTTATTAAATTTTCATTAGTACCTATGTTTTGAGATATTCTTTGTTCTAATTGATCAAATAATAACATAAGTTGAGTCATAAGTTCAGCTTGCAAATTAGCTACTTGTTGATTAGACATCGGAAAATGATTTATACGGTTATGTACATGTAATAATTTAGTTTTTATCTTTTTATAATCAGGATGTCGAACATCAGAATTAAATCTAGATATCATACCCTCTAATATACTAATTTTTTCTCTACATATTAATGTTTCCTCATTAACATCAATCTGCACGGTGGGGTAAGAGACTTGGTCCATTCTCTCGCGTTGAAAATGTCCTCTAAGAATTGATCTTTTAACATTCATATTTCCATTAACGATAGCTCCTCTGATTCTCAGTTCATAGTCCAATTCATCCGAATGCAAGTAATTTACCTCCATATTGTATAACAATAATATTTTCGCTAAAACACAATTTCCAAATATCGATTAGTATTTATCACACGATTAACTAAATCATTAGTAAATAAAGGAAATTTTAAAAGTATAGCATAAATATACTAATATTAAATGTAAGAAACAATAACTATTTACAACTTACTAAAGCTAAGAAAATAAAAGCTAGCAAAACAGTAAAAGGTAAAAGACAAATAGATAAATAGCAAAAGATAAAAGACAAAGATTAAGATAAACAACAAAAGATAAAGATAGCAGACAAACAGTGAAAGATAGGTAAAGAGAATTTTCCTTGAACTCTACTCCTTTAAAGTAATCAAGCCCCGCGTTGAAAAGGCGCTACTTTGTGTGGCTAAGAAAAGAAGGTTTTCACTCGATGTTTAAATATTGCCCAAGTGTTCATGTGTGGGCCACCCTACGAGCGACGTGGTTAGCGTCACTGGTTTCACCTGGCTAGCACAGTAAAGATACGGAGAGCAAAAGGGGGTGGAGTTCAAGGCTTGGGCGCCATTGATTACTAAGGGTAATCAAAGAAAATTAAAGATAAAGATAAACAAAAGACAAAAGTTACATATATACAATAATTCTATATTACAAAAATATTATATTACAGAAAAATATACTATCACAGCATCAACGATACTGTATAGCAAAATATCTCACAGAAATATATAACAAAATACTATATTACAACAACCGAAGCTCAAGATAAGCTTGAGACTTTTACGAGAGCCAAATTAAATATATTACAGAGAGATGACTCGTAAATTGTCTCAATTATGAAACAAAGGTATATTACAAGACAACAAAGTACTATATTACAATGTGCACCACGGCAAGGCAAATCTGAGGCGTGTACGAGAACCAAAAATATATTACAAAAGATACGTCTCGTAACTTTCACCTCAACACTAAAATCTTATATTACATCAAAATTAAATAAACTTGAGATCTTTTACGAGACACAAAATAACTATATTACAAAAGATAAGTCTCGTAAATTTATCTCAAAATTTATAAACATTAGACACTCTCGTTACAACAAAAATTGAACCACGACTTACGATATCACTAACAAACGTGCATTATGGTACTACGATAAGATATTAATCATTAGGAATCAACTAAAAGCAACTACGAAACAATACTACGGCGAAGTATTTTTGCGACAACGAATTCAAGATACAAACAACTACGAATCAATATACAACGATGGATTTAATTATAACAACGGGTTTAAAATGCAAATAGCCAAAAATATAATAGATTTGACTTGAATCTAATATGTTAAACTTAGACACTTTTGGCTCTAATAGCTCAACAATCATGTGAAAATAATCCCTTTTATTGGTAACAATTAAAAGTACTTATCTTTTATTTTGTTATCCTGATGGAGAGAACTCCTAGATACGGTCCTGTTCTCCGATGATCATGGGTTTAATTTCACACGTGGCCGCCTTAATCCCATTGTGAGGTTATGAAATCGTAGAAGATTGTCGCCAAGACAAAATGAAGAAAATCTCTTCGCCCAGAATATTTTCGTATATTCCAATTCAAAATGTAATATAGAAAGGTTGACTTCAAATGAATATTACTGGCTTAGTAGAAACGTAGTAAGTCTTAGAACTTGAATGTATTAATCTTGCTCAAAGCAAATAATATAACGTGGAAATACATCGACGTTAATAGCATTAGACGTAATTAAATTTGATTAAGAAGTAATTCTTTATAAGAAAATACTTATCAAAAAAATTTGTAAAAGAAATCGTTTATCAGAAAATTATAAGAAAAACCTCATGTGATCATCACGAGGTTTTTCAAATTCTATTATCCCCTTTACAGGTCAAACGAAATTATAAATACGTCTTATCAGTTCAATGGTTCAACAAGAAAGAGTTTCACACGGCGTTATTTAGTTGAAATACCATTGCTCTTGCGCGATCTAGTATTTGCGAACTTTAACTGCTGACAGATGACGTATGTTCATCATAGTCTAAGCAGTAAGGGACTCTATTAGTACTAAGGTTTGTGGGAATATATTTCCGATAACTTATAATTTTTCTAATAATTATTAACAGTGTAACAAAGGATGCTATCGAGTATTCCGCGTGTTACAATGCCAATAAAGTGGCCAAAATGACTTTAAAAGAATTTTTTTAATGTCATCGGAAATCTGACGTCCAGAACTACCTTTTGAAGAAAAAATGATCCATTTTGGACCCAATGACACAAAATGATGGGTAATTCAAATTTCAGATAAGAAATTCATTTGTGTCCACAATGTTCAATATTTGGGCACCAATATTTCAAGATGTTTTGTATTCAACAGAAGGTAATTTTTTTTTAATAACCCGAGAGGTCACGAAGCCAAGGGTGAACGAGCTTTGTAAAATGTAATATTTATTTATTAGTTTATTCAAAAATAATGGTCAGCCTGCGCGCTGATAGAACAGCGAGCAGTCAGCTCTAATTTTCGAAGCGAACCCGTGTCGCTGGAGAAGCGAAATCCTCGGACCTCTTACTTTGGCGGCCGCTATCTCACTTAAAAATTACAGGAACATATCGTGCCCCACATCATTGGATTGGAAATTTAATTTCCAATCAATCAAGCACAAAAAAGGGGGCAACAATTTTGTCTAGAAAAAGTTTCTGTCGAAAGCGCACAAATGGTTTTTCCAAAAAATTGAAAGTGTCCGCAAAAATATGAAAAAAATCAGAGGTACGTAGAAAGGCGAGAGAAATCGAACGGTGTAAACCGCAACTCTGTATCTCGTTTCGTTTCCGAGATTGAGCCATCGGAAGTTGGTAAAGAGACCGATTTTTATCTACCATTTTCCAAAAAATCGTCTATATTCTCTGCAACGTGGCAAAATTAGTGGGGCGCTGCGATCTTATTGGGCACACACAGTGTATATATATAAGCTATCGATTAAACCAGGTGACCGCTTTTACTATTTAACGCCCTACAGAATAATTTTAAGTAATGAATCTGTCGCATGTCGCTTTCAATGCTAAACAGTTACCGCTAGAAACACAGTGTTTTTCAGAATTCTTTTGGCTGTAAAAGAATAAGCAGAACAAGTTTATATTCATATCTAGATTCTTATTCACAATCATAAAATATAACGACTTCAAAAATAGCAACATTCTGTCACCGTTTGACGCATTTTGGTCTTTTTCGTCCCTGCGCTTGGTCTAAAAATATCCAATCCATATTTCTCTGAGAACAATTACATGCCTAATTAGGAGAATATGCCCAGCTGGCTAAACCGGCAAGCAGCAGAAAATAGACGGCGCAGCCAGGCAGCTAGGGCAAAGAGGAAAGTGGTAATGACCTTGATGATGGGACCGTTCGCATGGCACTGCATGCGCGCCGGCCTCGTATCGACCCACGGAGGTCTAGGATGAATAGGATTCTCGCGGCACTAGGTCAGTACTCGGTGTGGATTCTGCCAGCCGCAGTGCTCAAACCCAACTCTCGTCCTGTTGGCGGCCTCCTGCGAAGTGCCGGGAGTCCAGCGAATCGTTCGCTCGTGCCGCTACAGTGCAACGGGGATACCGCCGCCCGTCACCTGCGGTGGTCGCGTGACTCCTGCTGCCGGTACGTCGTCTTCCTGCTGCAGCAGGAAATATTCCAAATTAAACTGTTGTTATTTTTGTTGTTTATAAGCTTTTCATGAATGAATGCTTGAATCTTAAAATAGCTAAAATACCTAAGTAATATACGATTCGTGTATTGAGCCCTCACTTGAATTAGTTGAGTGCAATTAGGTTTTTATCTCGGAACTCAGTTATAAAGAATGGATTTTCAGGATTTTTTTTTGGCTTTGAGTTTCTAAGACTGAGTACAAAAAAGTTTACCCTTTAAAAATTGCCGCTTTTTACTCGGACAAAAAAGTAAACTAGTAACAACCGAATCTGATATAGAATCATATTGTAAGAGAGAAAGGTGGTTTTTTCCAAGTTATAACGATTTGAAGATTACGATTTTAGCCTCAAAAAATTGGTACCTTGAGACAGTTTTTCGTAAATAACTCAAAAGTCTTACATTTGTGGAAAAAGTGGTATGGTATAAAAAATAAGATTATGAAATTACAAGTATTTTAATTTTTGTTTATTTCTGTACGATAAATAGTTCTAAAAGTATGATAGTTTAAAAATGGCGCTCGAACGCTTTACAGTCGAGATATAATGTTTAAATCTCAAATATGTCAGAAACAATCGGTATGATGTTAAAAATACATATAATAGAAATTAAAGGGCTTGAAGTACTTCTTGATATTTATTTTTTCTCTCCGTACTTCTTGAAAAATAACGATGTTATGTGCAAAACAATGTGTAATCTTTTTAATTAAAAAAATTAGCATTTTCCATTGGCTCTAAAATATAAATTCAAAAAATCCGTACCAGTTTTTAATAATATATAGTATTACCTACCAACATGCTCTAATTTTGAGAGCTTCAATTTATCAAAAGATTTGAAGAAATATGAGATTTAAATGTATTTCTTTGCCACTAAAAGTTCAAACCCCACATTTGTACTGTCAAAGGACATCTCACACCTTTTCAAACACCGACAGAATTTCTTGAAATTTTAGTATGTTGTTGGGGCTGTCAAAATATAGCATTTCGTTTAATTGGACTGACGTAGCTATACAGAGTGATATTTATTTATTTATTTATTTAACAATACACTGCCCAACAGAGCATTCCAATTACAGGGCAGGAGATGATAAGTACATACAGATATATTAAAAAATATTAAAAGCATATAAACAGAAATGTGGTAACGTGTTTTAATTTATACAGTTAATCTCTTTATCTCAGCTACATTGCAGTGGAATATATCAAACTGGTCTTGAAGACTATTGTAGTTCTCACACAGTTTGTACAATGGCGACAAGTTCTGGTGGTCGGCAGATAGAATAAAGAGTTTTGTCTGAAACCTGGTCTAGGTGTTCGAAAATTTAGTAAACTTAAGATAGCACTACAATCTGTTATATTATGTATTACTTTAAAAAGAAATATTTGTTGTGAAATAGTTCGGCGAGTCTCCAAACTCGAAAGCGAAAATCTGTTTAAAAGTGCAGTCTGGGGAAAACCAATAGCAGGATAGACACCGTCCTCGTTGTAACTTAAAGTCTTTAAGAAACGTCTCTGAATTCTCTCTATATTTTGTATATGTATGTTGTAATGAGGAGACCATATAATTGATGAGTATTCTAATTTTGATCGAACAAAAGACTGATATGGTAGTTTCAGCGTGTTACTGTCGTTAAAATCATGAGAAGATCTAGTTATAAATCCCAGTGTTCTAAAACTTTCATTGGTTATGGTGTTTATATGACAATTAAAGTAAAGTCGTAACATTCAAGGGTTGTGTTGGGTGGTATGCAGAGCTGCTCTAAGTACCGATAAAATGTACTTAAGTATTAAGTACCAGTATTTTCTAAAAATATAAATAAGTAACAGTACCCAGTACAAGTCTCTTAGATGATACTTAAAAATTTAAGTAAGTGTTCCTTGAATTCGGTTAATTCAAGTACTAAGTATTAAGTACATCAATTTGCTACTTTAAGTATTTAAAAAGTACTTAGTACTTGAATAAGCCACCATTTTAAGTACAAGTACTTTAAGTGTCGAATTTAAATACCAGTACTTATATATTTTGTCGCAAAAAGCTGTCTCCGTCAGTTTTCATTATATTATATTATTGTATTATATTTATATAAATTATTTTTTATGTAATGAGCGAAATAACTTTTTGAAAAAAAAATTACTAGTCAAATTATATGAAAAACAGATTCAATTGCAAGGTGGAGGGGCAGTGCCGGACTGGGGTGCCGGGCAACCGGGCAAATGCCCGATAGGCCCCTTCAAAGACCCAAAATGTCGTCCCCCTATAAATCAAATATGTGACTCCCTTGCCCCATGTGACATTTGGGTATTTGCAAATGCCAATACCAAAGCGTCCAGTAAATCACTTTATAATCTGCTTGAACAAGCGAAGCGGAGGAGGTGACGCGGCTTTTGATTGATATTTTTTGTCTTTACTCCGAGGCCCGGCTGGCGGAATAAACATGAAATACCTGTGCTCGTGCTCTAATGCTTAATAACCCTGGTAAATGGAGGGACAGAACAGACAGAATTTTTAGGAAAATTAGTAGAGCCGCAATGTATTTGCAGAATGGCTTTGGGAGAGGCAATGGGAGAGGCTTCTGATTTCGTGAGTCAAAAAATTTCATTTGCATCATTGTTTTTATCAACAATGAGCTTGTTCGGCGGAAAGTGCAAGTATAGAATAATGGATCTGCAAAAAATCAGAATCTTATTCGCGCGTTTAGTATCTTAAAAACTATTACAAATCTCCACCTCGCGAAAATGGGGCGTGGCCAGGCGCTACGTCACTATACGCATAGACTCGACCATCTCAATAGACTTGATGCTCCTTAGTTGTTATAACTATAAGTGTTTTCGAAGTATTGTTTGTTTTGCTTACTTCATGGCAGTAGGGGAGTACGATTTGGTAAAATGTCAAAAAATTACAATTTTCTCTCGCTCCTGTCGGGACTAATTTTCGATTTTGACTCTGCAACTTACGATTAGAATTCATCGCCGACCTTCTTCTTTCCGTAGAGACATAGAAAGGACTTCCACTCGACGTATTTATTTAGTTACCAACGTTTGAAAATTCCATGTTTTTCGACCCTTCAGGTTAAATTTGAAAGGCCCCAGAAAGCCACGTTTCTTACGTCACTTGCGTATAGTGACGTCACAAATGGGCGCTCGGTTTTTGCAACATCACTAATTTCAACTCCTTATATCTCGAGAACGGAAAACATTAATAATACGAACTTTTAAGTGCATAATGAGAATATCGGGTACTATATATACTATATAAAGAATGGATGGATTTGTGCGCAATTGAAATCCCTACATTATGAGACTTTCCAAATTATAACCGCTCCGTGGTAAAAAAGTGATTGCAAAAACATACAATAATAGTCATTTTTAAATTATTATCCTCGTTATTATCATAACTTTTTAATTTGTTGTTAAAACAAATTTGATAAAACTTTCTTAAATACGTGTGTTCTATAGATACCTATAATTGTGCAAAAGATGGGTGCTGTTGGTGCAATAGTTTTTGCACAATCTTAATTTGTTTATCCCATCGAGGGAAAAGTTGGACAACTTTGGCCTCTCGCTATATACCAAAACCAAAGCGTTGCAAATTATTGGTCTTAAATAACCCTAGATAATTGATATTGAATAAAAGACTTACTCTTACAAACAACAAACAACACATAAAACAATATAAACTAGTCTTATGCTTATTATTATATTATGCAATATATAGACAGAACAAAATCAAATAAAGAATACACGTAACTTTCAGCAATCAGACGACACTAAATAACATTATTCACTGGCCTCTCCTTCTAAACTAAAATAAAAATCTAATACTGAGCTAATACGGAGCTACCTACAAGTCTTTTCTACAAGAGACTTATCAACACAAATTAATACATACGTAGTAGATACTGAAAGACTTAAATTCATCAGGCGTTAATTTTAAGTCCTAAAAAATACTTAAGTACATTTCCGTATTAAGTACGTCTTTTTTCTTCGAGTAGGTATAAGTAAAAAGTACTTAAAATAAAAAGTTAAGTATTAAGTACAAGTACCATGGCCAATACTTAAAAGTTTAAGTACCATTACCTGCATTTTGTTGAGACTTAAAGTAAAAATACTTAAGTACATTTTGTACTTAAGTACAAATTTTAAGTACTTAGGTAATTCAGTACCGCAGCTCTGGTGGTATGTAAGTTAAAATTATATAATAGCAATAAAAATCTATTTTAATTTTAACTCCAAGAATATCAATAAAGTGTAATTCTCTGAAAAGTATGGTTGCTTTTAATTTTAGGTCGGCAGAGCAGAGAGAAGCGTCAATAACAAGCACGACCCCGCCTCTTGTACATTTGGTATTAATAAAATCGCGATCACATCGATATACACAATACTTATTAAGATCGAATAACTGAGCTATTTACTCCTGATTCTAACTAGCTTTCTGTGACCGCAATGATAGAATATTCGCTTGAATTGGCAGCAATAAATAGGCGAGTGGTTTTGCTATTTACTCCATGCATGTTCTGATAATATACTGACAATTTAGGGACGCGGTTAGAATTTTTAGACGAGACATTTAAAGAAGGAATATTATCAGTTGCTAATTGATTCAAGGAAGTAGGTGTCGATATTTGCTATATGGGTACCCAAAATAGATCGCTCTTCAGTTTTTCTAGCGCTTTTCTCTATGCAAGACAATTTTCATAGTCCTAGACTGCATGATCTGTATTGATATCTGTTTTTTGTTTTAGTCTGACATTATGGCAGTTAATACAATATTGTTTACTATCTTTCATACAGACTTTTAAATCATGATCTTTCGAACATATAGGACATGATATGTTATTTTTACATGACTTTCTACTATGAAAATGTCCATTACAAGAAAAACAGCGCGGCACAGAAATTGCATCATACACACTACATCCATCCAGCCCTATAAGTATATGACCTTGATTTAAGTACCTTATGAAATGTCGGACTATCCACCTGCAATGTAGCCTGATAAATGTTTCTTTTTTTTTCGTATATAGAAAATTCAGTTCAAACTATGAATTATCAGTTGTGAGATCTCATATACTAAATTTAGTTAGCGTCATACTTTTCCGGCAAAACATGGCTATTATTATTTTGTGTTCAAAAAATGTGTATGTATTATTTTAGACAGTTGCGTTTTCTTTGGGGGAGGAGGGTGTATATCACTTTTCCAGTGGTCCACCGACAATGATGAAAATTAATGAAAAATTCCGAACTACCTGTAAGATTATATTTTTTTGTCTTAAAAGTAAGCATTTTAAAATAATAAATATGCAGACTAACCTGGTATTTATAACGAGAATATTAACTATCAATTAGTTAGGTTTCGTGCCGTTTCACTTTGACAAAACTGTGGTCCAAAACAACAACTTTGGAACAAAATAATAATTATTACGGTATCATTTGAGGCCTTTCATCCCTGTTTGCAGCACCTAATACATAAGTTAATTAACCATATGCCTGCTGGTGTCTCGCATAACCTAAGTACCATTTTACACTAGCAACATGAGGACAGACACCAAGAGTTTTTGCACCCACTTTACAGGTACAATAAGTACCCGTGATAGGATCAAACTGGACATCATCAATTGGAGGAAGCAAATATAAAAATACAGCTTTTACAGCTTGAGTAAATCTAGAAAATATTTTTGCTCTTAAAAATCCAGGTTCAAACTGTTGAAGTTGGAAAATAAATTCGTTACTTGCTTCCTTTCCGCGGTGTCTTGAATGTATGTTGGAGATAGTTTTACTTTGTATGTGCCAAATGTTTTTGAAACTACATACTCTGAAGGCAAAAAATGCGACATCAACATTGTCCATATTAATGTACATTATATTTTTTACTGCTTAAAATGTAAGTAACATTTTAAATATTTAGACGTGGTAGGCTTTTCTCCAAAAACAACTGTTCTCTTGATAGTAGAAATAAATAAGTAGGTAATGTCTACTTGTCAGTTAATTATTTTTTTTTAATATTACTCTATTGTAGTCTTTCAGTGGCCAACTATTAAAAAGGTATAACAATTATTTTTTATTACCATAAAACGCCTGTTGCAAATAGTATTTTTAGGAGAAAATGGTTAGATGTTATACTTGTAATGTAAACTGCGCGAGAATAAGAATACCTTAACAGAATGTAGAAAATGGTGTCAATGAACGCCGAAGAGAACTATCAATCCTTTTTAGAGGGAGATTTCATTTGGTAGATGGGGATTTAAACGAAAATTCTCGATTGTGCTTAAATTGCAACCCACGCCTTGGAAGGTGCATTGAAAATGTCAATAATCCATTAGCAGTTTCTATAGAAGTACTATTTCGCAGGAGGGTCTGTTTTATTTGCAACGACAGCGACGATAATGTTGCAATCCAAAGCTTGTCCATACATTGTCGAGTGGACTTTTATGTTAAAACCAAGGTTTTTTGTCTTTAGCAGTAACATGCTGCCTAATGCATTTAACAGACGCTGGGACTCATTCCTTTACAGCATATGGAGAATCACATTTCGATACCAATGAAAACTGTAATGACAGGTGAGGAGTTAAGTGAGTGGTTCACTACATTTAGGTCGTGTGTAACACACAATTCTCTCAATTTATATGAAAGCGAAGAAAATTTGAGCGAAAATGGCTTTCAACATTGATCATTAATCTATGGAAGTATATGATAAACTCAGAAGGTTAAGAAAAAAACAATCAATCGCCTTTTTAGTAAAGTTAAGGCAATGTGTATCAGGCGGATTAGAGGCTTAATTCAAATGCAGGATGCTAATGAAGAACTTGCTGAAAGAATGTTGGCTATAGCACGAGGAATCTTTAAGTTACGTCGTGGTGGTGGTCCATGGACAATGTTGATGCCGCGTTTCCTATTTTACCTTTAGAGTATGTAGTTTCCAAAACATTTGGCACATACCAAATAAAACTAGCTCCAGCATACATTCAAGACACCGCGGAAAGACAAGCAAATAACGAATTTATTTTCCAACTTCAACAGTTTGAACCTGGATTGTTAAGAGCAAAAATATTTTCTAGATTTACTCAAGCTGTAAAACATAGTATATTTATATCATATTTGCTTCCTCCAGCAGTGAAATACCCATCATATGGTTTATTAACTTATATATTAGATGTTGTAAATAGGGCTGAAGGGTCTCAAATAATACCGTAATAATAATTATTATTTTGTTCCAAAGTTGTTGTTTTGGACTATAGTTTTGTCAAAATGAAACGTTTTAGAGGACAAGCGGCACGAAACCTAACTGATAGTTAATGTTCTTGTGGTAAATACTAGGTTAGTCTGCATATTTATTTTAAAATGCTTACTTGTAAGACAATAAAATATAATCATACAGGTATTTCGGAATTTTTCATTAATTTTTATCATTGTTCTTAGAAGACCACTGGAAAAGTAGCCTAACCACCCCCCCCCCCCCCAAAGAAAACCGACTGTCTAAAATAATATATACACATTTTTTGAACATAAAAATAATAGGCATGTTTTGCCGAAAAAGTATGACCGCTAATTGAATTTAGAATATGAGATCTCACAACTGATAATTCATACTTTGAACCGAATTTTCTATATCACCCTGTGTAGCTAGGTCGGTCCAGTTGAACAAAATGCTATATTTTGACAGTCCCAACAACATACTAAAATTTCAAGAAATTCTGTCGGTGTTTGAAAACCCCTTAGAGGTGTGGGATGTCCTTTCCGAAACTATTAATTCTACAGATATTTTAAAAAACAAACTAATGTTACCTTTATTTTTCTATATTGTCATATTTTCCTTTAATGCAATTATTTTGGAGTTATTTACAAAAAAAGGAATTTTTTCAACAAAAATCGTAGTTTTTCTTAATTTAAAATACGTATATTTTTAATAACGACTTCTTTAAAAATATCAAGAAATTAGAGCATGTTAGTATATTGAAAAAAAATCCACATAAAGAGTAATAGGTATTCCTTCATATCACTACTAAATTTTACATAAAAATAAGTGATTTTCGAAAAATGACCTTAAAATTTAATGTGAGTAATACTATATATTAATAAAAACCGGTACAGATTCTTTGAATTTCCATTATATGGCCAATGGCAGCAGTTATATGTATTTTTAACATCATACTGATTGTTTCTGTTTCTGATGTATTTGAGATTTAAGCATTCTAGCGCCATTTTTAAACTATCACATTTTTCATTTATCATCATAGAGAAATAAACAGAAAACAAAAAGCATGTAATTTCGTAATCTTATGTTTTGTACCATAGCTCTTTTTCCATAAATGTAAGACTTTTGAGTTATTTACGACAAACAGTCTTAGGATAAGCTAAAATCGTAATATTCAAATCGTCATAATGTGGAAAATATAAATTTTCATGAAATTGTAAACCACCTTTTTCTCTTACAATATGATTCTATATCAGATTCGGTGGTTACTATTTTACATTTTTGCCCACCCCTTTAGAGGGGATGGGAACAACCCCCAAGTAAAAAGCGGCAATTTTTAAACTTTTTTGTACTCAGTATTAGAAACTCAGTGCAAAAAAAGAAATTCGCATCCATTCATTATAGCTGGCTTCCGTCATTTTTCAATTTTAATGACTAATTGCATGGCACTAAACCGTGAATATCTCAAAATATAGAAGTGAAAAAATTTAAAGAAATTATGTTCCAATTAGTTAGCGTATGCCTTAAAATATATACATTTTTAACGAGATTTTCCTCACACTAAATTTTAATGGGTAATTTTTCGAAAATCACTTTTATGTAAAATTTAGTAGTGATATGAAGAAATACCTATTACTTTTCATGTGGTATTTTTTTCAATTTTTTGTTGTCCAAGCCCTTCGTTATTGTTGACAAATTGTACCATGTAGTGAAACATATTCTTTATAGGATTTTGCAAACAGCAGAAAAAAACAATCTATGAGAACTAAAATTAAAACTGTTTGTAACATTATTGATTTACAATTTTTGCATTCTTTCGATAACCTGAATTCTGGTTATGCTAGCAATTAAAATCCTTAAATCAATTTGTCTTTCTTATTGGACAATTCTCATTCTAACACTAGCTTCTACGCGGTTCCCTACGGCTATGCAGAATAAACTAGTATCCACATAACCCTCTACGGCTATGAAGATTCAGTTAAAATGAGAACAAAGGCCCAAAATGAATTTATTTACATACCTCGTCTTTTGCAATCATTTTCATTCAAATGGATTACATTTTCATGAAATCTATCATTCTGTTTTTTTTTAATGCTTAGCCTTTGAAAAGTTTTTCGCCCTTATTCTGAGCTCATCAGAAAGACACAAAGCCACGCACCGATTTTCCATGCAAAAATTAAGCATTTCAAAAAAAAACAAAATGATAGATTTCATGAAAATGTAATTCATTTGAATGAAACATTTTCCAAAAGACGAGGTATATAAATAACTTCACTTTGGGCCTTTGTTCCCATTTTAACTGAAACTTCATAGCCGTAGGGAACTATGTTGCACGTTCCCCCCTTCCTCTACTTTCCTAGTTGCCCTACAGAGCTCCCCCCGCGGCCTCGAGGTCTTCCTATAACCACCCACAACAGAAAAAGAAATTACCATCCTGACCCCATCCCTTATCTCTTAAATACCCCTCATACCTCCTGTCCGATCCCTTTTCCTAGCCTGAAACTCAATCCCTTTAAACGGCCCTAACTTTCCGATTTAAAAAAACCAAAAACCAGTTTACGCGCCTCGGGGTGACCTTTCTTTTTTATCCGAAACATTTTTTTGTCCGTCTCCCCGATCACGCGCAAACGGAGATAAACCGATTTTCCATATGTTTAACAGAATGTGAAAGTGTCAATGGGTGTGAAATTATCCACATCCACATTTTAAGGTAGGACTATAATCGATCGTCGTCGTCGGCTTAGAGATTATTTTTTAAATTCGAAAACAGGTCTTTTAAAATGCCATCATTTTAAATATTAGACAGTTTCGAAATAGAAATATATACATAGGAAAACATATCAATACATTGTCAGCCCACCTGGAAGGGTGAAATGGGGGTTGAAACACTTTAAAAATCAACAATTTTTTTACCCACGGTAGAATTCTAATTCCAACGTAGATTAATTAAGTAAAAAATGTTTGTAAAATGTTTTCTTAACCGCTTCTCAAGTCACCGAGGTATCTCCTTGAAAATCCAGAATGATTTTGTGTAAGGTAAAGAGAAACGAGGCCCTACAGTTTATAGTGGAGTCCGAACCACATCTTGGGGATAATTTTATAATTAAAATTATTTCGCGGTGAGCAGGGATTGAACCTGCTTCGCTAGGTATACCAGTATGCAAGCTAGACGCGCTAAACCACTGGGCTACCGTAAGCACAAAAAAACGCATCAGAAAAATGCATCGAAATTTTTTGTCAGCCCGTCTAGCAGGGTGAAATGGGGGTTGAAAGGCATTAAAAAATCAGCAATTTTTTTAGCCACAGTAGAATTTTAATTTTAACGTAGATTAATTAAGAACAAAGAAACGCATCAGAAAAATACATTGAAATCATTTGTCAGCCCGTCTAGCATTGTAAAATGGGGGTTGAAATGCGTTAAAAAATCAACTATTTTTTTAGCCCCGGTAGAATTTTAATTCTAACGTAGATTAATTAAGAACAAAGAAATGCATCAGAAAAATGCATTAAAATCATTTGTCAGCCCGTCTAGAAGGGTAAAATGGGGGTTGAAATGCGTTAAAAATTCAACTGTTTTTTAGCCACTGTAGAATTGTAATTCTAACGTAGATTAATTAAGAACAAAGAAACGCATCAGAAAATTGCATTGAAGTCATTTGTCAGCCCGTCTAGCAGAGTGAAATGGGGGTTGAAAGGCATTAAAAAATCAGCAATTTTTTTAGCCACAGTAGAATTTTAATTTTAACGTAGATTAATTAAGATCAAAGAAACGCATCAGAAAAATATATTGAAATCATTTGTCAGCCCGTCTAGCAGGGTGAAATGGGGGTTGAAAGGTATTAAAAATCAGCTATTTTTTTAGCCACAGTAGAATTGTAATTCTAACGTAGATTAATTAAGAACAAAGAAACGCATCAGAAAATTGCATTCAAATCATTTGTCAGCCCGTCTAGCAGGGTGAAATGGGGGTTGAAAGGCATTAAAAAATCAGCAATTTTTTTAGCCACAGTAGAATTTTAATTTTAACGTAGATTAATTAAGAACAAAGAAACGCATCAGAAAAATATATTGAAATCATTTGTCAGCCCGTCTAGCAGGGTGAAATGGGGGTTGAAATGCGTTAAAAAATCAACTATTTTTTTAGCCACTATAGAATTGTAATTCTAACGTAGATTAATTAAGAACAAAGAAATGCATCAGAAAAATGCATTAAAATCATTTGTCAGCCCGTCTAGAAGGGTAAAATGGGGGTTGAAATGCGTTAAAAAATCAACTGTTTTTTTAGCCACAGTAGAATTTTAATTTTAACGTAGATTAATTAAGAACAAAGAAACGCATCAGAAAAATGTATTGAAATCATTTGTCAGCCCGTCTAGCAGGGTGAAATGGGGGTTGAAAGGTATAAAAAAATCAGCTATTTCTTTAGTCACGGTAGAATTTTAATTTTAACGCAGATTAATTAAGAACAAAGAAGTGCATCAGAAAAATGCATTAAAATCATTTGTCAGCCCATCTGGCAGGGTGAAATGGGGGTTGAAAAGTATTAAAAAATCAGCTATTTTTTTAGCCACGGTAGAATTTTAATTTTAACGCAGATTAATTAAGAACAAAGAAATGCATCAGAAAAATGCATTGAAATCATTTGTCAGCCCGTCTAGCAGGGTGAAATGGGGGTTGAAAGGTATTAAAAAATCAAATATTTTTTTAGCCACGGTAGAATTGTAATTCTAACGTAGATTAATTAAGAACAAAGAAATGCATCAGTAAAATGCATTGAAATCATTTGTCAGCCGGTCTAGCAGGGTGAAATGGGGGTTGAAAAGTATTAAAAAATCAGCTATTTTTTTAGCCACGGTAGAATTTTAATTTTAACGTAGATTAATTAAGAACAAAGAACCGCATCAGAAAAATGCTTTGAAATCATTTGTCAGCCCGTCTGGCAGGGTGAAATGGGGGTTGGAACGCATTAAAATGGGGGTTGAAATGATTTAAAAAATCTACTATGTTTTAGCCACGGTAGAATTTCAGTTTTAATGTAGATTAAGTGAATTTCTACCGGGGTGAAAAAAAATAGTTGATTTTTTAATGCATTTCAACCCCCACTCTATCCTGCTAGACGGGCTGACAAATAATTTCAATGCATTTTTCCCGTGCGTTCTTTAGTTCTCAATTAATCTACGTTAAAATAAAAATTCTACCGTGGCTAAAAAAATTGCTGAATTATTAATGCATAGTTGATATTTTAATGTATTTCAACCCCCATTTTACCCCGCTGGACGGGCTGACAAATGATTTCAATGTGTTTTCCTGATGCGTTTCTTTGTTCTCAATGAAACCACATTAGAAATAAAATTCTACCGTGGCCACAAAGAAAGTTGATATTTTAATGTATTTCAACCCCCATTTTACCCCGCTGGATGGGCTGACAAATGATTTCAATGCATTTTCCTGATGTGTTTCTTTGTTCTCAATGAAACTACGTTAGAAATAAAATTCTACCGTGGCCACAGAAATAGTTGATATGAATGTATTTCAACCCCCATTTCACCCTGCCAGACGGACTGACAAATGATTTCAATGTATTTTCCTGATGCGTTTCCTTGTTCTCAATGAAACCACATTAGAAATAAAATTCTACCGTGGCCACAAAGAAAATTGATATTTTAATGTATTTCAACCCCCATTTTACCCCGCTGGATGGGCTGACAAATGATTTCAATATATTTTTCTGATGCGTTTGTTTGTTCTTAATTAATCTACGTTAAAAAAAAAATTCTACCGCGGCTAAAAAATTGCAAATTTTTTAATACTTTTCAACCCCTATTTCTCCCTGCTAGACGGGCTGACAAATGATTTCAATATATTTTTCTGATGCGTTTCTTTGTTTTTAATTAATCTACGTTAAAATAAAAATTCTACTGTGGCTAAAAAAATGGCTGATTTTTTTAATGCCTTTAAACCCCCATTTCACCCTGCTAGACGGGCTGACAAATTATTTCAATGCATTTTTCTGATGCATTTCTTTGTTCTTAATTAGTCTACGTTAGAATTATAATTCTACAGTGGCTAAAAAAATAGTTGATTTTTTAACGCATTTCAACCCCCATTTTACAATGCTAGACGGGTTGACAAATGATTTCAATGTATTTTTCTGATGCGTTTCTTTGTTTTTAATTAATCTACGTTAAAATTATAATTCTACAGTGGCTAAAAAAATAGTTGATTTTGTAACACATTTCAACCCCCATTTTACAATGCTAGACGGGCTGACAAATGATTTCAATGCATTTTTCTGATGCGGTTCTTTGTTCTTAATTAATCTACGTTAAAATTAAAATTCTACTGTGGCTAAAAAAATTGCTGATTTTTTAATACCTTTCAACCCCCATTTCACCCTGCTAGACCGGCTGACAAATGATTTCAATGCATTTTACTGATGCATTTCTTTGTTCTTAATTAGTCTACGTTAGAATTATAATTCTACAGTGGCTAAAAAAATAGTTGATTTTTTAACGCATTTCAACCCCCATTTTACAATGCTAGACGGGCTGACAAATGATTTCAATGCATTTTTCTGATGCATTTCTTTGTTCTTAATTAATCTACGTTAGAATTACAATTCTACCGAGGCTAAAAAAATATTAGATTTTCTAATACCTTTCAACCCCCATTTCACCCTGCTAGACGAGCTGACAAATGATTTCAAAGCATATTTTTGATGAATTTCTTTGTTCTTAATTAATATACGTTAAAATTAAAATTCTGCCGTGGCTAAAATAATATTTGATATTTTAATTACTTTCAACCCCCATTTCACCCTGCTAGACGGGCTGACAAATGATTTTAATGCATTTTTCTGATGCATTTCTTTGTTCTTAATTAATCTACGTTAGAATTACAATTCTACCGTGGCTAAAAAAATATTTGATTTTTTAATGCCTTTCAACCCCCATTTCACCCTGCTAGACGGGCTGACAAATGATTTCAATGCATTTTTCTGATACATTTCTTTGTTCTTAATTAATATACGTTAAAATTAAAATTTCACCGTGGCTAAAAAAATATTTGATTTTTTAATACCTTTCAACCCCCATTTCACCCTGCTAGACGGGCTGACAAATGATTTCAAAGCATATTTTTGATGAATTTCTTTGTTCTTAATTAATATACGTTAAAATTAAAATTCTGCCGTGGCTAAAATAATATTTGATATTTTAATTACTTTCAACCCCCATTTCACCCTGCTAGACGGGCTGACAAATGATTTCAATGCATTTTTCTGATGCATTTCTTTGTTCTTAATTAATCTACGTTAGAATTACAATTCTACCGTGGCTAAAAAAATATTTGATTTTTTAATGCCTTTCAACCCCCATTTCACCCTGCTAGACGGGCTGACAAATGATTTCAATGTATTTTTCTGATGCGTTTCTTTGTTCTTAATTAATCTGCGTTAAAATTAAAATTCTACCGTGGCTAAAAAAATAGCTGATTTTTTAATACTTTTCAACCCCCATTTCACCCTGCCAGATGGGCTGACAAATGATTTTAATGCATTTTTCCGATGCACTTCTTTGTTCTTAATTAATCTGCGTTAAAATTAAAATTCTACCGTGACTAAAGAAATAGCTGATTTTTTTATACCTTTCAACCCCCATTTCACCCTGCTAGACGGGCTGACAAATGATTTCAATACATTTTTCTGATGCGTTTCTTTGTTCTTAATTAATCTACGTTAAAATTAAAATTCTACTGTGGCTAAAAAAACAGTTGATTTTTTAACGCATTTCAACCCCCATTTTACCCTTCTAGACGGGCTGACAAATGATTTTAATGCATTTTTCTGATGCATTTCTTTGTTCTTAATTAATCTACGTTAGAATTACAATTCTATAGTGGCTAAAAAAATAGTTGATTTTTTAACGCATTTCAACCCCCATTTCACCCTGCTAGACGGGCTGACAAATGATTTCAATATATTTTTCTGATGCGTTTCTTTGTTCTTAATTAATCTACGTTAAAATTAAAATTCTACTGTGGCTAAAAAAATTGCTGATTTTTTAATGCCTTTCAACCCCCATTTCACCCTGCTAGACGGGCTGACAAATGATTTGAATGCAATTTTCTGATGCGTTTCTTTGTTCTTAATTAATCTACGTTAGAATTACAATTCTACAGTGGCTAAAAAACAGTTGATTTTTTAACGCATTTCAACCCCAATTTTACCCTTCTAGACGGGCTGACAAATGATTTTAATGCATTTTTCTGATGCATTTCTTTGTTCTTAATTAATCTACGTTAGAATTACAATTCTACAGTGGCTAAAAAACAGTTGATTTTTTAACGCAATTCAACCCCCATTTCACCCTGCTAGACGGGCTGACAAATGATTTCAATACATTTTTCTGATGCGTTTCTTTGTTCTTAATTAATCTACGTTAAAATAAAAATTCTACTGTGGCTAAAAAAACAGTTGATTTTTTAACGCATTTCAACCCCCATTTTACCCTTCTAGACGGGCTGACAAATGATTTTAATGCATTTTTCTGATGCATTTCTTTGTTCTTAATTAATCTACGTTAGAATTACAATTCTATAGTGGCTAAAAAAATAGTTGATTTTTTAACGCATTTCAACCCCCATTTCACCCTTCTAGACGGGCTGACAAATGATTTTAATGCATTTTTCTGATGCATTTCTTTGTTCTTAATTAATCTACGTTAGAATTACAATTCTACAGTGGCTAAAAAAATAATTGATTTTTTAACGCATTTCAACCCCCATTTTACAATGCTAGACGGGCTGACAAATGATTTCAATGTATTTTTCTGATGCGTTTCTTTGTTCTGAATTAATCCACGTTAACATTAAAATTCTACCGGGGCTAAAAAAATAGCTAATTGTTTAATACCTTTCAACCCCCGTTTCACCCTGCTAGACGGGCTGACAAATGATTTCAATGTATTTTTCTGATGCGTTTCTTTGTTCTTAATTAATCTGCGTTAAAATTAAAATTCTACTGTGGCTAAAAAAATAGCTGATTTTTAATACCTTTGAACTCCCATTTCGCCCTGCTAGACGGGCTGACAAATGATTTCAATATATTTTTCTGATGCGTTTCTTTGTTCTTAATTAATCTACGTTAAAATTAAAATTCTACTGTGGCTAAAAAAATTGCTGATTTTTTAATGCCTTTCAACCCCCATTTCACCCTGCTAGACGGGCTGACAAATGATTTCAATGTATTTTTCTGATGCGTTTCTTTGTTCTTAATTAATCTGCGTTAAAATTAAAATTCTACTGTGGCTAAAAAAATAGCTGATTTTTAATACCTTTGAACCCCCATTTCGCCCTGCTAGACGGGCTGACAAATGATTTCAATATATTTTTCTGATGCGTTTCTTTGTTCTTAATTAATCTACGTTAAAATTAAAATTCTACTGTGGCTAAAAAAATTGCTGATTTTTTAATGCCTTTCAACCCCCATTTCACCCTGCTAGACGGGCTGACAAAAAATTTCGATGCATTTTTCTGATGAGTTTTTTTGTGCTTACTTAATTAATCTACGTTGGAATTAGAATTCTACCGTGGGTAAAAAAATTGTTGATTTTTAAAGTGTTTCAACCCCCATTTCACCCTTCCAGGTGGGCTCACAATGTATTGATATGTTTTCCTATGTAGATATTTCTATTTCGAAACTGTCTAACATTTAAAATGATGGCATTTTAAAAGACCTGTTTTCGAATTTAAAAAATAATCTCTAAGCCGACGACTTTATCGATTATAGTCCTACCTTAAAATGTGGATGTGGATAATTTCACATCCATAAAGTGTCAGGGAAGTGGGGGAAGTCGTCCCCCATAAGATGGGAAAAATAAATTTTGCAAGAAGGCACTTGTTTTTCAACTGCCAGATCTACTCCACTATAAAGAATATGTTTCATTACAAGTATAAGCAAACAAAAAATAATTCACTTTTAAAAATTTACCATCGGGTCTGTTCGGTTATCTTTGGAGATTAGACGAAAATTCTTTTGCGGACTTTATCTTCTAATCAAATAAACAGTTATTCCGAAGATTTTTCTTAAATATCTAGGTTAATTAATTACTGCGTTTGGGATAAGTGAAGAAAAAAAAAATACTGCGCTCCGTAAGGAGTGTAGCGACGTGCAAAGGGCGTGCTCACAGCTACAAGCCAGGGCGGGACTTAAAAGTCTTTGTATGCATTTTATTTGACAAAATAGTAAACATGACAGTTTGTTACTATAGTCTAATTCCAAATGCGCATAATACCTGATTAATAATAGTTAGAAACTTGGAAGTCAACTCATTTAAAGATTAATTAACCCGCTATAAAAACGACCTCAATGTCTATTGTGATATCTCTAATAGTTTAAAAGTTATATCAGTGTTTTAGTTGACAAATCAATTGCCAGTTCCAACTTCTGTATCGGGTAATATTGAAAAACGCTATAAAAAATACAAACAAATTTTTTTTAAATATGTTGTTGCATATGGCTGTTTTTGTAATTTCTTAAGATTTAGAAAACAAATATTGGAATAGTCAGAATTTGTTTATAACAAATTGTTAAATTAATAAACAATGAAATTGTTGATAAAAAAAAATCATTTTGTTGCTTTATTGCGGATTGTCAATTATGATTTTTAAGAAAAGAAAATGTCTTAATTAATTATTCAAATGATGGATAATTAAAAAAACGATTATAAACAATAAGATAATGTTTTTAAGAAAAAACATTTTATTTAAAAATCATAATATTCTCAAGACAACAAAATTGTAAAAAGAACATGTTTCAAATATTAAACTAGGTCAATTTGTTTATAAACAACTTATAAACAAATGGCGTAAAAAAAATTTTTTTAACGGTAATGAATGCCCTTCTTCAATGTAAAAATAGCAATATGGTAACGAATTTGAAAAAAAAGATTTTACAACTTTGCTTTGGTTTTTAATTTTCTGTTTACTTTAAAAAAATATAACAAACAAAATGAACCATTTTTAAAAACTTTTATAATGTGATCTTGTTAAGTTATCTATAGGGCTCCAAGAAGCGGAAATTTTATAGGCCAATTATTAAAAAAAAATTGTCTCCAATGATAACGGAGGTCCCATAATATTTCGTTAGTTAACAATGGCCTCACTTGTTGAAAAATAAACTTTAACATTTTTTTCTGAAGTGTTACGAATACACCATCGTTTTTTCAATTTTTTTAACTGATATTTAATAGTATCAAAAAATGATTTTATGTGAGGCGGCGCTCGCATCCTGCATCGGTCGCGCGGAATCCTAATTCACCGTTAAATTACAATGATAAATAATGGAGATTTCCGCGAGTTGGGACTTTTTTATTGGACATTTCCTCCTCTTTAAAGATATTTTTTCCGATTTCCGTTATCGCTTATAGTTTTTGAGTTATAAGCGAAAAACTAAATGCCATTTTTTTCATCTTAATTTTTTTATAACTTTTGCAATTTTTTATGTGCTACTAAAACATTGTAATGCATTTTTCTAGACGTCATTCCGAATCCAATGAGCTACCGCTCATATTTTTAGGAGCTATTTCAAAAATTAACACCTTTTTGAACTTGTGTAGACTACTATTTCTTTTGTATACTTTGCTTTAGAACGAAATCAAAAAAATTAAATGCCTGAATAAATTTATTGAAAATGAATAAAAATATGCTTATGCAAATTCCTATCAGCGCTTCTTTATATAGTATAATATATCAGGTTCGATGGGAAAATTTTCGGCAAGACAGCTGCGTAACTGCAAAAGAAATTGTTTTATTTAAATTTTATTTAATATATTTCGTGGATTTTGAAATTCGATGCAGTCTGAAATTCTATTGCAGAAAACTGTTGTTTAATGTCTTGTAGACATGTGAAAAAAAATCTATCAATATTAGCTGCCCGCTAAATTTTTGGGAAGGAAGCAGGCAGGAGTTAAGAACGGGTATTTGTGAATATCTTGAAAACTGCGAATTTTGTCAAAAAGCTGCAAATTATGAAATTACCTTGAATTTGAGACTGCCTCGTTCAGTTTCAAATTAATCGAGATATGGTGTTTTTAATCGTTTGTTTTTTGCCCTTTTCTGAATGTCAAATTTCACACGTGATTTAACGGCCTACAAAGCTAGTCTAAAAATAATGAAAATTTTTCTGAACAAATCTGTTTTGATCCGAATTGCAAACAATCGCCTTTAAACAAACAATACATTACAGATTTTTATTATGAAATAAGGTTCATTCAATTACCTTTCAAATTGAACGAACCGTATTCGCTTATTTTAATTACAGCATCGTCTATAAAGTCACTTGAAATGATGGAGAAAAAAAAAAACGGTAAAAAGGTATTTACACAGAACTTCCCGCTTTATACAGTGTGACCCATTTTGAATGGAAACACCCCTATAAAAATGTGTCTATTAAGTATCTGATTTTAACGGGGCTTTTTTTTAAGATAGGCCATCGAAAGCTCTACTTTATGATAAAAATTTAGAGACTTCAATTTTCAAGACCTATTATGTCAATGTCAAAAATGGACAAATTTGATTGGCAATTTTTTTATAAAATCTAACTATACCACTGGATTCAGAAACATCTCAAATGAGTAAATCCAAAATTTCGTGAAGAAATATTAAATAATGACAGATTTATGACAAAATTAATGTAGGTAATATTTTATAATAACTTCTAAAAATCGAAGTAGCCTATAAATAATAGAAAGATAAATTAAGTGGATAGTTTTAATAAATAGTGTCTTTTAAACAAACTTAATCATATTTGACTTAAAAACAAGTATGAACAATTTAAAGTAATACTAATTAGGTATTTAATTAACAAAATAACAACACATTACACTAAAACTAAAACACGATAATACAATTCATCTTAAATTTTTGTAGCCTCTACAAGGCCGCCGTTTATTTAGATGTACTTGTCGAATCGTTTTTTAATATTCTTTACAACATTCTGTAATTGTTGCCGGGTAACTTCTGCACAAGCTTGTCTTATTCTTGCACACAAAACTTCTCTATTACTCGGGCGTAATCTATAAACTTTAGATTTTATTAAACCCCATAAATATAAGTCCATGGGTGATAAGTCCGGGGATCGGGGTGACCATCCAATTAACGGACTACCTCGACTTATCCATAACCACTCTGGCATTATGGAGAGGGCTGCCATCTAATTGAAGGTGTAGATTTACTCTTTGTTGTACTATTCCAAAATTCGTTTCTTAGGAACTGTAGAAACTGCATGCTATTCATCTTACCTTCAAAAAAGAAAGGACCAATGATTGTTTCATTGAGTACCAAACATTAACTTTTTGGAAATATTTTCTTTTACTATTAATGATCCACTCTGGGTTTCCTGTAGCCCAAAACCTACAATTTTGTGACGATACTACCCCATTTGTGGTAAAAGTTGCCTCATCGCTGAATAAAGTAGTTTTCAAAAAATTTCTGTTATTAAGGTTATGTCTCTTTCTAGGGAATGGCCACCTTAAGATACTCTCCTTGAGCCCACAAGTAAAATCCCATCCGTGTTTCATCATCACCAAGTTTCAACGTATGTAAAAACTTGGGTTTGAATGGTTTTGCCTTATTCTTTTCAAGGCATCGGCGAATATTTTTTCTAGGTAAATGATTTAAAACGGTCTGCTCGTACCCGCGTCTTCTTTGTACATTATCCGTTCTTATAATACGCCTTGTCACAGCGCCACACTCATTAAAAATTTTGTTTATTTTAAAAACGGTACTTTTAGTGATGTTGGGCCTATTCAGGTGCCCATTATTAAATATCTCACATACCTCTCCCAAAGTTCTGTCATTATCTGCTCTAATTTTTTCTACAACATTTAGAGTATCCATAATTTTAACTTCAAACTAATAAACTAATACTTGATAATATTATTGATCAATTTTATAATTCCAATAACAATATACTCTGAGTATCTATCATTACTCAATAAAAAGACAATATTTATTAGAACTATCCCACTTAATTTATCTTTCTATTGTTTATTTTTCATGGGAAACTTCGATTTTTAGAAAAAATCTTGTAAAGTTATAAATATTACCTACATTAATTTTGACGTTATTCGAAGAGTTCAGTTAAATAATATTTTAAATAAATTTACAATTAACCCCGAACAACCAAGAAATAATCCAAGAATACAAAAAACCAAGAAATTAATAGTTTATTAATTACACGTGATGTTCGCCACTTGCGTGAGCCGGAAATAAGTCCTGCTTCTGGTTTGAATTAGTCATTGTTTGGAAAACTTAAGGAACATCGTTAAATAACGTAGATATGATAATAGTAATTTCCGGATGGTTTGCAAGCATTAACTGAATAGTTCTAATACGTTTAGATTTGAGCATTTGCTTGAAAGTTTGAACATATTTTTTAAATTGCATATACAGGGTGTCCCATAAGTGGATAATCAAAGAAGAGGGAGGATAGGTGAGGTCATTTCCAATCAAAATAACTATTACGTGGTTAATGATTATTGAATTGTTGGTGGTTTAAAAGTTATTTCAGTTTTCGTATTTTTTACTGAAATTGTAGTGCGTCACTAAAAAATTAATCAAAAATGAGTAATTTAAAAAAGAAACGCTGGCTATGGAATCACTACTTCCACATCCCAATTTTTTATCCAAGTCACTATAAGAAACATATTGACCATATTTACACTCTGGTACGTGGAAATTATTGATCATAGAATTTTAGTAATATTTGGGGCAGATGGAGGTGGTGGGTGTGTGGGGGTTGCAAAATATTAGAAAGAAATCTTAGGCCTTGGTTTCAAGTATTATACAACAAATCCTCAGTTTCTCTACTCTTACCAGCTTGCTTCACTTATTTTTCCCTATTTATTTCCTTATTTACCTCTACTTACCTCCCACTCCTTCGACGGAATCATGTCAAAATATAATCTAGTTTCAGATGTCGTTATAATACATACGTGTACAGAATTTCAAGTGAAAATCTCAATTTAATTTTCTCAACCTTTTTAGTGGTGGGGGGATGGATGGGGAGGATGGAAAATATTATTAAAAAAACTGAGGCCTTCGCTTCTAGTATATACACCAAATCCCAAATTACAGTACTTTTACCAGCTTGCTTTACTTATTTTCACCTATTTACCACTATTTAACCCCCAACCCTTCAACGGAATCATCTCAAAACATAATCTAGTTTCAGATGTCGTTATAATACAAACGTGTACCAAATTTCAAGTGAATATCTCAATTTTATTTTATCAAACCCTTTAATAATTGAGTAGTGGTGGTAGGGGGTTCAAAAATGTTGTAAAAATCTGAGGGCTTGGCTTCTAACACATACCCGACTTTCAAGTTTCTGTACCCTTACCAGTTTG
The DNA here is from genome assembly GCA_963583905.1 of Stenurella melanura. NCBI lineage: Eukaryota > Metazoa > Arthropoda > Insecta > Coleoptera > Cerambycidae > Stenurella > Stenurella melanura. The sequence continues at coordinate 72,863,195 of OY757309.1, forward strand.
CTTTACTTCTTTTCCCCTATTTAATCCTCAACCCCTCAACTGAAACATCTCAAAATATAATCTAGTTCCTGAGGTCGTTATAGTACATACATGTACGAAATTTTAAGTGCATATCTCAATTTTATTTCATCAACCCCTTTAATAATGGAGGAGGGATGGTGGGGTGTTGAAAAATATTACAAAAAAAATCTGAGTCCTTGGCTTCTAGTACATACGGCGAATTTCAAGTTACTGTACTCTTACCAGTTTGCTTTACTTATTTTCCCCAATCTACCCCTATTTAACCTCCAACCCTTCAACGGAATAATCCCAAAATATAATCTAGTTCAAGATGTCATTATAATATATACGTATACCAGATTTCAAGTGAATATCTCAATTTTATTTTATCAACCCCGTTAATAATGAAGTGGGGGGTGGTGGAGTGATGTAAAATATTATAAAAAAATTTGAGGCCTTGGCTTCTAGTACATACACCAAATTTCAAGATTCTGTACTCTTACCAGCTTGCTTTACTAGTTTCCCCCTATTTACCCCCCAACCCTTCACCGGATATGTTCAAAGAGCAATCCAGTTCCAGATCTCGTTATGATATATAGTGTACAAAATGTCAAGTCAATATCTTAAACTGTTCCGGAGAAAACGTGCGGACAGGAAAAAGTTACAGACAGACCGACCGACAGACAGAAAATTTTTTTTCTCTCAAATTTACAATCTCGACGTTTCATGACATTCTAAACCTATTTCAAGAAAAATGAAATTGAAATTTTTTTTACGATTACTGTACTTCCAATCCACTATGTGGATGTGGAAATAATTTAAAAACACGCTTTTTAAACACAAGCTGAAACTGTTAAAAAATGAACTAAAGGAAGAGAATAATGTTAAAAATAGCATTATGTTAATAAGTGTAAAAGCGTGGGGCGCTCGATAAGAAAAAATTTCTGGTTTTCCAAGTATCTTGAGCGCCCCAAGCTTTTACGTTTATTAACATATTTATTGTTATTATTAACATGATTTTCTTCATTTTAGTCCGTTTTTTAACAGTTTCAGTTTGTGTTGAAATACGTGTTTTTTAATGTTTAATTTGTTTATGTTCCAATTAGGAAAGTGTGTTTGTTCGATAAAATCCCCTCCCTATAAATGATATTGGTCATCCTGAAGCAGCTATTTTGGATTCTTGAATTTCAATTAAGTAAATTTTTATAATCTTCCACTTTGGAAAATCCTCAGATACCGATTTTCATACGAACTAGGCCATAAATTATGAAACGTATCCGCGATTATGGCACCACCATTTTGAATTGTTAAATCCGGACCAGATAATTGTAATCTGCAAACCCGATAACCCCCAGATTTTCAGTCGAATCAGACGATAAATGAAAAATCATGTCCACCATATTGACTTTGAGTTTTGATCACTTTGTAATCCCCAGACACCAATTTTTAGTAGTATCGGATATTAAGTGACAGTAAACTGTCCGCCATCTTGGATTTTTCCACAAAAAAGTCGCATTGTATTAATTATGTAAACTACACACACATGCCAAATTTCAAGTCAATACGGAAGTGAGTGAAAAGTGAGTTTTAAGAATTGCTTACAATGGTATAAGTCAAGCTAATAGAAGCGTTTTAAAATAGTTGATCCGCCATATTAGATTTAATATGGCGTCACTCACCTTATCGTTTTCTACTGGTCAAACCCTTTCCTTTGATGTCCATATCGAGAAGGTTATAAAGAAAATTATAATCCGCCTTCTTGGGCGACGGCCATTTTGTACACATAATATTGAGTATACTATATTGTATTGTCAACAGAGCTACACACAGTTGCCAAGGTTCATAATGATACAACAATTATGTGGGTAAAATTTAGTTCCTTGGATTTTATTACATAATTACAGGTCGACCTAATAAAAGCATGTTAAAAAAAGTATGTTGTTTGGTTGTTTTCCTTTTTTTTTAAATTGGCTGGATGCATTTTTCCCATAAAAGCATTACGTTGAACTCTGTTATCTTGTCATATAAGAAAAATGTTTTTTTTATTAATTTTTATTTCTTCTATTTTTAAGTAATTCTAACAAAAAATATATATACTACAGAAAATTGACCAACCGTCAAAAAATGTCCCTTTAATGCAAGTTGCAGCTACCTTGATTCTTGAAATTTTGTAAAATACATTTTTTAACGAAATATATGTTATAGCGTGTTCTGCATTAAATGGTCAACTTTTTCTGATAGTTGGTCAACTTTCTGTAAAATTTTGTTTTCTGCACACTTAATGAATACAAATTTTCTGTGAAGGAAATATGTTCAAAAATACTTTTTTTCTAAATTTGGCAGAACAGAGTTCAACAAAATGCTTTTATTGGAGAAGATAATCATCCGGACATAATTTTACTTCCACATCCACGTAGTGGATTGGAAGTATAGTAATCGCAAAAAAATTTTCAAAAATTTTTATTCGTGAAATAGGTTTAGAATGTCATGAAACGTCGAGATTTTAAATTTGAGTGAAAAAAAAATTCTGTCTGTCTGTCTGTCTGTAACTTTTTTTTTGTCCGCACGTTTTCTCCGGAACGGTTTAAGATATTGACTTGAAATTTTGTACACGTATATATTATAACGAGATCTGGAACTGGATTGTTTTTTGAGGATATCCGGTGAAGGGTTGGGGGTTAAATAGGGGTAAATAGGGGAAAATAAGTAAATCAAGCTTGTAAGAGTACAGAAACTTGAAATTCGGTGTATGTACTAGAAGTTAAGTCCTCAGATTTTTTTATAATATTTTTCAACCCCCCACCACCCCTAACCCATTATTAATGGGGTTGATAAAATAAAGTTGAGATAATCATTTGAAATTTCGTACACGTATGTATTATAACTACGTCTGAAATTAGGTTATATTTTGAGATGATTCCGTTGAAGGGTTGGGGGTTAATTTGGGGTAAATAGGGGAATATACGTAAAACAAGTTGGTAAAAGTACAGAAACTTGAAATTCGGTGTATGTACTAGAAGCCAAAGCGTCAGATTTTTTTATAATATTTTTCAACCCCCACCACCTACTCCAATGTGAAAAGGGTTGATAAAATAAAATTGAGATATTCATTTGAAATTTGGTACACGTATGTATTATAACGACATCTGGAACTAGATTATAATTTGAGATGATTCCGTTGAAGGGTTGGGGGTTAAATAGGGGTAAATAGCGGAAAATAAGTAAAGCAAGATAGTAAGACTACAGAAACTTGAAATTCGGTGTATGTACTAGAAGCCAAGGCGTAAGATTTTTTTATAATATTTTTCCACCCCCACCACTACTCCAATATGAAAAGGGTTGATAAAATAAAATTAAGATATTCATTTGAAATTTGGTACACGTATGAATTATAACGACATCTGGAAATAGATTATACTTTGAGATGATTCCGTTGAAGGGTTGGGGGTTATTTATGGGTAAATAGGGGGAAATAAGTAAAGCAAGCTGGTATGAGTACAGAAACTTGAAATTCGGTGTATGTATTAGAAGCCAAGGTCTCAGATTTTTTAATAATATATTTCAGCCCCCCACCACCTCTACTCTATTATTCAAGGGGTTGATAAAATAAAATTGAGATATTCACATGAAATTTAGTACGCATATGTATTATAACGACATCGGGAACTAGATTATCTTTTGAGATGATTCCGTTGAAGGGTTGGGGGTTAAATAGGGGTAAATAAGGGAAAATAAGTAAAGCAAGATAGTAAGACTACAGAAACTTGAAATTCGGTGTATGTACTAGAAGCCAAGGCGTAAGATTTTTTTTATAATATTTTTCCACCCCCACCACCCCTACTCCAATATGAAAAGGGTTGATAAAATAAAATTAAGATATTCATTTGAAATTTGGTACACGTATGAATTATAACGACATCTGGAAATAGATTATACTTTGAGATGATTCCGTTGAAGGGTTGGGGGTTATTTATGGGTAAACAGGGGGAAATAAGTAAAGCAAGCTGGTATGAATACAGAAACTTGAAATTCGGTGTATGTATTAGAAGCCAATTCCTCAGATTTTTTAATAATATTTTGCAACCCTTTTACTACCCTTACTACATTATTAAAGGGGTTGATAAAATAAAATTGACATATTCACTTGTAATTTGGTAGACTTATGTATTATAACGACATCTGGAACTAGATTATATTTTGGGATGATTCCGTAGGAGGGTTGGGGTTAATAGGAGTAACTAGGGGAAAATAAGTAAATCAAGCTGGTAAGAGTACAGACATTTTTGATTCGGTGTATATACTAGAAACCAAGGCCTCAGATTTCTTTCTAATATTTTTCAAACTCCACCACCTCCGCTTCATTATTAATGGGATTGATAACAAAATTGAGATATTCACTTGAAATTTAGTACACGTATGTATTGTAGTGACATCTGATTGAGATGACTCCATTGAAGGGGTGGGAGGTGGTAGGTTGTGAACAGTGGAAAATAAGTAGGGTAAACTAGAAACTTCATTTTTAACGTATATGGTAGAAACCAACTCCTCAAACTTTTCTATGACATGTGCCCCAAATATTATTAAAATTCTATGACCACTAATTTCCACATACTAGAGTGCACATATAGTCAAAATGTTTCCTTTAAAGTGACTTGGATGAAAAATCTGGATGTGGAAGTAGTGATTCCTTGGGCAGCGGTTTTTCATTTTTCGTTTAATATGTGGCGATTTTCAACAAAAACAAGGCTATCTCTTCCCTATTAACAATCGGCACTGCTTTACCAAACAGACTGTAGGACAAAAATGTAATTTATACATATTTTTCTACGACTGCTTTCGAAAATAAAAGTAACCATGACTCGAAACTGTTTTTTCATCAAATAACATCCACTGACGTGGACAAGCTTTTACCATCATACATCCACTTTGATATGTTCTCTGTTAAGACACCTCCAAAGGAATATAATTCGTTTGAAATGTTGAAATAAAAATGTCACGAGTTTTTCGTGTAAAGTCCTCGTCAGAATTTCCAGCACCTGTTTCGATTACCTATAAAGTGGTATGTGAATTTACGGCCTGTGATCTGTTCTTTATTATTTGAATGTCTGTCACATGTTTGTTTATGAAGATATTTATATGAAATCTGTTTCAATGTCTAGAAGGCTTCATTCACGACAAATATGATGCTTTTTTTAGTTCATTTAGCGTAGTTGTTTTTAAAACCTACCATACATTTGACAAGAAGTCATTTTAAGAGTAAGAAATTAGATCTGGCGAAATAACCCCACCATAGGACAATTCCGCGGAACTTATATCCGATTTTTCATAAATTTTCGTTGATCGAAGTTAGGTATGGCTTTCCAAATGTCCGCAAGAGTTTCTGGACGCAGCGTTACTGATATATGATGTAACGAAGTTGCTTATTCATCTTATTTACAACGTTTTTCCAGACGTTTTGTGAACCATGCTTTATTCTAGTTGGTCTCCATTTGCTGTATAGCACGTCTGACGACATCATGCCATTTGTTGCGGTCACCTGTTGGAAACACAGCCTCACCTAAGCTCCTTCTCATCAGCTTTTTTGTGATCTCAGCCCAAGGTTTTGGAGGGCGTCCTCCTCGCCTATTGGCATCTGGTTTTCTTTGAACTCTCAATCGCTCTAAATTGTCCTCTCTCCAGTTAATGTGACCAAAATATGAGCTAAATAGGAAGAATGCAATGCTTGAGAGTCGCTTTTAGGAACTATTTCATGGAGAGTTGGGCTATTAATAGTGTCGGCTGGGCTGTCCAGGGAACTCGTCTCCAAACGTCTCCAGATCCACATCTCGAAAATATCAATACGCTGTCTGCTTTCCCAACGGTTCATGTTTTAGAAGACCACAGAAAAATGGAAAAGTAACTGGAACGTTAGTATCACCATCATATTGTTTTGAAAATAACATTTTGTTTTTGATTTATGTCAAAATATAAAGCAAAATCGATTGATTCATATATCTGCCTTTCCGATCTAGCCACCTGTATTCTTTACCAAATTTATTATCCGTAGATACCAGTATTGCCAACAAAGGTTCCAAATACACCATCTTGTTCACTACCTCTCAGTCATCTATCCTTAATTTGTCTGGGTGGTTATCATTTGCTGGGTCTTCAATCATAATTTCCACTTAAACCATAATCAGAGCTTATTGTCTGAAGCCTCTCCAGCAAGTGTATGAGCTCATCCTCGCGTGCTGCAACTAAGATGGATATCATCTGCAATTATCAAGTTATAAATCTCAGTTCCATACAAGTTTAAAATATATGAAGTTAATAAAAAAAAATATTTGGATAGCCATAAGGACAAAAGCAGAAAAATGAAAGGGTGAGTTAGTTGATAATTGAAGTAGTGACATATTACGGTGAGACAACCCCTATACCTTCCCTACGTAATTGTGTGGTATTGATTATTAACTCTTCGCAAATATGAAGTGAATAGAGCAGTAGCAGTGACGTCACAGTATTGCCAACTGTCAGTTGCCTGGGTGGTAAATTCAGAAATTTGACATTTGAGTTGCGGTCAATTTTCGTTCAATATAAATTAAAGTGGAGGATCTCTTAACATCAGATAGATGTAGTGATGTTTATAAATATATATTTTTTAAATCTACTGTAACAGAAAATTTTATATATACTTTATTAGTGTTGTTTTTACCAGTGTAAAGTTTGGTGTCAAGAACGTTGACATCTTTGTGAACCCATAAATTAGTGAAAATAAAGGCTATATTGGATTTTTTACATTTTTTGTACATATATAATATCAAGACATATTTTAGTAAATGTTTAATTAATATACCCTCAGTTACAGCTTGGCAGTGACATAGGTTAGGTAGTATTATTACACTAGGTTAAAAGTTATCAAAATACTCATTGATTTATGCCAATATATCAATCGTATATTAATGGTTTTATAAACCTATTGTAAAATCTACGTTTTTTGACTATTTAAAATATTTCCCTTCAACTTTTTATTGATTTATATCTTACTTTTGTTAGGCTCAAAAGTTTGTAACGAGTTTGTGTTTATCAAATTAATAACAACAATCAGAGGTTTGTATTATGAAATGCAGGAGTAATAGTAAATCTAATAAAAAGATAGGACTGTGAGATCATTTCAGTTTCCATTTAATTTAAATTGCGAACAAATATGCAACATAATACGCTCCGAATACTTTATATAGCTATATACCTAGTTTGGTATCTGTTCTGATTCTTACAATTATAATTACAGAGGTTCAAAATATTGATAATGTACACAAATAAAATACCAGTGAAGGTAAGTGAGCTAAAACACAACAGAATTTAAAAAATATCACACTTTTAACAGCATCGTCTACCATCATTGAATGTTTTAAATTATACATATTATACATAATTATAAGGGTAAGTATGAATAATAATAGTCTTATAGTTTAGATATAAATTTTATTTACAAGAAGGGTCACAATGGTTCATTAATTCAATGCTATATTATATTTTTGAAAAATCGCCCAACGATATAGTTTCAATCTCTCACTTTTAAATCATATAGGTTGGCTCCATTAATACATTTCAGCTTAGAAATGTAATGAGGGGACTCCTAAAATGTAGAATATAAATAAAATTATAATAAATTCACTGAAATTCACTTACCATATCGAAAATTAATAACTTTTGACAGGTACGCAAGATAACACGCCGGTTGAAAAACACAAATAAAACACTAAATTAAAGTCAGATCAATAAATCGCGAAATGTATAATAGACGAAAAACACCCAAAATTGATGTGACACGAAAAAACCGTTTAAAAAAGCACTACAAATTCTTTAAAAACTCGAATTAATCAGAAAGCACACAAATGCAAAACTAGGTTATTACCACCCAGGCAAGTTTGGCGGCCATGTTGTGACGTCAGCTGCTACTGCTCTATTGCATTGGCATATTTATAAAACCGTAAATATCGCTCCTAAAGAAAGAAATCCGTATCATTGTGTTAACTATCGAACTCTAAACAATTTTCAATATGTCTGTCTGAGTATCCGTCTGTGTGTCTGGTGTCTGTCCATCCGTCTGTCGTTCTGTAAGTGTGTACTTGTAAGCAGGATAACTTAAAGACAAGTTCTTTTATATTGAAATTTAGACAGCAAGTTAACGTTGGCTAGTGGAAGAATCCTGGTGTTTTTTAAACACGATCAACAAATCACGTGAAGGGTGTTGGCAATATTTTATAAACAAAAAATACTGCATATTATACTGACGTTCATTCTGCTAATGAAGATGGCATCATCGAAAGATGGTGAATATGACAAATATAGCAAATATGCATACAGAAACAATTTATTTTAAAAATATAATATTTATACTATAGAATACTTATATAGAAAATCTAATAACCTGGCGAGGAGTTATAAAGTATAATTTAGGTTTTATTTATTGTTGTATATTCACTATAAATTAAAAACACATTTTTACAAAAACTGTGTTACCCATTTTTATTCAATAAGCAGTTAACTATTAGAAATGTCAAATTTCAATTCGACTTGTCTTATTCCATGACCTAGTTCTTGATAGCACAGTTTACTGACGACATTTAAATAGAAATTAACGGTTTGTAATTCGTTTTCATTGAAATTTAGGGTTTTATATTCATTAGTGAATGAATTAATCTGGTTTAAAAATAGTTCCCCGTATACTCGCTTATAGCTACAAAAAATGCTTTTGTGTTGGCAATATCTCGTGGGATTATTGAGAATCTCTTACAGAATTTGAGTAGGCCGTAGATCTTATTAGCACAGTGAAATACAATAATACTTGAACTTATCACAGAATTTATTAAAATATATTTTCGTTAATAAATTTTAATATAAAAGTATTTGTATTCACCCAATACTGATCTATTTTTGCTCGTCTGAGAAAAACCTTACAAATATTACGAATATTTGACATTAATTGAATATTTCATTTAGTGAAAATGTTTTGATAAGCTACAAGTGTTCATTAAGTATACCGGGTAGCCCAGTCTACAAAGACACTCTTGTAACTTTTGAAAGTGTAAATGGATTTATTTTCAAAATTGGTTATGTGATGTGAGATAAATTTCCAATTATGTGATATAAGGAGCAAGTAGGCCTAAACTTCCGGTTTTAATACAATTCACATGAACATCAAATTTTTAAATATGACCTGTATAATTTTACAAATTTGGATCCTGGTGGCCAAAATACATATGTTCCAATCCTCAGATATTAATTTGATTTCCAAGAAATATATATTTTAAAATTTTTATTTTTAATCATACAACCGATCAAAATTGTAAAAAGTCAGTCTGCAATATTCTGCATCCTCCTGTAAAATATTATGGCTCCAAATATTAAAATTAAGTACGAAATAAATTTAATTTAGAATATATTATACCAAATTTTCATCGTCGTCTTAAAATTAACACTTTAGATACATTTCTTAGAGTTAGTAACTTCGATAGACTCTGTGAATAATCGGTGTTCTGAAAGCAGACGTGACAGGATCGGATGGGATCCGTTAAACTAAGTTGCCGATTCAAACCACAGAAGCTCACGACGGTCCTCATGCTTAAATTAAGTAGTTTATGACTGGGCCGAATTCAATAATATTTATTGCAAAAAATTCGCGTGTATACAGAAAAATTCTAAATCTCTCAGACCAGCATACACTATAGATACATATGTTCAAGGATGTGCCTTGAGGTCGTATGATTGCCACCTCATACAATGGTGAGATTTAAATTCCCAGAAAGTATGTGTGTAAAATTGGGTTACGGTCGGAAGATTTTGGAACTGACATGACTAAAATGTTTGATTTGTTTTTGGTTAGCTTTGAATATCCTAATTAGCGATTTATCAGGATAATACACCTTTCAGCCGTATATAATTTATGAGGCTTTCCAGCTTTTTCAAACGTATTCACGCATATAACCTAATATAAAGGACGGTAGATATCCGTAAAATCCGTTAAAGGAATTTTGCACTTAGTAAAAATTGCATTAAAATAATCCGGTATGACTGTGTCGCAATGCACAGTCGAGGGATTGGCGTGAATACGTTTCAAATCTAATGCATCGCCTAGTTTGTGGCAATGGTGTTTCACTCACTAAAACTGATTAAATGCTTCAATTTGTACTTTTACCTCGTAAATCTAATTGAGAGTTATATTTTGAGACCAATACCAGCGCGGTAACTGCTCTGAATGTGCAGCTGTACTGATTTATAAATTTTAAAATGGCCGCTGTGCGTTGAGCTTCCTCTCCGCCCACCCGCACTCTCGCGGCAGTGGTTCAATGTTTAGGTGAAACGGAACTATATGGCAAGTAGAATGATACCAAAACCATCCCATCTAACTTTTAGTTTCGGACTTATTAGATGGTTTTGTATCGTTATGAAAACGTTACATCAAGATTTTGGAAGTTCACCCAATATCTGACGTGAATTTCTAGGCGTTATCACGGCAAAATTATTTTCTACAAAGCTTGGGAGTGCGGATGTATTCTACTTTTCATAAATGTAAAAACCCCTTTTGACTTGAACTATTTTCACGTAAAATATTGGCGGCGTTTCTTGAATTCTATAACAGTATCAATTGCAAATCTCAGGCCAAAAATCTTAGTTTCAGCTATAGCTGTTCTGCTAGGTATGCCAATCATATTAAAGAGGATTGATGACAAAGCACAGCCCTGTCTGGTGCCTTTGCCACCACGAGTATTGTCGCTTTTAATCAAAGTATGATTTTCTTCATAAAACCAGGAGACCAGTTCTCATTTCCAATAATAGTTTGTCCCATTCTACGGTATCAAAAGTTTTACGGCTGTCTGCAAAACAAAGATACATTAGCGTGTAATGTTTCCTTACCTTCTTGAAGTTGTCCTAAATTCATCATTTGTTCTCTTAAGTATTCGGATATTTTAACAAAGCGTCTCTCGTATTAACGCCAACAATCTGTTGCCACAGACGTGATTAGAAATTTGGAAATTAGTATGCTTTATTAAAGAAGATGTGTATAAACTGTTTAGTTGTTTACTTTAATAAGACTTTAATTTTTTTAAATTGAGTGCATTTTGTATGTATCTATATTTAGTTCGTAATTTACCGATCTTTTAATGATGGAGCACTGTATGAAGAAGTTTGAAATATTACACAGTACGGTCCATTTGTATGGAATAAATGCATTTTAAGTCTAAATGAGCTTTGATTGATTGATTGATAGATTAGCCACCGTATGGTAGGCATTGTGCTGCCTCTTCCGGTTTCGCTAAGACATTAGCACAGTCTTTGATAAGAAATGATGGTATACCATCAGGGGATAGCGGTACATTTGTTTTTAACTTCTTGATAGCTCTACATATCTTATCTTCGTTCAGTTGTACTAATTGTGGCAGTACCTGCCCATTCTCTTTTATGATATCGGAGTCTACGTACTCAGATGATTCTGTGTAAGCAGTTTTAAAGTGCTCAACAAATGCGTTGACAATTTCCTGAGGATTGCCTAAAGAATTATCATTGTAGATCGTCGTATTATTTGGAATGGTTGTTGTGTTCTTTTTGCTGTGAATATATGACCAAAAGGATTTAGGATTCGTCTTAAAGTTATTTTCAATGTAGTTGACATATTACTTATGCGCTAGCTTAATATCATTTTTATTTTTGTACTTAGTGTTTTAAACTTTTCAAGGTCCCGAGTATTATTGAAATGCTTATAACTTTTCCATGCTATTTTTTCCCCAATGTCACTGATTATTTCTCTGCTAAACCATGACGGATACCGACGACGTTTCGAATTAGTCGAGGGATAAGTCCTTGGGACGCATGTCATAATATATTATTAATAACGCTGTAGAAGTCTTCTACAGCTTGGTTAACATCTTCATAACTTGTTAAAAAAGACCAATCCGTCTGCAGAAATGGGTTGTACATTGTGACATAATCGGCTTTTAAAAAATTAAAAGTCAATTCGGGCTCGATTGAAAACATATTTCCCGCTTCGCCACTTCCTTGACGCGGGATAATACACAGTGGTGGATGGTACAAATCTTCCCTTATTATGGAAATTTCTGACCTATCAACTTGCAATGAAGTTATGTTACTTATGACTAGATCTAACAGTCTACCATTAGCATTGTAGATTAGGTTATGTTGATCGAAATTATAAAATTTATAAAAGTTTTGCAAGGCCGTAGTAGATGTACTTGCAATATTAGACTCGTTATATTATAGGTAACTTAAAGTCACCAACAAAGCATCTATCCCACGTTTGGATTGATTCTAAATTTATAAGAAACTCAAATAACTCTTCATAGACTCCGACAGCTGAGTTCGGTGGAATATATTACAAGCAAGATAAAAGTGTAGTGATTAATTTTACCTTTTAAACTTACTAGATCGACACTTTGGGGTATATGCCAGAAACTAACGCCTCAATAATTTTATGACATCTACATCAAATATATCATTAAAATCATATGACCAATTATTATTTCCATATACTAGAATGCAGAATAAATACAGTCAAGATGATTTCCTTTAAAGAGACTTGAATGGGATATCAGGATGTGGAAGTAGTGATTCCTTAGGCAGAGGTTTATTTACTCGAACTTATAGTTCAGAAATCAGGTGTTCGTTAAGAAATTTCTCACAGAATTTAATGTCCTGCATCATTTTCATTTCTCAATTAAACGACTTTAACATTCACAGATTATCGAAATCTCCCCGATTGGTCGGTGCATCTATTTCAACTAGTTATTATGTTTCGCATTTCTCATCATTAGATGAATTATATTATTTAAATTCACTGAGCTGGCGAATTGCAATTCACTTAAATATATTGAACAACACTCTCTCGAACTGAATTAAAAAGTAAAATTTTCTTCCGTCGTTTATACAACGCATCTCAGTGAGTGTTTTCTTTTTATCCGGCGAGATATCTTTGTCGATAAAATATACCAATCTACTGTTTTGTCTTCAGTTCTCAGTTCCACCTAAATTGAAATAGGCACCTACCCGTTTACTTAGTTAAATGCTCAAATATTTAATCGATAAATAGACCGCGGTGTAAGAGCAATTTTCCAACAAAAATTAACAATGTGTGAATAAGAATATATAAGTAATACTTACGGCGCGTCGTGGGAGGATTGATTACCGGTCCCACCCCTATAAAAGTGTGGTTAGTTGTATTAAAAAAGTTTCGATCGGGAAATTAGGTAATACGTAAGTTTTGTGTGTACGGGATATATAAATTTCCTGTAGCGTAAAGTTATTGCTTATTTGTTCTAATTATGGAATATTGTAATAATATTTGAACTTATGTTAATGATAAATGTGATAGTTAACCAAATTAAATAATATTAAAACTATAGAAGTACTTGCAGTACCAGAAATCTTTAAATATACGTGTGTTTAATTCATTATATAAACTCGATTCGGTCTTTTTATAATAATTATTCCAAATAATTAATTATCTGTCAATTGTAAATACGCATTACACAGGCACAAAAGTTTGGTATATTTTGAATTGTTAAGAAATATGTCAACAGGCAGGAAATAATACACCTCGGTATAAATACATTAGATACTTAGGCAAATCAGTTATAATAACGCAAATTAAAGTATTACTTAAATTAACGTATATACACTTTTTGGATATACAATGTGTGTTTTTGTGTTATTGCCGTGGTATCAAAAATCATCTTGGTCGCAGATAGTGCATTCGGAAACTGTTGTCTTAGTTTATGTTAGTTAGCCTTTTGTGGTGATTATGTCAAATTATTCTTTTCGATTCGTCGATTTACTGCAATTTTATATAATTGTTGCACATTCTATAGGATACTCTTCGCTGTTTTTTTTTTGTAAAGATATTAGTTTTAGACATTTTTAGTTTAGTAAAACAAAAAGAATTAAAAATTAAGTAACTTTTTATTTATTGATAAATTTTGTTTAAAAACAATAGGATTTTTCTTCTAGCTAACAGTAACTTACTGTCCAAATTTCAATACAATCGGAGTTTTCGTTCTTAAGTTATCGTGTTATTCGTGCTTACAAGAAACGTGCTGGACAGACAGACGGACGGACACTTTGAAAGTTGTTCAGAATTCGATCACCAACACAGTGATCTGAAGATTTTTTTCTCTACGAGCATTATTACCGGTTTTAGGAATGTGCCGTTCGAATGCAATATTTTGTTAGCATACAATATTTTATACTTTGTAATAACTAATTACAAAATGATATGTGTTTTTATTGTGTAAATTTAGCAACGGCAAACTGATCTTTTTTTACATTTGAGAGTACAGGTAGTTACTGGTGATGATGAAACTATAACTATTTAAATATTAATGTGCACTAAAATATTTTTAAATTTTTCTTTTGAACCTACCATAATTTTGTATATGTTTTATGGAATATGGTATATTGTCATGAATATTAGCGGAGCAAAATGAACATATCCCTTGAAAGAAGTTCTAGAGTAAGAGGGGACGTGTAATATGTGTATATTTCGCATATTACGACAGTGGACTTCTTTCCTAAAAATAATTTTTGACTAAGGTATGGCGGGTTGTTGGTGTGAATAATTTTATGTGTAAGACACGAATAGTGAATTTTTTTCTTCTTCAATTCTTTGGGACTCCCTGCCACATGTATGTTTTCTATTTAAGCGGTGCTCGGCGAATCTACAAAATATCACAATTAACCAGTATGTTACTGGTAAATAACCTCTACGCCTGTGACTTTTAAGTCAAAGGATCAGTTAGAGGTTGCTTTTTTTTAATAAATAACACAAATAAGTATGAAAACTTGAAATTAAATATTTCGCCGACGTTTCGGAAATCTAATCTGTTTCCTTTTTCAAGGCTTTGAAAAATATTTTTTGCTTTTTAGTTAACATCTTTTTTTTTTTTAGTTTTTATGCAATGTTAAGTTTGTGAAGTTCTTCTTTTAACATTGGCAACCAAGTTGTACAGACATCTACGGAACAGATCGACACGCATCTATCCTCATTCAATAATGTTATCGCGGATTCTTTAATTTTTCTTTTTTTGCTATCTGCCTCTTTTGTTAAAATTTTTGCCGAGTCCCATTCTCCCAAGCGTGTTCGCAGATCTTGGACCTCTGAATTTCATTTTTTCTGATATAATTTTGATGTTCGCCCAATCTTACACTAAATGGGTCTGGATGACTCACCCACGTAATGTTTGTTGCACTCACAAGGAGTACTATAAATGCAGTTTTTTGAATTTTGCTCGTGGTTCTTCGGTTTCGTCTATTCTGGGAATTTAAATGGCGATATATATTATGATTTTTTTTAAACACCTTGCATGAAATATTAGGTAATATTTCATTGCGAAAGAGAAGAAATATGTTTTTATGCATGACGGCACAACACCGCATTATACCAGAACATGTAGAACATTGTTACACAACAACTCTCCTAATAGATGGATTGACCGGGATGCAGATGCACGATTAAGTGGCCTGCTCGGTTTCCTGACGTAACTTCTATTGATTTGACTGTGTGAAGTTATATAAAATTACAAGAATATAATATTCAGATTGACATGATTGAACATTTAAGAAAAAAAAAACGATCAAAAGTTTACAATGATACAGAATGATGTAGGAATTTGACAGGGTATTCAACGTTCCTAAAAAAAGACTTAGATTGAGCATTAGAGAAAATGGAGGAATAATTTTTGTAAATAATAATTAGCCATTTTCTAGGTTTAATAATAAATATTTCAAAGCGTTCTGGGAACATTTTGACATAATCATTATAAGAATAACATAGGCTATGCAACCAGTTTTTAATTCCGTGACCACCTTTGACCAGGATAATTTTTGATATCATGGTAGAACAAAAAAATTATTTTTCATAACTTTCATGAAAACTTGTCACTCTGAAAACATTGCTTCCTTGTAAATTTTATAAACCAGTAAATATAATTTTGATGTTATTGACAATCTTTTAAAGAATTATTGTGAACCAAAATGTCACCACATAATAGGTTTTTTTCATAGATTGTTGAATGTTTTAATCGAACACCAACTGAATCACATCACAAGGTTCTGCCATGCGAGTGGGTATTCGGCGAATTAATTGCAAATATTGCTTTTTTCGAAATGGTTCGCACCATCGCGCATCGTCATACCGTGAATAAGCTACATTTTCAGTAATGAATTATTCTTGAAATTTTCTAGTTTTGTACATACATTCAGATCAATATTATAACTCTGGTGATGAAACACTTTAGATTTGTCGTAAGATAACAATAGAGATATTGATGCAATTAAGAAGCGTGGAACAATCCCAAATTCATACCTGCCAATACATTTTTTTTTCAGGTTAGGTTCTTTACCTTGATTACCTGATTATCAACTGATACTGTCTTTGGGACAATTGTAGATTGAAAAGTTTTAAGTTTACTTTTGTCACGGCATCCCACATGAAAACTTTGTCTTCATTTCGGCGTTCGTTGATAACATTTCTTACTGCCGAAGTCCAATCACGACATGTAAGAACGGAGCTTGTTTGTTTGTTAGACATTGCTTCTATGGTAAACGGTTTTGTAGCGCTGTGCATGATGATCAACTGAGTTTTCGAGGAGTTCCCTTTTTGCCATGTCGAACCCATAAATAACCATTTTCATTTTTATATGTTTTTTTACTATTTGCATCTAGTTTAAATTAACGTTCTCATCAGGAGTTTCTGGCTTTCCCCATATGATAAAACGTTGCAAATTTTTCAGTTCCTGTGTTTAGTTATTATTATTGTTATTATTATTATAACATATTACTTGCACAGAGAATACGTGGTTGTTGTTTGACGCCATCTTAAATTTCGTAAATGCCTCACGATTTTGAAAATTGGTAACAAGCTGTTTCTCACCGTGTGTACGATGATCTATTCTGCAAAACAAACAGATCGCTTTTAACACGCCGCACAGTGATATCAACGTGATTTTTTTTTAAATACTCGGAAAGTAATCTGGAATAGTGAGTCACTGCGGCTTTTTTGAAATTTTTTTGTTTGTTTTTTTCCATATCCTATCTCCTAAGCTCTCACGTATTTGTTGGCACCATTCAAAAGTGGTCATATGAGTTGAAATTGTCAAGATCTTATTTTTTTAGTAAAAGGAACCCTCTGACACCCATACAGATAAAAAATAACGATAATCAATACCAGCCATACATGGTGTGCCAAAAGTCGGTACCAACTTGCTTATTTTACTTTCTTCGTGTAGGAGATTCTCATTTGCTCTTTGGCACGTAGAGAGAACACAAGATAGTCTCTACAATAAAAATAAGTTTCCTATTAGTGTACCAAGTATTCTATTTTTCACGTTACATTTTGTCAAATTCAAACCACAAAAACTTTTTTGTTTCAAATGGAACACCCTGTATTTTTTTACACGAAATTATGTAAAATTAAATTCCCTTCTTCCTGCCTTGATAGAGCCAAATATTCTAAAATTATCCAATATGTGTCTTACAGTGTATGGTGATGGTTTCTATTCTTGTGGGTATCGAGTAGCATGTTCTTGATATTGCCTTATCATATTCTCCACAAATAATAAACAACTCTAAAAAATCTTCGTGGGTATAATTTAAATGTGCTGGCATTTTTGTCATCAGAAGTGACTGACATTAATGATTGTTCCTAATCATGGCTAAGTTGATGGCAATTTTTATTAAAAATTCTTCAACATTTAAGAAAATCGCTAATATTTCAAAGATTTGTAACTTTAACCCCCCCCCCCCAATGCCAATACTAGAAAAAATGAAATTTAATTTTACCAAATTTGATGTGAATGATGATGATGTTGAATACAGGGTTCTACTTGAAATAAAAAAGTTTTTGAAGTTTGAATTTGACAAAATGTGACGTGAAGAACAGAACACTTGGTATACTAATATGGAATTTATTTTTATTGTAAAGACTGGCTCATCTTGTGTTCTTTCTACGTGCTAAAGGTCAAATGAGGATCTCCTACACGAAAGTTATAACGGTTCTTCAAACCGTTGCTCCTGCCAAATTTTTTATAAAATGTCAAGTATCTCTGAAACTGCTGGGTTTAGGTAAAGAGCATGCTACATGTTTGGACTCAGAATTTTATGGTTATTTCGAAAAGTTAAAATATATAGGGTGTTCTATTTAAAATAAGCAAGTTACTATTGACTTTTGGCACACCCTGTATACCTGGAGGACTGAAAATATTTTAATTAGAATGGGTTTGATCTATTATATCTGCATACCTAGTTTCAAGTTTGTAATCCAACTGCAAGTTGAAAACCTTCTAACGAAAGGCCTACGTGAATCTCCCTGCATATATATTTTTTAATATCGTTATTTTTAATCTCTATGTGTATCAAATGGTTCCGTTTATCAAAAGAATAAGATCCTGAAAATTTCAGCCCATAAGACCACTTTTGAATGGTGCCGACAAATACGTAGGAACTTATGGAATGCGATATGTAAAACAAAAACGAAAAATTTCAAAAAATTGACTCACTATTCCAGACTCCTTTCCGAGTATTAAACAAAAATTCAAGTCGATATCACAAAAATTGAGCCTTACAGCGAATTTTGTGCATTCTGCCACACTGTGCGCCGTATGAGCGGGAATACAATTTTTTAACACTTCAGCCCACAGTAATATTCTACTTGAAGAACAATACAATAAGCCAAATATAATGCAAATGAAAATAAAGTGTTGCGTATGAAGTGATATCATAAACATCAAACTGTATCGTTTAAATCGTCAAAAAAGAAGAAGAAGAAAAGAACATGTTTATTTTAATAATGGACAGAACATCGTGTAATTTGTTTTAAAATGCAAGTGTTATGCCTACTGAGAAAGCCAGAGCCCAGCGATCGTTGTTGCAAAGAGCACGTCAAAAATTGCTGAATTGGATACGTCACTTGGGTCACCAGGTTAGTATTATTTTCATAGACTTTAGTAGTTCATGTATATGTAATACACTGCATGCTCCTATATGAACTCTCCACCCTAAACCCTTCAATAATGGTATAAAGCAGGAAAATTTTATATTTGCGTTAAGCCTCTCAGTATCTAAGATCAATCACGTCCAACCAATTCTTCAAAAGTTTTATTAGAAATGTAGTGCTTTTTAGTTTTTAGTTTTAAAAATTTGTAATATTAAAGAAAAAATATGGGACAATGATACATTAGTTGTTAATTGAATTAGAAGATGTTTTCCACGGCTTTATGTAATCAAGTAATCAAAGTGGTTTACCATTAAGGGAAATACAATACATATAAATTTATTGAAATACAGGAGTTTTGAAAGCCTTAACTTTTGCGAATGAACGAATGAATGAATGAATGAATTCAGAGCTAGCACATCATTGTAACATCTAGAACTCCACAGCCTTAAAGTCTATTGTGGTATCTACCCCTAAGCCATATCCAAGGTAGATTCCAGTCCTAAACTTGGTGGTACCAGTAGAAAAGTTTTGACAAGGTTGTTGTTAAAGTTCTTTGTCTCGAGATGAGTTTCGAAGGAATGTCAAATCTCTTAGAGCATCACATTCAAAGATCGTATGAGTCGCAGCCTATAAACTGGAACGTCTTTATATATTTCCAGTTCATCAATCAGTTAAGGTGATTGAGTGTGTGACACGCTCCTGTACTGAATTCTACCTCCCATCTCAACGTTCTCCCTTTTCCAATTTGAATAACACCTCCCCCCCCCAATGTAATGTGTTGAGAAGTCTTGGGTCAGAAGTTTCGAATGCTTCTAAACTTCTGATTCCCGCAGCTTTGTTATGGTTTGTTCCCTTGTCTGACTATTTTAATAGAAAAAGTAGGTGCAGTTTCCCGACCACACAAATTGTTAATAGCATGCTAGCTGGCAAAAAGATCTGTTTTTCATTTCTAATGAAGAATTCCAATATCTTGTATTATATTCTGCCAGTTTATTTATTTCTTCCTTGTATTTTGACACCACTTTGCAGTAGGACTGTAGTTATGTGACTTCATTGCCAATAATACTGTTTGACTATCCAAGGAGTTTTTGATCTCTTCCAAATTTGTTTATCCTAGTTATAGCCATTGTAACGGCATAAAGTTCAGCTTGAATACCTGCTGTTAAGTTATCCAAGCTGGCATATCATCTACAGATTTTTGTTGAATATACAGCATCTTTGGTCCCCTCTTCAGTATTCCGTTAATATATTCCGATTCCTCCATTGTGGGAATAGTAACGGGTTATGCTGTTCCTCTTTAGCAATCTGGAATGTTTGCCATTAGCACTGATTTTTCAGAAGTTGCTGCTTGCCATTCTATGTATCCCAACCATTGCCTCGCCTGATGAAGATGTCAAGAGAAGTTTTATTTCTATAACCGCAGTAGGTGCTGTGTACTAGATACTTAAATATGTTGTCCTTGCAGTTTTTTTTCTCGAGTTGCAGTTCTAATGATTATGGTACAGATCTAAAATATTACATATCGTTTTGATTTCCATGATTTTTCAACAATTTAAGTTTTGATGGATTTTAGGTAGGTAGTAAATTGTTAAATGCTTGAGTTATCTACGATCATAGGAGAAAACATTTTGGATTATTTATGTAGACAAACAAACTTGTGCTAAAAAGAGGTAGTAGTTTCTATATAAAAATGTCTCTGCTCAGATCTGTTTCTTCTTTTTCTTATCTGTAACGTTTTGGCAGACTTATTGGTATTTTAGTTGGTCATCCTTTGCTGTATGACACGTCTAACAGCATGATACCATCTGTCGCGTTTCCTATTAGCTGTACCATATCACCTAAGCTCTTTCCCCCCAGCTCCTTGATGAGGCATCCTTTTTGCCGCTTACTACTGGGTTTTCCTTGACTCGTCTCCTATATCGTCTTCGGAGAGTCGTTTTGGAAGGTGTACTTTCTGACGAATTAAATCATTGATGCGGATGGGTTCCTTAAGGATTTCATAACAAACGTCTCCAAACCTACATCTCGATAGCATAATTGATCCATGTCTCAGAGGCATAGAGGTTGTTTTGTGAACATTCAGATGGATCTTTCAATCTATCAAAATTTTATTAATACAGCATGAGATATATTGTATTCCATCGTATCCGATACCTGTGGAACATCCATGGCGAGACGTTTAAATGGTTTCAGTTATTATTATTGGATTTCTTTAAGAAAATAAGGCACTGTCTAGAGAGAAACTTTAATAAATTTCGCTTTTGTGTATTTGTATACCATTGTATACCTGATTAAATTTAATTTCAAATGAGTCGCACATTGTATAATGCCATTTGAAAAATTGATGGTATGTACGTGAGAATGAAAGGATTAGCGCTGGAGATAACATTTAAGTACCCGTTGTTAATGTTTGGCATGTTTTCCATAAACGTATTCGTGAGCAAATACTTGGGGTAGATAGTTTTCGTTGTGATAATAGTATATCTGTACTTGCTTCAACAAAACAACAGCTTTTTTATGTTGAGATAATGGTTATAACCATAAATATACGTCATTAAAAATATACTACATGTATTGCTAACGTCCGCAAATGCTTTTACAGGATAACTAAACAGAAGAAAGTGATAATTTTTTCTATTAATCAATTGTGAATTTGGTATGTATGTGGTGTACTCATTTTCCCTGCACCTGTAGCCACATTCACATTAAACGTCATTTTCAAAACTTGATTTTCAATCTTACAAAAGCATATTGTCGAAATTTCTCAAAAATAAGTCAAAATTTCAATTTAAGCTACATACAGAGTATATCCGAAATATTTGCATAAAATTAATTATGATATACTCACAGAAATAAGTTTGATTAATTTGATGTTTTAAGGTTTTTATTTGACCTTTCTTAAGGGAGATTGAGAAACATCTTTATGAAGATGATCCCTAAATTTGACTTATATGCTCACCTGCTAGTAGAACGACTATAATTTAGTAGTATGCTATAAATCTACAGGTCTTTAAAATAAGTATTTATTTTTCGAACTACAAAATGTTTCATAATATACAGAGAATCATCCGTCTACTTTTTTAAATTTCTGTCAAATTCTGTTTGTGAAGTGACTTTTTTTACCTTCACGGTTACTCAACTTTGTTCTTTTCAATACAGCACTCTGCATATTTTCTACTGATTGGAAGATAAAAACGTTTTCATTACGCACTCCAAGCTGTGTTTTAGATAGAGCAGTTGAAAACGTTTCTTTTTAACTTCCATCCAAATCTGTAAAAATGTAGGTATGTGTTGAAGTCGAAATTTTGGCTTGTTGGGGAAATGTCAGATTTTTTCTTCGTCATAGCATCAACATGTACCTGCACAATCATTTCGGATTACATGAAAAGTTCTCACACTTTCGATAACGAAGCATTTGCCGACCCATGTTAATATAAGCCTTTCTTTTCTTCATATTTTCATCAGAGGAAGCGATTTATTTTTAAATTATTGTGTATATATTAAGATCCTTTCACAAAATGCCTACTCAAACCATTAATCAAGATACGAAGTCTGCCGTGTTACATATGCTTTTTAGTAATATTAGAATGTTTCCTATAAGCCATAAGGGCAACGTTTAAAAATGCTTATTTAGAATGAAATGAAGGTGTAAACCTAATAACCCTGAGTACAACGGTACTTAGATACTATCAAGATTTATACTACGTTGTAAACACTACCTTAACCCGTATCTAGCCGGTCTTTCAGTGCAAAAAACGTTTATTTGCTAAATAAAAATATCTTAGATTGTTGCCCCTTTACGATCAAGGTCGAATCTATAAATAAAACTATAATTTTTTCTCAGTCCTCTGGTTTTTTTTCCTAATTAAATTAATAGTTGCATGTTTGTCTCGCTCTTAAATTAGATTACATTCGTCAGTTCTGTTTCTAAACAAAGCGCTCACTTTACGCTACTTCTTAACTATGTCATGGTAATTTGAAATATTTTATTTATATAGACGTAGTTAGAACTATTTAATATAGTTTAATTATCATGCAAGATTAAAGGATCATTTCATTTTGTTTCAGTTCATGCTCATGGCAATTAAAAGATGTAGTAGTACATCACTTAGGACTAATATATTCATAGTTCCTTTTAGTATTTATTATATTGTAAATACTGTGAAACATTTCGTATCTCCATAGTAATTTTTTGTGAAGATTTAAATCCGTTTATATACACAACGGTGATAGGAAGTTAAAACGCCATATACCTATCGCAATATTTATCGTTTTCATTTTATTGAGCTAGAAAAACATACAAAGTTGGCAGTTTACGTGATAGTATAGTTTTTTATTGGTAGGGCATAATTTACGTTGTAATACTTATAAATAATAATGAACAGATTCTTTCATAAAGTTTGATATTAATTCTATTCACTGATTATAATTTAGTTGTGCCAATCCAGAAAAACAAACTGAATAGTTGTTATTTATTTTAGTACCCTTATTTGGCTCTTTATAGGTTTGTTCTGGTTTTGAGAAATACCCTGTCCGAGGACGTCAGGCACATGCGCAGTTAGTAAAACTCGTTCTGAACTTACTAACTGCGCATGTTCCTGACATCCGAGGACTGGCATTTCTCAAAACCAGAACAAACCATAAACGAGCAGAATTGAAACCGTATAAAAACTAAAAGCCGGCAAAAACAGTTGGCATATCTTTGTTGTACATGGGCGGAGGTAAATAGAAATGCTTGTCATAAGAAAATGTTATAATTTTTTGAAAATTGTATTAATTTTTATTTATAGGCTATTTTTGTTCATTTCGCCAATAACATATTTTTGAAGTATTATATCAGTTTTAGATATAAAGTCTAAATATTTAAATTTATTGGGTTTAGTTTTAAAGTTATCCCATACTATATTGAAATATGTTATTGCTCAGCAAGGACCAACGAGAAGGTATGAACATATCCTTGCCAGGATGAGGGAATGGGACAGGTTAGATTAGCGAGGGACAAGGGCGTTATATAGTAAAAAATAAAATTTAAGTTTCTTCTAAAATAAAAATAAAAATGTAAGTTTCTTAACCAAAGCAAAGAATTAGTGCAACAAAAATAAATATTTGTATAGATAAAACATAAATAAAAACAAAATTAAAATATGTCTCTAGAATAAAGTAACTTAAATTAAAATTTCTTGTTAACTGAATAAAATATATTCCAAGAAATGTAACAGTAAAAAATTAAACATCATACCTAATATAATAACTAAATATTTTGTTCTGAAAATATATATTAAAAAAGTTAAATGCTAAAAGTTGACGCGTCCGAATCTTCACTTTCTGAAGAGAAATCATTATCCGGTTGAATCATAATCGGCGCAATGGGGGGTAGTGTTAGATATTGATTTTCTTTTTTAATTACATGCTTAGCGGATTTTTTTTAATTCCGTATTTTTCCGTTTCCTATTTGTACCGTGATCTATAACATCTCCTTTTTTAATTACGCGATAAATTGTTGATTTTGATATTTTAGTTAATTCGTTAATACGTTCTATTATTTCTTTCTCATATTGTTCAAGATTTTCGCTTTTTAAACGTTCATGTATATTTAAAATAATGCGTTGACTTTGTACGTGTAAATCTTGATTTTTAAACTCTAAATTTATTTCGGCTTCTTCGGCAATAACCATCAACTATTTTGGGATTTTCGGGCGTTGTTATATTATCCTCTGTTTCAAATGGCCTCCAGAAAGCCATGGTAAATTAGTAAATAATAAAATATCTTACCTTTTATATAGTAATAAATATTTATAAATGTGAACAATAAGTATAAACTGAACCGCACCTGATATTATAATAGGTATTTCTGCACTGCTCTGGAAAAATGTTATAAAGAACTAGGCACATCTCATAAGTCCACATTGACTGTTGAGAAACGATTTACGTTTTTTTTAATGCTAGTGGACCTGTCCGTTTTATTATCTTTAAACCAGTGCAGTCGTAGATGGTTCATTCAGGCTGATTACATTGCCAGTCTCGTACTCGCCGGCACAGTTTCAACTACTATTCGATTCTCGATACCATTGTTAAATACATAGGACGAAATATCAAGTTAAGTGCGCACGGTCCTGTGCTGTAACACTGACTAGTTTCAATTGACTTCGTAAACACTATACTTTATTTATTGATGCCTAAAAACTTCAATTTTATTTTACATTAAGAATTTATTACTTATATTTAAGAAAACACAGAAAATGTTTTAGTAGGTGTGAAAACAGCAACGGTTTTTAAAAATGATGTCTATTGAATTTTATTACGTGAGTATTGAGAGGGATACTCAGTAAGCTATTCTAAACCTACGACTTTCCACTCATAAAACTTCTGCAATTATTATTATGCTTTCATCTCTTTCATTCTTTTATGCGGTTAAACTTGATAAGTGACCAACGCTTACGTCCACTCAACTAGCAAAGCCTTGCGATGCGTTTTGGCTGGTTGATCCTACACTGTTCGTCCCTCACTTCAAATCATCTTAGATCGTAGTACGCTTCTCGTGACGCACACGCCATAAACGCTGAGACAGACTTTACCACTAACATGTTGTTATCCTAAAGAACGAAGTCGTTTCATTTTGGTTACATAACTTTTAAATTTGCATTGCCATGATTTTGAATAAATTTAGAAAATATTGAATTGTGTTAATACAAAATGGTGATGTCACAGCCTAGCGAAAATGTGAATGAATTTTTCTAAAGGTTTTAGTGTTCATTACAATGTGATAGTGTCTAGAAATTGAGGTTTTTGTGTTTAACAAGAAAATTTAAAATATATAAATAAATTGTGTGTTTATATCGATCCACACTTCTTCCTCTGACGAATGAGGACCTATTAGCTTAATACAATTTTAGAACGCTCCCTTTGTTGCATGGTACGTCCGACAGTATCCCGTCATCTGCCGTTGCTGCCTGTTAAGAGTACGATCGCAGTGAAACTTTATATTTTTATGGTGTTAGCATATGCATATGGTGACTATCTTACAAACAAAATCAGATCACTATAATTATGCAGAACGATGTTTTACATATTATGAAAACAGATAATTTTGCGAGTGATGCGGAATGAAAATTAATCTTCCTACAGATTACAGTACATAGTACACTATCTCCACCTCATGATTACATAAGCACATCAACATTTTTAAAAAGTATGATATATTTTTAATAGCAAGTACATTAATTATTATGTGAAAAACCTCCGGCTATTTGAATTTTTTAATTGTAAACTACGAACCGTATAGGAGTTGCAACTGGATATAATCGACCGCCAATACATATTGTATACACAATTAGAAACGCCCAATTTCAACTTTCTCTGATTTCGTAATAATCTTGCTACACGAATATTCTCACATAAAATTAGTCTAATAACATAATATAATCCACGTAAAGTTCGTTCAAGCCCTAGAAACACCCTAAATATTGCAGTTTCAAATCTTACGCATCTTCGTATCTTTATGTGCCTAATAAAAAATCGTAGGAACATTTTGCTATAAAATAGTAATAAACATAGTACATATAAATAGATGATAATTTACATACCTCTAGCGATCACTCAATATAATGAATAAGATCCAATGGTCCAGCATGCTATAATATGATTTCTGCACAAAATTTTCCTTCTTTAATTATTTTAAAATCCAGTTATAGTACGCCTATTTGATTAAATTAAATACCTATAATAATGCACGTGCCGGTTTTTAATGACGTTTACTGTAAGTTAAATTCACACACTAGTAGTTTCTTGTGCTTGAGATGAAAGAGAAGTCCCTGAGATTAATCGGAAAGTTTATGCTTTACGTGGATAAGATTTAATATCTTACAAGGATCATACGAAACCACTTCAAAGCAGTTCCTTGACAATTCATTACTCACTAATGGGGGTTTCAAACAAGGAGTGCGGTTTAGCCCCTAAGAGTAATTTTGTCCTTAACTAGATGTCATCTCCTTACATCGTTTGTTTCGTTATATTGGCTCTTAAACGACGACTATTAGCATTAATTGGTATACTATAGTATGGGTTAATCCAATTTGGAATACCTCATCTGTGATTATTGTTTTCCTCAGTTTCTGTCACTCATAGTTTGCACGGTATCATAAAAATTTATATATCAATTTATTTAAGAAGTTACTATCCTCTAACGCTTAAGTATAGCACGGAACAACTATTCAAGATGTGACCATCTTGCTTGAATGTATGCCTCAGGTCGATAAACCAAAAACTCAGTAAAATTAATCTTAAGTACGGAAATAGCTCGTATATATAGTTTTATTACTCAAATGAGCCACAAGTGGGGTATTATTTATTTGAAATATCCCAAAAAAGGGGTCCTCCTGCATGTCATCACTATTTTGGCTTCCAAAAAAGTAAAACTAATTATGCCTATATTCTGTGATTTGTCAAAAACTTTTGATTGCGACGAGCATAAAATATTGTAACAAAAGTTTGGACACTCTAGTTTCAGAGGCAATTACCTTAAACTCATTTTAGTCTTATTTGTTAAACCGTAGCCAAATTGTTACGAATTCAACCCATTCTAACCAATTAAATATCATGGGGTGCCACCGGGTTCTGTTCTTGGTCCAATTTTATTTTTATTATGTACTAATGACCCGTCTGAAATAGATATTAAAAGCGAAGTTCATTGCTGATGATACCGCTATATTGTGTCGTATCCATAGATGGAATATATCCCTTGGAAACAAATGTGGTCCGATATGAGTAAGGTCATAGATTGGTGTGACTCTAACTTGCCTCCCATTAATGTCTACAAAACATATATCCTATGTAATCTTATAGTCCGGTTGTTGTAATTTTTTTGTCAGAAATTTAAAACAGCAACTTCATTGACTATTCTTATAGGAAAAACTGTGCTGGACACGATGGTGACATTAAGAAAAATTATGAAACACAGACTTCATTGATGAAAACAATGGTTTTTAGAGAAAATTTTCATTTTTTGATGTTTTTTTGAGTTTTTTACGAAAACGGGTGCGTTGGACAAAAAAGTCAAGTTAAAAAAATGAAGATTTTATCAATACGCGTCGTTTGAGACTTGTAGCGACCTTCTATCTTTGACCGTTCAATTGTTATAAACAAATTAAGAATTCTGTATTAACATTTTTTTTCTGTTCAACAAAAGGTCATAAGGATATTTCATTGTGGTCAAAATGTTACATTTTTCCACGGCATTTTTTACACTCTCTCTCCACCTATGGTAATTGATAAATATTGATAAAAACTACAATTTCTGTGTGGTCTTGTCCCTTTTTTCTTTTGCTTAGTAAACAAATGACATATCTCAGCACAGGACCATAGTATCGAAATGCAGTTGTCGGCAAATGAAAGATAATAAAAAAAAAGGGAAATTGTGAGCTTAGATAGTCCTCGATCCGTTAACTAGAACAAGAGATATAGACCATTTTGCATTTATGACTGTCAATTGTTTATTAATTAATTTCTTGAAAAAAATTTTGTGACAACATAAGTTAATATATTAAACTAACTAGTTTTCAATTGTCACAAAAATCCATTGGTTTTTTTCATACATGTTTTGCTTTTATAACAATTAATTTATAAACGCCGTACAACGATTTTTAGTGTTTACGCTCCGAATGACTTGGATAGTAACGACTTTGTATATATAAAATTCAAAGCGCGCTTTGCTTTAAATGCGCTGTGGTTTAGAGAGTCATTTAAATGTATTTTTAATTTATTTCTTAATTTTGTTAAGTTTAATTATTTTTTATACAGGGTGTTCCTTAATGACGTGCTAATATTTCAGGGTGTGATTCCTTGGGTCATTTTATGAAGAAAAGTGCTACTAAACTACTTTAGATATTATTTTGAATTTTGGTATATATTAATAGGATATAAAATCACATATTTTACTTAGAAAAGTTGTTTTATTGCTCCACCAGTGGCGTTCCTCCGAACATGTCCTCCGAAATTTGTTTACCAAAAAAGTGGTACACCATTGACATTTTTCCACGTGGATATTTTGTCTGAGTAGCTTGATTAATTCTACATGAAAACGGTCTCTTGCATTTTTCTCGTTAGACGCACAGTTCTTGATTGAAACAATTAAATTCAAACTGAAACTAATTACACAAGTTACATCCAAAAAATGGATGAAAAAGCCAATGGATTTTTGTGACAATTGAAAACTAGTTAGTTTAATATATTAACTTTATGTTGTCACAAAATTAATTAATAAAAAATTGACAGTCGTAAACGCAAAATGGTTTATATCTCCGATTCTAGTTAACGACTCGAGGTCTATTTAGTCTCAAAATTTTCTTTTTTTTTTATTATATTTCACTTTCCGACAATTGCATTTCGATACGGCGCGGCGTTCTTGAGCCGAAATATTTCATTTGTTTAGTAAGCAATTTATTTTAAACTTTGGGGAGGGGGTAAAAAAAGAAAAAAAGGGGCAAGACCACACAGAAATTGTAGTTTTTATCAATATCTATCGATTGCTATGGGTGAAGGGTGCAAAAAATGCAATGAAAAGTCTCAAATCCTTAATGAATAATTTGTCTTATTTGTTTAAACAATTGCAAAATACGGTAGATATCGAAATAAACAAAAAACTGTAAATTTTGTGAATAAAATGCAACATTTTGACCATAATAAAGTATCCGTGTGACTTTTTGTTGAACATAATAATAAATCAGTTTCAACAATATTTGCGAGCCTTCCGGCTACAAGAACATCAGTAATTACATAGGTGACTTTAATTTTGCGATAAGAAATTGAATTTTAATCTCATTTAGAATTTGTCATGACGATATTATATTGTCATTTGAAAAAATAGTATAGAGGTAACAATGTCAAGAAATTAAAAAAAATAGAATTAACACAAAAGAGTATCAAGTATACAGAAGTGAAGCAACTTAGAAAATAACACACCTAATATTGCATGTCTGGATAACGGTAACTTATCATCTATAGCTACACCTAAATATTTGAATTCATTAACTTGCTCAATTTTTGTTTGTTAAGTTGGACACCCTGTATAATATTTGAAAACGAAATGTTTCAGAACGCAATTAATGAAATAATCGGTTTATTGGATCACAAATAATTTCGTTTAATTAGTCCTCATTGTTGTAATTACGAAAGCGTGTGCGTTTAATAGCACTTATAGATCGAACATGCATAATAAACTAAAAAAAAAAAACCAAAGGCATTTAATAAAATTCATAATTATGTTTATAAATAGAATAGCCCCACAAGAGGTAGGTGAGAAATAATTACTATGGCCAACTGAATTTGACACAATTATTCTGTTAATTTTTAATATGCCTATGTGTACATATTTTTTCGATTTTAACGCACGCTAACCCTTGTCTGAAGTGTTTTCAACTAAAATGAAACGTGACAAAATATCTGTTTGTTTTACCAGCGTCGCTTAAGTTATGCCACAAAGTGTAATGTTTCCCATTAATTACGGGATTTTGTTTAGATACCCATTACACGTGTAACTTTTAATTGGCTAGCTTAATAATCACCAGACTTTTAAAGCATTTTTTTCTAGGCGGTTAATTAAAATATTTCGTTTCACGCAGACATTAAAAAAGTTACGAAGGATAGAAAGCAATGAAGAAATTTAAATTTTATATAAATTATTAAAAGTAATTAGCACTTTCCTTGCATATCGTTTACGTTTATTTTCAGTTGAAAGGAAGGCTATTCGTTATGTAAGGTATTTCACTAAAAGTACTCAGGTCAATAATTTTAAAATCAGAATTAATGTTTAAATTTGTAAAAGCTATCCAAAAGTGACAGTCACAGGCTAGTGTTTGGTGTATAAAACATGTTTGAAATTAGTTGAACCAAATTTATACATTATGAAATAAAATTTCACCACCGTGTCACCTGGTTAATTCGACCTCGGTATAGATAATGGGTAACAAATTCAATAACCGGGTGACGGTAGAATTTTGTTCTGTAATTCTTTTTTCAGTTAATGCAGGTAGAAAGGATGCATATAGTGTAAATAATATTGGTACCACTGTAGACCCCTGCGGCATTTTCACGACATTTGTACAAGTTTTTGAAACTGATGACTTTTTTTAAATGAACTGTATAATAGATATATAGATAGATAGACAGATATTTATTTGACCACATTATATACAGATCATACAGTTGGATATGTTTAAAAACATAGTTTACAAAAACAAGCACTTTAAAAATAGGCGCACACTAACACAGAGAAATAGAAAAAAAAAACGATATAGATTAACGAATACCAAATTTACAGTCAGTAACAATAATAAATATATAACGTAGGAAAGGGCATAATACCATAATCTATAAATAAAGGTTGACAGTGTTCATTAAAATTAGCATTTACAATAATTCTAATTGATTGTTTTTGTTGTCTAAGAATACTGAGCGCATTTATTGAGTTTCCCCACAGTGCGACCCCATAACTTATATGAGAATTAATCAGTGAGTAGTACGCTGATATCAATATATTATTGTTTACCACATATTTAAGACGTCTCACTAGAAAATTTACTACTGATTTGCTCAATATGGCAATGCGGTCCTTGACTTGGTGTTAAAGCATCGTCAAGGACCACGTCTGAAAGTTTGACATTTTGTAGTGAGGTTATTAGTGGAAAAAAGTTTTTGTGCTTTATCATCATTTAATTTTAGCATATTGGAATTATATCACAGTTCGCCACGACTTTCAGTTTCAAATATTGTTTAATGTAGATTTGTAAGACATTTATCTGATTCGCGTAGGGTAGCGTCATCAGCAAACGATGATTCGAAACGATGAAATGATTCGAATATACTGTCAATACTTATTATTAGATTCGTAATTAATATGAGCTGCGCTTTTCTAGGTCTAGTCTGTTTATTCATTACTTTTATTAGTATTTTGTTTGCAAGAAAGGCGGAAAGTTATAATCCCATAGTAAATCCTAATGAACATAAATAGTCGCGTCATTTTGTCATTTTACTTCTAAAATTGAAAGCACAGAGTCAATTATTTACTTCATTTTTGTTGCAAAGAGTTCAGAAAGGCGGAAATGTTTGGTTTCATTTTTTTGTCAAATAATTGGTCAATTTAATTGAGATTGGTGTGTTAAGTCTCGTCGTGAATAGACGTATTTTTAAAATGCTCTCTAAAATGTGGTAAAAAAGCGGTAAAAACCCTGTTAAACTAGAACAAATTTCCGATACATTAAGAAATTCTGCGTGAAATGAATCGCCTCAATAGAAAAACAGAGTTCATATGGAACTAACAATTACAAGATTTTCTAATAATATTAAATCAAATAAAGCAAACAAGCTCAAGTGAAGTGCGGTGTCTCTGTGTACACCCTAGACGACCCAACAAGATACTTTTTAAGTGGTTCATGGACAATAAATAATAGCATAGTCAGTGTCAAAATGAGGCACAAAATATTGTTGCCGCGAGATAAATGCCTTCCCAGCAACTCCACTGTAAATGGATATTTACCTGTGGAACGGAACGGTTATTAAATAAAAACAAAACAAAAAATCAAAGCTGCCAGATTCAGAAACCGAAGAAACAGAAAACTTAGAAGAAGAAAAATAAGGAGATGACAGTAGATGGAAACTTAAAAGAAGCATGGACATTGAAAAAAAGCATCTCGCAAACACCTGCACACCCCAACCGATGATGGCAGATGAAAACTTAATAGAAGCATGGAAACTTAAAAGAAACATCTCACAAACACCTACACTTCCCATCCTATATTCCACCCCATGCGTAATGCGGCTCTCGCTGCTGACAACAAGCATGTCTAATGTCCAACCCGGCGTATGCAGCCGGTCCGGCGGTATATACAACATTCGAGATTTGGTTCCGGCACGCGGTTTGGCCGTCCGTTGGGCGTGTTCGACGGACGACCAAGCTGTGTGTTGGAACGAATCTCCGTGGATGTCCGGAATCGGCAGCAATGCCCACCTTACGCTAGCAAATCAATCAATCAATAATTTGCCAATTTAATTAGGTCAATTGAAAATTGTGTTTTCACGAATCTGAAGTCTAATTTGGAAAATTCAAAATGGTGGACCGGAGATCGGGCCATTTTCCAGAAAAAATGAAAATGGATATCTCGACCTTGAAAATCTGTAACGGGAGGCTTTTCGAGGTCGCCGATTACGAATTCGAGGTCTAATTTGGTAAGTCCAAAATGGCGAACCGGAAGTAATAATAATAATAATCGTCTTTATTGATGCACTGCACATAATATTACATTATAATAGTATGACATAAATTAAATAACAATACATCAAGGGCGAAGTTTAGCTACTAGAGGCAATTTCTCAGGAAAACTACTTTCAGCTTAAAAAGAAAATAATACGAGGTTTTTCTGAGGAACTGGCTCTACTTCCGGTCCGCCATTTTGAATTTTCTCTAATTGGATGTCGGATTCGTTATCAGCGACCACGAGAACCCCCGAGTTCCCATTTTCAGCCCAAAAACGAAAGTAATACGAATTTTTCCTGAGAAATTGACTACTTCCGGTCCGCCATTTTGAATTTACCAAATTACACCTCGGATTCGTAATCAGCGACCTCGAGAACCCCCGAGTGCAGATTTTCAAGGCCAAGATATCCATTCTCATTCAATATTATTCATTCATGTAACATGTGTAGCAAGCAGGCTAACTTTACAATATTGCAAGTTGTATTGCCATGTTCAAAAAGGGATTATCACCACAATTCTAATTGTATTTTTTATATATATATATATATATATATATATATATATATATATATATACGTGCCCCACGGATGATGCGAAGCCCGGTACATACTACAGGTCACCCGCAGCCCGGGCTTAATATTACAAATAAGACTGTATATTTGGCGCTTATGCTCATCATATTTAAATAGAATAGTGGGCACAGTGGGAGGGGTAAGGTTACGTACAATACAATTCTCGCTAGACTTGTCAGTTCTTGAGAGTCCCCCTAAGTGGTGCAGTTATTAAGAAGCCCGAGTGTATATATGTATATTGTTCGACGATTTTATGAAGCCCGGCGGTGTTGCCACAGTAAAACGTCTTGTTTGTAACAATTTGTGTTGATTCTCCAGTGCAGAATTCAACTATATTGCTTGGTATAAAATTATTTTATCCCAATTAGTGGTGAACTTGTATTTTCGTCAGACTCACACAATCCACTAAATAATGTTTACGTACAGTGGTTTAAAATGAAGCGGAGTGAGTTTTTGCTAAAATTGGTTGTTGAGAATAAGCAAGTGGTGATTTCTGATACTACCTTATTTAGACGGTGCTTGTTACCTGTTGCTCATTCTCATGAAGGGAATAAAATGCCACCAACACGGCCACCTATTGCGGAAACAACTGCATTTTGTATCCCTTCTGAGCACAAAAAAATTAATATTATTTCAAACGTCTTAATACCTACTATGTCCCAAGAAAATGTAAGGTACAATTCTCAATATCAAGATATTAATAGTAGTGTGTCTGACACACATACTTTCATTGAGTCCGATCCGATGGAGTTACAAGAAAGTACTTTGACACATCCACCTATTCCGGAATCAATTGAAAATGGAGATGTATCTATGAAGTTAGATATTAATGATCTTTCTAACATTTCTAAACCTAATATATTCCAAGAGTATTGCTCCCAAGATAATAATTTTAGCACATCTGACACGTCCACTTTGCCTGAAACTAATCCAAAATCTAAAAATCGGTAAAGGTATTTACACAGAACTTCCCTCGTTATTTGTGCATGGCAGTCACTAAAAAATTAATAATTAAATGACATTGAGAATAATAATCGGAATAGAGTTATTGCTATTATTACAAAGAAAACATGATAAGTTTTGGTCAAAAAAATATACAGATGCTCATCCAACAGCAAAAGTTCAATACTAAATAGCACGTGCCACATATTGCAGGCTTGCACAAATACCTTTACAAATGTCCACCATGACTGAATTATTTCTTGGGATGACCACCCTGTACATTTTTCAGTAAAAGTATAATAGGTGCATATGCCAGATATTATTGCCATCTGTCACATTTTCAATCCAACATCCACGTAATGGAGTGGAAGTATAGTGGTGGTTAAAAAATTTCATTTTTTTTTTAATTTTTCAAAAGATGTTGGTAAAATAATTTTCAAAATTTTTTCTTCTGAAATAGGTTTAAAATCAAACGTAGAAATTTTAAATTTGAGCAAAAAAGAAAGTTTCCTTCTATTCTATAGTAGTGCTATAAAGTTTAAAAATTAAAAATTATATATTTTTTAAAATAGGTTTAGAATGCTATGAAACGTGAAAATTTTAAATTTGAGCAAATAAAAAAAATTCGATCTATTTTAGTGGTAAAAACTTTTTGAAAAATGTTGGTGAAAAAAATTATCAAATTTTTTTTTCTGAAATACCTAGGTTTAGAATGTCATTTAAATTTGAGCATTCTAGTGTTAAATTTTTTTCCATACTGCTAACAAAATGTTGCAATTTTTTTTTCCGAAATTGTCTTGGAATATCATGAAACGTGAAAATTTTAAATTTGGGCAAAAAAAATTTTTTCGTCTGTTCTATAGTAGTGGATACAATGGATTAAAATTGTTTTCAATTTTTTTTTTAATTCATCAAAAACATTTTTAAATTTGTTTGAATAGTTTTAGAATGTCATGGAAACGTGGATAGTTAAAATCTGAACAAAGAAAAAAAAATCTATCATAGTGGTAAAATGTTTTAAAAATAGTAAGAAAAATTTCTAATTTTTCTTTTAAATAGATTTAGAACGCTGTGAAACGTGGAAATTTTAAATTTGAAGAAATAAAAAAAATCCATCTATTTTAGTGGTAAACAAATTTTCAAAAATGGTAAAAAAAATTTTCAAAAATTTTTTTTTTTAATCAAGCTTAGAATGCCATGAAACGTGGAAATTTTAAATTTGAAGAAAGAAAAAAAATTATTTCATTTAGTAGTAAAAATTTTTTCAAAAATATTGGTGAAAAAATTTTCAAATTTTTTTTTCCTGAAATAGGTTAAGCGTGTCATGAAACGTAGAAATTTTAAATTTGAGCAAAAAAAAAATTTTTTCATCTTGGTAAAAATTTTTTCAAAAATTTGAAAAAAATTTTCAAAAATTTTTTTTTCTGAAATAGATTTAGCGCGTCATGAAACGTGGAAATTTTAAATTTGAGCAAAAAAAATTTTTTTCACTATTTATTCCGTTTAGACGGTCCACCCTGTATATTTTCCAGTGAAATTTCTACCATTTCTTCGCTGACAGTAGCGTCAACTACCTACCAAATTTGACTGCTCTCCGTCAAGTAGTTTTTTAGTAAATGCACCAACAGACAGACAGACAGACTGACGGAATTGAAAACCTATATTTTCGTAATCTACGTGTTCTGAAACGTCAGAATCCGAAAAAATCTCGGAGGGTGATTTTTTCTCGAATACAATACTTCCCTTCGGTATGCGAGGGAAGTAAAAATAACATGAATTTACAAGAAAATGTTTCTTGTAAATTCCAACCATCTATTTTGAAAACAGCTTCATCTGTGGAACCGTTTTCTGAATATAAATATTCAGCTAATGACGAATATATGCCCTCTATTTTGACCGTACTTATATAATCCAATGGATACAAATTATACTGATCTGGAATATACTTCTATTATAACTACTTTATACGCACTTGTTTTTAGGAAGCCCATCTAGGGCTTCGTAGAAATGAAGTGGGCTTCGTATAATTTATGCAATTTACTGTTTTGTATATATACTTTTTGAATTACAACCCAAAAAGTAAAATAACGCACCTCTTTCGTTTTTTAGTTTTCCTCTATGATTTCTTTTCTGCACACTTAAGCACACTTTTGACGTGAAATACACCCAAAAACAAAAAATCGTGGTTGGAAAATATTTCCTTATTCAAATGTATGGAGAGAGATTACTTTTTTTTATTGTGGAGAATGCATTTAAGAATATACTGGGGACACAGGAGACATGTAACGCCCTGTAACTATTGCATATTTCAAAATAAATTTTTTTAATTAGGATATTTTTTTATTAAGATAGGAAGTTGTAACTTTTTAATTTTTCTTTAATGGAAAGGTAACTTTTTTCATGATTCCGATTGGCAATTCAATTTTCTTTAGACCTTTTTCGAATTTTCTGCTAAGAAAAAACAGAATTACGGCCAAAAATTAAATTTTAAAATATTGAAAAGAAGTTTCTTTAAAACATGTTTTAAAGGGAATCTATATTTAAATAGCTTTCACATTATTTTTCTTTCTGTTAAAAGAAATTTGCAATCATTCAAAAAAGTTACCTTTCCACATTAAAAAATTAACAAGTTGCAACTTCCAGCTAAACTGGTAGAAGAAAAACCTGTAGTGTGTCAAAATGAGCACATTTATACCTCAACAAACGTGCCCAAATTTGGAATTTTTTAATTTAAAACAAAAGTTACAGGCTGTTGCTTGCCCTCTGTGTCACCCGGTATATATTTATTTATAGGAAAAATATTAGTTTATTGCTTTTTAAATTGAAATTTATAATGTTTTATTTTTTGCTATAAATATTTTAAAAATAAATTAAATAAAAGATCTTAGCAATCAAAGTTTATACTTGTATAATTTCTGTGATTCCTATTAAATATACCATATTAATACAGTAAAATTAGCACTAGATATTCCACAATATATAAAGAAAAGAAATTATGGATCAGTGAAAATTTGGGAAAATGTTTATTAAAAAATTTGCAGGAAGCAAAAATAAACATTTTTCACAAATTTTCAATGATCCTGCTATGCTGTCATTTGATTATTTTGTATTCTCTATTGCATTAATATATAAATTAACAAAATAATTGTAATTGAAATTGCTCATATTGTATTTATTTCGAAATCAGGCTCATTTACTTTAGATCATGTCAGAGCAAACATTGTTGTCAGATTTGGAGGCCTCCTATAGCGTGTACAATGTATTTTGGCTCTTAAAAGCCATCAAACATTAACATACATAGTCAAAGTATATACAGTTAAAGTCATGCGCCCTCTACAGTCAGTTGTGGTGAACTAACTGTGTGTAAGTTGATATATTATACCAATTTAAGAGGCCACATGAAATTTTGTAAAGCCCTTCTAGATGACAGTACTATCATAACTGGTGCTTTATACACGCTTATTTTTAGGAAGCCCGTTTCGGGCTTCGTAAAACTGAGGTGGGCTTCATATAATTCGTGGAATATACTGTTTTGGGCTTCTTAATGGTGCTTTACATGTCTATATATATATATATATATATATATATATATATATATATATATATATATATATATATATATATATATATATATATATATATATATATATATACGTATGCACAGTACGTTGTCATATCCAAAGTAGGTACTAGCTACACGCTGTCACCTCATATATAACGCTGCTACATCCGATTTCGGAGGTGACAGCGTTTTGCCTTGTTTTCAACTTTATAAGCTTATAGATGCCATCAGAAACCTATACTCAAATTTTTGTGTGGAGGTCAAAAAGTTACGTCTACACCCGCAAATTAAATTTTTAGTTCCACTATATATCAGTGGCGCTGCTATCGACTTCATTTGTATAATAGTTAGTGCGTTGATACATCCGTCTATATATAGTAATTTTAGTATGTTGTATTATACGCTATTACATCCAAATATTGGCAACATCGCGAACGCCAGAATGGCCATTTATTAAGTGTTTTTAAAAAATGTATCGGGTTTACAGGATTACAGTATGCTGAGTTGGGCGCTGCTTAGAATATTTAAAAATGTGTGGGTCATCAGTTATCACGTAAAATTCTCTTCCTCTTCCAAATGCTGACGCGTTCTAACCTTTTTGAGGCAGATAGTTGCTGTTTTTTTATCGGTAGACTGTATAAATCTGAATAAGTACCTAGCCTGGCGAATACAAATATCTTCTGTTTATTTTGTTAGTCGAGAAAATTTTCAAAAAACAGGTTTTTGAAAACACAAAAAATATTCGGATAAAGCTGTAAACATAAAGTTATTTGTCGATTTGTTTAAATCCAATTTCAGAATAATTAAATTTAACCTCAAAACTAACAAACGTCAAAGGAACTAACTTACTCCTTTAAACCCAAAATATTATAATCGTATTCTTAAGAAGATTACGAAAAAATGAAAATCAGGAAAGTCGGTATAATTTCTGCGATCGAACACGAATGTAGAGGTTCTTAAAGTAAAAATGTAGGTTTATGACATATGAGAATTATAATCGCCATGTAGTTAGCCCTATCATTACAGAGAAAAACTGATAACTTTTTTCCATTGTCTACTGTATAATGGTGGGAATTCTTTCTATTTTCAAAATATTTTTATATTGAAATAGGTTAAGAATTTAATGAAACGTGGAAATTTTAGAATCTATTCTATTGTGGTGGTAAAATAATAAAAAACAAATTTTCAAAACAAATTTCTTTCTTGAAATATATTTAGATATTATTTAAAAAAAAATGTTCACAATTTTTTTATTTTCTAAAATTTATTTTTTGAAATGTTTAGAATGTCATGAAACGTGGAAATTTTAAACTTGACTAATACAATTTTTTACCCATCATCCATTTTGTACAAAATATTTAAAACATTTTTTTAAAATAGGTTAGAATGTCACAAAACGTAAAAATTTTAAATTTGGGCAAACATTTTTTTCCATCACCCATTTTATAAAAAAATTTGAAAATTTCAAAATTTTTTTCTATATAAAATTTTCAACATTTTTTTTTTTTCAAAAAAATTATTATTTTTTTTAATAGGTTTAGAATGCCATGAAATGTGGAAATTTTAAATTTGAACAAAGAAAAAAAAAATTCCATATATTTTAGCTATAAAATTTAAAAAAAAAATGTTGGTAAAAAAATTTTCAATTTTTTTTTTTCTGAAATAGGTTTAGAATGTCATGAAACGTGGAAATTTATAATTTTAGCAAAAAAAAATGTTTTCATTATTTATTCCCTTTAGATGGTCCAGTGAAAGTATAACCATTTCTTCGCTGACAGTAGCGTCAGCTACCTACCAAATTTGACTGTTCTCAGTCAAGTTGTTTTGTAGTTAATGCACCAACAGACAGACAGACTGACGGGATTGAAAAACCTATATTTTCGTAATGTACATGATCTGAAACGTTAAAATCCGGAAAAATCTCGGAGGGTGATTTTTTTTCGAATACAATACTTCCGTTCGGTATGCGAGGGAAGTAAAAAATGTATTAAAATAATTATTTATTCATGAAAGTAACGATTCGTGTACACAATTTTTTTACCAAAAATGTTCTGCTATGAGCAGTTTATTGTCGTTTTTTTTTAAATTTTTAGAAGCGGTGCTCCTTAATTAAAAAAAATAAAGACTTAAGAATGCAACGTTCAGTGGCGTTCACTATTGAAACGTATTTCTATTTCTTACGTATTATTCATTCAGTTATTGCCACTGAGGAAGAGATATTGGTTGTTTATTTTATTATTCCCTGAAATATAAATTGTTAACACAAAAAATCGTAAAAGTGAATTGAAAACATTAATTTTTTCTACAAGCTGCATATGTTACTCATGTTGATACAAAATTATCTATGAAAATAAAAAGATGTAACTTATTGTTGTGCAATAAATATCGGCTAGTAAGGACTTAATGGATTTCCCACAATAATACATTTATTTGACTTAAACTTACCGGAAAGATATTTAATCTTTATTGTAATTCCATAATATTGACGTTACTTTTATGAAGCCTAACCTCTTGATCATGAAAATAAATAGTATATTATTCAACGAGCATATAATGATGGCTACTATTCACGATGGTAAAGTTTAAGACACGAGCCGCAGGCGAGTGTCGTAAATCACCAGAGTAAATAATAGCCATTATATGCGAGTAGAATACTATGCTTTGTCCACGACTATTAAATATTTAATATTTATTTAATTCATCTTTATTTCATTTCTCCTATTTAGGAAAGATTCATATGTCATAATATATATATTTCGGGCAACAAGTTTAATGTGGCGATTTCTGCAGTTTCCTTTATATCTGGCGGTGTCAAAGAAATCTCGTTTTCACTGTCAGTATCCATTTATTTAATTTTATTACTCTTTTTGAGTACCTAATGTGTAAAATTATTATAAATAACGTTGGCGTTGAAATGACATAAATCTTGACGTTTCAAATCAAAATTACGCTTTGACACATTGTCATGGCTTACTAATAAAATAATACAGTTTCTAGGCACAGCTAAATGGTTTCAAAAACAATGTTGGGGATTGCCGTGCGTTGCTAATAGATGATGCTTTGAAAACAAATTACTCATGTAGTTTTTGAGTGTTCATTAAAGTACCTTTTCGGCATGTACCATTGAGTGCTTCCTAGAAACCTTAAAGAGACAACACTTGTCTTTTGGTTGCTGCAATTTTGACATTTTGAATTTTTAGCAAAATGTCACAAATGTCAATTCTTATAAACAACTGACTGTCCTCATTATTCACTGCAATCAGTGAATAATGAAATCATTATTCACTGTAGGGAATAATGGATAGCATTATCATTGAGGAAACACGTACATAATGAGTACATTATTTAATAGTCGTGGACAAAAGTTATTATTACATACTCGCGCTTCATAATGAGATGTCATTGAAAGCTCGAAAAACGTCCAAAATATCAGATAACCAACAAATGCTATGCATGCGATGTTAGAGAGATCTTTGATTCAATTTACTGTAGTATGTTTTATCTATGTTTTATTTAAATGTTATGTTGAATTTGAACTAAAAACAAATATAAAAAGGCATTGGCTCAAATAACGTTTTATTTTCGCGATCATGTTAAACGAAAGAACCCACCACCTCCTTGCTTTTAAATATTGCTTCTTTAAATATTTTCTGAATACCAATACCAATACATTGAAAACTATATTCTTTAAAGCTATCTCGACGAAGAGGACATTGTTTTTGGCATTTTTTCAAATATCAACAATTGATTGTAATAAAGTTAAGAAAACAATTATGTAGATAGTTTAAATTTAGTTAATTTATTAAGAAAGTTTTAATATTTAAGTTGAAATTATATCCAGGGAGTTGTATTATTCGATGGACAAAATATTTTTAAATGTTTTTCGAAAAATAAGAAAAAAGATCCTATAACAGATTTAGAAGCGCTTCACTTCGGAGATCTAGTGATAAAATTAATTTTTATTCTCTTCAGTATTACGGTTTAAAGATAATTAAATTAAATTCGATATAAAAAACACTTTTTGGACTTCCCACCAAATATTTTTATTACCATTCGAAATAATCTACAGGATGATATTTTTTTGGGAAACAGGACCCGTTTGGCCTGCGAACTTTTTTTACGTCGATACTAACTGTCCTTTCACAAAAAGACTTTTCTTTTTATCATTTAACTTTTTGGCCTGTTGCATTTTTTTGACATCTCGTGCTCCTTGGGCGATATTTGGCAAAATACACCTTGGCTAAATTCTTACTATGGTCAATATAGTTATTTTTAGCTGAAATTGTATTATTTAAAATTCTAATAGTAAAACTCATTATTTTGAAAAAACTAAGGTTTTGGAGAATCTTGGAAATTATTACTTAAAGTAATAAGAATATCCCATAGGTACTCCTATAAGCGTTTTATTTGCCGAATTCGAATAAATTATCTTTAAAAATGTGAAGGATAAATAAGAATATCAGAGAGAAACTCTCAGACTTATGTTATGTCCATTTCTTTCTTATCTATGATCATAGAATAATCTGTAAAATTTTTCCTATCGAATATTTTAACTTCATTTAATGGTATTGACGACGTTTTCACAAGCTTGCTAAGTACTGTCACAGTCAACAACATTTTTAAATCATATTAACAATTTACAGAGCAATACATTTAAAACAGGTAAATAAGCTATTAATAAAATTAGTTTTATTGGCACAGATACAAAACAATATATTAAATCGACACACAGATCAGCATTAATTCACAACACATCGAAACTTCTTTCATAACAACGAATTAAATATAATTAAGCATATATATGGCTTTTACCACTTTTTATTAAATATAATAACTTGAAAGCTAAGAAGCATGGAAGAAAACTTTAGAATTAGTATTTTATCATTACCATTTACCATTTAATGCTAAAATATAAAAATCGGTAAAGGTATTTACACAGAACTTCCCTCGTTATTTGCGCATGAGGTCGCTCTAAAAATTTTTCGAAATGACATTGGGAATAATAATCGGAATATAGTTATTGCTATTGTTACAAAGAAAACCTGGTAACTTTTGGTCAAGAAAATATACAGAGTTCTCATCCAACAGCAAAAGTTCAATACTAAATAGCAGGTGCCACATATGGCAGGCTTGCGCAAATACCTTTACAAATGTCCGCCATGACTGAATTATTTCTTGGGATGACCACTCTGTACATTTTTCAATAAAAGTAGGATAGGTGCATATGCCAGATATTATTGCCATCTGTCACATTTTCAATCCAACATTCACGTAATGGAGTATAGTGTGTGGTTAAGAAATTTCATTTTTTTTTAAATTTTTCAAAAGATGTTGGTAAAATAATTTTCAAAATTTTTTCTTCTGAAATAGGTTTAAAATATCAAACGTAGAAATTTTAAATTTAAGCAAAAAGGAAAGTTTCCTTCTATTCTATAGTAGTGCTAAAAAAAAGTTTAAAAATTAAAAATTACGTATTTTTTAAAATAGGTTTAGAATGCTATGAAACGTGAAAATTTTAAATTTGAGCAAATAAAAAAAAATTCGATCTATTTTGGTGCTAAAAACTTTTTGAAAAATGTTGGTGAAAAAAATTTTCAATTTTTTTTTTCTGAAATACCTAGGTTTAGAATGTCATTTAAATTTGAGCATTCTAGTGTTAAATTTTTTTCCGAACTGGTAACAAAATGTTGCAAATTTTGTTTTCCGAAATTGGTTTGGAATATCATGAAACGTGGAAATTTTAAATTTGAGCAAAAAAATTTTTTTCGTCTGTTCTATAGTAGTGATACATAAATGGATTAAAAATGTTTTAAAATTTTTTACAAAATTCTTCAAAAACGTTTTTAAATTTGTTTGAATAGTTTTAGAATGTCATGGAAACGTGGATAGTTAAAATCTGAACAAAGAAAAAAAATTGTATCTTAGTGGTAAATAGATTTAGAACACTATGAAACGTGGAAATTTGAAATGTGAAGAAATAAAAAAAAAATCCATCTATTTTAGTGGTAAACAAATGTTCAAAAATGGTAAAAAAAATTTCAAAATATTTTTTTTTTCTGAATCAGGCTTAGAATGCCATGAAACGTGGACATTTTAAATTCGAAGAAAGAAAAAAAAATTATTTCATTTTAGTAATAAAAATTTTTTCAAAAATATTGGTTAAAAAAATTTTCAAATTTTTTTTTCCTAAAATAGGTTAAGCGTGTCATGAAACGTAGAAATTTTAAATTTGAGCAAAAAAAAATTTTTTTCATCTTGGTAAAAATTTTTTCAAAAATGTTTGAAAAAATTTTTTTTTTCTGAAACAGGTTTAGCGCGTCATGAAACGTGGAAATTTTAAATTTGAGCAAAAAAAAATTTGTGTCACTATTTATT
This sequence comes from Stenurella melanura, assembly GCA_963583905.1. Classification (NCBI taxonomy): domain Eukaryota; kingdom Metazoa; phylum Arthropoda; class Insecta; order Coleoptera; family Cerambycidae; genus Stenurella; species Stenurella melanura. The sequence continues at coordinate 72,907,873 of OY757309.1, forward strand.
CCGTTTAGATGGTCCACCCTGTATATTTTCCAGTGAAATTTCTACCATGTCTTCGCTGACAGTAGCGTCAACTACCTACTAAGTTTGACTACTCTCCGTCAAGTAGTTTTTTAGTAAATGCACCAACAGACAGACAGACAGACAGACTGACGGAATTGAAACACCCATATTTTCGTAATCTACGTGTTCTGAAACGTCAGAATCCGAAAAAATCTCGGAGGGTGATTTTTTCTCGAATACAATACTTCCGTATGCGAGGGAAGTAAAAACACGAAATAATATATAAAGTGCATATAATCTATATTCATTTCAATAAATGTGAAATGTGTTCTAAATATTGAAAATAACTAACATCGTGAAGGTGAATCATTCAAAGTAAACTCTAGATATTCGGTATCATTTCCGCGCTATTTTTATGGAATTTAACTGGGAGACCGTAATAAAATTTTACCTAGGGACTTGTATAGTCTGTTTAATAATCAGAAATACTTGGAACACTGAGTCCTTTTTTAAACTGAAAGCAAAGTACGTATTACGCACGTTTCTTAAAGAAATCTTGAGCCGCACTTTGGTTTCAATGAAAGTGAAATTTTCACTAAGTGAAAAATGTTTGTTAATGACATAAGATTTTATTTTCAAAATAAATGTAAATATATTATTGTATGCACATAAATAATCTGTTAAATATTCAATATCTCATTGAACATGTTAAATGCCCAAATGATAAAGAATTATAGAAAAATTACAAATGCATTATGATCCTTAATTTGATGTAAGGCAGAATACTTGTAATTAGGAGCCACATTTTATTAAGTTTTTTGATGAAGCACAAAAAAATACGACTTGCAAAATATCGAAACTAATTAATATACAGTTTATCTTTCAGGTTTCAACCAACTTCACATATATTAGGTGATATGTCAATTTTATTTTCAAAAACTATTAAGACACTTCTAAAAAGCTTATTTGGAAACCAAAATATGACTCATATGCGTCCAAATAGTTTAAAATAATTTATTTCGGTTTCACATCTTTGATTGAAAACAAAAATCCGCTGCCCGAGGAATCATTACTTCTTCATCCAAATTTTCTATCCAAGTTTATTTAAATGAAAACATATCGATATTATATTTACACTCTAGTGAGTGGAAATAATTGCTCACAGAATTGAAAAAATATAATTGAACTCCTCTACTCCGAGGTAATAATGAAGGTAGTCCAAAACTTTTTGAGAACAGGTTATGCGGAGTGACAAACGTTATAAAAAAAATTGAGGCCTGGCTTCTAACACATACACCCAATTCTAAGTTTCTGAGCTCTTTACTTATTTTTACCTCAATCCTTCAACAGAATCATCTCAAAATGTAATCTAGTTCCAAATGTTGTTATACATGTACCATGTTTTAATTATGTTTTTCACTCTCACTCCATTATTAAAGATATTAACAAAATAAAATTAATATGTTGACTTAATATTTGGTATGCGTATATTGATAATTAATCGAATAAATATGAGATCACGTTTTTGAGAACAACTGCAAAATTTTAGAATAAAAAATTTCCTCATACAAAAAATGCCGCACTTTAATGGTACCTAAAGTATTATTTACATAGTAGGCATATTTTTCATGAAATAATGATTCGAGTACATAAACTTTTTGCCAAAAATGTACTGCTATGAGTAGTTTATTTTCGAGTTTTTTCAATTTTTTTTGAAGCGGTGCTCCATAACTAAAAAAATTAAGACTTACGACACAATGTTTAGCGAATGTTCACTTTCGAAATTTGTATTTCTATTTCTTACATATTATTCGTTCAGATACTGCCACTGTGTACAAGTGAATTGAAATCATTAACTTTTACTATAAGTTGCATAATATGTTACTTATCTACGGAAATACAGAAGAAGTTTTATGTAAATATATAGGGTGTCTCCCTTAAAACTCCTGCTGCTATTTTATTGATAACTAAAAGAGATATTTGAATTATGTACATAGCTATGACCAGAATATGTAAGTAACTTCAGTTTTTAATAATAACGATCTCGCTACAAATTAAAGCATACACATGCATGGCATAATCTGAACAATTTTCGAAAAATCAGCGGTTTTCGAGATATTTCAACTTAAATATTAAAATTTTCTTAATAAGACTCGCCATAACATTTTTTAAATAAACTGATTTAAAATTTTGTGAATAACTGCTAAAAATAATATTTTCTCAAATTTTACATGAAAATATATAGGTTCCTCAACAAATAATAATGCACCTATCTAAAACTTATTTTAAAAAAGTTATGGCATTTTTCTTACTCAAAAAAAATATATGAAATGTAAATATCTGTAAAATCAGTGTCTTCTCGTAAATTGTTCATATTACAAAAGTTGCTTAGAGTAGGTAATTTTTCCCCACATGCACCTCTTTTCAAGGTTCCTGATGGTTCCTTCAGGTTCCTCATTTTGATGCAAAAAATACTCTAACGTTTGATTCACTAATGAAGATTTCGATCTCAAATATTAGGGCAATAGACGTGTAAAACAGGTTTGTATAACATTCGAGCTACTTTTTCTTATTAAAAATAAGTAGGTAGTAGACTGACAAAAAGTAATACATAAAGACTGAAAGAATTTTAAAAATATGCGTTTTTTAAGGTGGATGCGAAATTTGTTAAACATTTTAACATTTTCCGATTTCGCTAAATTATTTCGACATAAGATTATTAACCAAACATTCAAAAGACTTAATCCAAATTCTTATTATGCGTGATGTTTATGAGTATATTAAATATATGCTAGGAATATACCACATTTATAGACTGTTTATAGCACCTTCTGTGCTAGAGATAGTTTTCAGACAATATAGTTTTCAATGTATTGGTATTGAGAAAATATTTAAAGAGACAAAATTTAACAGAAAGGAGGGTAGATAACGCATTATTTTTTTGTTTATCATGATCGTGAAAATAAAAAGTGTTAAGCATTACGAATAGATCAAATTTATATAAAAAATACTACAGTAAGTTTCATTAAAGATGTCTAGAACAGAGCATATTTGTTGGTTTTCTGACATTTAGGATGTTTTTCGAGTTTTAAATTACATTTATTTATGAAGCGCAAGTATGTTTTATATACATTTTTATCGAAACAGATCTCCGGTTTCTTTTCGTATTTCACCAAAAAGATGTAATATACTATATAGATACCAGGCTTTATAAAAATTACGTCAATATTATGGAAATACAATAAATATTAAATATTTTTCGGTCAGGATTCTGTCAAATAAATGTAAATTATATAATTTTATGTACTGAACGTAATATTTTGGGAAACCCATGAAGTACTTACTAGCCGACATTTATTGCACAGATGGATTTATTATCGAAAATCCCTTAAGCTTCTACCAGCTGAAATGTTTCTAAATAATTTAGTAGCCATAACACAGAACAATGCATTATATATTTGTAAATACAGGGAGTTGTATTATTCGATTGAAGAAATATTTTTAATTCTTTGGCGAAAAATAAACAAAAAGATTCCATTATATAGGATTAGAAATGTATCATTTCGGAGATCTACAGTGATAAAATTAATTTTTATACTCTTCAGTTTTACAGAGTTTTAAAGATAAAATATTTAAATTCCGTATAAAATAATCGGTAAAGGTATTTACACAGAACTTCCCTCTTTATGTATACCGGGCGGCCACTCTAAAAAATTATTAACGGCGAAACCACATATGAGAATAATAATCGGAAGATATTATTACAAAGAAAACTTGGTAACTTTTGGTCAAAAAAATATACAGAGTGGTCATCCGATAGCAAAAATTCAATGTTAAATAAAAGGTGCCAAATATGGAAGGCTTGCGTAAATACCTTTACAACATGGTTCAATTATTTTTTAGGATGACCATCCTGTTATAACAGGTGTCTTCCTTGTCAAGAGCGTTAACTATATGTCAAATATTATTGCCATCTGTCATATTTTCGGTTCCATATCCACGTAGTGGAGTGGAAGTATAGTGGGAAGATGCAAATGAATGTTTCAAATAAAAATTGTAGATAATTAAGTTATCTATTGACCCGTTTAAATCTCAATTGGGCACAATTTTACCTCCTTATCCACGTAGTGAAGTGAAATTAAAGTAATCGTAAAAAATAATTCATTTTTTTTTTCCTTGCAAAAATCAGTTTTTGTTCAGAAAGTAGTTATTTTGTAAATATTATTGTTTTTTTTAAATCGCCTCGTCTACTAATTAAATAAAACCACTTTGAATTTCGTGTTGATAAGTTGAGTAGTTTAATTATTATAAATAATTATTTCGCGTGCCACTCTTCTCCGCGTTTATTGGAGAAATAGCAATAAACAATTCAGGTAGTTCAATAGATAATTTTATTGTCTACATATGTTATCCGAAACATTTTATTGTATCTTTTCTAGCAAAAAGATTATCGCTCTTTTGCCAAAATTTTATTGGCTGCAGAAAAATAAACAGAAGAGATTATTATTCGTAAATGTTGGTACATTTTTCGTGGAGTAAAATTAATCAAAACCTTAATTAATTAGCTAATCAAAACTTTTTTTTGTTTTCAACTAGGTTATGTAATGAAATAAAAGAAAGTTTTCCAGAATAGGGTAGCCGCTTTGTCCTATGAATCCCTAAATAATGAGCCAATTTATGTACCTGACGCCAATTTTAAATTTCATCTCAATAAATATAAAAAATATCGATTCAATGTGTAGGACAAAATGAGAGATGAGGAAATTATATAGAAAAAATGTTTTATGTATTTCCTGTAGATATCATGGTACCATTAATTTGTCGTTACTATATAATGTAAAATTGGTTATGACTGGTGAATTAAATTCGATAGATTGAAATCGACGAACTCGTACTGGAATTTACACCACACTGGACTACACTGAAAGGCAAAGAAATCGGAATAGATATTTTGAATAGTTAAATGGAATATTGTTATTTCAACAATTTACGGTGAAGAAATATGAAGAGATGGAATAATGTTCCATATACCGTTCACTGCGTTAAAAAACGATAAATAAATATGCACGCCTCCTCAGGTTCATTTGCAATCATTATTGTTCAAATTTCAATTAGGACCTGGCTTAATTGTTGTACAGTTAATATGTATAATAAAAGAATATGTATAATTAGTCACATAAAATATATTGATTTGAAAAATATTAAAACTAAAGTTAATTTAAAAAATCTTTAAGAGGACTAACTACTGTAATTTTAGATTTCTAGTGTTGAACAGAGTACAAGATATTTATTTAAAGAGATTACATTTTTTTTATATACACATTGCGTTTTAATATTTCTAACAGTAATAATGTGTATGAAAACAAATATTGAGGTAAATATACCTAAAAAAAGTTTTGCAGCAAGAACAATTATTGACAACGTAAGTAAAAAGCCTGCTAATACAGCGAAACCCAATTCAAACTATCAAGAGGGAAAGAATGTGGACAGAATTAAGGTAAACAATAAAAATAAAGAGAAGGCAATAGCTAAAAGATATGTTTTAGGATTGGTTAAACAATAGTGATTTTGGCAATTTGTCAGTACTAGAGCCGCAACAATTAAAAGATGAGAATGAAGTAAACTGTTGGTGACAAGTCGTTTACAGTTTTACAACCCGTAAAGGTTGAAAGTAATATAAACATCAACTGTTATTCAATAGGTACTAGTCCCGACGCAGACGTAGATTTTTGAAAAACTACACAATTTGATCGGCTGCCTTCGGAGCAAATGTACTAATTTATATTTGTTTTAAAGATATATTTTTTGAAAATTACATATCTATTAGTTGTTTATTATTTATTCGAATATATTATTTATTAATTCACATTATGTAATTAACAAGTTCTTAAAGTAAAAGTATTTTTTGAAAATTTTGATGTTTAGATTATCCTTAATATGAAAAAGAATGATAAAATTTATTTTTGACATGTGTATACATATTTATTTATAAAATATTAAGTTGTATAAATGAGTTTTTAAATTTATTTAAATCAGAGGTTTTAACCATCTGTTTCGTAAATACGTTTTGATAGTGGAGATAAGTCTTTACAAATAATACTGAGGGAGATGGAATGTATCTTTCTCTTGGCTTGTTTAGCAGTATTTGTGGATGACAGTCGAATTTAGAGTTAAACTTTACTCTAAATTAGTAGGTACAACATTAAAGTTTTTTTATGTCTAAGATCATATTATAAATATCAAAATTTTAGACAAATACCTTTATCATTATCATTGATAAGCCAAAAATATTTTTGTATTGATTGATTGATTGATTGATTGATTTGTCAGCGTAAGATGGGCATTGCTGCCGATTCCGGGCATCCATGGAAGTTCGTTCCAACACGCAGCTTGGTCGTCCGTCGAACACGCCCAATGGACGGCCATACCACGTGTCATAACCAAATCTCGAATGTTTTATATACCGCCGAACCGGCTGCATACGCCTGGTTGGACAGTGGATATGCTTGTTGTCAGCAGCGAGTGCCGCATGGGGTGGGAATACAGGATGGGAGCTGTAGGTGTTTGTGAGATGCTTTTTTTAAGTTTCCATGCATCTATTAAGTTTCCATCTGTCATCATCGACTGGGGTGTACAGGTGTTTGCGAAATGCTTCTTTTCAATTTCCATGCTTCTTTTAAGTTTCCTGTATGTAAAAATTAAAAATAACATGGTATAAAGGTAAAAAGTGGTAAAATCGTAAAAAAGTAGGTAACTGAACGACTGTATCTCAATCAATCTTTATCACCATTTTAACGGAATTACGTCAGCTTTCCTTTTTGTGAACGAATGCCTATACCTAAATCCACTCAGAGAAAAGTTATACACAAACATTAAAAGAAAAAGAAAGAATCGAAAATTTTCGATTTTTAAATAGTTTTTTTGACTTATTTTGTTTAAAAAAATTGTTGACTTAGGAAATTTGATTGTCTACAAAGAACCGAATTATGTGTATATACTAAAAATGTATAGCTTTTGAGTGATAGTTAAAAAAACTACAAAGTACACAAATTACTCCGTTCTCAAAAATTTAAGCCTAAGTTTAATAGCACTTTATGGATTTATCATTTTTTGTGTACAATTGAACATATGAAGCAATAAAATATCTTCAACGAATTAGTTCCTTATTTAGTTATATAGTCAAGAGCCTAGAGTGAAGAAAATGTAATTGACAATAAATGAATTATGTGTAACCAGACCCTGTGTTTCTGTTATCATTTTATTTATTTAAAGAACACGATTTCTAAATTGTAGTTCCATTTGTCACAAATATGTCATTGAGTGTATGTACTACATCAGCTCATGAGCTGGTACCTGTTGGTAATATACTTGAAAATGGTGGTAATGTATTTGAAAAATAAAATACATTTATTTCGTATTTAAGCATTTTGCTTTAAAATCAGTTGTTAAACAATAAATAAGGCAAATGTAATTTAATTTGATGTCTTACCAAAAGTCAAGTAAAAATGAGAGAAGAGTTGTACCTTTGTTTTTTTTATTTTAATCGGAAAAAGACTAATACGATTCAAATGTATTGATCCCTCACTTTTACTGCGAATATCTCAGAAATGGAGGAGCGAAAAAAATTATGTGTGTATTATGTCTATTCTAACTCATTCGTCGATTTGAATAATGTACTTTGAACAGTTTTGAAGTTCTGCTAAGGTATATTGAAAAATGCCCTACTTTTTAAGGAAACTTGACCATGCCAGTTTTAAATACATATCTTGAAAAATATGCCTACTATGTAAGTAATATTTTAGATACCGATAAAGCACGCCATTTTTTGTACCATGAAATTTTTGTATAATTTTTTTTTATTTTGCAATTATTCTCAAAAACGTAACCTCATATTTATTCACTTATTTATCAATGTATTTAATTTTTTTTGATAAAATAATTAATTATATAAAACTAAAGCATTTTCAAAAAAATCGGTAAAGGTGTTTGCACAAAACTTCCCTCCTTATTTGTGCATCTCGGTCACTCTAAAAAATTAATAATTCCGAAATGACATTGAAAATAACAATCGGAATATAGTTATCACTATTATTACAAGGAAAACCTGATAAATTTTGGTAAAAAAATATACAGATTGCTCATCCAACAATAAAAGTTCAATACTAAATGACAGGTGCCAAATATGGAAAGATTGCGTAAATACCTTTACAAATGTCCACCATGACTGAATTATTTCTTGCGATGACTACCCTGTACATTTTTCAATAAAAGTTTAACAGGTGCACATTCCAAATATTATTGCCATCTGTCACATTTTCAATTCCTCATTGACGTGGAGTGCACGTATAGTGGTGATTAAAAATTTTTTTAAAATTTTTCAAGTGTTGGTAATGTTTTCAAATTTTTTTGCTTCTGAAATATGTTTAGAATGTCATGAAACGTGGAAATTTTAAATTTGTGCAAAAATAATTTTTTTTCTATCTATTTTGGTGGTAAAATATTTTTCCAAGATGGTAAAAAAATGTTACAGTTTTTTTCCAAAATAGGTTTGGAATGTCATGAAACGTGGAAATTTTAATTTTGAGCAAAAACAAATTTTTCATCTATTCTATAGTAGTGAGTGGATTAAAACATTTTTCAAAAATATTTTTAAATTTGTTTTTGTTGAAATAGGTTTAGAATGCCATGGAAACGTGGAAATTTTAAATTTGATCAAAGAAAAAAAATTTGCCATCTATTTTTGTAGTAAAATTTTTTCAAAAATTGTGAAAGAATTTTCTAAATTTTTTTTTCTTAAATAGGTTTAGAACGCTATGAAACGTGAAAATTTTAAATTTCGAAAAAAAGAAAAACAAATTTCCCTCTATTTTAGTGGTAAAAAAATTTTCAAAAATGTTGGTAAAAAATTTTTTTAAAAAATTTTAAAAAATGTTGGAAATTTTAAATTTGAAAGAATTTTTTTTTTCATTTTAGTGGTAAAAATGTTTTCAAGTGTTGGTGAAAAAAATTTTCAAAATATTATTTTCTGAAATAGATTTAGTTTGTCATGAAACGTGGAAATTTTAAATTTCAGCAAAACCAATTTTATTTCATTATTTACTCCCTTTAGTCGGTCCACCCTGTATATTTTGAAGAGAAATTTTAACCATTTCTTCGCTGACAGTAGAGCGTCATTTACCTACCACTACTCTCCGTCAAGTAGTTTTTTAGTTAATGCACCAACAGACAGACAGACAGACTGACGGAATTGAAAAACCTATATTTTCGTAATCTACGTGTTCTGAAACGTCAAAATCCGAAAAAGTCTCGGAGGGTGATTTTTTCTCGAATACAATACTTCCCTTCGGTATGCGAGGGAGGTAAAAAAGAATTGGTATATATCAAATATTAATTTAGTTATCAAGCGCAATAGATAATATTATTGCAAGCTTGTAAGCTTGCAATAACAAGTATTACCTATTGCTATAATTTAATTAATATCAACGGTGACATCCTCTCTCAAAATGTGCACATTATTATCGTATTCATTTATTCATTGGTACGTAGACAAAAGTATTGTTCTTACAAAATATCATGAACTTAAAACCCATGGGGACACGTCATAGTCAAAACATTACTTTCTTAAAATTTACAATAGAGCATATTGATTCAACGATATATATGTACATTTTATCACTGTGGATAATGACAGGACGTTCCTATTTCCAGAGATATGGCAACGTTGTTAGATGTAATAACGAACTATCAGTATCTTCACATATATATATTTAGGATGTGGGAACGTATCTTCAGTATCCTACAAAAATGAGCAAACAAAAAATAAGAAATCATTTCCCCTCTTTTGAAATCTGGATTCTGGAGATTCCCCTCAGCATATATAGATCAAATTAATAGCGGTAAATAAATGGAATGACTCGGATATGGGGACGCCTCTTCTATATGACGGAGGTGACAACTTAACTAGTATCAATATATATATATATATATATATATATATTAATTTCACATTTATGAGGAGGCAATAACTAATAATCGAGGGGTGATCCACCCTGGAAAAATATATGCATGTAATGCAAAAACCGGGAATTATCGTAGGTAATTCGAGTATTGCCGCAAAATTGCACGTAATTTGGATGTAATGCAGGAGAATGCAACGTAATATAAGGTAATGCGATTTAATGCCAGGGTAATGCAACATAATGCAGCGGAATGCAGTGTAATGCGTGATAATGCAGTGTAATGCAGCGTGACCCAATTTCTTACATTTTGTTCCCTTTAAAAGTTTTAATTATTTATTCTGACGTTGTATATTCAGTACTATAAATAGAAGCAGAGGGGGCAAGTCAATAAACAACCATTTTTATGAAATCTTAGAAAAAACGCGTAATTTTAACTACTTGTATAATAGTCGTTGACGTGAGAAAATATCTTTGACGCAAAATAAAATACATACTTACATGCATTCCAGAATGGCAAGTAAAACAATTACTATGGGTAAGTATGGTTTATTTTTAAGAAAACAGACTACAGGCTAATTTTTAAAGGTTCTTCTCGCTGTTTTGTACATTTTATTAATTATAATATGCTCATACCTTTTAATCGTGAATGGACCACTTCCCACAACATTTATTGGCCCATAAAATATAAATTTATTTGCCACCACCTGAACATCTTCCTTCGGAAGCCAGACAAATAAATCCAATTCAGATTTTAGAAATTTAATTTTAGACGTATATTATTATTATCATTCCTTTCCAATACTCTCCTGATATATCAATCTTCATCATAATAAACGGCATAGTAACATTCATTTTTAATGGAGTTACCATTTTCCAGATACCATTGTTACCGTTTTCGAGACAAATGTTTGCAAATTATTATTATTATTATAATTTTTTTTTCAATTTATTTTATTTTTTCTTATGTTAATAATATAAAGTTATATTATGCGCCTTACAATAATTGTCTCTAAGTGATTTACCGATATATGAATTTCCATGGTTTCTTAATTTTAGACTCACGTGCAGCTAGCGAGAGCTCCCTGGCTAAATGTTAATATTACTCGTTTCTAAGGTCGTTTCGATGAGAATAAATAAATAAATAAATATCACAAGTCAGTCACTACATGGAAGCGAGGTCTCAAGTCTTCCATAGAAGTGTTCTCGGCAGACGCAGTAAGTGCGATAGAAGCATTTTTAATTATTGAAATGAAATGCAGAAAAAATAAAGCAAGGAATGCTTAGGCTATTTCATCCGATCAAAAAACCCATAGAAAACTATAACTGATATACAGCGCCACGGCTCCTCCCACATCCATGTGTTTGAAGTAACTACTGATTTTAGCAACATTTATCGGTTGAAATAAAAAAATTTAAAATTATATTTGGTAATAATTTAACACGCAAATTTTAATAACATAATAAAAAAATATGATAGGAAAGACCATCACCATAATGACTCGGTGAATAGAACATATTTATGGGTATTGAAACATATTCTTTATAGGATTTTGCAAACAGCAGAAAAAATAACTATCTATAACTAAAAGAAAAACTTTGTGTAAAAATATTAATGAAATCTTTGCATTCTTTCGATAACTTGAATTCTGGTTATGCTAGCAAATTAAAACCCTAAAATGAATTTGTCTAATTCTTATTTGAAAATTCTCATTCTAACACTAGCATCCACACAGTCCCCTACGGCTATGCAGATTAAACTAGGAAGTTATTTATCTACCTTGTCTTAAAAAAAATTCATTCCAATGGATTGCATTTTCATAAAATCTATCATTCTGTTTCTTGGAAATGCTTTGCCTTTAAAACATCTTTATGAGTGGCTTTATGTCTTTCTGATGAGCTCCAGAATAAGGGCTAAAAACGTTTCAAAGGCTAAGCATTTCCAAGAAACAGAATGATAAATTTCATGAAAATGTAATCCATTAGAATGAACAATTTTTAACACAAGGTAGATAAATAAATTCCTTTTAGGCCTTTGTTCTCATTTTTAATTGGATTTTCATGATCGTAGGGGGTTATGTAAATACTAGTTTAATCTGCATAGCCGTAGCGGACTGTGTGGATGCTAGTGTTAGAATGAGAATTGTTAAATAAGAAATTAGACAAATTCATTTTAGGATTTTAATTTGCTAGCATAACCAGAATTCAGGTTATCAAAAGAATGCAAAGATTTCATTAATATTTTTAGACAAAGTTTTTCTTTTAGTTATAGATAGTTATTTTTTCTGCTGTTTGCCAAATCCTATAAAGAATATGTTTCAATACAATTATAAGCAAACAAATAATAATTAATTTTGAAACATATTTATGGGTAATCGGAAGATGCCCGATATGCGTAACCAGTCTCTGCACGTTCACATTAGCACGAAAATCGGTGTGTCAATAAACATTGTGGAAAACGAAGCTAGGAAATGATAAAAAGAAACTCTCGAAGAAACAAAAATGCAAAATAATACAGTATTTCGAAGTAATGTCGCGTAATGTGAAGTAATGCGACGTAATGCAAAGTATTGTAGAGTAATTCGGGATAATGTAAGGTAATGCAATGTATTGCCAAGGTAATGTGAGATAATGCGAGGTAATGCGAGCCAATTTGATACACGTAATGCCGGAGTGGCTCACCCCTCGCTAATAATCAAATGAAATTAAGTTTTCAATTTAAAAGATGTTATGGGAACAGCTAATGTATACCTAAACAATATTTTTGAATATTTAGATATGTATTATTTTTGGTGTTGAAATAGTTAATTAATTTTTAAATATTTTTTATAATAAAATTTAATTTTGGCAAAAATTGTTTCGTACCTTTAATTTCTTGTATATCATAATGAATACTTACCTCGGGGGGATTCTGTATTTGCCCATTGCGTGACTTCTTGCTCTTTAGGAGACTATTCACTCATGACTCTTGATCCCAAGAGGAAAACTTTATACTAAAAAAAGGTCGTCTTTAGGCTCCAAGGGGTCACCCAACGGGGTGAATACTGATCCCAGGGGAATGTCCTTTGCCCCAGGGGTTGATTTATTACCCAAGCTTAAAAGCTGGTCATCCTATCTAATTAACGTGAGTTTTTGTTAAAAAAAAATGGAAAAATTGAATTTTGGGCCTGACGCACGGGGTTTGGAAATTTTTAAACTACCTTAAAAATTGCGTTATTTGGTCACAAATAATGTGATGAAATACAATTTTTCACACCTCTTTATCATAACAAAAATATTGGACTTTAAAGAATTTAAAAATATAGAACCCCAAAAAATTGAGACTACTTGGGATTACTACACGCATGAATTTTTTAAGAATTCTAAATTGATTCCATTTTTGTAAAAAAAGAAATAAAACTGAAATGGGCCCTCTCTTGAGTAGGTGGGGCAATTTTTATATACGGACCCTATTGTTCCTATTTTTTAGGTCCAAGGAATGAACGATCCTATCAGGTTTATTTCAAAATCCGTGTCAAGGGGCATTTCACCTGTCTTATCCCGAGGTACCCTTAAATAGAAGATTATTTATTATCTAAGTTTTCTAAGAAAATATCTAGTATCTAGATTGCAAAGATATCGTCTGTATATCTCCACCAGATAATCGATTTGTATGTACAATTTTGCTGAAAATTGGCGACAATTGAAAGCCTATTTCCATACCGAGATCCTACTAATAGAAATCATTTTCCAACTGAAAATAAGTTGTTTTGATTCACATTGTGGTTTTTACACTCAATTTAGAACTTTCCCAGTAACATACTGGTTCATTGCATTATTTTGTACATTCCTCTGACGACAGTTAGAAGTAAAAATACATGTGACAGGAAGTCCCAAAGAGAAAAGTAAAAATATTAAGAAAATTACACAAATAACAATTGGACAATATTTAAAATATACACAAAAATATTTATTTTGAAAAATATATTGCATAATTTATGGGACGGCAATAAATCTTTTTGCACGTGGTGGGAAATGCCCCAGGAACGACCCTGGGAGTATTGCATAACTTATGCATGTTTATAAACTTAAAAGTAATACATTTGTCACAAATGCGATAAGATTATAGACCAGGCTTGGACGCTTAATTCATATTGCAGTAGACAAGGCGAAGGTCACTCGTTAACTTAAACTAACATTACTTATTTACGATAAAACCGTTCAGCAATTATAAAAAGTGCAGTAAGCCGGCGAAGAGTGTAATGGTTAGCTCCTTTAATTTTGTTGTTACTTTGGCTTTGTTATCTATTTTGTTCTTAGAAACGGAACGGTAAGAAAGGTCTTGTTGTTCTAATCTCAATGTTAAATTGATAATGCTTTCGTTAATGTCGCACTTAAATGGAAATGTTTTCTTTGTTTGGTTATGAAATAAATATTTAGAAACAATTGTAAAATAAGCAACAGTAACATTTTTTTTTAGTAGCCTATTACCCAAATTAACAATAACAGCAGATTGTAATTTCCAATTCATTTCTAGAAAACTGTAATCAGACTCGTTTTCAATTGTTTGCCAGCCATTTGTTGTTTACTACGATATCATTTTTCTCTGGTCCGTCTCTAACCGCCTTGTTATCGTTCGTTGAAATTTAAGCTGAAACATATTGGAATATTTGTTATAACTATGATAATTTATAGTCATAGTAAGGACCTTGTTGCGGTTTTATTGATTTTATTTAAAGTAATAAATACATGTCAAATTAATTTTTCAAACACAATAACAAGCTAACCATTATAACTCTTCGACGGTTTACTGCACTTTTTATATAATTGTTGCACATTCTATAGGATACTCTTTGAAGTTTATTTTTTGTAAATAATATTAATTTTAGACATTTTTGTTTAATTACAAAACGTAAAAAAATATATTTTTTTAAATTTAAGTAATGAATAACTTTTTTATTTATCAATCGATATTACTTAAAAGCCATAGGGTTCTTCCTCTAGCTAACGCTAACTTACAAGTTTCAATACAATCGGACTTTCCGTTCTTAAGTTATCGTTTTTACAAGAAACGTGACGGACGAACGGATAGACAGACAGACGGACGGAAAATTTTGGAAGCTGTTCAGAATTTGATCACCAACACAGTGATATGAATTTTTTTCGCTACGAGCGATATTACCGGCTTTAGAAATGTACCGATCGAATGCAATATACTCTTCTTTTTGTATTTGCTAAGAGTATGATAACAACACTCAGATATTCCTAGAATAACTGGTACGAGCCCCAATATCCTTGGTCACTTCTAGTAAAAATATCTATAGATTTATCGATGTCTGAAAAATAAAGAATGGATTAAAAAGTTACTAAAACTGTTTTTATTTTGTTTCCTATTAATTTACTTTCGGGAATCGTGTGTTACTAGGAACATGTGCTCAAAAACACGAAAGAACCGACCAATCGCATACATATCAGTGGTTAATTATTTACTTCGTCAAATTGTATAATCTGCAGAACATTATTTCAGTAGTGGAACTTATAAATTATTAACTTACATACAGGGTGACCCAGAGTCAATCAAGTTAAAAATGAGACTGTTTTTATCTATAATATTTTTTCCGAAAATGCACCCCCACTGAGCTAGAGAAATTCACTATTTGTAACAAATGCCATGAAACGAGACGCCATTATTATTCTCCTCGATATAGATATTCGTGGAAAACGTTAGTTCACCACAAACTCAGCAATGAAATTGAAGTATTCGCTGTGGTGACGAAATGGATATAATAAACAATGACAGTTCTCTAGAAAAAATTGTATTGCTAAATTCAAATTGTTGAGAAAAGAAATCGTATTGATTTCCACATTTTCTCTTCGACATTGTATTCTACGTAAAAAAATATTACGAAATGTGTATTTCACGTTTTAAATTAATTAAATCTGTTAAATTTCTACGTATATTTTGGGCTGTATCGTAACCAGTTGTTGATGTAAAGATGAAATCAAGGTTTTCGTCGATTTTTAACTGTCTTTAAAAACGGGGAGGTTTTCAGTTCGGTCCATGCATACATGATACATTAACGCAACAAATATTTGTATTCAATATTCAAGTTCTGCGGCAGTTTTCTTGTGATATCTCGAGAACTATATTGAACTTTAAAACTGACCTCTTTGTTAGGAAATTATCTATCAGTGAATTGTACGAAAAAAGGTGTAAGTAATTATTGTTTGATACAAGTATTTACCATTCTGTCAATTTGAATTTTACCAAATAACCCGAAAAAGTACACGAGATACGTATAATTAGCTCTATGAAGTTGACCCCCCACCCCCGCCACTTTTGAAATTAGAAGATGTTTCAATTGCTCGTCGGTCTCTTTCGTTTGCTCGTTGGTTTCTTTCATTTACTCGTTGCTTAATATAGAGAATACACAGAGGGAGTCGAAACTAATAAAAGAGCAAGGGAAGTATCGAATTTGTAAAAAATACACCCTCCGAGATTTCCTCGAATTTTCACATTTCGGGCTAGGTAGATTATGAAAATGAGGATCTTTCAATTCCGGCAATTTGTCTGTCTTTCTGTTTGCGGCATATCTAAAAAAAAAGAAACTGTTTGACGAAGAACAGTCAATTTGGTAGACTACTGCCAGCGCTGAAATGGGTAGATTTTCCCTAGAAAATATATAGAGTGTACCGCCTAGAGAAAATAAAATAATGAAAGCAATGTGACAGATGGTAATAAAATTTGGAATATAGTTAGCACGATGGGCAAGTAAGACACCCACTATACTTTTAATGAAATATGTACGGAGTGATCATCCTATTATTCAACTATGGTGATTTATGTTTTTCTTACTCTTTATTGGGTATTTTGCCACTGAAAAATATTTAAAAATTTTTAATGAAAAAACCTCTGCGCCAAACGGATCAGACAGAGGTTGGTTTTTGAATACTTGACTGTTTCAAAAAGCCTCATCCCTAAAAATATATAAACTAGAACAATGTAATAAACTAAAAACTGAAAATGAAAGCTATAGGTAGTTAACGTTTCGGAAGAGAATCTACTTCTGTTCTCAAAACTTAAAGGCCGTCAACCATGACAGTTCTTTGTTTATGTATTTCCATAGTCACGTGAGACATTAAATTATATTTATCTTATTTTTACTTACTTCGTTTCTAAGGATGGGCAACCAACTAGTACAAAAATCTGTTGAATAATTCGAAACGCATCTATCCTCGTTTAATAAAATAATCGCAGATTCTTTAAGTTTTCTTTTAGTTCCGTTGCTCTCTTTTTCCAAAATCTTCGCCGAGTCCCATTTAATCCTGTGATTATTATCCCACGCGTGTTCACAAATTTTGGATTTTTCAAATTCTCCCTTTCTAGCGTAATTTCTATGTTCACCAAGCCTTACGTTGAAAGGTCTAGATGATTCACCTACGTAATATTTTCCGCACTCACACGGAACACTATAAATACAATTTTTTGAATTTTGAACAATATTTAGAGGTTTGGTTTTTGATAAAACCGATCTTAGCGTGGAGCCCGTTTGAAAAACCGTTCGTACGGAAAACCTATTCCCAATTTTCCGTAATTTATCCGATAAACTATGTATATATGGAATTACTGCCATTGACCTAAATACCTCAGGTTGTGATAGTATATTCTTTCTACTACCAATGTTCAATAACTGACTATCAACAAAACTCTCAGGATATTGATTATTTAATAAGACAGTTTTTATAAATTACTTTTCGTTCCTTAATATTACATCATTTGAAGAAATAATTTTGGCTCTGTCATACAAACACTTAACAACACCTTTCTTAACACTAATATGTTTTTATTTAAAAGAAAATAGATGGAACCCATAACTGTTGTATGTAACCTTTTTTTAGAATGCTAAAAATAATAGTTAAATGGGGTCAAAATATGAAATCTATAATTGTATATGTTTTTATTCAAAACTATATATTCGAATGCACTCCCTATGGTCAAATTTGTGGCCCCTAATTCCTGCTATGAGGTTGTTTGTTCATATGCTGACATTCTTGCAATTATAGCGTGACCATTTGGGGGCAAATCACACCTCCTTCGCTGCCTAATCATTACTCTCTGTGCCTCCACTTGAAAGAAATTCTCCCAAGAGCAGTTCTCCCATGTGGACACGTGCCTTTATACCGTAGTAAAAATAGACAGGGTGCGACAAGGCGTAACTAATCCGCAGATGGAACTTGGAAAAGTCTTGAGAACTCCTTACGGAGTACTAAATTAACCAAATATTTTCTCTACGCTCATTCTTTATCTCTGCTACTATTTTGTCGAGCTTCAAAGTTTCGCCTCTAGAGAGATCGAACAGGGACTCCCGGTGAGGTTATTCTTAGGTTCGTTTCATTTCATATCTTGTTTATGTTGTTTTTCGTACTCATATGTGATGTGTAATTAAAAATATCAAATAACTTCTTTCCGAAGTAAGAAAACTTACTTCGGAAAGAAAGTTCCTATGGACTACGTTGCCATAATTGTATTTATGTTATCCAGAATTGTAAATATTGTTTAACAATAATCACTCTTTTGTGGTAAAAATGTTCATAACAGGCGAGACTGGCAAAAACTTTTACCGATATAGTTTGATTTTTACCGATAGACTTATCGCTTTCTTTAATACGTGTGTCGTGTCCCGTCTTTGGACGTGTCCCCAGTATTGCATTGCGTATAATTCTATGCAACCACAACTTTCTCAGCTGACTGTTGAGGAAACGATGAAATAGTAGCAACCAGTTAGCTCAGAGTTGGCCAAGGGTCACTTTGTGGCGAGAAGAGTTATATATATTTTTTTGAACAATTATTTGATGTCAAATTAACCAAACAAAACTTTAATAAACTACAAAGAATTTGGACGCCAGCGTATTCAGTACATAACACTCTTGCAAACTTTATCAGGGGGAGAAAACAATCAAAATCAAATAAAAGACAAATAATATATTAACAGTATAAAACAAATGTTACAATACTGTACAATGAGTTATTTAAAAATAGAATTATGGTAATAAAAGTCATTGAAATAATTTACTAACTGAGACAATACAAATTTAAACAAGGTAGAAATGAGGATCATATGCAAGAATTGAAAATATTAGAAATTGAAAAAAAAAACAAATCAAATCAACTGGCTTACAATTTTTTGTTTCTGACGAACGGAGACATTTTTTTTTCGGAGATTTAGGCTTACTCAACTTTGTGGATAGCGAGAGTTCCAACGAGGTCGAACCCTGGAGCTGGCCACAGGTACCTGGGAATGAGGAGTAAATAATGGTCGTGTCCTGATCAACGAGGATTTTCCAGGGAGACGCTTCGTTTGGAAAAAATGTCCAGTCGATGAGTAATCAGTTCCAACCTACCCAACTTCTCCTCTTGCGGTGCTTCGGTTGGTCCAAGGTTTTACATAAAAAAAAGGGGAGGGTAAAAAACCAGTTGACAATAGAATTTTTTTTTTAAATTGTGAGAAAAAGAAAATTTTAGATATTAATTCCTGTCTAATAAAAAAAATAATTGGCAAGATATTTTACATGAGATAAAGGAAATACAAGAAAAACTTCAAAAAACTATGGTGACAAAGGTCACTGCAAAACCAAACTATTAGCAATTTAACAAAAAAACCTGAGTATTGGTAAAATTTTGCTTCTGAAAATATATGAATAAGCTACTAATTAATATAATAATGAAAGAACTGAATAAATGAGAAAACTCTACTCTCATGAAACTTAGCCGTTCACAAAATGGCTGACACTGGTTATGACCAAAAATTTGAATAAAGGTAACAAAATTTAGTACAACTGAATTAGAGAGAAAATATCTGAATTACTATCTGAAAAAAAAAAAAATTGTAACAAATATAGCAAAAAAATTATGGGCTTCCAAAAAATAAACTAATAAAAAATTATCTCGTAACCTCCTGTACTAACATGAGGTTAATTAAATGGGACAAAATGACTTTAGGTTTCGACCCTTAATGAGATGAGATTGTCTGTACACGATTAAGAAATAAAGATTCTGATTAATTCCTTGATTATATAAAAAAAATTGAAACACAGGAACCCAGAATAAAGAAACAAAGGCCCCGAATATTCAGTGCAACACCAAACCCACGTATGACAAATGAACACTTATGCAAATTATTTAATAATTATCAAATAATAAAACTAAGGTTCACTCACCTACGGTAGATTTACCGGAGTAGATCGGCGCTTTGCTGCCTTAGTCGGTCCCTTTGGTCCTAAGCGTTGGATTACTGCCCGACGTGGTTATTTAATAATTTTTGAGTTTAATCTTCGTCCAAAATAATCTAACGCATCTAATCGCATAACACGTGCCTCAATAAAAATTAATTATTACACGGAATATCCTTTAAAAATTCCCAAAAATAACTATACAGCAACGTTAACTCAATAATATGACCTCATTTAATAATAAAATATATTCCAAATATTAAAGGATTAAAGAAATAAACGTGAAAATCCGTTAAAAGAATAAGTAAACAATCTCAACTCACCAGCGTCGGAAGCCAAAGTGAAATAGCCTCGATATTAAAATAGCCTCAGTGATGTTTCCACCCGCGTATGCGCACTTGTTGACTTCGAGTTGGCGTTTACCGCGAGTAATTCAAATTTATGTAGCACGGGTGCTTAAGCGAAAAAAAAAATCGTTACATCTATAATTTTAATTACTGCTTTTCCCTCTAGTAATGGTGACGTTCTGTCATTTGTGTGGTTTTCCTGTTTTTACAAGTACTTGCACGATGTTCCTTTTAGTTCTCAGACATATTCACTTATGTTATTGGCGTGTTTTTGACTGTGTATGTCATCATAGGCAGTATGAAGGTCGTGTATATCTTTTTAGTGAGACTCCATGGTGATTTATTTTCCTCAATTATTCTTTCTTTTACTGTTCCTCTCCTTTTCAGTTGATTTATTGGATATGATCCTAGCTATTTTACGTTCGTGGTTGTCAGGGTGTAGTCGCCTATGTTATATTCTTCCCCGCTGGCTGGACTCAGTTTAGTCAATTATTAAGCGTCCAGATGTGGTTTCAGGTATCGTAGAAATTTGACGATGTCTTGCACTTCCTCGATGACTAATGGCCCCATGGATTATGGTAGCAAATAACATATGTCCACTTCATTGCCGGGTTGCGCACGTGTTTTTCAAACAAGGTGGGTTTTGTTTGAAAAAAAGTTTTTGGTGGCTTTTTCTGGGTAATTGTGGTAGATTCTGGGTTTTGTAAAATTCAGATTTTACACCTTTCATTCGGCGTAACTTTGATAATATAGCATGTGACAATATCTGGACTGTGTTGGAAATATTCTCAGTTATTCAGTTGCAGTTGTACTCTTAGAGCTGATTGATGTGATGTGATGCAAAACTTGTAGAGTGATTTTGATTTATTATAATCTATTCTAATTGTTTTAGGAGTGCTTAAAACAACGCTATGAAAATCTAGTAAATATGTGCAATTTGTTTTTTCCAAATTGCATAGTTGTCGCGCTTCTAGTGCCGCAGTAGAAAGATTTTTTTTATTTTCTGACATATTTGGAGCAACTAAGGAATAAGCGTGGAGCTGAAATGGCGTTAAAACTAGTTAGGATTTATAGACATTTAAATAAAACATAAATATCTTTTCGAAAGGTCTTTATCTTTTGCCTTTCACATTCTAGTTTGAGGAAAAATTTTTGTTTTTGTTATTTGTTTCATGTCTTTATAGGCGAGTGTGCCTGGGGGAAAGAAGAGGTGATTTTACAAATTTTGTATACCATTTGAGTTAGCAACGGATTCTTCTAGGAAAAATTCCGCTGAACAAGATATTCTTATGAGAAATTTTCCTAAACCGCGAGCTTCATGGTCAAATAATTGTTTAAACAAAATTGTTTTCGTTTTTATTTAATAAAATAAAAACGGTTTGACGGATCCGAAAAAAATCTGGATTCAATCGAAAGATATTTTCAATACGCCAGGCACAATTCATTTTGTCAACCCGTTCATTTGTTATAAGTAGCCAATATAAATTTCTTAATTAACAAATTGATTACTCCGAAACTAATGAGGTCAGGATATTGTTTTTTTTTTTTCAAAAAACATGCCTTTCATACCAAAGAATATACCATATTATTTTTGGCCCAATATCTTCAATACTTCTTGATTATTTAAACAATTGGCATAATTTGTTAATTAGCAAATAACTTTTTTTTCGAAAGTTTGGTCGACTTCAAATCAACTTTAAACGATAAATATTGATGTCGGGCATAACCCCCATAGAATTCTGCACATATGCAACTTTTTGCTTTTTTTTTTATTTAAAGTTTAAATAAATTTTGCAAATTAACAAATGGAATATCTCGGCTCTGGATAAGCGTATCGAAATGAGGTTTTATGCATATGAAAGTGCTTGGAGAAAGGAAAATTTTGAGACCAGATACAACTTGATCGGATAACCGGAACTAGAAATAAAAGTGATATTGCTTGAGAGGCTCTAACTTCTAACTTTTTGGACACGCGGTTCGGTGCAAATGAAAGCTAACAAGTTTTTCCATCAACCACAAAAAGTTGTACAAAAATTATTCAATCCCTGAAGAGTTATACACGTTTTGACTCTTAAAGAAAATCTCTCCCGCAACGTGAAAATAGTAAGATTTGACGAATAGGGTGGCGGGTCGATCCTCGGTGTGGGGTGTGAGCACATTTTTGTTTGATGTATGCTCTACATTTCTTATAGTCAAAATCATGGAACCCCCCTCAAATAAAGTAAACCAAGCCTTCTCTTTCACAAAAAGTAGTAAAAAAACAAAAACTACCGACAAACCCTCGTAGAACAAGAACAATAAAAAATTCGTATAGCTTTTGTATACCTACTTGAATAAACGAAAATCCATTGGAAAAAAATATCCAAAAGGTATGTGAAATTTTTTATTTCTTAATATTCGTATTTAATGGGTTTAAATATTTTTTCTTGTTAAAGTGTCCGAATCGGTCGGCGCGCGCGGAAGTCACATCGCCCTATTTTCACCTCTAAATTAATATTATAAATATTGGTGGTAAAGTTCCGGGAGGTAGGACTTTTTTACGAAATTTCCTGCTCTTTAAGAATCTTTTTTTATTTCGGATATCTTTAATAATTTACGAGATATTTGCAAAAAACCAAAGTACCGGTTCAACTTCAAATTTCATAAAAAGTTCCTAGATATTATTCTGAATCCAATGAGCTCTAAATCATAATTTTCGGTACAGGCTACGAGGTATTCACCAAAATGGCACTTGTTAACTAGACTAACAGTGCCAGACCAGCAGACAGACCAATAAAATTAAAAGTCCTCAACTTCCCTAACCTACGCCGCGCGTCGTCTGAAACGTGGAGATTCGAGGAAATCTCGGAGGGTGAATTATTTACGATTACGTTACTTCTACCGCAGGAAAGTGAGAGAAATAAAACGGAAAACTGTTCATGTAATTACGGATGAATAGAATAAACTTCACGCTGTTACCCTGGCCAAATGGATCAAATCATTGAACTAGTTTCGTAATAATAATTGACATCAAAGCAAAGCTCCATTCACATACATGCTTTCGAAGCAGGCAAAGCGAAATCCAAGGGAAATTCTATTTTATCCACGAATGACGTTACGTAATTCTATTAGTATTCCTTCTCTTTACTACTGTTTAACTATTTAGTCGTATAGTAGACTGAAGCTTAATGCGCATTAAATGTTTGCTGTGTAATCGATTTGCAAAAAACCTACTATAGAGGTAAACGTGCTTTAGTAGTAGTTAAAAGTCAGGAAGACAAATATTTGCACTACGCTTTTAATGAATATGCCTGTTTCGCTGTGCACGATTTATACGGGTAAGCAACCAGCACGTGGACCCAAATAAAATTATATTTTGACTCAAACAGAACTACACTTATTATTTCCTTAGGGGAATGGAATAAGGATAGGTTAGAAAACGTTTTGAAATTATTATTCACGTCATATACCTTGCCAACATTTTAGGCAATACTTCCACAATTCCAAGTATAGTATCTAATCGTAAAAAAAAATCGATTTTTTTTTTAAATGGGTTTAGAATGTCGCGAAACGTGGTGGTTCTAAATTTGAGCGGAAAAAATCCTGTCTGTCGGTCGATCGGTCTGTCTGTCGGTCTGTAACTTTCATTTTTGACGCACGTTTTCTCTGGAACAGTTTAAGATATTGACTTTAATTTGTTTTCTTATATCATTCATATTGGCAGCATTATCCGTCACAAAATTGCTTACTGTCAGTCTTTAGAGTTTTAATTAAGTTTGTTGCAAGTTCTGCTAAATATACAGATGTATGTGGATTTCCAGATGTGTCTGTTGTGTCTACTAAAAAGGAATACCCATTTTCCGTGGTTACAGTTGCACATATTATTGGTTCATTGTGTATGTTGGGCCATCCATACAATGACAGACAAATTGTACTTCCTGATAGATCTTTAAAACATTTACTTTTTACCTCGTTATACACTTCATCGAGCAGTCTGTTGGGCACATCATGTCGTGATGGTGGTACATCCAGGTCGTAAAAGCGTTATTGCCTTTTTTACTTCAGGTTGTTCAATACACATGAAACTGTTGTTTGTCGCATAAAGAGCTCTAGCAATTTGTTTATCTATTTCATCTTTATTAGACTTGGTCGTACGTACAACAAAAGATGATAAAGATCCAGAACTGGAGTTAGGCACTACTTTTCTATTTTTACATAATGGCGTAGAAGATAAAAATCCCAAAATAGAGCACATACCTCGTGTGCAATATAGCGAATCCTTGGAAAAAAAATACAAAAGTATTCCTTTACACCTTTATTTATGTGTATTGACACGTATTTCCACGATTGTCAAATTTTGTCACAAGGTAAATGTAGCAAGTAAAACATTTTTTTGAAATGTTCATGGTATAAAATTATTTATTGACAAAGATGTTAATCTGGGTAATTTAGCTCGGTAGTTATTTATGATATATTTTACCGCTTATCTAACTTTTACCGTTTACCACAGACGCATTAACCATGATAAATTATGATACTCCAAAGTTAATAATACCTACCACAAATAAATAAGGACTGTGACACCTGGTCCTTAATTATGCGCTGCTTATTTAAATATCAACAGTTTTCGTTTATTGTCCATGATATTTAATTACTTCCACAACCACGTAGAGGAGTGGAAGTATTTATAGTAATCGTAATAAAAAAATCAATTTTTTATCGTAATAAAAAAATCAATTTTTTATCGTAATAAAAAAATCATTTTTTTTAAATATCTTGAATGTCATATAACGTGGAGATTTTTTTGGAGCGAAAAAAGTTCTGTCTTTTTTTGCGCTCACGTTTCCCCCGGAAATGTTTAAGATATTGACTTAAAAGGACACATGGATATTAACATCAGGAACTAAATTATATTACCCATAATTAGAGCCTCGTCACTAAATAAATTTCTTTATTGGTATAGATATGTAGATGATATTTTAACTTGTTTCACAGGAACTAAACGACAACTCAACAATTTCCTAAATTTCGTAAACTCACTCCACCCTAAAATTAAATTTACTCTCGAAACTGAAACCGAACACACTATTAACTTTCTAGATTTGACTATTAAAAGACTCAATAAAAAACATGATTTCTCAAATTTTCATAAACCATCCCACACTGACATAACAATACACAACACCTCAGCACATCCTCGCCAACACAAAATAGCAGCATACAACAAGCATGATACACAGGCTTTTGACTGTCCCCTTATCGGAAGAAAATTATATCAAAGAACTGCAAATAATAAAACAGATTGCATTCAACAATGGTTACAACCCCGAAGTAATAGACAATATCATTGTGAAAAAATGTTTCAATAAAGCCATTAAAGATGTATTTCCAACAATAAAAGATCAAAATAAAAGTTTCAAAGTTCTCACTTACATCGGCTACCCAACAGAAAAAACTTCCTCTTTAAAAAAAAAACGTAATATTAATGTAGCTTTCAAAACTAATAACACAATAGGAAAACATTTAAAAAATGCGAAAGACAAAATTTCATCAGAAAATAAATCAGGCGTCTATAAGTTGACTTGTGATGCTTGTCCTAAGGTATATATTGGACAAACAGGAAGAAATTTTGGTAAACGGTTATCAGAACATAAAAGAAGTTACATCAGTAATAAAACAGACTCAACTTATGCTAACCACCTAATAGAAGTAGGTCACGTGTTCAATGAAGAGTTTAAAATTTTACACACCGAGAAAAAAGGGTTAAAACTCGATTTACTAGAATCTCTAGAAATAAATAAACTAAAGTCGTCTGATATTTTATTAAATGATCAAATTGAAA
Source organism: Stenurella melanura (assembly GCA_963583905.1). NCBI lineage: Eukaryota > Metazoa > Arthropoda > Insecta > Coleoptera > Cerambycidae > Stenurella > Stenurella melanura. Next base: position 72,934,206 of record OY757309.1, read on the forward strand.
CAAACTCATCTCCCTTACTAACTTTATTTACTTAGACTATTAAAATTAGATTCAATATATTACCTAGAAATATATGTACCTTTCCATTTAGTAATTAAAATTATATTGTACTTTTCCGCTTAGCAATTAAGATTAGGATTAGATCGAAGTTGTATAAAACCATATAGTTTGTGCATTGTAAAATTAGTATACCAGTACTCAACATCCGAAGAAGCCACTCTGTGACGAAACAATTGTCATGTTGACAAGAAATAAAGTGAAAATCAAAAACTAATATAGTTTTCTTCCCAATTATAACTAAATTATATCTTGAGCTCATTCCTGTGAAGGGTTAAGGGGTGAATAGGGGTAAATAAGTAAAGCGCTCTTATCAGAGTTCAGAAACTTGGAGCTTGTTGTATATACTCGACACCAAGGTCTCAATTTTTTTATGACATTCGACCAAACTAGTCGATTTTTTCTAAAATGAAGTCGGTAGCAAAATTAGTAATGTTTTTTTCATAAGCTTGTAATTATCTTCCTAAACAACCCCAAAAAAGTCGCCACCGATCCAGCTTGCGTTGTGTCGCCATCTTGGAAAAATGCTGTTTCTGTTATCTTTGTCCACTTTTTCTCAGTTGGGCGTTTTCTTTATTTCAACATTTTTTTCTGGTTGAAACCATCTGTGATGGAATATGGTGGAATGACATCATCAACTGATGAACATACCAGTTTAGCAATAAAGGAATAGTTTTGTTGGTTTTATCCTAACCTAACATTAACCTTGTTTACTTTAGCTGCTTTCGTTCAGCAGAGTGATTCGTAATCATAACGTACATGTTTCATGTGTTGTCTTTGCCCCTACCATGCAATTTTGTATGATCATATGATCATTGTTCATTGAAATACTGTTTTTTATGATCACTGCAAACGAAAGCAGCTTTTGTATCATATGATTACTGTTACATTAAAAACCTGTTGATTATGTTTACGAATCACTCTGCTGAACGAAAGCAGCTTTTATTCCAAGTCTCTTTATCTGAGTTGCAAATATATATATTTGCATATATGCAGAAAATGATTAATGAATAGTAGAAAGAACTTTATTAATTAAAAGGGAGCCCCACATATGTAAATATAAAAAAAATATATTTTACAAACTGTGGCACATCATGCTGCTGTTGGATCAGTCGTATATTCAATGTCATTGTATGTTATTTTTATAGTTATCCGATCTAAGAATTCCTTAATTTTATACAATGTTATTGTCTATAACTAACTTTTGAGGTTAGATTCACATCCACCCAGTGGCGGCTCGTGATATTGTCTGCAAAGGAGGCTTGATATTCTGAAAGACAACTGATGTGCAGTATGACTACAATTTGTACATTTCCCCACCACCCCTGAGGTAGTACAACGGCGCGTTACATTTTTTTGCCGTGGGTTGTTCGCCAGGATACCGATTCACGACTTGAGAGAATAGAACTAATAAAAGAATAGAAAGAGAAGGAAATAGAAAATATAATGAGATCAAAAAATCATTCTCATGAAATTCTCGTTCCTACGACTCGAGTATCGGTATCCAAAGGAGCCCTACTATCCCACTTGTAATTAAATTATATACCTTTTAATAAAAATAAAAATAGTTTTGGTAAAAAAATTAAAGTGTTTTTCTACAAACAAAAAATTGTATTCATTATCACTGCCAGGAGTGTAAAATTATAACTTTTAATAAAAATTAAAATAGTTTTGAGAAAGAAGTTATATAAAAAATATAACCGCGGAACTCTATATCATGGAGAACTAAAAATATTTCCTAAAAAATAAATAACACAAATAAATATTTTTTCTAAAATAACATCTACCTATATTAATATCTGCTTTAAAGCCTGAATATTTTTGTAAATGAGTGGTAAGCTGCGATTTTCGGAACTAGCAAAATGGTTGATTACTTCATCATAAAATGAATCGTGTTTCTTCAATTCTGACAAAAAACGTTTTTCTATTGAAATAAGCGATACATTTGAGAGGCGGTCTTGACTCATTTTGTTTCTAGTAAATGTTTTTATGCGTTTAAGTGCTGAAAATGATCGTTCTACAGAAGCTGGTTACCGGAATTGTATACACTAATGGCAAAAGTTTCTACAGTTCGGGGAGACAGCTTTTTAAATTATATTTTATATATAAAAGTAAGCATTTCTTGAGATGATTTTTAATTTGCTAAAAGTTGCTGGTCAGAATACAACACGCATAGTTCATTTCTTAACGAAATACGGTCAAAAAAGGATAATGGTCCATTTATTTCTCCATTAGACTAGTAGGAACTGATTTAGAAAACGTTGTAAAATTATTTAGGATTTACTAAATCGAAACGTTGCAAAGAATTTAAATCAGAAAACCTCATTTCAATTTGGACTATAATGGTGTCCAAAATTTCTATAAAAATTTGTTTGTAATGTATATCTGCCCTGTCAAAGTTATATGTTGTCTTTCTCTTTTTACATTGTGGCTCTGGCTCATCGTCATCGTCTACTTTTTCAACATTTTCTAAAAAAATATTGTATAAAGTATTGAAATGTATTTCGGTATTGCGAAATTCTTTTAATTTAGATATAAGTGAATTAAGTCTATTTTTAGAATATGTTATATCAGTTAGTTTATTCTGTAAAATTTGGAAAACATCAGTTTGCTCAAAAATAATTTTAAAAGCCTTTAGAAAAAATATGAATTTTTTATCCAACAATAACGATTTTAATCCGTAAGCTGCTCGTAAAGTCTGATCGTCATTTAAAAAATCTTCGCTTTCCGAAATAAAATTAAAAACGTCAATAAGTTCTTTCCTGTATTTGTTAACAGTGAAAACAACTCTAGATGAAAAATTCCAACGAGTGGGAGCGTTTGTCGGAATTCTATGTTTCATATTAATTCTATTTAAAACATCAGTTCTTTTGGTAGATTTAAAAAAAAAAATGACGAAAAACCAGTAATATTTGAAAAAAATATTCTAACTTCTTTAATTCCGTTACATGCTTTACTCAGAACTAAATTTAATTGGTGTGCGTAACAGTGTATGAAGTAAGCTTGAGGCGCAATATCTTTTATTTTTGTTTGGAGTCCATTAAGATGCCCTGACATAACTGCAGCGCCGTCATAAGTTTGTGCTATTAATTTATTTTTCAAATCAAATTTACCAAATTCGTCGATTAATAATTTAAATAAACTCTCCGCGTTTCTTCCACTACTCACATCAAGAAAACCAACAAACCTTTCAATAACTTCTCCGTGCATTACATATCTAAAATTACGGAAAGTTGAGATTTACAAGTAACGTCCGTCGTTTCGTCAATTTGCCACGAGAAAAATTCGCAATTATATAGTTCTTCATAAATTTTGCCTTTAATAATCGAGCTAACACTCTCAATTAGATCATTTTGAATTGATTTAGACGTACCGGAAAAAATAGTGGCTTTATTCAAAAAGTTCTCTAATTTTGGGTCATACGTTTAAAAATAATCCACCAGCTCTTTGAAATTTCCTTTATTGCACGATTCTCGTTTTTCGTCATGTCCTCGGAAAGAATTTTCTTGTGAAGATAAATATAACGGCATCTATTAACCTCTTTAATATTTCCCTATTTTCACGGACCTTTTCGTTAAAATTTTCTATGTCTCTCTTATGTGCAGAATCCAAGAAATTTACAATATTTTGTTTACCAAACATTTCGAATTTAATGCAAGATGAAATGTGCTCCTGGGATTTTTCGTGCCTTTCTAAACCTCGCGACAAATTTTGCAAATTATTAAACTCGGCCCTTCCCCAAATTGAGGATTGATCATTAGTAAATAATAAACATCTCCAACAATATAATTTGTTTCTAACTGTTGATACCGTTAACCACTTGACTTTTTTATAATTGTTATCACAAAACCCTCTGTTTTGTTTACCACTTTTAAAAACTAACGAAGGCATTGCTGGTGTAGGCCTGGCATTTCTTTTAATTCTTACCTTTTCGTCGTAAGTAACAGTAGTAAATCCATTTAATAACAAATAATCCACCACGTCTGGACAACAAGGCATGTTGTTGGGAATATTTTCATCTAGAGCACTAATTTCTAGCCCGCCTATCAAATGTTTTGTTACGGATTTCCACCTTTTTGGAAACACCCTGTGTGAATCCGTGGGTTCTAAATAATTTTAACAAGAGATTAAACACTACTAACACTTTATTTAACTATTTACTGACTACAATACTTCAAATTCACTTTATTTACTATTTATCTAACCTCACTTTTCACTTTCTAGAGCCTTTCGTCACCATCAGAGGCATAGGCGTGCCATCTCCTTTTCTAAGGGGGTGTAATTCATAACACTGCCCCCTCCTTAAGCCTAGATCGTCCCGATCAGGCAACTCAGAATCATCGATGTATTTCGCCAGTCTGTCCAAATGCACGATCTTCATCTTGGACTTTTTGCTTCGTTGAATCCGATAGACGACGTCATTAATTCGGGTAATAACAGTGTCCCAAGGCGGTTGAAGTTTCGGTGACCTGCCTTTCTTCCGCTGTGGGTTGTACAGCCAAACCAGGTCTCCTGCCTTGAACCCTTCTGAACTACCCTTCCAGTCATATCGAGCCTTCATTCGATCACTGGCTGGTGATGGTTCCGCTATATCGTTAGCCAACCTCTTGAAAGGAGCTCCGGCGTTGAACTGCTTGTTTTCACCCTTACTTCCAATCTGTCGTCCCTTACTGGCTGCACAAATCTTGCATTTGCGACACCAAGCCTCCACATCCTGACGACTTCTTATCCAATAAAATCGTTCTCGTATTTTCTTCAGGGTCTTGTTAACACCGAAGTGTCCATCGGATGTTCCTTTGTGCACTTCCTGAAGCACCTTCGCAACTCGACACCTGGGAATCACTAGTCGCATAACCAGCTGTTTTCCATCCGGGCTTTCCCATGCTCTCCGCAACAGCCCGTTCATGACTTTCAGTGAGTCCCACTGCGCCCATAGTGCCTTCAGCCCCACTCTTTTGCCCGAAACATCCTTCCATTTTGGACGAGTTCCCCTTTCTTTGGCTCTCAATATAGGCCCAATTTCCACATCGTTCAATTGTTCCTGTCTGAGCGCTTCATCTGCCTCATCATCCGGCACCTCCACCTTGACAGTGTTGACTGCTCCCGTGACCTGCAGTTTCTCCCAGTGGTTGTGCTTGCAACCTTCCTTGTACCTTCTTCCGGATGAAATGTTTGCATTTCCCTCAGGTTTCGTTTTATCGTCATATCCTTGTAGTGGTGGCCTTTCTGTAATGCTCCGAAGCTGGAAAATCTTCACTTCTCTAGGGGCACCACGTTCGTTATCTGTCACTGCCTCTCTGGTACCGGCTTCCTCTGGTTTTCCCCTTGGCTTCACAGCATCTCCGACCTTCACTCTCTCCAAGCTCCTCTGTGGACATTCAAGCTGGATATGTCCTAGTTCTCCGCACCGGTAACATTTCATACTCCGTCGTCCACTTGGCCTTCCACTACTTTGTTTATTCTGTGTCCCTTCCATGTTTCTAACATTCACTTTCCTCGAGTTCCGATATCGACAGTCTTGCTTGATATGCCCTGCTCTGCCACAGTTGTAACATTTAGTACTCCTGCTTGGCTTTCCTTGTCTTCCCGCAGTATCCCATTGAGCCAGTAACTGACTAATCATTTTATTTACCTCCTGTATCTGGATCAAGATAGGGTTCTCTTTCTTCTTTTCTGGTTGAGATTCTTCGATACTCACAGCTTGTACTCTTGGACTCGGGGCATCCTGAAAGACAGCTTCCACCTCGAGTGCACGTACCAACGCTTCGCTGCTGTTCTGGTATCGAGATAACCTGAGGACTCGCCTGATCTCATCATCCTGTATACCATCCAGAAAAGCCTCTACTGCCAGTTGGTCTTGGAATTCCTTCGGTACATCCGGGTAAGCCAGGTGAGCCAGTCTCCACACGGCAGCTTCAAACTCTTGCAAACTTTCCCCAGCCCCTTGAACACGTGATTTCAGCTGGGTCTGGTACACTCGGGCAAGGTGTTGATCGCCATATCGTAGATCTAGGGCAGCTTCTAAAACTTTAAAATCCCGTTGTTGGTCCACCGGAATTGTCTGGAGCAACTCCAACGCTTGGCCTCTTAAAGCCACGATTAATGCCTTAGCCTTCTCTTCGTCGTTCCAGTTGTTTGCACTCGCTGCTGCCTCAAACTGTGTCTTGTAAGTCATCCAGGAACTTTGACCATCAAAGGTGGGAATTTTTAATCGCTGGCCTGACGATACCAGTTGCTGGTTTCCTCTATCCCTCAACTGTTGTTTAAGCTGGTCAATTTCTCCTTCTACCTGGTGCATTTTCTCTTTGACTTCATTTACTTCTCCTTTGACTTCGCTTACCTCTTGTTTGATTCCACCGACTTCTTCAGCTACCTTATTTTTGAGTTCTTCAGTGACGGCAAATATGGCACTCTGTTGGCCTTCTATAATTTTCCTTAGTTCATCTCTTTCTTCTTGATGTCGTTTCTCTTGTTCTTGTTTATCCTCTTGACGTCGTTTCTCCTCCTCTTGTTTTTCCTGTTGACGTCGTTTCTCCTCTTCTTGTTTTTCCTCTTGGCGTCGTTTCTCCTCTTCTTGTTTCTCCTCTTGACGTCTTCGTTCTTGATCCTCAAAAATTTTTCTTAATTCTTCTTGACGTTTTTGTTCTTTTCTTTCCTGTTCTTCTTTCTCTTCCTGGTGCTTCCTTTCCTGATCCATCACCATCTTTTGCATTTGGGCCATAAAGTCCTGCATTTGTTGTTCGGATGCCATGCTTCTGGTTGTTACCGGCATATAATTATGATGAAATCAAATAAATTTAATAATTACGTCACTATCGGTAATGGGACTGTCCAGAAAAACCTCAAAACGGCACAAAAAAAGAGTCTTATCTAGAGTCTGTCACTTAACCACTAATGTCCAACAAAATGTTCCAAAAATGTCTCAAAAATGCACTTAACACTGTTTTTCCTGTTCGAAAATAAACCTCGAACAATGTCCAGTAAATTAGTCCTTCCTGTGTTAGCACTAACTCCGAGAATACACTGCCAAACCTTCTCGAACACTTCCGAAAAATCCTCTTGTCAAAATTCCACTTCTGACACCAAAATGTTACGGATTTCCACCTTTTTGGAAACACCCTGTATGAATCCGTGGGTTCTAAATAATTTTAACAAGAGATTAAACACTACTAACACTTTATTTAACTATTTACTGACTACAATACTTCAAATTCACTTTATTTATTATTTATCTAACCACACTTTTCACTTTTCTACTTGTTCACTTTTATAAACTGCTTCCTTCATAAAACTTCCTCCGCGCTTGTAATCGCGCCTTATATACTCCGAAATTAGCTCTAGATCAATCCAGAATCTTCTCCAACCATAATCTAGAAAAGTCCTTGGCTCTTTCTAGAGCCTTTCCAGTCACCATCAGAGGCATAGGCGTGCCATCTCCTTTTCCAAGGGGGTGTAATTCATAACAGTTTTATGTATTTTTACGTCAAGTTGATCTTAACCGGCTAATCGCAACTGACAGTTCGTTTTCTTTGTGAATCACCTGAACTCCTAAATTGCACTGCACATGCGCTATAAAGAACTGAGATCTGAGGCTAGCTTCCTACTTGGCTATTCGAAGTATTGCTATTTTACACAGCGCCAAGTAATTCAAGGTCATTCATGTTATAAGTAAATGCGTTAAAGTTGGAAGCTATTTCGTATTAGCCTTCAGCGAACCGCAGTGTTCATTCAGTAAAAGACCGGCCGACCGGGAAATATGCATACAGACTATCTGGACTGTAACGTTATAGGTATGTTTGTGGAAAGGAAATGCAAAACTTTTATATATACACTGAAAATTAATTAATGAATTATAAACAATAAAAAATATTGAAAATTGAGATATACCTAAGTAGAAATTTCTTAAAATATTACTTTTGATGATATGGTGGTTCTTCCAATGGGAGGTTTAGCCTCCCCTGCCTCCCCCGACGAGCCGCCACTGCATCCACCAAATAACATTCATCAGTCCACCATCACAAGTTTAAGGTTGCATAGTGATGCAATTTTCTCTGTGGTGATGCCACCAGATGATATCCATCATAAATAAAAGAACAAATTTTAAGCCATCTGGTTGATCCATCAGACAATAAAAGAACAACATTGGTGGAACTGGTGCCACCTGATGAACTCAACGTTGAAATAAAGAAAACGCCCGTTGTCTTGGAAACAGATCATTTTACATGAAACGTGCATAGCCTTAAATTGTAAGAGCATACAATTACAGGACAGCTACTTTAGTTTTCGGCAATAATTTTTCGCCTTCTTGCTAATAATGTTGTCTGTGAAATATGTACTTGATGCATTAGATTGTACCTATATGTGTAAGTCAAAAATTACAAAAACTTTCTATTTATTTATCACATGCTTTCAAGACTACATAACAAGTTTAAAATAGTATTAGCAAACCATCCATAATAAGGACGTGACATCTTCAAGACATGTTCTACGTCATACATCAAAAAAATACCTACTCTAACTTGGGTTTCCCAGTATGTACACTAAATTGGCTAAAAATGATTTCTTATGAGAAGTTTACCAACTATTATTATCCTATGTTTATCACCACATTTGTTATGATTCAAATTATGACAAAACCTCAGCACTGCCATTCTTTAAAATCGTTATTTTACAAATAGTACTGGGTGACTTTTTTGGCACGTCATCCTTTTATGCTGTATTAGATATTTCTATCTATATTTCTTGAGGAAGAAAATAATCCCACCATGTTACGCTACGACACCCCTAAGCTGCAGAAATTAATTTTTGAAAAAGTGCCTTTTTTAAAGCTTAAAATTAATTAAGACACAGCGTTTTTAGCAGAATTCTGCATTTTCTTAAAAAAACTAGTTAACCGACGTTTATGCGGTTGGGCTGATTTTATAAATTTTAATACCTACAACTTTTTCCACGTACGTTCGCTTCGTTTTAGGGTGTAGTTGAGCACCCTAAGTTTGCTTACAAATTACTGAACCGCTTGATTTTATAAGTAAATAAGTAAATCTTTTATTTCAACAGATTTGAATACAAAATATTTTTGTCTGTGAAATACGTCATATTGAACCAAATATGGTGACACACATGGAAGTTATACAGGGTATAATTAGTTTCATGTCATTAAAAAAACTGGTGGTAGGTAGGGAACGAAACAAAAAACCTTATATAACATGGGGTCTAAAGCTCATAGTTTTGGAGAAAAAAAATAAACAAAAATTGACAAAATAATTAATAAAATAGTTTGAGAACTGCTGGCATACTCCTGCAAATAAGTATGGTGCGTCTAAGAGATCATCAAAAACCATGCCGACGAAGCAGTTAAAAGGGACCGACAGAGGATACCGCCATGTTTTTTGCTTCCTCGCGGCCAAATTATCTTATTGGGAGTGCTATACTCTCCCTTGTAATATTCTCAAGTAATAATTACAGTTTGTGTCCTTACTTGGTAAATTACGCACATACGGCGCGCGACCTAGCCGTTCCTTGGCTTTGTGCCACGTGCCACTTATGTTAAAATTTATTTTATTGACTTATCGTTCAAGTCGTTAGTACTTGGTTACATAAGACACTACTTCTCGTTCGTGCTTTTTGTATTACTTTTTGGATTTTGGACCAAGTTTTTCTTTTTGTTTTTTTTATTGATAACGTTAAATCACAGTTTAGTGTGGTGTTTTAAAACGCAGATTTTGGACATTATGGGAGATTACACTTATTCCACTGCTCGCGGATATGCACTTGGTGTATGGAGAAAGTGGTGGAAACGCAGCTGGTGCGGAAGAGCTTTATCGTTTAAGGTTCCCCAATCGACGTCATCCTTGTGCTCGTACATTTGTTGGTATTGACCAGCGTCTTCGAGAACAGGTCGTCTCGATGGACATGGAGGAGATATCGCGAACCGTGTGGAAGTATCCCATTTTGTGGTATGGAGGACATTGGAGGAGATATGAACTTACATCCGTATCACTATCAACGTGTCCAAACACTAGAACCTCAAGATTTTGCAGAGCGAATGCAATTTTGTAGGTAGATTTTAAGAAAACACGCGGCAAATGAGGATTTTTTAAACGTTATGTGTTTCTCCAATGAGTCGTGTTTTACCAGAAATGGAGTGTTTAATTTTAAAAATATGCACTATTGGGCAGACGAAAATCCACCTGTAATAAGAATGGCGCATTTTCAACGACGGTTCAGCGTTAATTTGTGGGCAGGAATTTGTGGTAATGAAATAATTGGACCTATACAATTACCCGCTAGATTAAATGGTGATGTATACTTAAATTTTTTGCAATAAACATTGCCAAATTTGCTGGAAGATGTACCGTTGGCTACGCGCAGTAGAATGTGGTATTTGCACGATGGCGCGCCAGTCCATTTTAGTTTGGCTCTGTGAAATTTTTTAAGCAGAAAGTTTCCTCAACGATGGATTGGACGTGGCGGACCAGTACCATGGCCTGCTAGATCGCCCGACTTAAATCCGATGGACGTTTATTTTTGGGGGCATTTTAAATCTCTGGTTTACCGTGATCCAATTGACACTTTAGAACAATTGCAACAACGTATTTTAATGTGCATAGAAACCATAAAAAATAATCCTAATTTACCAAATGTATTGAACGGAGTGCGTATGTCCTTAGTTCGACGTGCCGAAATGTGCATACGTGGAAATGGAGGTCATTTCGAACAATTTTTGTGAAAAATTCAAAAGAATTGTTCAGTTATTGGGTGTTATATTGGGCATTAAAGGTATGATTATTATTATTATTCGCTGTCTAATTTTGATCTGTTTATTAATGTTTACATTGATTTTCATAGAGACCAGAGACTCGATTTTTAGTTTTCGATACCTGATTGGGAAAAATTATGTGCTCAATCCGTTAAAAAAAATCAGATTTTTCTAACTTAAAATACACAACTATTTTCTGTTATCGTATCTCGGACGTCTAACTGTTCATTTTCCAATTTCATGAAATAATTACTAATTTTTTAAGCTTTTAACACAATGTTACAAATGTTAATAAACCGCTTTTAAATTTTATAAATTCTTATAAACGACAATAAGAGCTACAATAACTTTGTTCCAGATTAAAAAACACATGTAAACAAATCCTATTTAAACCCCTGCAGCCATGCTATGCTTGCGTTGTGCCGAAAGAGAAGAAATTATTTACACTTTCATAATTAATGGTATAAAAATTTCGGTACAAATAATCCCATGAAAGTGCCGCACTTCTACCGGCGGGAACACAAGTCGGGTTTTACCGTTTTTTATTATTTCTAATATTCTATTTCTAATACTATTGATCCATTGACCTGAAAAACAGTGGTTTCCAAAAAGTTTCCTACCTTAACATTAAAAATGTAAACCAAGGTCAGTTTTTTTCCAAGTGTCCCTAGAGAAAAAAGTCATACAGGTTTTTTGTTTGTCTAGTCGGTCCCTATTACCAGTTTTTTTAAATGACATGAAACTAATTACACCCTGTATAATAAACACAATTATACAAGCATATCAAAACAAAAACGGAAAAAAAATACAAAAAAATACAGAAACAACATGAATTAAAAACGGGCCTGGCAATAAACCTTACTGTACCAAAAGAAATTAAATATTATCCTCATTATAATTAAAATATTCATCTAAGGAATAAGGTTCTAGTGTACATAAAAAATCACGAACTAATTTTAAAATGTTTTATCACATTGATTATTTTTTATGTTGTATGGCAGGTGGTTATATAACTTTAAGCAACGGTAGTATGTTCTTTTCTCAAATAATGTGTTTTTATGTGATGGATAAGTAAAGTCGCTCGAAACCTAGTATGGTAATCAAGAATCAAATGTTCTACGATTGTTTGCTAAAAAAAGTATTCACTCATAAATGTAAATAGCTGTAACGGTTATAAATCGGTTGGATTTAAATTTGCCCCTGCAGGACTCTCTAAAATTCATATTAAGTATAATTCTAATAACCCACTTCTGACATATAAAGATTCCTTTGAGTTCCGAAGAGCTTCCCCACATAATGATTCCAAATTTTACTAAAGCGTAAAAATTTGCATAGTTTAATGTCTTGGTCACCTCAAAATCTACTTGATTTAAAAAAATTCTAAGTGCATATGTTACTGAAGATAGTTTACTGCTCAAATAGTCTATATTACTAGTCCAGATTAAAGTGTCTCCTAGGAATTTTACAGGCGTAGATAGAGATATTCTTTGACTGTCTAAAATTATATTACTGGGTGTATCGATTGAATTACTAATCTTAAATAAAATACAATCAGTTTTCCCTTCATTCAGTACCAGTTTGTTTTCAAAAAACCACTGTTTAACTGATTTCATCAGATTGTTTCCTGCGTTTAATATGTCCATAAAATTGCGTCCTTTTATTAATAAATTTGTGTCATCAGCACAGTTTACTATGTGTTGCTGCTCTGTATCTGTGTTACTATTTGATATATCGTTAAAAATAATAATAAGCAATAGAGGGCCCAGAATACTTCCCTGTGGTACTCCAACGGACAAATCAAAAAAATCGGACCTTATCTTTTCACCCTGATGATCTATTTCAACCTGCTGGTTTGCGACCTGTTAAGTAAGAATGAAACAAGTTGTATGGATGCATTACTTCTAATACCATAGTCGTATAATTTGGCGAGCAAGATATCATGATTTATGCAGTCGAAGGCCTTAGAAAGATCCAAAAAAATGCCACATGAGACATTCCCATCCTCAAGTTCCTGTAATGTTTCATTAATGAAATCAAACAATGCTGTTTCTATAGATTTTCTTTTTCGATAATCATGCTGGTTTTTCGAAAACAACCCGCACTTTGTAAAGAAAGATATAAGTCTTGTGTATATTAGGATCTTCCTTCTTAATAGAGGTTTCACTATTGCCCATTTTAATTGTTTTGGAAAGATACCCGTTTCGAAACACAAATTTATTAAATAGCATAGAGGCTCAACAATCTGACATGCACAAATGCACAGACTTTTAAAACATAAATAGGGACATCATCGATACCCGTGCTTCTCTTGTTTTTCATAATACTAATGATTGATAATAGTTCCTCTGGTGTCACCGGACTCAAAAATAATGACATATTATTATTGGGCAACAGCCCACTGTAGAGATTACTGTAAATAGTAGGTTGAGCTAATAATAAATCTTTTGAGATGTTTGCAAAAAAAGTATTAAAAGTCATTTTGAGACAGTTTTTGTTATATCATTTAAAACTTGCCACATAGTTTTTGATTTATTTTCAGGTAAACAAATTCTACGTCTATAGTATCTTTTTTTTTGTATCGTCTACTAATTTATTGTATTGCAATTTAATTTTATTGTATGCAGTTTTATATGCCTCATCAAGATGTGAAATTGTTTGATACAAAACTACTTGATGTTTTAATTCTAATACCTCGGGGTCTTTGTAGAATACATTTTCTTGGCATCGCTTGTTACGTATTTTTATTTTGGGGAAGTAGATATCAAAATAATGTAAGAAAATTGATAAAAAAAACACGAGAAGCTATGATTAATATCTTGTCCTTTGTACACATCAGACCCATGTCTCTTCAAAAAGTTTATTACAAAAATTCAACATGTTGCTACTATTAAAGTCTCTAATTTCTGTCCTCTTTTCTAATGAGGTAGCGGCTACTACCTCAAAATCAAGTGTTTGACCCGCATGATCAGATATACCGGTTTGGATAACTTTACCTACCAGTTGTCCTTTAAAATTTGTTATAATATTGTCCACACAGGATTTAGTAGTACTTGTAGTTCTAGTCCAATCGTGGATGGTTAATTTAGCGTCAAAATTATTTGGTATGTTTTTAAAATCATTATATGATCTGCCGTTGCCTAAAGTATCTATGTTAAAGTCCCCTGCAATAAAATAAATGAATTGTTTTTCCCTTAAAATGGTCATCATTATATAAAACTTATCTAAAAATACATTAATATCACTCAACGGAGGACTGTACAGACTAATTACAACACACTTAAAATTTCCAAAATTACAAATAGCACTTGCATCCTCAAATACACACTCTGCAAATAAAAAAATTAAATCTAGGAAGTGAGTATGTGGAATTTCTATAGAAGCATATATTGCTGAGCCTTCATGAAGTCCAGTCCTCTACAGTAGTCTGCAATTTTCTTATAATTGTTGATTTTGTAATGGTCGAGTTGTTCTTTTGTTTGCCAATGTTCTGTTATAAATACAATGGAACACTCCAGTTCATTGGTAATCGTATCAATCATATGAATGCTGTTTCCTAGAGATTGGACATTCTGTTGAAATAGTGTACATTGGTTGACTTACTCTTTGATTTTTCTATTTTGTTTTTATTTTTATTGATGTGAAGTTCTGATCCTGAGAATTTGAGTGATTTTTGTTTCTTAACCGATTTAAAGCTTTCTTCTTTTTGGAAGTCAAATCTGTACACTACCACTCCTCTTGGTCATAATTAACAATTAGTGAGTAAAATATGCCACTTTTCTATATTTCTTTAAATATCTCTGTTCCTGCTAACTTTTAGTATAACATATGCATTAGAAACATCGTTCGTTATGAAATTGTCTAAAAAATGAGCACCGATAGAGGTCGCTAGGTGCAATTGTTAACTTGCAAATGGCATTCAAAGCTTTGAAAGTATGTTATTTTCACTATTTCTTTACTCGGAAATAACTGCACATAGAGGGCTTGAAGATGGTGTCTCTGTTGTCCCAATAGCGTACAGAAAATTTCAGCAAGATCGGTTTATTACTTTTTGAGTAATTAACGATCTATTTTTTGTAATCCTTAGTTAACAATAATTGTACCATTATTTGTAAAATCCATTTATAATTGGGAAACTCATTTAGAAAATTAAAAAACTATTGAAAAAAGATATCCAGTTGGAATCTTTGAAACATTTTGGCCGATTTTATGAGGTTTTCTACGCATGAACCTTATGCGCGACAAAAATAAACAAATATCTTGTTATATTTTAACTTTAGAGAATCCGCTCTTGCACATTTAAAAAGCTGCTATTTGTTTACAAATTTAAAAAAGTTTGCCCTAACATGCGCAGGAGCCGAGATCTTTTTTTTTTTTCAAAAAATTCGTGAGGGCGTAGAAAACTGCATAACATGGGCCAATATTGCGATTTTTCAAAAATTCCAAGGGGATATCACAGTTTTTTTTATTTTCTAAATGAGTTTCCCAATTATAAATAGATTTTACATAAAATGGCACAATTGTTAATTAAGTTTAAAAAATAGATCGTTAATTACTTAAAAAGTAATAAACCGATCTTGCTGAAATTTGTTCGCATTATTGGGACAACATAGACACCATCTTCAAGAAGCCCTCGATGTACATTTGTTTTCGAGTAAAGAAATAGTGAAAATAACGTGTTTTGAAAACTTTGGAAGCCCTTTGCAAGTTAACAATTGCACCATTGGTGCTCATTTTTTAGAAAATTGCATAAAGAACAATTTTCCTAATGCATATGTTATGCTAAAAATTAGCAGAAACGGAGATATTTAAGGAAATACAGAGTGTAATCAGTTTCATGTCATTAAAAAAACTGGTAATGGGGACCGACTAGACAAACAAAAAACCTTTATGACTTTTCGCTCTAGGGGCACTTTGAAAAAAACTGATCTAGGTCAACATTTTTAATATTATGGTAGACAACAATTGAGAACCACAGCTTTTCTTGGTCAATGGACTTGTAGTTTCCAATTATACAACTTTTAAATTGTCATAAAAAAGTGCTCGCCGGCACACGCACTGGTCTGCAGTGTCAAAGCAAAGGCCTTGGATCATCGACCGCCTTTGATGGACCGCCTCAACTGAACTGAGGCAATTATAAAGAGGTAAATAATTCGTTCTCTCTTCGTGCACAATTACAAGCAAATAATGGCCATAGATGTTTAAACAGAGCATTTCTTTACATGTGTGTTTTTTAATTTGGAACAAAATATATGTTTATAATTTAGAAAATTTAAATGTTTTTTTAACATTTGTAACATAAATGAGTGCCCTCGGTTAAAAGCTTACTACCTAACTAAATGATTCAAAATCTCTGCATCTGCATCAATACACAGTTCGGTACGTCGAATTAAGGACATTACAGATTACAGTTGGGTTGTTCAGGCGTTTGACCTCTCCTCACCTCGACCTATAAAGATCTTTTGTGATTACCCCATATCTATATGTTCCCATCCAATCCTAGGCTTCTAAAGAATCCTAGAATTTTCCTGGGGGCTAACTTTGACACTTCTGCAGGTGTCAAAATCACCTGTTCCAAGTGTTGTAGCCTTTGCCGGACTAGTACTTCGCATGTGCAAAGTATGTGTTCCGACGTTTCGGTTGTCTATGTACAGAATCGACAACTTTCGTCCTCAGCCTTGCCCATTTTTTTAAGATGGTATTTTAATGGGCAGTGACCCGTGAAAAGACCTGTTAGTAGTCTTAGTTCCTTTTTGCTGAGTTCAAGTAGCTCTCTTTTGCGAATAAGCAATGAACTTTTTCGCTTGTTTTTGTCCTGGAGTTGAGTTCCAGTAGGAGGATTTTTGTTCATCCTCCCATGTTCTTACCTCCTCCGTCGGATTACTTCTTGCTATCCCACAAAACGTTTCTGGTCCGATGAATGACGATTTGGCACCCTGTCTTGCAAGGTCGTCCGCAATCTCATTCCCTTCTATTCCTTCATGCCCTGGCACCCACATCAAGTTGACCTTGTTGTTTCTTGCCAGTTGCTTAATTGTTTGTAGAGATTCCCAGGCAATTTGTGACTCAAAGGTGAATGAACTCAGAGCTTTGAGTGCTGCCTGGCTGTCTGAGACCAGAATTAAGGACATACGCACTTCGTTCAGCACTAAACACTAAACTATCAACTAACGTTGTCAATAAAGAAAAATAAAATAAAAACTTGGTACAAAAGCCAAAAAGAAATACAAAAAGAACAAACAAGTAAGTTGTGTCTGTACGTAATCAAGAATTTGACAACTTGAACGGTAAGTCAATAAAGTAAATCTTAACTATAAATGCACAATGACGCGAAATTCAAAAATAACAAAAACGACGAACGGCGGGTTGGACGTGTGTACATAACGAAACACCCACAGTAACTAAAATATTGCACAAGGGAGAGTTAGAGTATAGTTTTCTTCAGATCAGATCTAGATCTAAACCTACCTCAATATTCCAGCAGTTCTCAAAAAATTTTATTGAAAATTTGCGAAATTTTTGTTTATTCTTTTTCTCCAAAACTGTGAGCTTTAGACCCCATGTTATATAAGGTTTTTTGTTTGTCTTGTCGTTCCCTACCACCAGTTTTTTTTAATGACATGAAACTAATTACACCCTGTATAGGAAAAGGGCCTATTTTACTCACTAATTGTTAAATATAAAATCAAGCGGTTCACTAATTTGTAAGCAAACTTAAGGTGTTCAACTACAGCCTAAAACGAAGCGATTCCAATAATAATCTCGCCTATGGGCGAAAAATCCAATCAAAATCCCACGCCATCTAGCCTAAAGTCATAGTATCAGTAATCGCATATTTTAGCATGCCAGATTTGACAAAATTATTTTTAAATATTCAATCTCGTATTAAACATTCGAATTCTGTAGCGGCTGATCGAGATGACAATTTCAATATTCTAGAAGACCCAATTTAGCTCAAGAAAGGGAACAGTCACAGCGGTTAACACTCGCAGGGCTATCGATTTATTATAATGGGTTACATCCCTCTGATTACATAATAACAAACTGATGTATCTATCCAATTTTTGTCGGAAAACTGAATGATTGTAGCATATTTTTCTGTGAATGCATATACGAGTAGACATAAAATCTTTATGGCGACCGAGATAGCTGCTAATAAATTCTCAACCGTTTTGTAAGCTTTTCGTTTCGTTTTTACTTCCATATCCACGTAGTGAAGTGGAAGTTTAATAATCGTAAAAATAATTTTAATTTTTTTTTTTGTTTGCGTAAATGCCTGTAACTTTTTTGTGTACACGTTTTCTCAGGATCGGTATAAGATATTGACTTGAAATTTGGTATACATATGTATTGTAATGAGATCTGGTACTAGTTTATATAAGGGAAAAATAACTTTACTTATTTTGTTTAAGTTGGTAAGAGTACAGTAACTTGGGATTTGGTGTATATACTAGAAGCCAAGGCCTCAGACTTGTTTTATAATATTTTATATATAAAATAAAATTGAGATATTCACTTGAAATTTGGTACGCGTATATATTGTAATGACATCTGATTAAGATTATTCCGTTGAAGGGGGGAGGGGGGGGGGCAAATGGAGGAAATAAGTAAAGCAAGCTAATAAGCCAGATATTAGATTTTTGGCGTATATTCTAGAAGCCAACATCTCAAATGTTCTTATGGCATCTGCCTCAAATACATCATTAAAATTTTAATACTAATTATTTCCACATACTAGAGTGCAAGTATAGTCAAGAAGTTTTCCATTAAAGAAACTTGGATGGGAAATCTGGATGTGGAAGTAGTGATTCCTTAGGCAGCGGTTTTTAATCCGTCAAGCAAGAGTTTCTATTTGGCTCATAACAAACAATTTTCCTAATACATATGTTAGGTATACTAAAAGTTAGCAGGAATATATTTAAAGAATAAATAATAATAATAATAAAAGGGCCTATTTTACTCACTAATTGTTAATTATAAAATCAAGCGGTTCACTAATTTGTAAGCAAACTTAGGGTGTTCAACTACACCCTAAAACTATGCTATTCCAACGATAGTCTCGCCAGTGAACCTAAAATCCAATCAAAATCCCTCGCCGTCTAGCCTATATCTTGAAACCAGTTTTTTGAATTCAGAGTTCTTGAAAATGCGTGAATTCGTCAGAAACTAGGGGTGTCAATCCGGAACCATTGTTTAAATCCCGGGATTTTCGAGACAAATGTCAATTAATCCCGAGATCCCGGGACTAAACCCGAAAAAATTGAAATGTTTAATTTTAGCGGTAATTATTATTCATTAATTTTAAAGGCAAAATGGACCAAAACACAGAAAAACAAACAAACATGTATAAAAATGTACAGGTTTTTGAAAAAAAATCCATAGTTGCACCAATGTCACTAATTCAAAGCGCTATACTGTTAATTTATTATCGTTGCTAGTTATAGGCTTGCCCACATGAGCAATTTTTTCTCGGCGTGCATGTAACGATTTTCATTGTTTTCTTACATACCCGATTTTACCCACAGGATAGGCTCAGATAGCCAGGTAGTTACTCGCAAATCGGCAACACTGATCAAGCATTCGACATCAAACTCCGTGCTGCCATGTTGCAAGTCGCGTAGTAAATATGAAAATAATATCATGAATCATATCTTTAAAAAAATTAAAATAATTATTGCCATTCTAAGCTGTGTATTTTATTTTTTGTAACGTATGTCGAGGTTCCCGGGAATAGGACTTTTAATCCCGGGATTTTCGAGATTGGTTTTTGACCGGGGTCCCGGGATTTCGGAACCCCGGGATTGGCACCTCTATCAAAAACTCAAAATCGAATTTTTACGCAAAAAATTTTAAAATGTAAACTGACACGGTACAGTCATACAGAGTGACCTCTAAATTCCAAAAATATAAAATTATACTGGGTCTCCCACTGAAATCGTAATTACTTTTATTTATTACCGATGAATCTAAATGAAATCTAAAGTAGAAACTTCATTGATAGACCATAAAAAGTAAATAGATTGCGGCCGAAAAGTGATCTTGTTAACACCCGGTATAGGAAAAGTAAAAGTCTAAAATTGATTAGAAACATAAAACTTTATTGCGGGACAAATAATTCATGAAAAATTAAAGTCTGTTTTATGCGAATATGTATGTAAAGAAAACGAATTGACTAATTGAAATTTGTTCGGAATTAATCCTCTAGAGATTTTCTCATTTAATTGTTTCTAGAATACAATAACAGAATTTTGGTTCGTATAGTCGTCGTCGAGATCGTACTAATTAAATTTATGGTAATTTCATATGCGAAATATGTAATATTTTTAATGAAAAAAAGAAGCTAAACAATTCTCTTTATCGCGTTAATGTTTTGCTTGATATCTTAGCACAATTTTAAAAAATTACGTCATAAAGTCATAGTATCAAAGCAACGTAATTACCAAAAATTATGCGTTCATTTTTACAAAAATTTATTACTGGCAATTTTATTATTACTTTACAGACGTTGTCTAACAATTACTGAAACAATGACACAGAAGTCGAAGTTACTAGGCTAGATGGCGAGGGATTTTGATTGGATTTTTCGGCCATAGGCGAAAATTATTGTTGGAATCCGTTCATTTTAGGGTGTAGTTGAACACCCTAAGTTTAGGAAAGAAGCCGGTTGACTTCTTTCCTAAACAGCTGTTATCACATAATTTGTCATCTCGCCCAAGTGTAAATTTGTACGCCTGAATATCACACCTATAGGCTAGATAGCGAGGGATTTTGATTGGATTTTTAGCCCATAGGCGAAATTATTGTTGGATCGCTTAGTTTTAGGGTGTAGTAGAACACCTTAAGTTTGCTTAAAAGTTAGTGAACCGCTTGAATTTATAATTAACAATTAGTGAGTAAAATAGGCAATTTTTCCATATTTATTTAAATATCTTCGTTCCTGCTAACTTTCAGTATAACATATGCATTAGTAAAATTGTCCGTTATGAAATTCTCTAAAAAATGAGCACCGATGGTGCAATTGTTAACTTGCAAAAGGCTTCCAAAGTTTTCAAAACACGTTATTATCACTATTTCCTTAACAGAAAACAACTGCACAAAGAGGGCTAAAAATTCTTGAAGATGGTGTCTTTTTTTTTAATCCTTAATTAACAATTGTGCCATTTTTTGTAGAATCCATTTATAATTGGGACACTTATTTAGAAAATTCAAAAAACTATTGAAAAATAATGTAACGTTGAAATTTTTGGAAAATCGCACTTTTGGCCCATTTTAAGAGGTTTTCTATGCTTCACATGCGCGATATAAATAAACAAATGTCTTGTTAAATTTTTATCTTTAAGGAATCCGCTCTTGCATATCTAAAAGCTGCTATTTTTTACAAATAAAAAAAAAGTTTTTCCTAGCATGCGCAGGAGCCGAGATATTTTTTTTTGCTTAAAAAAATTCGTGATGGTGTAGAAAAGCTCATGAAATCGGCCAAAATTGCGATTTTTCAAAAATTCCAGCGGGATATCATTTTTCAGTTCTGTGAATTTTCGAAATGAGTTTCCCAAATACAAATAGATTTTACAGAAAATGGCACAATTGTTAATTAAGTATTAAAAAAAAAATAGATCGTTAATTACTCAAAAAGTAATAAATCGATCTTGTTGAAATTATTTGTACATTATAGGGACAACATAGACACCATCTTCAAGAATTTTCAGCACTCTATGTGCAGTTGTTTTCGGGTAAAGAAATAGTGAAAATAACGTGGTTTGAAAGCTTTGGAAGCCATTTGCAAGTTAACAATTGCACCTAGTGACCTCGATCGGTGCTCATTTTTTAGAGAATTTCATAACGAACAATTTTCCTAATGCCTGTTTTACTTACTAATTGTTAATTATACAATCAAACGATTCACTAATTTGTAAGCAAATTAAGGGTGTTCAACTACACCCCAAAACGAAGCGATTCCAATAACAATCTCGCCTATGGGCCAAAAATTTATTTTTTAGCATGTCTTCCTCCCTGCCGTCTAGCCAATAGTACTATTGCCGAACTGTCATTGGAAAAATATTAAGTAGTATGGCTGTCGAAGCCACATAGATACTAACACGATGTTTATGTAAGATGGCGCAAAATGTTTCTAAAAATGTAGAGAACAAAGTCAGGGCCATGGGAACTGGTGCTTTTTCGATTTTCGGTCGAAAAGTGTATTTTGTATTTTGGACAATTCTAAGAATTCTTTGACTCTTGACATTTTTTACCTAACCTTACTCTTCTTCAGATATAAGCGTATAGAAAAAAAAAGAACGTGAATTGAAGCTTCTTGTTTTTTCAAAAAACTAGTATTTACGATTATTTCTGGTTTTTGGTTATTTTATCAATTAGAACATTGGTCAAAGACCAATCGTAAATACTAGTTTTTTTTTACAAAAAAATCTTAAATACGCATTTTTTTTTTTTCAATGCTTGTATCTCGAAAAGGGTGAGGTTAGGTAAAAAATGTCAAGAGTCGAAAAATGCTAATGTGTCCAAAATATGAAGTCCACATGTTTCAGTTCCTAATAAACGCCCACAAATAATCGTAAATACTAGTTTTTTTGAAAAGAAATAGCTTAAATATACGTTTTAAATAATTTTTAAATGCTTATATCTCGAGAAGGGTGAATTTAGCTAAAAAATGTCAAGATTCAAATAATGCTTAGAATTGCTCAAAATATATAGTCCATATGTTTAATTCATAATAAAGGATCAAGAATACTAGTTCTTAGAAAATATAGAAATTGAATACACTTTTTATTTTCTTTTAAATGCTTATATCTCGAGAAGGGTGAGGTTAGGTAAAAGATGTCAAGAGTCAAACAATGCTTATAATTGTCCAAGATATAAAGTCTACATATTTTAATCCATAATAAACGCCCATCGTAAATATTAGTTTAAAAAAAAAATAGCTTAAGTATACGTTTTTTTTATTATTTTAAATGCCTATATCTCGAGAAGGGTGAGGTTAGCTAAAAAATGTCAAGAGTCAAAAAATGCTTAGAATTGTACATAATATAAATTCCACATGTTTTCATCCATATTAAGCGCCCAAAAATAATCATAAATACTAGTTTTAAAAAAAATCGGTAAAGGTGTTTACACAGAACTTCCCTCTTTATTTGTACATGGCGGTCACTCTAAAAAATTTATAATTACGAAATAACATTGAAAATAATAA
Source organism: Stenurella melanura (assembly GCA_963583905.1). Classification (NCBI taxonomy): domain Eukaryota; kingdom Metazoa; phylum Arthropoda; class Insecta; order Coleoptera; family Cerambycidae; genus Stenurella; species Stenurella melanura. The sequence continues at coordinate 72,957,224 of OY757309.1, forward strand.
TCGGAATATAGTTATCACTATTATTACAAAGAAAACCTGATAAGTTTTGGCCAAAAAAATATACAGAGTGCTCATCCAAAAGCAAAAGTTCAATACTAAATAACAGGTGCCACATATGGAAGGCTTACGCAAATACCTTTACAGATGTCCACCATGACTGAATTATTGCTTGGGATGACCACCCTCTACATTTTTCAATAAAAGTATAATAGGTGCATATGCCAAATATTATTGCCATCTGACACTTTCAATTCCACATTCACGTAGTGCAGTGGAAGTATAGTGGTGGTTAAAAAATTTCATTATTTTTTTAAATTTTTCAAAAATGTTGGTAAAAAAATATTAAAAATTTTTGTCTTCTGAAATAGGTTTAGAATGTCATGAAGCGTGGAAATTTTAAACTTGAGCAAAAAGGAAAGTTTCCTTCTATTCTATAGTAGTGGTAATTTTTTTACTTTTTTTGAAATAAGTTGAGAATGCCATAAAACGTGAAAATTTTAAATTTTAGCAAAAAAAAAAATTTCCATCTATTTTAGTGGTAAAATTTTTTTCAAAAATGGTGAAAATATTTTCAAATTTTTTCTTCTGAAATATAATGTCATGAAACGTGGAAATTTTAAATTTGAGCAAAACAATTTATTTCCATCCATTCTATGTTCTATAGTAAGTAGTGATAGATTAAAAAATTTTTCAAACATTTTTTAAATATTAAAAAAAAAATTAAATTTGTTTGAATAGGTTTAGAATGCTATGGAAACGTGGAAATTGGTAGTAAAAAATTTTTCAAAAATGTTGGTAAAAGAAAATTTCAATTTTTTTTTTTTTTTGAAATAGGTTTAGAATGCCACGAAACGTTGAAATTTTAAATTTGAACAAAGAAAAATATGTTTTCCATCTATTTTAGTAGTAAAATTTTTTTCAAAAATATTGAAAACATTTTCAATTTTTTTTTCTGAAGTAGATTTAGCGTGGCATGAAACATGGAAATTTTAAATTTGAGCAAAAAAAATGTTTTTCATTATTCCCTTTAGACGGTCCACCCTGTATACATTGCAGTGAAAGTTTAACCATTTCTTCGCTGGCAGTAGCGTCAACTACCTACCAAATTTGATTGCTCTCCTTCAAGTAGTTTTTTAGTTAATGCACCAGCAGACAGACAGACTGACGGAATTGAAAAACCTATATTTTCGTAATCTACGTGATCTGAAACGTCAAAATCCGAAAAATTTTTTCTCGAATACAATACTTCCCTTCGGTATGCGAGGGAAGTAAAAACCTAAATACACGTTTTATCCGCTCTCGAGAAGAGTGAGGTTAGGTAAAAAATGTCAAGAGTCAAAAAATGCTTAGAATTACCCGAAATATAAGATCCAATTGTTCTTTTCCAACTTTAAAAAAATTTGTTGGTGACGGAAATAGCGAACTTCTGTCCCAGTTTACGACCGGAAATCGAAATAGCATCAGTTCCCATGACCCTGACTTTGTTTTATACATCTTTAGGAATATTTTGCGCCATCTCATATAAAAATCAGGTGGGGTGGAGTCTCATGTTGGGGTTAAATGCTTCATTTCCTCGACTAGAATGATGATTTTTCTTAAGACGCAGTGTACACTGTAATCCTTCATTGTTAACACCCCTTTAAAAATATTTCGACATTTTGAAATGGCAGCACAAATTACCGTTGATGAATGCCTTCACCCTAAAAACGAATTTTTTAACGTCGAGGAATATAAAGCTTAGACCCGTGCCTGTAATAAATGTGATAAGCTTTTAGCGTCGTTCTTTACATTATAAATGAGTTCCTAACCGTCTGCCTTTAAGATAGGAAAATGCTTACCTAAATTGGTAGTTAGAGTTCTGTTTATAAAATATTTTGTACTATAATAAATTCCTCTAGTTCATATATATTATACCCCGATATCAAAAATTATCCTAGTGAAATATGATTATGGTATTAAATACTGCCGCCTTAGCTTATGTCATCTTTTTGTAATAATACGTTCACTCCTGTGGGTTCAAATGTTCTATTTCGCCCGTGCAATTAATTCACGCTGCCGTAAAAATGCCAATTTCTGTCTTTCCATATCGACATCGTGTAGCCTTCCCGCCGAGGTATTTATTTAATTATAAATTGTTTGAAAAACTTTGACATAATCAATACAAAGGGATTACATAAGCTAAGACACACGTCTTTAATTCTATTACCGTCTTTAACCAAGATAATTTTTGATATCACGGTATCTGATCAGCTAATAATCTTGGACAGGCAGATTTGGTCCTCATAGTTTTTTCGAAGGCTTTGAGCACTGTCCCTCAGATTTGAACGAATGTCGTTTTTAGTTATTGAGGTAGTTTTAAAGTGATTGTTAAGAAACGAATGAAAGTTTCAGTCGGACGTTACTGTCTGCGAATGTCTATTAACAGCGGTAATTTTTGTTAGATTTCTTTTACTTCCATATTCACATAGTAAAAAAAATTCAAAAAAAATTTTTTGCAATAGGCTTAGAATGTCAAAACGCCGAGATTTTAAATTTGAGCGAAAAAAAAAAAACAAATCTGTGTGCCTGCCTGTCTGTCTGTCTGTGGGTCGGTCGATCTGTCTGTCGGTCTGTAACTTTTTTTGTGCGCACGCTTTCTCAGCAACTGTTTAAGATATTAACTTGTTTGGTATACATATGTACCAAGTCGAGATTTGGAACTGGAATTTCTTTTGCGCTAATTCTGGTGAAAGGTTGGGGGTTAAATTGGGTAAATAAGGAAAAAAGCAAAGCAAGCTGGTAAGAGTACAGTAACACGGAATTTGGTGTATATACTAGAAGCCAAGACCTCAGATTTTTTAATAGTATTTTCTTAAAGGGTTTAATAAAATAAAATTGAGATATTCATTTGGTACACGTATGTATTGTAACGACATCTGGGACAAGATTATATTTTGAGAAGATTCTGTTGACGAATTGTGGGTTAAATAGGGGTAAATAGGGGGAAATGAGTAAAGCAAGCTGGTAAGAGTACTGAATCTTGGGATTTGGGGTATATACTAGAACCCAAGGCCTCAGATTTTTTATAGTACTTCCCATCTCCCCACCACCCCATTCCATTATGAAAGGGGTTGATAAAATAAAATTGAGATATTCACTTGACATTGTTTACACTTACCTATATATTATATTTAGTTCTACTTAGGTAGTCTTGTAATTTTTTAAATATACGTGGCCAAGCATAATAAATATTTCCCCATCGAATGTCTCTTTCGTGGAAATGGATACCTTAAGATATAGACTCTAAATTTTGTAAACATATGTATTATAACGATATCTGGAACTGGATTGTTCCACTCCATTATTAATGGAGTTGATAAAATAAAATTAAGATATATTAAGATTGAAATTTGGTATTATAACGACATCTATAATTAGATATTTTGAGTTGATTCCATTGAGAGGATTCCGAGGATAGATGAGTGTCGAATTGTTCCGTGGATGTCTGTACAGCTTGGTTGCCAATGTTAAAAGAAGAACTTCACAAACTTAACATTGTATAAAAACTAAAAAAAACTGTTAACTATATCAACAGTTCTATGTGAATAGTAAGTATCTATGGTTATTGAAAATAACAAACATTCTTAGAGCTGTGTATTATCATACACAGCAAAAAAGATTTTTCAAAAAAGCCTTGAAAAAGGAAACAGATTCGATTTCCGAAACGTCAGCGAAATATTTAATTTCAAGTTTTTATACTTATTTGTGTTATTTAATTAAAAAAAGCAACCTCTGACTGATCCTTTGACGTAAAAGTAACAGGTGTAGAGGTTATTTACCAGTAACATACTGGTTAATTGTGATATTTTGTAGATTCCTCGAGCACCGTTTAAAAAGAAAACGCACATGTGGCAGGAAGTCCCAAAGAATTGAAGAAGAACAAAAAATTAAGATAATGCCACAAATAACATTTAGACAAATATTTGGTACACGTATTTAATTATTTATTTATTTATTTATTTATTATGCTTTATATCAATTGTCAAAATACATAGGATATGAGATGTCTTTGCAAAAGGTTAATTTCAAATAATGTAAATTATATAAATAATAGCAATAATAAATAAGACAGTACAGATCTAAAAGTGGAGTAAATATGATGCTAATATGTTATGATATAACATATTTTAAGTACACTCCTGATCAAAACACTTGCCTATGGAATAATATGCTTTGTTTTGTAGCACCTCTAATAGGTTTTTTTTAGCTTGCTTCTGCTTAACCCCATATTATAACGACATTTGGAACTAGATTATATGTTGAGATGATTCCGATGAAGGGGTGGGGAGAAAATAAGTAGAGCAAACTAATAAAAGAGAGCTCAGAAACTTCATGCGCCAACGCCTCAATTTTTTTTGTGACATGTGTCTCAAATTTTGTTAATATTCTATGACCAGTTACTTCCACATAATAGAGTGCATATATAGTCAAGATGTTTTCCTTTAAAGAGACAACTGGAAAATCTGAATGTGGAAGTCGTGATTCCTTAGGCAGTGGTTTTTTGAAACGTAATTGTTTATCTTTAGATGTAGAAGGGGGGGGGGGCAGTTGGCAAATGAGCGTTCGTGTACGGGTGTATGAATGTTACAAAGTGTCACAAAGAGAGGGAGGGGATCAAAATGGTCCTTTCTACGAACGTATTTGTTGATTGGCCCCTGTGTAGTAAACAATATTGCCAAGTAAGAAAAACAGATATACTTTTAGTTAATAGAAAAATATGCAGAATGGTCCTTCAAAGGAAAACCCCGGGGATGTAGAGGACATCGAAACTGTAAAATATATACGTCTATATGTCTTTCAGATCGAACGAATTTTACATAGATTTACGTAAATATCATATATCAGTTTTATTTAAAAGTGATATTAGAAGATATTTTCTAAAAGACTATTACCAATTAATGAGGTGTTGCCGACTGCAATACCTATTTGAGTAAAAAAATATTGACTATGTGCTTAATCTCATATTTCATTCTAAAAGATATCGCGAAGTCATTAAAGCATAATCCAAATTAATAGGGGAGAAAGCTAAAAGTGTTATCCATCTTTGCAATAGCAAAGCCGTGGCTCCTCTTTGCCGTCCTTGGTTACTTTATTATGTTTACAGTAGTGAATGCGAAACTGTAGAAAATTAGTAACTCAAACACGACTCAATAAACAGTTCCAGAAAATTGCAAACGTCTCTAGGGAAGTACTTCTGTTGAATATTGATGTATTACTAAAGTAGAGTGCCCTTTTCTATCGTCTTAAGATTAACTTAAATGTTTGTTGTAAACTTTACCCATCATTTAGATGCTTATGGAGATAAATTACATTTACATTGGCCATTCGTTTGTGGATTTTGTTTCGTCATCAATTTGGTTTCTCGAACTATAAGTTTTGCTAAGAGGGGGGGAGGCGGTCGGTAGCTTAGTAGTTATTATGTTTAACTTGCAATTTAAGAACCATTAACGACATGTAATTACAATATAACGTCGGAGAGAGCACTACCATGGTACTGCTAAATAATGTGAAAGTCTTCGATGCCTCTTGCAATTTTTGTCTAAACCTCTTCTTTTTCGAGTAAAATAATCACAAAGTTCTATTTTTCCTCGCCAGATAACTAAAAAAATGGCAATTTCAGAGAAAAAAAAATTCGAACAAAATGAGTCTATTTTTAGTCAAACATTACTAATTTACAATAAAATATATGGGTTCCCGTTTAAAGAAACGAATTTGACCCTGAATGACCTTAACCCTTCCATGCAAACGAAAAATTTCAAAAAAGCCGCAGTGACCCACTATTCCAGACTTCAATTCAAGTCGTCATCTCAAAAATTGAGCCTTACAGCGAATTTTTTCCATTCTGCCACACTGCGGCGTTGTAAATTTGATAAGTACGTCGTACGCTACTACATTCAGATTCGAGCGCAGTATCTCAGCTAAACTCACAACAGTGAAAAATATTGTTATTGACACATTCACCGTGAAATGTTCCCAATAAGACGATGAACAACTATTAGATGTGGCAGATTAGACAACGTCCACCTCTCTAAGTTCTGTTATATTCCCCTCTGTACTCGTAGTTCTATTAAACTGGTCCTTCGTTTCCCAACTCAGGAGCATTTTCTAATACTTATTAAGTTTACTATAACCTAATAACAGGAGATCTTCCTCATCATGTGAATCTTCTTTGAGAGGGAAGGACATTCTTGCGATATTCGGAAAGCGCTGATTCATCTTTCACGGCTACTTCCAGCAAATTGTTTAAAGTCTTGCGATCTACATTAGAGCAAAACCGACTTCAGCTCAGTTAATTTCAGTTAGGCCCACACTGTCTTTACAATGCATAATTTAACACTAAGCTTGCTAAACACGTTGATGACATTGTCACAACTCAGAGGTGACTAACATGCTACTGAAGACGCACATGGTTCCTGTTGCGGAGTATTACGGCATCTGAAAGATTAGAGTAAATGAAGAAATAGGAGTCGATCATGGAAATTCACCAAGAACAGAATAATGCGTGAAATACTCAAAAGTATATCTCGACAAATGACGTTTAACCGACATGTTAACGAAACCATGCGGTCATCAATTCCTTGTCTGAAGGCCTGTATCAATACGTGGCTGGAAATAACCAACAAAATAAAAAAAATATTTACCCTCTTGTAGTGAGAATGCCTTTAACAAACGCCGCGTGGTGTAGCACATCGGCCACGGCACTAACATTAAGAAATATATAAATTTTATTGTAAAATTTCGGGATCTTCCTAAAAACGCACGTCAGAAAGTGATCCCCCGTATATTTTCAAAACCAGTAAAGCTATAATTTTGAAAAACTCATGGTGGTAAAGGTATATGTATACTTTACAGAAAAAGCATTACTACAATGATTCCAATAGCTATAATTTTTGAGAAATTTATAATAAACGATGACAAATAATCTTAATATATACGCGATTGGCAAAATGACTTCTAACATGTAGTATTACGGAACAGGGATACTGTACACTGGAGAACTATAGCAATTTAAAATATTTTTTCAAAAACTCGTAGATTTGTTTCGTTCTTTTATTATATTTATCTGGGCTTAAAGCTAAGTCAATGGGATATTGGATACATAATTAGTTCTAAAATGCCGATGCACATACACGAATATCAAACTAGGTAGAAAAGGCATCTAGTATGCATAACAACTCTATGAATTAAAATTTTCTTGGGACAACGTATATATGCTGTCGATTGAACAGCACACTTAAACCGAAACTTGAACCAAGGCAAACATCTCTAAAAATCTTCCGGGAACAAAGACCATATGACAAAGAGCGGAAATCCTTTCTTTACCCAAGCCGTAAGAACTTTCTAGACTAATAAAGTGTTTTTTTAAATAACTATATTAACTACTCACTAGTTTCTTTCATATACTTTTAGAAGAACAGAACAGAATTTTTACCCAAAACTTTTTCATTTAAGTCCGATTATGATATCTAAAACATATTCATTCCGTATTTGAAAATGACACGAGGAACACATTATTACAGGTCGTTTATCTTACTTAGAATGCTGGGTGAACCATTTCAGGATTACTGCATAAATTCCATAAGCGAATGTGTCTTTCATACATTTGCACCTTGAGTATAAATAATTCCGGAAAATCTGACAACTTTGCCTAAAACGGCGATAATCGGATTTAGAAAATTGACATACTTTAAACGGTTATTTGTTTTCGGATTTCAGTTATCAATTTTCCCCAATATAGATATGTTACGTGTCTCAGTATTATAGATCAGTCTGTTTAAGGGCAGATTTTTACCTCCGATGTGGCATTAGAAGTAATGAATCTTCGGGATATACATATATTCAGTGGTTATAACCGTCGACTCCTGATGTGTATCTTTGTCCTTTTATAACATCTGAGATTTGTGACTGATTCTGTCCTTGTTGAACACTTTTCATTGTTAACTATTGACACACTCACGGTTTCCACAGTGTATGTACATTTAATCTAATCTGATGGTCATGTCACGAACCACACAGCAAGTAGAACATTAGTTTCAATGATCCTGAAATCAATAATAGCAGATGACTAACTAATTATACAAGATGATAGAGAAGTGCAAGGTTTTCATAAGTTTGAATATTATTTACTTACCACTAGTTTTTACTTATTGCAACTGGTTAATTATACAGAGAATGGTGAATCAAAGTTTGTGAAGAGAATCGCACAATCATTTGGTCATCATCAGGTTCTCGCTGAAAGCTGCCTACTGGTGCTCCTCGTTGCTCGAGTTTTAGCAGTAGGCAGCTTTCAGCGAGAACCTGATAATGGCAGATGAGATTGTGCCGAAACGTCGTTTAGACAACCGTGGCTCCAACAGGAGCCTATCAACTATGTAGGAAAACACTCGGAAGCACAACATTCCAAATGTGTAATAATGTATATCCTTCTCATAAACATAACATAATCCTACATAGCAGCTACTAGCTAAATGCTATCTTGATTTTAATTACGGTAGAGTTAAATACATTGTCAGCATTGTAAATACTAATGGTGATTGAAGTAACCGTGTACGAGGTAGGTTAAGTGAATGTTTGATAGTGTGATGATTCGGGGGAAGCTCCTCTACATGTACCTAAAGAACCATGTCACATTCGAGCAAATTGTGCTTGTCTGCATGTACATTCGAGCAATAATAAGTCACGGATGTAACCAATAAGGAGGAAGGTTACAGTTACTTTAAAAGACACGTTTTAAAAAGTTTCGCCGTATATATTAATAAATTATTAGATAATTAAGAAATAATCCGAATCTGAAAGAACAAAAGCGTCATAACGGGACATCAACACATCTCGTGAAAGAAATTTTTTTTGAATTGCCCAGGTTTTTATTAACTGCACTGACAATTTCATTAATGTCATTTTTGAAATTTAATTGACTCAAATATTTAAATGAACTTGAATATTGCAGACAGAATGATGTGGCCCAAACTATAAGGATACATAATCAATGCAAAAATCAAATCATATCATGTATTTTCAAAGTTACACTTTAAGTAAGTTCATAACATAGTTAAAACGAGTTTTTCCTATGTAGAAATTTTGATAAGAGATGCCACGCCAAGCCATGTATTAAAGAACACACTAGGCCGGTGTTGCGATCACCTCTTTTCGAAGATGTATCATAGCGCTAGAGGGATATAAGAGGAGTACTAATGCAAGTCATCATGTTACAGAGAGAATGAGAATGTCACTATGTTACCTATTCTGTTTACGAGAAAAAGACATAATGTTACACTTTTTACCGTTGCCGAATTATTTTCTCACGTTGAGATTATACGTGATGGCAATTATGTAGATATTCAATAACAGAGGATCCAAAACCGACCCTTGTGGAACTCTCGATGTAACGTTTAAATTTTTTTATTTTTGTTTTCAATAAATTGTAGTCTGCTGGGGTATGATTTAAATAAAATAAGTAAGTGTTAGACCAATCACCAAAATTATATAAAGACGTACCTAATAAGAGAAACTATTACATAAAATGAATATTTGTACAGTTTGTAAAAGTCACAGTGTTCAATCTGTTATAAGAACTGTATATGTAACAACTGGCATAATAAATATCAAGGTAAATTAAACAATTTTAGTTTTATAATATAAGTGATTATCTTCAACAAGGTGGAAGAACAAACTCGTACTCAACTTTGAAATCTATGGAATCACGTCTCGTTTCAGTATAACCATGTGATTGCAAGATTCAGATTATCTACTAATCTGGAAAACCTGGGATTGTCAGGGAATTTATTTTAGTCAGGGAAAACCTGAAAATATCAGGGAATTTGCTAGAATAAGCAGTATAACCTGGAATTTGTACTTTCAGATAATTATTAATACTAACCATTGAATCTGTTAGAAATGTTTCGCAGATGAAGATTATGAACACTTCTTGATACAAATTTTACATTGCTATACTATATGAATGCGCGAGCGCACTTCTCCAGTTATTGTTTATTGCTAGTAGTTCCAGAATTGATTGTCTGTGGTAGTTCAGATAGTCTGGCCGCAATCAGGGCCGCCGCCTCGTGATAATGTCTGCGGCTCTGCTTCTGCATAACTAATTATAGTTTAAGTTGAAAATATAATATTTTTTATATGTACTATTTCTCTATTTCTATATTTTTTTAAATTGTTACTTCTGGTTAATTTAAACAATAGAGACTTCTTTAAAGACTAAAAAGCAGTTATAATCTTTGTAGAAATAATTCAGTTCGTAATTGTTTTCTCGAAAATAAATGTTTTAGTAATAAAATGCAAGAATTTTTTCTTATTGTTTCATAGAACTTATTTATAATTTTTTTGAGGTGAATACGTACATACGTTCATATTTGTTCGAATGTAGGAAGTTAAAAATCTGGAATTCAGATAAAATAATATCTGGAAAACTTGGAAAAGTCAGGAAATTTTAAGATTCAGATTTAGTAGACACCCTGAAGATTCATCATTTTGATAGTATGTTTTATCGATTTTACAACTCTTTCATTATCTTAAGTAGCCTGCGTTATGTACCTATCTGCAAATGTAGTCTACGTGTTCTGCCTGAAGCCATCTCAACGGTTTTTGAACCTGCGTCTTCCTCCATAACTCCATACATAATAATCTAAATAATATATAACTACTCAATTTATAATAACTTTGATTGCCTTTTAAGGAAATATTATGTTATACACGTTATTAGAAATTACATAAATATTATTTTTCATTGTTACAGAATGATGGCAGCAGCAATGGTGGGGAGGTTCAGTTGGACGAGGAATGCGCCAAAGTCTTTGCCATGGACAGTGACGTCACTGGCTTTGACTTTCACGATCCTCCTTTTGCTGGACAGCCAAAATTTGGAGAAAAAGATTATATGCGTAAGTAACACTCTCCATTACTCCTATCATAGTAAGAATGGCCCTTAACTTTTAATTAACAAAATTAGATGAGTATCTTCGAAGTTTTAAAAAAATTAATAATTTTCAAGTTTATCGCGAAATACAATTAGGTGTTTTCACTATGTGCAAATTTGCTTTTTTGATATTATTAAAATGAAGTACTTGTTATACTAAAGCACTTGTTGATATTTAAACAGCATTCTATCGTCCATCAAATAAAAATTTCAACAAATGAATAACATAAAGTTTTAGTAATTGAACGAGTACGCAAAACACGCGGTGACGTAATCGGTTATATTAGTTTCTTAAATCGCGATTAAAATTTTTTAAACACATTTCATTCACTTTATTTACGTTTTACATGTGATTAAATAAGTAACGCCTACCTAATACGGGATTTGTAAAAGCTACTTTAGGAAATTTATCTCAAAATAACGTGTTTATAACACAGAATGACACTGACAATATAACTGATGGCGTCATGAGTGCGTAGTGAATTGATGTAGTGTTTTTGGCGAAAAAAAATCAATACAAAATTAAAATGGCATATTTTAAGGTATTATTCGACTGTTTCTTAAAATTCAGGTGTTTTTAAATATAGTAAAGCCATGATCTTCACAATGAAAGTGAATTTGTGAAAACACCTAAGGTCACTTGGGGTATTTGGGCCATGATTTTACAACCTGAGCGAGTATATTATACTTTGAACTTGCCTGAGAACCACTAATAAGTTATATTAATATCTAAAATATTTTTTTATATATAATACAATATACAGTCTTTAAATATATAATATTCAAATCCCGAGTCAAATTTAATTTTCTTTATAATAATAATTAAATAATAGAATATCTGATGGGCCCAGTTACCCCTAGAAATTGGAGCAACTGGACCATACGGGTCTCGGTTTCATACAAACGATTGTTATTTGAACTGGGGTAAGTGGATCTGTTGGTAAAGATGTAAACTTCGTACAAAAATTACCACAAGTCATTTAAACCACACCATAATCGAGTTGTCGACAATGTAAGAGAACTACATAACAATTTGGTGTGAAATTTATTCAAATTTAATAACACAACTTCTGTTAAGGTACAAAAGCCAACATTAAACGTAAAAAACATCCAATTTCAAGTAAGCATAAGTAACACAGGCCCACAAAAAAAAAGTGATCTGTACCCGGGACCCGACGTAGTAGCCCTATGTATTTTGTCGTGCTGAACACGAATCCAATGTCCGTTTAGCTCCGTTACTCACCAACTTTTAGTAAATAGCAAAAATAATCTAAAGAAATGGTGTTGCTTAGGCTATTTTCGCGATTTACAAAAAATTGGTGGGTGACGGAGCTAAATGGACATCGGATTCGCATTCAACACGTCAAAATACATAAGTAAGGATTACTATGTCGGATTCCGGGTTCAGATCACATTTTTTTTGTGTGACTGTGTACAGTTGCACGAAAAAAGTAGTGATCTACATCTACCTAATGAATAAAGACAATAACAACATACTTAATGTGCTTGGGGTAACTTGGTCCCAGGCGTGCCCAGATGCCCCAATTAACTGGCCCACTTACCTCATTTTTGAAATATTATGGGGGCAACTGGGCCACCCACTCAAGCTTTTGACCTAACGGAGAACACGTGCTTGCAATAACATTTTGGGGATATATTATGCTTCTAATATATGCTAAATTAACTGTGACGTTGATAATATATACAGTAAACCTGTAGATAAATCATAAATATCAAGATTACATCAAGTTGCTATGTAAATTTTGCACTACAAAATTTAAAAAATTGCTACATGAAAGCAACAACACTCAGAAACATGAGACTAATTGTTATAGTGAGATGCCATTGTCCTTCAGTGCTGCCAACTGCTTGAAGTGAAATTACCCCCACAAGTTTTACGGAAAAAAGCCATGGCCCAGTTACCTCCTGGGCCCAGATACCCCAACTGACCTTAATTGTTTAAATAAATTATAGTTGTTTAAATAATTTGAAAGTCATTAACCCATTAGTATTTAACTACTACCTAGTAATTTATGCAAAAGACGCAAGTAAACAATAATATAACGTCAAAATACGGAATACTATATTTATGCCCTTATGGAGTCATATTCCTGACCTTACAAAATATTTTTTTGAGGTTTAATATAAAATATAATTATTAATTCGTATTGTCTGGACACTTCTGAAGAGGGGACTTGTGTTTATCGAAATTTAGGAAATTCATGAAAAAAAAATTCCTTTTAAATTTTTTAGGATTTAGATCAAATCTGAAGGTGAAACAAAAAAATCAAAGCTTTTTAGAGCCACTTCACTAGTCACTTATATTAAACAAGTATTGTCCTGGCCGCAATATGATACATCAGTGCAGTGGGTGGTGGTGGTGGGGGTGGCAGATGTGATAAAACATAATGAGACCTTGACTTCCAGTGTTTACACCAAACACCAAGTTTCTGGACTGTTACTACTAACTTGCCTTACTTATTTTTTCCTATTTAGACTTATTTAAGCCCCAACAGTTCAACGGAATGAGCATAAAATATAATCTAGATACAGAACTGATTGTAATACATACGTGTACCAAATTTCAAGTCAATATCTTAAATCGTTCCAAAGTAATCGTACCTACCCACAAATAAAAAAAAGTTACAGACCGACCGACAGAAATTTTGTTGATTCAAATTTAAAATCTTGGTGTTTCATGATTTTCTAAACCTATTTTAAGAAAAGAAAATTCACGGATTTCGAAATCCTTGCAATCATCGGGACATTGAAAATGATAACACCATACATAAAACATAAAGTTTTTCAACTTTTTCACGAGCACGATCCACTACACCCCTGTATTTCCACCTTAAATGAAAACTGGTAACTTAACCCTCTGTGATATATGCAACCCATGTTACATTTGCGTATATCAGCCGTTGCATATACGCAGTCTCACTCTACCGCGACACCGCTGTATTTCCACCCTAAAATGAAAACTGGTAACTTGACCCCCCGTGATATATGCAACTCATATTATATTTGCGTATGTCAGCCATTGCATATGATAGTCTCAGTCGACCGCGACACATTACTTTGAAATAAAGAGATATTATTATTGTCACTCAATTTGTACAACAGACAACCTATATCAGTTAATTGCGATTCTAACACATCATTTATTTGCAAGCAGGCACCTATTTGTAGCAAGCTGTACACTTTTGTGTTCTACCGTCAGCATCGTTGTACAAATTTTAGGTAATCTCCCGACACGGTAGGTAATGTAATTGGCCAGCGCAGCCGCCTAATCGATAGTAGCGCGGCCTTTTTGACAGCCGTGTACAAATTTTTGCTTGAATAATATAAAGTCGTACATTTTCAGTCTGTGACGTCAGACGCGGATGTTATGTAATAAATTTAAGTAAAGGTTATTGATTAATCAGTAAACATTAAATTCAATCGCAAAATAAATCATCTGCCAAGGATATCTCTGAACAAAAATAATTTAGTGTCATTGTAAGTGTTGGCCAGTTTATTAGCATTTTCTAGCTCGAGCAGTGTATATGTAAATGAGCGTAAGAGTAAGTGAGCCTACAGGTCTTCTCTCTACTGTGCGGCGACACCGCTGTCTTTTGACCTTGAACAAAAACTCTACTCCATATACGATAACATAAACATTTCCAATGTTAAAATGTTAAATTTATTTTACGATTTCTATACTTCCACGCCACAACGTTGATGTGGAAGTAATTAAAGTATGCAACTAAAGTCGTTGGTGACACCAAAAGTTGATATACCCCATGAGACTGCCTCTTATTTCCGCAAAAAAAAACATATGAATTTTAATTCGTTCCTCAATCAAGAAAATTTTCTCCGACATTTTTTCAGAATCTGAAACGTGAAAGACTTGAAATAACTCTGCTATAGATTTTTTTCAGGGCTTTTTAATGCCAATATTAATTAGATAAACACATAATTTTTGCTTTACAATTATGTCATGCGTGGGTTTCGAAGGAATATGCTTTCAGTATGCAAACTGGACAAATTTGTTAAAACAAATGGTGGCTAAACCGTATATACCTGGCATACGTGATTTAATTGATGAAATGAATGTGTAGGTGTACTTAGGAAAAAACTGCATACATATGGAAATTTTACACCTGCGTTAAAATTCGTCGTTCCAAGTTTGGATTAATGAACGCCATATGTGTGATCAGTTGTCATGGATTATATTTCAAACAGAGAACATTGAAAAATATCATCTACTATTCGTGGTGAATATCATAGTAGTTTTTAATGGGTTCTCTAAATATATCCGTATGAATTAATATAAATAATGTAATGTAATCAAGTAACAAAAATATCTATTTTGGAATTACTCAAAAAGTGATTGTTAACATGTTTCAGTAGGTTTTTAGTTACCCATAACTTATAATACAATGACATTTGACAATGGTATACGTTCACAAACTGGTTGTCTTAAGATTAGCTTAACAAAGTGTATCAGTGGATTAGAAAAATGACGGGTGGTGTCGCCTGGCGAGTAATAAAATTGCACGAAAATTACGTCTTAACCTAGTCCTATTTCTGTTCTCGTTCGTGGTTCCTACTTCCTTTTTGCACAAATAGTGAGCGTGCCACAGTTGTTCATTCAAAATTATTCAAACGATCTTGTAACTTAACATTTAGCCCAGCAGACATTTTGTCGGGTAGTTGCTTATGAACATTCCTTATTCAGATTAAAAATGTTACCATCTACTTGCGTGTATTGGTTTTCCCATGATGCAAACATCTGTTAATTCCTCTAAAACTCTTGAAACGGCGTGGCATCACGAAAGCGAAGGTGCTTCTGACTACAGTCAACGTAGCGTTTACGTTCTGTACAGGAATCTGCCTTTACTCCTCAGTATCTACAAATTAAAATTTATCGTGATATCGGCCTGACGTAAGAAAATAGTTGTGTCAGACGGACGAATACGTAACTTGCATCAGTACATTATGTATGTATGTTTGGATCGTGGGTTTTCTCATGTCTACTGTTTTTAACAAAACTACCTTCTCCCTCTATGCCGGCATGTCGACTCTTTATTAGATCATTATTGGTCGACGATGTTGCACTACGAATATCTGAATCTCCGTATTGTTAGATTTTTGTGGTTTGTTACGTTATTCTGACGTACTCGTGACCTCGATTTTATGTATTATACGTAGTTTGTTATAGGAAACAGATGATGTTACATATAAACGAGCAGCAATAATAATAACCACTTTATCAGTGGACACCAAGTGGAAAATTGAATCCGGCGTTGACAGGAACAAAGTAGAAGTACATTGCGAAAGCCGATATTGGACAATTCTGCCACGACCTCGACCGACCAGTAGTGCACAAGGAAACGTCGGGTAACTCGGACTTGCAGGGAAAATGGAGAGTTTAATAATAGCAGCGCAACGTTAAACACCAGGTACCACCAGAGGATGATCCTGAAATAGACTATTGGCAACAAATGCAACAATGAGCGGCCTGGCAGAGGAATATGTTAGTCACGTGATGGCGGTGACATGTACTACTTTGGCACCATCGAAGTACGTTCACCGGCACAAAGAGTGCCCAATATCTCCACTGGGTCATGTATAACAATACGATATACCGGTACCGCCAAAATGTTATGAATATACCCCTAATAGTTTGGCCTTTGCTCAAAAAATCTTTATCGGGAGACTAGAAATAAAGATAGGATGAAGGCCCGGGGATCCCTTTTGAAAAACTACCCAAAAACCACCCCCAAAGGTACATTTTTTTTAGTTTTTGCTAATTTTCTCAGAAACTATTACTTTTTCGGAAAATGTCAAGAGACCTAATTTAAAGAGAATAAAATTTCCTATCGATAACATGGTGTATAACATGTTTATTTTTAACAAAAAATCAATCCTAAAACAACCCCAAAACTATTGCCAAAATACATTCACTCGATAATTTCCTACTTTAACAATCCACAACAAACAACACATAAATACTCTGTACAGTCTTGAATATGTGAGATAGTAAAAAGATAAACTCAAAATACAAAATATAGAAAAATAAATCAACAAAATATAGAACTTTACAATACTAAAAACAAGAATAAACATACCTATATATTTTCTATTTCTATAACGAAAGTGAGTAAAACACTACTATGTTTTTTACCACCATATTTGCAGAAAACGTGACTGGAGTTTCAACCCTTTAGGTCATTTTCAAACAATGATTCAACTAAGAATGAAATACAAAAGATTTGGTCCCTATTTAAATGTGTTTCTAGAAATAAACAAATTAGAGAATTATGAAAGTATACAGGTAGTTTATGATATCCTAACTAGTTTATGATATCCTTATCTAAGGGTGGGGTTTCTCAGAAATGTTAATTACATCTTGGTAGCAGTAAAAAGAGGTTAGTACATAATATCTAATTGTTCATTTAACAAAATTAAATCATCCTTATTATTGTATTTGTATATTCCCAATGCTTCTAACAAATTAAGTTTCAAACCTTTGCTGGCATAGTGTAGGATTATTAATATCTGGGAAGTTATGTCCACTCTCTAATATATGATTAGAGAAAACAGAATCTGTTTTTTGTAGTCTGAAGGACCTATCATGATCGAGGTATCTGGTTTTAAAATTACGTCCAGTCTGTCATATATACGCTATTGCACTCTGAGCACCTATATTTAAAGGTGAAAATGCGGGAACAACTGACGTTATTTTGACGTTCAAATTACACTACATTGTTAATAGTGACGAGCTTATGAAACTCCCTATAAAGTAAAACAGATTCATAATAGTGGCTTAAATAAATCTCATCATCGTTTTATTTTAGTTTATGATGTGATGTAAGTTATTAGTGACTATAACAATAAATTGTCAATTTGCGAGTACTTTAGTGTTTCCTATTAAATGGCAAAATTTCATCGTTAATTATTAGTTACATAACAGTACTAATTAATAAACTAATGAGAATGTGGTACGTCAAAGCAATGCGACACCTGCACTAATTACGTTAATTAGTAAATAGTTCCATTTCATTTCAGTGTACGTTACATTAAACCATTTGCAGCTAAATCATCACGGTAATTTAGTTTGGAAGTGGCATTAATTAAAAATCATTTATATATAAAACTCTACAACAACAAAAATTAACTAACTGACTTGTAATATTTAAACGTGAATGCAACGTCAGTCGTTTAAAGAAATGATCTGCATTTTTCCCTTATGGAAGCTGTAGCTTAACCCGATGGTAATAAACAATAGTAAATTGCATAAATAATTATGGATTGTTTAAAAAATTTTCGTTATTTTCTAAATATGAGTGGAGAGTCGAAGAAAACTTGAAAAGTTTGAAAAGAACTCTACAACACTCAGTTAATTCTGAAAATAGTTAACAACGAACTAAAAACGAAAAATTACTAATAAACTATAATAAATATCAAAAATATGCGACAATCTAGTTTTGCCATTGTAGGGTTATTTTTGCAGCTCTATGAAAAGGAACTTATGAGGGTTTAACTTAAAATGTCCTTATTAGTTTGTATTTTCTAGATGGTTTTAAAGAATGGATATGTGTACGATTTTTAGTTATAGTATTTCTGTTACTAAGAAAAGTTATTTAGAATGCAATTTTATGCCTCTATACCAAATTTCAGGAATGTAACATTTCTTTTTTGAAACTTCCCATTTTTGCGAATTAAGAGTTGAATTCATATTTAAAGTTGTGTAGGAGCAAATGTTAATCATCTGAAAAAGTAGGCTATTGGTAAAGAAAAAATTGAATATACGAGATGTAAGAAGGTATAATGTTAGTCGAACTAATTGTAAAACAAGAAACAATTACTAACAGAAGATTAATGAGGTTTAAACAACAGGTAATAAATGTCAAAAATATAACAGATTCACAAACAAATTAATTATTGACCAATACAAAACAATGTTTACAATTTTTTTATTATTCGACGTAGCTACCACCCACATCCACACACATTTCGATCCTTCTCCTGAAGTCCTTAAAACTGTTTCGAATATCATCTAACTGTATGGAGTTTACGGCATTTGTAATTCTCTGCTTCAATACTGCTACATCGTTAGGAAATGGTTCAGCGTAAACCAACTGCTTGAGGCGACCCCATAACAAGAAATCCAATATTGACAGGTGTGAGAATCTCGCCTGCCACTTGATCGGTCCATTCCTGGCAATCCAATTTTCTCCAAAATTTAAATTCAACCACCGATTAACCATTTCTGTGGAGTGGCCAGGGCAACCATCATGTTGAAAACGAACTAAAGGCATATCTCTTAAAATATTTAAGTGTCCAGAAAATCTTTCAAGAAGCTGTAAATAAGTGTGCTGGTTTAACCTTCCCTCAATGAAATAAGGTCCAATAACTCCAAGGTGATAAGAAACGGCACACCCCACATTCACTTTTTTATAATATTGTCTTCTACAATGAATTCTAAAATTTGGATTTTCAGAAGCCCAAAACCGACAATTCTGAAATGAAACAACACGATTGGTTGTGAATGTGGATTCATCTGAGAAAATTATGAAATGATGAAAAAATCTCCCTTCCGTGATTTTTTCTCCAATGGTCAAACAAAAATCCAACCGACGGCCGTCATCTCCCTCTTCAAGGGTATATTTATAATTTGCTTTATATGCCCTAATTTTTTTTGCCTTGTAAATTCTTTGCAGTTCAGACTTGCTAATATTAATAAAAGCTGACCTCTCTCTTAGTGGCATCCTAGGATATTCTATAACAGAGGCTATAATAGCCCCAACATTGTCTTCATCATATGCTTTTATTTTTCTTTTTATGTTAAGAACACTGCCAGTAGCCAGAAACTTTTTAATTATTCTCATAGCCGGAGTACGTGACAAAGCAGTGTTTGGAAATTTCAAATTGAATTGGCTTACCGCTTCTCTTAGCGAGTTTTCACCTCCAATTCCGTAGCATTGCATAACATAAATTTTTTCACGCACTCTGAGTACCATTTTCACTTAATGTTTTATGCTTGGTTCGTTAATTTGAAACAGAAATTAAGGATAATATTGACTACGTTTGACAGATATGTCAATAATAAATGATAAATGTGTATCCACTGCTTTTCTCACAGCCTACTTTTAGCTTCTACATAACTTTAAATATTAATTCACAAAAAGTAATTTCTATGCAGTTTTAATTGAATGGTTCAAAATAAAATACTAATTTATTGAAAAAAGTTTCAAAAAAATTATTTTATATTCCTGAAATTTGGTACAGAGGTATAAAATTGCATTCTAAATAACTTTTCTTAGTGGAATTTTTTCATATTTTGAAAAATAAAGGTACTTTATTAGTGGTGATTTTTACAACTTTGCTTACAAAACACACTGTAGAACACCAAATCAAGTCATTATTGGTATACTTTAGTTTTACAACAAGCAGGACTCGATCCCTAAATACCATTCCAAAATTTTTGGTCCATTACACCTCTTGTTACATCTATCCTGGGACACACTGTATAAATAATGTATTGTAAATAAATAATTTACATCATGCCTATCAATTAATATAAAGTAGTAAAACAATCTTTCCAATAATTAAAAAGTGATTCTAAATATTGTAGGTCGACGCTCATGACATCGCTGGTGTCATAAAGTATTCCTTTGTCGGTCTTTTTTTTATGATTTTTAAATTGACACTGGATACACTATAACAACATTGTCACTATTCTATCGCAAATTTACGATACCCATACTCATAGGAAAACTTGGAAGCATGTGTTAATATCAATCAACTTTGCTCAAAGCCTCAAGTGGCCATCTTGAAATTTGGAACAAATCTGTCAATGAGACAAAAAAACAGAAACTTTCTCTTCACTGGTATAAATTTGAATCACTCTATTGCGTAGTAATAGGATTGTAAATCTAATCAGATAATTATTACTGTCGAATATCATTTTACGAAAGGTACCATCTTCTGGCAAATGTTATAATTAGTCGTATACTTTCAGCTGAATTTTGGCTGCTCAATAAAATGAGTCTAGTGGTCTTAAGGAAATGTTTCCAATGCGATTACACGGGCACTCACAAAAAAAGTCGAGTACGAGAAGGCTATGTTATTCCCATGCATTTTGACTTGCTCAACACGAATCCGATGTCCGCTTTGCCCGACTGGCTCTTGCATTTTTCCTAACCTCAAAAAACACCGTCAGAATGCCCGAGAAATCTCAAACAAGTAAATAAAAAGCTTAAATGAGCTGACCACCATTTCAATACGTATATTGGAGCGCTGATACCGAATTTGGGCGGCATGAGATGTGACGGAAAAAAGATTTTTCTTCTTCCGGTGACTTTGAGCGGTCCTATCACGGAAACGTGCCTATCGTAACGATGCCTGGTTTGCGCCATTCGATTTCTCTGTTCTCTTTGCGTATCATTGATTTTTTTAAATAATTTTGTCGTCTCTCGTTCGGGTGCAGTTGCTCCCGAGGCGGACCCATGTCGCCGGAGAAGCAGGTCAAAATACATGGTAATACATAGGTCTGCCTTCTCGCACTCGACTACTTTTTTGTGTCTGTATTATTGAAGAGGGTCATATGTATAAAATTTTCTTAGGCAAACGCCTTGAAAATCGTGCATAATGGACATGTCTGCAAAGTACTTTTTACAGAATTATGAGGTTGACTAGCCTCGTATATTGACGTGCTGTAGGACGCTCCCGAAAAAGAGCACTAAAAAGCGGTAAAAACCACGTTAAACTCGATAACATTTATGCCACCGGTACATCAGGAAATTCTGCGCGAAGTGAAGCTCCATACTAGAAAAACAAAGTTCATATGGAATTAATAATTACGCGTAGTGTTTTTTAATAGTATCAAACAAACAAGTGTAAGTGCCTATACCTATGCCAAGACGACCGACCACCCTTTTCAAGTGGTTTTATTGCGATAAAAAAAACATCTGTCAATATAATACAAGCTGTGAACCGTCAGTGAAAGGCAACGGGCTTGTTTCTAACGAGTGGAAGTAGTAACATAAACAAAGGATGAAAATATAAGTTCTTATTTTGTTATTTTTAAGTTCTATTTATTGGTCACATATATTGGGCTTATTTACGAATACAGGGAAGCCTCTCATGTCAAAGGAGTCGTCTGCTTGATATACAGTCGCAAACAGAAAGGATATATAGTGATGTTTAAACGTAATTTGTGTTAATTATTTGTTAAGCAATAATATGCCAAAGAAATACGGATACCTCAAAAATGAATCTAACTCATCTGGTTGCTTCCGGCATCTGACATTTATCTACCGTTATTTACATGTATAAAGTAAAGAATATATTTCAAAATGGCGTCATTTTTTCTTTAATAAGTGATGAAGCGATGAAACATATTGATGTCGACATATCACGAGAATCTAAATGGCTGAACTCATCAATAACAATAATTCCAGCAACGGCTGGTAATTGTATAATATGTTTTATTTTCTTCCTTGATAATTACACAAAGTAGTATTGCACTTTTCGTGATCAAGGTATCAATTTTTTAATTATACATTATTCTACATCTATCTGTGAATAAAATGGGAATTAATATCAGGCGACGCAGATGATAACCGTTTTAATTTGTGTAGATATGTGGGTAATTGAAATATTTTTTTTATACGTACCTATCGAGTGTGATATTAACGATATTCTGGTGAAATATACATAATTTCAGGGTGTCTACTAATCTGGAAAACCTGGGATTGTCAGAGAAATTATTTTAGTCAGGGAAAAGCTGGAAAAAGCAGGGAATTTACTAAAATAAGCAGTATAATCTAATTTTTACTTTCAGATAATTATTAGTACAAACTATTAAATATACTATTAAATTATTTTTTTATTGTTGATTCCGATTGATTTAAAAAAGAGAGATTTCTTTAAAGGCTAAAATGATAATCTTTATAGAAATCCTTCAGCTGATAATTGGCTTCTCGAAAATAAACGTTTTAGTAAAAAATGCAAAAATTGTTACTTATTGTGTCATAGAATTTATTATTTTTTTGTTTTTGAGGTGAATACATACTTTCATATTTGTTCGAGTGTAGGAAGTTAAAAAGCTGATATTTAGATAAAATATTACCTGGCAAACCTGGAAAAGTCAGGGAATTTTAAGAGTAAGATTTGGTAGACACCCTGAATTTGCTTCGAATACAAGTCACTAAAGAAATATTATACTTTTCAGACAGAGGTACATTCTGTCTCTCTGTTTTGATGAAGCAAAAAAATTTGCATCCCAACGTAAATATATAATTACGAATTGCTGCACTGTTTAATCTGAACAGCAATAAAGTATAGTCCAAGAGCTAGTGAGGTTCTTGTTAAAAGATTTTGGACACTTTAGATTGTGATTTGTTTTATTTTCTTGGTTTTGCTGGTTACTAAAATTCACCTATGCGATCTTAGAGTCGGATATGTAAGGATGATAACACAGCCCCACAAAAAGAAAAGTTTTTGATCCGGATGACTGACCATGGTAATCCCGTGTATTCTTCGGCGCTGAATCCGAATGCGAGGTCAAAAAAATTCGTATACCCCTTAAATTATCATGCAGAAGCAAAAACATCCCTTCAATAAGGTAAATTTATGAATATGTATCATTAAGGAAAGAAATATGAATGAGGGATTTTTTTCTCTCGTACTTTTCTTTTTTAATGCCAAGGGCTTCAGCGAGGGGGTAACAAGTAACAATTCTCCTGAAGGGGTTGATACACCCTCTGCATCTCTTCTATACCCTTCTGGACATAGAACTGCGTCACAAAGTTTTTAGCTTAGAAGCTCTTGAGAATGCAAAATAAATATGGTAGATGGTGAATGCCGCTCCAGAACCAAGTCTCCAGAAAGGTATAACCTACCCTCTGGTGGATGAGGAACACAGGGGTGGAGAGAGATATGGAAGAGTAAGTGTTCCTTACTTTTACTGCAAAATAGTCGCAGTGCATTCACGAGAATCTCCTTCAATTGCCTTAACCGCACCCTGCGAGGGGCGAAAACTACCCTCAAACCTCCAAATGGGGTCCGGAAAACTTTTAGGACCGGAAAGATGCAGTTAAGGGTTTTTAATTCTGAGAGGGAAGACGAACGGGAATCCGTCTCTGTAGATTTGTTTTTCACTCCAGCGTTCAATGCATCTTTATATCCCTCATGGTATCACTTGTATTTCATGTCTTTTTCATTCATAAACTCCATATTGAGTAGAAAAGAATTTTAGAAAAACAAGTGTGATTGAAGATAAATGTTTATATTACATTTAATATCGTCAAATAATAATAGAAATGATTAATGCTTTGACTTTTTTCTAAAATTCTCACATTCCTGAATAAGCTTTTTGATTTATTTTCCAAATATGTTCTCGTCTCATTATTTAAATGTGTCTGTTCCTAAGACACCTGTGTATAACATTACTTAATAGCAATGTTGTTGAGTAGTTGGTGAACATGTGTTATATATGATTGGACAAAATCCAAAATATTATATAGGCACATTATGTTGGCAATTAAAAGACAGCACGATCGAATTAGTAAAGAGGCCACTTATAGGTCTCTGGCTACAATGCATTCGTTGTTTTGCTCATTTTACTTCTCGGTTTACTCACACGACTTTATAATATTGGGTGATCACTAATCAGGCACAAACTGTGATATATTTGTTCTATTTAAAAATTTTAACACCGTTTCGCTGTAATAATGTTCTATTTAAATCCCAATTGTGATCATTTAGCTTAAACTTAATTATTATTGGAAAAGTTCGAATCTGACTTGAACGGGTTTTCAAACAAAATATACCGCCAATGTTTTGTTAGCCGTTTTTGTTTTTTAATTTTATTTTATTTTATTTGCCAGCGTAAGGTGGGCATTACTGCCGATTCTGGGCATGGAGATTTTTTTCACCGCGCAGCCCGATCGCCCGCTAAACGGCCAAATGCGGTCACCCAGTCGTCTATTACTTATTCATGCCATAACTGAGTGGCTCCACCCGACCGACCAACGGATGATCCAACCGTGTGCCGGAACAAACACCCGATGCTTGTATATACCGCCGGACATGCTTGTTGTCAGCAGCGAGAGCTGCATGACGCATGGGGTAGGAATATAGGATGGAGCGTGTAGGTGTTTGTGAGATGCTTCTTCTTGGTTTCCATCTGTCTTCATCGCCTGTGAGATGCTTCTTTTAGGCTTCAGTGCTTCTTTTAACTTTCAAGTTTTTGTGAGATGCTTCTTTTTAGTTTCTGTCTGTGATCATCTTCTCTCTAATTCTTCTTCTGAGTTTTCTGTTTCTTCTGCTTCTGAATCTGGCAGTATGTATATCCTTGATATTTCTTAATTGTATTCCGTCTTTTGTTTTGCCGTTCTTTTCTAGTGTGTGTAATCCTTTCCTCGCATATTCATAATCCTCTCGATTGTTGTTATTCATGTGTAGCGTTTCCATCTACCATCATTTCCCCATTCATTCTTCCTCCAAGCCTTCTGTTTTTGGATCCAGCAGTGTGCACCTCCTTCTGCCCGCTTGTGTTCACTTCGTTTGTCTGCCAATACATACATGCATTCGTTCGCCGCAGGGAGCTTTTTTATATTTTAACCGTTCCACAAGCAAATAACCATTTACAGTGAAAGTGCCCTATCTCGCGATAAAAAAGCTTTGTATGGCGGGTTGGTCATGAGAGAGAAGCCCGAAGGAATATTTTGCACACCCTGTATATTAGTTTGTTTCTACAGTAATTACTTTCAACTGCCATTATCCAATTGCGGGTATTTTCTATTTCATTATCTATATTCAATACCTTTTCATTTTTATTTTAAAATTTTTCTCTGTTGTGTAATAAATTGTCCTGTGACCACACACGTAAAAAACAATATTCTGAATCAAGAATCCCCTGCCTCAACCGGTAAGCAAATAAACAAATTCCCCATATAAAACTAATAAAGTACTGTACAGCAAGAAACAAAAAGTTTATAGTGAATAAATTATTTCTTAAACAAAAGTACCCGTTCCACATGAAGAATTCCTTCATTCGAGTATATATGAAACAAAGGATTTCCGAATCACAACATTGTTCCCATCTGTGAAGGATTAATAAACCAATAACCTTATGTTACTACTTCCACTCGTTAGAAGCCAGTCTGTTGCCTTTCACTTCGCAGTAGCCACTTTGGGGAGTGAGCTCGGTCCTCTTAGGTACATGCACTTGTGGATAACTTACGAGTTTATGACCTGTTCCCATTGGACGTGTTTATTTTCTTTTATCAGAGTTATCTTATATTGCCAGTTGTCCGTACCCTTTGTTGAGCTGCCCATATACGCCTTTAGTGACACCATAATCCAATATCAAATAATTTATATTAACTAATGTAGGATTGTCCACTCTTTAATTCAACACATTTTTGCGCGTTTTCACACCGTTTTTACTCGAGTTTTTCGAGATTTCATGGGATCCACTTAAAAACGCGTCTGCTTTCTCGCCAATGTTTCGTTAGCCGTTAGGTAGAAATTGTTTTTTAGAATCAACTCAATTTCGATTATTAATTTATTAAATATCGTATATGTTGGTTTTCAGGTTTTCGAGGGTGTAATTCGAAGTGTTGTTTCGCGTGGTTGGTGAGGTCGTTTAAACGACGCGCGACGTTTCGGTAGTACCTGAAGATAAGAGATGTGATTCTGCATGGAAACCTCATTAACTTGATCTAACAGGAAATGAGAACTCCAAATTAGTGTTCAGGCAACAAATAGTAGTAAACATAACCAACATGTTCATTAGGGTGACCCATCTAAAAACGAAATCTTAATTTTTATTTTGCGCATAAGATGATTAGTTCCTATTTTGGGCCCACAAGAAGTTCTGAAAATTTCATAAAAGAATATTAAGATTTAGGGATCGCTAGTGTGAGTTTTTTTAAACTCGTCCAGTCATTGTAATTTTCACAATTTGAATTAATTCTGATATGAAATTTTAGTACACGCTCCAGGCATGTCCTTATGTTTTGGGGCCGCATGGTTAATTCTCTATACAGATGCTGCATCTCTTCGTATTAGCCAAAATGTGTTGGAAAATAGCAGATAACGGGCAATAGTTTAAGCTTAAGTGAGGTAAACTTTTAGAAACAATTTTTTTTTCTCAAGCTTAAACTAAACGACATTGTAGCGGGGAAACATACCGAGAAGTTCGGACAGGCACGATGGTTCACGATTATTTTTTATTTTTTCAGAAGAAATGAACGAGAGAGAAATGAAAAATCCTGAAAGTGGACACTTTTGGACTATAATTTTCAGGATTTTATCTCATTCATATAGTGTTTGGAATCGGGCAAATAAATAATCTTATCACAAATGATCCTGAAAATTATATCCCAAAAGTATCCACTACAAAGTAGATTAGTTTGAGTTTGAGAAATAAAATTGATGCTTGAAGTTCTACTCACTCAAGCCTAGATATTTACCCGTTTTCAGGAGTTTTCCATTTTTCTCGCTCAATTCTTCTGAAAAAAAATCCAGAACCATCTTCCCTATCCGGAGTTTCTCGGTATGATTTCCCACTACAATGCCATTTAGTTTAAGCTTGAAAAAAAATTGTTTCTTAAATTTTACCTGAAATAACTAACTATTGCCCATTTTCTGCTATTCTCCAGCACATTTTGGCTAATACGGAGAGATGCAGCATCTGAGGACTCACGTCTGGAGAGCGTACTTTATTCGAAAATTTTATATCCGAATGAATTCAAACCCTGGGAATTAGTTTAAAAAACTCCGCTACACTAGCGACTTCTAAATATTAATATTTTTTTATGAAATTTTCAGGACTTCATGTGGACCTAAAATAGAAACTAATCATCATATGCGCAAGATAATATTCGAGATTTCGTTTTTGGGTGGGTCACTCTAATGTTTATGTGCAATATATTTGATTGTTTTATATTTCCAGTATGTTTATGTAAAATATGGAGATCCATATTGGTTCCTAGGTAAAAATAATCTTTATTCTCGTGTTTATTTATTTATTTATTTAATCATACATCATCTAACTGACAGTACAAAACCATTTATAGGATGAAAATCTAAACTAACTTAACCTAACCTAACTAAGAATTACAAATAGAAATTATGAAAGCGGTTAGAGTGCACTACAGTAGATGAAACTTGGATTTGCAAATTTCAGAATTCGATTTTTCAATGCGCAATAATTACTTGCTTTAGTGTTGCTATACCCATATAAAATAAAACAAAGAATACTAGAAAATTGTTTCATTAAATAGCGCACAAGATCACTCAAACAAAGATTGAGAAAATATTAAATTTCCTGTTAACAGTCCACGGTATTGGTTATCCTAAAGACATTTGTAACAGTACGTGCAATTTTTCAAAACGAGACCCTATCTCAGCGAATGAAAGCGTGTTTCACTCACGCAGGCTGTTATTTTTCTTCGGAAGTATAAAGGAAACCCTGCTTAATATTCAAACCTCGTCTATGGAACGTGTTGCCCAGACTATCGGAGATTATTCTTCCAAACAGGAGTTTGCAGTGACAGATATGAAATATTCCGAATTATTGTTGCTACGCTTATATGTCTACTAATCTATTATCTCTACGTATGTTATTAAAACAGGCATTAGCCATTGTCCTTCCGTCTTGATAGAAGTAGCAGGTGTTGCTGAAAAATAATAAATTATGCTTGATTATTTTCATACCAACCAACCAACCGGCCTTGTTTAGGATATATCTATGCAAATTTAATATTCAGAATCTTAAATTAAGAAACGTCAAACGTTTCTCGTCAACATTTCAGATGTAGATGTCTTTTTCTTGTAGAGTACGGGTCTTATTATACTACGAAGCCTGCTTTATAACAGTCCTAGCTAGCATTTCAGTATAAGGAATTTATAGTCTAAGAGCTGGTGGCCCCGATAACATATACTTTATCCCAAACTTACGGCCTGTATAAAAAATGTCGGGATCTTTGTTCTTTACCGCACTATCAAAGACGCCGACATTTTTCATACGCAGAATAAGTCTGAGATAAAGTATACTTACCCATTTTCACACGGCTGAAAATATGCTAAAATATTTAGATCTTCCCAAGCAATAGCCGGCGTGGTTAAAGGACGTTGGTGGGGTGAACACCCTTGAATTTTTGAAAATGGTTGCCGCTGAAATTGAAATTTACTCATTTATTTCCACAAAGCGGAAATTTTCAGACGTCGCGTCGCACAGTGGTTCCAAACCGAATTTTTTCAAACAAATTAACTTTCTAAAGGCATTTTATGGTCAAAGGAACTGATTTTTTTTAATACTCCGAACCAAATTCCTAATCGATCCCTCCAGACGGAATTTTAATTTTGACGGCTGCCTGCCTGCTGTCAAAATACAAAATCTATGTATTTCTCGAACAATGGTATCTGAGTTAGGAATAAAAACCCTATTTAGGGGCTCTTGAGAATTCTAATTAAGAATTTGGTGTTTTCACAAATTTTAAAGTCTCTTTGACTGTGAAGATAAATACTTAATTATGGTTAAAAAAAATTGAATTTTCCCAAGCAATCGATTTATTCCTTAAAATAAGCCCTTTTAAATTAGAATTTAAATTTACCGCGAAAAACCGTACGTCACCGTATCTTGCACTGATAGCGTCAGAGGTTACATTGTTGGTAAACAATCATGGGTTGTGTATTATAAATACACGTTATTTTGCAAAACCCTAACGTTTTATAATGGAAAGTAAGTGGTGCTTTGTGCCAGGATGCAAAAATACATCCAAGAACGCACCTGAAAAGGATTTCGTGACCAAAACCAGTACCAAAACAAAAACAACGCAAAATGAAGTGACAAAGCCGCTAGACGTGATCCACCTATAACGACATCAGTATTTTTCTGCTGTGAGGATCATTTCACAGTAAGTTGAGTAAGTAAAGTAAGTGTAAAACTTCATCATCATGCATGAGTATTAGTTTAAAATAATGAATAACTAGCTACCTAACCCTGTATACATTACAAGTTTATGAGCAACATTTATAGGTTATGTTTATATAATATCAACCTTGTATGTACATTATATTGAGCAACTATATACAATAATCATAATATAGTAATTAATGAACTACGTTAAAGTAATAATAGATAAATATAACAATAAAAAAGTTTAGTACTTATGTTGCAGCTTTAGAGCCGCCCACTTTGCTATCTTGAAAGATTCATCTTTCTTCATAAATTCCGCGATCATGAACACGTTCACTGTCGATAAATTTCCTGAAGTAGCTCTTACGAATCCTGTATTAGCCATTTCGAATTAAATCACAGGTATAAAACGTACAAGAAATCTTTAAAATGCTATGTTTATATACTGCGTACATGCGATATTACTGTTAGATGTAATCGATGACGTCACCAGTGTCATCACCAATAATGGCGTGTTTCGCGTAACTGTTCAAATATTCAAATTTTGTGTTATTTATTTGTTGAAATATTAATTTAATAGACGACAGGTGGCTTTTTAAATACCGGGAAATGCTTTAATATGTTAATCAATCAATATCAGTATAAAATATTAGGACTTAAGACAGCTGTCAAATCTGCTGTCAAAATACAAAATCACGGAATGTCTCCACAAAAAAGCTGATTTAACGGAAAAATCCTCTATTTAGGAATTTGCAGAATATGGATCACGAATCTAATGTCATAATGCAACCTTGGTACCTGGCATCTGTTACGTCTGCTGTCAAGTGTACTGTCAAAGTAGCCTTTATTTAAGTTTTTTCGCGATTAACGTTTAATTACTAAAATTTTAAAACGTCATATCTCAAGAAGTCCCTTTGCCTTGAAATCTACAGGAAAGATAAAGGTCAATTAGTATCATTATTGCTCAAAATTTCAAGTCAATATATCAAACATTACCTGAGAACATCTATTTTTTGAAGAAACATAAAACACTTTTTTTCTGAAAATTATAATGAAAATTAAAATTTCGCTTGAAGGGATCGATTAGGAATTTGGTTCTGAATATTTTTTTTTAAATCAGCTGGTTTGGCCATAAAGGGTATTCAAAAAGTTAATTTGTCTGCGAAAGTTCGGTTTGATACCACCGTGCGTCGTGTAGAGCAGCGGCGAAAGAAATACTTCACAAGCATGAGGTCCAGAGTTCAAATTATATATGTAGATCCGTAAAAATGTTTTCACTTTTTTAAATTTTTCGGCCCAAATCTCTTGTTCAAATATTACCTACATTTCACATCTATACATGTTTCTTTGACTTTTATGTTTGCTTAATTAAACTGGGTCCTTGAAAGCTTCCTTCACTTTTAAACTATTTTTTCTGGAATTTAATAAAAGAAAGTAGGAGAAAAATTATATTTGGTACGGGATTTTTAAGAATCGCCGATAGAAATACGGACTAATAGGAACGGAGAACGCGGCACAAAATTTATTGTAATAAATAATTAATATGATTTATTTTCATTTCTTATGTCTCTTTATATAATATTCATATTAACTACCTTTCATATCATTCTTCTGTAATGTATAGTGGAGAAACATATATAAGTTTCAAAATATTCTTACCTACACACTGAAAAATGCAGTCAAGTAAATGCATTTCGCGTGTGTCCAATTATGTACAAAATGTATAAAAACTTTGATTAAATGTATATATTTTTTTCATCGATTCGATTTGTTAGATTCAAGTACATGGGCGGAGGTAGATAGAAATGCTTGTCATAAGAAAATGTTATAATTTTTTGAAAATTGTATTAATTTTTATTATCTTTTGTTTATTAGATAGGCTATTTTTGTTCGTTTATCCAATAACATATTTTTGAAGTATTATATCAGTTTTAGATATAAAGACTAAATATTTAAATTTATTGGGTTTAGTTTTAAAGTTATCCCATTCTACATTGAAATATGTTATTATCAGCAAGGAACAACGAGAAGGTATGAACATATCCTTGCCGGGATGAGGGAATGGGACAGGTTAGATTGGCGAGGGGCAATGATGTTAAATAGTAAAAATAAAATTTAAGTTCCTTCTAAAATAAAAATAAAAATGTAAGTTTATTAATCAAATCAAAAAATTAATACAACAAAAATAAATACTTGTATAGATAAAACATAAATAAAAACAAAATTAAAATATGTCTCTAGAATAAAGTAACTTAAATTAAAATTTCTTGTCAACTAAATAAAATATATTCCAAGAAATATAACAATAAAAAAGTAAACTTCATACCGAATATAATAGCTAAATATTTTGTTCTGAAAATATATATTAAAAAGTTAAATGCTAAAAGTTGACGCGTCCAAATCTTCAGTTTCTGAAGAGGGATCATTATCCGGTTGAATTATAATCGGCGCTATGGGGGGTAGTGTTGGATATTGATTTTCTTTTTGAATTACATGCTTAACGCAATTTTCCATAAATCAGTATTGTCGAGGTCATTTATTACTTCTCTTATATGATCAACTACTGCCGCGCTTAACGTTGGAGAGTCATTACATTTTCACAAACGATCTTTTAAAGTTGCTCAAACCATCTCGATAGGATTAAATATGCATAGTACGGAGGTAACCGCAAAAGTGTATGACTGTGTATATTGGATAAGTTATCAATAACATATTCCCTTTTGAAATTCTGTTCTTTTATTCATTTCAGTAATTCGCGCTTTATTGGAACTTTTACAGGAATTTTAATATTTTGTTCTCTCATGAATTTTAAAATGTCTTCCTTGTACTGGTGTTTGGTATTTTATATAATATTCGCGAGTGGAAGCATTATCTAATACAATTACCGAATTAGGCGGAATATTTGGTATAAAGCTGTTCTGAAAACCATTTTTCGCACTGCACTGGAGAAATATCGAGTCCACGTTGACTAATGACTGATATAAATCAAACACCGATCGACCAATAGGACTGAGGAATACCCGGGTGCCAGCCAATCGTCGCCACCCGTCCTCAAACGCAGGCCAATGACAACACATCTCACAAGTCCACGTTGACTCTTGAGAAACGATTTACAAGGTTTTTTTATGCTAGTGGACCTGTCCGTTTTATTATCTTTAAACCAGTGCAGTCGTAGATGGTTCATTCACGCTGATTAAATTGCCAGTCTTGGACTCGCCTGCACAGTTTCAACTACTATTCGATTCTCGATACTATTGTTAAATACATAGGACAAAATATCAAGTTAAGTGCACACGGTCCTGTGCTTTAACACTGACCAGTTTCAATTGACTTCGTAAACACTATACATACACCTGCAAGTCCACGGTGTCTCTTTATTATTTGACTATTATTCATGGCTCATTCTAACGAATCATCAAATCAGTAGGACTTGCAACCAATTATATTCAGTGGTTTTGGCTACGTTCTTAACTCGTTAGGAAATATGTATGACAATTTTTTGTGATGATAATAAAAGAAACCGAACACCGTCTTTGCATGACCTTTTTTGTAAATAAACCGAAAAATGATATGCGGTATGCACTTTAACTGTTTTTGCGAACTTCTTTATATTTCTGAATTATGTTCGGTACAGACCATGAGCTGCCACTAAACTTGAATCATTTCTTACAGTCTTCCGCACAAAAGATCCGTTATTGCGTTGACGTCAACAGTTAAACAAAAGCTCCAAGGTATGGCAATATATAAAGTATGAAGTTTGCAAGAATACATTTTCTATAGCAGTATGAAATTGTAAAGAGTATTTTGCTGGTTCTCTTATTACAATTGTAAAGTAACTTTTAATGCCTCCTACACATAAATTGGATAATATGGTATTTAGGATAATTGCAGGGCTTGCTTTGGTACTTATTTTTTATTTTATATATTTTTTCCCCTTGAGAGTTTCGCGAACCAACATTGACCAGTTGGGTCTTATAATACAACTTTTTTCATATAGTCCAGTTCCCAAGAAAAAAATAGCGGCCCTGGAAAAACATAATCGTTATGATAACTTGATTTTTTGGTAGGCTTTTACCTCCATGAGCAGAGCTTAAAACAAAATGGCGTCAAATTAAAAAAAACATGGGAAAACTTTAAAATGCGAAAAATACAAAAACTATCGTAGAGATGAAAATTGAAAAACACAAAATGCAATTAATAAAATGCCTTTACAAAAAGTTTCGCACATACAACTATTCTCGCGTAAAATAAAGATCAAACTTGCGGCGTCACTAGCCAACGCACGAATGCCTTTTGCCTTGCGTTTCAGTACAAAGACTTTGATAACTTTTGAAAAAATAAAGGAATCGTAATAAAGAAATAAATATATTAAAGGGCAAAGGTGCAGCAGCTGTCAATATTATATAAGAATATACAGTGTGACCCATTTTGAATGGAAACGCTGTAAAAAATGTATTATCTGAATATTGTCTAAATGTTATTTGTGGCATTATCTTAATTTTTTTCCTTCTTCAATTCTTTGGGACTTCCTGCCACATGTATGTTTTCTTTCTAAGCGGTACTAGGGGAATCTACAAAATATATCACAATTAACCATTATGTTACTGGTAAAAAACCTCTACGCCTGTGACGTTTACGTCAAAGGATCAGTTAAAGGTTGGTTTTTATAAATAAACAACACAAATAAGTATAAAAACTTGAAATTAAATATTTCGCCGACGTTTCGGAAATCTAATCTGTTTCCTTTTTCAAGGCTTTTTTGAAAAACCTTTTTTGCTGTGTATGACAAACACACAGCTCTAAGAATGTTTGTTGTATTCAATATCCATGGATACTTACTATTTACATAGAACTGTTGATATAGTTAACAGTTTTTTAGTTTCTATACAATGTTAAGTTTGTGAAGTTCTTCTTTTAACATTGGCAGCCAAGTTGTACAGACATCTACGGAACAATTCGACACACAATTATCCTCATTCAATAATATTATCGCGGATTCTTTAATTTTTCTTTTTTTGCTATCTGCCTCTTTTGTTAAAATTTTTGCCGAGTCCCAGTTTATTCTATGTTCGTTCTCCCACGCGTGTTCGCAGATCTTGGACCTCTGAATTTCATTTTTTCTGATATAATTTTGATGTTCGCCCAATCTTATACTAAAAGGTCTGGATGACTCACCCACGTATTGTTTGTTGCACTCACACGGAATACTATAAATGCAGTTTTTTGAATTTTGCTCGTGGTTTGTTGGTTTCGTCTTTGTCAGAATAGATCTTAAAGTGTTACTTGTTTGAAATACCGTCCTAATATCAAATCTATCACCGATGCGGCGCAACTTTTCGGATAATCCGCATACATAAGGAATTAACGCTGTGTAACGTTTTTCAGGTTTTTGTCGTACCTGATTGTTATTTTCAATATTTATGAAGGTTTTATCGACAAAACCCCCAGGGTATTGGTTATTAATAAGAACTTCCTTTATAAACCGCTTCTCATTGTTTAGTATTTCATCATTAGAAGAAATGAGTTTGGCCCTATCATACAAATATTTTACAACACCCCTCTTAACGTGCATCGACTGATTTGAGTTGAAATTTAAATATCTGTTGGTATGTGTTGGTTTTCTATAAACACTTGTTTCAATTGTACCATTTACTCTTTTAATTAAAACATCTAAAAATGGTAATTCATTTCTAGTTTCCTTTTCTAAAGTGAATTTAATAGAAGGTTCTTTATTATTTAAATGATCCAAAAAACTATCTAGTAACTCAATACCATGAGGCCAGATTGCAAAGATATCATCTACGTATCTCCACCAGATAACCGGATTGTATGCACAATTTTGAACATGCCTAGTCTCAAAATCCTCCATAAATATATTGCTTAAAATCGGTGACAATGGAGAACCCATTGCCATACCGAAATCCTGCTAATAGAAATCATTTTCTAATTGAAAATAAGTTGTTTTTATACACATAGTTAAAAGTTCCATTATAGTATTTACACTCAATTTAGTTCTCGCTTCCAAATTATTTTCATTTAACAATTTGTCTTTGATTATTTTTAAAGTTTTGTCTACTGGGACGTTAGTGAACAGACTAACTACGTCAAAACTAACCATCAGATGTGTATTATGAATACTGTTTTCGTAAACTTTTTCGATAAAATGATTACTATTTTTTATATACGAGTCAATATTTCCAGATAATGGATTACCTAATAATTTTAAGCAAGAATTTTGCCAAATTGTGGCATGGCGAATTAATGGAACTAACAATTGGTCTTAATGGGATATTCTGTTTATGTATTTTTGGTAAGCCATAAAAATGAGGAGGCTTGCTATAATGCGGTGTAAGCTTCCGTCGTTCAAAGTCATTAAAATCATTTTTGTATTTAAATAAAGTTCTGTAAATTTTGCCCTCAATTGATTTTGTTGGGTCTTTACTTAATTTTGAGTATGGTCCTTGATTGATAAGTGTCATAATTTTCTCATCATATGTATTTTTATTTATAATGACTGGCATTACCTTTGTCCGCTGGCAAAATTTTAATGGATTCATCTCTCTTCAAAGAGGATATTGACCGTTTTTCTTCCGTGCTTAAATTTTCTTTAATTTTATATTGCCTCTCTAAAGCAATTTTTCCCCGCACGCGATATTCATTTCCGTCATCTGTTGGCATGTTTTGTGCAGTTTTTTCTACGGCTGCTATTATGTCAAATTTTGGAACCAATTTTGGGTTTATTGCATAATTTAAACCTTTTGACAAGACCAATTTGTCTGATATTGTTAAAACCCGTTCAGACATATTAAAGACAGTCTTGTCAATTAGAGGATTATTATTTATATTATTCAATTGTCTAATCTGTTTTTCTCTCATTAAAAGAGGCAGATAGCAAAAAAAGAAAAATTAAAGAATCCGCGATAATATTATTGAATGAGGATAATTGCGTGTCGAATTGTTCCGTAGATGTCTGTACAACTTGGCTGCCAATGTTAAAAGAAGAACTTCACAAACTTAACATTGTATAGAAACTAAAAAACTGTTAACTATATCAACAGTTCTATGTAAATAGTAAGTATCTATGGATATTGAATACAACAAACATTCTTAGAGCTGTGTGTTTGTCATACACAGCAAAAAAGATTTTTCAAAAAAGCCTTGAAAAAGGAAACAGATTAGATTTCCGAAACGTTGGCGAAATATTTAATTTCAAGTTTTTATACTTATTTGTGTTGTTTATTTATAAAAACCAACCTTTAACTGATCCTTTGACGTAAACGTCACAGGCGTAGAGATTTTTTACCAGTAACATACTGGTTAATTGTGATATATTTTGTATATTCCCCTAGCACCGCTTAGAAAGAAAGCATACATGTGGCAGGAAGTCCCAAAGAATTGAAGAAGGGAAAAAAAAATGTGTTATCTGATTTTAACAGGGCTTTTTTAAAAGGTAGGCCATCGAAAGCTCTACTTTATGACAAAAATTTAGAATTTAAACATACAGGAAAATTATGCTTTTTAATGTTTCAAAAAGTTTTATTAAAACTCTACACGTGTTTCGGCTTATTAGGCCTTTATCAAGAGTACAAGATAAGTATTATCTTGTACTCTTGATAAAGGCCTAATAAGCCGAAACACGTGTAGAGTTTTAATAAAACTTTTTGAAACATTAAAAAGCATAATTTTTCCTGTATGTTTAAATTATTGAAGAATGTTTCACAAGGAACCAACCGTAGAATCAACCCAATGTATTAAAAATTTAGAGATAAATTTCAATTTTCAAGACCTACTATGATTTTTTTTTAATGTCAAAAATGGACAATTTTGATTATTGTTCTAAATCCAATATGGCGGACGTCCCAAGATGGAGGATTACCTATTTATTTACAACGCCTCTCACATAGGTTTCAGATGAAAGGATTTTGTTTGTCTGTCTGTAAAATAAATAAAACTAGAAAGTAATCTTTAATTTTTAAACTCATACATCTAGAAACTAAAAGCATTGGGGGCGGTCAACTGAGCAAAGTAACTGGAATAGATATGACCGCCCCCAAAACTTTTAGTTTCCAGACGCATGAATTTAAAAAGTATTTTTTACTTTTTAGTACATTTCTTTAAGTCAAAGCTTTGTTTTAGTAATATTTGTTTTTATATACAGGGCGTTGCATCATGAGAAGGATATAGCTTAACAGGAGGTAGAGAACATCAGTAGTAATCAGAACCTCCCACAGAAATTTTTCATTGGGCCTTCATTACGAAGTTACAGGATGTTTTGCCATTTTTTGGCAGAAACTACTTTTTGTCATTACTTTGACAGGGAATGGAATAATGGATTCATATTTGGTACATCTAATACAGTAACGATCCTTCAGATGTACGTGTGAGACATGAAAAAATTCCGGGCCCGGAGTCGCTATAATTTAGGTTTCTTCTTTACCTCTATAAAACATGACCCTGTATATATTTTTTTGGAATTTCTGTACGATATTCGAAAAGAACACAAGAAATAAAAATGGCCTAGTTCACTTTTTTGTTACACCTTTGTGGTTATTTAAATAAGGTGTTAAATATACAAGAATATGAATTTCAGAACGGTATTACATGAAAGTGACGTGAAACAAATAATTTTGTAACTAAAATTTGCAAAAA
The DNA here is from genome assembly GCA_963583905.1 of Stenurella melanura. Lineage (NCBI taxonomy): Eukaryota > Metazoa > Arthropoda > Insecta > Coleoptera > Cerambycidae > Stenurella > Stenurella melanura. The sequence goes on from OY757309.1 coordinate 72,995,761, forward strand.
ATTTATTGGGTCATTCCTAATTTCGGGACGTTTTAAAGATCAATTTTAGTAACAAAGTAGTCCTAGTCAGTAATCGGGTATAAATTAACAAAATATTTAATCAATCATAGTAGGCTTATTCAGAGTGACAGATAATAAAACTATTTAGGCCTAAGCAACAAGTTACTTTAATCAAGAAAATCGGCAATATTTCACACCTAATAAAAATTGGAAAGCAGAACAAACTAAAACTCCGAAATTAATAAAATAATTTCCGTTCTGGTAACAATAAACAACCAGCCAATAACTGAATATGTTTAAAGATAAAATACAATTTGCACTTAAGTAAATTTTCAAAGTGGCCTCCCTCAACTTCTGTGCATTTCCTTGCGCGTTTTAGCTAAATCAGCAATTGCGCAACGTATTATTACCGGATTATATTCCGTATTCTTTCGCAGGTTGTAACGATGAGCTCAGTTAATTGTTCCCTACTATCAGTTTCGACGCTATAAACTTCATTCTTTAAGCTTCCCAATAAAAAGTAATCGCAAAGGTTACAATCAGGAGACCTTAAGGTGGCCGTTCCCTAGAAAGAGACATATCCGATAGGGAAATATTTATTGTTTTTGCCCATATATTTTTTTCTTAGTACGTATATTTAAAAAAACTATAAGATTACCTAAGTAGAACCGTAACAAGACTGGTTCTATGAATTTTCACTCAATAATTTTGATGGTTTGCAAAAGAGCTAGGTTTAAATTTAAAAATTATGTTAATCTTCCTATTTCGTAGTTTTGAATCTAGCTATTTTGCAAATCACTGAAATTATTGAGTGAAAATTCATAGTAATAGTCTTGTTATGGTTCTACTTAGGTACTCTCATAATTTTTTTAAATATACGCACTAAGAAAAAAAGTTATGGGCAAAAATAAGAAATATTTCCCTGTCGAATGTCTCTTTCACCATTTAATGTGCTTCACAGACTAAATGCGGACTATTGACACATTAAATTACAAACAATTAATTATTCAACTGCTTAGGAGATTCCTTGTTATTATCTGTCACTCTGATTAAGCTCTTACTATGATTGATTCAATATTTTATTAATTTATACCCCACAACTTATTCATCTTGGACTTGACAGATACATACTGGGCAAAAAAGAAAACCATACGGTTACTAAAAATATATAAGGAAATACTGCCTTACACAGATAAGATCAATAAGAACGACATTGCCCCAATTTATGAAATAAATAACTTAATAACTAATTTAAACATAGCAGTTACATTTTTACAAGACTACAGTATATACCCTAACAACATTAGAAATACTTTATTTAAATATGACATAGGACAACTGTTTTCTAATCCTTATTGTCTATATACAGATGGCTCAAAAGACGATAATAACACCGGGTGTGCCATATTCAATCCGCAAAATAGTTACTACAAAAAAGTTAAATTAAATCCAAATTTTAGTATTTTTTCCGCAGAAATGATTGCAATAATAGAAGCTTTACAATATAGTTTAACTCTAAACGAACAAGAAATACTAATAATCACAGACAGCAAAAGTAGTTTAGAAAAAATAAAAAATTTAAACCCTAAGTCAGGTACCAATTTCTTAATAAATTATGTTGTTAAGCTAATAAGAAGTTTATAGGATGCCTCAAAAAGTGTAAAGCTAGTATGGGTAAAAGGACACTGCAATATTGTCAACAACGAACAAGTCGACATGTTAGCGAAAGAAGCCCTATCAAATGAAACCATCGTATGTTATCCATACCCTCATGAAGATATATTCCCCATTATTAAAAAAATATTTATCATCCAATGGGAAAACGCTTATGTTCAACAAGTGAAAGGAATATACTACAAGAATATCCAACCTACCATACCCAAAACTCCATGGTTTAAAAACAGCAGATTTAGTAAAAACAGCGTAAAAAATATATGTAGATTAAGATTCAATCACGTTCTGGTTCCAACATACTTACATAAAATCAAGTTTAAAGATAGTCCGCATTGTGATTGTGGTAAATTAGGCCACGCAGAGCACGTACTTCTGAACTGCGAATTAAAGTTGGAAAAAATTTATAGATTTGTCGAAAAAATATGCAAAACAAAAATATGCCTGCCGTTTAATTTGTCTCAACTACTAAGCTCTAGGAACCTAGAAATATATAAATTGTTATGTGAACATATAAGAAATCTAGGAATAAAATTGTAATATAGCACAGACTAGATAGTAAATTATTTGTAATATAGTTTTAAGTTATCCTCTTGTTTTCCCTAATGTAACCCGAATCATTCCGAGGTCCTTCTTGTTTGTGAGTAAGACTAGACAGACCCCTAGTCAAAACAGTGTCCTCGTTTATTTCCTGAAAAAAAAACAAAGAAAAAATACAGCGAAAAAAAACGGAAAATAAAAAAGAAATATTAATAGAAAAAAATGTATTAACGAAAATAATAAAAACAAAAGATATCTAGGCTTAGTTCTAATAATAAATAATCTTTAAGTGAGAAAAATCAAAAACTAAAATAGTAAACTTACTTACCTACCTCCAAGGATAAAAATGTGAGATTAAAAAACGCAAAGTAACTAGTATATAACAAAAATAAAATGTCGGCAACACTAAGCTAATGGAGTGAGTGCATTCCCTAGCCATTACTAGCACTAATTAAAAAAAAAACAAAATTTATACCCGATTATCTATTATGGCTACATTTTCTACTAAAATTGAACTTTAATACGTGCCGGAATTAGGAATCACTCACGCTCAATAAAATTTTTGCTAATTTTAGTTACAAAATTATTTGTTTCACGTGACTTTCATTTAATACCGTTCTGAAATTCATATTCTTGCATATTTAACACCGTATTTAAATAACCACAAAGATGTAACAAAAAAGTCAACTAGGCCATTTTGCTTATTTTTTTGTGTTCTTTTAGAATACCGTATAGAAATTCAAAAAATATATATACAAGGTTATGTTTTTTAAAGGTAAAGAAGAAATTTAATTTTAGTGACTCCGGATCTGGGTTTTTTCATGCGTCAGTGTACTTCTGAAGGATCGTTACTGTATTAGCTGTACCAAATATGAATCCATTATTCCATTCCCTGTCAAAGTAATGACAAAAAGTAGATTTTGTCAAAAATGACAAAACACCCTGTAACTTCGTAATGAAGGCCCAATGAGAAATTTCTATGGGAGGTTCTGATTACAACTGAAGTTCTCTACCTCCTGTTAAGCTATGTCCCTCTCATCCAACACCCTGTATACAGTGTGTCCCGTCCCAAGTGGACACACCTTGATATTTCTGTTATTATTCGGCAGATCGATTTCAAATTTTTCGTTATTATGAAACTCTTCAAGGCGCATCTTTTTATTATTTTCAATATATTTTCAATTGTCACACCAACCCACTACTGCGTTCACTTAAAAATGTGATTTTTCTATATTTTTATTAGCGGTAGAGATACAGCAAGAAATTAATGAAAAAAGTAGTTCACAATCAAAAAATAACCCTAGATACTGAGTTTCATCAATATATGCGTATTTTGATGTTTTTCATAAAATTTGCAATTAGTCAGAAATTTAAAGCAAAGATTGCCGTGGAAACGAAAACAAAAAATACTCAAATCAGTTTATTGTGTAAGAAATCTAATAACCATAAATGCAACAATATTAACACAGTATTCAAGTACTTAAATGTAGTCTTTTCAACTATCTTTGCTTAAGTCTAATATTAAGAATTAAATTTCTGAATAATTGCAAATTTTATAAAAAATATCAAAATACGCATATTTTGATGAAACTCACTATCTAGGGTTATTTTTTGATTATAAATGAGTGTCCTGGGTTAAAACGAAATCTGCATCTGCATCAATACACAGTTCGGTACGTCGAATTAAGGACATACGTACTCCGTTCAACACTAAACAATAAACTATCAACTAACGTTGTCAATAAAGAAAAATAAAGGAAATACTTGGTTCAAAATCCAAAACGGAATACAAAAAGAACGAACAAGTAAGTTGTGTCTGTACGTAATCAAGAATTTAATGACTTGAACGGTAAAGTCAATAAAATAAATCTTCACTATAAATACACAGCGACCCGAAATTCAAAAATAACAAAAACAACGAACGGCGGGTTGGACATGTGTACATAACGAAACACCCACAGAAACTAAAATATTGCACAAGGGAGAGTCAGAGTATAGTTTTCTTCAGATGAGATCTACTAAACACTCAGAAAACGTCGACGTCTTTCATCTTATTTACCGCACCGCTAAAAACCGCCGACATTTTATAGCTATCTACACAAATATTGAGTATCATAGGCGAAGACACGCGCGACGATCTAAACCTACCTCAATATTTCAGCAGTTCTCAAAAGATTTGATTGAAAATTTGCGAAATTTTTGATTTTTTTTTTCTCCAAAACTATGAGCTTTAGACCCCATGTTATATAAGGTTTTTTTGTTTGTCTTGTCGTTCCCTACCACCAGTTTTTTAATGACATGAAACTAATTACACCCTGTATAGTGAAATTGTTTGTAGTGGTCAAAACATACAATAAGCAGGTACAATACTTCCGTCGCTCGCAACGTACATACTTTGTTTTTTAATATTTTACACTGAATGTTTATGTTATATTATAATTCAATAATTTCGTCAAAAGTTATTAAAATTTTTGTGCCGATACGGGTTCGCGTGTTTTCTGACAATCCCATAACTTTGATTCTTATTTTACAAGAAAACTTATATGCCAAATTTTGTGTAGGTGCAATTTGTTTTAATAGAATTCTGTGGTCTCTAATTTCCAAATCTGCGATAGTTTTTGTATTTTTCAAATTTTAAAGATTACCTACCGAAAATATTTCTTTTAAATTTGACCCCATTTTGTTCTATGTTCCGCTCACGGTGTTGTTGATATGTTTTTAAATTCCTTTTCTACCGCTAAAAGCCTACCAAAAAAGTTTTTTTCATAATGGTTATTTAATCCTAGTTCAAATTCCTTGAGAACTAAGCTAATAATTTAAAGCTTTCAAATGACAAAATGTAAAAGTCCTTCGATTTCTCATAGTATTAAGGTGGCCGTTTCTAAGAAAGAGACATCCGATAGGGAAATATTTACTATTTTTGGCCATAACTTTTTTTCTTAGTACGTTTATTTAAAGAAACTATAAGACTACCTAAGTAGAACCATAGCAAGACTATTACTATGAATTTTCACTCAATAATTTCAGTGGTTTGCAAAATAGTTTAAAGATTATGCAGATCTTCCTATTTCGTAGCTTTAAATCTATAGACATTTTGGAAACGACAAGAATTATTGAGTGAAAATTCATAGTAATAGTCTTGTTATAGTTCTACTTAGAGTTTTTTTTTAAATAACTAAGAAAAAAGTTGTGGCCAAAAATAATAAATATTTTCCTATCGGATGTTTCTTTCTTGGAAAGGGCCATCTTAAAAGTAAATGAAGGACATTTAATTTCGTATAACGTCGGTGGGTAAGGTCATTAGCGCTATAATTTCAAACAGAATGGGAAAATGTCCAACAGAATACTGATTGGAATATTTGGAATCAGAGCTTGCATCCTATCACACTTTATTTATTTTTCAGAAACTTGCAAGTAATGTAATGGTTAATGATTACTAAGTGACATAGCAGCCGAGGAGCCTGAATTATAATATGAAATGTGTCGTGCAGTTATTAGTGTGTAAATCGTTTAAGTTTTAATTGCACTGAAATTCCTTTAAATTATCATACTGCAGATAAAATACTTAAATTGTATAAAACATTTTCATTTGAGGTGGGTTTAAATTACGGCTGATTTTGTTATTGGTTCATTTTTACACCGACCTCACTCTCGATATTAGTTAATAGGATTGAATTAATCGTTCTTATTACTGGCATTTTATTATACCCTTCGCAAATACAAAACGAAGAGTATATTGCATTCGATCAGCACATTTCTAAAACCGGTAATAATATTGCTTGTAGAGAAAATATTTCATATTACTGTGTTGGTGATCGAATTCTGAACAACTTTCAAAACGTCCGTCCGTCTGTCCGTCCGTCGCGTTTCTTGTAAGCACAATAACTTAAGAACGAAAAGTCCGATTCTATTGAAATTTGAACAGTAAGTTCATGTTAGCTAGAGGAAAAACCCTATTTTTGAGCAAAATCGATCAATAAATAAAAAGTTATTAATTTTTTATATTAAAAAAAATATGTATTTTTTAAATGTTTTGTAATTAAACAAAAAATGTCTAAAACTAATACTATTTACAAAAAAACAGCGAAGAGTATCCCTTAGGATGTGCAACAAAATTTAGTACAAATATTAACTTTCTTTATGGCAATATACCTGCACATAATTAATTATAAATTAAGGAAGAAACTGTGTGAATTTCCAATTATATGTATTCTTAATTATGATTTTATAGTGTATTTTTTATATTCGAATAAAAGTACATTAAGTCATGCATGTACATAGAATTCAGAATACCTGTATTCGGTAAATTTCAGAGGTAAAAAATTTCAACACGTTTCGCAAAAACGTTGGCAACTTGGATGGCTTCATCATCATCAAAAAATGTCACCTGCTGTTTTTTCATGCAATTCTTGTTACTTCACTACCGAATTGTTATAAGCAAAATCCTGTAGGTCGAAGAAATATTCATGTAAATATAACTACTGATATTCTGACCATACCACAACATAACACTGTTATTTTCCTACGCTACCTCTCTTATAACAAAATATCAAATTATAATTTGCTTGAAAATTATTGGAAACATCCTTCTATAAATATTTTTGAGTATCTATATAATTACTTCCACATCTACGTAGTGGATTGGAAGTATAGTAAACGTAAAAAAAAATGCATTTTCTTTAATCTTGAAATAGGTTTAGAATGTCATGAAACATCCAGATTTTAAGAGAAATTTTTTTTTGTCTGTCGTTCTGTCTGTAACTTTTCTTTGTCTGCACGTTTTCTCCGGAACGGTATAAGATATTGATTTGAAATTTTGTACACGTATATATTATAACGAGATCTGGAACAGGATTGTTTTTTGAACATATCCGGTGAAAGGTTGGGGGGTAAATAAGGGGAAATAAGTGAAGCAAGCTGGTAAGAGTACAGAAACTTGAAATTTGGTGTATGTACTTAATAATATGTTCTGCTGTTACATCGCATACTTTTTGAAAGATCCAAATTTGACATTGAATTTGATAAATTTTGATACCTGGAATCATATTCTTGCATTTTCACGTCTCAACGCTGACCGACGGCTAGGGTCGTTTTTGTAGAACTTGTGTATTTAATAAATTTTGATACCTAGATTCATATTCTTGCATTTTTTCGTTTTGACGCTGACCGACGCCTAGCGTCGTTTTTGTAAAACTCGTGTATTTGATAAATTTTGATTCCTAGATTCATATTCTTCCATATTTGTGCCTCGACGCCGACCGACGCCCAGCATCGTTTTTGTGTAACTTGTGTATTTCATAAACTTTGATATCTACATTTATGTTCTTGCATTTTTACGTCTCGACGCCGACCGACGCCTAACGTCGTTTTTGTAAAACTAGTGTATTTGATAAATTTTGATTCATAGATTCATATTCTTGCTTTCTGTCGTCTCGACACCGGCCGACGCTTAGCGTCGTTTTTATAAAACTTCTAAATTTGATAAATTTTGATACCTAAATTCATATTCTTCCATATTTTCCTCTCGACGCTGACTGATGCCTAGCCTCAATTTTGTAAAACTTGTGTATTTGACTAATTTTGATACCTAAATTAATGTTCTTGCATTATTACGTTTCGATGCCGACTGACTCCTAGCGTCGATTTTGTAAATCTTTTGTATTTGATAAATTTTGATACCTAAATTCATGTTATTTCATTTTTACGAGTCTACGCCAACCGACGCCTTACGTCGTTTTTTTTAAACTTCTGAATTTGATAATCGCAGCGTAATAAGTTTGAAAATTTCTAAAATTTTTCTTTTTTTTATCCCCTATACATTTTGCAGGTTTTATAAATATAATGTCAGGCTTGAAAGTTAACCAAGTTCATTTTCAATGTCTTAACGAAGCTTGCTAAATTGCAACTTCTGTAAATTTTTCTTATGACATCTGCCCCAAATATTTTTAAAATTCTATGACCAATTATTTCCGCATACTAAAGTATAAATATAGTCAAGAAGTTTGCCTTTAAAGAGACTTAGAAGAAAAATCTGGATGTGGAAGTAGTGATTCCTTAGGAGGCGGTTTTGAAAAAAGTATTCCTCAACCACTATGCACGTGAAATAGCTGTTGAGTTAAACATTGCCTTTTAGATTAGGGAAACTCATCATTTAGCGTACTGTTTTCTCTTAAACCTATATTTTGCTAGAAAATGTTACTATTTATAAATACGTTTGATTTTATTCGAATTCAGCTCATTACTATGATTAATCGTCCCAATGCGTTCCTAATATTTTTAAACATTCAACGACAGACGTACCAGTATTCCACGACTCGATTACTGCAGTTTGCGTGTTTGAGGCTGTAAACGTACCCTGAAAATACGATTACCCTATGATATTAAATTAGACGTGAATCCTTAGAGTAATATAATTTCATAATTACTTTGACATACTAAATCTATTTCCATTGCCAACAGGCAGTAAACAATAAAACTTGTCCATTCTTGGCGTATAATAAGTTATCTTGGAGAAGGGACTATAAAACAAACAAATGTATTGTTTTATTGATATTGGATTTTGCTCGAAGACAAGAAACATTTATTAGACATCGATGTATTTACGACCTAAACTGGTGGTAGCGTGTGGTTAGATCAGAAATTTAAAGAGGACTATTGAAATTTTTTATGTTGGACTTTTTATGAGTTTACAAATACCTGAGGATAAATTAGTTAGGTCGAATGTAGCAGAAGCTTATGTTATGCGAATCGTATCTTGTTTCATCCAGAACCCACATTTTCTTGCTTCAGGATATTATACTTTTCAGTTATTAGATCGTTAAAAAAATATTTTGCTTATGTATGCTATTTCTACAAATAAGTAAGAGAAGGTGTGTAATTACCAGAGCCTGGCGCAAAAGTAGTTATGCCAGAGACGGTCTTCACACACATAAATATAATGTTTTGTATGATTCACATAAGCAAATAAATACCATTATTTATAGGAAACAAATACCTACATTTGCGGTAAGAAAAAAAAAGGCATAAAACTCATAAAATAATAAATAATTTATTATTGGTTTGGAGCAATTATTTATTTGGTATTATTGAGCAAGTAGATGTAACAGATGTTTACTGAAACTGGTGGATAAAAAACACCAGACTTCGGTCGCACATTAAATATACCTGCAGCGTCGCGCGTCGGTCTGATTGTCTAATCGAAAACAAAAAACTCGGCACTTTAAACGGCATACGCCACTTCAACTTTTAATATCAGTTGAGGAAATGTAAACATCTCCCATATGTTTCTTCCCAACTATATTAAACAATTTTCAAATTAAAATATAATTTTTATCTGTGCACATAATATAAGGCACTATAAATTAAAAAAATGTAAGGAAAATTTTCGACACCACAAAGTCACCGCCACGCTTGTCACTCTCTTTCTGCTTTTTTACGACAGCAAATAGGATACGGTAAACAATAACAATTAATAATAGTAAAATAAACGGCAGATTGCGTTTTATATTTTCAGAAGACTTCAAACATACAGAAATCATTTGAAATAAAAAAGGTTCAACAATTATTATTAATTTATTACACAATGATCAATGCCATGTGAGATTGTTTCATATGCACATACGCATTATGGAGTCAACACTATAGACTTGTCAGTACATTTGATAGAAGTAAATGTGTCGTGATTAGTTATGGCGTCGAGTGGCTTTCCATTAAGAGTGGGTATGCCGTCTAAAAATCAGAAATAAATTACTCTCAAACGCCGCCCCGTCCGCGACAAATTATAATTAGACCATTGCAGTTACGAAATTTGTACAGGCGAAAAATAGAAAAAAAACATATCAATCTAGGTTTGTATCTTTTTAATATTTTGAGAAAAAATGGTATTAATTAATAAGATTTGTTTTAATTAGCAGCAAATTGCTGATTTTTTTTAAAAATATTTAGAATCAAAATATGAGAAAAAGGACTCGATACAAACCTTCATTCATGTTTTCTGTGTATCGTACTATTTTTATTTTTCCAAAAAACATAATACTTTTTGCAAAAACATGTATAGCACGGAAGCGTGCAAAGGCACATTTTGCAACAAATGTTACACTGATACGAGCTCCCTCTGGATTTATTATTGTTTAAGCTCCGCCCTTCACCCAGAATTATTTTATGAATGAGAAAATATAACGAGGGAACGAAATAAGAAATTAAACCAAATCATTTCTAATAACACAGGACGCCCAATAAAATACCAAATTCCATTAATTTACTATTATACTTAACAGGTACTCTACTCTTTGATTATACTACAAGTACGGAATTATAACAATACAGTAATTAGTTATATGTAGCCACCCATGCGCTAACAATAATGTGTAATTGTGTTTCAATTCTTCTTTATAAAATGGTGGTATGCTGGTATATTTGAAAACATTTATTGGTCAATACAATTGATACTAAATTTTAAAGATGTGTTCTTGTCGTAAACACATGAATATAGAATTATAAGGGGCGATGCGATTTTCAATGAAAGGAGTTAGAAACACAAAAGTAAAGCGCACATTTTCTCATTTTCTCATCAAGTCACACGCATCAGTTTGTTGCATTAGACCAAGTAACAGGATTTTTTTCATAATAACTTTTATTTCTGGGAAAAATAGAAAGAAATGTTTGGGATAAAAACTGTCGGCAGTAAAGTTATCTATCGATCTGTCAAAATAATGAAATCTAGGCTCAAAATGTAAAAAGAAACAGAGAAACCAACTTACTCCTTTAAACCAGAAAATATTTTCCAGAAAAAAGCAACTTCGTGAAAATTTAACAAATCAGAGCTAAAAGTATTGTCCAGAAGGTGATGTGGACCGATGTTGAAAATATTTTCTTGTTGAGATCGCGCACCAATGTAGACGTTCTAAGACTCAAGTTGCAGGTTTTTATCTCTGCTTTAAAAATTTGTAGAGAAAACATTTTTGAATACAAATTTTAGCCATCTTTTTTACTTTCAAAATTTTGCAAATTTTTAGAATCGCTCTGACATTCATATTTTAAAAAAATGCACTATTAAATTTCATTGATACAAATAATTGATGCTTTGGATTTTTAAAATCTAACCAGTAAAACCAGAGATATCCATATTTTTGAGAAATAACGTACTATGTCTAAAGTTATTAATGATATTTTGATGCGGGGTTTAGTTTAAAACATCTATCATTAAACTTTTGTCTACTATAAAAGCAAATTTGTAAGTTCTCCCCATCCATATATTTTTTAAGAAAATATGAATAATAATTCGTAAAACTAAGTGTACACCAGGCAAGTTATTTTATATAATATGTGCTAATATGTGATATGTGCTAAGTATATAACACTAGTTCCTTGGTCAAATCGAGAACTACTACTCCTAGAAAGTAAAATTTCAAATAAAAGGTTGCCTCTATCCTTAATCTTTATTTATTCTCGATATATTTACTTGTTACTGACTTCGAAAAATTGGCATTTGCTTGCTACATTTACGTCTGCAAATTTCAGGTTAGGGTTGTAAAGAAATTCATATTTTATACTATACAAAACAGTACCTGAGAGGTCAACCACTTGTAGAAATTACACGAACTGCCGAGACTGCCTTGCCTGCGGCGCCTGCGTAACTCCAACCAGCCGCACTTGCGGGGCTTTCAATTATATGACCGCCACTGCCATGGCTGCCGACAGCCTGCCTAAAATTCGGAGAACGAGTGCCGACGGTGGTTTACCTCTCGATAGACAACTAGTGAATTTCATAGTGATCCGTTGAATAGTTTAATGCTTATAAATAATTACTTATCACTGATTTTCTGCGAATCATTTCTCTTATTCTCGGCGTCTATTGGATGTATAACAATAATAATTAAAATTATTTTTTTGTTTAACTTGCCATAATTCAAAAAACGAAAACATTAATGGATCTCAATTTTACTATGTCATCACTACATATTTATTAATGAACTGTGGTAATATGAAGGTCAAATTTTAATAATTGTAAAAAATACGTTTTTTTTCAAAAACCATGTCGATAAAATGTGAGTATTTGCAAGGATCAGTTAACGAACGGAAACCCCTTTAAGTCTATGCTGAGAAGAAATAAAGATGGAGACACCTTTTTTATTTGAAACTTTTTTTCTGTTTAACAGTTTCTAAGAATATCGCGTATAGACAAATTAGACCAATAAATAACTAATACTATACGCATAACACTTATTGGATAAAACAACTTGCGTGGTGTATATTTTTGATTTTAACAATGGTTGCTAATTTTTGTTTATTGGTAAACTACGATTATTTGAGGGAGACTACAAAATAAAAATTCAAGAAGTCCTGAGGAATCCCCTGAGGATCCAAGAGTTTAAATTTTGATTTGTTGAATGATGTGACAGCTAAAGCTTTACACATACGAAAACTAAACAACAATAAAATGTTAAGTTTTCCATTTAGTTATAAATAAGAATTAGTACTATAGTAACAAACAAGACTGCAGCTACGGACACGTATTTCGGAGTTATTGCTCTTCATATATGGCACATGAGGTACGAAGGTACAAAATAGAGTACCTGCAATATACTGTGCTTTCCTATCTTTGTTGGTCTTGCTTTTAACAATATAACAATATTATTTATGCCATGCTACGCTGATGAGGAGCAATAACTCTGAAACGTGTGTCCGTAGCTGCAATATTGCATACCACTAATTTTTGTTTATAATTTTTATCGGACCTCATCAACTCTTATTCTTTTTATTTATTATTATTATTTCCTTATTGACGATTATTATTAATTAATGCAGATTACTAATTATTGAATATCTTTTCCATTATGCAAAAATATAGATATACTCGTATACTCCATATTACAAATTAAAATTCTAGGGAAGCATAATACCTAGCCGTCTAAATTATAAATACTGTATTTATTGAAGGAATAATATGTTAAAAACGCATTTAGGTTAGAATGATAGGATAGATGTGTCGGGTGTCGGCATAACCTTTGAGCTTTGGCAAGTAGAATTTATATACAATCTAGAACTAATTTCGAGCTTATACGTAAGTGGAATCGCGGTCATTCATTTCTATTTACTACTACATAGTACTGCCCACTGGAGTTTCCCTTTCACCTCCCCTGTTGCAAATTTTAGCAGCTTGTCGAGGCATACCTACTCTTAAATGAAACAGTACTTTCGTAGATTAAAGATTTTCTGGAACTGCGGTTTAACAGTGTAGAACTTTTCTGTGCCAGCTGTGAAAAAACACTTTCGTGGACATGCAATTCCAACATTTTAAAACAAGTTTCATCGTAACGTCATAAAAACTAAAATTTAGCATATTTACATGGATATTTCTCACGGATCCCTCTAGCTATACGCAATGTTCAACGTAAGCCGGAAACAGATCAGTATACAGTAATTGATGCAATAAATATTACAGGTATTTGATCTACGTCAATATATTTTTAGAGTCTCAGGGGATATTGCTGAGTGAAATACAAATTGGATACATAACAGTGTTAAGAAACAACCCCGGTTTTTCAACATTTTTGTGTATGGCAAAGAAGTGGACTGTTCAATGCCGGACATAAATCTGCCGTCTATAAGAAACTATACTTATTTTAAATATGCGCCGATTACATCGGTAGACGTTGAACGGTTGAACGATCCTTTTTCACAACACAAGTGGAATATTCAGTGACAGGCGCCGGAATTTTATTTCGGACGATTTAGAACAAGTGCAAATAATATATTTTTATTATTCTAATAAGGTACAGTTACTAGGCGTTTGTGTTTGTGCATCCAGCAATAAGTGCATCAAAGTATGACTTATAACCGTTTCGGGGCCATTTAAATATTACGGAATTCACTAGATATAATCATAAGGCAAATGTTTATATAGTTCATATTGCGCAAAGCCGACTCTGCCTTTTACGTCATAACTACCTCTGAGCCGGGGTCTGGTAATTACATAGGACATACAAAATTAACATAGTAAGTTAGGTTTTCGGTTGAATAATTTAAAGCTAATAAAATGATAAGTTGAATTCGAATAAGGTAGTTGTGTCACCATGGTTACTCATCATGAACATTAATGTAACATTAATGTTAACAGTATTTCTGCCTCTGGAAAGTCATCGTATTTACGTAATAACTAAGTGGTAAGTAATCGATAAAAAAAATCAGCTTGTTACAAATCTGTCATCCACAGTGAAGTATCTGCAGGTTAACAGTTTCTGCATCTAGAAACCCACCAACCGATATGTATGCCAATCATATTTTTGTACTCACTGTGTGATAAGTAACTGAAAAAAAAATATATCAGCTTTATACAAATACTTCCACCAACCATGAAAAACATGTCTACTTTCATGAGTCATCTAGTGAAGTTTCCACCACCAAAAAAATTTCTCATCACTTTTTTTGTCTGCCAAGCCCTAAGCAACAAGATTAATAATGTCTCTAGCTATTATCCGTGGTTTTTGTCTTCTTGATTTCGTGTCTCAATTTTTATTTGTTTTTGTTTCATTGTTCTATGTTATTCCTAAAAATAAGCTGGTTGTGTTCATCATCATTCTGTATAATATGTATGTCTTCCTTGTATTTTCTTTATGTTTAAACTCAGCTGCCAGCATGTAGCATTTAAGACCGTTTGATTCTGAGCTTAGCTCTTTAACTATATTTTCTTCATCTCTTCCGGTTTTTGTTTTGATATCTTCTTCGATAATTTGACTTATTTCCTTGATCTGAAGTTTCTCCTGATGCTATTTTTTAAATCAGATTTACTTGTGATGTGTTCAAATTTTCATATTCATTTATTTTACATTGTTTATTTTCTGGGACAGGTATACTTAATTTATGTCGTGGTGTTTTTATTATTTGAGAATATGGTTTGGGGGTCACTGGATTTTTTATCATTAATGCTTGAGTTATTTGTGTGTTTATGTTTTTTTGGATCCTGATTGGTTTTTTAAGGTATTTTGTTTCATTCTCCACATTCAGTTTAGTTTTTAGTTCATATAATTCATCCTTTAGTGCCTTAAAACTGTTTTCAAACGTTGATTTTACATTGTTTACTATTTTGTTTATTGTTTCTTCTTCAGAGATTTGTTGTAGTTTCTACAACGTTATGTGGGAAAGGCAGTTTTAGGCATTTAAAAATAGTTTTATATCTATCCTAGACAATAATGAAACTTAAATTGTGATTTGGGTAAGTTAGTGGGACAATTCAGTTAGTTTTACAACTTTTTTTTTTTTTTCTTTACACTAGTCGACAAAAATGGAAGCCTATCGCACTAAAAAACAAGAAGAATGAAATTTAATATATCAACGAAAAACAATCGAGTATACGTTGGAAAGGTAAGAACAGCACTTTGAAATAGCATTCTCCTGAAGGCTGAAAGCCAATTGTTAGCGATCGCTGATACCACATTTTTGCACCTCTAGGGCCCTTTTATGCAGGCGTTTTGTGTAGTCGGTAAGGCGAAAATATCATATCAGTGCTACCACACAAATAGTTGGGAATTACTTTGAATTTGTTTCCTTGCACACTTAGAAATTATGTTTTGATTCAAGAATCCATTGTTTCATATATCGCAAATAAATAAATTCTTCGCATAAAACAAATACTTTTGTTTTAAAAATTTATTTATTTACTATAAGCTTTTTATTTCTTCAATTAGTTTTGAAACAAAAGTATTTGTTTTATACGAAGAATTTATTTATTTGCGTATATATGAAACAATGGATTCTTGAATCTAAACATTATTTTTATCTGTGTGCCGTCAGCACAGATTTAAAAAATAATAATAATTTTTGTATTCCTCGGATGTGGTATCCCAAATCGCTTTTCTTTTCCTAATTTTCTCTATAAAACTTTCAGTATTAACTACTAATAATTCCTCCATATTTATAACACACTGTCCTTAAATCTCCACGCAACTAGAATAAAATAATTTCACATTGTGTTTGGCAGCACTGATGCGGTCGGCACAAAACGCCGGAGTTGCATAAACAAACCCATAAAGCGCCGTGTACTTGAGAAACGTCGGGCGGTTTTTTTGTCGTTGGCGTTTTGTAAAACGCGGCATATTTTTCAGAACGCGGCCGTAATTGCCGTCACAAAGCGCCTGCATAAAAGGGCCCTTAGTTTAAAAATCTCAAAATATTTGCGTCATACGACATTTTCGAGGCCAGATTTGTAACCAGCTCATGAAAATGTATCAGAAAAAGATTCACTTAGTTTGAGGCCTAAATGGTGTCCACCAGTGTAGAAGTCGCGTTATTTAAATAAGAAATCTATTGATATCTGATAATTGGAATTAATGTATCCTTTCGTGACATTGTTCAATTAGATCGACTAATCGACACAGCAAATTTGCGATCTAAGGCAAATATAGAATAATATTATATTCTTCCACCTACTACAACTTAAAAATTTCAAACTGTGCTCCCTACGTTGTGAAAGAAACATGATCTTTGATGATATATAAATCGGCTGTCCTAAGCAGAAACACAGTAATTGACAAATTTATAAAAATTGAGTTTTCTAAAGTATTGGAGTTACTGTGTCCCAACACGTCTTGTGGAACACTTATAATTGACTAAATAATGAACATTTAAGAGTTATTATGTGCACAAAACACAGTAAGTGACTCTGAATGAGTAGCTGTACCGGAACAAAACACAGTATTAGCCAAATACCATTGGAAAACACAGTAAGTACTTTGGCATTACTGTGTTTTTGCATGGTCTGAGTAGTTACTTTGTTTTGAAAATGGTGGTCAGATCACCCCTTCCATAATTACCACCATATACTGTGTCAAGTGCAATGATGGGCAGCATTAGATTCAGTTATTTAAGAGATCTTCATTTCTAATTAAAGACCTACGTGTGTCTCAATTGTCAATTTTCTACCCCTAAACACACATACTGTATATCTAATGTTTACTTTTTAAGTATCTACCAGTTACAAATGCAGTAAATGCAGTTACTGTGTTTTGTATATAAATAACTATGTATGTACAGGTTGCGAAGCTACTTAGAAACATAGTATAGGCTGCTAATCAACCATTTTTAATATATTTTTACTCTGATAATGGAGAATGACACATCAAGTCATTTACAAAACTTGTGTGAAAATATATGTTAATATCTCTTCAAATTCATTAAAAATCAATTTTCCCGATATTTAGCTCGACTACAATTACTGTGTTTCTACTTGGGACAGCCGAAATAGCTAGCCATCTTTAATCACGAAAAACTCAGCCAGAAGGTGTTCAAAAACTCGAAATCGGGACTGCCCAGAAATGAACTCTTGTGTAAACGGTATATAACTATTTTAAAATAGCTGTGGTTTTTCAGCAGTCTATTTTTACACAACCGTCAGTTTGTCCTACGATAGGTTTTCCTTAGATTAAGTAGTTGTACTGTTTGTGAACAAAACAAAACAAACAAGAATAAGAATTGTCTCTCTTATCTAGACAAAAACATTATTTAAATACATGGGCTACAGTCCTTTCAGCACGTACACATTTTTCCACAAATAGGAAAGAAAATCTAATGTTTTTTGTCAGTATTTTTATTAAGCTTGTCTCAAGGATGTACATTTTAATCTTAGAAATATATAGTTTAATGTGTTTTGTTATTTTATGAATATGGTAATGTCAGCTTTACATGTTAAATTTTATTAAATTAAATTGTTATTTAATTGGGAAGAAAACTGTGTACTTGTTATTTAATTCACAATACTTAAGTATAGAGATGGTCTTTGTTTTGGCAAATTTGTAATCCGTTATTATTTCAGTTGACCTCCACTTGCTACGTACCACGTCTGACCCCTTCATACCACCTGCCTATTGGGTGCACGGCTTCACCGGTGTCCAGTGGGAAGAATTATGATTCCGTTGAAGTGGTGGGGGGAGGAGGGGTAAATAGGGGAAAATAAGTGAAGCCATCTAATAAGAGGCGTATGTGTTAGAAACCAACGCCTCAATTTTTTTTATAACGTATGCCTCAAAATTCTATGACCAATTATTTCCACATAGTAGAGTTCAAACATAGTCAAGATGTCCTTTAAAGAAACTTGCATGAGAAATCTGGATGTGGAAATAGTGATTCCTACTTAAACAGAGTCTATTTTATATTTTGTAATTAAATAAAAAATGTCTAAAAGTAATATTATTGACAAAAACAATGCCAAGAATATTCTATAGAATGTACAACAATTATATAAAAAGTGCAGTAAATTGGCGAAGAGTAGGTAGGTATACAACGGTTAGCTTGTTTTAATTGGATAAATTCAAAGATCGGGAAGTTTATCTCGGTGCCAGAGACGGCTCTCATATATAGGTAATATTATATTACAAACATTTACTGAAACAATCAGAAAAACGACGAAGTGGTGAAATATTTATTATTACTAGCTACATAATATTTTTGGTAATAAATTTAACTTAAAAACGGTAATATAGTTCTTACAAAAACAAGTAAAACATATCTAGTAAGTAAAAAGAATTTGGAATTAAACTCACACTTTCCTGTTCTGTTTAATGCGTGGCGTGTTTATTTCATTTTATGTTAATACGTATAACCTACTTTTATTGGAAATCTATTACATTTGTGAAACGTACTGACAATACCTAAAAACATAGTTGATTTTTTATATTTGTAGTGTTAAAGACATTCGACCCCCACCGAGTGTCAACAATAAATTAAACTTTACGGAGGTATTTTTATGTTTTTTACATTTCAAAATCGTTTTTTACCTACACTGTGGCAATTATTGGCATTTACGTCAACATTTAATATAGGGAAAGGGTAGACCATCCCAGATCGCAGTTTTGCAAACCGTAGTATAAATCTAGCCATATGTACGTACGTATGTATCTATCTACAAACTTGGTGTGAAATTACACATCGTCGGCGGTACCCAAAAATGTCTAGTGCTTCTCCGGATGCAATAGACTTGTGGATTCGCGATTTCCCAGAACTGCAGTTTGATGGAACAGATCTTTATTGTAGTAGTTGCAACAAAACAATTTCTTGGACATCTAAAACAAATTTAAAAGTGAATTATTTATTATTTGTTTGCTTATAGTAATGAAACGCCTAAAGCCACTCATAACGATGTTCCATGCAAAACTAAGACATTTTCCATGAATGGTATAAAATAATTATAATTGACATTGACTGATAAAAAACAACAGATCTTCACCTATCTATTAGCTAACTAGTATTCTGAAGAGTACCCAATAAGGACGAAAAACGTTTCAAAGGCTAAGCATTTCCAAGAAACTGAATGAGATTTTATGAAAATGTAATTCATTTGAATGAAAAAATTTTTTAAAGACAAGGTACGTAAATAAATTAATTTCAGGCCTTTGTTCTCATTTTTAACTGAATTTACATATCGTAGGGGATCATGTAGATACTAGTTTAGCCTGCTTAGCCGTAGGGGACTAGGTTGGATGCTAGTGTTAAAATGAGAATGGCAAATCAGAATTTTACTTGCTAGCATAACCAGAAGTCAGGTTATCGAAAGAATGCAAAGATTTCATTAATATTTTTATATATATATATATATATAGTTTTTCCTTTAGTTCTCATATATAGCTTTTCTTTCCACTGTTTGCAAAATCCTATAAAGAAAATGTTTCATTATCTAAAACAAATGTTAATAGACATATTTCCTCACAAAAGTGTAGTGGCTCTACTGATAGTGACAGTCAATGCAGTTTTAATTTAGATTTAGTAGAAGTGATGGTGGGATGTAACATACCGTGGTCAAAACTAAATAATCCACTTTTTAGACAATTTTTGGAAAACTCTATTAGTGGCAAATATAACAACGTTCAGGTGCCGTTGAAAACGACACTCAGAAGAAAATATTTATCAACGGAGTGTGATAAGTGATAATGTTAGACAAAAAATTTCTTCTGGCCTTATTGGGAAATACATCTGGGTTAGTATAGACGAAACCACCAATGCTTCTGGTGAGAAGATAGCAAGTGTTTTAGTGGGTGCATTGGAAGAAAATTGTTCAGTGCGTGGACACTTGATCGCCTCTACAGTTGTAGAAACGACAAATTGTCGCATTATAGTGAAGGCAGTGGATTCAAGTCTACAAAATTTATGGGGTGACAAATATGTAGAAAATAAAGACAAGGTCTTATTATTTCTTACTGATGGAGTGAATTATGTGAAAGCTGCAGGAAGACTTATGAAGGAAACATATCGCAATATGCTGCACGTAACATGTCTAGCACATGGACTCACACACACATAGACTTTTCTACACCAGGCGTCACCGTCAATACGGCAACTTTAAGAAATTACATATACAGGGTGTTTCAGTTAAAAGTCCCCAGGCCATTATCTCTAAAATTAATAAAGATATTTTATTTTTGTAAACGGCAGATGATTGATACCAAAGAAAGGTTTAAATAACGGTGATTAGAATTTTTCCTCAACAGCACACAGAGATGGCGCTGCGATGCAAAACTATTTTTTGATGGCTGGAACCTTGAAACATAAGTCATGTGATTAAACAATAATTTGTGAATAATTTTGATGGTATAGAGAATTTACAAAAAACAAGCCGTTTTGGAGTTACATGAGTTTCTTTCATTAATGCCAGTACACGTGAATTTTGATAAATCCCTATAATTTATTTATTTATTATAGAATATTGGTTACCAAACCCTTTTTCCAAGATAAGGAAAGTGATATAATACACTATCATAAAATTATGTTTACCACTTCCGGCCAAACCGGAACTAACATGATGATCCAATATCCATATGTTCCTACATATTACATTTTTTTTTCTAATAACGCTTCTAATAAAGCGGCTCCCAAAACCTAAAGTAAGGAAGACAACAAAGAAAATACACACTAATTTAGAATGGTAATGAAAAATCTACTTAAGAGATATTAGTAGGCTTTGATTTAATTTTAAGTTTGACAGTTATTAAACAAAGTTTGTAGTTGGTGCATTTCAATCATAGTTTCAAACAGAAATAGTGTACTTAGAAACAGTTCAAAGCAAATTAATCCAAATAAGGCAATAAAAAAAAAAAAAATTAAAAAATGGTTAGATACCCCAATGAAGATAAGTTAAATATGATTTTAATATACGGTGAATGCAAAAGAAATTCCCGACAAGCAAAACGATTGTTTTGTTTACGATTTCCAAATAGACCTACACCCGATAAAAAAACATTTATCATGCTGTTTAAAAATTTATGAAACTGGGGTAGTTTTAAGAAAACTTTTCGTAACAGAAATAGGCCAGTTAGAAACGATGAAAATACAGCCTTGGTGTTAAATAGTGTTGTCAACAATCCTCAATGTTCTCTCCGGAAATTGGCATCGGAAACTAATCTGTCGATATCTTCGTGCCATAGAATATTAAAATCAAATAAATACCATCCATACTGAAAAATGCCCAAATTTTTTAAAAAATGTGCTCTGGAGCGATGAAAGCCGTTTTCACAACAACGGAGTTGTGAGTAAGCATAACTGCCGATACTGGTCACAAAATAATCCTAGATGGATGAGAATGACCCGAAATCAGGTAACTTTTGGAGTTAACGTGTGGTGTGGAATATTAAATTCATATATTATTGGACCATATCTATTCCATGGGACTTTAAATGGAAGAAAATATGAGATATTTTTGAGAAATGTATTGCCATGATTATTAGAGACTATCCCTCATAACCAGGAGAATATTTGGTTTCACCAAGATGGTGCACCACCCCATAACTCAGTAGTAGTCAAAAATTGTCTTAATGAAATGTACCCTCAGAGATGGATTGGTACTAATGGAGTAGTCAGATGGCCAGCACGATCACCTGACTTGACTCCATTACATTTTTACCTTTGGGGGTATTTAAAAAGTGTAGTGTACATTGAACCCATTGAGGATATGGCCGATTTGTATAATAAAATATATGCAAGTGTTGCTGCTATAAATAGACATACGTTACAAAAAGTTTGCAATGAAGAGTTACTGAAACGGTACAATATGTGTATTCGTGAAGAAGGGAGAAATTTTGAACATTTAATATAATAAGTACCTACTAATAAGAAAGAAATTAGTTTAATTTCATTTTTAATAATATTTCGATAGTTTTTAAATGTTTGTTTATAAAACTTTTGTTTACGTTCTTTACTGAATTGTTAATATAAATTTAGCCCATTCTAAATTAGTGTGAATTTTCTTTGTTGTCTTACTTACTTTAAGTTTTGGGAGCCGTTTTATTAGAAGCGTTATTAGAAAAAAAAATGTAATATGTAGGAACATATGGATATTGGTTCATCATGTTAGTTCCGGTTTGGCCGGAAGTGGTAAACATAATTTTATGATAGTGTATTATATCACTTTCCTTATCTTGAAAAAAAGTGTTTGGTAACCAATATTCTATAATAAATAATAAATTAATTATAGGGATTTATCAAAATTCACGTGTACTGGCATTAATGAAAGAAACTCATGTAACTCCAAAACGGCGTGTTTTTTGTAAATTCTCTATACCATCAAAATTATTCACAAATTATTGTTTAATCACATGACTTATGTTTCAAGGTTCCAGCCATCAAAAAATAGTTTTGCATCGCAGCGCCATCTCTGTGTGCTGTTGAGGAAAAATTCTAATCACCGTTATTTAAACCTTTCTTTGGTATCAATCATCTGCCATTTACAAAAATAAAATATCTTTATTAGTTTTAGAGATAATGGCCTGGGGACTTTTAAGTGAAACACCCTGTATATTAAATACGCTCCGATGACATCTGTTGACGTTGAGCGGTCTTCTGGTCAATATAAATGAATTTTTAATGACAGGCGGCGAATGGTAACTTCAGAGCATTTAGGACAAATATTAATAATATACTTTTATATTCGTTATAGATCGTGAAAAATTACATATCTGTGGGTTACTTTAAGATAGTGAAAAATACACGTGTGTTTTAGTTTAATGTTACATCCCGCATTACCTCCTCTTCGAGTAAGTGTTTATAATAAAAAGTACAATGTAAGAAAAATTGTATCATTGTTGTATAAAAATCTTTCCGCACCGGCAGAGCCAACCCTGACTTTGACGCCACCGAGATAAAACTTCCGATGTCTGAATATAATATACATATAAACTAATTGCTCCAACAAATGCTAAATTAGGTTAAATTTATTGTGAACGGTCATATTCAAATTCTTAACGGTTTTGTCAATTAATTAAATTATTAGCAAGTTTTTTGTGACGTTATATGATTCAGCTTCTAGATAAAGGAGGTTATTTTTTTTCTTAACACCTCATTCCATAAATAGCCATGAACGGTAAAAAAATATCCAGCTAGGCAGTAATGGTTAGTAATATGCTAGAAATATAATTGTAAACTGGATAATTCGCGTTTATTCCTGAGGTATCTATAATTGTATTTAATAGTGGTAATTGACCTTGATTGAAAATATATATATATTTCGATTAACTTTAATAAAAAAAATAATTCTGCTGTAAACGTGCTATTTGGTTCATATTTAAATTATTAACGGTTTTTTTAAATTAAATTGCTAACTATTTTTTTGAATCAATTTTTTAATCCACCTCAAGTAAAGAAGGTTATTTTTTCTGCGATGATACGTCCACCACATTGATTCGTTTGTTGATAAACATTGGCGACAATGGCCTTTGATTGGATCTGACAAGGCTGCAAGGCTTTTTTTTAACTGTTTTGCCACTTATTTCTATTTATTTATCTAATTATCAATGTTATTATTTTATAAATAATTGAAAGTAGGTATTTTTAATTGTATCGATGGGATCATTGTTAGTGTAAATTTGACAAGTGCGAGTTGATTGTATTACGTGTAACATTTTCAACGTGATGCATTTTGAAATAAGTATTTAGCCATGTTGATAAGTTTTGGACTAATTTACCTTGGATAAGTTCACTAGAAATGGTCATTGTTTCTGTATATGATGATTTCCTTCTTCGCGGTAAGAAGTTTTAATTTTCACAATAAGAATAATAATAAGCTAAAAAAAGTATGAAGATCTTGCCATCGAAAAAAGTTAGAATAATCTCTATCGTTATTTCAGCAAAGGAATAACATAAACACACAAAAACATCTTTAGCCACAACATCTATTGTACGAAGAACTCTTTCCATCTCGTAGCGAAACACATGTTCTTTGGTCCCACACAGAGAAAAATGTGTGTGATATTTAACCGCAATTGTAGAAAATTGTACTCCAAATTGGTCTTAAAATAGTGACAGGAACAATTTGTGCAAATAAATAATACATTTTTGGGGCAATGATTTTGTACAGTTTATGCATTAACATTGTTTGAAATTTTTGTACAAACTTAAAAATCACATTAATTGAATTCTTTACAAATTGAATGATGGTTGCATAAATAAAATTTTATTCTACTTGTGGAACA
Organism: Stenurella melanura; assembly: GCA_963583905.1. Taxonomy (NCBI): domain Eukaryota; kingdom Metazoa; phylum Arthropoda; class Insecta; order Coleoptera; family Cerambycidae; genus Stenurella; species Stenurella melanura. The sequence continues at coordinate 73,020,420 of OY757309.1, forward strand.
AATCTCTGAACAGATTAAGTTAGTTTCTACAATTTGTGTGAAATTTTTAAATATATTCTAAAGGTTTCCTAAACAAACATTCACGTCTAAACCTCTTCACTTGTAAAACACATTTACAAAGAATTGTGCTCTTAAGTGACAATATTTGTAGTTTTTTAAGAGAATGTGTTTTTAGATTTCCACAATTTCTAAATGAGAAATCCACAAATTGTATGAATTTTGTCAGCTTTGTAATTCATTTTGCACAATATATACTCTTAATTCAAAGAAGCTGTTATTCAGTAATGCATGAACTGGGATTAGTTTTGCACAATTTATTAATCTATATTCTCCAAGTTATGCATATAGTTTTTGGTTCACCGTGCACATATTTCACACACTATATGTATCCACTTCAATTTAATTGTAATATTCTGTAACACAGATTGTGAAATATTATTTCCAAAATTGGAGGTATTCAGGATTTTCAATAAAAAAATTAAAGAATAAATATTTTATTTTAACAGAACAACAATACATAATACAGCACCATGCATTTATATATTATCATATGTTAAATGAAAACATTTCTATTTTTTTAAATACAAATAAATTTTGTATGCATACAGTTAGTTGAAAAGAAGTAGGTGACTTACATTTATGCTTAAAATAAATCCATTTAATAATTCTGATTTGGAAGGCTCCAGTGCTTCTTCTTTTTAGCTTCTATTAACGCAGCTTATAATAATAAAGGCAGTAGCTTATGTGGTAGTCATGTCAAATTCTTAAAAAAAAAAAATAACATTTATCAGTTCATCATCAAAATCAAATGTATTGCTTACCACCAGAAGTGTTATCTTTGTTTTGAAGCAGTTCTTTTACAAGTTTGTCTTTTGGGTTTAGTAGTTTAGGAACAGCTTCCTTTCGCTTCGCATAAGAAAACGAAATTACTCTCAAGCTGTAAGCGAAATCAAGTATTAGAAGACAGGTATCACGCATTCTTCGCATATAGAGAAACAAAAAACCCCTTTTATGTGTTAACGAAAATACAGTTAATTTAAAAGAACATATATGCAAATCTGTAACTCTGTGTGAAGTACTTACCTCTGTGAATACTGGAATTAGATCTAGGAAACCCCACTCGGTTAATAAGTTTTCAACAATTTCCATCACAGATGTAAGTACTTGTATAATTCGGAAGTGTGTGTCTTCACACTAGCGTGGCCGGCGCGGTCAGTACAATTTTTAACCAATAGCCTTTACATGAAACAATTATACAAAATTTTAAAACAATATCACCAAAGTGACTGTGAATGGTATGTCATTAAATTGTGCAGTTTGTGCGGGCGGCCTAGCTTACTATTATTGTTCAGCGGAAATAAATGTGTTGTGCAAATCCTTTAGACAATTACTTAACACTAATTGTAAATAGAATGGCAGCAAAATATATAGTTTGAGGATACTATTAACAATTATTTAAGTTTAATTTGCTATGACTTGTTAAGCAAAAATAAATAAATTTGACTCTATATTTCGCCAATTTGTTGGTCGAAGTTTCCAATAAATTCATTGTAACTAAATCTTTATATTGGATAAATAAAACACAAGAACTATGCACAATTAAAATGTATAAAACTATATAACGTTGTACCTTAAAATTTTACAATTGTTTAAAAAAATGCTGCAAAACTTTGTTCCACAACATTGTGCAAAGTGTTCCAAAGCGATTTCTCTCTGTGCAGGATCCGGCATTGTAAAATAAACCAGGAAGAACTGTGAAGATTAAATAATAATGATGATAATAATAATAATATATGATGGGGATTTTTGACACAAGGCAGCACTGTGATGTGGCACTCTTACAATTTTTCACGTCTATTATCATACTTGTCTTGTGCGAATCGGAGTTGCAAAAAATTGAATTGAAAAAAACTCATGTAAATGCAGGGAAATGTCAATATCTTATCTTATGTTTTATAAAATGAGGTCTCAAGATTCAGTTGGTGCGATTCCAAATAATATACGAATAACCTTTTTTTGGGAAATTAAAATTATATTGACACTAAAACTGCATGAATTACCCCAAATTATAATATTATATGTTAAGTGGGAATAAATTAGGGGGTAATATATATTAAGAAGCTTTTATTATCAAATGTTGTTTTCAACTGCAGTAAAGTTACATTTTTGGGTGCTTGTCATTTTACAGGTAATCGTTTGAAACTTATATTAGTGATAAGAATCTGAGGATGAATCTACAGTTCTAAATGCAATTTTTATTATTTGGTGACTAATTAAGTTTTCAGGTGATTGTGCTTAAATTTACAGATAATCGCTTTGAAATAGTTTGGCGTTGACAGGTTGGTAACAGATCTATCTTTCTGAGAAGAAATCTAATTATTTGGTAACTAAGAACGGAATAAATTGGTGACCGATAAAACTACCTACACCCATTAAAAATATTTCACCAAATATTTGCGAGAATTAAAACTTATTATCTAATATCGATATTAAGGTCGCTGTAAAATTTGACAAATATTGAAACCTAACGTATTTTTAACTGACATCAATATAGTATTAAGTAACAATGAACTGGGCGAGTAGGTGAAAATTTTTCCAAAAATTATTTCAAGCAAAATCAGAAAAGTATGTATGATATGAAAAATTAAATTCGTGACCTTTGAAAAGCGACTTGTCAAAACCTTTTGTAAAAATTGAAATTTGAAATGCTCATTTTAGGAAAATGCTCCATGTACAGTGTTATTCACTATATATTGACCCCCCCCTTTATATGTTATTATTGAAAATGGAAAAAAAGTTTCGTAGAAAACTTGTAGGATCTTACCTATGTTTTATTGAAACGTGATAAAAAAACAGTTTCATATATAGGTCAGGTGATACGAAACAAATCTTTTTTAAGTGGACCACCCTATCTATATATTATTGCATTTTTCGAGAAGCTCTTTTTCCCCTGATTTCCAATATATGACATTGTATAAGTATGTCTTTAATACTTCTTGACATATTTGACATTCAAAATACAGATAAGCTGCTTTATTGCTTGCAAGACGAGTGAGCTATGCGTGTCAAAACACAAGTGAAACAAAAATAACAGGGTAGGCAACGAAAATATTTATTTTGTTGCTTATTCAATTTTGACATTTCAAACCGTCACTATTAACTCCATAGCAACAACCGTAAATAGTTGTTTTTCACTAGGTATATAAAATAAATAGTCTGTCTGTCGTCTGTCCACACAATTTCTTTACTCAGGATTTTCATCTAAATTATGGAGCATGATCTGACAAAACTCCAATTTTCTACGTTTTTGGTCTTCATTCAGTTCCTGGAATAGGTAATATTTTGTAAGGCCTATATTAATGCTTTTTAAAGGTTCTCTGAAGTTTGGAATAATTTTTTTCGATTTCACGACAAGCATTTCATAAACTATGAACCGAATTTTCTAAAACAAATATTAAAATAAGGTATCGATCTGTTTTTATAATAAGTTATTTTTTTACCTTCAAAATATATCTAGATCTTCTTCCACGTTTGCTGTAACGTTACGTCTTTTCTTGAAAAACTATGGGTTCTATTTACATGATGATAAACATTCAAGAACGTATTTACACTAGGAATCGCTTCTTTCGGCACACTTATTTTTATTATGTTTCACATGTATTTCGACCTTTTCAGCCTCAGTATAACCCATTTTGATTAAATAAATGTTAATAATGTCGGTTTGAAATGTCAACATTTAATAAACAATAAAATAATTATTTTCGTGGCCTACCTTGTTATTTTTATAACACTTGTATATTGACGCGCATGGCTCATTCTTCTTGCAGTAAAACAGCTTATTTGCATTTTGAATGTCAAATATGTCAAGAAGTATTTAAGATATACAATGTTATATATTTGATGAAATCAGGGGAACGAGGGCTTCTCGAAAATGCATATATAGAGTGTTCCATTTAAAAAAACATATTTATTTAGTATCACGTGGCCTATAAGTACATGAAATTGTTTTTTTTATCACGTTTCAATAAAATATAAGTAAGATCCTACAACTTTTATACTAAACTTTTTTTTCTATTTTTAATAATAACAGAAATAAATGGGGGGTCAATATATAGTAAATAACCCTGTACCTATTTGTTAATTTTTTTTTCTTGATTTTGTAGATATCACGTTTATTTTCTAAAAATGTGTATGTATGTACTTATGTAAAGTAGTAAAGTCTGAAAAAGAAAAAAGGAAAAATTAAAAGAGTGGCATAATTAACATTTACACCCTGTGGGTATCTATAAGTAACATATAAAAATGTCTAAATCAAAAATGAAAAATTGAAAAAATCTGAAACAGTGCCACGATATCAATTTTGTGAAGTTCTTGGTAGAGTATGAAAAACGATAAATTAATTGTTACTAATGGTTGTTAAGAAAACCGAGGCGTGAAAATTTCTTAAAATGCCACAAAAAGGTACTTGTAGTTTTTAGACATGTCAAATATCTTGAAACTGACCACTGAAAGGTATAATATGGAAATCATGGACGCATATCGACGCATCAATGAAAAATTTATTATCTGCATCATACATTAATGAAAGATTTTTTCCTGAGTTTGACAATCACCAGCATTATAGATTCGTGTGGTTTTAACCTGTAGAAAATTTGTTCAGTTTCAGTTTTTAATTTTATTTTTGTAATGGAATTAATGTCTTAATAAATAGTTAGGGTTATGTAAGAAACTACTAAACTATTACACAACGTTCTGTTAACACTTTCATTTCGTTTCAGAGCACCGCAGGAAGGGCTACCCGCACATGCATGCTCCCATCAAAATCGTATCAAAGTCGATGAGACGTCGTCCTTCACAGCCGACGTCACCACCCACTACCACCCCTGTTAGTACCCCCAAAGCATCCATCACCGAATCACCTACCTTAGAGCTGCCCGTACCCACAGTCACCCCATTCTCTAGCACTCAATCAAGGCCAGATGAATATGATACAGGTGAGCTTATTTTAGATTTTTCAACAGTTCAACAGATATACATGTAAGACAGTAATCATTAATTATTAATAAAGAACACTTCTTATGGAAAATGTCTGAAACTTTTAAATTTGCTGCTACATCTCATGCTGATCAAAAGTTATTGTAGACAGAATCCGACTCTACGTACAGTTTTTCCTGTAGAAGGCCTTAAAGTCAATTCTTGATCTTTAGTTCGTAGCGAAATTATTTATCTCGTTTCGTGTGTAGCGACGTTGTATGTACCACTTCTTGTGTGTAAAATGTAAACATACAATAATAAGGTCGAGACAATGTAATAATAAAATGAATAGAAACACATACAACAGTAGGAAGAGTAAGTTATGTACACTGTAGAATAATATATTGTCTTAATTGATAAGTAATCGAAAGTCGAAATTATTTGGTAACATAGGCCGGCCGTTAGCATCTCAAAGTTGTTTGATGGCTGTTTGATACGTGCCTTGTATACTCGAGGTATCATGAAACCCTCGCTATGTGAGTAAAAGTACCAAGAGTTCTCGCACCTGGTTTGCAGGTGCAGTAATAACCTTCAATGGAATAGCCTTGATCTGCATCATTATAATCTTCGTCAGTATCAACCCTGTATTTAATCTATAATGATTACTAAAAGCCTCCTATTCATTTACGGATATCGAAGAAGCAGTTGTCTGACACGTCGCGTCGTGGCCTGTTGTAAACAATCACCACTCACACAAAATTTTTAAAGAGGCCACGATCCGACAGACCGCGGACGGAACTGAAAACTGAATGTGTATAGTTGTTAGGGAAAAACATCCGTCGGTGTTTATCGAGGGACATCGTAGTCTGATCAATCTTCCGTCTGAAGTCTACGTTTGCCATACACAAGCAATTTTCAGACAAGCGTTGATCTCCAAGTAGGTAAAATTTGCAAATTTTTTCAGTTACTGAGAACTTTTAATGAGTTTGATTTTTTCGAGCGATGTCAGGGAAGAAAGTGTAATAATCCGGAGTTTGTAAGAAAATTAATTGATTTTTTTCAAAAACATTCAGCATTGCGAAATGTTATGCCAATAGACTTCGCTCATCCGTAAATAATTTTTAAAGTCTTCTGAACCTGACAATCTAAGCTCCACTATTAATGCCATGAGTGATAAAGTACCTCTTTTTTGAAACCATTTCTTCATCCAAATTTTTTCTATTTTTTGTTTCTATATATAGTATTATCAACCCACATAACTGTTTCCTGGACGGCATATTCGAGTTCACCACACAACATAAGGTGAATAACTGAAGGATGTTTAATTTTTTAACAAATGTCAGACCATTGCCTCTTCGATATCCGTAATGAATGGGCCGCTTCAGTATTGAAACTTAAAAGGTTTTTAAGCCTCTAATTAATAATATCACAAGAAATTTGCTAATTAATTATACCTGAAAATGTATTTAAAAAATGAAACAAACAAACGACACACACCTCTATTTATTAAATGAACATGAGACTTCAGGGGTGAGTGGATAACAAAACACTTTCGTGAAATATACAAAACAATATAGCATAAACAATAACAAAAAATTATTAGATGGAAATGCAAAATATAAATTCAAACATTCGCGACTGGCCAGTTCCGCTTAAAATAAATGTTTTACTATTATAGAAACAAAAGTTAAATGGTAATAATTTTTACATCAATATCAACATCTGTGAACTAGTTACAAAGGGAAACCGACAAGTTAATATTCGATATGTTGGTTGTCGAACTACCATATATTTTCGCACACCAGGAAAGAGATTTACTTGAGAACATGCGGTGGTGTAAATTCAACACTCGCGACGATTTCACTAATTAGTTTTTCAGGAAAACCATCGATGAAAACTAAATAAATATTTATAACAGGATACAATGTCCGGAAATTATAATTCTGGTGGAACTACAGGATCATGACTAACTAAATACGTTAGCAAACGTTATTTATGGCGTCGGCCATTTAAAATGCGGACAACGAAGGAGGTAGAAAGTTTATGGCGTATTTAAAAGTGTATTATTTATTATTTGTTTGCTTATAGTAATGAAACATATTCTTTATAGGATTTTGCAAACAGCAGAAAGAAAAACTATCTATGAGGACTAAAGGGAAAACTATATATAAAAATATTAATCAAATCTTTGCATTCTTTCGATAACCTGACTTCTGGTTATGCCAACAAGTAAAAATTCTTATTTGCCATTCTGATTTTAACACTAGCATCCAACATAGTCCCCTACGGCTAGGCAGGCTAAACTAGTATCTACATGAATTTTTAAAGACAAGGTACGTAAATTAATTAATTTTAGGCCTTTGTTCTCATTTTTAACTGAATTTACATATCGTAGGGGATCATGTAGATACTAGTTTAGCCTACCTAGCCATAGGGGACTATGTTGGATGCTAGTGTTGAAATGAGAATGGCAAATAAGAATTTTGACTTGGTAGCATAACCAGAAGTCAGGTTATCGAAAGAATGCAAAGTTTTCATTAATATTTTTAAATATAGTTTTTTCTTTAGTTCTCCTAGATAGTTTTTCTTTCCGCTGTTTGCAAAATCCTATAAAGAATATGTTTCATTACCTTTATGGCGTAGTTACAGTTAATTCTTCTGTAATTTGGAACTACACTACTTATCTATATAATTCGCTAACTATTGATAACATTGATTCTAGGTTTCAATTTACTAAAGCAGGTAGGTTGGATGACCAACATATAGACTTCTTAAAATATCTTAACAATTCTTCGGGCCAGCGTCTTCAACGAAAGTCAAACCTAGAATGCGTCTTTCCTACGCGATTACACCATGCTGATGCTTTTTTAGGCGGTATAGTTTTTGATTGGTTATTTATAAAATCATGCGAATGGATTTCTAGCGTACTGGCAGGGTAGGCTTAAGGTAATTTTAGAACACAATATTAAATAAAAGCAGTATTTTAGGTAAATTACTCTTATTATCGAGTGAATAAAAAGTAACTCGTTACACTATGCACCTATATGTATGGTGAACGTTGATCATAATCTATGGTCTATAAATGCAGATTGTTACCTTCCCGATATCCGTAAGAAAATAGTCCATTGAATATATGGTGGACGTCGGTTACAGTCGTTAGACCATAACTGCAGATTGTTGCCTCTTCGATATGCGTAAATGAATAGGCCGCTTAAATCTTTTCGAAATCAAGACTTGTTGAAGAGAAAGAACACTCTTCTCTCTCTCTTCTATGATGTAATCAGTGGGGCTGGTATCCACTGGAAAATAAGTTATAATATTTTAGCTACAGTGTGATATTGTTTACTTATGGTATCTACATTTTTTTAACAATAACTGGTTTCGAAGTGAAATAGATTGTCAGTCACAAACTTCAAAGTAAATTCCTAATAATGTATCGTTATGTTATTCATTCGATTTATTTAGCATGGAATTTACAAAATAGTTTTTGGTTTAGTCAATATTGTTATGCATTACACCCCCTTGAAACTGGAGACTGATACGCCCATGACTAATAGTGACTGGAATCTTATAGAAAGAGATAGAGTTTTCTAGAGTGTGGTGGGAGAAGATTCTCGATTGTGTTCTGGATGACTCTGGAGACAATTTCAGAGTATATAAGGTGTGATTCCCGGCGGAAGAAGGAGAAGTTCTATTAAAGTGAAGTTTGGTAGCGAAAGTGAGGTTAAATATCAAGTAAACAAAGTGTAAAGGTTATTTTGGTTAATTAAGAGTTCTTGTATAATCTGTAAATAATTAAATAAAGTGTTACTGGTTACCCCTTGTTAAAATTATATAAAGGGTTAGTGGTTTACCCCTCGTTAAAATTATTTAGAACCCACGGATTCATACATGGTGTTTCCTAGGGGCGGAAACACGTAACTATATTACAAAGAATTTCAGAAAGGCTTGGTAGAATGTTATCTTTTACTACTCCTCATAACTTTAAATTAGTCCAAATTTGGTAATTATAGTCTTCGCAAGTACAAAAAGAAGAGTATATTGCATTTGATCGGCACATTTCCAAAACTGGTAATATTGCTCGTAGAGACTGTGTCGGTGATCGAATTCTGAACAATTTTCAAAATGTCGGTCCGTCCGTCCGTCCTTGTAAGAACGATAACTTAATAATGAAAAATCCGATTGTATTGAAATTTGGACAGTAAATTGGTGTTAGCTAGAGGAAGAAACCCATTTTGAACAAAATTGATCAATAAATATGTAATTTATTTTTAAATCTATTTTTTAATGTTTTGTAATTAAACAAAAAATGTCTGAAACTGATATAATTTACAGAAAACTGCGAAGTGTATCCTATAGAATGTGCAACAGGTATATTTTGCAGTAAGTCGGCGAATAGGATAATGGTTAGCTTGTTTCCCTTAATTTTGCTACTATAAACTGAAGTTCCTTCTGGAGTCACGACAATTAACAATAAATAAGCTGAGGATTTGTAAGAGTGATGAACATTATTGTATTGAAACATATTCTTTATAGGATTTTGCAAACAGCAGAAAAAATAACTATCTATAACTAAAAGAAAAACTTCGTGTAAAAATATTAATGAAATCTTTGCATACTTTCGATAACCTGAATTCTGGTTATGCTAGCAAATTGAAATCCTAAAATGAATTGGTCTAATTTCTTATTTTAATTAGTTATATATAGTTATTTTTTCTGCTGTTTGCAAAATCCTATAAAGAATGTTTCAATACAATTATAAGCAAACAAATAATAATTCATTTTTAAACATTATTGTAAAAATTTTTAACTTTTTTTTACATTTTCGGCCTTACTTTGTTGCTTAGATATGACCTATAAATCACGTCTATAAATAGTTTTCGATTTTTAAGTTTTTAAATATGTTTGTTTAATCCAATAAAGAATGTATGTTTTCAGCTCTTCGTCGCTAAACGACATTTCCTCCCAATTGGTTATGGTTCGTCCAAGATATTTTATTACTGTTGTGAACTTCCAAACTATAAATAAAATATTGACACCTTACCTCAAAATGTTAAACACGATGCAATTCGTACGCGACTTGTTTCCGCGACCACTGGATAATCTAAAAACCAATTTCGTGTGCGAAATTGTCGCTTTCTAGTACGGAAGACAACGCTGCATTTTTTCGAGGAATTTTATACCGAATAAATTTTGTTTTTAGCAGTTGATTAATATTTAGTAATCACAAAATGAGCGTTAATTGTCGCGCCCGCGGTGGGGCTAAAGGTGACAGCATGTTAAAGCTGTTAAAAAAAATTATGCTACGAGTTTTTTTACAACGCGCCAAAATTTATGGGATGATTTTTGGGGATCATTTTCAATTAAGAAATAACAATTAGCTGTATTGAAAAGAGGTGATTATACCGTCAGTCACGTACCGGGTGCCCAGTTAGTGTTAGCTTTCAATGTTTCCTCTCTTTTTAGTAAAAACGTAAAATTTAAAACAACTTTAACATTCTGTCACCTTTAGCTCCATCGCTACTAGAGTAGCCGACGTTCAGATCGTTTATGTATTAAGGGCGCGCCAATATTCTTGACTAAAGATGATGGTCTCGGATGATTAGGGGTCGAGCTTGAGCTCTTTGCCCCTCGTAAGGTGTGGGCCTGCTTTTTCTCCTACCCCCCCCCCGTGTATGCGATGTTAGCAGACCTCCCCTGGTCCTTGCTGTGCAAAAACAGTGCACCGTGTTATTACTTCTAGATATTAAAAAGGCGTATGATACCGTGTGGCACAACGGTCTTTTATATAAACTTGAAAAAATCCTCAAACTCCCACCATATTTAGTCCCTTTGTTTAAGTCCAACAAAAAATTACTATCGGCGGGTCTCCCACAGGGGGCAATCCTGTCTCCCATCCTGTATAACCATCTGACGTCCCATCCTACCCCAATTTCAATATCTTACTTTATACGGATGATACCGTACTATACGGACATTCATTTTACGCACAAACCGCGACACAAAAAGTCCGGTATCATGTGCATAAACTCCAAGATTTCCTAAAATAGGAAATTATCATTAACCACAGTAATGCCCAGACTATCAATTTCCATCGAAAATTTGCCAACATTAAAACATTCAACAAACACACGATCGACAGACAGATAGTGGAGGAGCGCAACTCAATCAAATATCTAGGGGTAAGCCTTGATAAAAGACTGAGTTTCGTCCCTCACATCACCCAGACCTTAAACTGTACTTATGCTACACTTAACAGACTTTATCCTCTTGCCAACAGGCGAAGTAAGTTATCTATAGATAACGAACTCACATTATACAAAGCGGTTGTCAGGCTTTCAACATACGGATGTACTGCCTGGAATAATATCTCCGCCACCCAGTGCAAGAGGATACAGACGACACAAAATAAACTCATACGTCTCTTACAAATGCAGATAGATACACTCCGATTGCTGAATTGCATAGGGCCACGAATCTTCCGATGATTCGAGATCACATCGACGAAATATCACAAAAATTCTTCGCCACAAAAATTCAACAATCGGCCCTGACGACTGACTTGACATTAGTAAGAGTGCACGATAACCCGACGCATACACATAGACTTATACAAGTTATACACCAGCGACTCCCCATTTTTCTTGAAAGACGGTGACAGTAACTTACGCCTGCACATGACAAAATAACTTAAAACGCATGAAACCTACCAAACCTTCTTTTTCTCATCTCTTCATGACCCCTCAACCCGCTGACATCTCAGATATTTAATTATTTTGTACATAAGACATTTTCTACAATTATTATTCTCATTTTGTCACTTGACAAATTTTTTTAAACCGGTTTTTTCTCTTACTTTCCTGTATGAGCACCAACGTACTTTCACATACAGACTAAAACACACTGCTTGCATTTCTATGCATAACTTAATTTTCTGCGAAAAATAAAACAAAGAAAACAAGCGTTGATAGTCACAAGTGCTTTATTGCTGCGGAATTGCCTTCAACAAGCTTGCTGTGGTCTCCTGCCATATCACTGTCAGTCTATATATTGTAATATATTCGTATATTTTAGATTTTAGATATATTTAAAATATTTCATGTCACATAGGGTAATTCATTATGTGTAGTACCATAGTTTTAAGGTTTGAATTGTCAAATAATTAAAAAGAATACAACTGATTTTAATGGTAATGGTAATGGTCCTGGCTGTTGGTGAATGCATTAGGGGAAAATTATTATTATATGATTTTCAGTTGGTTCAAATGCAGCGCTACTTCCCGTACTATTCCGCATACGGCTTCATTCCGCGTGAACTCGTGAATTGGGTCCCAGATGACCTTTTATTTGTAAACCTGTGAAATCTATCACTTTTCCCATTGTTTGTTAATTGAACTGTTTCTCGATGTGTTTGTGTATGATATAAGAAATTATGCATATTATGCATGAATTCACTGGCGCCGCGGCCGGCGTGTGAATGCCAACGTTAAACAAAAGATGCCGTATGATAGCATGTCTAATCTGTCCCTGGTTTATGCTTGCTGGCCGATTGAGAGTGAGCCAAGAAAGCCACGAAATCACGGTGTTTGGATCAGATGATTGATAATGGGAGAAATAGAGGATTTGGTAATAATAACAAAGTAAACAAAAATCAGATCACAAAGCCAATTTCGGAGGTGTAGAAAATACGCTTATTTGTTAAAATGTGGCGCACTTTAATTTTTTATAACAATTAGTCAATTCCAATTACCTTTTTTGATTTTGCAACTAAGAATGGAGGCCGGCCATATCTTAAAAGCCAATCATCGCATAAATTTAGGGAAAAAATTGCTTTAAGTGACCCTAAAAAGTAGCTGGAAAATATTCTCAAGTTTCTAAAATAGCCGCTCGGCGGCGTAACAACCATGACCGAACCGAAAATTAGATTTTTCTCTGTATTTTGCTCAATTAAATATCATTGAAAATATATGCATTGTAATCCTAAGACAATTTGGAGTCTTCTTAGTTTTTCATTTTTTTTGTAACTTGGAGAATAAAGTGGGGGGGAGATGACAAAAAAACATTGTTTCAAATGTCGATTACTCCGCCTTAACGGAATTTAACAAACTTAATCTCATTACAAAGTGCCTTTCTTGGTCTATCGAGGACGCTTTATGCTGTTTTCGTTTGATCATTACCGTCGCCGCTAGAGGGCGTTATTTGACATGTCAACAAATATCTCACTTTATCTAATAAAATTTTAAATGGAATGGTATGTTTATTTTTATACGCTAAAATAGAGAATTAAAAGCTGTAGATATCAGTGAAAGCCGCAACTCGATAACTTTTTTCTAACAGTAGATATTAGCAAAGTTGAAATTATAAATTATTATCCGATCTTGACGACGGAACTTGCAAAGTAGCTGTTGAAAACAAGTAAGCTGTAAAAATCACACAATGTAGATACAATATAATATATCATATATCAAACATATTCAGTAGAATATATATTTAATTACATAATATTAAAATTAGTAATTAATAACAGTGACGACAAATCTGATAGTAATAACAATAAACGATGTAACATATCAAACGTCCAAAAAATAAACGCAAGAACATATTACAACACATAAACAAATTTAGAATGTAATTATAGGCGCCTAGATGTTCAAAATCTTGTCCATCATTTTCGATGCAAGAATTCATTCTCTGATGAGTGAATTGAACAGAAGTCTCTACTTCTGCCATCGACATACTTTGAGTGGCATTTCTTATTCTTTCGATCATGTTGTCTCTTGTAGTGAGTCTGGTGGCAAGAACTAGATGTTTTATTCGCCCCCACAAATAGAACTCTAGGCAAGTCAAGTCTCGGGACCTGGCTGGCCAATGAAATAGACTTCCACGTCCTATTCACCTGTCAGGATATGTCTGGCCTAAAAAATTCCAAACGTTCAAATAGAAATGCGCCGGGCAACCATTATGTTGGAAAATCATTAACGATGAATTAGTAGAAGTATGTCTTCTAGAAGAAGTGGCAATTCGTTTCTTAAAAAACTTGGATAACATTCTCCATTAAAAGTTTCATTGAAAATAAAAGGCGCACACCTAGATAGTAAGGGGTCCAAAGCTTTAAAAATTGAAATGACCCATTCCAACAAGGTAAATGATTTTTGGAAACGAATTCAGGAAGAGGGTTCTTAGGGGCATCAGAAATGGCTTGTTGGACTTTTGTTGGCGCTTGCGCAACTTCTCCACAAGAAAAAAACATGGCCGAATGTTATTTCAAGAATTTGTGTTTTTAAACGTTTACCTCTTCCTAAAAAATTAACTACTTGCGATATCAACCTGATTTTTTATATCTATATACTACAAACACGAGCGCATCTATCTGTACTAATAGACCTTCAAAATCACTTACGGTTTTTTTCTAAATAAATCCAAAATCACATGAACGGATTTTGTGTGTTTGAAATTTCGACGTGTGGGCAACTATATTAAATATTCGAATTTTGTATCTATTACATACGAATGAAATATGGTCTAAAGATCAAAAAAGTTTTTGCAAAAATAATTAGCTCGATATCTTATACAGTTTTCGAGATACGGATTTTTAAATTCGACCGTAATAATGTCTTGTTATTAGCGCGCAACTTGACCGCTACGGCAGGGCTCGTTCTGTGCAATTGTGGATAGATCATATATATTAGTCTAATACCTAATTTAATTTAGGTGTTATATTATTCTTGATCATTAGATCAGTCATTGTCTGAAAATTATTAAACAATTATTTCGGTGCAATAAATACGTGGTTTTAAATTATGATGTAATTTGTTACATGTAATATACTGCCGTCCTAAGCCAAAATGACGTACTTCATTATACGCTCTTCTCGAGATATTTGATATTTTATGCCGCTAATCTCAGCACATCTTATTTTCTTAAATAGTTTCATTCTAATTTTGAATTTAATTCTATGAGGCAGATGCAAAAATAATGGATTATTGATTATTGAAAAAAGTCGGTCATTTAACAAGGAAACTTTGAAGTACGTCCAATTTGCTTAGGAAATTTTAAGTTACGTCATTTTGGTTTAGGACAGTATATCTAGACTTACAAATAGAGTACGAAATCGTTAATAAGTTTTAATAAATTGAGTTTAAAAATAAAAATTGACCTAAACTTCGGATTTAAAAAAAGTACGATATGACTTAAGAAAACAAGCCCTGAATATTGGTGTAAATAAGGACAAATGTTGGCCAACAATGTGAACTTGGATTCCTCACGCCTAGCATAAAATCTGAAGTGCAGCCATGAACAAACGAACACAATAATATTTACGAAAGGTATGTTTAATGTTTCTAAAATAGAAAAACTACAAAAGTTTTGTGGGTATACGACAACAAAGGGTATTTTATAGTATTCACGAAACCAATAAATAATTAGGTGAAAAACATAAAGAAAATATTGTAAATATTGTTTATTGGCAGTCTGGGTATTGTGTAACCTGTCAGTTATTCTTTCCGAAGGGGAAAAAGTGAGCAGTTCCAGTTGCCTTAAATCAAACAGACCATATAAACAGTTTGACTAATCTTGGAGATAACTGCGATGCAATTGGTGATCGTGTCATTGAAGATGGTCGTAAGACCTATGTGAATCTGTATGGCCATAGTGAGTTTAATTAGATTCACCAATGTGGCATTTATTTTTCATAAAGTTATTAGACATACTTTCGCTAAGTCCTACAAGAGAGCTTACTTACTGCATTTGAAATGGTCATTAAGTCCACTAGTTTGGTATGCTTAGCTTAGCTTACAACTGAAGTACTTAGCGAAGCAAGGTCAAACCCTGCTTACTGCAAAATAATTTTAATTGTAAAAATTATTCACAAGAAGTGCTTTAGATTCTCCTATACTTTCCTTACCTAACACAAAATTCTGGATTTTAAACAAATTACCTCGGTAACTTGAAAAACAGTTAAGAAAACTCATCACACTCTTCCAGAATATTTGGATATCTGATAGAGAATAACCAAATAAACCCACAAATGATGACAAAAAACCACAAGTGGTTAAAAAAAAAACAAAAGTGGAATTGTAAAGTAGAATGTGACTAAAAATGTTGATGTTCTGTTGCATGTGCATGTGGCCTTTCCTACAATTGTTTTAAGGGCAGAAATAATACAGAGCAGTGTTTAACAGACAGTAATTCTTACTAGTCTAGTAGTGCTTTGTCGATGCTTACTGAGCTGTGTATATAATTATGCATTATTATTATTATTACTTATAAATTACACGTTTTGTGTACGTGTTTATATGTTATTTCTATATTGTATAATGATGGTATATATAATAAATATCTCCTTATACAACACCTTCATAACCTATGGATCTAATAAATACTATGCCAAATGAGTTTCATTTTACATATTAATATTTTTGTAAAATTATAAATAATAATACCACAATATCAAAAATGTATTTGCTTACTATCTTGATGCATTACAATTAACCACATAGCAGTACGTGAGATAATAGCCGCATGGTAATAGGAGTATCACGGACCTAAATTATGGTTTAATTTGAAAAGTCTGTAACTCAAAAATTGTAAAAGATATGGAGCTAATTTTTTTTGCAAAAACTTTTTTGATCTTTAGACCATATTTCATTCGCATATAATATATAAAAAAATTAAACATTTAATATAGTTGATCACACGTCGAAAATTCAAACACACAAATCTGCTTCCTGTGATTTAGGATTTATTTAGAAAAAAATCGTAAGTGATTTTGAAATTCTAACAGTACAGATATATGCGCTCATGTTAGTAGTATACAAATATAAAAAATCACATCAATATCGTACGTAGTTAATTTTCTAGCGAGAGGTATATGTTTAAAAACACACATTCTTGAAATAACGTTCCGCCATCTTTTTTTCTTGTGGAGAAGTTGTGCAAGCGCCAAAAAAAGTCCAACAAGCCATTTCGGATGCCCATTAGGACCCTCTTTCGATATGCGAGCTCAAAATTTATTTACCTTGCTGGAATGGGTTACTTGGCGATTTAGACGGCTTTCGAAGGTGTGGACCCTCTACTAAGAATTCCACACCACACATTTATAGACCAACGACCCTGAGACTGGACGTCTCGCGTCTCGCATCCACCTCGGATTCGTCTCGGTAATGCTTATTATGACGATATAATGCAGAGTTGCGTTTACTTTTTTGGACGTTTGATTTGTTACATTGTTTATTGTTATTACTATTAGATTTGTTGTCATTGTTATTAATTATAAATTTTTATATTATGTAATATATCTTCTACTGAATATGCTTGATATGTTGTTTCTTCATTGTATCATTTTCACAGCTTACTTATTTTCAACAACTACTTTTGCAAATTCTTTTAGAAAAAGTGAGTTATTTGTTGACATATCAAATAACGCCATCTAGCGGCGGCAGTAATGATTAAATGAAAATAACGTAAAGCACCCTCGATAGAGTAAGAAAAGCACTTTGTAATGAGATTAAGTTTGTTAAATTCCGTTAAGGTTAATCGGAGTAATCGACATTTAAAAAAATGTTTTTGGCATCTCCGCACCACTTTATTCTTGAACTTACAAAAAAAAAATGGAAAACTAAAAAGATTCAAAATTGTCTTAGGACGTATAGGATGTATATAATTTCAATGCCACTTAATTGAGCAATATACAGAGAAAAAATCTAATTTTCTGTTCGGTCATGGCTGTGCGCCTCCTAGCGGCCATCATTTCAGGGTCACTTTACTTGAGGTAGTTTTTTCCCTAAACTTGTGCGATCATTGGTTTCTGAGATATGGCCGACCTCCATTCTTAGTTGCCCACCCTGTACAACGTTTGAAACTATCACGATTCTGCAAGAGCAGAAACAAAACGGCAGTCGCGCATATATGCGAAATTTTAAACATCCTGCAGACAAAATTAGGTTTGGCTAGAAAGTTGCGTGCATTCTTTTAGTTCTATAAAATTAAAGGTAAATTTAGATGCATGTCGTGACATGCTCAGGGCGGTATTAGTAGCTAAAAGTTAATTATACCTACCTAGAATTTAGTAAATATAGGGATAACTGGCTTGTGGCGGCCAAGCGTTCATAGCAACGTCGCTTTTTGATCCTTCGATGTCGGCTCTTCCTATCATTGCCCAGAGCGATATTAGTAGCTAAACGTTAATTATACCTAGAATTTAGTATATATAGATAAGCGAATGGTCCATTAAATATTTTAAAATACAGCAACAAGTACTGAAATGGAATGAAATTATATAGCAAACAAAGAAAATACAGGGTGATTCAGAACTTATCCGGAAAATTTTAAGGGGATATACAACGGGTCCAGATAAATATAATAGCGCAAAGAAAAAATGAAAAAGAAGCACTTAAAATAATTTAAAAATTTCACTTCTACGCTACTGTTATTCTGGTCGACTGCAATAAAAATTGGAAAACAGCTGATATTGAATGAATAGTTGTGAAATGCGAAAACTTCACATAAAAGAAATCGATAACGACAAGAATCTGACCTAACGTAATTTATCTTTGAAGTTAGAAGTTTACATTCAATTTTTTATTTACTTTAAATGATTACAAATTTTAATTTTGTACATACCTGATGTTACAATAACTGTTCAAAATTTTGTCCGCCGACCTAGATGCACTTTTGACAACATCGTGTCCAATTTTGCCTCATGTCCATATACTCCGCGTTACTATAAACATATGGCATTTTGAAAGAAACTCACAGCACTAAAATACAAAAAAACTCCCACTATTAACGTGATTAAATCACAAACTGACGACCTGAACTAGTTGCCACTTGCTTGATACGTATTAGTCTAGGATTCAGGAGGTCTGCGCGTAGAGGGGTAGGCCAGTATTTCATCTAGTCGTCCAGCTAAGTAGCGTTTAATAATACCATAACTTCAATATTTTTTTTACGGCAGTTCTTTTAGGATTTTTTTCGTGGTATCGACTCTAATTTTAAGCGTGCATATCTCCATAAATTCTTCCGGATAAGTTCTGAATCACCCTGTATATAGGGAATCCCAACCAATAGTGGCCACCCTGAATCACTTTAGGTAATAGTTTTAAAAAATGATAATATTGTTATTTCTCTAGCTATGCTCTATCTTACACCTCATCAAAAATTGTAGATAGTAATATGTATTGTTCGAATTGACCTCCACCGGGTTCGAAACAGTAGTACAATCTGTTTTCAAATTGTATGCAAACATTTCTGAACACATCCGAAGTTAATGAACGTCTTCTCAGTCGATTCTCTCACGTGAATCCTCAAAATATTCGGATTGGGTTACGAAGACCTCCGTTTTCAAATGTCTGGAAAAACAAATCTAAGAATCCATCGCCCAGGAAACTAATTACAGCCAAATTTGGGCGTGTCCCATCCCGTTGGAAGAACAGTTCATCCTCCAATTCGTCTTCTTGTTTCTTGTGTCTAGTCATTGTTTCCATGTAATTTACTAAAAAATAGGGGCAATTTTCGTCATTAAAGTTGTCAGATGCGTTCCAACAATGTGATCCCCTACGATGCCTGTCCGAACATTAAAGAAGATTGATTTTGTATACAATTTGAAAACAAATTGTACTACTATATGGATCTCAGTGGGGTTATTTTGAACAGTACGTACGATAACTTAAACTGCTTCTGTCTTATTTTTCGTTCCTGAACCTAAAATAATGCAATAGTATTTCTCAGGAACGAATAAACAAAAGCAAAACATTACACAGTCATGTAGAGAACTGAAGGACCTTTTAAATTATGGTTATGTATTACACCCCCTTAAACTGGAGATTAATACGCCTATGCCTAATAGTGACTGGAAACTTGTAGAAAGAAGTAGTTTTCTAGAGTTTGGTGCGAGAAGATTCTCGATTGTGTTCTAGATAACTCTGGAGACAATTTTGTAGTATATAAGGCGAGGTTCCCGACGCAGGAGGAGAAGTTTTATAGAAGTGAAGAAATTGAAAAGTGGTGGTTTACCCCTTTTAACCCACGGATTCATACAGGATGTTTCCTAAAGAGTGAAAACACGTAACATTATGTATTACTCGGTCTTTCTTATTATTTGGAGAGGTTGGCTGTGTATAGGGATGAAGTGTCTACAAATATTACCCTAAGATGCGCCCCCTTGGGACTCACGATCGGCGTGTTTCATTAATTTCTTAGATCATTAATGCCTCCAAAGTTATTCAGATTGGTTACGTTTATTGGAACACCGTGTATACAAAAATCGTCTCTGAAATGGATTCTGAAATCCACTCACTAATCATGTATCATACGCATTAATGGTAGA
This sequence comes from Stenurella melanura, assembly GCA_963583905.1. Classification (NCBI taxonomy): domain Eukaryota; kingdom Metazoa; phylum Arthropoda; class Insecta; order Coleoptera; family Cerambycidae; genus Stenurella; species Stenurella melanura. The sequence goes on from OY757309.1 coordinate 73,040,718, forward strand.
AAATATACTACATGTATTAACGAGGGAATACGTGCTGACACGAGAGATAAATTATTGGTTACTGTATCTTACTACTGAGTCAATTAGTTAATTAAAATATACTGTGTACATAATATACAGGGGGTTCTTGAAATATTTCCATATGTTTTAATCTGTGAGTACTTATGTAATGTGAAGACCACCAATGCTACTTTTTAAGTTAAAAAAAAGCAATTTCTGGAATCATCTATATCCCGTATTTTAACAGCATTAAACAGAATTCTGATGACACCTGCTGCTACTGTTTACGTGTTACATTTCTTTTTTCACTGGACACCAACGCAACGAGATTGCGGAACAAGATCAGAATTAGATGCAGAAAGACCATCGCATAGAAACGGTACCATAGGCATTCAATAATTGTTTGAAATATTCAAAAAAAAATTCTTAATATACTTTCTTGGTTATTTGGTTAAATAAGAAGTTTTGGGTGTATCGGGAAGATTTATAACAAAGCTGGTGCACTCGTATCTGATAACCAGTCAGCGGGGATTGATTCTCACGCCTATACGTTATACGTTTCTGATTTTCCGACGTTTTTCAATACTAATCTAGCTAAGTATGCTGAGAAGGCAGAGGCTATTGTCTTCACACGCAAATTTATGGAAAACAAGATATTAACGTCTATTTTGGTGGAGGGAAAGAAAATTCCTATCAAAAAATGTATATAAAGTATTTAGATGTGCACTTGGACCACGACTGGTGTTCAACAAACACACAAACGAGACTATGCAGACCATCTGTAGTTTGTCCAGGAGTATGTACCCGCTCCTGGCTAAAAATAACACACAAATGCACAAGATACAATAAAAAATTTATATACACTATAAGAGCGAGGCTGACCCCAACGTACGGGGCGCCGGTATGATGCAGCATCGCGACCATGGCTTTCAGGAAACTTGAGGTCCTCTCTCATCCATTTATGCACCTTGTCTCAAATTCATCACGATACACCTCCCACAAAGACTTATATATATGCACGTTGCCATGACATGACTCCGCTAAGGGACTATGTTCAATTGGTCACGTTTGAGTTAGGCGGCAGTCCATTAACAAGCAGCATTACGCAAATTAGAGAGCATAATGTCCTATTTGAAATACCAGACATTGACCACTTCCCTAAAGCCTATATAGCTATAACATTTGCAACTGTAGGTACTATATTTCAGCAAAATCCGCCCTACTACCATGACATACAGATTTTTCACTCTTTCCTATCCTCTCTTCGTTTGCTGTTGTACCTTTTTTTTTTTTTAATTTATACCAAGTTACTCTTTTCCTTATCGTCAAATTTTTGACATAACTTTTGAAATCAACATTTTTGTTGCTGCTTGACATCCTGTCAATACTGTGTCAATTATCTAAAGCCATTTTTTCGTTTGATCATTTTTCCTATATCCAGCATATAAAGATTTTGTTTTGAATTTCACTATATATTAGCAACTAAGTTTAGTAATTTCTAATGAATGTTTTATTTTTGATGTCTTTTTTTAATGTATCCCTAGTGAGTGATGCTAAAGTTAAGATTTTTATATTTACATTTACTTTAAGTTATTCCTGCCCTGCCCTGTCCTGTAACTGACACAGCGCTTCGCGTTGCGGATGTCTGATAGGTTCCCGGCACGGGTGACGAGTATTCCACGTACACTAAATCAATAATAAATTTGCTTTAATTGATTGAGGAGTATATGAGTATTAATAGATTTAAATATGTGGATGTATTTAAAAAAAATCCTGTATATTGCCTACAGTTGCCTACATATACATTTAATGTATCTTGATTTTCCACAGGTCCGCCGAGCTCACTAATCCTCCAAGAAGAGTCGGACACAGGCGCCAACAGCTCCGAATCGGAATGCGTCCTTTCGGACCCTTGCAGCTATCTCACTCACGAAGAGGAGGAATTCTCTCCGGAGCGGAAGGTTTCCTTCCTCAACAATGAAAGCTCGGATAAATTCGATGTCGACGGGCTGAAGGATAAGAGAAAGCGGTAAGTGGACGTTTTATTGACGTCTTTAGTGGCTTTGCCTCCTAACTTTGGATTATAATGGCCGCTTTGGCTAATTGTTCAGGAAGATATTAAAATCATAAAACTTTCTGTGGAAAGTTAGCTTGATTATTTAATGTGGGCTAAAAGAATAGTACACGAGCTAGCGTGTAATTATTTGACACATTTGTATCAACTAGAGACATTGCACAAGCCCACAAAAAAAGTGGTCTGTGCTGGGGTACTCCCCTGTATTTGAACACGAATTTGACCTTCGTTTTGTCCTAGCACGTCGCACATCATTTGGTTCAAAGCCACGTAGCGTTCACAATTTTTAACGAAACCTAATAATTCTTGATCTGGAGAAATTTCAGAGAGAATTACGAAGCCTGATTTTCAAAACTTGTCACTGCAAATTTAAAAATAACTATAAACCTATGAACATTGAAGTTTTCGAGATAAGAAACGTAAGTTAATGAACGCATAACCTACTAATCCTGAAACCATGGGTCCAAACCCATAGAAGCTTAATATATACTGAATCATAAAACCCTAAACCCATAGACTCCAAAACCAAAAACCCCAAACTCGAACAAGTAACCCAGAGATCTCAAATCAGAAACCTTGAATAAATAAACATACATACCCTGAATCCATTAAACCCGAATAAATAAAGCAATAGATCATAAAACCGCAGGCTCCAAACCCACAAACCCAAATAAATGAACTCTGCATCCACAAAAAACCTAAACAAATAAACATTTAGACCCCAAACCCTCAAATCCCAAGAAAATAAACCCTGTTTGTAAAATCCTATAAAGAATATGTTTCATTGCTATAAGCAAACAAATAATAAATAATTCACTTGTAAACATAGATTATAAGCTGATAAACCCTAACCTTGAGAAACTTAAATAAATGAACTACAAGCCCATGAGACCCAAATAAATAAACCCATAGATCCCAAACTCATAAACCCCAAATTCAAGAAACACAAATATATAAACTCTAAACTCGTAAATCTCAAATAAATATACTCCAAACATGTATACCCCACATCAATAATTTTGAAAATCAAGATTCATACGTCTTATCAAAATCTCGCCAGAAATATCCTCAATCAAGAATTCTTAGATTTTGTTAAAAATTGTGACCTCTAGGCGGTTTTGAATCTTTGGTCCCAGTGTGCACCGTTTTTTTTTTATTTAAAAAAAATCTGTTGGATCGCCATATTGTTTAAACTCCTTCCCGAACTTGCTTCTTTCATCAAATTTCTTTGAATGCGATGTAACCTTCGTACTCCCTCCCCGTTATCGAGGGTGGAGAATCGAAATTCTTTATTGTTTCCGCAACCCCTAAAATGCAAAATACCCTTTTCCTGTTTTTCCACCTCTGACTGTGTGAGGAGTTGTTGGAACCGGGTTTTCGCGATAGTTTCGAGAAGGTGGACCAGCCACCATCGTCGGAACATCCACCCGTCGCCCAGTGAATGGAAACTTACCCCTCTCTAAGGGGTGTTTTTCCATGTTTTTTCGATTTTTCTTGTAATTTGACTTAAAATTATAATTAATACCTAAGTATTTATAAAACCCGAAGTATGAACAGCCGACGACTATGGTTTACAACATTTATGTTTATTATTAGTTGTACGTTTCTCATCTGTCTCATTCAATGCTAAAATTCTGTTAGACATCTGTCTTTCTAGAATAAAGAACAAGCTAAGCATCGATATGTATGTGTGGATTCTGGACATGAATTTTCCACGCCGCTGACCTATGACATAATTTGGACAAATATAAATATGCACTTTGTCTTCATTCCAATTAGACACCTAATAAAGTTTCCAGTTATTTTTAATTATTGGCTCCCAAGTGAGTTTAAGGTACGTTTTTTAATGAGACTGCCAAGAAAAGATGACCACCTTACTATTGTTTAATAGTACGCCCAGATCATAATGCTTGAAGTGCATTTACGAATGTTTTTGAAATATTAATTATTAAAATTGTTATGTGCTTGCAATTGAAATGCCTGTAGGCTACGTAGGTTCTGATGAGGTTAGAAGACGGTACGTAAACTGTGTTGTTTGGAAGTGGTGTAGTCAAGTCAAGTTGTTATTAATTTAGGAATAATCCATTCATTGTAATGAAAACAGGACCAATTCATTTTTTGTGTATGTAATATTTTGTGTTCAATATATGCTTACTTTGTTCATGTAACGATTTGAAGGGAAGAAACAACTACTAGAATTTTCGCAGTAGCGTAAATTTTTCTTTGCCATATTGCCAAATATATTTGACATAGTTTGTTCCATTTTTTTTTCAATTGTTTCCCTCATTATCAGAGATCGGATCTTAGGTTGTAATTTCGCAAGTATGAGGGGCGGATTCTAACGAATTTGTAAGAACGTATTTCCGTGTGCAAAAATGATATAATCATACCCTGTACAACACCTAGCACACCAAAACTATTCAGTTTGGTGACATTATAACAAAGGTTAATAAGTAAGAGTTATTATAAATATTCCGACCTCAAGCTATGACGTTTCTTATCAAATATCCAAGAATACTCCGAGAACGATCTTTCAACGTCCACAGATGTAGTGGGAGTATATTTAAAGTACGTATAATGTTATATATATGGCACGTATATGTTGGTTACTTCTTTGATAAATCCTGGGTTGCCGTGTAAAATTCTATCGAAATATATACACTGTCGTAAGTCGAATACATGCTGCATGAGAGCACGACAGAAAACTTTTCTATTGTTGATACCCACTGAAGACTACGGATGGCTAAAGGAAATTTTTAAAAATTTGCCGTGAATATAAGCTAGATTTTCTTGCATGCGGGGGTCCATAAAAGCATGCGAAGTAGCAACTGCATTATTAACATTTAGTCATACTACTTTCTTTACTTTTTCAAAATGTATGTAATAATAAGATGCAGCCTGCGACATTGGTATAACATTTTCTAGAGATGTAAACAACTCCGAACTTAATGAAATTTTGGGATGTTGTTTGGGGATGGTATGGGGTGTGTAATCTAAGTTTTCGATCTCGAGGAGCCTGTGGAAACTTGGAGGAGGGCAAAAAACCTCGAAATGTTCACACTTTTTTCGGGTTTTCGCTTATATCTTCCAAACCATGCGTTTTTCGAGAAAGTCGTCCAAATAAAAATTGTAGAGCATTAAATTTCCTTCACTTTGCGTTGCGTAAAGGTAGAACAAATTTGTCAAAATGTAAAAAAACGAGTATAATTCGGGTTTTTGCTTCATAACTTTTATTTTTCAACATATATCCATGTATACTATACATACTATGTATATCCCTACGGCTCATTTTGAGTGGTGATTTTAAGGACAGCTGTTGTACATTTCTATCACTTTTGATGCTATCAAACGTGCTCACATCGCAACATTTTCCGCCATGCCACCGAGCAATACATAAACTACCTTCTCACCTATAGTGTTAGTCGATTTATTTGCACTAACCCGTACGTGTTTGTCCTCAATTTCTAATAAAATGTTTCGCTTAATATTTACATACAATAATGCAATATAGACGAGCAGGAACGCTAGCGTTTTTATATTTCCCGGATTATTTAAATTGCGGATTGTTAAGTTTATTCCACGGAATATTGTACCAAGCCATCATTTTCCACTTACCACTTATACTGTTTTGATGTTTGAACGCTACATGCTTTAGTATACTGCGTTGTCTCAAGCTGTGAATCTATAAATAACTTTCATATTAAAGTTATATCATCGATATTCAGCCCGAGGAGTGTCTTTTGCCGATCATTTTAGAGTCCGTTGAGAAGTCACCCAACGAAACATATTTGACAAAACCGAAACTCTACTTTACTAACTCGACCACTCGCATTGGCACCTAATTCGAGGCGTACAGGGTGCCCCAAATTGCTTGATTTTGGCTGGTTTTCCTATTTTCAGACCAGGTAGAGAAAAACTGACGTATGAGTCTAGAGCTCGATTTTTGCGAAACGCCGATTGGTGAAAACCGCATTTCGATATCTCTAACCGTTTCCGAGATATCGACAAAAATTGACATTTGGCAGATTCCGAAAAACTGTCATAACTTTTTTATTTGTGAATATTTTTTCAAACGGTAAAAACTTTCTACATGCACTTTTTGACGTAGAATAGCTAACTTTGTTATTTCAAATGGAAACCATAGTTGGCTTTGACTTTAGAAAATAGGGAAAAAAAAAATCTTTCCAAAAATATATATGTCAAGATATGTCTAGTCATCCTTGCTGCCAATATAATACATTTCACTTTAAAAATGACATTTTTTTAACATTTAACATTTTAAGTTGGCCACACAAAAACAGTTGCTTTGCATATCTAAAAGTTAGTTTGACAGTAAATAAAATAAGTGTTAAAGTTGTCATCTGTTATAATCTCTGCATTATTCCAAAATGTATGAAAACTTTGAAAAATGCCAGATGTTTATGTGCTATATTGAATCAGGCCGAAATTCTGAAGATACATTAAATCTATATTTCGAACGTTACCCTGAACGCCAGCAGCCAAGCGAACAAATATTTCCTAGATTGGAAAATGCTTTGATGAATTATGGATCATTTGTCAAGCCCAGACCTAAACAGTATGCGATTGAAGGTAGAGACGAAGTGGAGGCAGAAGTAATTGGAGCGGTTTTAGAAAATTCTGAAATTTCTACCAGAGAAATAACTGTAACTAAGGGTGTGAGCAAAAGCCGTAGCCAAATAATTCTCAAGAAATATAAATATAAACCTTATAAAATCAGGCTCACTCATCAAATATTCCCTGGTGATCAAGAACGCAGGATTAATTTCTGCAACTGGTTCATCAGAAAATGGAATGAAAATGAAAATTTTCACCGAAATGTCATTTGGACCGACGAAACAAGAGTAACCAGGAACGGAATATTTAATCGACATAATCGGCATCGTTGGTCGGACCATAATGAGCATGTTTTCCAACCTAGAAATATGCAAGGACGATTTGGTTTTAATATTTGGATTGGAATAGTGGGGCAACGAATGATTGAACCTTTTATTTATGACGAAAACTTTAACGCCCAACGGTACGTTAATATTTTGGAAAACATTGTTGAACCCTATTTAGAAGACTTGCCCCTTGCCGATTTGGTACGAAAGTTTTATCAACAAGATGGCGCACCAGCCCATAACGCGGCGGTTACAAGCAACAAACTAAATCAAATGTTCGAGGATCGGTGGATGGGAACACCTTTACAACTCTTAAATGCCGAGAAATCAGTAAAGAAGAGGTGTCAATTGTGCATCGACCAAAATGGTAGACAATTTGAACACTATTTGTGATACTTCAATCGTTAAAGATGTGTTACCTACTTAATGAAATATGTTTAATTAATAAAATTAATTTGATAGAAAAACTATTGTTTTCATTTGAATAACTGAAACTCTTGTTTTCCATGGCCAACTCTGCTAAAATGTCATATCTTGACATATATATTTTTGGAAAGCTAATTTTTTTTCCTATTTTCTAAAGTCAAAGTCAACTATGGTTTCCATTTCAAATAACAAAGTTAGCTTTGATATCGAACAATTGAAAAGCGATATCTTTTTTTGACAAATGCATCTTATTCTACGTCAAAAAGTGCCTGTAGAAAGTTTTTACCGTTTGAAAAAATATTCACAAATAAAAAAGTTATGACAGTTTTTCGGAATCTGCCAAATGTCAATTTTTGCCGATATCTCGGAAACGGTTAGAGATATAGAAATGCGGTTTTCACCAATCGGCGTTTCACAAAAATCGAGCTCTAGACTCATACGTCAGTTTTCCTCTACCTGGTCTGAAAATAGGAAAACCAGCCAAAATCAAGCAATTTGGGGCACCCTGTACAATACACAATATTTGTCTCTGTGCACTCTACATATGAGTTCTGAAGAGGTCTAGAATATCAGTGGATGTGGCCTTGACAAGCATGGTGGATATTATTTGTAAACAAGATATATTATTTCATTTTACTAATTTTATATATTAATTTGCCAATGGATAAAAATTGAATAAAACAATTCAGTGGGTTTTGCCATTGAACAATGAAGGCAGACATGTTGCATCGACAAATAATGTTATTTAAGTAAAAGATCTGCAACAAATCTTCAGATTAAGTGAGTACCTTTTATCCTGGACTATCTAGGTTGTCTGCAGATTAAGTTTTTGAGAACCGCAGCGACTAAGTAATTTTGCAAAAATCGGTTTGTATTATTGAAGTTAAAAATTATGCAAAAACTTTGTGAGTTCGCGACCTCTGCCTTTTATTGTGGCCCATTGAAATTTTCCGCTTATTTTTTTGAGTTGTTTGGTGATCATTAACTAATTATAAAAAATCAGTCTGTATGCTTTAAGTCAAAAAACGAGAGACGAACTAAGTTACTGACAGCTGGCCTACCGGAAAATGTTGTCGTATTCTCTACGGGGTCTGCCTCGATCGTTACATATTCGGTATCCGCATAGCAAGATAATCCAAAGCCTAGATTTAGATTTAGACAGAAGAAGCTGGCTTATTGGCCACCGCGAGCCTTGTGGATATATTGTGGCGGTCCTTTTCTAGTTTTTCTTTAAGCTCCTTACCGAGTCCAGTTTTGTCCTTTGTATCATTCTCCACAGTCTCCCTTAGTATAGCTATCAGCCCTTGATTTTTCCTCTATCAAGTAGTTGAAACCTCAGTCAAGCTAGATTTGCACAATGGCACAGTACATCAGGGTGGCCACTTTTCTGGAAAATAGGGAAAACCGGGAAAAGTCAGGGAATTTCATGTAGGTCAGGGAAGTCAGGGAAAAGTCATGGAATTTTAAGAATTTTAAGAAATAGTCAGGGAAAAACGCATTTATTTTAATATATTCTTATTCTTATCTGCAGCTAAAATTTTTTTATTCAATGAGAATTTTATGCAAGCCAATAAAAGTTGTTTTCTCTGAAAAAATTACACAACTAGGCAACATATTATTTTAACTTAAAATCTGATTATCCCATCCGCTTAATTTATTACAAGATAAAATATTTGCACCAAGTTTAGGGTGACTAGCTAAACCCCTTCCCGTACTTGTCAAGGGGTAAGTTTAGATAAAATCCCTAATATTCAATTTTCTTTATTTATTTTAATCCCTAAAATGTATCCAAGATGCATTTTTGTGCTAAATAAAGTGATTATTAAAGGTATTTTTATAAATGAAGTGAAAATTCCTTAAATGAAGAAATTGGATAAAGTATACCTTCATTAATTTTTTTACGAATCGGTAAATTTTACAATAAAAATGCATTTATAGATCATTAATTGGGGAGTGTATATTATTCTACTCATTTTTTACTTTTTTAGAATTCTGCATTTCGTCAAAATTTACCCCTTTAGAGGCACTGGGAGGGGTTGAGCTAACCACTTAAAATATTAGTGATTTTATTTTCTTATATTAAGTATAATACAATGAGTGGGTGGGGAGAACCGAATTTAAAAAAAATTCTCTATACGTAAGGAGGACCACTCTAATGTTGATAGAATTTATATTTATTTCATTTGTTTTTTTTTTTTCAAGGTTTTTTATCAACTGATATTTATTTACAGAATTTGCATTTTTTACTTCATTTATTTATAAATCTGTTTTTAAAGCTTATACATTTATTTTCACTTTACGTTTAGAGGATCATATATATGTATTGTGTTGTGTTCTTAAACATTTCTATATGTTATTGTTATCCAATTTACTTTGTTAATTTTTATGTACAATCACAATCTTTATTACTTAACAGAATGTAAAAAGTAGTTGAAATTGACTTTTGGGTTATAAAAAGGCAGGCCCGACGAGAGGGTGCAGATAAGAGGGTGATGCCCCCAGGGCTCGTTTGAGGAGGCCCGGAATCGTTTGTGAGTCCGGTGTAGAAATTTTTTTCTAGCCCATTTTGCGCCCTCTGCTCCTCAGGCTTTTTCTCCCCCTTGCTCATTCAAAAATGTTCCACTGCTCTGGTTATAAAAATTAGTCAGGGAAAACTGAAGTGTATTAGTCAGGGAAATCAGGGAAAAGTCAGGGAATTTGAGGAGCAATTTTAACTGGCCACCCTGTACATGGACTGAGGTTTCCTTTGCTTTTTGACAGAATCTGCATATTACATCATATACCAGACTCCTTAGACATATTATATGTCTTTTAAGTCGGGTAGTGTCCTGTTAGAAAACCCACTATTCTATTCTAATGGCATTTCTATTTTGGCGTAAAGGCAGACGTTCTTTAATAAACTCTTTTTTACCTGCTCTCTCGTGGGAAACTGTTCCACCATTCCAGATTTGTAACCATTTATCAATGGATGCTCGTATGCATGGGTTAGCCATGCAGTAAAAGGATTCGTGTCTTATTAGGGCCTTAGACGTGCCTTCTCTGGCCAGCTCATCAGCCTTTTCATTTCCCTTATGTTCTATTGTCCATGCCACGGTCACTTTATTCTGATCAAATTTAGTATAGTTTTTTAATTTCTATTTAGTAATACCATCTCTTCCATTGTAGTATGTTTTATTTAGTTCGTTGGTACATTCCTGAATGTTAATTCTGGAAACAGTGCGAAGAACCTAATAATTTATGACAAAATATATTCCTAGTGGCACGAAAAAGTTTGCTCGGGTAACATGGACTTCAGTAACTCGGAAAAGTATTAGTCGCCGCTAAGTGCTGAGCTGAAACTTGAAAAGGAAGAAAGAAAGAAAAATATTCGGAAAAAAATGGTGTTCAGAAACGGATGTTTTCCCATATGCAATACTACTAACTAATAGTTTTATAAGGGCGATAGCTTTGCCTTACACCTTACACGCCTCTTAGGTGTCAAATCAATCAACAAACGAGTAATTACCTATAGGAAACGTGAACTTATCAAAAAGTACATTAAAGTAAATTAAGTAATGAAGTAAATACTACATTAAATCCATTGCTGATAATTGAAAGTGAGTAGGATCAAAATTTAATGACATAATCCGATTATATCCGCTTTGATGTCACCTCGCCTGAGCAAATAATCAGCTTCGCTTAATTCCACACTAATTAATTTTTCAATATTAATTAAAATTTTTCCATATTATTATTGCCACTCTTTCATCTACTTTTTAATGAAGCTGTGACGTTCCATTATTCATCTTTAATAACATGTTGTTACATTGACAGCTTTATTGTTTAAATACGGGTATGCGTGACCGACTATTTAAGCTGATCATTAAACTCTAGAAAAACTATTCATATGCCAATTGAATTAGTTATATCTTTAAGGAGATGTATAAAAGCAAAACAAAAAAAATCGGTAAAGGTGTTTATTTATACAGAACTTCCCTCTTTATTTGTGCATGGTGGTCACTCTAAAAAATTATTAATTACGAAATGACATTGAGAATAATAATCGGAATATAGTTATCGCTACTATTACAAAGAAAACTTGATAACTTTTGGTCAAAAAAATATACAGAGTAGTCATCCGACAGCAAAAATTCAATACTAAATAACAGGTGCGAAATATGAAAGGTTTGCGCAAATACCTTTACAAATGTCCACCATGGTTGAATTATTTCTTGGGATAATCACCCTGTACATTTTTCAATAAAACTATATTCATTTATTTACTCATATCTACAGAATAGAATCCCAAATGATATTAAAACAATATAATGCCATATTGTATAGACGAAAGATTGACAATGTATATATTATAAAATAACACATATAAATCAAAGACTAAAGACAAAAAAGTAAAAACAAACTAAGCTTAATTATTACTAACAGAGATACAATTTAAAAAGTTTGTAAATGAACAAAAGTAAACATCAATATTTGCTAGTAAATTATTAATAGCCGATACAACTTTTGCCACAGGACAATGACTATTGTAGTTTGAATAAAAATTATCAGCATAGAACAAATTATTATTTCTCGTATTAAATCTGGGAACTCTAAAATTATCTAGGTGCATATGCCAAATATTATTGCCATCCGTCACATTTTCAATTTCATATTCACGTAGTGGAGTGAAAGTATAGTAGTGGTTAAAATTTTTTTTTTTTTCAAAATTGTCGGTAAAAAAAATTTCAAATTTTTTTCCTTCTAAAATAGGCTTAGAATATCATGAAACGTGGAACAAAAAAATTCCTTCTATTCAATATTAGTGGTAAAAAAATCAATATTATTTTTAATAGATTTAAAATGCCATGAAACATGGAAATTTTAAATTTGAGCAAAAAATATTATTTTCCATCTATTCTAGTGGTAAATATTTTTTCCAAAATAGTAAAAAAAAAAATTCTGAAATAGGTTTAGAAGTCATAAAACTTGAAAATTTTAAATTTGAGAAAAACATTTTTTTTATCTATTCTATAGTCGTGGTAAAAACAAATAATTTTTTTCAATTTTAGAATGCTATGAAACGTGGACATTTTAAATGTGAGCAAAAAAACTATCCTAATGGTAAATTTTTTTTCAAAAATGGTAAAAAAATTATTTTTTTTTTCTGAAATGGGTTTAGAATGTCATGAAACGTGGAAATTTTAAATTTGAGCAAAAACAAATTTTTTTCATTGTTTATTCCATTTAGACGGTCCACTCGTATATTTTCCAGTGAAAATTTAATCATTTCCTCGCCGACAGTAGCGTCAGCTACCTACCAAATTTGACTGTTCTCCTTCAAGTAGTTTTTTTAGCTAATGCACCCAACAGACAGACAGACAGATGGAATTGAAAAACCTATATTTTTTTAATTTACATGATCTGAAACATGAAAAAATCTCGCAGGGTGATTTTTTATCGAATACAATACTTCCCTTGGGTATGCGAGGGAAGTAAAAGTACGGTATTATCCATCCACTTATGAAATAATTCTGGAGCGGATGGCGGCCCCTCGATGTAACGCTCTCTCTGATATCGTCTCCATAAACGCAAAGACACTTGAACACTACACTTAAGTGCTGAGCGTTTTAATAATTTCCAGATGAGGCCAACATGGTGGGCGAAACAAGTATTGAATTCGGCGTTCAATTATTGGAATTTTTTGAAATTGCTCCAGATGAAATTGTTAACGCGGTTCCAGTTCAAATATTAAATATATACAAGATTATTTTCCTTATTATGGATCTAACCAATAGGAAACGTAACATTTGTACCACGTGACTCGTTTAAATAAGTGACTATTTTGCAAAAATAATCGGTTATCGTCGAACCAACTTTTCATAAATTACACAGCCACACAAAAAAAAAATCTGTACTGCGAACCAAAATACAGGGTGGCCAAAAAAGAAGATGAGGGTGCCCCACAAAATTAAAGCCAACTCTTATTATTCAGTGACTTCTTTCGCATAACTAAATTTTTTAAGTTTTTAAATTATTATGTATAAGTTTACCGTCAGTTTACCATTAGTTATGTACATACGTAACGTACGTAGTTTTCATAATATTTAAATTTTTAATAAATACAAATGTCTTTAAGAAATTTGTATTTTATTTATTTAACTAAGACATACATACCTGCTTATCACAGCAATTACAGATCGTCATCTGATTGCCATACATTTATAGATAGGTAATCGTTTTGAAATAGTTTCTTTTTAACAAGATGATGATAGATCTTTCATTCTTTGAACGAATCTAGTTTGATGACTAATTAGGTTTTCGGGTGATTGGACATAAATTTATAGATAATCGTTTTGGCATAGTTGGTGACAGATCTATCATTCTGAGAACGAATGTACTTATTTAATGACTATTTACGTTTTCTGGTGATTGTACATACATTTATAGATAATTGTTTTGGAATAATTTGGTGTTAACAAGTTGATTGATTGATTGATTGATTGATTTGCCAGCGTAAGGTGGGCATTGCTGCCAATTCCGGTGCAGGGAGATTTGTTCCACCACGCAGCTCGATCGCCCACCGATCATCCCACCGTGTGCCAGAACAAACCCCCAGTGCTTTTATATACCGCCGGACCAGCTGCATACGCTGGATTGGACATTGGACATGCTTGTTGTCAGCAGCGAGAGCCGCATGGCGCATGGGGTAGGAGTATAGGATGGAGCGTGTAGGTGTTTGTGAGATGTTTCTTCTTGTTTTCCTTCTGTCTTCATCGGATGGAAAGTGTAGGCGCTTGTGAGATGCTTCTTTTAGGTTTTCGTGCTTCTTTTTACTTTCAGGTTTTTGTGATATGCTTCTTCTTAGTTTCTGTCTGTGATCATCTTCTCTCCTATTCTACTTCTGAGTTTTCTGTTTTTTCTGTTTCTGAGTCTGGCAGTGTGTATATCCTTGATATTTCTTTATTGTATTCCATTTTTTGTTGTGCAAACTTTTCCCAGTGTGTATAATCCTTTCCTAGCTTATTCATAATTTTCTCGATTGTTGTAATCCATGTGTAGCATGGCCTCCCTATTTTCAGTTTGTTGCTGTTCATTCGCAGCGCTTTCTTCAGTAGGTGTGTCGTGTCCCGTCTTTGGACATGTCTCCAGTATTTCATTGCGTATGATTCTATTCTTTTGATTATTGTTCTTCACTCTAGTAATGTTGACGTTTTCTGTCGTTTTTGTGGTTTTCCTGTTTTTGCTAGCAGTTGGATAATGTCCCTTTCAGCTCTTCTCGGGCTTCTTCGGTTGGCCTTTATCGTTGCTGCGTTTTTGACTCCATATATCATCGTAGTAGGCATTATGATGGTCGTGTATACCTTTTTGGTTAGGCACCATGGTGGTTTGTTGTCCTCAATGAAGGGTAGTAGAGCTGTTGTGACTCTGTAGGCTGTTTTGACTTGGTCCAGGACTGTGGTGAATAGTCGGGGGGATAGGGGACATCCTTGTTTGACTCCTATATTCTTCATTTTTGATTCCGTCGTCTGTCCAAACCATTGTATTGCAGTGTTTTCGTGTAGGCATGCTTATATTATTCTGTTTATTAAGTATTGCGGTACTCCCCTGTTGAGCAAAGTGTTGACTATAGCCTCATGCCTTATAGTATCAAATGCTTTTTGGAGGTCAATTGAGACTATATATAGTTTTGTTCCTTCTTTCCACTTTTCTTCCAGGATCCGTCTGGTGGTGTACATGTGGTCGTCTGTCGATCTACCCTTGATAAATGCCGTTTGATAATCTGGTAGTTCGCCGATGTATTTTTCCATTTCTCTGAGGAGGAATTGTGCGTAGTATTTATACCCTACACTGCTGAGTGTTATTCTTCTGTAATCGTCCACGTTTTGTGGTGATTTGATTTTAGGGAGCGGTATCTGTATGGTTGTATTCCATTCCTCAGGCAGGGGTGTGGTTTCCGTCCATGCGTTGGTGATGATTTCTAGGATTAGCTGTTTTATGTTGTCCGGTCCATAGTATACTAGTTCGTTATTTATTTTATCTATTCCCGGGGCCGTGTTTCTTTTAGCTCTGGCCATTATTTCTAGTAGTTCGTCTTTTGACGGTGGCTTTCCCAGAGGCCAGTGGTCCATTTCTTGTATTGGTTCTATTTGACTTCTCTCTGCGTTTCCTTCTTCTAGTTTCCTGACCCAATGCTGCAGTGGTATGTATTTTCTTGACTGTGTATTGTTGTTTCTCCTGTATGTTTTGGGGTGTCTAAAGGTTTGGTTTAATCTCTGTCCTGCTGGAGTGGATTCTATGTTTTCGAAGAATTCCCTGCATTTTTTTTTTCTGTTCGTGCCTCCTCTCTGTGTCTCTTCTTTCTTTCCTCGCTTCTATTATCTTTTTGTCTATGTTTGGTGTATATTGTTTTCCTGTGGCCTTTATTTTCTTTAGTTTTTCGTAATTTCTTTTCGTGTCTTTTCTTTTTGGGCTCATAGGGGATTTGTTCCTTTTCAACGTTTTCCTCGCCGCTATTTTGATTTTTA
This sequence comes from Stenurella melanura, assembly GCA_963583905.1. Lineage (NCBI taxonomy): Eukaryota > Metazoa > Arthropoda > Insecta > Coleoptera > Cerambycidae > Stenurella > Stenurella melanura. The sequence goes on from OY757309.1 coordinate 73,056,623, forward strand.
AACCCATTGTTGACCAATTTAGTTCCTTTCCTGTTAACTGTTTTTCTATCTCCTCCTGGTATTTCTTTTTTATTCCTTTGTTTTGTAGCAGTGAGATGTTCCATGTGTCATTTGCTGTTTTGTTGTATCTTTTTTTCTTTTTTTCTTCTTGTTTCTTTATTACTAGTGTTCCATATAATATTTTGTGATCTGTTTTGACGTTTGTTGCTTGTTTTGCCTTCATATTTTTGACCCTGTCCCTTATTTTTCTATCCACTAGGATATGGTCTATTTGAGGGTTGATGTTTCCTTTATTCCAGGTATTAAGGCAGGTTAGGTTCTTGCTCCATGTGTTTCTAACTGTTAGATCTAACAGATGTGTCAAGTTTTTTTTAGCAAGCTTCCATTATCGTTTGTCCACGTGTGAAGTAAGGTTTTTCCTATGATATTCTTGTCTTCATGTGTTTGGTCGTCCTTTCCTATATGCGCGTTGAAGTCTCCTAGTATTATTGTGTTCATTTTTCTATTCCTATTTCTTCTAGTCTCTTGGGTAATCTGCCTGAATACTCGTCCTGCCCGTTTGTCGGTGGGCACATGTACTCCTAGTATGCATATGTTTTCCTTTCCAATTTGTAAGTCTGCCATGGTTATGTTTTCGTTTACTTTTCTTGTCTTTATCTGGATAGGGGTGTTCCGTCTTATTGCCCATGCGACTCCTCTGCTGGTTTTTTCTTTGTCCCCTCCACTTAGATGCCATTTGTAGTTTTGAGTAACTGCAGTTCCGTCTATCGTGTGTGTCTCTTGTATGCATGCAACGTGTATGTGTTCCATCATAAGAACCTCATCGATTTTTTCTCTTTTCTCTCTCGTTATGCATCCTCTGACATTCCATGTCGCCAGAATGATGTCATCGTGTTGTAATTCTTGACTGTTGGCTTCCTCTGTTCTTTGTGATATTTGGTACATGTTTATGTGCGTTGCTTCCTCTAATTCTGGGCGGGGTGTTATAGCCCCAGTTCGAGCGTATGTTTCTTCTGGTTGTTCTGCTTCATGTTTTTCTTGTGCAATAATCGCGCTATCGTAGTGATTTCTTTCGTTTCAGTGCTTCCTATATACTATCTCTAGTGGTGTGTTCTCTCTTCCCTGTTGGTTAGTAGGATGGAAGATTATATGCTCTCCTTCTTCTTGATGTACTATTATTGTCCTGTTTTTCATATTTGTTGTTACTGCAATTGTTTCCTACCCCCCCCCCCCCAAAAACCTTCTCTTCTCAGATCTCGAATAAATGCATTTATTTTTCCCGTATTAGAGTTGTATCTATTGTAACGGGGTGCTAGTTCATGGATGGATGCCTGCATGAATGGCATGAAATGGTCTAAGTGATTTTCGATATAGTCAGCTACTTGTTTTCGTAGGGTTTTCGTCGCATTGGTATGTGCCTGTGATGTTATATTTTCTCCCTCCAGTTGGTGGTTTAATGCTCCATATAGGCAGTTTCCGTCGCCGTCGATTTTTTTGTACCAGTAATTGACGTGTTCTCGTTTCAACGTCCTGTATTAGTGTGTCCATTTTATTTGCCTTGTTTTTCAAAACCAATATTAGCTTGCTGTAAGAGAGTCTTTTTATTATGTTATCTGTATCGCGGTAAAATAACTTTTTACAGCGAGTTGCAAATGAGAAAGCGGCCCGAGAGAAACCTCCGCACACCCTGTATATTGTTTTGATTTTTGTAGTGCCTAATTCAAATTCCCCATATAAAACTAATAACTCTGCAGCGAGAAACAAAAAGTTTATAGTAAATAAATTATTTCTTAAACAAAAGTACCCGTTCCACATGAAGAATTCATTCATTCGCGTATATGTGAAACAATGGATTTCAGAATCACAACATTCTTCCCATCTGTGAAGGTTTAATAAATATATCTTATCTTAGAAATAAATAGAAATAACACTTATCTTTCATCCTTCGTACTAGCCACTTTGGGAGGGTGGTCGGTCGTCTTAGGTACATGCACTTGTGGATAATTTACGAGTTTATGACCTGGTCCCATTCAACGTGTTTATTTTCTTTTTATCCGAGTTATGTTGAGAGATGTCTGTACCCTTTGTCGAGCTGCCCATATACGCTTTTAGTGATGTCATAGTTAAATATCAAACATCAGCTATATGAATTAGCCAAATTTATGTTAATATTTATCAACTAATGTAGGATTTTCCACTCTTTAATTCAATAGTTTGGTGTTAACAAGTTGGTGACAAATCTATCATTCTGAGAACAAATCTAATTATTTGACAATCAAAACCACATGGATCAAATCACACCCGATGTAAAATTCTGCCGACGTAAGCTCTTTTAACCTCCCCTCCCATAAAAATTAGGAGGTTACTGTAAGTGATCCGAAATTGAAAATTGAGATAAGATCTTTGGGGTTCTAGGAAAACGAAAAGGTTTTTAAATATATTTGTATGTATGTTCTACACCTAGCTGAAAGGTTTTTGGCACAGAATGGATGATCTTTAGTACCCTTTTGGCACATATAGGCTTTCTTAGTATTCAATATAATATTTTTCATTGTACCATTCGCGTATAGATATTATTCTCTCTTCAACAATATATCACACTTCATCAAAAATCAGTTGTTCGACACCTGTACGTATACTTCGTCATTCACTATTCTAGCAGTAATATGAAAAACCAGATAACAAGTGGTGAAGAGGACGCCCTCTAAACGTTAGAATCTTGACTGGGATTTAATCTAAACAAGACGTTACTCCCAGTAGGACTTTAGGTCGGTGTGTGTCCGTTCTATCTAAATGTGTAGCCTCTGCCCAAAGTTTGGGGGGACCGTATTGCCTGTACTATTTGGTTCAACACTTCATTGTAAACAATCCGTCTCGGTTAAATGCACCTCGATAGAACTTTCTCATCATCTCATGTCCTGACGGTGAGTCGTTAAGTATAAATTCTAGCACTCGCAGAACGGCGGTCTGCATGGTATAGCTCATCGGAAATGTGTTCGGTTATTAACCAAATTAACAACAATTTTCGCAATTATTTGGTGGAGAGATTCCAACTGCCTCCAGTGGCAATCAATTTTTATCGTTATCTGCACTGTCATGGCGTAGTATAATGTATAGTATATATGATCCCAATTGGGACAGTATAGAAAAGATAACTCAGAGTAAATTCGGCAAATCAAACTCTAGGCATCTAATCTCGTCCACATTTCTAAGTGGCAGGCGGAGCAAGTCCACCTGGACTGTAGACGAGAAGTTGTGAATAATCGAGTTTTCGTTTTTATGCTGTCCCAACTGAGATCGTATAGACTATATATACAAATTTTAAACAATTGACAGTTAAATGAAATCTGAATTCTATGAGATCAAATTCTTTATTACATCGACATATGATACATTACTTTAAATTTTGAGAAATACACTGCTTTGAAAAGAAATCAATTTGTAAACTTTTAAATAGGAATAGTGTAGGAGCTAGCGTACAATTATCAGACACATTTGTATCAGCTCGAAACATGATTAATCCTTTGCCTTATATAGCATCGTTGACAACAAAAGTGATATGTGAATTTCTTTTATCAGTGCAAACTTAATCAATAAATTAAATTAAGGTGGCTATTCCATCGAAAGAGACATCCGATAGGGAAATATTTATTATTTTTGGCCATAACTTTCTTTCTTAGTACGTATATTTAAAGAACTATAAGAGTACCTAAATAGAACTATAACAAGACTATTACTATGAATTTTCACTCAATAATTTTAGTGGTTTAGATTTGAAACTACGAAAGGAAGATTAACATAATTTTTAAATTTAAATCTAGCTATTTTGCAAACCACTGAAATTATTGAGTGAAAATTCATATTAATAGTTTTGTTATGGTTCTAAAGCTTGATACTTTTTACTCGTGGCTTTAGATAGACACCTTGCAAATTGAAAATATCCGGTATATATTTCTATGGGATTTTTGTAGAGTACTAACTGGTAATTAATCGAAACAAAACAATCAACTTGATACTTGGTCATGCTCAGTGACATAGTTGCCATCACTGTTGACTATTTGAGCCCGTACACTCGGTTATTCGTTATTACTAGCTGTAATATGAAGGAAAAACGAAGAAGACGCCCCACAGTGGTCAATTTTCAAGTTTTAGGTGGGAAAAATTCTACAAATTTGCGAATGACAGAAAATATTTGTTAGAAAAGCGGAAAAATATTGAAATAATTTTAGACACTGAAACTTTGTAGGTACAGATAATATTGTATCCGTGAATGCACTAAAATAGGAAAAAAATTTTAAGGATCAAGTCGATGGCGATTTAAAATTAAATATTATTTTAAAATTACGTAACTTTTTGTAAGATTTGTGACTCTACGAAGAAAATGTAAAGTAAAGTAGTGAAATAAATGTAAGCTCTTAAGGAATGGTTCTTGAGGGGGTGCAGCGGACAATTTTATATTTCTAGGAGGACGAAATTATTTCAATTATCTTTTCACTGTTTTTGGTGCAAAATGGTTAACTTTATAATCTTATTTTTTTCTTAAAATAATATTAAGACATGTTGTAGCTTAACTTCTATTTAAAATTAATTTCTCTATACACAAACATATATATCGGTGGTAATAAAAATAAAAGTAAGCAAGCAAAAAAATTAGTCGCTATCACTATTATCACAAACAATTTCCTTGGCAGACCAGGCAGGCCAATTATCAAAGAGAAATATTACTCATTAGTGGATTTTAATCAACTGTAATGTACGAGGACGAGGACAGCTTTTTCTAAGTTTTTTTATTACGCAGACAACAACACATTTTCCACTTGCATGATATGCGGCTTGAGTTGCTAAACTTAATTGTTCTGAAAAACGTTCGAGTAGTGGTTGCACTTTTTCTCTCTTCGTTCTTTATCCACTATCACCAAAACTTACATTAGAATCACAACTGGCAGTTTAACCAAGTCGAATATATTTTTTTAAACGAAGATACATTAACTTTGTAGAACCTCCAGCGCTTAAACAAATTGTACAAGAATAATTTAATAATTTGATAAAATTCGTCATTTTCTCCTTTCATGCCACAATAATTTTCTTTCTCATGCTCAATATACTCAATTATCTTGTGAATCGCCCTTAGAGATGCTCCATCACCCAGTAAATTTTCATTCAGCAGGAATTGAAATAGGGAAATTCCCTACGCAAATGACCACTGCAAAGAAATCATTAATATTTTCTAAAGTAAGTGCAAGTAATTGGCTTTCATTACATGTTTGAAAGTACATCTACATTTACATTTTTTTTTAAGTACATTACGTGTTTGAAAGTAAAGATATAAATCTGTAAGTTACAACACAAACGGTGAAACTTTGTGAAACTTTTTTTAAAACTAGAAATACAAGCGCGAAAATACAGGCTTACACGAAATAAATTATTAATATGATTCTGCACAAATGTATACATACCTAGTGACATTTTTTCGATAGCTGGAGACCGGTATTAACAACTTGCTTGGACTAGTATCGGTGGTAAATTTTTAGCCGTGGACCAGCCTAAATACTTTATAGAGTCACAACTTGGTAGACGTACGGTATAAACCAAATATTCTCTTGGTTTGTTATGTCCCTGTGATTCAGGTATCGGCATATATAGTATAGTATGGTATATATTTTATTTTTTTATTTTGTTCTCCTAATATTGGCAAATTGACTACTGTGCGACCGCGCCCTCTAAACGTTAGAATTCTGCCTGGGATTTTTTCTAACCAAAATGTTAATCCCAGTAGAACATTAGGTACGTATGTCCGTTGTATCTAAATGTATAGCCCCTCCCTAAACAGGGTTTCTTTAGGGATTAAGGGAACCGTATTACATGTGGTATTTAATTGAATAGTTCATTGTAAACAATCGGTATTCGGTTAGATGCACCTCAATATATACTTTCTCATGACCTCATATCGTGTGTTTTATTTTCTGAACTGTTTTGATGCAAGTTTTTGTCAGAAAAATTTATTACAAAGTCATATTTATTAGATCCTAATCTGGGTAAAAAAATAAGTTAAATAATAAAAATAAATAATTTTGACCTGTGTAACAAATATTGGATTAAAAAAAATTCCCCTCCATTATGCTCTGCCTTCTGTGAAACAAACAAATATTTTGAGCGCTTGTCCAGCTTGCACCTTCCAAACCCTGAAGATGATTATTTTGATTCATCCGATACCAACTTGGTGATAATCCCAAATTATAGTGAAAATTACATTCTTAGCCATTGCACTTTATTGCAAACGTTAGAAAAAGTAACCTACCAGATTGCTTGTATACACCGATGCTTCTAAGCATCACGCAGGTACAGGCTGTGCATGTTACAGCCCACAAGAAAAGATCCAAGCTTTGTATAAACTCCCTTCGGATATGTCCATTTTTTCTGCGGAAGCATTTGCTATACTCCAGGGTATAAAATACATTATATCTAACAATATAACATTTTCCGTCGTACTTTTCGACTCACTCTCCGTGCTGACAGTGATAAAAAATAACTGTAGTCCAAATACTGTCATAGACCCTCTAATAAAAGAGATTAAATCTCTTTCATCCAAATGGAAAGCAAATGGTGGCAGTATCACATTTGTATGGATTAAAGGGCATAATGGTTTACAATATAATGAACTGGTCGACACATTGGCAAAACAAAGTATTAACTGTGGAATCGAGATAACAGATGACATCTGTTTGAACGACTGTTTCAATGTTTTCAGAAACAAGATGAAGGAAAAATGGTCACAACTCTGGCAACAGTTTTGCTGTACATCGTCCACAAGATACTCATATATTCACTCTGAAGTACCAACAAAGTTTTGACATGATGACCTTCATATTTCCCGTAAATATTAGCATTATTAACCGCCTGAAATTCGGACATGGAAGTTAACCAGCTCACCTTGCTAGACTCAAACTTATTACATCAAGTTTATGCGAGCATTGCAATGTAGAAGGTGACTTAGATCATATAATGTTTAGCTGTTAAAGGCACATGGACGAATGTAACAGCCTCTACTCTAATTAGAGGCGGGGTTTCGGCTCCATTGAACCTACTACATGTCTTATGTCTGAAGAAAATCGATTTATTAAAGTATATAGTTGCTTTTTTGAGTAAAACTGGTGTAAAAATTTAGAAATTGTATAATTTAATATATGTTACATTTTAATGTACAAATCCTATTGTCTAACCTCATGTTGTTCTCCCTATTTACCATGGCCTTACTCAGTTTGTACTAGAAATTTTCAAAACGCCTTGATAAGCCTCTAGGCGAGAAGCGTGTGTCCCTGTTAACTTTCCCTTAATTATTATGTAATTTTCAAATATGACAAAGAACTTAAATGTGTTCTTCCCTTTGCGATATTGTTAATTACACTATACAGATGTCTGTGGTCTATGGGTTCATGGATTCAGCAAATAAAAGTTAGGTTCAAATGTTTAATCTTTAGTCAAGTATTGACCTTACCATTTATATGGTGTTTCTGGCTGATTGGACTAGTTCCATAGTGCCACAAAAAAAACTGTTGATAGAACGCAAGTAACTTCAACACAATCTCAAACGTTTAATCTTACAAGAGACTTATATGAGATATTTTGGATACAAATACCCATAAACGATTTGTATTTGAAACATTTTTTATTCGATGATAAATTGTTTTTGGGCCCTCTCTGAAGCCTTCCCTGGTGCTTTAATGACAAATTTGTTAAAGACCTTTTCAGTCCAATTTTCGATGAGAAATAGTAGGTAGTAATCAATTAATAAAATATCAACGCTGAGTATAGTATTAAATTCATATAATGGGTTCTTATTTCTACGATATCAAAGGATATAATTGATAAATTACCTTTATTTCGCCTTCTATTTAGATCATTAAATTATAGAAACGAGTAACTTTTGGTTTTTTAGTAGCTACCCCTATAAAATAAATAAAGTTTCCGTAAAGCGTTTCGCATTTCAGTTAACTTTCAATGTATTACCAAAGCATTTCAAGTAATCAGTATAGAACGAGATACTCGATATAAAAAACACATTTTGTATCTATTTGTGTTCCAGTTCTTCTGAATAGGTCCCAAGAGGGTGACTGCTTATCTGGCAGAGGGGTTCGAACAGTGGTGAATGATTAAAGGAAGTTTGGTTGATATTTTAAAAGATATGGATATCTGGTGGATAGTAAAACTTTTAATAAACCTCGATAACTGCCTAGTATTATAAAATGTAAATTATACTTGCTGTCTTCGGGAACAATGCTACAGAGTACATATTAATTAAATAATAACTAATCACGTATTAAAACAGGTAAGACTGGCTTAATTGGCATTGGCGCCTCCGGGAAAACTTCGAGTGTATTTTTAATACACGTTAGTAGTGGAGTGAAAGTGTAGTAATTGTAAAAAAGGATTCAAATTTTTTTCTTATTGAAATAGGTTTAGAATGTCATGAAACGTCGATATTTTAAATTTGAGCGAAAAAAAAAAATTCTGTCTGTCGGTCGGTCTATCTGTAACTATTTTTTTTGTGCGCACGTTTTCTCTGGAACAGTTTGAGATATTGGCTTGAAATTTTATACGCGTGTGTATTATAACGAGATCTGGAACTGGATTGTTTTTTGAACTTATTCGGTGAAGGGTTGAAGGGTAAATAGGGGTAAAGAGGAGAAAATAAGTAAAGCAAACTGGTAAGAGTACAAGAATTTGGGATTTGGTGTATATATACTAGAAGCCAGGGCCTCAGATTTTTTTAAATAACTCCCCCCCCCCCATTTCATCACCACTGAAGGGTTGGGGGTTAAATAGGGGGAAATAAGTAAAGCAAGCTGGTAAGAGTGCAGAAACTTGGCATTCGGTGTACATACTAGAAGCCAAGATCTCAGATTTTTTAATAACATTTTTCAACCCTATTAAAAGGGTAGATAAAATAAAATTGAGATTTTCACTTGAAATTTGGTACATGTATGTATTATAACGACATCTGTAATTAGATTATATTTTGAGATGATTCCGTTGAAGGATTGGAGGTTAAATAATAATAGGGCAAAATAAGTAAATCAAGCTGGTAAGAGTACAGAAACTTGGGATTTAGTGTATACACTAGAAGTCAAGGCCCTAGATTTTTTTATAAAAATTTTCAACCCCTCCATTATGAAAGGATTTTATAAAATTAAATTGTAAGGTTTTTGATGGGTAAGTGGGTTTCAGTCGATTGTTCTGAAACTTCGGTAAAATGTTCTCCTGGATCCCCTGATTAAAATTCTCCTTGACCACAAGTCCGACCGAATTCGATTTTTTGATCTACAGGCGATTGAAACTGAAAATCAGCGAAGGGCTGCTTAAATATAATAATAATAATAATAATAATATGTTTATTTATAATATAAAAATACACATTTCTGAAAATTTGAGTAAGTAGATCTGTAGATACATAAATACAGAACTATACTTAAATAACTAATATATAATAATTCAGAAGAATACAGTAAAGTAATATTTATAAATAAACAGAAAAAAACCCACAAAAATTAATTTGTACGTGGGTCCACCTATTCATAGATAATGAATCTTTGTGCTTTCTTATTATATATAAGATCAAGACATGTAGTATAACTGTTGAAAATATTTCTGAAAGTACATCTAAACGCATCTAAATGCCAGTATATCTGAACATGACTATTACATAATTTTTTTTTTTTCATTTTTCTTAATTTTTTTTTATGTTGATCAGGGAATGGATAAAATCTCTGTCCAAGTTTAGAATATACATTTTGCATTTATATTTAAAATGTTTTAATGAATTAGACTGTTTTATATCAGTTAGCAAGATATTATAAAAGCGAGGCGAAAGAAATATATAACTTCCTGGACCTATAGTTTTAGCAGAGGGAGGAATTTTTACTTGCAAATTAGTTTTACCTCTTGTTGTATATGTATGGCTGAGAATGTTCTGAAAATATTTCATATTTTGGACAAAAATAAGCATCTTTTGTCTCTTGCTGTTTTTTTACAAAATGCTTCCTTCTCCCGGAAAAAAAATAAACAAACAAAATTAATTTTTTTGTAATTTTTTTTACGGGACAAGGAAGCATTTTGAAGAAAAAGTTGGGGGGGGGCAACAGATTATTTTTGTTCAAAGAATACACCTACCGGTTTTCAGAACTTTTTATACAAAAATTATTTTGGCCAAGAATTTCCCTAGATTTTTATTTTTAACTAAATCTTCATGACCGTAGGGAGTTAGGTAGGTACTAGTTTAATCTGCATGGCCGTAGGGGACTCTGTGGATGCTAGCTGTTGAATGAGCATTTTTAAATAAGAAACTATACAAATTCATTTTAGTATTTTAATTTGCTAGCACAACCAGAATTCAGGTTATCGAAAGAATGCAAAGATTTCATTATTATTTTTACACATATTTTTTCTTTTAGTTCTCATAGACAGTTATTTTTTCTGCTGTTTGCAAAATCCTATAAATATGTTTCAATTTTTTTCTACTTCAGAAAGATCCCAAAATATTCAGACATATTCTTTAGGTAAAAATAATCAACTTTTGCCCCCCCCCCTCCCCTCAACTTTTTTGTTTGTTATTTTTTCCGGGAGAAGGAAACACTTTGGGAAAAAACACCAAGAGATAAAAGATGCTTATTTTTGTCCAAAAACTGCGCCTATTTTCAGAATTTTTATGGAACATTTAAGCAGCCCTTTGCAGATTTTCAGTTTCAATCGCCTGTAGATCAAAAAATCGAATTCGGCCGGACTGGTGGCCAAGAAGAATTTTAATCAGGGGTCCAAGAGAATATTTTCCCGAAGTTTCAGAACAATCGACTGAAACCCATTTTCCTATAAAAAACTGCGGGGTCCTTGGGTACACGTACCTATTGTAATGACATCTGGAACCAGATTATTTTTTGAGATGATTGCGTGGAAGGAGTGGGGAGTAAGTAGAGGTAAATAGGGGGAAATGAGTAAAGCAAGCTGATAAGAGTAGAGAAATTTGAGAAGGCCTCATATTTTTTTTTTAAATATTTTTGAACCTCCCACCACCTCCACTCCATTAATAAAGAAATTGATAAAATTGAGTTATTCGCTTGAAATTTGGTACACGTATGTATTGTAATGACGTCTGATTGAGATAATTCAGTGGAAAGGATGGAGGGAGAGTAATTGTGGAAAATAAGTAGCGCAACTCCTACTCATACATCAATATCAAGAATAGTGTTCTTTACTGCCGTTAGTGTTCTTTACAGCAATTTTTAAAGATAAAATAAAGTAACAGAGGAAATATGCCACGATAAAAACTAAAAATCCATACCTTAACTGGGATTCGAACCCGAGAGTCCGTGGTCGCAAGCCTAATATTTCCATTTTCCATTTAAAAAGCTTTTATATTTAACCAGGTCGTAAGCACTGCGCCGCCGAACCAACGATTGTATGCATAATTTAGTGAATAATAATAATATTGAGTGTCCAGTGCTATTTATCAAAGTTTTTAGTTTCAAGATCTACCGCTCATCAATTGTTTACATTTTGTTATTCTTTTGCAGCAACCAAATGTATAAATCACCTGTTTTAACATTATATCAATTCAATGTGATATTAATTTCAATTAGAATACATAATTAATACATACCATACTTTGACATAATATACCTATACCTATTACTGATACACTAGTGGAATAATTTAGTAGGTATCAAATATTTGTTTTATTAATTTATTACCATTGTTACTGTGCTCCATTATTATTTTGTATTTCCTATAATTGGGTTTGGGACCATTTAATGTAGTAGCTCCGTACTAAATACCGAACCCTTTTCGTGGTCTGTAAAGGGTGATTATTGGGTTATTTGTTTATAAATAAGTTCGGGACTTTTCTCATACTCCACGGTAAATGACCACGGTTCCTAGTGTCGGTTTTACCAGGAAGGTCTTCGAAGCTATATCGGCATACCACTTTAAAACCGAAAAGAATTACCTATTACCTAGAGAAAAAATGAGGACACTTTAAAAGTAGAAGTAGATATCTTAACATCTGCTTTTCAGCTTCATAAATATATGAAGATGAATAAAACGACCATTTTTAGAAGCAAGATGGCGGATTATCCTGTCTTCGCAATCCCCTTTATATAGGTATCAAATGAAAGGGTTGGACGCGTAAAATACGATAAACTGTCATTCTAAATCCAAGATGGTGGATTACCTTTTTCTTCACAATCCCCTTGATATGGGAATCAAATAAATAAGTAAAGACTAAATAGTAAAAAATAAAATTATATATGTAATAAATATTTTTAAAACGAAGCTTTTTAAAAAAATGTACTAAAAAGTAAAAATCGATTTTAAATTCATACTTCTTTAAATTAAAAGCTTTGTGGGCGGTTAACCTAGGAAAATAATGTATTATGGTGTTATATTATTTCAATTTGGTGTGAATTAGAAGCCAAAGACTATTTTTTTATTCTCTGCCACTTCCCACTACCACACTATTATTACAGGGGTTAACAAAGTGTGTATTACAACAACGTCTAGAACTAGACTATAATTTGAAATGATTCCGTGGAGGTAGTGATTCCTTAGGCAGCGGTTTTTTTACCACAATTTTAAATATTTTGTGTATTATGTATATGTATTACCCCTTATCGACTTTTTAGGGCTGAATATAAACGTACTTTTATATTTCACGTAAGAAAGCAAACTCCGCATTTTGGTTTCGGAGTATAAAGAAACTTTGTATAATGAGAATTGTGCGAGCCCTTGTAACGTTTTGCCTTATTGCAAGTAGAACTTTTGTAATATTCGTTAGTAGTACGCTACGTGAGGCAAAATTCAGCAAATCCTGTAATTTTCTAAAACTCCATCTACTCTCCTCTCATTCGTAGAGGCATGCTGTGTATTACGTTCACGGCCATTTAGTATGATAATGAATTTGTTCAACTCGAACCTAAAGCATCATTAAATATTTTGCTCGGCAATTATTTTCTTAACTGTATAAAATATTCATTCCGTTTTTAAAGGTTGGGTCACATTAAAATAAGTATTAATGCAAATTGAGTGAAATATACAGTGTGTCTCAAAACTAATGTCTGTCTTCTTGGGGATCGAATTAATTAAACAAATGAACAAGGAACGCCATTCATTATTAAAAAGCGACAACACTGTTTTCCAGATAAACTAAAGTAAACCAATTTTTAACGGAGATAATTTAAAAAAGAAAAATTTCTTAGTTCGACCCGTATACTTAAGGTGGCCATTCCCTAGAAAGAGACATCCGATAGAGAAATATTTATTATTTTTGCCCATTGCTTTTTTTTCTTAATGCGTATATTTAAAAAAACTATAAGAGTACCTAAGTAGAACTGTAACAAGACTATTACTATGAATTTTCACTCAATAATTTCAGTGGTTTGCAAAATAGCTCGATTTAAAACTACGAAATAGGAAGATTAACATAATTTTTAAATTTAAATCGAGGTATTTTGCAAACCACAAAAATTATTGAGTGAAAATTCATAGTAATAGTCTCGTTGTGGTTCTACTTAGGTACTCTTATAGTTTTTTTAAATAAACGTACTAAGAAAAAAAAGTTATGGCTAAAAATAATAAATATTTCCCTATCGGATGTCTCTTTCTAGGGAATGGCCACCTTAATGCTTGTCCAGTCATTGATCGGGAATGGCTTAAGAGATTTCTATTAAATCTTTTGTAAACTGTAGGTTGCAAATATACATGATGTTTGGTACAAAGAGATATTAGGATTAAGAGGTACTGAATCTGATGGTAAACCTTAAGACTTTAAAATGAGTGGTAGTTTCTTTTACTATCTAGAAACTAAATAAAATGTCACTGAAAATTGTGAAAAAATATTTGTTTTAAAATTGAATCGCCTTAAGGAAAACAGTACCTAAAAATTATAATTTCATAGTTACCTGGTTAATTGTACATTGTTACTTTATATGGATATTGAGGTCAGTGTAAAAATGAACAAAACATCAAACAAAATATCACAAGGAAATAACACCAAAAAATACCGCAAAATGATCGAAATCGGTAGCCGCTAGTAATATACCTATAGACTGCGGATTTTTTTTGTGATACCTGTCTCAAATGTTATGGAATTTAGGTTCCAGAAAATTTGCCTTGTACTACTAATCCGGTCAAATTAGACCAAGATATAGGAGTGAAGGTACAAACGGTGGCAATTAAGAAAAAAAGAATTGAGACATTTTTTATAGATAATTATCTGAATTATCTACAATTTTTGTCTGAGCTAATTTTATGATAAAACTTACCGTGTGACCTTTGACCCCGCGTAATTTTTTTTTTTTCCAGGTATCGGATCGATGAGAACTTTTTTGAATTCATTTATAATGGTGTTTTGAACAATCCTACCAACTTTCAGCTGGGTGTGAATTTGTGTACCTTCCGATGTCTAAATATACCGGACTATACTAATTTGTTTAGCTGCTTTATTGCTTATCTGCATTTTGATCATCAGATATGTCAAGAAGTATTTAAGATAGACCTAGACAATGTTATATATATATATATATATATATATATATATATATATATATATATATATATATATATATATATATATATATATATATATATATATATATATATATATATATATATATATGAAATCGGAAGAAAAAGGGCTTCTCGAAAATGCAGTAATATATAGGATGTTCCGTTTAAAAAATTTATTTCATATCTCGTGACCTATACATGAAATTATTTTTTATTTTTATCACGTTTCAATAAAATATAGGTATGATCCTACAACTTTTATACGAAACCTTTTTCTCCGTCCCCACATTCAACTGAATGACTAACATAACTGTTATTTATATGCAATATACAATTCGTTTAACGGCGCCAATATTCTTGACTAAAGATGATGGTCTCGGATGATTAGGGGTCGAGCTTGAGCTCTTTGCCCCAATATTCGTTTAACGATTTTGAGCCTTAGTAAATTCATTTTATTACCTTCGTAATCATGACACCTTTGATAGCGCACCTGAAACAGCAGTATGTTTGTGTACACAACTACTGTAATCAACTGGCAAATAAACAACGCTTAGGAAATTCAGAGATTATTTTTGTTCTTGACACGGAGAAGGTGCTATAACATTTACTTTTCACTCATTACTTCCACATCCACGTAGTGGAGTGGAAGTATAGTAATCGTATAAATAATTTCAAAAAATTTTCTTTTTCACAGGTTTAGAATGTCCTGAAACGTCGAGATTTTAAATTTGAGCAAAGAAATGTCTGTCTGTCCGTAACTTTTTTTGTGCGCACATTTTCTCTGGGACAGTTTAAGATATTGACTTTGAAAATTTTGTACACGTATGTATTAGAACGAGATGTGAAATTGGATTGTCTTTTGAACATATCTGGTGGAGGGTTGAGGGTAAATAAGGGAAAATAAATAAAACAAGCTGGTAAGAGTACAGAGACTTGGAATTTGGTGTATATACTAGAGACCAAAGCCTCAGATTTTCTTATAATATTTCTTATCTCCCCTCACCACCCTCACTCCATTATTAAAAGGGTTAATAAAATAGAATTGAGATATTAATTATTTCCACATACTAGAGTGCAAATATAGTCAAATATGTCAAATATGGTCACATAAAAGTTATACTACCTAGCTGCAGTACTGTTTATGTTGACGTTTTTTCACAAGAACGTAGCTCTACCAGTGAAATGCTTTGTTAATGACTTCGCTCTGACTATTTAGTTTGGGAGTTTTCGTTCCTATTAATTATTATTTGTATGACTGTGTGATTTCATGTGTCTAAAGATGATTAATTGAAAATTTACCATTTACAGAGAACATTCGAATTTCTCCTATTGCGAAATGGAAATTAACAGCCTCACTGGCACGGTGAATTTAATTTTCTCCAATTTCGACGACACAAATTAATTTCTATCCTGCATCCAGTAGATAATCCTGTGAAACTAAACCGTATAGTATAAGTATTTCTTTTGTTATATGTAATACATAAGTAGTATAAGAGGCGCAAGTTTAGTTGTAATTAACTACTCTTTCAGTTTTACCTCAAGTACATTAAACTTATAATTATTATAAGTAGAGATAAAACCGGTATATAACCAACCAATATATCGATACCTTGGATTCACAAAATTCCCATTGTTTAGAGAAAACGCCTGCCAAAGTTAAATTTAATTACAGTTTCCTTCCTTATTATTAAATAAATGTTCAAATTATTACGAATGTCTACTTTATCACACTCTACGCAAATGCGGAAACAAAAAGTATATTGATGGACACATTTCCAAAACCGTAAGTATCGCTCGTAGACAAAAAAATTCTAATCGTTGTGTTAGATTTCGAATTCTGAACGACTTTCAAAATATCCCCCGTCTATCTGTCCGTCTGTCCGTCCGTCCGTCCGTCACGTTTCTTGTAAGTACAACTCAAAATAGGAAAGTCCAAGTGTGTTAAAATTTGGACAATAGGTTAGTTTTATACTTTGTAATTGAACAAAGAATTTCTAAAACTAACATTTTCTACAAAAGAACTATGAAGAGCATCCCATAGAATGTGGCACAATGAAATATTGATATATAAACTAAATAATCTAGGCATACGGGGAAACTTATCTAATTTACTAATGTCCTTTTTATCCAACCGTAGAATTATTGTGCAACTGAACAAAATTAGGTCGGAAAATTATAATATAGAGTTAGGAGTCGTCCAAGGGTCTGTTCTTGGACCTCTGCTCTTCCTTTTGTTTACAAATGATTTACCGAATCACATGTCAAAATATTGTAGAATTATAATGTACCAGCTTAATTGTGTCTTTCTTAGATCCAGATATTATTAAAATTCAACTCAGTCAGAACTATACTCAAAGAATTTCATCAATGGGCAACAAATAATCGTCTTATTCTAAATACCAAGAAGACATTATGTATCAATTTCTTCAACAAAAAGCAACCTATATCAGAAATAAATTTAACAATGGACGGTCTACCAATCATATTTTCCAAAACATTAAAGTACTTCGGCATTTACTTTGATGAACAATTAAGCTCATCAGAACATTAATAATTTAGTTAAAAAATTAAACAGCTATTATTTCGCCCTTCTCAATTTGAAAAGATGCCTTGATATAAAATTTCTCATCAATATTTACTATGCTTTAGGATATAGTTACATTGGTTTTAATATTCAACTGTGGGGTTACTCCGCCAACGCACACCGAATATTGGTCAGTCAAAAGAGAATCATTAGATTGCTATTTAATCTAAAATTTCAAGACTCTTATTTTATAGAATATAGAATATTCAATTTTAACTGTGCCCTGAATTTTTATTTTAAGGTCACTAACATATGTGAAACAAAATCATGAAAATTTTGTTAAAAATAATGACTCCCAGCACAGAATAACTTTATTCGAGAAGTCATCTCATTACATGCATCGGTCCCAAATCATATACAAGCTTCCTCAATCAATTCGCGAGAAAAGAATTACACAAACTTTTACATCCAGTGTGAAAGATATGTTGCTTAAAAAGTACTACTATGGTGTGGGCGAATATTTGTGCGATTCATTAGTTTTGTAACTATATCAATGAAGATTCATACATTTCATTTATTGACTAAGTATAGAGTCGGGTCAAGTTTAAAAAGACCGATGTATGAATTAATATTGCACATACGTTTTCACTATCTCTTGCACACAAACTTAAAGTCATAGCCTAAAGACATTGTCAATGTATGTCTACCAAGATTCTTTCCCACTTCTTTTGAGACGGAAATATGAAATGCACACTGAGGAGTGAGAAACATAGTCATAAGCTCAGCGATTCTCAAACTGTGTGATTTGACGACGAATATTATTTATTTCCATGAACTAACACCACTCTAAATATGAAAAACGTCTTTATATGAAATATTTAAGTTATTTTTAGTGGTAAATAGTGGATATTCATCCGTTAAACGAACAATATCAAACCATTAAGTCTTACAATTTTCTATTACATACATAGTACACGTCTTAAAGCAAAACAAAGTAGCTAGCCTAGCTCAATCGGTAAGATGCTCGATGCAATCAATATAAATGAGGTTGGTGCGGGATCGATCCCAGCACTCTACTACTTTTTTTTTTATTTAAGCTCTATTAAAAGTTAATAATTTTCGTTCTATAATTTTTATTTTCTTAAACTGCGCCTCGAGTTTTGTTAAAACTTTATTTTCCCCAAAAATGTGTCTTTTTTTATTTTGTCAACTAGAATTTTTATTTATTACCGCTAAAAGAAAAATAATTTATTTTCGTTATTCTCATAGAGATTTCAGATTTTGTTTTGTTATATGAAATATTTTATTTTTACTGACATCGTTTCCCCTACTAAATACTACGATCCTATCTTTTCCTGGCAAGAAATGCCCAAACCTTCCCGTGTCTCTTGCTGGACTGTAGCAATATTAGTCTTTGATTTCTTTTTCTGATCACTCATTGTTATTGACTGAATTGGGCAATTCATTTTTTGTTATCAGTTTCATTTGTGCCCGAACCTATATACCTACAGTGTCCGTCGTAAAGTTGGCTACATATCGGAAAAATTTGTATTATTGAGATTTCTAAAAAATACTGTATTGGGGGTTCGTTTCTTTTTTTACATGCAAATACCTTTATTCAACTAAAATACATACAGTTTTTGTCGAAACTAATCAAATATTTGTGAAATAGACACAAGAGTTTATGATTTTTCATATAGTAATTAATGGTAGGGGTAAAATTTGCACTTTTTTATTTTCCTCATATCTGCTTCAAAATAGACATTTAGAAAAACAGTACCTTTTATTTTTTAGCGGAAATGTTTGGTTTAAATTTTGGACCAATAATTGGCCAATATTAATGGCCCATTTAATTTAATTAATTGAAAAATTTGTTATCATACACAATATGCCATAGAATTAGACGAAAATGGTTACTCTGGGGTTTTTGAAGTCGCTGATCACCAATCTGAAGTCCGATTTGGGGAATTCAAAATGGCGGACCGGAAATCGGGCCATTTTCCATAAGAAATGACAGTGGATATCTTGGCCTTGAAAATCTGTGCTAGGAGGTTTTCGAGGTTGCTGATTACGAATCTGAGGTCTGATTTGGTAAATTCAAAATGGCGGACCGGAAGTAGAGTTCATTTATCAAGAAAAACTCGTATCTTTTTCGCTTTTGGACTGAAAATGAGTACTCGGGGGTTTCTGAGGTCTCTGATAACGAATCAAAGGCCTAATTCACGAAATACAAAATGTCGGACCGGAATAACACTCTATTTCTCCTGAAAACTCGTATTATTTTCTTTTTTGGGCTGAACGTGGGGGGGGACTCGGAGATTCTCGTTATCGCTGATAACGAATCTGATGTCCAGTTAGGGAGAATTCAAAATGGCGGACCGAAAGTAGTGTATTTTTCAGGAAATACTTTTTTATTTTTCATACTTTCAGCCCGAAAAAGTAAATAATACGAGGTTTTCCGAAGAGATTGACTGTTCCTCCCGTGTCCGCCATTTTGAATTTCGTAAATTGGACCTCTGATCCGTAATCAGCGACCTTAAAAACCCCTGAGTACTTTTCAGCCCAAGAACGAAAAAATATGAATTTTTCCTGATAAATTGACTCTATTTCCGGTCCGCCATTTTGAATTTACCAAATCAGGCCTCGCATTCGTAATCAGAGACCCCGAAAACTCCCGAGTACAGATTTTCAAGGCCAAGTTATCCATTCTCATTCTTCTTCTGGAAGATGGTCCGATTTCCGGTCCGCCATTTTGAATTTCCCAAATTGGACTTCAGATTGGTGATCAGCGACCCCAGAAACCCCCGAGTAACCATTTTCGTTTAATTATATGGCATATTGTGTATGCAAAAAATAAAAGGCACTGTTTTTTTAAATGCCTTTCTGAACTCTTTGCAACAAGAATTAAGTCAATTGACCCTGTACCTTTTTTTTGAGGTTTTCAGATTTTTCATGCTAAAATGACGCGACGATATGGAGTCCTTGTTGTATTCTATATGCACTTTTTCTTCATAAATTTTTTCGATATATCATAACAATTTGACCCATTTTTCGGTTCCACCGTCAACTATTTTTTACAGTCCTGCCAAACCGGTGATCGCATGACATGTGTCATGTGTCATGCATAAACAAACCCCCAATAGAGTTTTTTAGAAATGCAAAAAATACAGTTTTTTCCCATATGTAGCCAACTTTATGGACACTGTATAATCAGAATTCCACTAAAATTATGAAGTTACTAAATTAATAATCTTAACATTTTATGATAGTATCTTTTATATATTTTTAAAATTATTTAGTGATATCATTGCTGAGAACTGTTTGAGAACTACTGGTATTTCTTATGCTTTAAATAAAATCTTAGTTCAGACGTTTTAGCGGCCATGACACACGTCAGTTTGAATTGTACCCGACTCTATGATTGTACATTATCACATATTTATATTATGTTTTACATGTCTCTTGTTTTGCGATTACAAGAAAGTAATTGACAGTGTTTTTATTGACTTTGTGTATTTACTTTCTAACTAAGGTTTTATGATTTGTTCTATCCATTGTTTTAATAACTTCATGAATTATTATTATTATTGTTGTTATAAAATGTTGAATAAATCGGGGAAGAGTATAAGTATTGTTTACTCTAGTTTCTTATTGAATTTATTCATACTCAGCTAACCCATATCACTAGTATAACTAAATTTTCTGCAATGAAATTACATGAAATGCATATAGAACCTTGTTCAAACTTTTCATATACTCTTCTGATCATACAAGTCTAAGTGCTTGTTAGAACCTTATCGCCTTGAATTTTGAGAAGACATTTAATACTTTACCAGATCATTATTTCCTCAGAGAAACTAAACACGATTCAGTTCGATTTAATTTACGAATCACGAATAGTAAGTGACTTTTCAGATTTCGGAAAAGCATCAGTAACACGGTTTATGATACGTAATAAATTACGGTGGTTAGAACGTTACTACACACCGCCAATATCACGAAAATTTTCCACAATGCAAAGTTCTAACTACACTTAAAGTGGTAAAGATATCTACTTTTCATAAGTAAAATTCTCTCTGCATGTCCATTGGAACTGTGTCATTTGGAAAGTAGCGGATACAACTTTGTTTCAGTAAAATTTCAAATATAACTCTTCAGATCTTCAGATCAAAGTCTGCACTATCGATAGCTCCGATAGTAGTGAGTAATTGTTATAAAAAATAACTGATCATGAATTTTTCTTGGCTGCATGCACTGTATTATTGCTAAATGACCAATAAAACATATTGTGAAGTAAAATTACGTCGCCGCGAAGAGCATCATATAGAATGTGTAACAATTATACAGGGTGTCTCACCGGGAACTGAATCGATCGATATAGAGAAAAGTACGCATCAGAAATTTTTAAAAATTTAGACAGTTACTAATGTCGGTGTGGCCAATCCAACTAAAAAAAAATTTAGAAGCATGGGATACTTCAGGTTATACCGGAAGTTGATACCAACTTGCTTATTTTAAATGGAACACCCTATATATTTTCTAGATGACAATAAAATTCTGAATTCAGGCATGTAGCAGACCCTATATCTAAACCCAGTAGTTTCGAAGATATTTGACATTTAAAAAAAAAATTGACAGATGCAACTGTTTGCAAGAAGCGCTATAACTTTTTCTGTGTAGGACATCCTCATTTTCTCTTTGGCACGGAGAAAGAACACAAGGAGAACTACGTTCTAGAACTGAAATAACTTCAATAATACCATACCAAGTGTTCCGTTTTCGTGTTACATTTTGTCAACTTCAAACCGCGAAAACTTGTTTAGGTCAAATGGAACACCCTGTATTTTTTTACTTCAAATTGTGTAAAATTGAATTCCCTTTTTTCTGATGTTACCATTAAGGGGTTAAAATTTTCAACTTTTTGAAATATTTGCGATTTTATTAGAAATTCATGGATTGTTGTAATCATTTCATCAAAATAGCCATGATTAGAAACAATCAGT
This sequence comes from Stenurella melanura, assembly GCA_963583905.1. NCBI lineage: Eukaryota > Metazoa > Arthropoda > Insecta > Coleoptera > Cerambycidae > Stenurella > Stenurella melanura. The sequence continues at coordinate 73,078,703 of OY757309.1, forward strand.
CATTATTTTATGTCAAAAATGTGATAAGGTAATATTAAGAACTTGCAGCACATTTGCTACTCGATATCCACAAAAACGGAAAATAACACTAACACTGTAACATGCGTATTAATCGAATTGAAGATATGGCACGAACTAAAATAGCAGAGATAAGATCAATTTAAAACATGATTCCATTTTAATTTAATAATTGCTCAAAATTCCGCCCTCGAACCTCGACACATTTTTCGCACCTTCGGATTAGTTCCTCATGGGTAGCTCTTCTAATTGAATCCTGTGATATGTTTTGAAATGCATTTCTTACTCTCTGCATACAATCTTCAATGGTTGTTAATGGGCTCTCATAAACTTTATTTTTAATAGTTCCCCAAATAAAATAATCCAGAACTGATAAGTCGGGCGAGCGAGGAGGCCATAAGAAAGGTCCATTATTGGCAATCCATTGATCATAAAAAGTTTCTTGTAAATAATTATTAATTAAATATGCGTTATGTGGGGGAGCACCGTCGCGTCGTGCTGATAAAAAATGTTTCTATGTTCGGCGAGAGGTAAATTTTCTAAATAGTTATTATTCAAATTTTGTAAGATATTCAGATATCTTTCACCTAAAAAAAAAAAAAAAAAAATTACCTATGCATATTAGCAGAAGAGAAATTTAATTTACCGTTTAAATTTTCCTGATAAAATTGTAATGCCACCTCTTTATCGTTTCTTATGGCACAGTAAACATTGAACTGCGAACTTTCCTGAAAGTTTCGCTCTCTGAACATATGAGGATTTGAGTCACTCCAATAATGCGAATTGTGTCTATTAAAAAGTCCATTTTTATTAAATTTTGCTTCATCTGTCCATATAATATTTCCCAAATAAGAATCGTCAACCTCAGACCTTATTAGAATAAACTCACAAAAATTCTGTCTTAGGAAATCTGTTTCTTTTAATCCTTGAACCATATGGAATGAAAACGGGTGAAACTTACGTTTTAATAAGATTCTGTGAATTGAATCCTTGCATAGTCCCGATTCCAGAGCAGCTTGTCTTAATGACATCCTTGGAAAGGCATGAAAATATCCCAGAATGACTATTTCAATGTTTTCGTCTTCAACAATAGGCTTTCTTCTTTGCATTTTTGCCTTGACAGAGCCATAATTTTTAAAATTTTCCAGTATGCGTTTCACAGTGTTTGGTGACGGTTTCCGTTCGTTTTTCTGGATATCGAGTAGCAAATGTGCTGCAAGTTCTTGATATTACATTATCACATTCTCCATAAATAATAAACAAATTTAAAAAGTCTTCGTGGGTGTAATTTAAACGTGCTGGCATTTTTGGACATTTTGGACGGATTGAACTGATTGTTTCAAATCATGGCTATTTTGATGAAATGATTATAACAATTCATGAATTTCTAATAAAATCGCAAATATTTCAAAAAGTTGAAAACTTTAACCCCTCAATGCCCCTCAATATCAGAAAAAAGGGAATTCAATTTTACACAACTTGATGTAAAAAATACGGGGTGGTCCAGTTGACCTAAACAAGTTTTCGCGGTTTGAAGTTGACAAAATGTAACGCGAATAACGGAACACTTGGTATGATATGATTGAATTCATTTCAGTTGTAGGACGTAGTTCTCCTTGTGTTCTTTCTCCGTGCCAAAGAGCAAATGAGGATGTCCTACACAGAAAAAGTGATAACGGTTCTTGCAAACCGTTGCACCTGTCAATTTTTTTATAAAATGTCAAATATCGTCGAAACTACTGGGTTTAGAAATAGGGTGTGCTACATGCCTGAACTCAGAATTTTATTGTCATCTCGAAAAGTCGAAAATATATAGGGTATTCCATTTAAAATAAGCAAGTTGGTATCGACTTCCGGTATAACCGGAAGTACCCCATGCTTCTAATTATTTTAGTTGGATTAGCCACGCCGACATTAGTGACTATCTAAATTTTCAAAAATTTCTGATGTGTACTTTTCTCTATATCGATCGATTCAGTTCCCCGTGAGACACCCTGTATAAAAAATGCTGTAAATCTGCGAAGAGTATAATGGTTGGCTTGTGTTTGGTTTATTATATAAATGCTTAACGTACCAAACGCGGTCTCATCTTTAAAGCGATTTAGGCACTTGCTATTGTTCTAACGAATACTTTCATATATTTGTTTTTATTGTAAACTCCTGTTATTCTTAAATGTCGTGCTCTGACAATGAAAATAGTCTTCGCAAATACAAAACGAAGAGTATATTGCATTCGATCGGCTCATTTCTAAAACCGCTTATATCGCTCGTAGAGAAAAAAAGTTCATATCACTGTGTTGGTGATTGAATTCTGCACAACTTTCAAAATGTTCGTCCGTCCGTCCGTCACGTTTCTTGTAAGCACGACAACTTAAGAACGAAAAGTCGGATTATAGTGAAATTTGGACAGTAAGTTAGTGCTAGCTAGATAAGAGGAAGAATCCATTGTTTTCAACAAAATCGATCAATAAATAAAAAAGTTATTAGTTATTTAAATATATTAAATGCATATATTTATATTATATAATATTGTTACATTGCAGAACCAGCTAATTAGGCAATAGTCCCTAATGTTTATCAACTGAACAGGAATAAATCTGCCACAAATGTGATAAGATTATGGACTAATCTTTGGCGGCTTTCACTCATCTCGCAGTTAGACAAGGCCATCACTCGTTTATTTAACTGTGAAGAGTATTCTATAGAATATGCAACAATTATGTAAAAAATGTCGTAATGGTTAGCTTGTTTTCATTGTATAACACCGTATTGGGGAGGGAATGATTGAAGTATTATTTATAGCTAGAATGTCGAAAGGGGGAATGTTCTGCTACGTAGTCTTAAATGAGGCTTTAAATATATGCTTGGAGTATTATTTGTAGTTAGAATGACGACACAACTTTTACGCCTAAGACAGATTGACATTTTGACGAATTTTAAAAAATCGAGGGTTAAAATGTAGATGAACCTAGTATCGTTTGGTCTGATGGACACGACAAGGATTGTAGATAATTTAAGCCGGAGCCGTGTCGCCGCTACGATACTGATCAACTCTACTTACAAGGGGGATTCAAGATACCCTTCAGACTCCCCAAGACGAAAATAGACAAAATTATACTTACTGTGATTGCTACAGTCTACTCTCTCCGTCGAACTCTTATGTCGGGTAGTGCACTTTTAATGAATATATCTTATAATTAGCACTTTCTCAGAAACACTTCTTAATAATTAAGACCGTCGATGGATTCTATGAGTATTCGGACAAGTACACAGACTTGGCGGGATCAGAGGTGACTCGCGGAAAGTAATTGTCCAACTCACGCCCCAGAATCGCCCGTCGGTCACAAATCTTATAATTAGTGGATCAATAAGAAATCGAATTTAAAATATATTCTCATTTATTGAAATAATTCATAAAATGTAAAAAATATAAATATTCAATACTTAGCTAATGTGTATAAGGCAAACATCAAAGAGCACCACCACCAGCGTCGAGAGAACTATGACAATCGACTGTACAAAAAGATTCAGACTCCCAATTAGTAATATTTGTAAAATGTATGCTAAATTTTTTGAAAATTATTCACTTTGAATTTTGCACTAAAATTATCGAAATGATTGTCAGGATGCTTAAAGAAGCCATCTATGTGAGTTGATGGTTTTCCTGCTTTTATAAACGTACTAACGGCATCGAACAGAAATATACTTTTTTTCCGTCGACTCGCCTTCGAACGATTAGTATGGAGTTGTCCGCCTGAGCCGGGATAAACAGTATTTTGGGTTCGTCGGAATCGACCCTCCAACATTGAATTCTTTGACTATTTTTCTGCACGTTTTTGGGGTTTTGTATGAGGATTATGCTCCAACCCTTTGAGGAATATTAAAGGATTTTGATTTTTATTGGAAAAACCGTCCCATTTTGACGTTTAAAATAGCTACTCGCTACATCCTGACTGAGGATTTCGAATTGTGAACCACCGAATTCGTGGTACTTTCGAAAAATTCATCTCGAGGAGCGGTTTTCTGCATTATTTACGTCTTGTTATTGTATTTTTATGAAAATTATTTTTTGAGATTTTCAAAAAATTAAATTCGTTGTACTTCCGAAAAATTTGTTGTGCGGAGCAGTTTTCCGTCTTATGCGATTTTATTCGTTGTACTTTAGAAAAACAAAATTTGTGGTATTTTCGAAAAGTCAAATTCGTTGTACTTTCAGAAAAATCTGTTGGACGGAGCAGTTTTCCATCCCGCGTGATTTCATTCGTTGTACTTTCGAAAAACCAAATTCGTGGTACTTTCGAAAAGTTTGTCGGGCGGAGCGGTTTTCCGCTCCGTGCAACATGAAATTTTTGGAGTACTTTTGAAAATTCGAACGACGGAGCCCAAAGGCGATTGACCGTCGTCTCCGAGATGAAAGATTTTTCTCAATATTTTGTTAATTTTTAGTGAAATATTTTTTTACGTGGATTTCGATTTAATATGATGCCAAAGGTGTTTAGAAGTCTTTTTACTGATTTAAATATTATTTTTCATGGGATTTTTGTCTGAATTTACTTTTTTAGTAAATTGGATATTTTTTCAAATGGATCATTTTACTTGGTTCAATAACAAAAACAGGGGTACATCCGGATGTTACACTCAAATGGAATTTCGAGGATATGATTAGAGTAGCATTGGTAGTAAACATGTCTAACAAAATTATAATAAGCCAGATTTCATCTAATGCTAATTTTTTACATGTAAGGGTTGCTAAGAGGCGTTCCATCACTTGATCTTAAACTAGACTTTGGGGAATGTTTGGGGTACTATTTATAGCTAGAGTGACTGAGAAACTTTTACGTCTAAGTCAGATTGACTTACCAACTTTTTTTTTAAATCAAAGCTTGAAGCGAGAGGTGCATCCGGACATTATGAAATGAAATTTCGAGAAAATGTTTAGAGTAATTTATTTAATAATTGTAGCTAAGTGCATTTTACTTTTAAACCAGATTGCATTTTGGGTGATTTTTTTAATATCAGAGGTTGCTAAGGGTGTGTTCTGCCAGGGGCTTTGAGGGTATACTTAGGGTATTATTTGTAGCAAGTGCAGCAAAGAATATTTTACGCCTAAGCTAGATAAGATTTTTGGTGATTATTTTTTTGATTAGGGGTTGGCTAAGGGTGTGTTCCACCACTGCAAACGCGGCTTTTGGGGTATGTTTAAGATGTTATTTATAGCAACTGTAGCAAAAAATATTTTACACTTAAACCTGTTTGCATTTTTGATAGTTATTTTTAGTCAGGGGTTGGTTAGTGGTGCGCTGTACGTTAGACGGGAGGGAGGCTGTGAGAGAGCATTGTGAGTATTGGTGTCAATAAATATGGCCAAAGAAATGTATTTTTAAGTCGATTTGCAGTTGATGTTAATTTTTCCTTTTCATTTAAAATTCGTTTGATACTTCAGGTACACTTTTGATTTTCAAACATTTATACTAAAGCATAAATAGACGCATATTTCCCTCTGACTGAAAAATCCGAACCTAGAATGAATTTGGCAAGATTTGTATTCTTTTAGGATCTCTTGCAGTAAGGGATAATATTTATGATATGCGAACAACCAAACTAATGAACTATTTCGTTTACTGTCAGTAAAGGGCCTTGGGTCGGCACGTGCCGTAAGTTAACCTGTACGAAGATGGGTAGAAATGTGATAAATCATTGTGGAATATCTAGGCTTCCAGGGTAAGGAATTAGCGCAAATTTATATCGTACCAAGGGAATTTCTTATGCGCATTAATATTAGTTGAAGACAAAGTTGTTGAAAATCAAGTTTGAATGCGAATATATTTATGGGCCTACTTGCTGTACTCCAAATATAATTGGATTCTGAAAGATATATTAAAGGTTATAGCCTAAAACTAAAGAAGCTAAACATAGTACTTCGCTGATTTATTGAACTTTTTATATAATTGTTGCCCATTCTATGGGATACTCTTTTCAGTTTTATCGTAAATGATGTAAGTTTTTAATGTCTCCAAGACCGGTTTATCGTCTTGTGACGAATTTATTACTTTTAAATTTATACACATTGGGATTACTGGCTGGTTTTGCAAAGTAACAATATTGATTCATATAACTAAACTTTCTCTATTTTTCCTTTTTTTTTCTAATTTTTGTAAAACGACCCTCCCCAGAGGGGTGTGGTTGTTCTAGTTTTGGACATTTCATTGTTAATTACAAAGCACAATCAAAATTGATTTTTTTTTAAATTTAAATAATTAATAACTTTTTATTTATTGATCAATTTCGTTCAAAATCAATAGGGTTCTTCTTCTAGCTAGCACTAATTTACTGCCCAAATTGCAATACAATCGGGAATTTCTTTCTTAAGTTATCGTGCTTACGAAAACTTGACGGACAGACGGACGAACTTTTGAAAGTTGTTCAGAACTCGATCGCCAACACAGTGATGTGAAATTTTTTTCTCTACAAGCGATATTACCGATTTTAGAAGTGTGCCGATCAAATGCAATGTAGTCTTCGTTTTATATTTGCGAAGAGTATAGTAATCCATTACACACTTCGTTTTTATTTAATATAGTGCATTTCTCGATAAAACTAAGTTAAGCATTAACATTGTAAAATTAAATAAAATTAATTTAGTATGTTGCATGACTTTCGATTTTTATACTTTGGGAATGTACAGTCGTGGCCAGAAAAAAGTTTCCAACCTAAAACAACATTACTCCTGTTTGAATCAGGCTCCTTGAGATTATTTATTTTCGCTCCGCCTACTGACAGAGATGAATAACATAGCCGCGAAGTTTTTACAGGAGCTCTATGATTGCAAAAAATATATTAGCAGTAATCCGCTTCAACAGGGTGCTTATAATACGGTAATTTTTTGCTGGTGTATCTTTTAAAATATTAGTATTGTATAAGTGTTAATAACAGTTCTGCCTTTACACAATAAACTATCTTATTACATCTATTTGATTTAATTAAATAAATATATTTTAATACGACAAATTTTTTTAATAACTACCGTACTCTTAGTGGTGCGTAAATGAGTAAAAAATTAAAGAAAAAAATAGTTGGACGAAATTTTCGTTTTTGGAATTGTCACGAATTGTCAAAAAATGGTGATTCGCCTTCGCTCCTGCCGGCCTCACTTTTCGATTTTCGCCTCTCGATTCACGTTGTATGGTCATTGCCGGTCTTCTCCTCGCCATTGACACATAGAACAGGTCTCCGATCGCCGCATTTATTCAGTTCTTATGTTTAAAAAATTGCCTTGCGGTCGTGCTAATTGGCGACTATTTTTAAGTGGTTTCCCGAGTTCGAATCCCGCCCAGGGATACTTTTTTTTTTCGTTTTCAATTTTCTGGCAGATATTTTTTATTCTATAATTGCTATTTGCTCCGTTCTATTGCATTTCTCTGAAAAATTTTGCATTTTCCGCCGCGAAATATTAATCTGCACTATTTCGATTAAAAATTAGAAATTTCCTTACCAGAATAATATAATATGATCGAGTAAATAAAAGCTTATTAACAGATCTATAAAAATACTGTCTGTTCATTACTACTAATGAGCAGAGCTGGGTAATTACTTGTAATTTAAGAATAATTACAATTACAAATTACTTTTTTTTAAAAGGAACTAATTACAATTACAAAGTACGTGTTTTTAAAAAAGGAATTATATTCATTTAATTACAATTACATGAAAAATGAACTTAGCAATTACTTTTCTAATTACTTTTCTAATTACTTTTATGATAAAGTAAATTATAGTGACTAAATAGACAAAAAGGTAAGTTAAAAATTTTACTTAAAAGTAGTAAAGGCACGTAAAACTTCATGCAAGCGATTCAGAGGCTATATGTGGTGTCTGTGTATGCGTTCATAATTATATATTTTCCTTCTGGTAAGAATGTTTAGGGGTTCCATAGTATGCATTTAGACATTTAACCGTGCGGTTGGCCACGCAGAGTGACAAAATTACTTCACTATTTTTTTTTTTTAACGAAGCCATGGTAGGCTTTAGCGATACATGTTATTAGGACATTTTTTGTTCAGGAACGCGTAGTCTATTCACCTGTATTTTTTATTTTTTCCTACCCTGACTTAATTTCAAAATTTTGAAAAAAATTACTGAATGAAAAAATATTTTTTTATGTTCTGCATCCGAACGAAATGTAAACTTTTCAGGATATTATTCTATAATATACTTCCACGAACTCATAAAAGAAAATTGTTCAGTTTGCAACTTTTCATGGGTTTCACTATAAAATGTTCTCAGTCGTCTGGTATATTAGTTGCTTGCGATTATTTCGCAAAGTAGTAGGTAGGTAAAATTAAAATAAATTTTATAAAAATATTAAAACAAATTAAATATAAATAGTTTACTAAATAAACGTATTTTAAATGAAAAATGCCTTTTATTTAGGAATATATATAAGTTTCATGTTTTAGGAAGTGATACACCAATGTCTCGAAAACAGTTGCTTTTGATTTTCCTTTATTTTATATTATAAAATGGAAAAGCATTATTATATTCGTAAAAAAAACATTAAAACATTTTTATTGTTTATTTTTCCGTTTTAATTTTGAAGAAAGTCAATTTCAAGTTATTGTAGTAACAAAATTCCCTAGACACTCAGTAGACAGACAGGCAGTCAAGCAGACAAACTGAGAAGAAATTTTTTGTTCGAAATTCATTTTGTTCTTTTACCTAAAATGACTTCAAACGTAAAAAACAAAAATTACCATTTATTTTTTTTCCCACGAGCACAATGGTTTTTCTTATATGAGATGTTGGGACAGAAATAATTATTATTAAAAAAATTATGAATCAAAAAAGTATGACCGAAAGGCTGACTAACCGAACCAGAAGTTTTCTTAGCTCAAAATAAGGGCAGTAACACATAATATATATTTTTATTAATCTTGGTGCTATAGACAACATATTTTCTAAATTAATAATAATTGTAATAAAATAAAATGTACTTATTTTATGTTAATTCCGAAGTTACTTCACTAAATCACTTCTTAATGTTCACGCGGCACAACGCTTTCTTCAAATGGAATAGAAACAAACAGGATGATGCGATTTCCAAAGATGGAACTGCAAGTCTGCGTTTGTTTGTTAAACCACATACGCATGTTCTTAAAGTAATTGTAATTGAAAAAAGTAATTGTACTTATAGAAGTAATTTGTAATTAGATAGTTCAAATAATATAATTACAAATTACAATTCCTATAAAAATTTTCCTGCAATTACAATTCCAAATTACTTTAATAAAAAAAAGTACTTAAATACAATTACAATTACACGAAAAAAAGGGAATTGTAATTGCTAATTACTTTTTCACCAGGGCTTACCCAGCTCTGCTAATGAGGAATAAAATTGTCGTGATTTGACCACGTATTGTCGTTTTTGCAACGTCTACCAAAGATTTAGCCACCCGGGGCCCGGAGGTAGAATGTGACTTTTAATCCAAATAGAGCATCTTAATATTCCGCGGCGGAAAATGCAAAACTTCTCCGAGAAATGCAATAGAACATTTAATATTAATTTACTCATTGCATCTTAGCCATTTTTCACAAACCACAATTATTCCATTGGATTAATTAGAAAGGCTAGGACGTCCAGATCGATTTTTTCAAGCTCCTTGTGGCATTATTGAAAAAATGTCACTGACCTCAGTAATTTACTGTCAGCAAAAAATGTATTTTAACGATGAGATTAGAAATTACCGTTTTATTATTTATTACAGTCGATTAATGTCGTTTAATAGATTAATAAGTTCAAATACATATACAGTTAATATTCACAACAATATTATATGCTCATGAAATTCAGCAAGAAAAAGTTATTTCTTTACATGATTCTTTCATTCATTTGCAAAGTGTCCAAATATCAATGGTTCTAGTAGTAGTAACTGAATGAAAAAGTCGGTGAGTATGAAATACAGAGTCTTTGCGTTGCCGACACGGAACTCGAAACATTTATTATTGTGGTATTAATTTTAAAGGCATTTCCTTAGCGGCAGCCGCCTGGGCGGAGCTTATAATACTCAAAGGCAAAGTCATACTCACGCAGGGAAAAATTATGAAATACGCTGTTCAGGTCGGAAACTTTTTTCTGGCCACGATTGTACGTGTTTACAATATATAATATTTGTAAAAGCCACCCCTGGAATCCGATACGTAAATCCGACTTCTGGTGAAAAGAATGAAGAGAAATTAAAATTCTTAATGTGACGTACTAACTTAAATAAAGTATTTGATTGAGCAACTATCATTTTGAGTTCCATAAAATATTCTCATCGATTCCAGCATTTCATCAATTAATTACCTTTAACAAGACTTCTGATTTCATGTGTTTAGGTTGTCAATGATCAACTGCCAATCGCAAATCGTGAAGTATAGTGAGCAAATACAAAAACATGGTACGTGAAGTGAATCCGTAATATCAAACAGTATCATAGTTATTAAGTTAAATAATCTTCATAATGTATTAACGTGTTATTAAAATTTCACTGAGTAGTTTACAATAGACCAATAATGGACATATGTTTTTTTTCACTTTTCTGCATTCCTCCGTTTTTGAAATATTCATGGTTAAAGTGAGTGCTTAATATGTCTGAATTTTATATTAGCTCGTCTATAATAAAAACTAATGTTTGTAGAATACATAATTTTCTACTCAAGCATAATTTTCACCTAAATGGCACGTGCCAAATTTCAAACCGTTGTCTTAAATCAAGGAAACGTTTGGACTATTTTATATTGTATAAGCATCATTTGTTATATCCGCCCACACTCACTTTATGAACACAGGCATTTTCACTTTAACACTAGCCAAATCTACCGTCAGACAGTTTGGGGCAAGGTTACGAATACCAGACGGTCTCTTGGCTTTGAGTCAAAAATGTTATCTCCACTCTTATCCTTGCCTCATGCACTTGATTTTTAATGTGTACAGAGTGGTATGGAATAATAATTGTATGACTTTTCATCTTATAATGTTGTCATACAAGTTACCAGTCATTAGAACCTTTCAAGCTCTCTTCAGCTTACTTCAAGTTCAACAATATTTAGTTTTCTTTAGGCAAAGTTCTCATTTTTTTTGTATTAAAAAGATTTTTTTAAAGTTGTATTTTTAGTTTTGTAAAAAACAGCTAAGCAACTAAATTCCTTTTCAATTATTGCAATAAATAATAGATATGACCATAAAAATGCGCCTAAGCTTTTTTTTATGAATAAATACTAAATACATTTTTAGGTGTCTACATTTTAGCTTCATTTTTTTTAAATAATCATGATTTTATTTTTAAAAAATCTGTAAAGGTATTTACACGGAACTTCCCTCTTTATTTGTGCATGGCGGTCACTCTAAAAAATTAATAATTACGAAATGACATTGAAAATAATAATCGGAATATAGTTATCACTATTATTACAAAGAAAACCTGATAAGTTTTGGTCAAAAGAATATACAGAGTGCTCATCCAAGAGCAAAAGTTCAATACTAAATAACAGGTGCCACATATGGAAGGCTTGCGCAAATACCTTTACAAATGTCCACCACCATGACTGAATTATTTCTTAGGATGACCACCCTGTACATTTTTCAATAAAAGTATAATAGTTGCATATGCCAAATATTATTTCCATCTGTCGCATTTTGAATTCCACATTCACGTAGTGGAGTGGAAGTTATTAGTGGTGGTTAAAAAATTTCCTTTTTTTTTTAAATTTTTCAAAGACGTTGGTAAATTTTCAAAATTTTTTTTCTTCTGAAATAGGTTTAGAATGCCATGAAACGTGAAAATTATAAATTTTAGCAAAGAAAAAAAATTTTTCCATCTGTTTTAGTGGTAAGAAATTTTTCAATGGTGAAAAAATTTTGAAATTTTTTTTTTCTGAAATGTCATGAAACGTGAAATTTTTAAATTTGAGCCAAAAAAAATTTTCCGTCTATTCTAGTGGTAAATTTTTTACCAAAATGGTAAAATGTTGCAAATTTTTTTTTCCGAAATAGGTTTGGAATGTCATGAAACGTGGAAATTTTAAATTTGAGCAAAAAAACATTTCATCTATTCTATAGTAAGTAGTGATAAACAGATTAAAAATTTTTAAACATATCAAAACATTTTTTAAATTTGTTTGAATAGGTTTAGAATGCCATGGAAACGTGGAAATTTTAAATTTCAACAAGAAAAAATTGTTCCATCTATTTTAGTGGTAAATGTTTTTCAAAAATGGAAGGAAAATTTTCAAATTTTTTTTTTTTTTAGTAGGTTTAGAACGCTATGAAACGTGGAAATTTTAAATTTGAACAAAGAAAAAAAATTCATCTGTTTTAGTGGTAAAAAATTTTTCAAAAATGTTGGTATTTTTGAAATAGGTTTAGAATGCCATGAAAGGTGGAAACTTTAAATTTGAACAAAGAAAAAAAATTCATCTGTTTTAGTGGTAAAAAATTTTTCAAAAATGTTGGTGAAAAACATTTTCAAATTTTTTTTTTCTGAAATGTGTTTAGCGTGTCATGAAACGTAGAAATTTTAAATTTGAGCAAAAAAAATTTTTTTTCATTATTTATTCCCTTTAGACGGTCCACTCTGTATATTTTCCAATTAAAGTTTAACCATTTCTTCGTTCACAGTAGGGTGAACTACCTACCAAATTTGACTGCTCTTCGTCAAGGAGTTTTTTAGTTAACGCTCCAACAGACAGACAGACTGGCGGAATTGAAAAACCTATATTTTCGTAATCTACGTGATCTGAAACGTCAAAATCCGAAAAAATCTCGGAGGGTGATTTTTTCTCGAATACAGTACTTCCCTTCGGTATGCGAGGGAAGTAAAAATCAGATTGATTGAAATCGTGATTTTAATCAACTGATTTAAATCATCTCAAGCCTGCTTAAAACAGTACTTTTTTTAGTAAAATCAAATTTTCGGCTGGCTGGACTATTGTAAAATCACCCTATGCTTATATACTTCGATGCGTTTTTGATATAATTTTTATATTCGATTGTCTTTATAAAATGAAAAATTAGTCACTAAGATTTTTGTTACATGTACGATTTCATCACCATTTATAAATCGTAAGAAAATGTCCCTAAAAATAAGTTTTTCAACGCCGAATAATCTTCATTTGATGCGAGATAACGGCTTTGTAAGGTATTAGGTTTAAAAGTTATGTTACATTAAAATTACATTAAGTCTCGGTATCTCAAAAATGGTACGTGATAGAGTCGTCTCATGAAATTATTTTCGGGGTCGTACTAGGGGTACAGACCCCTGAATATTAAAGGAAGCAATTTCCTCGTTGTTTATAAATGTCCGTTGAATTTTATTGCATGAATCAGATAACAGGACCGCATCTTTAGCACGTCTCTGAATTTAATGATTTGATGCCGCAATTCTTATTCTTTTAATAGATTAACAAAATAAAATTAAGTATAATTTGCTAAAAAAAAACTACAAAATAACATGTTATTTCACACATGCTTGAGTCATAATGCGCTATCATATCACCTAAAACCAACCAACCTGATTTTGACATCATGAGAACGCGATTTAAGGTTTATACATTGATGAATGATATTGTGTTTGTATCAGAATATTCAGCAATTATAAAAACTAAAATTAATTTATATGATGGCATTGTGATTTCGTCCACTTATAGTTTTTGTTCCTATTTATTGAAAATTCGGTCAAAACTGAAAAAATATGTCAATTAAATGTTACAATGTTATTATGTTCTTGTTCCCCCCTAGTACCGATTCTAGAGATAAAGAAGGCAGTCGCCTAGGACCCCCCCAACCCCCACACTTCTAAGCAATTTCGATATTTGTTAACCATGAAACAATGGCTCAGCAAAAACCAACTGTGTTACCATAATTATAATTTTTTTGAAATATCAGAGCAAACAACTTACTCCCAAGCTTAAAAACGAAATTTCAGCTATGAAAGTTTTTAATTAGTAAAGTCCACTTAACTAATAGACTGCGTTATTTCATAATTTTTATTAACTTTTTTTAAAGCGGCTGGATCATTTAAAAATGTATATCTTTTTACCAGCAAGAGGTTGAGAACCCTTCACATGGATATGCCTAAAATCTTCCATTGACCGTCAATATGCATTTTACGAACATTTCATGTAATAAATCGGATTATTTGAAACCGGGTAGTAAAATGTAGCGCGTATTTAAGAGAACGTGATTTGATTCTAGGAAATGGCGGAGGATCCGGTGTTAGTTTGAGATCCTCCTTTGAAATTTTTAGTCTCTTTCCACCTTTACACCTCTAGTTTGCGGTCGTGATGATATATCCTATAACCCTAAAACCTTTCTTGGCTTATACCCCTAATATTAGTGAAACCCGGATTCATATCGGGCAAGTAGTTTAATAGTTACATACATAAACACAGACTAAACGGACAAACATATAAATTGAGAATCTTCTTTTTGAAGTCAGTATTACCTGTAACGTGGTGACTGACTGCTACTGTCAAGGAGATTGCCAACTCCAAAAGATCAGCCGTAAAGCAGCACGTCGCGGTGGTACTTTACAAACCAACAATTATGATACGCTTATTTAATACCAGAAAACACATATATGTTTCGACAATATTTTCTTACCATCTTCCGGAGCGTTTCAAAATTTTGATAATACATTTGTAAGACAATACGTTATATCCGAATAAAATGTTTGTATTTAGTTATTCAATAATGTCGTATCATATAGCCTTGTACAGTCAATTAAAGCTAATGCATTCTGAAAATATGTATGAAGACCCGTACTATTTAATTAACAGATTAGATTATAAATGCCTATGAGAAAACTAGTTGCACGATTGCATGTTCTTGCTGAATTCTAGTTTTGCGCTCTCGTGTTATAATGACTTTATCTTTCATCTCTTATCTGTGATATAAAGCCTCGTGAAATACCTGTTCGGAATAAATTCAATTTACGTCTGAAGCAGTCGTTTACGGTGCACCGACGTTAATGGAGGTATTATTTTTGAATTACCGGCACGTGCACCTGAGAAATCAATTTTGCACCTTAACAATTGTTGTCCTAGTAAATTGATTTCTACTCATAGCCGTTCTGTAAGCTTTTAATAATTGTTAATAATTTACCTACTAATTAGGAAAATGGCGTGCAATTTCGACGGCGAAAAATTCCGTCTCCCGTCGATAATCGAAGAGAGCGTATAACTACGAAACTTTTTCACAGTCGAAATTTTTGGTATGGTGGGCGGATATGGAGGACATTGTTTTTAACGAATTGTTACCAATATCTTTTCTCATAGGTAGTTAGTATATGTACTTCACATACCCCAATTACGCTGAACTTCCGGTCGGTGCTCGGTAAAGGGAACTTTAAAAAAATGTTTCTCTTACAAAATAAACTAATAAGTGTATTATAGTTAACGTATATTTCTATACATTAGTCTTAGATTGTATATCGAATCAACAACTAATTTTAGATCAGCATCTGGTAATATTTACAAAAATATATATATTTTCTTTATTTTCTTGAGAATCGTTGCTTTCAGTTTTATGAATTACGGTAAAAGTGATTCAGCTTAATACGGTCTCCTTTTACAGATCTTCGGAAGTGAAGCGAAGCTGATAAATGAACTTAAGCAGACTGTATAACGAATCTGCTGATCTGCAGACGGTAGCAACAAGGACCGAGTTTAGTATATTTGAGATGTTCTGAGTTTAATTTGGTTTTATATTGCCTATATGCTGTTTACGTAAATCAAATTTTATATTCCTTTTGCAGCTAAAATGTTTATAGGTTTAGGGAAATTGGATATAATATGGAAATTTTATTTTTTAAATTACGTTATTTTTATATTCCTCATTTAAACAAGATATGTCCCTTAACTGCCATATCCGTTCAGAGATCGAAGCTGATCTTATAATTTTAGGCGTCAGATAAAGCACGAATTATGATACAGTAACTAGAGTTTTTTATTCATAAAGGTCATATTTATTAAATTTGTGTTTCTTTTTGATAATTCAATGATCTCTTTTCAAGGAGTGGTTTGAAGGTGTGAAAGGTTCCATAGAACTTTTCATATAAATTGATATTCTTTAAATTATAATGACCTAAAAATTGTAATTTGCGCTGAAGAAAATAAAGTACATTTAGCATCGAATAACTCGAAATATGTCACGTTTAGGATTTTCCGATGCTTCAAACCATTTTTAAGATATAGCAGTTGAAAACGTTACAAATCTGGCGTATTATTATCCTCGTTTTTATAATTTTTTTAATTTGTGCTCATTTTAACTCAAATTTTTTAGTCTTTGACGAATGGGGTTTTCCTTGGACATCTCCATTGCTTATTTTTGCTTAAAAGTACATCAGAAGAATTATGATTCGAATGGTTCCCCATCGCTCCAAAATTTGGGGAATTTTTCACCGAATCAAACTGTTGCCAGTGTCCGTGGTCACCTTGAAAAATCCTTGGACCAAGTTTTGCCTGTTCTTTGGTACCCGCAAACTTTTAGCTTTTAACATTCAAGAAGGTTCATTTTCACCACCTCCTTCCGTGGTCTTTCTCCAAAGAGGTGGGGTTTCATTGACTTGAACGGCTCTTGGTCTATAATCTTGCCGAATAAGATATTATTATTTCAATTTCCTGGATAACCAGCTACAATTTTGTACGAAGGAACCGAATTGCCTGTGTTTCTTGCACGATTTCATCATCATCTTTGGCTCTAGATCCCAGGGTGGGTCTTGGCCTGTTCCAAGATTAATCTCCATTCTTTCCTATTTCTTGCTTTTTTTCTCCAATTTCTGATTCTCAGCGTTCTTAAGCTATTCTCTACCTGGTCCTTGAATTTGACTCTGGGCCTACCTCTCTTTCGAGTTCCCGCCGGTGTTTGGTGGAATATCTGCTTTGGGGGTTCCATTTCATCCATCCTTTCTAGGTGGCCAAGCCACCTTTATCTGTTGTCTTTGATGAATCGGGCAATATTATTCTCTTCGTAGAGGCCGGAGAGTTCGAAATTATAACGCATACGCCACGTCCTGTTCTCCTGCATACCTCTGTATATATGACGAGGTATCTTTCGTTCAAAACATGTTTCTGACGCGTATGTAAATACAGGTTTAATGGGGATTTTTTTATATCAATACCTTAATTCTTTTGGTTACTATGCTTGATGTTAGAAGCTTCTTTAACCCAATATATGCTCTGTTAGCCAGGTATATTTTCCTGATTTCAGCACTTGTTATGTTATTTTCGTTTATTTGAGATCCAAGATATACAGTGAGCACGTAAAGGTTGGAATAAATTCATTAAAATAGTTACAAAACAAGCGACAAAAATTCGCTCAGACCTGTCGATTTTTAAATACATTTCTCAATCTGTTTATTTTAAAAAAAAGTGCTACAAATAGTTTTTTAAAAGTTATGACGGCGTCGCCATTTTATTTAAATGGCAACCCCGTTTTTTAAAATATCATTTGAAAGAGCACATTTTTCTGCATACAGTACGTTAAATTCTAGGGAGTATTGCATGGCGAAATTATCGAGCAAAAATCTTAACTACCTATAACAATGTAATAAAACAAAAATACAAGAATTTAAGAACACAGCAAAAAAGAATTAGATTAAATGTTCAAATTGCGCGCCATTTGCTTCTTGACAACGTCCAAGTCGAAACTGAAATTCTCGCAAAACGTTAATAATTGTTTCGGGTCCAATTCTTCCAATTTCGTAAGTAACTCTGTCTTTTGAGTCCTCAATATTGTTCGGACTATTAAAATAAACTTTGGATTTAAGGTAACCCCATAAAAAATAATCCAATGGGGTTAGGTCCGGAGATCTAGTTGGCCATTCTATTGATCCGTGTCTACCAATCCATCTGCGTGGGAAAATTTCGTTTAAATAATTACGCACTATTACCGAATAATGTGGCGGCGCGCCATCCCGTTGAAACCATATGGAGTTTTCCGGTACATTAGGGTTTTCACCATTTGGATACAGTACGACAAGTTCTGGAATTATGTTTTGTTGGAGCAACTCCAAATATTTTTCACCATCTAATGAACCTTGACTAAAAAATGGACCCAATATTGTAGTCCCAACAATTCCAGCCCACACGTTAACTTTCTGTCGAAACTGAGTATGGGCCTCCACCATCCAGTGTGGATTTTCACGTGACCAATATCGACAATTTTGCCTATTCAAAGTGCCATTTAAACAGAAGGTGGCTTCGTCAGAGAAAATTACTCAACTTAAGAAATGTGGATTGATGTTACATCATTCCATCATGGTTTCGCAAAAATCTACTCTGCGGCCGAAATCATCTTCGTTAAGCTCTTGAACTAAATTCACTTTATATGGCTGCCATTTATTCTTCTTCAAATATTTTTAAACGGTCGACTGACTAATTGACTGTTCTGCTACGACTTAGCGACTTGGTTTGTGAGGATTCTCCTCCATTGTCAGTAAAACATCTAACTGTTTATTTTCTGAAATTGTAGGAGGACCTTTCGAGAAATTATCTCTTACATGACCACAATCTCGGAACTTCTTTTCTATTTTGCTAATAGTTGATTGTGTAATAGGTCGATTAGTGTATTTACCAATAAATAATTCACAAACCATAGTTTGTGTTCGGGACTTGTCTCCATAGCCAATCATTATCAAAATTTCAATTTGTTCTGTCTCACTTAAACGTTGCATTACCAGCACTTTCAATACGATATCACAAGTAAATACTAATGAATGGGCCTACCCCTTTCAGCGTGATGAGGCTAATATAATTTAGTGAACTGTATTTAGGTATATTAAAAAAAGAATGTGTCGGAAACTTACAGGTTTGACGGATTCTCCGTCATCGATGTCGGCCCAGGCAATAGGAGGGACAAAGGGGGGGTCAAAAGAACAAATCTCCGACACACAGAATTAACGTAACAATTCTGCGGCGTAAGTGACTATTGTCTTACTTACTATCATACTACTGTCTCTATGCGGGTCGCGCTCGACCCACACGGCGCGGCGCGGCGTTAAAAAAACTAGCTTAAAAAAACTTCTTAGTATTACCATAAAGAATTCAAAACATGTATTTTTCTAGGTATAATACTACAAGGCGCGTAACCAACTAATGTGCAAGGTCCGCGTTGCTAAGTAAATGAAAAAAAACGTAAACACAAAAAAAGCGTAAGTTGTAAAAAGGTTCGACGATAAGTAATGAATGTGTTCTATTAATGTTAAATGTTTTTTTCTCGATAATTTCGTCATGCAATACTCCCTAGAATTTAACGTATTGTATGCAGAAAAATGTGCTCTTTCCAACGACATTTTAAAAAATGGGGGTTGCCACTTAAAAAAGTCGCGATGACGTCATAACTTTAAAAAAATATTTGCAGCACTTTTTTTTAAATAAGCAAATTGAGAAATTTATTTAAAAATCGACGGGTCTGAGCGAATTTTTGTCACGTGTTTTGTAACTATTTTAATGAATTTATTCCAACCCTTACGTTCTCACTGTATAAACTCTCTTACCCCTTCAAATGTATGCTTTTACCACCAGGTCTTCTTAAGTTGTTACTATTAGAAACTTTCATATACGTTGTTTTGGCAATATTATCCTTTTTTGATCTTGCTATTATATCAATGTCATCCGCGTATGCTTCATGCACGATTTATCAGTCTGAAGAAAACATTTCCAGTGGGATATCTCACTGGAAATTCTCATATGACATTAGTTATCGACGACCTCAAACACCTAAAATATGAATTTAAATATTTTTTTACATTTATCCCATCCTCATTTGTCGTATTGTAGTCTCAATTTGAAATTTTTTAATTTTAATTTAAGATTCGTTTTCAACGACCCCAAGAACATAAATATACATTACAAAAATTAATCATCAATCATTTTTCAAATATAATTTTTCGATTTAGAGGTGATTTCCACCTTTGGTTGTAAACGCAAGTGTCGCATGCCGGGACTATATAGAAACTAGAAGCGGTACCTTTTACTGCAAAAATCAACCATAAAAAAAGTTATCACTGCATATGACATTATTTCTAAGGATTAAGAAAAACATTCTTTGTGTTGCAGGCAACTTCTAAGTTTTGCATCTTTTTTGCCTCTAGATGTTGTACTTTTAGTTGAAATTAGCACATGGTCACTGATCTGTTACTTTTTCATGTGTTCACTTTCTAAGACCGCGAAGTTTGTGTGCCGGTTCTACTTTCATAAAGTTCATAATTAAGTGAAATAAAGCAAATAAGTTATCTAAAATTACGTAACTTTTTAAAGGTATTAAAGGTATTTAAAAAATCAACTATGGAGGCCGTTACTTTGTGATAGTTATTCATGATGGTAGGAGAAAGGACCATTTACTTTGTTTTTATCATTAATTAACGACAGCAAACAAAACAAAGGTATTTTATATGTTTACAACATCTACTTCTATCTTGTTCAGAACATCTGTCTCCACTCAGAAATGCTGAGTACGTATGTGTGCCTTCTGTATTTTCATATCGCATGTGGTCATTCGTATTAGAACAAAGAGTGAGGTTAGCTAAGACTATTTATTTTTTTATATTTTTATATCTTGGAGGGGCTACCATGTTCGAGACAATCGACGCTGGGGTGGCAGAAGTGGATTTTAATAATAACTCTCATCCGTGAAGAATTATACAATTTAATACAATTTAATAGAAATGTATACAGGGTGTCCCGTAATAACGTGCAAAAAATGTAACTGCCAATTCCTTATCGAAAATAAAGGTGGATTATTTATATAAAATTTTTGAAAATAAGCCTTTCTTGTCCAGCTACACCTCGTGTGCAAAAATGGTTTTTAATTTTTATCATAAAATAATGTATAAATACTGTCAAATTATTATTTGACACCAGCCTACTTAGTGTTGTGACTAATATCATAGTGCTCGTCGCTTTTGATTGATTACTTAGGCAGATGTAGTTCAGTTCTTTTTTCTCAAAAACGATCGATTTTACGATTTTTCTTCAAGAGGTAAAAAAATTTCTAAACAAATCATAATGTTTAGTTCTTTTTAATCTGAAGAAAAAAAATTGCACACGGAAACATATTTACAAAATTATAAGAAGGGTAGTTAATATCACCCTTTTGTATACCCCCTAGATAGATTAAATAATTTCGTTATATATCTTTTCATTAGTAACCGAAATGTGCCAAATTTAGTCTTTTTCTGATTACGTTACGATAGAAATTAAAGACCGTTTTTTTGCGTGCCCCCTTAAGGGAGTGTACCTGGTCAAGAAAGGCTTATTTTGAAAAATTTTGCATGAAGAACCCACCTTTATTTTCAATAAGGAATTGGTAATTTAAAAAAAATGTTTGCACATTATTACGGGACACCCTCCATATATTCTTATTCTTGTATATTATTCCTCGTAATGTTATAATTGAATTTAATTTTTATTGCGGAATAATAGCGATTTTTATTTGTATTTTAGCCGTCACCACCACGGTCACCATGCCAAGTTCAGGAAATATTCCCTGCCAGACGATCCACAAAGGAAGCGTCATCATGGCGACAGACGTGTTTCCACACAACCCGAGGATCGAGACCTCAAACCGATTGATAGGGAACAGCTGGAGAGCCATAGGTATGCTATGAGTAACATTTTTTAAATGTTCATTTTTTGTAACTTCGATGTAATGATTGCATATGAAGTCACTTGTCAGATTTTAAAATTTGGCGAATACCAATAACTAGATAATAATTCATTTCAGATCCGATGATCCGCGTGTGTTTCGAAGACACAAAGTTCCCAGACCCTCCAATGCGTCCCTTATGCATATTGGGAAGGGTGCCGAATTACACCCATCCCTGAAGAAACTGTACGATCACAGCCCGCACGCGGTAAGTTTCCAATGTTTATTATTCATATGTTTAGAATTTAACCCTTCTTTGGATACCCCAGGGCTTTGCGTAGACTGCGAGGCAGCTTACTCACTTTATTTCTCACCAAGCATTCCGTGTCTAGATTCCATTATCACTTATACAGGGTGTTTTTGAAATACATGCTTATATTCAGTTTTAAGAGTACTCATCTTCCTGATATGCGCATAAATGTGTTTATCCAAAAATAACCGAGAAAATAAATACAATCCCGAGATCCCGGATTTTTTGTTCCGGCAATCCCGGAGTCTTCGGGATCTGCCTCCATCATGACATTTGAAATAAGCAAGCACTAGTAAATAGTCAGCCTTCAAAGTTAGAAGTATTAAATGTTGCCTTTTTGCGTAATTTATTAAAATTATCAGTGGTTAACTAAGGTGTTTATTTATTTATTATTCAAAAAGGAAAATACAGAAATTTAGTATGGCATTACTATTTGACTAAAAATGCCGGAGGTGGTAATACGAAATATAAAAAATATTGAAGAAAATTTTTTGAGTTTAATTTTATTAGTCAGTAACAGGGGGATCAGGGAAATGCATCATACTGTTAAATGTTTTTAATCACTGTGCACTGTAAACGGAAAAGCTACGGATCTATTTTCGAATGTGTCTGCAAATCGTTCTCTTATTCGCCTCTCCGTATTATTCAGGTGATGCCATTTGATTACTTGGTTTTTCGCCATTTATACACTTCATTTTTCTTGACAACGAGTTTAACCTTTCTAGGAGCCATCCATACTGTGAACAATGAACAATACGCTGCTGCGCAGTACGATGCATGAGCACAGTCTGATTAATCATCCAGCGTCGAAAATCGTCGTATTTCGAATCAACTCCTGCCAGTGAACGAAAGTCAACTGGACATATTACATCTATGTTCTTATTTGGATAGACCGATCTGTATATATAAGAACGTTAGTTGCCCCGATTTTATCATAAACTTACTTATATTAATTCACAAGAGATAAATCCTAAAGATTATTTCTAAACTTTTCGTCAATATTATTTGTTTGTAATATTACTTAACCATATATTTTTTAGATTTTCGTTCAACTCGATGAACTGTTCATCGTAGAATCACGTGGCGATGAACGCGAATGGAAAGAAACTGCTCGTTGGATCAAATACGAAGAAGACGTCGAAGAAGGTGTAGATAGGTGGGGAAAGCCGCACGTCGCATCTTTGAGTTTTCACTCTTTGCTCAATTTAAGAAGATGCTTGGAAGATGGTCTTGTTGTTCTCGATATGGAGGAGAAGGATTTACCGGCCATTGCTTATAGGTAAGTCGGTATAATGAACTTAACCCATTGGTTTATACTAACAATCAGTAAAATAGTAGTAACGACAATAATTCAGGTTTTTTTCCTCGTTTTTTTCTAAGGTAAATTGTAACTGATTATTGTATTTGGTCAAAGAAATAACTATTACTAGACTGCCAGAAATGTGCATACAGTTTTAGTATACTTTTATTGATCTTTTATTACAAGATTCAAATTGAAATGTATTTTGAACCGGTCTTTTTAAATGGTGACTACGTATATTACATATTTAAACTCTTCTTTGGGTGTACATAACTTTTAAATTATCTAAAATTTTTGTTTAAACATATAATTCGGAATTTTATGACGATCTTGTTTGTCACTTTTACGTAACAATAATAATACGTATTTTATGGATTTGTATCTTACGATGTTGTTTATCTCACAGAAAGACATACTGTATTATTCCATTATTCCTAATATAGGATATCGGAAGATTTATTTAAAGAAGACTTGATAACGGAAGAAGACAAAGCGAAAATAATGAGGGCCTTACTCCTGAGACACAGACACGTCAATGACCACCACGATAGAGGCTTTAGGTTCTCAAATAAGAAACATAGCTATAGTTCGCTACAGGTAAGTCTTTTTTTCGTTAAATAATTTTGCGTATGTAATTGTATCATCTTCTGTCATTCTGATGTGCATCATAAAATCATGCAAACATTCATCAAGGCCGCATTAATCAGTCATTCACAATGTAGTGAGTCGTTGTTTTATAATTGGTTTAGACATTTACTTACTTAATCAAGTAGTAATTTATTATTTTTTACAAAAAGAAGCTGTAATTAGTGAAAATAAATGAAAACGTGATTGCAAAAAATGTCTCGGTTAGTTATCAGGTCATCAACCCTAATAGTCTAGGAAATGGCGTGCAATTCGACGACGAAATGTTTCCGTCTGCCAGTTGGTAATCGAAGAGAGCTCTAACTACGAAACTTTTTTCTCTCTGGAAATTTTTGGTATGGTGGAGGAATTTGGAGGGGGAACAAATTTTTTTTAAATTCCCTTTACCGCGCACTGACCGGCAGTTTCGTCTACCACTGTAGTTGGGGTATGTGGAGTATATACAGGGTGAGCCACGGTGGGTGGAGTATTAAAAGTATATGGAGAACGGATCTACCGATTGCTTTCAAATCTTGGTTACCAAAAGAATTGAGTATGATCTCTCCAACTAAAATATTTTCGAAAGTGTGGTGTTGCCACTTATACGTAAAACTGGCAACATCTTCGTTATTTTAAATGGAATACCCTGTATATTTTTACATTTTTTGGATCGTCGTCTCTTTCTGAGTAACTTTTGTTAATATTTCCCTATACCTATCTCAAGCCGTTTTCGAGATAATAATTCTTTTCTGAATTTATTTCCAAAAATTTGACTTTCAGTAAATCGTGTTTTCTCCTACCTACGCAGCAATTAAAAGATAATTTTTTAGTTGCTGCTAGGCAAGGCCTGGGGCATCTCCTCCATTAATCAAATGTTTCGAATATCATACAAGGTGAGTTAGAGAACGCTTCCTATAAGTGACTTATAAAAGTGCACGAAAGTCAATTTGATTAGCTGTAGCACAAATATGGCAGAAAATAATTATACAAACATAGTTTTAATGGATTTGTTTATTATCCGTGGAGAGTGCAATAAGATTATCAGCAGAACTTGTAGAAGATTTAATGAGAAATATTCGGATTTTCCGCAGATGAACAACAGAAAGTTTCTACGAATTCAGAGGAATTTTATTAATTTTGGTTCGTCATTAACAGAACAATAACAGTGTCATTAGGAAAAAATAATACCTAAGCAGCAATAACAGTAACAAAGTCTAAGTAGCAATAACAAATAATATTAATAACAGTAATAAATAATAAAAATGTTAAAACTATTGTAATAATTGTTCGAAATATAGACCGTTAACTTCCAGGCACTTTTGTATACGACGGTGGACGGAGTTTGTTATAGCAGCTCTTATTTCAGCGGGGTCCAAGTTTTCAATCTCTTGAATCACTCGACGTTCTAATTCTTCCCTATTGTGGACTGAAGTTTTATAAACTCTATCTTTAAGAGTACCCCAAAGATAAAAATCTAACGGGGTAAATTCAGGGGACCTCGGAGGCCAATTCCACGGTCCCAAACGTGTAATCCAACGGTCATCGAAAAGTCGGTCCAACCCCATACTAATTTCGTGTGTACAATGTGGAGGAGCACCGTCGAGTTGATACCAACAAGTTCTATATTTTTCAATTGACAAATTATCAAAGAAGTCTTCCACAATTGTTCTAGTTATATCTAAATATTTTCTGGAATTCAATTTTTCCTCGTATATGTAATATTTTATTTTGTCATCCATTAACATACAAAACACATTGAAACTAAATTTGACTTGAAAACCAGCCTCTCTAGTAACGTGGGAGTTTTCTGTGGCCCAATGGTGACGATTTCGTGCGTTATACATCCCTTCCCTAGAAAATTTGCATTCATCAGTTCATATAATTTTCTTTAAAAAACTGGGGTCCTCTTGCGTACGTACAAGTATTATTTCACCAAATTCTATTCTCTGTAGATAATCCTGAGGCATGAGAAACTGGACTCTTGTAAATTTATAATTATGCATTTCATGGTTTACTAGCATTCTTCGAATGGATGAATATGACAATCCTAAATCCCGTTTAGCACAACGTATGGAATACTGGGGATTTGCATGAAAATATGCTAGCACATTGATTTCATTTACCTCGTCCGATGTCAAAGGTTTAGGTAAATATCTTGGTTTTCTTAATGACGAACCAAAATTAGTAAAATTCCTCTGAATTCGTAGAAACTTTCTGGTGTTCATCTGCGGAAAATCCGGATATTTCTCATTAGATCTTCTACAAGTTCTGCTGATAATCTTATTGCACTCTCCATGGATAATAAACAAATCCATTAAAACTGTGTTTGTATAAATATTTTCTGCCATATTTGTGCTACAGCTATTCAAATTAAGTGCAAATATCACTAACGTCAAATTTATTTACAAGAATAGCATGTCAGTTGTCATTACAAAATGACAACATAAAAATTTCATAGCCCACCAGTTATGATATACCAAAAGACTAATATTCTTGGTAAGGTTACAGAAAAGTGTCCATAAATCGAAAACGGTGAGCATTAGGTATAGGGTATATTACATTTTTAAATAGGTAAATGTATCAACTTTCCGAATCAGTAATAATATACAGGGCATTCTATTTAAAAAAATTGACTTTCGTGCACTTTTCTAAGTCACTTATAGGAAGCGTTCTCTAACTCACCCTGTATGATATTCGAAATATTTGATTAATGGAGGAGATGCCCCCAGGCCTTGCCGAGCAGCAACTAAAAAATTATCTTTTAATTGCTGCGTAGGTAGGAGAAAACACGATTTACTGAAAGTCAAATTTTTGGAAATAAATTCAGAAAAGAATTATTATCTCGAAAACGGCTTGAGATAGGTATAGGGAAATATTAACAAAAGTTACTCAGAAAGAGACGACGATCCAAAAAATGTATAAATATACAGGGTATTCTATTTAAAATAACGAAGATGTTGCCAGTTTTACGTATAAGTGGCAACACCACACTTTCGAAAATATTTTAGTTGGAGAGATCATACTCAATTATTTTGGTAACCAAAATTTGAAAGCAATCGGTTGATCCGTTCTCCATATACTTTTAATACTCCACCCACCGTGGCTCACCCTGTATACTTACTACCTATGCGGACAGATATCAGAAAAATGTATTTTGTTATTTGGGGGGGTTTTATAACCTGTAAGGGGTTGTTTTACTATAATATGAGTATTGAGTGTAAAAAATATCTTACTTATAGTTACCCGGTTGCTAGACATTTTTTTTTGTACTTTGACAAATTCTTAGAAACTTGCCTTTTTCACCCTTTCTTGGATTATTTTTTAACCATAAAAAAACATGTGCGGATATAGGCACAATTCTGATGAAAGATTTGGTTTCAACGGCTCAAAATACATAAGGGTGGAGTGGTCTGATCAAAAGCTTGGAAAAAAAATTGTTTATGTGTGACTGTGTCATTAAAGAAATTAATATATTTTCTTTCCGAGGCCGCGCAATTTCATAAGCCGACGCAACGGCTGAATATACTGTTCAACGGACGGAACAGTATACTATTACTTCCCGCTGAACTTACAATGCTTTTCAATTGTTTACTCGAAAATCATGGCAGCTTCGAAAAGAATGCTTAGAACCTTTATTTTCGAAAAATTTCCTGGAAAAGCCGCAACCCTGTCGCGGCCAACTTTTCAAAATTTTGTTTTGTATATAAAATCTACTTACGTGCACAAAATTTGTATAATTAGCCAATTATTTTTGGACCAAAAGTCATAGAAAATGTACTTTTAGAACAAAAGAATCATCTAATATCCAACATTTCCGCATATACGACGTTTTTGTATCAATTTTAATAGCTGGAGAGTCGGCTGTATAAATCTACTATGAATAAAATACATGAAAAACGCGAATAAAACTTACGTCAAGCTGTAGATTTTGAGGTATACAATAGTGGGGTGCCAGGCTTGATTTGCCCGCAACTCTAATACACCCTCAATTAAAGTTTTCTGTGTTTTCTTAATCATCGAATCCATGGATGATTTTTTTTAAATGAAAGTACACACTTTCTATTTACAAAGAAAAAAGTTGCCTCTTCTTATTGGCCCGCATCCCCT
This sequence comes from Stenurella melanura, assembly GCA_963583905.1. Taxonomy (NCBI): domain Eukaryota; kingdom Metazoa; phylum Arthropoda; class Insecta; order Coleoptera; family Cerambycidae; genus Stenurella; species Stenurella melanura. Next base: position 73,106,684 of record OY757309.1, read on the forward strand.
CATGGCTGCTTCATTTTTATTTACTATGAGGCCTATGAGCATAGGCTAAATCTATGAATTAGAAAATTAATTTCTTATATATCTAGGTAATTTATGATTTTCTGTTATTAATAATCTCAATTCAAGTCACTTGAAATTAATCATTATCAATTATGGAAGAGTCACTAGTGTGTGGATGGTCATAACTCCTCAACCGTTTGAAATTTGAAAAATGTCTCGGATAAAAATTGTGGGAGATCAAAAGTGGCATATTAAAAATTGTTTTTAAATCGACAGGGTGTTTCATATAGCGGAAGCAAGCTGAAAGTTGATTTTTTAAATGGAGCAAAAACCATTTCTTCATATATTTATATTTGACACTTAATTTTTTTAAGTTAAGTTAAGGTTATATACTAATTTCCAGGCTTATCACAGTCGAACCTATTTCAACAGGGTGTTCTCCATTATGATTCAAGTTTCTCCAGTTTTAAACTACCATAATTCAATTATTTCAAATGGAAGTCCATGTTTGTTTTTACTTAAAATGTTTCGGTAAACGATTGGCTACACTTTTCTTTCGACTTGATCTTTCCTCGAATTATTCAGAAAACCGACGAAAAAAGTTGGTCTTAGGTAGATAACTGATTGCTAAAACATTTTGACTAAAAATGTACATGGGCTTTCATTTGAAAAAATAAATGAGATTTTCTGATTCATAGATTTAACCTATGTATAGTAAATAAAAGCGAAGCAGCCATGGGGGGATGCGGCCAAATAAGAAGTGGTGCTTTATTTTTTAATAACTAGAAGGTTTGTACTTTAATTTAAAAAAAATCATCTGTGTATTCGATGACTTCAAACAAAAACATTTGATTGTGGGTGTGTATCAGGGTTGCGGGCAAATTAAGCCTGGCAGCCCACTATGATGTCATTCTATACCTCAAAACCTACAGTTTGACGTTAGTTTTATTCATGTATTCGATGACTTAAGAAAACATAAAAATCGCGACGGGAAGTGACTCCAATATTCCATGACGGGCAAGATTTGCTTATATGAAAAGTGGCTCCTTGTAGGTTTGTGGTACTCACACAAAGTTTTTCATGTATCTTATTCATAGGAAATCTGTACAGTCGGCTCTCCGCCTAAAATATATTGTAAATAATTAAGGCAACAATTCGCCTCCCACTAAATAAAAATATATTACATCACAGTTTTCACGTTGCTTCATTCTAAATTACGTGACGTCACAATAAATTTCAGAGTAAGTAACTAATAAAACAACGTCTCACAGCTAACTCATTCTCCATTTTTCACACCCTTCGCCTTCGCCCACATTCTGATTATCTCTGAAATGGTTGCAGTCGCTGTGGCTGGAGGACGGCGTGAACTACGATGCCATGATGATGGCACGCTGCTCCGTGTGTTCGGCACAGGGACAGCTGTGCGCGCCGCACGCGCTGCCTCGCGGCCCTTCTTACCCACACGTAATGTCTCAACACACGTGTGTCTCTTTTATCCACCTTTTAGATTTTCTTGTTGACTTTATGCCTGCCACGACAGAAATGTTTGCTTTGTTTTTGTGTGCCTAGTTTAGTTTGATTTTTTTTAGTGTTTATTTTAATTGCCCTTTAAGGGATGATTCAAATTTTACGGGGCGACACGAAAAGATACACTGGCTGGAAAAGAAATTGTGTTGGAACGATACTGCAAGACAAGATACTTTGAATGTGTTAGATTTACTTATAAGAAACACGCAGGCCCTTAATTATACAATTCTACGATAATTATTCAGATACAACCGTTATATACACTAAGTTTTAACGAAGAATGAATTCATCTCACAGGAAATATGCTTCTCATATTAATTACCTAACTTCTAAGAACAGCCCAATGACTAACACTTATGACTAATAGTAACATCCCCTAACCTATTGACATAATTATACAGTGTGTCCCAATATAAACGCATAAAATTCATAACTTTTCTTCTATTTTGCGTTTGTATAAATATCACGTCTGATCTCTATTTGCACGAAAGGAAAAACATTTTTTGACACTTGTCACATATCTGTGACGTTATCGATAATCTGTGGCGTGTGACGTTTCCCTTACATCTCACCGTTACATTATTCGGTAAAAAGCGTATTAGGCAGTGGCTACTCCAGCCTTACTGACGAGTTCACGAAGTGGCTACTCCAGACACCCTATATTTTATTCAAAAAATTGATAGACCTTTTACAAAGGGATTCAAAACTTCATTTTTATTACAATAAATGTTGAAAATGTGCACCGTTAACAATTTGACAATGACCAAATGTTGGAAACTATTAACTACATTTTCAATTACGTCTGGTGTTATGTTTTGTAGTTCGTCTCGGATTCGATATTTTAATTAATCTGCTCTATCTGGTTTATTTACGAACACTTTGCTTGTAAGGTAACCCCACAAGAAAAATCCAATTTTGTTAAATCAGGCGAACGTGGTGGCCACTCAATTGGCTCTCTTCTGCCTATTCACCAGTGTGGAAGTCTGAGATAATTTCTTACGGCAAGAGCAAAATGGAGTGGGGCGCCATCTTGTTGAAACCAAATATGTTTAGCAGGTATAGTTGGATCATTATAATTAGGAAAATAATTTACGACGGATGGAACAATTTCTGCACGTAAAAATTGTTAACGGTGCATATTTTAATCATTTATTGTAAAAAAATGAAGTTTTCAAGTATAATAATTGTAATAGAAAATGATGTTTTGAAAATTTAAGTTTTTCCTTGGATGTTTACAAAAAGAAAAAATCTATATTAAGTACTGATTTCCTTTGTAAAAGGTCTATCAAGCTTTAGAATAAAATATAGGGTGTCCCATTTAAAAAAGTTATCGATGGCGTCACAGATATGTGAAAAGTGTAAAAAGAACATTTTCCGTACTAACAAAAAGAACAATCTAATTGACGTTTTTGTATTTTTGCGAACGCAAAACTAAAGAAAAGTTATAAACTTTATGCGATTCTTTTGTGTCACGCTTTAAAAAATACAGGCCAACAAATGAAAGTAGAAGGCAATACTTCAGATTTCGATTATTACACGAGTGGCTTATTGAATTCTCCCTATGCTCGCTACTGAAAGCCTATATAGGGGGTGTTTCCATTGAAAAAAATTGCTTCCGATAAATTTATTGTTTTCTAAATTAAATATTATTGCAATTGTGCTAAGCTTTTTCATCTTATTTTTACCATCGGATAGGCTTGTATCTAAAATTGAATTATGATTAATTCCGTTATGCGAATTTGATGTAGTAGATTCATTTAACATGTATTAAATTTTGGAATAATCTAAGAGCCAAGCCAAAAAATGCTTTCTAGTGGTATAAAAATAAAATGTGCTATTTGCAACTTTGCAATGAACATATTTGGTGATGCTTGCAAAAGAATACACTTTTATTTCAATATTTCACTTGCCAGGTTTCTAAAAAATTTGGTACATATAAGTGCGTCCTGTTAGAAGAACCAAGAGATCTAAAATCCCCAAGTATGATGGTGGTGTATCAATTGATTTTTCAATAGCTGTTTCGATGATAAGAACGTTGGCATCATGCCGAGCATGTTTAGTTGTGATCGTGACACCTTATAACTATTGAATTAACATTTTAATTAATCTGCTTCGTATCTTTTAGTGTCGTCCCGAATAATTTGCACCGTCTGTAATGCTTGTCTTGTTAGAGAATGACAATTGGCTAAAATAAGACGCGATCTTGGCTAGCTTATATCTTGGTATGATTTTATTAGTTATGTATCATCTATTCTAGATACCAAATCTACTTTTAGCCATTATACACCAATACCAAAGACAATTTATATTAAATTATATAATAATTATATTAAATGCCTCTAAAATTACTTACAAAAACTCAGATTTTGTCACATTTATGGCCGGTTTAAAAATGCGAGGATAAAGTTGTCCTGTGGTTAAAGCACAGTTTAATAATACAGTTGGGTCACTTCCCCTACTGACTGTAGTCCACGAGTCGATAGCAGGAGTAAGGTGTTATGGACAAAAATAGAAGTGACCCAACTGTAATTATTAAACTGTCCTTTAACCATAGTAGTCCAGTCATCGAAGATAAAATACGGCGATGCTGTATAATTTTGCCAAACAGCACCGATTTGCACAAAAATTTGGGTTTAGGTTCTACTTACCCTCTACTTCAAAGTTGACCCTGTGTCGGAAGTTGATTTTTAATTTTTAGGGGTGAAAACTGCCCCTATTCGAAAATAATTTTAGAATTGTAGATTCGAGCGTGTAATCGATCATCTTTAAATAAGTTGAATGAACGTCAAATTACATTAAGGGACATAATTTATGATTTATTAAATAGTTTCGTCCCTAAAAAAAATATCTTCAAAATGTTCTTTAGCAACTTGGAATGATAAAATATTACCGATTTGCATGAAAATAAAATTTTTATTTTTATTTGGATTTTAATTTTTTTTAATTTTGATTACATTTACTTTTTATTAAAAAAACATATAAATAATCAAAAATCCTCTTCACTATCGTCTTCCTTTTCCTCTTTGTCCTCATTCCTTTCCATGTCCGCCTCATTCTCGTCTTCCTCCTTGTCCTCCTCTTAGTCCATAATTGCGGCACTATTTTGACAATTGTCTCCGCTGCATGTTATACATGTCAAACTGCAGAAAAGTCGTAGTGTTCGGCAACCGCACGCTGAACCGCATCCTTTTTTACAGCTACAAAAAATCAGTTTCAACAGCTCTTCAGGTGCAGGTTGATCCGAAGTTTTGATTGGATTTAATACTCCTTCAATATTAACCCAACCAATCAAGTGGATTCATATTTTTATTTGCCAGTCATAACTGGGTATGCTGTGCCTTAATATAGCTCTAATGTGTATTCATCAATGCTCCAATATATGTGTTCTGATATTTGCAAAAATATGTGATTCTGTGATTGGTTTTTTACCCATAACTCGCTTAGTTTTTAAGCTATCAATTCCTTCAAAAAACCGTTTTGTAGATTTTTCAAGAGCTATAAGCTCAAATTTAATTTTCTTTCAGTCCTTATTTTTGAAAGGGTATGAGCTGAAAGGGCTTGAACAAGTTACTATTTACGAACATATGTAAACTTTAAACGGCCATATCGTACTCAAGTTTTATCCTACAGAAAAAAAACGGTAATTTTCAGAAAAGCAAAACCTACAATTTTGTACTCTACAAAATTTTGCGTATCATTAATAATTTTTGATTTATTTTGAAGAAAAGGCAATTTATTGAAAAATTATAATAGTGCTCTTTTCACTTCAAGCTCAAATTTTTTCAAAACTAAGCACTTTAAACCGGTCAAACTTCGAAAGCATATTTCAAGTACACAAATAAAGTGAATTGTAAAGTGGTAACGATTATTTTTAATCGGGGTGGTAATTAGGGAGTAATTTTCACAATTTTTGACGCTGAAGAAAATAGGGACCAACATTATTTTCGTCATAACTCGCTTAGTTTTGATGCTAGGGACGTTTTTTCAAGTACTTTAAAAAAGGTTCCATGAATTTCCCCCGAAAAATGCATTGTTTTTTGGTAACTTCACATTGAAACATTCAATATTCTCGTTTCACGAATAAGAACCAACCTTCAACAAGCTATTACTCCGTTTGTATTGGGTCTACAGACACCATAAACCGACCATTTGTTTTTTTATAAGCTACATTTTCACTAAGAATGATTTTTTCGATGAAATACTTACTTTTTGAATTATTCGCGAAAAACCGTCTGAAAACGTGGGTTTATTGGTTGAGAAATTGACACTTTCATTCGTGAATATGTCGAAAAATATTGACTTTCAAAAAACTTTATAGAACAAAAGTTGCTTAGAATTAGTCAATCTATCCATCCCCTTATTTTCAATTAAACATTTTTCACCTCCGAGAAGGGGGTGGCATCCACACACATCCCCCCACCCCCCCAGGGTAAAAGCAACCCCCAGGGTCAACTTTGAAGTAGAGGGAAGTGACAAAATTATACGGGAAAAAGGTCATTGACTGGACCATAGGATAAGTTTATATTTCTCCCTCCCAACTATAGACAGGTATAAGTAGTAGTGATTCTCCAAACCAAAACTGTTTATTATTTAGTGACAAATAAAGTAAGATCCTACTTCTATATTTTGTAAAAATAAAAAGTCTTGAACATAAGTAGTATATCTACATGTAATCTTGCACATATTTGCGCATGAATATTGAATATAGGAACGTTTTCGGATTTAGTTCATTTATTATTTCATAGTGGGATCGTTGTTCGGGATGAGCACTGATTTTGAAAATACATTTTTTTCAGCCGGAGGGCGGGTTAGGCATTTCTCATCTTCTTAGAACTGTAGACAATATTCTTCGCAATATTCTCCTTTATGTATTCGTTTCTTAATTAATTTTAATCGCTGTTATACATCCTATATTTGCGAGGAAAAATTCCTTCATCAATAATATGATAGTGTCACTAAGTAATAATTAAATGATATCTGACACAGAAGATATTTTTTTTCGATTTCGCATTAACCATTAACCTCTGCGTGTATGCGGAAAAGATAAAAGTACTTCGAGAGATTCCAACAATATAGCGCGCGCATTGTAAAGTAGATCACATGTATGTGTGGTACCGGCGCATTCGCCAGAATTTGAAAAGATAATTTTATGATCAATCTATCGGATGTCACATAACGTATTTACCTTCACACTTATTTCTACAATATTTAAAATAAAATTTTTTGATTTGGGGCATCGAGTAGTAGCTTTGGCTATATTTTAACCGCTTAGTATCGAAATTCCGGTATATCCGAAATGACTCACAACTTTCTTATTTTAAACGGCTCCTTGTATTTCTAGATAATTTTTCTGATAGATTGTTCATTTATCTTTATAAAGCTCTTTTCAGATTGAAAATAGGTTCATAAATAACCTGCACAATTACTGGCATTTTTTTAATGTCCATGGATCTAATGAGCTGAATACAAAATAATTATCAATATTGCTTTGTTCATTAATGACAATATATTGTAAGAACAACATGATATGATGTGTCTTATGATATTTGTATCGAAAACAGTACTATTAAATGTAACCGAGTTATACTACAAAGTCAAGTCAATAAAGGATCAAATTTTGGAACTCACAATAACAGAACTAATTTTGAAGAACCTTTTTTTCAAATGCTTATAATATAATACGAAATAAGAGAAATTCTGACTGTTGGACTAAGTAGTACGAGTTATAAAACAATGAAAATATTAAAAGCAAATAAATAAATGAAATTAAACAAATGAACTCATTGAAGAAAGTTTAGCATTCCTCAATATAATGGTGACAGACGAATCAAATCAAATCAAATAATCTTTATTTCAAGGTAAAGTTGTACCAACAATAATAAAATGAAATAGCTGTCAAACAACTGATATTCATGTAAAAATATACTACACATACATATACCCAAATATCCACATTTTTCTATTTCAATGCCTATGTACCTAATAACTAACAAAATTACAAAATAATCAATATATTACAAAAATGTACATGGAGACTAATTAGGACTAGCATATGGTTATATAAACTGCTGGCCACTCGAACTTACACATAGAGACTTTTAGACAAAATTTAAAGTTCAATATTTTCAACAGGAATGCAAATTTTTGAACGCGGCTTGCAAATTTTAAGAGCTAGTTTTTTCTGATTAAGCTGCATGACGTATATTTATCGTAGGACCATAAGTTTATTATATACGGGGTGATCAATGAAGTCATGCAAAAAATCAAAAAGTTTGTATAAGTGAAATTTCCGCAAAAAAATTTTTTGGTCGTTGCAATATGGTTCCTTACTAAGGTAACATCAATATCTCTAAACGGTTTGGTCAGTTTTTGGATTAAGGCCCTTAGGCCTTGTACACACTACTCAACATAAAATTTGGATACCGAAATTTTTAAAATGCTATAACTTGACATTGGATTGACGGTTCTTGATGATTTTTGCGGATTTGGAATCCTTATTTCACGTAGATTTTCTATGGTCTAAGCATTTTATTTGAGGATTGAAATTTACACATTATACCGGGTCGATAATAAACAAAAACGTAGGGTACGACGCGCTCTAAAGTTTGGCATTATTTAAGTTTTTGTAAAAACACATTCTCACCTCAAGTTGTTTTTATTTAATGTTCTTCTCACTGTTCTGTCCGAAACTCACACCCCAGTTTGTTGTCTCAAAGAATCATTCAGTTTTACAGAGTTCTTTGTCCACCCCCATGCCCATAATTATGATCGGGTGTAATTTCTACGCGACGCGTCAATTTCAAAGTAGGCATTGGAAAAACAAATTTGTTGCTATGGAATTAAAAACTGTTTACATTATTATAGAAATAATCTGACATATTTCAATGTTATAATTTTGTAAAGTTTAATTACTATGAGGCGTTTAACCACGGCAGAAAGAGAAAATTGCATTCGACTTCTCAACGAAGGAATGTCAAAACAGCAAGTTGCGCACATTTACAATGTCAGCCGAAAGACAATGTATAATTTGAACCGCCGCGTCGAAACTACTGGTGATCATAATTATGGGCATGAGGGTGGACATACAAAAAAAATAAACCAAAGAACCGAAAGAATTTTAATGAGAGAAACTATGCGGAATAGAACAAAGAACTCTAGAAAACTAAATGACTCTTTAAGACAACAAACTGGGGTGAGAGTTTCGGACAGAACAGTGAGAAGAACATTAAATAAAAACAACTTGAGGTGAGATTTTTTTTTTTAAACATGACATAATGCCAAACATTTTAAATTATAGAGCCCGTCGCAAAGCAAAATGTGTGCGGTTATTACAACGCCATAGAGCGAATAGGCGGGCATGGGCAAATCGGCATGCGAATTGGGGTAATGCAGAGTGGAGCCATTGTTTATTTACTGACGAAACAAGATTTAATTTGTTTTACTCCGATGGCCGAATGTTAGTTTGGAGAAGGCCAAATCAGCGATATTTGGAGGAAAATATGGCCCCTCAAGAAGCATTTGGTGGCGGAGGTGTTACAGTGTGGGGAGGTATCATAAGAAATGGTAAAACCGAGCTATTCATTACCAACCAAACCATTAATGATACTGTTTATCAGGAGAAAATTTTGTAACCTATTGTTGTTCCTTTTGCTCGACATTACGGCCCAGAAATTCTATTGGTGGATGACAACGCTCGACCTCACAGAGCGCGAAGGATCACAGAGTTTTTGCAGGCACAAAACATCAATAGGATGGACTGGCCTGCAAAGTCTCCGGATCTTAATGTCATCGAACACGTTTGGTCTTATTTAAAACTTAAAGTAAGATCTCTTGATGTACCCCCTGAAACCTTAGAAACGCTCAGTGAGGCCATTCGTGAAGAATGGGAGAATATTCCACAAGATTTTATAAATAATCTTGTGGATACTCTACCAAATCGATGTCGGGAAGTAATATTCCGAGCAGGAGGACCAACAAAATATTAGCTTCTCTTTTTTTTAATTAATGTACCTAATTTTAATTAGGTAATTTTAATTTAATTTTAATTTAAGTTTAAATTAAATTAATTTTTAATTTTTTAGTTAAATTTTTTTTCAGTTATTAAAAATTGCCAGAATTAGAATTATAAATTTTTTAAGAATTGACTTTTGGTCGTTGTTAAGCAATGTTGTATATTGTAGAATTTAATGTAATAAACTTGTTGTTGTAAACTTGTCGCTACGTTTTTGTTTATTATCGACCCGGTATAATGTCTAAATTTCAACCATCAAATAAAATGCTTAGACCACAGAAAATCTAGGTGAAATAAGGATTCCAAATCCGCAAAAATCATCAAGAACCGTCAATCCAATGTCAAGTTATAGCATTTTAAAGATTTCGGTATCCAAATTTTATGTTGAGTAGTGTGTACAAGGCCTAAGGGCCTTAATCCAAAAACTGACAAAACCGTCTAGAGATATTGATGTTACCTTAGTAAGGAAACATATTGCAACGACCAAAAAAATTTTTTGCGGAAATTTCACTCATACAAACTTTTTGATTTTTTGCATGACTTCATTGATCACCCCGTATATAATAAACTTACGGTCCTACGATAAATATACGTCATGCAGCTTAATCCGAAAAAAACTAGCTCTTAAAATTTGCAAGGCGCGTTCAAAAATTGTTGAAAACTGTTGAAAATATTGAACTTTAAATTTTGCCTAAAAGTCTCTATGTGTAAGTTCGAGTGGCCAGCAGTGTATGTATATGTATATTTCTCTATTTGCAGATATGAAGATTATTCTCTATACCCAAAATAATCATACATATACGGTTCAATTTCAATTAAGATCTTATGTATTTTTTTCTTAAATCCTTTCAGTGTACTTGTTTGCTTAATGTGTAGCGGAAGATTGTTGAAAAGTTTTACGCCTTTACAAGTACTGACAATGATTTTATAGTTCTTATAAACACAAAAAAATGCTATTTTCTACATTATTTATGAATCAATTATAAATATGCAAAAGTTATTTCAAGAAAAGCTACAGATCTATAAATACATAGGGTGTGGATAAAATAAAGAATTTAGAGTCAATTCCGATTATACCTTTTATGAGTGATTTTCTGGCGGTGAAAATATAGCTACCAAATTGCAAATTTTTATTTCGTTCTGTTTATATTCTTATTTAAAACACTGTAGAGAAAATGGGGGTTTGGTTTGCAAGAGCGACAAATGATAAACCGCGAAAGATAAAAATCAATGTAATCATGTTGAATGAAAGAGGTCTACTAAATATTGATGTATCGGCTATTACGATCCATTGACTAGGACTTTATTAGAAAACTCTTAAAGTAGCGAGGCGGTGATTTACATTCGAGTATGTTAGTGAGATAGGTTAGGGTTCTGTTCAAATTTCACTTTTTAGGGCGTGCGCAATGTGCGTATTTACTTTGGGAAAGCGCAATAATATTCTGTGCCAATGTCTTGGAAATAATGTAAATACAAAATAATAGTATTTGTAGGACTATACTGACATCCGAAATTAACGCACCACCAAAACACCATGACTTTAAAGTTGATTTTTTTCTAAATCATTTGTCCGATTTTATTTATTACTTTATTTTGTAGGTTCATTCTTCTGTGGTGTAGTCATACCGATTTATAGTAATAAATATATATTTCTTAATACAAGGCGTTGCAATAAAGCTATGTTTTTTTCTAAAAGTTTAAAACACTCAGTAGGAATAACCAGCAACAAAATTATAATCTATCTTAGACCCAATTGCAGCCTCATCTTTTTTTCGATCGTTTTATTTATGTCCTGGCGGAGTTTAGCTATAGCTATTCCACCAGGACACGTCGCATAATCATAAACACAACTATTCTTTGCGACATTGCCATCTACCGCAGCTGAGACTCGAACTCGAGAGATAACAGCGACTAGACATGTTTTGCGGTCTAGGCGACTGCTACCGTCTCGGTAACACATTAAAAACGCCACTAAACATGTATATACCTTGGCCAAGAATCGAACTCGGGAACCGATGGTCGCAAGCCCAACATCTTAACACTGCGCCCACTGACCCTACATTTAACATTTTTGTTTTTTGTTTTGTTATGTCTTCGCTGTTACTCGAGATATACTGAGTGAAAAAAATCTGTTTCTAAAAGTTGCTTTTTCAAAAGCACACATACATAACAAACTAATAACATTAGACTTTATCACTTGTTTTCAATAGCCACAGCCACTCAATAATTTTCAATGTATTCCTGTAAATGACGTTTTTAACACGTTGCTATTAGCTTGACCTGTAACATTGTAAGCAAATCTTACAACTCACTTTCCACCCACTTTCAGATGTCGTATTGACTTGAAATTTGGCGTATATGGTTCACATGACAACACAATTTGTCATTTAATATTCGAATTGCTATCTGAGGATGCTTGAGATTGCCGATTACAAATATGTGATCAAAACCCAAAAACTCGAAATGGCGACGTCAACATGGCTGATAGATTTTATCATTTATCGTCTGATTCGACTGAAAATCGGTATCTGAGGGATATCGAGGTTGCATATTGCAATTCTCTGGTCTAAATTTAACAATTTAAAATGGCGACGTCAAATGGGCGCATAACTTTTATAATTTATGATCTAAATCGTATGACAATCGGTATCTAGGGATTTTATAAATATTTAAGTATATTTATATTTAGTCGGAATCCAAGAATTCGAAATGGCTGCTTCAGTATTAAAAATAGATTTTGTTAAAAATGCACTAAACGGAAGAAAATAATGTTAATAATAGCATTAATTATGTTAATAAACGTAAAAGCGTAGGGCGTTCAAAATACCTGAAAAGACACAAGTTGCGTTTCTTAACACAATTATTGTTATTTTTAACATTATTTTTTCTTTTTAGTACATTTTTTACGGTTTCATTTGTGTTTAAAAGCGTGTTTTTCATTTTTCTAAATTATTTATTTTTTAACATATCCTCGTAATCAATGGACTGACCATCTCAACCCACTTTTAAAATGAAGAGAAAGAGAAAACCAACAAAAAGGCTGAAGTTTGAAAAATCCACCTCTTTGGTGTTTTCCAATTTGGCCTTTTTGAATTAGCGGCTTTGTAGCATACTAAATTGCTAAGTTCATTCGAATCGGTTAAGTAGCAAGAAAATGGCATCCAAAAATAAACGTTTTGAATTTTATTTTCCACTGGGTATATCTCTATTATTAGTAAAGATAAAAAAAAATGTACCAAAAATGAACGTGTTAAGAAAAGCCTAAGGAATCACTACTTCCACATCCAGATGTTTTATCCAAGTCACTTTAAAGGAAACATCTCGATTAGATTTGCACTCTAGTAAGTAGAAATTATTGGTCATAGAATTTTAATAATATTTAGGGCAGATGTCATAGAAAAGTTTGAGGCGTTGGTTTCTACGATATACGTTAAAATGAAGTTTCTAGTGTACCCTACTTATTTCCCCTACTCACAAACTACCACCTCCCACCCCTTCAATGGAATCATCTAAATCAGATGTCTTTACAATACATACGTGTACTAACTTTCAAGTGAATATCTCAATTTTATGTGATCAATCCCATTAATAATGGAGCGGAGGTGGTGGGGTTTGAAAAATATTAGAAAGAAATCTGAGGCCTTGGTTTCTAGGATATACACCAAATCTCAAATTTCTGTACTCTTACCACCTTACTTTATTTATTTTCCCCTATTTACTCCTATTTAACCCCCAATCCTTCAACGGAATCACCTCAAAATATAATCTAGTTCCAGATATCGTTATAATACATACGCGTACCAAATTTCAAGTGAATATCTCAATTTTATTTTATCAACATCTTTAGTAATGGAGTAAGAGTGGTGGGGGGTTAAAAAATATTATAAATAATCTGAGACCTTGACTTCTAGTACATGCACCGGATTTCAAGTTTCTGTACTCTTACCAGCTTGCTTTACTTATTTTGCCCTATTTACCCCTATTTAACCCCCAATCCTTCAACAGAATCATCTCCAAATATAATCTAGTTCCAGAGGTCGTTATAATTCGTAGTGTACCAAATTTCAAGTGATTGTCTCAATTTTATTTTATCAATCTCTTTATTAATGGAGTGGGGGTGGCGGGGGGTTGAAAAATATTACAAATAATTTGAGACCTTGACTTCTAGTACATACAGCGGACTTCAAGTTTCTGTATTCTTACCAGCTTGCTTTACTTATTTTCCCCTATTTACCCCTATTTAACCCCCAACTTCAACGGAATCATCTCAAAATATAATCTAGTTCCAGATGTCGTTATAATACATACGTGTACCAAATTTCAAATGAATATCTCAATATTGTTTTATCAACCCCTTTAAGAATGGAGTGGGGGTTGAAAAATATTATAAAAAATCTGAGGCGTTGGCCTCTAGTACATACACCGAATTTCAAGTTTCTGTACTCTTACCAGCGTGCTTTACTTATATTCCCCAATTTACCACTATTTGACTCCTAACCCTCCAACGGAATCATCTCAAAATATAATCTAGTTCCAGATGTCGTTATAATGCATACGTGTACCCAATTTCAAATGAATATCTCAATATTGTTTTATCAACTCCTTTAATAATGGAGTAGGGGTGGTGGGGGTTTTAGAAATTGAGGTCTTGAGGTCTTGGCTTGTAGTACATACATCAAATTTCAAGTTTCTGTACTCTTACCAGCTGGCTTTACATATTTCCCCCTAATTACCCCTATTTACCCCCCAACCCTTCACTGGATATCTTCAAAAAGCAATCCACTTCCAGATCTCGTTATAATATATACGTGTACAAAATTTCAAGTCAATATCTTAAACCGTTCCGGAGAAAACGTGCGGTCAAAAAATAAAGTTACAGGCCAACAGACAGACAGACGGACAGACAGACCAGCAGAAAAAATTTTTCGCTCAAATTTAAAATCTCGACGTTTCATGACATTCTAAACCTATTTCAAGAAGAAAAAAATTGAATTTTTTTTTTCGATTGCTATACTTAAAATTCACTACGTGGATGTGGAAGTAAAATAGAGCTATAATTGTGTCTACACTGGATTTTAATTTTGCTGCTGGCAGTCTTGAATTTTTTCAAAAAACATACCTTTATTGTAACGCCCTTTATTTAAATAAAAAAATCATTTCTACTGAAAATCAGCGGAGTTTTAACATTCCAGAAAAATTAACCCACAAAACAAAATAAAAATAATGAAAATCGGTCAAACAGTGCGTAGAGAATAATCTACTTTAAATAATGGTAAATTTTGAGTGGGGCGTTAATTTTAGTCGTCAGTGTCTTTGCTTCTGGAGTTAAAGGAAGCTTTGTAAGTATGAGGTAAGTAAGTAAAATGTCCTCATGCATCTGTACAGAGTCAATACGAGGATTAAGCCACGCAAGCCTGACCTATATACATAATGAGCATGTTTAAATTGTATACATTACACCTCCCTAGTTATTAGAATAATAGCTATTCACCTGTAATAGTATTTGTTGGTTTTATTTTTACAATTAGGAATTTGTTTGTATGTGCTGTGCGTTACGAATTGATATTAAAATACTCATTACCAAAATGAAGAAGTTGCATTTCTGTAAATATGACTTTGTATTCGTTTCCTTATTTTTATATTAATTGTTTCTGACATTTTTAATCAATCGACATCTAATCTGGTTGAGAAATTAGCCCTAGAATGGCAAACATTTCAACAAAATTACTCTACTAAACGTTGTGTGGATCTTTTTTCAATATATAAATGATTTCGGATAAGTGTAAGGGATGATACCACCCCCCACCCCCTCCCTCGGACCGGTTACCCATATATCCACATTCATGATCAAATAGCCACGCGGTTATGTTATTAAAAAAAATATTTTTCCTAGCTTGAAAAAAATTTATTGTCACCTACGCGCGATGGTTAACTCTAACCCTCCGTGAAAGGCGGCGGGGGTTATCCATCCTTACAGATATCCACCCTCCTTGGGGGTGGCTCCTGTCTCAGGTCCCTACCTCCTTACCCTGTTAAGGGGGTTAATTGGCCAATTAGGGATAGTTCTCCCCTCTTCGGTCTAAATTAAGGGTTCCGTCACGATCAGCATTCTAGAAAACTGAAGGGAAGGTAATTTTGTAGCTGTCCCCGATTTTTCCAAAATTAGTATTGTGGCTGTTTAGTTTTGCGGTACTATACCTACTAACTTACTTTTTCCAATTTGACTGCGTTACCCCTCCGATAGAGTTTTGTGAAAAATATATGTTGAAAAAATGATGGTCTCGAACGTGTAAGTACGTATAAAAATTTTTCAAAATATTCAAAAGCATCAAATTTTATTCTTTTCATCAAAGCATCCACTTAAAACATCATTAATAAATGATGGTGAGTAGATTTACAACATGAGAAATACAAATAAATTGGTTCGCTTGATTAAGAAAACAAAACTGCGTTCAGATTTTCGAATAGAAAAATGTCCTTCAGAAATTATGAAGTTTTGAGGTCAGAACTTTTTGAGGTGGTATCTTATGTCTAGGTACGTCCCTGGAAGGAACCTCATGCGAAAGGGTAGCAAATACCCAGCGCACTAACTGCTTGACTCTCCAAAGTGACTCTCCAGCACAGTATTCTCCCAAATCCCCACATTTTTTTGCCACATCAACCGGAGAGAGGATAATGGTTGGCAGATGGCAAAAGGCAAAGAGGACCCCCTCCAAAACCTTTGCCTGATATCACCAGAGCGGATGAAAAAAAACCTTTAAAGCCGTGCGTCCATCCGACAACTGCGTAAGATGGCATGATGCTGTCAGTCGTACCATACAGTACATCAGCTAAAATAATGCTCCACAAAGTTTCTACCACGACGTTGTAAATAAGTAGAATAAATACTATATATTAATAATATAACTAATATACATAGCTAAGACTAATGTATAAAATTATATTTATTCTGATTTTCTTTTATTGTATGCCAAAGTCCGTTATATTATTATGTTTCTTGTTTATTCGATGTATATTACAATTTATCACCATAGTGATTCAGACGTATTTGATTCCGGACATAAATAAATTCAAACAAAGGTATGCCTAGAGGTAATGTAATAAGAAATAAGGACGACAGTTTTCTCTCCTATGAACATGAAATGTAATTTATTTGAAATTTATTATAACCGAAATAAATTTGTTACAAATCACCGCAGGCAAGAAATTCCTTGGTCGGAAATTGTTTCTCCCTTGGATTCGATAATTGAAAATGCTTCTGCGGTCTACATTAATGTCTATAGACTATCGACCACCGATAACTTGAGTCAGATAGAAAATTTGGAGTAAAAGAAAGCAGAATTTATTTTCTCTTGGGGTTTCAAGACATATAGAGGATTTAGAGGTTTATAGAGAGAACTTGATATTGAGTTTTAACTAATTTTTCGCTAGTTTAAAATGACATAAAAAATTAAATTTTCCGAAATTATTGTAAAAATTTTCATTTAAAATTTGTTTACTACTTATAGTACAGGAAAATTAACAATTTAGGGTAACAAAAATTAATAAAAGGATCATCTCTGGGATTTAAGTAGGTAATAACCTGGAGATTGAGATGATGCATTCTTTGCACTTCCAAGTTCCGGGAAAATTCAAAAAAATTTGGAAAAACTTTTTGATTTACGGTTTCTTTGCTCTAGCTGCCAAAATAATGAAAATGGAGAAAGAAGTTCCCAACAAAAGTTGTAGCTCGTATTTTTCTCTACAAAAAAGGTCTTTACAATTTTTTTTCTTACTTAAGCCGTTTAGAAGATAAATCGAGTTTTCCACTTATTTTAAGCCGCTTCGAAATGCGCGAAAAATGAGAATTCGATCGATAATTCTTACTATTCAGAGCCCCTAAAAAAAATGGAAATAACATAAAATGTAGAGAAAAGTCTCAGCTTTAATGTGGAACTAATCACAAAATTCATAAAAAAAATTTGTCAAGGAGAGAAAGTGTCAGAAGATGGCTTAGTGAACTTTGTACAGTTGATTCACAGATTTATTCATATCTTTGCCGGGAGTCGTTAGAATGACAATTCATTTTGCTTATATATTCTTGTATAATGATATATTAATCCAATTTACATTTTATTGCAATTACTTTTGTTGGAAAAATATGCCTTGCGATGAAAGTAGAGGGTATATTTCTCATCGATCAATCACCTCCAAATTATTTTGTAGTTCAATTCGCTATATCTTAATTAATAATAATAGCACAGCCTTAATTTTTGGATCATAAGTACAATAAAACATATTCTTTCGAATGACTTTAGAGTTTTTTAAATGTGTGCAGTACTTTTTGAATTTGTCTACATTATTCATACACGTTCAGAAAATGCACAATTATGCAGTAAAACATATACAACTTATTTGTTTCTTAACATTCTTCAAATTTTCAAGAAATATAGATTAAAGTGCGTGAAATCGAATCCATGTAGTGAAAAAGCACTCATTGTTACGGGAGAAATAGGCAGGATGCATAAAACTCAAAGATGTGAATAAATCAACTGTATAACGTTTACTAAGCCATTTTCTCTCTCTGATAAAAATTTGTATCAATTCTGTGATTAGTTCCACATTAAAGCTGAGACTTTCCTCTACACTTTACGTTGCTTTCATTTTTTTTTAGCGACTCTGAATAGTAATAATTATCGATCGATATATCCGGTCGTACGAAACTCCCAGAGAATTCTCATTTTCCGCGCATTTCGGAGCGGCTCAAAACTATAAGTGGAAAACTGGATTTATCACCTAAACGGCTTAAGTAAGACAAAAATTGGTAAAGACCTATTTTGTAGAGAAAGAGACGAGCTACAAATTTTGTTGAAAACTTTTTTCTGTATTTTCATTATTTTAACCGCTAGAGCAAAAAAACCAAAAATCAAAAAAAAATTCCAAATTTTTTTGAATTTTCCCGGAACTTGGAAGTGCAAAGAATTCATCATTCCATTCTACAGTTTATTAACTACTTAAATCCCAGAGATGATTCTTTTATTAATTTTTGCGAGGTTTTCACAACATTTTGCCTTCGTTGCCTGTACTATTATCAGTATTTAATTCTATGCAATTTTTTTCAATCAATGAGTGAAAAATTCATTGCTAAAGCTGAGATTCTAGTATACAGGTTGTACATAAACACAGGAGTGGTAACAGCTATACATTGTCTGCTTGTTCAATTATACAGGCTGTTGGGGAAATACCTGTCGTCCGTTTAGGAACTGACTATACGCGAATAGATAGTAAAAATGATTGCTATAATATCACGTATCCGCATATACTTCCTAAAGGGGCTGTGGTCATTTGATGACGCCTAAATATATTTTGTTTAAATAAATATATTGTACTTACGTTTGCAAAAATTGATAATAATTCAGTAATTATAAAAATTCCCTAAATTCTATAATAATGTAACCTTGAACACCCATGCACAATGCAAAGTTTATTTTCAATTGATGCTCACTCACTAATTTGTTGCACTTATGTACGAAATATGTTATACTTAATTTTAAACACAACAGTTTCGTTGATGATTCAAATAGACTTATGGGAACTTGAAATTGAAATGAAGAACGTGTTACACATATCAAAGCAACATAATAACGTGCATATGAGACGCCACAAGCAACAAGATCGGAGCAGATAAACGCGGATTGCTCGCCGCAACTTTTTGCACCTGTTCAAAATCAGTTTCATTTATGCTGAAAAAATTAGGTACAAAGTGCTTATTATATACTGAATATGTACATTTATATTTATTTTCGTACAGTTTTAAGGTTAAACACCTTCATACGAGTCACGCGTACCCTGCGGCATATACGTATCGAGCGTATTCTATGGCAGTGTTGCAAATAACCGACAATGCACGATCTGTTGTTAGAGATAGGCCAAAGTCGTCCACTGAAAGTCAGTAGGTAGTGTCCGAGAAGGACAAGGAACATTTGCGTCGTTTTTGCAATTAAAAATAAATAGCGAAAACAGCATAAATGCTCCTTACCCTTCTCAATGCTAAATGTTAAAATATAAAATTAAAGTGCCATTTTAAACAGTTCTAAGGAGCCTCAAAACGAGCGCGCTTTATTGCACACATGCTGCGATTACACACGTTCGATATATAGTTACCTTCATATTTCCAAGGCACATAAAAAATTCCCTTCAAAGGAGTCCGCGCGGCGGTATCATTGAATAGGTAAAGATGCCGCCTGCTCGCTTTGTAGTTACCGCATTTTTTACATGCCTTAAAATTATGATGACATGACTATACACACATATTCGGCTACTTCCGACACTGCCACAGCATACGCTCGATACGAATATAGCTGCTTTAGTTCAGCAGAGTGATTCGTAATCATAAGGTACCTGTTTCATGTGCTGTTTCTGTCCATAATTTACTGATTACAAAATACTTCTTAATTAACCAAAATAACCTTTACACTTTGTTTACTTTAGATTTAACCTCACTTTTTCGCTGCCAAATTTCACTTTAATAAAACTTCCCCCTCTGCACCGGTAATCGCTCCTTATATACTCTGAAATTGCCTCTAGATCCATCCAGAACCAATCAAGAATCTTCTTCTACCACAGTCTAGAAAACTCCATCTCTTTCTACAAGTTTCCAGTCACTATTCGGCATAGGCGTGTCAATCTCCAGTTTCAACAATGTGATATCTTCAATAAAATAAAATAATACCATTGAAAAGTTTATACTTTAACCTTTAATTCACAATTATTTTTACGTAAGTTTTCGAATATTTTTCGGTTTGTTTTTTGAAAAATTGCGAAATTAAGTATACCATCTCATTAATAACCGTATAAACTAATTAAACTATGAGTAATCCTACGAGGCTTTTTTTCGTGGCTTTTTACTTAAGCTATATATTGGATAAATTTAACACACCTAGGAATCAAATATGTTTTTCAAATAGAATTTTCAATAATATAAATCAAAGGTGACTAGCTGTTAAGTAATAAATACAGTGAACAACTGAAACCTTTCTCTTTTATTGAAGAGATTACTTATTACATTTTCCTTCTGAGAATATACGCAATTTCTACTGCTTCATCCGTCCCCTATTACACCGCAATGAACTCTCACAATGCTTTGTAATTATTTACTTGAAAATCGTGGCACCTACGAAAAAAAAACTTAGAATTTTAATTTGTAAAATTACCTCATCCTTTACTCTATCCCACATATAAAAACAATATCTTTTATACTTACTAATATATAATTAAGAAACGACGCACAGTGGTCAATTCTACAAATTTGCAAACGAATAGAAAATATTCGTTAGAAAAGAGGAAAAATATTGAAAAAAATTTAGACACTAAAAAAGGGGTGGTTTCGGGGGGGTTTTAAAAATGTATTTAGTTCTCAAATTCTGAAACTTTGTAGATACGATAATATTGTACCCGTAAATACACCAAAAATAGTAACAAAATTCTAAGGAGCAAGGGGATGGTTTTTAAGCTGGTTGAAAATATAATATAATTTTAAAATTACGTATCTTTTTTAATAAAATTTGTGAATCTTCGAAAAAAAATGTAAAGTGATTGTAGTGAAATAAATGTAAGCTCTTTTTTGAAGGGGTGCAGCGGACAATTTTATATTTCTAGGAGAACGAAATTATTTCAATTATCTTTTTTCTGTGCTTGATGCAAAATGGTTTACTTTATAATTTTAGGTTTTTCTTGAAATAATATTAAGATATGTTGTAAATTAACTTGTATTTAAAATTAATTGCTCTAAGTAGAGAAATGTAAAGGTGGGGAATTGTGATTTTCTGAATATCTACAAATTCTTACAGCTGTATAGTTTATTCATCTAGATTTAAGTTTTGTCGTTTTGAGAACTATAATTACCTATTGCTACTTTATCATTTTATGAAAAGAAAAAGCTGCTACCATCTGCTACTTTAATTATGATTTAACTTTTTAGTTACTTATGCTACACCACGGAGAAGTCTCTTTGAGGTATAGTCATTATGGTCAATGGAATCTGACAAAGAGGAAAATAATAGTAGGATGCACTTGTATGTCTTTAACGTACAACATTGTAGAGGAATTTTAGTGCAGGCAATAATAGGCAAAATTTCAGAAATTGGATATCAAATTTCTGAAAGAAAGCGAAAAAGTTGTAGGATTAAGGTCAAGTGTTTAAAAACTAAAGATTCCTGGCTGGATGGGGAAATTAAATTTAGTGAACTGGAAAAATTGATAAACGACACCCCTAATCACCTTCCAAACGACCTGATCGGCCAAGGAAATTGTTTGATAAATTTAGTGAAAGAACTAAAAGGCGCAGAGATTAAGGACATCCTTTTATTTTTTCATTTTTGTCAGATTCTATTGACCATACCTCAAAGAGACTTTTCCGTGGTCTAGCATAAGTAACTAAAAAGTAAAATCATGATTTAAGTAGCAGATGGTAGCAGCTTTTTTTGCATAAAATCATAAAGTAATAATAGGTAATTATTAAATTGTTTTCAATATTTTTCCGCTTTGCTAACGAATATTTTCTATTCATTAGCAAATTTGTAGAATTTTGCCCGCCTAGAACTTGAAAATTGACCACTGTGCGGCGTCAAGTACATATATTACTCCAATATTTAGTCATTTTTAGGACAAAACCGGGATCTTGTTTCAGACAAACGTTTCATCATTCTTCAGAAATAAGATCTAAGAACTATAGTTTCTTTAGTTTGATGGAGCACCACCTCATGTAATTGAAGGTCAACTTTATTTTTTCCAGGTTCTGCGCAAAAAATATAAACAACTTTAGTTTCAGCCACTGTCCTGTTTGCTCCTATTGTTCGAATAATTAAGCATTGTAGGTATAAGTAGCACATCTTGGTAATTATAAAAAAATGTTTGCCAACTACTTAAGAAAATTCGAGGGATCGAGGATCGCATTAGAAGTGCTTGCTAAGATGTTGATGGAAAAACTTTCATCGAGAAATTATTTATTAGTGACGATAAAACTCTATTGCCTTAATAAACATGAATCTTCCATTTAAAAACTAAAGTTGATCTTCAAATCGTCGTGAAGTGCCCAATCCAATTAAATAAAATTATAGTCCTTATAGCCCACCCAGTAAAGACAAAAAAGTGCAAAACCTCCGATTCCAGTTAGGAAAGATCGATTTTCATTAAATAAACGGCATTCGATTCGTAATTGATAGTATTGCAGTCTACATGGTCCGAAGGTGTGCTTTTACCCTGGGGGTGGATTTCACCCCTTCTTGAGGGTGGAAAGTAGTAAACTCAAAATAAACACCGATAGAGGGATGAATTCCAAGCAAAAAATATTGAATGAGGTTTTTTCGATAAATCAATATTTTTCAAATTATTCGCAATTGAAAATGTTAATTTCTTATCCAAAAAAATCATGTTTTAGAGCGATTTTTAAAACCTTACGTTTTATCAAAAATACCATCAGCAACTAAAATAAAGCTTATACAATTGCAAATCGATTGGTTTGTTTCTAATTTATGTACATGTAATAGGAACCGAGTTATGACTCGTTGAAGGTGACTGATTGTTCGCCGAAAACTGAATTCGAACCTTTCAACGTCAAATAATGGTGGAACGACGGATTTTTTGAGGAAAACTTGTCAAATCTTTTTTAATGTACTTACTTGAAAAGATCTTTAAATGAGCATTGCAAATTTTTTCTCCGAAGAAACTAGACAATCATTTTATCATAACTTCATAAGTTTTTGTGCTAACGACTTTTACTAAAGCTCATTTTAAACATCTTTTCAAGTACTTAAAACATGTCTAATAAGTTTTCCTCCAACAATTCGTCGTTTTTCCGTTATTTAACGCTGAAAGGTTCGAATACCGTTTTCGGCGAACAAACAGTCACCTTCAACGAGCCATAATTCGGTTCGTATTGCATCTACAGAAATTTAAAAAAACGGTCGATTTGTTATTTTCTAAGTCTCATTTTTACTCATGATGATTTTTTTGATGAAACGTAAGGTTTTCCAGTTATTCGTGAAAAATTGCTCTAAAACATGCATTTTTTAGATTAAAAATCACCATTTTCAACCGTGAATAACTCGAAAAATATTGATTTATCGAAATAACTTCATGGAACATTTTTTGCTTAGAATTCATCCCTCAATCGATTCCTGTTATTATTTGAAGGTTACTAATTTGCACCCCCAAAAAGATGTGGCAGCCACCCCCAAGGTAAGAGCACACCTCCGAACCATGTAGACCTTGCAATAATATCAATTACTAATCGAATGCCGTTTATTTTATGCAAATCGATCTCTCCTAACCGGAGTCCAAGGTAAAATGCTTCAATCACTAGACTATCCCTTTGTGTCCTAGTGGGTATTCAGTGGAAAAGCATGTAAGCAAAAATGAACCTTCACATATAATCAAGCCCGACGAGAGGGGGGGTCGGGGATGTGTTCCCCCGGGCCCGGAGTTCTTGAGGGGGCCCGGATTCTACCCGAATTTTTGAAATCCGGGAAAAGTTGGAGATGAATATGCAAATTTTGATTGCGAGGGGGGCCCGTATGTCACTACCCTCGGGCCTCGATTTTCTCTCGACGGCGACGATTGAATTTGATTAACATGTAAATCTCGAAATATGTGAATTATCAAAAAGAAAGAAATCTAATTTTTCCTTTTTCATCATCTGCAAGAATATTAAGAGTCGTTTGTTGTTGTTTTATTTAATGTAGGTATTTGGTAGATCAGTGATGTCTCAGTGTTCCACATGTAGGGGGTCATCCACAAGTAAAATATCCATTGGAAAAGGATATTAATTATTTGTAAGACTGGTAGAGCCGGTAAAAAAAGCCTTTACCTTAAATACCGGTTCCAACTACCGATGCATAAGAAATTTCAAAATCTCCAAGGATATATAATTACGAATATTCATCATAATTATAAGTAGGGTTATAAGGGCTATAATTGTACCCCTTGTGATTTTATATTAGGACACAAAGGGGCTATTAGAACTTGTTTTTGAAACGATGAAACTTATGTCTGAAACAATTTTCTCGAATGTGCCTTATTTATAAGTTTTTCCCGTTTGTCTTAATTTAAATGACTACTGCCCCACCCGATTGTGTGTGTGTGTGTGTGTGCGAAATAATTAATTTCAGTATTTTCAGTTTATAATTTGTGAATTGATCACTGAGAATAAATTTGCTGAATTAGTCTAATTCACAAGTTCAAAAAGGTGTTAATTCTTGAAATAGCTCATTGGATTCGGAATGACGTCTAGAAAAATGTATTAAAATGTTTTATTAGCACATAAAAAATTGCAAAAGTTATTAACAAATTAAGATGGAAAAAAATGGCATTTAGTTTTTCGCTTATAACTCAAAAACTATAAGCGATAACGGAAATCAGAAAAAAGATTCTTAAAGAGGAGGAAATTTCCAATAAAAAAGTCCCAACTTCCGGAACTCTATCTCTATTATTTATCATTTTAATTTCACGCAGAAAATAGGGTTTCGCGCGACCGCTGTAGGATGCGAGCGCCGCCTCAAAAGAGAATTCATCACATAAAATCATTTTTTTATACTATTAAATATTAATTAAAAAATTTGAAAAAATTATGGTGTATTCGTAAGACTTCAAAAATAAGGTCCCGTTGGAAAAAAATGTTAAAGTTTATTTTTCAACAAGTGAGGCCATTGTTAACTAACGAAATTTTATGTCACCTCCGTTATTATTGGAGACAATTGTGTTTTTTAAATAATTGACCAATAAAATTTTCGCTTCTTGAAGCCCTTCTTATAGATATACTTAACAAGATCACATTATAAACGTTTTTAAAAATTGTTTATTTTGTTTATTATAATTTTTTAAAGTAAACAGAAAATTAAAAACCAAAGTAAAGTTGTAAAATTTTTTTTTCAAATTCGTTTTCATATTGCTATTTTTACATTGAAGAAAGGCGTTCATTAACGTTAAAATAAAAATTTACGCCAATTGTTTATAAGTTGTTTATAAACAAATTGACTAGTTTTATATTTAAAACATTTTTTTTTACAATTTTGTTGTCTTGAGAATATTATGATTTTTAAATAAAAATTTTTTTCTTAAAAACATTATCTTATTGTTTATAATCGTTAAGTTAAATGTGTTTTCGACGTTTTTGAATCTTTTATGACTTCTAGCTTATCAAATAATACAGATACGGTAATGGATCTTGAAGGCAATTTGATAGAATTTGATAAAATATCTGAAAGTTGCAATTGTGTATTTAAAAATAAATAGAAAACATATTTAATTTTTATAAACAAATGCGCATAATACCTGATTAATAATAGTTACAAACTTGGAAGTCAACTCATTTAGAGATGAATTAATCCTCTATAAAGATGACCTGAATATCTATTGCGATATCTCTAATAGTTTAAAAGTTATATCAGTGTTTTAGTTGACAAATCAAGTGCCCGTTTCAGCTGTATCGTGTAATATTGAAAAACGCTATAAAAAATACAAACAATTTTTTTTTAATATATTGCTGCATATGGCTGTTTTTGTAATTTTTTTAAGATTTAGAAAAAATATTAGAATTGTCAGAATTTGTTTATAACAAATTGTTAAATTAATAAACAATGAAATTGTTGATAAAAAAAATCTTTTTGTTGCTTTATTGAGGATTGCCAATTATGATTTTTAAGAAAAAAATAATTTCTTAACTAATGATTCAAATGGTGGATGATTAAAATAAAACGATTATAAACAATAGGATAATGTTTTTCTTTAATATTCTCAAGACAACAAACTGTAAAAAAATGTTTTAAATATAAATCTAGTCAATTTGTTTATAAACAATTGGCGTAAAAAAATTTTTTTTAACGTTAATGAATGCCTTTCTTCAATGTAAAAATAGTAATATGATAACGAATTTGAAAAAAAAATTTTTTATAACTTTACTTTAGTATTTAATTTTCTGTTTACTTTAAAAAATTATAATAAACAAAACAAACAATTTTTAAAAACTTTCATAATGTGATCT
The DNA here is from genome assembly GCA_963583905.1 of Stenurella melanura. Classification (NCBI taxonomy): domain Eukaryota; kingdom Metazoa; phylum Arthropoda; class Insecta; order Coleoptera; family Cerambycidae; genus Stenurella; species Stenurella melanura. The sequence continues at coordinate 73,133,239 of OY757309.1, forward strand.
TGTTAAGTATATCTATAAGAAGGGCTCCAAGAAGCGAAAATTTTATAGGCCAATTATTTAAAAAAGAAAAATTGTCTCCAATGATAACGGATGTCCCATAAAATTTCGTTAGTTAACAATAGCCTCACTTGTTGAAAAATAAACTTTAACATTTTTTTCCAACGGGACCTTATTTTTTGAAGTGTTACGAATACACTATAATTTTTTCAAATTTTTTAATTGATATTTAGTTTAAAAAAATGATTTTATGTGTTGTACTCTCTTTTGAGGCGGCGCTCGCATCCTGCAGCGGTCGCGCTGATAGAGTTCCGGGAGCTGGGACTTTTTTATCGGAAATTTCCTCCTCTTTAAGAATCATTTTTACCGATTTCCGTTATCGCTTATAGTTTTTGAGTTATAAGCGAAAAACTAAATGCCGCTTTTTTCCATCTTAATTTGTTTATAACTTTTGCAATTTTTTATTGCTAATAAAACATTTTAGTGCATTTTTCTAGACGTCATGCGTCATTCCGAATCCAATAAGCTATCGCTCATATTTTTAGGAGCTATTTCAAGAATTAACACCTCTTTGAACTTGTGAATTAGACTAACTGACAGAGTTGACCCTTAGGGCCTTGTATATAGTCGCGACAAAGTCTGCGTCACCTTTGTCAGAGACACATGCTAACTCTAACTTAAATGAGCTGCGACAGTAGCGAATGTCTCAGCTATTATAAACACGAATACATTTTTAATATGAACGCGATATTTGCATGAGATTATCGCCGCGATTTTATGAAAGCTCTATGTAGTAAATCTAAAACTGAACAATCTATGCCAAGTCATGTGCAACTTCTTCATTACCATGCTTCAAGCTGTTCACGTCTTTTCTATTTCCGCAGAACCTTCACGACGCCGAAAAACGAAAAGTCAGCTTCCCCCTGGATGGCCCTGTTAAAAATGGAGACGCTGCCGACGCCCTTTTAAAGCTCACAGATAACCACACGGTTGTCGACATGAAAGAGGAATTGTACTCGGCGAGCAACGAGGACGTTAGGCGAGCCAGAAATGATGCCATTTTGAGGAGAATACCCGCTGGAGCTCAGGGCTCGGCTGTGCTGGTAGGCGAAGTCGATTTCCTGGAACAACCGGCCATAGCGTTCATCAGGCTAGCTGAGGGTGTCGTGATGCCGTCTCTTATAGAAGTCAACATACCTGTCAGGTAAAAAGGAAATATGCACAGTGTCTTCTATTCTTGAAAGTCGGTAGCTATATATACAATGTGTTCGAAAATTATGGATTATGTGTACACTCTCTGCCCTTATGAATATAAGTAAATATTACCACAGGGCTCTGTATTTGGCCCTGTCTGGTTTTTATTTATAGCAATGGTTTGCCGGATTTTGTGGGGATTGTAAACTTGTACTATTTACTGATGTTACCAAAATTTGACGTATTTAGAATGAGTCCTAAAGATATCCAGTTAAAGAGCCTCTGATTGATACACACTTAACTGAAACTAAAACTAAAACCATGCCATTTTACTTTAAAGACTAATAGTAGGAGAGCCAGTGACATTTTTCAGTGATGATTTAGTTAAGGCCTATTTTTTGAGAGGATGTTGAGGGGGTATAACTAAGTGTCATCCGTGAGGATTAGCCCGGATTCCAGTTGTAAGGGGGTGGCAGAACGCCCCCCCATGTGTAAAAAAACTGCATCTTTTTATTATTTAGTTAAGTCTGAAATTTTTTCCAGTACCTACTCCTCTGATAGCCCACAAACATCGATCTAATATTGGCAGAACGATTGGCCAGTCTTAAGAGGGTGGCAAAACACTCCCAACATGTCGTGGGAGCAATGAGCTTTTTATTATTTAGTTAAGCTTCATTTTTCAGTATGTTGTTGTAGCAACTATTCCAAGTGTATATGCAAATTGGCATAACAAAATGGCGGTCGTAACTACCTGGCAGAACAATTTAAATGTGCCGGATGCTCATTTATTTAGAACCTTTTTAGTAATCTCAGACCTTCATTTACCTTTGCAGCTGGCATTTTAATACTCATTCGATGAAAATGCGACTTGAAAGTTACAAAAATTTGCAACTAGGAGGGACGCGAACAAGTTGTATGTTGTTTTTTATTGGAAATTCAATTCTCTGCAAAAAAGGTCTGACATTTTTTCACATATTGCTTAGTTGCTGTGATATAATGAAAATAAAAAAAAAATTCAAATGTTTTTTACATTCAAACGCAAATATCTTTTGAACTATGCTAGATATGAGAATATGACTTCAAGACTTTTTGTAGAAAATTAGATTTAAAAAAAAAAGCTTTCTTAATAATTTTTCATATCTCACTTCATTTCGGAGATAAAGTGAGAATAAAGAATTTTCTTTTCAGATTTCGGAAAAATATAATCAGTATCTACTGAGATCCACAAATTATGATGTACTTATATCATTGTAATTGTATTGTCATAATAATTGAAAAGTGCGATTGCCAAGAGAAAAATTACTAAAAAAAAAATTTTTTTAATTGTGATTATTAAAGTTCCATGTTCCAGATAGATAAATAACATTGTGAATATATGTAGAATCATTTATATTATTTTGGATTATATCAAAAATTTTCCGATACAGGAAATACGTAAAATAAATAAAATATATTTCAATAAACATCGAAATTAATGATTGCAATTCTAAAAAAAATTAAATAGATCGTGATTCGTAAATTAGAAGAATATTTCTGATACATTTTTTTATAGAGAACTAATTAAAAAAAATAATTGATAAACGAAATCCGAAAAGAAAATTCTTTGTTTTCACTTTCTCTCCGAAATGAAGTGAGATGCGAAAAATTATTAAGAAAGCTTTTTTTAGAAAATCAAATTTTCTACAAAAAAGAAAATCAATTTTCTTCTCATAGTTGCAAAGTTATTCTCGAATGAAAAACAAATTTTTGTAACTTTCAAGTCGCATTTCCATCGAATGGATATTAAAATGCCAGCTCCAAAGGTAAGTGAAGGTCTGTGATTACTAAAAAGGTTCTAAATAAATGAGCAATATTATTGTTTATATTTAAAGCATTCATAATGCAAATTAATCTGCGACAGAAGGCACGAAGTCACGGCGCACATACGACACATTTAAATCGTTCTGCCAGGTAGTTACGACCGCCATTTTGTTCTGCCAATTTGCACATACACTTGGAATAGTTGCTACAACAACATATTAAAAAATGAAGCTTAACTAAATAATAAAAAGTTCATTGCTCCCACGACATGTTGGGGGTGTTCTACCACCAAACGTTCAGCCAATATTAGATCGATGTTTGTGGGCTATCACAGGAGTAGTGGTAAAAATTTCAGCCTTAACTACTTAAATAATTTTAAAAATGCAGTTTTTTTACATATGGGGGCGTTCTGCCACCCCCTTACGACTGGAATCCGGGCTAATCCTCATGGATGACACTTAGTTATACCTCCCTCAACATCCTCTCAAAAAATAGGCCTTTATTAAATCATCACTGAAAAATGTCACTGGCTCTTAGACTATAAGAGATATTTAAAATTCCAAAAGTTGTGTTTTCTCAACATACATTTGCATAATATATTAATTTTTGATGGAATTGCAGATTCTTCAGTCAGAAATATTTCAAAATATGTATTTAGAAATATTGCTGGTTTGCTGTCAGAAGGTGTAATAAGATTAATCATTTTGCATCTATATACATTGTTGCTCAATGGGATTTAGATACATATGAAAATGTTGGATATATGCTGATGATGCATCTTCAGTATGTACAATTTCTTGTCTACAATAAAGGGGATGACTGAAAAGTTGTATTTGGAAAATTGCTTATTACCTTAATAAACCTGGTGTAACACTAACTATGAAGTAGTTTTCGCAATATTTTGTCAGATATGCAATTAACAAAATACATAATTTTTGCCTAAAAAAAATTAACAACTAACAACAATTTGAGTGTATGTAGTACAGTAAGTAGAGGGTTGTATTTAAGAAAAATTATCATGTAAATTAAATTTTGTTTTTTTTTCATAATTTATTAGTGAATGTATCAAAGAAATGTTTCTATATAGTATGGGTAGGTACTTGCTAATTTATTAGGGGTATATACCACCTCTTTTCTGGGGATAGCACCCAAAAAATCTATAAATCTGATAGAGAATGCAAGATTTCTTGCAATTTTCATATAAATTGATCATTTTTAAGTTATAAGGACTTGAAGGTTGCCATTTTAGCTTCAAAGAAAGCATTGTTAAAGCGGTTTTCATCCAATATCTCGAAAAGTATCACATTTGGTAAAAACTGTTAGAGGCCAATAAGAAGGCTAATCAACTGAGGATTAATATGATTTTAATTTTGTTTATGTAGGCTTAAAAGTTTCGTAGATATGGAAGTTTAAATGTGGCGCTCCAACGTTTATAAGACCAAGTATTTAGTTTGTGTTAAATATCTCAGAAAATATGCCACCAAAATAGGAATACCAATGTCAATCAATGAATAATGCGAATAAATGACATTTTCGCCGAAACAAAATATTTCATAGCCTACATGCTATAAGAGAACAAGGCATACGTACTTCTAAGGCACATTTATAAATAGAAGCTTACAAATCGAAAACACTTAGTTAAGTACACTTAACTACTGCTAAAAATCTTAAGAAAAGTTATTTCTAATCTATTCTGTATACTAGTATTACAAGGTTTGGCTAAAGTACGAAGAGTCCTCAGACCTTGCCTAATGGTAGCTGACAATTCAGCTTATGAATGATTTTTAATAGGCAGATCCTAACACGATTTATTATAAGTCAGATATTGGCTCAATAAATTGGAAAATTAATTAACATCTCTGAAATGGCTTGAGATAGGAATAGAAATATATTAACAGAAGTTACTTAGAATTGGGTGTCGATTCTAAAAATATACAGGGCGTTCCATTTAAATTAACGAAGATGCTGCCAGTTTTACCTACAGTTGGCAACGCTGTGCTGTAGATAATATTTTAATCTGAGAGAGCATACTCTGTTACCGTGGTAACCAAATTTTCAAAGGAATGTGTTTACCCGCTCTCCATATACATCTAATATTCCATCCGCCCTGTATAACATTGTAAATATTTTAAGTGTTTAAAATGTGTAAAGCACTGACTTTATAAAAACTCCATGCGCCATATTGGAGCATCCATTTTGGATATTTTAATTTTTACTTCAGATTTTCAATCAGCAAATCCAAAAACAAATAAACTCCGTTTCAAAAACAAATCAGCAAAACTTTTTCATATATAAAATTTTTCAGTTTAGAGGTAATCTCGCCCCTTGAGGTTAAGAGCAAGTATTGGAACCATTTAAAAACTGAAGATGGTACCTTTTACTACAAAAATCATCCATAAAAAAATGTCATTACATATGACATTCTAATTTCTAAGTTTTGCACTTATTTACCTCTAAGTACTGTAGTAACACTCTAATACTACACTTTGCATGCATTTCGCCAACTAGGTTGACATTATCTGGAAACTAAAATTAAAATAAAACCAATATACCCTATATTTATACCAATCTAATGTCATTGTTCTACAGATTCAACCAATTCGGATTTCCCTACACCCCCTGCCCCTGTCGAAACTCTGTCTCGGCTCGATGAACTACAACCTACTAACCTATAAAGTGGACTATTTGGGATAGATCTTCTATCACTATTCATACTGTCTTTACATTTCCAGATTTCTAACCTTTCAAAAGCATCCATCCTTCTGTCTATTATTTGTTACATTTCTCAGTCATCATTTGTCAGTCTTAAGTTGTTCATATCTCTTCCATTGTTATCAGAGGCATGTTGTGTAACAAGGATAACACTAGAATTTTCAATTCTTTCGTATTTGACGTGGATCATATGCTCTTTAAATCTGGTTATAATTATAACTATGTTTATCCAATATAGTTCAAATACAATCCTTGCAACTGCTTTTCTAATTCTCGAAATTTTCTTCTCAAATTCAAATTCTTATTCTTCAATGCAATTATGGATTAGTTTTATCATCTTGTTTTTAATTAAATGCTATCCATTAAGTTACTTAATAGTTGTAAATATTTAATGGATGAACAACAGTGTTTATTTAACTACAGGTAATATGTGGTTTTATGTCTTGTATTATGAGTACATCTAATATTATAAAATGGCCATTATTGTATGCAGACTTTTTCATTTTGGGTATACGATCCTAAGGATCTTGGGTAAAAATCCAGTTAATTAACTAACAGCAGATTATGAAATTTTCCAGGACACCTTTTTGACAACCCCTAATTTTTTTATAGTGTTACTACCATTCTATGCACATTGCACAATGAGAAGAAAATTTTACAATATTATATGCTTATTGTCTCATAATAAATTCCCCTAAATTTTTGTACAGATTTATATTTTTACTGATGGGTCCAAAGCTTCCAAACATAGACTATCATGAAGTCGGTCGATCCATATCAACTCTCATGGCCAACCAACACTTCCACAACATTGCTTACAAGGCTGACAATAGGAAAGAACTTCTTTCGGCAATCAACGATTTTCTAGATGACAGTATCGTGCTGCCCCCTGGCGACTGGGAACGGCAGGCACTTTTGCCTATTGAGGAAATTAAAGCCAAGAGTGAGGCCATAAGGCGGCGGAAAGAAAACGCTTTGAAAAAAGCCCAGGAAGCCCAGGGCATAGTTGCTAAACCTCTGATAACGGCAGGTGAGAAACATTATTTAGTTTTACACTTAAAATAAAGTTAACTTTTGTCGATACATTTAGAAATGATTGAAAATAACATTCCTTCACAGTAATGAAGCTAAGTTTCTAAAAACTGGAACACACTTTGTGGAGCTCCCTTCTGTACAAATATGTGACTTTAGTGTTAAGGAGAGTTGTAATTGCTTATTTTACAAGTTGGATTTACATTATTTTTTATAATATTAATTGTCACTGTAATAATTTACAAATATAATGTCATGGTTCAAAAATATTATAACAACTCGCGGACGAGTACATGAAATTTAGTTCACCATTTTTTTTCCAACTACATGTTATGCCACAAGATTGCTGAATAGATAGATAACCAATAATTGTAATAGAATGAAAATAGTGTTAGAGGTATTTTCTGTACCAAACTGCTGGTCAGCTGAAATAGACCAAGCATAGTGTTAGGTTGAATTTAAACTCAAATTTTTTTAGATGGAGAATCAATATGCAGTTTTCAGGATCAAAGCGATAATTTATTTGTGCAACCGATGAGTTCGGTCTTTAATTTTTTTATTCTTAAATCACGTTACTTTCCATAGGGTGCATTTTTTTAACAAGTTGCAACTACTGAGATTCTACCAATAATTTTTTAAATTTTTTTGATGCCCATTTTCCTAATAGCCTGTTTATGGGAGAAACTCGATTTCTCATGTTTTTTAACTCTCATATTTTATAAGATGCAGTTTTCTAAACACATTTTTACCGCTAGGCCTTATTGTGTTTTGTAAGAGCCAATCATCATAGATGATTATAATATGGATATATAATGATGGCTCTTTTATAATAAGTGCATATTTGAGTATTTTCAGTTCTTGGTAACCGGTGGCGTACCCAAAAATGAAACACTTTTAAGTGTTGGTGGACTTTTTTAGGGCTTCCTACACCATAAAATAAAAAAACGTAACTTTTACAGTGATACTTTGTCGTCTGTCTGTGTCTTTCTGTCCGTCTGTTGGTCACAGTCAATAATTTTTTTATATTTAGTTGGAGCACCATCGAAAAGAGCTTTACCTGTAGATACTAAAAATATTTATAATAATAATAAAAGTTATTTATTGATTGCATTAATATACAATGTAATACAATGCAATCAAAAGGCCATAGACCTAGGTCTTCAGCCGAATAGATAATATTATTTAACATTTTGTATAGAAAATATGGTGGGAAAGAAAAGGTTGATTACATAGATAAATTGAAAAAAAAAAACAATGTGAGGCGAAGTGCTTCGGTACTTCCGCGACATGAATAACATCTGGTCAAAAATTAATCTTTCCGGATATGTGAATCTGGGTGTATTGTTGTTTCGAGCAATTATGAGAGGTAGCATTACTTCAATATTGTCGTTTCTCTGTGCAAATTTTTTGTTGAGAAGTTGTATTCTATCCCCTATATGCAGTATTTGCACCAATTCATACAAAAGAGTATTAGCAAGATTGTGCAAAGGATTGTGGGGGTGCCGAACCTTTGTAATTTTCCTTAGTGCAGTTGTTTCAGGAGTCTTTCAATTTTTTTTAGCTAGATTTCTGCTGTTCATGTATAACATATGTCCATATGCTAAAATAGATCTACAAACTGTTTTGTATATTTTGGCAGCTGCTGTGGTTTTATCCCCTTATTTTTGAATGTCAATACTCTGAAATGTTTCGCTCTGGACATGCATTTTTTTACCATTTTAGAATGCATGTTGAAGTTTAGTTTCTTGTCTAAATAAACCCCCAAATATTTGACATTGGTTACTGGATGATTTGGTGATTACTTATTTCGATAGAGGGAGAATTATTGGATATTGCATGATTGAATAAAATGAATTGCGATTTCAGCGGATTGATTTGCAGTCTTCATTTGCTTGTCCTTGCTAGGGTATTGTTCAGCAATATGAAATTTGTCCCTTGCCTTTGTAATTAAACGTTCGTGTGAGATTAAGGCTGTATCATCTGCATACTGTAAAATATATGTCGTAACAATAAATGTTATATAATAGTGGAGAGAGTGCGGAACCCTGCGAGACTCCTTGTTCTGCTGTAAATTCTTGAGGCATGGTATCATTTATTTTCACTGTTAAGTTTCGGTTATCAAAGAAACTTTTCACCATGTAAATAATTGTGTCTGGTAAGTTGAGTCTTTTCAGTTTCCATAATAGTCCTTTATACTATACACTATCAAACGCCTTTTAGAAGTCGAGGAATAAAGCAACAAAAAATATTTATGTATTTTCATAAGCACTGTTATTATTTACGATGTCAAATAAGACAAAAATACATATTTTTCAAATAACAAAAACTTAAAATACAGGACGGACAAGAAAGTATCAATAACTGTAACTGAAATATATGTATAGCGAAAAGAAACGAAGTTTAACAAATCTCATTACTCTGCCACAAAATACCCAAAATTTTCCGCGAACCATTATATAATTTCAAATATCTCCAATTTGAAAAAAAGTTCTGTGCTTCCATTATACATCACTCCTGTACACACAGTTATTCCCCCTCCCCTAAGCGATTCCTTGGAAATCATATTTTCTTTTTAAAAGTGAATTATTTTTTGTTTGCTTATAATTGTAATGAAACATATTCTTTATAGGATTTTGCAAACAGCAGAAAAAAACTATCTATGAGTACTAAAAGTAAAACTATTTGTAAAATTATTGATTATCAGGTTATCGAAAGAACGCAAGGATTGTAAATCAATAATTTTACAAATAGTTGTTCTTTTAGTTCTCATAGATATGTTTTTCTGCTGTTTGCAAAATCCTATAAAGAATATGTTTCATTACATATTTTCTTTTTCGCATCGCTCCCCAGATTACCTCCAAAAAAGAACCCTACCATCCGAATTAATTAAGTTAGGCCTCATTTTGTCATAGAACATGCAGTTCATCCATTCCTCAGTCCTTTACCTCATATGGTTTTCTGTCCACTGTTGCCTTTGAGTTCGGTACTGCTGCATACGTTTTGCTTGTCTTCTTGCTCTAAAATATTAATTCTGCAAGTAAAACCAAATAAACATTAATATGACACTCAACGAGATGCCACTGCATAAGTCATCAAAATTTAGACAAAGCCCAAAATACTTGGCCATAAATGCTTACAACAATTTACCTCCTACATATAAAATCTTGATCTCAGGCGTTTTAAAACAGGAATTAAGATACTTTTAACAAATGAGAGTTATTATTCTCTAAATAAATATTATAGTGATGATAATCTGTGATGTTGTTATTTCTAATTAATTAAAGTTTGATCTTTTGTATAACGTGTTCATTTCAATTGTTTTGTATGTTTTGTTCTTAATTGTACCCCATATTTTTATTTATAAGTAACATGTATGTATCTATTTTATTTCTATTGCATTCTGCTATTTGACTTATCCTATATCATGTAATCTGATCAAGTAGATGAATAAAATTATTATTATTATTATTCACAGGTAATGTATTAATATACCCCTAAGTTACTGTGATTTAGCCTCCACCTAATAGTTCTAATGAAATGACAATACAAGTATGTTATCTCCGCAGGTTTTCATTTAATTTTTGTCACCTCAATTTCCTATGGTTAGTTTCTCTTACCATATTTCTTTCTGCCCTGGCTGGTATTTTCCAGCTTTGACCGCCTACATGGGAATAAGCAGTTTTGCTCGTTGCGGCAAAACATTGCTTTATGCTAATTATTGTGATCTTTCCAACATTAATAATATTGATTATAGCCTGGACTCTTACTCCGCCATTAATTAAGGACATAAGCATAATAAACAACTAGCATATTTGTTTGCATTGAAACGTGCCATTTTTAGAGTAACGTAACTTTATGGTACGTTTACATGACAAATGAGTTTCAATTTTATAAAACAATTGACAATTTAAGAAGTATTGCAGTTTTGTCATGGAAAATTTACTTATAAGATAGTCATCATAATAGGCTTTTAAAGAAAAAAACGATATTATGTGAGCGCGTCATGTTAACTAAACAAATCATACTAAACTACATTTTGACAAAAATTTGTCTCTTAAATCCTGAAAACTGCATATTGATATGTAATTCTTCCCAAAAATTTGAGTTTAAATTCAACTTAAAAATATGCTTGGTCCATTTCGATTAACCAGCAGTTTATTTATTATTACTCATTTGATATAGACAAATAACTACTGTTTTATTAACGATTATTTTAGGTGATGACGAAAAGAAGCCTCCCTTCCCTAACCCACTTGAAAGAACAAAGAGACCTTGGGGTGGCCTAATAAATGACATCAAACGACGTTATCCTTACTACCTCAGTGATTTAAAGGATGGCCTAAATGCTCAATGTCTGGCTGCGGCAATTTTCATGTACTTTGCTGCTGTTTCTGGTGCAATTGCTTTCGGTGGCTTAACAGGCGATAAGACGAACAATAATATTGGCATATCTGAGACACTACTTAGCACCAGCATTGGAGGAATTATTTTTGCTCTGTGTTCTGCCCAGCCACTTGTGATTATTGGAACTACGGGAGCACTCTTACTATTCGATGAAAGTCTGTTTCAGTTTTGCCAATCCAACGGAATTGAATTTTTAACCACAAGGGTTTATATTGGCATATGGCTGGGGATTATTGGGGTATTAGTAGCCTGTCTGGAGGGTAGCGTCTTTGTTAAATTATTTACACGATTTACAGAAGACATATTTTCTACTCTCATCGTATTACTGTATATCATCGAAAGTATCATGAAAGTTTGCTTTTTGTACAATAAACATCCCATACTGCCGAATTACTGCGAGCTTGTAACTGTCGTGAATGATTCATCATATCTCTCCGATTCTCCCGATGGTGAAAGTACAACCGAAATTATGGTACCTGTCACGGATATGACAAAGCTGCCTCAGGAAGACAATATGGGGAACCCAATCAATCAACCTAATACAGCACTGTTTTGTACCATTCTCACTTTCACAACTTTTGCAATAGCCTATTATTTGAGGATGTTCAGAAATAGCCAGTTCTTGGGAAGAAGTGTAAGTATTCTGTGATTTAGCATGATCAAAGCTTATATCTGCAATTTCATAAATTTAGTGTGTGTAATGTGTTTCATGTGCAAAAATGATGATCGTAGCTCGTCAACGTGATATAATGCTGATATTTGGTGAAATATAAACAATACAACACTTAAGATATTATAACTATTAATATAATAAAAGTCAAAGAGTAGCAAGTGTAGGTGTTGGGATTAAAACTTTCGGCATTTCTTGTCAAGAATTAAAGATCCGAAAATGATCTTCCAATGTCTATAGATTTAGTAGGAATCTCAGAGTAGGTAGCAATGTTATGAGAGTACTCCCTTTAGCTGTTCACAGAATGTGACTTGGTGATCCACCAACTGAAGCCGAACTTGCTTTCTGTTGATCCCGCATCTGCTTTATTTTTGTAGTAGTAAACAGTGAAGTACCTACATCGTAATTAGTTGGTAATTTGCTATTAGTCGATAGAAAATACAGGTTTTAAATTGTTTTAAGTATGCACATTTTGGCGTAGTTATATATAATTGCAAATAACTATAACTTGTTTCTATAAAATAATAATTCAGTAGTAATTTTTTATTATTTTATTAATAAAATAAATAAATAAATGAATAATTTATTATATGGAATATAACAAACAAGCTACAAACATACAAATGGATAAGATACAGAGAACTGATGTATTAACCTTATCCTAAAATATGAAGTAGTTTTGTAAATAATCTATGACCTATATAAAATATAAAATCGTGTAACGTCACTAATTTAAAATAATTAGATATGTACAAATAAGAACATACAAAAATGTGCAAATGCAAAGCTAAAATTTGTTTAAAGTAATGGAGGTCAAGACATTACACAGTAATTAATTTTTTAAATTCGTTTTAAGCGATGTGGTACTTGGCTGGTGTTAAAGTGTTTACGAAGTCAATTGAAACTGGTCAGTGTTAAAGCACAGGACCGTGCGCACTTAACTATATATTATGTCCTGTGTATTTAACAATGGTATCGAGAATTGAATAGTAGTTGAAACTGTGCAGACGAGTCCGGGACTGGCAATGTAATCAGCCTGAATGAACCATCTACGACTGCACCGGTTTAAAGATAATAAAATGGACAGACCGACTTTCATAAAAAGAACTTGTAAATCATTTCTCAGCAGTCAACGTGAACTTGTGAGATGTGCTGTCATTGGCGCCTGGGTTTCAGGATTGGTGGCGACGATTGGCTGGGACCCGGGTATTCCTCAGTCCTATTGTTCGGTCGGTGCTTGAGTTATATCAGTTATTAGTCAATGTGGACTTGATATATCACCTAGTTCTTTTTAACATTTCTCCAGTACAGTGCGAAAAATAGTTTTCACGACAACTTTTACCAAATATTCCGCCTAATTCGGTAATTGTATTAGATAATGCTTCTTATCACTCGCGAGTATTAAATAAAATACCAAACGCCAGTACAAGGAAGACATTTTAAAATTCATGAGAGAAAAAAATATGGAAATTCCTGTAAAAGTTCCAGTAAAGCGTGAATTACTGAAAAGAATAAAAGAACAGAATTTCAAAAGGAACGTGTTATTGATAACTTATCCAATATACACGGTCATATACTTTTGCGGTTATCTCCTTACTATTGCATATTTAATCCTATCGAGATGGTTTAAGCAACTTTAAAAGATCGTTTCCGTAATGTAATGACTCTCCAACTTTAAGCGCGATAGTAGTTGATCATATACAAGAAGTAATAAATGACCTCGACTATACTGATTCATGGAAAAATTGTGTTAAGCATGTAATTAAAAAAGAAAATCAATATCCAACACTACCCCCCCCCATTGCTCCGATTATAATTCAACCGAATAATTATTACTCTTCAGAAAGTGAAGATTCGGATGCGTCATCTTTTAGCATTTAACTTTTTTAATATATATTTTCAGAACAAAATATTCAGCTATTATATTAGGTATGAAGTTTACTTTTTTATTGTTACATTTCTTGGAATATATTTTATTTAGTTGACAAGAAATTTTAATTTAAGTTACTTTATTCTAGAGACATATTTTAATTTTGTTTTTATTTGTTTTATCTATACAAATATTTATTTGTGTTGTACCAATTCTTTGCTTTGGTTAAGAAACTTACATTTTTATTTTAGAAGAAACTTACATTTTATTTTTACTATATAACACCCTTGCCCCTCGCCAATCTAACCTGTCCCATCCCCTCATCCCGGCAAGGATATGTTCATACCTTCTTGTTGGTCCTTGCTGAGCAATAACATATTTCAATATAGTATGGGATAACTTTAAAACTAAACCCAATAAATTTAAATATTTAGACTTTATATCTAAAACTGATACAATACTTCAAAAATATGTTATTGGATGAATGAACAAGAATGGCCTATCTAATAAACAAAAAATAATAAAAATTAATACATTTTCTTATGACAAGCATTTCTATTTACCTCCGCCCATGTACAATAAAGAGTTGCCGACTGTTTTTGCCGGCTTTTAGTTTTTATACAATTTCAATTGTGCTCGTATCCACTTTAATTGATTATATACATATGACACTAAGTAAGAGATTGAAGTTTGAAATGCAGCAGTACTGTGCTTATTTATAGTGATATTATTGTTCCATATTGTTCTATCGTGAGTGCTTTGTCATAATTCTACCTTATCATGCAAATAGCTAGGCATTTGAGTTTCAATTATTTAAAGGAGAAACCGGCGTTCGTCTAATTGTAGCATTTTAATTGCTTAATAGTCTTCTTTTATCAGTTGCATTGAAGCAGGGTCCGTATATACAGTCCTCCCAGTTAAATATTGACAATATTAATGATTCAATTAGCATTGCTTAAGTCGATATAGGCAAAAAGTCCCTAAATTGTTATATATGTCCAAGCTCGAGTAGGATGCCCTACATATTTTTGACACCTGACTACTAAAAGATAATTGTGAATCAAATAGGACACCCGAATTTTTTACTGTCTCTTGCATTTTCAGCTGCGATTTATCAAGATAGAACCTTGGATTAGTATTTATTCTGACTTGAGAACTAGTAATATCACTTTACTTTTGTTGTGGTTCATAAGGAGACCATTCTGAAACCATTTGAGCATGCTATTAAGATCTAAGTTCTTCATATGTGACTGCTAATATTGAAGTGGCAGTGCTAAAGTTTTTGCGAAAACCTGACTAAGGAGGAGGCAGTATTTCATATGTATTTAAGTACTCTATTAGCTGCTTATAGAGAGCTCCCTTAGCTAACTTTAGTGATATGCAAAGTAGACTAATGTTTGTATAATCAGCCACTTCTTTGGGGGAGGGAACTTTAGGCACAGGTCTACTTATAGAGGTTTTCTGGAACGCTACTTGTTTCATAGGAGTAACTTATTATATGCGTGAGTGGTTTCAGTGAAACAGTGCTAGAGATTTGTAGCATCTTTGCCAAGATATTATCAACACCCATGCAAGTTTTTTTGCCTAAATAATAATGATTGTATGTCTTGGACACTAACTTTATTTTCATTCGACAAGTAGCTAAAACATAAACATAATTCGTTATATCTTAAATTAAAGTGATATTCACAACCTTAAATAAAATACATTTTCCTTGCAATATAATGGGAAACTATAAATTTTCCTTTAAAAATATATTATTACATTATATCGATCCTGTCCAATATCAGAATATTACCAAACCACAACAAATTAGTTTCATGCACATGTAGCCAAAATTAGTCCCAGTCGTGGATTACATATTGTATATTTAATCTGTCTCAGTTGTCTTATCCGTGACAAGTATCGTTGACTGCTTAATACGTTAGAAGTGGTTTGGAACAGGAACAGGTTGAAACTGTTACATAAAAATACTAGTTTAGCTCATCTCAATGGTGAATGTTAGTGACTACTTAATTTAATGTATACAGTACATAATAATCGTCTCTGTACTCTAAGAGTGTTAGTGCTAGCAGTAAGTGACCATGTTATACAATAGATATTATTGGTAAACAAGATATTTTATTTTACTAATTTGCCGGTAAATAAGTGAGCGTACACAAAGTTTTAAAATTAACTGATACAAAATGTGTGTCTTGACACGCTTTCAGCTTTACAATTTATAAATCAAGAGAAATAAATCTGAACAATTGATGTTGTACACAAAATACTTTGCTAGAATTGCAACCTAAAATATAAGTTCTATTATTCTGTCCTATCAGGACTATGTTTGACAAACATATTCCATGGATCAAATAGCTGTGCAAAGTCAGAAACATGATGGCATTGGTCCTGAAAGGAAAGATTTAAAGTTAGATAGTTATGAACCAGTACCTGTTTCTACCAATTTAAATCCACAAACAACTGAATTTCACCATTTACTTTCTCAAACATTCTGATTATATATCTTCACTAAATTTTTGCAAGAGCAATGCCTAATATTTGTCTGTTTTTAGGCTAGGAGAGCCCTCGGAGACTTTGGTGTACCCATAGCCATCGTTTGCATGGTATTTGTTGATTACATGGTTCCCGAAACGTATACCGAAAAACTGAATGTACCTACAGGATTTACGCCATCTGATCCGAAAAACCGAGGCTGGTTTATATCACCAAAAGGAACTAATATGCCTATGCCAGTTTGGGTTATGTTCGCATCAGCAATTCCAGCAATGCTTGTCTATATTTTGTTGTTTATGGAAACACACATTTCTGAGTAAGTGCTATTTTTATTATTATTTTACATTTCACCATGTTATTGAATAAACTGCAGCTCCTCTCAATAGAATTTTACGACTGTAACCTTGATGAATATTGTTCAAATTTGTATCTATTTTTTTGCTGATTGTCTTAATTATCATAATCAATTACACATGCACACACACAAAAAAGTGGTCTCCCTCCCAACGGATTTCAACGTGCTGAACACGAATCCTGTGTTCGTTTAGCTTCATCACCCAACAATTTTTTAGTAAATCGCGAAAATAACCTAAAAAATTAGGTTATTTTCGCGATTCACTAAAAATTGGTGGGTGATGG
This sequence comes from Stenurella melanura, assembly GCA_963583905.1. Classification (NCBI taxonomy): domain Eukaryota; kingdom Metazoa; phylum Arthropoda; class Insecta; order Coleoptera; family Cerambycidae; genus Stenurella; species Stenurella melanura. The sequence continues at coordinate 73,150,053 of OY757309.1, forward strand.
AGCCAAACGGAGACCGGATTTGTGTAATTTTTGGTAAATCGCTTAAATAACCTAAAGAATTCAAGTTTTTTTTAGGTTATTTTCGGGATTTACTAAAAACTGATGGGTAGTTCATCTAAACTGATATCGGATTTGTGTTCAGCACATTGAAATACATAGAGGTTACCCAATGGAGTCCTGGAGGCAGACCATTTTTTTTTGTGTGTGCCTGTGCAATAATCTAAAAAATCGAATTTTTCTACAGAATTTTTATGCATATGCAAGGAGTTCTAGTTCGGTCGGCGACGAAGGCAGACGCGTTTAAGTGGCTCCTAGAAAATCTCAAATAAACTCGGTTAAAACGGTGCTAAATCGTACGAAATCGTAATGATTTAAAACGCAGACAAATCTACATTAGTTGATATAAATTAGCGTAAGTCTGGATAATTCATATAGCTGATATTTGATTATCACATCACTAAAAGCATATACAAACAACTTGAAAATGGGGTTAACAATCACGTGCAATCGAAAGACCCAGTGCTAGATATCAAGTGGTTCATATCATAAACTCATAAATTACCCTGCAACAAAAGCCACAGTGACAGATATATGAAGTGAAGTGTAACAAATCAAACAAGAAAGGCGATTGCAGAAAGCTAAGTTTTAATTTCATTTATTTGAAATATTAATGCATAAAGTTGATTTATTAACAGAGATAAGTTTTGTTTAATTTGTAGCTTTAGTTTATTAGTGTTTTATAGTCTGTTTTGAAACCAGGAGAAGTAAACACGAAAGTTCCATTCATACTATAAAAGTAACTAGAAAATACACTAAAACCTTTTTGGCGTTTTGGGCAACCAACAATACACGACTACAATGTTTTTGTATGAAATTTATTACATTATATAGACGTCCATTTGACCTCTAAGTATTTTATATAGCATCCATACCATTTACGCAATATAGAGGCACCAAGTAATTGGCCACTTTTACCTTCAAATTTATTAAAAGGGATTAAAAACTGATATATACTGTGCAAACGATAAAATAGAAATTATAACCAAATAATTTATGACATGAAATTAAATTTTTTGATATAGGTATGTCAAAATTTACGACTATTGCATTGTGTAAAACTGTCTCACAAATTTAAGATTTAGCACGTTAAATTTAAATCGCTCCTCCTGGTTTAAAAACAGACTATAGAGTATTTATTTGTTTATTTCTTTATTAAAATTGAAAAACTTGAAACTGAAATGGTATTTAAACATGTGTAGTGAAATAGAACAATTACCTGGAATTGGAAAACGGAAATTAAAAATGATTGCTTCAAAAACAAAACAGTATACAGTGTGTACGAAATATTCCCTCGGACCTCTTTCTCATAACCCGCTAAAAAAAACTCTTTTTTATCGCAAGATAGTACACTTCCACCATAAATGGATATTTATCTATGGAATGGTTAATAAATAAAAGCTCTTTGAGGCATATGTGTGAATGTAATGTATGTGTGTCCTGGCAGACAATCAAAGGGGATTTCTGGAAAATATGAAACCATATATGGACGCAGGCGAGCAAGAGGTGGTGCACACTGCTGGAACAGAAACGGAAGAAACGGAAAAAGTAGAAGAAGAATAAATAAGGAGATGATGATAGATGGAAACCTAAAAGAAGCATGGAAACTGAAAAGAAGTATGGAAACTTAAAAGAAGCATCTCACAAACACTTACACTTCCCATCCTATATTCCTACCCCATGCGACATGTGTCTCTCGATGCTGACAACGAGCATGTCTCATATCCATCCCAGCATATGCAGTCGGTCCGGCGGTATATAAAATAAAAGTTTGGTTCTGGCACGCAGTTCGGCCGTTCGTTAGGCGTGCTCAGCAGACAACCAAGCTGCATGTTGGAATGAACCTCCAGACTGAATGCCCGGAATCGGCAGCAATGCTCACTTTATGCTGGCAAATCAATCAATCAGAATTTTTATGCATATGCAAAAATAATTTATTATAGCTATTAATTTAAATTTACTAAATTGTATGACATTAAAATAATATTTTAAAAAAACCTAAAGAAACACTCTTTAATAGCAAACCGAACTAAAAAGTAAAAAATAATACAATACAAAAAGGCATGGGGTGCTTATTACTATGAAATATTTATACCAGTTGATATCAAGCACCCCACACTTTTTTGTATTGTATTCTATTATTTTTTACTTTTTAGTTTGATTTGATATTAAAGTGTATTTTTTGGTTTTTTTAAACTATTGTTTATTTTTTATTTTTTAGTTTTAAAAATTTGGACCAGATATGATTCTAATCTGGAACTTCAATAACCCACAGATACCGATTTTCAGTTGAATCTAACGATAATTGATGAAACCTATCCGCCATATTGACGCCGCCATTTTGAATTTATAAGTTTTGATGACATATTTATTTTCTACTTGGCAAGCACTTTCCTTTGATACCCATATCAAGGGGGTTGGAAAGAAAATGATAATCCGCCGTCTTGGGGTGGCGGCCATTTTGAACATATTATAAAATTGAGTATATTATATTGTATTGTCATCGGAGCTACACACAATTGCCAAGTGTCATGATGATTCAACCATTAGGAGTGGGTGAAAATTACTTTGAAAGATTCCGTTACATTGATAGATTGATAGATACAGGTGAAGCTAATAAAAGTGTGTTTAAAAAATGAAATTTTATCCATAATTAGCGACTGTATGTACCAGAATCATGTTCCCTAAGTTTGAGTTTCTTACATAATAAGCTTACAACTCATCTCACTTGTACAAGCTTATTTCATTTAAATACAAGTAGAGCATAGACAGTTAGAAATGTTCAGCTTCAAATTCAATCTTTTTTACAGCGTTTTCTACTTACCACAAAGACCCCTGCACCAAATACATGGGAAAGTGGATCTCGGCGAAATATTTTGTAACATTGGGAAAAGACAGTTCTTATTGTCCTGATCAAACTTTCATTTCAAAGTTACGGACCGTCAAAAACGGGCATAAATGGGTGAATAAATAGTCCCGGAATGGTCAAATATCTCGAGAAATATACGTTGATCAAAACAAAAAAAATCTTAAATCTGAAATGGAAACCCCATTTTTAATTACATATTCGGACGTTTTAATCGCAAAAATAAAATTTTTCGCAATTCTCAGATATACGCTGTGAATTGAATAATACAAAAATACGTGTTCAATATTCTAAGAGAAGCTATCCAATGATACCAAATTCGACCCACTACCACTGCCTTCTGGAAGTGGGGTGGGGAGCAACTGGGATCTTAAATGAAAAACCCACATTTTTCATTGCAGAATTAGATTTTACACGAAAGTTAATTGAAACAATTTTCTTCATGCATGATAGATAGCGTTGAATATTTTCAAAAAACTGCTTTTAGCGTTACCCAAGAACAACGACGCGGACATAGTAGGTTTCTATGCCCTCGGAGTGTTTGTTTTAGGTGATTCCCCTCGCCTCTCATCATCGGGGTGCTGTTTGTTGAGAATAAAATTTTATTTTTTGTCATTATAATGCCATATATCGCGAATTAAGAAAAAAGTTTCAGACAGTATCTAAGAATTCTAATTAAAAATATCCATGGTGTATAATAGAATTACTTAAAAAACATCACACTCTGCATTTAGAATAGGTTAGGTACCCGTCCCTTTAATTTTTGTCCTACCGTTACACGCTCCATCCTTTCTGTAGTCATGCTTTTTGTACTTGTCTTTACATAATACACTGACATAACCCGGGGCGAAAAGAGTGTCATTGTTTTTATCCCTGAATGGTGGTATAAGTTAGATTAAATTTAGGGCATGATTAGTAAATTAGTGGGTAAATACTTACTAATATGCAAAACAGGACAGTTTCTCTATTTTTCAAAATTTCAACATTTCTGAAGTAAAACCTACCTACACATTTACTTTTTTTCAGGTTAATTATCAGCAAACCTGAGCGTAAATTGCAAAAGGGTAGTGGTCTGCATTTGGACATTGTCATAGTTTGTCTAACGAATATCATGTGTGGCTTTTTTGGATTTCCTTGGCAATGCGCAGCTGCTGTAAGATCTATTGTACACACTTCAGCTCTAACTGTGATGTCTCGAACTCATGCGCCTGGTGAAAAACCTCACCTGATTGAAGTTAAGGAGCAGAGACTGTCCGCATTGTGCGTTTCCATCTTTATAGGTAAGTTGACTGTATACTAGATAAATTCTCAAAATGCCTAATAATAATAAAGTGATTGCATTGGTATACAATGTAATGCAAAATACAACACAACCAAAAGGCCATCGACCTCCTTCAGCCAAGGAGATAACAATATCATATTTAACATTTTGTACAGAAAATATGGAGGAAAATAAAAGGTTGATTGCAAATATTGTAAAAAAATAAAAGCTAACATGAGGTGTACTGCTTTAGTACTCCTGGGTAGCTATTCTGTAATTTCAGTGAACGTGAGCATTTGTCATGAGAGGAGAGAGCTCATATCACGATCCCTTCTTCTTTATTTACTTAATTATAAAAGCCCTATCTGCTAAGCCGAAGGGATTGCTCATGCAATGAAGTTGTCTTGTTGTTTTTGAGGATTTTTCCAGTAATCTGAAGGTCTCATAGTACCTCATTGATAATTTCGTACATTGGCAATATTCATTGCCTTTTAATCCCTACAGTTTAAGAAACACAAAACTCATTGTATGATCTAGCACAAAAATTACTTCAAATAAACAAATATCATGCCACTGACATCCAAATAAAATGGCAGTTTGCCCAAAAGTGAGGTTATACTTTAATCCTCTCACGCGTGACCGGTCCTGTTCCCTACAATTTACCAAGAGAAGCAAGTTCCCTGATTTTTGGCGTGATGTGATCGCTCCCTCAGTTACAGAATACGCTATTTTGGTTTTCAAGTGAACTCCGCCCACTTTCTCATGAAAACATGTGCTCACATCACATCACACCGATACAGAATAGCTACCCTGATTGTCTAAGAACTAGCTACAAAAATTGAAAATGATAAAGTGCAGAGAAAATTTTTATATAAACATCCTCCATACTAGCTGAAAAGTACATAGCTCTGCAGCCAGAAGTCGCTCCCGGAAGGGAAGCAAGGCCGTCACTTGTTAATTTTTAATGAAAATAATATCTTTGAATGCAGCTCTGAAACTTTGTGTAGGGTTATAAATAATAATAACACGGAGGTAATTTGAATTAAAAAAATCGGCAGCTACTGGAAGCGGCTCGGTTGAAATTAGTGATGGGCTGCTAAACAGCAGTCTGCTACTTTTTAACTGTAATTTGATTCGTAGCAGTAGTAAATGCTATGAGCTCTGATAGTCAATTCAAATCAGCCGTCATGACATGCCTTTGAACCACCTATATTTATCTAATTTACGACGTCGTATGTGTTCACCGCCAAAACAGCAATAGAATTATTTATATTTCATTTAAAATTAGTGACCATTCCTCAAACTCTGAATAATTATAAACACCTAATATATGATGATATTTAATCATGTAACATTTTCCGCAATTATTAATAAAGTTTATAATGAAAAAAGAAAGAAAAAAAAACCGCACTGTGTTGGGATCGAACCGTTGATCTCTTGATTTGTAAGTCGACGCTTTAGCCCACTCGACCACTGAAAACTTACAACATAGTTCTACATATGTTAATAGTATAGAGACATTGAATTCTGTTTGTTCTCTATACAATAAATTGTATAAAAAAATGTAGATATATAAAAAAAGGTGCTAGTGTGATATACCGTTGAAATCGGAATTTTAACTGCTTTTCAATGGTTAGATTACAAATTGTAAGTAATAATAAAATAAACAAGTTGTTGTGCCAAAATGGCACTAAATGTAATCCGATCTCAACCAAAACCTTTTCAGATCTTCTAGAGCACTAAAGAAACCCTCTCTTGTTGGGATTAGATGGGAATATATTTGTATACACCGTATATTATGTGTTTTAGGTAACCCATCTTTAACTTGAAAAATGTTTGTCATGGTTTTCGAGAAAAACTTAAAATAATTATGAACTCACTTTGCACCTAAATAAGACGAATATGTTTTATACAATTTTTTCATTAGGATTAAAAGGATGAAAAAAATAATAAAAAACTTGCAATCGGTTATAAATAATGAAACTGTGCTCTGGTATTAATTAAAAACAAGTAATTAAACAATAATTATAAGGTCAAAACTCTAAACATTCTTCAACTTCACAGACATCTCGACTTTCTTCATTTTCAGAAGCTTATCATTGTTTTAAAATAAAGTTGTAAAATAACACAATGATTCTTCTTTATTCCAGTCAGAATCATAATGTGAAGCTAGTAAACTTGAAATACTTTTTATTTTGTCTATTTTTAAAGAAACACCCAGTTCCAATTCTTTACGAATCTTCTTCTTGAAGTTTTTCCCTTTCTTGCAAATCCCTTTACCTACTCCGACATTATTGCGGTAAAATGATTCTCCTTCCAAACACTCAAAAATACACTCCCTAGCTATCCAAGACAAGAAGTTAACTGTTTTTATTCAAACCATGCGTGAAAACATGCAAGTGATCATGTGATCCAACTGTGACAGCTCATTGGCTCTGGTGGACATGTCGCACTCTGGATCTTAAGGAATTTTTTAAATGCGAATTACCATGTTATAGGTTCCACTTCGATACTGAAATACCTTCCAAGTAATGCAGATTTATATGAAGATTTCAGATATATGTATAACTTGTTTTCCTAAAATTTGCGACATGTCGCATTTTGCATATAGATGCAAAAGGCGTATAGATGCCTCATATATTTCATTCACTCGGATGGGTCTTGTCCTGTGTGTTGTTGGTTCGGTTTTCTTTTTTTCATATACAAGACAACATTTTGACAAATGTTTTCTTAAAATCTGTTATAGTTGTTTGATCTATAACAAGGATACAGGCAAGGGGTATAGATGATAATTTGTTTTGTGTGTTTGAGTGATAATAAGATAAAAAAAAGAACACTATATAAAACCGTGAATTATGTTATCTAATAAACATAGGATCTTCTCATATTTTCTTGAAAAGAACTCTAATTTAGAAGGCCTTAAGAGATCTTGAATGTCAATTTGCATGGAAAAAATAAACTAATTTATAAACCTTACTAATGACTATGAATAATAACCACAAACCATTTTTATTTCTAGGTCTCTCTGTATTGATGTCTTCTCTTCTACAATTGGTACCTATGGCTGTGGTTCTGGGAATATTCTTGTACATGGGAGTGGCATCTATTGATGGTATCCAGTTCTTCGACAGGATGAAGCTATTATTTATGCCTGTGAAACATCACCCACAAGCTTCATACGTTAGAAAGGTAAGTACTCTGTTTTATTATTTCTAATAACTAAATCATCTGAAACAATCAGATATAGGTAACAAGAAAATAGTCATATAGAAATAACAGGACAAGAGTAGAAAACTATGTACGTTTTTTCTAGATCTCGGATCTAAATGGTTTATGTATATTATTATCAGGGGTAATATAATAAGTGGTACAATCCAAATCACGAATGTTGTCATTCAAGTCATCAACTTATGTACTTATCAAAGACATGAGATTTTTCTATCAACAATTATTAAAATCGTTCAAAGCAAATTGTAAATAAGTAAATGAGTGATTTTAGCAAGTTGGCCAAAACATTCTGTCTCTAAGGACAGTAAACATGATGAATTTTATTAATCATAAACTGCATTAAAATACATTTAAAATTACCTAATTATTAAAATCGTTCAAAGCAAATTGTAAATAAGTGAATAAGTAAATTAGTGATTTTAGCAAGTTGGCCAAAACATTCTGTCTCTAAGGCCAGTAAACAGAGGAAAATAAGAGCAAACAAAATCAAATGATACTTTATATGAATTATATTGGGTATGTTTAGAGAATACAATGGTTAACAACTTTACGGGCAGTTTCCTAAACGACACTGAAAATGAGCCAACCGTCAACTGTTGGGTATTTTAAGTCAGCGACAAAATTCACGCTGAGTTTAATCAGCAGTGAAATTTAACGTCACTTTCTTTCATTCCTTGATGTTTATCTTCTCCCACTAATTTCTAGTGTTTGTAGTTTTTTGAAAATACAGAAATAGAGATGCATTAATATTAAATCATTTATTAATGTTTTTGAATGAAATAGTCTTTATTAACCCAAAATAATTACAAAATTATACATAGGGTTATCCTCTACTATACTACTATCGATTAAAAATACAAAATATAACAAAATATCAAATGTTTTTGTACATACATATTGCACATAGTCACGATACAAAAAAATACATAACACACATTTTAAATGGAACTAACTAGTAAACTAAACAAGTAATAAGTGTACATTGATTGATTAAAATTATTATTGTCTCTCCTAGGTAGGGTATACATGCTAAGTTAAGGTACTCAGTCTTCATCCAGAGGAGTTTTATATCATGAACTGAATATATTTTTTTAATTGTATTTTAAATTGTTTTACATTAAGATTTTTGTATTCGGTGGGGAGCGCATTGTACATGGACACACCGGAGTGTGTGCTTCCCAGGGTTGCCCTGTGCTGGCATAGTACATGTTTTTATTTATTTCTTTTTTTTTCTCCTCTTTTGTACGTCTTTCTCTAATTATTAAGTCTTTGTTATATATTGATATGTGTAGTTGTAAATTTTATGTGAACCCATTTTACTCTCTACATTAACCCACTTATTGACGAACTCATGTCATTGTTATAATGATCTACGTGGAGTTTTTTAATAAATAAATAAATAAATAATCATAAGGGAGACATTTTGTGACATCACTAGGGTTTCTGATTTCCCGACTTTTTTTTATTCCCGGGAATCGGGAAATAGAATTTGCCGTTCCCGGGAATCCCGGGATTCCCGGGAAACAATAAATTTTTCACAAATTTCTTGAAAAACACAGTTTTTTTTCAAAATATCACACCATTCAAATATTCATTTTTTAAATGTTTGTTTTCTTCCTTTGGTCAAAAACTAAATCCGTCAGTTTTGTTTTGCTTTATTTATAATTAAAAAGACACAACCCTAACTACAGGAAATAATACAATAACAAAATAAAACATAATCCGACGCGCACGCTCGGTAAAATTTCGGAGCCCGCGCACTCTTCCACGTCTCCGGTACACTCGTTGCAGAGTCGATTTATGTGATGAGAGCACGAAATTTAATATTTTTAAAACTTATTTTTATTTCCAAGGGTCCGGGAAATCCCGACTGTTATTTCCCGGGAACGGGAATGATAAAAAGTGACATAATTCCCGGGAAATCCCGTCCCGGGATTCCCGGGACAGAAACACTAAACATGACAAAACCTCAATTATACTGACATTTTGCAATCAGGAAGTAATCAACTTGAGTGAATAATCTTAGCAATTGCATTCCCTAAACATATAGGTACCCATTTTTTTCAAATTTACAATTACCTCTTGCTTCCTTAATCAGAAATATGAATTTTCACTTTTTTTTCATAGAGTGATGAGTTATTTTTGCAGAAAGTTAAATAGCAAGTAGAGTTAGAATTATTGTCACATAACACTTTTCCCTCTCTTTTTCTTAAATAGTAAATTGGAGTTGATTGTCGTCTCTTCGACACAAATTGGTCGAAATATTTTAAAATACGGGTAATGATTTCAGAATGCATGCCCGATTTATGAGATATGGTAAGTTTTAAATACTTAGTTATGTGTTTTTTAAAAATGTTTCCTTTTGCGGAAGTCATAGGATGAAGCAGATGAAGTTGATATGGTGGGCTTAAATATTCCATTGTCTAACTCAGTCATTATGATAGAGTCGGTCGATGATGGGCTTGCACCTGTCTGCCACGCTGAACTCTACATAGTCGTAAGAGAAAAATATTTGTGAAGTTGAATGTTTATGCTTAGGTGTTCTCTCATCTGCTCATCATGGTGTATGCAACCAGCATTGCTCTGTGATATGCATAGTTGCATACTTATGGTACAGAAGAAAATAAAATATTTCCTAACAGTTCATTAATAAATTGTATGTAAACAGCAAACACTGAAGGGTAGGCAAGGTAGCATTAAATTGTGTACGGCAAATCTGACGAAATCCGAAATTCTTCCGGAAAAAATAATAAGTATAACAATTACCCCAATCAAGTCAAAGGTTTTTAATACCATTAGGCAGGGTCGGATTAAGACTATGTTGGGGCCACTGGCTAAATTTTGAACGGAGCCTTTTGCAATTCTCGTAAAACCACAAACAGGTGAGTTAAATCCCATCCCAGATGCCCCGGAGAAAGTGAGTTCAATACTTGTAAACCGCAGACAGGCAAGTAAATCATAGGCTATTAATTATAATTATACATGACTTTTACGTGGCACATCTATGATCATATGGTATACTATAAGGTGTAATGGGTTTAGGGTCTCTTTTCTAGGCGAATGGCTTGCTTAGGTGTTTTACTAATTTTTATACCAGTTTTTAAAACCTGATTTAAATTTAAATTTTTAGCGAAATCGTCATATGGGAACCCATTTTTTAATAACAGTTTTATAAACAAATCATAAATAACGCGATTTTCGATTTCAAAACAGTCGTATTGTAAGTATAGGTTAATATAAGAAAAAAAGTCTTATATGTGCAGTGTGTCTCAATTAATAGCGTAATAATTGTTTTGTTTTACCGATTTGAATCAAATTGATCTTAAAAGATAGATGTCACCAAGGTCTATTTAAGACCACCATGTCACTTTCCATCTTTAAATGCAAGGCCATACAGTACTAAATTCAAAAAACCCTCTGAATCCAAATAAGTTTAGTTAAATTCTAAAAAAAATGAGGTCTTGATGAAAAAAATCCTTTTGTGGTATTTAAATAAAAATTATTTTAAATTTATTTTTTTGAAACAATTTACACAAATGAATAATAAATACAACCAAAAGAACTAAATATTATGTTCTGTCAAACCTCCATCAGCCCTAATATACATGCCTTAATTCGCTTTCTGTTATTGTTCATAACTTTTCGGAGAGTTGCAGAACTTCGGATTCAGGGTTTTTGAATGATTTCAAACAAGTTTTGTTAACAAAATTTTTTGATTAAGAAGTGCATATGATTTTTTTATTTTTTTCGTACAATTTGGTATCGTAGCCTTGCATTTAAAGATGGAAAGTGATTTTGGGGTCTTAAATAGACCTTGCGGTGACCTCTATCTTTTATAATCAGTTTGATTCAAATCGGACAAGAAAACAAAAGAAATATTACGCTGTTACATTCTTAAGCGAGACACACTGTATATGTCATGTCGGAAAGATTTATTGTTTAAAAGTTGTTAACGTTTAAACATTGAAAAAAATGCAATTTTAAGTCTTTTTGACCTTTAATAACTTTTGAATGGAAATAAATTTTTAAATTCTGCAAAAATAATCGGAAGCTTCAACCTCAAAATGCCGAAAGATTTATAAATATTAACTGAATGGTTCCAAAGTTATAGCATGCTATGATTACTATACTTAGGTTGCCTGCTGTCAGAGACATGGTCTGTAATCGCAAAAACATAGCGTGCTGCACCGAAAACTCCCAATTTTAAAATCGGTGTAACTTTTATATTGATGTAATTTTTATAATTCCTTCGGCGTTTTCAAGTTAAAGCCTTGCACTTTCAGAATATTTTTTTCAGAATCTAAAAATTTCTCTCCGTTCTAAAGTTATTAAAGATAAAAAGGCTAAGAAACTAATTTTTTCAGTGTTTATACGTTAACAATTTTTTTAAACTTAAACCTTTTCAACACAATATATATGAAATTTTTTCTTGTTTTGAGTCATACTTTACGATAGAAGTATTTTTTAATCGAAAATCAAGTTATCGCAAAAAATTCAAATTGTACACATCAACGAGCGCTCACCAACATATCAGAGAACATATGCAAACGACAATCATCTGGGAAACACTCGCACAACCGTTCGGTGAACGATCATCAAGTTTTCCAATTTTTTCGCGAGCCTTATTTACCAAATTATTTTTTCGCACCATTCGCTTTTCCTCTTTTGAGTTAAATATTACCTCATTTGGGTTTAGGGTTTCCTGTCTATGGTTTAACTTTTTGTAGCACTCGCTTTCTCTGGGTCATTTGGGTTTATCGGGTTATCGTTTAAGAATTACAGGGTTCGCTTTGCTTCCATCTATTGGGTTATCTGTGAAAAATTCCTGCCTACCCAATAAAAATGCTGAAATTAAGCCACTGCACTGAATCATTCTGACGCAACAGACATTTTAAAATGGGAATTAATTTACAGGTGACATAGTATCATAATTTACTGTAACTGAGATATGAAGTATTATAATATTACTTATAATTATTTTTAAAAGGGGACTGATAATGATTTCATGGAAAGTACTTATTCACTTTCTGGATAGTTTTAGTAATAAATTGAATCACTTCATAGCTACCCCAGTTTGTCAGTAAAATCTTATTAAAAATCGAGTGTATAGCGTTACGGACCGTAACTTATACACAGTTACGGTAAATAGCTGTTATTAGTTGAATTAGTTGAATGGCAGCCGTGTGGAATTTATACTAAATTACGATGGTATCAAGAATTAAACTCTTCGCCAATATATTGAGGATTTTATATCATACATTTTATAGGATACTCTTTGCAATTGTTTGAAAATAAGTAAAATTGCAATTGGCATTTTTCTCTCTATAATGCTAACCTGGTTAGCGATATACTGGCTAACAGTGGCGGAAATATAGTGAGTCAAGGGTGTACGGTGCATACGGGCCCAAATTCATTCGCTTAATTTTGCATATTCTCAGAGTTGGAGCTAGAGGCCGGCTAAGTGAACGGCTGCCAAGGGCACAACCCTCAGGGGGGTGCACTTGGCAGACCCACAGCCTGTGGGCTGCTGGGGCACAGACACACAAAATTAAAACATGATGCTAACTCACATAAAAACAAAAAACTTGCACTTGATTACGATAGACGCCCCCACAGATTAGGAACGGTGTCCTAACTTAACACACAACATTTGTACTGAACCTTAAGTAAAAGATTAAAAAAAGAACTTTACACGTAAATAAAAGTTTTGTCACACTCGTACATTGACATTGTCCGTTTTTTTTTCCACTCTCCGGCACACAGCGACCAAGGCAGCGCACTGTGGGCTAAAAAATAAAAAAACGAAACAAATTAAATATTTGGTACATTCTTCATCTTGTTTTGATGCTGGAGGTGGCATTTGAAAAGTTACAAAATGCATAATACAAATCGCTCCCAAAAAAGATGGGAATGGTTAAAATTTTAACCATTTTCTGGTAAAAGTGAGTGTTTTTTCATTTTTATAAAATAAGTCTTGAAGGGGCACAAAATTTTTGTTTTTTGTTTATTTCCCTAAGATGAATAGTTCTAAAAATATGATGGTTTGAAAATGGCGCTCAAACGTTTATCAGTCGAAATATAATGTTTAAATCTCAAATATGTCAAAAACAATCAGTATGATGTTAAAAATACTTATAATAGAAATTAAAGGGCTTGAAGTACTCTTTTATAGGATTCTTTTATATCTGTACGGCTTGAAAAATAACGATGTTATGTGCCAAACAATGAGTGCTTTGTAATTTTTTTAAATAAATAATGTAGGATTTTCCTGCCTACATTGGCCATAATAGAAATTCAAAATCTGTCAAAATCTGTATATACCAGTTTTTATTAATGTATAGTATTACCAACATGCTTCAATTTATCAAAAGTTTTGAAGAAATATGAGATTTAAATGGATTTCTTTGCCACTAAAAGCCCGACATTTGTACTCATATTTCCGAAATGATTAATTGTACAAATATTAAAAAAAAAACAAATTAATATATAGCTTCTTAAGCTCTATTTTTCTATATTGTCATATTTTCCTATAATGCAATTGTTTTCGAGTTATTTACAAAAAAAGGAATTTTTCAGCAAGATCGCAAAATTTTTCTTAATTTAAAGTAGCTGTATTTTTAAAAACAACTGCTTTAAAGATGCCAAAAAATTAGGGCATGTTAGTAATGCTATATATTAAAAAAAACTGGTACAAATTTTTCTTCAAAGAAAATTACAAAGCACTCATTGTTTTGCACATAACATTGTTATCGTTCAAGCTGTACGTATAGAAAAAAAATCCTATAAAAGAGCACTTCAAACCCTTTAATTTCTATTATGTGTATTATGCTGATTGTTTCTGACATATTTGAAATTTAAACATTATGTTTCGATTGATAAACATTCGAGCGCTATTTTTAAACCATCATATTTTTAGAACTATTCATTGTACAGAAATAAACAAAAAACAAAATACTTGTAATTTCATAATCTTATTTTTTGTACCATATCACTTTTTCCAAAGACTTTTGAGTTATTTACGAAAAACAGTCTCAAGGTACCAATTTTTACTTCCACATCCAAGTAGTGAATGTAAAAATTGTAAAAAAATGTTCAAAAATTTTTCTTGTTGAAATAGGCTTAAAATGTCATGAAACGTCGAGATTTTAAATTTAAGCGAAAAAAAATTTTCTGTCTGTCGGTCTGTCCATTGGTCAGTCTGTCTAACCTTTTTTTATGCGCATGTTTTCTCTGGAACGGTTTAAGATATTTGGTATGCGTATGTACTATAACGAGATCTGGAACTGGATTGTTTTTTGAACATATCCGGTGAAGGGTTGGGGGGTAAATAGGGATAAATAGGGGAAAATAAGTAAAGCAAGCTTGATAAGAGTGCAGAAATTTGGGACTTGGTGTATATGCTAGAAGCGAAGGCATTAGATTTTTAAAAATATTTTCATAAAATCGTAAAAAAATGTTTCTTGTTGAAATAGGCTTAAAATGTCATGAAACGTCGAGATTTTAAAGTTGAGCGAAAAAAACATTTTCTGTCTGTCGGTCTGTCTAACCTTTTTTATGCGCACGTTTTCTTTGGAACAGTTTAAGACATTTGGTACGCGTATGTACTATAACGAGATCTGGAACTGGATTGTTTTTTAAATATATCGGGTGAAGGGTTGGGGGGTAAATAGAGATAAATGGGGAAAATAAGGGTAAGCTTGATAAGAGTACAGTAATTTGGGACTTAGGGTGTATATACTAGAAGCGAGGGCCTTAGATTTTTTAAATTAAAGGGGTTGATAAAATATAATTGAGATATTCACTTGAAATTTGGTACACGTATGTATTATAATGACATCTGGAACTGAATTATATTTTGAGATGATTCCATTGAAGGGTTGGGGATTAAATAGGGGTAAATAGTGGAATATAAGTAAAGCAATCTGATAAAAGTACAGAAATTTGGGATTTGGTGTATATACTAGAAGCGAAGGCCTGAGATTGTTATAATATTTCTTAACCCCGCGCCACCCCCACCCCATTATTAAAAAGGTTGAAAAAAAAATGGGATTTTTACTTGAACATTGGTACAGGTCGACCATCCTAGAATGGCCAACGAGATTAGGATGCGCAGTAGTTGAAACCACCCCACCTTTACGGAGCTCACTTGTTTATGTTCCTTCCTCGTGTAAACATCGGTACAGTCTTGACAAAAGTGCTTGTATTGTATAACTTATATTTAATACATAGGTACTATTACAAGTTACTTTTTCCCTTTTCTTACGACCTACATATAAAAATGAAATTGAAAGTATAATAAAAGAACTAAAGAACAATAAAACACCAGGTATTGATGGGCTAAAAACGGAAGTTATAAAAGAAATTGCAGAGTATATTTCACCTCAACTAACATTTCTTATAAATAAAATATTAGAAACCGGAATATGTCCTTCTGCATTCAAGACTACAATTGTAAAACCATTATTAAAAAGCGGCGATAAAACCGAATTGTCGAACTACAGGCCGATCTCAATAATAACAAATTTTACGAAAATATTTGAAAAATTAATGAAACTCAGAATCAATGAATATCTAAAAAAACACAAAATAATTTCGGACAGACAATTCGGTTTTCAGGAACAAAAATCCACTCAAGATGCCATTTCATTTATTACCTCAAAAATTTATAAAGCATTAGATTCAGGCAGACCAACTCTGGGTGTATTTCTAGATCTAGCAAAGGCATTCGACACTGTGAGTCATACACAGCTGTTAGATGCATTGGAGGATATTGGTTTTCGGGGAATTACCCTAAATCTCATGAAGAGTTATTTATTAGAGCGTAAACAACTCGTTGAAATAGATAAAACAATGAGTAGCGAATGTACAATAACTTATGGAGTGCCACAAGGGACGGTCTTGGGCCCCTTATTATTCATTATATACATAAACAGTCTATTCACACTAGAATCCAAAGGCACAATCATTAGTTTCGCGGATGATACGGCAATAATATACCAAGGCGAAAATTGGCAGGACTTAAAAGATACCTCTGAATGTGATCTAAAAATTATAAAAAATTGGATGGACCATAAATTACTTACAATTAACTTTCAAAAAACAAAATACCTACCTTTTACGTGCTACAATAGGAATATACCATTATACACGTCCTTAAATATCGATGAAAACACACAAATATCGCAAACGGACACAATAAAATATTTAGGTGTTACTATGGACCAGCATCTTAGATGGAATCATCATATACAAAATGTTACCCAAACACTGAGAGGTCTACTATATAGATTTAAATATCTGAAAAACATATTAGACGTGGAAAATCTAAAAACCATTTATTACGCCTTGATTGAATCTCGACTCCGCTATGGTATTATAGGATGGGGAGGAGTCGTCAACGAATATTTAAAGAAACTAAATGTTATTCAAAAAAGATTCCTAAAAATAATCTTTGGTAAACCAAGTACTTACCCCTCAGATGATATTTATAAAGAATCCAAAATTTTTGATTTGCGTCAATTGTATTTTATAGCAATAATCAATTTACAACACAATAATAAGGACAATTTAGTAGAAATAGATCATAACTATCACACTCGACATAAACTTACATCTTATAGAACGCCGTTCTCCTCTAAGTCAATAGGCCAACGTCATGCCGCTTATCTTGGTCCGAGACTATATAATATATTACCGAATGAATTAAAAGCATGTCGCTCCCTATTCGGCTTTAAAAAAAAACTTAAAAAATTTGTATTGAACTTTAATAGAACCGAATTACAGAAATTAATAGAAATGAGACCCTGAATATACGCTACCGAGACGCTACTATTTTTTCAGTTAGAAATCGCATTTTATAGTCGTAGGTCATCTATTTTATAATATATACATGTCAAATTATTTTTTAACGTTATGGAATGTTAATATGTTTAGCTGTAGGAAAAATCACATAGTTACCTATTTCATTATATACCTATTATATTACCTATTTAATTATATGTGTAAGAGTATATCGTACGTATATGTAATGTACTGCTTGTATAGAAGTATAGTTATATTATAAGTACATGTATTTAAATATAAATGTATTTTACAATATTTCAGTAACGTAAAAAATTATTGGTAATTCAACCGCGGACAGCCCTGGCTTTGCGGTTTACCTTAGTTTATTTGCTTGTTGATTGAATTTGTTGTGTACTATTCTGTTCTCTGTACAAATACTTAGTAGCTAATAAACAATTATTATTATTATTATATATATTATTACAAGTATCTACTTATAAACATTAATGTTACGTGTACAAAGAACTGTTGTTCAATCGAAAACATCAATTGGCCTGTGACATAGTCGGATTGTTGGGGAATAAGAGAGCAACTTTTACTTAAACTTCTTCCCCCGACTGTACGTTCATAGTTAAGAAACTTGTCTCTATTCAACAGCGACGATATTTCTTCTCCCTCTGCGCGGCTGTTGGCCTGGTTGGCCATCCTACAATGGTTTACTTGTACGTGTAACCATTATAACGACATCTGCCACCATCACCCCATTAATAAAGGGGTTGATATAATAATATTAAGATATTCATTTGAAAGTTAGTACACATATGTGTTGTAATGACATCTGATTGAGATGATTCCGTTGAAGGGGTGGCAGGTGGGAGGTTGTAAATAGGAGAAAATAAGTAGTGTACGCTAATAAGAGTTCGGAAACTTCATTTTTGACATATATGCTAGAATCCAATGCCTCAAATGTTTCTATGACATCTGCCCCAAATATTCTTTAAATTCTAGGATCAATAATTTCCACATATTAAAGTGCAAATGTAATCTATGTGTATTCTTTGAAGTGACTTGGATGGAAAATCAGGATGTGGAAGTACTGATTCCTTAGGCAGCAGGTTTTTAAAGCTAAAATCGTAATCTTCAAACTGTTATAACTTGGAAAATATAAATTTTCATGGAAAATTGTAAACCACCATTTTCTCTTACAATGTAATTCAGATTCGGTGGTTACTGTTTTGCTTTTTTTGCCTACCCCTCTAGAATGGATGGAAACCACCCCCAAGTAAAGAGCGGCAATTTTTAAACGGTAAACTTTTTTGTACTCAGTATTAGAAACTCAAGAAAATCGGTAAAGGTATTTACACAAAACTTCCTTCTTTATTTGTGCATGGCGGTCACTCTAAAAAATTATTAATTACGAAATAACATTGAGAATAATAACACAGGTTTACAAAAAGAAAAAAGTTTTCTGGATCTGGGGTCAGACCATACGTTTCTTATGTATTTTTCGACGCTGAATTCGAATCTGTTTTTAGTTTTGCTCTATCACGTCAGGATTTTGAGATATTCCAACCTAAAAGTTGGACATATTTGAGGTTATGTAGCTTTGAGAATTTTTTTTCTCAAGAAACCATGTGTGGGATCTTAAAGTACAAGTCTTCACCTTTAAAACACCATTGACTTTGCTCAAATATCTTTTTTTTTGCCCCGAGATATTGCAATTTAAATAATGACCATAAAGTTTCCGTACTAATTAAATGTACCTATTGGGAAAGATATGATATGAACAGACAATTTTAAAAATTCGATATCTCAGCGAAAAAAAAAAGATATGTGAGCAAGCTCTACGGCATTTTAAAGAGAAAGATTTGTACTTTAAGATCCCATGCATGGTTTCTTGAGAAAAAAAATCTGAAAGCTACATAACCTCAAATAGGTCTGACCCCCAGAACCAGACAATTTTTTTTTTGTAAACCTGTATAATCTGAATATAGTTATCACTATTATTACAAAGAAAACCTGACAACTTTTGGTCAAAAAAATATGCAGAGTGGTCATCGGTCAGCAAAAATTCAGTACTAAATAACAGGTGCCAAATATGGAAGGCTTGCGCAAATATCTTTACAAATTCCCACCATGGTTGAATTATTTCTTGGGATGACCACCCTGTACATTTTTCAATAAAACTATAATAGGTGTACTCGTATGTGCATATGCCAAATATTATTGCCATCTGTCACATTTTCAGTTCCACATTCACGTAGTTGAGTGGAAGTATAGCAGTGGTTAAAAAATTTCATTTATTTTATTTTTTTAAATAGGTTTAGAATGCTATGAAACATGGAAATTTTAAATTTGAGCAAACAAAGTTTTCTTTCATATATTCTAGTGTTAAAAAAATTTTTCATCATCTATTTTATAGTAGTGGTAAAAATATTTTCTTGAAATAGGTTTAGAATGTCATGACACGTGGACATTTTAAATTTGAGCAAAACCAAATTTTGTGTTTTGTGGTGGACAAATTTTTTATTTTTCTTTATTTTCGAAAGCTCGGTGGCGCAATGCTGAAGGTGTTTGGCTTGCGACCACGGAGTCCCGGGTTCGAATCCTGGCAAGGGTATGGATGTTGGTGGCATTTTTTCATGTGTTACCGAGACGGTAGCAGTGACCTAGACCGCTGTTGGATGGCACAACATGTCTAGTCGCTGTTATCTCTCCTGAGTTCGAGTCTCAGCTGCAGTAGATGGCAATATCGCAGGGGATGGTTGTTGTGTTGACATCTATGTGTACGTGTCCTGGTTGAGTGGTAGAGCAGCAATTAGCTGAACTCCGCCAGGACGTTAATATAAATAAGGCATTAAAATAAAAAAAAAATAAATAAAAATAAAGTTTTTGTAATGGACTTAAAATGTAACGAAACGTGGAAATTTTAAATTTGATCGAAAAAAAAATTCTATAGTAGTCGTAAAAATAAAATTAGATTTTTTCCAATTTTTTTAATAGGTTAGAATGAACCATGAAACGTGGAAATTTTTAATTTGAGCAAAAAGAAAAATGTTTCCCATAGTCTAGTGGTAAAAAAATTTCCCAAATTTTTTTTTCTGAAATAGGCTTAGAATGTCATGAAACGTGGAAATTTTAAATTTGAAAAAAGAACGTTTCCATCTACTCTATAGTAGTGGTAAAAAATATAAAAATTTCCAAATTATTTTAAATTTTTTTTTTTTTTTAAGTGGGTTTAGAATGCTGTGAAACGTGGAAATTTTAAATTTGAAAAAAAAAATTCCTTCTAT
The DNA here is from genome assembly GCA_963583905.1 of Stenurella melanura. Lineage (NCBI taxonomy): Eukaryota > Metazoa > Arthropoda > Insecta > Coleoptera > Cerambycidae > Stenurella > Stenurella melanura. The sequence goes on from OY757309.1 coordinate 73,170,541, forward strand.
TCTGGTTGTAAAATTTTTTTCAAAAATATAAAAAAATTCAAAATTTTTTTATTCTGAAATTGGTTTAGAATGTCACGAAACGTGGAAATTTTAAATTTGAGCAAAAAAAAATTTTGCCATTGTTTATTCTTTGTAGACGGTCCACCCTGTATATTTTCTAGTGAAAGTTTAACCATTTCTTCGCTGACAGTAGAGTCAGCTACATACCAAATTTCACTGTTCTCCGTCAAGTAGTTTTTTTAGTTAATGCACCAACAGACAGACAGACAGACTGACGGAATTGAAAAACCTATATTTTCGTAATCTACATGATCCATACGTGAAAATCCGAAAGAATCCATTCATTATATCTGGATTCCGTAATTTTTCATTTTTAATGACTAATTGCACTGCGCTATTTACTGAATTAACAATTTATCAATTTAGCGTACATAAAGGAGTCCACTCTGTATCTCAATGAGGATTTATTGCATTGGCCTACTTCATAATTGCATGCCTCTAATTACAATGTCAGAAATAAACGCATTCGTTAAACTGTAAAATGTAGATAATTATGTCCCTAGTAAGTTAGCTGCTAATCCAATAGTAATTAAATTGTAATTTTACTTCTTATGGGCGTCATAAAAAGTTCATTCACTTGGACAAGTCGATCAGTTATGTTTTCTTCATAAAGCCAATAGGTCAATAAGTATTTTAAAATATGGTTTATGAATAATAAACAATCAACTGTTATCTGAATAAACACAAATATTACAATAGTTTCCTGCACTTGTTCCTTATCTGTTTGTGTATTTGTTCTATAAATTTCTTGAGACATTTCAATAATAATTCAAGATAATGATTTAAATGCCTTGAATGATCCTAGAAGCTATGAATAATTCTGTCGAGGGCAATTCTGATGTAAGGGTAGGATTAATACAAAGAGCTTCTTTGGGCTAATAAGGCAGAGTTTTTTATAGAAACATACACACACACACAAAACAAATCAGTTAGTGATGTAAATCAACATTTTCAGTGAGCTAGCAATAAACTTTCCGAGTTTAAGGTATTTTTATCAGGCGCAATGATATATTGTGCCTCCAAAATCCGTATCAAAAGTGAGTAAATTGAATCAAAAGACATCAGAAACTATATAATAGATATTCATTATTGTGGAAATACATTTAGAAACGGTTCATCATGCAATTGTATTATAATTCTTGTTTTAATAATAATAAAATATTTACTGTGCATTAAAACATATACACTCATGAGCAAAAGTATTGCATGTATTAAATTTTTCAAATAATTTATTACTCTTTTCTTCTTTTTTATTTCAATATTTAAAAAACACAGTATATATGACTTTTTTATGGGATTTTGTATAAAACAGAAACTGGAAATCAAATGTTTTTATTAGAAAACGATAAATAAAGACAAATTCAATAATTAAATGCAAAAGTTCGTTATTAGCTGGCGTTCTTCAGTGAAACAAAAATCTTTAAATTTGGAGTTAATACCGCGTATTGCCTCCTCTAGAGTATAATACAGCTCGCATAAGCCTTCCCATTCCAATAATCAAATTTCTTACATGATTCAAGCATTGAAACATATTCTTTATAGGATTTTGCAAACAGCAGAAAAAAAACTATCTATAACTAAAAGAAAAACTATGTGTAAAAATATTAATGAAATCTTTGCATTCTTTCGATAACCTGAATTCTGGTTATGCTAGCAAATTAAAATCATAAAATGAATTAGCCTAATTTCTTATTTGACAATTCTCATTCTAACAGTAGCATCCACAGAGTCCCCTACGGCCATGCAGCTTAAACTAGTATCTAGATAACCCCCTACGATTATAAAGATTCAGTTAAAAATGAGAACAAAGGCCTAAAATTAATTAATTTATCTAATTTGTCTTAAAAATGTTTCATTCTAATGGATTATATTTTCATGAAATCTATCATAGTCGTAGAGGGTTATGTAGATATTAGTTTAATCTGCATGGCCGTAGGGGACTGTCTGGATGCTAGTGTTAAATGAGAATTGTCAAATAAGAAATTAGACAAATTCATTTTGGGATTTTAATTTACTGGCATAACCAGAATTCAGGTTATCGAAAGAATGCAAAGATTTCATTAATATTTTTACACATAGTTTTTCTTTTAGTTGATAGTTATTTTTTCTGCTGTTTGCAAAATCCTATAGGTAAAGAATATATGTTTCAATACAGTTATAAGCAAACAAATAATAATTCGTTTTTAAAAATTCTAGCATGTTTCTTTTTAACTGGAGATCCGGTTGTTTACCTTAAATAGGTTGATGAAAACAGTTTTTATTATTCAAAGAAATGATTAATTCAACAATGAGGGGGGTTGTTATCAATTTCAACCCCCTCTGTGTTTTTCCTATTTTTAAGCAACGAGCAAACGAAAGGAACCGACGAGCATCACGAGCAAACAATTCGCATTGAAAAATGTTATATAGTTCCTAAAATTAGGGAGGGGGGGAGTACTTGACAGTACTACGGTAAATTCGTCGAAACATTTGACCGGAAAAAGCTGTTATTGAAATTAATGTAATTTCAAGGATGGATTTATGACTTTGACCAGGTCACAACTGTCTGTTTGTTGTACTCGAATTCCTTAATAAAATACTAATGGTTAAGCATGTGATTCATGTGACATGCAATAATTTATATTAATTACGAAATATTTGTATACAAAACTGATATCTAAAAATAGATTAAACATATAAATTATTATCTACCTAAGTATTATCTCATATTTTGTTTTCAAACTTGGTGTTTGACTTATCTAAGTAAATATAAACGTTTAATTTTGTTTAAATTGTATTCCATAATTAATTTTATTTTTGTTACTTTGCTACGAAATAAAAGTTTCCATTGGATTAGTTACACTTGAAAATCCCATTGGTCCTCAATTTCTCAACGGTCCTAAATGGATGCATCCTTTATTTTCTCTATTTTACTTGTTTTAAAACATATACATATCTACATAATTTACGACTGACAGGTACTATAAATGATATTTACAGCTTAAAGGTAATTATGATTTACGGTATCTTAAAGGAATGCATACAACGAAATAAATATGTATTTATTTTACTTTGCCTATTTCAATAAAATACTTGTTATAAATTTCCCGAAAATAAATATATGTTTTTAAATTATCAAAATACTAACGTTAAAAAAATTGTAATAACTTTGTAATAGTGTTTATTCACAACGCTCTGACAGACACTTTGTGATCCATGCACTATTTTAGTTGACCTTCCTTTGCTGTATGGGACGTCTATTACCAAAGTTCTTTCACCTTTAGCAACATAAGCTCAACTTTTGTAAAGCATCCTTTCTTTTCACTGAACCGTTAACATTGTATAGATATTGAGTTTGGTACATGTATATTTTGAGCTTCCTCCGCTGAAGGGTTGGGGGTAGATAGGGGTAAAGAGAGGAAAATAAGTATTGTAAACTGGTAAAAAAACAGATACTTGGGATTTAGTGTACATGTGTACATACTAGAAGCAAAGGTCTCTAATTTTTTTATAACAATGTCCACCCCCACCACCACCACCACCACCACCACCACCTCCACTCCATCATTAAAAGGGTTCATAAAATAAAATAAAAATATTGACTTTAAATGTAATAAGACACCTATGTATTATAACGAAATCTGGAACTAGATGATATTTTGAGCTTCCTCCAGTGAAGGGGTGGGAGCCAAAAGGGAAAAATAAGTAATGTAAGCTGTCAAAAGTCCAGATACTTGAAATTTGGTGTATTATACTAGAAGCAAAGGTTTCAGTTTTTTTACGACATTTTTCACCCCCACCACCACCACTTTCACTCCATTATTAAAAGGGTTAATAAAATGAAATAAAAACATTGACTTGAAAGAATGATCGCAAAATCCGCCTATTTTTGCGGTTTTGCGAGCTTGGGAAAAATCGTAAAAAGGTTTAGTAGGTCCCAAGTTAATCGTCATTAAAAACCAAGAGGCATTATTCTTGTTTTTTTTTAAATGTTAAGTAATTGCCCCTATTCAGTTGTTGAAATGACCTGAAATCCTAAAATAATAAGAAAAATATGAATATAACTAAAAACAATTCTATTTGCATTATTTCTATTAAATCAAACTTAAAAAAAGCGAAATTTTTGTGATATCTTTGGGATGATTTCACTTCCTTCGAGGGCCTATGGATGAATTTTTAACTGTTCTTGATTGATTGATTGATTTGCCAGCGTAAGGTGGGCATTGCTGCCGATTCCGGGCATCCATGGAGGTTCGTTCCAACACGCAGCTTGGGCGTCCGTCGAACACGCCCAACGGACAGTCAAACCGCATGCCGGAACCAAATCTCGGATGTTCTATATACCGCCGGACCGGCTGCATACGCCGGGTTGGACATTGGACATACTTGTTGTCAGCAGCGAGATTCGCATGACGCATGGGGTGGGAATCCAGGATGGAAAGTGTAGGTGTTTGTGAGATGCTTCTTTTAAATTTCCATGCTTCTATTAAGTTTCCATCTGTCATCATCGGCTGGGGTGTGCAGGTGTTTGCGAGATGCTTCTTTTCAGTTCCATGCTTGTTTTAAGTTTCCATCTATCGTCATCTCCTTATTTTTCTTTTCAGTTTTCTGTTTCTGAATTTCTTAGCTTTTATTTTTTATTTTTTTGTTTTTATTTATTAACCGTTCCACAGGTAAATATCCATTTACGGTTGAGTTGCTGGAAAGGGTCCTATCTCGCGGTAACAATATTTTTTGCGAGTTATGAGAAAGAAGGTCCGAAGGGATAGTTTGCTCACCCTGTTGGTATGTCGTTTCAATTTACAGTAATTATTTTAAACTGCCTCCTTCCAATTCCGGGTATTTTCTATTTCATTACCTATTTTTTTTTCCTCTGTTGTTTAATAAACTGTGCTGTGACAAGGGTTAATAAACCGATAAATACATATCTTTTCAATTTTAATTTCTAATTTTTCAATTTAAATAAGGAAATAGACTTCATTAATTAGCTGAACTAAATTAAAACAAAGTAAACAAAAACGTATCTGTTTCATTCACATCTGGCTGGCTGTTGCTTATTTTATATCACCCACTTGGAGAAGGGACCGGATCCATCCAGGTATAGATTTTACGGCCAAGCAGTACACTTTCTCGGGTTGTTTATATACACTCTTTTGTGTTGCTTTATTCAACCAACATAATTTAGTCAATTATCAACTATATGAAATAGCCAGACTCGTGCTAATTTATGTCAATCAATGCAGAATTGTTTACGTTGTAATTCAATACAATTTCGACGTTTTGTTGCCGCTTTATTTTATTTTTTATTCATCTCGAGATCTTGTAGGAGCCACGAAACATGCGTCTGTCACCGAATTCGACACACTTTGAACTCGGGTGAATTTTTAACTGTTCTTGATCTTTTTTAACTATTCTTGATAGAAAATACATAATTTCGCTTTTTTAAGATCGATTTAATAGAAATAATACAAACATAATTAATTTTACATTTATTGATATTTTATTACAAATTTAGGATTTAAGGTCATTTCAACCCCTGAATAGGAGTAATTACTGAACATTTTCAAAAAACCAAGAACAATGCCTGTTTTGGTTTCTAATGATGATTAATTTGAGACCTGCTAAACCTTCTTACGAGTTTTCCCAAGTTCGCAATCAATTATGCAAAATCTGTCAAGAAAACAGCTTTTTTGCGGTCACTCTTCTCTTCGTATTATCACGAAATCTAAAAGTAGATTAAATTTTGGGCTTATTTCTTAGAAGGGTTGGAGGGTGAAATGGGAGTAAATAAGTGAAGCAAGCTAGTAAGAGTCCAGAAACTTGGGATTTGGTGTATATACTATGCTAAAAGTACTACGGTCGATTTAGGCGATAAAAAGGCTAAATCCATGATTTCTTCGGAAAACGAGACATTTTCAGGAAAACTTTTGTAATGAGTTTCTTTTATTGTCTATATAATTTTCCATAACTTTTTATTGCGCGGCATTGACCAGCAATTGTAATAAACAATGGTTCCGTTGTTAATTTGTTAACTTATTAAATCAGTCAAAGTTAGAAAAAAAATGATTTTTGCGTAATTTGATGAAAAATAATACCTTTTTACTTTTGTTAATTTAAAAAAAACGAAAATTTTGAAAAAGAGGGGACGGGAAATCAAAATGAAAGATCTGAAAGATTCAGGTAAGTTTATCTTTTTAATAAAAACTTTCTTTCCTCATCGACTTTTTCATGAAATGCAAATCTTTAAACGATACAGGGGGACAAAGTTGAACCTGGTTCTAAGGGTGTTTTTCAGGTTTATTCAAATTAGTATGTTTTTAAACTGTCATAACATAACTCATTTTTTTCATATGGTACACTCTGTATATTTGAACTTAAAATGTTTCAGGAATCAATTACCTACACACTGAAATTCATATTATGCCAATTATTCTTCGATATGAATTTTTCAATAGCCGTCGAAGAAAAGTGGTCACTATGAGGTATAAAATTAAAAATCGTCAATTCCTCTTTTTGTAAGTTCATATGCAAGATCTAAAAAATATTTATAAAATTAGTTTGGAAAAATTAATATTTAATAATATTAATATTTCCTAGAAAAAAATTGTTTTAAATAAGATCAGACCAGGTTTCCGCCTGGTAATATGGATCTTCATAATCGGTAGTGTCTGAACTGATTCCGGCAAAAAAAATGCGTCCGAAATGTATTCGAAGCTGATGCGCCCATACCGCCTGCTCTAATAAGTCTAGTAGTTAGGGAAATGGCGTGCAAAATCGACGACGAAAAGTTACCGTCTGCCAGTCGATAATCGAGGAGGGCATATAACTACGAAACTTTTTCTCTCTGGAAATTTTTGGTATGGAGGGGGAAGACATTTTTTTTTTAATCAAATGGTTACCGATACCTTTCCGCATAGGTAGTTAGTGTATGTACTACACGTACCCCAATTACGCTGGCAGACAAAACTTCCGGGCGGTGCGCGGTAACCGGAAATTGAAAAGAAAATGTTTTTGTTACCGGATCAAACCTAGCGCAAAATGTTTGTTTTGGCCTGTACAGTACTGTACTGTAGTGGCAGACATTTCTGCCGGGCGGTTTTTGAGCAATTTGCCATCAAAGTGGCGAAAAATGGACAAAACTTTGAAATTATGGCAAAAAATAGTTAAAATTGAAAAAAAACGTCTGCCAGAAGAGTATGGTTCACAAGACACTAAAGAACCCTAGCCTTGGCTGGCAGACGTTTTTTTAAATTTTAACCCCTCCAAACCATCTCATAAAAGTTAAAAAAAAATTACGTTTTCATCTTTTTTTTTTTAATAAATATTAAGTATAGTTCTTTGGATATGTTATTACAGTGGGAATTACGAAAAATTTGAGATTTGGTTTATCTCGATCCGTTCATATTTAGTAAAGTTATTCACAAATTACCAATTTCTTTTCAACTATGCTTTGCTCCAAATAATGCTATAAGAGGACTGTCATTTTTTAGTTTATAAAAATCATTAAGGGGTGGAACAATGACATGCAAGTATTATTTTCTTTTTATTTCAATCATTTCTCAGTATTTTTGATTTTTCAAATCAGCCTCCCCCCACCACCACCACCACCACCGGTACGCTATTATTGAAAACATGCACGATGTTTAAATGAATGCAACCGCATAGCGGGACTGCTGATACTGGTGGTGGTGATGGGGGGGTGGCTAACTGCGCAGTGAGTGGTCACTGTGCGCTTGAGGTTGAAAACGGAGCGCTCAACGGCTGATTTGAAAAATTGAAATTTCTGAGAAATGATTGGAATAAAATGAAAATGATACTTGCATGTCATTGTTCCGTCCCTTAATGATTTTTAGAAACCAAAAAATGACAGTCCTATTATAGCAATATTTCGAGCAAAGCATAGTTGAAAAAAAGTTGTTTTTTTTGTGAATAACTTTACTAAATATGAACGGATCAAGATAAACCAAATCCCAAATTTTTCGTAATTCCCACTGTAATAATATGTCCAATGGATTTTACTTAATATTTAATAAAAAAAAAATTGAGATGAAAACGTGCATTTTTTTTTACTTTTATGAGGTGGTTTGGGGGTGTTAAAATTTAAAAAAACGTCTGCCATCCAATGCTAGGGTTCTTTAGTGTCTTGTGAACCATACTCTGGTCTGGCAGACGTTTTTTTCAATTTTAACTATTTTTTGTCTTTGTCCATTTTTCACCACTTTGATGGCAAATTGCTCAAAAACCGTCCGGCAGAAATGTCTGCCATTAAAGTACAGTACTTTACAGGCCAGAACAAACATTTTGAGCTGAGTTTGGTCCGGTAATAAACATTTTTTTTTTCAATTTCCGGTTACCGCGCACCGCCCGGAAGTTTTGTCTGCCAGCGTAATTGGGGTACGTGTAGTACATACACTAACCACCTATGCGGAAAGGTATCGGTAACCATTTGATTAAAAAAAAATTCTTCCCCCCTCCATATTCTCCCTCCATACCAAAAATTTCCAGAGAGAAAAAAGTTTCGTAGTTATATGCCCTCCTCGATTACCGACTGGCAGACGGTAACCTTTCGTCGTCGATTTTGCACGCCATTTCCTAGACTATAGTTATAAAAAACTATGATATCTTATTTGGGAGTAAGATTGTAAAAAATTATTTCAGGCTAGAAAATGCACGTTCATAGCTGCGCAATTAGTCTCACGTTATCATACTTCCTTGATTTTTGTCTATTTTCCTCGTTTTTAGATAAACATAAATTTACAGTTGACTACTAGAACAATTTCTTATAGGAAACGCATGATTTATCTTAAAAGAATGCATATATACAATCATTACGAGCTTATGTTCATTAAAAACTGCTTTGCACGACTTCCAGGGTACTCGATCAAATAATAAAAGACACCTATTAATTTATGAAGAAGTCAAACAAGTAGGTATTATTTTATAAATTATTAATGTTAAGTTCACTAGCCAACGTTAAGGAAAAGTTTCAGAAAAAATAGTAGAAATTTCAAGAAACAAAGTTAATTTAAAATTTCAGGAAAAATGGTTAAAATTTAAGAATTATTGTTATATTATAAAACTGACAGGTTCTTAGTGCCATTTATGCTATAGACAGCCTAAGAACGCCAAGGTTGTGTATGCATAGAATTTTGATGCATTGTATTCATATCTGAATATACATCAGCTTATGCAATCATCAGATTATTTCTTATGTAAATTTTGTCAAAGCATGAGTCATAAAACCAAATTGTCCATATTTAACTAACGTTTTTATACTCTCGTTTTCTTCGTTCAGTTGTTCATTCCTCATTTTTTATTTTTTTTAACTTATTAAGTCATTACAGTAGGGGATCTAGCTTGCCGTACGATGCGTTTTAAAGGTGCGGGGTCAACTCATATGTATACTACAATAACTAACAACAGTTTTCTATGTAAAATTTTCTGCCGAATTCGAATTACGAGTTCACCACTAAATTCGGAATTGCGAAATTAGAGAAAAAGTTGTTTATTTCCAAAAGTAAGAAAACACAATAAACATTAGTATTCTCATTCCCCACTCAATATCTCATTTGCTGGTAAAAGTATCGATCTGAAATTTTAGGAGAATAATCTTTTAACTTTCTTCTTGGGCTCCGTATAGAGAATTTATTTTGTCAATTTCATTTTTTTATAAAAAAAAAAAAACTATAATCCTACATGTCGAACAGAAGTTCAAAAATGTATTGCTACTTTTTTATAAGTAGAGATAGAGGTGTAGTTAATCGACAAAATATGATGATTAAAGACCAAAAAGTTTTTGCATTTGAATATGTTTTTATACTTTGGCTTAATAGTGAAAAATAGGAGATTATATTGGTTAAAAAATTAATGTTTTCCGTAGTTTTTATAAATTTGCCCAAAATTGCATTTTTTTTGGATGAAGGGGTGAACTCATAATTCGTATCCGTCATGAAATTTTACATAGGAATCCGCTTTTGGTTTTTGTGCATGTCACAGTTGATCCCCCCCCCCTTGCTGAATTGGAGGTCTTAGATTCCCTACTATTATACGAAATTATTGTTACCATGATTGTTTAACTACTATATAGAAATATATTTGAACCTTCACTTCACTTCACTTCACTTCACTGACAATTTTGATGATGATACACTGGGTGTCTCGAGATAAGTGCCGAAAATGCCCTCTGTCGAAGATTAAGTGGATTATTCTTCATAAAAAAAAGTTAATGTAAACTTTGTGTTCAATTAAACCCCATTAAAAGGTTGTATAAATGAAGAAAAAAATTAATTCAGTACGTATATTTGTAATTTAATCATGTAAGCATGATAATTACGTAAGTATCTCTAATGAAGTTTTTTTTTTCAAAATAAGTGAATTGATGCTACTATGATTGATCAAAATGCGAAAAGATTTCTAAATCAATCATGAAAATTAGTGGAGTTTTTAATGAATAAAGTCAGCACGCAAAAAGATGTTTCAAAAAATTTATATCGGGTGTCCAGTTAATGTTCCCTGGGAAGATTGTGCAAAATCGGCTAACTTTACAAAAAACATTCAATGTTTCATCTTACTTTACTACAACGTAAAATTATTTTCAACTATACAAGATGTCACAAAAACGAGTTACACAAGAAAGTGTGATTTTTTAAAATCGGAACACCCTGTGTTTATGGCACCAGTTAAGCCTCCAAGGGTCCTGTATTACACTCTAAAATATTTTGCAAATCGGATGCAGCGTTGCCAAGTTATGATTTTTTCCTGTCTTTTTTGGCAATTTACAAACATTTTTTTGACTGCCATATCTCTGCGATTTACTTTTTACAATAATTGATAAATTGTTTTTTTCTAAAAATACAGGATGTTATTTAATAATGATGTATTTACTGAAAAATATTTTTGAAATAAATTATTATTGTACCGGATGTCCAAAATATTTGTTTATATTTCTTGATACTTAATCATTATTTGTATCAATTTTTACTTACCTCGCATATCAAACGGAAGTATTGTATTTGAGAAAAAATCACCCTCCGAGATTTTTTTCTGATTTTGACGTTTCAAGTTACGTAGATTACGAAAATATAGGTTTTTTCAATTCCGTCAGTCTGTCTGTCTGTCTGTCTGTCTGTCTGTCTGTCTTTCTGTTGGTGCATTAACTAAAAAACTACTTGACGGAGAGCAGTCAAATTTGGTAGGTAGTTGACGCTACTGTCAGTGAAGAAATGGTTAAACTTTCACTGGAAAATATACAGGGTGGACCGTCTAAAGGGAATAGATCATGAAAAAAAAAATTTTTGCCCAAATTTAAAATCTCCACGTTTCATGACACGGTTAACCTATTTCAGAAAATTTACGCGTTTCATAGCGTCCTAAACCTATTTAATAAAAAAATTTAGAATTTTTTTTTACCATTTTTGAAAAAATTTTACCACTAAAATAGATGGAATTTTTTTTTCTTTGTTCAAATTTAAAATTTCCACGTTTCCAGGGCATTCTAAACCTATTCAAACAAATTTTGAAATATTTAAAACAAAATTTCAAAAATTTTTTAAAATTTGTTTGAATAGGTTTAGAATGCCCTGGAACCGTGGAAATTTTTAATTTGAGCAAAAAAAAATTTTCGTCCATTCTATTGAATGAATGAAAATTTTTTTTTTGCTCAAATTTAAAATTTCCGCCTTTCATGACATTCCAAACTTATTTCTACTTTACCATTTTGGAAAAAAATTTTACCACTAGAAAAAATTTGTTTTGCTCAAATTTAAAATTATCACGTTTCATGACATTCTAAACCTATTTCAGAAAAAAAAAATTTGAAATTTTTTTTCACCATTTTTGAAAAAAATTTTACCACTAAAAATAGATGGAATTTTTTTTTCTTTGCTCACATTTAACACTTTCACGTTTCATGGCATTCTAAACCGATTTCAAAAAAAAAAAATTTACCACTATCCACTAACTTTCCTTTTGGCTCAAATTTAAAATTTTCACGTTTCATGGCATTCTAAACCTATTTCAGAAAAAAAAATAGAAAATTTTTTTCACCAACATTTTTGAAACATTTTTTACCACGAAAATAGATAGATTTTTTTTCTTTGCTCACATTTAAAATTTCCACGTTTCATGACATTCTAAACGAATTTCAGAAGAAAGAAAATTTGAAAATTTTGGAAAAATTTAAAAAAAATGAAATTTTTTAACCAATACTATACTTCCACTCCACTACGTGAATGTTGAAATTGAAAATGTGACAGATGGCAATAATATTTGACATATGCACCTGTTATACTTTTATTGAAAAATGTACAGGGTGGTCATCCCAAGAAATAATTCAGTCGTGGCGGACATTTGTAAAGGTATTTGCGCAAGCCTTCCATATGTGGCACCTGTTATTTAGTATTGAACTTTTGCTGTTGGATGAGCACTCTGTATATTTTTTTGATCAAAACTTATCAGGTTTTCTTTGTAATAATAGTGATAACTATAATCCGATTATTATTTTCAATGTCATTTCGTGATTATTAATTTTTTAGAGTGACCGCCATGCACAAATAAAGAGGAGAGTTCTGTGTAAATACCTTTACCGATTTTTAAAAAAATTGAATGCCTATAATTTTTTACATGGATAAATAAAGCATACAATTCCTCACATTTTAATATCATACACTTTATTTTTTGACATATGATGCGTAAATTGAGATTCTCTTTATTTTAGCATTAAAATCTAGTACGGCTTTGGTCTTTTGTTTTATATTTCTTAAGGTGGCCATTCCCTAGAAAAAGACATCCGATAGGGAAATATTTATTATTTTTGCCCATAACTATTTTTTCTTAGTACGTATATTTAAACAAAATATAAGAGTACCTAAGTAGAACTATAACAAGACTATTACTATGAATTTTCACTCAATAATTTCAGTGGTTTGCAAAATAGCTCGATTTAAAACTATGAAACAGGAAGATTAACACAATTTTTAAATTTAAATCGAGCTATTTTGCAAACCACTAAAATTATTGAGTGAAAATTCATAGCATAGTCTTGTTATGATTCTACTTAGTTTTTTAAATATACGTACTAAGAAAAAAAGTTATAGCTAAAAATAGTAAATATTTCCCTATCGGATATCTCTTTCTAGGGAATGGCCACCTTAAAAAAAAAAAAATTAATGGAATGCCTGTAATTATTTACATGGATTAATAACGCATACAATTTCTCACAATTGGATATCATACAGTTTCCTTTAATAATTATGAACGGCTTTTGAGATTTTTATTTTTTTCACAATACTGAAACTAACCTAACAATTGCCCAAAATGTCCACCATTTTGATCCACGCAACACTGAGGTCCCTTGGTAAATGAACGTCTGATATTGTATAGCATATCAACATGTATATGATTGAAACACTGACGAATCCTTGTCATCATATTTCCTCGAGCCGTTGATTCTACTTTATAAACGTCTGACTTTACAAATCTCCAAATGAGAAAATCCAGTGATGTCAGGTCGGGTGACCTAGACGGCCATGCAATGGGACCTAACATAATTTAATAAAATAATAAATTAGACATAATTTAACAATTTGTTAAAATATCAGACCTCCTCTTCCTATCCACATTTCAGGAAACTGGTTACTAATGGCCTGACGAACATTTCTACTAAATTGTGGTGGTGCACCATCAAGCTGTAGCCACATATTATTTGTAATATAATCAGGAATATGCTCTATCACTTGTGGAAACGTATTTTGCATAAAATCCGAGAAGATTGATCCATTCACATTTCCCTCAAAATAGTGAAGACCACCAACATAATCATGTACAATTGTTGGTAAAGATTTTTCTCTATAACATGAGGGTTTTCTTTGTCATAATAATGGAAATTATGCCTATTTACAAATCCATTGCGATGAAGCGTTGATTTATCCGTGAACAACACAAATTTGCCCACTGACACAAATTTAATCTACGATTTAAACCGCATCCAAACGTTTTTGATGTAGCTCTACTCGATAGAGGTAAAACTTAGTTTTGCGAAGACATAGGGAAATACTACATTTACTGACCTCTAAAGACCTGTTAACCCCCGAACACTTGCCGTAGGATTTTCAATGGCCTTGTTCGGCTTTTTTTTTTATTTCATAAATCGTGTAAAAAGTACAAGTATAAAATAATGGATCTGCAAAAAATCAAAATCTTATTCACACGTTTAGTATCTTAAAAACTATTACAAATCTCCACCTAGGGGAGTACAATTTGGTGAAATGTCAAAAAATTACAATTTTCTCTCGCTCCTGTCGGGACGAATTTTCGATTTTGACCCTGCAATTTACGATTAGGATTCATCGCCGACCTTCACCTTTCCGTAGAGACATAGAACGAACTTCCACTCGAAGTATTTATTTAGTTTCCAGCGCTTGAAAATTCCATGTTTTTCGACTTTTCAGTATAAATTTGAAAGCCACTTTTCTTACGTCACTTGCGTATAGTGACATCACAAATGAGCACTCGGTTTTTGCAACTATTGCTAATTTCAACTCCTTTTATCTCGAGAACGGAAAAAGTTAATAATACGAAATTTAAGTACATAATGAGAATATCGAGTACTGTATGAAAAAGTATAAAAACCATATGAAAATAATATCATGGAACAAGCCCATTACCGCTAAAGTTATAACCAGCTCATTTTTTTCACTTAATACATTTCGTCGCCTCGCCTTCTTTTCATATGTAACACTTCCAGTACGTTCAAAAGGTTTTTTCGAATTTTCCTCACATCAGGACACCTTCTATCGGGATATTTTATACAATTTCCATCAGATTCACCAATAGCGTACATCATACATATCAAATCTTGTTGACAATAATTATAATTCATATTTTTAAATATTACTTAACAATGTCGATTCCACTTAATCACAATAATCTGAAACACCTTACAGAAATGTCATAAAGTGAAAATGAAAGCCATACTAGTTTTTAATGCTAAAATAAAGTGCACCTCAATTTACGCAAGAATCATTTGAAATAATCATATCTCAAAAACATTTTGAAATAAAAATAAAGTATACTTATGATATTAACATGTGGGGAATTGTATGTTTTATTTATCCATGTAAAAAAAATTGTAGGCATTCAATTTATTAAAAATGGTGGAAAATAATAATTGAATATCAAGAAATACAACCAAATATTATTTTAAAAATTCATAGCAGTCTAAAAAATATTTGTAAATTGTCAAAGAAGACTGGAAAAAAATTATTAACTTGGCAACGCTGCATCCAATTTGCAAAATATTTTAGAGTGTAATACAAATCCTTGGAGGCTTAACTGGCGCCAAAAATATACAGGGTGTTCCATTTAAAAAATCAAGCTTTCTTGTGTAATTCGTTTTTGTGACATCTTGTATAACTGAAAATAATTTTACGTTCTAGTAGAACTGAAACATTGAAAGTTTTGTTAGGAAAATTTTTTTTGGTAAGTTAGCTGTTTTTGTACAATTTTCCGAGGGAACACTAACTGGACACCCGCCCAAGAAACAATTTTAATTTTATCGTGATCTTCAGAACCTCTTGAAGTCTAATAAAACTTCTGATAAAGCTATATATCTTTGATAAACGCTATTAAATCTTTATAAAGCTTGTATAAAGCTAAGAGGGGCCATTCTTAAAAGAGTTCTGAGAGCCTTTTTTAAAAGTCATTTTAAAACCAATTGATTTTATTCTAAACACCCTTTATAACGTTCTGAAGACCTTGATAAAACTATCCATAAATCCAACAATATACCTAAAAGTACACTTTTGACCTTAAGGGACTTTCTACAAACCGTTGTTTAAACTATTATAAAACCACTTCGTAAAGTCATCATAAAACTAAAATGCTTTAGAACTGCACTTAAAAATGGTATTTGCTCTGTTAATATGGTTATTTTTAATAAAAAGGTTTTATGCTTGTCATCATATGAAAACTAGGCAAATTAGTCGCATGTTGGTAATGGATATTATAATAAGCACTTGTTGTTCAGCTTTCAGCTGGTCTCTCTATACTGGTTAAAAATATCAAGTTCAGTATAGGTACTCACCATGAGTGAAAATCTAGCTGCGAATTAAATTGTATTGATGATATCACAACTAGCAGGTTGAAAAATATGGAAGCCCTTCAAAAATATTGAAAATTTGGATATTTTAAAAAATATTTTAAAATTATTTTTTTTAAAAAAGGTTTATTTTTTGTTGATATCAACTTAAAGCACACGTTAGTAATAATAATCATGATTTTAGTCCTTATTACTCATAAATTGTGGCAAAAATTGCAACTAAGTAGTTGTTCACTTGAATAATTCCAACATGGCAGTTTTTGTTTACAAAGACATCTTTGTAAAAAAATGGCGATTTTTTATTAAAACCTGTTGGTTGCCGGCAATACCACAATAAGAGTATTTAATCCTAAGATTGTCATAATCCTCTCGTACAAGAGCATTTGCTACTAATTACAACCAATTTAAGTCCTCTTACATTTATGTGAGTCCATTTGGTATTGTCTAATACCAGTTGATCTTGTCTAACACCATTTGACCTATAGTAAGATTTGTTGGATTTCTTCACAACCACCATAAAACCTATTGCCCAAAAATATATAGAAGAAGATAACCTTTCACATTTATTTGGATATTTTGTATAGTCAAATGTGTCAATGTGTGGTGTGGCTCTAATTGTTTAAAAAGTCCTATGTTTCGTCTTATAATTGATGAACGGGAGCTGGTCTCAATTATTAATTGTGGAGTGTTTGCTGCTGACGAATCATCATATTCTGTTTTACTAATCGAAACTGAAGGTGTTATTTACTATTTTCAAGTAGTTACTTCTGGTTTTCCCTTTAAAGTAACCACTCCTTTTCATTTTCATTCTCGTTTGTTAAAAATGTGTCTCCATTTCGTGAGGTAAAATAAGTAAAATCTATTTGTCCACCTGTCGCATTGCAACTTTTGCGGTTTTATGAAGGAGTTTGTCCAGGCTAAATGGTACTTATGTTACATTTGACATTATACAAGCCAATACAGCTTTATAGCAGTTTTATGATTAGTATATTCAGGTGCCTCTTTAAAACTCTTAGGCATACTGGTTTTATGAACGTTGTCTCTGAGGTAAATTGATTTCCTAGACAAAATTATTTTATCATGGAAGTGCTGACCACCACCACAAAACCTTTACAAATGCCAATAGACTCGAATTAAAACAAATACTAAATAGTATTAAAACTCAGCCTCCAGGAGGTTGTTACAACTCTAAATAAAACTACTTAGGCTGAAAGACTTGTTGGCCTGCTATACTACCGCTATAAAGCCATTTAGCAAACTTACATCCTCAATAAAGCTATTACAAAACTTATTCAAGTCCACATAGCATTTAAATTGTTACTTGGGCGATATTCAAGGGGGTCCAAAATTGTTTCCCGACATTTCTGTGGCTGATAGCACATAATGGCAGCCTATAAACTTATTTCCGAAATTGAATAATAAGAGAGATATACCCCTTAAAATAATAATAATAATCTTTATTGTCCATAATAATAAATGACCACAAAAAAGTGATATAGGACTAGTCAAATAAGTCACATTTAAAAGAAAAACCTAAACTACTAAAACAACACATACAGAAAAAAATATTTTAAAAACATGGGTCAGTTAAATATTCAGTCACATTATAAAAACACTTTTGTAAAAGAAATTGGCTAACTAACTTTTTAAATAATTTTAAATTGACGACACCTTTAATTTCAACTGGAAGACGATTAAATAATTTTATTCCTATGTACCTGGGGCACTCCTCATATTTTGTCAGGTAATGTAATGGAATACGCAAGTTTTGGCCATTTCTTGTGTCGTAATTATGATGAAAATCACTAGTTTTAAAGGAATCATGGTTAGATTTAACATAATATACTATTTCTAATATATATATGCATGCCAAGGGTAAAATTTGTAATTCTTTAAATAAATTTCGACATGGCGTGTTTCTTGCCGCTCCTACCATATTCCTAATAGCCCCTTTCTGTATTTTAAAGATTCTTTCAAAATTGTGAGAGGCGCCCCAGAACATTATGCCATACTTCGCTCTAGATACAAAGTTAGCATGATAGTAAGCTATTACAGTTGACATATTAGAAATGCTTTTCAACCGATACAATACAAAACAGATTGACGACAGCTTCTTTGACAACAGAGTTACATGTTCATTCCAGTTTAATCCACAATAAATGTGCACTCTTAGAAATTTAGTGCTTCTAACTTGCTCAATTGACTTATTATCTACTTTTATCAAATAACTATTATTGAAAGAAGTGAATCTGGGTGTAAAATTAATAAAAACTGTTTTGGAGAAGTTTAGGAATAGTTTAGAATTTTGATACCAATCTGTGCATCTATTGATCATATTTTGAGCTGTTACTAATAATTCTGGCACAGTTTCTTCTGAAACAATTTGAGAATTGTCATCTGCAAACATTGTTAAAGTATTTTGATCAAAAATTTCAGGTAAGTCATTAATATACAGTAAAAATAATAAGGGACCCAGAACAGAGCCTTGAGGTACCCCAATTTCAATATCGATTGCCTCAGATCTAATACCATTTATTTCAACTAGCTGCCTTCTCTTAGAAAGATATGAGGTAATCCAGTCACAAGTTTTTCCTCTTAACCCATATTTTTGAAGTTTTTCTATAAGCAAGGCATGATTTATTAAATCGAATGCCTTGCTTAGATCCATAAAAATAGCTAAGCAGTTACCGTTTTTTTCCAAATTTTCAAATACTTTGTTAAGAAAGTTCATAATTGCTGTTTCCGTTGACCTGCTTTTGATAAAACCATGTTGCGAATTAGAAAACAATTTATTTTTGTTACAAAACTTTACAATTCTCTTGTACATTACTTTTTCTAATATTTTTGAAATAGAAGACAAAAGAGCTACTGGTCTATAATTTTCCGATGATGTAATATCTCCTTTTTTAAAGAGTGGAATAATTTTTGCTAATTGTAGGACTGTTGGGAAAATACCTGTTGATATCGAAAAATTTACTATATATGTAATTGGAGAAGTAATAAACTTAACAGATTTCTGTAGTAAATTAGTTGTTATATTATCTAATCCACAGGAATTTGAATTCTTTAGTTCTAAAATTATATTAAATATTTCTGCTTCAGTAACAGGGTCTAAAAATAAAGTATTGTCGGTAAAAGGGGAATAATAAATTTCAGTTTTTCTGCAGCAATATCTTCTCTCCCTAAAATATCAAATTCATAATTTAAACTTAGTCATAGGCCATCTGGACACTAGTTTACATGGTATCAGTTAAACCCTCTCTTCTGTTTAAGCTATTGTTTTGATTGTAAGTATTTTCCTTATAACTTATAATGTTTTTCAAATTTTTAAATATTATTGTAAAAAAATAATTTTCAGATCATTAGAAGTAGAAAAGGAATTCTTATTGCGTCTCAATGAACCAAGCCGTTCTCGAGTAGTTGGTGGTTAAAAACGTGCACATACATTTTATTAATGAATTCTTTTACACATAAAGAATGCCTTGAAATGTTATTATACGTAGAAAATAGCTAATTATCAATTACAAAAATTTTCCCTTGTGCTCAATCTGTCTTTTTTTAAGGACAGTTGAACACTATGCAAAATTCCTTCATCATTCTGTAGCGTAAACTCTTTATTGATTTTTTTCTCTCAACTGTTCAGTAGTGACAATTTGGATCTTTTAAAATTATTTTGAGTTCTGTATTTCACGACCACTTTTACAACATTTTACAACTGAACTTTTTTAAATAGAGAAGATCTTGTATTTTTGAATATTGGGTTAGATTCTTTTATTACGAATACTCTTCTGCTTTTTAAAATTTGTAATTTGTTAAAATTTGTAAGAAGGAATTTATACGTATTTCAGTATTGAATGAGAATCTGGCAAAAAAATGTAGACAATGTACCGTTGATAATTTACTACCAAATTTATTGTCAATTTATAATGGAAAATATTAATTGTTTTTGTTGAACTTGTACCTACCTTGAAATTATCAAGCACAATATCCAAAAACATTAATCAGGATATTTTAGTTAAAACAATAAATTTGGTGTGACTTCCTGTAATTTCCGTAAGAAGGCAACCTCTGACTTAAAAGTTTGTACTAATGTGTGTATGAACCAAAAGTATCACTTGTTTATTTAGTTTTTTTCAACAAATGTAATGCAATGCTGTAATCGGCAGAAGGTTTACTAAGGGAAAATACTTGGTATGTAATTAAAATGGCGGTAATAAAAAAAACTGAAAAAAGACCATGTCTGATTTTTTGGGAAATGGTGATTGAAATTTGTATAGTTCTGGGAAAATAATAGCAATGATTTCTAAAAGGTGAAAGGAGCGACAGGCGCACAGTGGAAAATTTTCGTGTTTTAGGTGAACAAAATTCTGCCTTGCAAATGAACAGAAAATATTCGTTAAAGGAGCGGAAAATATTTTTAAAATTTTAGACACCAAAAGGGTGGTTCTTCAGGGAGTTTAAAAAATTTATTTAGTTCTAAAATTCTGAAACCTTGTAGGTGCGATAATATTGTACCCATGAATACACCAAAAATAGTAAAATAACTCTAAGGACCAAGATGATGGTTTTTAAGGGGGTTGAAAATTAAATATTTTAAAATTACCTAACTTTTTGAATAAGAACTGTGAATCTACGAAAAAAATGTAAAGTAAATGTAGTGAAATAAATGTAAGCTCTTAAGGGGTGGTTTCTGAAAGGAGGCGGCGGACAATGCTATATTTTTGTTGTCAGCAGCGAGAGCCGCATGACGCATGAGGTGGGAATAGAAGATGAGAAGTGTAGGTGTTTGTGAGATGCTTCTTTAAAGTTTCCATGCTTCTGTTAAGTTTCCATCTGTCATCATCGGTTGGGGTGTGCACGTGTTTGCGAGATGCTTCTTTTCAGTTTCCATGCTTCTTTTAAGTTTCCATCTATCGGCATCTCCTTATTTTTCTTCTTTTAAGTTTTCTGTTTCTTCTGTTTCTGAATCTGGCAGCTTTAATTTTTTTTGTTTTTATTTATTAACCGTTCCACAGGTAAATATCCATTTACGATGGAGTTGCTGAGGAGGGCCATATCTCGCGGTAACAATGTTTTTTGCGCGTTATGAGAAAAAAGGTCCAAAGAGTTGGCTCACCCTGTAGGTATGTCGTTTCTTTGAAACAATCGGTTTCAATTTACAGTAATTATTTTTAACTGCCGCCTTCCAATTCCGGGTATTTTCTATTTCATTACCTTAATTTTTTTCTCTGTTGTTTAATAAACTGTCCTGTGACAAGGATTAATAAACCAATAAATAAATATCTTTGCAATTTTAATTTCTAATTTTTCAATTTTAATAAGGAAATAGACTTCATTAATGAGCTAAACTAAATTAAAATAAAGTAAACAAAACTTATCTATTCCATTCACATCTGACTGGCTGTTGCCTATTTTATATCACCCACTTACAGAAGGGACCGGATCCATCCATTTTACGGTCAAGCAGTACACTTTCTCGGGTTGTTTATATACAGTCTTTTGTGTTGCTTTATTTAACCCACATAATTTAATCAAATATCAACTATATGAAACAGCCAATAATTAATGCCAATCAATGCAGAATTGATTACGCTGTAATTCAATACAATTTCGACGTTTTGTTGCCGCTTTATCCGGATTTATCTCGAGATCTTGTAGGAGCCATGAAACACGCGTCTGTCACCGAATTCGACACACTTTGAACTCTTATAATTTTAGGTTGCTCTTGAAATAATATTCACATATGTTGTAACGTAACTTGTATTGTATTTAAAATTAATTGCTCTATATACAAACATATATCAGTGGTAATAAAAATAAAAGTCAGCAAGCAAAAAAATTAGTCGCTATCACTATCATCACAAACAATATTCTTGGCAGGCCATGTGTTTCGGAAGTTGATGGTTGATTAGGCGTGTCCTCTATCAACTCTTCTAGTTCACTAAAATTAATTTCCCCATCCAACCAGAGTTTTTAAAAACTTGACCTTAATCCTACAACTTTTTCGCCATTTTTCACAAATTTGATATTTAATTTTTTAAATTTGATCCATTATTGCCAGTCCTAAAGTTCCTCTACAATATTGTAGGGCAAAACGATTAAGGACATGCAGGTACATCCTATTATTTTTTTCTTTTTATCAGATTCCATTGACGATATCTCAAAAAGACTTCTCTATGGTATAGCACAGGTAACTAAAAAGTAAAATCATAATTAAAGTAGCACAGGCGATGGCAACTCTTTTTCCTTAAAATGATAAAGCAGTGGCGGCTCGTCAGGGGAGGCAGGGGAGGCTGAGCCTCCCCTTGGAAGAACCACCATATCTTCAAAAGTAATATCTTAAGAAATTTCTATTAGGTATATCTCCATTTTCAATATTTTTTATTGTTTATTATTCATTAATTAATTTTCAGTTTATATATAACATTTTTGCATTTCCTTTCCACAAACATATCTATAACGTTACAGTCCGGATAGTCTTTGTATGCATATTTCCCGGTCGGCCGGTCTTTTACTGAATGAACACTGCGGTTCGCTGGAGGCTAATACGAAATAGCTTCCAACTTTACCGCATTTACTTATAACATGAATGACCTTGAATTTCTTTGCGATGTGTAAAATAGCAACACTTGGAATAGCGAAGTATGGGGCTAGCCTCCAGATCTCAGTTCTTTATAGCGCATGTGCACAGGTCATTCAAGAGTCAGGTGATTCACAAAGAAAACGAACTGACGTCTGACAGTTGCGTTTAGCCGGTTATAAGAGCAACTTGACGTATAAATACATAAAACATTTGATAGGCGGGCTAGAAATAAGTGCTCTAGGTGAAAATATTCCCAACAACATGTCTTGTTGTCCAGACGTGGTGGATTATTTGTTATTAAATGGATTTACTACTCTTATTTATGACGAAAAGGTAAGAATTAAAAGAAATGCCAGGCCTACACCAGCAATGCTTTCGTTAGTTTTTAAAAGTGGTAAACAAAACAGAGGGTTTTGTGATAACAATTATAAAAAAGTCGAGTGGTTAACGGCATCAACAGTTAGAAACAAATTATATTGTTGGAGATGTTTATTATTTACTAATGATCAATCCTCAATTTGGGGCAGGGCCGGGTTTAATAATTTGCAAAATTTGTCGCGAGGTTTAGAAAGGCTCGAAAAATCCCAGGAGCACATTTCATCTTGCATTAAATTCGAAATGTTTGGTAAACAAAATATTGTAAATTTCTTGGATTCTGCACATAAGAGAGAAATAGAAAATGTTAACGAAAAGGTCCGTGAGAATAGGGAAATATTAAAGAGGTTAATAGATGCCGTTATATAGTTATCTTCACAAGAAAATTCTTTCCGAGGACGTGACGAAAAACGAGAATCGTGCAATAAAGGAAATTTCAAAGAGCTGGTAGATTTTTTAAAAACTTATGACCCAAAATTAGAGAACTTTTTGAATAACGCCACTATTTTTTGAGACAATTCCGGTAAGCTTCTGTAGAATGATCATTTTCAGCACTTAAACGCATAAAAACATTTTTACTAGAAACAAAATGAGTCAAGACCGCCTTTCAAATGTATCGCTTATATCAATAGAAAAACGTTTTTTGTCAGAATTGAGGAAACACGATTCATTTTATGATGAAATAATCAACCATTTTGCTAGTTCCAAAAATCGCAGGTTACCACTCATTTATAAAAATATTCAGGCTTTAAAGCAGAGATTAATATAGGTAGTTGTTATTTTAGAAAAAATATTTATTTGTGTTATTTATTTTTCAGGAAATATTTTTTATAATTCTCCATAATATAGAGTTCCGCGGTTATATTTTTTTTTATATAACTTCTTTCTCAAAACTATTTTAATTTCTATTAAAACTTATAATTTTACACGCCTGGCAGTGATAATTAATACAATTTTTTGTTTGTAGAAAAACACTTTAATTTTTTTACCAAAACTATTTTTATTTTTATTAAAAGTTATATAATTTAATTACAAGTGGGATAGTAGGACTCCTTTGGATACCGATACTCGAGTCGTAGGAACGAGAATTTCATGAGAATGATTTTTTCATCTCATCATATTTTCTATTTCCTTTTCATTCTATTCTTTTATTAGTTCTATTCTCTCAAGTCGTGAATCAGTATCCTGGCGAACAACCCACGGCAAAAAAATGTAACGCGCCGCTGTAGTACCTCAGGGGTGGTGGGGAAATGTACAAATTGTAGTCATATTGCACATCAGTTGTCTTTCAGAATATCAAGCCTCCTCTGCAGACAATATCACGAGCCGCCACTGTAATAAAGTAGTAATAGATAATTAAACAACAAAACATGAATCAAGATGAATAAAACTATACAGCTGTGAGAATTTGTAGATATTCAGAAAATTGCAATTCTCGCTTGGTAAAAATGACGCTCCTATAAAAAGCACTAAGAGCTTAATGTTGGTGATTTTTTTTAAGAATAATGAACTACATACCTTGTTGTATATTCTCCATGACAGAATAATTTCAACGCAATACCGCATTTAAAGCACCTTTACTGGACAATGTTTTAATCATAAACTCAATTTTACCTAACCTGCACCAGTCCGCAATCCCTTATATAAAGCGGTTAACATAAAAATCTGAGGGAAGGGATAAGTAAGATAACATTCTCAGAACTATTTAATTTAGGGTATTTATTACTAAGATATGTTAATAATTTTTGTATTAGAATGAGTTGGAAATGTGGATTATGTCGGCCTAGATTAATAAAATTGGCCACTGTGAGGCGTGTTCAATTATGCCCTTTTTCAATCGACTTTTTAACATTTTAAAACGGATGAGATTCTCGATTTGACCGGTATTTTTTTATGTCTGTTCAGCGATTTCTCTGGGAACGGCTTAGGCGATTTTTACGAAAGCTTTTGCAAACTGTAGAGTATGGTCCCATATCTTTTTCTTCAAGCTGTATCTAGTACAAGGTGAGCAAAAATCGGAAAGAAGTATGAGTATGAGTAAAAAGTTTTATAGAATATTTGAATTAGTGGCGGAGGTGCAGGTACAAACCTTTTTTGAAGTTTTCGCTGGTTGGCTGTAAGAGTGGCTGAACGCTGCCGTTTTTTATTTCTAAATTTAAAAATAACGTCAATTTATCATTATTATGTTTAGTACACTCTAGGCTAAATGCGCACTACTGCGACGCCAGGAGCCAAAAGTTGCTTATTTTTGTTCAACGAACACGCCTTTTCAAAGATAGACAAAAATAATTTCAACCAAGAGTTTCCTTAGATTTTTATTTTTTTCTACTTCAGAAAGATTCCAAAATATTCAGGCATGTTCTTTCGGTAAAAATCATCAACGTATGCCCCCCCCCCCAAACTTTGTCTTCAAAGTGCTTCCTTTTTCCGTAAAAAAATTTTTAAAAAAATCTTTTGTTTTGTTTGTTATTTTTTGCCGGGAAAAGCAAGCACTTTGAAAAAAAAACACCAAGAGATAAAAGATGCTTATTTTTCTTCAAAATATGAGCCTGAATATTTTCAGAATTTTTATGGAACATTTAAGCACACCTTCGTAGACGTTCACAGTTTCAATCGCCTCTAGATCAAAAAATCGAATTCGGTCGGACTGGTGGTTAAAGAGAATTTTAATCAGGGGGCCCAGGAGAACATTTGCCTCAAGTTTCAGAGCAATCGACTGAAATCCATTTTTACTATAAAAAACTGCGGGGTCCTTTGTTTAATTCGTCACTGTACCAAATAACTGTTTATTTACCAAAGATAATACTTCTAAATTTCTGCTGTTATTGTGCACAAGAATTTTAAGTAGGGCTCTGTGGGATATCACTTATGCTAACGAGACAGAGACTTATGGTCGGTTTTTATGGCTTTTTTATGTGCATTAAATATATGTAGTCAACTATACATGCCGTTAGTACGTGACTTATATGTTTCTCTGCCAAGCCGGATATTATTGCACTTGATGTCAACAGTTCCAGGATCATCCTCTGGTGGTAACTGATATTTAGCGCTTGGTCCTGCGCTGCTATTATTATACTCTTCACAAATACAAAACGAAGAGTATATTGCATTCGATCGGCACATTTCTAAATTTTCATATCACTGTGTTGGTGATCGAATTCTGAACAACTTTCAAAGTGTCCGTCCGTCTGTCTGTCCGCCCGTCACGTTTCTTGTAAGCACGATAACTTAAGAACGAAAAGTCCCATTGTATTGAAATTTGGACAGTAAGTTAGTGTTAGCTAGAGGAGGAACGCTATTGTTTTTGAGCAAAATCGATGGATAAATAAAAAAGTTTAAAATTTTTTTAAATAAAAAAAATTACATATTTTTGTTTTGTTTTGTAATTAAACTAAAAATGTCTAAAACTAATATTATTTACAAAAAACTGCGAAGAGTATCCTATAGAATGTTCAACAATTATATAAAAAGTGCAGTAAATCGGCGAAGAGTATAACGGTTAGCTTGTTAAACTTTCCGTTTCCCCCTTCAACCCTGTGTCAATCAACCACTGTGCAAAAACCTCCTTGTCCGCTGCTGGTAGTTCGAGGTCGCCATAGAATTATTATTATTATTTTTAATATATTCTTTTAGTCTGTAAAAAATATGAAAAATGTATCGACTCTTGCGTGGATTTGAAAAAACTCAAGATATTTGAGTTAATACTGTAAATATTTGATATTGATTCTCTGTTGCATCATTATAAATATTTATTCCTCAGTAAGCTAAATTTACGTATAAATTATATTTACTTCCTCTAAAAAGAGATACGGGACAACGGAATTCACATTACATTAAAGCATAGCATATACAATATACATATATATTTCCATTTGGTGTGAGTAAATAACCACTATCTGTTTGTGTTTGTTTATATAAATGTTGCAGATATGTAGGTACGGCGAAACTAGAATTTGTCTTATTACATTTCCATCAGTTTGCATTGTTTGTTAAAACCAATTCAATCTCGTATCGATTCCATATGTTAACCCTTTATAAGCTAGTTGACAAAGCCATCAGGCAGGCAATTAGTTACTAAGTAGGTAATAACGATATATATCTATTTTTATAAATATAATGTTATCGAACCCGTTTGCCATAATAGGAAGCCCACATAGAGTTCGTTAATTGAATAATCAATTGATAGAAAACATCTTCATATGGGCAGTCGATAGACACATAGGGAATATTTATTAGACATAGCTTTTCAATTGCTTGGCCTCTGGCATAACAAACACATATTTGTAATATTATGCTTAATATTTGTCATTAGTGTCTGCCAAATATTTATTTTTGTGACACATAGACACACTTTTACAATTTAAGAAAATGTGACAGGCGACCAAGGCTTGTCCAAAACCTTCTCTAACGTTTTTAAATGTAATCATTACTGATTACAATTCGTACTGTGTTTTGTCTTTTATAGATATAAAATTCCAAAATATAGTAAGCTTATACAGGGTGTAATTAGTTTCATGTCATTAAAAAAAACGGGTAATAGGGACTGACCAGACAAACAAAAAACCTATATGACTTTTTTCTCTAGGGGCACTTTGAAAAAAACTGACCTAGGCTTGAAATTTGAATGTTAAGGTAGGAAATATTTGAGCACCACTGTTTTTCAGGGTCAATGGATGTTATAGTTCCGAATATTAGAAATAATAAAAAAACTGTAATACCCGACTTGTGTTCCCGCCGGAAGAAGTGCGGCACTTTGATGGGATTACTTGTACCGAGCTTTTTGTACCACTAATTATGAAAATGTAAATAATTCCTTCTCTTTCGACACAACGCAAGCATAGCAGGGGTTTAAATAGGATTTGTTTACATGTGTTTTTTAATTTGGAACATAGTTATTGTAGCTTTTATTATCGTTTATAAGAATATATAGAATTTAAAAATGGTTTATTAACATTTGTAACATTGTGTTAAAAGCCTAAAAAATTTGTAATTATTCTGTGAAATTGGAAAAAGAACAGTTAGACGTCCGAGATACGATAACAGAAAATAGTTGTGTATTTTAAGTTAGGAAAAAATCTGATTTTTTTAACGAATTGAGCGCATATTTTTTCCCAATCAGGTATCGAAAACTAAAAATCGAGTCTTTGGTCTCTATGAAAATCATTGTAAACAATAATAAACAGATCAAAACAAGACTGCGAATGCTACTATTAATAATAATAATCACACCTTTAATGCCCAATAGGCAACACCCAATAACTGAACAATTCTTTTGAATTTTTCACAAAAATTGTTCGAAATGACGTCCTTCTCACGTATACAAATTTCGGCACGTCGAACTAAGGACATACGCACTCCGTTCAATACATTTGGTAGATTAGGATCATTTTTTATGGTTTCTATGCACATTAAAATACGTTGTTGCAATTGTTCTAAAGTGTCAATTGGAGCACGGTAAACCAGAGATTTAAAATGCCCCCGAAAATAAAAGTCCATTGGATTTAATTCGGGCGTTCTAACAGGCCATGGTATTGGTCCGCCACGTCCAACCCATCGTCGAGGAAACTTTCTGTTCAAAAAATTTCGAACAGCCAGACTACAATGGACTGGCGCGCCATCGTGCACATACCACATTCTTCTGCGCGTAGCCAAGGGTACATCTTCCAGCAAATTTGGCAATGTTTGTTGCAAAAAATGTAAGTATACGTCGCCATTTAATCTAGCGGGTAATTGCATAGGTCCAATTATTTCATCATCGCAAATTCCTGGCCACAAATTAACGCTGAACTGTCGTTGAAAATGCTCCCGTCGTTATTACACGTGGATTTTCGTCTGCCCAATAGTGCATATTTTTAAAATTAAACACTTCATTTCTGGTAAAACACGACTCATCGGAGAAACACAGAACGTTTAAAAAATCCTCATTTGCCGCGTGTTTTCTTAAAATCCACCTACAAAATTGCATTCGCTCTGCAAAATCTTGAGGTTCTAGTGCTTGGACACGTTGATAGTGATAGGGATGTAAGTTCATATCTCTCGATGTCCTCCATACCACACAGTTCGCGATATCGCGGGTGCTTAAAGTTGGATCCTCGTCTACAAGTTCCAAAATTTGAACCTCTGCGTCAATTACTCTTTCTTCGCGTTGTGGACCTCGTTCTCCTTCATGTCCATCGAGATGACCTGTTTCTCGAAGACGCTGGTCTATACTAACAAACGTACGACACAAGGATGACGTCGATTATGGAACCTTAAACGATAAAGCTCTTCCGCACCAGCTGCATTTAAACCACCTTCTCCATACACCAAGTGCATATCCGCGAGCTCTGGATAAGTGTAATCTCCCATAACGCTCTAAATCTGTGTTTTAAAACACCACACTAAACTGTGAATTAACGTTATCAATAAAGAAAAATCCAAAAAGTAACACAAAAAGCACGAACGAGAAGTAGTGTGTCACGTAACCAAGTACTAACGACTTGAACGATAAGTCAATAAAATAAATCTTAACATAAGTGGCACAAAATTCAAAAAGAACAAAAGCAACAGATAAAACCAAGGAACGGGTAGGTCGCGTCGTGAATACGTTGTTTACCAAGTAAGGACACAAACTGAAATTATTACTTGAGAATATTACAAGGGAGAGTATAGCACGCAACTTCACAGATTTCTTTGTGAGTTTTCAAAAACATTATGACGTCTGTAAGTGATTCGATTTTTTTATATTTTTGCAATGCCATATCTAAAAACATACCTCTATGCAAAGTTAATCGTCTGCAAGGTCCGGCTGAATCGCGCTGCTCGAGAGAATCACAGAGAAAGTTCAGCTGTAGAGGTAGGTTATAAGATATAAACAGAGAATCCAGCCGCCTGCGATTATTCTACATAACACAGAATAAGGATAAAAGATAAGTCATGATTTTGACTACTACGGAACCTAGTTCTGTTAGTCTTGGAGTAAAGAAATATAAATACAATCGCAATATTTTGGGCCGGGGGCTCCGCCCCTGATCTGACTTCTAGCCGGGGACTTGAGCCCGGAGCACCCGAGAAGTCGGCGCCTATGAATTCTATAGTGCGCAGATGATGCGACACGTGTGCTTTGGAACCGGCAGGGTAGTGTAGTTGTAGTTGGAAAATGTTTAACTCTCTAACTCATACTCATACTTCTGAACAACTTTCAAGCTACTAGGGCCAATCACCGACGCCAGGAGACCAGCTACTCCAAACCTGAAAATTTTGCCGACTCTCGTCGCGAAAGAATAATAGAAATTTTTGTTTGCCTAATATTTAATAGATGAGGGCCCGACGCTTTACATCCCCTCCGAAGGATGATATAACCACTACACAATCCCCGCCTAAAATTGCTCAGCTTCTACGTATGCACTGATACAGTCGTTACAACGTGATCGCTGTATTTTCCTGGAAGTTCACTCGTCCAAGTACTGACGGCAATTGGTGTTGCTTAACTTTTGGTATTGAAATATGAGTATAGCCAAGTCACATATATGCTCGCTCTTATGATTGCCTTAAACTATTGAAAATGTAAGTGATAAATATATATAAACCAAATCCACTTCTCGTTTCCCAGATTATAAACAAAATTAATTTTAGTAATTTGAACTCGATAAAATTTGAGTCATCGGTAGGCCAAAAAATGTTGCATAGGGTGACGTGTCATAATAAAAGAACAAAGTGCATACCAATAATTGAAAATTGCTGGTAAAGTGCTTTTTAATAGCACCAAAAATAAAATAAACAAGTGCAGTGTGCCTTAGTTTGGCCGTCGACGTAAACGGACCGACCTATACCCATGACCCTTTCAAGTCTTTATTGAACTGTTCTTGGAAAGTGTAAATAAATAACAACTTTTAGATGCAGCAGACAAATTCAAACGTAAGAAACCAACCCAAGAAAAGAAAATAAATCAGCAATCATAAGACCGGACACTACAGAAAGCTAAGCTATGCTAATTTATTTTATTGACTTAAATATTTGCCTTAATTCATTTTGTATTAACTTAATTTATTGATTCAAAACCTAATTTTAAAAAAAAGGTTCTTAATAATCTCACAAATAAACCTGCGTTAAACAGAAAGTAGGCGATAAAATAGAAAAATACCTGAAATTGGAAAACAGCAACCGAAATTAATTACTGCAAAACAACAAATCAAAATACAGGGTGCACAAAACATTATCTCAGATCTCATTTTCATTTGCAACTCGCTGTAAAAAGCTCTTTAACGCAATACAGATAACAATAATTTTAAAGAATCTCTTACAGCAAGTTAACATAGGTCTTGGAAAACAAACAAAAGGAACACACTAATACAGGACGTTACGGAGCATTAATAAGCCACCAACTGCAAGGAGAAAATATAATATCCCAAGCTCATATCAACGCAACGATTAACTCTGGAAACTTAATAGAAGCATCTCACAAATACTTACACTTCCCATCCGATGACGACAGATGGAAACTTAAAAGAATCATCGCAGACACCTACACTTCCCATCCTATATTCCTACCCCATGCGCCATGTGGCTCTCGCTGCTGGCAACAAGCAAGTCTCATGTCCAATTCGGGGTATGCAGGTGGTCCGGCAGTATATAAAAATATCCAGATTGGATATAGAAGTGGCAGCAATGCCTATCTTGCACTGGCTAATCAATCAATCAACTATAAAACTAAACATATGTTTCGCCAATCTATTGAACTTTTCATATAATTGTTGCACATTCTATTTTTGTGTGTACAATCAGGCCCTAAACGGGCGACGGAAATTTCAGGACCTAAAATAAAAATTGCGCCACTTCCATTAGCTCTTACTCATAATATGTAGCATATAAGAAAATTTAGTATGACTTCATTGTATATTTAAAAGTTCACCCCGTAAGCCCAACCGAAAATGATTTGTAATGATTTAATTAAATGTTTGTTAAAATCCAAAGTCAACACTGAAAAAATTCTATTAAACCCAATTATGCTTATAAAATACAATTAAAGCGCATCGCTGATAATTAAATTAGTCGGCAAGTATGCCACTCTTAATTGCATTAAATAATTGGGTCACAGTGTAGAAATAAAAGAGCCTCTAAGTGCCCCTATTCAACAACCACATCCTACAAGAGGACAAGAGGAAACAATGCTACCCACTCTTGACAACACACTGTCACTGTGCGGTGTTTTTCAGTGCTTCTTTGTATTACACATTACACCGTCACCACACCTATTTTCTTTCCCAGGACTCACTGGAGCATTAACAAACAAGCCGAGTCTATTAGTCTCAGTGAACTTGATCAAAGTCATCTGAATATTTAAACACAGCTTAGCATAATAACACAGACGAATTGACGTTTAAGAGGGGAAAAATTGCGAAATTAATGAAACATTTCTATTTGCCTTTAAGAATATGTTGTCTTGGAAAATCTACCGAGCTCCGAGTTTCAGGGCGTGTGGCAAAATGGTCACTTTTTATATTATTATTAGAAATGTTTATTTTTTTTAATTAAAGGTAAGTGACAGATGAAATTAAATAAAAAATATAAGTAAAAATAACTTCTTAAAAACGAGGGAAGTAAAAGGAAGAAAATATATATTACACTTCTTCTCATTTATCAAGGCGGCATAAAAAGTGTCGGCGCCTTTGACTTTGCGGTAAAGATCAAAGACCCTGACATTTTTATACGGACAATAGGTCTGAGGTAAACTATACGTGATCTGAGTTGGGCAGGGTCGTAGTCCATTAAATCCAATAAAGTGGAGCCAGTACGGCTGAGGAGGTCTTAACAAAGGTAAGTTAAAAATTATCGATCAAACAAATAACATCATATTTTTAATGTTGATCTAACCTAGAAACTTGTCACGAGAAGTTCATAGATAGAAATTGGATTAGTTTGACGGAAACCGTCTTACACGGCGGGTCTAGTATGGGGCGAGCCTAAGTCGATGTTACGATTTTGTATAGCAAACAAATCTTGGTAACTTTAAAACTATAACGCATATCCAAATGGTCATAACATGGTTTAATAGAGCAAAGGTGTGAGAATGTGTTAGGCAACATTTGTCTGGAGCGCGTCACCACAACACGTCCGCCAAATTGTAGTTGGATATTACCGGTTCGCCGCGCAGAAAAACTAGAATAGATCTAGAGCTTCTGCGCTTAGGACGTTGTGTGAGGTGTCGTTTAACAGAGCTCAATAAGAGCTATAAAATAAAATAATAGTGACAATAGTGAAAGTAATTGAAAAAACATACAATGATAAAGTGTTGAATTTGGACTAACTTTCCCTTAAATTTTAAACGTGTCGAAATATATTCAAAAAGAAAGTAAACAAGTATCGTAAACGATTCGAAGTGAAACAATAATAAACGAGGAATCCAAAAAAGCCCCTATAAGGGCAGCAGAACGAAAGCGGAGGTTGAGATAGCGTCCATAAGCAGTGTCTCCGACACTATCTACTCAATTTTTTCTAGATAGATATACAGGGTGTCCCGAAAATGGTGGGCAATCTCTCGAATTTGGGTAGAACTAGTGAAAATAAGGTCACAAGTTCGTATATTTTTCTTTCCCCTGATGTACCCCTACGAAGATATTCGCTCTTGAAGTTGAGGGTTAAGAATCGATTTTTCGCGATAACTTTTTTATTGTTCAATCGATTTTAATCATTTTTGGGTCAGTGTCATATTATTTCAATCCAGTTAGGTCAGTGTATTAGAATCTTGGATAACATTCTTGGGAGGCTCGGTGGCAGAGCACCCATTACCTTAATAAGTTGTAAACAAAAATTTCAGCCTATTTTGTTTTATTTCCAAGGTCATTTTCGGTTCATATTACTGGCATCAAACAAGTATGCGTTTTTTACGTAAAAAGGGCTCAAAAATGACCTTAGAAATAAAACAAAATAGGCTGAAATTTTTTTTACAACTTATTAAGGCAATGGGTGCTCTGCCCCCGAGCCCCCAATAATATTATCCAAGATTCTAATACACTGACCTAACTGGATTGAAATAATATGATACTGACCCAAAATTCAAATTGATTGAACAATAAAAAAGTTATCGCGAAAAATCGATTTTTAATCCTCAACTTCAAGAGCGAATATCTTCGAAATGGTACCTCGGGGGAAAGAAAAATATACGAACTTGTGACCTTATTTTCACCAGTTCTACCCAAATCCGAGAGATTGTCCACCATTTTCGGGACACCCTCTATATCTCGCAACAAGCTTTTAGGTCAGGTCATCAACATCGATAAACTGATGTTATTTGTTTGATTCGATCATTTTTTGTTTACCTTTGTTAACATTCACTAATCTGCACTGGGTCCACTTATTGGATTACGGTCCTGTCCCAATCAAATCACGTAATATTTATTTTCTTCGTTTCGGTACATTTTAATAAAAACTTTTTTTTAGATTTTTTTTTCTTTACTTATATTATATTATCTCATTTTCCAAGTGGCAAACTGAGGTGTGAACAGCCTAGAAACCTAGCATTTCGTATGCAAATCCAATTCCGCTATCACTATTCAATTTTTGCCGGAGTCGCCGGTGATACAACCACGACCTCTATTTTTTCGTCTTTTTACTAATATTGTCCATTTTCTATGAATATTATCGACGATGTCTAAAGTATTCAAGTTTACTAAGAAAACATGCAAAATTTCTCATGAGTACTTAATTATAATGAGATAAGCGATATGTAGATAATTATACAAACTGATAGAAGTCAGTTTTCCCTATCGGCAGTACCACATCAATATAAATTTCCCCTGCTCCATATTTAACTTCACCAAAAATTGAATGAAAATGCTTTTCAATGGAGACTGTTTTTCTGTGACTTGACTTTGGGAAAGGGAGAATTCGGACTTTTTTAAAATTTTGTGTTATTCACAGATGACAAAACTTTAATTAATACGCAACTGATAATTCCCATTTTAGCAGAACCATTAATCGTCAATAGAGATGATCAATGAATATTTGAGGAGGTATAATTGGAAACTACATGACAGGAGCACATTTTTTCGAAGGCGTTCTTTCTAAGATATTTAAATGTTTTACCTCGTTTTTTACACAATCTTTTTCAACTCATTGACAAATTAGTACTGAGAGTGATAACAAAAATGTTGTTTCAACAGGGTGGTGCTCCTGCACAATGTTCTTACGGTTACATAACACATTTAGATCATGAATTTATCGAACTAAGTTGACAGAGTAATACCAATCGCGTGACTACTTAGATCTCCAGATTTAACAACATTAGATTTTTTCTTATGGGGATATGCGAATAAAACTGTTTACTATACGAGAGCCACTACTAGAGAGGATATGATAAAAGTAATAAGGAATGCATTAAATTCAACATATCCGATCATGCCTAGTTACGATAGTTCAGGTTTTAATAAATTATCGTTTTATTATTATTATAGTTCTTGTGATTCTTTTTGTTTCCTCCAAGCGTCGCTTTTATTTTTCTTCATATTTAATTCTGTAAATCAGTGTCGGATTGTGAACGCAAGGGCCGCCGGGAAAAATTTGTATACATTTCTGAAAATTAATGTTAAATTGTAGGAAAAAATTATATAAATCTAAGACTTGGTAGCACGAAAATAATTTTGATTGAATATCAGTACAAGTTCTATTTTAAAATAAAGTTCATTTATACATAAAAATAAACATACAAAAAATTGCTTTTTATAAAATATACAGGGTGTAATCAGTTTCATGTAATTAAAAAAAACTGGTAATGGGGACCGACTAGACAAACAAAAAACCTTTATGACTTTTCCCTCTAGAGGCACTGAAAAAAACTGATCTAGGTCAATTTATTTAATATTATGATAGACAACTATTGAGAACCACTGCTTTTCTTGGTAATGGACTTCTAGTTTCCAATTAACTTTTAAATTGTCATAAAAAAGTGCTCGCCGGCACACGCGGTGTCAAAGGATCATCGACCGCCTTTGATGGACCGCCTCAACCGAACTGAGACAAGTATAAAGAGGTAAATAACTCGTTCTCTCTTCGTGCACAATTGCAAGCAAATAATGGCCATAGAGGTTTAAACAGAGCATTTCTTAACATGTGTGTTTTTTAATTTGGAACAAAATATTGAATTGTTTATAATTTAGAAAATTTAAATGTGGTTTTATTAACATTTGTAACATAAATGGGTGTCCTGGGTTAAAAGCTTACTACCTACCAGTGTTGCCGATGATATTAGCTGTAATTATCCGCCGACTGACATGAAAATGTTCAAGAATGTCCGATTCGGTGGTGCTGCAGCCTCTCCGGCTATATCGATATATGTATTAAGGCAGATAAATTTCGTTGAAAATGTTTCCTTGCAAATTTTGAAGAGCGGGTGGGAGATTTCTCTAGTGCACATTTTGTTCCCCTCGCTCGAAATTTTTGAAGAGCGGGGGAGATTTTTGACGATTATTCACTATTACACAAAACAAATCCAATCGACCACACTGAAATACTAGAAAGAAATACTCCTCCTTCCTAAATTATCTGCCAATCGGCAACACTGCTACCTACCTAAACGATTCAAAATCTCTGCATCTGCATCAATACACAGTTCGGTACGTCGAATTAAGGACATACGCACTTCGTTCAACACTAAACACTAAACTATCAACTAACGTTGTCAATAAAGAAAAATAAAATAAACACTTGGTACAAATGCCAAAAAGGAATACAAAAAGAACGAACAAGTAAGTTGTGTCTGTACGTAATCAAGAATTTGGCAACTTGAACGGTAAGTCAATAAAATAAATCTTACTATAAATACACAATGACGCGAAATTAAAAAATAACAAAAACAACGAACGGCGGGTTGGACGTGTGTACATAACGAAATACCGACAGTAACTAAAATATTGCACAAGGGAGAGTTAGAGTATAGT
Organism: Stenurella melanura; assembly: GCA_963583905.1. Classification (NCBI taxonomy): domain Eukaryota; kingdom Metazoa; phylum Arthropoda; class Insecta; order Coleoptera; family Cerambycidae; genus Stenurella; species Stenurella melanura. Next base: position 73,207,547 of record OY757309.1, read on the forward strand.
TTTCTTCAGATCAGATCTAGATCTAAACCTACCTCAATATTCCAGCAGTTTTCAAAAAATTTTATTGAAAATTTGCGAAATTTTTGTTTATCTTTTTTCTCCAAAACTATGAGCTTTAGACCCCATGTTATATAAGGTTTTTTTGTTTGTCTTGTCGTTCCCTACCCCCAGTTTTTTTTAATGACATGAAACTAATTACACCCTGTATATAATAACAACCTCTCAAAGTTAATATTAAACAGGAAACATGAACAAACAAACCATTATGCGCACAAAAAGTATTATAAATATATTTCTTTTAAAAAAAATATTATACATCTCACTAAAACAAACTTAACATGTCGTTATGTGCAAACTGAAAGTGGTGCAGAAAACTTCATTATATTCTTAGCCAAATATATCGTAAAACAGTTATTTATCTTAAGTAGTTAAGATTGTATGGGTACCTAATTATTATTTAAAAATTCGTCGACTGAATAATAACAACCATTTATTAAATAGTTTCTCAATTCCTTTTTAAAAGAATATAAGGAAGCTTTTTCTTCAATTTCGGGAGGTAGGGAATTGAAAAATTTTACTTCGGCCAGCAGTGAAGACTTCTCGTACAGTGCTGTTCTGCGTTTCTGTATTTTCAGTAGATTACCATGTCTAGTAGGATAACTATGTAGTTGAGAAGTTGTTTTATACTTGCTAATATTATTTTTTGTACATATGAGACAATTGTGTATATACACGCAAGGAAACGTCAAAAATCAATCGGATGACTCGTTCTTGAGCAATTAGAACCCTCTCGTTCTCAGATGCGCCATCCAATAAAATGACATACGACAGTACCTAATTAACGAGGACATAATAAGCATTGAATAAAGAGTTTTGGTCTAAAATATTTTTTAGTTTCAAGATTGCATAGTAGCCACTACTCATTTTTCGACAAACATTGCTAATATGGTATTTCCAGCTCATATCACTGTCAATATGTATACCAAGAAATTTCGTTGTTGCAAATGTTAATTGGTTAAATGTTCCATGTATGTCAGTGTGAAATTTTTTACTACCAAAAAATTGCATTAAGATAGTTTTTTTCGTGTTAACAATTAATTTATTAATACCGCACCAATTTGTAAATTGTTCAAAGAGAGTATTGAGCTTCTCCTGCAGTTCTTCGGGGGTGTCTGTCTCTTCTGCTATGGAGATATCGTCTGCGAACAGCACAACACACTCAGTACGAATATGAAATGGTAAATCATTTATAAACAAAAGGAAAATAAGTAGTCCCAGAACAGAGCCCTGAGGAACTCCAATATTAACATCATACTTCTCTGAGCTAGTTTCTTCCAATCTTACAAAAAGTAACGATCTTAATCGATTTAATCTAATTTTGAGCATGCTAAAAACTCTTTCGCAAGACACTTGTGTGCAGGACAGGGTTAAAAGACATTTATAGGCAATGTACATATTGGAGTATGTCGCACAGTGAGAATTATATTTTTATAAATTTTTAGACAGCAGAGAAGACAGCTCGAACAAAACTCATTTATATAAATATGTTTTTTTAAATCAGCACTATTTTCATTTTGGTTATCGCTGCTAATAGGACTTGAAGCCTCTTCATTATCACTATGTGGATTCTGTACTTGTTTTTCATCTTGATTTTGGAGTGATGTTGGTTATGACTGATCTTTTAACATTATAATTTTTTTTAAATGATAATCATTTTTCACATTCCCAGGACAAATAAATAGTTAAATATAAAACATGCACGTAAAAATTGTTTAATTGATATTTATATATTATTACATTTTGATATGCTTTTTATCCCTGTTGGGATGATTCAGTACATTCTCAGCAGAGGGTCATAAGATCAGTCAGTACATTTTGACATGTTTTATTTTTCTTTTTTTTTGCATTGACTAAAGTAAAGGCTAACTACATTTTGAAACACAGAAAGGGCATCGGTTCTATTTTTATTTAGTAAATGAAAATCGGTCAAATATTTATAGAGATAGAATTTTCTCCTGTATGATCTTCATTTTGTTGGTTTGGACACCTATAGATAATTTTGTGTATAACTAAAATAGAGACCTTTTCGATAAGGTACGATATCAAAATCTGTTTCATAGTAAAACCTGTTTTGTTTTGCATTCGTATGTTTCTTTTACAATGGGTACAGTGCAGGAATTGAAATTTATTTACTTCTGACTAAACTTATTTAATATATCAAAATTTTACAGAAGATACAAATTTATCATAATCAGTTTTTCTACTTAATAAGTTTTAATAACAATAAGTGAAGTTTAAAGCCTACTTCGCGCCACACCAAAAATTTAACATTATTACTTAACCAAATAAGGAAATGAATGATGATATTTTAAATATAACATTACATTATTTTTTTGTACCTATATCGCACGGAGAATTTATCAATTTGTAATATTTTTTTAAATAATTCTATGGAATGCATCTTCGTAAATAACTCATCGTTTATTTTAAATTTTTCGAAAAAACTCTATTTCCTTTGATCCCACAAAGTCTCATCTAAATCGATCATTATCCTGGACAGTTATCGTGCTTCCTAGCCCAATTTCGAGAAAACCAATTTTTTGCAAATAAATTCAATTTTCATTTGTTTTTCGACATAGTCTCTGGTATACTTAGTTGTAGAGCTTAGCCAGCGGCACCATTTCTTTTTTGAAGTATCTAGATCCGACTACCCGATACCGAGTTATTCAATTGTTCCCGAAATACTCGAAACGTCTATATCGGGTACTTCCGGTTTCCAAACGGAGCCGAGCTTCCGGCGTTAAAGTTTTCTAAAGACCTCCTATTAACCACCTAAGTTTCATCGAAATCCGAAAACAGATTAGGGTGGCGGGGCGTGGCAGAAAGACAGACAGACAGACGGACGGACAGAATTTTCTAAACTCGCTCTCGAGTCGATAGATATGACTTTCATTTCGATCCGACGTTTTTTTCGGATTTCCATGGGCCACCGGAAAAATGCAAAAGATATACATTTTTTTTTTCAAAATGTAGTAACAAGCTAAAAAACTACATTTTGATGTTGGGATGATTCAGTACATTATCAGCAGAGGGTCGCAAGATGACTGTTTTTTTTTCTTTTTTTTTTTTTTCTTTTTACATTGACTAAAGTAAAGGCTAACTACATTTTGAAACACGTAAAGGGCATCGCTTCTATTTTTATTTAGTATATGAAAATAAGGAAATTAATGAAGATATTTTGAATCTAACATTGCATTATTTTTTGCACCTATATCGCACGAAGAATTTATCAATTTAAAATATTTTTTAAATAATTTTATGGAATGCATTTTCGTAAATAACTCGTTTAGTTTAAATTTTTCGAAAAAAATCTATTTCAGATTTTTTGTCCAAAAGGTCCGTGCCTTATACTGATAATAGAGATTGATCGACGGAATAGTTAATTTTCGATTTTTATTAGGAAACTGTTCGAAATATGTAGAATTTATCAAAAAAATCAAGTTTTCCAGGATTTGTAGATTCGCTTTTGTTTTGTCAAATTTCTCACAAACGTCAACTAATAGACCTAATCGAGCCCCTTAATTGCCATTTTTGAAAATCAAAATCGGACCTTCGGTTCGGGAGTTATCAATTTCTTTGAAAAATCATACTCGGCCTCCAGGGCCGAGTATCAATATTCTGGACAGTTATCGTGCTTCCTACCCCGATTTCGAGAAAACCAGTTATTTGCAAAAAAAATTTATTATCGTTTGTTTTTCGACATAATCTCTGGTATACTTATTTGTAGAGCATTGCCAACGGCACCATTTGTTTTTTGAAATATCTCGATCCGACTACCCGTTACCGAGTTATTCAATTTTTCCCGAAAAACTCGAAACGTCTATATCGGGTACTTCCGGTTTCCGAACGGAGCCGAGCTTCCGGCGTTAAGATTTTCTAAAGACCTATTAACCACCCAAGTCTCATCGAAATCCGAAAACGGATGAGGGTGGCTGGGCGTGGCAGACAGACAGACAGACCGACTGACTGACGGACGGAATTTTCTAAATTCGCTCTCGAATCGATAGATATGACTTTCGTTTCGATCCGACATTTTTCGATGGTCCACCGGAAAAATGCAAAACCTATACTACATTTTTTTTCAAAATGTAGTAACAAGTAGTATTTGCTTTTTTATTATTAAAAATTATAAAATAAAACAATAATTATTTTCTAATTCTTTAATAATGAAGCGTATTCTACAAATTAATAATTTAGATATAACTATTTCACAGACCACCTATCTGCCCTACATTACCGACCTTTCCGCCTCCTTATGAATCGTATGACCTGATAACTTATTGCTAAAGTTGTTAAAAATCAAGTTTTTTATTTTTTAATTTCTTGTATTTACACTTATATTTGAAGAAAAAATTTAAATCTTCAATAAGTATATAAAAGTGGAATTTATTTTGCCTCAATATCTCCCTTGGCACTCATTCATATCACAAAATTGTTCTTTCTATATTAATTTTAATGCTAATTTGCTTATTATCGCTAAAAAGAGCCAAGTTTGGGTAGTTCACGCACCCAAAGAGAAGACTTTACGTCAGATGTAATTGACTCTTGAATTAAGTGTAATTTGATTGCTTCAATCTGTCACGAATTAAAGTGATTAACGCTGGATGATTAACGTGATGGAAATTTTCTTTTTAAGAATTAAATTATAAAGAACTGTTACAGGTGATTCAAAATGTGTAGTAGGTTTATCAACAGAATAGATGACAAATTAATACGGAGAATATACATAGATAGCTGCATTTTCATTTTCTTTTGAGAAAAACCAATGCCTCATTCTGATAATAATAATAAGTCATACACAAGGCCGTAACCGGGAGAACCAAGGAGATTCAATCCCCTGCGCAGAACTTTCGCAAGTATTTTGCACAAAATGTTATTAGAAGTAGAGAAAGACCTCTCTAATTTGAACCCTCCATAATTTGACCGTTCGTGTTTCAAAAAAACATATCGCACATTTAACGTAATTTGTTTAGCATTCTCCAAATTTGAACACTCGGTTTTTAAAAATCTTTCTTGATTTTGTTACAGATAAAATAATTTGAACTCAATTCAGACAAAGAGGTGACGTGCAAGCCACTGTAGTTTTTGATATTCACATATGCAAAAATTCGTTCATATTTTCCTAATTTTAGGAGTGGTTCACTCAAATTTTTCAGTACTTTACTTTTTACATTTTATTTCAGTATTTCATCGGAATATTTGCATATATAAAAAGCAAACCTCATGTTCTCCTAACTAGATGTTTCAATAGATTTTATTATCCTCTTCCGAAGTCGTCATCAATAATACCAAATATAATAAACTTTAGCAACATTTTGTAAAGCTATTAGACACTAAAATAATCATTTATAAACAATATATAATCAAATATATACATGCGGAATTTATTTAGTAATCGTGACAAGGTGATAAAAGAAATTACCTGTATATGTAAAAGATATTTTAAAACAAAACTTTTATTTAAAAAAATGTACTAAAATATAAAAAATATGTTTTAAATTCATACATTTCGAAACTAAAAGCTTTGGGGGTGGTCATGTAACACTATTGTACAGTTACCTTGCTCAACTGACCGCTCCCTAAAGCTAGATATATGAATTTAAAAATTATTTTTTACTTTTTAGTACATTTTTATAAATAAAAGTCTTTATAAAATAATATAAAATATTTTTTTTATGTGGTCTTTTTTTTACTTCTTAGTCTTTACTTTTACAGACAGACAGACAGAACTCTTTCATTTGATGTCTATGTCAAGGGGGTTGTTAAGAAAAAGGTAATCCACCATCCTGGGGCGTCCGTAGAATTTATAATGAATTACATAGTTTATCGTATTTTACTCGTCAAACTGTTTCATTTGATACCCATATCAAGGCGGTTGTGAAAAAAAGGTAATCCTCCATCCTCGTGCGTCCACCATGTTGGATTTAGAATGACGTATTTTACGCGTCAAGCCTTTTCATTTGATACCCATATGAAGGGGGCTGTGAAGAGAATGGTAATCCGCCATCTTGGTACGTCCACCATATTGGATTTAGATATACTACATTGCATTGTCACCGGACTTACACACGTGCGCAAAATTTCGAAGCTCTAGCTTAATTAGAACTAGTTGAAATTTTGATTGCAAGATTTGTAGCAGACAGACAACAAAGCTAGTTAAATAAGAGCTTTTAATAAAAAATTGAACAGCTTTCAAAAAAATGATTATGAAATAAAACTTCTCCATCGCACAGTGGTTCTAAATCGAGTTTTTTTTTTACAAAAGTTGCTAAAGTGCTCAAATCTTGTCGAAAATGAACAATTTTTTCTTAAAGTTTATCGAAATTCTACTTGTTTGTCTAATTTGACAACCCATTTTGCTTTACTTTATTTTCTAGCTAGCATTAATTATTCAAAAAAACTTCGAAGCACCAATTTTTGTCTGAAAATTGTAAAGTATAGATCATTATACTCTTCGCCGATTTACTGCACTTTTTATAATCTATAATTGTTGCACATTCTATATGATACTCTTCGCAGTTCTTTTTTGTAAATAATGTTAATATTAAACATTTTTAGTTTAATTAAAAAAGATTTTTTTTTAAATATTTGAAAAATTAGTAACTTTTTTATTTATTGATAAATTTTGTTCAAAATAGGGTTCTTCCTCTAGGTAACAGTAACTTACTGTCCAAATTTCAATACAATCGGACTTTTCGTTCTTAACTTATCGTGCTTACAAGAAACGTAACGGACGGACGGACATTTTGAAAATTGTTTAGAATACGATCACCAACATAGTGAAATTTTTTTCTCTACGTGCAATATTACCGGTTTTAGAAATGTGCCGATCGAATGCAATATACTCTTCGTTTTGTATTTGCCAAGAGTATAATAAAGCAAAATCGGCTGTCAAATTAGATTTCAAAAAGTGCCAATTAACAGCTGCCAAATTGATATTTGACTTACATTGTAATTATTAATTTTGTAAAAACCACGCAAAAATTACTAAAAGCATCATCTCCGGCATTTAAGTAGGTTATAACCTGTAAGGGAATGATGTATTCTTTGCACTTTCAAGTTCCGGGAAAATTCAAAAAATTTTTTGACTTTCGGTTTTTTTGCTTTAGCGGCTAAAATAATGAAAATACAGAAAAAAGTTTTTAACAAAATTTGTAGTTCGTCTCTTTCTCTACAAAAAAAGTTTTTACAAATTTTTGCCTTACTCAACCCGTTTAGGAGAAAAATCCAGTTTTCCACTTATAGTTTTGAGCCGTTCCAAAATGTGCGGAAAATGAAAATTCTCTGGGAGTTTCGTACGACCGGACATATCGATCGATAATTATTACTATTCAGAGCCGCTAAAAAAATGAAAACAACATGAAATGTAGAGAAAAGTCTCAGCTTTAATGTGGAACTAATCACAAAATTCATACAAATTTTTATCATAGAGAAAAAAGTGTTAGAAGATGGCTTAGTAAACTTTATCAGTTGATTTATTTATATCATTGAGTTTTATGCATCGTGCCTATTTCTCCCGTAACAGTGGGTGCTTTTTCACTACATGGATTCGATTCCACTCACTTTAGTCTATATTTTGTAAAAATTTCATTGAAGAATGTTAGAAAACAAATCAAAAAATAAATAAAAAATAAATAAATTTAAAGAAAATGTTAAAAATAAACTAATTATTAAAAAAATTAGTACTAATAAAAATAAATTATAATAATTATTTAATTTAAATAATTTCTCTAGCTAAAATCATTAAAGAACAAATTCAAAATCTTAATAAAATTAAAGTAAAAGATAATAAATCACACCCTAAGTTGTATATGTTTTATTGTATAATTGTGCATTTCCTAAACGTGTATGAAAAATGTAGACAAATTCAAAAAGTACTGCACGCATTTAAAAATACTCCAAAGTCATTCAAAAGAATATGTTTTATCGTACTTATAATCCGAAAATTAAGACTGTGCTATTATTATTAATTAAGATATACCGAATTGAACACCAAAATTTGGAGGTGATTGATCGATAAGAAATATACCCTCTACTTTGATCGCAAGGCATATTTTTCCAACAAAAGTAATTGCAATAAAATATTAATCGGATTAATATATCATTATATAAGAGTATACAAGCAAAATGAATTATCACTCTAACGACTCCCGGCAAAGATATTAATAAATCTGTGGATCAACTGTACAAAGTTTACTAAGCCATCTTCTGACACTTTTTCTCTGATAAATTTTTGTATGAATTTTGTGATTAGTTCCACATTAAAGATGAGATTTTCCTCTACATTTTATGTTATTTTATTTTTTTTAGGGGGTCTGAATAGTAAGAATTATCGATCGATAAGCCCGGTCGTACGAAACACCCGGAGAATTCTCATTTTTCGTGCATTTCAAAGTGACTTAAAACTATAAGTGGAAAACTCAATTTATCTTATCTTAATCTAAATGGCATAAGTAAGACAAAGATGTGTAAAGACCTTTTTTGTACAGAAAGAGACGAGCTACAACTTTTGTTGGGAACTTTTTTCTCTATTTTCATTATTTTGGCCGCTAGAGTAAAAAAAAAAACGAAAATCAGAGAGTTTTTCCGAATTTTTTTGAGTTAACTTGGAAGTGCAAAGAATGCATCATCTCATTCTCCAGGTTATTACCTACTTAAACCCCAGAGATGATCCTTTTATTAATTTTTGTTACCCTAAATGGTTAATTTGCCTGTACTATAAAATTATAAAAAAGAAAAATTTATTTTCAAAATTCGGACACCTAGGATTTGTTGGAATTTCGGTAAGCTTTAATTAAAAAAAAAATTGTTCATTTCAGACAATATTTGCGCTCTCTAGCCATTTTTCAACCAAAAAACTTGATTTGAGACCACTGTGCATCGGCTTCGCCCGGTTAATTGGATCTTATTAACTAATATTGATATTGAGATCAGTTGAAAATACACTTATTTTCAGTCGAATCAGATGATAAATGATAAAACTTATTCGCCGTATTGACGCCGCCGTTTTGAATTTATTAGTTTTGATTAGATATTTATAATCTGCGAACCCAAAGTCCCCAAATACTAATTTTTGGTAGAATCGGATATTAAATGACAATAAATTGGGTTTGCCGTCTTGGAATTTTCTGTGGAAAATGTCAAATGGTAGTGTTGTGTTAACCGTATAAGTACACATGCAAAATTTCAAATCAATTCGAGATCTGGAAGTGGGTAAAAATTGCGTTGCAAGATTTTCGTACATACAAAGTTACAAGTCAAGCTAATAATAAAGGTGTGTTAAAAAGAAGGGAATATATTTCATATTTCTTATACAACACTCATCCATAGCATGAGTCATGACAAATAAAGTGTGCGTTTTCATTTCCGTCTTTGCGGAAAAAATGCGGCAATAAATTTTGCCGAAATTGTTTGAAGGCATTTCATACATGATTATATTTATCTGCTGCTGACGAGCTGACCTGTATTTATAAAAACATTTATCATAGGCTATTGACTATGTCGAAAAAAACAGGGGTAAACGACGTCACCCAGGGATTATGTTGTTCTATATCCATATTTGGTCAAAAATACGTTAGATACATCATTTTTCTTTGAACTTTGAGCTTGTTCTATATCCGTTAAAAAAAATTAGCTATCTTGTTTAATAAACCAGATTTCAGTGTCCAGTTTGTGCTACATCCCAAGTAAAAATAAAAATTAGTTGTAAATGTAAGCTATATCCGCATTTAAAATTGTATTTTCCTGTATCCCTTAAATATATGAAATTATGCTTCAAAATCATATTGTCCTATATTCTACTAAATCCGCTTTAGTCTATATTCCATTTATAGTGGCTGGAATTGCTGTGACTATTTTGTTCCATATCCGCCACAGTTCTGGTCTTAGTCTCGTATATCCTTGCAATGTGTTCTATATCCGATCAAACAAAAGAAAAAAGTGTTTTGTGGGCTATATCCGGTTTTTCAATTTTTATTTATTCTCTCGCAAAAAGAGTATAAAAGCAGTAAATAAATGGACACTACACTAAAAATTAATTTCAACATAAAATTCATCACAAATAGATATATTTCAGTTTCATTCAGCAAAAGTTAAATGTATATCAAAAATATACTTATACCTTCTCCTGTAAAATTCATAAAAACGGATATAGAACAACATAATCCCTGGGTGACGACGAGCTAATTCGTTTAAGGCATATTATTATTTCTTATATTCAATTGTGCCCGAACAATGATAAATCCAAAAGTGCTATTAAATTTAGGCTTGAGTTTTTGAGAACGGAGTGATTTTGTCCACTCTTAAGATTGTTAAATATAACTCAAAAACTATGCATTTTTAGTATATACACATAAGACGATTTTTTATAGAGAATCAAATTTCCTATCGAAGTGGCATTTTATAAAGTCAAATAAAAAATGTTTCCAAAATATCAAAAAAACTGTTGAAAAAAAAACGAAAATTTTCAATTTTTTATTTATTTTTGTGTACCTACAGCTTTTTTCTAAGTGGATTTAGGTATAGGCATCGGTTCACAAAAAATAAAGCTGACGTAATTCCCGTCAAAATGGTGACCAATAAAAGTATTTTTTATAAAAATACAGTCGTTCAAAGTTACCTACTTTTTTTACAATATTACTACTTTTTACCAGGGTATATGTTATTTTTAACTTTTACACGCAAACATTATTTTTATTCTGTACAAAAATTATTTTCGGTTTAACAACCATATAATGATAAAGGTATTTGTTTAAAATTTTGATATTCATATGATATCAGACATAAAAAAATTTAATATGAGAAATAATAATGCAAGTTCTGAAGATATCATTTCGCATCTAAACACATCGTAATTTCTCTGTATGGCATTAAGTAGCTGTCGCTTACAAGCTTTTCAAAGGTTATCAAAGAGCACAAATTTTCTCTAGCCCATTTGCCACCAACTTTTGATACCACTGGAAAGGAAATATTTTATATCCTTTTGAGTGGGGTTGGAAAAAATCTAAAAATGGATTAATACCAATTGGCACAACTAAATCTACTGCACCCCAGACTTTACTGGAGCAAATAGCCTGTGGGTGCATAAAAGGTTGTGTCACGGAAATTGTGGCTGCAAAATTAGGAATTAACAGCTCCATGTTGTGCAAAGAATGTATGGGCTTAAATTGTGAAGACGCTGATGTTCCAGAAGTTGCGGAAGAAGGTGTCCAAAACGATGTTGATGTAGGTATTGATATTCGATTCGAAAACATTATGGGATAATTATAATAGATATGTAATTTTCAAAAAAGTGTCTTAAAACAGCTATAAATTAGTACAACATTAAAGTTTTTTTTTGTCTAAGCTCATATGAATATCAAAATTTTAAACAAATATCTTTATCATTATATCATTGATAAATCGAAAATAATTTTTGTATAGAATAAAAATAATGTTTGCATGTAAAAATTAAAAACAACATGGCATAAAGGTAAAAAGTGATAATATCGTAAAAAAGTAGGTAACTTTGAACGACTGTATCTCAGTCAATTTTTATCAAAAATGCTTTTATTTGTCACCGTTTTGACGGGAATTACGTCAGCTTTCTTTTCTGTGAACCAATGCCTATACCTAAATCCACAAAAATTTTTAAAAAAATACACAACTAAAATTTTTTATTTTTCTTTTTTCAATAGATTTTTTTATTTATTTTGTTAAAAAAATTTCTTAACTTTATAAAGTGCCACTTCGATATGAAATACATAGTTTTTGAGTTATATTTAACAATCTTAAGAGTGAACAAATTCTCACTTCGTTCTCAGAAACCCAAGCCTAATAGGTAGAGAGCCGGCTGTATAGATTTCCTATGAATAAGATACATGAAAAACTTTGTATGAGTTAGTAAGTACTACCACAGACCTACAGGGAGCCACTTTTCATAAAAGCAAATTTTATCCGCTATAACCTTGCCTTTTTGTTATATTAAATCCGCAATCATAATTATAATTCAAAATAAAGCATGAGACCTCAGGGGGCAGATTACCATTGATAGCTTGGCTTAATATTGGTTATCACTTACCTTGGCAAATACTTAATAGCAGGAAATTACCAGCAAATAAATACACATCTCTACAAGGCTCAACAAAAAACGATAGTTGGACACCACCTTATTTTTAGTTATTGGAAAACAATTAATACAACAATTTCTGCTCACTTTAAACTATAAATTGGCCCGGCAAAATAAGGAAACACCGGGCTATCCCAGTTTAAAGAGTGCTAGCTTAATGAAATTAAACAACTACTAAAACAAATAATCTATTAACATTCGAAGTTACAAAAAAACAAACAAAATCTTCATAATCTTCATAAATAGTAAGTATTACAGAAGTAAATCGATACAATATTTTGTATCACCCACCCGACAGGGCACTCTAAATTTTAACCATGCAAAGGTTTCACAACTGAATACCCACCAAATTGGGGGACATACAAAAAACTTTCGACGCGAAACGGTTTTTCTATTGTTCCTGGATAGCCTTAAATGTTGCTAGTGATTACACACTAATTAAACCACTATGTATGCCAATTGGGGCCTCGAAATTGTCAACAAATCAAATTAATGTGGCCAATGTCTACGACTAACATGAAAGCGGTCAAATTGTCTACCGATCTCACTCGGGAAGGAAAAATCAATCACGAAACTAGTTCCATAACGGCACTAAAATTATTGTTTGTCCACGCGCGTAGCCTTGAGTTGCCACAACTAGTACATAAAATAAAAAGCGTACAGTTTCTTTCCTAGACGTCGATGTACGTATGGCACTCAACCTATAAACGTACAAACCACAGACTAGGTAGGCACTTAAAATCACAAATTATCATGGATGGCATCAAAGCAACTAATTCAGATTAATCACGCAATTTCCTGCTATTTAATACAGATTCTTTCTGTCATTTTATTGACTATTAAATATTTGCACTTTGTGATTTACACATTACTCTGATGCACCATTTAATATCGAACGTAGCTGCAATACTCAAGCACTTAATCCTCACCATAAAAAAGACTTTAAATTTTTTAAACTCCCTCTTCACCCTTCCACCTGTACCTCGTTGGAAGGATGCGGGCAAGTAAGAAGAGGCAGCCTATTTTTTTAATAACTAGAAGGCTTGTACTTTGTATACTCATTGTATGTATGAATTGTATACCTCAAAACCTACAATTTGGCATAAGTTTTATTCATGTATTCGATGACCGGAAGTAACGTCAAAATTCCATGACGCGGACAAAATTTGCAAAAATGGCTCCCTGTGTGTCTGTGGTAGTACTTACTCACTCACATAAAAATTTTCATGTATCTTATTCTTAGAAAATCTATACAGCCGGCTCTCCACCTATAAATTTAATAGCACTTTTGGATTTCTCATTGTTCGGGTACAATTATTGAACATATGAAACAATAAAATACCTTTAAAGAATTAGTTCCTTATTCAATGACATAGTCAATAGCCTATCATAAGTAATTTAATAAAGATTGGAAAGTATGCATTTGCAAATTGTATTGCGTAAAAGTTTTTAAGTTGAATTTGCCAACTACTGTGTATATTTCGATATCTTTTATTTTATTTAGAAAAAAAGATTTATTTGTAAACAAACGAAACATTAGTAAGTTTGTGGTTGTGGTTAGTATTTTATGCAATCTTGGAATTTATTTCAAATTGCAACCTTCGTTTCTAGGAATTGTGGATGCATGGAAAAATGTTAATTATCTAAGAACTATTAAGAAACTGTAATAAATCGCCTCACCTCACTTGTGTTCAACATTTGATCAGATTTGTTTGAATGAAATACGATTTTCATATTTAAATTCGAAAATTTCAAATATAAATTTAATTTTTATAACGCCGTTTTCGTGGACCATTTCTCTCGTTCATAGCGTCTCATGAATAAATAATTAAAAATATCAAGAAAGCAATTATCCCTACCAACGATTCTTTTCTTAGATTTAATTGTTTATAAAAAATGTATTATATATTACAAAATCGTAAATTTTTGGGAATGATCAAAACGTTTTGACACGCTTGATGCAACTTGGGACAATGCTGCCTCTCAAGAAATAGCACGATTACGCGGTATCGACTTACATCACACTTAAAGCATGAAAAATAAAAATAATAATGTTACGTCATCCAGTGGCGTGGGGAGTCAACTTATTATTACAAACAACGTGCCTCTATTTATAGAAGCCTGTATTGTGCCGAACTAGAGTTCAACTGCCACTTCACAGATGGCGCTAGGAATGTCACTTCCAAAGATTAAAAAATCAATATTCTAGGGAAGTTTATAAAATTCTAGAGAAGTGTAGATTATTCGAGGTTCTATTCCAGAAGGGACCAGATTGTTCGAATGGCCATCTGTGGGGTTTTTAGGGACCAAGTCCGCGTCAGTAAAGTCAGTTTTAGTTCAGTTAGGTACAGATAAGTCTGAAGCGATCCAAAGCGAATTAGAAGTAATACATATTGTTTAATGTCATTAGTGGAGTATTACGTATTGTAAATAATAAGTTAATAATTGTTAGTGGTATATCGTGTTATAGTTTCTGAACCCACGGTTTTGGAGATGTTTACCAGGGGGTGTAAACGCGTAGCAATAAGCATAGGCTTCGAGAACGGAGACCTGTAGCTCCAATATCTTGGTATTATAAAAATTACTGCGGTTGAAAAATTCATACACATAGCGGATGCGATTATTGATTCCAACTTTTTCCACAAATTTCGTGAGGATAATAAGCTATTTTTATTAAAACAATCCGATGTAACATCTCAAAGTACAATATTCAAACTTTAATATCCACTCTGTAAAATATTAATATTTTAGTTATTAACATCGTTAAGAGGGAACACCACGTAAGGCTAGTGGGGAGGGGATAAAGCACCAAATTAGGAGATATCTCCCTTATAATCAAATTTTATCAAAAATTAGTCTTCAACAATCCTGTAGTATTTATTTATGTACAACTTACACATATTTTCAGTTAAATAACATCACCCAATTTGCAAAAAAAAAAACAGCTTATTATTAATCATTAAAATTATGATTAACAATAAACTGTTTTCTGCAAATTGGGTGATGTTATTGTTATGAATTACACCCCCTTGGAACTGGAGATGATACGCCTATGCCTACTAATAGTTACTGGAAAGACTCTAGAAAGAGCCATGGACTTTTCTAGAGTGTGGTTGGAGAAGATTCTTGATTGTTTCTGGATGAATCTAGAAGCAATTTAAGAGTACATAAGGCGCGATTACCGGCGCAGAAGAAGTAGTTTATTAAAGAAGAAGTTTTATTAAGAAGGCAGTTTATAAAAGTGAACAAGTTGAAATTAGCAGTGAAAAGTGAGGTTAAATATCAAGTAAACAAAGTGTAAAGGTTATTTTGAAGTATTGCATAGTCAGTAAATTGTTAAATAAAGTGTTAGTGGTGTTTATCTCTTGTTGAAATTATTTAGAACCCACGAATTCATACAGGGTGTTTCCTAAAAGGTGGAAAATACGTAACATTATTTAACTGAAAATATGTGTAAGTTGTACATAAAGAAATACTACAGGATTGCTGAAGACTATTTTTGGATACAATTTGATTATAAGGGAGATATCTCCTAATTTGATGCTTTATCCCCCTCCCCACTAGCCTTATTACGTGGTGTTCCCTCTTAACGCTGTTGCAGGTTCAACACATGAGAAGCATAAATGAATTTTTCAAAAATTTTATGTCTTTCAAAGGGTTATACGTTACAAGAAGGGCTGTCGAGAGCCACAGATTATCCGTTAATAGGTACCAAAGTTATTTACAAAAAAACACGTTTGTGGATCTAATTTGTTAAGTAAAAATTGTACAGGAGTTAAGTTGGTTAACTTTTCGGGTTATCATTTCTTCCTTTTTTAAGAATATCCTCTCAAATTGTCAGCGAATTCAGAAAATTTCCGAAACCAAAAGCTAAATGCATTGGACTATTACTGCAGAGCATATTTTAAGTAGTAAACTAGTGCCGCCTAGTGAAGGTCTTAGTGCCACCTAATGGCAGGCATTAGCACCGAAGCCGAAAAAAACAGGAAAAAGGGGAAAAATCAACGAGGTCTGGACAATGGACCGAATAAAATCAGAGCCTTTGTGTGCCGCTGCCGCTAAAAATAAGGAAATGTAATCAGTATTTTTAGGGGAAAACTTTCGAGAGATGGGGCGCTGAAGACCTTTCGGAAGCTATCAAGATTTTGTTTGAGGATTTAAACATTGATCAATTGGCTAATGAAAAACTTACAGGCCTTACAACAGATGGAAAAAATGTCAATACTGGCAAAAATAATAGACTCTGGGTCCATCTGGAGGATTATTTACAAAGAGATATTCTTTGTATATGGTGCGTTGCTCACAGATCCGACCTGGTCTTGTCTGATGTTGAAATAAACGTCACGTAGAGATGAAGACTTGGTGATGAAAACCTATACAAAAATGATGAGTTCGTCAAGAAATTTTTTCAAAAGCCTACCTTTTAAATTTGTTCCTTTGATTGGTTAGTGCCGCCTATTACAAATTCCTTAAGATATGCTCTGACTATTAGTGACTATTATAAATATTTATAACACATTACATTACAGTTTTGTAATTTTAAGCCCGAGAGCTGCTGGCTGCGAAAGCGACGACGCTCTGTTTATGCCTAGGATTTGCATAACGATATTCTTTTTCATGGCAATTAAATCTTCTACATAATCCTCAGCATCGGCTGTTAATATCCAACCATTCCCTTTCAACATAATGTTGCATCTCGTGTTGAATTTTCATAAACTGATACGCATAAACAAAACATGCATTATGCATTTGGAATAAACAGCTGTAAAAGTTCGTCATTACTCTCTTCTCTGTTCATGTTCATACAGTGGTCTGAAGAGTAAACATTTTTACAACCTGCAGTAAAAAGTAACTGCAAATTTAATTAGTAATGTATTTATGGAAGTTTTGTGTACAAAAAGTAAAATGACTAATATAACTTTATAGCTTGAGATATTGTCTAAATGTTATTTGTGGCATTATCTTAATTTTTTTTCTCCTTCTTCAATTCTTTGGGAATTTCACTGCCACATGTATGTTTTCTTTCTAAGCGGTGCTAGGGGAATCTACAAAATATATCACAATTAACCAGTATGTTACTGGTAAAAAAACCTCTACGCCCGTGACGTTTACGTCAAAGGATCAGTTAAAGGTTGGTTTTGATAAATAAACAACACAAATAAGTATAAAAACTTGAAATAAAATATTTCGCCGACGTTTCGGAAATCTAATCTGTTTCCTTTCTCAAGGCTTTTTTTGAAAAATCTTTTTTGCTGTGTATGACAAATACACAGCTCTAAGAATGTTTGTTATATTCAATATCCATAGATACTTACTATTTACATAGAACTGTTGATATAGTTAACAGTTTTTTAGTTTCTATACAATGTTAAGTTTGTGAAGTTCTTCTTTTAACATTGGCAGCCAAGTTGTACAGACATCTACGGAACAATTCGACACGCAATTATCCTCATTCAATAATATTATCGCGGATTCTTTTATTTTTCTTTTTTTGCTATATGTAATCATTAGTGACCTCCCTGCATCTTAAAAAGTAAAAAGTTTGGTTACCAAAGAGCAGGAAAAACTTGGTTTGATAAAAAATTCTCCAAATTTTGGAATTAAATGAAAATCGACCTAAACTTGAAAAGGTTTACCGAATGAATGGATTTTCACGAAACCTTATGGATCTGTTCGTTTTGTCTAGATCAAACTCCGCAAAAAAAAATGTTTTAAACAATGATTTTGTTGCTAATTTATTAAATAGTAAAATTGAGGTAAATTTAAAAAAGAAAATGCATATTTATATAACTTGACGACTAAAAATAACAACTTTTTATTCTTGTAAAATTTTCGAAAAAATGCGTATTTTTCGAAATATGGCGATCCAAATTATTCCAAAAGGGGAGAGGGGAGTAAAAAGTGACGAGAAAAAATCCACAAAAATTGTTGTGAATGTATTATTAAAATACAAGACTTTTTTTCCTGTATGATGTTTATATAAAGTGCACTATGTCCAAGTTTTTCCGAAAAAACACGGAAAAAGGCCTTTATCGGAAAATGGAAAATCTCGTAAACTATGAAATTTAAAAATCTGGAAAAATTCAGGAGTATAGGTTAATATATTCTTTAAAATTTTAGTCTCTTGTAATTTTTTGTAACGTGCATATTTGCCGAGTTTTCAACAGTTTTTCGCGATCAAAAACGTACTGTTGTCTTACATTGATTTGTCATGTTAAAATGGGTGTAGCCGCATCAAAGATGGGGCTATCTATGGTAATTTTTTTCATAAGGAAGGAGATGGTTAAAAAATGTAATATCTGAATTTGAGTATGAGGTGTTGTCAACACACTTATAAATACATATCTGCTTCTGTGGATATGACTTATTTGCACTAGTTGCGAGTATTTTGTTCTTCTACGACTAGCAGCAGTTTCTAATGTATTTTATAGCAAAAATAAGTAATTGAGGTGTCCAAGGAAAAACCCAAAACCACAAAATGTAAGCAATAAATGAATGTTACACAAAACCGTCTAGAATAATTCATCTATATTTCTTCTTTAATCTAAGAGGTATATGCCATAACCTCACAATTTCTTTAATCTTATTTTTGTAGGGTTGGACTATTTACTTAACTTAAAATATTAAATGGTATTCTCATAAATATTAATACCTATTGATCTATGATAATGTCGTAGTATTTATTGCGTATAAACTTTAAGTCACCAAAATCATAGGTACGTCATTATATGAGATGATAACATGCCATCTGGCTTGGAGCACTTAGTAGATGGCGCTCAATCAATTTATAATCTGATTAATTATTTCAGATAACATATACTATTTACTTACTAATAAATAAATATTATAGTGATAAGTAGGTATATATTTTTGAGTGTATGTATGATAAATATTTCTTTGCTCGTTTTATAAAATTTACCTGTGTAAATTTAAAAGTAAAATTTTTAAATATGCAATGTGGCGCCATTCACCTCATTCAACAAATACTGAAATACGTTCACTTTTAGGTGGGAAGGGGTTGCTGAAATGTGGCAGAGTGAACGATGGGGAGGGAGGGGAAGTTCACAAAAGGTGATTGTTCTCAAAACAAAAAAATTAATTTGAAAATAGCTACATTCGGCAATTCAGTTCCCTTGTGGAAAACTAATCAACAAAATATTTATCGTTAAATGTAAGGGAGGAATCTTTACTCCTACTTATACAGGCACATTTACAGAATTTACCTCAGAATAAAATGGAAAGAAATGGTAATTTAATTACATGATGTCATGTCTTTATATAATCTCTTATCATCGAGATAGGAAGCAGTAATTCAGTCCAGTCAATGGAGCCCAAAAAATGACAAATAGATGAAATAATTCGTGTAGTTGCCAATTTCTATACATTTTTTCTAATTCTTTGGGACTTCCTGCCACATGTATTTTTTTCTTTTTAACCGGTGCTCGGGGAATCTACAAAATATCACAATTAACCAGTATGTTACTGGTAAATAACATCTATATACGCCTGTAACTTTTACGTCAAAGGATCAGTTAGAGGTTGCTTTTTTAAACAAATAACACGTAAGTATAAAAACTTGAAATTAAATATTTCGCCGACGTTTCGGAAATCTAATCTTCCCTTTTTCAAGGTCTTTTTTTGAAAAATCTCTTTTGCTGTGTATGATAAATACACAGCTCTAGGAATGTTTGTTATATTCAATATTCATAGATACTTACTATTTACATAGAACTGTTGATATAGTTAACACTTTTTTTAGTTTTTATATAATGTTAAGTTTGTCAAGTTCTTCTTTTAACATTGGCAACCAAGTTGTACAGACATCTACGGAACAATTCGACACGCATCTATCCTCATTCAGTAATATTTAATTTTTCTTTTTTTGCTATCCGCCTCTACGTTTTTCTCAGTGGCGGCTCGTGATATTGTCTGCAGAGGAGGCTTGATATTCTGAAAGACAACTGATGTGCAATATGACTACAATTTGTACATTTCCCCACCACCCCTGAGGTATTACAACGGCGCGTTACATTTTTTTGCCGTGGGTTGTTCGCCAGGATACCGATTCACGACTTGAGAGAATAGAACTAATAAAAGAATAGAATGAAAAGGAAATAGAAAATATGATGAGATGAAAAAATCATTCTCATGAAATTCTCGTTCCTACGACTCGAGTATCGGTATCCAAAGGAGTCCTACTTGTAATTAAATTATATAACTTTTAATAAAAATAAAAATAGTTTTGGTAACAAAATTAAAGTGTTTTTCTACAAACAAAAAATTGTATTCATTATCACTGCCAGGCGGGTAAAATTATAAGTTTTAATAGAAATTAAAATAGTTTTGAGAAAGAAGTTATATAAAAAAAATATAACCGCGGAACTCTATATTATGGAGAATTATAAAAAATATGTTTAAAAATGAATTATTATTTGTTTGCTTATAATTGTATTGAAACATTCTTTATAGGATTTTGCAAACAGCAGAAAAAATAACTATCTATAACTAAAAGAAAAACTTTGTGTAGAAATATTAATGAAATTTTTGCATTCTTTCGATAACCTGAATTCTGGTTATGCTAGCAAATTAAAATCCTAAAATGAATTTGTCTAATTTCTTATTTGACAATTCTTATTCTAACACTAGCATCCACACAGTCCCCTACGGCCATGCAGATTAAACTAGTATCCACATAACCCCCTACGATTATGAAGATTCAGTTAAAAATAAGAACAAAGACCTAAAATGAATTTATTTATCTACCTTGTCTTAAAAAATTGTTCATTCCAATGGACTACATTTTCATGAAATCTATCATTCTGTTTCCTGGAAATGCTTAGCCTTTGAAACGTTTTTCGCCCTTATTCTGGAGCTCATCAGAAAGACATAAAGCCATTCATAAAGATGTTTCATGCAAAACCAAGACAATTTCTATGAAGAAGTGTGAAATGATTATATTTGACATTGACTGATAAAAACAACCTCACCTATCTATTAGCTCCAATACTAGTTAGCTAATAGATAGGTGAGGTTGTTTTTATCAGTCAATGTCAAATATAATCATTTCACACTTCTTCATAGAAATTGTCTTGGTTTTGCATGAAACATCTTTATGAATGGCTTTATGTCTTTCTGATGAGCTCCAGAATAAGGGCGAAAAACGTTTCAAAGGCTAAGCATTTCCAGGAAACAGAATTATAGATTTCATGAAAATGTAGTCCATTGGAATGAACAATTTTTTAAGACAAGGTAGATAAATAAATTCATTTTAGGTCTTTGTTCTTATTTTTAACTGAATCTTCATAATCGTAGGGGGTTATGTGGATACTAGTTTAATCTGCATGGCCGTAGGGGACTGTGTGGATGCTAGTGTTAGAATGAGAATTGTCAAATAAGAAATTAGACAAATTCATTTTAGGATTTTAATTTGCTAGCATAACCAGAATTCAGGTTATCGAAAGAATGCAAAAATTTCATTAATATTTCTACACAAAGTTTTTCTTTTAGTTATAGATAGTTATTTTTTCTGCTGTTTGCAAAATCCTATAAAGAATGTTTCAATTATAAAAAATATTTCCTAAAAAATAAATAACACAAATAAATATTTTTTTCTAAAATAACAACTACCTATATTAATCTCTGCTTTAAAGCCTGAATATTTTTATAAATGAGTGGTAACCTGCGATTTTTGGAACTAGCAAAATGGTTGATTATTTCATCATAAAATGAATCGCGTTTCCTCAATTCTGACAAAAAACGTTTTTCTATTGAAATAAGCGATACATTTGAAAGGCGGTCTTGACTCATTTTGTTTCTAGTGAAAATGTTTTTATGCGTTTAAGTGCTGAAAATGATCATTCTACAGAAGCTTACCGGAATTGTCTCAAAAAATAGTGGCTTTATTCAAAAAGTTCTCTAATTTTGGGTCATAAGTTTTAAAAAAATCTACCAGCTCTTTGAAATTTCCTTTATTGCACGATTCTCGTTTTTCGTCATGTCCTCGGAAAGAAATTTCTTGTGAAGATAACTATATAACGGCATCTATTAACCTCTTTAATATTTCCCTATTCTCACGGACCTTTTCGTTAACATTTTCTATTACTCTCTTATGTGCAGAATCCAAGAAATTTACAATATTTTGTTTACCAAACATTTCGAATTTAATGCAAGATGAAATGTGCTCCTGGGATTTTTCGTGCCTTTCTAAACCTCGCGACAAATTTTGCAAATTATTAAACCCGGCCCTGCCCCAAATTGAGGATTGATCATTAGTAAATAATAAACATCTCCAACAATATCATTTGTTTCTAACTGTTGATGCCGTTAACCATTCGACTTTTTTATAATTGTTATCACAAAACCCTCTGTTTTGTTTACCACTTTTAAAAACTAACGAAAGCATTGCTGGTGTAGGCCTGGCATTTCTTTTAATTCTTACCTTTTCGTCATAAATAAGAGTAGTAAATCCATTTAATAACAAATAATCCACCACGTCTGGACAACAAGACATGTTGTTGGGAATATTTTCACCTAGAGCACTTATTTCTAGCCCGCCTATCAAATGTTTTATGTATTTATACGTCAAGTTGCTCTTATAACCGGCTAAACGCAACTGTCAGACGTCAGTTCGTTTTCTTTGTGAATCACCTGACTCTTGAATGACCTGTGCACATGCGCTATAAAGAACTGAGATCTGGAGGCTAGCCCCATACTTCGCTATTCCAAGTGTTGCTATTTTACACATCGCAAAGAAATTCAAGGTCATTCATGTTATAAGTAAATGCGGTAAAGTTGGAAGCTATTTCGTATTAGCCTCCAGCGAACCGCAGTGTTCATTCAGTAAAAGACCGGCCGACCGGGAAATATGCATACAAAGACTATCCGGACTGTAACGTTATAGGTATGTTTGTGGAAAGGAAATGCAAAAATGTTATATATAAACTGAAAATTAATTAATGAATAATAAACAATAAAAAATATTGAAAATTGAGATATTCCTAATAGAAATTTCTTAAGATATTACTTTTGAAGATATGGTGGTTCTTCCAAGGGGAGGCTCAGCCTCCCCTGACGAGCCGCCACTGGTTTTTCTTGAAAAAGTGTCTATATACAATATTAAACTACATGAAATTTTCTACAAATAAGTTCCTATTCATCTTTTTCTAGGATCAGTACTTTTTTCAAAGTTCTTTTCCATCATCTGTTCTATAGCAGATTTAAAAAAAATTCAAAAAAAAATTTTTTTGAAATAGGTTTAGAATGTCACGAAACGTGAAAATTTTAAATTTGAGTGACCGACAGACAGGCAGATAGACAAACAAACACACAGGCAGACAGACTGGCGAAATGAAAATCCTATATTTTCGTAATCTACATAATCTGAAACATAAAAATCAGAAAAACTCTCGGAGTGTGATTCTTTCTCGGATAATATACTTCCCTTCGGTACGCGATTTTTCTACCCTCTGTATCTCGTAAAATATTGATCCTAGAAAAAAAAATAATTGGAACTTATTTGTTCCAAATTTCATTTATTTTAATATTGTATATAAATACTTTTTCGCTAGAGGGCGTAGTTTTCGAGTTAATCAAGGAAAACGTGAAAGGGGGACGAGACCATTAATTACCTCCCCCCCCCCCAGCAGACCATCCATTGGTCAAGACTTTTAGTATCTTGTTCTGGGCACTCCCCCCAACAACTATACAAAAATTGGCAACTACACGAATTATTTCCCCTATTTTTCCTTCGTTGATTAGTAGGTACTCTAAACGAATGAATAAAATAAAACGTAGAAATATAGGTACCTGTGCCACATAAAACTGTACTTTAGGTATATTAATATTTTATTGCCTTTTTGACTTTCTGAGAATTCGAAGAAAAATGTAACTGTAGTCATCACTAAATTCGAATGATCGTATTATACTTTTCTTTTAGTAGTTGCTGCCATATACACAGTGCACCAGGAATTATGACTTTTTTAATGGAATGCCGGTATATTTTTACAAATTTGAATTACTTGTGATGCAGTGTTTATTACAAAAATATATAATTATATCATAATCATAAGTATATTTACATTTTTGTTGCAAAGACAATAGCGAAAAGCTCTTCTTTAAATCGTTGAATTTAAAAATCTAAATAAATGTTGTATCCTCTGTTATAAGTTTTTTAATAGAGGGACAAACTGCTGTACACAACATGATGTAAAGAACCTACTGATGAATCAAAACATATTTTTAGAAAAAAAATATCTGCCTTCAAGAAGGCTAAAAGTTAGTTTCCTATTGAAAGAAAGGAGTAAGTTATACCACTTTGCCACACCTGAAAAGTGAAAACCTTTCGAAAACTAAGTAAAGTATTCCTATTTTTATTTTTGATATTTTTACCACAGTTATCCTCTCCTAAAAATATTATCCAGAGGATCTACAAATAAAATAGAATTACCTAGTTTAGATTTTACTTGAAAGTTGATTTGCATAAGTTTCTCAACAACCCAAATTGCCTGTGATTATACCCACCGGACGCTATATTTGGTTATTTTAAAAAAAATGTTGAAAACATTATTATACCATTTACCTTATTTAGTTAATTTAATGAAGGAAAAAGAAGGATTTGTTAACATTTTACTGGCGAAACTAGTATTTTTTTAGTCATGAGTTTTAAAATTTTTGTTTTTTCATTTTCAGTGTGACAGCATTTCAAAAACATTGAAAACTTTATAACATAACTTAAGAAACAATTGTTCGTGATAAAATTAAA
This sequence comes from Stenurella melanura, assembly GCA_963583905.1. Lineage (NCBI taxonomy): Eukaryota > Metazoa > Arthropoda > Insecta > Coleoptera > Cerambycidae > Stenurella > Stenurella melanura. The sequence goes on from OY757309.1 coordinate 73,232,473, forward strand.
TAGGTAACTACTTAGTTAAAGTTAAAAAAATAATAATAAATTTAATAAATGTAAATTTGCAATATAAGTAGTGTTTAAAAAAATGTTTATAACAATTGAAAGAACATTAAGTAGATATTTTATATTGTAATAAGCTGTATACTAGCGAAATTAGTTGAATCATTTCTAAGTTATGTTAGTACAAATGGACAAATAAAAAACAAATGGGTAGATTACTCCCTCCTTTTGGGAAAGTCCCTTAAAGTCTTAACTCACCACTAAAATAGAGATACTTAATCAAATACATAAAACACTGTGAAATACTTGTATTTGTGGACAATTTGTCTCACCAGTGGACCATTGACTGTAGATATTAGAATATTTAAAACTTTAGTAAAATGTGCTATTTACCACGTTAATATGCAATGAATTTACTTTCAAATCATAAACTTGACTTAAAGAGAAAAGTATACAAGTGCTGATTATATAAAAACCTATTTCTTAATTTTCACAAATCATGATGATATCATATGACCTATTTTAGTCTTTAAAATAACTAAACCGAGAGCAAACTCTACGCAGTACAATTTTTTACGCATTTACAATGACTGCTTGCCATTTTATTCACAGATCCAAGACAAAAACAAAATGCAGATACAATGGTAATATTTGAAAAGAAAATTATCACTCTGAGACAATTTCCTTTTTGCGGTTATTTATCTTTCGGGCCTAGTATGAAATAAGTATTCATTATAATGCTGTTTATGGCCAACTGTGAACATTTCACGAAAAATGATTTGACTCCGATATTTTAATCAGACTTTAGAAAAATCCACTTGGTGAATTACACAAAAAGAGCTAATAACACAAAACCGAAAAGTCACGTGCAAGCTTTTCGAACCACTACTGTATTAAATATTCGATTCTGAAGACTTTCGCCTACTGTTACCAAAACTATAGTACTATGGAACTAAGTAAAATTTCTTCCTATAACTGATTTCTAAGTTATCTCCAAAATAAAAGTTATTGCTAGAATTCAAACAGACAATATTAACTCTTATGTTCCATTTACTATGACATCTGGAGTACCTACCGCACTTTTCAAATTGCATCAATATTAAGGTGGCCATTCCCTAGAAAGAGACATTCGATAGGGAAATATTTATTATTTTTGGCCATAACTTTTTCTTCTTAGCACGTATATTTAAAAAAACTATAAGAGCACCTAAGTAGAATCATAACAAGACTATTACTATGAATTTTCACTTAATAATTTCAGTGGTTTGCAAAGTAGCTCAATTTAAAACTACGAAATAGGAAGATTAACATATTTTTTAAAATTAAATCGAGCTATTATGCAAACCACTGAAATTATTAAGTGTAAATTCACAGTAATAGTCTTGTTATGGTTCTGCTTAGGTACACTGATAGTTTTTTTAAATATACGTACCAAGATAAAAACGTTATGGCCAAAAATAATAAATATTTCCCTATCGAATGTCTCTTTCTAGGGAATGGCCACCTTAAAGCTTAATTCGAGTTATACAATTAAGTACGCGTTTTTTTATTTATTTATATAAACATTTTTATTATTCGAATTTACATTATTAATTCAATTGAGAAGAAATCTATGAACCAATTAATATTTTAAATAGAGTAACAACTACAAGAATTATAAAATCTAAAATTGTATCTAATGTAAATCCTTCAAAATCGCAAATTATTGTTTGGCTCCAAAAATTTTATGTGATATAAAAAATGCAACAAAAGTTGAAATCGTAGTTATTACCATGTGCTACAAATACTCGTACAAATATAGAACTTGTCATGGATGAACACCTAAATTTTGAACTTGTGCAAAGAAAGTATCAATTAGTTTAAAAATGTTTTGCCAAAAAATTTAAAACTTCTACTAGTATTAGTGGTCACAACAGTGCCATCAATTTTTAATTGTTGAGACAAGAGACAGTGTGTATGGCTCAAGTTTCTCAGTATCAATATACTTACTAAACAGAATGAATTCAGAGGGTGGCAAAATACTGACATTGGGTATTATTTAAAACTTCCAGGTAGAGAACCTACCAGTCAATATACAAATGGGATGAACTGGTCAAGAATTACTTAATGAGAGGTAAAATTTATATCTGTTCTGTTTTGTGTTTAATATTTTCTTTAATAAGTGCCAAAAGTAGGTACTTATTTGTTAATAAACTAAATATCTTAATTACATTAAAGAACATAAGATAATGTTCAAGGGTACGTTTTATATTGCTTAGCGTAGAATTGCAGTCTTTGAATAGGTAATCTCTTTAGGGTTATAGTTTTGGTATGTCCGTTCGTCGGTAGGTTATATCTCTCCCATTCCTTCATTTTTATACCTATTGAGATGAAATTTGGTAAATTGATGTCCTAAAAATATTAATGAAAAGATTTGTGAAAGCAAAATATTTTTGATTCCCTGTTATACAATGAAAAGTAATCCCAAACAAAAAATTACACTTACCCCTTCGAATGGGGTAGATCTCCTAAAACGCCTTTTACAAATAAAGCTTAAAATTATAATTTACATTCGTTTCAAATTTATTTTAAGAGAAAATTCCTCGGAAAATTCAGTTTGGAGTCAAAAAGGGAGTTTTTAATTTTTTTCTCTAAAACGAAAGAGAATATCGAATATGACGTAATAAAACAAATTAAAGCTAATTAAAACCTTTATAAGAAAACATTAACACAGTTCATGTACAGGGTGAGGGAAAAAAATATTCAAGGAAATTAAATTTCATTTCGTTATCATTTTTTCAATTTTTTTTTTAATCATGCTGTATGCATATTTAAAGGCCTTAAAAATATCTACAATTTGATGTGCCGAACATGGTCGTAGCCTCGGTCGTAGCTTAAAAAATAAGGAAGTTACGAGTGTGGGGAGTTTTAAGTAGCGGACCCTGTATGTGCTGTCGTAAATAATTTAGTTTTCCTGATTAATGTTCGGAACATTAATTTAACAACTTTATCAGCATAACAATAAGATGACCCTGAAAATCTTCATTATTTTCTGTATGACAGAGGATGCAGTTTAAAGAAAATATAATTTAACAGTTCATTTGATTATTTGTAAAATGAAAATTTAAAATTAAAAAATGTTAAATATTATAAAGAGCATAGCTGGATAAACATGGATTAGCTGCCCCCGCTTGGATTTGCTTTACCTATATTTGGGAGGTAACTTCCTACCAATATGAGAATAACTTACCCCAAATGCCAGCTTTTTTTTTCAAAAGTTATGAAAGAATTTTGAAAATAATTAAGTAATAGGGGGTAAAAAAAACTTTAATTTTGAAACAAAATTTTCTTTATGAACAATTTGATGGAACACCACTATTATTATTATTATTGATAATTTGATATACTCATATCCTAAGTAAAAACATATGTTTTTTTGGAATAAGATTGGAGGATTAAGTACTTCATAGTGTAAAAAATAAAAAATATTTAAAAAATGAAAAAATTTGAATTTCTCCGAGTTCTCAGATGTGAATGAGTCAGATCCGAGAGCTAAAATATATGAGATCCAGGGCGTTATGTCGATCATAAAAAAATTGATACTCAATAAATTAAATGAATAGGGGGTAAAACAAAATAATTTAATTTTGTAACATTTTCTTTATGAACTATTTGATGGAACACACCGCTATTTTTTGTGATATGCTCATATTCTTTAAGTAACATGTATTTTTTCAATATTCAAGTACGTGGTCTTACAAATAGGCTTTGTAATGACATCCTGGTAGCAACGCTTTAGACTGAATTTCCAAATTAATAATAAAAGTACTATACATAACTACTTACATTAATTATTTTTATTGGTCCTATGAAATGTTTTGTGTTCTGTAAAGGTAATTACAAATTGTTTCTAGATATAGGTAATAAACTTTGCTATTTGGTGTAGGTATTGAAATTGTTGAAATATTTATACCAACTTTTTTATATACCTAATTTCTATTGCACAATAAAATTACTCGTAAATTGATTTATTAAATGTATTTTTTTCAGTCTCGATTTTGTCAGTATAGAGATATACCTAAATTTGATATTTCTCTAAAAGCCATTTAAGTAATTTACCTTCCCAATAAAAAAAAATAAGGATATTATTTAGGTATACCTATTTTAGTTTAAAAAACTATTCAAATATGATTTAAAAAAAGGTAGGTACCTTATTTTTTGTTAATAATTGTTTTTAACAGGGTATAGTAACTGCTTAATGTAAGTACTCAAAAGTTAAAGACTTATCAATGATTTGTTTTACTATTGATCAAAATTATAGTGCAAATAAGTACCTACCATGCAAATTATATCGGAATGTATATAAGTATAGACAATTTTGCAAACTTTTATTAAAGGAGGCAAAACGAAATTAATTATTACTATAGATTTGTTATGCCCTTCATGAATCAAAAGGAAGATTAGATTATCTTTGATAAAGAAATAATGAATTAAATAAAACTGTTCTTAAAAATTACAAAATTGGTACTTAACATTTAGAAAAGTATGTCTACTAAGTTGCATTTCCCATATTTTTGAAATGACATGAATTGTTTGTTATTTCTTTTGTCTCAATTCTAACAAATTACTTACATAAAGGTCATATTTGCCTTCATATTTCCTTCACGAGTCATTTAAATACAATTTTTAAACTATTAATAACAATAGTTTCCTTTCATTAAATATAAATTAGGTATCTTATGCCAAGCTAATGGGCAAGTAATGAAAGATTGTTAAATTACACGTTCGTTACTCACAAGCGGGTTTTACTAGGTTTGGAATAATTCGTAATAGCCATTTTGGGAAAAAATAAATATATTTTTATAAAGGTTTTTTATTTTCACAATTTTACATACATTTAAGTATATGATGAATAAAAATTATAATAAAAAATAATGGCACATTGCGTCAAGCAAAATGTCATGTAAAGACACTGGATTTCGTCAAATAATATTTTCTTTACTTTATTATATAAATCGAGATATAAATTATAAATAAAATTCCATTTATTTATGTATATATAATTAATTTGTTTCAAATACTTTAAATTTAATATAATCTAACATACAGCTCGCATCTATCATGGTAAAAAATATTTCAAATCGGCAAGTAGATATAACACTTACGCTACTCTTCACGATGATGGCAGTTTAAACAATTTTCTGGGTTCTCTATTGCAGTTTCTTTAAATATCTCACTATGTATGGAAAAAACTTATTCTGCTTATAAATTAATAAATTATACCATGAAAACTTTACACACTTCACCAGAAGTTCTCCAATGACTGTTAAAAAAGTCCCTTCTTTTTCTTCTCCTTCTTGCCGTCCATGGTCTCCCGACTGCCCTCCAAAGATCTCCTGCGCAGCTCCTCCACTGTCACTTGGTTCTCTTTCTCCCACGACTCTTTTTCCATCTCAAACTGTCTGCGTTTTTCTTCTAGCTCTTTTGCCTGCTGCTCCAGAGACTTCTTGGTAGCTTCATGTCGTCTCGTTAATTCTGCCTCACTATCCTTTAATTTTTGTTTCTTTTCGCGTACCTTCATCTCAAACACCTGTTCCATCTCTGCTTCCATCTTTTTCATTTTGAGGTCATGCTCACGTTTCTCCTCATCCATCTGCGCTAAAGGATTCTTGTTAGAGATCCTTGTTGGCTTACCATCTGTGCCTAATCCAGCCAGCTTGCGACATCGATAATTTTCATAATGCACGTTATTTGTAACGTCCTTTAAGTCCTGCAGATGTGTACGTATCACCATATTTCTCAGAGCTATGAAATCACAGTGTTCCAGGTTCTCAACCTCTGCTATCCCCCATGGATACTTACGCCCTCTAACCTTTTTACCTTCAACTTCTATAACGGCATTTGAGCCCACTACGGCAAAAGGTACCCTGTCCTTCAGCGATTTATTCAATTTGTGCTCCTCATCTTCTTCTGAAGTATCAGGAAACTCGTATATTTTTATTTTATGCTGAGCAACTTCATTTAGGATCTGTTTTTTAAATAAAGAGCATTCGTCTGCTGTCAGCGTATCAGCCTTTGCTATTACTGGAATAATGTTTACTTTATCACATAAGCGTTTCATAAACTCTATATCTAAGGACTTCAAACCGTGACCGGACGGTTGGATAAAATACAAACAACAGTGTACACGTTGATCTGGAGTTATTTTTCTTGTCACTCTAGCCTCTGCATTTAAATAATCCTCGTACTTACTCTCTATAAACTCGATGATGGGTGCCCAGCAGTTGCTGTTATCCACAGCATCCCCAAAGCCAGGGGTGTCAACCATGGTTAATAAAAGATTCACACCGTTTTCTTTTAACATAACTCTAGTCGTTTCAACGGCCACAGTCTTTTTAAGTCTTTGAGTTGGTCCGGGGTAATCGGAGGAATTATAAATGTCAGTTAAAAACATTGAATTTATCAAGGTAGATTTGCCAAGGCCCGATTCACCGACAACCATCAAAGTAAACTCAAAACCTTTTTTAACAGCCTTTCGGTACACTTGATTAGGCAAATTCGCAAACCCAACATATCCATCGAGCTCTTTAGGTTTAGGTCTCTCCTTCACTATTTCCGGTGTAGATTCTTTACTTGTGTCGTCTTTTGTTGAATCTGGAGAGGTAGGTTTAATCGGAGGCTCTGGCGGCTTATCCAAAGAAGGGGTTTTATTCAATCGATTGGAATCTTTACTGAGGGAATTTGTGGATTCCGTAGAGGTAAAGAACATCTCCCGTTTGCTTTGAATAGCAGTCGAAGTAGTTTCACTTCCATTAGTCTGCGGAGTTCCATTTGTTGTACTCAAAGTATTGTTTTGCTGGTCCATAAATTTCTGCCTCATTGCTAATCGGTCCAAGCTTGAGAGCCTGTAGGATCCTCCAAGACTGTCCTTATCTCTATCACGATTTAACCCACTGCCAGCATTGAAGCTGGATGTGTACTTAGGTAACGTGGGCGGCGGTGTGGGTTTATTTTCCGAATTGCGATTTAAAAGTGCACTGCTCGAAGTGTACATATAACTACTAGGCATTATGTTTGGTCTGGATTTAATTGTGGCAGTTGCTTGAGTGGTAGGGACTTGAGCATTTACATTATTGGCACTCATTGTTGCAAAAACACGGTCTACTTCTACACGAACATTGTTGATCACTGGACGTTAATTCAAGTTTTTCTACATTCAACTGTCACTTTACACCGGCGATGAGTAATGTTTATCTGGTCAGCCACGCCCGTAGCGTCTGAGCGTTTGAGTCTGAAAATACAAAGGGAGATCATCAATTAAAAGTTCCAAAGGCGCCCTGGATCTACTTACCAATTAGTAAAACACATTCGCAAAAACAATGTTTACTTCATTTATGTTTGAACAATGAGAGATGCAGGTCAGTTCATACACTTTGCATTGGATTCGTTATGACTTGTGGTGCGCTTGTTGAACCCAGATGGCGAAACTTGTCGTTCCCCTCCACCGCTCTGCTGTCAGCTTGAAGCGCTGCGGAGTGTGTGGGGAGAGTAACGTTAGGCCGTGTGCTTATCTGAAATAATACGCTTCATTAGTGAGAGCTAGGCATTAAGACATTTTTACTAAAATAAAAGAGAAAAGATGAATACCTATATTTCTTTATAAATCTTTTCAAGCATAAGTATATCGTTTACACTTTCCATTTTCCAGATTTTTGTAATATGTTTACAAGCTCATTTATTAATTAAATGATTATAAAATATTGCTAAATATCAATCAATAGATCAGACATTCTACTGACTAAAAAACTTTCCGACAATATGTAAAATACTGTACGATATATACCTGAACCCCTGAAGGCGGGTACAATTTTTGATTTTGCATTAAGTAATAAAATCACATGTCTTATTTTATACTGTCTAACAATTTGTATGTTTTACACATTTAAAAAGACATGGGTGTACCATAATTGTTACCTATTTTAATTGTTTAGTTGCAGATGTGCATTCGTTTTATTATAATACAGGGAATAGAGACATTGCAGAGTGGAAAAAATAGGGGAAAGCTGGATTTTTGCATGAACCTTCCTTTTGTGGTTCTAAACAACTTCCCAGAAGTCCCCATCGATAGGTGTGATGCTTAAAATTTTACTCGGGGTTAATGGTCACAAAAATGGTTTTTCGGGAAATTTTCGTTAACGATCTCTTTTATCGAAAAAACAGTGGTAAGTAATCAAATTTGTAGCTCTGAAAATTGCCTGCAAAAAACATTGTATTACATTTTTTCGTTAGATTAACGGTTTTCGAGAAAATTCGATTAAAAAAATTATAGCATAGTCTGCACTAGTGACAAATTTAGTTGTGGAACTGGGTCTGACATGATCATTGAGCAGTCTCTCATGAAATTTATCACTAGTGCATACTATACGTTACAATTTTTTTAATCGAATTTTATCAAAACTGTTAGTTTTCCGAAAAAAAGTAATACAATGTTTTTTGTAGGCAATTGTCTAAGCTACAAGTTTGATTACCACTATTTTTTGATAAAAGTGACCGTTAACGAAATTTTCGCGAAAAACCATTTTTGTGACCTTTGACCCCGAGTAACATTTTTAGCGGCACACATATCGATGGGGACTTCTGGGATATTGTTTAGCATCACAAAAGGAAGGCTCGTACGAAAATCTAGCTTTCCGGAAATTTTTCCGAAGTTTGACCCTTTTTTTTGTCTTTATTCCCTGAATTATACAATTAAAATTAATTTACTTAGCTTCGTTTTCATTTTCTTGGCGAATATTAATTTCTGTGCAATTTAATTTGTTAAAATTGTTGGCATAATCCTCTTACATGGTAAATCTTGTGTTTTTCTTTATAAGTAGTCACTGTTTTCAAAATGAAATTTAGTATCAAACGTGCAACAATACATATATTTGACATCATGCCGACATTTCTGTCAGCATGTCATGTTGACATGATGCAACTCGTTCTTAGCGTAATATTTTCACCAAGTGACTTGTTGACAGGCAGAAGCCACAGATGTAGAAGATAGGTTAATTTGGACGATGGTCTACGGGTGTACGGGTGGCGCAATTTTTAAATGCGGGGTAATATTATACGTTTTGAAAAGATTAGAAACTGAGTAAGTGACTTCCAGGCCCTGTATCTTAAACGGCCAGTTTTCATATATACTTGGTAAGCTTGGTCATATTGAAATTTAGGAAAACTTTGTACTATACCTAAAATGTATGGCCGCGACCATTTTTAATACTTTTTTAATTCACCTTGGTACTTTTTACATACACGTCTCCTTATGGCGTCATCTGTTGATGGAAAATTCGAGGAGTCGAAGGGAATAATTTAAAAAATTAAATATAGAGCAAAGGAGGGGACGGCATAATATTATGACTCAGTAACAGGAAACTTTTTGCCTGGCTTGCGTGTGGCGAAAAGAAACAACAGGGGACGATTGCCTTAACTAAATGATTTTAGTTTTGATGTGTATATATAGTAAATATAATTTCAACAATATGAAAGTCGCAGCAGCATTAATGAAAAGCTCATCTTTCTAGCACCTTTTTGATGCTGGTAGGGATTTGTAAATTTTTCTGATATACCGTGAAATGTGCGTGAATGATGGTATATAAGTTTAGTAGATAGAAGAGCCATAAAGACCCGATGACCTTCAACCTTTCAACCTTTTTAATTATATCGCTTTTATCATAAAAATGTATCTTATAATGGCAACACACGAGTTCACAGTCGGTCCTTTTCTTTACAATGGTTAAAGTAAAGACAAAAATAAAATTCATCAGAAAGTAATGGTTTTCTGTGGTCATATGTACAATATTATATTGAGCGAGTCTATGAAGAAATCAGTAGTGTCTGGAAATCATCAGTATATATTATGCATAATTAGTGTTATTGTATTTTTCAAATTATGTCATATGAACTGATGTGGAGAGGGGTTCATAAAAAAGTGGACGTTCTCGGACAAAAGAAGGGGGGAATTTGCAAATGAACATTTGTGTAAGAGAGACTCACAAATGATGCAAAGCCTCGCAACAGGGGGGGGGGATAAAAATAACCCCCTTAATGTAAGAGTTGTGCAAATGACACCTCGAAAAGTAGAATAGAAAAGAAGAACACAATAGTTAACAATAACAGCTGGCAAGAATTGTAGACTCTACGACGCCAGAAGGAATTAAAATGCTTTTAAACGTTTTCTTCGATCATAAAAAAATTATATTTGAAAAAAATAAGAAACATGGATGTCTTAAATTTTCACGTAGTCCATAGCTAAACGATCTCTGACTAAAAAAAAAGCAGTGCCCTTTATACTTTATTTCCAATCGTTGTTCGTAATTTCAACTCGAACCATCCGTACTACAAGGACGATGTCGACTGGAGGGAGTTGATAGTACAAGCAGCCAGACAAATATTGAGCGGCTCACTATTTCAGCCCGTTATGGAATACGCCGGGTACAGAAATATCGTGTTGCCCTTGCGCGGTGCTTTGCGAATCGATAATGAGGACACGCACATTTCCAGTCAGGCCAATATTTTCAAAATAGGACACGTTTCGCATAATAATTGTATGATTTGCACGTGCATTTATCTGCGCTTTGTTATGTAAATAAATAATGTGTCTGTACATCTCAACAGACATGTGTACTTACCTTCTTAAATAAATAGCATTTATCATGACGATTGTAAATTGATAGTCTTCCTTTTTCTGATATTCTCCATTGTTTCCCCTTGCTTATCTACAAATGGTGATAAAATGATACGTAGTAGATATTGTTTTACAATTATGTAGGTACTTATAAAATATGAAACATTATTGGTCTCGATGTACCTACCTAGATAACTATAATGTTTTTGTTATGTTGTAATACAACAGGTTTATGTTTAAAAGGTTTGCGGGCTTGCGTTCAAACCCTTTTGAATTTAAACAAGATTCTCATCATATGCAAATGTATTTAAATGAAATGTTTTTATTATTAAATTAGGACTGCTTTAACAAAGGATGTGGAGCTGTACGTGTACATAGAGCTTAAATAGAACACATATCTTGTCCTAGTTGTCCTGTCGTTTCCTCGGTTTGCTATTCTGAACATACCTACCTAGGTATTTAAGTCATTAATCCTCGTATATTATTTTTATCTAGTACCTAGGTAATATTTAGATACAGACCAGAATTAGCCCACTTAGATCATGGCCCAGACCTTGCATCCGCAAAGTCTGGAAAGCGGAAAGCAAAATTTTGATGTGCGGCCTGCGGCCTAGGTATTTTTTATTTCTAGAAAATGTCAAAACTAAAAAATTAACTACCATGACCTGTGCCGGTATCTAAGACGCTTGAGAGCCTTGGGAGTCAGTTTTCTTATACTAGCTGTACCACCGCAGGTCCTAATATAAGACCCCAATTATCTTATCATAGTTCGTTTCCTTAGTATGGTTTGTTATTCTGAACATATTTAAGTGTTGTATGGTTTTACATCAAATATTTTCATCTAAGGTGCTTTTTAAGTACAGACCAGAATTAGCTCGACTTAGGCTATGGTCTAGGGACAGCGCAAAATCTGGGAATAGCAACATTTTTACGTGCGATAGATTGATTTTAAGCTTGAGGAAAATTTATGTAAAAACTAAGGTGTTGACTACCAAATTCCATTTCTCAGAAGGTATCTGAATGTACAGAAATTTGGTACGGAACATTTTCGAAACAATTGTATCTACGTTAAAAACGGAAATTTTATATTTCTTCTTTTATTTGCTTCTGTCTTCAGAATTGTGAGTTGTGGAATAATGCATAAAATTTATTTCGTTAAATAAATAATTTCAAAATTTATGTTTGTTTCTGTATTTTGAATCTTCCCGCCAATTTTTAAATAAAATGCCATTTACTAAATGTTATTATACAAAGGTATTATACACCAAAAAATAAAATACTGTATTTTTATATCACTATATATGCAACATAGCTTAATTTTTTGTCTTTCTCTCTTCAACTCCAGGCAGGTCTGCGTATATTGTATGTACCAATCGCAGTCTTTGTTTGAACGTCGAACATAGCATTTAGGCCCCGTAATAGTTTACGTTAATTACATTTTTGAATTATTTTATAGGTACAATATTTAAACTTAAGTCAAACCTTTTTTTTTAGTTTTCCACAATTTATTATTTGGAAAACTCCAAGTTGTAAATTTTGTCCTGCCGATAGTGCAGCTTATGTTACATAATGTTTGTATTCTTATTAATAAATTTGCCATTATTCTATAAATTCGTGAAAGGTACTTATCGAATTAACAATTCTATACTAAATCTTCTATACATACATGAATCTTTGTTGGTGTTGGCGCTTTGGAGAATATCAATTAATCACAAGAGACGCTTGTATAGCATCTGCCTGCGCAGTGATGTTGTAATGAGCTTTAAATTAGGAAAAGCCATACTCCATCGACAGTCATCCATGGACTGATTTCGAGCTTCTCGCCTTTCATCAACATGGAGTAAATTAATCATAGTCTTCGATGCGCCCTCCATTACCGAACAGGCCTGCGATAATTACATAACTGCTATAATTGCATAACTTTTGTAGATTTACATGAAATGCGACCACTAAACGATTAAAAAATTCTCCGACTATTTCAAGCGAGAGCATAAGACATGAACAATATGTTAGCATGAAAATACTCTATATAGAACACTCAACTGTAAGAATGTTAACAGCTGAGTAAAAATAAGTTTAAAGGTATGATATCTAGTTGCTCCGTAATAAAGCGAATAATTCGGATTCACTTTATACAATGTGTCCACGTGTGAATTTCGTATGTAGCCATAATCGATCTTGTCCGTTTTACCTCAATCCTCAATTCTTCATCTATACAGGGTGTGTCAGAAGTTAAAAAACTTCTAACGAACGACCTACGTGAATCACCCTGTATATTTATCCAATTTGGTACAATGTCTTATTTTTAAGCAAGCATTTCTCAATATCTTGCACAGAAATGGCATTTTACCTGAAGCGAATTTTATTTTTAAGGTGCCAGTACCACCAACGCCATCTATGCATTTTTGAAATTCTAACGTAATGAAAATAGGTTTTGGGTCAAGCAAGCGCAGAATACAGAAAATTGTGTTCATAGTAAAAAAAAAAAGTTATTTACACCCATAATATCGCTTTGCCGTGAACACAGTGTATATTAATGAAATGTTTTTCGCAAATAAAACAGAATGTAACTTTTTGGAAAGTTTTATATTTTATATGGTTTAAATTCTTATCTACTTTTATTTTGTGGAAATTATAACGTCTTTTTCTGTTGAATTACTGTGAGTAAACAACTTAGCAACACTACTAGTGAACAACTGTTTATTAAATAAACTGTATAAAAATGGTTAATGCTTGAATAGTTTGAATACTTTTACAAATAGAAGCAAGAAAAGTAATATTTTTACTCTGCTGTCAAAAGTCAACTACTACATGTATTGCGAACCTATCTGATCAATATATAATGGGCTTGTTCCATGATATTCTTTTTATATGGTTTTTATACTTTTTCATATAGTACTCGATATTCTCATTATACACTTAAAATTTCGTATTATTAACTTTTTCCGTTCTCGAGATATAAGGAGTTGAAATTAGCAATAGTTACAAAAACCGAGCGCTCATTTGTGACGTCACTATACGCAAGTGGCGTAAGAAAAATGGCTTTCTGGGACCTTTCAAATTTAACCTGAAAAGTCGAAAAACATGGAATTTTTAAACGCTGGTAACTATATAAATACGTCGAATGGAAGTTCGTTCTATGTGTCTACGGAAAGGAGAACGTCGGCGATGAATTATAATCGTAAATTGCAGGGTCGAAATCGAAAATTCGTTCTGGCAGGAGCGAGAGAAAATTGTGATTTTTTGACATTTCACCAAATTGTACTCCCCTACTGTCAAGTAGTAAGCAAAACAAACAATACTTCGAAAACACTTATAATTATAACCAATAAGGAGCATCCAGTCTATTGAGATCGCCGAGTCTATGCGTATAGTGACGTAGCGCCTGGCCACGCCCCATTTTCGCGAGATGGAAATTTGTAATGGTTTTTAAGATACTAAACGTGCGAATAAGATTCTGATTTTTTGCATATCCATTAATTTATACTTGCACTTTCGATTTATGAAATAAAAAAAAAATGCCGAACAAGCCCATTAAAGTATTTCAAACTTAAATATTAATAAAACAAACTGAAAGAGTTTTTTTTTTACATTTTTATATAATTTTTAGAAGTTATTATTAATTTATTTTTGTTCTGATATTTTTGTCGATCAAGAGCCGTGTGATATTCAAGTCCATGAAACTCCACCTCCTTGGAGAAAGACCACGAAAGGAGGTGGTAAAAATAAACACTTTTATCCGACAGCCAGCAACAGGGGCCGCGGGCCTCACGGGCCCTTTAAAAAAATCGGTAAAGGTGTTTACACAGGACTTCCCTCTTTATTCATACAAGACTCTAAAAAATTATTAATTAAGAAATGACATATGAGAATTATAATCGCCATGTAGTTAGCCCTATTATTTCATAGAATACCTGATAACTTTTTTCCATCATCTACTGTATAGTGGTGGGGAATTTTTTTTCAAATTTTGTTTTGTTTAAATTTTCAAAACATTTTTTTTGTCAAAAGGTTTAGAATGTAATGAAACGTGGAAATTTTAATTTGAAGAAAACATTTTTTTCCATCATCTAATACATTTTAGTAGTAAAAAACTTGAATTTTTTTTTTTTTATTTTCAAAACAAATTTCTTTTTTGAAATATGTTTAGAATGTCATGAAACGTGGAAATTTTAAATTTGTGCAAAAAATATTTTTTTCCATCCATTTTATAAAAAAATTTCAAAAATTCGTTCTATTTTAAATTTTCATTTTTTTTTTATACAGGTTTTAAATGCCTCGAAACGTGGAAATTTGAAATTTGAGCGAATATGGTGCGATCTAACTTCAATCCGCCTCTGCAAATAGCCCATTGTAATACTGATTCGACTATTGAGAAATTATCAGTATGTTAAAGTATACTTGTTACCAGGCCCAGCCCAATGAAATTTCTTCCCCCATTTTCAATCGTTTCTTAGGTTAAATATACAGCTTTCAGTAACGTATCTTTAAAATAATATCATAGAAAATGAAAATAAATACCTAAGAAAAATGTACCTGTTAATAAGAAGTGCTCTCGTCTAGCTCTCTGTAATGCATACTACTTAATAGTGTAGTAAAACAGACAAAAAAAAAACGATGAGATATGCATAGTTTTGTAACAGCAAAATTATGATTCTGTACCTTCTGGGGTATCATCAGAAGTCTATATATCTGAGTTTTGGATTTCGAAAGCCTATTGCGTTTTTTTACAAAACAATTTAGTTTTTTGAACTGTTTATTTAGTTAAAAAGGTGAATATCTCCGGTTGTAGAAGTCTGATCGGGACTTTCCCTTTGCACTTTGGCGCCCCCCAGAACACAGCGCTCCAGGCGACCGCCTGTCTCGCCTGCCCCTCTGGCCGTCCCTGCTTGTTACAAATCAACAATTATTTTGTCAAAGTTGCTTTCTAGCTAGAATGGATCTTTTGGAAAATAAACTTATCTATAGAGAATATAACTTAAATTGTAGGCAATGAAGTTTATATTTATAATGCTGAGAATTTCCCTGTTCTGCTCTACAGTCAATTTATTTACTTATTTACCTATTTTCTATTACAATGTTATTTAATGGTTCATTAGAACTATTACTCTGCTAACGAAGTCGTATAAATTCCGGATGTTAATAAAATACAGAAAAGTTGCGGAACACAATTTATGAGTAGCCCAAGGTAAATCAATATATAGCTTCCTTTTTGTTGCAGGTTAAAACGGCGAAGATGCACCTGTTCACCTTCATCCAGCTGATATGTTTGGTTATACTGTGGATCGTGAAGTCTACTAAGGCCTCTTTAGCCTTCCCATTTTTCCTCATTCTCATGGTTCCCGTGAGGGCACAACTCAAGCATATTTTCTCGCAGAGGGAACTGAGAGCGGTAAGTCGATATAGTTTAAATTGATTCAGGGTCTTGTTGAACGGATGAACGAAGTGTGCATCGTACACACATTTGTACATTTATAGTCAGGAATTAGGAGTCACAAATTCAATCATAGGGTGTGCACTCGAAAACATAATTTTGAAAAAATACGTGTATCATCTGGAATGACCTTGTGCATCTAAATGTGGAGGGCGCCAGACTGTTCGGGAATGCAAAAAAGCGTAAATACTTAATTGTTTTCCGAACATTTCAGCATTATTGAAAATTGATTAGTTTTATTTCAACTACTAAAGGAGCATTAAGAAAAAATAGAAATTAAAATTTTACTTTGGAATTTTCACAGTATTGTTGGAATAAATGTTCATCTTAAAATTTGACAGTAAAACTAATATCTACAAGAAATCACAATTGTTTAAAACGAAAAAGGCCATCGTGATACGATGAAGTTGAAGTCCGAAGAAGCTCATTTTAATTATGTCGTGAAAATGATCGAGTGTCTTAAAGTACGGAAGTGTAGTCTAGAAAATGGCGTGCAAAATCGACGACGAAAAGTTACTGCCTGCCACTAAGTGATCAGCGCATGTATTTGTTTTGACGCGCTCTCAGCTCTTGGTGAATATACTCTAACTACATATGCGGACCGATATCGATAAACATTCGTTTTAAAAAAGATGTCCATATTCTCCCACCATATCAAAAATATTCAGAGAGAAAACAGTTTCGTAGTTATATGTTCATATAACTACGAAACTGTTTTCTCTCTGAATATTTTTGATATGATGGGAGAATATGGACATCTTTTTTAAAACGAATGTTTATCAATATCTGTCCGCATATGTAGTTAGAGTATATTCACCAAGAGCTCAGAGCGCGACAAAACAAATACATGCGCTGTTCACGTGAAGTCGAGGCAGCGTTTGGCAATCTCCTGAAGAATGCAACCACTGGGGATGGAACACGTCGCGATCACGAGGCAATCACGCATATTTGTTTGTTTCGGTGCGCTCTCAGCTTTCCGTGAATACTTCAATTCGATTATTTTCCAACAATTTATGTGATTAATAATATTGTAAAATATTCAACAGAGTGTTTAAGTATTAGTAAATGTTCAGTGCAAACTTTAAGTCTTAATGTCTCTTAGTGTGTTTATAAGTGGCCATAACGCAAAAAATGTCATAACTCGGCTCCCAATTGGTGTATATAAAAAGGCTTTTTTTAAGCTTTTATTTATCTTGCAATGCTAGTATGTTGGTTTGTTTAGGTCAAATCTTGCAAGCACTTACTCTTATCCTTCGGAGTTGAAATTTTACGCGTTGATTGAGTTTCGACGACAATGCATTTTTATGATAGGCATGACCTGATTCTACACTCAAGACATACAGTGTGGCCGATTAAATAGACAGCAAATGAAACATTTTTTTTAGTTGCACAACCAAAATTTAAATACCGACAAAAATTATTGCATGTCCGATAACTATTTCAGGTGCACTTAGAATGGCTTCAAGTTAAGTAGTATACAGGGTAGGGCAAAAAATATGAAAATCGCTCAAGAATAAAGTTCGAAAAAAAAATTATGTAAAAAAATGTTTTTAAGAAAAAGCTTTTATTTAAAAGAACTGTATTAAAAAGTAAAAATATTTTTTTTAAATTCATTTATTTATTTATTTATTTATTCAACAACTTTACAGGCGAAGCCCAATTACAAAATTGTAAAGAGACGCGATTTACATGACTACATAAATAATACAAGCAGCATATGAGAATAACAAACAATGATTTACAAGGAATGAACAAAAAGTGAAACACACAAATGTATAATACCTTACAAAACATACAATCACATACAGTGAACATAGTAGGTAACGCTCAACAGTTGCAATAACAATTAGGTATATACTAAGTAACAAGGTATAGATATAAATACAAAAAATAAGTAACAGACCGTTTTAAATGCGGTTTAAATATCGTTAAGAGTGATTGTTTTAACATGTCTTAAAACATTGGAAGGGCTAAGGGCAAATAAATCAAATCTCGAGTGGGCAAGATTACCTAATATTCATAATCTTACTAAAGGGCTGGACAGGTACATATTCGTTTTAAACTGTGGAATATAAAAAAGGTCAAAATTTCTACCTATTCGGTTTGGTACATTAAATGGCAATTTTGAAAGAAACTCGGAGTTGTCAGAAAGGTGATTTAGTAGTTTGTAGATATAGATTAATGAGGCATGAACACGCCTCAGCTCAAGAGATTCATAGTCATATCTAAGCAACAGTTCATTGTAGTAAGCAAAATGATCATACAAATGCGTTTCTTTATATAGAAGATACTTAAGAAATTTTTTTTGACTACTTTCTACAAGATCAATAGAATTGCGATAGAACGGTGACCAAATGATTTGACAATAATCAAGGTTAGACCTAACAATGCTGTTATATAATACTTTGATACACTTCATACACCTGGAAATCAAGAGCTTTGGGGGCGGTCAATTGATCAAAGTAACTAAGCAGTAGTGCTATATGACCATCCTCAAAGCTTTTGGTTTCCAGGTATATGAATTTTAAAATATTATTTTTTACTTTTTAGTAGTTTCTTAAATATTTTTTTATATATATATATTTTTTTTAATTGTTCGTATGTTTGTGTGCTTTTAATATTTATCTATAATTTTTATTCTTCGGCAAAATATTGTTGAGTAAAATGCATTTATTTAAAAAAAAAACAGAAAAATGAAATTTTCGTTAGTATCACCGAAAAGTACATAATAAAATCTATAATCTGAAGTAAAAATGTTTGCTGTACGATTTAATGCCCGTAAACAATCGACGATTAATTTTCTATTTTACAATTGTTTTTTTAGGCGTTATTATAAACATTTTAATTTGAAACTTTGGCTTGACGGTTTAGCTCTAAAAGGGGTATGTTCTTCTAAAGGTTCGTTAAAATATTTGCATTATTCTTCAAGTTATTAATGTTACCAGCAATTAAATGGCGTCTCTAAGATGTCTTTATGTTTTGCTACTTGGCATATTGACCAAAACATTTCGGACAAATCTAGTTTTCTTCACAATCTTGTGAACAATTTGTTTTCTTTCTGTATAGCGAATACAACCAGAGATATACAGTGTGTTTCACTTCTCGTGAAGACACCCCTGTATCTTCTTTATTTGTGGCCGAATTAATTTCAAAATTTTATGAGGTATACAACTCTGTAAGGCGACTTTAATCAACACATAAATGTCGTTTAGATATAAAACCTCGGCTTACTGCGATAAAAAGAAAATCGCAATTTTCCAGAAATCATAGTAGGCTTAGATATAGACGAAAATTTTGTTAATAAAAGTTGTCCAGAATCACTAGATATGCCACCCTATAAAATTTGGTGAAAATTGGAATACGTTGAAAAAAAATTTTTTTGTTTCACTTCTCGTGAAGACACCCCTGTATCTTCTTTATTTATAGCCGAATTAATTTCAAATTTTTATGAGGTATACAACTCTATAATGCCACTTTAATCAACACATAAATGTCGTTTAGATATAAAACCTCGGCTTACTGCGATAAAAAGAAAATCGCAATTTTCCAGAAATCATAGTAGGCTTAGATATAGACGAAAATTTTGTTAATAATAGTTGTTCAGAATCACTAGATATGCCACCCTATAAAATTTGGTGAAAATTGGAATATGTTGAAAAAAAAATTTTTGTTTCACTTCTCGTGAAAACACGTATCTTTTTTATTTGTTACAGAGTTTCAAGACTAATTTATTTTAAAAAAATTATCAGTTACACAGCGATATTGTCCAAACTTACGGAGAGAACTTTTTCCAACAAATGAGTCGTGCACAATTATTATTAAAATTATTTATTAAATAAAAGGTAATGAAACAGTATTTACAGTGAATGACTAAAATGCCACTTATTATACTATTATATTCGGCCCCTTTCTACTAACCCACCCTCAAGTGTAATACACTTCTCAATCCGCTTTCTGTTATTTATTACAACTCTTCGCAGTTCTTGAGCCGTAACTTCTAAACACGCGTGCCTTATCCTCACACAAAGCTGCTCCACATTTTGAGGTCTGGTCTTATAAACTTTATTTTTAATATGACCCCAAAAATAAAAATCCATGGGAGTGAGATCAGGAGATCTGGGTGGCCAATGTATTAGAGGGCTATTTCGTCCTATCCATCTTTGGGGAAAATGTTCGTTCATCCATGCTCTTACTACTACGGAATTATGGATAGATGCTCCGTCGAGTTGGAAATACAATTGTTCCAAAGGAAAATCGACTATTGCATTCCACAGATCATTATTTAAAAATTGTAGCATATGTAACGCATTTATATTTTGAAAAAAGAAGAACGGCCCTATTATTGTTTCATTAAAAATTCCACACCACACATTTACCTTCTGGGAATATTGCCTTTTACAATTTATTATCCAATCAGGATTTTCTACTGCCCAGTATCTAGAATTTTGTGATGATACTACCCCGTTGGTGGAGAAAGTTGCTTCGTCCGTGAAAATTACTTTCTTCAAGAAGTCTCTATTATTTAAATAATTACCTTGGATCCATAAACAATATTCTAGTCTTCTCTCTTCATCACCTTCCTCCAAGGTATGTACAAATTTTGGTTTAAACGGTTGTAACTTATGGCGTTTTAAACATCTCCAAATTTTTGACGCCGACAAATTGAGGTCACGAGCCATATTTCTAAGGCTGGTAGTGGGATTGGCGTTAAACGCCGCTAATATAACGTCATCCTCTCCATGTCTTCGACTGAGATGTACTCTCGGTTTAAGCACATTACCAGTTGTATTGAACAAGTGACATATTCTTGCAACGGTACCATGGTGTATTGGTCGTCTTAGAGGATGTCTTAAATTAAATTCTTCTGCAGCTTCTCTTGAAGACCGTACATTTTCACCGACTATCTTTATTATTTCTACTTTTTCATCAGTGGTTAAAAGAATTCTAACCATTATGATTAAAAAAATTAAATAATTAAACTTACGAACTGAACAATAAATAACAATAATCACTTCTGTCATAAAAGTAAGAATGGAGAAATAAACAAAATAGTTATTGACAGTTAATTTCACGGCACTCTTAACATTTAAAACAAAAAATCAAAAAACCCCTAATGTTCCTAAAATTCTGAGTCGATAAGAAGGATATGATGGAAAGTTACTCCTCAAGAACATTGACAACGAAAAAAACAAAAAAAAAGGAACAGTGTTACAACTTGATATGTAATAAAAAGTGGCCCTTTTAGCGTTTTATTGAATCATGATTTTTGTTCACGACTTTCGTTTGTTGGAAAAAGTTCTCTCTGTGGGTTGGATAAAGTCATTTTATAGGAGTTGTATAATTGATACATTTTTTAAAATAAATTAGTCTTAAAATTCGATCACAAATAAAAAAAAGATGGGGTGTCTTCACGAGATGAAAAAAAAATTTTTTTTCAAAGTTTTCCGATTTTCACCAAATTTTATAGGGGGGCATATCTAGTGATTCTGAACAACTTTTATTAATAAAATTTTCGTCTATATCTAAGCCTACTATGATTTCTCGAAAATCTCGATTTTCTTTTTATCGCAGTAAGCCGAGGTTTTATATCTAAACGACATTTATGTGTTGATTAAAGTCGCCTTACAGAGTTGTATACCTCATAAAAATTTGAAATTAATTGGGCCACAAATAAAGAAGATACAGGGGTGTCTTCACGAGAAGTGAAACACACTGTATAAGATAAACTGCGAAAAAACACGATTTTGAACATTCTTTCGTTTAAACAAAAGCTTTTCACTACACGGTTTAATCCAAAACTTTTTCTTACGCTTGTAATGCTTACAAGCTCCAGCAATAAAAATTGCTATATTAAGGCAGTTTCTTTTAAGGCAATTTATACACCCATAGTTTTACTCCACTATCCGTATAATGGAGAAAAAAGTTTTGATTGATTTGCCAGCGTAAGATGAGCATTGCTGCCGATTCCGGGCATCCAGTCTGGAGGTTCGTTCCAACACGCAGCTTGGTCGTTCGCCAAACACGCCCAACGAACGGCCAAACCTCGTGCCGGAACCAAACCTTGGATGTTTTATGTACCGCCGGAGCGGCTACATACGCCGGTCTGGACATTGGACATGCTTGTTGTCAGCAGAGATTGCCACATGACGCATGGGGTAGGAATGTAGGATGGGAAGTGTAGGTGTTTGTGATGAGCTTCTTTTAAGTTTCCTTGCTTCTTTTAAGCTTCCATCTGTCACCATTGGTTAGGAAATGAAGGCGTCTGCGAGATGCTTCTTTTCAGTTTTCATGCTTCTTTTAAGTTTCCATCTATCATCTCCTTATGTATTCTTCTCCTATGTTTTCTGTTTCTTATGTTTCTGAATCTAGCAGCTTTTATTTTTGTTTTTTATTTTTACTTTTAATCGTTCCACTGGTAAATATCCATTTACGGTGGATGTGCTGGAAAGAGTCCTATCTCGCAGTAAAAAAATAAGAGCTTCTTATAGCTGGTTATGAGAAAGAGATCCGAGGGAATATTTTGTACACCCTGTATATTGTTTTTTGAAGCAATCAGTTTTAATTTCCGTTTTCCAATTCGGCTTTTCAATTCCGGGTATTTTTCTATTTCATTACCTATATTTAATACCTTTTCAATTTTGCTTTCAATTTTTGTTTTCTCTTGTGTAATAAACTAAAAATTAATAAACAAATACAATTAATAGACTAGACTAGACTTATGTTTTGGTCGCTTTGTATTTATATTGGCAGCTTCCCTCTTTTTTCTTATTATTCCCACACTAGTTGCACTCGGTTTCATCTTTCCAGATGTTGTTAAGTGGGTACCATCCACTAACCATAGGTAAAATTTCACTGAACCCTTGCCTTTCGATGCACTTTTAGCCACTATTACATTTCAAGATGTGACCGAGTTATTCAGATACTATTCACCACACTTTATTATTAATTGTTTATTAATTTTGCTTGAATTCAAACTTATATTGCGTGAAGTAGATTTTTTTTAGCCACAGTACCAGTAGTACCACATACATTTTATTTTATTCGCTCAAAGTTTGACCGGTCTTTATGTGATTTAAAGTGCAGCGACTCGGCACACGTCTGGTCTCTATGAAAGATACTTCATCTCGATATTTGAGCTTTTTAATTAAAAATTTGACACCATAATTTAATTAGAGATTTTGAAAAATTATATGTTAATTTTAAACAACTCGCTAAAAGATTCTTGTTTTAAATTTGTGGTAGGATTTTGATTCTATTGCACAGTGTATATTCAAATCTAAATTTATGTTTTTTACGTCGCTCGTCGTTGTATACAGAATATGTGCCTTAACCAAAAGTATTATTTTTACATAAAAATTATCGAAATTATCCATTTTGGACTATGTTAGGTTTTTATTTGAAGTTTTGTCTGTTTTACAAATCCCTAGTTTCTAATTCTAAAATTAATCTGGTAAGTGTTCATTTGGCATTTCTGATGCATTAACCGCGTGGCAGCCTAAGTATAGACTTGAGGATGAGAGGATGTGTGTATATTTGTAAACAAACACAAAGAAGTTCACAATTTTATCACCCAGGAATGCCTGCCGCGATAAAATTTTTGTCTTTAAATGCCTTGTTGACAGATAGCAGAACGAATGTATGTAAACTACGTACGTTATTGACACTAGTTCTTGAAACTAATTTTAATTCAATATCTGAACTGTGTTTGTCACAAAAGAGCCATTCTTAATTACATATGTTCATATCTTATAAATGGTTTTATTTGTTTGTATTTAATATTCAATATTTATTGAATACGTTAATGATATGATTTTTATAGTATTGTCATTTGGTGATCTCACTTCGGACTAATTCTATAGCAATTTTAAATTCAAATATTTTTGGATAGTTTGATTCAAAGCGGGGTAAATATGAAATATTAAATAGGAATTCAGGTGCTTTTTCGTTGGGGGTGATTTTCACCCCAACTTAGTGGTTTCGAAAAAAAAGTGACTATGTATAATAGAACGTGTATATCATTGAATTCTACCCAAAAAAAACTAAACGTTATTTTTGCTTTAATATCCGTCGAGTTACAGGTGGCTGAAAACGTTGATTTTTAAACAAAGGACCCGGCACTTTTTCCTATATAAAATGGTTCTCGGTTAAATTTTCTGAATTATTAGTATGTTATAGGTCTCGATCTCCTGATTAAAAGTATCATGGGCCCAATCTAATCCTATGACTAATTTTTGAGATACAGGGTGTTAAAGTTAAAAATTGGCTATTTTTATAAAATATATTCATGGCAATTGAAGGATTCGATTAATTTTTTTTTCGCGAATATCATTCTTGCAACGTCAGATAATATATTGTGATAAAAATACGCGCTTATATACAGGGCGAGCCACCAATAACACGAAGTGAATTTTTAAAATCGATGTGTTTATGCTGAAACAAAATTTAAAAAAAAAATATTTTTGAAATGAAATGTACTGTTTCATATTTACTGAAATTCACAATTTGTATATTTTATACAGGGCGACTAAAAAATTTGGGAAGACGTGTGACTCATTCTAATACGACGCCCTGCATATTTTAATATATATTGATTGTCCATTGACAGCTGATTCCAAATATGTGTAATTTTAGAGGGGTCCACAGGGTGATACAAAAGATAGAACACAAGAAAGATGCCGAAATACTTTTTTTTCTTGAAATCGTCCTATAATTCAGGATTTCGGCGGTTAATTTCAATAATTCTTTCAAATTGTGTTTATTGTGTATACATTAATAAAGCAACAAAAAATCAAAATCTTACTGTGACTAGTTCTCGAGATTTAAAGCGATTTTACCATGTAGGTACGTCGGCCTAAGGAATAAAGCTTGTTTATATCTAATAATCGCCTAATACGAGTTTTCGGTTCAATACTGGAAAGTGATGTAAATATGAAGTAATTCTAGAGGAGGTCTACCTGCAGCTTGTCGTCTTAATTCTGCTATTTCTTGTTTACCAATATCATCTTCTCCATCTGTTCGAACCATTTGCCGAACATTGTAATTTCTGTTACAAACATAACAGTTTGCTCTATTTGCGAACGCCATATTGAATATTAAACACACTAAACAAAATCAGCAAAACAAAACGAGTAAAATTACACAGACAATAACTAATTCACACAGAATTTTCATGAAATCAACAATGACTTAATTAAAAAGTACCACTAACAGATGTTTATTAAAAGTTGATTTTGTTTTACGCGCCTACTTTGTGATTGGTATAAAATGGGTGACAAGATATTTTGACTGATTACTGCTACCAAGAAAAGTGAACTTATTGCCGAAACTTAATACACGTTTCAGTGTAAAAAAACCCGTTGAAACAAATTACATTATTAATTTTATATAACTTTCTTGTTCTATTTTTTTCCATTGAACATTCGTTTTTACCTAACTGCTCTCGTAAAGGAGAATAATATTTTTCAGTGTTATGTTTCTATGTTTCTTTCTTTATTCCCTCGAAGATCATAAACTACTGGATGGATTTTGATGAATGGGGAACCAAGAGATTCGATATTTTGCCTTGCAATATGGTTATACAATAATCCCAATGTGGCGTCCGTAAAACATCATGTCAAAATTGAAAAAAAAAAAAACGATTTATTCTATGATGATCGTACCACTTTAAGGAGCTTTATTATGAGAAGACTGCAGGCCTTTCATTAATAAATATTATGGGCGATTACGCTTATTCTATGAAACATTCATTTCCATGGCCGGCATTTTTATGTGGAAGGTAAAAATACACACATGATAAAATTTTTCACTTTAAATCTCGAGAACTAATCGTAGTAAGATATTGATTTTTTGTTGCTTTATTAATGTATACACAATAAACACAATTTGAAAGAATTATGGAAATTAACCGACGAAATCCTGAATTACAGGACGATTTCAAGAAAAAAAGTTTTTCGGCATTTTTCTTGTGTTCTATCTTTTGTATCACCCTGTGGGCCCCTCTAAAATTATGTATATTTGGAATCAGCTGTCAATGGACAATCAATATATATTAAAATATACAGGGCGTCGTGTTAGAATGAGTCACACGTCTTCCCATATTTTTTACTCGCCCTGTATAAAATATACAAATTGTGAATTTCAGTAAATATGGAACAGCACATTTCATTTCAAATATTGTTTTCTTAAAATTTTGTTGTTTCAGCATAAACACATCGATTTTAAAAATTCACTTCGTATTATTGATGGCTCACCCTGTATATAAGCGCATATTTTTATCACAATATATTATCTGACGTTGCAGGAATGATATTCACGAAAAAAAAATTCATCGAATCCTTCAATTGCCATGAATATATTTTATAAAAATAGCCACTTTTTAACTTTAACAACCTGTATCTCAAAAACTAGTCATAAGATTAGATTGGGCCCATTATACTTTTAATCGCGAGATCGAGATCTATAACATACTAAAAATTCAAACAATTTAACCGAGAACCATTTTATATAGGAAAACGTGCGAGGTCCTTTAACATCGATTTTTCGAAGATTTTAAGCAAATTATTCAACAAAAATCATGAAATAAACATCTGTTTAAGCTCATCGTTGCCGAGATACAGTTAATGTTAGGTTCATTTCAACATAACTTTGTCATATCTCTGGTTTAAAGAACTTATTAACATATGCCTTGAACCAATTTAAAGCTTATTACAGTAGCTTCAAATTGTCTTTTGGCATCTGCAAAATTATACAAGGAACATAATGGCAAAATGTTGTGCTAGTTTCTTGGTGCGAGTAAATTCCAAATTGAAGAAAAAAATCCAAATCGTGTTTTCTGTTGATCCTAACTAATATGTATGCGCTGATGGATGCATTGTGAAAAAGATTTTACCTACGCTTAATGTATTTGGAAAATTTTTGAAGAGTTCAAAGTGTGTCGAATTCGGTGACAGACGCGTGTTTCGTGGCTCCTACGGGATCTCGAGATAAATCCGGATAAAGCGGCAACAAGACGTCGAAATTGTATTGAATTAAAGCGTGAACGATTCTGCATTGATTGATATGAATTAGCGCGGTTCTGGCTATTTCTTATAGTTGATATTTGATTTAATTATGTTGGCTGAATAAAGCAACACAAAATAGTTTATATAAACAACCAGAGACAGTGTACTGCGTGACCGTGGAATCTATACCTGGATCCGTCCCTTCTTGAAGTGGGTGATATAAAATAAGCAACAGCCAGCCAGATGTGGGAATGAAACATAAGTTTTATTGTTTATGTAGCAGTAGTATTGGTTTATTTATTTGTCTTTATTAAATTTTAAACAAGAAGTGGAGATCAAAATTGAAAAGGTATTAAACATAATATTATATAGGTAATAAACATAATACATAGGTGATGAAATAGAAAAACTGCCTGAAATTGAAACCGATTGTTTCAAGGAAACGACATACAGGGTGAGCAAAGTATCTCTTCGGATCTCTTTTCTCATAACGCGAAAAAAAAATGCTACCGCGAGATAGCAACTCCACTTCAAATGGATATTTACCTGTGGAGCGATTAATAAATAAAAACAAAAAAAAATGAAAATAAAATAAAAAATAAATGCTGCCAGATTCAGCAACAGAAGAAACAGCAAACTTAGTAGAAGTAAAAAAAAAGGAGAGGACGATAGATGGAAACTTGAAAGAAGCATGGAAACGTAAAAGAAGCATCTTGCAAACACCTGCACACCCCAACCGATGATGACAAATGGAAACTTAATAGAAGCATGGAAACGTAAAAGAAGCATCTTGCAAACACCTACACATCCCTTCCTATATTCCCACCCCCATGCGTCATGTGGCTCTCGCTGCTGACAACAAGCATGTCCAATGTCCAACCCGGCGTATGCAACCGGTCCGGCGGTA
This sequence comes from Stenurella melanura, assembly GCA_963583905.1. Lineage (NCBI taxonomy): Eukaryota > Metazoa > Arthropoda > Insecta > Coleoptera > Cerambycidae > Stenurella > Stenurella melanura. The sequence goes on from OY757309.1 coordinate 73,260,459, forward strand.
TATGAAACATCCGAGATTTGGTTGCAGCACGTGGTTTGACCGTCCGTTGGGCGTGTTTGACGGACGACCAAGCTGCGTGTTGGAACGAACCTCCATGGATGCCCGGAATCGGTAGCAATGCCCACCTTACGCTGGCAAGTCAATCAATCAATCAGTATTTGGAAGATTTTTGAAAAAATGAATTTTTTTAGCTTCAAGGTTAAATAACAGCAGGCAGCATCTTAGCTGAATATTATTATAGACAAAAAATTGTAGCAAGAAACTGAGGAAAGTGCTGCTTTTCTATTTATTTATAATAGCTTAGATATGGAAATGTTTGAAGTTAACTCTTTACGTTTTTTTTTAACTGGCGCATTTAAAAGATGAATATAGAAAAACTGACAACTTCTGTACTGTTTTGACCTACCCGAACTTAAAGGGGATTAAAATACCTTCAAAATGCTTTTTTGGGTGATTTTTAGCGTTAATTGCATAGGAGATATAACCGAAATAAGGTGCGTGCCTCGTTTTAGCAATTTACGATGTTACTCGTTTGGCAGTAAAAATTTCACAAAATATTCGTTTGTAAAGGGATAATCACAACTTTTATACTTTTTTGATATTCACGCCCAATTCTTAAGTCGTTGGACATCGCATGCATGTATTTGTGTAAATGTGTATATTATAAGCTTATGTAACACACAGTTTTAAATATTACGTATATCCCTTTTATAATGGCAACATAAAATTTTTTATTTCTGACTTCACATTCGTGATCAACGAACCCAAGACCATGAATAATATAAGTTTCATTAATTTATTCTCGGTACTTCGTTAATTATTGAGTTTTTGACATTGATAAGAAAAATGATTGCTCTTACCACTAAGGAGGGTGACTTCTTAGGGGTAACAGCAATTATTTTTCTTTTTAGGATTTAAGTTAAGTCCTAAAATACAAGTACTTGCAAAAAGAAGTTCTACTTGCAGAAAGCAAACAAAATATAGTTATTTTTTCCATTGTATTCCTATTATATCGACCATATTAGGGGTGCAATCACGGATTTTAAAATTCTGACCTCAGATTTTAACCAGCGACTTCATAAGATATACACGAATTTTTTGATTGACTATCTCGAAATTCTTGAGTCGGTATTAAATTTTTAAATTGAGGGGTAGTTTTCACCCTCTTAGGGGGTAAAAGCACATATGTTACTTTTTGATATTTGCAAATTGATACCTTAAAGTTTAAGAATCCGCAAAAAAAGAAATTCCAAGCCGCTATAGAATTAGTCCGAAGTTTGCGTATTTTTTGACACCAGGTGACTGTACTATTATTGAAAATGAAATTTTATTTGATAATGTAAATAAATGCATTCAGTAAATTTAGTTATGTGCATACAAAATAAATTATAATTGTCTTAAGATAAGTTTGTTTTAGTCTGTGTACATAAATAATATATCGTTTTGTATCATGCTTCTTAAAATAGAGGTACCAATACACTTTTATATTTACATATTTTATTAATCAGTTAATAACACATAACATATATCAGTACCCAAGTATCAATTTTCAGAACAATTTTCCTTATGTTATGGTGATGGACCCTCATCCTTTCTAGCTGTGAAGAGCCTTGTTATCAAAATTATTGAAAACGAGATACGCAACTTTTTTGCTTCTGTTATTTTAGATTTGTATTCCTTTTTTACAAATATTTGAAATAATCTTAATACAAAAACGTGTATCCATATATATACTAGAGTTTTACTCGCATGATGCAATTAAAGCTTGTTTAATTTTAATGAGAGGTCAAAACCTTTCGAGACTGTGCTAATGAAATTATGTACACTATTTTGCAAACATTTTGAAAAACTACATTTTCATAGCGGAAAAAACTCTTGACCGTGTCCCCTTTTAACAAAACGTATGAACATTAAATATTTTTTATTGCATAGACCAAAATGCAGTAAAACCAATTTTAAAACTGCATTCTCCCGTTGTGTCCTCAATAATAATTATAATGTATAAAAATAAATGTGCTAACCTTTATTTTTTATTTGGACACATTAATGCTTTTGTTAACACTTCAATACGATTTTCCTAAAAAAAATAAGTATAGTTGTCTCCATTCGCTTAATGCACATAAAAAAGGCAATAAAAACCAGCCATCCAATTATCAAAGGCATTGTCTGCCGACGAGGTACTACAGAGCTGTATTTGAAATTTTTGCGTATTAGAATGAACAAAATATTATACTAGAGATTTAGAATTTAATTAGGCTCTAGTAAATTAAAAAATCTTGCTCTGTTTTGCATCAAGATAGGAATATCTGATGCATTGGTGGGCATATTACTCATCCTTCACGACATCGACAGATAAATTCAAAGTACGCCGCAACTAGCAATTTGATATTTTATAAAAGTTGTAGGAATGTTTCTGACACAAATTTTATAAAACAACGTTACTCTGAGAAACACTATCATAACGTTTTCACAACACCTATAAATGCAAAATTGGCAATATTTCAGTAACGCCTATTGGAACCATTACAAAATAATTGTATAAACATTTCCAGAAGCCTTATGAAAATTTAGTATCATCACTATATAGCAGTTTTATTAAAGCTTCATTTAATTGTACTATAAAGCACACTTCACTGTTTGTTAAATTACTGCTATAAAACAACTAAACAAGTGCTTTATAAGAGCTTTTAAATAGTAATTATTTAAAAAAAATTGCTGCTTTATACACACTAATAAAATAAAATGATTTCTAAAATGTATACTAAGAGTTGAAGAAGTATTTTTGATATTAAAAGCATAGGGCTAAAAATGCTGCCGAACGCTACTAAAAAATCGTTATAAAACGATTTTGTTTTATAAGCTGCAATATTTTATAACTTCCTTTTTCCTTCTTCAATTCTTTGGGACTTCCTGCCACATGTATGTTTTCTTTTTAAGTGGTGCTAGGGGAATCTACAAAATATATCACAATTAACCAGTATGATACTGGTAAATAACCTCTACGCCTGTGACGTTTACGTCAAAGGATCAGTTAGAGGCTGGTTTTTTTAAATAAACATCACAAATAAGTATAAAAACTTGAAATTAAATATTTATCTATGGATATTGAATATAACAAACATTCTTAGAGCTGTGTATTTGTCATACACAGCAAAAAAGATTTTTCAAAAAAGCCTTGAAAAAGGAAACAGATTAGATTTCCGAAACGTCGGCGAAATAACATTTAGACAATATTTTATAACTTAGTCACGAAAACATTATTTATAAAATAATTTCTTAACTCCATTATAAAATATTTTATAATTTTGCTGTAGAAACGTTTTAATGATAAATTTATAAAATAGTTCAGTTGCAAACAACGAAATAGTGTTTTCTAGAACTCTAATATAATCAATCGGCATTTAGAAGAAGCATTAATAAAATAACAATAAAACAAAATAATCGTAGAACATTTAAATTATAAAACAAATTTGCTGGTTGGGGCGTCTTTGTTGATCTGCTCCTTAGGTATGACGTTTTAGTTAGGGGTGATTCGTGTAACTATATCACAAGACTTCAAAATCTTAGTTAAAAGAGCCGTGTTTTCGATTATTTCTTATCTTAATCATGACAGTAATGATGTTTTATCTATTAAGTAATTCATTATATTTGTTATTATACTCTTCGCAAATACAAAACGAAGAGTATATTGCATTCGATCGGCACATTTCTAAAACCGGTGGTAGAGAAAAAAAATTCATATCACTGTGTTGGTGATCGAATGCTGAACAACTTTCAAAATGTCGGTCCGTCCGTATGTCCGTCTGTCTGCCCGTCCGTCTGTCCATCTGTCTGCCCGTTCGTCATGTTTTTTGTAAGCACGATAATTTAAGAATGACAGATCCGATGGTATTAAAATTTGGAAGGTAAGTTAGTGTTAGCTAGAGGAGGAACCCTATTGTTTTTGAACAAGATCGATTAATAAGTAAAAAAGTTTTTCAAATAAAAAAAAATGTTTAATGTTTTCTAATTAAACTAAAAATGTCTAAAACTAATATTATTTACAAAAAAAAAACTTTGCAAGAGTATCCTATAGAATGTGCAACAATTATAAAAACAGTGCAGTAAATCTGCGAAGAGTATAGTAGTTAGATTGTTTAATCTAGTTCAGAAAAATTCAGTATGCCCCGGTCTCTCTATATACTATTAGCTCTATCGGCAGCTTTGAGTACTTTATATGCAGTAAAAATATGGAGTGAACTATATATAAGTATACTCGCATATTTCTTTGGCAGAAACGTAACCACGAGTAGGTATACTATAGATACAATCTAGGTCTAGATTTATGTAACTTCATATTTAAACAGTGGGTTGAATAACCGAAATTAGAGGGGTGACTTGTCTGTGACTCATGCAATTGATTATTTTGGGGTAGGTTGTATATACACGGAAACATCAAAATGCTTTTTATGATGCACCTTACCTTCTACAGGGTGACCAATGAAAACTGGCGGTTTCTCAGTTTTAGTATAAAAAGTTTAAAAACCATTATTAGTGATAAGAATAACGGTTTTAATGACAACTCCAACATATTCTGCCGTACGTCGAGAAAAATTAAAAATTGTATTAAACTCTAGATGAATGATTCCGAAAATTTTATTCTACAACAAAAAATTATATTTAGCGAATTCACTGAACTATGATTTGGCAACAAATGGTCTAACTAAATTAAAGTTTGGTTTTAAAAATCCAAATGTAATGGAATTAATAACATATATTTTATTTTGTGTAATCCGTTGTAATTCTAAATATTTAAATATTGTTTCTTTGAAATTTTATTTATTCAATGCGGGCCTGTTTAAACCACCAACTAGGTTTATAAGCGATGCTAATATCAAACAGAGCCACTTTACTATATCTATGAATATACGCCTTCGCTTATAAACATTAAGTCATAGTAAACAGTTCTTGTTTGACTTGGCTGCAACTCGACTCTGTGCATTGTTTATATATTTAACGTCGAATCAAAACATTACACGTATTGTGAACATTTCTGATACAAGAAACGGAAACCCGTATCTAATGCATTACAATTCTGCCGCAAAAAAATCTAATCCAGCAGTTGTATCATTGCCTTAGGCATTGGTGCATGTCTGTAACCGTCAGTTATAATTAAAGTTGTAATACTAATAATTGTTTCTAGTATAAAATAAAAACAAATAATTAACTCTACCATCTACCGTATAAAATTAAGAAAAACTTGTTTTATAACGAGGCAATAAGAATGCAAGTCTTAAAAAATGTAAAATATAGGTAGTTGGATTGAATAATAAAGTAGGTAATCAATTCCGGTGTAGCCTCCGTAATATAATTTTATTTATTGTACGTATTATAAATCAGGAAGTAGCATAGAAAGAATGCTTATTAAATAATAATCGTACAGTTAAAGACTGCAGGAATGCACAAAGTTATTTTCATCATTTGCCGTTTGTAAAAAAAGGGAAAATTAGCAGATAATATTTAAGATGTGTAGAATCAATGATTGTTTCTGAAATCTAATTACTTTTTAATATATTGGACTGCTAGAAAGTGTCGTTTTTGCCTTTGTTTTGTTAGGTAATGTATGTAAAAAATTCTCACACGCGCGTAACTGTTGCCCATGAGTTGTATTAGGAATAATAAATTACTTTCAACTCCCACATGAATATTTATCGTGAATTAAATATGATATAGGTGGTTTTAAAAAATATGTGTGCCATTTTCTATGTCTAATTGCATCAAAGTTTGCGTTTTCATTGATCTCTCAGAAACGCTTTCAAACCGTTTTTACAACAGCTATAAATGCAAAATTGGCATCATCTTCTAAAATATTTCAGTCGTTGTTGATAATTTTTAAGCCTAGTAGAACCATTGCAAAATGATTATATACACATATCCGCAGATCTTAAAAAATTCATCACTATATAAGTTTTATTAAAGTTTCATTTAAGTTCGCTATAAAACGAACTTTACTGTTACATTATTGCTATAAAACAACTAAACAACTGTTTTAAAGGAGCCTTTAAGTAACCGTTATTAAAGAAATGCTGCACTTAGACACACAATAAAGTAAAATAATTTCTTAAATGTATTGTAATAGTTGCAAGAAATATAAAATAGATGACTCACTTTCGCGATTCATTTGCAACTCTTATGATAAATCTGTTAGGACTGGGGCAAAGAGCTCAAGCTCGACCCCTAATCATCCGAGATCGTCACCACAGTGAAGAATATTGGCGCTCGACTTCGTTGTAAGTACAACCATGGAAATAGTATTGGTTCGATTTGCATAAAGATATCCTATACAGTGCCAGTAAATCACTTTATTTACATAGGTGATTATTTATGTCTTATTTATTTCCAAAGACACGTAGCTATTTGTACTAGTTGAAGTATAATCAGTATTTTGGCATAAATTTTCACCTGATACATTAGTAGTGCAATGAGTGGAATGCATCATGTTTCATTTTCAGCTGTCTTATTGCCAAAACCACTATGCTGTTAAAACATGTACTATTTCTATAACCTATTTAAAAGTTTGTTCCATTGTCCTAAACCGGATGTTCTTACATGATCTGGCAAGATCGTCACCGCTCTGTCTATGTTGGTTTACCAAAATGTTGGGGTAATAATTTTACTATAAACTTTGTTGTTATAATTGTGACAAATTTTCTTCAAAACAGACTTTAATTATGATAATAAACACACATCTAACGCATCAAATATGTTTTATTGTATTGTTATTCACAGCATTTTATGTTTAAGTAAACAATTTTGTTTTGTAGTGACTTTGTAGCTGTTTTCATATTCCAGCAAATACTACTAATAATAATTATATAATAGGTTCCGGGACGACAATTTATTCCTAAAAGCAAAATTGTCACAAATAAACCCTTAATACAACTGTTTTATAAGATCGTAAGAAACAACTATACTTAAAATAATTATAATGTGTATTGATAATTCTAAAAATGCTGATGAATGTTACTAAAAAGGTGTTTATAAAACATTAAATAGTCGAAGCCCTTATTTTGTGGTAATCAATCATTATATTATGATATATTTAAAACACTTTTTACGTTGTTTATCTAGGTCAAACTAGTCGTACGCTTAGAACAACGAACACTCACGGTCCTTTAGACTTAACAAAACAGATTCAACGTTTTCAAATCATTTTTTAGAATCTGGTCATTCTGTTTCAAACTTAGAAAATCTAAATATATTATCTAAATATATAGAATTATACACCTCTCTTTGATTAAATCAAATTTTCATATCGGCGAATTCCATTAATCATTTATGCTAATTTTGTAAGTAGTTTTTCATAATCTCGTTTTAAATTAAATTAGATAATTCTGTTCTTAAGTAAATTGCTTTAAATACTGTAACGCACCCTTGTACGTTCGCATTCACTTGCGAACGTTTGAAAATGGCACGTTAAGTGCCGAAACTGCAGTAACGTTTTGGTTGCAATAAATTGAGTGATAAAGAAACAAAGCAAACAGTGTTTTTAATATATCATCATGTTATAAATCAATTTAGTTTTAAAAGCTGACATGTTTTATAACTTTATAATTTTTCTGTAGAAATATTTCAATGGTAAATTTATAAACAGTTCAGTTGCAGGCAATAAAATAGTATTTTCTGGAACTTTAATATAATCAGTTAGCATTTAGAAGCATTGATAAAATAACTATAAAACAAAATAATCGTAAACGTTTAAATTATAAATCAAATTTGCTGGTTGGAAATTTTCTACAAATTTGTTTTTCGCCAGTTTAACTAAACGGGTGTGTGTGGGGGGGGGGGGTTCATTTGCACGATCAACAGTCATAATTTTGTTGTAATTTACACTTAAACCGTAATCAAAGATTATTATTTCAAGGTTGTCCTACAAGTGTTTAAGCTTAGCCTTGCTGCTGCAACTATTTGATTTTTATTACATGACTTAAAAGAATAGAGTTGAAGAGTGAGAGTGGATGGCGTTGAGGGTGGCTGAGACGCTCCCGAAGAAAACGCAAAAAGAATCGGTTGAAACTCCATTAAATTCGATAAAATTTAAGTCAGCGGTAGGTAAAAAAATTCTGCGTAAAGTGAAGTGTAATATGTAATAGAAGAACAAAGCACACACCGAATTAATAACTGTAAAAAAAATACCGTAAAGTGTTTGTTAGTAGCACCAAAAATAAAGTAAACACGTGTCTAGTGCAGTGCTTAGCTGGGCCGTCGTTCATACGTCGTTTATACCGAGGACCCTTTCAAGAGGATAGTTATTGGTATGAGCAACATATGTTTATAAAGCAATATAGACATTCTAGCTGTGGACGAAAAAAATAAGTTCTAATTAGTAGTATTGGTTTATTAGTGTATTAGTTTATTACTTTATTAAAATTGACAAAAGAAATAAAATTAAAATTGAAAATGCATTAAGCATAGGTAGTAAAGTAGAAAAATACACAGAATTGGAGAACGGTAATTGAAGAAACTAATTACTTCAAAAACAAACCAATAATCAGGGTATACAAAATATTCGCTCAGGCCTCTTTCTCATAACCCTCTGTAAAAAGCACTTTTACCGCGAGACAGATAACAATAATATAAAAAATCTCTTACAGCAAGTTAACACAGGTCTTGAAAAACAAATAAGATAGACACACTAATGCAGATCGTTGAAACGAGAACACACCAATTACTAGTGCTTCTTACAGCGAGCTAAAGTATGTCTTGGCAAATAAACAGAATGGCCGCAATGATGCGGGACGTTTGAAGCGAAAACACAAGTTTCTGGGAAGCATGAAACCATATCTGGACGCAAGCGAGCTGAGGGAATGCACACTGCTAGATACAGAAAAAGAAGAAGAATTAAAAGAAGCATGGAAGCTTAAAAGAAGCATGGCAACTTAAAAGAAGCATCACACCTACACTTCCCATCCTATGTTCCTGTCCCATGCGTCAGCTGGCTCCCGCTGCTGGCAACAAGCGTGCCCCATATCCAATCCGGTGTATGGCCGGAACGGCAACATAAAAATATCCAAATTGGATATTCCGGAAGCGGAAGCAATGCCTACCATACGCTGGCTAATCAATCAATCAAAACTAATCAAGACTTAAGATAATCGAGGTTGATGAAAGTTTAACTAAATGAATATTGATGTCCAGGGGAAGTTTTTAAATCGGGCCAGGCGACAAGGGGGAGTGTACAGGTCATTCGTACCTGGCTCCGAGGTGGAGAGGGGGCCCCTTAATTACAACCAAACAAATTTGCTATACTGTTGCTATAGCTACTCTATACTTGTTGGCAAAAGCGAAGGGATCAGAAAACCATGCGTGTCCCGAGCCATAGAATTTCTGACGAGTGGCCTGTTTCGGATAGAATCATGTCAGAAGTTTTAACGTTTTGCCAATGAATGGGTTAAAAGAAATAATAAACCCCCCAGTTTATTGAATCTCATTATAAAAAGAAGTAGTAGTATAGATGGGAGAGAGGGGGCATGATCAAATTTGGTAGAAAATGGTAAATCATAAATAGAATGTATTACTTAATACATAGAACAACGTAGTTCTCATGTATAGTATTGTTGCGTGTTTTCCACCTTTTAGGGAACACCCTGTATAAATCCGTGGGTTCTAAATAATTTCAACAAGAGATAAACACTAACACTTTATTTAATAATTTACTGATTATACAAAACTTCTTAAATAACCTTTACACTTTGTTTACTTTATATTTAACCTCACTTTTTCGCTTTAACTTCACTTTAGTAAACTTCCTCCTCTGCGCCGATAATCGCGCCTTATATACTCTGAAATTACCTCTAGATTGAACCAGAATCTTCTCCCACCACACTTTAGAAAAGTCCATGGCTCTTTCTACAAGTTTGCAGTCATTATTAGTAGGCATAGGCGTATCAATTTCCAGTTCCAAGGGGGTGTAATTCATAACAGTATGTTCTGGTATAATTAAAATAAGAAATAATCGAAAACAAGCCTCTTTTAATTAAAATTTCTTAAGTCCTCCTGAAATATAGTTGCGCAAATCACCCCTAACTAGAACATCATACCCAGGGACCACATAAGCAGAGCCATACTTTGAATTCATCCATCAATCGAGAAGGATGAACAATACGTCCACCAATGCGTAAAATATCCTATCTTCACGCAAAACAGAACAACATTTTTTAATTTACCAGAAACGTCATTAAATTTCTGCCGATAGCGCGATTTTTAAATCTCTAGTATTTATTTTCTTTATTCTAATACTCAAAAATTTAAAGTACGGCTCTGTAGGACTGTCTCGGCAGGTAAAAATACCGACTTTGATATTTTAATGGCCCGTTCTTATAGTCTTTTTTATTTGCATTAAATATGTGGAGACAGCTATACCTAATATTGCTATTGCCTAAGTCGTAAGAATAAAATTGGAACGTGTAACTAACCGGCTTTAATTTAATATTAATTAATAAAGTTAAATAATCGTGTCAATGGATGATTTTTCTTTAGTAGTAAAATGATTTCGTTTTGCTTAAATGATCATTATATTTCTGGCGATATTTGTTTTAATTATTGATACAAATTATAAACGCATATTTAGAAAAAGACCACTGACCGAATTAATTGCTAAGTCCTCTGCTTCCGATCCGTTTGATCCTCTGTGTATTTCTTAGAATAAAAATATAGTAAACAATTCTGTCGTATTACTTAACCAGCCAGATACGTAATAAACATCCGAACTAAAATTTTATTTTAAAATCGAGGTGTCTACTAATTTAAAAATAATTTCAATGCGATGTCTGTTTCGCTTGCCTTCCCGAAAATAATGCGATCCGAGCATTATTTTCATGCCACATTTAAGCTCTTTCATCGTTTATTAGCTCTGAAACGATACCAAAGCAGTTATTTTTAAGCAAGTTAAAAAGACATAAAAGTTCTGTTTGTTATGGAACATCGAACTCACTTGTCCGCGGGGAACGTCCAAGGTTTTCTTTTGTCCTTTCTAATTAAGTTTTATTTTCATGGACTTCCTTGATATGCAATTTGAGATCTTGGCTCGGTGTCGGTTCTCTGTTATCAGTTTACATATTTACAGGAATTATTCGTCATAGATTATGTATATAATTTATTGACAGGTAATCGATAGATGGAACAGTGCGGTACTTGGCACTTGTTACTTCTTTTACTTGTCAGACGAGGCATTTCCTCATGTAGATAAGCACAATCGGTTCCATGGGAAGAAAGGAAAGCTATGCATGCTGATGAATTAATATTATGAACAGAAAATAATGTGCATGTGTACATAAATGTATTATTCAGAATACAATTCGACTGAAAAAGACTTATTTTAAATCGCTGTATTAAATTGAATGGAGGTCCGCCAACGCTAAGCGTGTTTCTAAAAAACCCTGTACCAAATTAAATCAGGCGCGGATTCAGTATTTTGTTGAGGGAGGGGCGACAATCATTTAATGGGTAAAAATAAAATAAATGCATTAATTTATTTCTATATCAAGTTTTCTTATCTAAAATTTGCCCCAGGGGGGGGGGGGGGCGACACTCTCTTCCCCCCCTCACCCCTGAATCCGCGCCTGAATTAAAGTTCATGGCGAGTACATCAAAAGTTCTATTGCATATATTTTTTGACACATACATTGTGGATACTTTTTTCGTCGGTTTAGGATTAGTTGGTGTTTTCAAGTAGTTAAATATCCATTTTAACTTTTTGTGTAGGGACGCCTTTAGACAAACAGTAAATGGTTAATCAGCATTTGAAGTCAAAACATACAGGATGTTCCATTTTAAAAAACCGCTGCCTAAGGAATCACTATTTCCACATCCAGATTGTCCATCCAAGTCTCTTTAAAGGAAAACATCTTCACTATAATTGCACCCTAGTATGCGGAAATAATTGGTCATAGAATTTTAATAATACTTGAGGCAGATGTCATAAAAAAATTAAGGTGTTGGTTCTTAGCAGATACCCCAAAAATGAAGTTTCTGGAATCTTATTAGCTTGCTCTACTCATTTTCCCCAGTTTACACCGACCCCCCCCCAATTTGATGTCATTATAATACTTACGTATACCTACCAAATTTCAAGGGCATATCTCAATTCATTTTATCAACCACTTTAATAATGAAGTGGAGATGGCGGGGGTTTGAAAAATGTGATAAAAAAATCTCAAGTTTCTGTACTCTTACCAGCTTGCTTTACTCATTTTCCCCTGTTTACCACTACTTATCTCCTCCCACCCCTTCAACGGAATCATTTTAAAATTTAATCTAATTCCAGATGTCACTATAATCTATACGTGTATCAAACTTCAAGGTAATATCTCAATTTAATTTTATCAACCCCATTAATAATGGAGTGGGGGTGGCGGAGGGGCTGAAAAATGTTATAAAAAAATATGAATCTTTGGCTTCTAGTATTTACACCAAATCCAAGTTTTTGTATAGTTGACTCCACTTGCTATAAAAACAGGCCATTAAAATATCAAAGTCGGTATTTTTACGTACCGAGACGGCCCTACAGAGCAGTAATTCAAATTTTTGAGTATAAGAATAAATAAAATAACTACTAGAGAATTAGAAATCTTATCTTCTGCAGAAATTTAATGACATTTCTGGTAATTTACAAAATTTTACTCTGTTTTACATTAAGATAGGACATCTTACGCATTGATGAACGTATTGCCCGTCCTTCGCGATATGGATAGTTAAATTCAAAGTACGGATCTGCTTATCTGTTGCCTGGGTATGATGTTCTAGTTAGGGGTGATTTGCACAACTGTATATTTTAGGAATTAAGAAATTTTAATTAACAAGTGAATATCTCAATTTTATCTTTAGCCCAGTCAACCAGTCACGGTTTAAGGTTAAATTTAAAAGTATCTTTTATTATTCGAGATATAACGATTTTTCTAAAAAAAGAAGTTCTTGAAAATTGGCTACTCTTGCTCAACGGCTGGTTCTACAGTAACGATCTTGGGCCCATTTTTTTTTCTAAAGAGTTGTATTATCATACTTTAGGAGAATTGAAACGGTTTTAATAATTTTGAAGGTAAATAAATGACTTTAAAATAATTGCATTTTTTAGGTTATGTTTTTAAAAAATGAGTTTTGCCAATATTAATTTCTTCTGGATTCCAGAAAGTCGTAGAACAAAATTTGTTGTTTTTTTTTGTAAAGTCGTTAAAAATTGTTAGTAATCGATTCTCATATGTTATTTCGGTAAACTTATTTTAAAATACATAACCTAAAAAAATGCAATTATTTTAAGGCCATTTATTTATCCTTAATATTAATAAAACTGTTACAATTCTTTTACAGCATGATAGGACAACTCTTTATAAAGAAGATGAGCCCAAGATCGTTACTGTAGAACCCTCCGTTGAGCAAGACTAGCCGATTTTCGAGAACGTCTTTTTTTTTAGAAAAATCGATACATCTCGAATAATAAAAGATATTTTTTAAAATTTTTTAAACTTGCTTTTTTGGCTTGTCGTGAGCTATACTTACAGTTGACAGTAAGTATTTAAACGTGAATTTGAAAAAGATACAGGGAAAGCAAGAAAAGATGATTTTTTTACGGTTTTTTCGATATATCTCAAAAAGTGTTATCGCAATTGATAATTAAAAAAATAGCAATCGAAAGATCTTTTTAGCACCTACAACTTTCTTGTTCAACTTTTTTCGATTAGAGTCATAGTTTTTTTTGTTACTTACGAAAAACTGTTTGTTTCAACTTCTCAATTTTTTAGGTTAAGTTCGCCACTTCAGATCGAGTCCATTCAAACCCAAATCTTTTTTAGAATTATCTCTTCTACACAACCATATTTTTTGTTTCTGGGTATTAATTTTGGTATACATTTCTACCTATTGATTGGGCTACTTATCAAATATCAACCTCTTTATGGCGTAAAGCCTTCACTTCTTCAAATCCTAATTTTTTTTACTCTTGCCAGCTTGCCTTACTTATTTTCCCTTCCTTGCCCCTATTTTACCCCCCAACCCTAAACGGAATCATCTCAAAATATAATCCAGTTCCAGATGTCATTGTAATACATATGTGTACCATATTTCAAGTAAATATCTCAATTTTATTTTATCGACCCCTTTATTAATAGAGTGAGGGTGGTAGGGCGGATAGAAAATATTATTAAAAAACCTGGAGCCTTCGCTTCTAGTTTATACACCAAATTTCAAGTGTCTGTAGTCTTTCCAGCTTGCTTTACTCAATTTTCCTTATTTATCCCTATTTACCCCACAATCCTTCACCGGATACCTTCAAAAAATAATCCAGTTCCAAATCTGATTATAATACACACGTGTATAAAATTTCAAGTCAATATCTTAAACCGTTCCAGAGAAAACACGCGGACAAAAAAGTTACAGACCAACCGACAGATAGACAGAATTTTTTTTTCTCGCACAAATTTAAAATCTCAACGTTTCGTGACATTCTAAACCTATTTCAAGAAAAAAAAATCAAATTTTTTTTACGATTATTATACTTCCAATCCACTACGTGGATGTGGAAGTAAAATTGAGTTATGAGAACGAATTTAGAAATATAAAAATTTGAAAAATCATGGAGAATACCCTGTAGAACTAAGTTCAACTTTGTACCCCTATGTGTTTTGACTTAAAATGTTTGAGCAATCAATTACCTACACGCTGAGGTCCATAATGATAACTTTTCTTCGACATGAATTTTTCAAAAGCCGTGAAGAAAAGTGGTATAAGAGGTATACAGTTAAAACCAGTCAATTAAATATTTTGGAAGTTCATATGCAGGGTCTAAAGATATTAGAAAAAAAGGTGTTGTAAAGACAATAGGTAGATAGGCATTTGTAAAACTACAAATAAAGTTTTATTTCGCACATTTAGATTTATTTTTATTTTTTCAAAAAATCTTGTAATCGTTTAGGTAATAAGTAATTATTAATATTTTTGTATTTTTCTTTTCACATATTGTCAATTATTAACAATCTTTGCTTCGGTCTGGGGTAGATACACCTCGTCAGTACTTTCTTAGCTTCTATCGTTTTTGGGTTAACCATTTTTTTAAATTTCTTTTAAATATGTCGTTTTCAAGTAAAACTTAAAATCACACGAATAACTTGAATTTTATAAAGTAAAAATAATTCTTCAAGTGAATTTTTGTAGTAGTAGGTTATATACATTGTGCCAGTATTTCAGTTATATCAATATATTCGTTTATGAATATTTTTGTTCCAAAATCGATAACATGCATGTATTACGTGACGGTAAACCACATTCAAACACATTCCCGTGTGGTTTTACTATCAGCAATTGCTCACGATAAACAAATTTTATGTATATAATATACTGTTTTGTTGGGTATGTACCGCGTTAAAATTGAAATAATTTTAAAAATATTAATATTGAATCAAGCGTATTACAGTAAGCACCATATGTATGTATATGCGTTTGACTAGGTATATAGGGGACGTTAGGGAAATAACAGGCCCATTTAGGAACTAATTCTACAGTCTAGAATAGACAAAAAAGTTTCCATAAACATGTGTCCTAAGGGGACTACGGCCCTCTGAGAATGACACCCAAATAGTAGAACTTTACTGATTGTCTCGGAAACACCATAGCAGGTAATTATGTCGAGATACTTTTTCGATGTATACCTGTTTTTATTAAGGTGTGATGAGCCTACATATTGTTTAAATGTTAATTTTTATTTGTGTCTTAATTTTCCTATTTTTCCTTTTGAAAAGTTTCTGCCACTTCTTCACTTTTAAAAATAACGTCCATGGAATCTCAAAATAATTATCTAGTATATGATTGGAAAATAACCTCTACGCCTGTGACTTTTACGTCAAAGGAGCGGTTAGAGGGTGCTTTCTTGACAATAACATAAATAATGAAAATATAAAAATAATGTACATATTCTGCTGACGTTTCAGAAATCTAATCGGGTTTCTTTCTCAAAGCCTTTTTTGATGTATTTTGTACTGTGTGTGTTGAATATACAGCTCTAAAAATGTTTCTGTTATATCCAATATCCATAGATACTACTTACATAGAACTGTTAACCTAGTTGATGGATATATTTCGAACCATGTTAAAGCTAAGTTTATCCTTTATCATTGACAAGCAGGTTGATACACATCTACTGTACAATTCAAATTAACAAAGGCGTCAAAAATTGTTTTTTGAAAATATTTTTTAAAACACCCAAAACACAAACAAAATCGTAAAAGTGAAAATTATAGAACATAAAATTTATAGAGCGATTTAGGATAGGATGCGTGGTCAAAATGCGTTAAAACGATATAAATTCAGACTAAACTACTGACAACTTTAATGTTCAACATTGTTTAAGAGGAACTGATTGAAAGCAAAAAAAAATGCGTCAGAACAATTCAACGAATGCCATCAGAAATCAACTCACATGAGACAACCAGACCGTATAGAGAATTTTAAAGAACTTATATCTACATATGGAATGAGAGTAAACAGAATATTGTGTGCACAGAACAAACGAAAGCAAGTACATTTGGAAATCTAGAAAACTCAAAACAAATACAACCTGACATAGAACCACAATGTGGAACTCTTTGGCTTGGGAAAAACTACATTTTGGGCGGTTTTGTAAAAATGAAAGTTAATATAAATTATTATTCGATCGATCGAAAGGTGTATTTTGCAAAGTCATGTTCGTCCATCCATCTGTCTATCGCACCGGTTTGTCTCTGTTATAAGTTATAAGTAGAAGTTATACTCTTCTAACTATGCTCTTATAATTAGAAACAGCAAATTTCATTTGTATGTAGAATTTAGTGTTCAGCAGTCGATTCCCCAAAAAAAATTTCCGGCGCTCTTTTGAGGGTCAAAGATTAAAGAAAAAGTATGATCCAGGGAAATGGGATTTAGTTAGAAAGATAGAAGTGTAAGAATTCTAATTCCAAGTATATTTTACATTTTCTCAGACTATTCATTAATACTGTTGCGTGTATCCACCTCTTAGGAAACACCCTGTATGAATCCGTGGGTTCTAAATAATTTTAACAAGGGGTAAACCACTAACACTTTATTTAATAATTTACTGACTATACAATACTTCAGAATAACCTTTACACTTTGTATACTTGATATTTAACCTCACTTTCGTTACCGAACATCACTTTCCTAAAACTTCACTTTAGTAAACTTCCTTTTCCCGCCGTGGAATCTCGCCTTATATACCCTGAAATTGCCTCTAGAGTTATCTAGAACATAATCGAGAATCTTCTCCTACCACACTCTAGAAAACTCTACATCTTTCTACAAGTTTCCTTCACTATTAGGCATAGGCGTATCAATCTCCAGTTTCAAGGGGGTGTAATACATAACAATACTATTCATTTCTACGGTGTCTCTTCCTTTATTTTCTAAAGTATTGGACCGAAAATTCTGAAAATATATGGAAGGAGCAACGAGGAAATTTAAATACAAAACTGCTATTGTTATTAATATTTAAAGTTATTAATGAAAATTGATATATTCTATATATAAAGTTGAAAGCATTGTTACGTGTCTACACCCACAGGATAACATCCCCAAAACCGTGGGTTCAGAAATTCTTAATATGAGATACCAAGAACACTATTAATTGACTTACTATTTATAAAACGTAATACTCCACTAATACAAATAACATTAAACATAATTTATTACTTGATACTTCACTTCTAGTCCACTTGGGATAAATCTGAACTTTTTTTAACTTAACTCAACTTAACTGACTAAAAATTAACTTCAACTTGGTCCTTATATATCCCACAAACGGCCTTTCGAACATTCTGGTCCCTTCTGCTATAGAAATCTCGAATAATCTAAACTTATCTAGAAAATCTCGATTATTTCTTTAGAAACCCATTCCTAGCGCCATCTCTGAAGTGGTAGTTGAACTCCAGTGCATACTTTTAATGAATACAGTGGCCTGCCATTCCTACTATTAACCTAGTTCACGAACATCACTGGGATGGCGTAATAATATCTTCGGCCAGAAATGAAAACCAACTTTCTAATGAGCTGAAGACTTCAGAATTGACACAAACGTAGGCAGCCTTTCGAAATAAAGAAAACATAATTATCAAAGTTCTTAAAATTGTAATCGGGAGATGTAGAAGTTGAAAAATATTTCTTGGATAATGTAAAATTTGTCAAATACGTTAAGGAACGCTTTTCAAATAAAGGAAAAATCCCGTACCTAACATTTGAACCAGGGTGTGACTGGTGTGAAATGTTATATATAAACTGAAAAGCAACACTAAATTATACAGTTTGCTTTCATATAGTGGTGCAGGAATAAGCAAAGCTGTTAGCAAAATTTTTATTTTTTAAGGCACTTTTCAATTTTATTTGTTGGTATGTTATATTATTTATAGTACGGAATCCTTTGCGCGTAAGTCTGATTCACACTTGACCGGTTTCCAATTATATTAATCTAGCCTTAGCTATTCTTGCCCAGCTTTAAAAATCCCGAGATACCTATTATTTAAAAAATGAGTGATTTTCAAAAATATCTCTATACCCTTTAATTTTGTCAACCGATTTTTCTTAATTTCTATACAAACTCTGTGGGGTATCTCTTAAGAATTAAGATGTATATAATGATATTAACGAGTCTAATTTGAATTCTATATTTCAATGAATCAAAGACGAAATATTTTTTGAATGACCATGTAAAACTCGTTATTTAACCAGAAACTTCACTTTCTGTTAATACTTTCCCATTAGTCATTACAAAATAAGTATCGCAATGACTAATGCTTTGAGTTTACTTATGTATTTTACACGTAATAAATAATGTATTTAAATATTAAGTAACACTTGATTGACTATCTCTAGTTTAAAATATTAGGCACACACCATACCGGGTGCCTACGAGACCAGGAATAGCCACACTTTTTTCTTAATTTTTCAAGAAAAAAATTCGAAAATATGGTACAGGACCCAAAAAAAACATTTAACGTTTAACCGGAAGTACTACTAACTTTATTATTTTAAATAGCACCATGTATATTTTGTAATATTATCTGCTAGAGATGTTTGAATTATCTTTGCAATAGTTTTTTTAAATCAAAATCGAATCATAAATGACCCTGAAAATGAAATTTATGTAATTACTTAGTGATCATGAAAATCATGTTTAAGCTGACCTATAGTCGGTCTCAGTTAAGAATGCAGTTGTTTACGTTATGAGCGGAGCACAGTTTACACAGGCACATGGGAATTTCCAAGCAAGTGCAATCCCCATTGAGGCCATCCCAAGCCCATTGGTACACAAAATAAAAATTAACGGTTTAAATTCGCTTTCATTTGGCATTTGGCTATCTTATAAATACATCGAATTTATTTAATTTAAATTACAGCATAAATGTTCTTATTTTATTGCAATAACAATAAAAATACACTTTATTTTGCACATTTAACATGGTCCGATAATAATTATGTTAACTTTGTAAACATTGTAAAAAAAAATAATATCATTTCGGATTGAAGACCTGCAATGAATTGTTTATGATACTACAGATTTATTATATTTAAATAAAGAGTTGTCAATATAAAACTGTGTATTGAAATAAAGAATGTAACAAAAATTATTAACTTAAACATGAGTTTTATATAAGATGGGTATCTATATTATTGAAACTTATACCTGGAGAATATCAAATTCGTCTAAATCGGAAAATTCAGCGTCGTCATAGGATGAACTTGTATTTACTACAAACAATTCCATATTATTATGTTCCACTATGTTATTCAATTTGTACATATTTTCTTCTTCCTTTATTACGTGTTCCACTCATTTCACCCAATTTTTGTATTAAAACTGATTTTATATAACACATACAAAAATATTCTAAAAAAGGTCACGTATTTCCCGGACCTGGTAAGAGATCTGTTGTGATTTATACTAATTTTCTTATAAATGTACCAATCAGAGACAAGGACACACTTTCCCTATCTTTACAAGCACTGCATTTTAAACTGAGATAAACTAGTAAATACCCACAGGAATTTAATGGAAAGGTATTTTTTACACGTTTTTGACCTAAACAAATGACTGTTTTGACTTTAATTAATTAAAGGCGGCACAAAACTCCCTTTTTTAAATGACACCCTCCCTATAGGCAGTGTTTACATTCTTTAGCTTTAAATTAGCGTTCCAATGCAGTTTTCAAATTTAAAATCGATCCATTAATGGATGTGAAACTGCAGTTTGAAGTTGGAAATGGCACAATGAGGATTTAGCATTTTTGTCAGTAACTGCAAGCTTAGTATTTCTGATTCAACTTTGATTATGAAAAAAAAAAAAAAATTAAAACAATGGTTTTCTTTTAAAATTGAATTGCACTAAAAAGTAGATAATTTTTATTCAGTGATTCAATTAAAAATTATTATGGGAAAAACCATTGGACGTTCATAAAATATCAGCAACAATCAACATTGTGATAACACGTTATGAATAGTATGTTGTAATATAACAGCAACAGCAATACTTTATGTTTTTCTTTTTCATCTCATCATTTTGTAATTTAATCACTGAATAAAAATATTTTTTTACATTTTAATGCCATTTAATTTTAAAAGAAAACCATTGTTTAAAAAAAATTTTTTTTTACTTTTTTTACGCCATCATTTTGTTTACTCTTGTCAAACTCTTTCATTTAATACTCATATCAGGGGGGTTGTAAAGAAATAGGTAATTTGCCATTTTGCGTCGGCCGCCATATTGGATTTAGAATAACGTCACACAGCTTATTCTATTCTACTTGTCATACCCCTTCATTTGATACCCATGCCGAGGGACTTCTAAAAAATAGGTGATCCGCCATTTTGTGCCTGCCGCCATATTGCATTTAGAATGACGTCACACAGATCATTTTATTCTACTTTATATACCCTTTCATTTGATACCTATGTCGAGGGGGTTGTCAAGAAAAAGGTAATCCGCTATTTTGTGGTGACTGCCATATTGGATCTACCATAACATTGAATATACTGTATTGCATTGTCTTCTGAACCAAAGTTGTGTACAATATTGGATATCGGGATGTAGTCAAAAATTCGATCACCAGATTTGAACATACATTCTTACACACAACATTTCGAACTAAAGAAAACCATTGAAAACCATTGGTAATTAAAGCCGCTATCAGATAAGAAAAAGAATGTATAGAATGGCTATTTGACATAAAAGAAGTTACCGGAAGTGAATATTTGGGACCGCCCAACTAGCAGTTTGATGTTTTGTAGAAGCTGAAAGAATGTTTACAAAACATTTTTTTATAAAACAAGATTGTTGATATAAACTTTTTCAAAACGTTTATACAACGCTTATAGACGCAAAATGGGCACAGTTTATAAAATAATATAGTTCTTTAATTTATTTTATTATGGCTCTCACAAGTGTTATAAAAGAATTGTATAAACGTTCACATATGATTAAAAAATTAGTAAACGATAGTTATAAAATTATTCGAGACACCACAAAACATTTTTATTAGCATTGTGTTATTACTTCCACTGATACTTTTTAGTTATGTACAGCAACAACAACCTTATTTATTTATTATTGAAGTGTTTTTGCAGACAATAATAACTTTCAAAATACTTTTAAAATATTAAAAAGTAGGTATATATATTCGCGCTATAAGAGTAACGAATACTTATCAAAATTAAAAATATGATGTGAGAATAAAATGTTTGTATTAGATCTTTTTGGGGGGGGGGAGTATTCTCTAGAATTGAATATTTTTCTCAATCGAAATTTTGAAGAGGGAGCGGGAGGTGACATTCCTTAAAATTAAGTATTTCTCTCAATCAACATTTTGAAGAGCAGGGGATAATATTCCTCAAAATTGAATATCTATCTCAATCGAAATTTTGAAGAGCGGAGGGATGATATTCCTCAGGTATCAATATTTATTTCGATCAAAATTTTAAAGAGAAGGGGCTGATATTCCTTACGATTAAATATTTATCACAAGATAGAAATTTTAAAAAGCGGAAACGGGGATATTCCTCTGCCTAACAATCTCTTATTGATCTCATTATTCACAATACAACTCATTCGATACATAAGCGTCTAGAGAGACCGAAATGCGAAAGCTTCGACACGCCCCACACGTGATATCATTAGTTTGACTATCTCTTCTTTGCTCTAGCGTTTACGTCCAGCGAGATGGTTAGCGCATAGGTTACGCTTTTGCTTATGGCGCGAGGGGTCCCGGGTTCAAATTCATATGCCCGCACGATTTTTTTTTAAATCTTGTAACGATTAATATATTTTTTTACAAATTCTTTTCTGATTTCTTTAGGTTTTCCTTCTTTTTATACAATAATTTCATTCTTTCGTGTGATTTCTTTGGGTTAGGTTAGTAGGTTTTTATTTTGATATCTAATTGTTAATAAGTATTAGCGCCGCAGGCAGTATTAGCGTCGCAGACAAAAAAATGGGGGGTGCGGGGGGTGCCCCCCCGCCTTTTTTTCACAAAATAACAGGAAATATTTCAATTTCTCCACTTGCGCGAATTTATTACACATTTACAAGGTAATGCGCATGCTCGAAGCTTTCGCATTTCGGTCTCTCTAGACTCTTGTATTCGATACTCGTTATTATTACTAATCATTTAATAGTATACCTCTTTCGTCTTACCTAATGCAAATGGTAATCTTCAGCTTCGGGTGAAACCCGGACCCCCTCAAAACCACCGGGCCCCCTCGAAAACCGCCGGGCCCGGGGAGAATCACCCCCGACTCCCTCCTCCTCTCGTCGGGCCAGTATAACTATGAAAACACTTATAGAACAAATGTATTTTCCGAAGAATTGTTATGTATCAATTTTTTGTAATTAAACAGGAGCGTATTGCAAAAAGCAAATGTAATTTCTATTAATATTTTTTTCCGAATAATTTTTTCCCGCTATTGCCTTTTAATCAACTACGTGGACTTCCTGTCAGAAGGCAACGGACACTATGAAATAAATAAAATACAAGTCAAGTGGTGTAATTAAATAATATTTTTCTGTATGCTTTCAAATATGTTACTATTTTAAAAGCTTTTATTTAGCTTCACTTATATAACAATGTAAACAAATCTGGCAATCAAAATTTCAACTAATTCTAACTGAACTAGAGCTCTTAAATTTTGCGGACGTATATAATATGATATATTATGTAACGTCATTTTAAATCCAAGAATTCCAAGATGGCGAACGCCCCAAGATGGCAGAGTTCTGTAAAAGACTACTGTAAACTCCCAGAAATGGTTTTGTGTTAAGAATAATCCTAATAAAATTGTTTTATTAATGCTTTTAGCTAAACTCTTATAGAATAGTTTTACTGATGTTCGCAAATTGACCAAAACAGCGAAAAACAAATTCTACAAAATGTTTTATAATTTAGCTTTAAGAACATTCTTAGCACTTATTTATGTGACGATTTAGTTGTAGACTAAATAATCACTTTGGCGGTTTTAATAAAACTAAATATGTTTTGCAGAGCGGTAATGCAACAGTAATGAAATGTAATTGTACTTTTATTTTAAATTTATAGCGCAACTTTGTTAGTTAAGCGGTTATATCAAAAAATATGTTTGTGTCAAATATCCTGAACCCTAATTTCAAATTTGTATCATGAAAAAGGAAGAAAAAGAAAGTGGGGTGAACTCGTGGGCGCCTGGTATAGGTACCGAGCAATAAAAAACCAAAAAAGAATTGCTTTATTGTCTACTGAACAAACATGGAGTATTATATTATTTTGTGAATAACATTGGAAGTTCTAAAAACATTTGCTATCTATAGAAATAAGGAAATGCCTTAAACATGACTGATTGCTGCACCTGAAAAAATAAACATGTCATGGTTTTGTGGTGAAATCGGAGGAACTCTGTTAATGCACGATAAATGTGTTATTACCATATGCTGCCCGGCGATTTAGATAGAATCTCGACGGGCCGTAATAAAGTTGTTTCAACTACTTGCAAGATACATCTTTAGTAAGTGCCTCGAGTAAACTATTTTTGTACCTATGCTGCTTCGACAGATGTTACAACCAGACGAATTTGGCTTCCATTTAACTTTAATTGAGAATAATCTCAATTAATTCAAGAATTTTTTGGTTGTATGTCTGTGTAGTTGTACGTACTGTACACACACACTGGCAAAAAGGGATAAATTACCTTTTTTTCCCCTAACAAAGTCGAATATCTAGGCAATTGCTTTTTACAGTTTTTGTTTATTTTGCTTATTTTTATTAAATTAGTCAATGTCCGACTCAATCCCAGCGTGTAAGGATCCATTAGTTGTTGCATTACATTAGGAACACCTATTTTCTCAACATTAAAGTTCGATTTAAAGGACACCGCACAAAATGATATGATTTTGGACCTCGTTGGAAATGTCTGAATTTTATGGTGCATTTTTCGGCAAAGCCAAAAACTGGACAGTTTGTGCAATACGCGGGATGGAAGCTCACCAATCGCCTTTTCTGAGGCAACTAGATATACGTTCGGGAAGCAATCGCATTGACGGCTTTCCCATCATAATTATGAATCGCTTTGTATACACAAAGACAGAAATATACAGGGTATTCCGGATTTAAACGGACATACTCTAGTGGAAGGTAGAGCACACTCAGCTGAGTTCAAAACACCCTTATACTTACCGTTGAATGTGAACCGTTTTTGAGATTTATGGTTTTTGACCAGATGTTCAGTCCGCCATATTTTTGAAATGACTGCACATATTTAGATACAATTTGGTATACCTATTATACTCTTTTAGGTTAATGAATAGCTTAAGTGATTTTGGAAAAATTCCAGGACCGACCTTCATTTTTTCTAATATGGCTCTTAGGGCCGTTAATATCACCCTGTATATTATTTTTTAGTAAATGTTAGTAAATTTTTAAAAAGCCTATGGACCAGTTTATAAAGCAATGTCATAATATTTGATGGCACGTTTATGGTTATTCTTCAATAAATTTTCAAAAGTATTGAAAGACCAAATTTGACATTCCACAAATAACACAATCCAGTTGATAACATCATTATTTTATTAATTTTAGCTAAATACCCGGTAGAAGAGGTTGTTATATGTTTTTGTTTTGACATTCAGTGTTTTTTCCGTCCAAAATAAAGCACATTCCATTTATTTCACGAATAAAAAATAAGTAATAAAACGATGCGATGATCACATGACATTGTTGCATTAAAAATCAAAAGTAGGCACATGTCAAATGTGTAATTTTACAAATAAGAATTGCTGTTCGCTCTTAGTAATTATTAGAATAACTGATAAAAAACCAGTTATTAAAACTAAAAATTTTAGAGACCGTTTCAATTTAGTAATGAAGATTATGCGGATACTATTTTTGTGTAGGGCTTTTGCGACGGACATGGGAGAACTGCAGAAAGAGAGTATCAAAGGCATTTTCCAAATCGCCGTGTACCAGATTATTAAACGTTTTCAGAGGTATACCAATTTAGTAGGGAACATGGACAATTTCCGTCAATGACAAAGCATGAACATGTTCCCAGAGCTATTCCACAAGAAGAGCAAATATTACAGGTTGTGGAAAATAATCCATCCATAAGTGTTAGAAAAATAAATAATGAGTTAGCAGCAAGAAGCGCGGATCCACCGTTGTGGGCACGGTGGGCATGCCCACAACCCTAATTGAGGTCGATGTCGAAGAATAACCATAAACGTGCCATCAAATATTATGACATTGCTTTATAAACTGGTCCATAGATTTTTAAAAGTTTACTAACATTTACAAAAAAAATAATACAGTGTGATATTAACGGCCGTAAGAGCCAGTCGGTCCTGGAATTTTTCCAAAATCACTTAAGCTGTTCATTAACCTAAAAGAGTATAATATGTATACCAAATTTCATTTAAATATGTGCAGTCATTTCAAAAATATGGCGGACTGAAGTTCTGGTCAAAAACCATAAAACATCCCGTATCTCAAAAACGGTTCACATTCAACGGTAAGTAGTAGGGGTGTTTTGAACTCGGCTGAGTGGGCTCTACCGTCCACTAGAGTATGTCCGTTTAAATCTGGGACACCCTGTATAGATTACGTTAACTATGAATGAGAAGTACACGCCATGTATAAAGATAAATCCTCACTAATTGATTTGTCAGTCACCCAAATGACAATTTTATTTAATAAGTTGGCAGCGCTTTGTCCCTGAAACTGATTTAGATTTATAAAGATTTAATAGCCAATTAAGCATATCGTAACGTAAAAATAACTTATTTAGTCGCATTCAACAAGCCTTAATTAAAGATTGACCCCGCTAATTTATTAGCAATTGTGTTGCTCAGAGACGACTCTTTTTCAAAATTTCAAGGCATCTGAGGTACTAAATGTACTTAATATGTACTATTAACCCAGTCGTCACCTCGTCAACATAGGGGGTGTAAACAATGCAGATCTTAGGGCATTGTACGTCCTAGTTCCAGATATTTATGCACCCAAAATGAAATTATTAATAAGAAACATGACAATTGAAAAATCGTTATTGCTTTCATTTTATAATTAATTCCTAGGTGAATTTCAGAGGTCCACGTAGGATATAATCAAATGTAAAGTTTTAATTTAAAGTAATTTTTTAGTTAATGCACGAACAGACCAGACCGGCAGACAGACAGACTGACTGACGGAATTGAAAAACCTATATTTTCGTAATCTACAGGATCTGACGCGTGAAAATACGAAAAAATCTCGGAGGGTGATTTTTTCTCGAATACAATACTTCCCTTCGGTATGCGAGGAAAGTAAAAATCAATACATATTTTTGGCAAAAAATTAAAAAAATGAAACATTGAAATTTTCGAACCAAACTTCACACTTACATTCTTAATGTAATTACAAACAACTTTTGCTTATGGTGCTTTTCCATATTTTGATAAATGAGGACATTTCAAGCCATTTTAAAATTTCTAATTCTGACATTTTTATGTCATAGTTGTGGCATGACAAATACTTTTGTCAATTTTGTGGTTATTAATCATGCTGAAACTAATGCTGGAACCCATTAAAAAAACAATTGAATATAAAAGTTTTCCATAAGGTGTAAAATTTTTGATGGACACTGTATATTTACCTATTTAATCTTTATTTTTAATTTGAAAGTTAAAAAATTAAGTCAAGGTTATCTGGATAATCAACGAATATTTTCTGAAATGTTATATAAATATGACATAGTAATTATTAATATTGTTATGAAATACACCCCCTTGGAACTGGAGATGATACGCCTATGCCTACTAATAGTGACTGGAAGCTTCTAGAAGGAGCCATGGACTTTTCTAGAGTGTGGTTGGAGAAGATTCTGGTTTAATATAGAGGTAATTTCAGAGTATATAAGGCGCGATTACCGGCGCAGAGGAAGAAGTTTATTGAGAAGGCAGTTTATAAAAGTGAACAAGTTGAAAAGTGAAAAGTGAGGTTAAATATAAAGTAAACAAAGTGTAAAGGTTATTTAAGAAGTTTTGTATAATCAGTAAATTATTAAATAAACTGTTAGTGTTTATCTCTTGTTGAAATTATTTTAGAACCCACGGATTCATACAGGGTGTTTCCTAAAAGGTGGAAAATACGCAACAATATGTTGTTACTGGTTGCTGGGTTACTGTTTTGCTTAGATCTTCTCAAAGTAAGTTGTTTATGTAGCTTTATGTCATTTGTGTTTGCACATGTACCTAGTACCTAAAATTGATTTTCCGTTAATTATCCTTCGTTTCTCCGCCTATGGATAAAATTAATTTTGGTTAGTACTGTACAAAAATGCGTCTTAATAATACAAAAACGTGAATCAAGTTTCAAAAAGTTGTATCAAATTGTTTCCGAGATAATGAGTTAAACCTTTATTTGGGAGCCATGATTGCTCAGCCATCCCCTGTAGCTCTCTTAGGACGTATTTCCGGGCACATGTTTATTATTGTTCATACTATTTTGCACGTAGAGTAAGTACCTTGAGGGAATTTTGGGACGCTTGGTATTGTTACGTATTTCCCACCTTTTAGGAAACACCCTGTATGAATCCGTGGGTTCTAAAATAATTTCAACAAGAGATAAACCACTAACACTTTATTTAATAATATACTGACTATACAATACTTAAAAATAACCTTTACACTTTGTTTACTTGATATTTAACCTCACTTTTTCGCTTTTCAACTTGTTCACTTTTATAAACTTCTCTTTAATAAACTTCCTCTTCTGCGCCGATAATCTCGCCTTATATACTCTGAAATTGCCTCCAGATCAATCAAGAATCATCTCTCACCACATTCTAAAAAAGTCCACTTCTTTCTACTAGTTTTCCAGTCACTCACTTTTAGGCATAGGCGTATCAATTTCCAGTTCCAAGGGGGTGTAATTCATAACAGTATATTATATATTATTACATTTACATGAGTTGTATTAACTTAAGAAAACAAGCCCTAGAAAACATTTATGGATAAAATTTAAAAGCACAAGTGGTATCTCCGCCTATGGATAAAAATAGTTTTTGTTAGTACTGTACAAAAATGTGTCTTATAATACAAAATCGTGAATCGAGTTTCAAAAAGTTGTATCAAATTATTTCCGAGACTCATTTAAACCTTTATTTAGGAGCCATCCTCTGTAGCTCTCTTAGGAAGTATTTCCTGGCACATGTTTATTATTGTTCTTACTATTTTTGCACGTAGAATTAGAATTTTGGGACGCCCGGTATATTATATATTATTACTTTTACACTAGTTGCATTAACTTTAGAAAACAAGGTCAAGAAAACATTTATGGATAACATTTAAAAGCACAAGTGGTATTTGCCGAAAATATTTCACAAAATAAAAATGCCATTTCAATGCTACTACAACGCGTTTTGCAGTGATAAAACTATATGTAGAGTTTTACAGCGATAAAATTACATGCTCATGCTGTCAAAAGCTGATCTCGTTTCATTACTGACAATTGCATTTAGCTTAATTTAGAAATGGCTTTTCTTTGGCTTTCATGTTAATTAATGAAATAATTGTGTTAGAGCGCCCATTGGGGTTTAATCAAGTAATATACTGTCAATTTAAATTACTGGGCATAAGGCATAACCACGATCTTGAAATTTAATTATGACACACTCTTTACCAAACAAAATGAGCGCCGACAGAACGTTCCATAACTAATAATTTTGGAGATAAGAGACAGTTCTTTTTTATAGTATTCTTAAATTTTATGCTGACTTTAACCATTTGCTTGACGCGTCTTAAAAAGTTATGGTGAAGAAATAAATATTTACCTGGAGCTCCATTTCTCCAAAATTATTAGCGGTATAGAGTTCTTTCAGTGCTCATTTTGTTTGTTATAGTCGGCGCCTATGTGCCTGAATTCCAGAGTAGCAGGTTGCATACAATTCCAAGTTATTTTTATTACCTCCAGAAACATTTTTAAGCAATTTAATTGACAAATGTTGTTGTTTTAGCTGGACGGCGACCAACCGGATGCTGACGACGATGAACCCGACTTCTACGCAGAAGCACCGCTTCCTGGTTAAGATACTTAATAAATAATAATACATTTCCTTTACCAAGATACTACTTCCTACATAGTTTTGTACAATTGTCGATTGTCACCTTTGTTTTGGAGAACTCATGTAATTTTGCTACAAATCGAAATGGCATAGACAGAAATGGTTCCTTTGTTATTATATGCCCATACATTCTTAACTGAACCTCTGGTAAAGGCCAAATACATACATATTTTAATAAATAATTATTTATTATTTAAAAAATGTGTATACTCCCACATGGGTCCTAATTATTAAATGATAATATTTCTGAACTATTTCATCAGAAAATTTTGAAATTTATCGTTTATTATAATTATATGTCGTTTTGTATCTATCGGCGTAGAACGATTTAAAAAAGACTGTAGCCTGGTAAACTGTGTAAAATTGGCCACAGCTCGGATTTAGCTAATATCTTTGTTGATGTTGCTCTTTGTGTGAGTGTTCTCATGCTGAATTAGCGTCTAAAAGTTAACAGTTTTTGAAAAAATATTTTTTTAAATTATTCAAAAATATTTTATTTAAAAAAAAATGGTATCTTGGATTAGCTTCAAATTATGATTGATATATTGCAAGAGTTGAAGTCATGAATATCAGGTAATATTTTCAAGAAGCCGTGCTTACTCTATTAGACGAAATAATTTTTTTTGTAATTGTGAAAAAAAGAGATTACAGGTATTTCATGAAAGAATCTTCATACTTTACTAAATTTGCATCGAATTTTTTTCTACTAACGTTTAAAAATTTGACTTTTTTCGGCGATAATTACGGGAATACTTTTTTAAAATTTCTTTTCAACGTTCTGGTATATATATATTTTTTTGTATTCCTAAATTATTTCGCGATTATTTCTTCTTGATTAACATTTAACAGTTGTAAAATTTTAACATTTAGCCTCTTTTATCGACGATAAATATCATCAGTTTGTTTCTGTCAACATTTTTGTAGGTAACACATAATTTCGTAGTTGTTTCCTATAAATCTATATTAATTAATGTGCTGTCATTAAAAAAAGCATAGCATCCAACTCACACAAATTTGCTCATTTTGTGCCTGTTGCATAATATACAAATTTACAATTTTGTACTATTACCTGATTTGCACCATTTCAAGTCTTGTTACAATGTGTCATAGTTTGAACTATTCCTACTTACAAAATATTTCTGAAATTTTTTTTAAGAAATGCTTTTTCAAAAACACTAGTAATTAAATGAGAATACTCACCCAAAGAAAATTTTGTAAAATTCGAGCTAAGGTCAATTTTCT
This sequence comes from Stenurella melanura, assembly GCA_963583905.1. Lineage (NCBI taxonomy): Eukaryota > Metazoa > Arthropoda > Insecta > Coleoptera > Cerambycidae > Stenurella > Stenurella melanura. Next base: position 73,291,329 of record OY757309.1, read on the forward strand.
TACGCTCGTCTGCCTACAGCCTATATAAGTAATGTTGTGAAAGTAACCGATACTGTGATTATGTAAAATTGAATTGCTACTTAGATTGCTGAAAGTAGAAAATGCTCTTTTAACACTTAAAACGCCATTTGGTCATCGGTGAACATTTTAGACTGCTTGGGTGGAGTTTCATATTAACTATTGGTATAAGTGTTTCCCAATTAAACGCCTTGTGTTCGTTGGTAAATATGTTTTCTATGGATTTGGTTATACAATCAGGAGGTCCCTCGAAATACAAATTATGTAGTTGAACCAGGCAGATGAAACTATGAGATTTCTCTATAGATTTTCAACAAAACACTGTTAATTATCTTAAAAAATGTTACAAAAGCAAAAAACAAAATAAAGCCAAATTTTGCTGCTGAGTACAAAATATTAAAATAAATAGAAATTGTCCAAAAAAACATATAATTTCAATTAAAGTAATTTTTATAAAATACTTCATGGGGTCAAAGTTATTAAGTCCATTCACAAGTTATCACCGAGCCGAGCCTTCTTATTGTACTCTTTTTGAAAACACAAAAAAAAGATAAATTATTTTGTTGGCATATGAAATTTGTACTAATATTAAATCATGAAGTATATATAATAAGAATATGAACAGAAAGGAAGGCACTTCCTTCTTTTCTGTTCATATTCTTATTGTTATTACATATACTCCACGTCGAAGAATCTATTCTTCCATTCCTACTGACACATGGCTTCTTTCTGGATCTAGAGGGTAGGGTTATCAATGAATGTTGCATTTGTGTTAATAATATTAAGCCTATTACAATTTCTTCCTGGATCTCTGCCATATCTGTCTACTCGTTGACTCTTATGGACAAATAACATGAATTTACTATGCATAGGCAGTATATAAATGAAAAACTAATTCTTTGTGCCACCTTAATGTTTGCCAAGAAAAAGGGGGTGTATGCATACAATTGGTCCGATAAATCGTTAAAATTTTTTTGCAATTTATAATCATAGCAGGTTTATTAAGCTCTGTGAAGTTGCCCCCCCATTTTTGAAATTAGAACATTTTACAATATGAATCGTTTGCTTGTGATTACTCCTCGGTTCCTTTCGTTTGTTGGTTGCTTAAAATAGGAAAAACACAGAGGAGAGCAAATTGATAACAGCTCCTCACTGTTAAATTATTCAATCTTCAGTGCCCAGTTCGTTTGCTCGTCTATTGTTTTTATTTGCTCATCATTATTTACAAACAATAAAACAAAAATAATGAAAGGAGGAATTATCTAAATGTACTTAACTAACACGTTTCTTCGTGCTATTCGTTTGCTCGTCGTTTGTTCGCGTTTTCTTGTCTATCGTCTTCGTTCACTCGTCATTATTTACAACTAAGAAACAAAATAAATAAAAGGCTCTAGGATGATAATTAATGAAGCACATCCAAACGTAACTTTAATTAATTAATGAAATGAATACAAGAAAAATGAGATAACAATTAGAAAGGAATACAAAGCATGGTGTTTATAGTCCCACGTGTTCTATACTTGCATGGCTTAGGGAAATGATCCAGTGCTGCCACTTGATTGGTATGTCACACAACGGTGGCAAACGTTAAGCCTGCTTCACAAGAAGAAATTAATAAAAAGGTCACTACAAGGCGGAATTATCTATATATACCTAACTATCACGTTTCTGTGTGCCATTCATTTGCTTGTTACTGCTTGTGCGCTTTTTTCGTTTGCGTAATAAAAATTCCTTGAAGAATCGATTTTTTTCTGCTTATCAATTGCTTGTTATTTACTTGTTACTGCTCATGCACTCTTTCAATTAGCCAAAAAAAAATCGTTTCTCGGAGACGTTTTGACTACGGCACTCCTACCCGCAAACGAAAAGAAGGCATGAAAAAATGTTCTAATTTCAAGAATGGGGGGGCAACTTCACTGGTGTATTAACTTCTTAAACAAGAACAAAGTGAATACCTACCAGTAGATGTGTTTCCACAGTATACAAAATTAGTGGTAGGACTGCATGTCCACTGATGGACACAAAGAAAAAACAAAAAAGCTGATTTGAATGGTGTGGTATTATTATGTATTTATTATGAAATAGAAATTTGTATAAAGGAGAAAAATTTTCATTTCGTTCAACAGGGACGCTTTAAGTGTTAACAGAAAAATCAATTGAACCTCTTTTGTCACTTATTAAAAAAATCACAATTATGTTTCTTTTTTCTATTATGTTTTTTATTTAATTTTGTAGATGCTTTTTCACATTCGTCGTAAAAATTGATAAATAAATTTATTTTAATTTTAAATTTAGAAAAATTTGGTCTTTCCAGATAAATAGATTTATAATCTGGTCATCACAGTGTGCATAGAGAAATAACTCAGGACTGGATTATGCTTTAGCTCAAAGGGTGTCCAAAAAATACCATGCGTTTGTGAATTTTTAGTTTAGTATTTATGGTACGTAGTAGTTTAGTATTTTTTTTTTTTTTAGATAAAAAGAAACACTAAATTGTGAATTATTCAGTTCCTTTGCATCATACACTAAAAGTAGCCCTAAGAGAAAAGAGGATGAACAAATTCTTCATAGAACAAAAAAGAATTCTTCCAAAAATTCAATTTTTTGCCCAAAAAACTATTTAAACGTAGTCTAAAGTACATTTAATTTCCCAAATTAAATAAAAAACCTTCTAATCCTAATAGACCTTGTTCATCCGTTCTTTGACGCTGTTCTCAGCGTTGCAGTTTTTTATAAAGATCTTGAACTGCATCACACGTAAAGAAATGAAAGAAGAATAATGAATAAAAATGAAGATAAAATTATGTGTAAAACACTTAAAAACGATGTTCTAGTTGTATAGTTTCCAAACTTCGCAATAAACTTTTTCAGACATTCGATAGAGCATTTAAAAAATATACACAAGTAGCCAGACAGATATTATACGATGTGGGATTTATCAGATTTCAGTATAGACCAATACATTTTTTAGATCACTATTGGTCGACTTCTTCCTCTCTTTTGCCAGTAATAGGGGTGATCAAATATTTCTAAGGGATGCTGGACCGTAGACAAAGTTGTAGTTAATGTGAACTACATAGGACTATCTGGTACAAGAAATTTAAAAAGTATGATTTTCAGGCTAAAAATATCTAAAAATTGGAATTATTTGAGGGGGTGTATTTTGGAAAATAATAAGATTAATTTTTAAACATTTCTGCTGTAGTTGTGGGTTTAGTTGTGGTTGCCACAGCAGTAGCGGTTGGAGTTCGTAACAATTTGTAATTTATAAACGGTTATTTGCTGTTGTATCGCGTCCACTCATATAGTAAAATACTTCCAATATGTGAGGGGTTGGACATCATCATTGCAAGTATTCTGATATTATAAAGTGCCAACTCAAAATTAAATCAACAAACTAATTTCATGTACATTACAAAACACTTAAGTTGGTATTGCACTACGTGCTCGTATAACTTTATTTATATGGTATAGGGCCACACATTGCTGCCCACAACTTGCCTTAACTTATATTGTGTTATCATTTTAGGGCCTCACATTGCTGCCCATAACTCGGCTTAACTTGTATTATCATTTTGTTGTACATTTTATTGATCTGATGTTAAATTTTAGGAGTTACGTGCAACATTTGATATATTAGAATCATTATACTACCTAACTAATCAGTTCAAGATTTTAAGAAATTCTATGATTTCTTGGCTGTCTATCGATAAATCCACAGCAGTTGCCACTAAGCTTAAAAGATGGTTATCTATTTGCAAGTAATCTGCAATGATAGCAAATTTTACAAATTGAAACGAGAATTTACCCAGGATTTTATTTCTTTTTCGTTTTAATGTCTGCAGTCCTACGATACAGACTCGAACATTATTTGAAAAGATTCTACTTTGAAAGGTCGTAGCTCACAAACTATTGGTCAAGAGTTGTTTCTATTTTTAGTTCATAGGAAATTAAATGTACAATAAATACCTAACTCAAGTAATTTTGAACCACCTCTGTATATGATCATTAGATTCAGAAATCTGAAAAGTACGAATTTTGGGCCAAAAGACATATTTTAGAAACTATTGGGACTAGAACATTATTGTAGTTTTTTTGGGCAGAATTTACCAATTTTGTTTTTCTCTTACTTTTAACGTGGAGCATGAGCAACAAACTGGAACTGAACTGTCCATGATCCTGTCATTTTTTTGTACGATTTAAAAAAAAATGGCAGGATTTCCGTTAGTCTTTTAGGGTTTAAGTGGAAAAAATGTTAGTCCTGAGTTAATCAAGGGCGAATCCAAGCAATATTTAAGGGGTATAGGGAAAAAATGTTTTGCTTTCTACCCAAGTGGCATATTTTCTGCTTTGGTTGTGCACTGCCAGAGTCCGAAAACTAGCAAATTTTGTTTCACCATATCTGAGGATACCGAAATAGGCATAACCCCTATGCTGCCCCACCTTGGATCCGCCCCTGGAGCTATTTCTCTTAAAAATACCTGATGGCTGGAGTATTAGCTTATGAAAAGTAGAATTACAGAATCAAATGATGAACTTAAAACAATGGTGAAACTTGAGAAGTAGGTACCCCTATGTAATTTTAAGAACAGATGGATTCCATTTCAAGCTACTTAATCAGAATAGGAATAAGTATTCTAGAGTAGGTATTGAAATAATGTCTTTACGATTCATCCAATAGTAAAGGTAGTGCAGAGTAATTTTAATAGCAGGCAAGATACCTATGAAATACAAAATATCAGTATTAATTTTGTGCCCAGTCCTTAAGATAGATTTAAGTATGAAAATAGAAGATCAAAAAAGTAGTGAGTAGTTTTAAAACGATTTTAACTTCACTAAAAACTAATTGAAGAAATATTTTTTATGAGGAAACGAAATAGTTGGTGCAGGGAATTTGTGGACGTTTTATAATGGGAGTTCCTTCATTTCGCCAGCTTACATAATAAAAAGTGTTTTTTAACGCATTTTCATTTTATACAGTGTGTTTATAGAAACGTTGTGCTCAATTTTTATTTTAGGATAGGTGCAGAAGATAAAAATGTTCAGATCGAATGATTGTGGTTGTAAAGATTAATAAAATGGCTTTGTTCCAAAGCAAAAATAGTAATACAAATAGTGATATGTTGTTGATAAATATACAAAGAAAGGGAACAATAAACAATAATTAGCATATTTTTCTACTATTAATCTTATTTTTTGAGAACTAATCAGATTATCTATCTATATGTATACTAACTTGTTTCCTAGCAAGTTCATTTTTGATGATTTTCTTGACCAATAAAAAAACTAATTTATTGGGGGTGCTATAAAGATATCCCTTATTTAATTTAATTTGTGATGCATTGTATTGTACACTTCAGTGAGGTGAGTTTCTTACTAGAACTTGGCGTATTTTTTTATGTCTGACATGGGAAGTATGTTCTGAATAGTCACAATCTTTTATATAGGCAGCCATGGTAGGGAAAATGGTAGCAGTACTAGATGTCTTAATGTCTTCTAAATCTCTTTTGCAGAATTCTTCTTTCTCAACAGGAGCAAATAATAACTTTTTAAGTGTTAACACAGATATATTTTATATTACCTATTCCCACAGCGCATATCTCTGAATTTACTTGTTTTCAGTGTATAACACAGCTCTGATTCTCCATGAAGCTACCTTCATAGAGAAAATACCACCTGGTCTGTCTCTAAGGATGCCATTTCTTAGTTATTTGTTTAAAGCTTTATCATCATGGATGGAAATTCAATGGACACCAGTTACCCCTTTGTGTTGTTGTTGTCGACAACGATCATTGTTACCTAGCAGGTTCGAAATTTCTTCGTTGTACAATTCTAAATAAGAAATTTTAATACTTTCATTTTTATCTGTTTTCAGTTCTTTAAAAATATGGGTAGTAGTGCTTGACCTTTTTTCTTTTTTACTTCCTAACTTACACATACAGCAAATGTAACAGAAAGTTCAAATGTAACACCTTCAATGTTGTATTATTCTACTACTTATTGCACTATACTTCAGTTCAAAGTAAAAGTTCAATCAATTGGACATCGGTCCCTTTTCTTTTCTGAGATAGAGTATGGCTTTGTGTTTTTCTAGACAAAGTTGCGAAGAATTCTGATCATGCATCAAAATATCTGTAAACTATAACATTAATGCCATGAAATTTTTAACTGCACACAACACACAAAATGACACATTTTGAAGATTTGAAATAATTGCCAACTACTACTAAAAAAATCAACTACAAACACCTCTAGATTTTTATTGATACCCAATTATTGTAATGTTTTATAATACAGGGAATGGAGGCATTGCAGAGAAGAAAAATTAGGGAAAAGCTGAATTTTTGCGTGAACCTTCCATTTGTGGTTCCCAAAAGTCCCCTCCTAGATATGTGTGCCAATAAGAATGTTGTGCAGGGTCATAGGTCACGATAAACGGTTTTTCGCGAAAATCTCGTTAACGGTCACTTTTATTGAAAAAGTAGTGGTCATCAAATTTGTAGCTTAGAAGATTGCCTACAAAAAAACATAATATTACTTTTTTTCGTAAGACTAACGGTTTTCGAGAAAATTCGATCCAAAAAATTTGAACATTTATGTTTCTCATGATATGTGCACTCCTTTCCACACCACCCTTGATGAGATGTGTTAGAATTTTTTGAATCGTGTTTTCTCGAGAACCGTTGGTCTTGCAACAAATTTGATAACCGCTATTATTTCGATAAAAGTTACCGTTAACGAGATTTCCGCGAAAAACCGTTTATCGTGACCTCTGACCCCACAGAACATTTTTATCGGCACACATATCGATGGGGACTTTTGGGATGTTATTTAGAACCACAAAAGGAAGGTTCATTTGAATTGCTTTATTCATATAACAAATTAATTTAGTCACCTTTGAATATATTTTTTATGAGACTGTACGGACATCGAGAATCCCATTGTGGCAACATCGGGCGATCCCCGTATGACTTTTGCTCTCGTGTTTTCTCGTCAGCTGTTGATAATGAAGAATCTCTGTGACACAACATTGCCACATTATAAGCTCTTCCGTACTCTCAATTGATATTTATCTCATTTAGAGATAAAATTACTCAGGTGGTGAAACACGTTGAAACTTTAGGACAACCATTATCAGCCCCACTTTTATGCCGTCAGTATTTTGTTAAGATCTGACCCCATGTTTAATATTCAATGTTTTCGTTCATAATGCGTGTTTTCCTATACTACCCATGTGAGTAACTTAATTTTTGGAGACGATTTATTCAATTACTACGTAGTGGAGGGGTCTCATATTGCAGGAGCATATTCAAAACATTATCATTTACATGTATCTTCAACTTGAAACAATTCTGATAATCGATTTCATGTATACGTTATGCAAAAATAAGCTAAAGAAACGTAAGTGCCTAAAAAACGATGGAAACAGTGTTAACAGGATATATTTTCTAATGCATTAATCTATATCTGCATTTTTTTAAATGTAGTAGCAAATTTTTCTCTGAAAAAAAAAGAATGGTGGATCACTGCTTCAAGCTGTCACTTTTCCTGTTCGAATGAAATTTTGTACAGTAATAGATCTGTAGTAATAACATGTATTTTATAAAAAGATGAATTGTAACTTCTAAGATATCCATTCTTTCTCTCAGAAACGAATAAATGTATAAAATTAAGAAAAAGTGAATCAAAAGTACAGTTGTATTCTTCTGTGAAAGAGAGCATGGATTTTTAAATAATATTCATGCTCATGCTTTGCTACCGCACGTTATTTATAAACGAATAATGTAAATTTCAATTTCATAAGTATCATATTCTTGGTATTCCAGACTTTATAAACACACTGTAATAAAATAGAAATAAAAAGTAAGTTTTAGGTTAATGGTGAAATTATTTTTAAATTTTATCGTTATTTAGTTTTAGTTGTTCCCTTATTTACTTACATTAAAACTATTATAATTTATAATTGTATATACCTTTTAAATTACTTACTTTTAAAATCCCCAAAAGATATCCAGTATTATACGATACAAAAACAAGTTTATTTGAGATTACTTTTGGGATTTACAACTTTTAATCGTAACCTTACTATTAAAGAAACTCGATGGGTCCTTATAATTCCTTCTTAAAATAGGAAACGTAATATCTATTTAGATATTAATTTTAGAAGACTGTGATGAACTCGGCTCACCAAGGTGCGGTACTTTACAAATATTAGTTGCCTTGTAGTTTTAATTAGTTAGTACATCGAAAATAATTGCTTTTAGTAAATGTTAGAATTAGAAAATCAGAAACTGTACAAACTTTGGAATTACGTTGGATTTGTTATGAATTTTCCATCGCTCTCCCACTTATTTATTGACAGAATGCCAATAGTAAATTTCAAATTGTAGAGTGGATTGCATAATCCCTCCTAGGAGTGTTCGTAACCCCAAATGTAAATGTTAGAAAAACGTTCCCATCCAGTAATTTTATTGTCAATAATAAACGTGAGATTGATAGAAAATTAGAATCTTTAAGAGAGACAGTTTAAAAAAGTATATATATTTGCAGATGAGAGTTTATTCTTGCAATATAAGAAAGTTAAAGATTTGTTAAAGAAAATTTTATGACCTCAATATTTAGATAGAGACAAACTTTTAATGAACATCAAATTTCAAGTTTTGTAGAATAGTGTAACTTTAATAGTATTTCTAACTGTGATTTGAAGAGAAATGTCTATTCTATTTCTATAAATTAATAAAACCTAATTAATTATGATGGTCGTTGTATTTATTTTATTTTCATTTTGAACACTTCGAGATCAGCTGTATTAAAGGTAGGTTCGATGACAGGGGGCTCTAGATGGACATCTGTATAGTAAGTTCTGTATATAATTCAGCCATATGAAAAACTTGCAACAAAGTTTAAAGGACACCGACCGTAATTAGTTTTCAATTTATGTACAAAAAGGTCTTAAAGAAGGTGTTTGGCTTCTTTTATTATCATCACAAAAAATTGTCATAAATATTTCCTAACGAATTAAGAACGTGGACCCATCCCACTAAATATAATTGGTTAACAGAACATACATCTAGAAATAATTAACATATATAATTACCGTATAAAAAATCATTACTTCCCAATAGAATGGAAAACTGGAGTAATAATTACAGTTCCAAAACCTAATCAAGACCATTCTCATCCGCGAAGCTATAGACCAATAACTTTATTACCATTAATCGGCAAAAACTTGAAAAAAATCATAAAAACAAGACTACATAATGAACTAGATGAACATATCCCCAACAATCAATTTGGGTTCCGACAGAAATCATCTACGATTCACCCCCTCATCATTGCGACGTCAAATATACAAACCAACGGCATAATTGGAAACAAATCGGCAGCAATATACATAGACTTAACGAAAGCGTTCGACTCTGTCTGGCACAAAGGTTTGCTATTAAAACTACACTACGCACATTGCCCCAACTATATTCTCTGGTTTCTTAAAGATTTCCTAGAGGGTAGGAAAACAAAAATTAAAATAAACAGGGCCTTTTCCAGTCTATATGAAAATGAACAGGGCGTTCCACAAGGATCTTCACTATCACCAGTATTATTTAATATCTACTGTTATGACATACCAAACAACCACTAACAAACACACAATGCAGAGTATTACCTACTTCAGTTTGCAGATGGCGTAGCCTGGATAGCCCATAGAAAAAATATTGAAAAAATAATAAACACCCTGCAATTTTCAACAACTGAAACCATAAGTGGAGATTAAAAATAAATCCTAACAGATCACAACTCGTTAGTTGTATTTGAGATGTTGTGATTAAATATCGTTATATTTAATCACAACATCTCAAATACTTCTTTCCACGTCTTTGTACTTGTCCGAATACTCATAGAATCCATTGACGGTCTTAATTATTAAGAAGTATTCCTAAGAAAGTGCTAATTATAAGATATATTCATTAAGAGTGCACCGCCCGACATAAGATTTCGACGGAGAGAGCAATCACAGTAAGTATTATTTTGTCTATTTTCGTCTTGGGGAGACTGAAGGGTAACTTGAATCCCCCTTGTGAGTAGAGTTGATAAGTATTGTAGCGGCGACAGGGTTCCGGCCTAAATTATATAAAATCCTTGTCATGTCCATCAGACCATACGATACTAGGTTCATCTACAGTATCACCAGAATTTTTTTTATATACCATTCTCTAACATCTTTACGATGACGAATTGTAATTTGATGCTTGAACTCATTTTCATTTCCAGAAATGCTAAGCATTGCTCGTGGCTGCAAACCAATGTTAGAGGTGTTTCAGAATCTCATGAGCTGTGACCTTCATATGCGCAGAGACATAATCCCTCTCATAGACTCAGTTACACTTCTTAAAAATATTAGATTTATTGTTTACAATTCATCCCGAGCTCTTGTTTATTTATACAGCAAGGCAGCCGTCAATGTTTTCAAAATACACTTATAACCCAGGACAAACTTTGCCTTTTGCGTATCTCGCGGTTCATAAGATTCTGAAACACCTCTACATATATAACAGTTTACTCTTTGCCTAAACATCTCTGCAATTTTAACAACCAAAAGTCAGACGCTTGTTATAGAATTTCTTCTATTATTAACTAATACAATACCAAAGTTGTAACAAATAAACACACAAGTCGTTATTAATAAAATGTTTACAAAAGTCAAAACATTCAATTTCAGACAGGTTATAGGCCTACTATTACTTTTTAATTAAATCTAAAATTCAAATAACATGGAATTTTCGTTTAGACAAATATAAGATAACCACTGGAAAAAAAGCAAGTGTGTGCTTTTGCAAATGAATTTTTACTTGTGAATAATAATGATAACCTGTAATACTACAAACCTAAACGTTTATTTAAGGAATATTATCATGTTCTTGCAAGTGTGTGCTTTTGCAAATGAATTTTTATTTGTGAATAATAATGATAACCAGTAATACTACGTACCTAAACGTATATTTAAGGAATATTATCATGTTCTTTAATTTTTAATTTGTATGCTTGTAAAATTATATATGCAGTTTTAAAAATGATAGTAATTAAACAAGAATGGTATATAAAAAAAATTCTGGTGATACCAGTTATCGAACCCAGGGCGTTTCACATGCAAAACGAAAGCTCTGCCACTAAGCCATATCCCCGCTACGATGTAGTTTAAACAAATCTCATAGCAAATCATCTTTTTACAGTGTAGCTCAAAAACTGTCCATTTTCGGAGGTCGCCCATTGAGACTCTTGTTCACAACGACAAGCGAAGTACAACATTTTCGAATTTCAGCTTATTTGACTGAAACCACTTTTACCTAAGAAATGTGCGTGGTGCTTTACATTATTATAAAACAATAAGATAATGTAACATAATAATGTTAGTAAATTTAACATATTATAAGTTATCGACCATTAGTATAACATTTCTAAGACAAACTACATATTTTACTGCGTGGTGTCCTCTAATCAAAATTTTCTGTTTAATACTTTCAAGATTGAAAGGCTATATGATTATTCTGATTTCCAGATACCTAATACACACTAGCATGGTTAGCATATTTTGTCATTTTGTGAGTAAGAGTATTTTATTGAACCCCCTCGTACATTTCAAAATTTAACAATGTTTTGAACATGCATAGAAGGTTTTTTTTATTATGCCTTAAATTTAATTCTTTCTTAATATTTTATGTTGTGTGTACTATTTAAGGTGGCCATCCCTTAGAAAGAGACATCCGATAGGGAAATATTTATTATTTATGGCCATAGCTTGTTTTTCTTAGTACGTATATTTAAAAAAAACTAAGTAAGAGTACCTAAGTAGAACCACAACAAGACTATTACTATGAATTTTCACTCAATAATTGTACCACCCCATATATATATGTCATACTGTACCGCCCCGTATATAGGTATCATACGATGGTTGGTCTGAAAAGATGCAGAGCTTGCATATTTATATCAACAGCCTATGCGCGGTTGAAAGTCAGGCGAGTTCCCAAGTCAGCTTTCGTTCGGTGAAGTTGGGGAACCCGAAATTTGTAATAGTTTGCCAAAATTTACCCAAGTGAAGTTTAATATATATATAATCCTAAATAATTGTCAATTTTTCAACCTTCACTTGGAAGAACTTATTTTTGGATGTAGAGTAAAATACGCGAGTTTAATTTTCCTAATTACGTTAAAATAAAGTGATCGTTCGTCGAGGGACATGATGATATGAGTAAGAGATACTATCCGCTATATAAATATTGTTTTATTGTTTGATATGTCGTATTACATGGGGTAATAATATGTGGGGGTGTTGAAATGCTCTCCACGATTAAGAGTACCTTTTATTGCCATTACATGGAATAGTGTTTTATATATAAATATATTTTTATTTTATTAACGTAAATTGTTTCGATATTGGTAAATTTCCGTTGTCATTTCCGGAAGAAGTTAATTAACTTTTGTAAACAAATCGCTGTAAAATTTCGATATGTCATTAAAAGTAACTAAATTCAGAGAACTAGTATTATTCTCTCTCTAAGGGAGTTCTGTCCACTTACCTTTAATATTCAGGGCTCACGAATTCACAGCCCCGAAGAGCACTACCTATTAACTATTTATTTCTCTGTTATATCAGAGTGGTGGCAGCGAAACTACCAACTATTTGGGTAATTTCTTTATTATTAGTCTTTATTATAACTTACATTTCTAATTTTTGTGTGGTGTGTTGGGGGGTTAATAACCACCCCTCGGTTCGTTACAATGGCGACACGGTGGGATTGATTAAAAGAGGAATACAAATTTACCCCCACCCCTCGAACATTACAATGGTGGCTAGGGAGGGACAATAAGAAAAGTACCCCTTTTCTACCCCCACCCTTAGTTTACTACATAATTTCAGTGGTTTGCAAAATAGCTAGATTTAAATTTAAAAATTATGTTAATCTTCCTATTTCCTAGATTTAAATTTAGCTATTTTGCAATCCACTGAAATTATTGATTGAAAATTTATAGTAATAGTCTTGTTATGGTTCTACTTAGGTACTCGTATAGCTTTTTAAATATACGCACTAAGAAAAAAAAGTTATGGGCAAAAATAGTAAATATTTCCCTATCGGATGTCTCTTTCTAGGGAACGGCCACCTTAAGAGGAGTTTTGCTTCGTATGTTCGTTGCTTTGTTAAACCGTAAAGGAAAATAGATTACACATATTGGCATATTATTAACACTTACCACTCTTACCAGTTCCCTCGCTGGCCGCCATGATAGGTCACCAAGGTCAAATGCAAGGAGGGATAAGGTTTGTTCATTTGTGTTGATTTAAAGCAACTTCAAGCAGTTAAAAAAAGATAGTGTTATCACAAATAATGTGAGTGTGAGAGAGATAACATGTTTCAAAGTTACTATAAATCAACACAAATGAACAAACTGATAGATATCTATCCCTCGTTGGGTCAAATGTACATCCGTACCAAAGATTAGAGAACTAACAAGATAGTACAGTCAGACGGAGAAGACGACCTTCGAGCATATTCCCCTATTTGCTCGAAGATCAGGACAGTGTTGTTCATTTTTCAATATTGGTCTCTCTTTCTAATGTTACCTTCTCCGTCTGATTGTCAAATTGTGGTAACTGCGCGAGTAGATATTCCAATTTAAATGTCGAGCATAGATAAGAGATGATATTTATCTAATGTCGAGGTCAATGGCGCTATTGCTAAAAGATAAAAGGTTTTCTGTCGGCTGTCCTATCTTGTTAATTTTCTAATCTTTGACTAAGGGCTATCTTTATGCAACTTACAATACATCTTAAATCTACTTCCGTCTCTCTTTATACACAGATCCTTGTGCATTTGCTATCTCTATTCTCCTTCATTTGTTTATTAATTTGATAAGAGTGCTCATTGACATGATACTGACAAGTGACAATCAGTCCATATGATACATTGCTGTTATAAGTCAAATATAAATTTTTTCAAAAGATTAGTGTTGTTTAAAATTTCTTATAGTTAAAATATGGTTAAATTCTGTTATAAGTGCGGTAGAGGCAGTAGTAAGAGAGACATTTCGAACATTAACATTACCCTTTTCAGTATTCCAACCAGTAAGTACATACATTTACTGTAGATTTTAGTAAATAGGGTTTCTTTAGGTACCTATACGTACCTACTGATCACTAGCTGCATCCACTTAATCTGTTAATATATTTTATGGTAACATCAGTTGAAGTTGTTTTCTAATTTTGATTACAAGTACAATATACATAACCTATATATTAGCATTTGAAACTAAAATAATGTAAATTTTGTTAGTCATACAGTTTTATAAATATCTATTTGATGTATTTACTACTGGAGTTTGCCATTTAACGTATTTATTGTATTTTTTATTGATAGATAAGAGCTCAAAATGGCGAGAGGAATTTTGTAAACGTCTAGGAGTTCATGATTTTGAGGATGAAGATATACATATATGCAGTGTAAGTATATTAATATTTCTTTAGGGATGTCTTACGAACAGCAAAAATCTGGTACTTAATTGTACACAGTGATGAGCTGGGTGATAAGTATAAGGTGTGTTGAAGGAATGTAGTCTGTAATAGATCTAAGTTTTATTTTAAAATGATATTTTCGATGGGAAAACTCCAATAAAAAGTCTATACATGATATACTCCATTTTGTACACTGCATTAACTGACATCCTCAGTGTACCCGTGATAACATCCAGTATCGTTTGTGATCATCAGAGGTCGGAATTAGTGGATATGAGGTAAAACCAGGGTTGGCTTTAGGTGGCTATGTGTCAGCACATAAAGATTTGCATACATGTGCAAAATAATTTCTTATCTTGAAATTTTTTTTAGCGAATTTTCTTAAAAAATTCATGTATGAGAAAAATTTCCTGCAATTAATTCAAGCATGTGGGGGATTCGGTAAGAAAATTTCACATGAAAATAAATTAAATATACTCTAATTTCAACTGACATTAAGATTATTCTAAGACATAACAAGGTATAAGATTGGTAGGCCATGAATGGGTCTTGTTGACAAAGTGACAGAACGCATCGGAATTAGTAAGTAGTGGTGTTGTGTCAAAAGATAAAATTATAAGAGTTATCTGAAAATGGAATACGTATAATAGATGAATAATATCTCTTCCACCCATTTTAGTTTCAAAAAATTACTGAAAATTGTTTAGGACAACTACTCTACTTGTACTTTACTAAATTTAGTGAAGGTACTTGTACTTTGTACTTGCAGTTTTTGTATTCCTGCAAGTACAAATACTTCTATAAGTAAGTCCTTATATAAATAAGTACAAGTATTTTTACAAGTACAAATACTCACATTTGCAAGCTCCAAGCTGCAAAAGGTTGTTATTTGGTGTCTCTTGTTATCTGAAAGTGAAGTCAGTGTTTCTATGACCAAAATTCAGAGAAAAGTAATTTCGGCATGTGAAGTAATTTCAGAATCAGAAGTAAATGAGGGGCGTGCGGATGTGGATGATGGTACTTCAGAATTTTCCGATTTTAATGAAAGTTTTGACCAATTAACTGCAAGTTAAAGTGCAGCATAACGATCAAGTATTGAGGTTTTGCAGTACTTAGACGATAAACGGAAAATCTTAAATATGTTAGATAATTACCTATTGGTGAAACAGTAATTTGTTAATAAATATAATACGCCTTTGCCATCATCCGCACCAGCAGAGAGAATGTTTTCATTTGCCACTATTGTGAATGCGCCGAAGAGGCATGCACTTTCAGATAGCCACTTTGAACAATTAGTAGTAATGAAAGCAAATTATGTGTCATTTGAGTAGGCTATTCCGAGGATGAAATTTTCAGATTTTTTTAATTTTTCATTTTAAAATACGGTTTATTTAACATTGATAGATTAATTAATATATTGTTGATGCTCTTATGTTACATAATAATTACGTGAAAAAATGTTAAGCTTCTAATATTTATAGAGTATTTAATATATTTTGTTGTTCTTATATTACGTTAAATTTACATGAATAAATAGTTAGTTTCTGACTTTTCTAATAAGTTTTTCCATTATTCAATATTACGGTAATTATTAACGTACCTACATGCTGTTTTATTGTACTTTATATTTTTCAAAAGTACTTGAAAGTCCATTTTAAACTACATGTACTTGTACTTGTAAAGTACATTCTGTTCCTAAAGTAATTGTACTTCTGTCAAGTACAATTTTTTAAAAGTTCTTGTACTTGTATTTTTTTTTTTGGGTACTTGAACAGCTCTGAAGTATACTGAACTAAAATCAGGAATTGCTTTTCTGCAGACCGCGATTACTTTTATGTATTCACAATCATGAATAAATTCGATTACGATTGCAAAGTAATTTGTAATCATTGGCAAGTACAATTACAGTAACCAGTAATCGTAGGCTGATATGATTACAATTTAGATTACTTAAGTTGAAATAAAAAAAGTGGAAATACAAAGTTGTAGAATAATTTATTATCATCAACCCTTTAATTCCTGGAACCGGATAAATTCGAAAAAAATTTTTCGTGCTCCCAGCGCGGGAGCCCGATATTTACACAAGGCCATATTTACACTGAGTCTATGTTTTCTTATATTTTTGAAAAGAATAGAGGTTTATTTGATTGATTATTTTAATTTACATGGCTAAGTGAAGCATGTATACTCGCATAAATTTTCACATGCCGTACGGCTCCGCACGCGCCTCCCGCTGCCGTTTTGCGTGCTCGACATGTAAAAACCAGTGCCGGAATGTAGGGGTTAAAAGCATTTATTGGATAAAATGATATGTTAATTATGTACATTTATTATAGTTTAGGTTAGCTTTTAATACCACCCTTTTCTGAAATAGTTTATCAAAAAACCCATTTGCCTTTCAGGTATTTATCATGGTTGCAAAAGAAAACAGTATTTCAATCATGGCGGAATTAAATTAAATTACAAATTTAACAAAAAATAAATAAGCACAATTTTAATAGAAATTAAATAATAGTGAATATTATTCATAATTTGAACAAGAATTTGCTTTAAATTTAGTTAGTTCAATATAATGATTTCTGATTTACATATAAAAACTTCTACGATTTAAACTTGTCTTAAATTTTTTGAGTTTTGCTTTCTTGTAAGCGTGCATTTCGGGGGCCGCTGTTTTGAACATCACTGTGTAATACTATCTTTTATATACATATGATAAGTAAATTATTGCTTGATTAATTAATTAAAATAATGTATATTTTTTGTAATACTGGCTGAAGGACTTCGGTTGATGGCAATTTGGTTTATCCAATAAAATAATCACATTGTTATTATTATTAGTTTAAAGCAAGTCTGCCTATACTCGTATTTCTATACGAAAAGATATGCAACTTTGGGTGGGGGTTGCATAGTGGATATACCATCCTTCAGAGGGGATGTAATACAGTCGGTGCCTTGTCTATTAAATGTTAGGCAAGGAAGAGAGATAGAGAAGTGGTTTGGAAAAATGTCCACATTGGGGGTAGCTCATCTCCTGGTGTCAGTGATTGGCCTTGTAGCAGAAATAGATCAAAGTTAAATAATAAATCAATTAAAGAAATTATTAGTTTAGTACTATACTCAAGTGTGTCTACTAGATTCTTGCTGGTTGTCATTTCATTTCATTGCTCTCGACATGTTCATGGGTTTAAAAGTGAATTATTGTTTGTTTCATTTCATGTTCATGGGTATAAGAAGGCAGATGTCGAGTATATAAAAAAAAGCTAGGTTTAAATCTTAAAAATTAATTATATACATATAATCAGAACTAATTATATCGAACCCACTAGATATATTCAAACCAGCTTGGCGGCTCAGTTGCTTATACGTTAAACTTGAGACCATGAAGTCCCAGGTTCAAATCCTGGTTACGGTATGGATATCTAGTGATTTTTTGAATGTGTTACCAAGACGGTAACACTGATACAAAGATGGTATCAGTGGACTATACTGCATGAAAAGAATAATCCGGTAGAACTAGACCAGAAAATCTCAAGAAAAATCGAAACCAAAAATAAGGGTTGCTACCCTTGGCAGATTAGCACCCCTTAACTTAAAATACAACATACTACTCAAACTCGACGAAATCTATCATTAAACTTATGAATTATAGTCAGTTTAATGAAAAAAATGATCAGGAGAACATAAATTCCAAAATTTGATAAATCTAAAGAAATACCACCCGACAAAAATTAATTCATATACTTTTTTATTATTTTCGTGTTCAGCACAACTACTGTCCAGATCATGGAATTCATAAAATTGAGAGTTTACAATAAGAATAGAAGTTATCAGTAAACATAATTAGCAACTACATCTAATCATGATTACAAAGGAATCAGATTCCGCAGTAATCTCAAATTACAAAGTAATTGCAGTTGATGATTACTGATAATGATGAATGAAGTTGCTCTGATTACTTTGTAATCTCAAATAAAGTAATCATATGAGTAGTCGATTATGCCCAACTCTGTTAAACAAACACAAACAACCTTCATAATTTCAATAAGATGTACCTAAGTATTAAATAATTCTATGTGAGAAATTATGTAAAACTGTTTTTAAATGTTAGTCATTAATTCCCTTATATTCCAAAAGCATAATATTTCATACAGTAGTGAAAAGAGAGTCTATTTTCTTGCAGTTTTTTTTGCAACAATTAGGTATCTTTAACATTATCTGGCAACAGGATTACAAAATTTAGGGAAACTTGGAAATATGACTGCATGTTAACACGTTAGTTGCTATATGTCTGCGAACTTCATTTGATCATTTTTATTCTTGCCACCCTAATTTATACATACATGTGGTATATACTATCTCAGTTGAGACAGCACAAAACGAAAACATTGTACAGATTTATATTCACCACTCCTCGTCTACAGTCCACGTGGACTTGATTCGCCTGTCACTTAGAGAGGTTGGCGGGATTAGATGCCTAGCGAGTTTGATTTGTCAACATGTAGGAGATTCTAACTGCAGTCTGAGCTTTCATTTTTATGCTGTCTCAACTGAGATCGTATATGCTATACCTACTTATTAGCGAAAATGCACATATTATTTGAGAATAACCTATAGTGTATTTTGAAGTAAACATATCAGCAAGGCCAAACTATTTTGACCAAGGTGTACGTGTATGCTGAGTAAACTATTCCTATCAGTATTTTCATATAGAAACCATAGCGGGTGCCCGAGATGCATTTGACTTCATAAGATTTGATGACTGTAGGCGTTAGCCTATGGTTATTTCACTGATCATTAGGCCAATGTGTAGGCCAAGAGCTCTATTGGCAGACTAACAATTTAATATTGGGTATTGTATCCAAATTCGCTGACGCAGCTAACGTGTTAATATTGCATAAAAAGAAATAACCATTCGAAGCCAATAACCGAACAATGAAGTGATATTCAGGGATCTCTTATTTAATTATGATACTGAGATTTATATAACTTTTATGTTTTTATATGAAGTATAAATGAATAACATTTTTAATGTATCTTTTATATTTAGAGGCATTTTAAATCAGACGAGCTTGAAATGGTAAACGATACTTTGCAACTGAAGGAGAATGCGCTACCTATTGAAAATGGTGAGTTTATTTATATTTTATCTGCAAATGCACTAGAATTTTCTTTACACAGTATTAATAGTAATAGTTTATGTATATTTAAAAGTGAATTACTTTTTGTTTGCTTATAATTGTAATGAAACATATTTATAGGATTTGCCAAACAGCAGAAAAAACTATCTATGAGAATTAAAAAGAAAGACTATCTGTAAAAATATTAATTTCCAATCTTTATGTATCTGTTTGATCCAGTTGATTATTCAGTATTCTTACCTTTAAATTCTTCATGTGAGATTTTGTTAATTGTCCTCTGTTTTTGCATTTTTTTTGTAACGGTCCAGGAGTTTATATAAAATATAGCAGTAATATTAATAATAGTACTAGTAAACAGTACAAGTGGAAGTTCGGCATAGTAGTTCCTTCTCTTCGTATTATTCATTAATGGCACATATAATTAAATTTGGACTTTTTAGTACAATACCACTCATATAATCAATATACTTATCCTTAGAAATAGAAAAATTACTTTGATACTACATTTTTCTCTGCAATATTTCAGTACCTTCGGGTTCATTATTTTTTCTAAGAAGATAAATAACCAAAATACTATTTCAATGCTGCTATTTAAATCCCCATATGTTATTTTACCTCCATCTAAAATTTGATGCTTATAACTTTTATAGTTTTCGAGATAGCACGAGTTATATTTGAAACATTTTGAATATCGTGTATCGCCAAAAGGGGGTGTAAAATTAACATAGGGTATGAATGCAAGTTTACATTGCAAATCGCAATCCAGAAATGGATTTGGCAGAAAATTTTACACAATAGAGACTTGATTTTAAAAGTATGTCCCAAGAGATGCCTAGGACTGAAAGTAAACGGTCTCTGCATCGCCTACTTACTGTCCTAGACCAGAACTAATAGTACAGTTGTACTAGAAGGAATCGCTGGCACTGGTCTGATCACAAGCTTTGCTTTGATTCGGCCAACGATACTTAATAATAATTAGGCGTTATGTCGGCACAGTGTTGACCCAAATAATTTTAAGTTCTGTTTAATCTCTGTTCTCATCTGTTTATTTCACATTATCTGGGAATAAGTTTAGACCACAAGTTACAACCACGTCAAATCCATAATAAAGTCGGTTAAAAAGAGGATCATCTGCAGAGACATTTTCATTGCATGACTAACAAAAATAAGAGATTTAGAAAAAAGACAGCAGTTCACATGTGCAAAACAATATGTAGACCAATATTAGAATGCAGTCGTCCCCTGTATTTATAATGCCAGAAAAGTAGCAGTAAAAATATCCATGTCACAGAAACATCAGCACTTAGAGTTGTTAAACGACACCACAGAAATTCTATCACATAACCAACATGGAGCCAAAGGGACCATCCTACATATTCCTTTAATTTATTATGAAATTTCATAAAAAAGTATGTGACACCCGTATTTTAAATTTTTTTCCAATTCCATTTTTTTAATATAAGAAAAATAATAATAAAGGTTTCATCGGCACCTCGTGATGTAATAGCTCATAGCGTGCTCACTGAGTGTCACTGTCTCTGCTAAAGTGGATACTGCAGACTGTTCAAGTACTTGTCTCTACTCAGTCGGTACATTCCAGAGATGGCTTCTGCGTATATGCAGCAATATAGTAAATATCTGAGGTTCATAAATAACGACGAAATATTAACTACCTGTAAAATCAAACCACATTAGAGGAGTTTCACAAAATATTTAAAATATTATGTTCAAAAAAGTCTTTAATGTCATAAAATACCATGTTTTCTCTGTGTTTTGTGTTGTACACATGCTCATGCTTGTAAAAAAAGACCTGTTTTCAGCTATAAATAGCACTAATTCATAGATATACCGGGTGTAACATGATCATGGTACACCTCCTTTTTTCCTTTAGTTGATAAAGATAAATGATTGAATTTTTCCTTTTCTCCCTTTTTCCCTCTTCTCTCTATCATTTTTTTCTTACAATGTGCAAGCATTACAACTTCTTTTTCTATGTGCTTCACAGTTTACATCTAATATACGTGGTATCTCGATCAATGACCATTTTAGGTTTGCTCAATAAAACACTTTTATTATTATTAATATTAACCAAAATATACTTGTTTTCTGTCTTACTAGATGTCGAAGAAATTGAAGAATATGTTGAAGTAAAACCCGAGTTGGTTTATTTAAAATATAATGGCGAAGGAGATGAAATAGTCCTGGATTCTTCATCAGAAAGCGGCGAAACCAAAGAACTAGCTCCGCTAGAGCGCCTTGTGGAATATGTACATGTTTACAATGATGACGAAGAAGCAGATGATACAGATGTAAAAATTGAAACAGTAGATGGAGAGAGCGAAGCAGATGACAATGGATTATTTGAAGATTGCAATACTGAAGGTAATGGATCACAGGTGATTTCTGTTGTTCAGAGTCCAGAGGCAAATTTTCAAATAGAGCCCATGATGCCATTTTTCTTAACGTCTTCTCCAGTGTTTACAATACTAAATGAAAATAATGAAGTAGGGGTAAGTTTAAATTTGTTTATAAATTGCAAAAAAATCAGAATGTCGTTTGCAAAATAATAACAGTGAGAATTAGATGGAAATTTCAGATTATATTACAAATGAATCAGATTAAAAAATAATTTTACTAATTATTTACCACTGTGGTCAGTCATACTCTTTTTATTTACTTCATGTATTCATGTTTTTTTTATTTTAACATGTCGGCAGACTTTTGTAACCCACGCATTATTCTAGTTGACTTCCCTTTACTGTATGTTAGGTCTTGTCAGACCCTCCACTGCGACCATCTGGTCTATAGTAGAGCGGATCTGGCAGGAAAAAGGAGCGAAAGCTAACAGTGGAATTTGAAAAATTTTTTTGGCCATTCTTCAAGTTTGTGTTATGCAATTATTCTCTGAAAATCACAAGTCTCATATTCGAGAGGGTGGGGAGGTACTTGCACACAAAGTTTGCAAGAACTAGTTTTTCAACAATAATTCGGAAAACAATGCCTGTATGAAACAAAAGTTGAATTAAAGCAAATTTGAAAATACATGATCAGAGCCAAGGTTTGTCCAAAAATATTAATTAGTTCTCCAGTTATGGGCAATTGAAGAATTCTCGGAAAAATGTTTGTTGCCGGTGGTTTCAAGTATTAAACCGATGATTTCTCCAGGAAAGAAGAATGATTGGGAACCGAAATTTTTTGTGGATGTAGGAAAAGGCTAAAGCTTAATTCCTGTTAGGGTTGGAAGTTCGTGGGGGAATTAGGGAGGGAGGGATAGAGGGACACGTCAAAAATTTTCGGAGCTATGTAACTTCGCTAAAACCTCAACAGATTGATGGGTTTTTGCTAGGGATGTCAATCCCTGACCATTATTTAAATCCCGGGATTTTCGAGACAAATGTCAATTTATCCCGAGATCCCGGTACTAAACCCAAAAAAATTAAAATGTTTAATTTTAGCGGTTTAATTATTATTTATTAATTTTAAAGGTAAAATGGAACAAAACACAGAAAAACAAACATGTACAAAAATTTACAGGTCTTTGAAAAAATATCGCTAAGTAATCAAAGCGTCTACACTAGACGCAGCTGTCAAGCATTCGACATCAAATTCCGTGCTGCCATGTTGCCAAGTCGCGTGGTAAATATTAAAATAATGACATGAATTATATCTTTAAAAAAATTAAAATAATTATTGCCATCTAAGTTGTGTATTTTATTTTTTGTAACTTATTCCGAGGTTCCCGGGAATAGGACTTTTAATCCCAGGATTTTCGAGATTGATCTTTGTCCGGGGATTTCGGGACCCCGGGATTGGCACCCCTAGTCTTTGCTCATTGTTTGTACAATCTCATCAGCTTCCATAGGTGAAAACGATTTTTGATTTTTGAAAAAAAATTGCGAAGCTACAGCCAAAAAACGATTTTGCATTTTTTTTTCAAATCGCGTTTTTTGCACGAACAAAAGTTTATATTTAAACGATTTGTTTTGCACATGAAGGGGCTTTTCTCTCTTTCTAATTTGAAAAAAAAAGAGCTGATAATGCTCTTGCCGCCTCTGTGGAGGGGGAACAAAAAAGGTTATCAACTTCGGACTAGGCTCATTTTCAAGTTCAACTCTCCATTCAACTTGTGTTAAAAGTAAGATCAAATCAAAGAATATTTTCGGGCTTAAAAGGTGAGTTATACGGGGTATTCCTTAATGACGTGCTAATATTTCAGGGTATGAATCCTTAGGTCATTTTATGACGAAAAGTTCATGTGAACATATTGCTAAATTTTTTGCTACAGGGTATTGAATTTTATTTTTTTAATCGTTTTTTTTTTAATATCTCAGAAAGTACTTTAGATATTATTTTCAATTTTGGTTTGTGTTAATAGGATACAAACCACGTATTTTAGTTAGGAAAGTTATTTTATAGCTCCGCCATTGGCGTCTCGGCAAACATGTCCTTTAATATTTTTTACCAGAAAATTGGCACGCCACTGACATTTTCCATGTGGATATTTTTTCTGATTAGCCTGGTCAATTGTACATGAAAACGGTCTCTTGCATTTTTCTCAGACGCACAGTTCTTAATTAAAACAATTAAATTAAAATTGAAACTAATTGAATTTGAATAATTCAAATTAAAACTAGTGGAATTATCACGTATTTTCAAATTCTCTTCAACTGGCTCTTTTTTCATATAGGCATTATTTTCTGAATTATCGCCAAAAAAGTAGATTTTACAAACTTTGGGTTCAAGTATCTCCCCCTCCCCCTCTCAAGTATGAGACTTGTGATTTTCAGAAAATAATTGCATGGCACAAACTTAAAGAATCGCAAAAAAAATTTCAAATTCCATTCTTTACTTCCAAATCCAGATCTGCTCAGCTACTATTGTTCACCCAGCAGATTCAGCTTTTTAATAAAGCCGATAATTTTGTTGGGTGAGAAACCGTCCAGGTCCTCTGGCTCCAGTTGCCCTTTGACAAACTGTGAGAACCTTTTTTTTCTGCAGCAGAATAGGCACACAAAATGCGCTCTGCCGTTTCATCATCCTCCAGACACAGACGGCATTTGGCGTTTTCCACACGGCCAATTCTGTGTAGGTGATGATTTAGTCTGCAGTGTCCAGTGTATAGGCCAGTTAGAGTTCTTAGGTGTAGCGTATTTAACTCTAATAGTTTTTTAGTTCTTGGCTTCAAGGGGTATGTAATAAACTCCTTAGAGTGAACTAAGCCTGGTAATTCCTGTCAGTGCTGAATTATTTTTAATTCAGCCTATGCTAGGATAGCAGCCTTGGCAGTGTTTGCAGATATGCCAAGTGCCTGTTTTGGTCCTATAATTTTGGTGGCCGCGCCTCCTCTGGCTGAGGAATAGGCAGCTTCGTTGCCTTTCATTCCAAAGTGGCCAGGTATCCAGATCAAAGTCAATTCGTTTTTGTTTCTGCCCAGTCGGATAAGAACTTCTTAATTAAAAAATAATTTTTGGCCACCCTGTACAGTTTTAGGAAATGAAAATGATTCAAAAACATTAATTAGATGTCTTGTAACTGGTATTCACATAAGTTTCTCTTAAAACCCATAATTGTGACTGTGGTGATTTTCTTAATATCCATCTGCAGATTGCATTATTTCAACAAAAAAATTCATTACATCCAAGTGGTTGGGAGATATTCAATGCTAATATAGGAATGAATATAGAACCTAGAAAGAGGCTTCAGAAAATGTACTGATATACATAGCATTCCATTTAAAAAAAGGCACTTGGTCCTGTAATTTCGTCTTGGCTCGCCCTGTATCTTCGAAAATAATTTCCAGTTATAGACTTGTTTACCTAGTTGTATATCACACGTTTTTGTGTGTGTGTTTATATTTTATTTTTATATTTGTATCATTTGTGCCACAATAATAGTATACTTAATAAATAATATATCCATATACAACACCTTCATAATCCATAGATCTTAAAAATCCTTTGCCAAATGAATTTTATTTTACGTATTAACATTTTTATAAAATTGTAAAAATGTGAATAATAATAAAGCAATTTCAAAAATGTATTGGCTCACTATCTTGATGCATTGTAATTAGCCAGATAACATGGTAATAGGAGTTGCATGGTAATAGGAGCACGCGAATCTAAATTATAGTTTACTTTAAAAAGTCTGTAACTCAAAAACTTTATAAGATATTAGGGTAATTTTTTTTTTCAAAAACTTTGTCGATCATTAAACCATATTTCATTCGCATGTAATATATATAAAAAATTGAACATTTAATATAGTTGCCCACACATCGAAATTTCAAACACACAAATTTTGTTCCTGTGATTTTGGATTTATTTAGAAAAAAACCATAAGTGATTTTGAAATTATATTAGTACGGATAGTTTAGCTCATGTCAGTAGTATATAGATATTATAAATCAGATCATCATCGCATGTAGTTAATTTTCTAACGAGAGGTACACGTTTAAAAACACAAATTTTTAAAATAACATTCCGCCATCTTTTTTTCTTGTGGAGAAGTTGTGCAAGCGTCAACAAAAGTCCAACAAGCAATTTCTGATGCCCATTAGAACCCTCTTTCGATATGGGAGCTCAAAAATCATTTACCTTGCTGAAATGGGTTACTTGGCGATTTTGACGACTTTCGAAGATGTGGACTCTCTACTATTTGCACCCACTGTGCAAGCACCGGTTCTCGTGTGATCTAAATAAAACAATAGCCGTTCAACAATTACGATATATTAACACTAAACTTATAAATTACTTACTACGTTATACTACAAAAAGGTTTCCATTTTAATTAACAACAACATCAGGTAAAACTATCATTTGTTATGCACATATGTACCGCACACCTTGCATTCTTTCGTTCTTTTATGCTACTGACGCACACCATACACACGTGTACGCTCTTGAGTCAGTGACGTAGGGCTCGACGTGATCAAAGGCGTGCTAATTTATTTTATTTTTCACACCTTGTGTATTAACCTAGTCTAAGTTAATATAAATCTGAATTCACGTCATGTCGTTCAATCATTTTTGTTATCATTTGCAATGGAAAATTATATCTGATGTATTTTCGTGATTTGGTTTTTTCTTAGAATTTGCGATATTTTTGAGATTGTCTAATGACACCAAAACCAGACATAATTTGTAATACGTCCGCAAAAATAATCTATTTTCGACCCCTCCCTCCTTCGTAACATTTATGAAACTCCTCTTTACATGAACATTCATCTACAAAGCTTCCCCCTTTCTATATTTAAAGATAAGAAATTGTATTTAAAAAAATTATTCTATTGATCTATTAAATTTGAAATATAGCTATTTTCAAATGATTTTTTTTTTTTTTTAGAAGACTGAGAGATAGTGTTTCTAATATTTTGATATAAGAAGTAGTAAGATCTATTGTTAATTCTGTGTCTTACCTTTTAGGAAACGATAATTCTCCAAATAGAAAATTCAGACGAAAAGACAGACCCACTATCAGATACGGACCTAATATGCGAACTTCAGACATACCTGTGCAAAAGCAAGGATTCGTCCATCACTAACAAGTATAGTTGCGACATCTGCGATGAGTCTTATGGATGCATAAACTGTCTAAAGTCTCACTATGAGACCCTCCACATTACCAATACTGTTACTAAGTATAAATGCAAATTTTCTTATCACGTAAGCAGAAGCCTTGTATGTCCCGTCTGTGACTTGACATTTTGCAATAAAAATGACACTATGGACCACTACATAACCCACTCTGTCGCATGTGAAATTTGCGGTTCAGGCTTCGACCGCCAATCTTACTTAACAGATCATTACAAAACATCCCACAACAAGGGCAATTACCAGACCACTTACGAGTGCGAACTGTGCAAAACAGTATACCAATATCCGGTGAGTTTAACTAAGCATTATCAGTCTTTCCACAAGATGGTTCTATGTCATATTTGCAAGCTAAGATTTATTAGTAATAGTGAGCTGCAGGAGCATGAGAAAGTTCACCGACAAAAATTAAACATTTTGCCTTTTGCATGCAGCAAATGCGATAAGGCATTTCCAAAGATATCGGATATTGCAGTGCACATACGACAATATCATAAAAAGGATTGTCTGGATTGCCCGCCTGATATTGTACAAAGTGTAGATGTTAGTGGTGATGACAGTGTTGGACAGATGCCAGTTCAAAAAAAATTGAAAGTAAGGAAGTAGCATAGGCTATTATTCAACAGTAGTTCTGTACAAAATGTAAAGATTGTGTTCTGAACAAATTTATTTTCTCCAGAGTGTGAAATATATTGTAATATATTTAAAAAAAAATCAATCAAACTTTGATTTGTTCGCAAATATATTAAGTGAATTATTTAACACCACCTTTGCTCAATTTGCTAAATGCGATACTAGACACATTGTGAATATTCGTAGGAATAGATATGTGAGAGTATGGTTAGAGGTGTTTTAAAACCTCATGAGCTGTGACCTTCATATGCGCAGAGACATAATCCCTCCTGTTGACTCAGTTACACTTTTTAAAAACATTATATTTATTGTTTACAATTTATCCCGAGCTCTTGTTTATGCATACAGCAAGGCAGCCTCCAGTGTCTTCAAAAACATACTTATAACTCAGATTAAACTTTGCCTTTTGCGCATTTCGCGGCTCATGAGATTCTGAAACACCTCTAATACAGAAATTAAAAAGGTTACACCACAAAATGTTATCTGAGATTTTCCTTCCGTAACTGTTAGCGCGAGGATTAAACATCATAAAACGACAAAAATCAGTTCTGGGGGTGTTGCGCAACCCCCCCCAAAAAAACCACCCCTTCGGTGAAAAAGCCTTATTTTACTAATAACTCGTTAACCGTTGAAGATAAAAAAAATTGCTTATTGTAAAAAAGAAAGCTTGACTAACTGCCTAAAAAAAGTTCAGTTGTAATTTTCTAGTATATGCCATGGTTTTCGAGAAAATCGAGAATCGAATTGCAAGATTTGTATTTTTTATGAGCGCAAATTTTCGTTTATTTGGAATTTTTTCCGCACGGTCTATAGAAAAAATTGAATTGCTCGAAAACCAAACAAGCTAGGAAGAAAAATCCAATTGGGTTTTATAGGGGATATAAAATATTCTCTTGTGTTGCCATCTTTGAGGGCTATTGATATTTAATAGTATATAAAAATAACAATATAATATAGTTATCTCTTGTTTTTTTGTGCATCTAACTATTCACCGGTCCATAAAAGATAACTCGCTATAATATAAATTATAAATGCAGTATCTTTTAGTTCAAGGTAGTACTTTAATGCAGAAAAAGTTAAGAATAAAAATATTCACATTTACAAATTTAGCAGCATGTTAAGAGTTGGCAAAAAAAAAATCCTAAACAGGCTGCATATCCAACTTTTTGATATTTTTTTAACACAATTTTTTAACTATTAATTGATTAGAAACAATAGTTATTTTCAAGATATTTGGGTCTTTTTTATTTTTAGGAAACAATAAAAAATTGTCCAAAATTTGGCTAAATTCAACATGCTGGTAAATTTGTAAATGTGAATATCTTTTTCTGCATTGAAGTACGACCTTGAACTAAAAGATGATGTATTTATAACTTATATTAAAGTCAGTTATTTTTATGGGCCTGTGAATAGTTAAAAGTGCAAAAAATAGAAACACAAGAGTATTTTATATCCCCTTTAAAACCCATTTTGATTTTTCTTCCTAGGATGTTTGGTTTTCAAGCAATTCAATTTTTTCTATAGGCCGCTCGCCAAAAATTTCAAATAAACGAACATTCGTGCGCATTAAAAGTACAAATTTTGCAATATTTTTCAATATCGATTTTCTCGAAAACCATGGCATATACAAGAAAATTACAAGAAGGACTTTTTTTAGGCGAATAGTCAAACTTCCTTTTTTGTGATGAGCAATTTTTTTATATCTTCAACGGTTAACGAATTATCAGTAAAATAAGGCTTTTTACACCAAAGCGGTGGATTTTTAGGGGGGTTGCGCGGTACCCCCAGAACTGATTTTTGTGGTTTATAATCCCTCCACTAACAGTTACTGAAGGAAAATCTCAGATAACATTTTTTGATATGGAAATCTTTATAATTACCGGACTAATTTTTTAGTCTTATTTGATAGAGGTTTGAATTACCCTTCCAATGATTGTTTAGAAATCAAAATCAAAACATAACGGGCCTTTCAAAATATGTAATACTTTGTTAATTACTGACAAAAATGTTGAAACTTCATTGGGTCACCTTCAACTTCAATTGTAGCTTCGTGTCCATTTATAGACAAATTTTAAATTTTAAAATGATGTTAAAAAGCTTACTCAAAGCTTTGTCAAAACCATGTAAAAGAAAAGGGGCAGCTACTAGAAGCGGCTGGAACCTCCCCACCAAATGTTTGCGAAGAATCCTTGATTTGGTTAATAACCAGGCGTGTTACTGCTGACCTGTGCTATGCAGGTCTCTGTTTAATTGTTACGTGATTTTAAGAAATTCGATATCTTCCAAAAAGTTTATTGTACCATCATGAGCAAATAAATCCAAATGGTATAGTTATGCAAATACTTTCCAAACTGGACAATTATAAGCAAACAAGTAATAATTCACTTTTAACTTTTAATACATTGTATTACTTGTTAAAATATTTGAAATTGTCACCCTCAAAGCTCTGACACTGACATTTAGGTAGATGAAATACCATAATATTGTCACAAATATCCACCCCTTAGGAAATCACTCTTTAAAATCTGGAGATTCAAAAATTATACCAAGAGATAAACACTAACACGGACCGAGTATAAAAACGCCTGCATATACTCGTATTTTGATACGAAAGTGCAGCAACGTCAGCCGCAGTTAGTACTTGGATTGGTGCCCTCTCCAGGGAAATGCAGGGCTCTCGCTTCACCTTCTAACGGCTTGTATATCAGCGTATACGTAGAAGGTATGTAACTTTGGGCAGGTGTTACATAGCAGATATACCATCGTTCGGAGGGGATGTAAATCAGTCGGTCCCTTGTCTGGTAAATGTTAGGCAAGTAAAGAATCTCCACTCTTCGATAGAGAAGAGGTTCGGCTAAAGGGCCACGCTCTGACCTTACGTAAAAGTGGTTTCCGTTAAATTGGCTATATTTTTGATATGTTGTGTATTTCGGCACCCTGAACATAAGTGTCCGCGGGCACGAAGTCCCAAACCCTAAGGATTTCGAGATACAATACGTTAAAGTAGGTTTATGTATATCATGTATTTCAGAATCTTCATTTGTTCTTCAAGAGGCTCTAATTAATTTAATAATACAGAATCAGCTTTCGTTGTAGTTGAATCTCATTCATATCATATAATTTTATGCGAATCTCCTTCCAAAAATTCTAGAGTGGCAGGAGGGGGGAGTGGCGCCTCATCACACATTATAGGCGTTTAATAAGATTTTCCACCATTTTACGGAAAACAAAGTATTTTCTGTTACTTACTGACCACAGTCATCACCAAGTACCAGAAAATACTTTTGTTTTCCCTAAAATGGTGGAAAATCTTATTATACGCTTATAATGTGTGATTAGGCGCTTTTTACCCCCTTCCGTCCCTCTAGAATTTTTTGTTCAGGATGCCGAAATACACAATATATCAAAAATATAGCCAATTTAACGCAAATCATTTTTACATAAAGTCCTAGTGCCGGTGATCGGCCTTAGTAGCGGAAATAGGCCAACGTTAAATAAGTTCATGTAACAATTTAACGAAAAATACGTTTTTATTTATTTCTTTTTTTTTTATTAAGGATTTCAACTTATTCATCATTTAGTATCCATATAATCTTTCAAGAAAAGAATCACTTAGAAATTGTAAAAGCTTCTAAACTCCTTCATACGACTGAAAATAATAAACTTTCGATAAAAATAACGAAATTAACATAAAGCTATACCAAAGAGTAGAGAATTAACAAGAGAAGACAGTCAGACAGAAAAGATGAAATTAGACCAAGATCGTTGTTAACTCCAGATTTAGTATCGTCAATACTTTTCGAAGAAAAAAAACTAAATTTATTTTACCAAAACAATAGATCTACTGTTTGTGTTTTTCTTTAATATAATATTTTCAAATAAAAGGGACATGATACCCAGCAGAAACAGTTTGGGGATTTGTCGTTAATGATTTTGACAATTAGCTGATTTCGTTCGGAGTGTTTCGATTTTTCACAGTTGGCCTCTAATTTTACCTTCTCCGCCTGATTGATAAGTTGTGGCAATTGCACAATAACTCGCATGTAAAGGTATCCACTTGAATTTTTTTTTTACTTTGTCTTCTATAGGAATACTATTGACTTTTGTATTTTATTGTTCAAAAAGTGTTATTTCAACTTTTATACATTTTTGAGCACTACTGTTGGTTTCTCCCATCACTCATTCTAAAATTTGAGCAGACGCAAAAATTCACAAAATTTTAATATCAACTTCTGCAGCGTTCTTGATAGTTGATTAAACCCAATTATTGACATATGGCTCACTTAAAAGGGTAATATTTACCATAAGAATGTATCCACCCATGAATATTTGCAATGAATCTGGAATCGGCCTAGATAAAGTCTATTTTTATTATAAATAAAAGATTTATTTTAAAAATGAAGTTACCAAAATATAAACTTATATAGGCTAACTGAAATTTATGTTGCCAGATTGATTTATATAATATGCACTGTAGTAGAAAGAGAAAATACCTTAGTTAATATATTTTAGAAAACGTCTTTTCTAAATAACACTGACAAATTTGAATGGTAACAGTGTTTAATAGTTCATTTGCGGAGGAAAATGTTGCTATAGGTGCTCTTAAAGTGTATTTCGTTCTTAGCCTAGTCTAGAGTTTAAACGGTTGTCTCAAATTATCAGACCAGAGAAAGACGAAACACATTTATAAAATTATTAGCAAACAAAAAGGTAAAATGTAGTTATACTAGCAATTTTCATTAAGTGTTGCTAGAAAATTTTTACTTCACATGTTTAGTATAGTATATACGATCTCAGTTGAGGCATCATAAAAATGAAAACTCAAAGTAAAGTCGGCATCTCCTTTATGTTATCTACGGTTCATGTGGACTTGATCCGCCTGTCACATAGAAGGACATGGCGACTTTACTCCGAGTTTTTGTTTTTATACTGTCTCATCTGAAATTGTATAAACTATATTAGACAAATGCTACAACAAAAGCAGGCACCATTTTAGATTTGCTTTTTGTCACTTTCCATATTTTTGTTAAATACATAAAGTGAAATCTATTTATTTGTGGAAAAAGGATACTTAAAGGCAACACATTCTTTCCGCTGTAGGTTATATTTTAGGAATTTTTGTACAAATTTTGTTATGAGATGTAAATTTTTAAATGTTCATGTGACTTCAAGTGACTTCGAGAGTATGTATGTAAAGAAAAAATAAAGTTATTTTTGTTATAAAATTGTTTTATTAGTCTTATAAATTATAAAGTAATATCTAAGAATTTTATGTATCTTATGATTACTCCGGCATCTCACCTCCAGGAACGAGCTGAAAGGAACAAGGAGTGTATTAGATAAATCCTAAAATAATGCACTTCAATAATTATTGTAAATGATGTACCCAGAGCAACAAATGGCTTCTCAAGAAAATTACACGAGTTACGTAAATATATGGGGAAGCTAGCTAGGAGTATAGGGAAATCTTATACACTTATGTACATGGGTAATATTGGCCAGGAAAACGCATGATATAAATAGATGGAGGGGGGTTGGTCAAATTGATTCATTTTAGCGATGGGTCGCTCACCTATTTTTACTGAACCCACTCAGTTCATTCAGCTCACCGATGTGAGTCGCTCATTTGAACAATGGCACTTCATTCATTCTTTTACAAACTACTCAGACAATACATATGTATCGTACCAAATATCAAGTTCATGCAATTGCACAATGCGAGCTATGAGAACGTTACATTTGTATAAATCAACAATGTGCTTTTTGTTTTTATTTTACTTAGTTTCATCTAGGTGGTTGCTGTACTTATGTCGAATTGCCCGCACTCTCAAATAAAATCGTGGCGTGCTGTATAGGATATCTAAAGTCAGTTTAGAACTCATGAAAAAAGACCAACAAAGGAATATTTCATAACGATGCTGTACATGGGCATTGACCCACATTTTTAATTATTGAATTTTAGAATCACTTTATAAAATGAAAACATTGTTTCACTACTTTATATTAATTGTAGTCATGATGTAAATTATTTATAATACATTTTTTTATTTATAGTAAATAATGTTAATTTAATGAAGAACTCCATAAATGATTCAACAAAAGCAAATATAAATATCATTTAACCTACGGCTATGCAATTGGCATATATCAAATCAGGCAGAGGGTCTGAAATGGTGAGCCAGGTAAACAACCGACTCCTTTCGTTTGAGGTAAGCACATACCATATCTAGTGAACTATATTTTTATACGTATATAGTTTGCAATATTCAAGCACGGCGCCTCGGCTCTTATTCTATCACCTCAGGCTTTGAAATGACAACCTGGTAGCAACGCTTTAGACTGAATTTCCAAATTAATATTATATATACTTTTACATTTTTATTAAGAGCCAATATTATATAAAAAAATAAAATCAAAAAAGGGAATCTAGAAAAAGAAGCAACATTTGGTCGCGCTAGCCTGCACCTGCGTCGTCTATGAACGAGCGAACGATTTGAATGATACAGCAAGCTCGTGATTCGTTCAAAATTTCCTCAGCTCAGGTTTAGAGTACTTTCAAAACCTTATGAGCCGCGAGATGCGTAAAAGGCGGAGTTTATTCCGAGTAAGTACATTCTGAAAACATTGACTCGGCTACCACCTAAATTTAATAGAATGATTTACTTACATTATTTGGATTAGATAAATAACCTTGCGCAAAATTCACTAGTTTTTAAATTAATCCCATTAGAATGGAGATCTGTGCACATCAACAGCTTGGAATAAAGTGCAAAGAATAAATCTGATGTTTTTAGAAAATTGTGTAATTAAAACGTTCGCCGAAATTAGTACAGTTACAATGGTGTATTGTGTATTGAACGAGTTGTATTTTAAATGTGAGCCGTTCGTTCACAGTTTACTGAAGTGAGTCGTTCACTTTGAACGACTTGTTGATGAACGACCTATCACTACTTCATTTAGTAAGTATTGCATTGAGAAGCGTGCAGTGTATTTGACTGAACTTCAAGGAATTTACAAACTGCCACACGTCTCAAAATATTAATTAGTTTGTTAAAATTTATTATGGTGGTTAAACATTGACTCAGCTACCACCTAAATTTAATAGAATGATTTACTTACATTATTTGGATTAGATAAATAACCTTGCGCAAAATTCACTAGTTTTTAAATTAATCCCATTAGAACGGAGATCTGTGCACATCGACAGCTTGGAATAAAGTGCAAAGAATAAATCTGATATTATTTTTAGAAAATTGTGTAATTAAAACGTTCGCCGAAATTAGGACAGTTACAATGGTGTATTGAACGAGTTGTATTTTAAATGTGAGCCGTTCGTTCACAGTTCACTGAAGTGAGTCGTTCACTTTGAACGACTTGTTGATGAACGACCTATCACTACTTCATTTAGTAAGTATTGCATTGAGAAGCGTGCAGTGTATTTGACTGAACTTCAAGGAATTTACAAACTGCCACACGTCTCAAAATATTAATTAGTTTGTTAAAATTTATTATGTCCCTAAGAGACCTACTGCACCAATCACAGGCATACCGAACATACAGATAAAATCACTGAACAAGAAATCTACCGAAATTTCTCCAGAAATGAAAAAGACAAGAATCCACAGCCCAGTTACTATCCACGATATGATCATCAACACCTACATCAACGACTTAAACGATCCAAAAAATATAGATAGAGAGGGACTGTTACAAAAACTAAGAAAAAGATTTAGAGACAACTATAATGTGGACTCGACTGCCGTATTTTCAGGGAGCCGGGTATATATCCTGATATTTGATCTTGACTGTGAAGACCCAATATCCCCTACAGAACTCATAAACAACACCAATAATTTTCAGCACGTTCAACTCGCAAATATGTAAATTTCTATACTGTAACATAAACAGCTACCCCAGAAGAAAATTAATAATAAACAATTTTATTGAAACACAAAAAATCGATTGTACCATGCTGGTAGAAGCAAAAACCTCAGAAAAATCCAGTACATCATACAAGAATTGGTCGGTAATACAACTTAATGGAACTCAAATTCACAACAAAACCAGAGGAGGCTCTCTCATACAAGCCCAACCTAGTCTCGGAATCGGAAAAGCAAATCCTCCCACCATTAACTATTATCTTAACGAATGTATACATTTCACCGTCCCATTTGCAGATGACAAATTACATATATTTTTAGTATACATTCACCCAACGGCAAGAATCGAAGAAAACATATTCACAAAAGCATCTCTTTACAAATATTCCCTAATAATAGGTGATTTCAATGCAAACAACCGAGCCAAAAAAAGGCAATTAAATACCTTTCTACAGAACTCCAACTTCCAAAGGTGGGAAACTGCACCAACCTTCATAATGCCACATAATAACGATACCACTCCAGATCTTATATTATATACAAGTAATATATCAAATAATATCCTAAATGTAGAAGAAACCCCAGACCTAGGATCGGATCATCTTGGACTTATCTTAACATTAGACCTACAAAAGTCGACACAGAACAGCGAAGTTCAAAGGTATAACTTTTCCAAAACAGACACTAACAAAGTGAACGAAGGTATGTTATCATATTTGGAAGATTCGGAAGACATAGAAATTACCAGCCGACAAATATCAAACTTTAACGCTAAGCTAACGTCGCTAATTCTAGAAAATACGCCCAGGACGAAATATAACTATTATACACACGAACTTCCACCCTATATTATAAGACTTATAAAAAAGAAAAGACAAATGTATCGGGAATACAAAGCCAATGGAGACCCAGACATGAAAACGGAGATAAATAGATTTAACAAAAACATTCAAGAATTAATCCAACAATTTAAAACTCACAAGTGGATAAGAGCATGCAAAAATATAAACTCCAAAAAAGGAAAAACTTATTGGCAAGAGATCAAAAAACTATCTAAATATAAAAACAAAACTGGAATTAAGCAAGTCATAGAGGAGAACGGTGAAAAATACGAAACACCTGCTGAAAAAGCATACATTTTTAGTAAACATTACAAGAAAGTGTACAAAAAATATGAAGATAACAATTTCGATAACATACATTACGACACCATTACCCAATGGTGTGAAACATATTTCTCAGAGTTACCACCAGTTGAAGAACACACTATAACAGAAGAAGAATATTTCGATATAATGCACCAAGGTAAAAGTACAGCACCAGGCCACGACTACATCACCAAAAACTTGTTAAGAAAACTAGACAAAAAAGTGCACCTACACATTAAGAAAATGTACGAATTTTGTCTAAAAAACCACTATATACCACCAGAGTGGAAAATCGGCACCATAATCACTATACCCAAGCAGAACCTAGACCATTCTAAAACAAACAGCTACAGACCGATCACGCTACTACCAGTATTAGGGAAAAATTTAGAGAAAATTATTAAAAACAGAATACAAGAAGCCATAGGAAATCAAATCCCTGGATACCAATTCGGATTTAAAATGGGTCATTCAACAATACACCCTCTTTCAATTTTAACCAACAATATAGAAACGAGCAAGCTTAATAGGAACAAGTCTGGTGCACTATTCCTGGATATCAACAAAGCGTTTGATAATGTGTGGTCTATTATTCATACTTTATGAGATAGGATGTCCAAAATATATCATATTTTTTATTAAAAGCCTACTTACCAACAGAACGTTGAAAGTAAAGATCCTAAATACCCACTCAGATGAATTCACCCCCGAACAAGGATTACCACAGGGTTCACCACTATCACCACTGCTTTACAACGTTTACTGTTCAGATATTTACAACTACCAACACGATGACCCTGAGCACTTCGCTCACGATGGATATATCCTTCAATTTGCTGACGATACCGCCCTCGTATCCCACGACAGAACCACCACCAAGGTATCAGAAAATCTACAATCATTAATAAATACAACATGCAGGTGGTTCAACAAATGGAGACTCAAGCCAAATCCTCTAAAAACACAGTTTATTTTGTTCAACCACCACCCATCGGATAATTCCCCATCGCTGAACATGTATCAACATACTTTACATCCAGTAACTAAGATCAATTACCTTGGAATAACCTTCGACAACAAAATCAATTTTAATGCCCACGTTGAGCTCAAGAAAAAGAATATCATATCGAGAGCCAAACACTTCCGAAGTTTGACATATAACAGGACGGGGATCAACATAGAGACAGCTAGTAGAATTTACAAGCTTATTTGTCGACCAATGATTGAATATGGACACGTTTTGTTTTTGAATTGCAAAAATCACGCATTAAAAAAAATTAAGGTGGCAGAAACAACATCAATAAGGAAGATAACCAAAATTCGACATCCTCACAACCCGCTGCACAACCCCCCCAACCGTCTTTTATACCAACAGACTAATATAATGCCTATAGAAGACCGTCTAATCCATCTATCTAAAAGATTTTCCCAGATACCACAAAATCTAGAAAGAATCGAGAAATACTGCATTAGAAGAGACCCAGGAATAAGAACGGTACATAAGCACCCGGAACAAACCCTATTAGAAAATCTACAAAGATTAGCCAATAACAATTAATCAACACCGAAACATTTTATTATTGTTATAATTAAAGTTGATATTAGTATAAGTATAACAGCTATCACATAAAATATTATTTATTGTATCATAAAATTGTAAAATATTATGTGTTTATATGTAATTGTAACAATAGGCTGAAGGACCTAGGTCAATAGCCTATTGAATCAGTTTGTGGTTCAATAAAGTTCATTTATTATTATTATTATTATGGTGGTGCACATTTAACCCAAATAAATAAAAATATGTCTGTCAAAATAAAAAAACTGATCCAATAAATGAAAATGCTACTCAAAAACAAGAAACTAATATTCAAAAGAAATATCTATATCAAATACTTAAATAAGTTTTCAGCTTCTGTTAAACAATATCCGAGTCTATTGTAAAAATTATTTCTTACATTGGATAGCATTTGTGGGCTAATATATGCCGTTGCATTTATAATTTTTAGTTATAGTTCCTGCAGATTAGCTCTATTCTGCTCTAAATTTTAGATTTCATGTAATGCCGCAAAAAATAATCATTGGGTGCATGATCTGGGGATCTGGTGGGCCAAGGGACAGTTCGTTAGCCATTCTGGAAATTATTAAGGAATGTGGTGTTGAGGTACTGCCTAGCCAGTGCTTAATTGCGACCCAGCTGAAATCAAATGTCTTCAAATCTTACCCCTGGAAGTTGACGAACAGTAGGAATTGGTTTCGTAAAAGGTTAAGGTATTTCCTATTTTCGTAATGCCAACAATAAAGAATGGACCAATAATGTTACTCAACACGTCTGTCCAAATGCCAAATTTTTGAGAATATTCTGTCCGAGCAGTGGAAAATTGGCAAGAATTTTGTCAAGACAAAATTCGAGAAACTGATGGATTGTAGCGGCTGTGTAATAAAAAAGAAACAACAGATGAATAATTTGTGGTTGTTTCCAATTAAATTTACATCATCGTTGGCCCTTTCCATTATATTTCAGTAGAAGGTCACCCTTCGAATTTGGTCATCAGCAAATACACCACAGCTTATTTTAAATTTATAAGA
Organism: Stenurella melanura; assembly: GCA_963583905.1. Taxonomy (NCBI): domain Eukaryota; kingdom Metazoa; phylum Arthropoda; class Insecta; order Coleoptera; family Cerambycidae; genus Stenurella; species Stenurella melanura. Next base: position 73,330,833 of record OY757309.1, read on the forward strand.
ACGGTATCCATGTTTTTTAAAATAGTGCACTCTTCTTATCAATTTTCAACTGTTAGGCAATAACTCGACTAGATTGATGTGGATTTTTCTCAACAGGAAATTATGATTTCGGCAACACTTGCAAAAACCATAATTTCCTGCTCTTGCTCCTTCCTTCTCTACTACCACCAGTTTCTTGCGATCCTGTAGAGAAACATGTCCAAACCTTTCGAAATTTCTAATAAATTGTCGCACGCTACAGTAAGAAATCTATTGTATCATGCACTGAATGCCCCCTGCAGTACGATTTAATTATTTGTGCTTCCTCTTCCCTTCCAAAAAGACAAATTAGAAAGGAGAGAAAAAAAATGTGATTTTGAGATCAACATTAAAATTATTTGAGGTTACCTGTGACTTGTGCGTTACCGGTTCTACATAGCAAATAGAAGTAACTTTGAAAATTGGCACGGTCTGCAGCGCCTAGAATCACCCCACCCCAGAAGGCTTCAGACGGTGCTATTCTGCAATCCGATACATCACTATTACGTTTTTATCGCAAATGATACAGCCATTTTAAAAATAATGTTGCTCATAATCCTCTGGTTCTCAAGCCACGAATTGTGAATTTGTGGGTAACAGCAGTTTTTATTTAAATTTATTAAGAACGTCTCTTTCATGAGTTTTTACACTACGTGGAAAAAAATAGTTTTATCATCTTTCACAAAGTAACCTATATGTTACAATTCTATAACAAAATTGCAAAAGTCACCTAATTACAAGAAATACTCTGTGTAACACCCTCTGCGCTGAATCATGTAAAACACTTTGTGTTTGTATTGTATTGTCATTGCAGACCTGCCCCAAAGTACTTTAGGCCAGGGGAGCACTGAGTTTACGAGCACTTTTTAAAATCGGTGTTTACTGCTTCGAGCACCTCATCAAAAACCTTGGTGCTTAGTAATCTCAAAAAGAGCTAGAAAGCACTTCACGTTTGCCACTTTTCTGGAGATAGACGTTCATTACATCTGAGCCCAAACCATTGATGCTTATCAGGACATCATTGTCACCTAGGAGGTCCACATCTTCTCCAATAATGATGACATACTCAAATATTGGACTATTGGATAGTGTGGTGACAATGATGTCCTGATAAGCATCTTCCTCGTCAACTTCCACTGCCAAAAATTGAAAGTGAAGTTTTTCATTATTTGGAGACAATTGCCTATATTTGCTGAGCTATATCTCAAAAAGTTCTGGACATATAGAACTCGGCTATCTTAAAAAGGGAACATTTTCTGCATAACGCATACTTTAGGAGATGTTGAGCAAAAACTGAGACAAGCGCAAAAAAATATGTTTCTTGGGCATTGATAAGCTCGCACAGGTCTTTCGAAGCTGGAAACTTGGTTTCTTACTATTCCAATGGGTTCTAACAACATTAAAAAACTAGAACTACATGACATTTTGCAAGGTTGACCCCTATTTTGTGCATAAATTAACTGGTGTATTAGCCATGTGGACTCACGTTACTTTCGAGAAGGATTCATACATTAAGAGGAGGACCATACAGCAATGTCAAGGCCATTTTCATGAGAGAAAGGTAAGTTGAATGATAATGAGTAGCGATTGGCTGACTGAACTAACGCCACCCCAATTCTTAGTGGAAAACAACAATGAATTTGATTCTTCATAAATTAGTTTTTTCTTTATAACCAGAAATAGTGATCACGAGTACAGTTTAAAAATATACATTCAGATCAGACTTGTACCTTCGATATATGATTTAACAAGTGCCAAACTGAGTAATGATATTAAAAACCTCTCATCTTACCATTGTTATATTATTTCCGTTGAGTAATATTTCATCCAATTTAGTAATACGTCTGCCTTCAGGAGTAGTTTCATATTCTGTAACATCTTCTAATAGCATATTAACAAAATCATCAAAACCGACCAAAGTGCCTACAATTTCCTTATCGTTTTTCATGATTATGTGAATTCTGGAGCCTATACATTTGTCTACAAGTTCTGAAATACAATACATAGTGAGTTTAACCTCAAACATAAATATTTTTCCTTACCCAATGGAAGAAGTGTGGATGAACTTACTGGCATGGCACTCATGATTATTATTATTGTTTTACTATTTTCTTAGTAATATTAGTTAACGAGTTTACTTGCTTTTTAAATAGGCACTTAAAAACGTTTCCTTTCTTTCAAAATTTCAATTATAGGTTAGGTTATCTATCTTATTATCATTGCAACCATAGATAACTGCAACATGCAACTTTACCGATATACCGATTAATTAATCAACGACTTACGTCATCCACTGTATTTAATGTCAGCATTAGCAAACCAATAAGAAAAAATTATCTTTGCATGGATAGGTGTACCTAGTTTCTTAGTTATTTATTTATTTTTCACTCTACTGATAAGATTATGATCCTGCATTGCTGCATTTGCATTAAAGCGGCTTTACATTTATGCAATGCAATGAAATGCATGGCATGCAAAACTTTGCATGAAAATTTTTGCATGTCAAATACACTTTACACTACTGCAATATTTTGTGAAATCTTTGGGACTACCAACCAGACGAGAAGAAATACTTTTATGATTATGTTTATTGTTTATTTATTTACTTTACAATCACTGAATAAACAGAAGGAGAGAAAATCAGTTGTTATTCCCAAAAGAAATACAGAATAGGTTATACATAGTATGTTATGTTTGTTGCTTAGTTCCTTTAATGCATGGTTGGCAACCCAAATATTCCCAAATAAAGTAACTATATTGCATCTGCAATGCAATCAAATTAGAACACGCGCTAATTCAATGCAATGAAAAATATTGCCATCAGCTGATCAAACTAGCTGGATGTACGCATGCGCGCAATGAAAATTTGCATGGCACCTGCAATATTGCATTAATGTAAAGTGGCTTTTATAGGCCAGACGAAGATAAGCATGTAGGTACGATAATGTCCCATGACCAGGGCCGCCGAGAGAAAATCGGGGCCCGGGAGTACCTAGTAGCATACGGGCCCCCCACCGCCCACCGGCGCTGATATAATTTCGAAGAGCGGAAGGTGGTATTCCTTTGTGCCACACAAAATTACCAATTTGTAATATTTATCTTGCTTTTTCTAATGCAAAGCAATCAAAATTTATATAGGTATGCATCTCCAACTTTTCCCGGATTTCAGAAATTCGGAGGAATCCGGGTCCCCTCAAAACTCCGGGCCCAGGGGGAAACACCCCCGACCCCCCCCCCTCCCTCTCGTCGGGCCTGCCCATGAATAACAAAATATGGACGATTCTATTTTTTTGATGTGTAGGGAGTTCAGTGTGGCAGTGTGAGTATAAAATTCGGTTTTCCGCCATCATAGGCGTAATTCGGGGTGGGCAAAGGTAAGCAACTACCCATCGAATATTTTGAAAGAGCATTAAATTGTTTAAGGCAAATCTGGCGAATTACGGCAATCAAGTCAAAAGTTTTCAATACAATTGGACAGGAGCGGATTAAGACTTTGTGGGGCCTCTGGCTAAATTTTGATCGAGGCCTTTTTGCAATTCTCCTAAAGCCACAGACAGGCGAGTTAAACCCCACGTGCCCGGGGGAAACGAGTTCAATACTCGTAAACCACAGACAGGCGACTTAAAGCCCAGATGCCCGGGGGATAGCGAGTTCAATACTCGTAAAATCATAGGCAGGTTCGAGTTAAATTCCAGATGACAGAAGTGTAATTTTTGGTTAAGGAGCCGTGAGCGAAAATTCCACTTTCGGCCAGGGTATCAGAAAAAGAAAATTTTCTTTCAATTAAAAATCTTTTTATGCAACTTATGGTTATATACAATAATTAATGTACAATACCTACAATATTAAAAAGCTGAAAACTTTTTATTAGTATACCTACTATTCTTCACTTGAATGTTTACCGAAAATTGAAAAATAACAAATTGTACAATAAAATAGACTGCAAATATTATTGATTTTATTAAACATTATTTCACCACAAATATTTACATATTTAAGAAAATAATAATTAAACATTTTCCATTTTCCGAATATTTCATAATAATATTTTTATGTAAAATGCTTCCTTCTGTTTCTTTTTGAATTAAAGTCGTCTATCACTGTTTCGATGTTGATTTCAATCAACCTATCTTCCCCTGTGGCATTTCTGCAGTAGGACTTTAAACGCCACAAACATGAAAAAGACAGTTCACATCCCGCGGAATTCATCGGAATTATGAAAAATATTTGAAAAAGTTCAAAAATGAGAGGATTTTTATTTGGGTTTAAGATTTCCTGTCTATGGTTTAACTTTTTGTAGGACTCGTTTTCCCTCGGTCATTTGGGTTTATAGGGTTATCGATTAAGAATTACAGGGTTCGCTTTGCTTCCATCTATTGGATTATCTGTGAAAAATCCCTGCCTACCCAAAAATGCCAAAATTACGCCAATGGCCGCCATCCTGAAAAAGGTGGCGTAAAGAGAATTGAATTCTCTACAATCTTGGTCTGAATACTTTTTACCGTAAAACTATACTATACTATAATTTTCAAAACGAATATATCATTTAAGGGTTATAATTTTTTTCTATTGATTTTATTGAAAGAGAACATCAGATGATTCTTGTAGAGATCATTTTTTGCGAACAATTTTCTCTAAGTACTCATTTTTAGATTTCTCTTCTTTGGAGAGGTGTTAGGACGCTGCCAGGGAATCAAGCCTATACTCCATTCAAAACGGGCGAAAGGATGCACGAAAGAGCACCGGTCGGAAACTACTTTGACTATACGCTTTCTGGCTCGCTGATTAAGAAAATCGGGGTCCCGTAATCCTAAAAACACCTATTTTAGAGGGTTTTTTTGCGATAATTTTAATGAAAATCGAAAATAGGGATCCTATGAGATACCCATTTTTAAATATTAATTTGGTCGATTTATACAAATATAGCCAAATTATAGGGATTAGGGATAATCAGAGTGGGTTAAAACCACCTCTTTATGCCATTTCCTATAAAGTATATGTTTTATTATAAGGATCTTATTCATAACCTCTTAACAGACATTTGCATGCAGTGTTTTAATTGGCCTTTCTACATATGTATCATGATCGACTTCACGCCGCGCGCGGCGCCTGTTAGTCGCGCGACACCATATTAAAATTTCTTTCTATATTAAATCTTTCATGACATATCACCCCAAGGCCTTTGGAGGTTACCATCTTCACCTCTGGTTTTCCCTGGACTATTAACCGTGCTATATTGTCTTCTTTTCGGTTGATGTAGCAATTTTTTAAAGAATATGATGCTGGACAGACGCTTTTGGGGGTCGTATTTCTTTCTTGAGCTGTTCGTGCGATAGTGAATTTGTAGCAAACGTCTCCAGATCCACATCTCGAAAGCATCAATGCACCGTATGTCTGCTTTCCTAACGGCCCATGCCTCAGAGCCGTATCTAGAGAATTAAAGATGAAGAAAACTAGAGCGTCAGCAAGGTTAATTTATATCTCACAGGATATACTGAAGACGGGGCCTGCCTGTATACCCATACAGAGAGATCTCAATATATCCTATTTTAATAGGCATTATTATTCCCTAATAGCACATGGCCGTCCCAGAAACGTACCAACAGGACCTAAAAACGTACCGAGAACGTACTTCACTGACCTAAAACGTACCGAGGACATATGAGGGACGTTCTGTGTCAGCAAAACGGGGTATCCCGGGACGTCCAACCCAGGACTTATGTGGAACGAATGTAGGTCTAGAAAGGACGTCCTGAAAATGTTGTTAGGACATACTATGCAAAACATATAGGTACCTCCCCCTCCACCACTTTTAAGATGTATTCACAGCAGAGGGTATTTATGTTTCTTTTTGGGTTTTCTAATCACATGCATTTCTTTCGAAATAGAATCCAGTGATTGGATTCTATTTTGAAGGGAATAAATGTGGTTAGAAAAGCCAAAAAGATTAAAAAAGTGACATAATATATATAATTAGCATATAGAAAAATTATTCAAATAGATTGAATTTAATACTTGGTATTTTTATTTATCAACACCAAATGACAAATTTATGAGAAGATTTTATTTCTATTGTGCTATTGAAAAATAAGTTATATGGCATTTGTACTTTTTAAAAATTAACTTCTTACTCTATAAATTCAAGTGTCAAGTGTCAAAAATACAATTCTTATGGGATTTAAAAGTTATTATTTATATATTATAATACCTAGTACAGTTATTGTTATATATATACATTAAGTCATATTGAATATTATATTATAAGAAAGCCAAGTGTGCAATAAAACGTAAGATAAATGTATATCTCACCTATAACGTTTTGCACACTTCGTCTTTTTATAATTATCTTAGTTTATATCATTCTCTAATATTCTCTCTTTTCTGACACCCTCTCTGTTCTTTTATTTGCCCTCTTCAGTCACGATGCAATAGCCATTTCGGTGTCCTTCCAAGACTTTGAAGCGTTAAGGACTTCAGCAGCCCCTGTGCAAATAAAAGAAAAATTAACATTTCAGATGAAATCTTGGCAAAAAACATTAAGACTAATATATGCCACCTGATGGCAAGCTTATATTTAAAATAAATTGTTGTTATAATTTTCTTGGTGTCCAATTTAAAAAAAATCACTGTTTAAATGTGAACATTTTTTTGTTTAACCAACATTTGCATTTGAAAGGTTCCCTTATTCATTTAAAAATTTTAAGAACACCTCTTTATATGAATGATCTATTCTACAAATAATACCAAAGTGAGAGAAGCAGAAATATATGTTGTGACTAATGCTACCAGATTAATAGCATTATTATAAGTTTAACGTTATATTTTTTGCCAATATTATTACAGAATTCAAGTAAAGAAAACGGCTACGGGTTAAGATGCATTAGGATTTAGGGTTAGAAGCAGGTTTATTAGGTTGAACATTGATGATGTATAAAAGTTTTTGTACGTATGTACAGCGTAATTTCAGAAAAAATATAACAAATAGGGCATATAAGTTACAAAATTGTTAATTTTCCTCAAAAAAGTACCTTTATTATTTTTTACTATATTAATTTACTGAAATCCCTAATATGCTTTACAAGTTTGTTGATGTTTTCTGGCAAATGGTTTTATTACTCGATGTGTCAAACCTTACTTATTACAAGTTTCATCACCTTCACTGGTTCAACAGATGTCGAACCATATTTAATACTTCGTTTAACACACTGTGTAGGTACTTCTTCTTTTTAATTTGTTATAATGGTTAACCGACAATCTTCTCTTAATAAATAAGTTCGCTCCATGATAAACAACTAAAAATTACATCCCCAGGTTCACAGGTGATTTTCCATAGAATTTTAACAGAGCCAAATAAGGTGGGTGGTAGTATATTTATTATATTATAGGCTATAACCTGCAAATAAGCAGCACCAAATTTATCTAGAATAATATTTCGATATAAATACTTATGTATTAATAAATCAGTTACATAGACTTACCTATTTTTGGTACTTTCTTTTGTAACCGTTAAAGTGACTAGTGAGCGGACGAAATAAAAACAATGCAATAACCATATGGATGGCAAATTGAATTCCCCATAGTTTGGCAGCAACTAAAGGAAATTCCCCATATCAAAAAACACGACGTTTGGCGGGAATTTTAAAATAAAACAGCTTTATTGGAACTTAACATATTTTTGTTATTCATTCCAGTATTTCCATTTATTCTCATTGCGATATTTTCGTACTAAATTATAGTAGCACACTAATACAGAGGATAATAGTATAATAACTACACTGTACTGTCAAAAAGTACAAATTAATGTGATTTCGCAAGATGAAAAAAAATTGTTGAAACGACTATAAGATTTCTGAAATCAGAAAAATAAAATTGACAAAATTTAAATGGACCATGAAAAATGAAAATATTTTGTTATCAAAAGAAATTTTGTCATTAAAACTTTTTAAGGATTTTAATTTCATTTTTACAGTTTTTAATTTCCTTTTTTAAACATGTCCCCATCTGCTCAAAAAAACATCACTCCTAGAGGTTATTTCACAAATGTCTTTAGGTTTGTCTGGACTAGACTCTAGTAGGATGTCCTTAAAGCGTTTATTCAGAACGTTTTAGGGACGTACCTTATACACCCGGGACGTTCAGATCTAACGAGGACCTAAGTGTACGTCCTGGGGACGTCTGTTGTCAGGGTTAAGTATAAGTATAGTTGTGTTTGTTGTGATTGCAATTTAATGCTTATTAAATAAAGATGATTATTATTATTATTCTTATTATTATTTTTTTAAATCAAAATTAACAAAATTTACTTCACTTAAATTATTTCCACCCTGCATACAATCCCCACCAGCTCGGGTCCGGTACAGATGGCCCTCTATACCCTAGACCTCCGCTCCTGTCGCTGGGTCTAACAGGCCTGGATCTACTTCGACAATACACATAATAGGTACACAAGTAAAATTATAATATTAATATTTATTGAAGAAAATGTGGAATAAAAAAAACTGATAAATCACTAACTACTTTTACTTGGCCCTTGCAACAGTGTGATCAACTGATCAAGCAAACATATCGAAATATATACCTACCTTAAGTAATTCATTTTATCTAACCGGTGAAAAATTCAAACAAAACCGCCATTTAAGTAATTTTCACACATTTTTACTATTTGCTGTAATGCAACTGTCATTTTTCTTTATAATTAATTACGTACATTTTATTTGCGCTGTATAAGGTTACTTTCAGTATTAAAAAAACGTTTATATTTGAATAATAATAAACTTGCTGAAAAGACGTATGTGATTTCTTATATTAGGCATGGTCAAAACGCAGGGCGTGCGCACTAATCGTCGTGCTTTGTGTTCAGTCGGTTTTCTACAAGCTAAGATGGGAGTTGTGCGTGATGTAGTTTAGTTAAGTGTTTTTATAGTGAATAAACGTATTTTTAAATGAACTTGTGTCTAAAATCGTGACAATAATGTTTGTGGACTACATACCTTTGGATATCTAATCAGCAGTTTAAGATTTAAGGTGAGCTTTTCATCCTAACCACAACTTTTGTTTCTTCTGCTAAGTTTATTAATAGGTTTATGATTTTTTATTTACGTTTGACACACGAGTGTATATTGATTTGCTTGCGACTACGATTAATTTCCGCTATAAAAATTACTCATGGTAAATGTTTTAATTATACCGGGATTTTTATCGGTAGGTAGGTATGCATTTTTTGTTATTAAACAATCTATTGTCATCTAGATACCTAACAGTAAAACAACTCGATTATGTTTAGTCTACATCATTTACAACAAAGTTATTCAGGTTTACAAATAAACAAATTTGACAAAAATAGACAGTGTTCAATGCCCGCGATCATTCATTATTATTTATTTTTAACCTACTCTCCTTGACCATGAGGCCGTAGATTCATAAATTCCTATTTGATTTACAGTAATTGCTTGCCTGTCACAAAATCAATTCCAATATTTTCAGTAGACCGTTCAGTAGACCAATTTAAAAATATTTTTTTGTTTTATATGATGGCGTGCATGGTCGATTTCTAAAAGCATTGTGAACAAATTGTTTAAAAATTATTCATGATTCGGCTTTATTGCGGATAGAACATGTGTGTGTAAAATGTATATTATGTTACAAATTATTTAGCTTAAGGACGGGATTAAATTTCATTCAAGGTTAATTTCGGCTTTTTTGCTTTTGTAATAATTATTAATTTAAAAAAGCCCATAGAAACGGACTTATAAATATCATCGCATAGGGTATAATTAAGTACCTACAGCTATAGGTACTTCTTGCACCTTTGACTTTAAAATAATAGAATTTAAAGTATAAGTGAAAATGTGTTGATATTACGATTTCGGACAGCAAGACCTTAATACCGACATGATGATATACAGGATGTATCAATAATTCAGGAGGCGGTTTCTCGAGTTGTGAAGAAAGTCAGTGGTGTGTACGCAGAATATAGAGGGGTTATTTAACATGTCTAATAATGCACTTTTAGCCTCCCTGTTCCTATTCCTAATTCTAAAGTAACAAAAGTAGAAATTTGGGATGGGAGTTGTGCGTGATGTAGTTTAGTTAAGTGTTTTTATAGTGAATAAACGTATTTTTAAATGAACTTGTGTCTAAAATCGTGACAATAATGTTTGTGGACTACATACCTTTGGATATCTAATCAGCAGTTTAAGATTTAAGGTGAGCTTTTCATCCTAACCACAACTTTTGTTTCTTCTGCTAAGTTTATTAATAGGTTTATGATTTTTTATTTACGTTTGACACACGAGTGTATATTGATTTGCTTGCGACTACGATTAATTTCCGCTATAAAAATTACTCATGGTAAATGTTTTAATTATACCGGGATTTTTATCGGTAGGTAGGTATGCATTTTTTGTTATTAAACAATCTATTGTCATCTAGATACCTAACAGTAAAACAACTCGATTATGTTTAGTCTACATCATTTACAACAAAGTTATTCAGGTTTACAAATAAACAAATTTGACAAAAATAGACAGTGTTCAATGCCCGCGATCATTCATTATTATTTATTTTTAACCTACTCTCCTTGACCATGAGGCCGTAGATTCATAAATTCCTATTTGATTTACAGTAATTGCTTGCCTGTCACAAAATCAATTCCAATATTTTCAGTAGACCGTTCAGTAGACCAATTTAAAAATATTTTTTTGTTTTATATGATGGCGTGCATGGTCGATTTCTAAAAGCATTGTGAACAAATTGTTTAAAAATTATTCATGATTCGGCTTTATTGCGGATAGAACATGTGTGTGTAAAATGTATATTATGTTACAAATTATTTAGCTTAAGGACGGGATTAAATTTCATTCAAGGTTAATTTCGGCTTTTTTGCTTTTGTAATAATTATTAATTTAAAAAAGCCCATAGAAACGGACTTATAAATATCATCGCATAGGGTATAATTAAGTACCTACAGCTATAGGTACTTCTTGCACCTTTGACTTTAAAATAATAGAATTTAAAGTATAAGTGAAAATGTGTTGATATTACGATTTCGGACAGCAAGACCTTAATACCGACATGATGATATACAGGATGTATCAATAATTCAGGAGGCGGTTTCTCGAGTTGTGAAGAAAGTCAGTGGTGTGTACGCAGAATATAGAGGGGTTATTTAACATGTCTAATAATGCACTTTTAGCCTCCCTGTTCCTATTCCTAATTCTAAAGTAACAAAAGTAGAAATTTTGACGTTCTGGTATTAAATGACGAGTTAATTAGATGTGTTACCTAAAGCAAAACAAAGATAGGTACCATCGATCAAACTTGACAGCTGGGAAGGAAAAGTGTAAGTGACATAATGAAACAACTGAAAATCATATTTTAGTAACGTATTTCTTCCAATGGCGGTCAATACAGTTTTAAGCTCGCGGTGGTGGAGGCTTATGAGTCATTCTCAAAATAGACCTCACTTTCAATGTTCGAGGTTTTAAAAAATTAATTCGCCTCCAGTAATAAATTAGGGGAAAGGGGAATACTTGATCACAATTTTGCTTAGTTCAAAAAATTGGAAAAACGGTTTGTATGATTGGAACTAAATCAAATACAATGGAAACTTGGATTATTTATATTTATAACGACCTTTAAAGGCTTTAAACAAATTGTATTGTAGATGTTTGTCTTTAATGTAATTTGCCCAAGTAGGTATCCCCGCAAGATGGGATACCTACTTGATCAGTAGATAGGGAATATTTGATTACTAGAGGGATACTTGATCAATGAGTTTATATAAATATTAAAAAATGAACCAAACTCTATAAAATTATGATAAATGAACTATAATAACATTGAATAATAAAACAACGTTTATTTTTAATATATTTCAAAGACATAAAATCTATAAGTAAATATTCTTTAAATAAATAGGTACCATAAGAGATGTCTATTAGCTTTTTTCAAATATATCTAGAGGTTTCATAAAATTGTAATATAATCATCCCCCTTTCATGAGAATATTCGGGTCGGCTTTCATTAAAGTTTATGTCAGATATCATTTTCGTTCAATGAAAGTAACTTTTGCGTATTATCTACATATTTGAGAAACGTTACCCTGCATTTTCCTTCCTCATGGTCATGGTCTACATGGTTTATAACACACATGTGTCTAAAAGCCATGGTGTTTCGTCTTCCGCCTTTAAAAGTCACAATGACAAATTTTCCTCTTTTTGAAGTGATTGTGTTTAGTGGTAACAGCTCTTCAAACTCTTCTTCATCTTCCAATGAATCGACTGTTTCATCAAATACGCACTCTTCTTCACTTTCAGAAGATGTCTGTAGAACTTTCTTTTTCACAGTTTCTTTCTTAGTAAGTTTGGCAAGTCATTTATTCGCATTTTCATCCTTCTTTTGCTTGTTCTCTTTTGTTATTTCATTTTCAATTATTATTTCCACTGGCGCATCAGTTAGAACTGCATTTTTTCTGTTACTTTTTTTGTATTTTTCTTTGCACCTCCCTAGTAGCACCAATATTGCACCAATATATAATACATATAGGACCAATATTCGCATATTGGTCCTATATGGATTATATATTGGTCCAATATGTTGTGTTACTAGGGCTGCTTTAGGAAATGGCTAGACTGAATCAAAACTAAATAGAAAAGACGTTTCTGTTTGACTGTACTTAGGTGTAACTTCTAATGAGGCATTTTCAACTTGCTATAAGATTATTCTCTGCCACGGACAACTCTTTTGGTTCCTCTCGATCAGTGACAAATGAGGGCAAGAATTCATCTTCAATAACAATTGAAGAGTTATATGGAGACTGTCGATCTTTCATAGAGACCAGATGTGTACCGAGTCGCTCCACTTTAAATCACATAAAGACTGGTCAAACTTTGTGAATAAAATAAAATTTATACGGTATTGTGGCTAAAACACACGCTGCACGCAGTATGAGTTTGAACTCGAACAAAATTAATGATCAATTAATAAGCACATTCTATACGTTACTCCTCGCAGTTTTTTGTAAATTACAAAAGATAAAAGAAAAATTTTGTAAAGGATAATTTCTTTTTATTTAAAAAAAAATATATAAGTAAATTTTTTGTTTATTGATAGATTTTGTTAAAACGATAGGGTTCTTCCTCTAGCTAACACTAATTTACTGTCCAAATTTCAATACAATCGGACTTTTTGTTCTTAAGTTATCGTGCTTACAAGAAACGTGACGGACGGACAGACAGATGGGCGGACGGACATTTTGAAAGTAGTTCAGAATTCGATCACCAACCGAGTCACCAACACAATGGTATGAAATTTTTTTCTCTACGAACAATACTCGGAACAATATTATCGGTTTTAGAAATGTGCCGATCGAATGCAATATACTCTTCGTTTTGTATTTGCGAAGAGTATTATCATAAAGTGTGGTAAATAATAATAATAATAATAATAATAACACTTTATTTCCTTTAGACCTGCTGAAATACAAGTATAGGACACGTCAGAAATGAATATAACAAGTAAAAAATGTATATACTAATAAGTAGTAGTGATAAGTAACAGTATAGTATCTGTAGTATCTGGAAGGATGAAACCGACAGTTTAAGTAATGTGGGAATACCACAAAAGAAAGAGGGAAGAAAAGTAAAATTGAAAAGGCATTAGGTAAATATAGGTAATGAATTAGAAAAATACCCGGAATTGAAAAGCGGAATTGGAAAACGGAAATTAAAACTGATAACTTCAAAAAAACAAAATATTCCCTCGGACCCCTTTCTCATAACCCTCTATAAAATTATTGTTATTTTTTTTTTACCGCGAGATAGGGCCCTTCCTAGAACTTCCATAGTAAATAGATATTTTACTGTGGAACGGGTGATAAATAAAAGTGGTAAATAAAAATAAAAGTGGGAAATAAAACAAGAGCTGTTAGATTCAGAAACAGAAGAAACAAATATGGAGATGATGATAGATGGAAACTTAAAAGAAGCATCTCACAAACACTTCCCATCCTATATTCCTACCCCATGCGTCATGTGGCTCTCGCTGCTGACAACAAGCATGCGGTATATAAAACATCCGAGGTTTGGTTCTGGCACGCGGTTTGGCCGTTCGTTGGGTGTGTTCGGCGGACGACAAGCTGCGTGTTGAAATGAACCTCCAGATTGGATGCCTGGAATCGGCAGCCATGCCCACCTTACGTTGGTAAATTAATCAATCAATCCATAAAAATAGGAGTTATATGGAAAAATACCTACATAAAACCTAAAGCATGGGATACTTGATAACGTGCTCAAGTAACAAATATGACATGTTAAACTCAATGTTAAGCACATAACAATTTTAGTAATATTTACTTTTTAACAGTAATATCAATAAATACTGTCAGGTGCCAAACGCTAAAATGAACTCAAACAAGTATGTGGTTACGTGTTGCTAGATTGTGTAAATTTTACCCTAAAATTGTCGATTCTGAAAATTTGTCGTTTTAACTGAACAATGTTGATATGATCAAGTATACCTCCTGAACAGGTACCCCTCCTCTCCCCTATATGTTTAGGGGAGTGGAGGAATACCATATGTATGGTGTTAACTATTAGGTACTTACAGTTTTATAATAACGTATTGATCAGCAGCAGTACACTGTCCGTCCTTTTATATTTTTTTCTGCACAAAATGCAAAACGTAATGATTTTTGTCCATTACGTTACCAAACTTTTAAAATGTATGTTGTCAGGTACACCTAATTAAAATTAAAAATATGTATTTAATAGAGAAATTTCTAATAACTAAGTACCTAGTGCTTTCAATGTATTTTTACTTTTTTTGGAAAAGTCGTGTTTGCTTGATTTTTATTTGAGCTAGGATTGCACTTTGTTTCTGCCTTTACTTACCTAAGTCCAAAAATTACCAAAAAGCAAATAAAGGACTTTTACCTATTTGTAAGCTATTCCATTTAAATGTTCATAATTTATGATGCATTATACTTAAGTACATTGAATAAATGAAAATATTAGTAATTTTATTATTTAAATTTGAGAAAATGTTGCGGTAACTTAGGGGAGGAGAACTAACACATTGAACAATCAAGTTGCATATAATAAAATGACGTTTCTGGTAAATTAAAAAATTTTGCTCTGTTTTGTGTCAAGATAGGAATATCTGCATTGGTAGACGCATTGCCCGTCCTTCGCGACACTGACAGATAAATTCAAAGTACGGCTCTGTTTATCTGTTCCCTGGGTATGACGTTCTAGTTAGGGGTGATTTGCGTAACTACCTGTATCACAAGAGTTAGAAATCTCAACTAAAAGAGCCGTAAGAAATAAAACATGCCGCGGTCTCCCTTTATATATTTTTTTGTGACGTATAAATATGTAGTCAACTATACATGCAGTCTCAATTTGGGACTCCTGTATACGTATTTAACTGAGCCTAAGCTACACCTACGTCTGGATTTTTCAGGTACAATATTTATTAAAAACGTAAACACATTCACGTGTAAGTGTGTACAAACTAGAGTCAAGGATTAAAGAATTAACCTAATATTTGCTAGAATATCGAAATTTATCTGTCTAGGTATCCATAAATTAGTGCCACAATGAACATAAACATAGGTGTCTAATTCTGTGCTTAATCCAAACAAATAACACTGCAGTCGTGGATTTATGCTGATAGCATTCGCTGAATTTGATACGTACATCTCCAACTACTGGATATTCATTAAAGTTGATAATGATAACATACAATGTGTTTTACTGAATAACTTAACGGAACTTAACGGAAAAGAAAACACTTTTGAAACGAATGTTGTGTTCGCATGGTAATTAGATATATGAAAAATAGGGGCAAATGAATCGACCCGTATTTATTTATAACTTCAGTGGATGTGGATCTGTCGGTCGGTCTGTCTGTCAGTCTGCCTGGAACTTCTTTTTGTGCGCACGTTTTCTCGGTTTAAGATACTGACTTGAAATTTTGTACACATATGTAAGTATTATAACGAGGTCTGGAACTGGATTGTTTTTTGAACATATCCGGTGAAGGGTTGGGAGTTAATAGGGGAAAATAAGTAAAACAAGCTCGCAAAAGTTAAACAATTTGGGATTTGGTATATACAGGGTGTGGTAATAGTGCGTCGGACCTCGATATCTCGAATTCTACGATAGCTAGAAATTTTTAAAAAAATTGCAAGTAAACTAGATAAAAAAGTCTATAACTGGAAATTATTTTCGAACATACAGGGCAAGCCAAGACGAAATTACAGGACCTAGTGCCTTTTTTTTAATGGAATGCTATGTATATCAGTCGAGATATCAGTACATTTTTTGAAGCCTCTTTCTAGGCTCTATTCATTCCTATATTAGCATTGAACATCTCCCAGTTGAAATAATGCAATCTGCAGATGGATATTAAAAAAATCACCACAGTCACAATTATGGGTTTTAAGAAAAACTTATTTGAATACCAGGTACGAGACATCTAATTAATGTTTTTGAATCTTTTTCATTTGCTAAAACTGTACAGGGTGGCCAAAAATTATTTTTCAATTAAGAACTTTTTAAATTGAATTTCCTCAATTTTTTCAAATGGAACACCCCGTATATTTTTCAACGATGTAATGTAGAAATGAAAAACGAACATTTTTTGTAAGTACTTCCCTATGCAGCCATTCTAGGTTGTATGGGACACCCAGACAGTTCTTTGAAGGAACAAATTGCTATAAAAATGTTTCTTTATTTTGTTTTTAATTAATATAACCATTTTAAAAGTATATTATTTAGTCTACTGCTTAAATTTGAATACTTGAAATTTCATAGTTACTGTAAGATATGACTTCAAAATGTGGTTCCGTGTGGGACAATTGGTTGACAGATGTCTTGATGTCACTTACATTGATGGCAAAAACCTGTGATCTTTTTTTGTTTTACTGCCTCAAATTTTCAGCGTAATTTTCTAACAGCTTTAACTTTGTAAAGACCTAGTTTTTAATAAATGTAGTCTGTAAAATAACCTTTTATATCCATAAATATCTGGTTCCGTATGGGACATATACTGGTTCCGTACGGGACGTGTGTGAAAAGTCTGCCATATTTGCACTGTTTCTTTGTTATTGGGTAAAAAATAAGCACTGTTGTCAAGAAATATTTTTATTTAACTACAAATGCATTTTCATTAATTTTACAGTAGCCTAACATGCATTTTTCATTTTGAAGACTGCACACTACACGTCTTAGTAAGACTTTTCCATTAGGAGTAAAGTAAGTTTCTACTACTTTATTGCTTTGCAGGGCTTCTAGTAAAAAATTGACGTTGGCGTGGTATTTACACACACAAACGGTGTGTGGTGTATCAGAAACTAACAGAACATGTTTTGGCCGTAGGTCATAAAATGCAGTTTTCTTAACATGATGCATATCAGTTTCCTTAAGAAACTGTTGGTATGCTTCTTTAACTGACATGACAAGAAACCTTTTTTGTAAATTGTGACGTTTATTTGTTACGGGATTTTTCACTGATTTTGTGTCTCTTTTACCAGGGGACCTGATAACTGATATCATCTCTACAAAAAAACTCAGTTACTCTTTGGCTGTCTTCAACAGAAAGTTTCAGTTTGCCTTTTCTGATGCGATTTCTAGCAATACTGTGGGAAATCTTGAATAAGTCTTTTAAACACAGCTTCTTTTTTTGAGGCACTGTCAGGCAACATCTGTTTGACCTTATTTACTACTTTTCCTAAACTCTGCTGCCTTTTGTAGGATCCAAGTTCAGGAGTTGTCACATTTGTAGGTTCGCTTACTTTCAACTTTTTCCTTTCTCTTTGCCTTCGTTTCCTCAAAGTTTCCTCTTTCCTCTTCTTTTCTTGTAGATCTAGCCTATTTAAAAGATATACTCTTTCTTTAGTCCTTATAGATTTTAATCGTTGTTTTTCCTTCTCACGTTATGGTGTAAGTCGTTCAGGATGTGCCTTGAGCTTCTCGAAGTATCTTTGTTTCTTAGTTTTGTTGTCCATTTTCTAGAAAAATAATAAAACAAATATGTAGTAAAAGTGATTACGATGAATCTATCATAACCTAAAGCATTATTTAGGTTCATCATTCACAAAACATTGATAACAATTTCAAAATAACAGTATAGCACTGTCCCGTACGGAACTGTCCCATACGGAACCTCATTTTCTATAAAAGTTACAAAGTAAACAAAAGCAGAAAGGTATAGAAAATTCTATTTACCTAATTTTTATGTAGATTATTGAAGTCCTGTCTTCTTTCAAAAGTCCGAAATATAAACTTTTACACTTTTCTTAGTGCCGTACGGAACACAAGGAGGGTTTTCTTTCTCTTGTATTTTACTGATGTTTAAATAAATTAAATATTGAAACCGAACTGACCACTGGACAGTAGTCGCAAAAGTTCTTCGATCATAGGATCTACCAGGCGAATTTGCAACTTCCAACGAATGGTATATTATAAATGCATACGCTTGCGTAACTAGTAATCGACTCGCCGCAATCTCACATCACATCAAACTCGTACTAGTCGTACTCAAGCTAGTACTATTTGGGAAATGAAAGAGTGACGTTGTCATTAAATTAATTCTTAAAAATGTTTGAAACGGCCAAAAAAGTTCAGATGGTTAAGTGGTACTATCAAGGAAAGTCAAGGCGTCAAATTAAAAACGCTACTCGGACACTATATTGGTCGCGAAAAAATTTACATAAGTTTTACGAACTTTGCACTCAGTATCCTCAAAAACTAAATGTTTGGGTCAGTATACTAGGTGAACATATTGGATTGGACCATTTTATATCGATGGCATCTTAAATAGTCAAAAATATTTGGATTTGCTTCAACAGCAAATTGTCCCTAGGATTCAGGAACTAGTAGGTGCTAGGTTTAATGAAATTTGGTTCCAACAAGATGGTTGCCCTTCCCATAATAGAGTTATCGTTCGGCAGTATTCGGAGGAAACATTTCCGAATAGACTTATTTCTGGGCATGGTAATATCTTATGGCCAGCTAGGTCACCAGATCTTGCGCCTTGTGACTTTTTCTTGTGGGGCTACTTAAAATAAAAAATGTATGAGAATAGGCCCAACAATTTGCAGGAACTTCAACTAAATATTGAAAACGCCTGCTTAACTATTACCCCTGTTATGTTGGGTAATGTTCGCCAAGGATTTTATAATCGTTTGGGATATTGCTCAGCTCAGCAGGAAAGTCTATTTGAGCATTTATTACATTAAACTTGTTAGGTGTAAGTAATAAATGTTGTGTTGTGCAAGTACACTAACTAAACTCACACTAACTAAACTCTACAATTTCTTCAAAGTTATTCTAAATGGGGAATACATACCGTGATTACCACTAATTACTCCTTTCATGTTGACATTTGACTATGTAGAACTGAGACCAGATAAAACGCCTGCTCTGCAAATTACAGAATAAGCAGTTTTCCGTTCGGCTTAGTGCACCCCACTTGAAGTTGGACCGAATTAAACTAGAAATATTTGAATTCTTAACCTTTTGTTTACAGAAATGATTATTCCAAAACATAATACCGTTCATAAATTAGGAATTGGATAACTTTTAGTTTTTTACTTTTGCCTCAGTAATTTGCGTATATGGCCTGTTGTGCGCCACTGGGATGGAAATGAACAGGAACGTCAATGGAGTAGATGTTTGTCACTGGATGTATTGTATTGTAATATCTCGGTGAATATTTCGTGCAAAGTATGGTGTACGCGTTTGCTCTCGGAACATCTTAAATGTACTGTAGTCCAACAATATCTCATGAAATTCTCCGAAATCCTCACATATTTCTGCGGGTAATTCTGCAATATATTTTAATTTCTTTCAACTCCTGTTGTGGATACCAACCGACATACCCCTGCGGTTTAACCATCAGCTTATTGCATTGCTTAGGTATAGCAATAAATTACAACACACCTTTAGTAATAAATTGACAATACTCTAGTACTTTCAACTGTAGTTTAATTTAACTGTTTGAATGAGTTTTAAAGGAAGCCAACTATTTCATGGTCAAGCAACCGTTAAAACAAGGAATTTCGGAGTTACCTAATTTGAGAAGGCTTGAATAATAACCTGGCGATTAAGCTTTAATAGGGTGTGTGCACTATATAACAATTCACTTCAAATGATGCATTAATATCAAGTAATACATAAATATGAAAGCCGCATTCATATTAATCATATGAGATTAAAATAAATATTCAATAAACAAATCGGCCTAAAATTAAAATATTTGAATGATTTCGAAAACATCATGTGACGTCATACATCTTATGTGTGAAGTTAGCAACGCATTGCTGGCAACGCGTTATTAACTTCACACACATTGATATAGAAGATGACGTCACGTGGCGTCAACGGGAGACAACGAAAATAAGTTTTGAGCCAATGTTAAAAGCAATATGTCAGATATTATTAATGTCATTAATATAAGTTAGAAATATGAGTGGAGTAGCAAATAAGTGGTGTTTAGTGCCAACATGCAGAAATACTTCTGTAAATGCCCCAAATAATAACTTTATCACGAAGAATGAAATGATTTGAAGCAGAGAATCGCAACGTTCCCAAATCGAAATGGGCATTTTATTGTTGTGAAGATCATTTTAATGTAAGTACAATTTATTTGTTATTATCATGATAGAAACTAATCGACAATAGCTAAATGACTCATTAACCTTAATATTGTAAATAGATCATACTAGGTATATACTTTCCTTAGAATTATGCTTGTAATGGTATGATATGTATTTTGAATTGAAACTAATAATCTAATTACTTAGTTATATTTAACCCTATGATCTCCCACCTATGTTATGTATTATTACAAGATATAAATATACTTCTTTATTATTTTCAGTTTGAGGAAGACATGAAAAATTACATGCGATACAAACTTATGGGAGGATATTTTATTTTGAATTAGGATGTAGTTCCATGCATATTTACCTACCAACCAGAAACAAAAAGAGATGCGTCTGCACCAGAACAATCTCTCCCTTTAAAGCGGCAAAGAGAACAATTCGTTGTGTAGGCTTTAATGCAGGACACGAATTCCATTATATTAGAAGATGTATCACCCGTTACAGATTGTCATCAATCCAAAAGCACTGAGCAGGTCAGATTAAACGAACATGTGATGAAACATGTTTATCAACAAGATGATAGTAACATTGTGCTGGCTAAAAATATGGAAACGATATGTAATGAACCGGAATATTTGTCACCAGTTGTAAATTTTGATCAACCCAGTACGAGCGCTGATCAGGTCAGATTAGATGCAGACAAACATGTGTTAGAACAATTTTATCAACAAGACATAGGTCAAATTATACAGACTAAAAGTGTGGGGGTGCAGGCCAAACCATTCTTTCATAGTAAATATGTGACATGTAAAATTAAAAGTGATGTGAGACACAGAGCTTCCTCAACAGGAAAATGTTTCGTATCCAATGGTCTTGTTAACTTCACCAATAAATAATAAATTAAATTAGTCCAAATAAAAAGTTTTTATTCAACCAAGTTCAGTTCAGTGACATCATCAAACTCAAAACTTATTTCCATTGCCAAGTTAAATTGAAAGGGTGAAGTTGGTAATGCGTTGCTGGCAACGCGTTGCTAACTTCACTTAAGTCGTAGAACGTGTTTTTGACAGATCGTAGATTGACATATATGAGTGACGTCACATATGCATAGGATATAGGTTTGCACTTTTTGGTGGCGAATATTTAATTCAAAACTAAATTTCTTTTAAAATCACTTAAAAACGTGTTTTTTTTTCCAAAAAATTGTTTCAGCTGTACTAAATACCATGAGTACTTTATAATTTTCGATTAAAATAGTGCACACACCCTATTATACATTTTTATTGCTATAAAACTGTGGGTTTACTTCGTGTCTCGCTATGGTATTCATTATTTTTCAGTATGTGACTCATCAACAGATGATCGATATATACATAATCAGTCAACACATGCGAAAAGATACCTCGTATGTACGTTTTTCTGTTTCAAGAAGTCGTCGAGATTATGTTATTTAGTCTAGATTAAAGTAGGTAATATGAATATGTTACTTACACAATTGACTCATTTCACTAAATATTGCCATTAATAATATTTCTGGAAAGAATTCATGACATCACGTCCTCTTGTCCGTTACATAAATATAATTTCTTCAAGTTGATACTTTGAGTTAAACCGTATTAACACTAATTTGCAAGGTCGCAGTGCATATAAATCGGGTTTATGTGCTTTCAAAACAAACACATCATTGAAATCACATTATTTTGTAAGTTCTGGTAATACAAATCATGTGTTGGACGATGGTATGGGATGGGATGTTTTGTGTTAGAACGTACCGTTTGAAACTTCATTTAGTAATGAAGTGATCAAAGCAATCGATTAAGGTGGCCATTCCCTAGAAGGAGAATAATTTCAGTGGTTTGCAAAATAACTAGGTTTAAAACTACGAAATAGGAAGATTAACATAATTTTTAAATTTAAATCTAGCTATTTTGAAAACCACTGAAATTAGTGAGTGAATATTCATAGTGATAGTCTTGTTATGGTTCTACTTAGGTACTCTTATACTTTTTGAAAATATACGTACTAAGAAAAAAAAGTTATGGCCAAAAATAATAAATATTTCCCCATCAGATGTCTCTTTCTAGGGAATGGCCACCTTAAGTCTTATTCTTCAGGTTTGTCAAACTTGAATTCAAATTGACTGGCGATGCTTTTGCTTTTGTGAAAAGCCTCGGAAATGCTTTTTTTTTAAATTTTAGGTTTGATCTATTATATATTATATATTATATTACTTAAACATTACTTATTACACTGACATGCCTATTATTTTCTCTGTCAAGAGTTATATCTAGTTGTCGATTGTCATTTTAGTTAGAAACACATCACCTTAACAGACCATCGTGCAAAAGCACAACTTCATCTGACGCGCGGCCAAAGTTGATGGTTTTTTAATCGCTTTTTATGATTCTAAATGTGTACCAACGATTTTAAAATTTTGATCGACTCAATCTTTCGACACGACTGCGCCTCTGCGAGCTTGCTTAAGTCCAATTTGTAGTCATTAAATGTAAAATTATACCAAAAATAAAATAATAACAATCAAAATGTAGCACTTTGACTGAAAAAATGATTTTCGCCGTTTGACAGCAAAGTACTAATTTTGCTGACTAATGTCGTCAATCAGCAGTGTCACTTTCCCTGCCTAGGCAGAAAAGTACTCACTTTCCTGCCTAGGCAGGGAAAGTGATTGGTTACAACAAAAAAAAAAAAAAAAAGAGATTGAGAATTGTAATAATTTAATTATTTTAGAGTACATTTAAACAATCGGCGAAAAATATATGTTCAACTCAGCAGCCGTGGCTGAGAGGAATTATCAGCCGCGGCAGTCAATCTACTATTTTGCTGCGTAGTTAAACAAATAACTATTGTGTGAAAAGTTTCAATTTTGACATTTTCAAAATTTTGAAAGTGAATATAACAATTCTTGTTTTACGTATATATTAAAAAAATCACATACTTATCTGATTCTTGTTTCTAGCAGAAGTTCATAAGAAACGTTATTTATAGATTTGCTACGAGGTCAGCTTTAAAGTAAAGTCATATAATATAATGCAGTTTGTGGCTTCTGTTCTCTAGTTGTGAGGAAAAGAGACATTTGTGTGTTACATTAAACCATTTCAGTTAATCCATTTTAATTAATTGTTAATTTTAAACCGTCTTTTAAAAGTGATACTATAAATTACTAAATAGTGAAACAACACAACTTTTACAATATTCAGTTCACATATGATGAACCGGTTGTAAAATCGTTTGTTTCATTATTGGAACTGTTTAAATTTTATGGCATATATAATAGTCAGTTTTATGAACGTAACATGTTATTGTAAATATCGATCGTTATTGTAGTCTGGACTGTGGCTCGTATAATATACTGACTACCGGCAGAGACGCAGTTATTTGTCGTTTATTTGGAAATTTGTAGTAGGCATTTACGATTGTTTGACATTTGTATAATGTTTGTAAGTATTTAAATACTAAGCCGGACTGCAATAATATAGTTATATTTTTCCGGTATGTGAAATTTTGTACGGTGTACCCTATTCTAACGAATAACAAAATATACAATGGAACAGAATTTAATCATGTTATGTAGGCAATACATCATATGTCGTAACCTCTGGCGTACCTCAGGGTTCAAACTTGGGTCCACTATTATTTTCGGTATTTATTCATGATATGTGATGGGTTGAATTGCAACAATTTTCTCTTTGCGGATGATCTGAAATTATGTAGTGAAATTACTACCATAGAGGATTGTGCAAGATTACAAGAATAAATAAATGTCATTGAGAATTGATGCCCAGTACAGTGATGCCCGCAAAATGTAAATTGCGGACATCTCTTGTGAGAGTATTAGTGATTTGGTTATTTATACTGTTCGACTCATTGGAATTGGAATTCACGGGACACGTTAACTCAATTACTAAATCTGCGTTAGAAACACTCGGTTTTGTTAAAACAAATACATTTTTTCAATGACAAATTCTTATGCATAAGTAAATCTTAAATTTCAGTTGTTTTAATATTGGAAATGTTAACGTTCGTGTATATAGCGTATAGGACATAAATTACGGCTTTTTTCCAAGGCCGTCGACATGAAAGTATCAAGTTCAGATGATGTAATACTGAGCGAGGGCTTGTTACTATGTCGATATTGTACCACCTGTTCAACAAGAGGCGGTACACGGAGAGAGCAAATCTTGTAGCTTCGATCCGGGACGCATTAGTGCTGCTGCGGCGGACGAATAGAAAAGCGTGATATCATTTGTTTCACTATTTATTCCTTGTTCTAATGTTCATCATCAGCCGTACGGCTGGCGCATAGGTAATGTTCTCGCTTACGGTGCGAAAGGTCCCGCAGAAATAATGTTTTCCTTCTTATATTATACTATAAATTATGCGGTCTGATATAGCCGCTCGCTCTTGCTGCATTGCTTGGAACGGGTTTTTTGGATAGTAATTTTCCCGTGCCGAACTATCATATATATCTGTGATATTTTATCTACACCAGCGTCTTTTGCATTGCATATATCAATTGTTTTAAGTTAAATTTTTTTTTTTTTTACATGTTCTATCTTATACACTTTAATTCGCCGATCCCGCGAAAGGAGATAGTGATTATTATTTAAGTTTACTTTTAATCCAACCTAGCCTCGCTCTGTCCATCCCTTCAATTACCATGGCGATTAGTGCTGTGGATGTTTGGCTGGCTCCGGACGAGTGCTTAGGGAGGACAAGTATGTATTATTAATTTAAAATAAATTTGTTTTGATTGATTGATTGATTGACGGTGCGAAAGGTCCCGGGTTCAAACTCCCATGCCTGCTGAATTTTTTTTCTTTAATTTTGTGCCGATTAATATATTTTTTCACAAATTCAGGTTTGATTTGACGGCAGAAATAATGTTTTTCTTCTTTTTCCTATAATGATTTCAATCTTTCATGGGATGGTTAGATGGTTAGGTTAGTTAGGTTGATTTTTATTTTGCTGTCTAATCGTTAATAGCTATCAGCGCCGCAGGCAGTATTAGCGTCGCAGACAAAGAAAGGGGGTGTGCGGGGGGGTGTCCCACGGCTTTTTAACATTGGAAATGTTAATGTTCGTATATGGGGCCAAAGTTACGAGTTTTATTCAAGGCCGCCGATATGAAAGAGTAGAGATCAGATGACGTAATACTGAGCAATCTGTGCATTTTTTTTAAGGAGGTGTTATGAGATGCCAGTGAGTGATCTTGATGCATTGATGCTGCGCATTCAAAATTAAGTCTGGCAAATTAATAAGCAAAAATTGTCAGCCAGATAAGTTGTAATAGATAGGGGAGATCTTTTTAAAACAAAAATCAAGGAGGTGTTGTGAAATGCACTTTCATAAAAAAAAATTATAACAAAAGATCTGTCAGAAGTTACTTAATTAGCAAACATTGTCATACAGACAATTTTGTTAAAAAATGGTTCCTTATTTATTACAAATTGCGAAAATTTCAAACAGGTGTTTTGGAAAGTAGGATCTTTTTTTTAGCTGAAATCATTTTTTTTTTAAATAGCAGTTAACATATTTTTATTGGTCTGACGCATGACGGGCTTACATGGTTTTTTTCCCTCGTCATCCACGAAGTGGAGTGGAAGTATAGTAGGTAATCGTAAAAAAAAATTCAAACATTTTTTTTTGTATGTTTTGCAACCATTTTCATTTTTTAAATTTGAGGTGTACTTTTGTGTTATGGCAGCTCGGTCCATTAGGACACGGTCGCTGTATTTTTCTTGATATCACCCTTCTAAGCAGTTACCACAACCAACATTGCTCAATTTTTGATATCGAGAAACGAGTGTGGTCGCCCTTAAAAAAATATTTCTAAATTTTTTTTCTCGTTATTATTCAGGCATTTCTTTTTAAAATAATCCTTTGTTATTAAGTAACGAAATAGAACTCGCAGACATAATTAAAAATCTATACGAGCTGTTTCATATGTTTGTTTTCTCTCACAGTCATTTTAATTGTTCATTCGACATGAATGAATTTCTATTAATTTTACGATTTTTCTGATAAAAGGTACTACTGGTACACATATATAAATTCTGTTGCCTGTGCCGCTACGTTGCCTAATATATTATCTCCTGCCGAAGTCATTATTAAAAAATAATGACTTCTCTTTTCAATTATCTTTTTCTAATCAATATTTCATTTTCTGTACGATGATTACTGTATTATGTCGAAATGCCGAAAATGTAATTATACCTGCCTCGTTTTGCGCCAAATCAAAGACAAGAAGCTGTTCAGGTAACTGGGGAAAACCAGTTATTCTTTCATTGTTTCGAGCATTATTGTTTTTATCCAATACTTCCAGTGACGACTCGTGTTATGAAGGCGAGAAAAGAGGAACAGTATTCAATGTAATTATGTTGGTAAGATATCTTGTACATTCTATATATATTTGGAATAATCAGTAAAATCTATACCGCCTTTGAATGTACCTTAGTTGATTTTTAAATTCATCTACAGAAACCTAGAAAAAAATTTTTTACAGATTTCGCAATTCTTGCAACCATCGGGACATTGGAAATGATAACACTATACATAAAACATAAACTTTTTACAGCTACTATCCACTCTCGATTGCGACACCATTTCCATTTCCATTTTAATATTTTTATTTTATTTAACTATGTAACATTTCAGGAACTAATTCTAGAATAGTATACAATGATACCGCTGTATTTCGACTTTAAATGAAAACTGGTAACTTGACCCCTTGTGATATATGCAACCCATATTACATTTGCGTATATCAGCCGTTGCATATACGACAGTCTCACTCGACCGCGACACCGCTGTCTTTTGACCTTGAACGAAAACTGGTAACTCGACCCCTATATACGAACATTAACATTTCCAATGTTAAAATAAGACATGGCGATATTTATTTTCAAACAGGTGAAAATATTTGACAACAGATGAAGGAAGCATTTCTTCAAGAGCAGTTTCCGTAAACAACTAATGAAAGAATATGATGAGATTAAAAATCTATTAAACAGGTTTGATTCGCTACTATTAAAGTAAAAAAAAATTGGCAAAATCGTTAAAGCTTTTGTTAATACAAACGAGATTTTATACTCTTTCGTATTAATAACTACTCATAATTTTAAGGTGATAAAAAAATTCGCCAAAACTCGAATTCGAGTTTTTGGATGATTACGTCTTTGATTCTTGATGTTAGTCGAAAGTAAACATGTATGTATATTTTTTAGTAGAGCAAATTCGACCAAAAACTTCTTACTTGACGTTAAGGGATATATGGAAGATATTTCTGACCTTGGTCCGTGGGTACTCATAATCTATAGCATGTTGTAGGTCTAACGAGTGTTGAAGAATATTAAAGTAGCCATGTTGATAAATATAAATAAAATCAATTATGTTAAAATAAAATTTGTGGAATTATTTTGTGTAAATTAAAGCACTTGCCTTCAGTATCTTGTAAAAATTTTAGAAATAAATCACGATTATTCACAGCTTTCCAGTAAAATAAGCAAAAAGCTGAATGTCGCAAATACCTCCCAACGACCATTAATTATTTTATAGTAGCTCTAAGAATATCTATATGTCACCATTGTATAAGAGTAAAAGCTTTGAACTTATGGTGCGTTTTCATAAAGCCATTGTATCGTTGCAAGGCCGCGAAAAACAGTACTGTAACAATTATTTAGCATACCTTAGTAACATTCTCACAATATTTATAAAATGCCTTAAGATTATAAGGTTATATATAAGGTTATATATAGATGCAAAGAGTTGAATAGAAAGAAGTTTGTTTACGCTCCTGTAAATAAGAACGATGCGCTTTTACAGCCCATTCATCATCAATTATGAAGTAATTTTGTTATAGTGGCTATATTAACTCCTATAAATCAGTTTTATATACTGTACAAAGCCGATGGTACTATTCGAAAAAAGTATTTTATAAAAGTTTCCAAATTAGACATTATGATGCATGTTTTTATTGCCGATGTATTACTATATAACGGTTTTCGGTTGAATAATTCTTTTTCGTTTCTAGTGGAGTAAATTTCAAGTAAAAAATTCTTGAAAAAAAAAATTCTGTCGTAGAACCAGGTTAAACCAAAATATTTCGGTTAAGTATGTCATTAGTTATGCAAAATGGCTAATTACGACTTTTTTTGCTGGTACCCAACTTTTTTATTGATCAAAAAGTCGAAAATTATGAAATCTAGGAAAACTGTTTTTTTTTTGTATAACACTCAATATTTTCAAAACTACTGGAGATATCGGCTTGATTTTTTTTTCCTTTGAAGCCCATATGTAAGCGCTTATAACAGCGCTATTTTAATTTACCAAAGTTTATAATCTTTCTCGCAGGAAAAATTAGAATATAAGACATATTTCATGTAGTGAAATTTTCATTGATCTGTAAAAAAATTTATTATACATTTTTCTTGAGTACATGCAGCGAAGCAAATGGAGCCCATACTTATAAAAAGTTTTTAAAAAACTCATATCTATCCGAAATGGCCCGGTTTTTAAGAAATCGATTTTTTAATGAGAAGGATGAGTCGCGCATATGCTCTTACGCGAGAAATGTAGCGCAACCACAGCCACGATACTGTAAGTTAGCGCATTAATATTGTTACGGATTTCCACCCTTTTGGAAACACCCTGTATGAATCCGTGGGTTCTAAATAATTTCAACAAGAGATAAACACTACTAACACTTTATTTAACAATTTACTAACTGTACAATACTTGTTTACTTAATAGTTAACCTCACTTTTCACCGAACGTGTCACTTCTCAAAAATAAACTTCCTTTCCCGCGCTTGTAATCGCGCCTTATATACTCCGAAATTAGCTCTAGATCAATCCAGAATCTTCTCCAGCCATAATCTAGTAAAGTCCTTGGCTCTTTCTAGAGCCTTTCCAGTCACCATCAGAGGCATAGGCGTACCATCTCCTTTTCCAAGGGGGTGTAATTCATAACACTGCCCCCTCCTTAAGCCTGATCGTCCCGATCAGGCAACTCAGGATCATCAGTGTATCTCGCCAGCCTGTCCAAATGCACGATCTTCATCTTGGACTTTCTGCTTTGCTGAATCCGATAGACGACATCATTAATTCGGGTAATAACAGTGTACGGTCCATCCCAAGGTGATTTCGGTGACTTTCCTTTCCTACGCTGGGGGTTGTACAGCCAAACTAGCTCTCCCACCTTGATGACCTCCTTTGAATTACCCTTCCAGTCATATCGAGCCTTCATTCGGTCACTGGCTGGTGATGGTTCCGCTATATCGTTAGCCAACCTCTTGAAAGGAGCTCCGGCGTTGAACTGCTTGTTTTTACCCTTACTTCCAGTCTGTGGTCCCTTACTGGCTGCACAAATCTTGCATTTGCGACACCAAGCCTCCACATCCTGACGACTTCTTATCCAATAAAATCGTTTTCGTATTTTCTTCAGGGTCTTGTTAACGCCGAAGTGTCCATCGGATGTTCCATTGTGTACTTCCTGAAGCACCTTCGCTACTCGACACCTGGGAATCACTAGACGCATAACCACCTGCTTTCCATCCGGGCTTTCCCATGCTCTCCGCAACAGCCCGTTCCTGACTTTCAGTGAGTCCCACTGCGCCCACAGTGCCTTCAGTCCCACTCTTTTGTCCGAAACATCCTTCCATTTTGGACGAGTTCCCCTTTCTTTGGCTCTCAATATAGGCCCAATTTCCACATCATTCAATTGCTCTTGTCTGAGCGCCTCATCTGTCCTGTCATCCGGCACCTCCACCTTGACAGTGTTAACTGCTCCCGTGACCTGCAGTTTCTCCTGGTGGTAGTACTTGCAATCTTCCTTGCACCTTCTTCCGGATGAAATATCTGCAATTTTCTGGGGTTTCACTTTACTTCCACGTCCTGGTAGTAGTGGACTTCTCGGAATGCTTCGAAGCTGGGAAATCTTTACTTCTCTCGGGGTACCACGTTCTTTATCTGACACAGTCTCTCTGGTACCAGCTTCCTCTGATTTTCCCCTCGGCTTCACAACATCGGCCTCTACTCTCTTTAAGTTTCTTCGTGGACATTCTAGCTGGATATGTCCTCGTTCTCCGCACCTGTAACATTTCATATGCCGTCCACTTGGCCTTCCACTACTTCTATTCTGTATCTCATCCATGTTTCCAGCATTCACATTCCTCGAGTTCCGCTGTCGACAGTCTCGTTTGATATGCCCTGCTCTGCCACAGTTGTAACATTCAATACCCCCGCTTGGCTTGCCTTGTCTTTCTGCAGTATCCACTTGAGCCAGTAACTGATTGAACATCTTATATATGTCGGCCAACATAGCGTTCTGGTTCTCCTTTTCAGACTGCGATTCTTCCAGCGTCATAGCCCGTACTCTTGACTTTGGAGTATCCCTATAGACGGCTTCTACCTCTAGTGCATGCACCAAGGCTTCACTACTACTTTTATGTCGGGATAGCCTGAGGACTCGTCTGATTTCCTCGTCCCTTATCCCATCTAGGAATGCCCCCACTGTCAATTGCTCTTTAAATTCTTTTGGCGCATTAGGGTATGCTAAGTGTGCCAGTCTTTCCACTGCAGCTTCAAATTCTTGCAGACTCTCTCCAGCTTTCTGAACGCGCACTTTCAGCTGGGTCTGGTATACTTGAGCAAGGTGTTGATCTCCATATCGTAGATCTAAGGCAGCTTCTAAAACTCTAAAATTCCGTTGTTGGTCTGCCGGAATTGTCTGGAGCAACTCCAACGCTTGGCCTCTTAAAGCCACGATTAATGCCTTAGCCTTCTCTTCGTCATTCCAGTTGTTAGCACTCGCTGCTGCCTCAAACTGTGTCTTGTAAGTCATCCAGGAATTTTGACCATCAAAGGAGGGAATTTTTAATTGCTGGCCTGACGATACCAGTTGCTGGTTTCCTCTATCCCTCAACTGTTGTTTAAGCTGGTCAATTTCTCCTTCTACCTGGTGCATTTTCTCTTTGACTTCATTTACTTCTTGTTTGACTCCACCGACTTCTTCAGCTACCTTATTTTTGAGTTCTTCAGTGACGGCAAATATGGCACTCTGTTGGCCTTCTATAATTTTCCTTAGTTCATCTCTTTCTTCTTGATGTCGTTTCTCCTCCTCTTGTTTTTCCTGTTGACGTCGTTTCTCCTCTTCTTGTTTTTCCTCTTGACGTCTTCGTTCTTGATCCTCAAAAATTTTTCTTAATTCTTCTTGACGTTTTTGTTCTTTTCTTTCCTGTTCTTCTTTCTCTTCCTGGCGCTTCCTTTCCTGATCCATCATCATCTTTTGCATTTGGGCCATAAAGTCCTGCATTTGTTGTTCGGATGCCATGCTTCTGGTTGTTACCGGCATATAATTATGATGAAATCAAATAATTTTAATAATTACGTCACTATCGGTAATGGGACTGTCCAGAAAAACCTCAAAACGGCACAAAAAAAGAGTCTTATCTAGAGTCTGTCACTTAACCACTAATGTCCAACAAAATGTTCCAAAAATGTCTCAAAAATGCACTTAACACTGTTTTTCCTGTTCGAAAATAAACCTCGAACAATGTCCAGTAAATTAGTCCTTCCTGTGT
Source organism: Stenurella melanura (assembly GCA_963583905.1). Classification (NCBI taxonomy): domain Eukaryota; kingdom Metazoa; phylum Arthropoda; class Insecta; order Coleoptera; family Cerambycidae; genus Stenurella; species Stenurella melanura. The sequence goes on from OY757309.1 coordinate 73,363,061, forward strand.
TAGCACTAACTCCGAGAATACACTGCCAAACCTTCTCGAACACTTCCGAAAAATCCTCTTGTCAAAATTCCGCTTCCGACACCAAAATGTTACGGATTTCCACCCTTTTGGAAACACCCTGTATGAATCCGTGGGTTCTAAATAATTTCAACAAGAGATAAACACTACTAACACTTTATTTAACAATTTACTAACTGTACAATACTTGTTTACTTAATAGTTAACCTCACTTTTCACCGAACGTGTCACTTCTCAAAAATAAACTTCCTTTCCCGCGCTTGTAATCGCGCCTTATATACTCCGAAATTAGCTCTAGATCAATCCAGAATCTTCTCCAGCCATAATCTAGTAAAGTCCTTGGCTCTTTCTAGAGCCTTTCCAGTCACCATCAGAGGCATAGGCGTACCATCTCCTTTTCCAAGGGGGTGTAATTCATAACAATATTGCATGTGATTGTGCATCCGACGACCGACGTTACGACTTAAAGTATAGAATAATAAAAATGGATAATAAATTATTTTTATCGTTATTGATATATAGGTATCAAGATTTGAATAAAGTCCTGAATGCGGAAATACTAAAAATATTGGCACTTAAATCTAGCTGTTTAATAATTATCTTCCGATTCTGAATCAGTAGCTTCTGTTCTTAAAGTGTTGCAGCAATCTGTACATTTACATTCAGTACAACATTTTAGGCCTTCTTTTATACACTTGCATTTCTTGCTACTGCAATTTTTGTCCTTGCAAAAAATGGATAATGTTTCCCTTACCGCCTCAGGTATCGAGTCTTGTGTAGTAAACACTGGTTCCCAGTATCCGTTTTGGGACGTCCATCCATTTTTGCCTGGACTTTCTACATCAACATTAGCAATATGACTTGAATACCAGATTCTTAACTGGTACAAACATCTAAAATTTTAGCTTTTATCGCTATTATACAGATAAATAATATAAAATCATACAGACCTCTTTAAGTGCTGTTGAAATGCATCTGTGGGAGGAAGTTCCACCGCTGGTCGATTGGTCTTGGTGGTCATTTGCAAATGCAAATCATTTAGGGTGTGTATATTTTTGTCCTTATTTCGATATAAATGTAGAATATATTGTCTACTAATTTCCAATCTCTCCTTTTCGGGTAGCGACGGAAGCTTCGACAATCCTTTTAAGTCGTCAATGTTCTTTAATAAAACATCAAATGCCCCATAATAATATTGCAAGGTATAGCTGCTTTAGAATTTGGCTGATTGTCTGCTTCCTCGTACATTGATTCATCAATCAACCATGTTATAAAGGTTAACAGCTTCGATGGAACTTGATTTTCAAAGGCAGTGTTATTTATATTGCTTGGAGTTGGAAAATTGTCATCTTCTATTTGAAATTCTGCCATTTGAGCTCTCAATATTCTTGCAGCGCTATGAAGAATGTTCATATTTGAATGTTGAACATTTATATTATTAAAATGGTCGGACGTACTGCTATTGTTGCCGTCTGAGCTACACTTAGATGTGTCGAAATTTGCAATATTCTCCGCAGTTTTGTCTACTATTTCAGGAAGCTCTGTAACTTTTTTCTTTACCTGATTTATGTGGGATCTAATATTTCTGTCTGGGATATAATGGCTATAACAAGCTTTATGATATTTAGCATCATAGGCAAACAAATCTTCGTAACCAGCTAGTTTTGAGATTGTATCTGTATCATCACGTTTTCTTGCTGCTTCCAAGATGTGTGTGCGCACTGACTCGCCAGTTCCTAAATATACATTATTGTTTCTTAAAAGAGTAAAAGCTTGTAGGGTCAAAGAATTAACAAAATGGGAATTGTGCCTCATACCTCTAAAAGAAAATTGTAAATGTACAATTGGAAATAAAAACGCGGATACTGTGCTCTAATTTATATCTTTCTATATCTCATTACTTTAGCTATGTTGTGCTAATGAGGAAAAATAATTCCGAAACGCCTGTTTTCGTAGCAGTCTCATATTTCTTTTCGCGGTATATACACGATTCTCTTTTTGTAGCTAGGGCCAGGACCTGAATTGTGATTGTCAGTAGACTGAATAAGACGCAAGTTCTGACAGCTTGTATAACTTTGTCTGCACTCTTTATGAAATTTAACTTTCAATGTTCCCGCCAAAATCGCATCTCTATTTAGTAAAATATTTTTTCCAGGTTTGTCCCGCCTTTTCTCAGCCGCAGATATAATTGATAGTAACCCTTTTGTTGTAGGATTATTAACAACACACTTGTCATCACAAATTAGAGGATTCTCACATATAATACACTTCATTTTAAAACATAGTTTTTCTTTTTAGGTTAACAGTAACTAGATACACTGCCACGTATTAGACAAAACATTGACTAATAAGTAGAACGGCATAATAATCCAAGCAGCGATGACTAACATGCGTCTCGCGCAGTTTAAATAAAAATAAATATCTCAAAAACCATGCCATTTAGAAGCGTTCTGATTTTTTTTAAAAAAATTTAAAACTATCAGCTACATTTTGTTCGCTGGAAATACACAAAAAATTGTGAAATAAAAAAATTTGTCGATTACTGAAAATTTCACTACAAGAAACATAAGTAGACACATTCTAATTTATCCTGCAAACAAACTTCTAGACTTTGGGTTAGTAAAAAGGTGTCAATAGAAGCGCTTAGGCGTTAGCTTTACAATAAAAAAAAATCAAGTCGATATCTTCAGTAGTTTTGAAAATATTGAGTGTTATACAAAAAAAAAAACAGTTTTCTTAGATTTCAAAATTTTCGACTTTTTTATCAATAAAAAAGTTTGGTACCGGCGAAAAAAGTCGTAAATAGTCATTTTGCATAGCTAATAACATACACAACAAAAATGTATCGGTGTCACCTGGTTCTACGCCGATAAAAAAAAACGGAACATTTCGGACCGAAATTTACTCCACTATTCGTAACAGTTGTATCTATGGATTATATGAACTTATAAAATATGCAAACGTGTTTCGACATCCTAAAGCTAAAATAAATTTGCGATTTAAATTTTATTGTTGACACATGATATTAAACTTTCGTAGAAGTACGATTTGTTCTTATAAAACAATGCGTAACCGTTATAAGGCACTGTATAAACTCTGTTAAAACTTTCAAAGAACCTTCATTTTCATCTTACCCCATCTCTATCATCTAGTTGTCTTCTCCTAGCTTCTCATTTTCATTTTTGAAATTGCGTGAGGTACAGCACAAATTGTCAGTGACCTCTCATGATTTTCGATAACATTTCCAATAAGAAGGTTCATCAAGCCTGATTTTCAGTCCACAACGGAAGATACTACGCTTCATTTTCTTCCATATTGACATCACACTTTATTATCAAGTTAATTCATGGAATCGGAACTAAATAGAACGATCGATGTTCCCATGTTGAACATTAATTCTTTCTCCCACTTGAACATTTTTACAAATAAACTACCACAGATCAAATACGGCAACGGCGAACTTTTGGTTATATAAAAGTTCTTTATGCATCATTCACTGGATTCCGTTAAAACGGTATAATAAAGCTTTTATATATAAACCGTTATTTGTTTTATAAATAGTTGTAATAACGTTTATATCCCGTGGTAATACGAGATTAGAGGAGCAACCCGTAATATTTATAACTGCACAACCAACATGTATGTAACTGTTATAAAAGTCTATAACTGGAACCTTTCTAAAAAGGAATAATAGAACATTTATAAAATGGTTTTATAATTATGCTGCAAGAACCTTCTTAGGGCGTTTCTATACTGTCAAATTCCTATACCTATTTCTATACGATCAGTTGAACTATGTTTAAGGGAGAATTTGTAATAGGTATCTCAAACAATGAGGTTTCATATTCCAGAAAATATTATATACCTTAACTATCACTTAACGTACCTGTGGAACGGGGAAAGTCGTACAACATACTTCTGAACATGGAATTTTGACTTCTTTTTAAAAATTTTTGAACTATTATAGGATATTGTAAAGCGCCTCTATTCGTGACTACCATTCGTGTATCTGCATAATAAATTGGAAGTCTTTGTGACATTTTATGATTAAAACGTGATTCGTTTGCCTATATCTACACCTGCTATCAGAGTTGCTTTAGTAATTTTCGTACAGCGCTTTGTCATTATGGATTAGTTAACCTACGAACGCTTTCTGCCGAATAAAGTGAGTTAAACAGATTGTCTATAATAAGCAAAAGGGGGGTTCTGAACACATTAATATTAACCGATTTTTTAAAATCACTTTTGAATGCCTCTTATTGTATTTATTAAGTTATGCAGAGTGACCCTTTATCTTTTCATTTTTATATTTCAATAATTCTTAACTGTGAAATGTAGCTACATAAGATGTGCTGTTTTTGTGTAGGTCTGTTAACATGGTTTTTATAATCGGTAATGTATCCTGATTCCAGCTAAAAAACGACTCAATAAAACATACTATTCTTAAGTAACTTATGTAATTGTATATAAGATTATTTAAATAAGTTAAAATATAAAATTTAAAAAAATGATATTTTTCATAGAAAACATCAAGTAGAGATATTGTCTAAATGTTATTTGTGGCATTATCTTAATTTTTTTTCCTTCTTCAATTCTTTGGGAATTTCACTGCCACATGTATGTTTTCTTTCTAAGCGGTGCTAGGGGAATCTACAAAATATATCACAATTAACCAGTATTACTGGTAAAAAAACCTCTACGCCCGTGACGTTTACGTCAAAGGATCAGTTAAAGGTTGGTTTTGATAACTAAACAACACAAATAAGTATAAAAGCTTGAAATTAAATATTTCGCCGACGTTTCGGAAATCTAATCTGTTTCCTTTCTCAAGGCTTTTTTTGAAAAATCTTTTTTGCTGTGTATGACAAATACACAGCTCTAAGAATGTTTGTTATATTCAATATCCATAGATACTTACTATTTACATAGAACTGTTGATATAGTTAACAGTTTTTTAGTTTCTATACAATGTTAAGTTTGTGAAGTTCTTCTTTTAACATTGGCAGCCAAGTTGTACAGACATCTACGGAACAATTCGACACGCAATTATCCTCATTCAATAATATTATCGCGGATTCTTTTATTTTTCTTTTTTTGCTATCTGCCTCTTTTGTTAAAATTTTTGCCGAGTCCCAGTTTATTCTATGTCCGTTCTCCCACGCGTGTTCGCAGATCTTGGACCTCTGAATTTCATTTTTTCTGATATAATTTTGATGTTCGCCCAATCTTACACTAAAAGGTCTGGATGACTCACCCACGTATTGTTTGTTGCACTCACACGGAATACTATAAATGCAGTTTTTTGAATTTTGCTCGTGGTTTGTTGGTTTCGTCTTTGTCAGAATAGATCTTAAAGTGTTGCTTGTTTGAAATACCGTCCTAATATCAAATCTATCACCGATGCGGCGCAACTTTTCGGATAATCCGCATACATAAGGAATTAACGCTGTGTAACGTTTTTCAGGTTTTTGTCGTACCTGATTGTTAGTTTCAATATTTATGAAGGTTTTATCGACAAAACCCCCAGGGTATTGGTTATTAATAAGAACTTCCTTTATAAACCGCTTCTCATTGTTTAGTATCTCATCATTAGAAGAAATGATTTTGGCCCTATCATACAAACATTTTACAACACCCCTCTTAACGTGCATCGACTGATTTGAGTTGAAATTTAAATATCTGTTGGTATGTGTTGGTTTTCTATAAACACTTGTTTCAATTGTACCATTTACTCTTTTAATTAAAACATCTAAAAATGGTAATTCATTTCTAGTTTCCTTTTCTAAAGTGAATTTAATGGAAGGTTCTTTATTATTTAAATGATCCAAAAAATTATCTAGTAACTCAATACCATGAGGCCAGATTGCAAAGATATCATCTACGTATCTCCACCAGATAACCGGTTTGTATGCACAATTTTGAACATGCCTAGTCTCAAAATCCTCCATAAATATATTGCTTAAAATCGGTGACAATGGAGAACCCATTGCCATACCGAAATCCTGCTGATAGAAATCATTTTCTAATTGAAAATAAGTTAAATACACATAGTTAAAAGTTCCATTATAGTATTTACACTCAATTTAGTTCTCGCTTCCAAATTATTTTCATTTAACAATTTGTCTTTGATTATTTTTAAAGTTTTGTCTACTGGGACGTTAGGTTAGGTTGTGTTGTTTAGTTATCAAAACCAACCTTTAACTGATCCTTTGACGTAAACGTCACGGGCGTAGAGGTTTTTTTACCAGTAATACTGGTTAATTGTGATATATTTTGTAGATTCCCCTAGCACCGCTTAGAAAGAAAACATACATGTGGCAGTGAAATTCCCAAAGAATTGAAGAAGGAAAAGAAAAATCAAGTAGAGGTTCCAGTATTTAGTTTTTTTGTATGTATTGATGCAGTTCATCTGCTTCAAATGAGCAGGTGGCTTATTAACAACCTTTATACCCGTGTACTTGTAGGATTCCATAAAGAGACAAGGAATATGTAGGAGTCACTAAATTGTTTTGCCCACGTGTGTGGCATAACATAACCGATTGTAATTATTTTCTGACATTTGCTCAATATTTAAGTTTATGAGTGTAACAATCATCATAATGTGTACATGTAGATAAGTATATAAGCAAGAAGTAAATTTCCTATACGATATAATGCTGATTCCTAAGTCATCCGGCCTTATTGTTTTTTATTTTTAAAACTCTGAGTGGCCGGAAATATTCCTAATTCTATGGCATAGAAACTACCCTCGCTTAAAAATGTGAAAGTCAAGACTTCCCTATAGTCAGTGTACCAGGTTAGGACTTTACGTGATGTACTTCTGTTGCTCAATTCTTTTTATCCCCAATGGTAATATTGAAAGACTTGTTAATAGTGATTTTTGATGTCCTCTAACAATGATGATAATTCTGTCTACATATCCTTGGGCCTCAAATATTTTATTTATGAATTTCTTTAGTAGGCCGTCAACTGCAAGGTTCCATAACAGAGTGAACACCCCCTGCAGGGGCATCCTCCTGCAACTGAAGCAGCTAGATTTTCACCGACCATGGTGGTAAATACCACCCTGCCTTTGAGTATGCCATCAAACGAATGTTGTACATTTAACTTTTTAAGGACTTGTCGTTTGTTGCAAAGAAGTAACTTTCGTAATTTGACAGTCCAAATGTTTTGTTTATGATGTGGTTTACCAGTGATCAAGCGTTGTCTAGGTATGGATAGAAGTGCTGATACATTTCTAAGATTTACAGAAATATCCTCGTAGCTGGGAGATCTCTCGCTGTTGTCTTTCAGATACAAATATATCATTATAATTTTGGAATGATAGCATTGATTCACTTTATTGATATATTAGCAAGGTCAGAATTTAATAAACAGTATATATTTTACGAGGGCCACACCAAATATCTCGCTTAATATCTATTGTAGAAGAATAAAGTTTTAGAAACAGTTATCCCATTTTTTGTGAGCTATATTTCAGTAAAAAGAAATTTGAAATCCATAGCCTACTTTATGAGATATATTACAAAAACCTGAAAAATAGGAAAACCACAAACGGTTATAGCTTCCTTATTTGAGGAGATACGAAAAAAGTTAAAGGAATGAAAGTTGACGGCAAAGACAATAAGAATAATAACGTGTAACAAAAAAATCGAAAAATGCAGTTGGCTTTGACATACGCTATTGTGCAAAAATGAAAAATACATATCTCAAAGTAGGCCATGACGCCATTAATTCCGTTATTTTTTTCTCATTCCAACGATATAAAACATGTCACAGAAATTTTAACCGATAGTGTCAATATTTAATATTTTACGAATACCACAATTCATATAATTGAATCGTAACAATCAGCTGTGCCATAAAAGTAAAAATTCACTTTATAATAATTATAATTCCGTAATTATTTATTACAATTTAATACAAACCAATAAATATCTCATAAATAAAAATACAAGTACAAAACGAACATCCAAAGAAAAAAACGAAAAACTATGTATAACAGTACTACCTACTACTATATTGAAAAGAAATTGTGTGTATTTATTTTTCTAACTACAAATGCTCAAATTGTGCACCATGCATTCTGACACATAAACGTGCTCTACGAGACACGTCACGCATTACATTTTGGAACATTTCAGGAGTAATTGCCTCACATGCGTTTCGAATTCTGGTTTTGATGTCCTCAATATTTTCAGGGGCAGTTTGAAATACCTTGTCTTTAATGTAACCCCAGACGAAAAAATCCAAGGGAGTAATATCTGGTGATCGAGCTGGCCATAGAATGGGTCCATAGGTGCCTATCCAGCTATCTGGCATAACTTGATTTAAATAATTTGTACATATTACAGCAGTGTGAGGTGGAGCCCCATCTTGTTGAAAATATGAATAATTTAATCTTTCTGCCACTGTTAATTCATAAAGAAAATCTTGAACTTCGTTTTGCAGGAAATTAAGGTATCTACGAGCGGTTAATTTGCCATCATAAAAATAAGGTCCAATTACTTTAGTCCCTAAAAGACCCAACCAAACATTCCTAGAAAATCTTTCTTGGAAAGCAGTCTCTCTGCACCAATGTGTATTTTCTCGTGTCCACTTATAATGCATATTTCTATTGAAAAATCCATTATTAGAAAAATTTGATTCGTCCGACCAAAGAATTTTGCTACATATCAGCGCGTCATTCCTTTTCTTATTTAATAACCATCTACAAAATCTTACTCTCCTTGGCTTATCTCCCTCATTTAAATGTTGAACTTTCCTCATTTTGTAGCATCGAAATCCGTTTTTTTTCAATATTTTTCTTGCACTGTCTTTTTTTATGCGACAGTTTCTCTGCATTTGTCTCAAAGAGGTTTCCTCATTTTGGTTAACATAATTCATTACTCTATTCACTTTTCTTACATTATCCGCAACATGCGTTCGCCTTACTACTTTTTATGAAAATGAACCGTGCGTTTTTAGATTTTGAACTAACTTCCTAAACATAGTTCGATTTGGCTGCGGAGCATCTGGAAATCTATCTCCGTAAACCGTGACTGCCATCTCAGCGTCAAAATTGCACTGACAATAAATGGAATTAATGGCGTCATGGCCTACTTTGAGATATGTATTTTTCATTTTTGCACAATAGCGTATTCAAAGCCAACTGCATTTTTCGATTTTTTTGTTACACGTATTATTATTCTTATTGTCTTTGCCGTCAACTTTCATTCCTTTAACTTTTTTCGTATCTCCTCAAATAAGGAAGCTATAACCGTTTGTGGTTTTCCTATTTTTCAGGTTTTTGTAATATATCTCATAAAGTAGGCTATGGATTTCAAATTTCTTTTTACTGAAATATAGCTCACAAAAAATGGGATAACTGTTTCTAAAACTTTATTCTTCTACAATAGATATTAAGCGAGATATTTGGTGTGGCCCTCGTAAAATAGACAGTCTGTATATGTTGTATTAAAAAGTCACACCACGCCACTGAGATATGAAGATGATGATATGACTTCTCAATGTTATCCAATTATATCGTAGATAACTTCTGTTAGCAATCGCTTATCTGAGTATCAAATTTCATATTATATTATTATTTGCTTTCTCACAACTGGGGTTCCAGCTTGATGCTGATCGAGGGTGGACGTGTTGTGCGTGACTCTCCTGAAAAAAACTCAAAAAGAACCGATTAAAATTCCATTAAACTAGATAAAATTTAAGTCATCGGTAGATTAAAAAATTCTGCGTAAATTGAAGTGTAATAATAGAAGAACAAAGCACGCAACAAATTAAAAATTGAAAATTACTATAAAATACTAATAATAGTATAAAGTAAACACGGGTCTAGTCTATGGGCCGTTATATCGTAAATGGAAACTACCTGGGACCGACCCCTTTAAGATGTCTCAAGTGGATTGTGCGAACAACCTGTGTTTATAAGGCAAGATAGACATACCGGCTGTGGATGAAAAAACATGTTTTTTTTAAGTAGTACATATAGTTTATTAGTGTACCTACCTACCTACTTGTTTATTTCTTTATAAACATTGAAGAAAATTAAAAGTAAAATTAAAAAATATTAAACATAGTTAATGAAATAGAAAAATACCCGGAATTGGAAAGAGGCAGTTGAAAGTAATTACTACAAAAACAAACTAATATACAGAGTGTACAAAATATTCTCTTGGACCTCTTTCTCATAAACCGCTGTAAAAATATCTTTCTACCACGAGACAGCTCCACCTTGCACTTCCACCGTAAATGGATATTTACCTATGGAACGGTTATAAAAAAAGCTCCCCGCGGCGAGCTAATGTATGTATGCCTTGGCAGACAAACGAAGTGGGCGCAAGCGGGCACACTGCTAGATTCAGAAACAGATGAAACAGAAAACTTGGAAGAAGAATAAACAATGAGACTATGATATATGGAAACTTAAAAGAAGCATCTTGCAAACGCCTTCACTTCCCATCCGATGATGCCAGATGGAAACTAAAAAAGAATCATGGAAACTTAAAAGAAGCATCTCACAAACACTTACACTTCCCAGCCTATATTCCTACCCCATATGTCTTGCGGCTCTCGCTGCTGACAACAAGCTTGTCCAATGTCCCATCCAGCGTATGCAGCCGGTCCGGCGGTGTATAAAAACATCCAGGGTGAGTTGCTTGTTGGAACGAACCTCCAGATTGAATGTCCGGAATTGGCTGCAATGCTCACCTTACTCTGGCAAATCAGTCAATCAATCATTTCCTTTCTCACAGCTAATGCTGAATTGAAAACTTGTTTTTCTTTGTGTAACATCTAGCTGATGATGCTTTTGCAATATTATAAATATAACCAACAAACACTTTCTATATTCAGTATTATACTCTTCTTCATAATAAAACTTTTCATTTCAGTGATCGATGACCATTAAATAAAATAAATATTTTTTAAAAACTCATTAACGAAACCTCAAATATAAACATATGTAATGAATACATAAGGAATTTCTTGTTTTTCATATTAAATATTAGAAACTAGTAAAAGTTGTTTGCACAATACCTAAATAACATTTTCCGATAGTTCTCTATTAAGAGAAGTTGTGATCGACATTTAAAAATGAATTATTATCCACAAACATAATTGACAGGCATCAATTAACGTTACTCAGCATATTGTTTATAAATAGTGAAAAGGAATAGCCACAGAACTGAACTCTGGAGTACTCCACGGATAATCACCGATTTACTTGATTTAATATCTTTCGTTAATTTCTAGTTTCCGCTTAAAAAGCCACGGTCAAGCTGGTCTCCCAACATACACCTAAACCCCTACTCTCTTGTTCTACTAGATCGATAACTTATTTAAATCTAGATGTTTAGTTAATGTGGATAACCTTATATCCGAACTTAGTTTCTTGCAAAAGTTCGTGAGAAATACTTGTTAGTTACGTTTTTGTATACATTGATGGTATATACATATACATATTCCCAAAGCTCATGCCTTACTAAAGATGTTTTCTTACTTTAGAGAGGTGTAAACAATTTAGTGTTAAACACGCTTCAAACCAACAATAATTTTTGTTAAATACCAGTTCGTACACATACAGAATCAATAAGAATGAAAATAGTGAAAAATTTACTATTCTTACAACCATATCATCCACAAGAGCCACAAGGTGTATCTGTACGAATTTATTTACAAAATGAAAACTAATCGCTTTAAATTTGCTTTCAACTCACCTGTTGCAAAGAGTAACTCACGAACAAGTGACTGCGGGAGCGTCCGGAATTTTAATTTAATCCCATTGCAGACTCTTACAGTGACTTCTGTATTTGAATTTATATGAGTCAATTACTGCTCAAAATCTATTCGTGATAGGAAATAAAATTGCGTGTCAGACTTTTTATTTCTATGATTTTTCACTATACCCTACTACTTTGGTTTAAAAATTTTAAAATTCTTCCTTAATCTCTACATTAAATCTGTAAATCACAATATGAACATTCTAAAAAATAATTAAGTAGTGGGTTATATTCATTGATGATTTAGGAACATCAATATTTCTGGATGGCAACATCGAGATTGCCCCATATTATGGTCTTATGTTTTCTATTCTAGCTATAGTTATATAGTTATTCATTTTATAAATAAAATATTTAACATTTATCTTGATTTATATTCCATAAAAAAGGTTATGAGATGAGAGTTCAGTTCGGACGTCGACGAAGGCAGACACGTTTTTAAGTGGATCCCATAAAATCTCGAAAAACTCGAGTAAAAACGGTGTGAAAACGCGCAAAAATGTGTTGAATTAAAGAGCTGACAATCCTACATTGGTTGATATAAATTAGCATAAATTTGGCTATTTCATATACTTAGGTAGCATATTTGATTATGACATCACTAAAGGCGTACATGGGCAGCTCGACAAAGGGTACAGACATTTGGCAACATAAGATAACTCTGATAATAGAAACTAAACACGTCCAATGGGACCAGGTTATAAACTCGTAAATTATCTACAAGTGCATATATCTAAGACGACCGAGCACCCTTCCCAAAGTGGCTAGTGCGAGGTGAAAGGCAACGGACTGGCTTCTAACGAGTGAAAGTAGTAACATAAGCAAAGGTTGAAAGATACGTGTTATTTTTGTTTATTTCTAAGTTATTGGTTTATTAATCCTTCACAGATGGGAACAATATTGTAATTCGGAAATCCATTGTTTCATGTATACGCGAATGAATGAATTCTTCACGTGGAACGGGTACTTTTGTTTAAGAAATAATTTACTTGCTATAAACTCTTTGTTTCTTGCTGCAAAGTTATTAGTTTTATATGGGGAATTTGTTTATTTGCTTACCGGTTGAGGTAGGGGATTCTAGATTCAGAATATTGTTTTTTACGTGTGTGTGGCCACAGGATATTTCATTACACAACAGAAAAATTTTAAAATAAAAATGAAAAGGTATTGAATATAGGTAATGAAATGGAGAATGCCCGAAATTGGAGGGTAGTTGAAGGTGATTACTGTAGAAACGGACTAATGTGCAGGGTGTGCAAAATATTCTCCTCTTTCTCATGACCAACCCGCCAAAAAAGTCTTTTTTATCGCGAGATAGGGAGCTTCCACCGTGAATGGTTGTTTGCCTGTGGAACGGCTAAAAAAGAAAAAAAGAAAGAGGAGAAAAAAAAGCTCCCTGCGGCGAGCGAGTGTATGTATGTCATGGCAGACAAACGAAGTGGACGCAGGCGGGCAAGAGGGAGGTGCACACTGCTGGATCCAGAAACAGAAGACTTGGAGGAAGAATTAATGGGAAAATGATGATAGATGGAAACGCTACACATGGACAACAACAATCGAGAGGATTATGAATAAGCTAGGAAAGGATTATACACACAATTACAGCTCAAAATCTATTCGTGATAGGAACAACACACAACAATAGACGGAATATAATAAAGAAATATCAAGGATATACACACTGCCAGACTCAGAAACAGAAGAAACTGAAAACTCAGAAGAAGAATAGGAGAGAAGGTGATCACAGACAGAAACTAAAAAGAAGCATCTCACAAAAACCTGAAAATTAAGAGGAACACTGAAACCTAAAAGAGGCATCTCACAGGCGCCTACACTTCCTATCCGATAAAGACAGATGGAAACAAAGAAGAAGCATTCTCACAAACACCTACACGCTCCATCTTGCTGACAAGCATGTCCAATGTCCAATCCAGCGCATGCAGCCGGTCCGGCGGTATACAAAAGCGTCGGGGGTTTGTTCCAGCACATGGTTGGATCGTCCGTTGGTCGGTCGGGTGAAGCCGCCTAGTTGTGGCATGAATAAGTAATAGACGACTGGGCGACCGCATTTGGCCGTTCAGCGGGCGATCGGGCTGCGTGGCGGAACAAATCTGCATGCCCAGAATCGGCAGCAATGCCCACCTTACGCTGGCAAATCAATCAATCATAAAAAAGATTATGAGATAAATTGGGTAATTTACACATTTCCGTTGGACAAAGTGGTAGATTATCAAAATTTTATGGGACTTTCTGTAAAAAAAGTTGGTAGCACTAGCGGTATAATAAAACTAATAGATCAGCCTATATGGGCGCATGAGTATCGAAAACATTTCGAACGCAGTTAAAAAACTGCAAAAGCTGGAATCCGTTCAAGAAACACTACCGACTATGAAACCCTGTTACCAGGTAACCTGGTCTGATATTGTTTAAAGCAATTTTGATGATTCGTATCTACGCTGGGGGAGTGGGGGACAGCGCACTATAATTTTTACTGTTTGTACTATTAATACAAAAGAAGCTGGGAAATTTGTTTGTAATAAATTCCAGTGAAGGCTTTTTATTAATTTTGGGGATATTGCCTTGGCAGATACGCTAACATCCATAGACCGCTTTCGTGTTTATTAGCTTCCATAATAGGTGGAGAGCCGGCTGTATACATTTCCTATGAATAAGATACATAAAAATCTTTATGTGAGTGAGTAAGTACTACAGACATACAGGGAGCCACTTTTCATTTTTGCAAATTTTGCCCGGGTCATGGAATTCTGACGTCACTTCCGGTCACGATTTTTTTGTGTCATCGAATACATGAATAAAACTTACGTCAAAATGTAGGTTTTGAGGTATACAATGAGATTGTAGTGGGCTGCCAGGCTTAATTTGCCCGCAACCCAGAGACACCATCGATTAAAGTATTTTTTTTCTGTTTTCTTGTCACCGAATACATGAATTATTATTTTTTTAAGTTAAAGTACAAGCCTTTTAGTTATTAAAAAAAATTGGCTGCCTCTTCTTTTTTGCCCACATCCTCCCATTTTGACGTCACTTCCGGTAAAATTCCATGACGCGGGCAAAATTTGCTTATATGAAAAGTGGCTCCCTGTAGGTCTGTGGTAGTACTTACTCACTCATACAAAGTTTTTTATGTATTTTATTCATAGGAAATCTATACAGGGTTCCCACCAACCTGGAAAAACCTGGAAACCTGGTAAAGTCAGGGAATCCAAAATGTGGTCCTGGAGACCTGGAAAAGTCAGGGAATCCAAGAAATTTCAGTAAAATCCTGGAATTTCAGTCATCACGTAAAATATTTTGAATTGACTTTCTACTGTACAAAAAAACCGCTGCCTAAGGAATCACTACTTCCACATCCAGATTTCTCGCCCAAGTCCTTTAATGGAAACATCTTGACTGTATTTGACTTTAGTATGTGGATATTATTGGCCATAGAATAAAAATATTAGAAAGAAATCTGAGGCCTTTGTTTCTAGTATATACACCAAATCCCAAGTTTCTGTACTCTTATCAGCTTGCTTTACTTATTTTTCCCTATTCACATCTACTTTCCCCCCACTCCACGGAATCATGTCAAAATATAAACTAGTTTCCGATGTCATTATAATACCTACATATTTGTACCAAAAAATATTATAAAAAAATCTGATGCCTTGGCTTCTAGTACATACACCGAATTTCAAGTTTCTGTACTCGTAGCAGCTTGCTTTATTTAGTTTCCCCTATTTACCCCTAATTTAACTCTTCAACGGAATAATACCAAAATATAGTCTAATTCCTTATGTCAATATAATATATACGTATACCAAATTTCAAGTGAATATCTCAATTTTTTTTATCGACCCCTTGGGTTGATAAAAGTGGAGGGGTGGTGGGGATCGGAAATATTATAAAAAATTGTGGAGGCCTTGGCTTCTAGTACATACACTAAATTTCAAGTTTCTGTACTCTTACCAGCTTGCTTTACTTATTTCCCCTTATTTACCCCTATTTGCCCCCCAACTCTTCAACGGATATGTTCAAAAACAATCCATTTCCAGTCTCGTTATAATGTATACGTGTACAAAATTTTAAGTCAATATTTTAAGCCGTTCCGGAGAAACCGTGCGGACAATAAAAGTTACAGACAGACCGACAAACACAATTTTTTTCGCTCAAATTTAAAATCTCGACGTTCCATGACATTCTAAGCCTATTTCAAGAAAAAGAAATGAACAGATTTCCCAATTCTTGCAACCATCGGGACATTGAAGATGATAACACCATACATAACACATAAACTTTTTCCAGCTACAATCCACTCTCGATTGCGACACCGCTGTATTTCGACCTTAAATGAAAACTGGTAACTTGACACTGTAATATATGCAACCCATATTACATTTGCATATATCAGCCGTTGCATATACGACAGTCTCACTCTACCGCAACACCGCTGTCTTTTGACCTTGAACGAAAACTGGTAACTCGACTCGCATATACGAACATACATTTCCAATGTTAAATATTTCAATTTTTTTTTTACGATTACCATACTTCCAATCTACTAAGTGGATGTGGAAGTTATTACCTATAAGATTTGAATTTTATATATTTCGCTAAGAAATATAGGTGTAATTTTAACTATTCATTATTTAAAATAAATAACAACAAAAATTACTTTAATGGTTTTCTCATATTTTTTCCATGCCGATCTGATGATAATACAAATACATTAATATCCACTTATATACAAAGTCGTATTAGAATGTACTATGTTTTCATATTTTGGTCCTGGAAAATTTAAATTTTGTTCCTGGAAAGTCAGGGAATTCAAAATTCCAATGTTGGTGGGAACCCTGCAGTATACAGCGGGCTCTCTACCTATAAGGGGAATAAACGCGGATTGCCATTGAACTTGTTAACAGTCAGTAAACATAAATCAGCGACTTGTTAAAATAGGACCCTGCCGACATCTATTGCAAGCACGTGGTGGTAGCCCCGAATTGACAAATATGAATAAAATTAAAATTTAAGTTAAGAGGGAAGACAATCAAAACAGAAAACTTATTTGTTACCCTCTACAATAAAACTGTAAAGCAGAGTAAAGCGTTTAAAATAACAATTATTGCCAGTAGATGTACTAGGAAATTTGTTTGGAACGAATAGCAGTGAAAGATTTGTATTAAAAGATGGCGCCACCAGGTCAGAGAGGCGTAAGTTATTGGTACTTCAACCCTTTTGTACAGCCGATGCAC
Organism: Stenurella melanura; assembly: GCA_963583905.1. Classification (NCBI taxonomy): domain Eukaryota; kingdom Metazoa; phylum Arthropoda; class Insecta; order Coleoptera; family Cerambycidae; genus Stenurella; species Stenurella melanura. Next base: position 73,380,111 of record OY757309.1, read on the forward strand.
CAATCTTGGTGTAGTCTTCAGGTTTTCCCCACCATATTCATGCAAGTCTACAAGGCCTGCTTCTTTATTTATCTCGACGAGCTTTCGAGTTTATTTTAGCACTTAAAGTCAATATCACATTGCCGTTCTCCAATAATAAAATTTCTTCAGGTTCTGGATACTACAGACCATGCATGAAGTCGCAAAAACGGCAAAATCATGGAATTGGTATTTATACAGAACTTCCCCTCTTTATTTATATAGGGCGGTCACTCTAAAACATTATTTATTAAGAAATGAAATATAAGAATTATAATCGCAATGTAGTTAGCCCTATTATTACAGAGAAAACATTTTTTTCATCATCTACTCGATAGTGGTGGAGGATAAAATTTTCATTCTTTTAAAATTTTCAAAACATTTTTATGTTGAAATAGGTTTAGAATGTAATGAAATGTGGAAATGTTAAAATTGAAAAAAATAATTTCCATGTACTTGGTAAAAAATTTTTTTTAATATTCAAAACAATTGTTTTTTTTTAAATATGTTCAGAATGTCATGAAATGTGGAAATTTTAAATTTTCAAAATTTCAGATTTTTTCTTTTATTTATTTTTTTTTGAAATAGGTTTAGAATGTCAGGAAACATGGAGATTTTAAATTTGAGTGAAAAAAATTTCCATTATCTATTTCCTTTAGACGATCCACCCTGTATAGTTTCCAGTGAAAGTCTAACCATTTCCTCGGTGGCAGTGGCGTCGGCTACCTACCAAATTTGACTGTTCTCCGTCAAGTAGTTTTTTAGTTAATGCACCAACAGACCAGACCGCCAGACAGACTGACGGAATTGAAAAACATGTATTTTCGTAATCTACGTGTTCTGAAACGTGAACATCCGAAAAAATCTCGGAGGGTGATTTTTTTCTCGAATACAATACTCCCCTTCGGTATGCGAGGGATGTAAAAAAAATAGTAATAATAGCAGAAAAATATGTATTCCTTAACTGATTTTTTTATATACGTATCTCATTATCATTGTCATTATTATTATCATTTTCTTTCTTCAATGTCTTTAGCTTGATAGATGAAGTGTTTATGCAACTGCTTCTATTACATACCGAAAAAACTTTTTCTGCACCCGCAAGTCGATCCCCAACCTGTTTAAGCGCAAAAAATTACCTGGGGCTGGTGCTTGATTCATAGTAATTAAGGCATCACAGAAATTGGTCAAAAATCATGGAAAATCAATCTGCATTTTTGGGAGAAATCGAAAGTTGTTGAAAAATTTTCAAAAAATTCATAGACGTCGAGGATAGGGTGAAAATTGGACGGTGCGAAATGCAGATCGATATCTCGAACGGTTTCTGAGAAATCCAATCAAAGTAAAAAAATGTCTGGCAAAATTCTGAAAAAATTAAGTTTCGTCGAAATTTAAAACGCCTGGAAAAATTCTGAAAGTATTCATGAGTAATGAATAAAAGCGGAAAGTCGATATCGTGATTAGTTTTCGAGATAAGAGCAGTCGAGTGGGAGAAGAAATGGAAAATTTACATTTTTTTCAACTTTTTCAACTGTAGACTGTGTCTCGAGAACGAGCCGAGATATGGTTTCAAGGTTTGCTCCATTCGACTTTTTTAAAATTTTGTACAAGAGAATTTTTGTTTCGTACAAGAAGTCGTTTCGGAGAAAATCCGATTGGAAAGGCGACGCGGCCCAGTAGAGACGAAATTCTTGCATCTGCGACTTTAACCGCCGATTTCTCGAAAACCGTTTGAGATATTGATCTGCGTTTTACACCGTCCGTTCTTCACCCCATCTTGTATTGAAAATTTTTGGACGCCATTTGATTTATCGTAAAAATATGGATCGATTTTCCAGAATTTTTTACCAATCTCGAGCTCTAAGAGCTCGAAAATTCGACCCGACCGTGCTATTCTGACTTCTTATTCTGGTTCAGCGCCACAAACATCATAGGAAAAATGGGCCCAATTTTTTTTTTGTGGGCCTGTGTAGTGCATTATGTGTAGGAACTAATGAAGTTATAGCTATTAGCAAGTATTTTTACTTGTAGCTTCAATGAAAGGTTTGTGTCTTAATGCGTTTAAGAATTATGCATTTTTAACTCTTCTTATTTTGGTTATTACTCGATTCCTTTTAATGCTACAGTGAATAAAAACAACGTTTTAAAGAAAATTTTAAGAAATTTAATTTATGTTATGAGCACATTTTACGCGAAGATAAATTTTTTTTGAGATATTTGAGCTTTAAATATATTTTTAGCCACTAAAAGCTCAAACCACACATATGAACTGTCCTATTTCCGAAACTATTACTTTCACAGAAAAAAAACAAAACATATATCACTTCGTAAGCTTTATTTGTGTATTTCGTCATGTTTTCGTTGGATGCAATAGCTTGGAGATATTAGCAATAAGAAGCAGTGTTTCCAGTAAAATTGCATAATATTTTGAAGACATGAAATATTATTTTTAACATTGTTTAGTGTATCTTATTGGCCGCATTAACCATCTGATTTAAAATCGGTTCAATGTTATATGTTCATGTCAATTCATTTTTTGACAGAAAGGGAGATATTTTTCCTATTATACAATTTATTGCTTAATTTCTTATAAAAACATAAGGTTTCTATTCTGAATGTTCCCCGCAGACTTGTCCTGTTATCCTATAACCTCGTTATAATGGTTAAATCTTACTCTATTACTTTTAAAAACCTCAGATAGGATTTCGTCCGCCCTAAATCCCAGTTCTCATATCGAATGAGAGCTATTTACGTGGGGGAGCTTTTTAAAAATAGAAACGACATTCAAAACGAATTGTTGAAGATTCGTTTGAAGGTAAAAATATGTCTCAGGGCAATACGTTTACTACCTTTGTATATCAATTATTGATGTTAAATCAAAATCACAGGTTTGAATATGCTTTTACTAAAAACCGGTGGTGTTTTTTTATGATTGATTTGTGGACCTTAAGGCATATTTGTAATCGGAACTTAATTTGAAATAATTACACGTTAACAAATGCTTATAGATTGTGTCGTATATGCGATATTTCCGAAGTAAATTGAGATATAGTAAGTGTAGAATGTAGTTAGTGTCATGTAAGTTGATAATGCCTGATGAACTATTATTGAGCTTTGTAGCTTGCTTTGAATAGTTCATTCCGTATTTATTCGGCACTTAAAAAACTCAAAGCGGCGATCGATTTTTAAGGGGAGACCGAAACATTTTTTACATTTTATTAAATAATAAATGTAATGTATTACTTATAGTCCAATAATTATAAATATTTCCATAACAAAAAATGTTATCTGAGATTTTCCTTCAGCAACTGTTAGTGAAGGAATTATACATCACAAAACCACAAAAATCAGTTCTGGGTGCACCACGCAACCCCCCCAAAAAACACCCCTTCGGTGAAAAAAGCCTTATTTTACTGATAACTCGTTAACCGTTGAATATATAAAAAATTGCTTATCATAGAAAAGAAAGCTTGACTAATTGCCTAAAAAAAAAGTCCTCTTGTAATTTTCGTTTATTTGAAATTTTTTGCGCGCGGTCTATAGAAAAAATTGAGTTGCTCGAAAACCAAACAAGCTAGGAAGAAAAATCAAAATGGGTTTAAAGGGGATATAAAATACTCTTTTGTGTTTCTATTTTTGATGGCTATTGGTATCTATTAGTATATAAAAATAACAATATAATATAGTTACCTCTTGATTTTTTACACTTTTAACTATTCACAGGCCCATAAAAAATAACTGACTATACTATAAGTTATAAATGCATTACCGTTTAGTTCAGTAGTAGTAAAATAGTTCAATGCAAAAAAAGTTAGGAATAAAAATATTCACATTTACAAATTTACCAGCAAGTTAGCGAAATTTTGATCAATTTTTTATTGTCTCCTAAAAAAAAAAGACCTAAACATCTTGAAAATTTAGTTCAATAAATTTATTGATCGATTTTATATATCATGTAATAATTATTGTTTCTAATCATTTAATAGTTAAAAAATTGTATTAAAAAAATATCATCAATGGATTTTTTTTGCTAACTTTAACATGCTGCTAAATTTGTAAATGTGAAAATTTTTATTCCTAACTTTTTCTGCATTGAACTAAGAGATAATGCATTTATAACTTGTATCAAAGATGGCGACGAGTGAAGAGGCAGTTGTTAGTGAACTGAATAAATTGACTAAAAAAGATATTATTAACATATTAGTGCAAAAGAAATTACCGGAAAGTGTTAACAATAATACTATTGTGTGTGATTTCTTTGAAAATTATATTTCATCCAGTGTAATTCTTAAAGAAAACAGTAATTCGTTGATATGCAGTATATCTGAGCAAGAATGTTGCGAAAAAATTATGTGCCAGAAGAGAGAAATACAATGTGTCTTTTATGAAAGAGAGAATAAACTGCTCAGCCAAACAATCGGACATCTGGAAAAGAGGTTAGTAAACCAAGAAGACTTAATAAATTATCTCAAAACTGATATAAACAAACATATGGTGCACAAAACAAACAATCCAACACCATCTAGCTGTCCAGTTATTAACCAGCCGAGTGCCCGTATCATAGCGGCATCTAATGATTTAAGTCCTAGTGATAAGAACATACAAAAACCTTCCACAAGTCCTTCTGTAGAACTCTACTCTGATAAGCTAAAAACTAAGCCTACAAAAACCAAGTCTACTAATGACCAAGAGATAAATAAATCATTTGCACCAAAACAAATTGTGAATCAATCAGAGTCGCTCCAAATGCATAATAATTCTCTCAGAAATCGTAGAAAACCGATAATAGGCAGTAACAAGACTTTATCAAAAGTTAATACAGTACCAAAATTGGGCTATCTACATGTTTTCAGACTTAATGCGGAAACTACCACTGAGGCATTAAAGGATTGCTTAAAAGAAACCGCACCACATATTAATTTTGAGTTTAAGGAGTTACGTAGAAATGAATACACCTCATCATATATGACTACTTTTCCTATTACTCATGTGAAGGATGTTTACAATCCCGAAATTTGGCCGGAGGGAGCTGCTGTAAATCGCTTCACTTTCAACAAACGAAATTTTCCTCTACCAGCCTCGGAAGCGAGGAATCCCCAATCAACGTAGATCAACATTCTGCAAAAGTTGTACGAATTTGTCATCTCAATATTAGAAGTCTACGTAATAAAGTTGAAGAACTTGAACTTTTATTAAACAGTTTAGAATATCCAGAGATCGTATGTATTTCTGAATTAAGTTACAAAAATTGTGAAATTTCCACTTTAAAACTGGAAAGATATAAAATCGCCGACTACTATTGCAGATCTAATCATAATTTGGGTGGGGTAGGAATTTTCGTAAATAATGATATAGACTTTAAAATTGTTAAATGTAATGTGCAAAAAATTGAGTTGCTATTTGAATATTGCTTAACCGAAGTCTTGTTAAAGGACAGAAGCATTTTAGTAGGTTGCTTTTACAGGTCGCCCTCAAATAAGTTAATTGATTCTGAATATTTCATATCTAATATGGATACCTTATTAAATACTGTGTATAAAGCTAATACTCCCACTTTCATTTGTGGGGATTTCAATTTCAATTTTGACGAGAGTGTCGAGGATATAAACGCTAAAAACTTATGTAACATCTTCAAGTGTTATGGTCTGCTTAAATCTATTACAGATTTTACTCGGATTCAAGGTAATTCTAAAACTGTCATCGATAATATTTTTGCTAATATAAATATTAAATCCTTAAATCCAGAAATTATATATTCTGACTTATCCGATCATTTTATGCAAATAATCTCGTATCCATGTCAATTTGATAGACCGGTTGATAATAAATAAACTTCTGTTACGAAGGTTTTTTAACAACTCAGATAATTTGACTTATTTCAGATATCTACTCTCAAAAGAAAAATGGAATTTCTTGTCAGAAAATCGTAACTATAATTGTAATGACTGCTTTTCAAACTTCTATTTTACCTTTCTCTCATTAATGGACAAAGCATTTCCATTGGAATGTTATAAGCCAAAGCAGAAATTAACAAATTGCAAACCGTGGTTAACTAACGACATTGTTAACGAAGGCATATTTTTAAGAGACTTGTACAAAACTTTTAAATTCAGTGGAAATGAAGAAGTTTTTCTTCGCTATAATATAATAAAAAAAAATCATCGCTACAAAATTAAAGCTGCCAAAAGATCTTATAACGAATCTATATTTCTAAATTCACATAATAAATCAAAAACCGCTTGGCAAATAATTAAAAACAATACTTGCAATAATAATAATAATCTTCCTAAACATTTTACCAACATAGATGGAACTATTCTCGATAATCAGGATGAGGCTGCAAATGCCTTTAACACCTTCTTTATTAACTCTATTAAACACTTAACTGAAAAATATGTCTCCATCACTAAATAATGTCAAAATAATTAACAATAATAGTTCAATTTTTCTAAATCCGTTAACCTCATCTGAAATGCTTACAATTATAAAATCTGTCTCAATAAAAAATTCAGCTGGGGAAGATGAGGTACCTTGTTCTCTTCTATTAAAAGTGGCAGAATTTATTGTCGAACCACTAACATACATTATCAACTTATCGTTTATAGAGGGCACTTTTCCTTCTACTCTGAAAAAGTCATTAATTATACCAATTCATAAAAAGGATAGTAAATTTCTTATATCCAATTACAGAGGTATTGCACTTCTTTCGGCTTTTTCTAAAGCCTTTGAAAAATCTTATCACCTGAGATTGACGGATTTCATATCAAAACATAATCTGTTATCCCCTTATCAGTTTGGCTTCTCGAAAGGTCTATCAACAAAAGATGCAGTCGTGTCTCTTTGTAATTATATCTTGGATAACTTCGAAAAGAAATCGAAAACTGCCTGTCTGTTTTTTGATTTAAGCCGTGCTTTCGATACTATTAACCATAAATTATTATTAGATACGCTTGAACACTATGGCATTCGTGGCACAGCCCTTAGTTGGATAGAGTCCTATCTAAATGGGAGAACTCAGTTTGTTACATTAAATAATCCTGGTAATAGCTCAACATCTAATCCACTGGCGGTCTCCACTGGCGTGCCGCAAGGCAGTATTTTGGGGCCGTTATTATTTATTATATTTATAAATCATATTGGGTGTAACCTGGAAAATGTATTTATAGCTCTTTTTGCAGATGATACCACAATTGCAATTGATTCTAACTCTATTGATAAGCTGAGTTGTAAAGCCACTGCAACAGTAAAAGCTATGCACAATTACTGTACCTCCTTGGGTCTAGCTTTAAATCATTTAAAAACAGACTTATTATTGTTCTCAACTAGGGCAACTGATTATAGCTTACTTGTTAAACATGACAATCGTTCTATAACTCAAAGTAATAATGTTAAATTTCTCGGCGTTTACATAGATCCCCTATTGAATTGGGGTAATCACATTGATCATGTAAATAAAAAATTATCGGCCCAGTGCTTTGTTATTTGGCAGTTACGATCTTTCGTCAACATTCACATCTTGAAAATGTATTATTTTGCACATATTCAGTCTCAGTTAAGTTATTGCATAATATGTTGGGGAAATTGCGCTCGTTTTAATGAAGTATTTATTCTTCAAAAAAAAAAAAATATTCGTACAATGTCTTTCAAACCACCGCAATATTCATGTAGGAATCTTTTTAGGGAGTTAGGAATTTTGACGGCTCCGTCACTATTCATTTTACATTCTGTATTGCACATAAAAAATAATTTAATTCATTTTAATAGTAGACATGATACTTGTGTTAGTAGTGGTCATAATCTTCGGGAAAACTACTCACTAAATATTCCACCTCATACCTTATCCAGTTTAGCAAAAAGTCTAAAAGTAATGCCTATAAAATTATTTAATAAATTACCGTTGCACATAAAGCGAATAAATGTCATTCATCTGTTTAAAAAAGAAGTGAAATGTTTATTATTAAAATCTTCCTTTTATTCAGTTACAGAATATTTACAGACTGATTTTTAATTTTGTTTTATATAATCAACTTATTTGAATGTTGTCCGTCATATGTCTTATATTAGTTTTGTCTTACATTAGTTTTATACTTTTTTGACCATTTGCCAACGGTTTTCTTCAAAATAAGAGTAAAATTGAATAAATGAATGTTGTTTGTCTTATATTTGTCACATTGTTAGTTATATTTTACTTAATTTTTATTTATTTGTTTGTTATTCTTATCATCAAATTTTATCATTATATTATCTCTACCATGTATTGCCATTTGCCGCCGTATATACTGAATTGTATCGTTTTTTAGTGGTGAATTTATATTATTGCTATTATTATTACCATTATGTTATACACTAATTATTGTTGACTTGCCATATATACTGTATTTGTATCAACATGGTTAATAAATTATTATTATTATTATTATTATTATTATTATTATAGTTATTTTTTAGGGCCTGTGAATAGTTAGATGCACAAAAAATCAAGAGATAACTATATTATATTGTTATTTTTATATACTAATAAATATCAATAGCTCTCAAAAATGCCAACAAAAGATAGTATTTTAGATTCCCTTTAAAACCCATTTGTTTTTTTCTTCCTAGCTTGTTTGGTTTTCGAGCAATTCAATTTTTTCTATAGGCCGTGCGCAAAAAATTTCAAATAAACGAAAATTCGCGCGCATTAAAAATACAAAATTTGCGTTTTTTGTCAAAATCGATTTTCTCGAAAACCGTGGCATATACAAGAAAATTACACGAGGTCTTTTTTTAGGCAATTAGTCTAGTATTCTTTTCTATGATTAGCAATTTTTTATATCGTCAACGGTTAGCGAGTTATCAGTAAAATAAGGTTTTCTTCGCCGAAGGGTTTTTTTTGGGGGGGGGGGGGTTGCGCGGCACCCCCAGAACGGATTTTTGTCGTTTTGTGTTGTTTAATCCTCGCACTAACAGTTACGGAAGAAAAATCTCAGATAACATTTTTTGCGAGCTTCTGGTGTATTTTTTACTTTGTCGACTGGACTATTAACAGATAAAACATCATTACTCTTATGTCAAGTAAGTTATAGCATGATTAGGATAAGAAATAAATGGAAACATGCCTGTTTTAATTAAGATATCTGACTCTTGTGATATAGTTACGCAACTCACCCCTAACTAGAACGTCATACCCAGGGAACAGATAAACAGAACGTACTCTGAATTTATCTGTCAGTGTCGCGAAGGACGGGCAATACGTACACCAATAAGATATTCTTATCTTGACGTAAAACAGTACGATTTTTTAATTGACCAAAAACGTCATTAAGCTTCTACTGAAAACACGATTTTTAAATATCTAGTATTATTTTGTTCATTCTGTTACGCAAAAATTTGAAGTACGGCCCTGTAGTACCTTGTCCGAAGGTAAAAGTGCCGACTTTTACATTTTGATGGCCAGTTTTTATGGATTTTTCTATATGCAATAAACAAATGGAGACAACCATAGAGCCATACACATGTATTATTAAACATTTTAATTATTGCATAATTCACTGCTGTAAATGTTATCTAATAGCAGCCCTTATGATTGGTCGAAGTGTGTACGGGAACTCTTGGCATTAGATTTCTTAATTACTTAAGTCATTCTAACAAATTATTATAGTATATAAGATCCCAATTGGGACAGCACAAAAACGAAAACTCGGAGTAAAGTCGGCATCTCCTTTATGGGACATGGGCGGCGGCGGTAAACATGTAAAAATACTTTATATACTAAATAATTATTTTTTAATTGTCAAAGAAAGGGATTTCGATAATACGTTTATTCAATAGAAGTGGTTAGTGAAAAAATATGTTTATCACATTTGATGTCACATAAATGATATATTAAGGCTACGCCTATTGTGTAGTGACCTACCCTTCTATCTTCTAGCGGCAAAGTTATGTAATCTTAGGCGGGAGTTGCCTAGATGGTATATAATCCTTCCAAAGGGGCGTAAAGCAGCGATAGTCTTGTTTATTAAATGTTAGGCCATGATACTATGAACCTTGCAGTATATTAGACAGCTAGAAAATTTCTACTATTCTATAAAAGAAAGACTCGGAAACATTTTAAAGGGGGACTCGTTTCCTGGCATCGATAATTGGTCTCAGAAGCGGAAATAGTTTGACGTTAAATAAACAAATTTAAAAAATGCTTTGTCTATGAACTTTAAATAAACAATATTCCATTCGTCACTATCCGAGTTTTCAGAACTTGAATCGGTATTTACATTAATAATAATTGAATTACTTGGTGGTAATATAGAATATTCATTTTCCTTTTTTATCACATGAGATACATACTTCCTTCATATGTCGTCTACTATTATCTTTATATTCTTTAAGACAGACTCACTTAATTGTGGGGATTGATTATATTGACTTAGTCTTGTTTTTACACCCGCCCACACCATTTCAATGGGGTTGAGAACGCAATAATATCGAGGCAGACGTAAAATAGCATGATCGTGTGCTTCAAAAATGTTTTCAACGTGTTCCTTTTTAAAATTTTGCTTTCCAATCCATTCTAATAAAGTCTTTTTTGTGTTTTTTTCTGGTATTTCCAAGCCTTTACCTTTCATGTATTCAATGATATCGCCTTTTCTTGTGTTGGTGTTCAGAATTTTTGGGTGTTGCTGCGAATGGTATGACGCATAGTCCATAACAATTACAGAATTGGGTGGGATATATCCTCGTGGTAGTCGGAGGAGGATTGCTTGATATTTTTAGCAGACAACAACAACCCATTTGGAATAATACAGTTTTTACTTCTGGCATGTAGAAGTACAATTTTTTCCCCCTAGAACATGGAACACTTAAATTACACTTTTTCGTGTTATCTACCCAACCGTATTGAACTACATCATGGGTGTCAAACCATGTTTCGTCAAGATAAATTATGTCTCTATTTGAATCTCGGTATTCTTTTATTTTACGCAGGTACTCGTGTCGATGATCAACGATGCGTGCTGATTCCATAACTACCATTCGTTTGTCAATTTTTTTGTACCTAAAACCGCAGTCGAGCAAAACCTTTTGCAAAGTACCTAATGATTTATAGTTATAATCTGGATAGTCGCGTAACTTATCCCTAATCATTTCTAATGTGGGCACCTTCTGTTTATTGTAAAAGTCATACACAAATCGACGAATGACATCTTTTGAACGCGTTATCAAGTTTTTTAAGTTTTTGTCCAACTCTTTTCCGTTTAATAGAATGATCAGTTGATCATGATATAGTTACATCCCCAGCTCTAATAACCCTATAAATTGTAGTACGGCTTAATTTGGTTAATTCACAAATCCTCTTCACAATTTGATTATATGAAGAATCTATATTTTCGCCTTTTAAATACGAGTAAATATTCAAAATAACCCTTTGAGTTTGAACGTGTAAGTCTTTATTTTCAAACTCCGCTAGTATAGGCTCTGTATCCTGGCCTCCAAAATGCCATTTTAAACAATTAATTGCAAAAGATTACTTAAACACAGTAATAAAACTAATAATTTGTTCAAATATTCAGTAGAATTAAGTAATTTATAACTGCCTGGCTAGATCATACGATACGGATAGTTCATACGTATTTTTTGTTTTATATATTATGGCATGCAAAAACTCTGAACAAGGTTGATGTTGACAAATCAAATTCGCTAAGCATCTAATCCCACCTATATCTATGTGACAGGCGGATCAAGTCCACGTGGACTGTAGACGAGGAGTGACAATATTGACAATACCCCGTAAGATCCTCTAGTTCCGTGCTGTTCCAATTGAGTTCGTAAATACCATCTATACCTATGGCTTCAACTGTTTCAAGAGTTACATTAGATTTCAACTGTTGCGAATTTTGTGGACTTAAGTTTCTGCACCTGCATTTGTTAAATAATCATACCTACTTAAGTTTTTTACACAATGAGTCACATCATATTAATTTATATACAAAATATTCTTCCTCAAATACCACTCGTACTTTTAAATTTTTTTATGCATTTTTCTCAATCCGATCTACTATATAGTGATATAATTCGTGTAAATTTATAATTGACCCTTTAACATGTTGTTTTTAAATAAACTGTTAGTCATGTCATGTCAGGTACATTTTAAGGACTTTCAAAGAAAATTATGTTGGTTTAGTTTTATAACCGCCACTGTTGACAACTTTATTTATAGTGCATGGTAATGAAAATCGAGGGGAATTCTTTGAGTAAAACTGAAACATGCAGCAATGCAATAAAACACAGTTCGAGTTTCTACCGAAGAAATATATGGACGTGATCTTGTTTTATCTGTCTCACCACTCGAGAGTCTAGAGCATGCCTCGGTTGGTATTAATTTAATTATTATTTGAAAACAACGGTTCGTTAAAGCTTTCAGGACATGATCACTTGTATACTGCTAGACCTATAGACTGGAGCACAGTTTTCATTCGTAATTGTAGTATTTGTTCTGAAAAGAAATTGCAAATACCAGTAAAGACTATAATATATTCCATCCCATTCAGCGATCGACTCAAAACTAACGTTGAATTTTAATTTGTTGCATGCCTCCCTATATTGCAAAGAAAGTGTTTTTTTTTGCACTATTTATAATACATATTACATTACATTTATGATTAGAAAAAAATTATAAACTTCGATCCAAAACGACATTTCGTTAGCAAGTCCCATTGTATTAGATTTGCTTTAATAATATTTTTGAAGCTCTTCACTGTGCCACCCAGATCCGTCTACAGGTATTCAAGTTAAAGTTATTAGAAACTTTTTTTTTAATATTCGTTTTGAAATTCTCTGTAAATTTGTCGAGCCGAATCTTTAACTTTTAGCTACAGTTTTTCATAATTTTGATCTAAAATTTAATTTTTACCGAAAAATATTGTCTTTTTTCAATTAAAGTCAGTCTACAGGTCACAAATATATAAAGAATTCGCTCAACTTTAGTTTTAAATCATTACTTTACAAATACATAAGCGATGTGCCAAAGTAGATTTTTCATTTCCTTTTTTTTATCCTTGATAGTTGCTAAACGCCTGCGAAGAAATTATATGGATCGATTTAAGAATGTAGGGGAAATTGTCGAAATGTGAGGTCATCTTTTTAAGCAAATATAAATAACCATTACTTTCGCTCTCTTTAAATTACGGTGCTAGTCAACTCATAACAAGTGCCTTTCTTCGCCTTGGTTGATCATCGATATAGCTCCTATACTCTGTCAATAATTTTGGTCCAAAGTCTGTAGAATTACAGAGGTAAGCTTAAAATGCTCTGCGAATTGATGTTCAAATTTTTAAATTTCACCTGATTCCAATTGACGGTTTTCTTTACCTCGATGTGTTGGGCGTCCAATGGTTGTCTTTTTTTTCACCATCATTTTGCAATTTAATCACTGATTAAAAATTATTTTTACTTTTTAGTGCAATTCAGTTTTAAAAGAAAACCATTCTTAAAATATAATTAAATGCAAATGCAAATTCCCTACAATGTAAGAGTACTCTAAAATGGAATCTAAGGAAATAAATATATTACTAGCAAAAAGTTACTAGTAATTATTGTATACAGGCTGTCCCGTAAATAATGGATAATCCTGAAACTGGAAGTAGGCCAGGCCATGACCTATCAGAATATTACAACTTGACCTTATTGAAAACTCTACGGTTTTCGAGATATGGACACTTTTTTAAAATTTTGAAAATTTCGACTTTAGGATAGTGTTTTACATGCCAGTGCCACAAAGTAAAGATTTGTTCATTCTGTTTTTAGGTAAGTATTCTAGAATAGTTGTGCTATCAAACGTGTATAGGAGTTTTTAGATAACGACTACAATGTTTTCAAAAAAGAAGTATTTCGTAAATTTCTGTTCCACCAAGATTCCGTCTGCCGACTTTGACCTTTGATGGTATAAAGAAAAGTGCCAAGCGAAACTTGCCACTAATCTTAAAAATTTGCCCACTTATTGTTATATTATAAAATGTTTAAAAATTATGAGTTTTCCTGTTAGGAAAAAGGACATAGCTGTTTGAATGGTGGAGGAGCTACATTTATCCAATTAAAATTTTTAACAAGCCTATCTTTTAATTGTATTGCTTGGCCAAAGCATTCGTGGACATTCTCTTATGTGACAAATGTCATTTTGTACGTTTGGTGTTAGTAGCGACCTGTCATTCCTCTGAAATTATTTAAATTTTTTAAGACTCGCATTTCTGTAGACTTCTTGAGAACCACAATGCCTCGTATACAGTATACACAGCGTGAGTATGCTAATATGCATTCTATTGACCGTCAAGATTTCGACGACGAAGTGCTTGATGAAATTAACAACGATTCGTCTACTTCTGTGCGTACCATATCACGACGCATGAAGTATCTAAAACAACGGTGCATAGGATTTTAAAACGGTACCAACTCCATCCTTTCCATGTACAATGTGTGCAAACTCTACTACCCAGAGATTATTCCTTGAGGGTGGTATTTTGCCGGCGAATGCTGCGGCTGATAGAAGATCCAGATTTTTTAAATAAAATTTTGTAGTCTGACGAATCATCGTACAGAAGAGATGGCTTTGTAAATTTACATAATCTGCATAGCTGGCAGTTGGAAAATCCCCATTTGATGAGAGAAGATCGATCACAATACCAATTTAAAGTAAATTTGTGGACAGGCATCCTAAATGGTAGGCCCATTCGAACTGCCACCAACATTAACGTCAGATAATTATTTCGAATTCAAAACAAGCTACCGGTCTTACTAGAAGACTTTCCTTTATCCCTGAGGCTGACAATGTGGCTACAGAACGACGGATGCCCTGCACATTATGGGAGAGAGGTGAGAGCATTCGAAAATTTGAAATATCTGGGCAGATGGATCGGTCGCTTAGTTCCAATTGTATGGCCACCCAGGTCACCAGACCTAAATCCTTTAGATTTTTTTTTACTGGGGATGTATGAAGGAAAAGGTGTACTTCCGACCTGTTCAATCCTTAAATGAATTGCATGAGCGTATCGGAGTATCCTCCGAAGAAATCAGCCGATCCGGATATTCACGCCATCTAAAACGTTCCTTTGTTAAAAGATGCAGAGCCTGCATCAGGGCTGAAGGAGAGCAATTCGAACATTTATTATAGCGACTTTTTCTTTTTAATAATAATGATGTTTAATAAATTCAGGAGAAATTACTTTTTATTTTATTTCGATCTTTCTTCGTACTCCTAATTCACAATTTTTAAACATTTTTTAATATAACAATAAGTGGGCAAGTTTTTAAGAAAAGTGGCAAGTTTCGTTTGGCACTTTTATTTACACCATCAAAGGTTAAAGTCGGCAGACGGAATCTTGGTGGAACAGAAATTTAAGAAATACTTCTTTTTTAAAAATACTGTAGTAGTTATCTAAAAACTCCTATACACGTTTGATAGCACAACTATTCTAGAATACTTACCTAAAAACAGAATGAACAAATCTTTACTTTGTGACACTGGCATGTAAAACACTATCCTAGAGTCGAAATTTTCAAAATTTCAAAAATGTGTCCATATCTCGAAAACCGTAGGGTTTTCAATAAGGTCAAGTTGTGAGATTCTGATAGGTCATGGCATGGCCTATTTCCAGTTTCAGGATTATCCATTATTTACGGGACACCCTGTATATGCTACATCAACAATGGATTGCAAGAAAGAAATATGCACATTACCTACAGCGTGACTGTCACAATAATGTTATTTTTAATTCTAAATTATCCTGCTCAACAAAACCAAAAACAACTAAAAACAAAAGCACTTGCCAAAAAACAGTTCAAACTTTAAAAACTTTCAGATACACGTGTTTCAGTATCCTATACCAAGAATACCTCTTCAGTGCTTCTTTCAAAGTTTAAAGTGAACTGAATCATAATTTCTCAGGCAAGTACCCCTGCAATAATTATTTATGGTTCCATACCTGTATTGGTAATTTTCCGAAATCTAATTTGGATTATCCTGTTCGTTAGGACCACAAATAATTATTGCAGAGGCATTTGCCTGAAAAATTATCATTCAGTTTCCTTTAACCTTTAAACTGCTAAGCCTCCTGTGTGCGGCTCTCCCGTGTGCGGCAAAATTTAAGCGCTGCGTTTTTATACGTCTGGAGCAGCATGCGAATATATTCAGGGCCGGATTTGTTTACTTTTGGCAAATGTAGAATAAAACAATCAGTGATTTTTCGTTTACATGTTATATTTAGTATAATAAAATTATTACTCTTATTTGACAGATTAAAAAAAAATGAACAAACAAAATAACAAAATAAAATCGTTACTAATTAAAAGTAACTATGCAAAGAAGCAGAAGAATGTACAGTTAAATAAAAAACTGCAATTATTGTAGGTAACTAAAAAAGGGACTTTCGAAACACAATGAAGCGTCGTTAACAGAAGAAGAAACTGATCTCTGGGCATAATTTGATGAAATATGGGTGTAGCTACCTTACTGTTTTTTGCCCAATAGGCGTTAATGGAGTGTTTCTTTACTTGTGCCATAAGTAAATTTATTGCAATAAAGCAGTAGATTTCTTTATAATTAGTATTATTAAATTGATGCAACCTAGACTTAATGGGAGGAATACTTTGAGAAGATAAAAACACAAAGTATAAGTTACTTTGCGCGGCGATATACTGAACAATGTGTTCACCGAAAATTTTTTGAAAACAATGTAATTCAGAGCTGTTTGCGCCTAGGCCACTTGCCGTAGAACAACCCGAATGGCTGGAATCAAATTGGTGTATATCCGGCTTTAGATCTTGTTCACGCTAGAGGAAATCATTCGTATTTTTCTTTGGGTTACCTCTAAATATTTTTCTAATCTTGAGTGGAATGTCGTCAACGGAATCCTCACTGTCCGAATAGTCGGAAGTATCTGACGATTCAGGAGGCACATACGAAGGTTCTGGTGTGGCCATTTCATCTTCGGCGTCTTCATCTGACTCATCAGGCATATCTGGAACCGATTCATCGTCAGTGTTTGCTAAAATGTCCTCCAGTTCTTGGTAAGTGTAAAAGACAGTTTTACTATAATGCGTCATAACGAAAATACACAACTAAATAACACTACAGACAGCCATGTACGGAAATAATAATTGCTGAATGCATACTACGTCGATTCATCAACTCCGCCGCCCGTCTTTGCACTAATAAACCAAAAATACGGTTCTGATGCACGGGTGGGGAACTCTCGGCGTATGTATACGTCTGCAGCAGTCAACATATAAAATAATGTACTGCGTTTATATACGTCTGGAGCAGTTACTTGATTTGCGTATATATACGTTTAGAGCAGTTAAAAGGTTAAACTTTGTAAGAAGTAGCACTGAAGAGGTGTAGGATACTCAAACACGTGTATGTGAACGTTTTTAAAGTTTGATGTAACTGGTTTTTGGTAACTGCATTTGGTTTTGTTGAGCAGGATAATTTAGAATTAAAAATAACATTATTGTGACAATCATGCTGTACGTAATGTGCATATTTCTTTCTTGTAATACAATGTTGATCGTGACATATAGCCGGCAAAGTATTTTGTTTAGAAAGATATATGTTTCTGTACTTATGTATGATAAGTCTTTAGTAAGAGTTGAAATAATTACTAGTAGATTTTTGCTAGTAATATATTTATTTCCTTAGATTTTAAAACCATTGCTTTTAATTTTTTTTTTTCATTGCGACTTACTTCGATACAGCCAGATGCCAAGTTAATATGTACTTATTAATTAACTAATTGTACCCTAATTCTAACATAACATACCGGATGGCCACGAGTCAATGTACGCCCCCAATATTTTGGTTGGTTTTGTATTTAAAAATTTGGTTTTTGGTATACATAAATTAGACAATAATAAGCTACTTTTAGACTAGCAGGAATGAAAATATCACTTCCGGTTGAACCGGAAGTGACATCAACTTTTTTTTCATTAAGCATAAATTTCTAAGTGCAACAGTCTTTTCAGATGTAAAAAATTCCAAAAAGTAAGTGAGATACGAACAATTTTTTAATTTTTTCAAAATGGCCGCGTCAGATGAATGCGATGTAAGAAAATTACTAAGTAGGCTATGGAAATTATTAGTAAGGTTGTAGACTTGTATGCAAAGAAGAAAATAGTTGTTTGAATTACTGATAGGTACCAGTATTTTTAGTTAAAAAAAAAAAAGGAATTTCATTTTCATTTCCGTAGGAGTCCTATGGAATTTTTTTAATGGAACTGTGCTATTTCTCATATTAATCAGAAATAATGATCCATAAACTATAATTTTTTCGCCATTAATCATTTCTTAACGATATCCTTCGTAATAATGGAAGTATTTTTAAAAAGTAAGCGCCAACATATCATTTTAATAAGGTAACTATTCAAAATTGCAGATAGTCATGAAAATGACAGACATTCGCAACAATTGAATTAGTCTTGAATTACTCACTAATTTTCTGAAGCAAGTGTACTAAAGTTGTTATAAACAAGAAAATTACTATAAAATGGCTGAAAATTATTCAAGAGATAAAAAAGTTGACATGATCATTATTTATGGAGAGACTCGACGTAATGCAACTAGAGCACAAAGTCTGTATGGAAGGAGATATCTAGAAAGAAGACAACCTCCGAGAAACTATTTCGCTCGGTTGGAGCAACAATATAGAACTGAACCTAATGTAGAAATTGAAGAAAGATTTATTGTGGATGAAGAAACGGAAATTAATGTATTAGCTTTAGTGCACGTTGACCCAACCATTTCGATAAGACAAATTGAACATGAATTACCAGTTTCCAAAGAATCAGCCAGAAAATCTTTAAAGAAACACGGCTATCGTTCTTATAAATACCAATTGCATCAATTTTTGTATGAGAATGATTATCAACGAAGAATAACCTTTTGTAATTGGTTACAGTTACGCCAATTAAGAAATGAATATTTTATCAAAAACATTTTGCTCACTGATGAATCGAGATTTACAAACCTTGGGTTATTTAATCGAAACAACACTCGATATTGGACAATTGTTAATCCTCACATTATGAGACAGGGGCGGTTACAGAGCGGTTTGGCTTCAATGTTTGGTTAGGCGTACTGGGCGACCATATCATACGTCCAATAATTTTTAACGAAACTCTAATTGGTCCAAGATACCTAGGATTTCTCCAAAATATAATAGTTTCACAGATTAATCAAATTTCCAATACTAATATTGACGAGGTTTACTTCCAACAAGACGGGGCTGGACCACACAATGCTATTGTCGTTAGGGATTACTTAAATCAATTATTTCCAGATCGTTGGATTGGGACCCATGGTCCAGTCAGATGGCATGCAAGGTCGCCTGACTCAACCCCACTCGATTTTTTTATTTGGGCGCATTTGAAAAATAGAGTCTACATGACTGCTCCAACCACAAGGCAAGATCTGGAAGAAAGAGTTCGACACGAAATTTTACAAATAACACCTCAACAATCACAGAATATTAGACGTGCAACGATAAGTCGCGCTACTCTGTGTATTAATCATAACGGTGAACAGTTTGAACAATGTTTATAATGGTTTATTATAATTTAGGTTTTAAATAGTTTTGTTATTCTTGGTAATTTATTCATGGTTGTAACGTTATACCTATTAAAATTATTTCTTGTTTAATTTGTGTTTACTTTTTAAAAATACTTCTATTATTACGAAGGATATCGTTAAGAAATGATTAATGGCGAAAAAATTATAATTTATGAATCATTATTTCTGATTAATAAAAGAAATAGCACAGTTCCATTAAAAAAAATTCCGTAGGACCCCTAAATAAAAATGAAATTCCGTTTTTCTGAAAAAAAACTAAAAATACTGGTACCTGTCAGTAATTCAAACAGCTATTTTCTGCTTTACAGACAAGTCTACAACCTTACTAAAAATTTCCATAGCCTACTTAATAATTTTCTTATATCGCATTCATCTGACGCGGCCATTTTGAAAAAATTAAAAAATTGTTCGTATCTCACTTATTTTTTGGAATTTTTTACATCTGAGAAAACTGTTGCACTTAGAAATGTATGCTTAATGAGAAACCATCAAAAATATATATTCATTCCATTTAAGAAAAAAAAGTTGATGTCACTTCCGGTTCAAACGGAAGTGATATTTTCATTTCTGTTAGTCTAAAAGTAGCCTATTATTGTCTAATTTATTTGTACCAAAAACCAAATTTTTAAATACAAAAACAACCAAAATATTGGGGGCGTACATTGACTCGTGGCCACCCGGTATACCACCGATCACGAATAGAGACTCTGGGATGAAACAAGAACATTCTCTTTTCGATTTTAAACAAAGATTATTAACAATTTCAAATGGCACCTGATACTGTACTCTAAATTTAAGTAGTGAGTTTTTA
Source organism: Stenurella melanura (assembly GCA_963583905.1). Taxonomy (NCBI): domain Eukaryota; kingdom Metazoa; phylum Arthropoda; class Insecta; order Coleoptera; family Cerambycidae; genus Stenurella; species Stenurella melanura. Next base: position 73,400,528 of record OY757309.1, read on the forward strand.
TTGTTGGCGATTTAAGGACATTTACCAGACATGTACAAGGCCATTACAGTTTAAACATAGGTCAATGCACGAATTTCGCAATTTACATTCTTTATCATTTGCGTAATTCATTCATTCTAGTATTATTAATGTACTTACACTACATTAAAATTTGCTTAAATTAGATACATTTATATGGATTATAACTTAATTGGTAGGATGTTTTGCTGACACAATAAATTACTACATCACTAACTATTATAGTTATTACTATTTATGAAATGAATTAGTGAATAAAAAAATCGGCAGCTACTGGAAGCGGCTGGAACCTCCCCACCCGGTTGAAATTAGTGATGGGCTGTAAAACAACAGTCTGCTACTTTTTAACTGTAATTTGATTCGTAGCAGTAGCAAATGGTACGAGCTCTGATAGTCAATTCAAATCAGCCGTCATGACATGCCTTTAAATCAAATATATTATTGTAATATGACCCACCTATATTTATTTAATTTAGGACGTCGTATGTGTTCACCGCCAAAACAGCAATAGAATTATTTATATTTCATTTAAAACTAGTGACCAATCCTCTAACTCTGAATAATTATAAACACCTATATGATATTTAATCATGTAACATTTTCCGCAATTATTAATAAGTTTATAATGAAAAAAGAAAGAAAAAAAAAACAGCACTGTGTTGGGACCGAACCGTCGATCTCTTGATTTGTAAGTCGACAAATCAAATCAAAACAAATTTATTTTAAATTAATAATACATAATTGTCCTACCTAAGCACTCGTCCGGAGCCAGCCAAACATCCACAGCACTAATCGCCATGGTAATTGAAGAGATGGACAGAGCGAGGCTAGGTTGGATTAAAAGTAAACTTAAATAATAATCACTATCTCCTTTCGCGGGATCGGCGAATTAAAAAGTGTATAAGATAGAACATGTAAAATTTTTTTTTTTAAACTTAAAACAATTGATATATGCAATGCAAAAGACGCTGGTGTAGATAAAATATCACAGATATATATGATAGTTCGGCACGGGAAAATTACTATCCAAAAAACCCGTTCCAAGCAATGCAGCAAGAGCGAGCGGCTATATCAGACCGCATAATTTATAATTTAAAATGTTTGCTTTCTAAAGAATTTAATAATAATAATAATAATAAAGGAATAAATATTGTTTGGAAGAAATAATTTAGAGCGACAAAACAAACAAAAAATACAAAAAGGAAACGAAGAGAAAAGGTAAATATCGGAAATTGTGTTTGAGAATTTTTATAATTGAATAGAGAAAGTGGGTGTGGCTAGATATGTTGCCGAAAGATGGGCAACGCCTGGTATGGTAATTTGTGTTTGATGCGAAAAGGTGCATTATGCTCTCTGATTCGCGTGATGTTGTTTGTTAGTGGGCTATTACCAAGTTTAAATTGATAGAATTTTTCCGATGTAACTTTGATGTAGTCCACTAGTGGCGTTATGTCGTGGCAACGTGCATAAAGGTCTCTTAAGGAGATGTATCGTGAAGAATTTGAAATGAGGCGCATAAATTTATGTTCCAGAACTCTTAGTTTATTCATTGTCGTGTCCGGTATACTGCACCATACCGGAGCCGCATATGTTAGGGCCGGTCTCACAATAACAGTGTAAATTAATTTTTTATTCTGCTTTAGCTCACTAGACCACCGACAACTTGTGACGTAATTTTACATATGTTGATATTATAGAGACAGTGAATTTTGTTTGTTCTCTATACAATAATTTGTATAAAAAAATGTAGGTATATAAAAAAAAGGTGCAAGTGTGATATATCGTTGAAATCGGAATTTTAACTGCTTTCCAGTGGTTAGATTACAAATTGTAAGTACTTAATAATAAAATAAACAAGTTGTTGTGCCAAAATGGCACTAAACGTAATCCGATCTCAACCAAAACCTTTTCAGATCTTCTAGAGCACTAAAGAAGCCCTCGTGCAAAGTTTCATCCAAATCCGCCCAGTAGTTTCGCCGCTATCGTGCTAACACATACACACACACAGACATTTTTCAAAAACCACTTTTTTGGATTCCTGGGACCTCAAAACGTAAAGATTTGATGTTATCTCAATTTTCGATTTTGGACCAATTTTAGTAACCTCCCACAATTTTATTGTAGGGAGGTTAAAAAGGATATCTTCACCATTGTTTTCACCATTTTGTAAAAGTGTTTCTAATAATTACAGTAATTCATAACTATACAAAGTTTGTTTATGTTTTTTTCTAAAACTGTACCTATTATTTCGAGTGTGGCATGTTCTTGAGAAAAGTAGGAGTTCGTTTTGGGAACGGTGGAGCAAAGTTCCAAAGTTGAGGTTATTAAATAAATGTTTAATTGCGAAAGCAAAGGCAGACGTAGCGTTTTTCTGGTTATAATTTATTGGAGAGCAACACAAAATTAATAAATTTTATTAATTATAACGGTAATTGTGGAGAATAACGGGGCATTGGAATTTTTGCGTAATTTTTTCAGGGTAGACTAATTTGGGGTCGTAGAACACGAATCTGAAGTCGGTTTTCAATGCAAATGCATAGTTTTTCCAAAAAAAAAATTTGAAATTTTCCACCATAACACGAACTTTTGTCAGTGTAAACACTAAAAACACCTCGATTTCGGCCGATTCGGATCCCGTATCCACAATGTAGGTGCTTTTTAGAACAATACACTTTTTACGCACTGCAAAAAAATTGCTGTTTCAGAATAATAGATAGTATAAATAGCAATATTATTTATAAGAATTCAGAACTCCATTATTTGACAGATCAGCCATAACTGCCATAAGATTGCCGCGCATGCGTGTCAAAATACCCTGAAAAGTTGGTGTCTCAAGGCACAACAAAGAAATTCATTTTATAAATACCTGTTAAAATTCAGAAAATAAGAAATATAATTTAAATAAGAATGGTTTTATGATCATTGTAGCCAGTACCAAAAACTGGTGTTCTGTTAAGAATATTTTCAATATATAGTGTCCCATATTGGTTTACTTAGAAATGGTCCTGTTTTGTTATTGCCCAGTGAGGACCAGGGGGAGGTGAGATCACACATACCTTACCAGGAAAGGAAATCCTCCTTACTCTTCTCGGATACCACCTACTCACTTTCAACCTGGTTATCAGTAATAAATGGTATCCGAGATGGACAAGGAACATTTGCGCCGGCGCAAAGTTCCTTGTACCACTTATTGATGATAACCAGGTTGAGAATCTGTAGGGCAAGGGGCATTTGCGCCTGCGCAAATGCCCCTTTAGTTCTCATAGATAGTTTTTCTTTCCGCTGTTTACAAAATGCTATAAAGAATATGTTTCACTGATATAGTTATTAATACAGCGTCTTGTCGGGGACAATTTCCTATGCTTATCCAGCTATACTCTATCATACTGACTGTACCTTAAAAAGTTAAATTAAGGTACGTTATTGGCTAAATCTCAAAAGAAATAATAAGTTTATATACTTGTGGCGTTTGCTAAGATTTTTTTTTGATACTTTTCCAAGGAATTGAGCAATGCCGGCGCCGGCGATTTCTCATTAATATGTACCATGCGAACGCAAAAACGGACCTCCAAATTAGAAGCATCCGCCCACGCACTAGCCAACGGAACCCGGAAAAAAAATTAACACGTAATTAAGTAGAACTCTTATTATATGCCCGACAGTGCCGAAGAATACCACGGGCCAGTACCCATTAGTTCACACGTGACGTCATGTGCCCGCACGTCTGATGAATACGAAATCAGCTGACCGACCGGTGCATTTTTCGTCTTTGGTGGTACACTAATTCCCTGGCGGACCGCAGACACTCAGGAATTTGCCGCAATTCTTATTTCTTTCGCTGTACCACAATTCTTTATTTATCTACCAGCGCATCTATGATCGAATCTGCTTGTACGCCGTTTTACTTCGATGAATGTGCCAATTTAGGAAGGAAACAGGTGAATGTTTTCTGAAGATGTATATCTCACGCTCGTTATGAGAGTCTGCTATTGTTATTTTGTTATTTAGTAGAGTGCCGCATAACTTTTAACGACAAATTGTTTTTGTGGTATCTGTCCAAATGTTAAAAAATATATTATATCAATTTATTCATTGTGAGACATATTATAAATGATTTTTGCATAATTTACTGATATAACACATTATTCTACTTATGAATTATTTGTGTATGGCCTGAAATGTACGAGAAAGATACACAGAATCGCGTGAAGGGATAATTTAAAAAAAATAATTCAATAAGAGTATGTGTTATTATTATTATTTACTTGTCGTTTTCTCGGTATTCTATTGGTACTCAGTTTATACAAAACAGAGAAGATATTCACCTTATTCTCTCGTGTATTTATGAACTTCCGCACAATATGACAAGTTTGTGGAATGGCCGATTTCTGAATCGTTTTGATAAGACCTTTCGGAAGATCTAATTGGTCTAGATGTTTACTCTGTTGCTTTCTTATCACCCCCCTAACTGATATTATGGTACCTAGGTATTATCCAAACGTGGTTTAATTCCTAGATATTTGGATATCTATTGCCAAAGTGTGATATTTATCAATCTTTCCTTTTTCTGTTTTTTGGAGGTTATTAGGCAATAGGCAGCCAATGTAAAAAAGGGTGGCTTTTTTGCTTGATTTGTAGATAATTACTATATCTGGGCGATAGTCGTGTACGGCGCCGTCTGTAGTTAATGGTCTGTCCCAATATAATAAGGTGTCTTCCGATTCCAGAACTGCAGATAGTGAGTTATAAAAAGGGTGTGGGTTTTCTATTAGGTTGTATTTCATTGCCAATTGTCGATCGATAACCTTGGCGATCTGGCTATGCCTTCCCAAATATACGGTGCTGGATAATGATGGGCATCTCGTTGTTATATGTATATGTACAATGGTTTCCCAAGGTAAGTTACACTTTCTACACATATCTATAGTTCCTCAGGTTTTCAAAACATACTTTTCGTAGTTTCTTGTGCGAATTGTGCAGTCCTGGATAGCCATAATAAATCCTTCTGTTTCGGGATGGAGATAATCTTCTTTTAGCTGTAATAGTATAATTTATTATTATTATTTTATAAATATTGATTGGAAATTCAATGTGTATACTGTAAACAGAATTCCGTGCCTAGCATGCACTGCATGCCTGGTACAGAAAGATCCAAATTTCCTGAAGGATATGTTTGGAATTTTGGTTTGGGTTGAAAGGATTAAAGTTGACTAATAAGTGCTATTGGTATCATATTAGCTCGTTATATCTCCATATATATGTCTTTGTGGGCCGAATAAGCGTTATCCTATGTAAAAAACTCTACCCATTTCATTGACCTTCTCCAAAACTATTCTAATCTGCAGAATGACATACTAATCAGTTTAGGAATTATATCACTGTTCACATTGCACTCTCTGACATCCTAAACATCCGTAAGACCAAACACCACGTTTCCCTCAACACCCTAACTCTCTTAAAACAGTGTCTTTCCAATACTTGCTTTCTCTTCCATAAAATAAAATTTTAACAACAAAAAGTTATGTTAATAATTAAAAAGTGACTAAGTACCAAATATGCCTGAGGAACATATGTAAACTAGCTGATGGAACTTATCCAAGGCGAAATATTATGTGATATGTATAGAGGTTTCAGCAAATAAATAATTCATCAAGAAAATATTGCAGCTTATGGCTTTGAGTTAAACACAAGTTTAATAGTGATTAGATTATGTGGCTAATGAACTGGTAAGATAGTGACCCACAGAATACCGAAAAATGTCGTTTAAAGTATTTACAGCTATTCATACCTTAATGAAAACTTAAATACACCATTCATGAAGCAACTGGGATACATGCATATGAGGCCAGTCAAATATTTAACAGCAATAAAATAAGCCCAGTTCGATATCAATAAATCTATCAATAAATTTACAAATAAATTATTTATTAAAATAAAAACCGCTAAAAAGCGTTTTTTTTCAATTGCCTATATCTTAAGAAAATATTATTTAGTCCCTGAACATATAGTCTTTGGCGAATATATAAGACAGATCGATGATGAGAAAGTTGCAGAAAGCGCCTCAAATGATAGTAGTGAAGAAGAATAATCACTTATAAAAAGACGGAAAATAAATTAATTTGTGTACTTATGTATCACAATTCTTCATACAAAAATTTTATATATTTCTTGTATAGCAATATTTCTGTATCTTACTTGTGTAGTAATTCTTGTAATATTATTTGTATTACTTGTAATATTTTTTGTATACCTTCAGATAAAAAGTAACTTAACATAAGAATAAACTTCAGTAAAATAGAAAAAAATTAAAATATATAATGTTATGAATTACACCCCCTTGAAACTGGAGATTGATACGCCTATGCCTAAGTGAGTGATTGGAAACTTGTATAAAGAAATAAAGTTTTCTAGAGTGTGGTGAGAGAAGATTCTTGATTGTTTCTGGATGGATCTAGAGGTAATTTCAGAGTATATAAGGCGCGATTACCGCCGCAGAAGGGGAAGTTTTATAAAAGTGAAGAAGTTCAAAAGTAACAAAAGTGAGGTTAAATATCAAGTAAACAAAGTGTAAAGGTTATTTTGACGTATTGTATAGTCAGTATTAAATAAAGTGTTAGTGGTTTACCCCTTGTTAAAATTAGTTAGAACCCACAGATTCATACAGGGAGTTTCCTAAAAGGCGGAAACACGTAACAATAATATAATTATTATTAATGGATCGTTAAATTATGACTGATAATTTACGTAATAATCATTAAGTTTTTAAGTCTATTGGATAAGTAATATAAAAGGAGAAGGGTTTGCAGAGTCCATGAATAAGGCCCCTGAGTCGAAGTCTCTCGCCCACTATGCGCACTGCTGCGTCCAACGGAACACGATTTTACGGAGCCCAACATAGTTTTGCGTATAGTAAATAATGTGAGGTCGATGGTTGGGAAATATTTTTTGTATTAAATTGTGTCTTCAACTAATATGTGTGCAAATTTCAGGCCTTAAAATCGGTAATTGACGGAATACCGACTTTTCGAAAAAAAAAAAGGTTGCACCAAAAAGGCAATCGAACTTTTTGGGGTTTAAATTTTTTCCGATATTTCCGTCATTTTTTCACATATTTGCAATTATTTAACAATGCGCGCACTAAATGCACATGTTAGTACAACTCTTCAAAAAAAATTTTAAGCCCAAAAACGTTGCGGTAAGTATTCAGGAAGCTGATGAGTAAATGGAATTCTACAAGATGGTATTTTTTTTCAAAAAAAATCGACTATCGCAAAAACTGATAATTTTTTTGCTATTTCTTTAAACACGATCTTATTGTACTCGCCAAGGACTATACGTTCAGCCTCTTTCATTAAATAATCTTTATTTTTAAGATATTAGCTATTGAAGAATATACGATTATTTGCCTTTTTTTTAATTAATAATTTATTTGTAAATTTATTGATATCGAACCGGGCTTACTTTATTGCTGTTATAATTTTGTACAAAACTTTTTTTTTTAAACGCGAAAAACTGTTTTTGGGCCTCTTTTGACCCCATTTTGAATAACTTCTGCAATGGACCGCTTCACAGTGTGGCAGAATGGACAAAATTCGCTCTAAATTACGTGATTTATGACCAAATAAAATTCACCAAAATTGTTTTTGGGGCAAAACTCAATTTTTTCAAATGGAACCATATCGGTACCGTGGTACCTTTTATTAGTACTATTAATAAGAAATTTATTCATATGTCGTATTAAAATGTGCGATAAATACAAATAAAATTACAGCTAAAAGAAAATAAGAAAATATATACAATTTTATTCTAGTTACCTTGTCACACATAAGGTGGTTTTGAAATACAAAAAATTAACACAACCACATTACAACAGTTGTTCAAAATGCTGTCCATTAACGTCAATGCACTTTTGAACTCGCATAGCTGTTCCTCGGAGAACGTTCGCCAATTGCTGGGCCGTTATGCTATTAATTGCTCGTAATACTCGTAGCTCCAGGTCTTCACGGGTTGTAACGGCGGTTGCATAGACAATATTTTTTAAATGACCCCAAACAAAGAAATCAAGGGGCGTTAAATCAGGTGACCTTGGAGACCACCTCACAGGACCATTCGTCGAAATTACGTTTTCTTCTAATCTCCGTTGAATCAATTACTATCCTTGAATTATGGGGAGGAGCGCCATCTTGTTGGAAATACATTCCCCGCCCTAAATCTGAAGGTAACTCATCTAAAATGTCCTCAATCTGATTTTCCAGGAATCTCAAGTATGTGGCACCAGTCAGAGGTCCTTCAAATATTATTGGACCAATGATTCTACTACCGATTATTCCAAGCCAAACATTGAAACCGAATCGCACTTAAAAGTTACCTTCCCGTAATTAATTTTGATTTTCTTGTGATCAATATTTTGTATTTTATCGGTTTAATAATCCCAAATTTGTAAACCTTGACTCGTCCGAAAATAAAATCAGTCCCAAAAAATCATTGTTTGGCTGCATGTTATTATACAAAATCCAATTGCAATATTCCATCCTACAACGTTCGTAATCACTTTCGTACAAATGCTGGCGCAATTGGTATTTAAATGATTTAATGTGGTATTTGTGCAAAATTCGACTTACTGTTTGGTGACTGATGTTCAATTAAGACCCAACTTGCCTTAAAGAAACAGTCCTTTCAACTTTTATTCGAGCCAAAATATTAATTTCCGTTCCTTCGTCAATAATGAAGTTTTCTTCGGGATCATTGTTGGGCTCTCCTGGGAATTGGTTTTCTTAAAATAATTTTTCGCTGGACATTGTCTATCAGGATATCGTCGGCCATAAAGGTCCATAGCTGCAATTGCAGTTTTCTTACTTTCCCCATAAATAATTAACGTGTGCACTTTTTTATCTCTTATATAAATTTGCTGCATTTCGAACACAATTAATAAGAATTTTAAACAATTTTTAAAGACATAATAAAAGCACCGTTAAACCAACAAATGTTTGACAAGCTAAATATTTCATTGTTTTCAAAGCCACCTTAGTTACTTCTTAACATCTAATTAGAACAAAATTCCGGCGAAACCGAAAGTGAAAAAAAAATCAATTGTTTGTCAAAAAGTGCCGCTTATTATGTATGTAGTATATCTTAAATTTCAATCAATTATCTTCAAAACTAAAGGAAAAAAGTGGGTATACCATGATCCTGTTACATCCGGTATTTGCCTTTTACATTATGTCATAAATTGGTATTTTCAAAAGGGAATTGTTAAGAGACTTTATAAACCTATAATTATACTAACATTATGAAAAACAAATTATTGAATCAAAATGAAACAATGATTGTGTATTTTTTCTAGCCGAAATAGATTTGAGGAGTCGTGATACATAGCAAATAATGAAAGCAGTAACAACTCGATCAAAATAAAATTGTCCAACTACATTAATTCATACCAATGGTGCTGACATTTTCCTTTTACGTTACGCCGTAAATTTGTAGCTTCAAAAGTAATAAAGTAGTAGTAAAAGCAAATTTCTGAAAGACCTTTATAGAACCTATAAATATACTAACGATGCCGAAGTTTCAACCATATAACGAATTATTGAAGCAAACGGTATGGATGACTAGACGGTAGTCCCATTATAGTTTCATCAAGCCATGTCTAGTTTAAGGTGAGTAAAAACGGGAAAAAGGTTTTTTTAATCAAAGGCGAATGCGCTAACAATAATGAAAAACAATTCATAATAATAATAATATATATATTTTTTTACAAATTCTCGGATATTGTTCGGTGGTTGTTCCATCGTAGATCTTTCGTCAAGGACGTCCATTATGCGGTATGTGGGACTATCAAGAAGTAGACAAATTTCGTTGAAATTGTATTAAAATTGGTAGTCAATTATCTTCGAAGTAGCTGATTTTGAACTTGACGTGAAAATTTAGAAGTTCAAAATGGCAAATCCGATAGAGCTATTACCATAAACTTTTGCAGATTTACATGTAATTTGGTAGGGGAGGTCAGATAACGAGTCAAATGTGAAGCTTAAAAATTCAAAACTAGGAATATTTAATTTTACTCTGTAGAAGCAACATAAGAGGTTACCAAAATGGGCGTTTTTTGGAAAAAATTGAACCATCCTTGAAAAAACGGCCACTAAAAATTGTGAAATAAAATATCCTCATATAATCGAACAAATTGCAAGTGTTTTTAACCAACCTTAATATCGATGGTAGATAATAAGGTTCGTATAACGGTGAAAGACTTCCTTCGCTTACCGAAGGGAAGTATTGTATTTGTGAAAAAAAAACCTCTTCCGATATTTGTTCGAATTTTCACGTTTCAGACTATATAGATTACGAAAATGCGTCAGTGTGTCTGTCTGTTGACGCTATAACTTAAAAACTATTTGACGAAGAACAAACAAATTTGGTAGGTAGTTGACTCTACTGCTAGCGACGAAATGGCTAGATTTTCCCTAGACAATATATAGGGTGAACCTGCCTTGAAAGAGTAAATAATGAAAAAAGTGCGACAGATCACAATAAAATTTGGCATATAGTTAACACAAGTGGCAAGGAACAATATACAGGGTGGTCATCCTAAGAAATACTTCAACTGTGGTGGAAAGTAATAATATGTCATTTAACGAACTATAATGTAAGTAATGACTCTCACAGCGCGAGCTGTAGGCGAGTGCTGTAAATCATCAAGTGTGTTATTATCATTTTCGCAAGTTGAATACTATATCTACGATTATAACAATAAATATTAATATAATAGTTTGACAACGTCCAAACTACATGTGAAGTCACCTTCTTCCCCTCAATAATAACGGACCATTCTGTTTTATATTGCGCTTTACATCGGTTGGACAGGCTAGGCATGAAGTTAAAGGTGATTGGTGCAAAAATAAATGACTAGGGAGTTATAATAAATCACGCTATTTGTTTGTGGATACTATTAATGTTCAAAAGCAATTGATTAATTAATACATAATCTAATAAGAGTAGATAAAGGTATTTAAGCAAACCTTTCCTTCTTTTTATTATACTCTTCGCAAATACAAAACGAAGAGTATATTGCATTCGATCAGCACATTTCTAAAACGGGTAATATTGCTCGTAGAGAAAAAAATTTCATGTTACTGTGTTGGTGATCGAATTTTGAACAACTTTCAAAATGCCCGTCCGTTTGTCCGTCCGTCACGTTTCTTGTAAGTACGATAACTTAAGAACGAAAAGTCGGATTGTATTGAAATTTGGACAGTAAGTTAGTGTTAGCTAGAGGAAGAACCCTATTGTTTTTGAGCAATATCGATAAATAAAAAAGTTATACATTTTTTTAATAAAAAAAATAAATAAATAAATTTACATCATTTTTTTATGATTTGTAATTAAACTAAAAATGTCTAAAACTAATATTATTTACAAAAGAACTGCGAAGAGTGTCCTATAGAATGTGCAACAATTATATAAAAAGTGCACTAAATCGGCGAAGAGTATAACGGTTAGCTTGTTTATTATTTACTTTTTCTGTCGGATGACCACTGTGTATATTTTTTATCCAAAAGTTATCAGATTTTCTTTGTAGCAATAGTGATAATTACATTCGGTTTATTATTCACCTACGTTGTTTCTTAATTAATAATCGTTTAGAGTGACCACCCTGTATAAATAAAGAGGGAAGTTCTTCAAAAGATGGCTGAACTTTTGAAAATAAAATCAACATCAGTAATTAGTTTTGAGATACCTAGTTATACGTTTCAAACAGGAAAAGATTTTTGCGATTCTGTTATCAACTTTGTCCATCTAGGTTCATATGGACGATTTACTTGCTCTAGAACATAGCAATGTTCCTCATTAGAACAAAAATTAATTTTTACCACCATTTTTAAAATAATTACCCAGGCCATAACTGTCCGCAATAGTTTCAGCCATATTAATGTCACGTGTTTCCACCCCTAGGAAACACCCTGTAAAAATCCGTGGATACAAAACAAATTATAACAAGGGATAAATACGAACACTTTATTTAATATACTGAAAACGTCACAATACTTTTATTAAATTAAAATACACTTTTACGGACTAAAATGATCTTTAACAATGTTTATTACTTGATATTTTCACTTTGTATTCACTACGGATTTCTAAACTCTCACTTGTCATTCAAAACTTCTCTTTTCCCGCCATGGATTTCACCTTATATATCCACCTAAAGATATATAGAATATTCCAGTAGGATCATAACCTTTCTCGTACAGTGTTCTAGAACAATGTAGATGTTCTTCATCTATAAATTTCTAGAAAGTATATTACAATTGTCTCAGAGATGGTGTGCATCACAGGGTTGCATTACTGGTTGCCTAACCATTGGTACTTAACTCTGGCTGTTTCTCATGGGCGTATCAGCCTCCCACCTCTAGGGGGCGGAATGCATAACAATAATTTCACTACTTAAGGTCGACGGCATAAGGTGTTTATAATTATAAGAAGTTTCAGACAACTAGTGTATAATATTACGGTGAAAGTTTTACACATGATTTACAATTTATGTTTGTAATTATAAAAAGAACTAAGCAAGGATCATGGAAAATATGCATATTTTGGAAACTTGTCAAATTCCCTGAGAAATTGCGTAACCTGTCAGATAGTTTTAGAACTTTTCACTAAAATAAATAATTACCATATTTCCTATTAATTAATTTTAAACACACGTTACGTTAGTTAAGACATCATTTTATGTCATTCCTATCACCACATCATTTGTTTACGTACAATTTGCGGGGTCCTCTAAAACATTTAATGAACATCAAAATGCAGCAATCTCTACAACGATTTACATAACAAAGGGACCCACAAATAAAACAATGCTTAATATAGTAAATCATAAAGTTTAATTTTTCCGTTGGTAGTGTTGTATACACTACCTACTGAACTTAGGCCATATCCGTTGTACAGAGTGATTACCAGACACATGCAAACTATTGTGTTTTATTCGTGGAGGGACATGAACTTTTCGGTGTGACACTGCCTCTGAAGTAGTTTCCACAAACACCAACCAACTTGAACGGTACACTCGACTCGCGTTTCGCCAACCACGTTGGTATCATCGAGAGATAATTATGGTAATGACCTGTCATTACATTACCCTTAAGTCAGAATTTTCTAGAAGCCTTGTGGCATCCTTTGTCGAATAGCTTATGAACTGTTTTTGATGCATTGGTTATTGATGATCATTAGAATTACAAATATAGCAGTTAAATAAAATTGCGAACAACGGTTTTTACTACGTTATCCTTTTGATCAGTTAATAATTCTTGTTCAAAAGCATGCTTCTAGAGGGCAGAACATTTACTAAACGGAATATTTCTGTCATGCTTCTCTGCGAATCCTCATTTTCATAAGGATAATAACCAGATTGCTAATCAACAACTATTCTCCTGACAATATGTCCCGCCAAACGCTGAGTTACGAAATGCAAGCCTGGCGCGTTAAGTATAAAATTACATCTCACCACAAGACGCTTGGTTTCGATTGCAACAAACACCAGCCGAAAAATGTATTCCTATTTAAAGGAATCCTCGTGCCAGCTGTTTCGGACCACTTGCGGACTTCAGTTGCGACCTGTTGACTCTCGTCAGTGTTGTTTGCTAACAAATGCAACGTTCCAGCGTTTATAGAAACTATGATTTTTAGATGATTTTTAAAAGTAACGATTCTCTTTCATAATACTATAGTTTGGGTGGTACAACACGAATTTGAAATTATTCACTGCTGTTTATATACCGTTTAAAAAATGATTTTTTTGTGCTGTGTTGCTTTCATCAATATAAACAATAAACATATTTTAAATTTCGTTTTCTTCCGTTGGATTTCAGTGCAGGGGCTTTGGTGAATAATACATTCATTGGAGACACTAATTCTTTTTCTTATATAAGCACAATATTATTTACCGATATTATTTATAGTCTAGGAGATAGCTACCACATATGGGGCCAGGGACATCAATTATAGCCAAAATTAGAACGTAGTATAACACTTTCTGACCAGGCGGAAAATTTTCGTTGTCAATGCTCATTGCTGGAAAACCATATGTCAACATTTTCTGCTTGCGCATTTTCCAGATTTTTGGCCATCTTTTGGACTTTTGGCCAATAACGGGCCAAAACTGGTGTTTTAAATAAAAGTGATGGCACCTTCTCAAACTTGTAATTTTTATACCTAAGAATAATCTCCAACATTTTTTCTCAATGCAACCCCCCTAAACTACCCCCAAGACGCCCAAACATTCATATACCGATTACACAGGTTTACAAAAAAACATTGTCTGAATCTGGGGTAGACCATACGTTTCTCATGTATTTTTCGACGCTGAATTCGAATCTGTTTTTAGTTTTGTTCTATCACGTCAGGATTTTGAGATATTCTAACCTAAAAGTTAGACATATTTGAGGTTGTGTAGCTTTGAGATCTTTTTTTCTCAAAAAAACATGTATGGGATCTTAAAGTACAAATCTTCCTCTTTAAAATGCCGTAGAGTTTGCACAAATATCTTTTTTCTCTCTCTGAGATATCGAATTTTTAGAATTATCTGTTCATATCATATCTTTCCCAATACATTTAATTAGTACGGAAACCTTGTGGTCATTATTTAAATTGTAATATCTCGGCGAAAAAAAAAGATATTTGAGTAAACTCAACAGTATTTTAAAGGCGAAGACTTGTACTTTAAGATCCCACACATGGTTTCTTAAGAAAAAAAATTCTCGAAGTTACATAACCTCAAATATGTCCAAGTTTTAGGTTAGAATATCTCAAAATCCTGACGCGATAGAGCAAAACTAAAAGCAGATTCGAATTCAGCGTCGAAAAATACATCAGAAACGTATGGTCTGACCCCAGATCCAGGAAACTTGTTTCTTTTTGTAAACCTGTGTTATTATTAAAAGGTATAATTTCTCGGTTATTACTCTCCGAATTTGTCATTTTTGTACCCTTTTTGGCATAATAATCGGTATTTGAATGTTTGGGGGGCTTTGGAGGGTTGAGAAAAAATTGTTGGTACTCACAAACTACAAGTTTGAGGAGGTTCCAACATTATTTTTTTAAAAGCACCTGTTTTGGCCCGTTTTTGGTCAGATGTTATATTCCAGGCTCCATATATGTTGCAGACCATTACGAAACCATTCCTAATTAGTACAATCCAGTACATGTATAATTAACAAGATTTATTTTGATACGTATCGATTATTATACTCTTCGCAAATACAGAACTAAGAGTATATTACATTTGCTCGTCACATAGTTAAAACAGGTAATACCGCTCGTAGAAAAAGTGTTCATATCACTGTGTTGGTGATCGAATTCTGAACAACTTTCATAATGTCCGTCACGTTTTTTTGTAAGCACGATGCCTTAAGAAAGAGCCCTGCTGTTTTTGAACAAAATCGATCGATAAATAAAAAAGTTAATTATTTCAGTTAAAAAAAAAACAACTTTTTTGTTACGTAATTAAACAAAAAATGTCTAAAACTAACATTATTTACGCCAAATTGCGAAGAGTATTACTCTATAGAACGTAAAGCAATTATAAAAGTTCAGTAAATCAGCGAAGAGCATAACTGTGTTTCTTTCCATTCTAGTATATTCTTTAACATGTGACAGACGACAATGCCCGTATAGGAATTTTGTGCTTCCTATATAAATGAACTCAAAAGTGTTTCTATGTGTCCATCTAGATCTTAAGTTCCTAATCCCGCCCAGGTTTTACCATACAACATTCTCATCTTTCTCTTTGTAATATTTTGGCACCTAGGTCCTAAAATAAAGAAGGTAACAACGGAGGCGGGTATGGGCTACACGAGGAACTAGGTAGAAACATGTATTATACCCGTTCTGAAATCGCTCAATCTAGAAACAGAAAGTAGTAAATATCCATCTTTTGATGTAGTTTCATCACATATGTGGCTCTCGCAACGATATACTACCTACACAATATGCAATATTGCTGAAATAAAGAATACAGACGTAAATCAACCAAGCTTTTGCTGAAATCTGGGTTGTTCCCGCTAGCCCTTAGTAGCAGCCATGCAGAGAGTGACCGTACGTTGACCCCTTTATGCCAACGCAGCGCTAAGTCAAGCAACCCCTTGAGGCTTTTGTTGGATAATAGATTCACGGACGGCGAACGTCGATTTGCACTATTTGTTGCCTTTGCCACCGCACTCGCAATCAGTCATCGCAATTATTGAATTGATGTAAACCTTCGTGTGTCCTTGATAGCTTGTGTACGTTCATCCCTCTATTAATTAATGTGTTTGTTTTGGAATTAGGGCGCTAAATAAACTGATTCAGCTATAAATTAACAGCCCTTTGATGTTTGCGCGATTGATTTGAAATGAATATTGTAATAGTTCATATTCTGTCATTGAGTCGAAGTGTATTATTTGAAGGGGTTGAAACGTGGTGAAATAAATCCTCGCACTCTGTTACGCGCCAGTGCCGTTTAAAATGATTGTTATAGCTCTGTTTGTATTCGGGGCCTGACCGGAAAAGCGGATTACCGGGGCATTCACTTCGTGGCCCAGGTTATGATTAAACTGTTATTTTACATATCTCTTTTTATTATTTTTTTCAAAATGGAAACCCGCTAAAACTAGGCACATAGCTCTTCGATGGGATGATAAAAAACTCATGGAGGGAGAGACAAACCTACGTAGAATACAAAACGGAAATACCAAGGGGAAATGGAAAACAATTAACAGGGGAAGAACTTAACTGATCAACAGTGAGTTCAAAAATAAATATAGCGACGAAGAAAATGCTGAAGCAGAAAATCGTCCATGGGCACACAATAAATACGAACAACTAAAGAAGATGAAGGCCGTAGAAAAACAACAACATACAGGGTGGGGCAACAGTGCGTCGGACCTCGATTTCTCGAGTTCTACGATAGCTAAAAATTTTTAAAAAAATTGCAAGTAAACTCGATAAAAGTCTATAACTGGAACATCCAGGGCGAGCCAAGACGAAATTACAAGACCAAGTGCATTTTTTTAATGGAATGCTATGTATATCAGTACATTTTTTGAAGCCTCTTTCTAGGCTCTATTCATTCCTATATTGGCATTGAATATCTCCCAACCATTTGGATGTAATGAATTTTTTTGTTGAAATAATAAAATCTGCAGATGGATATTAAAAAAATCACCACAGTCACAATAGTTATGGGTTTTAAGAAAAACTTATGTGAATACCAGTTACGAGACATCTAATTAATGTTTTTGAATCATTATCATTTCCTAAAACTGTACAGGGTGGGAATTTTCTCAGTTTTTTCAACGATGTGATGTAGAAATGAAAAACGAACATTTTTTGTAAGTACTTCTCATGGCTAATTGCCATTTTCGTTTTATAAATAAATAAAAATTCAAGAATAAACTTAAAAAAAGAGGTTCCCTCAAATAATTCATTAGAAAAATTTATAATAGGTGTTCGACGTGTTGCCCATTTTGATTGACGTCTTTATGCAATTTTGAAATGAAGGCATTTAGTGGGACCATTTCTTCCAATCCATTGAAATGAGTAAATAGTATTGAACAGGTCCTTTACTGTAATGTTTTTTTGTACACGTATAACGAGAAAGTTCAGCGAACGAAGCGACCTTTGGACCGGCCAAATTGAAGTATACAGGATTATATTCCGTGTAAGATTAGATGAACACAAGAGTTATGTTAGGAATAATGAAATTCTGTGATCGAAGATTTGCGAATAAACTTGGGAGAACAGACTGTATAGACTGGGAATTGACAACAATTTTAACAAAAGAGGCGAATAAGAAGAAAACGGAAAATTAAGGAATTAAACAATTATTTTTGAATGAGGAAGAATACCGATTGAACTGTTCCGTAGCCGTCTGTAAAACCTGTTTGCCAATGTTGCAAAAGGAACTTAACGAATTTAACATTGTTTAAACAGCACACTTAAATATTTAGTCTTATTGATATCATATCATAAAAAAATTCAAGAAAGCAAGATTCCAGGACACTGGGATTATTACAAATCTTTGAGAAATTTATTTACAAGTTGTATAAATAGAGAGAGGAGAGCGTACTTGGATTATCAGATTTCAACTTGCGGTAGGTCAGGTCAAATCAGGAAGGATATTTATAAACTGAAAATAATAAATAAAACAAAAAATAATAATATTCCAGATAACTTACAAGATGTAAATCGAATAAACCACTGCTTTTTAAACTCATGTACAGATAATAATTTTTCAGTTGATGCAGAACTCCTTAATTATTATATAAATAACAAGAAAACAAACTTTACTCAGCTATTTACATTCAAAGAGGTAAATGAATCATTACACACATTGTAAACTTTTGTTTAAAAAATAGCGTTTTCCCTGAAATATGGAAGAAAGCATTGGTGACACCACTTCCTAAAGTAACAGATCCTAAAGAACAAGGATCTTCGCCCCATAAGTATGATACATGATATTTTACCTATAACGCAATTTGGCTTTCGATCCGGATATAGCTGCAATACTACACTTCTCGACATGACAGATGATATATTTAGAGCTACAGATGATGGTAACTTAACTGCACTGATTCTTTTAGATTTTTCCAAAGCTTTCGATACCATTAATCACAAAATATTGCTTTCAATTCTTTCATTTGTTGGATTTGATATCAAAGCTATTAAATTAATAGAGAATTACCTTTTAAATAGATCACAAATAGTTACTTATGAAAGAAGATCCTCTAATTCCATAGATGTAAAGCAAGGAGTTCCACAAGGGTCTATATTAGGTCCATTATTATTCTCGATATACACTTGCAATATTAATTCATGTTTAAATCATTGTAAATTTCATATGTATGCCGACGATACTCAAATTTATATTAATTTTTCACACAATCATTCAAATGAAGCTATGACTAATATAAATTCAGATTTAGTGAACCTTGTGGAATTCTCTAAAAAAACATGCTCTTAAAATTAATTCTTCAAAATCATATTTCATGTTATTCGGGAAGAAGTTTATAAAGGACACAATTCGCTGTAAAAGTTGGAGATGAGGTTCTATTACAATGCAATGTATGAAAAAATTTAGGTTTTTTATTGTACAGGGATTTACGCTTCGAACATATAGCACGATGCATACAAAAAGCTTACTGCAATTTAAAATTTTTATATGCAAATAGGTATTGTCTTAGTAAAGATTTAAAAATATTGCTGTGTGATTCTTTGGTATTATCATGTTTCAATTATTGTGACTCTTTATATGACTCTTGCATAACGGAATCTGTTAAATCACGTATACAGAAGGTGCAAAATTCATGTCTTAGATTTATTTTTGGTATACGTAGAAGACAACCGATATCACACACTCTCCAAACTGCTGGGTGGCTCAACATGTCTAATAGACGTAAATTACATACATCTGCTTTATATCATAAAATTATAAAGCTAGAAACTCCACCTTACCTGTTTAAAAAAATTTGCTTTAGGAGAACTGTTAACATTCGCTCAAAAAATTTATTAACAATGCCTTCTCATAAATCGTCATTTTTTAAACGATCATATGCGTACAATATCACAACATATTGTAACGTCATAATTCCAGAAAAGCTAAAAACACTATCAATACCAAGTTTCAAGAAGACTTTTAGAAGCATCCTATTTAACTCGCAATTTTAAGAACATTCTAATTTAAAATATAACATTATTGTATTATCTTTCGGTAAATATCTTGTATATTGAAATTATTTTTTTGGTAACATATCAAATACAAATTAATTACATTTTATCCATTCTATTAGGGCTAAATGGAAGAACAGACGACTATTTAATAGTCGAACTGAATTTATGCCCCTTTTTCCATTAATTGTTAAGTATACAAATTTACACTTTATTTTTGAAAAAATCAATTTGTTCTAATACTGTAAATAATATGTGTTTTTATTAGAAAATAAATGTATTGTTATTATTATTATTAGTATTTGTCAAAAAGAACCCCTATAGGCGAGCGGTGCATCCCTAAAAAGATGAATAGAAAGGTCGCAGAACTTCCCAAATAAAGTTGCCGGATTGAAACCAATTGGAATCGATTAGTTACGTTTTAGGGAACAAAAAACCTAAATAACATTTTGTTGTCCGAGTCCAGGTAATTTGTTATTAATAATGAAATTGCAAAGTAAAAAAAAATGTAAAAAATCCATTTGAAAACACATTTTCTAAGTTAATTTGGGTAAAAATAAAGACTTTTTGTCTCTTGTAATGTTTTCGGAAAATGCACTGTTTTTGAATTATAGGCGATTTAAGGTCCGAAAATGGCCAAAAGTCGACAACTTCAAAAATTCGTATCTCGGCTTCTACTGAACTTTTTTTTATGATTTGAGTCGCAAAATGATCGTTAATACTTACACTTAAACATACTACTTTTTGGAATAAAGCAACTTTTGATTTTCATCCTTAAATTTATTGTTATGAATTACACCTCCTTGGAACTGGAAATTGATACGCCTATGCCTACTAGTAAGTGACTGGAAGCTAGTAGAAAGAAATGGAGTTTTCTGGAGTGTGATAAGAGAAGATTCCTGATTGTTTCTAGATGGATCTAGAGAGTCAATTTCGGAGTATATAAGGCGCGATTACCAGCGCGGAAGGAGAAGTTTACTGGAGTGAAGTTAAAGCGAAAAACTGAGGTTAAATATAAAGTAAACAAAGTGTAAAGGTTATTTAAGAAGTTTTGTATAATCAGTAAATTATTAAATAAAGTGTTTATCTTTTGTTGAAATTATTTTAGAACCCACGGACTTATACAGGGTGTTTCCTAAAAGGTGGAAAACACGCAACATTATTATCGCGAGTATCGCCATTTTTTCTTGCTTGCTCAGAATAGGTGAAATACACAGGTCGCGAAGAACCGATCTACTAATTTCTTTTTTGATGTATTTAAACATTTTTAATAAGATATTCACGAAAAGCGATAGTTTAACGGATTATACGTGAAGATCAAATTGGTAATTTACTTATTATTATATTCTATAATAAAATAGTGTCTTACATTGACATTTTATATTTATATATCATCAAATCAGTATTGTTTAAATAAATTTCATTTGAAGTCATTTGGAAAAATTAGCAGATCAGTTCTTCGCCACCTGTGTATTTCACCTATTCTGCGCAAACAAGAAAAAATAGGGATACTTCGATGATAAATTTCAGGGTGAAAATGAAAAGTTGCTTCATTCCAAAAAGTATTATGTTTAAGTGTAAGTATTAACAATCATTTTGCGATCCAAATCATAAAAAAAGTTCAGCAGAAGCCGAAATATGAATTTTTGAAATTATCGATTTTTGGAAATTTTCGGACCTTAAATCGCATATAACTTAAAAACAGTGCATTTTTCAAAAACATTACAAGGGACAAAAAGTGTTTATTTTTGCCCAGTTAACTTCGAAAATGTGTTTTCAAATGGATTTTTTTACTTTTTTTTTACTTTGCAATTTCATTGTTGATTGATTGATTGATTTGCCAGCGTATGGTGGGCATTGCTTCCAATTCCGAGCATCCATGGAGGTTCGTTCCAACACGCAGCTTGGTCGTCCGTCGAACACGCTCAACGGACGCGACGGCCAAACCGCGTGCCGGAACCAAATCTCGGATGTTTTGTATACCGCCGAACCAGCTGCATACGCCGGGTTGGACATTGGACATGCTTGTTGTCAGCAGCGAGAGCCGCATGACGCATGGGGTGGGAATATAATAATAATAATAATTTATTAAACCCTTTTTTGCCAATTACAATGAAATGGATTAGGTACGTCAAATGTGGGCTAAGGCCACGGTTAATACATAAATAGTATATAAACAATAACACAATAAAACATCAATATTATATGAACATTGACAGACAAATAAATGTAAAGTCATATATAAATATATTAATAAAATATGGTAAGTATAGCAATTAAGTATACGACAAATGATACACAAACAAACAGACAAGATATTACAATACATTGGTGAAATGAACAATATTTAAGTGAATTTTTTACCTTAAAATGGTTTAAGATAAACCATTCAGTCAACCCTACCTGTTTTTAGCACAATATAATTCAAATTCGCTAAGGTTGTAGAAGCAGTTTTCAATTAATAGGGATTTAAGAGAGTTTTTAAACTTCAGCAATGGGCATAGCTTTCTAACTTTTTCAGGTAGCATGTTAAAGAAATTGGATCCCGCATAATCAGGAGATTTCTTGTAGAATGTATGCGTAAACTTTTCAATATGTATGTGGTCCTTTATGCGTGTTGTATATGAATGAAGGTCACTATTTTTCAAGTAGTTATCTAAATTTTTATAAATATGCTGTAATAATTTGAATATATACACCCCCGTAAGAGTTAAAATTTTATTATTTTTAAATGTATCCCTAGGATAGGAAGTGTAGGTGTTTGAGAGATGCTTCTTTTGAGTTTCCATGCTTCTATTAAGTTTCCATTTGTCATCATCACCTGGGGTGTGGTGCAGTTGTTTGCGAGATGCTTCTTTTCAGTTTCCATGCTTCTTTTAAGTTTCCATCTATCGCCATCTCCTTATTTTTCTTCTAAGTTTTCTGCTTCTTGTGTCTCTGGCAGCTTTTATTCTTTGTTTTATTTTTTAATTTTTCCCCCTTTCTTCCCAATCTTTTTTTATTTATTAACCGCTCAACAAGTAAATATCCATCTACGGTGGAGTTGCTGGGAAAGGCCCTATCTCGCGGTAACAATTTTTTTGCGCGTTATGAGAAAAGAGGTCCGAAGGGATATTTTGCTCACCCTGTATGTCGTTTCCTTGAAACAATCGGTTTCAATTTTGGGCAGTTTTTCCATTTCATCACCTATATATTATGTTTATTACCTATATATTATGTTTAATATCTTTTCAATTTTGATCTCCAATTCTTGTTTAAAATTTAATAAAACATAAATAAGCCAATGCTAATGCTATATTAACAAAAACTTATCTGTTTCATTCACACATCTGGCGTTGTTTATTTTATATCACCCACTTCAAGAAGGGACTAATCCATTTATATATTTTACAGCCAAGCACTCAAGCAGTACACTTTTTTCGCGTTGTTTATATACACTGTTTTGTGTTGCTTTATTCAACCAACATAATTTAATCAAATATCAACTATATGAAATAGCCATACTCGCGCTAATTTATATCAATCAGTGCAGAATTGTTCACGCTACAACTCAGCTACAATTTCGGCGTTTTGTTGCCGCTTTATCCGGATTTATCTCGATATCCCGTTAGAGCCACGAAATATGCGTCTTTCACCGAACTCGACACATTTTGAACTCTTACTTTGCAATTTCATTGTTAATAATAAATTATCTGCCACTCGGACACATTTTTTTAATTTAGGTTTCTTGTTGCCTGAAACGTAACTAATCGATTCCAATTGGTTTCAATCCGGCAACTTTATTTGGGAGGTTCTGCGACTTTTTTATTCATCCTTTTAGGGGTGCACCGCTCGCCTACTAAATTACTCCTTTGCTGTAAAAGTCACAGATGTTATTTTCCAGTAGTAGGTATATTCGATAATTCTATTATTTTGTAGAATCCAGGGATATTATTTTTGAAAGTAAAAGTAGATTGTGTTAGAAAGTCCCAAAGAGAAAAATAGAAAAAACGTAGAGTTAAATTAGCTAAAATAGTGTAAGGATCACAAATCGCGGTTAGAAATAAGTTGTTGCACCTTGAGACAAAAAAAAAACAGTAAAAAATTCAGTAAAAGACATTGTAGTAGTAATAGTCTAATCCAAGACATATTTTCGAAAATGCATAGATTGTTTTTGTTGATATCTTGCTAGAATTTATCACGAATTAAATACTAATAGTCTTAAATTACCAGTTGGAATCATCAATCTAAAATGATTAATTGTTTGTAACACTGAAACCGTAATAAACTATAGAAATAGAAACACACCCATTCACGTTACGTAAGACCGGCTACATTACTATCTTACTAATTTTCCTTTCTACAGACAATGCCTACATCACGCATCTGCATTGTTAAGTTCTTTCACAACCATTCTATCAATCAAATTCTTGTAGTTTATTTACTACGGTCCAAATTATTTCATAGAAAACGAATGAACAATCGCCGGAATTTTAACCAGAAACAATCGTGGTTCGAAAGCGAAACCGAATTGGACATGACACAGATTCGATAAACGAAGTCAAATTATTCAGTAGGGAAAAGCAATTGGGACTTTTTTTACTGGGTGTAATAAATTTTTGTTATGAAGATTAACGCCGCGCCATCGAGGTATCGTTATTGGTTTTGTGACGTTACCGAGAATACTTCAATTTATCTTGAAATGGAGTATAGTGAATCAAATCAGTTTGAAATTAAAATTTATTTAGACCTGAAAATTTGACAGATTTTAATATGGCAACGTAGCGTGGGCGAACATGTTTTGAGGGTAGAACACGATCGTCTCATATTGAATTTTAGAAAAACTTAGAGTTTTTATTGCTACTCAGAGAAAGCTAATATTAAAATCTAATTATTTATTAGAACATAATAAGCTGTGTAATGTTATCTTAGATTCCGATTAAGTGTATTCGTGGAGTCAATAAAGGCTGATAATATGCATTATTTCAGAATTCGGAATAATTACGGGAAGATTCGTTTTTCCTAAAACCTTTTTATATCACTTTTACATAGCTTAAAGTAAAGTTATAAACATGGAATTGTGAGGAAATTGTTTATTAATTATTTAAACAAGAAAACACTTTTTTAAAGCAAAGTTATTATAAATTGAGAAATTTTAAGGCAATTTAACTCAAATTGACACATTTGTTGATTTCGAGGTCGCTGAAACAGATTATGATCTCAAAAAAGGTAATTCAAAATTGCCGATCCAATATGGCCAACTTTTCGCCAAAAATTTCAAAGGGGCGGTTTTGTTAAATAAAAACCGTTAAACAGTTTCTTTTAATTCTGAAAGTGGTGGAGAATTCTCCGAGCCCGAAACACAAGAATCTCCAATAAAATTACTCTCAAAATTCAAAGTTGAGGAACCGATTCTAACGGACCCAAAGTACCTGATAAAAAGGCCTGGACGGGCATTGCCATCATAGGGTTCGCTCGAATGCGACTCGACACCAAAAAAGGTATCAATGCCGTTAGTTCGTTTTTTTTTCAAGCTGGAAAACCATTGAACACATATATGTATAGCTTCTCGAAACATTATGATAAAAATATCAAGTAAATTGAAAATTTCAGTGTAAAATTAAAAGTGATTAATTTTTCAAAAGTTCAACATACATTTTACTATTATGTCTGACTGAGAGTTTGAATATTTTTGTACAGTCGATTGTTACAATACTGTTGCGTATTTTCACCCCTAAAGCCACCCTTCAGGATCCGTGGGTTCTAAATAATTTTAACAAGGGGTAACCATTAACACTTTATTCAATAATTAACCAAAACAACCTTTAGTATTTGTTTACTTGATATATAACCTCACTTTTTAATAAAACTTCTTCCGCCGTTGATTTCGCCGTATATATCCTAAAATTGCCTCTAGGTCCATCTAGAGATTTCCAATTCCAGAACAATGTAACTCTAGAGCCATCTACAGACTTCCAGAAGAGATGATGGCGTGTATTACTGGTTGCCTAACCATTGATACTTAATTTCAGCTATTAGTATCATGGGCGTATCACTCGCCAGGCTTCAGGGGGATGTAATGCGTAACAGTACTCTCGCCGCTGTATGAGTTACGATTTCTCGGGACCTAACGTCTTGGTGGTGCTATCTGACAAGTTGTCTTATATAAGTACAATTAGCTTAGACTTGAATATTTCTATATGTTGTATTTGTTGAATTTTGCTTCAATAAATTGTTGAATTTCACTTCAATAACTGAAAATATATTTTGAAGTCAACTCTTTATTGATCCACTAGATCCAAGACTGACGACCCGCATGCGATTCTGTGGCGTGAATCGGATAACTGCTTACCACGGGTCGACTCCAATCAACATCGAGTCGATTTACCGAAAAAACTTGATTGTTTAAATATTTCGTGAAAAGTATTATATTCCAAAAATTCTTTTTACCTCAGGTTTACTTATTTTGAGGTATTACTAAAAATATATGCTGAATAGGCTTGCAAAATATTTTTTTTTATAAAAGTTACTAACGTTTATTTTACCACTAATTTCACACATTTTTGGAGCAGAATTTTATTTTTTTTTTATTTTCGGAAAATAGATAAGGTTAATTTAATTTTAAAAGTAAATCCCCTTGAAGCATCTTAAAGTACACATTTCAATTAAGAATTGCATCTACAGAAGTCTGATAACGCAATTGAAACCAGAGTAATAAGTGGTTAAAGTTAGTTATACATAACAAATTCTATCAATTTTTAAATTTTGGTGTACATATTCAAAAATATTTTTTTTAGATTTTTCTCACTCATCGGATCTCTTTTTACATTATTTCGAGAGTAATATGTGAAAGTTCCAGGTTTCTATCTTAAGAATTGTAGTATGGTAAGGTTTTTACCGATTTCATCGAGAATATCCTTACGTTCCGACTTCATTTATGTACTATTCCTACATGCATTCATTGTTATACTTCAAAATGTATTAATCCAATAGCCACATGTTTCTTCTTTCATTTACGCTTTGTTGAGCTCAATTTCATTAATTAGTTCAAAAGTTACCACAAATTTGGTGTAGCGCGTCCGAGACTACGCGCGCTTTGCGCGTTACGTGTCGCCGCGTTCCATTTTCGCGCACTAAACAAAAAAATCTGGAGTCTACATTTATTCGTACAGAAAAACTTAGTATACATTTTTTATGTGAAATTTCTCGTACTTTCGAATGGCACAGTTAGTTTTTTTTTAGAACAATTTTAAGAAATATTTGACGAAAATTGCAACTAATTTGTTTAATAACAAATGATGCTCAAGGACTATTGTTGGTAACTTTTGGTATATTATACCTGACATGTTTAGAGATGTATTCTCAAAAGTTACCGCTTCCCGGAATTTTCGCCAAGTAAAAATCTCTATTGACCCTACTATATTTGTATATCCGGATGTCAAGATTGAAATAATAAATACTGACTACCAAATTAGAAACTGCAACAAATAATATACAAATTCTGTATGAAAGTGCCAATGATTTCAGTGGTGATAATGACAAGGTCAATTTTTATAACAATAAACTCATTGAACGATGTTGAATTTTTCAAGGAACGGAGTTGATTAAGGGTTATCGTCGAGGGACACGTACCGTAGGACGCTCCCGAGGAGATCGCGAAAGGAATCGGTTAAAATTCTGTTAATTTCGATGGAATAGTCATCAGTAGGTACAAAATTCTGCGTAAACTCAGTTGTCTTAATAGAGGAACAAAGTTCATATCGAATTAATGCCTGAAAATTACTGGTAAATTGCTCTCGTAATAGAATGCCCTAATACCGGCTAAAAAAGTTAACACGTGCAACAAATAAGGACGAACGACACTTATTTATTGTACCTTAGGCATTAATACACAATTATATGCAAATCTAATTTGCAATCGATCTAGCACAAAAAAAAACAGAAATAAAAAGTTAAGTCTCTTTTTTATTGCGTTTTGGGGTTATGGGGTTGGGGGGTTTTGAGGTTACGGAGTTTTTGAGTAATGAACTTTAAGGTAAAAGGGTTATAGAAATATGAAGTTATGAAATTTAATTAGGTTGTTGGGTTAATATTGTTGAATTTTACTGGTTTTCTCCTAGTTTTTGAGGCTTTGAGAAAAACCAGAAGTGATGGGGCAAAACGGGTTTCGGATTTAGTTTCAGCGACCTCAATGCATCTGGTCTGGTTAAAGGTATATTTCGGTTTTATTTTGTGGTCCTGTGGTTATCTTCAGGTTCTTGCTGATAGTTGCCTTCTGCTGCTTTTCGTTGCTCTAACTGAACTGACGCTGCGCTGCGTGTTATTTGAAAATAACTAAAACATCATTTTATTACAAATACTACTCTTTTCTATTTGTAGTTTATCAAAATACCTTTAATTTATTTATTTTTTTATAATAATTACATGTTTGTGACAAGTAACATTTAATTATGTCGTACTAATTTTGAAAAACGAAATAATAAAACAGGAGACATGCTTTATGAATTGTGAAATACTACCTTTTGGCGGCGACCCAACCCTTTTTTTCATAAAGTACCACTGCAAGGTTGTATCCAGTTATACTATATGTTATTACATCAAATTTTTAACTTTATATTCTGTGTTATATCATATTTCTAATAAATAAGCATTAACATTTGATTTTGTTTTTCAGGTACAGAATGCCTAGCTAGTTGACATGTTACCAAGCGGGTATGCATATATTTTACTATTTATCAGAGCACGTATGTTGAGTTCCATTTTAGTATTTATGAGGGGCGTTTATAGAAATGTATTTACTTTGTACATATTTCATATGCAAAAATAATACAATCATACCTTGTCAATGTGATGATGCTGAAACTTGGTGAAATATACGCAATACAACACTACACCAACACTATTCATCTGTGGTGTCACAATAATAAAACTTATTAAGGTAGAGTTGTTGTAAATGTCAAATTCACCATTGTATGCATCCACAACAGATAGTTTATCATTTTCGTCGATTCCTCAGGAACGCTCTCAAACTTCCCACGTACACAATTTTCTACGAATTCCCTAAAAAGTGGATTGTTCAATTCATTCCAAGGAATATTACAACCGGTTATCGTTTTCACTAAATTTAAGTTATTTGTTGGCTCTAGTTCGCTTTAAGTACGCCTAAGATAACTTGTTTTGTTAGGTTATTTTTAACATCGCACATACTTGCTATATGCTAATTTGTCGATATTGTTGCTGGCTCCCCGAATTTTGCAAAGTTATAAAGTTATATGTAGAACTCGTTTCTCATCGAGCGCTTTGAGAAATGCATTTCCTTTGTTGAATTGTATTGTGCGAGTGTTGGTCGCGGTAGCCTTGCCACTGGCCACTATCTGTTTTACAACACAAGCGATTACTTATAAGGGGGTACGCATCAAATTAGAATAGGGTTCATTTAGCGTTACAAGCACGGCCGCTTTACAAAAAATGCCACGACAAAATAACGTTACTTTGGAGCGATAGTCACGTAATGTACTCAAAAGACGTAGAGGCGTGAAGACGTCGTGAAAACGAAGTGATTATTTACAATTGCGATGGTTTGGTTGTCTTTAGGTATCTATCAAAGTGAAAATATTCTTACAAACGCGTCTTAGTACGTCCCTCATAAGTTGTGAAATGGCGCTCTGACATCCGGCCGCTGGTTATTATATACGTCACTGTCTGTTCTTTTTGTTATTTCAGTCTAATGTTTTCATTTGTGTGACTATTTTTATCCATTGGATTCTCCTATGTATTGCAGTTAATAAATATTATCGATTTATAAATTCCAAGAAGCAGCCGGCTCGGCAAAACAAATTTGTTTACCTTTGTTGAAAATGTAAACGGTCTGTGTAAACAAACGTCACTTTTAAATTGTAATTTGAGGTAAAAGTCCATAAAATTATTAATAATTGAATTATATTCACGGCGTTTTCAATATATCTGGAATACCAAGAAGAAATATTTTTATGAACATGCGATATTTTTAGGTTTAAATAAATTATAGCTGTATACAATGAAATACTTCAAGGAATTTACTTTATTTTGTGTGGAAGCGTTGTTAACATGATTGCCGGTTGCTGGAACTTACTACTTTTTTTAACATCTTTTTTCCAAAGTTGTATGTAGTATTGTAAAGATTTTCGCTCGTATTACCGAGAATAACCATTATATATCTAATGAAAAAGTTACATTATTTTCTTCATTTTATTCACATCTTAGCATAAGTTTTGTGATCAGTGTATTATCTAGTTGGCATCCCTTTACCGTATGGCATATCTGACAGCATCTGTCGTGGGTACCTGTTAGGCGTACGACTCGAAGTACAGCCAAGTTTTATCTCATTAGTTACTTGGTGATATCAATGCAAAACGCTTTGCTGGGCGCTATTGCCGCTCCTCACCATCTAGTTTTCATTGAACTATTAACTGTTTTATGTTATTGTCTCTCTAGTTGCTGTGGCCAAGAAATAACAGGATCCTGTAGAATCGTTTTCAGGGATAATTTTTCGGGAATCGACGAGTTTGTGATGGACTGTTCAAGGAATTCGTAACAATATCTTCAGATCCACATCTCGAAAGATTCAGCACACCTTCTGTCTGCCTCCTTAACAGTCTGCATCTTACAGGCATATGGAAAGGTGGAGAAAAGTAAAAAACTTTATGCAAATGGCAATTTGCCAATCTTTCCATCTTCAGGGCTCATAATAGTTACACAATTATATAACGACAGTAAACTGCCATTGCCGTTATATAATTATACAATAATTGAGCAAATGTAAAAAACATACGGGACGAGAACCTCACCGGTTTGAAATAAAAATTAAAGTCGGTTGAAAAACCAACTTACATGTTTATACGACCTTTCCTTAATATTTTATGTGTAGAATCAGTTCCTAAACAAACGAAAGGTATTTATCTAACACCGTATTTAAATGGTTTCCTGTACGATAGTTGTAAAATAATAATGACATTAAAAAGTGACATAAATCTGCTAAAGTAATTTGCTTTTAAAAAAACACAACGTACTTACATTATCTTTGTTTTATTGTTCACAAGAAAACTATGAGAAAATTCGAAAAATACGGTACTAAATTACGACGTAATGGCTTATAATTACTGGACATCCTGTAGTGTCAGGTTTTATTTGCAGCTGAAAAAGGGAAATATTCGCTAGAAAATTATGCAATTATGATTAAAACCACTAAGAATAGCGACACGTATCTTTGCTCCAAGTTTGTAAACACGTATTGTTGATCGAAGCACTTTAATTTTATGATAGTTTTCATTCCATCACTCGTATCTAGAGAGACAATTCAGACAAACTGCACCGTGCAGTACAATAGCGTTTATGCTTTATGCATCAATCTCAAAGCAAATATGTAACTAAGGTGGATAACACGATAATTCAAGAGGTTTCTATCGTGTAGGAGTTTCATTCAACTTTTGCGGAGTGTTGATAGGGTGAAATAAGAACTAGATTATGAAATAAAAATTTATTTTTAAGGGCTTGGAAGCGTACACAGGAGTTATCGATTGATGCTGCAGCTTAAGGTGGCCATTCCTTAGAAAGAGAGATCCGATAGGGAAATATTTATTATTTTTTGCCATAACTTTTTTTTATTAGTTGGTATTTCCACCTATTAGGAAATACCCTGTATGAATTCGTGGGTTCTAAAATAATTTCAACAAGACATAAACACTAACACTTTATTTAATAATTTACTGACTATACAATACTTCAAAATAACCTTTACACTTTGTTTGTGATTGAATTCTGAACAACTTTCAAAATGTCCGTCCATCCGCAGACAGATAGACTGTCCGTCCGTCACGTTTCTTGTAAGCTAAGCAGTGATGTAAAAAAAACGTTTTTTTTGTAGTTAGAAAAAAAACTAGAAAAAAAACGTGTTTTTTATAATGAAAAAAAACATTTACACGTTTTTTTTCACACTACGCGCTCGCGCAAACGAAATCGGCAACACGGCCACTGTTTGGCAATAAACAAGTCAGTTCCTGCATATGCATCATAGTGTAAAGTTATAGTAGTGGCGTGGAGACAACAGATTTTTAGTTTTATTTTGATTTGTTGGCATTGTTGGAGTTTGTCTGTAGTGTTTATACATTGAAAGATTTAATTACAATTATGCCTAAACGTGAGGGGTCAGGGAGGAAGAGAGCCTCTGTTGCATGTTTATTTAAAGACGTTAAAACAATAGGGAAAACGGCACGTGTAATGTGTACATTTTGTTCAAATGAGCTGTCTAAAAGTGGGACCAGAATGACAAAACACATAGGTCAGTGCTTAAAGTGTCCGCTGACAGTCAAAACTAAGTACCTAAAAAATGAGAAGTCTGAAAACTCAAACAGCGACGTCGATGCTCCCTGTGCTACTTCATCTTTTAGTGTTCAATCATATTCCTCTGCAACACCACCACGGTCTATGTTAAGCAAGAGCAACACTAATACTAAGCAACAAATTTTATCATTTGCTGATAAACTAAGTGCAGTAGATCAATTGAGAGCTAATGAGCTCCTGGCTCGCGCAATTTATAGTAGTGGTGCACCTCTAGCTATTGTAGAAAATGATTATTGGCTACAATATTTTCATTTCATACGACCGGCATTAAAAGTACCATCTCGATATGAAATCTCTGACCCTTTACTTCAGCGAGAATATGATAAAGTTCATGCTTTTGTGGATGAACAAATTGCGGCTGCTGATTCCGTTGGTATAATGTGCGATGGTTGGAGCAATATACGCAACGAGTCCATCATAAACTTTGTGGTGACGACACCGAATGCTATACTATACAAGAGCCTACCAACAGGAAAGGAGTCGCACACTGCCGAATACATAGCTAAAGAAATTAATATAGTGATTCAAGAAATTGGCATGCAAAAGGTTTTTGGACTAGTAACTGACAATGCCGCAAATATGAAAGCTGCTTGGGCCATTTTAAAAAAAGACATGAAAGACGGAAATTCAGTTCTTTTTACATACGGTTGTTTTGCACACTCATTAAATTTGATATTCAATGATATAAAAAAGCAAGCAACATTTCGCAAGTTTCTGGCTGAAACTGTAGCACTAATAAAAGCGATTAGACAATCGCATATTCTACTATCAGTATTTAAAGAAAAGCAAAATAAAGTTATAGCTATAGCTAATCCGCTTAAAGTAAAGTCACTAAAATTACCTGTTGTGACAAGATGGGGATCTATAATTTATTGCCTTGAAAGTGTGCAGGCAAATAAGCAAGCTATCATGTCTCTTGCAATTGAAGATGAAGATACTGTGCAAATGTTAATCAAGAAGCATCCGGGCTTAAAGAAAAATGCACTAGACGATACATTCTGGGACAAGGTAGAAGGTTTCATTCGGTTACTAAAACCTATTGAGAGTGCAATTAAATTCATTGAAAGTGATAAACCACGAATTTCGATGGTGGTCAAAATTTTTCAGCAACTTGAAGAACATTTCAAGAGAGCCTTGCCAACTTGCCCTTTGAGTAAACAAGAAGAAGCAAAAGTAACACAGATAATTGCAAACAGAAAGGAATTTGCTGTGTGTGATGTTCATAAGATCTGTAATTTGCTAGATCCTTCTATTAAAGGTTCTGATCTTAGTCCAACTGAACAGGTAAGATAAATATAATATTCATAAAACCAGAATTTATTTGAAGTAATTCCTTTCCAGACCGATGCCATTGAACAAATTTTTCAAACGGCAAAAACAATACCTAATTTGAATGAAATAAACGTTCTATCCGAACTTGCCAGTTTCCAAGCAAAGGAAGGATTTTTCAGCAAAC
The DNA here is from genome assembly GCA_963583905.1 of Stenurella melanura. NCBI lineage: Eukaryota > Metazoa > Arthropoda > Insecta > Coleoptera > Cerambycidae > Stenurella > Stenurella melanura. Next base: position 73,434,057 of record OY757309.1, read on the forward strand.
AATTTCTGTGGTTGGCAGCATCTGAAATCTCACCGACTGCTTGGTGGAATGGTTTATGCAAAAGTACGGAATTGTCGATATTAGCAGTAAGATTTCTTCAACTACCAGCTACCTCAGCTGCTTGTGAAATAACTTTCAGTACATATGCAGCAATACATACCTCTAAAAGGAATAGACTTAGAAATGACAGGGCGGCCAAGCTTGTGTATATTGGGCATAATTTAAAATTACAAAGTGAATGTCTTAAAAACACGAAGACTCGGAAGACTGCCAGTTTAAAGCTACCTGAATGTGTTGAAGAACAAAACACTAAGGCTATCACTACCAGTACTGGCAGTACTCCCATCACTAGTGACATTGACACACCGAATATCAATATTATCAGTATTACCAATACCAAGCATATGCCTACTACATCCACAAGTGGAGTGGCATCAACGTCGAAGTCAAAAACAGATGACAGTCTTATGGAATGGAACAGTGACACTGACAATACTGTTTTTACTGACGACGAATCGTCTAATTCTGGCTCCCATTTTTCTGTGCCCGACACAGATTCTTCTGGAGATTTAGAAGAATTGGAGGAAGAAGAACTATAAGTTTGCGATACTGGCAGTGTCCCTCTTAGTTATCTTTTTATTTTAATTTATTTATTGAATCTAAATTTTAAATGTTGAGTTTATTTGTTTCATTTTAATCTTTAATATTATTTTATGGACGTTTTTATTGTAAAAATTGCAATACATCTATAATGTATACATAAATAGAATTTTTATTTTAATTATGAAAAAATACCAATTTCTGAAAAAAAACAAAGGTTATGTGTATTTTTTCACAAAAAAAACATGCAAACTGAAAAAAATACATTATTGTTTTTTTTTCATTTACTGAAGCTAAGTAAGATAACTTAAGAACGAAAAGTCCGATTGTATTGAAATATATATGTTTTGTAATTAAACTAAAAATGTCAAAAACTAATATTATTTACAAAAAAACTGCGAACAGTATCCTATAGATTGTGCAACAATATATATAAAAAGTGCAGTAACTCGGCGAAGAGTAGAGTATAATGGTTAGTTTGTTTTTTTTTTTATTAAATTAGATTGTTTGCGAGAAATTTTTTATTGTCGAAAATTACAAATGTGTGATGTTTCCATAATCAATCAATCACTCAAGACATACACAGATTCGTGTGTGTCAGAGCAATAAATAGCTTTAATTTTCCATATTTTTTGGAGTGTCACCTTAATGTGGGCGTGGAATAACGACCAAATTTCCAATCATTGTTCATTAAAGAATCCAGGCAGATTTTTCAGTACATAAACGTTACGTACTTTCCCTCAGATATGTACAAATGGCCTCGTAATTGATAATCGACCGTTGTTTATCGATCTCATTCCAACAGAGCATATATTTCTGTATTGGACTGCCTCGTTTTGTAGTAATTCCGGAGCGAGGCATGTTTTATTACGTTGTCTAACCGCATCATATGTACCTTCTGCCTCGCGATCCATTTTGTTCTGGTTAAAGTTAAACAACTACCGTAAATCTGCATGCGATTAAGCGCATATTCGGTGTTTATTTGTCATTTGTAAACTGTATGTAAAATCCGGGTCACATTATTTTTCAAGAGGAAAAAAGCGGTCTTTGTGCTGTGTTTAGCCTCTGACACTTGTTCTAATTTTTTATCTTGAAAAATTGGCTAGTTGAATCTGAAACTTAACCTGAAAACATTTTATTTGGCAAATTAAATACTTTCATGACTATATTTAATACAATACAACAAATGTTAAAAACAATTAACCTTATATAACATAGAATAATATTAAAATAAAATTTAGCCCTCGTCTGGATAATTGAACCTTATTACTTAATGTCGATATTGAGATTGATTAAAAATATGATATTTTTTTTTATTTGTTCATTTTCATGACAACCTCAACGACGGTGAAATTCAAGTTCATACTTTTTGGTAACCATTTTTTGAAGAAGCGATTTTTGTCACTCTTTTTAGTGGCCAAGTTTCATGTAAATTTGAGAAAGTTACGTAATTCTACCAGCCTCACTCGGTTTGCCATTTTTGAATTTTTCACTTTTGACATCAGATTCAGTGTCAGCCACTCCGATGGTATCCAACTATCATTTTTAACCATTGCCAGAAAGCGTGCTTAGACTTATTTTGTAAGGTGAAGTGAAGTTAGTGCGAATTTAGAGTAATTGGGATTCAAGTACATACGACACGTATTCAAGCATTTTCACATTGTCGATCAGAAAATATATACTAAAATAAGAGTCCTTCCTCATGATGTATTCGATATTATTAAGTGTGTGTTAAACATTATTAACATTTTGTTCAATTTATATACTTAAAAAAGCGTTGCAAACCGGATTTTTGCGCACAAAGATTATGCTTACAACGTTTGGAAATTTTGCCGAACTTCTTCTCTTAAGAAGAGGGGAGATCTTTTACTTGCCTGACACCTAATAGATAAGGCACGGACTTCCTACAACGTACACCCTACTATACGGTGGGCACGATATATATATTCCCCTATACTTTATTCTTCTAAGAACTAATCTAACTACCGTTGCTTAACTTTTCATATCGAGATACGAGTATAATAAAGACGGATCTGCGCTCACCCTTGTTTAAGATCAATATGTCTTCTTTTAACCATATTAGTTATGTGATGTCACTGAAGAATATCCGTCGTGAAAATTATTGACATACCTAATGTTAGCAAGAAGGAAAACAATTTGTGTCGACTTAAAAAGTAAATATAATAAAATGAAGAACATTCTGTGCCTAGGTAACTAAGTATACACAATAAACATCTTGTCTGCATAACACCCATGGAAAGTATGGAAAGTATGGGACACATTTCGACGATGTGGATTTTTAAATTTCATTGCTTTTCCTAAAAAATGTGCTCTGTCGTTTTTTTGTTGTATTTCCTAAATCTATATGTAAAATCGATTTTTACATCTTTTATATAAAATGCATTTCGCAATTCTTTCCCAATGGAACTCATTCAACGTCCTTGAGGATCAGATATTTTTAATTTTTCATTTTTCTGATATCATCGTTTTTCTGGGTTCTGACAGTATCATCTGTCTCAAGTTAAAAATCTTGCTTGTGCCTACTACACTTCACTCTGTCACTCCTTCAGTACACGTCACATCACGAACGCGTTATACAGGGTCATCGAAAAGAATTGCACCAATTTCAAAAAATCACTTTAAAGAGTTTAAATCTGTGGTTATTGTGTCAAGTATTAACCCCACTCTATGTATTGATACATGGTAATGATAATAAAGCAGTCTGCACGTGATTCTATCATTCACATCACCTTTGACATGGCGCAGTCGGTAGGAAAGGACTCTTCGTTGGTACCAAATCTCCTTATAAGAACAGGTGGTGTAAACAATTCAAAGAAACAGGCAGTGTTGACATCACAAAATCTCTTAAGCGGCCCAAAACATCTGACGAGAACGTTGAATGCATGCATCAATCTTGCGTACGAAGCCCCAAAAGATCTATACCTCGGGATCCCAAAGTGACTATTCAAAATGTCCTTCATGAACGTTTACGCTTGCATGCTCATAAGATTCAATTAAACGTGAAATTAAACCTGCTGATTGCCTAAACGTGTTACTTTCTCAGTTGAATTACTTAAACATTGATGTGTGCAGAGTCTCTAATGGAGGACACATTGAAATATTAATGGTATGTAAAAAGAAATAAAATTTTGTGAACATTATGATGTACGAAAAGTCATTTTAACTTCAGTATTTTTTGGTACAAATTTTTGGAAATTGGTGCAACCTTCTTCGACGACCCTGTGTATCTTAAAATTGATTGGTGACAGAATGCAAGTAACAAATGTACATGATTAAATATTGTTGTAGCCTGATGATGTGAAACAAACATATTCGGTAGCAATAAATAAATAAATTTTGCAATAAAAGTACTTTCAATTATAAAATACAAACACTTTGTATAATCATGAACATATTGCACTTACCTAATGTAAGTTTCATGAAATAATATTCCGTTCGAGGCAAAACTTCCTAACGGCCGATACATTTCCCGTCATTCTGCAGTGGTCACTTAAATCAATATTTATTTTCTAGCATGTACCAATAAAATACCTACTGAATCATTCCTTCGGGGCACTTTATACTGTAAAATGTAATTTAGTGACGGATATAATTTTGTATTTGCCATGCCCAGGCTTAACATTTCATATTCTGCACGAAATACACATTAAAATAACAAATATGTTGCAGTTGAGTTATTAGTGTAGTTTGAATAATCGTAAATTTAATTAAAGCTCTGGGCAAATGTTATGAGGATGTATAATGTATCAATAAGGAATCGTGACAGCAAATGTTATTTATTTTAGTGACATCTCATAAAATAAAATAAAGTGTTTAAAAGCCCTCAACCCAAAAATTAAAAAAAAATTACAAGGAACAAACTAGTTTGACCAGCAAATTTAAATAAAATATCCGGCTTATATACCTTGCGACGACCACCATAAGTCGTGTGCATTTGCCTGCAAATTGAAATAAAAGGTCCATCATTAAAGTTTCTTGTAAATAACAGTAGCCCCATTATAGAACTCTAAGGCACACCTTGTTTTAGAGTCGCATTGCAGTACTTAGTAATTAATGACTTGAAATCAATGAGAAAGGTTCCCACAAACATCTTAGGATTCAGATTTATCCAACAAAATTTAGTGATTAATAGCGTTGAAATATCTTAATACTTTTTAATAGATGGGTGATTTTATAATATTTACGCAAAATGCTGAAGTAATGTTATAATGTGAATAGTTATATATTGCCTACTTACTAGATCTTTTTCTTTTGTTCACATATCATTTTAATTGACCTCCCCTTGGTGTATGGCATGTCTAACAGCATCGTGTCATGTCACTGTTATCTGTTAGATGCACGGCTGCACCAAAACTCTTTCACATTAACTTGTTGATTACACCAGCCCAGCGTTTTGGAGGGCATCCTCTTCTCCTCTTGCCGCATGCTGTCTGGATTTACTTAAACTATCGTTCTATATTGTATTCTCTCCGTTTGATGTGTTACTAGAAAATGAGAGGATTCGGGAGAATGCGATACTGAAGAGTCGCTTTGGATGCCGTATTTCTTATAAAAAAAAAAATTGTAAATGTATGTCATATTTTTTGTGGATTCTTTTCAGTATCAAAAAAGATATGCGATTTTTCATTGACCAAATAAACAATTAAATTAACCATTTTAACATTGGAAATGTTTATGTTTGTATATGGGGGTCGAGTTACCAGTTTTCGTTCAAGGTCAAAAGACAGCGGTGTCGCGGTCGAGTGAGACTCTCGTATATGCAACGGCTGATATATGAGTATTGAAAATAACAATCAGGTACGACAAAAACCTGAAAAACGTTACACAGCGTTAATTCCTTATGTATGCGGATTATCCGAAAAGTTGCCACGCATCGGTGATAGATTTTATATTAGGACGGTATTTCAAGCAAACAACACTTTAAGATCTATTCTGTCAAGGGCGAAACCGAAGGACCACGAGCAAAATTCAAGAAACTGCGTTTATAGTATTCCGTGTGAGTGCAACAAACAATACGTGGGTGAGTCATCCAGACTTTTTAGTGTAAGATTGGGCGAACATCAAAATTATATCAGAAAAAATGAAATTCAGCGGTCCAAGATCTGCGAACACGCTCGGGAGAACGGACATAGAATAAACTGGGACTCGGCAAAAATTTTAACAAAAGAATTAGATAGCAAAAAAAGAAAACTTAAAGAATCCTCGATAATATTATTGAATGAGGATAGATACTTGTCGAATTGTTCTGTAGATGTCTGTACAACTTGGTTGCCAATGTTAAAAGAAGAACTTCACAAACTTAACATTGTACAAAAACTAAAGAAAACTGTTAACTATATCAACAATCCTATGTAAATAGGAAGTATCTATGGATATTGAATATAACAAACATTCTTAGAGCTGTATATTTATCATACACAGCAAAAAAGATTTTTCAAAAAAGCCTTGAAAAAGTAAACAGATTAGATTTCCGAAACATCGGTGAAATATTTAATTTCGAGTTTTTATACTTATTTGTGTTTATTAAAAAAAAAACCACCTCTAACTGATCCTTTGACGTAAAAGTCACAGGCGTAGAGGCTATTTACCAGTAACATAGTGGTTAATTGTGATATTTTGTAAATTCCCCAAGCACCGCTTAAAAAGAAAAAATACATGTGGCAGGATGTCCCAAAGAATTGAAGACGAAAAAAATATATTGAATAACTTCATACGATAAAAATATCGAGTTCTTGAAGCTAAATATCATAACTCAAGTGTTGGTGATGTCACTAGGTCAAAATTGAATGCCTTATTTGGCATAAGGTATTTATTGACAGCTCGACAGCTATCAAATGACATAACCTATATTTTACAATTTTCAGACAAAAATAGTTGCTTTGAAGTTTTTTGAATAATAAAGCTATTTTGAAAATAAAGTAGAGCAAAATCAGCTGTCAAATTAGACAAAAGTGTCAATTGACAGCTGCCAAATTAACATTTGACTTATATTCATGGATTCAATATTTTTATCGTATGAAGTTATTCAGTATATTATATCAAAAATTATTTAAAAATTTTTTTTGGCCTTTAACTTAAAATGATAATAAAGGTTTTTTTTTATTCAAAATTCGGGCTTCGAGTATTTGTTGGAATTTCGGTAAGCTTTAATTAAAAAAAATAGTTCATTTCCGATAAGATTTGCACTCTAGCCATTTTTTAACAAAAAAAACTCAATTTGGAATCACTGTGCGTGGCCTCAATAAAGAGATAAACACAACAAACCATTTCCCGCGATACTGCCATCTACCGCAGCTGAGACTCGAACTCAGGAGAGATAATCGTGACTTGATTTGTTATGCCACCCAACAGCGGTCTAACCAAATGCTATCGTACCAATAGCACATTAAAAGCGCCACTAAACATCCATACCCTTCCCAGGGTTCGAACCCGCGACTCCGTGGTCACAAGCCAAACATCGTAGCACTGCACCACTGAGCCGATCTTGCCATTTAGTTTTCCCTGAGCTGTCAACCGTTCTATACTGGCCACTCTTCGGTTGGTGTGGCCAAAATGGACTTGACAGAATACGAAGCTGGAAAATGGCTTTGGGAATGTATTTCTTGAGGAATCGAGCTATTGAGCTGTCCGAAGTAAAACGTTGGGCTGATTATCCAACAAATTGAAAGGAAAGCTTTGGGGGAGTTGTACGCCTAATCAAGCAACTACAACAGATGATGTAAAGCTGTTTCATGCTACAGAAAAGACAAGCTAGTAAGTAACCCAAATTAGTAAAGTCGGAAGTAAAGAACCATGCCGATTATGCTCAAATGTTTCAGTACCCTGATACCAAAAATTATCTTGGTCAAAAATGGTCATGAAATTAAAAACTGCTGTCTTGGTTTATGTCATTATTTTTAGTACCTACAGGCAAATTAACAATTTAGGGTAACAAAAATTAATAAAAGGATCATCTCTGGGATTTAAGTAGGTAATAACCTGGAGAATGAGATGATGCATTCTTTGCACTTCCAAATTCCGGGAAAATTTAAAAAAATTTGGAAAAACTTTTGGTTTTCGGTTTTTTTGCTCTAGCGGCCAAAATAATGAAAATAGAGAAAGAAGTTCGCAACAAGTTGTAGCTCGTCTTTTTCTCTACAAAAAAGGTCTTTACAGATTTTTGTCTTACTTAAGCCGTTTAGAAGATAAATCGAGTTTTCCACTTTTTCCACTAGTTTTAAGCCGCCTCGAAATGCGCGAAAAATGAGAATTTTCCAGGAGTTTCGTACGACCGGGCTCATCGATCGATAATTCTTACTATTCAGAGCCCCTAAAAAAAAATGAAAATAACATAAAATGTAGAGAAAAGTCTCAGCTTTAATGTGGAACTAATCACAAAATTCATACAAAATTTTATCAAGGAGAGAAAGTGTCAGAAGATGGCTTAGTGAACTTTGTACAGTTGATCCACAGATTTATTCATATCTTTGCCGGGAGTCGTTAGAATGATAATTCATTTTGCTTTTATATTCTTATATAATGATATATTAATTCAATTAACATTTTATTGCAATTACTTTTGTAGGAAAAATATGCCTTGCGATCAAAGTAGAGGGTATATTTCTCATCGATCAATCACCTCTAAATTTTGGAGTTCAATTCGCTATATCTTAAGTAGTAATAATAGCACAGTCTTAATTTTTGGATTATAAGTACAATAAAACATATTCTTTCGAATGACTTTAGAGTTTTTTAAATGCACACAGTACTTTTTGAATTTGTCCTCATTATTCATACACGTTCAGGAAATGCACAATTATACAGTAAAACATATACAACTTATTTGTTTCTTAACATAGTTCAATGAAATTTTCACGAAATATAGATTAAAGTGCGTAGATTCGAATCCATGCAGTGAAAAAGCACTCATTGTTACGGGAGAAATAGGAAGGATGCATAAAACTCAAAGATGTGAATAAATCAACCGTATAAAGTTTACTAAGCCATCTTCTAACACTTTTTTCTCTATGATAAAAATTTGTGTGAATTTTGTGATTAGTTCCACATTAAAGCTGAGACATTTCTCTACATTTTACGTTGCTTTCATTTTTTTAGCGGCTCTGAATAGTAATAATTATCGATCGATATGTCCGGTCGTACGAAACTCCCAGAGAATTCTCATTTTCCGCGCATTTCGGAGCGGCTCAAAACTATAAGTGGAAAAATGGGTTTATCTCCTAAACGGCCTAAGTAAGACAGACATTGGTAAAGACCTATTTTGTAGAGAAAGGGACGAGCTATAAATTTTGTTGAAAACTTTTTCTGTATTTTCATTATTTTAGCCGTTAGAGCAAGAAAACAGAAAATCAAAAAGTTTTTCCAAATTTTTTTGAATTTTCCCGGAACTTGGAAGTGCAAAGAATGCATCATTCCATTCTACAGGTTATTAACTACTTAAATCCCAGAGGTGATTCTTTTATTAATTTTTGCGAGGTTTTTCCAACATTTTGCCTTCATTGCCTGTACTATTTGTAATGATTGTCGTTTCCATTTGTAACACTACCTTTCCCTCAGTTGGCGGCTGAACAAAAATGTGGGCGAGACAGTAGCAACCAGCTTAGTTTTGCGGTTGGGTCGAGGGTTGAACTAAATAGTATTTTATTAATTTGGTTTTCAATAAAACACATTTTAGGGCGCCAGCATATTCAAAAAGAGATAATCTACCAAAGAACAGAATTGAAATTCCTGTAATTTTATCTATGGTGTAAGATCGCTTGCGTAACAACAAAAATTCCAGATTTACTCTCTGCGACATTACCACGGATATAATTATTAGCATTTTTAATTATGACGTTGCTCTGGGAGCTGTGAGTGACACTGAACTCCACCCTCAAGATGAGTGACCAAATCTACAAATGCAACAAGAAATCTCACTCATCTGAGGTAGAATTTCTTCCGAGAAGCAGTTCAATGGCCCTCAAACGCACAATCCTGCAGCTTCAAATTCGAAAACTCGACATGGACTCATTTACCTCCGCAACATAACATATCTGTCCCTAAAACATTAAACAAGCTAGAAGAAACTCTCCTAAGAGAATTTGCTACGGACCTAAACCGTAGGTCTGCTTTGAAATTAATACTATATTAATTTTAGCACCACAGTAACAATTTAAAATTTCCAAAAATACAGAATGATCAATAATCCAAAAATAAATACGCTATAATCGAAATGACATAATAAACAAATACTCAATAACAAAATATCGACAAATTATTAAGTAATTACTTGGATAATATCTAGAATTTCAATTGTTAACCACGACTTACCCACATCATACCTAAAGACAAAGTGAAGCTTTTGCGCAGTGTTGCCGATGATATTAGCTGTAATTATCCGCCGGCTGACATGAAAATGTCCAATAATATCCGATTCGGTGGTGCTGCAGCCTTTCCGGCTATATAGATATATGTATTAAGGCAGAGAGATTTCATTGAATATGTTTCCTTGTAAATTTTGAAGAGCGGGGAGGCGATTTCTCTACACACATTTTTTCCCTCTCTCGAAATTTTGAAGAGCGGGGAGGGGGGGGGGGGGTTCGACGATTATTCACTATTACACGAAACAAATCCGATCAACCACACTGCAATGCTAGATTGAAATCATCCGATTTTTAACAGGGTGAGAAAAATATCCTCCACCTTCCTAAATTATCCGCAAATCGGATAATTATCCGCCAATCAGCAACACTGCTTTCGCGTCGCCGAAATGACAGATCTCCTGCGCGCATGCCTAACCGTTTGAATTAAGGCGATGTTTAACCGAATATGATAGTACGGGTACTGTACTGATAATTTAGGCAACGAAACAAAAAGTTTTCACATATGTGAGGTCTACGGTTCAAATTCTGCATCACACTGGTTTTTTTATTACTTTTTTTTTACCTTTGCTGTCGACATTTTCTGTTAGAACGTTATATCGCTTCGTACTACCTCTACTAGATTATAATTAAAATGATTCTATACTGATTTTAAGATTTAAGAGGAAAAAAATCTCAAGATATAATTGCTTGTTATATCTTGACAATAAAAAAATGATTGACATAATCATTACACAAGGATGACACAGCTAAGACGACAGTTTTGAATTTCATGACCATCTTTAACCAAGATAGTAATTTTTGATATCACCATATATTTATTTATGATTTTTTATTTTACAAAATTGTTTCTTAATCGTGTTTACCCAAGGGTATATTGGTTTTTCTTACTTTTGCCGGTATCCAAATCAGTTTGACAACATTCCATGCATATTTACCTCTTGTAAATTTATTTATCTGGCAATTTTTGATATTTTCACATATTATTTAATCGTACTAAGACTTGTAGTACACATATTATTATATTAAATCCAACTGCATTGCAGTTTGCTGTTATTAAATTATTACTGTACTGCGGTAACAGTTTTTCCCAGTTTTACCTGTTTAGTAGATTGCAGACAGTGAGTATACACACTTTATTTAAATGACATTTATAACGGCATCAAACCGCATAAAATCACCTCGAAAGGTTCCTCTGTAAATCTCCGTATTTCAGCAAAACTATTTGCCTTTCTGCACTCAAAGTGTAATTTGCAGACGCGCTTACGTACCTTTACATCAAAAGAACAAATTCCCCGGGCGCTGTCCACTTATTCGCTTTTTCGGGTTATTTATAAATCACATTATAACGCGATCATAACAACATTCCTGGCCTCACCTAGCCTGCCATTTCTTATCTTGACGTGCCTACTGATTTTATTTGGACGAACACGAATGCCCCAGAATTGAAGGAAGTGGAATTCGATATTTCACACTTTATATATATCAAAAGTTATTCTATTTAGTTCAAAAGAAGTTTATCAAATTATAGGAAATGATATGACCTGATGTGTTAACAATGAAAATATTGAATTTCTAGGACATTGTAGGACAAATTTAGGAGTTAAGCTGAAATTTACACACCACGTTAAATAATTTGATAAACAGTCATATGTAGACTTAAAATTACTTTTGTTGTTTCTTAGGTTTTCACGGGTATTAAATGAAGTGTTGACGTGCTTCCGGGTGTTTTCCCGTGTAGTTGGTAGGCTCCTGTTGGAACCATGGTTGTCTGAACGACGTTTCGGCGGAATCTCATCTGCCATCATCGGGTTCTAGCTGAAAGCTGCCTGCTGCTGCTGCTACCGCTGCTACTGCTGCTGCTACTGCTGCTCCTAGTTGCTCGAACTGAACTGACGTTCTGTGTGTTGTGCGGCTCCTTATATACGTAGTTGGGTGGGGCGCACCTGCGCACTTGGCTGCGTGTTACTGGCCCTCTACTCTCTGTTGGAGGCGTAGCGGGCGCCTGAGCTAACCCGACAAGAGGCCTCACTGAAACGTCACGTTTCACGTGACTTCTCGTTGATGGTCGTGTATCCTCGAGTCCAGTCGTCGCTAGCGCTTGTCGTGTTTCTCTTAGGTTAGTCAGTGCTTGGCTACGGCTCCTCGTGATAGGTCCCCTTGTGGCCGGCTGTGGTGTCTCCTCGTGTATTGTCGATATTCGACGGTGCCTCGTTGCGATCGGTTCGTTTACCATGGGACGTCGTGTGTTTTCCGTTATGTATCTTCCTGACAGTGCGGGCTTCCATGCATTGGGTAATCTCTGAGTATCGTCTCGCTTGTTAAGATTTTGCGGTCTCTTTTCAATTTCAATTGCCTCCCTGGTAATTCTTGATCTCCAATGCTCGATGTTGGCTACTGTCCTGGTGTTGTCGAAGTCTATTTTGTGTCCTGTAGTTTTTGCGTGCTGTGCTAGGGACGATGTTTTCTCCTCTTTTTGCACTGCATTCCTATGTTCTTCTCTTCTTACACTTATACGTCTGTTGGTCTGTCCTATGTATGATTTATTGCAATCTTGGCACGGAATTTCGTACACTCCTTGGTTTTCTAAGGCAATTTTTGTTTTCGGGTTACGGAGAACTGCGCTGATCTTTCGGTCTGTTTTGAATATTGTCCCTATGTTGTGTCTACGTAGAAGTTTGCTGATTTTATCCGTTGTCCCTTTTACGTAAGGTAGATATGCTTTTGCCACTAGTTTCTCGGATTCTTCCTGGGTTCGTGGTCTGGATGGTTCTTGCGACTTCTGTATTGTATACCTTGAAAATCCATTTCTCATAAGTGCTTTCTGAAGTGATGACATCTCTTCGTTGATATGGTCGCCGTCTGCTAGCCTTTGGGAGCGTGTCACTAAGGTCTTCACTACCGAATTCAGTTGCGCTGGATGGTGATGTGATGCTGCATTTAAATATCTGTCTGTGTGAGTGGGTTTTCTGTATACTGTGTGACCTAGTGTTCCGTCTTGTTTCTTCTTCACTAATACGTCTAGGAATGGGAGCTGGCCTTCTGATTCTACCTCCATCGTGAATTTGATTTTGTCGTGAATGTTGTTCAGGTGGACTAAGAAACTATTTAGATGTTCTCTTCCATGAGTCCATATTACGAATGTGTCGTCGACGTATCTCAACCAAAGTTTTGGTTTGAGTGGTGCAGTTTGTATGGCCCGCGTTTCTAAGTCCTCCATTACTTTTTTATGCACAGGATTTCCTGAAATTCTCACATTCCTCTTTAGGTGCTGATTTCACTAAAACGGTAATAATCAATACTTATTTTAAACATAGGATGACAAACGAGGGCCAGTTAACTTTACTGTAAAAAATAAACTGTATTGATTGATTGATTGATTTGCCAGCGTAAGGTGGACATTGCTGCCGATTTCGTGCATCCATGGAGGTTCGTTCCAACACGCAGCTCGGTCGTCCGCCGAACACGCCCAACGGACGGCCATACCGCGTGCCGGAGCCATATCTCGGATGTTTTATATACCGCCGGACCGGCTGCATACGCTGGGTTGGACATGAGACATGCTTGTTGTCAGCAGCAAGAGCCACATGACGCATGGGGTAGGAATATAGGATGGGAAGTGTAGGTGTTTGTGAGATGCATCTTTTAAGTTTCCATGCTTCTTTTTTAGTTTTCACCTGTCATCATTGGGTGAAAAGTGTAGGAGCTTGCAAGATGCTTCTTTTTAGTTTCCATGTTTCTTTTAAGTTTCTATCTATTATCGTCTCCTTACTAATTATTCTTCTAAGTGTTCTGTTTCTTCTGTTTCTGAATCTAGCAGTGTGCACCTCCTTCTGCCTGCTTGCGTTTACTTCGTTTATCTGCCAAGGCATACATTCGTTCGCTCCCGTTCCAGGGAGCTGTTATTTATTAACCGTTACCCAGGCAAATAACCATTTACGGTGGAAGTGCCCTATCTCGCGATAAAAGCTTTTTATGGCGGGTTGGTTATGAACAAGAAGCCCAAGAGAATATCTTGCACACCCTCTATATTAGTTTTTTCTACTGTAATTATTTTCAACTGCCGCTTTCCAGTTCCGGGTATTTTCTATTACATTATCTACATTTTCTCTTTGTGTAATAAACTGTCCTGTGACAAGGACTAATAAACCAATAAATAAATATCTTTTCAGTTTTAATTTCTAATTTTTTCAATTTAAATAAGGAAATGGACTTCATTAATAAGCTAAACTAAACTAAAATAAAATAAACAAAAACGTATCTGTTTTATTCACATCTGGCTGTCTTGTTGCTTATTTTATATCACCCACTTGAAGAAGGGACCGGATCCACGTATAGACTTTACGGTCAAGCAATACACTTTCTCGGGTTGTTTCTATACACTGTTTTGTGTTGCTGTATTCAACCAACATAATTTAATCAAATATCATCTATATGATCTAGCCAGACTCGTGCTAATTTGTATCAATTAATGCAGAATTGTTTACGCTTTAATTCAATACAGTTTCGACGTTTTGTTGCCGCTTTATCCGGATTTACATCGAGATCTTGTAGGAGCCACGAAACACTCCACACACTTTAAACTCCTGTAAAAATAAACTTTATTAATACAAAATCGTGAACCTAGTGTCAAAGAGTTGTGTCAAATTATTTTCGAGATAATCAATTAAAACCTCTATCTAGGTGCCATCTACACAGGGCCGTAGCTCCCTTTAGATCAGCGGTATACCCTCAAAAATACGCTCATAAAGTGACCTCGAAAATGACCTTGAAGTTTCGACAGGTTGAAACCTTTTGGAATCGATTTATTTTATTGTCAACAAAAAACCTTTTGCAACTTTTTTGTTAATAACAAATTACCTGCCATCGGAATCAAAAGGTTTAATAGGGTCTTTTGTTGACAATAAAATAATAAATCGATTCCAAAAGGTTTCAACCTGTCCGAAACTTCGAGGTCACTTAGGTCGCTTTTTCGAGCGTCTTTTTGAGGGATACCGCTCACCTACTTCAGATGCATTTCCGAAGACATGTTTATAGAAAGTTTTCTTAGTGTCTTTACATGCAGAATCAGTACCTAAATGGAAATGCAGGAATTTTGGGACACTTTGTATATCTTGAATTTTAAACTTGGAAAATCATGTTGTTCCCCTATTTTTTTATTGCATTATATTGTACCTCTGTTTAGACATGAACAAAATCGATTACAGAAAATTCATAATGCTTGTTGTTAGGTTAGTTCGTTTGTGAGCCTCGAAAATTTGATTACGTAACATATAAGTTTCTTGAACTACGTTTGTTTAAACTACAAACTTGATGCTATTTGGAAAGTACATTTTGTTGTTTCGTACATAGATTGCTAAATACCTAGACACTTTTCTACCCAGGAAAAAAGTTATTGTTCAGAATGAAGTTTCTAGCTTGCTCTACTTATTTCATTACAATACTAGAGGTGTTTCAGAATCTTATGAGCCGCGAAATGCGCAAAAGGCAAAGTTTATTCTGCGTTATTAGTATTTTTTTGAAGACACTGGTAGCTGCCTTGCTGTATACATAAACAAGAGGTCGGGATAAATTGTAAACAATAAATATAACATTTTTAAGAAGTGTAACAAAGTCGACGGGAGGGATTATGTCTGTGCGCATATGAAGGTCACAGCTCATGAGATTTTAAAACACCTCTACTAACTTTCAAGTGAATTAATCAATTTTATGTTATCAATCCCTTTAATAATGAAGTGGAGGTGGGGGGTTGAAAATATTAGAAAGAAATCGAAGGCCTTGGTTTCTAGTATCTACACCAAATCCCAAGTTTCTGTTCTCTTACCAACTCGCTTTACTTATTTTTATCTATTTACCTCTACGTACCCCCCACTCCTTCAACGGAATCATGTCAAAATATAATCTTTCAGATGTCGTTATAATACATACGTGTACAGAATTTCAAGTGAAAATCTCAATTTAATGTTATCAAGTCTTTTAATAAGGGAGTGGGGTTGGTGGGGGGATGGAAAATATTATAAAAAACACCTGAGGCCTTTGCTTTTAGTATATACATCAAATCCCAAATTTCTGTACTCTTACCAGCTTGCTTTTCTTATTTTCCCCTATTTGCCCCTATTTAACCCCCAACCCTTCAACGGAATCATCTCAAAATATAATCTAGTTCCAGATATCGTTATAATACATACGTGTACCAAATTTCAAGTGAGCATATCAATTTTATTTTATCAACAACCCCTTTAATAATGGAGGGGGTTGATGGAAAATATTATAACATATTTTGAGGTCTTGGCTTCTAGTACATACACCAAGTTTCAAGTTTATGTACTCTTACCAGCTTGCTTTACTTATTTTCCCCTATTTACCCCCCAACCATTCACCGGATATGTTGAAAAAGCAATCCAGTTCCAGACCTCGATATAATATATACGTGTATAAAATTTCAAGTCAATATTTTAAACTGTACCGGAGGAAACGTACGGACAAAAAAGTTACAGACAGACCGACAGACAGAACATTTTTTTCTCTCAAATTTAAAATCTCGACGTTTCATGACATTCTAGACCTATTTCAAGAAAAAAAAATATTTTTTTTACGGTTACTATACTTTCAATCCACTACGTTTTCTCCATTTTAAGATATTGACTTGAAATATTGTACACGTATTTATCATAACGAGATCTGGAACTGAATTGTCTTTTAAACATATCTGGTGAAGGGTTGGGGGGTAAACAAGGGAAAATAAGTAAAGCTAGCTGGTAAGAGTACATAAACTTAAAATTTTGTGTATGTACTAGAAGCTGGGGCCTCAATTTTTTTTGTAATAATTTTATTAAAGGGGTTGATAAAATAAAATTGAGATATTTACCTAAAATTTGGTATACATATATATTAGAATGACATCTGGAACCAGATTGTAATTTGGGATTATTCCGTTGAAGGGTCGGGGATTAAATAGGGGTAAATATTGGAAAATAAGTAAAGCAACTTGGTAAGAATACAGAAACTTGAAATTCTGTGTATTTGAAATGGTTCCGTTGAAGGGTTGGGGTTAAATAGAGGTAAATAGAGGAAAATAAGTAAAGCAAGCTGGTAAGAGTACAGAAATTTGGGATTTGGGGTAAATACTAAAAGCAAATGCCTCAGTTTTTTTTATATTTTCCATCCCCCTACCACCCCTACTCCCGTATTAAGAGTTGATATAAAATGAAATTGAGATTTTCACTTGAAATTTGGTACACATATGTAATATAACGACATCTGAAACTAGATTATATTCTGACATGATTCCGTTGAAGGAGTGGGGGAAAAGTAGAGGTAAATAGGGAAAAATAAGTAAAGCATGCTGGTAAGAGTACACAAACTTGGGATTAGGTGTATATACTAGAAACTAAGGCCTCAGATTTCTTTCTAATATTTTTCATCCCCCACCCACACCACCTCCACTCCATCATTAAAGGGATTTATAACATAAAATTGAGATATTCACTTGAAAGTTAGTACATGTATGTATAGTAATGACGTCTGATTGAGATGATTCCGTTGAAGGGGTGGGAGGTGGTAGGTTGTGAATAGCGCAAAATAAGTAGACCAAGCTAGAAACTTAATTTTTAACACATATGGTGGAAACCAACGCCTCAATTTTTTCTATGATATCTGCCCCAAATATTATTAAATTTCTATGACCAATAATTTCCACATACTAGAGTGCAATTATAGTCAAGATGTTTCCTTTACGTTGACTTGGTCGAGAAATCTGGATATGGAAGTAGTGATTCCTTAGGCAGCGGTTTTTTTTCTTATATTGTGTTTATTATTTATGATTAAAAATTTGTATTGCACTTATTTAATTTGATCCTTGTAATGTTAATTTATTATTACTGTTATACATTCTTGTTCAATATTATTTCATTTCATTACATCCGTCTGTCCGTTCGTCCCGTTTCTTGTAAGCACGATTATTACTTTGTTTTATATTTTACATGTTTTGTTTTCTTTTTATTTATTTTTTATTATGGAAATAAAATGGTTAAGTAGAAGAGTAGCCACTACGACTAAATTTCGCTCTTAAACTAGGAATAAATACATGTACTTAATGCATTTATCTTAATGACGACCATTTGTTATTGTTATTATTGTATTTTCTTATATAGTTTAAAAATTGACTTTATAAGAGGTCGATGATTGTAGACTGTATGACGGGCTTTCCAGCTCAAAAGATCAATTGATTTGAACCCAAAGCAAGTCGTATGGGAGGGTTGATTGGTTTTAATTTAATTGTTTACATTTGGAAACATCGGTTTTAATTCGTATACAAACAAATTAAGCCTTACAACATTACTTCTATACAATATAAAAGCAAGGGGCAAACTGAGAGTCGCACGTTATTAATCTTTTACCAGCTTATTATCCCTAAGCGATTTATTTCTAGGAACTCTCATATTTTATCGACAGATAGATTTTTTTGTAAATAGTAATAAAGGTTTTTTCAAAATTAATTCTTGGAAATTTAGGTTTTGTCTTGCTACGACTTAATTCTGGCATACTGTGCGGTGCCCTTAAGTCGCACAGTTAAAGTTAAAACATGAAATGAACCTCAGGACCAGTTAATATTTCGCCAGCTTTCAGATATCGTATTTGAACCTTGTATAAATCCGTCCAAAGTGTTGGATAATTAAATTAGTTATCAGGGCATCCCCGTGTATTATAAAGCAGATTATCCAACATTCTGTACTGTGAGCCACAAAATTAGATAAACGCATTTTGTGTAATATGACAAAGTTGCATTGTTCCCCGATGGTTCGGAATAAATCGAGTATTCGCGTCAAATAATAAATTCCTCCACATCCTAGATAGAAAGCGGTCTCGCACCTGTGTAGATAACGATTTTACGGTTTGTGTAATCCGCATTGTTTCGACTTTTCATAACTATTCGAACATATGAACTTACTTTGAACCCGATCCATTGTGCTTATTCACACGAGAAATGAGTATTTACCTAATACTAACATTTTGTATAATTATTTAAAACGAATCGTTTTAGTGAACTAACAACACTCTATAAAGATTAGTTACCTATGGTTTAGTGAGGATCGTTTTCACAATTTTGGCTATGTAGCAGCCACACTTGCCATCACGACATAGTGTTGAATAGATAATGTGAACTATTAGTGAAGCGAAGAGCCTTGGGTTATACAGGGTGTAATCAGTTTCATGTCATTAAAAAAACTGGTAATGGGGGCCGACTAGACAAACAAAAAACCTTTATGACTTCCCTCTAGGGGCACTTTGAAAAAAACTGACCTAGGTCAACCTTTTTAATGTATTTTTTTTAATATTAATGTAGAAAATAATTGAGAACCACTGCTTTTCTTGGTCAATGAACTTGTAGTTCCCAATTATACAACTTTTAAATTGCCATAAAAAAGTGCAAAGGCCTTGGATCATCGACCGCCTTTGATGGACCGCCGCAACCGAACTGAGGCAATTATAAAGAGGTAAATAATTCGTTATCTTTTCCTGCACAACTGCAAGCAAATAATGGCCGTAGAAGTTTAAACAGAGCATTTCTTTACATGTGTGTCTTTTAATTTGGAACAAAATATTGGATTAATGTTTATAATTCAGAATATTTAAATGTGATTTATTAACGTTTGTAACATAAATGAGTGTTCTGGGTTAAAAGCTTACCTAAGTAAATTATTCGAAATCTGCATCTGCATCAATACACAGTTCGGTACGTCGAATTAAGGACATACGTACTCCGTTCAACACTAAACAATAAACTACCAACTAGCGTTGTCAATAAAGAAAAATAAAAGAAAAACTTGGTCCAAAATCCAAAACGGAATACAAAAAGAACGAACAAGTAAGTTGTGTCTGTACGCAATCAAGAATTTAACGATTTGAACGGTAAAGTCAATAAAATAAATCTTCACTATAAATACACAGCGACCCGAAATTCAAAAATAACAAAAACAACGAACGGCGGGTTGGACGTGTGTACATAACGAAACACCCACAGAAACTAAAGGGAGAGTTAGAGTATAGTTTTCTTCAGATCAGATCTACTAAACACTCAGAAAACGTCGACGTCTTTCATCTTATTTACCGCACCGCTAAAGACCGCCGACATTTTATAGCTATCTACACAAATATTGAGTATCATAGGCAAAGACACGCGCGACGATCTAAACCTACCTCAATATTCCAGCAGTTCTCAAAAGATTTTATTGAAAATTTGCGAAGTTTTTGTTTATTTTTTTTCTCCAAAACTATGAGCTTTAGACCCCATGTTATATACGGTTTTTTTTGTTTGTCTTGTCGTTCCCTACCACCAGTTTTTTTTAATGACTTGAAACTAATTACACCCTGTATCTGTCCGTTTTTAGAGCGCAAAAGTGTATAGTACACGAAAATGAAATTATGCCCCGACGGGTGTGCCGCAAGACGCAAAATCCTTTGTAGAGTAGTATTATTATGAGAAGATGCTTGGGGCGGAGCCAACGTGCGCGAATATTTCTACCAGTGTCAGCATCATCTGGGGTAGAACGATATATAATAATTGTGATCGAATTTTCGAGGTCGAGGAGCTATGTAATGCAGTAGATTAAAAGCTCGTTAAAGTCTGGTGTTCACGATGAAGATATTTTTCACTGAAAAAAATGGTTATATCATTTAATTCAATCAGAAACGGCGAACACAACAAGTATACTGCAGCACAGACCCTGTAACTGCAGGTTGACGGGGCCACTGGATTCGAGGTCAAATATGACGCAAATCGCTCTCATTGGCTTAGATCAATGGATGAACACAAACTCGTTTCTGCGCATAATTTTTTGCAAGCATCTTCTCATAATAATACTACTCTACGCGCCGGCTAATTCCTTTGTCGGCATACCCGGCGCTTTTGATATTTACCAAGAGAAATACTTAATATCTATTACGTCTACTATACCTCAAAACTTAGAGCATGTGGAAAGTGCAAAGTTGCGAAGTTCTGTTCGTCTCATTTTTGCAATCAAATTTGTTTTAAACCTTTTTCAAATACCTCAACAAATAACAGAATTACAGGCGTTCAATAATTTGCACATCTATCACTCTGTCTGTAAGTCGCAGAGTAGGCTTTAGATTGATAATTTGTTTTTACCACAGACTACATCTTCCAATGAGCTACAGGTCGGCTATGAAAACATTTTGATATCTTAATCCATTGTGGCCTAATAGAAAATGACAAGAAGTACAACTATACTCCTTATAACCCTGATTATGATGAGTATTCGTATCTGTATCTATCCTTGGAGATTTTGAGACCTCTTATGCATCGCCAGTTGGAAGTAGTTTTCTTGGTGCAGGTTTCTTCTACCAGTGTCACAAATAAATAATATATTTTTCCAATGGACAATTTGCGATTCAAACATTTTTTACTTGTGGATGTCGAGTGACGCGTACCCTTACATGTGGAACACTGAGATACCGATAGTGTAACAAATACATGAACTTAAACAACACACAACTCCTTAACATTCTTTCAGATAATGAAAAATGAAAAAGATTTTAACATTGGAAATGTTTATGTTCGTATATGGGCGTCGAGTTATCAGTTTTCGTCCAAGGTCAAAAGACAGCGGTGTCGCGGTCGAATGGTCGTATATGCAACGGCTGATATATGCAAATGTAATATGGGTTGCATATATCACAGGGGTCAAGCTACCAGTTTTCATTTAAGGTCGAAATACAGCGGTGTCGCAATCGAGAGTGGAGCTGGAAAAAGTTTATGTTTTACGTATTGTGTTATCATTTTTAATGGCCCGATGATGGTTGCAAGAATTGCCAAATCTGTGATTTTTTTATTTTAGATAATTCTCGTATTTCGATTTAGATTTAATCAAATTCATTATCTGTGAAAGTTCATTCTTTGATTACATGGAGCGGATTCACTGGAAAGCCACTAGGATACAAGTGGTTAAATAGCAACGGGGATATATAGAGTGGCCCACTTAAAACAGACACATCGTATATGCAAGTGTTGTTGATCAAAAGTCGTAAATACAACCACTAATTTAATGAAATATTGAATTATATTCTCAAAGAGATGGTAGGGATCTAGTTAGTTTCAGTAAAGAGTTGGTTTTACCCTCTCCACTAAGATTAGACAGAGTTCATAATAGATTTCGTTATTTTTAATAGCACACCATAGCATAATTCTTATTTTAAAACAAAAAAGCCCGCAGTAGTGCAAATTAAAAGCTGTACCCGAATATCCCATATATTGTCTATTGTTGGGGAACGATAAGTTTCAAAGCGCATTTGCCACATCAAAGAAAAACTGTATATGACAAAGTAACGATTGAAGTTTAATACATTGTGGAAAATGTGCATCAGGAGAGGAATGCACCCTTTGTTACATACAGACCCTCTGAATAAAATATACTTGTTTCACCAAATAAAATAAACTTGTACAACTTTTCAAGGGTTATAATTTATACAAAAAGGCAGAGTAACTTTTTCTAACTGACTTTAAAAGTTTTTAAAAAGTAGGACGTGCTTAATTCGACCCGTATTTATATTAAAAAATAAAAATAAAATCACTTCCCTGGACTGGCTTACGCGATTTCTATAGAAATCTATTGCAAACTGTAGAGGCATGGTACGGCGATGATCCCCTACTAGTTTCATCTAGCTATCTAGAATAAAGTGAGCAAACATCGGAAACAGAAACAGTGACGATTCAAAAAGTTGGAAAAGTTGTAATCGTCATAATATGCACACGTTTCCACGCCACCTTTGAGGTAGTGTACTTAGCGCTTTTTTTAACGTGGTTTCCCCGGTAGGCCTATTCCACGGGTCTGTTGTGATTCTGTTTAATTTGAAACTATTGAATAATAAAAGATATTAGCAAGGGTTGAAAATGATAAAAGCGGTGTAAATTAAAAAAAAATAGGGAAATTTATTCGTCTGATTCATAATTCTCTAATACTTCTGCTTCCTCTTCTTCTTGTTCTTCTTCTTCATCCTGGGTGCAAGTAAATTGCCTCAATAGTGATGCATCGCATGTCTCCTTGTTGCTATCAAACGAATCTTCTACTGTTGCTGATTCAACATTGGAGCACGACCAACCTTGACAATTTGTACATGCTAGAGAACAAAACAGTCCAACTTTTTTGCAACAACATTTAGCACTACATCCCTTTTTACAGTTGCAAAAAATTGTGATTAGCAGTTTTTCTGGCGCAGGTGGGAGTAAAGTCTGAACTGGTTCTAATGTATTGTCGACCAACTTCTAACCCCAGTCTTTTGGGTCTAGCTGATAACCAAGCCACACTTGAACTTGGTAATATACCCGAAAAAGATGTTGATGAGCAGCCACTGAGGTTGGACGAAGACAAGCTAATTGCACTTGTTTTTTATTTCGAGTATTTTTAACGAAACATGCATATCGAAACTTATCTAAGCAGGTAGTTTTTTTAGGAGCTCCGTACTTAGAAAGAAGAAAGCGAATTCCGTTGTTGATAACTTCTTGTGGAGTTGATACTCTTTTTAAAAACTTCAGCACATTGAACTAAATCTTGTTTTTCAAACATTTTAAAAACTGTGTGTGTGTGTGATGTATATACGTGGCGTACTTATACATATTATGACGATTACAACTCTTCCAACTTTTTGAATCGTTATATCTCAGAAACGGTGGCTCTTAGGGAAAAAGTATTGAGACATTTTCTACAGATAATTATCTGATCTACAATTTTCGTCTGAGCTAATTTTATGATAAAACTTACCGTTTTGCTGAAAATCGCGAAAAACCCATTTTTGTGACCGTTGACCCCGCGTAAATTTTTTTCCAGGTATCGGATCGATGAGGATTTTTTTGAGTTCATTTATAATGGTGTTTTGAACAATCCTACCAACTTTAAGCTGGGTGTGAATATTTGTACCTTCCGATGTCTAAATATACCGGACTATACTGTGATCGTAGTAAATATATATTAGAGAATATTTGCATTTAAGGAGAGCATTCGTATGGCGACGGAACAACTAAAGATAAGACCTGCCTATCGTACTGAGATTAAAATGTGATGTTCGCCACTCTGGCTTCTAGCAACTAGCGTGCTGCTCTAGATTTATTGGTGGATTTGTTGTAATTTGCGTTTTATAACTCACTACCTTTTTTATGAACATAATTTTATATATTTTTAATGTTAGTACATCTTTAGATGTAATAATTTTTAATTAAAAAATATCCAAAATAAATATATACGTTCGTAACGAATACTTAATGGATCCCACATGTTGAATCGTGTATCCCAGAGCAAAGAAGGCCGCTACCATAGAACTATGAAACAAAATATGAGAGTCATGAAACAAAAAGAAGTAGATGTGAACAATTTACCCCTCGCTAATTCTGTGAAGTTTTTGTATACACTTCTTCTAGGCGGTATAAAAAGTGTCGGAGCCTTTGACTTTACGGTAAAGATCAAAGACCCCGCACTTTTTATACGGACAATACGCCTGCAGTAAACTATAATTGTTAAACTTTATATGGTATGCACATATTTTTTTAAAGTACATTTTATATTTATTATTTTTAATACATTTATTATCAGATTGCTTGATTAGGAGACAAGCACACTTGACTCTTTTTAATCTGATACGGCCTCGCTTTGTCCAGCCCTTCAATTGCCGCGGCGATTCGCACCGTTGATGTCTGATCGGCTCCGGACGAGTGCTTGGAGAGGATAGTAGATTCTATATAATTTTAAGTAATTTTGTTTTTGTTTATTGTTATTAATATAATCATTAAGAATCAATAATGTAGCTTGAAACCAGCGCGTACTTAACAATGTGTACCTTAATTCTCTTATTGTATGGTTTTTACTTACAAAACATGAGTTATGTGGGCGAGAGCAAATGTTTGTTATGATTTACAATTATATAAAGTAAACGCGAGCGAAAAAGTATTTACTTTAAAATTTTTGCTCGTTTGTCTTTTTGCCGCCACTGACAGTAATTGCGATAATTTTCTCTTCAGATTACGATCCATCGATGTGTAAAATGTGTCCAGGCGACTGTAATTACCAAATATATTATAAATGTTGTAACCGGAGGGACCAATTATTAACCAACCGTTTATTAACAATGTCTGAAGCAGTTCGGATTCCATTGAATTGGGTTCCACAAAGGCTGCGGAGATGCCTGTGTCGTCTGTCAGCTCATATTTAATTATATATTAGCCGTCGTGGTGGGTACTTGGCGTCAAAGAGAGTATAATGAGCTTATACGTCTTTTAAATAGAAAACCGAAAGAATATGATTTCACTTTTCTTTTGATGGAGGTATTGAAATAACTCATATAAATATAAACACATGCTCAACGCTGTGGCTCTTTTTTGTCTTGTGAAAAATACAAACCGTCGATATGGTGCTTTTGAATTTTACTGTGAAACACAAATAATAAGAATATGTATTGTAATTATAATTTTTTGGATGGATAGAATGCATTCTGATCCTTTATTTTCATCATCATTTGATGGAGAACGTAGTTAATTAGTGTTGAGGGAGAGAACGGTTTGATTTATTTGAAAAATTCAATTAACAGACCTAACTAAAAAATATCATTCTGCCAACCCAATGACTGGTATGTTTGGAGTCCCCGGTTCGAATTCTGGATAGGGTAGGAATGTTCAGTGACATTTGAATGTGTTAGCAGTGAGCTAGTTCGCGGAAGAGTGAAACAACACAGTCAGTGGTATCTCTTCCGACTTCGAGTCTTAGCTGCGGCAGATGGTAATGTCACGGGGAATGGCTCTTTTATTCTTGTCTGTGTGTGCGTGTCCTGGTTGACCAGTGGAATAGCTATCACTAAATTATGCTAGGGCATTAATACAAATAAACGATGACAACAATGCATATGCAAAAAACGACGCAAATAAATATATTAGATGTAATGCAGATCCCATTAAAAGAAAAATTATTTAGTCATTAAATTTTTTTATGAAATCCATTGAAATAAATATAAAATATCTTTAGAATAGCATATGTTTAGAAAAGAAATTCGTACGAATGAAGAGACGCTACAGATGTTAACACACCTGTTGAACGAAGGGGTACAGCCATGTACGGTCACAGAGCAGCTTAAAAATATGTGTCCTTTGATCTGCAAGAACAGCAAATTAACTAGAAACACCAAAAAGTTGAGCTGCACAGCCGTCGTCAGACTTGCCTTTACATACGCGACACTGGTACGATTCAGTGCATCCACCATGACAATCAAGACACTCTCGGTCCTACAACGAAAGTTTTTCCTCTTCATTCCTAACTTGAGAAGATACACCCTTAGCCCGTTGTAACATCCTCCACTAGTGAACTACGTTAATATTGTCCATAAAGGGGCATAATGCACATTTTCCCAACAAGTACAAATTATTTCACCAGTAACTGGCCATCTTCGGCAACACATATAGCCAAAATATCAGGTTTAGATGTTTAACTGTTTCAGCGCCTCAGGAGTTAATATTCTACGTGAATGTGTTTATTATTAATTTGTTTCTTGGATTTTTGTTTAATGATTTTTAAACTTGCCTCGACCTCGCTGCCCTTCAATAGCCAAGGAGTCTCGGTGCCGTATAACTTCGGCTGGATCAGAATGCGAGTATCAGGATAGATCTTATATATATATATATATAAACGACAAGTGAATTAGACAAGTTATATAGCCGGAAGAATTCAAGTTACTCCGAATAAAGATTAATCATGTCCTACTGTATACCTTATCCTAGGCCGCTACACCTTGAGTAAGAGCTATCTAACTTTCAACAGCGAATTCCAAATTTTGACACTTTCAATGTCGCGTCGGCGTCACCTTCCTACGCCCATCATGGGCTCACAAACAAAATCAAGACTCATCACTGAACACTGTTTGATACCACCCTTTTCAATTCATTCTCCCACTGCACCATGCCAACCTGAGGTCGCGATGACTTGGAGTAAGGAATAGTCACAAAGACGGTTGAAATGGATGCGTAAAGTAGTTTCCCGAGTTCGAATCCCGCCCGGGGATACTTCTTTTCGTTTTCATTTTTTTGGCAGATATTTTTTATTCTAGAATTGCTATTCGGTCCGTTCTATTGCATTTCTCGGAAAAGTTTTGCATTTTCCGCCGCGTAATGTTAATCTGCATTATTTTGATAAAAATTAGAAATTTCCTTACCGAAACATAATATAATGGAGTAAATAAAAGCTTATTAACAGATCTATAAAAATACTGTTTGTTCATTAATACCAATGAGAAATATAATTTTTGACTACGTATTGCCGTTTTTTGCAACGTCTACCAAAGATTTAGCCACCTTATAGCGGAGGTAGAATGTGATTTTTAATCGAAATAGTGCAGATTAATATTCCGCTGCGGAAAATGCAATACTTCTCCGAGAAATGCAATAGAACGGAGCGAATAGCAATTATAGAATCAGAAATATCTGCCAAAAAATTGAAAACAAAAAAAAGTATCCCCAGGCGGGATTCGAATTGGAGAAACCACTTAAAAATAGTCGCTGATTAGTACGACCGCAAGTCAATTTTTCAAACGTAAGAACGGAACAAATACGGTGATCGGAGACCCGCTTTATGTCTCGATGGCGAGGAGAAGGTCAGCAACGACCGTACAACATGGATCGCGAGGTGAAAATCGAAAATTGGGGCCGGCAGGAGCCGGCGAATCGTCATTTTTTGAGAATTAGTGACAATTCGAAAAACGAAATTTTCGTCCATCTATTTTTTTTGCAACATGTTTAATTTTTTACTCATTTATGCACCACTAAGAGTATGGTAGAATTGCACCTTCATTATAGATACTATCTAAACTCTCTTTGGAGAAAAATCTAGCTTTATAGATATTAACGCAAAAAATATGTCGCTGCCTCCCGGGCTATTATACCGATTACTGTCTTGTTCAATTATTGAACTGACGTAAACTGCAATAACATTTGTCAAAGAATTGATGGTGTTACGTTTCTGTTAGCTTATTATACTGCACACATCTACACTATTTCTAATCTTTCTGGGTAATATGATGGCCTCATAATTTGACACTGTCGGCAGAGTAAGATTAGAACTGACAAAGAATTGCGCTCTCTCGAATTGGGGATCAGCTGAGATTTTCTGATGATATTAAGTGTTTTCACAAATTTTAAATTCACTCTCACTGTGAACATAATGCTTTACTATAGTTAAAAACACTTGAATTTTGAGAAACAGTCGAATAATACCTTAAAATAAACCATTTTAATTTTGTGTTGAAATTTTTTCGCCAAAAACACTACATCAATTCACTACGCACTTATGACGCCATCAGTTATATTGTCAGTGTCATTTTGAGTCACAAACACGTTGTTTTGCAGATAAATTTCCTAAAGTGGCTTTTACAAATCCCGCATTTGGTAGGCGTTACTTATTTAATCACATGTAAAACGTAAATAACGTGAATAAAATGTTGTGTTTAACATTTTTCAAACGCGATTTAAGAAACCAATATAACCGATGACGTCACCGCGTGTTTTGCGTACTCGTTCAATTACTAAAACTTTATGTTATTTATTTGTTGAAATTTTAATTTGATGGACGATAGGGTGCTTTTTAAATATCAATAAGTGCTTTAGTATAACAAGTACTTCATTTTAATAATATCAAAAAAGCAAATATGCACATAGTGAAAACACCTAATAATTTTTTTTTCGGAATTTTTTTCTTGATAATCCTTTTCTTCAAGCTCAGTGTGTTAGATAATGGGGTTCAATTAACTGAACGCCAGTGAAATTTAAATTCCTTATTTTTGGTAATAGTCCAGTCGCTAAAGTAGAAAATACACCAGAAGCTCGCAAAAAATGTTTTCGGATATTTTCCTTCACTAACTGTTAGTGGGAGGATTAAACATCACAAAACCACAAAAATCAGTTTTGGGGGTGCCGCGCAACCCCCCCCCCCATAAAAACCACTCCTTCTTTAAAAATAGCCTTATTTTACTGATAATTCGTTAACTGTTGAAGATATAGAAAAATTGCTCAACATGAAAAAGAAAGCTTGACTAATTGCCTAAAAAAAGTCCTCTTGTAATTTTCTTGTATATGCCATGGTTTTCGAAAAAGTCGATATTGACAAAAATTGCAAAATTTGTATTTTTAATACGCGTGAATTTTCGTTTATTTGAAATTTTTTGCGCGCGGCCTATAGAAAAAATTGAATTGCTCGAGAACCAAACAAGCTAGGAAGAAAAATCAAAATGGGTTTTAAAGGGGATACAAAATACTCTCTTGTGTTGTCATTTTTGATGGCTTTTGATATTTATTAGTATATAAAAATAACAATATAATATAGTTATCTCTTGATATTTTGTGCATCTAACTATTCACAGGCCCATAAAAAATAACTGACTTTTATATAAGTTATAAATGCATCTTCTAGTTCAAGGTAGTACTTCAATGCAGAAAAGTTAGGAATAACAATATTCACATTTACAAATTTGCCAGCATGTTGAAGTTAGTCAAAAAAAAATCCAAAAAGGCTGCATATTCCATTTTTTGATGATATTTTTCTATACAATTTTTTACCTATTAAATGATTAGAAACAGCATATGATATATAAGCTCAAAAATAATTTTTTGAGGTAAATTTTCAAGATGTTTGGGTTTTTTTTAATTTTTGGGAAACAATAAAAAATTGACAAATTTGGATAACTTCAACATGCTGGTAAATTTGTAAATGTGAATATTTTTATTCCTAACCTTTGCTGCATTTAAATACTACCTTGAACTAAAATATGATGCATTTATGGCTTATATTAAGGTCAGTTATTTCTTATGGACCTATGAATAGTTAGATGCACAAAATATCAAGAGATAACTATATTATATTGTTATTTTTATATACTAATAGATATAAATAGCCATATAAAATGGAAACACAAGAGAGTATTTTATGTCCCCTTTAAAACCCATTTTGATTTTTCTTTCTAGCTTGTTTAGTTTTCGAGCAATTCAACTTTTTCTATAGGTCGCGCACAATTTCAAATAAACGAAAATTCGCGCGCATTAGAAATAAGTATCGATTTTCTCGATAATCATGGCATATACAAGAAAATTCAGGGGTCAGACTCGTATGGAAAACCTGGAGAACCTGGAAAACTCAGGGAATTTAAAAATCTTCAAAAAAAAACTGGAAATATCAGGGAATTTCATAAATTGTATAAAAAATCAGGGAATTCTGCGCCTCGATATGGAAAACCATAGAGTTCTTAAGAATTTTCACTGATTCAATTCAATTCGAGGAATTATTTTATGTCAAATAAAAAATTACTTCACTAAAAAATATATGGAAATTAATATTTTTGGTTATGGAAAACCTGGAAAATTCAGGGAATTTTTCAGCTTCGCAAAGTCTGAACCCTGAAATTACAAGAGGACTTTTTTTAGGAAATTAGTCCAACTTTCTTTTTTATGATGATGAATTTCTTTCTATCTTTAACGGTTAACGAGTTATCAGTAAAATAAGGCTATTTTCGCCGAAGGGGTGGTTTTTTGAGAGGGTGGCGAAGCACTCCCAGAACTGATTTTTGTGTTTTTGTGATGTATAATCCCTTCACTAACAGTTAGTGAAGGAAAATCGGAGATAACATTTTTTGTTATGGAAATCTTTATAATTATTGGATTATAATTGGTTTTTTAAAGGCGGTTCGATTTTTTCCAAAAATTTTTTAGTACCGTATTGTCTTAATAATCGCATAAATCGTGAGTTAATTTGGATGTTGGCGACTATAAAAGTAAAACATCGCCTCGTTTTAAAAGCAGTTGATTCACCACGGAGCGGCGTGGCGTGTTCTCTCTTTAATGAAAACGTGCGTTCGGTCGTACCACAAATTCTATTTTCTTTCGTTTTTCTTGACATTGTCAAAGTATTTTAAAGCAACTGAGGTGTAAACAAAGCAGTATCGTGTTTCTTGCACACGTTCAAGAAACACAGAACTTATACGAGATTTAGCCGAGGAAGCCTGTCACGACGAAACGTTTTATGAGAGGAGGATAACCGACCGATCGCATAAAGAATTTCAACATTTCCAGATAATGAGCTTGCGAGGGATACTTATCACATATCAACAAATTCAGAAGCTCATTAGGTTGCAAAAACGGAGCGAAGCGACTTTTAAGGAGTTTGTCTGGAGCTGACATTGATAGCTCCTCGCAAGAAATGAAAAGGGGAATCATTTTTTACGGGCAGCATGTTAAAATACCAACTTGGCTTTTTTTTATAGCTATGTTTTTGTACATTGAAATATAATATGCAAAATAGCAAAACAGTTATAATTCCCCAAATATTTAGTTAAATAAAAATAGAAACAGAAAAAATGTATTGGTATAAAAACTGAACAGGGAAGGTTTGGTCAATATGTACAGAAATACAAAAAAGTACACATATGAATAAATAGGGGAAATAAGTCAAGTAAGGTGGTAAGAGTACAAAAATTTGAAATTCGGTGTTTATACTAGAAGCCCACTGATGAAATGAAATTGAGATATTCACTTGACATTTGGTCACGTGTATATTACAACGACACCTGGAACTGAATTATATTTTGAGATTATTCCGTTGAAGGACTGGGGGTTGAATAGGGGCAAATAGGGGAAAATAATTAAAGCAGGCTGATAAGAGTACAGAATTTAGAATTTCGTGTATATACTAGAAGCCAAGGTCTCAGATTTTCTTATAATATTTTTCAACTTCGCCACCACCCCCACTCCATTATGAAAGGGGTTGACAAATTAAAATTGAGATTTTCCACTTGACATGTGGTACAGTTATATATTATAACGACACCTGAAACTAGATTATATTTTGAGATAATTCAGTTGAAGAATTGGGGGTTAAATAGGCGTAAATAGGGAAAAATAATTAAATCAAGTCGATAAGAGTACAGAAACTTGTAATTTCGTGTATGTACTAGAAGCCAAGGCCTCAGATTTTCTTGTAATATTTTTTTAACTCCCCACTACTACCCCACTCATCATTAAAGTGGTTGACAAAATGAAATTGATATATTCACTTGAAATTTGGTACACGTGTATATTATAACGTCAGCTGTAACTAGGTTATAGTTTGAGATGATTCCGTTGACGGGTTGGGGGTAAATAAAAGAAAATGAGTAAAGCAAGATGGTGAGAGTACAGAAACTTGGAATTCGGTGTATATACTAGAAGTCAAGGCATCAGATTTATTTATATTTTTCAACCCCCCACCACCTCCACTCCATTATTAAAGGGGTTGGCAAAATAAAATTGAAATGATTGAAATTGAAATATGGTACTGGTATGTAGTTTAATGATATCTCATTACATCTGGACAGGAAAGGCCAATTTTGAAAAATTTTATATGAAGATCTTATCTTCATATTCCTTAACGAATTGGTGGTTAAATTTTTTGCACGAGCTATACGGCATGCCTGCACATATATACGAAAAACACAAGTAGTGCTTTAAAATAAACCTAAAATAATTTAAATTTTTTATGGATCATTTCTTACCAATGTAAGAATTCGTCAATGGAATGGAAACAATTTCCTGTTAAAATAGTTTTGAATCCTGTCTTGAGTAATGGACTTGTTCCATGATATTCTTTTTATATGGTTTTTATACTTTTTCATATAGTACTCGATATTCTCATTATACACTTAAAATTTCGTATTATTGACTTTTTCCGTTCTCGAGATATAAGGAGTTGAAATTGGTAATAGTTGCAAAAACTGAGCGCTCATACGTGACGTCACTATACGTAAGTGACGTAAGAAAAATGGCTTTCTGGGACCTTTCAAATTTAACCTGAAAAGTCGAAAAACATGGAATTTTTAAACGCTGGTAACTAAAGAAATACGTCCAGTGAAAGTTCGTTCTATGTCTCTAAGGAAAGGAGAAGGTCGGCGATCAATTCTAATCGTAAATTGCATGGTCAAAATCGAAAATTCGTCCCGGCAGGAGCGATAGAAAATTGTAATTATTTGACATTTCACCAAATTGTACTCCCCTACTGTCAAGTAGTAAACAAAACAAACAATATTTTGAAAACACTTATAATTATAACAAGTAAGGAGCATCAAGTCTATTGAGATCGCCGAGTCTATGCGTATAGTGACGTAGTGCCTGGCCACGCCCCATTTTCGCGAGATGGAGATTTGTAATAGTTTTTAAGATACTAAACGTGCGAATAAGATTCTAATTTTTTGCAGATCCATTAATTTATACTTGCACTTTCTATTTATGAAGTAAAAAAAAATGCTGAACAAGCCCATTCATGAATCTAATAATTTGCCTTATCTGGCCTTATCATTTCTAATGGAAATTAATGCATGTTTATAATAAAACGTAGATACGGGTCGAATTTTAACCCTCTGAACATTTTTGAAATCTGTTAAAAATATATACTTAATAAAATTTTTACCTATGTCAAAAATA
Source organism: Stenurella melanura (assembly GCA_963583905.1). Lineage (NCBI taxonomy): Eukaryota > Metazoa > Arthropoda > Insecta > Coleoptera > Cerambycidae > Stenurella > Stenurella melanura. Next base: position 73,467,522 of record OY757309.1, read on the forward strand.
AGTTTTTCCAGGCCTGTAATTAATTAGTAACATTTTTAAGCTTATTGTGAATCTTGTGAATCGTTAGACTTTAGCTATATGTACCCTATATTTGTATAATTGATGCATAATCTTTTAAAAACAGATCACATTCTACCACAACTTATCGGATTTATTCCAAATTAAATACACTGGTGAAGGCTATACACATTTCAAATAAGAGATCAGACGACTTGCTGTGCTTTTATGTTCATTTAAAATTGTAATGGAGTATATAAGTTTCTTACAGTCAGAAAAATATTTCATGTGGAGAATGTTTGTATAAAGTTACGTGTTATTGAAGTAGTTTGCTCTTGTGGTTATTTAAGCTCGACGACTCTTTTGATTTCTGTAAGTTATTTATACGCAAGTTCGTTTACTTTATTTGCTGTGTGCAACGGTTTGCGAAAAATTAAGCTCGCAAGGCGACTTTATCTTCTGTTGTGCTTACTGGACTTGTGAGATGGCAAAGCTCGATATTACTGATTTATTTTATACGAATTTCAATGATTTAATCTAACATGCGTTTAGTTCAAAAATAAAGACGAGACTTCGTAGGAATCTAAAGACGAAAATGATAATAAATAGCTGCAATTTTTGGACGATAAAAAGCCCAGCTTTACTTAAAGTCAATTCATGTTAGATTTTATAATAATTTAAAGCACAAACGTCAAATCTATAGAAATGTGTGTTACAAATTGTGTGAGCTGTAAGCTAACCAGTTGACCATTCAGAATTCTAAATGTCGCCAAAGATTTTGTACTCATTAATTTCTGAACTACCACACTATTATTTATTTGGTTACTTTGGAGTTAGGTTTAATATAAAAATCGTTAATGTTGTTATAAAATTTATATAAATATTTGTATTTTCTTGACTGTTGATATCAAATTAGCTTGTGATGATCCTGGGATTTTTCGGTCAGTTTTAAATGAAATTCTCACATTTCCTTACGTTTCGGTTTAATTAACCACCTTCAGAGGAAAAAACTAGAATATTTATAATAAAGTACAAGTGTTTTATGTAATTTTACAACTTAAATTTCATTCCTGTTGTTAATAACAATAATTGTAAGTAAAAACAAATATGTATTCAATACTAAGCATATACAAAGACCCTACATGACTGGCTACTTAAATCTATATATACAAAAAACTCTGTTTTTATGATAACTAGAAATGGATGGTGTTAATCAATAAAGAAATATATTAACATGCATAACATAAATCATCTGACAATGACCCAAACCAACGCAGATTTGTTGGAATTTTAATTGCAAAGATTTTTTTTCTTTGCCCCGATCGCTCCTCTAGAACCGGATATATTCACCTTTTTACCTAAACAACGCTGTCTAAAAAACAAAATTGTTAATAAAATAAAACGCAATAGGTTTTGGAAGTCCAAAGCTCAGATATATACCCCTGATGATACCCCAGAATGTAGGACATCATAATTTTGCTGTTACAAAACTATGCATATCTCATCTTTTTCTGGTCTTTTTTACTGCAATAGTTGTTTATTACTATTATATGCTTTTTGCAGGTTTATGCCTGAAGAAAATAATCATATAGAAATTGTAACGGTGTTTTGCTCTGGGTAGCTGGAGTCGGAGATTAGTTCAGGATCCAGATTAGTTTAATAAGACAACCCAATCAAAATTAACAATTTTATTATCTTCAACAGGTAAAATATGCAGGTTTACATAATATACAATAGTTACAGGTTATCGGTTTTCAGGTCCGTATCTTTTACGGTTATTGGTAATCAGGTGACATTTAAATCGTATGAATGAGAGAGACGACGAGAGTGTAATGCAGTGATGCGACGAGTAGGGGTTTTGGCGGCGGAAACGGCGGCGGGCTAATAACCGTCAACCCGAGCAAGCTATCGGCTCAACTCGCCGGGTCACTCCTCTGTTAATTTATATTTGCTCCGTGTCGGTTTCGTCGGGACGACGGGACATCGCTGGACTAAATAACATTTGGCACAAGGTCCGTTCTTCGGTTCAACGCGCCGTAGAACTTTTCTAGGTCAAGATATATTCGCTCCGGAGAGTCACGTCACTTGGTGCATAAATCAGCAAAGTGTCTTCGGCTCAGCGCGCCATCGGCAGTTTACGGAGAGATGTACCCAGTGCTCTTCTCGATCCGCGGCTGGGCTTTTATACACGAAACTATCCCTCCTTTTTGAGACGGTCGGAGTCGGGCGGTGTGCAAATTTAGTATATCGAGTATGAATCGCCGTCGTGTGGCAAATGTGCACACGGCACTACACTGAAACTTCTTAGTAATGAGGTATGACTTTAGGATGCTTCATTACACTCCCCTCGTTCGTCGGGTGAAAAAATTGACATCAGGAACAATTTTTAAACATTTCAAAACAACTCTAACCTATTAAACATTTTTATCCAACTAACGAAAACATGGTAAGATTTCGTAAACACCCTGTATAAACATGTGAATATACAATTTTTAAACATTTTAAAACAAATCCTAACCTATTATACATTTTTATCCAACTAACGAAAACATGGTAAAATTTCCGTAGACACCCTGTATAAACATGTGAATATAAAATTTGAAGTTTTGTCAACAGGAATCTATCTGTAAAACAACGGTAGAGATAACAGGGAAAATAAAATGTACTATGCAAAAAATAACTAAACTAGGTATGGCATAAATCGAAATAAATCGTAAGAAAACATTGGTATAAAAGATAAAACAAATGGATTCTAAAGCATAATTAACAAAATTTACACATCGGAAAATAACATAACATAACAAATTCCGTTTAATAAGTTTTTCGCTCACTCGTTTGCCGCGCACTTAGACGTTCCCGCGCACTCGTGGGGTTGCGTTAGCGGACGTCTGCGGCATGGGTGTTGGCGTACAGGGGTTGATGACGGTCAGGGCGGTGATTCCCGGAATGCGGGTGGTTGTTCCGTCGCTGCTGCGGTGTCTGAACTTCCGTCTCCGTTTTGGTATTTTAGAGTCCTCTACCTGAAACAAGGCCCTAAGGCAGGGAATTGACCTACCTGGGGTCGGTGGTTTTGGAGGGCTGGGGCTTTCTCCAAATAACTCCCTGAACTTCACTTCCATTGACCTGGACAGTGGAGACATCATTTGTAGCCCAGGGGACGGTATCGGGGACGGCACATATTTGACTGGCGGTGAGGGGGACGGCTCAGCTCTGGAGGTTGAGGGACACCTCGGGGACGGCAGCAGGGATGGCATGTCTAGCGGTGGAGGCGTCGTTGTTACTCCAACGTTTCCCTGGCAGGGGAGACTCTTGGTTTCCGGCGTCGGGGGTAGGGGTGACAGTAGGGCTGGTATCTTGGTGTCGGCCCAAACTTTTGTGAGTGGCGGCGTCTGTGGATTGATCGTCCTGGGAGGATCATAGTATATATATAGTTTTTCAAAACCTGGTCCGGGCGGAGACATCGGGCGTGGTGGAGGAGACGGCGTCGGGTCGTCTGACTCAGGGTACCAGGGTGGTAAGCTTGGTGTTCGTGGCCACATCTTGGTCTGATGCTTCTGGTCGACTGAATATTTGCTGCGAGTGCATGTTAATTTATATGTTTTAGACATGCGCCGGTTTCAAATCTTTTACGTGTACGCGCAGCTTCCTGCGACCGGTGGGGGATCTAATTTCAACGATAACTGGTGATATAGTCTGCACCACGATGTATGGTCCTGAGAATTTAGGTGCCAGTTTTGCGTTAAAATTTCGGATTGCTGAGGACAAAGGGTGTTCCCTTTTCATGACCCTGTCTCCCACACGGGGGGTCCATTCCCTGCGACGCAAGTTGTAGTGGTGACTCTGTGTTTGGTATGCTCTGGCTAGGTTTACTCGTACAAGTTCAAATATATCGGCCATTTTCTGCAACTTTTCAATGTGTTTCTTCGGGGTATCTGGATTTGTTGGGTTATTATTCTGGTTTTCTTTGTTGAGAGAGCTAGGTAGTGTTAACTCTCTACCGAAATTAAGCATTGCCGGTGTGAATCCCGTGGATTCATGTCTGGACGAATTTATGGCTAACGTAAATTCTGGTAAAAATTGGTCCCATTTTCGGTGGTCGTTTTCGGTATATTGGGCAATCATCGTCTTTATTACTTTGTTTGTCCTCTCTACTGGATTACATTGGGGTGAATACGGCGTCGTTGTACGGTGTGTAATACCGTATTCAGATAACAGCGAAGTGAATTCGTTGCTGGTAAACTGTTTCCCGTTATCGGTGATAATGTAATTTGGACATCCAAATCTGGTGATAATTTTTTCCTTTAATGCTTTGCAAACGGCGTCTGCTGTTGCTTTTCTTACAGGGTGACATTCTATCCATTTAGTGAATCTATCTTGCAACACGATGAGATTATTGTTGCCTTTGCTAGACCTAGGAAGTGGTCCGACAATGTCGATGCTGACAGTATCCCAACATCCGTTTATTTTAGGGAATTGCATTTTTCCTGCGGTCTGTTGTTGAGATGATTTATATTTTTGACAGTTCGGGCAGCGTCTTACGTAATTTGCAATATCTCTGTACATCCTAGGCCAGTAGTATTTATCGGCAATTCGGGTTATAGTTTTTGTTATACCTAGGTGTCCTGCGCATGGTGCATCGTGATTTTCCTTCAGGATTTGCTTTCGTTGCGGTTGCGGGATACAAAGTTTCCATGGGCTGGAAAATTCGGGGTCTGTAAAATTGTTACTGCTCCATATATGGCGGTACAGGTTTCCGTCGATAATGCAGTATTCCGGTTTTCTTTCGGGTTTACTTTGTACTAGTTTAATGGTCTCTTTGTACCAAGCACAGTTTTCTGAATTTTCAACTGCGAAAATACCTTCCTCTGTGTTATTTCCTTCTTCGGTGATAACTGGCTGGCGGGAAAGTGCGTCTGCCACTTTGTTTAATACTCCTTTTCTGTATTTTATTTCGAAATCGTACTGTTGTAATTCCATTACCCATCGAGCCAGTCGTCCATTGGTGGGATTTGTGGAATATAACCATTTTAAACTCTGGTGATCTGTTACAACAACAAAATGATATCCCTGTATGTAACTAATGTGTTTCCGGATTGCGAAGAGTATGGCGGAGCATTCTAATTCCACGGCTGACATCTTTTTTTCTACGTCTGACAAGGAGCGACTTGCATAGGCTATAATACGGTCCTGATTGTCAATTTTCTGTAGCAGTGCTGAACCAAGTCCTTGTATAGATGCGTCTGTCTGGAGATAAAAAGTTTTCGTAAAATCGGGGCAGCTGAGTACAGGAGCCGTTGTTAATGCATTTTTGAGTTTTGTGAAAGCCTCTTCTTCAACTGATGTCCATTTCCAGCGGATATGTTTCCTCAGTAATTTGTTTAAGGGTGCGGCAGTGTCCGAATATGACTTTATAAATCTCCTATACCAGGAAGTCATGCCAAGAAAACGTCGTAATTGTTTGACATTCTTTGGAGGCTGGATTGCCACAATGGCACTTACTTTTTCGGGGTCTGTCTTAATGCCATCTTCACTTACCAGGTGTCCTAAATATCTTAGTTCTTTTCTGCAGAAAGTACATTTATCTGGATTTAGTTGTAGGTTTGCATCTTTTAAACGCTGAAATATTTCTTGTAAGTGTTGTAAATGTTCGTTAAATGTCTTGCTTACTACGACGATGTCGTCCAGGTACGCAAATGCATATGACAGATCAGGGGTTATAATCTGGTCCAGGAGTCTTTGAAATGTGCTAGGGGCTGAATGGAGGCCAAAAGGTAAAACTTTAAATTGAAATAACCCTCTTCCGGGTACCGTAAATGCGGTTATTGGCTTACTCTCATTTGTCAAAGATATTTGCCAATAGCTGGAGCGTAAATCTAAAGTAGATATGAACCGGGCTTCTCGTAATTTGTCTAAAATGGCGTTTATAAAAGGTAATGGGTAAGCATCTTTCATCGAAACTTCATTTACTTTCCGGAAGTCTATGCAAAATCTATATTTATTGTCCTTTTTCTTTACCATGACAATTGGGGAATTCCACGGGCTTTTAGACGGTTCTACTACACCTTCTTCCAACATTTTGTCTAACTCGGTATTAACAATTTTTTGCATGGCTGGGTTTAATGGGCGGTATCTCTGTTTAATCGGCGTGTCGTCCAGGAGTCTAATTTTGTGTTGTGTTAGTGGGGTAACACCTTGAATTGTCTCAAATTTCGGAAGTTCGACTTGTAAAAAATTTGACAGGATCTGTTTTTCGTTATCTGAGGGCTGAATTAGAGAGAGCGGTGTTGTTCCTTCTATTTTCTGATTAAAGTCTATCATATTTCCCATAATTTGCCCTGTTAGTAATTTAAAATCAATGGTAACGTGATGGTTCCTTAGAAAGTCCATCCCCAAAATAATATCATAAGTTAAATTTGGCAAGTACAAGAAATTATCGGTTAATTGAAGTCCTGTTGTGTAGTAATTTAATTTGACTTCTCTGTTTACTTGTGTTTCAGTTCCATCCGCCAGTTTAATATTATGTCCGGTACAATTTATTTCTAGTAAGTTTGCTTTGCAGTTCGTGTATACAGCGTCCCCTATGTAAGAGCGGGTTGAGCCCGTGTCGAGTAGCGAAGTAAAGTGTTCGGTTCCGATTTGTATCGGGAGCTTCAGTCGGTCGTTGACATTGAAAACTGGAGTTTGGACGGTGGCCGCGGGGAAGTTGTTTACTGGCTGGACTGTTCGCGAGTCAGCGGACCACATGGTGCTGTTTCCTGAGGCCTCATTATTGCACCTGCAATCACGGGAAAATATTCCTAATTGTCCACATCGGGAGCAAAATATCTTTGGTGTGTTTTTACAGTTACCTCGGGTGTGACCAGGGATTCCACATCGCCAACAGTTTGTATTTCTATTGTAGTTATTAACTACGCTGTGCCTGGAATTTATTTGTGTGTTATTCCTAGAATTGTTTTGTGTTGTGGGGTACTCGGCGACGGTTTGTCTCTGTACCTGATCTTGTGATCTAGAATAATTCTGGGTGGCCGGCCTATTGTGGTTTTGTGTGTTGTTTCCATAATTATTTCTATAATTCGGTGCTTGATAATATCTGTCTGGTGTGTAATTAAAACCTAATCTTGGTGTGCCTGTTTGTAAATTTTGTTTGGCTGTCTTTTCTTCTTTACAAACAGTTTCGTGTTCATTTGCTAGGGTTATTAATTGATCGAGTGTCTGGAAATCGGTTCGTTTGATATATTTTCGGTATTCTGGTTTTAAATTTGATTATATTCGGTATAACTTCTGTTCTGGGGTGATATTTTTAAGCCTCCGCAGTAGAGTTTGGATTGCTATTAAATAATCTTTTATATTTTCGTTGTCTTTTTGTACACGGAGCCTTGCTTCGTCTTCCAACTTTAAATGGTAATCTGAGGGTGCGTAAAATGCTGTTAACTTTGTGACAAATTGATCCCACGTATTGCAGGACGTTTTATTATTTCTGTACCATAATAATGCATCGCCTTGTAGTAGTTCGGGTAGGGCTCGTAGCATTTGTTCATCATTAAAATTGTATCCAGACTGTAGCTCTTCTACACGTTCTAGAAATGAGAAAACATCTTTTCTGCCGTCGAAACGAACGTTCCATTTGCGAACTTCAGTTAAAACCGTACCCATGGGTGTTGGTATAATGTATGACCTGTCTGGTATTGTAGAATTTATTTGGGTGGGCGTGGCATCAACTTTCTTGGCTGCCTCGCTACGTAAATAACTTTTTAGTCTACTTCGGAGTTCTTCCACTGTTCCAGTTGTAATTGCGCCGTACTTGGATAATTCTACTAGTAGTTCATCTCGCTTTAATTTATATATCCATCCTACTGTGGTATCTGCGACTTCTAGTCCATAAGCACCATCTGTGTCTGACAAACTCATTTCTATGGCTTGGAATATTTTGTGTCTCCCTCTAAATATTTTACTATCTCTCTCTTAGTATAAATGTAACCTTTTGGGTTGTCTGGAGTAAATCTACCTTTGAAAATCTGTTTCGGGTGTTAAATTATGTTACACTCTTTCGATTTGTCTATCTCTCGTTTGCCAATGTCACCTTTGGGTTATCCGGAATGAACTAATGTCTTAAAATCTGCTCGGGCGCCAAATTATGTAACGGTGTTTTGCTCTGGGTAGCTGGAGTCGGAGATTAGTTCAGGATCCAGATTAGTTTAATAAGACAACCCAATCAAAATTAACAATTTTATTATCTTCAACAGGTAAAATATGCAGGTTTACATAATATACAATAGTTACAGGTTATCGGTTTTCAGGTCCGTATCTTTTACGGTTATTGGTAATCAGGTGACATTTAAATCGTATGAATGAGAGAGACGACGAGAGTGTAATGCAGTGATGCGACGAGTAGGGGTTTTGGCGGCGGAAACGGCGGCGGGCTAATAACCGTCAACCCGAGCAAGCTATCGGCTCAACTCGCCGGGTCACTCCTCTGTTAATTTATATTTGCTCCGTGTCGGTTTCGTCGGGACGACGGGACATCGCTGGACTAAATAACATTTGGCACAAGGTCCGTTCTTCGGTTCAACGCGCCGTAGAACTTTTCTAGGTCAAGATATATTCGCTCCGGAGAGTCACGTCACTTGGTGCATAAATCAGCAAAGTGTCTTCGGCTCAGCGCGCCATCGGCAGTTTACGGAGAGATGTACCCAGTGCTCTTCTCGATCCGCGGCTGGGCTTTTATACACGAAACTATCCCTCCTTTTTGAGACGGTCGGAGTCGGGCGGTGTGCAAATTTAGTATATCGAGTATGAATCGCCGTCGTGTGGCAAATGTGCACACGGCACTACACTGAAACTTCTTAGTAATGAGGTATGACTTTAGGATGCTTCATTACAAAATGAAAACTAATTGGTAATACTGCTGTACATAAGTCTTACAGAGGTAATTCAGTCTACAATTTTCATCGTAAATATTTTTTTTTCAAAGAAGCGGTCGGTTTTATAGATAATTGCTGTGAAAAGTCGCGCCAGACCAATTTTTTGCTTCGCGCTCCAAATTACACGCCATTTTTAACGTCTATTGCGGGAGTAGGGAAAGGATTAGTCGGATGCGGATGATCCATAGGACACTTTACATAGAATATGATAAAGAATATTTTCTAGTCTCTTTTTTTGTGCGAATGGCGGTTTGAAAAAAAATGTGAAGAACTAGAATCTAGTCTAAAGGTGGTTTTTGTTGGCAAAGGAGAGTTCCATCCACGGCCCAAGTGGAAACTCTCGGATCCTTATTTTATAATTCTATAACCCAGTCGTAGACGAATTATGAAAAATATATAAATGATTGTTTCCATTCGGTATTTTTTTTCGTGTAAGTTACGCGAACCATAAAGTTTATACTAGGATTAGGTTCAGAATAAAGACACAGGCGATATTCTGTGTATGTTTGAACTCAGTGTTATGACATCAGATTCTAGCTGAGATTGTTATAAATGGTTTCCTAGTCATATTGTTCCTTTTGGATGAAATTAGTAGGTATAATAAGATACGCAATTTATGTATTTTCAAGCATCGAACAACTGCAAATTTACGCAAATTTATTATAAGTGTAGGAACCGTTCGGCAGTGTCAGTTACACCCATCTGCCACATGACCCTCCCGTGCGACATGGACTATTATGTGACCGTGTTATGCAGGCGAGAAAGTCTCGAAGCGTATCTGAATTGCAAAACACATCAAGTAGGTGTGAAAGAAGAGTAATAACATTTATTATTTATTTGTATATTTCAGTAATTTATTACACCTATAATTGCTAGATTAAAAATAAATAAGCTAGCGTTATTTTTGTGTCTGAAAAATTTAATCCTATATAAATTATTACATTCGGTTGCAGACAATCGTGTAGTTAATGAAAAGGGCTTTATGTTTCTGCGTAGTGTCTCGTATTTTTCAATGAGTCAGCTGAATGGAGAGAAGTAAAAGCTAATTTTATCACGTTACTTGAAACATTTTTATTGGCACGTTCTACAGGAAGAACTAATGATCGTGAAACCATTTTATAAATTATAAACGTCAGGCAAATTAACTTTGAAAGTATAACAGTTATAAACGTGAAAATATACAGACTGTAGAACTGTACTATAGCAGTCTTGCTACAGGAATAAACCACTTTGATGAATCAGTACAAGTGTCCGGGGAACTACGGATGGTCATCTGGGGAATTATAATACCATGTAATATATTATAAGCCAGAAAAGGGTCTGCTTATTTGTTAAAGATGCCAATAAATAACTTAGATACGTCCGATTATTATACTTTTCGCAAATACAAAACGTGACCTCATAGAGCAAAATGCGCAACGGCATTGTGTTCAGCGCGTCAAAATCTTATGGAATTAGCTATTAGGTCCGATTTACTTGTATATACCTATACTCACCACAAAAATTTTAGTACCTCTTGCTAAACTAAAAAAATTATTTTTGCGCCATCTATACAGAGTGGATCATTACTAATAGGTCATAGCGCAGGAGTAAATTCTTTGGTCCAAAATATGAGGACATAACCAAATATGCTTTAGTAAAATGTTGCTGTGGAAAAAGATACAGGGTGTCAAAATTCAAATTATGTTTTCGTTTTTTTTTTGCAATAACTCAACAGCCTCTTGACTGGTCTTCGCCAAATTTGCTAGAGTAACTTTTTTTATTCCAAGAAATAATAATGTATGTATTATAATCACGTTAGATCATAGAGGGCGCCTCAGGACCTATATCTGATGTTGAATTTTTCTTTTCATATTTTTTACGAAACGTGGTACTTCTGATCAAAAAATCTGATCAGGGCGTCATTTCCATGTATAAAAGGTTCACTTGGTAGAACTTGATAACTCCAACCGTTTTCGAGAAAATTGCCGTTAAACATTTGAATAATTTTTTGAAAGACAAATTCAAATTTAATGAAACAAAACCCCATTGTAGAGTAAATTGCCGATATGGTCTCCACCTACTTCTATGCCTTTTCTAATTCTTCTCATAAAAGATTTTCTTACATTGAAAAATACATTTTCCTGCCTTTTAACAAAAAAGGATTATAATCAGGACTCCTTGGTGGCCAAACAAACTCACTTCCTCGACCGATCCATCTGCGTGGGAAAGTCTCATCAAGATAATTTCCTGGAGAAATGAGGGGGAGCTCCATCTTGCATAATCCACATTCTGTTCCGTATATCTAGCATGAAAGTATATGATATATCAGCAAGAGTAGTTTGAAGAAAAAACAGATAAGACTGTCCTTTGGAGGAAGGACAAATGGTCCCAATGACTGATCGCCGATAATGCGATAATACCACACCAAACGTTAATCTTAAATTCGTGCCGAAAATGCCTTTCTTTAACGGCAAGAGAATTTTTTACTTCCCAGTAATTGGTATTTTTCCAGCTAAAAACGCCTCGGCGAGTAAAAGTTGCTTTGTCGGTAAATAAAATGTTCTTAACAAAATTTCGATTCATGTTGTGTCTATTTAGAACAAATTGACGAAATTGTAGCCTTTGTGGGAGATCCTTTCGAAGTAATTTTTGTACAGGAGTGAAGTGATATGGGTAGAAGCGTTCTTTGCGTACGACTCTTAGAACATATTGTTTACTCACCCTAGTACTCATCCCTGTTGCCGCTGATAAACGATTTGACCTGACTAGAGGATCTTCATCCACACGAACTAAAATTTCTAGTTTTTGATCTGGAGTAATTCGTTTCAGTCGTCCTACATCATTTTTATGGCGAAATGAACCCGTTTCTCCCAAACAACGAAACAAATATTTGAAAATCTTATGGTCTGGCTGTATTCTATTTGGATATTGAAATGAGTGTCTCCTCGCCGCAGCACGTCCGCTAAAATTTTTTTATACGTAAGTACATATCATATCCCTTATTTCCCTATTTGAAAAATTATTATGTCGAGGCATTTTAAATAAAGAAGTTAAAGAAATTAGCTCGAGGAACACAAGAACAAAATAATATGATTAAAGGACGTACATGTTTTGTAATTAACCAAAATATGTCCCACAGCTCCGAGGAGGGTTGTTAAAAAAATTGAGAAAAAAACATAATAATTCGAGAAAATGTTAAAGTTTAGATATGAATTGTTACATTGCAAAACCGGCAACTCATAAGTTACGCAATAGGCTCTAACGGTCATAATATTAAAAGTAATAAATTTTTCACAAATAAGGTAAGATTATGGACCATGGTTTGGCAGTTTAATTCATCTCGCAGTAGATAAGGCCAATGTCACTCGCTAACATAAACATTAATTTACGATAAAACTGCGAAGGGTATCCTGTAGAATGTGCAACAATTATATAAAAAGTGCATTGAATAGGCGTGAAGTATAATGGTTAGCGTGTTTCTTTGTAGATTTATTTACCCGCATGACCGAGCTTGGACACTTTTATCCCATCTCAAGTAGCTTGGGGAAACATTTTTTTTTATATATAAATGTTGACACAATTTCTATAGTACATTTTAGATCAATTCCCATATCCTTAAAAATCTAATGGCAATAAGGGTTAATTGATACTTCACTTTCAATGTGTATAAGTAAAAGAAAAACAAATGAAAATCACAGTCGATTTCACCCCAAAGTATTTGACCCCGGCAAAAAAGTTTCGGTACAGGAGTTGAATTATCATAAGAAAAAGTCAATTAGTGTTAGATGTTGTAATCTAACATGCCTCTCCAAATGACCGCGCCTTCCAGTTGATCTGATGGATATATGCATGTGTAGTAGACTTAAAACAAGAGGGTCCCTAAGGCCGGTCTTCGGCCTAATTTATTTTTAATTTAAACATCTAATCAATTTCACAACAAACCGATACTTTCCAACTCCCCTCCCCTTAAGTGGGGTGGGGCCATTCGGTCGCCACTAGTCTCGGACATGTTTAATTTTCGAGTGGCAAGTGGTGAGTGGTTCTTGTATTTAATATTTATTTGTCTAGAGAAGAGGCTGCATCTCCAGTTTTTCTGCGATTATCGTAATGGAAGGTGACCAGGAATTCAATATACATTTTGTAGATATTGTAAGGCCCATTCCTGCCTCTTAAGGCTATTATACAGACTGTCTATTTTACGAGGGCCACACCAAATATCTCGCTTAATATCTATTGTAGAAGAATAAAGTTTTAGAAACAGTTATCCCATTTTTTGTGAGCTATATTTCAGTAAAAAGATATTTGACATCCATAGCCTACTTTATGAGATATATTACAAAAACCTGAAAAATAGGAAAACCACAAACGGTTATAGCTTCCTTATTTGAGGAGATACGAAAAAAGTTAAAGGAATGAAAGTTGACGGCAAAGACAATAAGAATAATAACGTGTAACAAAAAAATCGAAAAATGCAGTTGGCTTTGACATACGCTATTGTGCAAAAATGAAAAATACATATCTCAAAGTAGGCCATGACGCCATTAATTCCGTTATTTTTTTCTCATTCCAACGATATAAAACATGTCACAGAAATTTTAACCTATGGTGTCAATATTTAATATTTTACGAATACCACAATTCATATAATTGAATCATAACAATCAGCTGTGCCATAATTAGTGAAAAACAATGTATACAGTTATTAATAAATTTGACAGATTGTCACTGTTGTATGTTGTATGTTGCGTTGTCGAGTTCTAAGACAAATTTTATATCAGTAATTATGGTGTACACCAATAATAACAAATTCGATATGATTAGCATTTATTGTCAGTGCAATTTTGACGCTGAGATGGCAGTCACGGTTTACGGAGATAGATTTCCAGATGCTCCGCAGCCAAATCGAACTATGTTTAGGAAGTTAGTTCAAAATCTAAAAACGCACTGTTCATTTTCAAAAAAAGTAGTAAGGGAGCGCATGTTGCGGATAATGTAAGAAAAGTGAATAGAGTAATGAATTATGTTAACCAAAATGAGGAAACCTCTTTGAGACAAATTCTATTGAAAAAAAAACGGATTTCGATGCTACAAAATGAGGAAAGTTCAACATTTAAATGAGGGAGATAAGCCAAGGAGAGTAAGATTTTGTAGATGGTTATTAAATAAGAAAAGGAATGACGCGCTGATATGTAGCAAAATTCTTTGGTCGGACGAATCAAATTTTTCTAATAAGGGATTTTTCAATAGAAATATGCATTATAAGGGGACACGAGAAAATACACATTGATGCAGAGAGACTGCTTTCCAAGAAAGATTTTCTACGAATGTTTGGTTGGGTCTTTTAGGGACTAAAGTAATTGGACCTTATTTTTATGATGGCAAATTAACCGCTCGTAGATACCTTAATTTCCTGCAAAACGAATTTCAAGATTTTCTTTATGAATTAACAGTGGCAGAAAGATTACATTATTCATATTTTCAACAAGATAGGGCTCCACCTCATACTGCTGTAATATGTACAAATTATTTAAATCAAGTTATGCCAGATAGCTGGATAGGCACCTATGGACCCATTCTATGGCCAGCTCGATCACCAGATATTACTCCCTTGGATTTTTTCGTCTGGGGTTACATTAAAGACAAGGTATTTCAAACTGCCCCTAAAAATATTGAGGACATCAAAACCAGAATTCGAAACGCATGTGAGGCAATTACTCCTGAAATGCTCCAAAATGTAATGCGTGACGTGTCTCGTAGAGCACGTTTATGTGTCAGAATGTATGGTGCACAATTTGAGCATTTGTAGTTAGAAAAATAAATACACACAATTTCTTTTCAATATAGTAGTAGGTAGTACTGTTATACATAGTTTTTCGTTTTTTTATTTGGATGTTCGTTTTGTACTTGTATTTTTATTTATGAGATATTTATTGGTTTGTATTAAATTGTAATAAATAATTACGGAATTATAATTATTATAAAGTGAATTTTTACTATTATGGCACAGCTGATTGTTACGATTCAATTATATGAATTGTGGTATTCGTAAAATATTAAATATTGACACTATCGGTTAAACTTTCTGTGACATGTTTTATATCTTTGGAATGAGAAAAAAATAACGGAATTAATGGCGTCATGGCCTACTTTGAGATATGTATTTTTCATTTTTGCACAATAGCGTATGTCAAAGCCAACTGCATTTTTCGATTTTTTTGTTACACGTTATTATTCTTATTGTCTTTGCCGTCAACTTTCATTCCTTTAACTTTTTTCGTATCTCCTCAAATAAGGAAGCCATAACCGTTTGTGGTTTTCCTATTTTTCAGGTTTTTGTAATATATCTCATAAAGTAGGCTATGGATTTCAAATTTCTTTTTACTGAAATATAGCTCACAAAAAATGGGATAACTGTTTCTAAAACTTTATTCTTCTACAATAGATATTAAGCGAGATATTTGGTGTGGCCCTCGTAAAATAGACAGTCTGTATATGCCGTATTCTCTATACTTTACCACAGAGGATGAACCAAATGGTTTTTCCTTTTATGTCGATTTTGTAAATTTACTAGTTGAACCAACGCAACCTCTGACGACAGTTTACTAAATCCTAAAGCAATGGCAGAATAGCGCTGCTTGCCATTTCGGTACGCGTTAAATCACTTTGATATCATTTTGTCGCCATTCTACTGCCACACCACATCTTTACTATTCCAACGCCACCGCCATTCCTTGGCCACACACTTATTTGGTGCGCGCCGTGACTTAGCAGTTATGTTTCCGAACAATGAAGATAAAAATATTCCTGCTAAAAACGTCTGATTTCGGCAATATGGGGCCCTGCCTCATTTAGGGATAGCAGTGCGTCAGATTTTAGATGACACTTTTACTGGAAGGTGGATAGGTCGTCGAGGTCCGATTGGGTGGCCCCTGCGTTCACCGAATTTAACCCCCTTAAACTTTTTTCTTTGGGGTTACTTAAAGTCAAGGGTGTATTTTAACAGACCGGATACCATAGAAGAATTGAAAGATAGAATTGGCTTGGAGATGAGACGAATTGTCCATGAGATTATTCAGAACAGCGTGCAAAGTGTCTACACCCGTCTTGGTCAATGCCAAATGGTTGGAGAGTCGCAATTTGAGCAATGGAGATGATTTTTTTTCTCACAATTACTTATGTAAGGTATCAATCAATAAAAATATTTTTTCCAAAAGAATGGCTTAATGTAATATCAATTTTTTTCATTTTACCAGAAAGCTAAAGGAATATACCACCAAAAACAGTAAACAAAAATGTTTGTTTCCATTAAAAAAAATTGTGATGACGTCATAACTCAAAAACCAATTACGTCATAAATTTTGTATAGTGACAAAATGTAGCATATTTACAAAACTAAAATCGACCTGTTCGAGGATTTTTTTGACAAATGACACATACCAAATATATGAATTTTGTGCGTTTCTTTATGTTCAAACTGTATACGTAATCTCAGTGACACCATGTAAACATTAATTGATCCCTAATCGAGCAAAATGTTAGTTAAATAACTATTCGAAGTCGATCATCCGACTGTAACTTCTGCTCGTTTTCAGTGGAATCTGCAATTTGTGTTTGCCTTACATTCGTCATTTAATCTCTGAAATAGAGGCCTCTGAGAAAATTTACATTTGTAGGAAATTTTGCTCATTGTGTGTATGTGTAGCATAAATCAGATGAGAAACTATTTCAGGACCATGATAATAATTACTCAGTGACATATATTAAAACCTCGAAACTCACATTCTTCATGCACGTAATTGCATTGTACTCTCAATTATAATTCAACACCGAAACTTGCGAAGTTTATGAACATAAAATGTAGTCCTCCACACTTGTAAATCTCTCACATGAACTTCACCGTGAATAAATCAAAATTATTAATTAGGAATGAATGTAGACGAGTAGGAAGGGTGTGGATAAAGCGCTGCAAAGGAAATAAATTGGTGATATTGATCAGAGCGACGCCTATATACGTCTGTAAGGGAAATAAACAATTGATGTATTGATCAGGACTGCATGCTCTCACACCTGACGAATAACGGGACGAATGTGGGATTCTAAAATTTAATTTGTCTCGACGGGTCAGAATACCAAATAGGCGACACAGGCGAAGAACGCATGCATTTAAATAAATTTTATACAGGTATAATCATAAAATATAATTAAATGCAAATTCCCTACAATGTAGGAGTACTCTAAAATAGAATTTGAGGAAATAAATATATTACTAGCAAAAAGATACTCGTAATTATTTCAAACTCTTACCAAAGACATCACAGAGGAGTACAGAAACATATATATCTATATCTAGAAGAAGTAAAAGATAGAGGTGACAAATAGAGATATATAAGTTTGATGTCAATATCTTTACAGATTTTTGAAATATGTGACTTGATAAGAGTTTTATTATACTCTTCGCAAATACAAAACGCATACGTATATTGCATTCGATCGGCACATTTCTAAAACCGGTAATATTTCATGTAGAGATAAAAAATTTCATATCACTGTGTTGATAATCGAATTCTGAACAAGTTTCAAAATGTCCGTCCGCCTATCTGTCCGCCTGTCTGTCCGTCCGCCTGTCTGTCCGTCCGCCTGTCCGTCCGTCCGTCACCTTTCTTGTAAGCACGATAACTTAAGAACGAAAGTCCGATTGTACTGAAATTTGGACAGTTAAGTTATTGTTAGCTAGAAGACGAACCCTATTGTTTTTGATCAAAATCTATCAATAAATAAAAATGTTACTAATTTTTTAAATTCAATTTTTTTTTAAATGGTTTGTAATTAAACTAAAAATGTCTAAAATTAATATCATTTACCGAGGGGTCAGCCCCTGCCATAAAAGTGTACAATCATTTCTCGTATTCCTCGTTATTCCTACTATTCCCCGATTATTCCTGAATTCCCATACTATTCTCCGTATTTTTTAGTAAATCATCGACTTTTCATCATATTCCCCAATTATTTCTCATATTCCGTAATTATTTCTCATATTCCCCATATTCCTCAATTATTTCCAATATTTAATATCTATTCCCTTTATTTTTTAGTATAATTTTTGGGTATACGAATAAGCAATAACAATTACTATGTTCATAATACAATAATGTTAACACTTGGTATATAAAAACTATCTAATCAGAAAGAAATATTTACAAAAATTAGAGCTGTTTAACTTCTTTATATTTTTTTAGCCATGGTTAAAAACAATCATGAATGTCAGTCATTCTTTTATGTCACCCCACGAAGACTTGTTAGATTTGTTTATTATTTATGGAGAATGTGATAAAGTAATATCAAGAACATGTAACACATTTGCTACTCGATACCCACAACAACAGAAACCATCGCCATACACTGTAAAACGCATATTGGATAATTTTAGAATAGTTGGCTTTGTCAAGGCAGGAATTCTAAGGAGGAAGCCTTAGACATATTAGCTGAAAAGAAACCTTTTTAACTTGCTATTTAAATTTTCCTCAATAAATTGTGCTGTTATCACTGTATCGTTTCTCATGGCACAGTAAACAGTAAACTGCTAATGTTCTTGAATGTTTCGCTCCCTGAATACATGAGGATTTGAGTTACTCCAGTAATGGGAATTGTGTTGATTAAAGAGTCCAACATCATCTGTCCATATATTTCCCA
Source organism: Stenurella melanura (assembly GCA_963583905.1). NCBI lineage: Eukaryota > Metazoa > Arthropoda > Insecta > Coleoptera > Cerambycidae > Stenurella > Stenurella melanura. Next base: position 73,486,112 of record OY757309.1, read on the forward strand.
AACAATCTGTTACTTTTTATTGTATCGTTGAACCATATGGAACAAGAATGGATTTATGTTTTGACAAGATTCTGTGAATTGAATTCTTGGAAATGCCCGAAAATACCCCATAATTCCTTGTTTTCGTTATCAACAATAAGCTTCCTCCTTAGAATTCCTACTTCGACACAACCAAATATTCTAAAATTATCCAATATGTGTTTTACAGCGTATGGTCGATGGTTTCTGTTCTTGGGTATCGAGTAGCAAAATGTGTTACATGTTCTTTATATTACTTTATCACATTCTCTATAAATAATAAACAAATCTAACAAGTCTTCGTGGGGTGACATAAAAGAATGACTGACATTAATGATCGTTTTTATTCATGGCTAAGTTAATGGCAATTTTTACTAAAAATTCTTGAACATTTAACAAAATCGTCAAGATTTGAAAAAGTTGTAACTACAACCCTACAATGCTTATACTAGAAAAAAGAGAATTTAATGTATAATGTAATAAAGTACAGGGTGTTTCATTCGGACTAAATAAGTTTTTGAGGTTTGAATTTGACAAAATGTAACGTGAAAAATAGAACACTTGTTATAATATTTCTTTTATTGTAGAGTGTAACTCATATGTTCTTTGCAGGGCATTAATTCGGTCTTTATTGAGTTTGTAAAACATTTCTATTGACCAACTAACTATCTCATAAGAAACTTTGTGGTATTTCAATACTCACATTCCAATTTGTTTGAACAACAAAATTAGGCGCAATTCCCCTATATTCCTCTCCATTCCTTACTATTCCCCCATTATTTCTCACTATTCCCAATTATTCCCTTCCCATTCCCCATTATTCCTCCGCATGCCCCACCCTCTGTACCATATTCTCCACCAGTGGCTGTACTCGTCATTTACAAAAAAAACTGCGGAACGTATCCTATAGAATGTGCAACAATTATATAAAAAGTGCAGTAAATTGGCGAAGAGTATAATGGTTAACTCGTTAATAATTTTTTTTGTCGTATGTATTTTACAACGTAATTTTTATGAGACATGTTTTTATAATTTTTGTAAAGAATTTATCAAATTTTTCATCTTGTTTCTTATTTTTTTATGTATTTTTCTACGTTGATCCAACCGCGTTCAGTTCAGCCCTTCAGCTGCTACTACGCTACACCTAGTACATGTCTGGCCGGCTCCTGGCTATAAAGCTAATATTGGTAGTTTACATAAACCGTCCCTAATAGGATGAAAGGGGGTTTAAATACATCAATACGGAACCTTCAAGGCGCGAGTCCGATTCGCACTTGACTGCTAATTAATTATATAAACAACAACTTAGGTCATTATCCAAAAGTTGCATATATTGTTTTTTGGATAACTTCAACCTTCAACCAAAATCTATTGTATACACTTATTTCTTTTGTTAACAGAAGGTGGAAATAATTGATCTTTTGATTCCTTATGGAATTAAGATATTTTTACGGATTCCGATATTGATTTCTCTGCCTACCTACTTCTGAAACTAACACGTTGTGCCTCTAGATAATTGTTTACGGATGTTTATTCCATTTCAGCGTTGCATAAACAATTTAACTTTGAAATAATAGCAGCTGTTTAATCATTATCAGAGCAGATCTGTTCTCTAGGTCAGATGGTATAGATGATAATCAATTATTGTTAAATAGTTTATCTATCGTAAGCTGTTTTCCAGATTCCGAGTTATTATGTTGTTATATAATTATTATTAACGCGTTCCGCTGTTGGTTTCTCACAGTAAGGTTGTACCACGGTCCGTTAACATTTGTTTTATGGAAGGACAAGGATTGTAAATCATAAATCATAACAAGTCTAGAATAACAATTAGTATTGTTATCGCTGTATGTCCAATGTATTTTACTTAAAACTGTAATAAATCCTATTAATCTTAATCTTCCTTGCGTGTAGCGGAGAATTAGACATGTACGTTCATATAGTGCGAGATATACGACAACCCAGCAGCAGCAAACTCGCCCGATGCGACGGCACAAGGCCATGCCGGCCACTGAAGTATCCAAGCCAGTGTTGCCAATAATATTAACTAATATCAAATATAGAGAATCAACAAGGTAGGACAGTCAGTCGGAGAAGACGAAATAGACGAAGGCAGTTGTGAACTCCAATTTAAAGGGACAGGACATCCAGCGGAAACGGTTTCGGGATTTGTCGGGTACGCATTGAATTAATTTGACCAAGTTTACTAGAATTATAATTAGAATGGACAAGTGCTACGTCACGTATAGACCGCGATGAATGGCTGCGTGTGGCTATTTTTTCCCTCATTTTATAGAAAAAAGTTTCAAAATTATTCTTTCAATGTACAATTCTATCCTAACCAAATAGATACCTTACATATAAACATAAAAATACTTCATGTGACAATATTACAAAGCAACCTGTTTTTTTTAGTGACCTTGGGTACTGACAGTTCGGTCGTTCTATCAGGACAGTATTGTCCAATTTTCACTATTGGCCTATCTGTCTAATGTTACCTTCTCCGTCTGATTGTCACATTGTGGCAACTGCGCGAGAACTCCAATTTAAATGTCGAGGTCAATGGCGCCATTGCTAAAAGATAAAAGGTTTTTCGCCGGGTATCATATCTTGTTAATTCTCTTATCTTTGCTAATATTATCCGCCGACTGACATGAAAGTGTCCGACAATGTCCGATTCAGTGTTGTTGCCGCAGCCTTTCCGGCAATTTCGGTAGATATTAAGGGAGGTAGCTTTCGTTGAAGGTGTTTTCTTGCAAATTTTCAAGAGCGGGGGGGAGATTTCTCTAACCTTTTATGTTTTCATCACTCGAAATATTGCAGAGCGGGGGGAGGATTTCTCTACACATTTTTTTCCCTCGCTCGAAATTTTAAAAAGCAGGGGGGGGGGATTCTCGACGATAAGCATTGTCTTATTCGCTATTTCACGAAATAAATTCTCATTAAAAGTCCGAAAATCGAACAAATCTCGGCCAATGGACAACACTGATCCCAGCTGTAGTTGTTCATTGCCGACTGGCACACGCGATGTTAATTCTTAAGGCTCGTTTACACGTTACCGATTACTGGCGTGCCAGTTGATGTACGTCTGGCAATGCCAGCACTGGCACAGTGAGGGACTGCCAATCAACTGTTTACACCGTGGTAGTAACTGGCGTGCAAGTTAAGGTACTTTATTGGTTAATGCCAGCTACTGGCAATGTACTGGCAGTATTCGTTTACATAGTGCAAGTCAAGACAGCTGTCCACCGTGACAGTTTTTAAAAAATGGCGTGTGCATATAGACAAGTAATACTTCAAAGATCTGTGAGTTTGATTTCTTTAGTTGTGTGTGACGAAGTTTTGCAGATATTGCTACAAGAGAATAGAAGAAAATGGAAGGGAAGTGGGTACGAGCTTGGTTGAGTAATGAAAGAATGGGAGTATTGGAAACTATCCTAAAATAGCTACATTCAACGTATCCTCAGGAATTTAAAGCAGTTATTAGACTTGTGTCAGAACAATTTGAAGAGTTACAACACGACTGTGCAAACAGTGAGGCACCAGTCCCAAGTAGTGGTGGGGGAGAGCGCCGGCGCGCCAGTAAAACAAATATGTTTGTTTCACTGGCATCAACAGCGACTGGCACGCTGGCCTTGCCAGTCTATGGCAATAAGGTGTTTACACGTTGCCAGTCTCTACTTGCCAGTCATTGGCAACTTCGTCTGGCACGTTTACTGGCAACATGTAAACGATACTTCTTACATCCTATGTCTAGCTTACCATTACACGCATTGTATGATCCTCATCATTACAAAAATACACAGTTTTAAATTATTTCCACAGCCACGTAGTGGAAACAGATTTAGAATGTCATGGAACATCGACATTTTAAATTTGAGCGAAAAAAAAAAATTCTGTCTGTCTGTAACGTTTTTTTTTGTCCGCACGTATGGCATTGGTATTCGTTCCTACCAACACCGCTTGACCGCATCAACCCCACGCATTCTGCTTTCAATGTCCCAATGGGCTTGTTCGGCATTTTTTTTATTTCATAAATCGAAAGTGCAAGTATAAAATAATGGATCTGCAAAAAATCAGAATCTTATTCGCACCTTTAGTATCTTAAAAACTATTACAAATCTCCACCTCGCGAAAATGGGGCGTGGCCGGGCGCCACGTCACTATACGCATAGACTCGGCGATCTCAATAGACTTGATGTTCCTTAGTTGTTATAATTATAAGTGTTTTCGAAGTATTGTTTGTTTTGCTTACTTCTTGGCAGTAGGGAAGTACAATTTGGTGAAATGTCAAAAAATTACAATTTTCTCTCGCTCCTGTCGGGACCAACTTACGATTAGGATTCATCGCCGACCTTCCCTTTCCGTAGAGACATAAAACGAACTTCGACTCGACGTATTTATTTAGTTACCAGCGTTTGAAAATTCCATATTTTTCGACTTTTCAGGTTAAATTTGAAAGGTCGTAGAAAGCCTTTTCTTATGTCACTTGCGTATAGTGACGTCACAAATGAGCGGTTTTTGCAACTATTACTAATTTCAACTCCTTATATCTTGAGAAAGGAAAAAGTTAATTAATACTACGAAATTTTAAGTGCATAATGAGAATATCGAGTACTATATGAAAAAGTATAAAAACCATATAAAAAGAATATCATGGAACAAGCCCATTACATCGAAGTTTATTTCCTATGTCACGAAGTGTATTTTCCGAATCTGTATATAGTTGACTTCCCCATACTGTAAAATATATCCCTGTATATAAAATATGTAAAAGTTATAAATTAATTCTGCTGAAAGGTAATGGCATAGATGCATATAGTTCCAATTCCAATCCACTTTCAGTAGTATTGGCAAGTTGCGATTTGGCTCGATCATAAATGTATTACTCCAAGTAAAGGGAAACTTTCAAAACTTGGCAAAATTTGCACCGGTGTGGTGACGAGAGGTAGGGGTAGGAACCCTTGATCCCCTGCCAATAAAACTAGATAGTTGAAATTTGGCACATTCATAGATGTTATCCTCAAAGCGAACGAATTAATTAGAATACCGCAGTGTAGTTGGAATGGATGACAAATGTTTCTGTTCATTTATATATTTTGGTAGATTCCATTTCTAGAGAAGTGCTGTACATACCGGGTGTCAACGAGGTCAGTTTCCGACCGCTGTTTCTTAATTTTTAACGGATTGAGATTAAACTCCGCATATCAAGTTTCTACAATTTCCGTTGTCATTCATTTGTCGACCAAAACATGCTTGATACATTTTCAGATTTTGGATTTAACAGTATTGTTTATCTAGTGTCAATTTGAAAATCATAAAAAAAGACCAACCAAGGAAGTGTTCATAATACCAGTGATGTCATGAGCGTCGACCGAAAACTTCTAGAATCACTTTTTAATTGTAAATATTGTTTTATAATTTTATATTAATTAATAGGCATCATGTAAATTATTTGTTTATAATAAATAATGATAACTCCATAGATGATTCAATAAAAGTAAATAAATATCATATAACCTACGGCTATGCTACCGGCAATATTATGAATGAACCAAGAGCAGGTAACGGACTTGTAATGGTGAGAAAGGTAAACAATCGACTATTTTCGTTTGAGGTAAGCGTATAACATATCTGGTTAACTATGTTCGTATACGGGTATCGTTTGTAATGTTCAAGCGGGGTCTCGGTGTTATTCTATCACAAAAAGGTTTTGTAATGATTTATTGTGGTAGCAACGCTTTAGTCTGAATTTATAAATTGAGAAAAGAAATATTATACCTTCAAAAGAAAACGTGAATGGATCTTGTGGTTTGATACATCTTTAGATTTGTATTAAAAAATTACATTTAGCTGCACAATGAAAGTGATATAACTTCAATTTGAAAATTTAGAGCAATTTCGAAAAAAGTTATTTTACCAATTTTGGAGCTTTCTGTATCACAAGTAAACAATAATAAAATTTATTTGAAGGGTTGGGGGTGAAATTGGGGCAAAGCAAGCTAGTAAGAGTTCAGAAACTTGGGATTTGGTGGATGCAAAAGTTCTTAATTTTTTTTAATGACATTTTCCACACGAACCACCACCCGCATCACTCCATTATTAAAGGGGTTAACTTCAGGGAATTGACCCTTTTGAGTATTTTATTCTCGCGTTTCCTTAAACACTATTACTGTCGGTCTAGTGGGATATTTATCAAAATGTTTTAGTCATTTTCATTTATTTAAACAAATTCCATTTGTTTAAATAATTTTTTCTCTCGAAAATTCCTCTAAAATCCCGTTCTCTGAGATCGGACTGGCAGGCTGTTATTTTTATTAAAATAATTTCCATTGTTTAAATAATAGATTATTTTCTACTTTTTCATCAAATTATGCTAGAAAAGTCAGCTTTTTTGTAATAGACCCATAACATTTTGATTTAAATATCTTACCTATATTATCTAATAAACCCTCATTTGTTTAAACAATACAACTTATTTCGATATAAATTGATGTCACTTGAAAATAACAGCCTGCCATGCCAGTTCAAAAGTGAATTATTTATTATTTGTTTGCTTATACTTAGTAATGAAACATATTCTTTATAGGATTTTGCAAACAGCGGAAAGAAAAACTATCTATGAGAACTAAAGGAAAAACTATATGTAAAAATATTAATGAAATCTTTGCATTCTTTCGATAACCTGACTTCTGGTTATGCTAACAGGTAAACATTTTTATTTGTCATTCTCATTTTAACACTAGCATCCAACATAGTCCCCTACGGCTAGGCAGGTCAAACTAGTATCTACATGATCCCCTACCATATGTAAATTCAATTAAAATTGAGAACAAATGCCTGAAATTAATTTATTTACCTACCTTGTCTTTAATTTTTTTTTTATTTTAATGAATTACATTTTCATAAAATCTCATTCAGTTTCTTGGAAATGCTTAAGCCTTTGAAACGTTTTTCGTCCTTATTGGGGACTCATCAGAAAAGCCCAAAGCCACTCATAATGATGTTCCATGCAAAACCAAGACAATATCCATGAATAAGTATGAAATATTTATATTTGGCTGATAAAAAACAACAGATCTTCACCTATCTATTAGCTAACTAGTATTGGAGCTTATATACTCTATGCATGTTTAAAAGTGAATTATTTATTATTTGTTTGCTTATAGTAATGAAACACATTCTTTATAGAAATTTGCAAACAACATAATGAAAAACTATCTAGAGAACTAAAGGAAAAATTATACTTATGTAAAAATATTAATGAAATCCTTGCATTCTTTCGATAACCTGACTTCTGGTTATGCTAACAAGTAAAAATTCTCATTTGCCATTCTCATTTTAACACTAGCATCCAACATAGTGTCCTAGGTAGGTAAATTAATTAATTTCAGGCCTTTGTTCTCATTTTTAACTGAATTTACATATCGTAGGAGATCATGTAGATACTAGTTTGACCTGCCTAGCCGTATGGGACTATGTTGGATGCTAGTGTTAAAATGAGAATGGCAAATAAGAATTTTTACTTGTTATCATGTTTTAATTATTTTGTAGGATCTATTATTTCAATTTGATTTATGTTCACAGAGCTCTATTTGTAGGACTGGGGGTGAGAGATAAGATACATTTTCTTGATTTCTAGCATATCTCAGATACCAAAGTGCAGATGTTACGTGAGCACAACTTCGAAGAGTTCGTGCCTCAGATCTACAAGTACATCAGGCCCGGATTGGGCCGGCGAGTTACCGAGTAAAACTGGGTGGTCCGGTCACTCCGGTCGGCCGGTTCCCCAAATTAAACTATATTTTAAATAGACTGAAAAATTGCTTATCGCAAGATCACTTGGAAGCAATTTGTAGATAGAAAAGGACATTCTTGTAGAATTAGAAAATGATGAAATCATAGATGAGATTGCTCAAAGAAGTTCTAGCCTAACCGGGTCGGTGGCGCAATGCTAAGGCGTTTGGCTTGCAACCACAGAGTCCCGGGTTCAAATCCTGGCGAGGGTATGGATGTTTAGTGGCGTTTTTAGTGTGTTACCGAGATGGTAGCAGTAAACTAGACCGCTGTTGGGCGGCACAATATGTCTAATCGCTGTTATATATCCTGAGTTCGAGTCTCAGCTGCGGTAAATGGCAATATCGCAGGGAATGGTTGTTGTGTCAATGTCTAAGTGTAAGTGTCCTGGTTGAGTGGTGGAATAGCATTAGCTAAAACTCCGCCAGGACGTTAATATAAATAAGACGATTAAAAAAAAAGTTTATTATTATTTTAGTTAGGTACTTAGGTATAAGTATTTCGTTTTGAATCGAATTCATTTAGCTTTTACATCGTTCCTATTACGAGTATTTTAGTTTTTGTTTGGTTCTTTTAACTTTTATAACTGTTTATTAACATGCCAAGAATTATTTTTATTTGTATTTACATTTTTATGTGCTTTTTAACAGGTTGATGGTTTAGATTAGTCCGCTTTTATCCGGTAGCCGATCTCCCTCTAACGCATTATTCCGATAATTATACTTGTGAAAGTCTACATTTTTGTATAAATGAATTTTTCATTGAAACTGCAAGGTGCCAGGAGAACGCATAACCTTGAAAATATTCAAAATTTTCGCCTGCGGCGCCATTTCAGAGGGCGCCGATTATAGATCCACAACTGGTGGGTCAATTTAAGAAATAAAACTCCCGCAAAAAAAACTTCTCAATCCGGGCCTGACAATAATAACCAAAAATATGTTCCTCTCCATTTCCATCATCAATGTACTCTTCATTAAAGGAAATTCATACTTGGTACTGAGTAACCTTTCTGAATATAAATGAAATCCTTAACCTCATCAATCCTCATTCGGTCGATCTCAATCAGTTAATTTTCTTCGCAGTCATTTTCATGACCAGCTCTTAAAGAGCTATCTTGGATATATGATGAAGAAAGATTAACTGGGTAAATTCCTATAGTTAATTCATATAAATATTCCAATGTTAATAAGGAAATAGTGGCAAACGTTCAACCGAACCCATCGTGCTCGTCATTGTTTAAGATTCTCAGCTTCTACTCTAGATTGGAACTACGTTAACGTCTTGATACCCGTTCAACATCTCTTCGGCTAAACGTTCATCTGCATCTGGCATTATTACTCTGACTCTGGATAAGGCTAAGAACGGGATATATTCAGCAAAATGAAAATTTTCAAATAATTTTGTAACAATAACTTTTCTGATTTCCAGATGGCTTTCATTGGTAAATACCTTCCCCTTCTATATTACCTTTTCTTGAAAGATTCCTATCTTAAAGTGAGATTATGAGTTCTTTCTGAATCCAACGTGCAAAACATGGATTTTATTAAAAAAAAAAAGAGTTTACGATCAAATAACTTTGAAAATATTGCTAGAGGTCAAAGTCAAGGCTGTTATAAGGTAGTTTACTCATATTTCTATAACTTTTGTTGTGGTCAAATCCTCTCAAATCTCAACACTGAGTTACCACAGCACTTGGAAAGTTAAAAACCTGCAAGTATATGAATAATCATTATTTGACCGTCAAGTGTCCGTAACTTGAAATTTATGTACTTTATGGACTTTCTGCATATAAGATCTCTTGTTATTTTATGCGGGGTCCTTTGTATTAGTTCTTCTTGTCATTTACTATTTTTACATAGCAGGTGTACTTTGTATTTAAATAGAATACTGTATATTTAGTTACCACTTGTAATTTACTGATGGACATTTCACATTAACCAATAATGTATATTCGATAACGCGTTATAAAACCACCTTGTAGCTTTATTATATTACTTGTAATGTAAAATGTTCAGTTTCATTTCTACCGATACGTTCTTGAATTGGTTTGAAAATGTGATTATTTGCCATTTGGACGGAAACAGCAATTGTTTCCTATAAAAGCAATGTCCGCAATCACATCTGGCTTGTGTAAGGGCGTCGCGACGGGCGTACGATGCAATTAGGCGCCTTTGAGACCATTCTACTTGATTATTCGACAGCAAGTAGCACTTTGTATGACTAGCATCTTTTTCCGGTAGTTGACTCGAGACAGAAAGTGAGACATTTGAGAAATTACACAGAGTGATTTCTTATTAAAATAAGTGAGAGCCTGAAATAATTGTATGGCATTACTTGTGTGTTAGATCTATAATTTCACATTTTATTGTGCTCTAAGAGTTTGCGTTAACGTTGCGATTTTACGCAGTGAGACTGAAATATGGGTTTATTTTCGATTTAATACATTAAAACAAAAATCAAACACCTAATACAACTTACAGCACTTATTTATCTAAAGCTTTTGACTGCCTTAACAACAAGTTATCGGTACCAACATCGGTACATTTGGCATGTATGTGAATTTGCTCAGTATCATGGATTCAAGTCTGAAAAGTTCTCACAATCATCAGGCGCTCCACAGGGTTCAATATTGAGACCGTTGCTTTTTTAATAATTTTTATGAATGATGTAATAGAACTGTTCAATGTTAACTACCTACTGTAGGCAGTTGACCTAAAAACGTACAATGAAATTCAAGTTTACAAGTTAATTTGATTAAATTTAATGGATAAAAATCATTTACCTTTAAATGTCAGTCAATGCAATATGAAGTCTTATCCTCGATGTCTTATTCTCGTAATACTATCAGATCTCTTGACTAAATGCTTGACAATGAACCACCCAATTTAAAGACCTTGGTGCCACCTCTGACTCTAAGTGACTGTTTAATGAACTTAATCGTTTAACCACTGAGTCGGCGTACTACCGGCTTTTGCATTGCATATATCAATTGTTTCAAGTTATTTTTTTTACATGTTCTATCTTATACAATTTTTAGTTCGCCGATCCTGCGAAAGGAGATTGTGATTATTATTTAAGTTTACTTTTAATCCAACCTCGCCTCGCTCTGTCCATCCCTTCAATTACCACGGCGATTAGTGCTGCCGATGTTTGGCTGGCTCCGGCCGAGTGCCTAGGGAGGACAATTATGTATTATGAATTTAAAATAACTTTGTTTTGTTTGATTGATTGATTGCTTACGATGCGAAAGATTCCGGGTTCAAACTCCTAGGCGCACTGAATTTTTTTTCTTTAATTTTGTAACGATTAGTATATTTTTTCACAAATTCTTTTCTATGATTTCTTTAGGTTAGGTTAGTAGGTTTTTATTCTGCTCAAAATAATTTAATTTTTTTGTGCGATTTCTTTAGGTTAGGTTAGTAGGTTTTTATTGTGATATCTAATTGTTAATAATTATTAGCGCCGCAGGCAGTATTAGCGTCGCAGACAAAGGAAAGGGGGGGGGGGGTGCGGCGGGTGTCCCTCCGCCTTTTTGTCACAAAATAACACGGAATATTTCAATTTCTTGACTTGCGGAATTTATTACACATTTACAAGGTAATGCACATGCTCGAAGCTCCGGACTTTCGGTGTACATAGACGCTTGTGTCTCGATCGAGCCCCCATTATTTATATTCGTTTGTATCGCGCATTCAATCTGCTTAGCACCTGTGAATATGAAATGTCTAGATACCCATAAATTCGACCGCGTACGTACTTGACTGCCGCTATCTGTATAATGTGTACCCTAAGTATTAATAAATATCTTTCTATTCTATTTACTTTAATTTACAACTCTTTGCGTGTGGAAATATTGTTGCCGCCCTCGTTAGGAAAAATAGTATCTATCCTTACTCGAATGACTATTGAAATATAAAACTTTTCCAGACATTAGTAGAAAACAATTATAAGTGTTTAAAAATAGAAGCTTTTAATATAAGTTTATTAATGTAATCTTTTTTGTTTCAGGATATTAGCCTTTAATACAACGGTAAGTCAATTTATACCTAATATAAGGGATGTTCTTAATTTTGCTTTGCGCTTTGCTTATAATTGGAAGGTATTATCCTCCGATTAAAGCACATATGCAAGTTTTAAATCATTGTTTCATCATAAATTTTGAATAATCCCAGATTATTCCGAGCGTGTGCGGCAATACATTTGAATATTTTGATTATGCTGCCATATTTTATAAACATGATAATTACTATCAAATTGTCTGTTTGTAGTGAAATCAAAACAAATTTTGAATGGAATTGTTTTGCTGCAGTGATTTTATTGTTTTGTTTTGGGCGAGATAAGTGCAATGGGGAGTTCTGGATTAAATCTGAACATTCCTTCATAAAATATAGAATTTTTACAATTAATGTTGCAACATATGATTTTTCTGCAATTTTCCTCATTATTTCTGGTCCTAGTAATCTAATCGTAAATTGCACTAAAAAGTAGAAAATAATTTTTATTCGGTGATTAAATTAAAAAATGATGAAAGAGAATACCATTGGACGATTATAAAGTAATGCTGATACGTCCAATGGTTTTCTTTTTCATTTTTTATTGTAATTATTTTAAAAGAAAACCATTGTTTAAAAAAAAGTATTTATTTTTTACTTTCTAGTTTCCCGTCCACTTAATTTTTTATTCAAACGCCATAATTTCGTTTACTCTTGTCAATCTCTTTCAATTGATACCCATATCAAGGGGGTTGTAAAGAAATAGGTAATCCGCCATTTTTTTGTTGGCCGCCATATTGAATTTAGAATGACGTCACACAGCTTATTGTATACTACTTTACATACCCTTTCATTTGATAACCATGTCAAGGGGGTTATAAAAAAATAGGTGATCTGCCATTTTGTGTCTGCCGCCATATTGGATTTAGAATAATGTCACACAGCTTATTGTATTTTATTCTTATACCCTTTCATTTGATAGCCATGTCGAGGGAGTTGTAAGGAAATAGGTGATTCGCAATTTTGTGCCGGTCGCCATATTGGATTTAGAATGACGTCACACAGTTTATTGTATTCTACTTTATGTATTTTTTCATTTGATACCAATGTCGAGGGGGTTGTCAAGAAAAAGGTAATCCGCCATTTTGTGGTGGCCGATTGCAGCATGATTGGATATCGGGAAGCGGTCAAAAATTCGATCACCAGATTTGAACATACATACATAGGTAAAACCTATATACAACATTTCGAGCTAAAGAAAACCATTGAAGAGCAAATTGTTCGCAATAAAATTTCGATTAAATCTTGAAAAGAACTTTCTGGTAATTTGTTAACCTGCAAAAAATAAGACCATTAAACATTGCTCTTGTGTACTTAATTTAAGAAATACTGTTGCGTATTTCCACCTTTTAGGAAACACCCTGTAATCCGTGGGTTCTAAAATAATTTCAACAAGAGATAAACACTACTAACACTTTATTTAACAATTTACTGACTATACAATACTTCAAATTCAAAATAACCTGTACACTTTGTTTACTTAATATTTAACCTCACTTTTCACTTTTCAACTTGTTCACTTTTATAAACTGCCTTCTTAATAAACTTCCCCTTCTGCGCCTGTAATCGCGCCTTATATATTCTGAAATTACCTCTAGATTGAACCAGAATCTTCTCCCACCATACTCTAGAAAAGTCCATGGTTCTTTCTGGAAGTTTCCAGTCACTGCTAGTAGGCATAGGCGTATCAATTTCCAGTTCCAAGGGGGTGTAATTCATAACAATACAATGTTATAATAATACTTCATCTTAGCAAAAGTAGTACGTTTAACAGTGAATTATTTGTTTGCTTGTAATTGTAATGAACAAATCTTTACAGGATTTTGCAAATAGCAGAAAAAACTGTCTATGAGAAATAAAAAGAAAAACTATCTGTAAAAAAATATATTTTTTTACAGATAGTTATTTTTAGTTCTCATAAAAAAAAATTACACATAGTTTTTTTTTTTTTTAGTTCTCATAGATAGTTTCTTCTGCTGTTTGCAAAATCCTGTAAAGAATATGTTTCATTAGAAGTAGAACCTTTTATAAAACTGAACCTTAGTGCTAAATTTTAGCACAAAATATTTATTTGAACGGCTAAATAGCCAAAAGACTTCGAGATTTATGAAACTATAAGAGTTTAGGGGCATCGATGGCAGTTTTTTAATGTAGGTTTTTACGTGCATTTTGCGATGACATTAAGAAAAAAATGTTTTCCCATTTTCCGTTTTATTGCATTAGTTCATAATTTTCTAAATTGTAGCTCTAAACAAATTCAAATAAGCCTGTGGATTTTTTATGAAACTAAAAACTATAAACGAATTTTGAAAGTAAAAAAAGAAAACAACTTTAAAAAATAATGCTGTACTTGCATTTGGAGTCGAGTTACGTTAGTTTTTGCGCTTCGATCGCTTTTATAAATGAGCAAATTGATATTTCGTCTTAAAATTTGAACTAGTTGTCCCTCCAATGCTTATATCTTTGTTTTGCCCAGTTGTAAACAATTCAGAACTGCACTTTTTAAAGTTTCAACGAAAAATGCGTCTTTGAGAACATAACGCTCGGTTGATAAAAACGTTTCCGTTTTCGACTCATTAGGTTTTGCAACAAGAGCCTAAGATAACTAGAGTACGTTGTATCGAGATGTTTGTTTTTTAACTAATCGTCTTTTTTCGTAGAATTTATTCTTTTGTTAAATTTAACATAAAATAACTTGTTTAATTTGCTCTTTTTAATAGCTTGGCTTTTCAGTATACATTTTGATTGCTCACTCTAATTTAATCTAAACTAATTTGTTTAGCTTTTATTTAGAAAATGAGAAGGTGTGCAATATTTTAAATTTTTTAAAAAATTTTCTTAATGTTGTGTTTTCAGTTTTTAAAATTATTTTGTGCGTAGATTACAATAATTGTTCAATTTATTTTATCGTAAACTAATTTTTTAAAGCGTTTGATTATGAAACATGCAATAAATTTTAATTTTTTTTATAATTCTTTTAATTTTTGTCGTATTGGATTTTATTTTTTTTAAATCACTTATTTTTTGCGTAGATATTTTAATGTATTCTAACACAGAATAATTAGTTTTACAGGTATTTATTTAAAATGCATTGGAAACTATAATTTCAGAACATTTACAAAAATTATGCATAAAATATATTTTATTCATAAAATTATTTTAATTATTTTTAATTGTAGTTTACAAATAATTTAACATATTTTAGTGCATTATAATCATTATACCTATTTCATATAATTTCTCTAGTTGTTTGTCTGAGGATGTGAGCCACATATTTATTCATGAAGCTAGAAGCAAGTAAAATAATTTTGTTAGATAAATCCTTTGGTTTCGTTTATCATAATGTAATTTTCTTCTGTACAAGTAATATATGAAATTATATTTTTTCTCAATGTTCAGATAATATGACCTCCTGTAATCCTGAAGGGTCTGTAAGACCTTGCGTGCGAGGGCTTCATTTTTTGAGACAAGGGACACACAACAACATACGAGTTTACTGGGATTAATTTTGTCTACTGAAAAAATCTCGCGGTCCGGAGCCAGCCAGACAACCACGGGGCCTAGCGACGTGGGGATTGTGGGGCTGGACGGAGTACGTCCGGTTCGGCTTAAGAAATTTGATAAAACTGTTTAAACACTTACTCGCCTGAGGCGGCTAAAAATTAACAATAAAATTCAACATAACTTATGGCAGGTTTAGAAACAATTAAAAATAACGCTGTAAAAATAACACTAGGGGAAGCATTTTTGAATTTTGGTTATTGACATGGGAAAAATCTTAACGAATAAACCCGTTCGGTTCAACTGCCGCCCTGGCGGGTCTCCCTGACGCCGGGAAGATATGAGAAAGATAAAAGGTTAAGATTTAAAAGGTTTTGATTTTTAAGAATTTTAACGGCCTAAACTGAATTTGAACAAAAAAGGACAGAAATGACAAAAATGCTGTGAAACGAGAATAAGAATAACAAATAGAAAGATAGGATTTTAAAGGTGAGGAAAGGTGGATGTAGAGTATAAAATGCCACGGCCGAGATTTGAACCCGGGGCTCATGATTGAGAGTCGAGTGTGTTTGCCTCTCATCCAATCGTAAATTTTTTTTGCTATAATTTGCATTTTTGATATTTCGTACTTTCTGTCGCCATCATTGTAAAGTAATAATTCATCAAAAACATACGTATACCTATATGTACATTGATAATGTATGGGGAAGTTAAATATTTAATTGATTTTGCAGCTTTCATAACGACAATAGCCACAAACAAATGCGAATTTTCATTGTCGATTGCAATCTACAGTGCAAATAGACGTTTAAATATTATTTTAGTACTAATATAACATAATCTAATTGAAAGCCGCTTGGTTCAGTGATCTAACGATCGACAGCCAGCTTAGATTTCGGTAGTCGGCACCAGTAGACGGCTAGACATACTGGACCCTCTGTTCAGAACGAGATTAGAATTTTCTGTATCTGTCTGGGTATTATTTAAAAAAAATACCAGTCACGTATTTTACATCTTCGTTTATTTAAAAATAAAAAAATGAACGAAACCTCTTGCTATTTCGTTTAGTGCACCAACCTCAGGCAAATATCATTAGATTAGTGAATAATAATTACTTAATGGTGTGCGACAATTGTATGCACCTGGATCAAGTTCACAGGGATAATTTTGATATTTTCTGAAAGGGGTTGTTATACTGTTTCCAAAAGTGCAAGCTGTGTGTGTGTGTGTGAGGTTCCGTGAGACTAATTATTATAATTTTAACTTTGACCCCTAAAAATTACTACAATGAAATCTGTGGCTTGGTGCGAACGTATACTCTGCCAACAGAAAATCATGAATAATACAGGCACACACAAAAAAATCATCTGTTTTTCAAAGTACTGACTTTCTACCGTTATGTATTTTGTCCTCCTGAATTTGAATTTATCATAGAAAATATAGGTTTGACTGTTCAGTTATTCGCTAGTTACCCAAGGACCATTTTTCGGACCCCATAAGGCTAGAGGGGGTCTTTTACAAAAACAAAAATTTTGTGTACTTACAAAAACGTATTTTTTATCCAAAGGACTGACACCCCTATACTTATGTATTTTGCCCTCCTGAATCTGAATTATGCATCAAGAATATAGGTTTCACGCTTCAGTAGCCACCATTACAAACCAGCTACCTGATCTCCGTTTGTCTATAAATGTCCCGGTATAGTTGTCTACACATATTTAGTGCACATAAAAAAGGCAATAAAAACCAGCCATCCAAATATCAAAGACAGCGCTACCTGCCGACAAGGTACTACAGAGTCGTGTTTCAAATTTTCCCGTATTAAAATGGACAAAATAATACTAGATATTTAAAAAGCGTATTTTCCGTAGAAGCTTAATTAGCCGGACAGATTGGGTTTTGAAAAGTGACTGCTCTGAATGAAAATTTTTTTTTGCCAACTTATAAAGTTAGGTCCCCTCCATCATTTCGACAAGTTTTTACAGGGCGGAGTCGGTGGGGGTGGGGGAAACGGCCCATTAAAAGTATGTGAAAGCAGTTTTTTTTATACATATCTCCGCAGGTCTTGGTGCCACAAAAAAAATCATACTAACCAAATATGAAGAGCTAGACAAAACACGTAAGTTTGTTCTAACCCGAACCCGATCGTATAATTGTTCGCGAGATATCGCTGTTGAAGTTGCGAAAAAACGAAATATTAAATTAATTATTTCTCGAGAAGGAGTGAAGTTGGGGCATCAATTTTTTCTGAATAGAAGGGTATTAATGAACATTTGATGAGACCGGAGAGTGGGGATGGTGGGACAATTAGAAGGGGAGATATGGGGGGGAACCAAAATTATTAAAGCGCTGATAACTTCCTTATTAATAGAGCTACAGCAATCTGACCAGGACCAGTTTGGTGGGGGATAATTTTTTCACCAATGAATAGCATTTTTTTATCTTCAATTTGCACCCAGCAAGATCGCGATCGGATGATTAGGAAGGGAGATACAGGCCGGCAAAGTTTTTGCTGTATAGCGGAAGAACGGAGAAGGGTGTGGGGTTCAGACCGAGATGAAAATTTTCAGAAAAGTCTTTTCTTTCCACTTTTCTATTTTATAAGTACCCGATGTCCATACATTGTCGGCCCGCGCGAGTTACAAGAGGAAATACCGAACGAAAACGGGTGAGCGAGTCAGTTGAGCCGCCGGGGGCGCTTACTCTCTCCTTCTCTCTAGCTCTCCTCGAATTGTCATCATGTCAGTGAACTGTTTATAATTGCATTGACAGATCTATACGGGTGTACGAAGATTTCTCATACTATATAATATATTGGAGTGAGTCCTATTGACAATATTTTATTTCATATATAAACATCGTACAGCCCTTCGCCGAGACGGTTGTAGACAATGAGTGTATTGTGAGAGAGCATGCACATTCTGATTCCAATTTTTGTTATCCTTCTTTCCAGAAGCTGTTGACGTTAAAGATATGAAGATAGCGATGAGGAATCAGCGTTAGACTTCGTTAGAGTATAAACTCCACTTGGTACTGACGACTATATGTCACAGCGATTTGACGTCGATAGACGACGTCATCGACGTCGCAAAGGGAGGTCAATTATTCGTCACAAAATGACGTAAAGTGTACATTGTCTGAATATTACAAATATTCTTAAAAATTTCAAAAAATAAGGAAATAAAAGACTCATTTTACCAAGTTCTCTTTTACATATTACGATACCTTAAAGTTTAATCTAATCCACATCATTTACCAAATTGCGAAGAGCAAAACATGATTTTATTCCATTAATTACTTTACATTGTTGTAGCAATTATGCATCCTAAATTATAAAGTAGGAGCAACAAATATCATATTATAGGAGTATAAATAAAACAGTGGTGTTACTTTAAATATATTTTTATGTTTTATTACAAAAACCAATTTCAATAATAAAAAACAATTGCTTAGGCTAAAAATTTAAATTGGTGTTATTTTAACTAAACAATGATGTTTGCAACTTATATAATATTTATATTATAACCAATTTGTTGCCAGTAAGTAAGTAAAACGCTCGTTCACGCGTGTGTGAGTTCGAGGAGAGTAAGAGGGCGGGAGAGAGTAAGCGCCCCCGGCGGCTCAACTGACGCTCGTCCGTTTTCGTTCTGTTTTTCCTCTTGTAACTCGCGCGGGCGGACAATGTATGAACACCGGGTACTTATAAAATATAAATCGAAAAAAAAAATACTTCTCAAAATTTTCATCCCGGCCCGAACCCCCCCCCCCCCCCCCTCCCTCCTCATCGTTCTCCCGCCATACAGGAAAAACTTTGCCGGTCTGTATCTCTCTTTCTATTCATCCGATCGCTATCTTACCGGGCGGAAATTGAAGATAAAAAAATGCTATTATTTGGTGAAAAAATTATTTCCCCCGCCCCCTTCTTTCATTCCGTAATAGACGTGCCAGATCCCGGCCAGATTGCTGTAGCTCTAATAATAAGGAAGTTATCAGCGTCTTAATAATTTTGATTCCCCCCCCCATATCTCCCCTCCTAATTGTCCCACTACCCTCGCTCCCCGACCTCATCAAGGGTTCATCAATACCCTTCTATTCAAAACTCTGTATATTCTCCGGTGAAGCTCTAGCCATTTCTTCGCGTGCAGTAACGCCAACTACCTACGAAATTTGACTGTTCTCCAAATAACTTTTTTGATACAGCGGCAACAGACAGAAAAGAGCAACAAACAGATAGACTGACGGAATTGATTTTCATAATCTACATGATCTGAAGTAATCTCGGAGGGTAATTGTTTCACGAATACAATACTTTCCTTCGGTAACCGAGGGAAGTAAAAATAATTCTAAAAATTATCGGTCGACGACTATGACATTGTTGGCAATATGAAAAATTATTTTGTCGGTCTTTTTTTTATTATTTTTTAGTTGACTTTAGATGAAATATATTGTTACGTGTTTTCACCCTTTAGGAAACACCCTGTATGAATCCGTGGGTTCTAAAATAATTTTAACAACGGGTAAAAACCACTAACACTTTATTTAATAATTTACAGAGTTATTTAGAACACAATTGAGAATCTTCACCACATTCCAGAAAACTCGATCTCTTTCTACAAATTTCCAGAATAGATGATGGCATGTATTACTGGTTGCCTAACCATTGGCCAGCTATTAGTTGTCATGGGCGTATCACTCGTCGAGCCTTAGGAAGTGGTAATGCGTAACAATCTCAATCTTTTGTTCGATCCGAATCGGAATCTATGAATTATTTGGTGTCCTAATTATAACACACATGCAAAACAGAGAGAACTCAAGAGAGATATTTGTTAAATACATTACGTTTTAGGGAATATAGTGTTTACTCTGCTATTGGGTTTCCTCAGACTGTACTTTCAAACAGATTTTCGCATACAGTTGCAGAAATATATCACAGCAAATATCCAAAGCAATACATGATATGATACAGTATGGCGCCATTTTAGTTTATTAAATTTTCGAACGCCAAGACCAGGTTCTAGCAAAACTCATTCAGTTTGCCGAGCCCCAGGGCTAAAGTTCAGAAACTCTCGCCACTAAACAAAATGTGAGAATTCTAATAATGTTCAAGACCAGTTTCATTGCAATGTAACTGCGAAAAAAAGATCAACTTGTATCAGTTAAAATTGTTTTACTTGTTTCATATTCTTGTTTCTATATTTCTTGAATATATTTCAAAACACTAATTATTTCCTGTCCAGTAATTGGAATATTTTGTTATGTTGGTATGCTGTCAAATAAATATATAAATATCTACGTTTCATTCAAAATTATAAACGTTTAATAATAGGTAATTCTAGCCCCAATCCACCACGTTCATCCAACTTTTACTTTCACACCCACGTAAGTGGAGTGGAAGTATAGTAATCGTAAAAAATGTTCAAAAATTATTCTTGTTGTAATAGATTTAGAATATTATCAAACGTAGAGATTTTAAATTTGAGCGAAAAAGAACATTTCTGTCTGTCTGTCGGTCTGTCTAACTTTTTTGGTGCACACGATTTAAGATATGGACATGAAATTTTGCACACGTATGTAAGTATAACGAGATCTGGAACGGGATTGTTTTTTTAACATATCCGGTGAAGGGTTGGGGGCAAATAGGGGTAAATAAGGAAAAATAAGTAGCTGGTGTGAGCACAAGAATTTGAGATTTGGTGTATATTTTAGAAGCCAATCTCTCACATTTTTTAATAATATTTTCCATCCCCCCACCACACCCACTCCATTATTAAAGGGGTTAATAGAATAAAATTGAGATATTCACTTTAAATTTGGTACACGTGTATTTATAACGATTTCTGGAACTAGATTATATTTTGAGATGATTCCGTTGAAAGGTTGGTGGTTAAATAGGGGTAAATAGGGGAAAATAAGTAAATCAAGTTGATAAGAGTGCAGAAACTTGGGACCGCAACGAGTAAGGGGTACATACTCTTCAGTTTATAGTGGCCCGAACACAAAATATTTCATATCGCATTTGTTGCCTAGCAACTGATGCGAATTGAAATTTTGCACTAAATGTAGTTGGTTATGATTGGCTTTAAACTCGTTAAATGAACATTTTTAAAGGTTGTCGTAGAAAGGTATTTTTTATGGCAAAGGTCTTGAATCAGAATCCTCTACACTTTTTAAATGTGTAATCGCGTCATTTACTCCAAAAGTTTGCCGCTCTTCCAATCTTTTAAAAAATTCCCGCACCGTTTTCTCCCGTAAAACATTTAAAATCAATGATTTTTCTTGTTTTAGAATTTTTTTATTTATTTAAACGTCCTTATCCTGTCAAAATATTCTAAATAACTTCCTTGTTATCTAGGAGACGTTAAACTATTTAAAATCAAGTTTGCATTTACCGCTAGACATTACGAAAAAACAATTCGATGGTCTTTTAAATAAATCTTGTAACATTGGGGTTGTCTTCAATAACTGTTGAATCTAAAACAGCTTGTTTATTTTTCATATTTAAGAAATCTGGTGATTTTATTGGTATTATATTTCAAGTTTTTTTGCACACTCCCCTGGATGTGCTCTCTTCTCCCTTAGGACGCCACCACCCAATTTTGCTGATAAAAGTAATTTTTAATTGGTTACATCTGCAAGGAATCGATTCTAATGATAGCATTTTTCGTTTTTTTTTCCTAATGCCCTATCTACAAAATGTATGAATTTGCAGGGGTAAGTACTTATTGTAAGCGAGAATCTTGCTCTTTCGAAATGAATACCAGGTATATTGAGAAGTATTGATTATAGTATAGGAGCTAGCGTGCAATTATCTGACACATTTGTATGAACTTAATTAATTAAATTGATTAGTAGAAGAAATTGACTTCATACTTATTACTCATGGCTTAAGAGTAAGCACTTTGCAAATTCAAAATGTCTACCTCTGTACGTCCACAAAACGGAATGTATGTCGATCGTATTTTTGTCATTTCTTCTTCTTCGATTGCGGTGCGCTTGTCAGCACGTGGGCGGTCACATACTGATAGATGTTATGTAACGTGCCTTCTGCTATTCTGATAATTGTTGAGACTTTAGGAATGTTACACCAATGTCAGTTGTGTCGAATGCTTCTTGCGACCTGGTCCTCTTTCTTCTTCTTTTTTGCCCATTAGGATCTCTTTGGGTAGTCCGTATTTTGGGCCCCTCAAGTGGTAACCCAAGTGTGATACTCTGCAATTATTTGTCTCTGAGTACCAGCAATCCATAGGACTTCCTCGTTGATGATGTGGTCTATCCATTTCAAATGTTTCGATGCGATTTAATGTTTATTTATAATGATCACGTTTCTGCTCTATAGAATAAAATTGGCCGTATGTAACTTCTGACGACACGGAGGCGAAGATTTAGTGGAGTCTCCCTTTAGCTGCAATTAATGGCTAGCAATAAAATAGCTTGATGCTCGTTTGTCAGTCCAGTTTGCAGGTTTAAAATATCTGCCTCCGAACCTTCACTAGACATTTCGAGTTATTTAGAGATAATTCCACTAATAAAAAAAGTCGTATCACGTACGCCAGCTCCTGTACTATAAAGAATAGGGGCATTTTTTTTATTTGAAGCTTTTTTCTAGCTTTAGCATTAAAATGTAAAAATACGAATCCCCTTCGCAGACGAAGCGACGTAGAGAACGATGTAAAGTTAGTAGACATTGAACGTCAATTTGGACCCGCTTTAACATCAAATCGCGACGTGAAAGCAACTTACCACTAATCCGGCGCTGTAATCGTATCACGATTTAATGTACCAGTAGATCATCCACGTGCAAGTTTGTTAAGTTTATGATTTCCTCTTTGGTGATTGGTAGCCTGGCACTGCAATTAGTTGCACTGGATTTCCAGGTTCTTCCTTATAAAATAAGTTTTGTATATAGTCCCTCCACGGTGTTACTTTATGTTATACGCATAACACTTATTGAGGGAAATAACTTGCTGTGTGTTTTAGCTATAGTTTAATAAATATAGGTAGTAGTAAAATTTTAAATTAAAATCTAAATTAAATGTAGACCGACCAACAGTAACATGAGTTGTAAAAAAAAATGTACCTCCAGATTTGATTGTTTTCGTCCTATACTTTGGTTTCCATAAAAACGGATTTACACATTTGTCCCACACTGTATGTTCTAATAACTACTTGTGCTCACCTCGTACCTCGTAGTGCGTTAGGCACGTCCAATGGTATAACGCAAAAATAATTAACATACATGACATTACCCGCGTGCAAAATATTCTTTGGTGCACGATATACATGCAACATATGTTCCGACGGGTATTTCCTGTCCCTCGAAGAATGCGTCTGCGCCAAAGGAATTCCGATAGTTTAAGCGTCGGGACGCGGCAGTCGCAAAGCCAACTTCCTTTTTGACGTGAGCCCGAAGTCGGAAACGAGGCGCACTGTTAGTCGATGTGCAACTCGCGAACGGCCGAGAATCTAAAATTCGATTGTGATGTAAAATATAGGACTGTTTTTTTGGTGTTTCTCCACTCCTTGCGTTTGGTATCTATGCCTCTTTCTCCGTGAAATGTTTTGGATCTAGTGGGTTTGCCCCCAGTTTGACAGCCACCTCATTGTGCGCTGTGTGGCACGTGGGTTGCATGATAGGCTAGCGCTTTTATGAATACGTAAATTTGTTCCCATTTCTTGAATGCGATTTGCGTTCTATGGTGTTAGGAATATTATATACATCTTTTTATGTAAAATAGGTATTAAATGTTCTATTAGTCTTTGTGATGATTAATACAACTTTTCAATATATACTTAACTTCCGCATAGTAACTTAACACACGATTATTTTTACAATACTTAACTGAGTATTTTGCTATTATATATACAGGGTGTCCTGTATTAAGTACCTTCCTTCCAGGAGGTGATAAGACTAGAAAAAAGTTAGTCGAATTTTGTATATATAAACATTTACTTTTTACTTTAAATGAGCTTCAAAGAAAACTACAACTCTATTCAAGGAGGCGAGTAAATCGTAGTTTAATCATAAATTCGAAACGTCTGAAGGCTAAAGTATGGCAGAAAGCCCTCGCCTCCACTTTCTACACTTTCAAAATCATTGTTAAGTCAAAGAAAGTCTCTAAATATCTTTCATATCAGATGTTCATGAGTCCAAGTACACCCAAACTCCCACTTTTTTCCCTTTTTTTTTTAAATAGAAAAATATTTGAAAGGCATAAAAATAGATTTTTCCACCTTACCGGATGCATTTCCAACTTAATTGGAAGTAGGTACTATTAACGTTTTTATTTTAAACATAATTCTATACATTTTTTAATTTTATCTAACAGAGGTTTGAGTTACCTTTACAAGAGATTTTTCAAAATTAAATTTTAGTCAGAAATATTGACCTTGAAAATGTAAATTGTATATAATACATATAATAATCATATTTAAGATTATAATACTAATAGACCAGTGGCTTCAATTTATAAAAGTGTTGTTGCTCTTAGCACACCGATTTTTTAAATAAAAATAGTAAAAAAATTAGCCATATTACGGGAAAGATACTCTTGATGTAATTCACCCGCCGCTTAATTTGTTATTGCAAAATTACCACAAAATTGATAATTGTTTATAAGCCTTTTTCTTTATAACTTCCGTTCTAATCGTCTGGATTGAACTTTCCAAAGCTCATTTTATTTGGAAATACATGTACTTTTAAAGGAAATTGGTTCCATTATGCTTCTGTTTTGACAATTTAATTAATTTGTAAGATACGATTAAAAAATATACTGGTTGATATTTAACTTAAAAATATTAATAGCCAGGTTAAGTTAAAAAATGTATTTTTATGCCAAGTGTCATATACTCTATCAATTTCTTATTTTGAAATATAAAGAAAAAAATTAAGGCGCCGTAGTCTCGTGAACGCCTGGTAACCTTAGGATGTCCTAGAAGTATGGGGAAATACGTTTGTAAATTGGGACAAAATAGGTTTTTTCGGGGGGCCCCCTTTAGGAACTATTCACCCTGAAAGGTTAATCTTTTAAGGTCTTCTACTAATAGCTTTCAAACTGTTTCGATAATATAATTTTGACATTATAGAGAAAACGTATTTTTGTTTCAGAACTATGGCGACAACCGTATCTTGTCTATAGGAAGCCAGGGGTGGAATATCCCTAATACGTTTTGCTTCTAAATATTGAAATAAAATAATTTGTGAAAGTTGAGGTACTTCCTTAAGTTCCTGAAACAATGTTATAACAAAATGTACTGTGTTTTGCATCAATAGAACGATCCGTTTTCGAGAAAAAATATGTTAGTGATGTATGATGAATGCTACGAAATACAATGATACAAGTAACAAGCTGCCTTTATTGTGTCATTCCGTTTGCAATGTGTTGCTAAAAGCTACGACCTATCTTAAACGATGCCCCATCAAAAGAGAAGAAGATCTGACTTGGTCGTGGAAAAATCGTCCTGTACAAGGGGTTGCAGGGGGCGATTTTCCGAAAAAGTAAAAAAAAATGTTGCATATTTGAAATTTACAGCACGCCAGCTTTGTTTTCACGTAAAATTACGTACATATCTTAAAACTTAATTTTTTGCTAATTATTCAATATTGTCTGCGCTTGCTTTCTTATGGAGCGCATTAATGAATTAACGCATGCCCTGAAACGTATCAATTCACAAATTCTTTAACTCATCATAACTCGAAGCGTGTTCATTTTTCGAAAAATGCCCCTGAAGAAAACGTACGCTTGTTATCAAGGATTTAGTTGGTTTTTTCAAATTTATAATAGGATTTACCGTTTGGTTTGTGGGAATTTTTTTGTGGACCGTTGTCGAATCTCGCCGACCCGACCTCCGACATGCGAGGAAGGTTCATAATTACCGAACGCCCCTGCTATACCTACTCGTCCTTATGCTATTGAGCACGCATACAGTCGATTTTCGTCCGATAACTGTTTAATCGTTGCTTTTTGAGACCGCTTTCTTTCTAATTCTTTCTCTCAAAGGTTGTACCTATATTATAGAGATACATTATCGAAGATATTTAATATATAATTATCCAGTTTTTCGTAGTATGATTAATAAAAATAATATTTATGTAACATGAAATATAGAAAATAGTTTGGTGTAATTTAGCAGGCATATCAAAAGGAGGATCCTATAGAACTTCGACCTAGAGCAGTATAGTTGCATCTGGTATTTTCAATACGCTTAAGATACTTGAGAAAGATGCAAGATCTGTGAATTTTTTCTTATGAATTTATTCATTATTAATTTAAGAGAATACGCTAGGCAGAATTGAGTTGTAAGTAGTTTGATTTGTAATGGTGGTTTGTTGTGTTTACTCAAATCTTCTCAGAAAGTGGATTCAGATGTCTATTAAGTCGACAGTGACCGGTTAGAAGACCCACTCCCTGGCCCCCCTGACTATAGGCCTGGCGTCCACATGCATCTTCCGTATGAACTTACCGCCACTACTAATTGTTTGTAAGCCAGATAACTTTAACTAACACGGTTCTTCCAAATAGCAAGATGCCAATCATTGTCCCTTATCAGTGAAATCAGTTTATCTCGAAGATGGGTCGCATTGTTCCTGTCAAACAAGAGCATCCTTGTAAAGAAATATGTTCAAAGAATTTAACAATGTTACCTCAACTTTCAAAAATTGTCAGAATTTAGGGGTAAAAAGTATTAGGAATATTCCACATCCTGGCTTTCTAAACAAGATACGAAAGACGTTTTGAATCAATGTTACTTAGTTACTACCTATACCTATTACAATCGATAAAGCAGTTTGAAAGCTATCAGCAACAAACCTTCTTAAGGATTTAACCTTTAAGGGTGAATAGCTCGGAAAGGAGGGCGTCCTTGGAAAGAATTACAAGTACGTTTAGTGTTATCTAAACTTAAACTATACGCTCCCGAAATGTGCCACATACTCCTGGGACACCCTGTCTATTAATACTCCCTCACACCCCTATCCTACACATAAAACATTAACAATAATGGCATCGGTACCATATCTGTGTGGTGTATCATAGATTCTTTTTGCAATTTTTTGCAGGGTCCAATTCCGTTCGATCTGCTATAAGTTAGTTAGTAAATGCAACCCCACCTACATTTTAAAATTAAACTAGTGATTGTGTTACAACACCTGGTACCAGAAACTTAAACATAATGGAGATGTACAAATAACATTATAAACAGAAAGCGCTAAGAACATCAAATTATCTACAACAATTATTTCAATAACTTTCTTCGTCGTCAGTCGTTTAACTTGCCCGCCGTCAAAGTCCGGCGTCCGAATCCCGAAACGCTACCGTCGATCATTCGTCTCTCTAGAAAAAGAAATGAAGTCTTCTTACTGCATCATTCACTTTCTTCGCGCCCTGTCTTCGCTCTGGTCTTCGCTCTAGTCTTATATTGCCTATGAAGGGAAACTCCGCATGGTTGAGACAGGAGTTTAGGGGCGGGTTGCATCAGCTAGATTTAGATTAGATTTAGGAAAGAGAAGCTGGATGATTGACCTTGACCACCGCGATCACCATGGATCTATTATGGTGCTCCTGTTTGTTTTCCTTAGAGCTCCTTATCCACCTTTGTCCTTTGTATCAGACTCCACGGCCTTGATAGGGGCCCCTTAGTATTGCTATCAGCTCTTGGTTTTCCTAGCCAAGCAGTTGGAATCTTAGTCTAGCAAGGTCTTCACAATGGCACGATACATGGATTGAGGTTTCCATCTGCATGCTTCCATCTCCTTTGCCAAACCCATTACACTCAGATGTCTATTAAATCGGCAGTGACCGGTTAGAAGATCCACTATTATTCTAATGGCCATTCCCCTGTAGCACAAACTAATTGGACCAATATAGAATTCACATATTGGGCCAATATACAGAACGTCAGATTTTTGCAATAAATGTCTGATTTTGCAATCACATATTATATGTCATATTATATACCAACATAGATGCCATATTGAATCCCAACATTGCACAGTGGGACAGAAAGTAATAGCGACAAAAAGGCAAAAACTGAAATCCCTTTTGCGGATTATGTATTGTTATTTTGTAACTCTTAAGATGTGAATGCATTTGTATTTACAACAGTTTGTCGGAAAGGGACCTTCGTTTGCCTGGTTGGTTGACAGAAATTAGTGTGTAGTTGAGCGTGTGTGAGAACAGATTATTTAGAACATTTTAAAGTAAAAGTTAAGTGTATATTTGGACATTGAAAAGTGCAATATTTAACTGTTACAAATGGAGCATGGTACTACCAGTAAGTAAGCTTTTTTTTGCTTGGATTGATTATTTAATAAGTGTGCTGAAAATACAATATATCGTTGATATAAAGTAAATGAAACAATCGTTGTTTGATTGTACCTAAGATGAACTTTGTGATGAAATATTTCAAAAAGTACATTTAGTAGCAATGTGTTTCTTTGCATAAATAAATTACAATATCTTTTAGATTTCAAGTATAGGAGCGATATTTGCCAGAAATTGCCTAAACTTTTTTAATTCGAATTTTAAATACAACCTACTTATGCAATGGAATATTTAATCAGACATAATTGTATCTCTATGGCTTAAATATCTGTTTTATTTTCAACAAATGTGCTACTAATTTCTATTTTTCTTAATCGTTAAAAATTGGAAATATTCATTTAAATGCAGATTTTCGAATTTTTCGTTATGCTCCACTTATACCGGGTCAGGCATTTAAGTTGACAAACGCGAATAACTTGAACACGAAGAATTTTGGAGAAAATGTTTCAGGCAAAAGTCACCATTTAAAAAGTGGGATCATTGGCTATATTTTTTAAGGTTTGGTGGAGGAATTCAAGGTCATCTGAAGGCCAACTTTGTTTTTTTAAATACAAACCCCCATTTTCTTTACAGATTCATATTCTGCTCAAAAAAATAAACAACTTCTAGAAGGAATGGGTCTTTTAGTAGATGTACCCAAGGCAGGAGGAAGTGGTACCACACACAATGGAAATACTGCGAGGCGTATCTTCAGAAATCCTTCTCTGACTTCGTAAATAACAGAAATAAACACAGGGTTAATAGAAAGATTTTCCATCATTCTGCATACAATTTCAATGAAATTAACTCAGAATCCTTTGATGCTTATGCACTTGACACTACAAAATTATTTATGTCTGTATAAGTGGTTTTACATGCCAATATCAGTCAATAAAATTCTTATTCACGGCCACCAGATAATATCACATGCTCTCATTGCTGTAGGACAATTATCTGCAGAAGCTCTAGAAGAGAGGTTTAAGGATATTAAAAGATACAGAGCACATCATTCTAGAAACGTATCTCGTATGGTGACCAATGCTCTCCTAATAGCTTCAGATCCTCCGATAACAGGTTTAAGGAAACTTCCAGTAAAAACATCAAAATCATTACCAAAGGAGGTCCTGTCACTTTTACTTTCAGCCACTACAGCTACACCTGGTATATCCTGAAGAGAAAGAATATCATAGAGAAATTGAATCAGAAACTGAACCAGAAAGTGAACAAGAAACAAGTTCTAGTGAGGAAGATTTTTAATAGTTAATGTTTAATAAGTAAGTTATATCTCTACGTTATTAAATCATTAATGATGTCTAAATAAAATATTACTATTATCCTGTTATTTTATTTAATGATAACCCGACACTACTTTAGAACAATATCTCTGATTTTCTTTCATTATACCACTCTATTGTATTTGAAACTTAACGATATTTGAAAAATATGATGATCCAAATGTTAAAATAAAGGGAAAAAACTAATTATCAATTATTTCTTGGCCTCAGCCAATTCTATATTATAATTGGGTATCCAAGGATAATTTTGAGCTTATTTTGTTATAATACTTTAAGAAATATAGTTTCTAAACAAAAGAAGCAAATCTAGAGCTTTACAATAATGCCTACATATTTTGTCGCATATTTTGGGTATTTGGTCCCACTGTGCATTGGTGCCATATTGGACACCAACATTGGTGTTATATAAGATAGAATAGAATAGCAATATAGGTGCCATATTGGATATCAATATTGGCATCATATTGGATACAAGCATTGGTTGCATATTGGACACCAGCATTGGCGCCCATTACTACACAATATTTAAAACGTATAGAATGTCCGAAATTCTCACATTTCCCTTTAGTCACTGATGCTACATAGTAAGAAAATTTCCTGTGTCTGGAAATGTTTCCTAAGGAAGTTACAACCCTCAGAGGATGGCGCCTAAGTATAGGTTTTTACTGCTTTTCTTGGGATGACTTTTTGAGACTTGGTTCACTATTTTGCATTATTAAGGCTTATTTCTGCACACTACTAACCAAACCTAATTTTATTCATAGGCGGAGAAACGAGAGATAGTCAATCTTTGTCTCATTTCTTTATAACACTCATTGCCAAGGGAATCATCAATATTTCGTTTAAACTACTGTTCCTTGAAAACGGAAAGTCATACATCTAATTATATAGATAACCTTCTTTATGTATTATCCTGGGAATCATAATTAAGTCTTAAACAATTAAAAATGTAAACCTGGAAAAAGGATAATTATCCCTCGTTTCTCCTCCTATGAATAAAATACATTTTGGTTGATATTGTTCAAGAATTAACCTTTATAATGTAAAATCGAGTTTCATAAAGTTAGGTGCCATCCCAACATTTTTTCGATTCGAGAATTTGAATTTAGTTGGAATTACATTCAAGTTGGTGGTTAAGAATATTCAGAGCATCTGACTAAAGTTAAAAATTTCAAATATTAAGCCCAAGATCTTTGCCAACATTTTGAACAATGTTAAAAATGAGTTTTTGCCTCTCTAATAAAAGTTAAATAGTCTAATTTTATAACTCAACAGGAGTTTTGTTGTTTAATAATCTTAATCGGCGAGGTTCATTGAAATAAAGAAATGTTTATACATTTATAAAACAATTTCTATTGAACAGAACACAAGAGGCGACAAACACAGGAAGCGTTCGTAAACATGAGGAAAATTACCTGAAATAATGCGCCGTTTGCTACCAATCACTATTTGAATAGGATCATGAACATTTACCTATTAAATTACTGCACTTTTCACAAACTGTACACTATTCTTATTAGCAAATTGGCAAATTTCTCGAGAACCACAACACGTTACTGCCATAAGCCGGCATTTGCAATATGGTCGAGACATGAGCACACTACCGTTTCTAAATTTGTTACGCGGGGCAAATTTAAAATACAAATATACATAATTTGTACTAATACATGTAAATTAATTTCATATAAAGATAAATATTATTGTAATCTTGTTTTTCTTAGAAATATGAATATTTTCATCTTTGTTTATGTGTCTGTTTGAATGTTTGTTATAACTATGTCTACCTCGAAAATAACCGTATATTTTGATAAAATTTTGTAAATTTATAGACAACTTCGACAGTAGGCTAGTTTACATCGAATGTGGTAGGGGATGATAATGGAAAAAATGGAGGGAAAGTGTGGAAATATGATGGAAAACGCGAGGATAGTGAGAGGTGGTGGGTAGATAGGGGAACAGTGCCTATAGTGGAAATTGGGGAAAATGGTGAAAAGGTGGAAACAATTCCAGAAGATGACGGGAACACGTACATGAACGAATGGTTAAAGTAAAATGATAATTGAATACCTAAAAGTAATAAAGGAGTTATATTTGTACAATATTCAGAACTAATATCAGTTTCTACACATTGGCACCAATATTGGTTAAATAATGTTAAAATTGAATTTGATTTGCCAATATTGGTAAAATGTTGGCTATATTTTGGGTAAAAATATTGAAAATACAGCTCAATCATATAGGTGCAATATTGGTTAAAGCTGACATATATTGGCCCAATGCATAATATAGGTTGTTACCTATATTATGCATTGGGCCAATATATGTCAGCTTTAACCAATATACCTATATCCACCCAATATCTTGTGCTACAGGGGTTCTGTTTTGGCATAATAGGTCCTCCGTAAATTTGGCCTGTTTCTGTCATGGGAAACTTTTCCACCATTCCAGAGATTTATTTCTAATCAATGATCGGAGGTCAAAATCAAAGGTTACAACAGTTGTAACTTTGGATTTTGATTTTAGATCAAGCTGGTTTTGATTTAATCTTAGTCGATACAATCCGCCCTAAGAGATTACATTTTGTTCAAAAATGTTCTATTAACTGCCGCGAAAAAATGCATGTACATATAGTTGTGTTTTCTATAATTGTTTTTGTAGTCTGATATTAAAAATTATTTAAAACTAACTATATTGGTATTAATAAAAAAGTCATTTGTTTCCTTTAAGGCATATACACGTAGTTTATATGAACATAATAGTTCTCTCGTAAAATTCCATTGACATAACATAGATATTTTACTCAAATTCCTGTAGTATCAAAACGACACTGAAGTTTACTATTCTTAACATTCAGCCTTCACATTGCCCTAGAAGGGAATCGATTTTGAAAACTATTTTTAGAGTACTTTGGTACAGTAAATAGAAGTTTTAATTTAGAACTTATTGTTATATGAGTTAAATTTAGTGTTTATGGCATTTACATAAATAATGCGACCAAGATAAAAAAATTATTAAAGCCTCAAATGATTTTATTCTATTTCTGTAGCATAAAACTCAAAAACGTTGTGGTCGAAGTCGCTATTTCATGACTGTGATTAAAGTAATTAAAAAAATATATCGAACGGATTATTCCGGTGATTGATAATTCTATATACTTTGCAAAAGTGAAACAAAAACGGGTGTAGATTGGTAAAATGCATTATCTAGGTCAACTATAATAATTTGATATCCTGACAAAGTCGCTACAACAAAGCATCAACTCTTGTCTTCCACTTGTTATTTTTTGTCTTATCGAGCATCGTATAAAAAGAACTCTTTATAACACCATCGTCCTTTGTGATTATATAATGGCCTAAGTACTTACTTTGTACTGCTTTGTATAATGGGTAACTACATACTGTGTTATGAAGTAAAGTTATTAATTAGTTAAGATTATTCGAAAACTGCCGCCGTTGGGATCATCACAAATTTCATCTCTTATTCTTATATTAAAAGTACTGTGTCCAACACTTTCAGGATAGTCACTTATAATTTTCGGCATGTTTTCCTTTGGTTTCTGTAATATCTGCGCTTTGTCCATATAGAATTTTCCCCTTTGGACCCGAACAATTGCGATATTGCCCAGACATTTGATTTACACACTTGCAATACTCGATCTATCACATCGAGTTAGAAGGTAAGGAGACGTCATGCAGTAAAAATTTTCTATACAGAAGCGGCATCAGTAGGTGTGGCTAAAAGTAGGAACAATATGGAGTATTGTCAGACACGGACTATCTTTTTTTAAGAATTCGGTATACCGATAAGTCGAACTATCTGCATAACGGAAATAAGACTTCAATACATGCCGGCTTTTCAGTAAAAAGAATTCGAGTAAAGGATGCATAGTCCAATAAAAAATAAAATGTATTTATTGACTTCTAAAAAATTATGCAATTTTATCATATTCATTTAATACGTTTATTTACCTTAATACGGCTCTACGTGTTGTATACCCATGAAATGTTATTTACGTTAATTTCCTTTTATCAACACGATCGGCGATCTTTAGAAGAGAAAACTTCTTTTAGCGCATGACACTGTTGTTCCTTAGTGTATATTGTCTAAAATATCACAAATTGTCCGAAATAATCCTTATAAATCGCACGGATAACAAATTGTAATAGTATTCTATTATTAATTTTGAAATTTAGTCTAAAGCGTTGCTACCACGATAAGTCTTTTCAAAGCCTGAGGTGATAGAATAAGAGCCGAGGCCATGCTTAAATATTACAAATAATATCCGTGTAAAAATATACTTCACCAGATATGTCGCGCTTACCTCAAACGAAAGGGGTCGATTGTTTAGCTGGCGTACCATTACAGGCCTTCTGCCTATCGCAAAGCCGTAGGTTAAATGATACTTATTTACTTTCATTGAATAATTTATGTAGTGGTTATTAAACTAACATTATTTACTATAAATAAACAATGTATTATAAATGAATCATTTACATCATGCGTGTCAATTAATATAAAGTAGCGAAACAATATTTTCAATAATTATAAAGTGATTCTAAAATTTAATAATTAAAAATTGTGAGTCGGCGCCAATGTCCATTATTATGAAGTATTCCTTTTATGAGTTCCAAACTGACTTTGGATATCCCATACTATTTGACGGAAAAGTAGTAAGATGGTGAAGTGATGCCACTTTTGATCACGTGACTGCTTCTCCCTTTCTTCTAACTCAATGCTCTATCATCACTCAAGTTCTGTGTAAAGAGCATTAGACAAAGCAGAAAGTCCATATATACATAGAAAACAGCGCCATCGTCGAGTCGGATGCGGAAATACTCAAATACAGGGACATACGTGAATACGCGCGTGACATCAAAACGTTTGACAGATTTCAGATTATGGTCATGGTTTTGGCATAAAACTGAGGTTACAATATATCTGTATATCGTATCGTATTTTCGTGTATATAGTCTATCCAGAATAAGAATGAAGTACTCCTGACATCGGTTTACACGGCCACATGCATCGCTGTTTAAATTTGAATCAGTTCAAGTCAACTCATTCTCTGCTGCAAAATATTAGACTAGAGTTTTTTCAGCTGCCCTAGTGCCCAGGGCAGGTCGGTCATTTTTTACAGTGATCAGGTTGCATATTTCTTCATCAGTACCTCCCATATGCCCTTCCCAAGCTTATAACTTATCCTGGTTCTATTAGCTTCGTAATTTATCTGCCATATTCCCATGTCCTTCATTGGGTTTAATATATTTCTAAAATGCAGTACTTACTTATAAACCACTGGGTATTTTCCTGCCTAGTAAAAAGTTATCGGGTTAAATCATGTATTTATTAGTTTTTGTATATTTCTTTTCTCCAAAACTATGAGCTTTAGACCCCATGTTATATAAGGTTTTTTGTTTGTCTTGTCGTTCCTTACCACCAGTTTTTTTTTTAATGACATGAAACTAATTACACCCTGTATAAGCATTGAGCCATTTATTCGGTTGATGTGTTTTCATTGCTATTTTGACATGCAGTCAATACAAGAAAAAAATTTGTTTTAATTTTATGATTTTTTTGCGAGTAATCGATATATTAAATATGTTTACTTGAAACATTGTGATCTAAAGAATTAACAATGCATGATATAGAGTTCACTTAGAACTGATCTTCATTGACAGGTAATAAATTATAAAAGAGGCGCCAATCGCAAATAGGCGTTGGAAATCTTTTTCTTCAGTTGACTACATGTAATAATAAAATTGAAATGAAAAGTGAGAAAATATTTCTTCTTTATTACTTATTTCGCTAAAATGGAAAATTACCGTACTTGCTACGTTCTTTATAAAGACGTCTATATATTTCCGAGAATTTAATCCGACTTGACAATTTATTTGAAGTAACTCTCAAATTTGTTTTTGTAAAGACGACAATGACAGTATGTGATTTACATGGTAAATATTTGTTCAGTGGTTGGAGCCAGAAACATTTCCAGTTTATTTATTTATTTATTTATTACACTCCCGAGCTAGAAGCTGCGGCAACAAATTGATATGATCTGCCGGTTTTACGGAATATGGTAACTAACAAAGCAGTCAGACAAACTGGCGCTCGCTTAATAGCGTATAAAACGGATATAAGATATAAACACTGTTAGAACTTTCACGAAAAAAATACTCATTAAATTGATATTCGTAGTACATATATGATGCGAACTTTGACTCTCGGTTATATGTCGTTATTTTTGTAGTGTATTTAACCATAATTTTTAATGAAGCCGTGAAGAACATTGTGTTTAATTTGAGATCCGTCCTTTACACTAGCTTACTTCTTATTGTCTATTTGAAAATATATATTTACATCAGTCAAGTAAAAAAAAATATATTAAAAATATGCTAAAAATTATATATCCTTAAAGGAGTGCAACTTAATTAGATCGGCCCTAAATTCTGACCATATACGGAGTGTCCAGAACCTCTTTAACACAAGGACACCCTTAATAATTTTTAATTTGATTTCGGTACCCACAACTCTGCCGAGTTAGTGAAATTGTTACAACCGATTTCAGTCGAGGTTTTCCTACATGGTTTGTCTTAGGTCTTGAAAGAAACCTTTGACACAATTTGCCACCCTAGGCTAGCCTACAAGCTCCACATCGCCGAGTTTCTCGACGCGTATCATAGAGGAGACACGGCCCTACACACCAAGCCGACAAGTTTGATTTGTAGGCAATCAGGACTCCTCTCCTCTAGCCGCAGTTGTGTCCGGCATACCCCAAGGTTCATCCCTTGGTCCTGATCTTTTCAGCTCAGAGATTAACGACCTACCGCTCCCGACAGACCATCAAGAACCCCGTGCCTATTTTCAAACTACTTCGAAAATAATGAACTTACTTGAGACATAGACACTAGAATTTCACTTCAACTCTGTACTAAAGGAAACTGTGTACTAAAGGAAAACAACGATAAAATACAGCCGACTGCTTAACCAGACGACTAGGTAAATTGACAACCTCCTTAAATATATTAGGTTTTAACTTAGGCTGGCAAGACGAAATCACATATCTTGTAACCTTGAACACCCATGTAATTTTTTTTCATTCACTTGTTTAACGTCGGATTATATCCCCTACTAAACCCAATCAATGACGCCAAGAGACGAGTTGATATACAAGCCGTTAAAAGGTGAGGCGAAATTGATGTATTTTCCCGGAGATTCACCCACCCGTCCAAGTACTAATGACAATTGACGTTGATTAATCTTTTTTACCGGAATACAAGATTAGTCGAGGCGTTCTTACGCACACCTCATCCATGTCAAAAATACATTCCTACTTCTACACAACTCCCCTCTCATGTAGCTACTTTAATTTATAAATTTACCTAAAACCTACCCGCACATATGCATCTCCTCTCTGGTCCCTGTCGCCTCCCCCACCCAACAACAGAAAATACAAACAGTCCAAAATAGATTTTTACACCTCGTTGCAAACTTCCTCTTATTACCACCGTACAACGTCTTCATGGCACTTCTACTGGTACTAATTATATCCTCAATAGATTACCCCCAAGCCTAGTAAATTTCCTAGTTAAATTCGATAATGGAGGTCATTGACCCTCTTATTTCTAAATTATCCTAAGCTCTTAGATATCCGTCCCTTAACCATATTTCTGCTCCCTAAAATGGATTATTATAACTGTTAATAGGAAACCCCCCCCCAAAAAAAAAGAAATAATAAAAACGTGAAAATGTAATAACGGGCCAAGAACGTGTTGGGCATGCACGTGATAGGGTTCCGTATCCATGCTCACAACATTCTCTTCAATTTTATGCTATATATATAGTAGGTTCCATGTGAAATCCAGTGATACAAAAAAGCTCGCAAAAAAGCCTAAAGGAGACCGACCGCAGTACACACTTTTATGACAAAGAAACAGTTACTCTACCCCTGGAAGTCCTCGTTGACTTCGAGATCGCTTATTTCACTGAATCATCTATTTGGTAGGACAAATTTCTACCAATTATATTCAGTGAGATTGGTCCACCTTCTTAACTCGTTACAAAATATTTATTACAATTTTTAGTGATGATAATAAAACAAGCCGAACATCTTCTTTATGACCTTTTTTTGTACATAAATTGGAAACTAATTGCGAAAAGTTTTTCATATGGCTGAATTGTCTACAGAACTTACTATACCTACGTATTAAGAGCTATTTCACATACATTTTTCAGAAAATGATTTTGCTACAGCGTCCGTTATAATTTTTATTGAAAGTACTAACTATAAGCTACATTCAGATTTTTTGTTTTCATAGTTTAGAAATTAGAGGGAGAGGGGACGCGTTGATAACGACTTTGAAAGCGAATATCTTGTGACGGAAGAATGAAAATTATAAGGTCCCAAAACATTTTTTGTTGTTGTTGTTGTTGTTGTTGTTTTAGAAGACCTATTCATCGTCACCCCACTCGATGGGGTAACTACAATTTTTATTCACTTTTCTCTGTATGGTGGAAGGACCCATTTTTTTTCTCGAAAATCTCTTCATTTTCAAATTTCATTTCAATAGAAACAGAAATGAGAATGGGAGGACTGTGACATACGGACGACGGGCGGGCGAATATACCGAACCTATGAGGGACTCAGCGAAACCAAACAGAAGGCCAATAAAATAAACAAAACCACAAAAAACAAAAAATAATTAAAAAGAAAATATGTATAAACAGATACCAAAAATCCATAAAAATAAATCATTCTGTTGCATTCGCAACTCATATTTTTTTTTTTTAATGAAACCTAAAACGAGATTAAGAACACAAAACACTTAAAGGAGCTATTATATCTAAACACGCTGTACACCACAGCCATATAAAGGAAAAATAAAAGATTTTAGCAATACATACTAACTCTACTAACATAACAACTATCCACCGTTAGCCCCAGAGCACGCCACGTTTAGATACAGTATTGCTATTCTCAATTGAGAAATTTTGTTGAAAGCGTGTTGCTACCAGGATAAATCATTACAGCCTGCCTGTGACAGAATAACACCGAGACCGTGCTTGAATATAAACGATACCCGTATACGAATATAGTTAACCAGATGTGTTATGCGCTTACCTCAAACGAAAGTAATCGATTGTTTACCTGGCTCACCATTATAGGTGAGCGGTATACCCTCAAGAAGACGCTCGAAAAAGCAACCTATGCGACCTCGAATTTTCGACAGGTTGAGACATTTTGGCATCGATTTATTATTTTATTGTCAACAGAAAACCTTATTAAACTTTTTGATTCCGATGACAGGTAATTTGTTATTAACAAAAAAGTTGCAAAGATTAAATAATTTTCCAAATACATTATTTAGGTTAACTGGGCCAAAATAAACACTTTTTGTTACTTGACATTTTTTTCTAAAACTCACCAATTTTGAACTACAGTCGAAAAATGGCCAAAAGTTGCAATCTTTAAAAATGTATTTCTCAGCTTCTACCAAAGCTTTTTAAACGTTTTTTTTTATGGAAAATGATCGTCAAGACTTATGTTTTAAGACTATGTATTTTTTATATAGTTCACCTTTTTTGGTAGCATTTGAAACCAAAGTTGTATGAAAGATTTCACTTTTACATTACGAAATGAAATATGAAGGTGATAGGAAATCGATCCGCAATCTTTTTTTATTACTTGGATGCACTTTTCAACACTATAACTCTCGTTAAAAACTTAGTACGGCAATTTCACATTAAAAAAATGAAAAATGATGTGCGTTTTTAACGTTATAAATCCAAATATTTAATATTTATTTACTTATTTATGTATTTGTTTCTCATGACTTGTTAAAATAAGTGAAGTAACTAAGAATGCATAAGGTTTCCTCATATTTTGGATACGTTTATTACGAAGTAGCTGTATAAAAATTCGGTTTGTTGTGTTCATGGATTATACATTGAAGATAAAATATAATTTAAGTGCAATTATTTCCTCATTGACATTTATCATAATAATTCATATCAGTAAACTTACTGTTCTCTTTAAAAAAATGGTAAATGTTTTTACTAATGGTACAGTACAGATACCTACTCGTACGTCGTACATTTATCAAAATCACACTTTGTTCTATTATTTAATATTCACTTTTCAAGTATTTTCAAGTGTTAAGCTTCTCTAAGTATTAAATTTCATCAAGTTGTCTCTTAAAAGGCTTTTGATAATATATCTTTAGAGGTTATAATGAATTCAAGCCGGCATACATTCTATCAAGTACAAAAAAGATGAACTATGGGAAAAAACATGGTCTTCAAACATCAGTCTTAACGATCATTTTCCATAAAAAAACGTTTAAAAAGCTTTAATAAAAGCTGAGAAATGAAATTTTAAAGATGGCCACTTTTCTCCATTTTTCCAGTTTTAATCGCTTGTAGTTCAAAAATGGTGCATTTTGGGAAAAAAATGTCAAAATACAAAAATTGTTTATTTTGGCCCAATTAACCTAAAGAATGTGTGTGTTGTTCATTAAAGTAACATTATTTATTAAAAATAAATCATTTGTTATAAGTAAATAATTTGCAACGGGCCCGCCAATTATTATAAAGTAGTAAAACAATATTCAATTTATTCAATAATTAAAAAATGATTCTAAAAATTTTTGGTCGACGCCTATGACGTTGCTGCGATTATGTGCAATTTCTTCCTTTTTTATGATTTTCTTATTGACAGTAGATAGAGTCCACCAACAACCCACAGCCAAGCATCTGTGTAAGATGAAAAGCATCTGTATACACTTTTCAGTCGAATAATACCAAAAGCATCCATATTCTTGTAATGAAAATGTAAGAAAAACTCGGCTTTTATGCTATAGAGAAATCAAGAAGAGATGTGTTTAACTTTCTCTGGCCACTCCCAATTAGTCGAGTCGTTGTATCGAAATGTAAAAAAAACCCAAAAAATGTTTAATTACCGATTTTTTTGAAACTTTGCAAATATCTTCTTGGATCCATAAATGGAAAAGTTGAGAATTTTTTTATTGTCGGTCGAACCTCCGACATTGTTTAATAAATAAACAAATTAAGTTAACAATTGAATAACTTCCTGAATAATTATTCAAAATGACTGAATTTTTTTCTAGGGGGGTTTTGGGGGTCGCTGATTACGAATTTGATATCAAAGAGCCCAATATTAAAATGGCGGTTGTGACACTAATTGTTTGGAATATTCTGATTACACCCTGTATTATACTTCGTAAAAATCATCGTTTATTTGGAAATGCGTGCGGATTTTTGTATCTTAATAATTGTTTTGTTAATAAACAAATACTTTTTATGAATTTTTGAATTTATATCGACGACCTCCAAAACCCCCTAAAAAATTTCAGCTATTTTGAATAATTATTCAAAGTTATTCAATTGTTAACTTCATTTATTTATTTAACAATGTCGGAGGTTCGACCGACAAAAAAGAAACTCTTAACTTTTCGACTTATAGACCCAAGAAGATATTTCCAAAGTTTTAAAAAAATCGGTAAAGTATTGAACATTTTTTGGGTTTTTTTTTAATAAATTTCGATACAGCGACTCGACTAAATTACCTACTGATATTTCTAGAAATTACAGTTCTTTGTTTTCGATCCCACAATGATGTAGTTTATTTTATTTGCATTGAAATTTAACGTGATTTGAAACCGCCCGGATCTTAATTTTATTACGAATCCTTTCAACATAATTGGATATTCAGGATTTTAACATAATTGTGGTTGTTGAACTTGGCTCAAATTTAATTACACTTTGTTTCTGCAACATATTGGATAAACCTTTTTTTTTAAATAATTTGCAATTTGAAATAAAATAACGTCTAGACAAATTGTTTTTCATGCATTTTCCTAGTATAACCTCGACCACGTGCCCGCCATTTACTTG
This sequence comes from Stenurella melanura, assembly GCA_963583905.1. Classification (NCBI taxonomy): domain Eukaryota; kingdom Metazoa; phylum Arthropoda; class Insecta; order Coleoptera; family Cerambycidae; genus Stenurella; species Stenurella melanura. The sequence continues at coordinate 73,527,983 of OY757309.1, forward strand.
ATTGAATCGTAGCTTGTGACCTTTTTTCACGTTGACGTTATTCGACAGCGGCGTGAGATATTTCGGCGGCCTCGATAACTCCTCTATACAGATAGGTCAAAGGCGACTGGAAAGATTCCTTCCTGCAGCAAGGACAATAGCTAGTCAGCCCGGCTTAACGCATAGCTGCCGCTTCAAGCCTTTCCTCTAGCCATTAAAATGCCACAATAATGCCTTAATTACTTCTAAACATTAACTCCCATCTGTTATGTTTGTAATTACTGACTTGCTCGACTTGCCCAAAAAAAGGAGTTGCACTCTAATGGGCGATAACTTTAATTAAATTAAAAAGAGACCTTGGTCCGTCTTTTCCACAGTTTACGTTAAAAATAATTAACATAATCATCTGAAGATTATTCTTTGAGTTATGAAACTGTTTACTATCTTTCATAGGTTCCATAAACTTTGGAAAAATGTGGTATTGTACGACCCGAGACAATAAAGTTTTGAGGGCGAAGGCAAATATAAAGGGAAAACACTGATGTGATAAAAGTGTTTCTGTCCCTATATGTTACCAGAACAACCGTACATCCATTTATTATCAAAGCACAAAACACTTTTAGTCAACATTATTCAGCATGTTGGTGTTGTTAGTATATAATCATATTCATTTAGTCTCACGTAAATCGAGAAAACGTAACAGAATGATATGAAAATATATTTGGGGGATATGAAGTGTCGAATCTTAAATGGGATTTGTCACTTAATGTCTTTTATATGTATTTTCCTCGTTATGTAAAGAGTATCGTATATGTAGCTGAAACAAAAAATGTCAAGTATATGATGATAAGGTTTCATACCGCCAATAAAATATTTATTAGACGTATGAAATCTCACCATATACACCTTCCCAACAATCTTTTTTGTTCCTAATAAAATAAGGAATAAAGAAGGTTAGTATAACTTTTTTGATTTCTGTTACTCTTTCAGAGATATACCTTATTGTTCGAACACTGAAAATGTCATAATATGTGTGCTTGCTTGGTAACTATATGAATGTAATACTCCACTTGATTTTCCTAGGAAATACAATTATTATATATGTACATTATAATATTTAGTAGAAAGAAAGTTTCATAGGTCAACTTCTGAGTCCGAGGATTCTTTTTCACTGTCCGCAAAGTCATTGTTATTGCAGATTCCTTCACCGCTACCACACTTACATGTTTCTGTGCACTCTAAAGACTACTACATTCTACTACCTTGCACACACATACACATTCACCAGATGCTGATGTTTTTATCCTTTTGCTGTGGTGGTCGGAACTTTTTCCAAAAGACAGCATGTTTGTCACATGAGTTGGTGCTAATAGACGATTTATTGATATCACTCTTGTTCATTCCAGTATAAGACCGACAAAAGATGAGGGCATTGTTACTGGGTGCTTAAAAAAAAGACCAACTATCTTTTTGGAAAGCTTTCCAGATAGCATAGAAAGAAGTTCTTGATGCTTTAACATTGCTTGGATCTCTAGAAGAATTTAAACCAGAAGATGAACAACTAGTAAAGCAATCCATTTATCAAGTTTACTGGCCAGGAAAAAGAATATCAGACATTGGTGAATTGCGCTGGTCTATATTCATAAAAAAAGATTTGCAAAGTGAAAATCTACCACCCATAAGATTCTCTCTAACACCATTTATCTTAAGGGTACATTATCAAGTAATAAAGTGGCGCAGTGCTGATAAGCAACAGCGAAACCTCTCAGGACCGTTACAATTTGGATGGAAGAAGTCTGGAAACCAGTATTCTCCTACGATGAGTTTATACTACGTACACCAGAATGGTTACTTAATCTAGTACGTTGTGGTTGTGAGAAAGGACAGTGTGCCGTAAATTGCAAGTGTAAAGCACAGTTTTTAAGGCGCACGGAAATGTGTGGTGGCAATGAAGGAATAACAATCACTTTGCGGACAATGAAAATAAAACCCCGGACTCTCAAGATGACCTGTGAAACTTTCCTTCTAAATATATTTAACGTATCAATTAAGAAATATGTGTAATAATAAGGTACAAGTTATATTATATTTGCATTTACTAGAAAAATCAAATGGAGTATTATTTTCATTGTTATCAAACAAATCACATATGAAATTTTTTGTGTTCGAATAATACGTATATCTAAGAAACACTAACAGATATCAAGAAAGTTATTTTAACCTTTTTTTCCCCTTATTTTATTAGGAATAAAAAAGATAGCAACATTTCCATAGAGCCAACCTTAAACGGGTTACAGAGCCAAAAAAGATTAGCATCCATTCCGGTGGCCATCTTGAAGTCATTACATCATACAGGCCCTTTGACACAAAAGCGGACAAAACACCTGGTAACACATAATTGTATGGTTCATGAGTTATCCATTCCATATAGTCACACTATTCCTTCATTAAAAATTCCACGGGCCAGGAAAGATTTACTTATGCCCCTGCGCATTTCCTTGTGAAAGACAGTTTAGCAATCACGACTAATATTTCGTTTAATACAAAATGTACCATCGTATAGAGTCTTGAAATGAAAAATTATTAGTTTTGTTGTGGTCGGTAGCAATGATAAGACAACATCCGCATTATGCTGAAATTACAGAATTTGAAATCGAGAACAAGAGCAGAATGATCATTTTCATAAAATCGCTCAAAAAATGAATTAATACCATTAGAACTTTCCTTAAGTATACCCTACTACGTGTTGCACTCACCATAGACAACGCGTCAGAAAACTGGACATCCTCGTGTAGTACTGCCCATAAAGATTCACTAACGAATGGCTTTTGAGACAGATTTGAAACTAAATAAGTATGTTACTGTTGATATTAGAACGATTATTTCACTCGTTCATATGAAGCCTATGAAATGTAATTTTTTGAACTCTCTACACAGGACCCCAAAATAAAGAAAGTCTGCTATTTTTTAAACCAGGGTAAGATATTTCTATGTTTTCTGGCATGCTAAACGTGGATCTAATCTGTAAATTTACCCACCAGCTAAGGATTTCGCGAAAATCTGATTTTTATCCCTCAAAGAACCACGCACATATATGGAAATGGTCCGTTGCCGTCGATTAAATTCTCTGGAATCGATATATGTTATTCCTTCCGAGTCTCTGATCAAAAGTTCTCATGGGCAGAAGGTCGGAAATTGGACAGTTTTCTAAATATCGAAGGTACAAAGTCGATTTTCCGGGATATTGTTGAGAACAGTGTATCGCCGTATTTTTGATAAAATGTCTTTCAGAGTGTATCCCAGGGGGTTTCTATGGTAACTCATTCCAATTCCTGTGTCAAATGACACTTTTGACATGTGAATTGAAATCAGCGACCATAAAGACCCCCTGATATATATTCTGAAAGACATTTTATCAAAAATACAGCGATACACTGACAAGATCCTAGAAAATTGACTTTGCACCCCCCGATATCTGGAAAACTGTCCATTTTCCGACCTTGTGCCCCTGAGAACTTTTGATTAGGAGCTCGAGATGAATAACATATCGATTCCAGAGAATTTAACCGGGGGACCATTCGCATGAGGGAGAAAAATAAGATTTTCGCCACATCTTTTGGCTGATGGGTAAATTTAGAGATTAGATCCATGTTTAGCATGCCAAAAAACAGGAATACCTTACTATGGTTTAAAGAACAGTCAACTTTCTTTTTTTTTTGTGGTCCTGTGCATCAATCAGATGTCATTATTAGTAGTAAAGCAAACTAGATTGGCTTTTGACAGCTTGGCCGTGCAGTTTCATTGCTGTAAAAATCAAATCAAGAGGTAGTTGTGATATTGCAAAAAAATGGAAAAAAATACAACTTTGACAACCTTTTTCCAATGCAGCAATTTACTAAAGCATGTTTGGTTATATCCTCATATTTTGATCCAAAGAATATGTCCTTGAATTATGGCCTATCATTAGTGATCCACCTTGTATACGGGTTGCTGAGGTCGCTGAATACAAATTTTATTTCAGATTTTCAAAATTCAAAATAGCGAACCCAGTATCGCTGACGAGACTACAAAATACAATTGATTTATTTGAAATTAGATGTTTACAAGGCCTGGATTAGGATTTATAATTTCTTGCAATTATCAGTACAAGTGAATTTCAATTTTGATATTATCGAATCTCTACTCTGGATAAGTTATTAGAGCCTGTAAAAACCTCTAATTATTTAGATTTAAATATTAGATTTTTAAACAATATTTTTTGATCTTGGAAATTAAATGTTTTAAAAATTTTTGAACTTTCGGTCGCCATATTGGATTCGCCATTTTCAATTTGTGAAAAGTATACGCCGTAGATTTTTTTAAAATTACTTTATCGACTTCAGCGCGTCTAGATACATGGAAAATGATGGCTTTCATGTATATATCAAGACCTTTTTTTTGTAAACTTGTTTAATTTGTTACTTGTTGATATGCGACAATATTGACCTACTCAGTATATTCTCTTTTTAAACATAATTCGGGGTTTACTTATCCTCTCAGTTCTCATCTTCTGAAATTCGTGACATTTCAAAAGAATATCGATAATAAGCATACCATTTATTATATCATCCCTGACAATAGCAATTAAACTACTTATATTAACATAGAGATTCAGTTCAAAGGTTACCGCGAAAGCACTTTGTGATTATTAAATGTGTAATTGTCTCATGAGGCCTACCTCGAAAGTGCCACCGAATTCCTTTGTAGTCGATCCAAAGGAGCCGCCTCATATCCCAGGATAATCTCAGACCTATTTCAGCGTCCCAAATGAATTTCTTTCAGGATTTTTCCCATTTTCTGACGTTATACATCAGATGTTTCACCTTTTTTATGGTAGTAATCATTTAGGTAGAGTCTGGGTGTTAAATTACGTTTTACGCAAAATTACTTCTTGTAAGTTATGGAGTCATGTCAGTAATGTAGAGAGGAGAACTGGGTAAGGAGTAAATCGCTTCTCTAGTAAACTATGGTTGGTTATTCATGTTTTACAACGCTATAATAAGTTGGCGGAAAAGTTATTACTTGGGTAATAAAATGCCAACATATCGTTTATGTGTCGTGGAGAATTATATCGGTATTAAAAGTTTTTACCTAATAATAACTTGATTTATTGTAGTTACAGAGAATCTAATTATAATTTAGTTACAACGTAAATTTATGTATAACTACAAAGGATAGGAGAGAATATGGTGCCTTGTGGCCTTGAAAGCAAAAATATACTTTTGCGTAGTACTACAGGGTAAATCATAGTGATTGTAACCAGTATATGCCTTAACATGAGGCTTGCCTAGAGTTGCAGACATTTATAAAATTATCGTGTTCTGTAGATATCTGATTATATATGTTGGCTTTATGTGGATTTGTGTTTGTAATGTTTACATTGTGTGTTTTGCTTGACGTTTTATGTTTGGTTCCTTTCTAATAATTGCTTTTTACCCTTACGGATTGTACGAGGCACATCCACCTCGTCGAAACGAACAACCGAGTATTAAGCGTGTTTAGAAATATAAGGCATAGCGTTACGCGCATAACTGCCATTTGGTTGTATTGCTAAGAAATGATTCAATTGTAGAAGCCTAACTTTGCCTTCAAATAACTAAGATAGTTTTAAACAAAATGCTTAATAATCAAATATACAACAATAAGGCACAATTCGAGGTGCATACTGCATATTCCTTGGCGAAAATTGCTTCGTTAGGGTCAATTAAACAAGCGCAGGCGATGGTAAACTTTTATTGATCTTTTCTTATTATTTTTATTTAAAATGTCTTGTCAGACTTGTGATCTACGCAGTTACCGTACAGTTTCACCAAAGCACTTTCCCCATTAGCTCCTTGGTGACCTTCGTGACATCGGTTCAACGTTCTGGAAGTGTTTTCTTCGCCTTTCTGCATTAGATTTTCCCTTAACTATCCACCGTTGTATAATATTTTCTTTCCTGTTTTAGAAAATTAGAACTCGGTCGACAGTTTGTCCCATTCCACGTTTTCTAAAGTCTTACTTACACTAATCTAAGACGCAAAAATACAGGTAAGTAATCAGCTTGGTCAAGAAGTTTTTTCAAGATAGATAATGTTGCAGCCTGAATTAAAAATAAACGTTCCTTTACTGGCGTATCGTATTAATACCAACAGTCTGTAGCTTTCACTGATATTTGTCGCCCCCTTATGTGGTGGTATGAAGCATGACGTTCCCCAGCCATCGAATCTCCTATATTTTGTGACATTCTGTGCAGTCTAATTGACCACGATTTGGGTTTAAAACAGTTAATCACTTTTACTTTTCGGAAAAGATCTTGGCTGTTATTGTAGTCGGCATGTGATTCCAGTTCTTTGCAATATCTTGTAGATAAGAATTTTCTTCAACAATGAGTCTGAATTATTCGAGTCAGTCTGTTCCCAAAACAGTGTTGATATCTTGAGCCTTCGGATTTTTCCTTTGACACGATTTCAACTTTAACGAGGATGAGCAACTAGTGATCTAAACCACAGTCAGCAAAAGGTGAAGTTTTACAGGGCTTTATTGAAGATCTCCACCCGATTTCATATCATGTGATAATCAATCTGCTTTCGAAATGCGCTGCTAGGTGACAACCAAGTTAAAGGCGCCATGGATGTTGTTGGAATGTAGTTTCAATTACCATATAGACATTGTCTGGGCAGAACTGAATTCGACTTTAATATTTTTTTGAAGGCGACGGAATTTTATCAAAATTTTGTTTGTGGAACTACATACCTAACCAATTTTTAATAAAAAATCATATATGATTTTATAATTTTGTTTTCCCCCCATTTTTTTGCGGATATCCTTTTCAGGAGAAGGAATTGCACGAACTAAAATTGATGCTATCAAGGCATTTAGTTGAAAAGTTATCCCTTATTATGAAAAACAATTAACCTCAATATTTCTTGAAAGCCATGTACCAAGACGTCTACTCCTTTGCCATATACCCTTATGGGAATCTCCATTTTGAAAAAAGCTATGCTGATATGAAGCATCATCTAAACGTTCGGTTAACATGGTCAACTCAACTTATGAATTATTGATGGTACAGATTTCTCAAGGTGTTGAAGGTACCTTCATTGTTAGTCGTGATCAGAAGTTACTTCGCATCTATTTTTGACGAAACTTGATGACAGTTAAGGTCTGATACTAGACGTCTTCTCTATGAATAATAACAATGTTTTAAAAGCCATAAATTGATGTTTTGCTTCGCTCTCATCCTCCTCAAAATCTTTCTCGTTAATCTGAATGAGGATTCCTGATGTTGTATCCTCTTCAAAAATCTGTTTTGTTAACTTGAATAAGAGCAGCACCAAATCTAAACCTGTCATTCGAGAGTACTAAAAATGTAAAATACTATGTTATAGACCAACTGAATGTGCTGGAAAATTGTATGCAAATATGACTGTACTGACATCGAAAAGAGCGAAGTAATAAAATTATAAATAAACAAAGCAAAGAAGCGCTCTTCATATTTTATAGCGAGATATAAGGCATTGTACACAACGATATAAAAGGACGGATAAAGAAAATCATAAATATGTACCAAACTTCCTAAATAAATTTCAAAGTTCTATTTATATTATGATAGATAGCACCACTGATACCGTTTTTAATTACGGCCCTTAATAGACAGTCTGGCAACGTTATTACTTACGACAGGGAGTTTAAATTTGATAGTATAATTAGCCCAGTCTTGAGATGCTTTTATATTTAATGAGATTCTCTTCTCGGTGAAATAAATTTGAATTCGAAGTTTAGCTCGCATCATTAACGACGTCTGCGGCAATTAAATTGTTTATTAATTACAAATTTGCCAAGTTTATTTGCAAGATGATTAGTTTATTTTAGATATAATTAATGCTATGTAAGCTTGTAGCTAAATCTTATTTGAGCCTGTCTGTGGTCCGATGTGGTCGAGACTTTAAATCAACTTATTTTAGAGAGAAAATGTATAACATGGGAATCATTTGCTTTTCTTATGACTTGATAATTTTTTCGCAAACTGTTTACAAGAAAATTGTAAAAACCTGAATTGTAGATAATATTTAACTTACAATGTTAACTATTATTGTTTCGATAAAATTAAGATCTCACCGTATTTATACCATAAATCTGTGTGCACGTGAGAGAGATATTTGGTTACAAAAAAAAAGGATTTCTTAGCCTCAGAAAGTTATATTGTTATTGATGTTTTTGTTATTTGTTTTGATAAAATGTATTGTATGATTAGGTAAAAAATTTCCTTTCTATTATAACTTAGCAAGCTTGTTATATTAATGGGTATATTCGCTTCGAGATCAACCAGGTCACTTGAAAATTTCTCTATTTGAACAGTATACTTCTTACACGCAAAGAATACATGGTTAAGGTCTCTCCAGGACATATTATCACATGGGCATGTTAGGGTGTTCTAAACGACTATTCTGCACAGATGTGCAGGGAAAGTTTTATTCTTCTACCATAGCTAGAGTCAAATTGTATCACGACGCCGTGATTCAATTTGAGTCTAGCTAGGGTAGAAGAATAAAACTTTGGACTTTCGATATATGGAATACTCTTTGGGAGGGTGTATAAGGGCGTAAGGATTTTTTTGTTGACCTGACATAATCCGTCCAAACTCATTCCCAATCTTTCCTTACTTTCCCCTGGAATTCCCTTATTTTATCGTGCTTGTCAGTAGTTGGGTCAATTACAGTAAGATTTGTCGATTTCTTTGCAATATTATCAACGACTTCATTATCTTCCATCCCTATATGACCTTTTATCCATACAAATCTTATTATTTGTCCTTTGTCAAAAAATCTGGTCAATTTTTGTTTTATTTTTAAAGTTCTGGACTCTGATTTTTTATAATCACGGTTACCTAATGATTGAGGTGCAGGTTTAGAGTCTGACGGAATCACGCATTTTTGGATACACGCCTCACTCACCCAGTTCAGAGCGTACTCTATGACATATACTTCGGCTGTGTATATGGAGCAGATATCAGCAACACCTCTGGCAGTAATGCCTATTGTTAGGAACATAGAAGGCGCTATCAACGCCAGTAAGGGTTTTAGAGCCGTCTGTGTATATATCATATATAACTATTTAATATAGTGTATGATATTCCGATTGTATTGTGGTATATCTAAATATATGGAGAATATGATAGTGGACATAAATAATAGTACACAGTAGTAGTAGATATACATTTTGGAATATGAATGGTGTTTTGCTACTACTTAACAATTCTGAGTAATGATTCGTTTCTAGTAATGCGTCTACAAGCGGAAGACTCTTTTTTATTTTCCAACATTTATTCGTGAGAGTCACTATTGTAAGAGAGTATATTACATTTAATGATAAGTATTATCTTTGGTTCTTAGGTCCAATTAAAAGTGTATTTGCCAAAAAACTTCTTCTAATATTGAATGGAGTTTCATGTGCTTCCGCCAAAATTGCAGGACAAGATGACAACTTCATAACTCCCAAACATAATCGAATAGCTCCGGTATACGATCGACTGTGGTTAGATTTTATTGTGACGCGGATCCATACAGGATACTACCATACTCCAATATTGCACATATGTAACTTCTAAAGTTAGTTGTTTTAGTATCAGCGCCTCACTTGGTTTTTGACACACATTGTTTAGACCTTTTTCACACATCTGCCTTTTAGATATTCGATACACCATAACTGTACTTCCTACATTTGTGAAACACAGTCTAGCTACAAGCGTTTATTTTTTACATGCCAGATCTTATTATATCGGTAGGCAATTATGAAATTTGGGTGCTAAGACTTGAATTCCCTTTTGATTTTTTCTAATCCTATAATAAAGTGTTATGTAAGTATACTTATTTTACGAAACTGTTCTCTACAGTTGTCCCTATAATTTAAGCCAACTATTGTGCGTATTGCTCGTCATTGGGAAGCAGATTCTACGCCAATTTGACGCCTGTTTCCATACTGACAGCATAGGAAAACAGAGTGATTGAATGCAAATTATACATGTTTCAAATCCTATTTACCAAGGTACTTAATTTGTTAATTTTCTCGATATGAATATATTTTTTGCAAGCTTTTTTTTATCAATGTGCTATGTGCACTTGCCAGGTCTATTTATCTTCTAAATAAACTCCCAAGATCTTTGTTGACGCTTGGGGAGTCTTTGCCCTACTATTTAATCAAGTAGTGATATAAGATCATGTGCATTGTCTCAATTTAGTATAGAATATTCATCATTTATTTTGATGGTTTGATATCTATTAGTTAAATATGATCTTAATGTATTACTGTTATGGCAAATCTTGTTTCTTTTCTACATTTTACACGCTACTTCGTGTGAGACGCAGTCAAGCGCTTTGCGTTGCCGTTTGTAACATAATAAATAATTTGATTTGATTTAAGCTGGTGTTTAGTTAACATTTCTGCCTGTGAGAACATTTAATATTAAATATACCGCTGCTATGTCGTATTTATTTTACGAAAATAAATAAAAAAATCTCATTACCTTTGATCTACCTTATTTTCAGCTAATAAAAAGTTCGGGAACCTTTTTAATCAACGCTGGACTTTGAAATTCTGATTTATTTAAAGAAAAGTAAATTAACGGGAACTCTACGCTACACACGTACCAAGATAACATAAAATTATAAATTTTAATGAATTTAAAACTGCAGTCTTGTAATGAATTGATATGGCGTGAGCTGCATTTATTCGTATTATATTAACCGTATATACGGATAATGTCGATAAAATCAATGAATAAATAATAAACATTCCTACTTTCTTATGAATTCTAATGTATTACATCTGTAATAAATCATAAGAAATTATAGTCTAGCGCATCTCCACAGCAATGATATGTATTATTTATCATCGTTTGTAATTTCAATACTAATGTTTTTATACTTTTTTATTCCTTCGAAAGCCTAGTTAACTAGTAAAGAGTGTGAATTGATAGTTTGTTATCGCGTAAATCTTAAACCCTTTAACGCGACGAATTTAATCCTTGATGATGAACTCAATTAATGCTTCTGTTTGAACAGGATAGCTCGTAAAAAAAAAATTGTAGATGAAATTTAAAAGCAGGAGTGGTATTTACGGAGAATATGTCACTAAATTAAACATGACATTTCTATGAATACAACGAGTTTTACATCGATAAAACGCATGTTGGTATTATCGCTAATTTACCTGTAATAATAACCATACATAGCATAAGGGAAACGTCCTGTTATTAATAATACATTTGATTGGTGCAGTGGTTTGACGTTAACGACACGCTAAGAATACTGCTTTTCAGGCGTTAGAGACAGAAATACATAAATACCAAATGTGCAGGGGTTTTCGAGAAAAAAAGTAAAATATTTATTCTTCATAGAAAGGCACGGTATTACTTGCTGATATTATGTACCAAAGCGTCTGTAATAATTAATAAAACACAGTACGAAGTATAGTTCACAAGATTTATCACAAAATAAAAAGACATGGCTAATAACATGTAACACGCTTGATGCAAATAGCGCAATAGTACAAGCGAAATGTCACAATATACTGGATCTGCACCCAGAATAAGGAAAGTTATTTTATTTATTTATTTATTTATTTATTTATTTATTTATTTATTTATTTAGGATACGACTATCCAGACAGATAAAAATACAATTACAGGGTACGAGAGAATAAACGTTGTTACTGAATTTTATACAATTAATACATATTGAAAACAAATAGAATTTTCTTAAAATATTTGCTCATAAAACTAATAATATTTTTAGTTTACCTAAGTGTAATATAGATTTAGTATTGTTAACAGTAGTACAAAATATATCGACATTATCCTTTATATATGCATAGTTTGAACATTAAATACAAAGGTGAAAATTGAAGTAAATTTGTGGGAGACATATTTAGATAGAAAGAGTTATTTGAGGGCATTTGAAATTTCTGGACATGTAATTTAATGTAGTCAGGACATTCTATTTGGTTGTTTAAAATTTTATCCCCCCACGACGGGATTCCAAATCATGTATTTGATATCTATTTAAAAAATCACATTGAGATATTCCTCTTGTGGGTAAATGCATTCTTATACCAAAGATATTTACTGAAAATTCTTTGCGTCTGGACACCAGATTATAGAAGCATATTGTAATTTTGACCTGACAAATGCGTTGAACAGCCACATTAAGTTTCTTAAAGGTTTGACAACGATGACATTTATGTGATGACAAATGGTTAATTTGTTGTCAGTGATGACTGCAAAATTTGTAAATTGACTACATCTGGATAGGTGAACATCATTTGAAACGTAAGTAAATTCAGTTGGACTATCAATGAAAACTAAAATAAAAACTATTTGTAAAATTATTGATTTACAATCTTTGCATTCTTTCAATAACCTGAATGCTGGTTATGCTAGGAATTAAAATCCTAAACTAAATTTGTCTTTCTTATTGGAAAATTCTCGTTCTAACACTAGTTTCTACACAGTCCCCTACACAGCCGTTTTTATTTTAGTTCTCATAGATAGTTTTTTTTCTGCTGTTTGCAAAATCCTATAAAGAATATGTTTCATTATAAGTATAAGCAAACAAAAAATAGTTCGCTTTTAGGCAACTTACTTTGTTACACCCCGCATCAATTTGTTGCAAATCCTTTTGTAAGTTATGGCAGACATTCTAGTTATTAATGGTTGAGTAGAGTTTGCGGTCTTCGGGATATAACAGTGCTATTTCTAACTTTACAGTTAATGTTATTTATAAATATGATGAATAACAAGTGAAAAAACTACATTTTGATATGCTTTTTATTCAATTTGTTGGGATGATTCATTACATTTTCAGCAGAGGGTCGCAAGATGACTCAGTGTTTTGACATGTTTTATTTTTCCTTTTTTTTGCATTGACTAAAGTAAAAGCTAACTACATTTTGAAACACGGAAAGGGCATCGGTTCCATTTTTATTTAGTAAATGAAAATAACTAAATGAATGATGATATTTTAAATATAACATTATCACTTATCAATTTGTAATATTTTTTTAAATAATTCTATGGAATGCATTTTCGTAAATAACTCGTTTATTTTAAGTTTTTAGAAAAGACTATATATCAGATTTTTTGTCCAAAAAGGCCCGTGTCTTATACTGGTTATAGAGATCGATCGACGGAATAGTAAATTTTCGATTTTTATTAGGAAACTGTTCGGAATTTGTAGAATTTATCAAAAAAATCAAGTTTTCCAGGATTTGTAGATTCGCTTTTGTTTTGTCAAATTTCTCACAAACGTCAACTAATAGACCTAATCGAGCCCTACAATTGCCATTTTTGAAAATCAAAATCGGACCTTTGGTTCGGGAGTTATTAATTTCTTTGAAAAATCATACTCGGCCCTGGAAAACATACTTGCAGTCAACGGATTCGGGCCGCCAGCAATAGGCTTGATTTGTGGCTGGGTACCTTTGATCCCACCAAGTCTCATCGAAATCGATCAATATTCTGGACAGTTATCGTGCTTCCTAGCCCGATTTCGAGAAAACCAGTTTTTTGCAAAAAAAATCAATTTTCGTTTGTTTTTCGACATAGTCTCTGATATACTTATTTGTAGAGCTTTGCCAGCGGCACTATTTCTTTTTTGAAATATCTCGAACCGACCACCCGTTATGGAGTTATTCAATTTTTCCCGAAAAACTCGAAACGTCTATATCGGGTACTTCCGGTTTCCGAACGGAGCCGAGCTTCCGGCGTTAAGGTTTTCTAAAGACCTCCTATTAACCACCCAAGTTTCATCTCAATCCGAAAACGGATTCGGGGGGCTGGGCGTGACAGACAGACAGACAGACAGACCGACAGACCGACTGACCGACGGACGGAATTTTCTAAATTCGCTCTCGAATCGATAGATATGACTTTCACATCGATCCGACGTTTTTTTCGGGTTTCGATGGTGCACCGGAAAAATGCTAAACGTATACTACATTTTTTTTCAAAATGTAGTAACAAGGGTCCAAGGACAGAACCCTGAGAGACACCAGATGTTGCTGTTATTTCGTTAGACTTGAAACTACGCAATTGTACAGTAAGTTTCCTATCACAGGTAACGATTAAAAAAGTTAATAAGTGTAAGTAAGACCGACATTTAACAGTTTTTGTAACAAGATACCATAGATCATATTTACCACAGTTTCCCTCGGTCCAGTTGCGCGAATACCAAATTCCCGACAACATATCAGTGCATTGAGCACATAATTAATATATTTGTGATAAGAACGAGATTTTCTCATGGTTATGGTTGTGCTGTTTTTAAACCAAACGTTGCAGATTTGACAGATACATGAGTGGACTATGACAAAATGATTCGTTCGTAGTAATTTACTGTAGAATTATATCACCAGGAATAATGCAGACATTTGCTGATGTTTTATTTGTGCAAAAATTTAAAATATTTGGGGAAGTTTTAAAAATAAAAATCCTGCTAACTTAATAAATCATAAGAGAAAGAAAAAATTGGATTATGTGGAATGGAGCATTTTACAAGTCGAATGTTTATTTGAAAATTACATTTTTCTTTGACGATGTGTAGGATAAAGTTTGTTATTATGATTCGTTCACTTTGCTATTAAAGAAAAGTGCTGGTTCATAGAAAAAGGCAAATTTAAAAAGTACTTTAAAGCGTTTAGATTATGCTGCTAATAAGGTCAATTATGCATTTAAATGTGTGATTATTGCATTCAGAATTATGCAAATGGAATGAATAATTATACTGTTTTGTAATACATTTATCTTAACTAAATGCAACAATGCATCAACACTTTTATACGAATAAATCACTAGAGATCATTGTAAGTAGCAAGCAGTTCCAAAACATTTTCATCGCATTTTTTTGAAAGTCAAAAACTAAAATTATACGCAGAATTCCGTTGGGTTTCTACAAATACCAAGAAACTGTGGTTTAAATATAACTACGCAAAAGAGTTTGTGAAGGCAAATATGTTGAGAAAGTTTCATTTGCAATAAGAGTTTGTCAAATGGATCTCTAGCTGTAAACTTTAATCGGTGACAGTAAGAGGTGTAAAGTCAAAGAGTGAAATCATTGTAAAAAAATTACAGAATGCTCGCATTCAGGAAAAGTGCCAAGTAATATACAATTCTGAAAAAAAAAAAACTGCCCGATTAGAGAATAATCGAATGGACAAGATGCATCTGACTAGACCTGCCGCAAAGGAGTTCTAATATAACGATGAAAATGCCTTATTTGTTTGTGTAAAACATTTGTTGTACTATGAAAAGTGCTCCTTAAGATACAACTCTCACTCATGGTGCAGCTAGTTATACATATTTTATACCTAAGTTTTTTGAAAAAATTGAACTGCCTCGACGCCATTATAAATCAAATATGTCACCATCACTCGGTTAATTGGAACTTATTACCTAATATCATTAGTTGGACTAATAGCCAAGGAATACTACACTATAAAACATTATCTTAAAATTAACCCTCTTTTTTACTTCACTTTAAATATACCTGAGTTACGAGAGCGAGCTGGGATAATTTATTAAAACAAAAGTCGCCACAAAAGAGTCTGCGATCGCGTAAATGAGGTACACATACGATAACGTTGGTTTATTCAAGAGAATGCCTAAGAAGCTACTGCTTTTTCATAGAGCGCCGGTGTCATTTCAGCTTTAGAAATGAGAAGCTGACGGCGAAACGCAACGAACAATGGACTGCTGCTCCATTCACCAGAAAACTAGGCAAATGAGGTGCATTGAACGATGTAGAAATTCGCAAAAGATGCAAATCATACTCGGGTTACTCGAGATGAGTGTTGGGCTTCAACGAGTACAAATCGTTCTAACTGCTTTGTTTTACGGAAACGGTTGTCGAGAAAATTAGGTATGTACTGCACAAGGGTCGACACAATTTGTCTGGCAATAATTAATTGCTAGGTTGTGTGTGGAGTGAGAGTGGTGGACGTATACATTCCTTTATGATGTGTAAAGTACACTCTTAACAGCTTGAATTTAATTTCGCTAGTATTAAATATACATGAATATTATTGAATATACACATTTGGCCAATTGGTGTACAATGTACATGCCTGTGCACGCACCACATAAAAGTGCGCAAAAACGCGAATTTATGTAAAGTTACAAAAAGTGTTAAAATTGCATGTAAAACTAAAAGAATTAAAAAACTAAATAATAATAAAAAAGGCACCAGTGTATTAGGCAAACAATTTCCAATATAGACTAAGGTACAATATGTCCAATGCATTGCACTGACAAGAGCCGATTTGAAATAGGATGATTTCCGACGCGCGGCGAATACCAGCTTGTGTTCAGGTTCAGCGTAACCATATTTGGTAGAAATATTCACTTTTTTGGTACATTTTTAACATTGTACAGTGATCTTTAGTAGAAAAGAAATCTTCAGTATTACTAAATATTAGGTGCACTGGACAGCTTTCGACAATTCTCTAAACTTGGTGTAGTATTACGATTTATGTTGCCAAAATATCGTAATTGTATAAACATTTTAAGCACTGAATTTGTGAAAAGGTGAATTAGGTGTTTTTCAATGTGTTTTTAGATTTTTTGACTAATTACCAGAGGTCGGATTTACCTACCGTATTCCAGGGATGGCTTTTCAGATATTATATATTGTAAACTGAAACAGTCCCAAAGTCATGCAACATACTAAATTAAATATGAATTATTATTTGTTTGCTTATAGTTGTATTGAAACATATTCTTTATAGGATTTTGCAAACAGCAGAAAAAATAACTATCTATATCTATACCTAAAAGAAAGACTTTGTGTAAAAATATTAATGAAATCTTTGTAATCTTTCGATAACCTGAATTCTGGTTATGCTAGGAAATTAAAATCCTAAAATGAATTTGTCCAATTTCTTATTTGACAATTCTCATTCTAACACTAGCATCCACACAGTCCCCTACGGCCATGCAGATTAACTAATATCTACATAACCCCTTACGATCATGAAGATTCTCATTTTTAACTGAATCTTCATGATCTTAGGGGGTTACGTGTGTGTTAGTGACTTCCTTGGATGTTAAAAAGTAAAATGTTTGGGTGCCAAAGAACCGGAAACGGATTTTCCAAGGCGACCACGGACGCTGGTAACCGTTTGATTTGGTAAGAAATTCCCCAAATTTTGAAGCGATGAGGAACCATTTAAATCATGATTTTTCTGATCTATTTTTAAGCAAGAGGTAATTGAAATGTCCAAGGAAAAACACTGAGGGCCGCAAAACGTTATTCGCAGAACATTGCAAATTTTTTTAATTGAAATCAGCACACATTATAAAATTCATGAAAGCAAGTAAAATTAATCAAATGACGTAAAATCTGCGACAAATCGTTCTATGGGTCGCAAGTAACTTGCCTATCGAACTAGTAGTAGGTTTTAGTAGATTTTGGCCAGTCATAGAGTATATTTTTTTAAAGTGGTTACGCTACTACCGTGCTGCAAAATTCGTTTCCAAGCAAAATTGGAAGTTTATAATTTAAAAGAAAGAATGCAAATAAATAAATGGCATTACATAAACAATACGGTTAAGCGAATAAGAGGATTATTTTCAAGGTCTTTCGCAAATATCTTCTATCTAAAGTGCACAGTGATTTAAATCATATATTCTCATCTAATGAATAACTTTTACAGAATTTAAGTATCTCTTTGAATTATCAGGAGTTTTAAGTAGGACGTCCTGTATATTAGCTGATATATACCCTCGAACTCTGGTCTCAATGAGGATTCCAGTCTTATTGGCATTCGTACCAGAATATATACAATTTCTCAGTACGTAAAAATTATTTTTAAATTCAATTTTAATAAAAACTTTAAAATTTTGCTTATTTTATTAACTCCAGTCTAAAGTTGAGGAATGTATTAAATTAAATTCTGCGAATACATAATTTTCTGATTTAGGAGCGCGTACGCTATTCGACACTAGAGCCCTGCACTTATTATGTTTGCCAAAATATATGTATTACTTAAGAAGCGGTACTTTAAATGCCGTATGCGAACACTCAGTCACGATTCTTACTCAGTAAATAGGGTAGTTTGTTAGGCCGCGGTAAAGATAGGGCTTATCGTTATAGGGATAAAGTTTTCTTAAATCCACAGTGCCTTTATACAAAATTGATTCACCGAAATTCGGGTTTCAGGATAATTTCGGCAGTCCCGCGAGGAATATAAATTAATATTTTATATTCTCGGTGGGCAGTTTTTAAATTCATGCGGTGGGAATACCAAAACAGCCATTATTTGATAAGTGATACTAGTATTATGATGTGGAGTGGAGCGATGATTGAGACTTTTTGTGTCACAAATTGATGTTAAAAACTGTTTTTTTGTTAAAAATTAACACAGTTTTACGAATATTCTGAAAAATTTACGAAACTGCTTAAATTATTCTTATTTTTCTTTACCGTATCGTAAATAATATATCTCTAGTTTTAGTTGAAATATTGTTTTAGGTTTTTCTTATATTCTTATAAATTAAGAATTAATTTCTTAATAACAAAACTTATTCACGTCTAATGATTTTAACGTAGAAGTATTTCAACGTTACATTATTTGCTTTAAGCAAGATTTGAGATTATCTACATTCGATTTGCGATACCTACTATGTTTTCCACTAAGCAAGCAATATTCGTATGAAGTCGACCTTTCTATACTACATTTTGAATTGGGGTATACGAAAACATTCTGAGCGATGAGATTTTCTTCATTTTGTCTTGGCGACAAATCTTGTACGGACGTTTTTACGATGTCATAACCTCAAAATGGAATTAAAGCAGCCACATGTGAAATTTTAAACCCATAATCATCGGAGAACAGGATCACATTTAGGAATTTCCTTAATCAGGATAACCTAATAAAAGATAAGTACTTTTGATTACTACATGTAAAAGGGATTATTTTCACGTGATTGTAGTTTTGGGTCATAAAAGCCAAGTGTCTAAATTTAAAATATGAGATTCAAGCTATAATTTTTTTGTTAGATTATATTTTAAATACGCTGTTATAATTAATCCGTTGTCGTACATTAATTCATAGTTACTTATATCTTAAATTCATTGTCGCACATATTTCATCGTAGTATTAATTTCGTGGTTAATTTTATCGTGATTCCTTTCTGTAAATATTTTATCGTAGTATTGTAATGCATTTCTGTTGGTAACATAGTAAGTCGTGGTTCATTTTGATGGTAACGAGAGTGTTTAAGGTTTATGAACTTTGAGATGTTACGAGGACATATTTGTTGTAATATAGTTATTTTGTCTCTCGTAAAGAATCTCAAGTTCCTAGTTTTGTTGTAATATATGATTTTAGTATTGAGGTGAAAGTTACTAGACGTATCTTTTGTAATATATTTTTGGTTCTCGTAAACACCTCAAATTTATTTTGCTGTTGTGCAAATTTGTAATATAGTGTAACTTGTAATATAGTATTTTATTATCTTGTAATATATACTTTTGTTTCATAATTGAGACAATTTACGAGTCTTTTGTAATATATTTAATTTGGCTCTCGTAAAAGTCTCAAGCTTATCTTGAACTTCGGTTATTGTAATATAGTATTTTGTATATATTTCTGTGTGATATTTTGCCGTGCAGTATCACTGATGCTGTGATAGCTCGTTCACTTTTTGTAATATAATATTTTTGTAATATAGTACTATTGTATATATGTAACTTTTGTCTTTTGTTTATCTTTATCTTTAATTTTCTTTGATTACCCTAAGTAATCAATGGCGCCCAAGCCTTGTACTCCACGCCCGTTTGCTGTCCATATCTTTACTGTGCTAGCTAGGTTACACCAGTGACTCTAACCACGTCGCTCGTAGGGTGGCCCACACTTGAACAACTTGGGCAAACTAAAACCTTTCAAAACAACGCAACGTCACAAATGAACTCGTTTGTATACAAAAGATCTACGCAGTAAAAGAAATTATAATAAAAATAAAAAAGTAAAAGAAATAGAAATCTGAAAAATAAAAAAACTTAAAAAAAAATAATAAAACAAAATTCCTAAAGATAGGATTCTCTGTTACGTCATGGTTGTTTTTTAAATTTAGGAAAGATTCGTTACTTAGGTTCAATTTAGGTGTCTTAGAATAAGGAAAATTTGTTTCTGACATGCTCCAGTGGCGCAGTATTTCTATTACAAGCATTGAGATTTTCACTGATTTTGATTTATTTTTTAAGGTTAGGAAAAGATGGTGGCCTGATAGAGTATTTTTGATGTCAAAATTGCGTTCAGAAAACCTCATATTATCTCAAATATCTTGCTAGTAGCATGTTTAGTTTCCCTTGAAACAAAATTGGTATTTCTAAGTATAGTAAATATGAAAATTTTTCCCTAATTTTGAGGTTTTTTTTTTGAGGTGAGAAAAAAATGGTAACTCGGTAGAGGAATTACGACATCAGATTTAGCAGATCAAAGTACATGGAAGTATATTGTTTCAAACAATTTCTGCCAGTAACGCAGTATTTCTATAATAAGAATTGAGATTTTCACTGATTATTTTGCTATTTTTTGAAAAATCCTGATGTGATGGAGCAATTGTGACGGCGCACAGTGGGCCAGAATCCACTTCTGGCCAAAATTCTAAAACTCTGCAGCTGTACTTACTGTGTATAGGTAATTAAGACCAAAATATTAAAAAATTGACACCCTCTGGGGATGAGATACAGGGGTTGAATATACAAACAACCTTCGATATGTTTGAAACTCAGATTACGTACTTTTGATACCTAAGTTTCTATGAGAAAAATGAGGAAAAACAATTATCAACCCTTGAGGGTGAGTTATAAGGGTTAAAAATATGAATAATGCACGATTTTTTTTAAACGGCATACGTGTTGATTGCACTTAGGTATCTATGAGAAAAACATTTTTAAAATACCTTCTAGTCTTGAGAATGATATGGAAGAGATCAAAAAATTGTTTAATCAGTATTTTTAGACAAGGATTCAAAAAAATTATATATTGTTAACATTGTAGGAATAAAAAGAGACAATAGGCATTTAAGAGAAATTTATTATAGATTTTTTTACAGAAATAATAAATAAAGTAAGACCTATTAAGAATACACACTTGCCTACCTAATCACTACTATCCAAATTGATGTCGTCATCAGAAGTTGTTGTTTCGGAGGTGCTTTCCTGTGGTGTTTGGGTACCTCTGGTATTGCTAGTAGACTTAATACTTCGGAAGGTAATGTTATTGATCTCTTTTGGGGAAATTTTCTAAGTCCTGTGATGAACGGGTCTAGTGTGGTTTCGCCGGTATTGTTTATGTTTTTTATTCCTTAACTCTTGAGCTTCTTCTGACAGCTGACCGATTAATAACATCCCAAACTCAACAATTTCAGCTCCATGTATGAGGATTTGTGCACAGATGCCGTCATGTAATACCATCCGTAATTGGTGACAAATAAATTCGCCGTCTCTATATTAATTTTTCTGAGTTTTCGTTGAATGCAAACAGTTGAAGTTGGACGAGAAATCTCAAAAACATGGCATTGTCGTTGTTACTTTCTTTAATTTTTTGTTTACACTCACTGTGTCCTGTGCTTCCATCGCAACCCCATTTTGAAATTAATATTAGTTCGTGAGGCATAGTTTCAGCCGTTTCAAAAACACGTGTTTGGGATTCTACTATACCAGAACTTGTGTGATCAAGCAAAGCCGTAGTTTAACTTCTGTCATCAAATCGGAAATAATAATAGATAAACGATCAGGATAGCATTCTTCTTTGGTTAGTTTGATACTGTGCTAACTGCAGTCACAACTTCATGTACTGACTTTTAGTTAAGTTAGTTTCTACAATCAAGCTTTTTAAGAGTTTTAGTACAAAAATTACAATCACTTCAACACTGAAATCTCACTGCACAAATGTACAATTAAGTCTTCGTTCTAAGACTTCTAAGGGCTACAGAGTGCAAATAGACCAGGTATAGAGATTATGGTCATTTGTTCCTTCAACAATAAGTTTTACTCTCAGTAATTACCCAGTCATTTATCTTTTTTCTGGAAGTCCTGAAAATCCAATAATTCTTACTATTGGCCAGAAATTGCTTAAATTGACCCACTGTGCGGCGCGGAGGCATGCATATTGTATTCAAAATACGAGGGGATACTTGATTTTGTGTGCCTATGTAATCAATCAGTCTTAGAATTTTTTATAGATTCTATAAAATATTTCCCTCCCCTTTTTACTATTTTGTTTTTCAATTAGTACGACATACTGTTCCTTGTCAAAAACAGGCAGTTTTTGTCGTTAAAAAAAGGAAGAAAATGAAAGTTACAACATACAAGAAGTAAATTTTCGAGTTACTTATCTGTACTATTATATGGTAAAATATTTAGTACTTCACTTTCATGCATTTTACATTTATCACACGAAATAAATCATATATGTCCAAGAAAAATTACTCTTTTCTGTTGGGAAATAAGTTATAACTTGAACTGTACTGCACCCTCTCAGGAGATATATTTCTCAAACGTGTGCAGACGAAAAATAGAGAAAAAAAATTATAAAAGCTAATACCAAAACACGATCGAATTTCCAATTGTGCATCGGAAAGAATGAAATGACGAAAGAAAATATGTTATTCTACTCGCATTGTAAAAATATCGCACAATACGACTGTTGTCCGCCTTCAAATTGCAAAATCTAGAGAAACTGTTTACGTTAGTGTTTTTCTACAGCTCATCACGGGTGTTCGTTGTATTTTACTGCGGAAATACAATAATATAAAAGCAAACTAAATGGTTAAGTGAATCTGTAAGGGTGGGTCCCATTTATATCAACGGTACTGGGCTGAGAGGAATTTTGACACGGAATCTCATATCGCTTTAGTGTTATATTTATCTCAGTCGTAATAGGCTTTTTACGTTCAAAGTAAACAAAAATAACAAATACTATGTTACAAAGAACAAAGGAGGACTTTTTATGAGGTTTTTTTTTGTATCCAAACAACTTGAAATAGATAATCAAACTCTATTAGGACTGTAGCTACAGTAATATACCAGGTTATTCATTATATTTTGATATCTCTTTAAGAGGACATTTGCCCGTATTACAGAGTGTTAGAAAATAACTAATTTCTGCTAAAATAAATGTGATAGAAATTTCAAAGATAATGTATTCGAAACAGGAAAGATCCTTCCACATGCCTCATGTGACACATTTTTAATATTTTGCATTTGTTGGTTATTGTATATGTTGAAAGTTATAGACCAAGATCCCTGAGCCGCCAGACCTGCGTCTTTTTAGCAAGGCTAATATTTTCACAATGCCCATCTTACGTTGGCAAATCAATCAATCAATCAATAAATAGTGATATGTGGTTAAGAACGTACGCATAATTGCCAGCTTGAAAGCGGGGCCCTTTTACCGGTAACCAGGTGTAACGCATATTTTGTACTTTATAGGGCTCTCCCTCTATGTGGCTAACTTTGGAAGATAATTATGCAAACAATAGAGACACAAAACGGGTATTAAGAGACTTTCGACAATTTAAATAAGAATGTGTTTGAAGGATTAATTACACAGGTTTCCAAAGAGAAAAAAGTTTTCTGGATCTGGGGTCAGACCATACGTTTCTTATGTATTTTTCGACGCTGAATTCGAATCTGTTTTTAGTTTTGCTCTATCACGTCAGGATTTTGAGATATTCTAGCCTAAAAGTTGGACATATTTGAGTTTATGTAGCTTTGAGATTTTTTTCTCAAGAAACCATGTGTGAGATCTTAAAATACAAGTCTTCACCTTTAAAATACCGTTGAGTTTGCTCAAATATATCTTTTTTTCACCGAGATATTGCAAATTAAATAATGACCATAAGGTTTCCGTACTAATTAAATGTATTGGGAAAGATATGATATGAACAGACAATTTTAAAAATTCGATAAATAAGCGAAAAAAAAAAAAAGATATTTGAGCAAACTCTACGGCATTTTAAAGATGAATATTTGTACTTTAAGATCCCATATAGGGTTTCTTGAGAAAAAAAAATGTCAAAGCTACGTAACCTGAAATATGTCTAACTTATAGGTTAGAATATCTCAAAATCCTATCTTGATAGAGCAAAACTAAAAACAGATTCGAATTCAGCGTCGAAAAATACATAAGAAACGTATGGTCTGACCCCAGATCCAGAAAACTTTTTTCTCTTTGAAAACCTGTGTTATTTGCACTGGAACACATTGAGTTTTCATTAAGTCGTCTTTTTTAATATTGGTTTTAAGTTAAAGTGGATTCGATTTCGAAGGACTAGGAAATCAAAGGGGTTTAGGGGCCATTTAATAATCTGTAAAACACGCGTGTGGTAGCTGGTAACATCCCTGTATCAAGCAAGTAAATAGCGGCCATTTTTAAAGGGTAAACTTTTTTGTACTCAGCATTAGAGACTCGATGCAAAAAAAAGTCGTTCAAATCCATTCATTTAGCTGAGTTCCGTCATTTTTTATTTATAATGACTAATTACACTGCACTAATAATAAATAACTGCAATTCTATACAATACATTAATTACAGCAAATGGTTAGTAGGTAAGTAGGTAAAAAATTTCAACATATTTGCTACACTCGTGGAATAATAAAAAAAATTTTAGTCACCGGAAATTGTGGGTAATTATACGAAGAAAAAAGTGCACCATCGTTTTTGATTGATTGATTGATTGATTTGCCAGCGTAAGGTGGGCATTGCTGCCAATTCCGGTGCAGGGAGATTTGTTCCACCACGCAGCCCGATCGCCCACCGATCATCCCACCGTGTGCCAGAACAAACCCCCAGTGCTTTTATATACCGCCGGACCAGCTGCATACGCTGGATTGGACATGCTTGTTGTCAGCAGCGAGAGCCGCATGACGCGTGGGGTAGGAGTATAGGATGGAGCGTGTAGGTGTTTGTGAGATGTTTCTTCTTGTTTTCCTTCTGTCTTCATCGGATGGAAAGTGTAGGCGTTTGTGAGATGCTTCTTTTAGGTTTTCGTGCTTCTTTTTACTTTCAGGTTTTTGTGATATGCTTCTTCTTAGTTTCTGTCTGTGATCATCTTCTCTCCTATTCTACTTCTGAGTTTTCTGTTTCTGAGTCTGGCAGTGTGTATATCCTTGATATTTCTTTATTGTATTCCATTTTTTGTTGTGCCCATTTTTCCCAGTGTGTATAATCCTTTCCTAGCTTATTCATAGTCCTCCCGATTGTTGTTATCCATGTGTAGCGTGGCCTCCCTATTTTCAGTTTGTTGCTGTTCATTCGCAGCGCTTTCTTTAGTAGGTGTGTCGAGTACCGTCTTTGGACGTGTCCCCAGTATTTCATTGCGTATGATTCTATTCTTTTGATTATTGTTCTTCCCTCTAGTAATGTTGACGTTTTCTGTCGTTTTTGTGGTTTTCCTGTTTTTGCTAGCGGTTGGATAATGTCCCTTTCAGCTCTTCTCAGGCTTCTTCTGTTGGCCTTTGTCGTTGCTGCGTTTTTGACTCCATATATCATCGTAGGCATTATGATGGTCGTGTATATCTTTTTGGTTATGCACCATGGTGGTTTGTTGTCCTCAATGAAGGGTAGTAGAGCTCTTGTGACTCTGTAGGCTGTTTTGATTCTTTCCCTTACTGTTTCCCTCCTTTTTAGTTGATTCGTTAGGTATGTTCCTAGGTATTTCATTCTATTCGTGGTTCTCAGGGTGTAGTCTCCTATTTTGTATTCTTCCCCACTTGTTGGACTTGTTTTTGTCAATGGGTCTCGGACCATTATAAGGCTCTTCTTGAAGTTTATTTTCATTCCAGAGGAATCCAGATGTGGTGTCATGTTTCTTAGAAATTTAACGATGTCTTGTTCTTCCTCGGTGATGATGAGTATATCGTCGGCGTATGCAAGTACGATGGGGGGCTTTATCGTTCCATCGTTTCCATTGAAATTCTGATTCTCCTTTATTGTGCTTTCTATCACTTGGTCCAGGACTGTGGTGAATAGTCGGGGGGATAGGGGACATCCTTGTTTGACTCCTATATTCTTCATTTTTGATTCCGTCGTCTGTCCAAACCATTGTATTGCAGTGTTTTCGTGTAGGCATGCTTTTATTATTCTGTTTATTAAGTAGTGCGGTACTCCCCTGTTGAGCAAAGTGTTGACTATAGCCTCATGCCTTATGGTATCAAATGCCTTTTGGAGGTCAATTGAGACTATATATAGTTTTGTTCCTTCTTTCCACTTTTCTTCCAGGATCCGTCTGGTGGTGTACATATGGTCGTCTGTTGATCTGCCCTTGATAAATGCAGTTTGATAATCTGGTAGTTCGCCGATGTATTTTTCCATTTCTCTGAGGAGGAATTGTGCGTAGTATTTGTACCCTACACTGCAGAGTGTTATTCTCCTGTAATCGTCCACGTTTTGTGGTGATTTGGTTTTAGGGAGCGGTATCTGTATGGTTGTGTTCCACTCCTCAGGCAGGGGTGTGGTTTCCGTCCATGCGTTGGTGATGATTTCTAGGGTTAGCTGTTTTATGTTGTCCGGTCCATAGTATACTAGTTCGTTATTTATTTTATCTATTCCCGGGGCCGTGTTTCTTTTAGCTCTGGCCATTATTTCTAGTAGTTCGTCTTTTGACGGTGGCTTTCCCAGTGGCCAGTGGTCCATTTCTTGTATTGGTTCTATTTGACTTCTCTCCGCGTTTCCTTCTTCTAGTTTCCTGACCCAATGCTGCAGTGGTATGTATTTTCTTGGCTGCGTATTGTTGTTTCTCCTGTATGTTTTAAGGTGTCTAAAAGTTTGGTTTAATCTCTGTCCTGCTGGAGTGGATTCTATGTTTTCGAAGAATTCCCTGCATTTTTTCTGTTCGTGCCTCCTCTCTGCGTCTCTTTTTTCTTTCCCCGCTTCTATTATCTTTTTGTCTATGTTCGGTGTATATTGTTTTCCTGTGGCCTTTATTTTCTTTAGTTTTTCGTAATTTCTTTTCATGTCTTTTCTTGTTGGGCTCATAGGGGATTTGTTCCTTTTCAACGTTTTCCTCGCCGCTATTTTCATTTTTAAACCCATTGTTGACCAATTTAGTTCTTTTCCTGTTAACTGTTTTTCTATCTCCTCCTGGTATTTCTTTTTTATTTCTTCGTTCTGTAGCAGTGAGATGTTCCATGTGTTATTTGATGTTTCGTTGTATCTTTTTTTTGCTTCTTGTTTCTTTATTACTAGTGTTCCATATAATATTTTGTGATCTGTTTTGACGTTTGTTGCTTGTTTTGCCTTAATGTTTTTGACCCTGTCCCTTATTTTTCTATCCACTAGGATATGGTCTATTTGAGAGTTGATGTTTCCTTTACTCCAGGTATTAAGGCAGGTTAGGTTCTTGCTCCATGTGTTTCTAACTGTTAGATCGAACAGATGTGCCAAGTTTTTTAGCGAGCTTCCATTATCGTTTGTCCATGTGTGAAGTAAGGTTTTTCCTATGATATTCTTGTCTTCATGTGTTTGGTCGTCCTTTCGTATATGCGCGTTGAAGTCTTCTAGTATTATTATGTTCATTTTTCTATTCCTATTTCTTCTAGTCTCTTGGGTGATCTGTCTGAATACTCGTCCTGCCCGTTTGTCGGAGGGCACATGTACTCCTAATATGCATATGTTTTCCTTTCCAATTTGTAAGTCTGCCATGGTTATGTTTTCGTTTACTTTTCTTGTCTTTATCTGGATAGGGGTGTTCCGTCTTATTGCCCATGCGACTCCTCTGCTGGTTTTTTCTTTGTCCCCTCCACTTAGATGCCATTTGTAGTTTTGAGTAACTGCAGTTCCTTCTATCATGTGTGTCTCTTGTATGCATACAACGTGTATGTGTTCCATCATAAGAGCCTCATCGATTTTTTCTCTTTTCTCTCTCGTTATGCAGCCTCTGACATTCCATGTCGCCAGGATGATGTCATCGTGTTGTAATTCTTGACTGTTGGCTTCCTCTGTTCTTTGTGATATTTGGTACATGTTTATGTGCGTTGCTTTCTCTAATTCTGGGCGGGGTGTTATTGCCCCAGTTCGAGCGTATGTTTCTTCTGGTTGTTCTGCCTCATGTTTTTCTTGTGCAATAATCACGCTATCGTAGTGATTTCTTTCGTTTCCGTGCTTCCTATATACTATCTCTAGTGGTGTGTTCTCTCTTCCCTGTTGGTTAGTAGGATGGAAGATTATATGCTCTCCTTCTTCTTGATGTACTATTATTGTCCTGTTTTTCATATTTGCTGTTGCTGCAATTGTTTCCTGCCCCCCCCCCCCAAAAAACCTTCTCTTCTCAGATCTCGAATGAACGCATTTATTTTTCCCGTATTAGAGTTGTATCTATTGTAACGGGGTGCTAGTTCATGGATGGATGCCTGCATGAATGGCATGAAGTGGTCTAAGTGATTTTCGATATAATCAGCTACTTGTTTTCGTAGGGTTTTCGTCGCATTGGTATGTGCCTGTGATGTTATATTTTCTCCCTCCAGTTGGTGGCTTAATGCTCCATATAGACAGTTTCCGTCGCCGTCGATTTTTTGTACCAGTAATTGATGTGTTCTCGTTTCAACGTCCTGTATTAGTGTGTCCATCTTTTGCCCAGTTTTTCAAAACCGATATTAGCTTGCTGTAAGAGAGTGTTTTTATTATGTTATCTGTATCGCGGTAAAATAACTTTTTACAGCGAGTTGAGAATGAGAAAGTGGCCCGAGAGAAACCTCCGCACACCCTGTATATTGTTTTGGTTTTTGTAGTGCCTAATTCCAACTGTCGTTTTCCAATGGGAATAAAATAGGATATTATAAAAGTAAAGTAAAAATAATACTAAAAAATACAAACATACAAACAGAAACAATAAATTACAAATTATGGATCAATCATTCAGTCAATTAAATATATCTTATCTTTTTCTTGTAGTTTGCTGGTGATGTCTGTTGGTTTCATTAACCTCCACTTCATGCGAATTGTTTATTTACACTTTCCAAGAAAGCATTGGGTCTCAGCCCCAACGTCTAGGTACAAACATTTATATCACTTGACACTGAATATTTATTACCCTGGTCTTGAGAGCCCTCGCTTCAAGTCTTTCTGGGAGATATCTTAACACGCCGCACTTACTTGTTTATTTCTGATATTACAGAAAGGCCTGTACTAGAAATAATCAAATATTTATTTCGTATAAAGTTGGTTTTTTAACTATTTCACTTCACGACATGCAGAATTTCTTGACCTATCGATGGTCTAAATTTCATATAAATTAGCGGTGTTTTAATCAATATTTATGAGCTATTTTTGAGAGCTTTTATTCGAAGCGTCTGTTCACTTTGAGAAACTCAACCGAACCAAAAAAGTGCACCATCGTTTTTTAGAAAAAATTGCGTTTCTACCTTCGTTCTGAGGTGTTCATATTATTTTTTTTTTCTCGGTATTCACCCCTCAAAATAGCTTTTATGACCCCTAATCAATCATTGAGTGTCACATATAGGAGTATATTACATTTTTAAAAAACAGCAAATGTTATTAAATTAATGTCCATCAAAATTTCGTTGATTCCAATCAGTTAGAAACACTCGCTTAAAAAAAAAAGGATCTATTACCGGGACCCGACATAGTAATCCCTATGTATTTCGACGTGCTGAACACGAATTCGATGCCCGTTTAGCTCCATCACCCACTATTTTTTTGTAAATCATGAGAATAGCCTCAGAAACCCGATTTCTTTAGGTTATTTTCGGGATTTACAAAACATTGGTAGGCGATGGAGCTAAGCGGACATCAGATTTGTATTCAGCACGTCGAAATACATAGGAATTACTATGTTGGATCCAGGTAACAGAGCATTTTATCTTTTTGTGTGCCTGTGAAATGATTATTGCTGTATTTCAACATTTCAATCGGTTTTCATCTCTCAGAACGGGGATAGAGGCGTAATTTTTTTAAAAAGCGGTGGTGTACTTTTTTGTTCGTATAATTACCCGCAATTTCCTGTGACTGAAGTTTTAACATTGGAAATGTTAATGCTCGCGTATAGCGTATAGAAAGTATCAAAGTCAGATGATGTAATACTGAGCGAGAGCCTGTTACTATGTGGGTAGTCGGTCAGCGCCGATCGATATTGTACCACCTGTTCAACAAAAGGCGGTACGGAGAGAGCAAATCTTGTGGCATCGAGTCGGGACGCATTAGTGCTGCTACGGCGGACGAATAAAGAAGCGTGATATCATTTGTCTCATTATTTATTCCTTGCCCTAGTGTTCATCATCAGCCGTACGGTTGGCGCATAGGTAATGTTCTCGCTTATAGTGCGAAAGGTCCCGCGGGGGTGTCCCATCGATTTTTAACATTGGAAATGTTAATGTTCGTATATGGGGCCAAAGTTACGAGTTTGATCCAAGGCCGCTGACATGGAAGAGTCGAGATCAGATGACGTAATACTGAGCAAGTGTGCACAGTATGAGTATGCGCGGAGTACATGAAGTTATAATGCGCCAATGCGGTTGTGGTCAGCGCAAATCGTAGTCCTCATGGATTTACAAAGTTTGACAAATAGTGAATAGTTATTTTTGTAACAAGTACCTAAAATCAAAATCATGTTTTTTGGGACGGATCGTAGCTGTTTCCGGAATAAGTTTATGTTTTATGTATGGTGTTATCATTTCCAATGTCCCGATGGTTGCGAAGATTGCGAAATTTGTGATTTTTTTAATGAATCCACGAGTCTAGCAAATATTTTGAAATTTTTTACTTACTTTGGCACCACTGTGCCTCGTGTGAATACGATATGACGAAATGTTCTGTAGAACAGAACGAGATTCTATTTGTAAAAAGAAATTGGCATCATAGAAAATAAAGATATGGTGTGTAATTAGTATGCTATTTTTGAAATTTTACAGATTTTTGTTTAACATACACTTCGCATCAAAATTAACGCACCAGTAAAAATTGGCCACAATTTCAAAATTGATTTACATACATAAAAATAAAGGCTAATTAATGGGCTACATTAAAAAGAATCTCCGGGCCACCAGGTCTTTTAATTATAAATCTAAATCGTTGGGAGCGCAACGAAAATTTACACCCTGATTTTACAACTTTTGAGATTTTTTCACCGAGATACAGACGCATAAATAATTTTGACACTGTGTATGTAATGTAATTTAATGTATATTGCGTGCGACGTAGACGGCTGCAAAATACACCTGTCCAGGGTAGTTTGTAAAAGCTTTTCACATGTTCGCAACACTTAATATTTTTACCTCACAGTTATTAATAAATACTTTAATGGTATTAATTTTCAACGCTCCCGAGTCCTTCTAATTGGCTGTAAATCTAATATATCGCAAGAAACTCTTTATTGAACACCTAGCCCCTTCACTTTGCAAGATTTTTGCAATTTCTCAGGCAAAATGGTAAAATAATTCCTTAGTTAACATTTTTCAAAGTGAGATTTATTATGTTTAATACTTAATCTGATAGTAAAAGATTTGGGAAGACGTTTGAGATTATTGTTAAATTTTCGATTTCTAATGTCCTTACTAACTGACCTAATATAAAATGCCATTTGTAACGTAAATATTAGTTAACTTTGTAAATACATGTCTTTTTATGTCTCAGTTTGTTGTGGATGCTATATTTGTGCCAA
Source organism: Stenurella melanura (assembly GCA_963583905.1). Classification (NCBI taxonomy): domain Eukaryota; kingdom Metazoa; phylum Arthropoda; class Insecta; order Coleoptera; family Cerambycidae; genus Stenurella; species Stenurella melanura. The sequence continues at coordinate 73,559,658 of OY757309.1, forward strand.
ATTAAACTTATAAACCGGGGCTGAAACTTCATAACTTCGCTTCGCTTAAGGTATGACATAACACGTCTTCTTGGCTGAAATAATTTTATATCCTACGAAAGGGGACCTGAAAAGAGCTTAATCCAGCTTCTGGCTATGTTTTGACAGGCTTAACGATAAGTCGTTTGATCGCATATAATCTAACGTTGCTGTCACTAACAAAATGTGGAAGCAGGTCGAGTTTTGCCCCACACCTGCCTAGCCTTCCCATGTTCTTATATCATAATATTGATAGGGAGAGGGATGCTACGAATTATGGATCTCAGGTAGATACTTAATTGTGTTACATATAAATTAGTTATTTGTTTTTCTTACAAAATTTAAATTAATATCAGCTAGAAAGGTCGAGATATGGCCACGAGTCAATGTACGCCCCCCAATTTATTCATTGTTTTTTAATTTAAAAATTTCGTTTACGGTACACATAAATTAGACAAAAGTGAGCTACTTTTAGACTAACAGTTGAACCGCTAGTGACATCAACTTTTTTTCTTAAATAGAGTGACCATAGTTCTTTATTTATGTTTTCTCATTAAGCATAAAATTCCAAGTGCAACAGTTTTTTCCGATTTAATAAATTCCAAAAAATAAATTGGATAAGACCAAGTTTTAATTTTTTTTCTAAATGCCGAGTCAGATGAACGCGACGTAAGAAAATTTCTAGGTAGGCTGTGGAAATGGAAAGGTTGTGAACTTGTCTGTAAAGAACAAAATAGTTTTATGAATGACTGATGGTACGGCTGTGTTTAGGTTTTTCTCAAAAGACGGAATTTTATTTTCATTTTCATTTCCGTAGGGTTCCTATGGATTTTTTTTTAATGGGACCGTGCTATTTTCTTCTATTAATCAGAAATAATGATTCATAAATTTTAATTTTCTTGTTTAAATTTGCGTTTAGCCTTTGAACTTACTTTTATTTTTAAAAGGTAAACACAAATTTAAAAAGAAATAATTTTCATAAAACGTGAATAAATAAAATAACAAAATCATATTTAAAACCTGAATTATAATAAACCATCATAAAAATTGTTCAAACTGTTCACCGTATACAGAGTAGTGCGATTTTTGTTGCATATCTAACATTCTGTAGTTGTTGAGGTGTTATTTGTGCAATTTCGTGTCTAACTCTCTCTTCCAGGTCTTGCCTTGTGGTTGGAGCAGTTGCGTAGGCTCTATTTTTCAAATGCGCCCAAATAAAGAAATCTACTGGGGTTAAGTCAGGAGACCTTTCATGTTATCTGATTGGACCACGGGTCCCGAACCAACGACCTAGAAACAATTCATTTCAGTAATCTCTAACCATAATAGCATTGTATGGTTGGAAGTAAACCTCGTCAGTATTGGTATTGGGAATTTGAATAATCTGTGGAATTATTATATTTTGGAGATATTCCAGATATCACTTAGATTTTCATAAAATATTATTGGACCTATAATATAGTCGTCTAGTACGCCTAACCAAACATTGAAGCCAAACCTCTTCTGAAACGCCCCTGTCTCATAATATGAGGATTTTCAATTGCCCAATATCGAACGTTGTACCGATTAAATAACACAAGATTTGTAAATCTCGATTCATGGATACAGTTGATGATAGCCGTGTTTCTTCAATAATTTTCCTGTCCGATTCTTTGCAAACTGGTCATTGGATGTTCCATTTGTTTTATTGAAATAGTTGGGTCAACATGCACTAAATCCTAATTATATTAATTTCCGTTTCTTCGTCCACAATAAATCTTTTTAATTTGTATATCAGGTTCGGTTCTAAATTGATGCTCCAACCGGGCGATATCGTTTCTCGGAGGTTGTCTACTTTCTGGATGTCTCTGTCCATGCAGAGTTTGTGCCCTACTTGCATTACATTGAGTCTCTCCATAAGTAATCAACATGTCAAATTTCTCATCTCTTGAATATTTTTCAGCCATTTTATATTAATTTACTTGTTTATAACAAATTAATATGAATTCAAACCAAGCGAGTCTCATATCTATGTGATCAAGCAATATGCAGTTAAAACTGCAGTAATAGAGGAAAGGTTGGGCAGAATTTGATTTGATTTGGTGCCATATATATTTGATTCCCTAGATCTTTCAATTACTTGCATTTCTACTTATCTGATTTCCATCGATATATAAAAAAGAATAAAACAGATAATGCTAGAACGAGGCTGGAAAAGGAAGTGGCAGAGAATTTATGTGCTAGTGGAATCTAGATAAGGATATTTAATGCGATAAAAGCTAGAATAGAAAAAAATAATGTGTATGTAAAGTATTATATTATGACTTGTGTACTTTTCCCTGGCTAGGGAAGGTAGGAAAAGTATTAAAAATTATTATAGATTACAAATAAATGTTACTTGGTATAATAAGCTAACCATTATACTCTTCGCCGATTTACTGCACTTTATATAATTGTTCACATTCTATAGAATACTCTTCGCAGTTTTTTGTAAATAATATTAGTTCTAGCCCATTTTTCTTTAAATACAAAACATACAAAAATTAATTCTTACAAAATTTAAATGATTATTAACTTTTTTGTTTATTGGTCAATGTTGTTCTTCCCCCGGCTAACACAAACTTACGATCCAAATTTTAATACAATCGGAATTTTCATTTTTAAATTATCGTGCTTGTAGACCGGGAGCCAGCGACATATTTTCATGACCAAGTCCCTCTCAAGTGGTAATTAGTGGAATGCATCAGATGGTTGTATTATGAAGCCTCGTGAACGTCAGTTGCGGTTCCGTGGGTGGGATGAGCGGCGGTAGCTTCCCACGCACGGAGAAAAAATTTTTTTTAGTATTTACTACTGACTAAAAATTTGTGAAACTATAGCTAATCCAATATCTTGAAGGAAAAAAAAATCAGCTGACTATAACATGGTGTATTATACGTCAGCTGGTAGCTTGAACATGAAAAAAATACATTCATTGATTTCCTCTCGACTAAAAATTTACCTGATGTAGCTTATATGCTACTGTGAATGAATATAAATGTCAGCTGGCTGTACCTCGGTGGAAAGATCGTCAGCTGATACCTTGAAAGTTGTAACGCAGAAGTTAAGCGGGAGCATAATTAAGTAGGGAGTTCGTTTCTAAAGAAATATGAATTTTTCTCCTGATTGCATTTCGATCGAAGTTCAACAATTTTTTTACGGTTTTGATTGGTTTTTGGCACCGAAAATTTATGGTTAGTGGTATACTCTGACAATTTTGTAAACACTGCGGCCACACACTCCTGTCATATTTGCCACTTTTTTTTACAATTCCATCTTTGAGTAATATCGGATTTTCTTGAATCTCATACTTATACACGCTTAAAGTCATTTCCTTGGTCTTTACGTCAAAATGAGATTTTTTCGACTTTTTTTTAAGAGACAAACAAATTTCTGTGGGCTCATTAGCTGTATCCGTGCTAATTTTTAGGTGTCCTTGATATATTTGATACGCCGATGCCCGAGAGGCAGACACACTTATTTAATATATTCTGAAAGCATATAAATAAAAAACAATAATCACATCACAAGGGGCGATATTTACAAAGATGCAATTTAAACAATGAAATGAAAAGTAAATAGATACAACGATGTACTTCCAACTGAGTCTGAGTACACACCTGTACCGAAACCGCGATGAGTGTTATATGTTATCACCAGTTTATGGCCATTTGACCAATAACATTACAGAATCCAGCACGCGAAGAGGCGATCACAATAGAATACGTAGTCAGTCGTAGAGAGTGTTCAAGAAGAATTAGTATAGTGACCGTTAAACACAACACATGTTATAATCGGCTGACTTTTTTTTTCTTCAAGATATTGGATAAGCAATAGTTTCACAAATTTTTAGTCAGGAGGAAATGACTAAAATTTTTTTTTTATCTCCGTGTGTGGGAGGCTACCGCCGCTTATGCCACCCACGGAACCGCAGCTGACGTTCACGAGGCATTATGATACAACTCCCTGATGCGTCTCACTAATTATCGTTCGAGAAGAAATAATTGACCAAATTTTCACCTGGCTCCCGGACTATTGCAAGAAACGTGACGGACGGAGACAGACAGACAGCGGGACATTTTGAAAGTTGTTCAAAATTCGATCACCAACACAGTGATATGAAATTGTTTTCTCTACGAGCGATTTTACCGATTTTGGAAATATACCGATCAAACTCACTATACTCTTCGTTTTGTATTTGCGAAGAGTATAATAATGAATTGACCCACGAACAAGGTTACCATGTAACTAATATGTTTATGTTTTAAAGTTATAGTTCAACTGTAGTGTAAATCATGTATTTGTGAAATTCGTTTATTACTAATTGAATTGTTAGATGTACTTAGTCATATTGAAGTTACGTTTAAGGAAACTTACACTGTAGAATCGATTTGTCGGAATTTCTCTCTCTTTAGATAAGATTTTTACTCAATTGGACAATCCTGATGCACGATTGATTTAAGCAAATGTTTTAAAATAAGTTTTCAAGTGCTTTTACCGGAATGCCTTTTATAACGGACACAATCAATGCGGCTTGTAAGCGTCTTTTGTTCCCAGAAGTCACATAACCAACAGTTTTTGTTAATATACTGAAACAAATCGTGGTATGTGTGTTTAACAACTTCACACAGAGCAGATTCTCTTGATGGTACGTTTTTAAAAGTCTTTTGACACGTATGATGTCTTTTTTCTTCTCGTCTTATTAAGATTTTAATCTTTACAATATTTTATTCAGTAGTACTGTAATCATAACAGTAAATAGTGGTTAAATTCCATCATGATCATGACTAAAACTAAAATTGCTTTAGTTTTGCCATCTCTCGATAATGATGTGGTTAGCGAAACATTTTGTTTCACAATTTTTGGTGGCCGTTTTGCTTATGCTTTTCAATGTTTTTAAATTTTTTGTTTGTTTTGTTTCGAAGACTGGTTTCATATAAAGAGGAAAACTGTTTTAATAAAATTTACAACATTTTTTCACATATTTTATTTAAAATTCTATCTGTATCGTTTTAGTAAGTTGTGATTTTATTAAAATTTCCAACTAGAATCAATTTGTACTTCTGGTTTTCCAGTTCTTCAATAAACGAGGAGAATGATTTTATAAATTTAGACTCTTCGAGCTAGCTATTTTATGATTAAATTTAAAAGGTAAATACTTTTATGCTTAATATAATACCATGCTTATAAATAATTAACACAACATAGTCCTTAATTACCTTTTTATTTAGAAAAAAATATACCCGTATAAAACATTTTCTTTCATAAAATAAAATACAGGACGAAGCTCAATAGATAGATGCCTAGCGGGTTCGCCATTTGCTAAGAGAAATTCTAAAGTTCTGAATTTAAATTATACGGATAAAAATAATTATTGTCTTAAACACAGTTTTATTTTATATCCCTTGCAGAAATTTTCTCAAGCAGCAGTAAATATTATAAGACATTTTATGAATATAATTTCAACTGCTTATTTGCAAAGTTTTGCAGAAAATTAAATTGCAGATTGAGATTATTACGAGACTTCTATAATTCTATAATAAAGTTCAGTAAAATGTTTTAATTGGAGTAAAGTTTGTTTAATTTAAATTCTTTTTGTAACACAGCAAATTTTCTTGAAAGCTAATATCGTGACATCTTCAATTTTTGTTTGCTGATTAAATTTATATTGTAGTTTTAATCAAGTTTTCCCAATTATTAAGTGACTTATTTATATTATTAAAAATAGTAATGGAATGTGTTTTCACAAGCTTATAATAACATTGTAAGCAACCATAAAATTGCACTTTTCTTCCTTCGAAAAAAGTGACATCAACTGACTGCTCTGGAGATATGAATCAAGCTCTTTCTTTCGTCCTCCAAAGACAAATTCGTCTTTCTAGATTATAAAAAAAGAGCCGGTGGAGAATGCGTCTAACGCATTTTAATATTGCTTCCACATCCGCATAAGTAGTGGCTTGGAAATATAGTAATCGTAAAAAAAATTTCAATTTTTTTTTGTTAAAATTGCTTAGACTGTCATAAAACGTCGAGATTTTAAATTTGAGCGAAAAAGAATGTCTGTCTGTCTGTCGGTCGGTTGCTCTATCTGTCTGTCTGTCTGTCGGTCTGTGACATTTTTGTACGCACGTTTTCTCAGCAACCGTTTAATATATTAACTTGAAATTTGGTACACATATGTATCATGACGAGATCTGGAAGTAGATTATATTTTGCGCTAATTCCGGTGAAGGGTTGGGGGTTAAAATGGGGGTAAATAAGGGAAAATAAGTGAAACAAGCTGGTATGAGTACAGTAACTTGAAATTTGGTGTATATACTAGAAGTTAAGACCTCCGATATTTTTTATAATATTTTCAACCCCTCCTCCCACCACCCCCCTCCATTATTAAAGGGTTTAATAAAATAAAATTGAGATATTCATTTGAAATTTGGTACATGTATTTATTAATTATAACAACATCCAGAACTAGATTATATTTTGAGGTGATTCCGTTGAAGGGTTTGGGGTTAAATAAGGATAAATAAGTCAAGCAAGTTAAAAGCACAGGAACTTGGGATTTGGTGTATATGCTAGAAGCCAATGCCTCAGATTTATTTATAATATTTTTCAATCCCCCACCACCCCCCCTACTTTATTATTAAATGGGCTGATAAAATAAAATTTAGGTATTCGCTTGAAATTTGGTACACGTATATAATATAACGACATCTGGAACTAGATTGTATGTTGAGATGATTCCGTTGAAGGGTTGGGGGTTAAATTAGGATAAATAGAGAAAAATAAGTCAAGCAAGTTGGTAAGAGCACATGAACTTGGGATTAGGTGTATATGCTAGAAGTGAATGCCTCAGGTTTTCTTATAATATTTTCCATCTCCTTGACTACCCCCACTCCCTTGTTAAAGGGTTGATAAATAGAATTGAGATTTTCACTTGAAATTTGGCATACGTATGTATTATAACGACGTCTAAAGCTAGATTATATTTTGAGATGATTCCGTTGAAGGAGTGGGGGGGGGTGAGTAGAGGGAGAAATACGGAAAACAAGCTGGTAAGAGTACAGAAACTTGGGATTTGGTGTATATACTAGAAACCAAGGCCTCAGATTTCTTCCCAATAATTTTCAATCCCCACCCCCACCACATCCACTCAATTATTGAAGGGGTTGATAACATAAAATTGAGATATTCACTTGAGTTAGTAATGACATCTGATTGAGATGATTCCGTTGAGGGGGTGGGAGGTTGTGAATAATAAGTAGTAATAATAATAATATTTTTTTTTATCAATTCGATTATAGTATACTGATATAGGACATGTCAATACATAAACAAAAAATAATAAATAAAATATATAAAATATAATACATGACGATTATTGCACCAACATACATAAATAACATCGAAATAAATAGATACTCAAATATATCGTAAATCAGATATTTTTCTTAAGTTGTTAAAAGAGTATGAGTACCTAATTATCATTGAAAAATTCGTCGACTGAATAATAACAACCATTTATTAAATAGTTTCGCAATTCCTTTTTAAAAGAATATAAGGAAGCTTTTTCTTTAATTTCGGGAGGTAGGGAATTGAAAAATTTTACTCCCGTCAGCAGTGGAGACTTCTCGTCTGCGTCTCTGTATCTTCAGTAGATTATCATGTCTAGTAGGGTAATTATGTAGTTAAGAAGTTGTTTCATACTTGCTAATATTTTTTTTTGTATATATGAGACAATTGTATATATACACGCAAGGAAACGTCAATATAGCATGTTGCTTAAAAAATACTCTGCATAACTGAGTTTTCTGTAAGTCAAAAATTAATCGGTCTCAGAAGCGCCACCCCACAAATTGACGTTATTCGACAGTACCGAATTAATGAGGGCATAATTAACATTTAATAGTGAGTTTTGGTCTAAAACATTTTTTAGTTGCAAAATTGCATAGTAGCCACTACTTATTTTTCGACAAACATTGCTAATATGGTATTTCCAGCTCATATCACTGTCAATATGTATACCAAGAAATTTTGTTGTTGCACTTGGGACAAGTGTTAATTGGTTAAATGTTACATTTGTCAGCGAAAAAATTTTTTCTGCCAAAAAATTGCATTAAGACAGTTTTTTTCGTTTCTTTTTAAATTAATTTATTATTAACGCACCAATTTGTAAATTGTTCAAAGAGAGTGTTGAGCTTTTCCTGCAGTTCCTCAGGGCTGTCTACCTCTTCTGCTATGGAGACATCGCCTGCGAACAGCGCAACGCACTCAGTACTAATATGAAGTGGTAAGCCATTTATAAACAAAGGGAAAATAAGTGGTCACAGGACAGAGCCTCAAGGAACTCCAAGATTAACATCATACTCCTCTGAACTAGTTTCTTCCAATTTTACAACAAGTTTTCTAAAGCTGAGATATGATACTATCCACGAAATAGAGTTACTCCTAATTCCTATCGCAAAAAGTTTTTCTGTCACAAATGTTGGTTCTATAGAATCAAATGCCTTGGAAAGGTCGAAGAAAAGGGCAGAAATGTACTTCTTGTTATCCTTACGATTGTACACAAATTCTAAGAAGTCAATCAGAATAGGGGAAAATAAGTAGAGCATGCTAATACGAGTCTAGAAACTTAATTTTCAACGTGTATCGTTATGGTAGAAATCAACGCCTAAAATTTTTTTTATGGCATCTGGCCCAAATATTAAAATTCTACGACCAATCATTTCCACATACTAGAGTGCAAATATAGTTAAGATGTTTACTTTAAAGCGACTTGGATGTGGAAATAGTGATTCATTAGGCAGCGGTTTTAACTGTTCAGCAGCACGATAGCGTAACGGACTAAAGCGTTTTAATGGCCAATCGCTCCTAGTCTATCGAGTATTGGATATTGTCTGCTTTTTTCAAATGTGTCACTCAAAAGCTCAAGTAGAACTAAAGCTCTAAATATTTAATTGGTCACATATATTAAAACAGATGTTGCAATATGACGTTTTCGGAAACATAATTGAAATAAAGGATTAATTTTGTGTTCTTCGAAATAATTTTATTTAATTGCTGTTACACATTTTTTTAAGACTCTTTCATAGAACAGTTAAAGTTCTTACAAGTCAGGAATATTTTGAAGATTACCAACATTTCACAACATACTAACTAGTGCATCTCCATTATTCAAAGAATATCCTTGTTCCAGGTAACAATTCATAATGTGAATTCGATACTCACCAATAACTGGAGAACTATATCTTATAATTCATACTAGGGAAGTTTTGTCACAACCAGGAGGAATATTTGATTTTAGCTTAAAAGTACTTTATCTATTTCATCAGTAGAAGTTATTATCAAATCAAAATTCACATTATTAATATGTGTCCTAGAACAAAAAAAAAAAAATTGTTTTCAGAGATGTGTAATTATTTAAAAAAAATTTGTCACTCGAGATAATAGCAATTTTTGAAAATTTAAATAGCCTGTTTTAGCTTAAATCCAAAATATGAGGAGTATTCATAGTTTAGTGCGTAATTTTCATTGCTTTCACAATTGAAACACAAATCTTATTCGCTGAAGCGCTTTAAATTGCTTTTTCTCGTGCTTAGTCTATAAAATTAAATCCTTCGAGTAAACAACATAAATAGTATGCTGTAATCTCTCAATAAAGTGAAACAATTTAAAATGTGTTTATAATAGCCACAGTTCTGCTGTACGACCGTTTATTTTAAGCCTTTTCATTCTACTATATTTATTACACTAGGTTTTGTTTCGTTGTTGCTTGTGTACTTTAGTAGCTTTAATTAAATAAAAGTTTTACGCTGTGTTGACTCTGTTTATTAATGTGATGTGGTGGTCAAACAGCGAGGAACCTTACTAATTGAGGACGATAAATAACTTATTTGTATGTTAAATTATATGTAAATTGTATATTTTGGCATTGTTTTGAGCAGTTTTAAGTAGTGAGAAAAGGTCAATGAACATTTCTAATGTTATTAAATATAATGATTCCAAAATAGGGAACTTGCATAAAAATTTAAATAGGGAAATAATATAATAAAAAGTATATTTCACAAAAAAATATATTTTCTAACTCAGTTACTTATTCTTCTAAGTCACTGAAACAGTTGTAAAATAGAAATTTTATATCTCGCTAAGAAAACACCATCTACGGCCGTGACGTCACAAAGCACGTTCGCGATTCCTCACCTACAAAACAATCGCACTAATATACGATTGAAATGTATTAACCCCTCACTTTAACCGCGAATATCTCAGAAATGGAGAAGCAGAAGAAATTGAAAAAATATGTGTTCATTATGAGTATTCTAAATGAATTATTGAAATTTGAAAAATGTGCATCGGATACTTTTGAAGTTCTGCTTAGTTATATTGAAAAATGTCCTACTTTTTAAGGAAATTTTGACCATACCAGTTTTAAATCCATTATATCTTGAAAAATATGTATACTATGTAAATAATATTTTAGACACCGATAAAGCACGGCATTTTTTGTACGCGGAAATTTTTTCATCATTTTTTATTTTAAAATTTTGCAATATTCTCAAAAACGTGACGTCATGTTTATTCGGTTATATATCAATGTATTTAAATTTTTTTTGATAAATAGTTAATTATATAAAATGTAAGCATTTTCAGAAAAAAGAATTGGTATATATCAAATACTAATTTAGTCATCAAGCGTAATGGATAATATCATTGCAAGTTTGCAATAGTATTATTTATTAGGCTTGATAACTAAATTAATATTTGATATGTACCAGTTACATTTGCTGAATATGCTTACATTTTATATAGTTAACTATTTTATCAAAAATTTTTTAAGTACATTGTTAAATAACCGAATAAACATGACGTCACGTTTTTGAGAATAACTGCAAAATTTTAAAATAAAAAAATGTGAAAAAATTTCCTCGCACAAAAAATGCCGTGCTTTATCGGCGTCTGAAATATTATTTACATTGTATGCATATTTTCCAAGATATGAATTTAAAACTGGTATGGTCAAAATTTCCTTAAAAAGTGGGACATTTTTCAATATTACTTAGCAGAACTTCAAAAGTGTTTAATGTACATCATTCAAATTTCAGCGGTTGATTTATAATAGACTCATAATGAACACATAATTTTTTTAATTTTTTCTGCTCCTCCATTTCTGAGATATTCGCGGTTAAAGTGAGGGGTAAATACATTTGAATCGTATATTAGAAACCTTTATCTTTATATTCCACCCGAAGTAACTACGGGACGCACACTGAAACAATAAATGTCTTTAATGCAAAGAAAGTTTTTTGAATTCCAATACCCAGAAATAAAATATGTCCATACATGATAATAACACTCTAACTTTTAAGGCTCACTCTTGGTCGTCCTGACGTTTCTACTTTAACCCTTTGTCCCGCCGCTGTTTCGATAAATATCTTTCATCGATGCATCTGTCATAAGAGGGACCTAAACAAGGGCAGTTAGTGCATTAAACTCAATACTGAATCATTTGCATACTCCGTTTTATGGGTACTGATAACTACTTTATCACAATAATTATTTATAACAAGCTGGTATTTTCTTCCGTAATGGCACTATTTATACAACAAAGTCGTTAAAATTGTTACTTTATTTAAACAAAGAATTGTATAGGGAATATCATTCTTTGTGAGCCATGTGGAGATATTCCACAAAATGTGTTTAATTTAGAAAAAGATTCTTTGTAAACCGACTTCATTTAAACGATTCTGATGTTCAAGGTATCATAAAAGAAACTGAGTGAAGATAAAGAAAGATATTCATTATTTATAAAACACAATATTCCAGGGCAAATTTACCAGTGACGTAGAAGCAAAATCTGCAGTGTTTTTACACCATTTTGAATTAATCATGTTTAGTTTGTCTCAGACTTATTCTGGGTATCCTAAATGTCGGCGCCTTTGATAGTGCAGTAAAGAACAAAGATCCCGACATTTCTTATACCGACAATAAGTTTGGGATACAGTTTACTCAGTTTAGGTATACTATTACCCGGCAGACATTTTTAGTAGCTATCGTGTAAAAAACACTGTATCGATATCCAAGCTGAGCTCAAATATTAAATAAAAAATATTTGGTCTATGGAACGTTCCTTATAAATACAATAACTGTTAGACTTAGTATTTTTTATTTATTTATTTAGAATAGTATGGTGCGATGTGTTCAAAGGTTCCTTTTAATTTAAAGAGGATGTGTGAGTTCCTTCCTCTCTTTATTAAAATATGCACATTTTATCTGTCAATACACTTACTCAGAAAAAGTTCAGAACACGATAACGTTTGGATTGAGAAAATAGGATAAGAATATCAGAATTAAAAAGTTATTACTCTCAAAGAGAACCATTCGTGTTGCTTTCTAATATAAAACAAGCTAACCGTTATACTCTTCGCCGATTTACTGCACTTTTACATAATTGTTGCACATTTTATAGGATATTCTTCGCAGTTTTTTTTGTAAATAATATTAGTTTTAGATGTTTTTAATTTAATGACAGAATATAAAAAAAAATATGTAAAAATTATTATTTTCGTATAACTTTTTTGTTTATTGATCGATTTTGTTAAAAAATAATAAAGTTCTGCATCTAGCTAATAGCTAACTTACTGTCCTAATTTCAATACAGTCGGACTTTTCGTTCTTAAGTTATCGTGCTTACAAGAAACGTGACGGAGGGACACAGAGACGGACAGACGGACGGTCGGACGGACGGACAAAAATTTTGAATGTTGTTCAGAATTCGATCACCAACACAATTATATGAAAAAATTTTCTCTACGAGCAATATTACCGGTTTTAGAAATGTGCCGATCGAATGCAATATACTCTTCGTTTTGTATATACGAAGAGCATAATAATACGAGATAATATTTCCTACCCCGCTGGCTGGGGCGTTGATGCGTCATAGTCTTCGCTCGGGGTAACCTGAAAATAAGAGACTGTGCCAAACTTCACCCTTTAAGAGCGTCCGATCACAAGGCTCTCCTCCCGTAAAGGTTTCATGTGTGAATACCAGGTCTAGAGCTATGAATGGTAAGAAAATTCCTACTTAAACAGCTGATCTAGTACACAGATGGGTCCAGGCCTAAAACAGACAAATAATCTGGCATAGACGATAAAAGTACAAGAGCAAACCTTAGTTTTACAGTTGTGAAATAGAGCACAATATTCCGTCAAATAATATGCAATACTTACTAGAATTCGCGAAATATCAAGAATAGCTTATGTAAATAGGCAGATCCACAACATTTCAGACAGTTACCCATTCGAGGTGCTAACCTACGACAAAGTGACGTTAAGATTGGTATGAGAAAGCCTATAAGAACTCCGGGTCCTGGCAGAACTGAATACAATTATAAACTTATCTGTGCCAGGACACAATGAGGTAATAGGAAAAACAAAGTTGATGAACTGGCCAAACAGAGATCAGCTGGAGCATTTCTTGCCCTAGAAGGACCACTTGTGGTACCAAAGTGCGCTGCATGACGTGTAGTATTCTAATTCGAGAAGGAACGGATCAGATGTTGTCAAAACATATTGCAATGAAGAAAATGTAGACTGTGGGCTTAACGGTAATACTCCAATAATTTACCTTATCCCCGCGCGTTTTTAAGGATGCCAGACACGATGGTTGTGGGTAAAATTTTCCCGGAGGGGAGGGAAACGCCCTTCAAACACAAATAACCCTAATTTTAGGGTTTTCTTTTTTTGCTTTTTTATGCCGTTTAGGGATAGAAACGAGTTTTTTGCTATGCTATATAAATGGGATGATGCCGTGGAATCCCATCATACAACTATTCACCACATAATGTCCACAATTACACAACCTCCGAAACCAACACATCCTCCCCATAACACCCTACATAATACCACTGCATGCTCACAACAAACACTATACAAGCAGACACGTGTGCCAGCCATTAAAACATTCACAAACCACAGAAACACCATAAACAAAACAACCATTATTCAAATCATCACTAACATTTATTACAAAATAAACTAGAAACTCCACAAAAATGCAAACAAACATAGACCACACAATTCAAATTATCATCCAACAAAACCAGTCAGCTCAAATGAGAGCAAGTCTAAGAAAATAAACGTTTCCAACCTACGGCAAGCGCCAAAGAGGCGGACGCCGCGTGCATCCCCGAAATGGAGCATATACTGGAGTAGCGAACCCCATCATAGTTCAGACACCCTCTTAGCCACCTCTGGAGGGTTGAATAACCCTCCAAGGATCAATGTCAATACTGAAGCACTGGATCGCAAGAGGCAGAACATTTTCGGAGCAATAAAAATGAACCCGAACACACTCGCATTCAAATTGGTCATAGAACTATATTTGCTATTGCGAATAACACAGGGAGCCTTGCGTTAGTAATAATCGAGGAAATAGCATTCTACTGTCGAAAAATGTGCAGTAGTACCTACCTTAATGTCCATGTCTTCTTAGCAACGTCTGACCTGCCTTGTGGCTTTCAGGCTTTTCCCTTCTATCTAGCCAAACCCCTGCCAAGGGATTTTTTATTTATCTCTGATTTTGGTTCTGCCCCGAACAGAGGTCCCCTACCAGGTCTTCTTTTTTTTACTCGCTTTTGCTATGTTTATTTTTGGTTGGGACTCATATATCCTCCTCTACCACCCTTTCCGCCCATTTGTTTATATTCGTCACTACTTCTGTGTTTATCCTACCGTTCCGAATCAATTCTATTTGTCTTCCTACACTGAAAGAAATTTCTATTATCCATAGAGAGAAATTGACTAACCCCTAATAAATATCTGCATTAAATAGGCTCCAGCAAGACTGCTCTGTAACCGCAACAAAAACGATCTTGCTAAGATGCACTTATTTACCGTTAATAAAAGTTTTTCTTATTATTTATTTGTTACTGTAGGTTGATAGCTTTGCTATCAGGAGTCACCACCTATTTTAATCTTAATAAGTTTTTTGTTATAGTTAGTAAGTTCCTATTCCTTACACCATTACTACCTTGTAACCGGAAAAGAACTTTCCTGCTGCTAATAGGTGACTTTTTAACCACTATGCAGCTTACATTATAATGGCAACAAATAATCTCTCTTGACCTAGTAATGTCATTTTGCAAGTACGTTACTTGTAAATTCAATATTTTAATTTTATATTTTTTAGACTTCACACTTCATATTAAAACAATACATTTCTATGTTGACTCAGACAAAGAATTATTGTTGGTAAAATTAAAATAAATGATTCATTTAAGGAAACAAACGACTAATAAACAATTCAGGGTGCCTATTAAAAAAGGGGAACTTTGACTTGTAAGAAGACACAATCTCAGTTTACTATATAATTACTATACTTCCAATCCACTACGTGGATGTGAAAGTAATAGCTGCTTTCGTTCAGCAGAGTGATTCGTAATGATAAGGCACCTACCTGTTTCATGTGTTGTCTCTGTCCCTATACCATGCAATTTTGCATCATATGATTACTGTTCATTGAAATCCTGTTTATTATGATTATGAATCACTCTGCTGAACGAAAGCAACTAATATACAATAACATAAAACAAGTTTTTTTATAAAAAATTCTTTGCATAAAACCTTTCCCACAACTGTCTCGTCGAACGCCGAATTGCTTACTAGTTACTGCATGCGTCGCTGCATGGATGAAATGGCGCACGATGATAAAAACTCAATTGCGCTTGCGCCACGTGCAAAAATAAATAAGTAAGACTTTACGATTAGCAAGCCCGTCTTTACAGTTAACAGGTGACTTACCAACCATAGGTCTATTTGAGTTTTAACCATTAAATAGTTAACTTTAACTTAAGGCACTTATTTATCGTAAGAAATTATTTAGTTACCCCTAATAAAAAGAAAACTTATAACAATATTTTACCTAGTTTAAGTAAGTGCTGCTATTGGGACAAATAGTCAAAGATTTACCGTTGCAAAATCTCATTAGCAAAACAGTTTTTCTTATGGTTGGATAATGAAAATGTAGTCTTAACAAAAAAAATACTTATGATAATGCAGATCATCTTAGCAAAACATTCTATTTGGTCGGTTTCTTTCAGTGTAGTATTCCATCGTATATTTCCTTTCTTGCCTCGGTTCTGTCTCTCCTCGTGCACTCGTACATGATGTGGATATTGTTTTCTTCGCCTTCTTCGTTTCAATCTCACATACTTTGCTATTTCCCTATCTTTGCCTATGATTTAAAATTCCCGTGTCCTGTTACGAGCTGCGTTGCCTTAAATGTTACTCCTATCCTAGTGTTAGAAACTTCCTCGCAAATTCTTCTCCCCCTGGGTGTGGGATCATTTCCCAACTTCTCTGCCATTTTCTTCTTACTTGCTCTTTCATCATGTCTACTTTTTTTCTTGGTATTCGCCCAGTATCCCTCTGTGCTGTACCTGTAGTACCGCTCGTAGAGAAAGAATTTTCAAATCATTGTGTTAAGTGATTGAATTCTGAACAACTTTCAAAATGTCCGTACGTCTGTCTGTCTGTTCGTCCGTCACGTTTCTTATAAGCACGAGAACTTAAGAACGAAAAGTCCAATTGTATTGAAATTCGGACAGTTCGTGTCAGCTAGAGTAAGAACCCTATTAGTTTTTAACAAAATTGATCAATAAAAAAAAGTTATTAATTATTTAAATTTAAAAAACACTTTTTATATGTTTTTCTTTGTTGAGAATCACAAAACTATTTCTAGCGAAAACAAACGTAATTACGAAAAAAAAAACAAAGCTCTAATGTGATTTTCTCTCCTGTTATTTTTGTTTTGTCGTATTGCATAATAAACGGTCTATTACGTTGTTTTTATTTTGGAACTTTTAAGCCGGCCAAAAAAGGAAAAAGCGAACAGGTGGTTGTGTACATTAGAGCCAGGTCTCCCGAGAGGCCTCGTTAGTGGTTTCAGTGGGCCAATGTATTAAGGGGAACCCATTACCTATTTAGTTTTTAGCCCAAACCCAAACATTAACGGAACACAACAAAAAGTTCAGAATTATTTTCAGTACGGTGAGGTTTATCTTTCTAAATGTGAAATTATTTCACACTATATTAGACACGCCAGCGTGTACGCGAATAAGCAAAAATAGAATAGCGTGAGGCCGAGTATTTACTTCGAATAATGAAAAATGCATTGACCTCGTCCTCTTTGTAGAATTGTTATAGTTGATGATAAAAATGTTTATCAGAGGTTATTTTTATTTATTGTAATTAACAGATGTGCAATGTAACGGAACATACAGTGTGCCAGTTGAAATAGTCCACCCCGAATAAATTGGTATACCTACTGTTGGTTACAACAGTATTTTGAGGAGACACATACTATCTTCGTTTACGCTATTTCATACCACAACGCTCTAAAATTTCAAATGGTAAGAAAGGTCGAGTCTGTTGATTTTAGTCTAGTACCCAATGAGAAACTGAGACACCACAGTGACTATTGCTTAAAAATTATTTTTTCAAATGAAAAGAATAAACCTAATCTGCCATCTGATTCGATTCCTATCATACAAACAAAAAAGTAATAATCCGAGCGGACGTAAATTTGATTGTCCTCATTTCAACGCGGGCCACTTTCGACAGTACCAATTTTTTGCTGAAATTGGGAAGAAGTAAGAGGTATATTTTGACATAACTATTATCTTTTGTCAACTGGAATGACTATCGATTTCTTTTTTGCCTGCGCTTCCTACGAAAACATAAAGCATGCAGTAGCAATTCGATAGCACTCGCTTTGAATGTAACACGAGATCCATAGATGGCGCAGCAAGTGTTTATTTTCCAAAATGTGAGATGGAGTTTGCAAAACGACTATTACCAATTTCTACACCCCAGACTTATTTCTTGCAACTTCTTGCATATGGTTCACGTAAAAGCGAACTGAAAATAAATACGCATATATTTTTGAAAACTGCCTTGGATAGCCTTGTATTTATGACATGCCGATATATGCAGCAGATGAATATGAAGCTGATGAACTATCAATAAGAACTACTCCCCCAGAAAAACTAAACAAACAAAATTTCAGGCGATGTGGATTAATCATTTTGGATTTACCATGTAAAGAGAAATGTGTCCAGTCCTCTTAGGAGGCATATAAAACAGTGTTACTCAACTTGATTGCGCTTACTGGGCGTCGTCTTAAAAAGTTTTACATTTATGAGAAAATGTTACTATTTTCTTTATAGGATTTTGCAAACAGCGGAAAGAAAAACTATCTATTAGAACTAAAAGAAAACTATATGTAAAAATATTAATGAAATCTTTGCATTCTTTCTATAACCTGACTTCTGGTTATGCTAACAAGTAAAAATTCTTATTTGCCATTCTCATTGTTAGCGTAACCAGAAATCAGGTTATCGAAAGAATGAAAAGATATCTTTAATATTTTTACATATAGTTTTTCTTTTAGTTCTCATAGATAGTTTTTTTTTCCGCTGTTTGCAAAATCCTGTAAAGAATATGTTTCATTACTATAAGCAAACAAATAATAAATAATTCACTTTTAAAAATGTTACTATCTTTCGTAGATGATTTAATGCTCCTTGATCGGAAGCGTCTCCTAATTATTTGCAGAAAAACGTTGTTTAAGAATCTCTAGCCTCAGAAACATGGGTCGTCAGCCGATCGTAAGTAATATTTTTGAGTTAGCCAAGCAGGATAAACGTATCTTGAGATCCTGGGTTCGATTCCTGGCCGTGGAATTTTTTCTCGAAAAACAATTATATATAATACCCAGTATACTCGAATCCTGGATGAGTGTTTCTTGTCTCACAATATGTCGCCCTCTCCCCCACAAGTCACTTTACGCATTTAGGGATAAAGAATATTATTTGTTCCTAAGAAATAAGTTACAATGTTAGGTTAATTTTTTACGAGTTTAAAGAAAAACCTTTAAACAATAAATTGAATCAATTCAAGAAAACAAAACAAAAGAGTGCGAAAATTTCAAAATGCACAATTTAATGAGCCTCTTTACTAAAGATCCCACATATCGTCGACCTATAAGAGGATTTGCAAGGGTAGAGGACCATATTGGAGAAACCAGTTGGATTTTAGAAATGTTAAATAATACTGTCAGAGAAAGAAAGCGGGCATATTTCGGTCATATCGCGAGCAGGGAGAAAAGAATCGTGTAATCATGTTGATAATGCAAGAGAAGATAAAAGGATAAATGAGACAGAATCGTAGGTGGACATCTTGGCTGCTTAATTTGGGACAATGGACAGGCTCAACACTTGAGTGAAATTATTGGGCAGCGGTAAACAAAGGTGGCAGGATTGTCAGTGTCTAAGAAGGTTATGGCTCTTAAAAACCTTTGATACTTTATTAAAAGATAAAACATACCTCCACATGTGGATTTTCGTTCGTTATTAAAACATTTGGGATTTCAGTGACAGTGGCAATTTCTTGCCTTGGAAAGCTGATTGTAGAGGTCGCCAATATAAAATCCATATATTCCTACCAGATTTAAAAAATGTTGGCCAAAATTCTGAAACTCATGGAAACGTCCCAATATCAGCTAGCCATTACAGGATAAATAATTTACAAAATCCATCGATAAATGGGGTGGGTTTCAGGGCGTGGAAATTGAAATAATTGCATAAAATTGTAAAATTTAGGATATGAATAGAATACTACCTCCAAATTGAGAAAAACTGTAAAAAACGGTCACTGATAAATAGGGCTAGATTTCGGGTTGCGGAAATCGAACTCATTGATAAAATGTAGAAACTTAGGATACTAATAGAATTTCACTTCAAAAAAGGAACTTTTAATAATGTATTATATTACAAAATCAAAGGATTACAATCTTAAAAATAAATTTAATCCTTGATTAATAATTACTTTGTGCTTTACTCGAACTACTTCCTTTTGCTTTGGGATGTATGTGACTTCACAATTAGCGGAGATTTCCATATCTATATTACCAGTCGAAGTACTTGGAATATCTGGGGCAGCAATTATTTGCAAGATTTCAGCAGAAAAGGCATTTCTTGTTCTTGGAGGGGATCGCCAGCTAGTTATAAAAGGATCCGATGAAACCAAAAGCATACGCAACAAATCCTCGTTGGTTACAATTCTTGAAAATTTTCTTGTGCATTCTCTCCTATAATGTTTGAAATCTTTCTCCCTTGATTCTTACACCTCCTCTAACAATATCCCAATGACCAAAATAGCGTGAGCGAGCAACAATTGGTGGAAATTTCAAATCTTCATTTAGCGACTTTTTCAGCTCTTCGATTTTTTTGCCACCATCTCGACAATTTATCGCAAAAATCGATGACAGTTTGTCTAACTTGAATTAAATTTTCTTCGGACATGCATTATGCGTCTAATCCTCTCGATACCGCATTATTTTGAACATATTGACATTTCTCACTGGAACTTTCAGATTTGGCTCTCCAAATCATGAATAAATCAAGTCGCTTGGGTTTATAAGATGAAACATGGGCGCTAGGATCTGAAAGAGATGCAAAAATGGAGGTATGATAATATTTGCCAATTTCATCTGTTTACTTATCTAATATAGTGGTTGAAAAGAAAAGGAAGGTATATATACTTTGAAGGTGTTGTGTATTGAGAATAAATAGCAATTTGAAATAGTGATTAGTGAACAGATTTATGAATAGAATTAAATCAGTGACTGCAATAATAATAATTATGATAATTAAGCAATTATAGGCAGATGTAATTCACATGACATGTATTGAACACTGTATTCAATATCATAAAGAAAATATAAGGCGGAAGCTTGCGAAGAAATTTACGTCAAGATGTTGAGATAAAAAGTCAAGATCTTGAGATAATAATTCAAGATCTTGAAATAAAAAATCAAAATCTTGATATAGAAAGTCAAGATCTTGAGATAAAAATTTAAGATCTTGAGATAAAAAATTCAAGATCTTGAGATAATACGTCAAGATCTCGAGATAATAAGTCAAGATCTTGAGATAATAAGTCAAGATGTTGAGATAATAAGTCAAGATCTTGAGAAAATAAGTCAAAGTCTTGAGATAATAAGTTAAGATCTTGAGATAAAAAGTCAATATATTGATATAAAAAGTCAAGATCTTGAGATAAAAATTCAAGATCTTGAGATAATAAGTCAAGATCTTGAGATAATAAGTCAAGATCTTGAGATAATAAGTCAAGAGCTTGAGATAATAATTCAAGATCTTGAGATAATAAGGCAAGATCTTGAAATAAAAGTCGGCATCTTGAGATAAAAAGTCAAGATCTTGAGATAATAAGTCAAGATCTTGAGATAATAAGTCTAGATCTTGAGATAAATGTCAAGATTGAGACAAAAATAAAAGCGGTGGTTTGACCCCTCAGCTCTTCCGTACATTTGAGTTTTGGCCAGAAATGCCCGAAAAGGACCCACTGTGCAACCAGGAACATGGATGCTAATTGTAGTTGGCACAAATACTGTGTAGCTTAAAATATAATCTAGCAAGTCCTCTACCATTCTTGTACGTAATTCTTAGGAGATTTTGATTTAGTGGCTTGAATCTTAAAATGCTTCCGTAGGAAAAATCTAAATAGATGAGACCAGGCTAATTAGATGACCATCCACAAGAAGTCATTCAGATTCTTTTTTGTATTAATTTATTGAACAACGGCCTATTTATGTGTCAATCATCGACTCATTCCATCCGGTAACATTTAAACAATATAAAAATTATCTTCAATTCTTGGTGGAATGAAGCTGTTTTCCCATCGTCTAAGTAATATTTAAGCCTACGTCCCCCAACAGTCGAACTAGATCATTTTACTTTAGGTACAATCCACCGGCGCATCTATGTGAGCTTCACGAAAAAGTAATGTTTTGAAACATTCATTGAAAAATAGTTGATGTTATTAATGTACTATGTCTTGCAAGCTTCCCTCCGGTTATCATTCATTGGCGATTTTAAATGATGCTGTTTAGTCTTCGATATTAATAGAAAAGAGCGTGCTCCCTGTTCGGCTCGACTGATTCTGCTACACAAGTTAGAACAACGAAACATGATTTCATCAGGATAACTATATCTTTTAAAAACTTGCGTCTGAACGTGTGCGTGGCCTGAAATAGAAACAACATCGTGCCTCCATACGACATTCATATGCCAGTCATCAGACACATTAACAGCGACGTTGTGTTTACAAATTAAAACTCGGTCCAAGTGTTGGGTATCAACTTATTAATTCGTATCTAGAAAGTCATGCTAAGTTAAATTGATGATGACATGCTGAAATTCCCGAAAGCTATTAATTGCATTTATTGTAGTATTAACTTGGCCTGTTATAAAACATGTCTGGTTTTTTATTACGTTTGAATTAGTAAATTAAGCATTTGACAGAAGTCGATGAGGAATATTTAGGAATTACATAATACAAACAAAAATGCAGCGGGCTTGTATTATGTATTTAAATTTGTTGCGTCCTTGAAACTTGTCTGTGTCAACTTTTATTTTGCTGTAGATATTTTTGTGGGTTTCGAGGTTAAAGGAGAAGATATAATAAGTGCCTATATAAAAATAGATAAAATGAAATAAAATACGTTCATTATTTTAACGTAGCTTGTATTTTACTGAAAATGGAAAGTGTCATACAAATACTTGTTACCTTTACCTCTAGGATACACATCAAATCTTAAGTTTCTGAGCTCTTATTCAATGGAATAAACTCAAAAAATAATCTAGTTCCAGATCTCGTTATAATACATACTAAATTTCAAGTCCAATATCTTAATCCGTTCGAGAGAAATGTGCTCACAAAAAGAATTACAGACCAACCAACAGACAGAAATGGTTTTGGAATGAATGAGTCGCTTTTTAAAAACCAATTTTATTGTTCACACATGAGAGATCAAGACAAGACTGACTATCATTTACAATTTGCTTCTATTTATAACATTCAATATGCTTACTCTAACATTTATTTATAAAAGGATTACAATATGCTTAGATATATAACTCCTTCATCCCTTGATGGAAATCATCCCTGATTTCTTAGATAATGATGTCTTCATGCTTCTGTGTTACATTTTTCTTGGATATATATTTATTTCTAATAAGATTACATACATATAATATAATAAAGGTAAATATGAATAAGTATAGGAATATTGTCCATATACTAGTTTTGTTAATAATTATGGGCTCATTTAATCCCTTAATTATTTTCTGTTGTTCCATCAATTCACTTTGGGTTTGTATTAACTTATGTGTATTGATGGTATTTAGGTTCAAAGGTCCTGGGTTATAATTAATATGATATTCTCTTGGTTGTGAAAAGTTAAGATAAGGTAACTCAAATTTATAGATCATTTGATTGTTACTATGAGTTTTCAATACATGGTTATTTATGGTTACTTCACAACTTTTATTTAAATTTAGTACATAGGTACCTTTTAATTGCATTTTATTTATTAATTTGTCACAAGTTTGGGTTATTACAGTTTCAGTAGGTATCACTAATATCCATTTATTAGTTTTAATTTTTTGAATTTGAATTTCGTTAATTTCAATTGAGATAGGTGAACAATCTAAATTGTCTTTACTGAAAGTTAGCAAACTAATTTCGCATGGCATGTTATTATGAATTTTAACAGTGTTCACACTCTTGCAAAGATATTCGTTATCAGTGATACTTTTACATTTGTCGTCGGTAAATACATAGCTTTGTTCATTCAATGCTACATATTTAGATCGTGGTATAATGATTTGATAAGAGTCATTTGTCTTTACTGGCAATGAATACAATTGAAAGTATTGATACATTTCTTTATCTACCAGAGGAATTTCTATAATAAAGATTATAGTAAAGTTAATTGAATAGGCTTTTATATTAGCTATATTTTCAAATTTTAAAATATTTTTTATATTTGCTTCGAATGGCAATTTAACTTCTTTTAAGTGAATTTCAGTATCTTTTATTTCTTTTAATAAATGGAATGGGTTAACAATTGAATTATGCAATGTGTTGAGCTTAGCAAATGTAATTGCAGTTTCTATTTTATCTAGCATGTTATAAATTGTCTGATAGATAAAATTTATTTGATTTAGTATCATTTGGGTTAAGAAATAGTGATGGCTATTAATTTCATGAATTTTCATTTCTTTAACTATTCTCTCTATTTGCAAAATTCTTGATTCTAATATTAATTGATTGTGTGTTATATTTTGAGTAATTTCGTTAAAGTTGTTAATTTTTGTTAATTCTGGGTAGGCTGAGGCGGTTCCGATGGTATATCTGAAAGATGAGGTTTCTTTAATTCTTTCAAATGAATTATTTCTGTTTGTTTATTACCGATATTTTTTATTTTGGCTTTATTATTTTGTAACAATTCAATAACAATAAAAGGGCCTAAATATTTATTCTTACTTTTTGCTGTTCGTTCTGGTGCCTTTTTATAAACTTTTTGATTTACTTTAAATTCATATTGTTTGGCTCCTTCGGTATTACGTTTATCAATCATTTTCTGTTTATTTGCTTTATCCTTATTTTCAACTTCTTGATAGAGGTTTTTTAATTTTTCTTGATGGGAAGTAATATAATCGGAATAAAAGGTAGTAGTAACTAGGTCTAAAGGATCTCTAGATTTTGTATGTCCAAAGGTCAATTCAAAAGGTGTAAAATTCGTGCTGGAGTGTATGCTGTTATTATAGGCAATTATTGCATAAGGCATTAAATTTATAATAGGTGTAGAGGGATCATTACTTCTAAGAATTCGAATATGTTCGATTAAAGTAGAATGAAAGCGTTCTACAGGAGAATTTGATTCATGATGACGGGGAGTTGTAAAGTGTACTTGGATTTTTTGAGCTTTGAAAAGTTCTATTAGGCAATGATTTTTAAATTCAGTTCCGCTATCGGATACTATTAATTCAGGGGTGCCATAATAAGAGAAGTAATTTATTAGTTTATCTTGAATTGAAATTGCATTTTTATTACAAGGAAAGGCTTGTCCTAATTTTGTAAATTTGTCAATAATCGTTAAAAAGTATTGGTTCTCACATATAAATAAATCCATGTGTAATATTTGAAATGGTTTCGAAGGTGTTTCAGTCAATACTAGGGGTACATAAGGGGTGTCTCTAGAATATTTAGCTTTTTGGCAAGTAGTACAGTTATTAATATAATTTACTACATCTTGCTTCATATATTTCCAATAATAATTAATTTTTAATTTTGCTAAAGTTTCTGTAATACCGCGATGATTAGTTTTACTTTCATGTTGGTGTTTTATCATTAATAGGCGATCATCTTTATTTATTACTGTGTTGACTAATTTTGTACATTGTATAATTTTTAATGCTTGAAAGTTATGCATATAAGTTTTTACAAAAATGGGTATAATTTCTTTGCATTTAAAGTAGACATAAATAGTTTTACTAGGGTTAATATGATCTCTTAAAAGTTCTATTATATACTTTTGGCTATATTTTGGAATTTTTGCGGTTTTAACAATATTTCCATCGATTGTCTTTTCTGAAATTTCTAAATTTGGATGTACGTTTCTATCTAGAATTAATTGAAAAGGTTTACTGTTTATAATATCATCTAAAATTGGTATTTCATTATTATCGGTTTCAGCTGAGGTATGTACTGTTTCATCGAGTTCGTCCAAAATTTCGATTACGTCATTATTATCATTTTGATTGTTAATAGAATTGTCATCAAGTCGTATATCCTGGAGAATATTAATTCGTTGATTATTGTTGGGGTTTACGTTTGGTAATTCGTTATTATTAGGATTTATATCTGGTGGGTCATCTATTGGATTTTCTGCTAATTCGCGTAGATAATCTAAAATGTCTTTATTTATTTCACCGGGTTGATTTATAATTGATTCCGTTTCGTGTGTGTTTAATTGAATGCGACTTAATGCATCGGCGTTAGTATTTTGTTTTCCTTTTTTATATATTATAGTATAGTCAAACTCTTCAAGTTTTAGTCTCCATCTTACTAATTTCGAACTTGGGTCTTTCATGTTAAATAACCATACGAGGGGTCTATGGTCGGTATATATAGTAAATTTACGACCAAATAGATAAGGTCTAAACGTCTTGACAGCCCAGACAACTGATAAGCATTCTTTAAGTACCGTAGAATAATTAATTTCATGTTTATTTAATGTTCTAGAAATGTATGCTACTGGTTTATCATTTGGGGGTGTTCCTTGAGATAAAATGGCTCCTAATGCGTAGTTTGAACTATCTGTTGTTAATACAAAAGGTTTTGAGAAATCTGGATACTGTAGTATCGGTGCATTAATTAATAAATTTTTTAATTGATTAAATGACTCTAAAAATTCAGGTGAATGTACAATTTTTGATTCCTTTTTTAAACATTGTGTTAAAGGTTTCGATATTTTAGCAAAATCCTTTATAAATTTTCGATAATATCCGGCTAATCCAAGAAATGACTTTATGTCCTTAGGAGTTTTAGGAATAGGAAAGTTTTTGACTGCAGATATTTTATCGGGGTTCGGTTTTATTCCGTCCGGTGTAATTATATGTCCTAAATAATTTACGTTTTGTTTTAGAAATTCGGATTTATCTAATTGTATTTTAAAATTACTCTCGCGTAATCTTTGAAATATTTTTCTTAGTCGTTCTATATGTTCCTGTAAACTTGTCGAAAAAATAATAATGTCATCTAAATATACTGCGCAAATTTCATTTTGTAATCCGCGAAGAATATTATTCATAACGCGTTGGAATGTACTAGGTGCGTTTTTCAATCCAAAGGGCATTCTTTTAAATTCATAATGTCCAGAGTCTGTAGAAAATGCTGTTTTTGGTATGTCTTCGGGTCTCATTTCGATTTGATGAAAACCGTTAGCTAAGTCTAGTGTTGTAAAATAGTTACATTTTCCTAGTTTGTCAAGTATGTCAGAAATATTTGGTAGGGGAAATTTATCATCGATAGTCTTTTCATTAAGTTTCCTATAGTCTACAACCATTCGCCATTTTGTTTTACCTGATGCGTCTAATTTCTTTGGTACTATCCAAATTGGTGACGTCCAAGGGGAATTAGAATGTTGGATAATGTTTGAGTTTAACATTTGATCAATTTGTTTATTAACTTCTTCTTTATGAACTATCGGGTATCTATAAGTTTTAGTATAAATAGGGCTTTCATTAGTTAAATTTATTTCATGTTTAATTTGATTTGTAAAGCTTAAGGGAATTTTATCTGAATAGAATATGTCTCTGAATTCATAGCAAAGTTTTCTAATAGCATCGTATTCTTCTTGATTGCAATGATTTAATCTCAAATTTTTTAAATTTTCTTTTTGAAGGTTGTCGATATTTTTGTCAATGTGTTTTTCCGTTTCAGTATTTTCTAAAAAGTTAATTTCATTTAAATCTATTTGTTCTACTTCCAGAGGTTTAAGTAGTGTAAATTTTATTTCATTTTCCGTATTATTTACTAAAGTTGTTATTGCATGATTATTCTCTATTTTTACTAATGCTTCAGGCGTTTCTAATTCGTCAAATTGTTTATAAGGCATAATCGCGTATCCTGAATTTTGATAAACTGGTAATGTTACAATTTGTTGTGTACGGGGTGGAATTACTATTGAATGTGGATTTTTCAAACTAATAACTTTTTGGTTGGAAGTTGTTTTTTCATAAGAATTTAATGTCTGAGTGAAATGCATTGGAATGTTGACATTTGGTATTTCAAGTTGTTTCGTTCCTAAATTTATTTTTGCATTCAAATTTTCTAAAAAGTCTAATCCTATAATTCCTTCAAAGTTTGGTGAAAAATCAAAAAGATAAAATGTATGGCAATAATCTATATTAAAATCAGCTAGTAGTAAAAGATCAATTATTTCGTTGTGAAATGATATACCATGAGCTGTTCTGACTTCGAAATTTCTATTTTGTATTGAATCTGAAAAATAACAATGAGCTAATTTGGGGTGTATGAAACTTTTTGTGCTGCCTGTATCAATAAGAAATTTTGAATTTAAAGACGGTACGTAAATAAATGGAAGTTCTTGATTATGATTGTTTAAAAATACTATTTCGGAGGTATTTGAGTTTGAGTCAATTGAAAATTTTGTTCTTGGAAACAATTACTAAAGTCATTTGTTTGTGAATCAGTAGACAAAGATGTATTGTCGTAATAGTTTGAATAGTCTATTGTTTCATCATCGTAACCTATTTCTGGATAATAAGGTGTTGTCGAGTCAGGGTGATAACTATCCTGTTGATAAGAATGTGCATTTTCAGGTTGATTAATAAAATCTAGGTCTTGCTGACTGTTGTTTGTGTGCAATATGTTATCATTAGACATGTTTTCTGTAGACGTGGAGTCTGGTTGATTTGAATTTCCTGTCACGCAATGATGGTGCAATTTTGTAAAATTACTATTATTTCTAGAAAATCGACTATTTCCAGATGAAAGATCCATAGGGGTTGGTTTAGGTAGGAATCGTGTGTCTTGCATGTGAGGTTTAAATACGTTAACTGGTTGGGTTTTAAATGGATTTTGGAAATTATTTTGCGAGTAGAAATTTTGTGGTCTTTGAATTGGTTGACTAGTATTATTCGGATTATTTTGAGAATAATGCATAGGGTTGATATTTCTTTGTAAAAATGGTCTTGGTAAAGGAAAATTTGTTGGTCTGTTAAAATTAGGGTTTAAGGGTCTTTGAAAATTTACGGGTGGTCTTGGTATATTTGTCTGTCTGTTAGGAATATTATTTTGTACTGTCGAATTACGATTTTTAAACTGAATGAAATTTTCTTCTTCTATAACAAAACTAATGGCTTGTTCTAGAGATGTCGGATTTCTTAATCTAACCACTAATTGCATATTATACGGTAAATTAGTTATAAAAGTTTTCAAAGTTAAAGCCTCATAATTTTCAATTTTAATAATTTTTGTTTCTCTACTTTCGATTGACTGATTTAATTTAGCAAATAATAAACTTCTAACATTTTGTAACCTACTTCCATAATCAATTAATGTTTCTTGTCTATTAGGTTTTAAAGATAAAAGATCTTGAACTAAGCAATCAATATTTCTTTGATCAGAAAATGTAGTTATTAATGTTTGTTTAACCAAATCCCAGTTATTTAATTCATTTCTCGGGCATATTAAATCTGCTGCTCTGCCTCTTAATTTAGAAAATATCGTGTCTAATAAGCATATATTAATCGGGGCATTAATGTTATTTCTGTCTTGAAAAGCCTTGAGGAGATTTTCAGATGATGTAATGAATCTTTGTAACAGTTTTGGATTTCCGTCAAACAAAGGGACATTGTCTGCTTGGTATCTTAATAATGAATAATTTGTTTCAGACATATCTGTTGGTAATGAACTTGAACTTGTGCTAATTAAATTTGATTGTGAATTTAAATTTAATTTTGTTAAGCCTGTTAAAATATCATCCATAAAATGTTAAATAGTTAATTTCTATAGAATTTCCTCTTTTACAGTTATTATATATTATATTTTAAAGTAGAATAGTTTTGTGACTTAAAATAAATTAATACACCAAATCTGTATCGACAACGAGGGATCGGTGACTACAAAATTTGCAGGCGATGCTCTATCGAAAATACAGCGTGTTTTTGAAAGTAAATAGTTACAATACTATTCTGTTTAAATTTTGTTTACGATTAAAAATTAAATTTCTTAAAATTAAATGTTGAAATTTTGCGAACAGAGCTACTTGAAATTGTGACTGTTTAAGCGATTTCAAATTGTTTGAAAGTACAAATGAAATGACTTACATTAATACAAGGGTGTAGAATCTGCTCATCTTTGTCGAATCTTCTTAAATCTAATCTTCCAGGGTCTTAGGAAGTCCTAAATCTATTCTTCCGGGGGTCTTCGGAATTTGTGCCTCTAACCACTAGGCTGCGTGGGAGTTCTTGCTTGTCGTCTCAGGGTTTCCAATGGTTGAAGAGATTCGCAGGATAAATCTGCTCCAATCCTCGATGGACAAATCTTCTTCGTTGGCTTCTGTAAGCTACTCAGTTCACTTACTTGATGGGTAGGCTACTCAATTCACCTACAGATTCGTTTTTGTGATGAAGGTTTGAAAACCAAGTTATTCTAGGACTCAGGATAAATCTGATCCAACCTCAGAAGGGCATCACTAGTCTAACTTCACAAAATCCTTGCCGACTGCGCCAGAAATGGTTTTGGAATGAATGAGTCGCTTTTTAAAAACCAATTTTATTGTTCACACATGAGAGATCAAGACAAGACTGACTATCATTTACAATTTGCTTCTATTTATAACATTCAATATGCTTACTCTAACATTTATTTATAAAAGGATTACAATATGCTTAGATATATAACTAGACAGAACATTTTTTTTTTCACTCAAATTTAAAATCTCGACGTTTCATTGCGTTTTAAACCTATTTCAATAATAAAAAAATCTTTTTACGATTGCTGTACTTCGTTTTGCGTATAGAATTCTAATATAAAGGTTTAAAGTTTTTTGTGTTAGATAGTTATTGTATTATTAGCATTCATGGATACTGCAAAAAATTTGGGCCTATTTTGACCATACCTGATAATTTCAATATGTTAACAAATCTTATGAAAAAACTTCACTGAACATTAAAAAAATTACATTCTTTAATGTAAAATTTAGAATCCTTTTAAGTGAATCTCTAATTTCAGATTTTTTAAACTATGGTGATATTGTATAGGTTCCTGGAGGCGTCCGAGGGCTGCAAAATGTTATTCGCCAAAAACTGTGAAAAATTTGGATTAAAATCAGCGCATATATATGCCATCTTTGAACATAATTCCCTAGTCTAAAAATTTCATAACTATTTTTATCGTAGAACTAATAGATAAAAAGATATTCGCGGAAAAGTATTTTTCCTAATTTTTGAGATTTGTAAGATATTTATCAGGGGTCATCGATGGGAATTTTTATTTAAAACGACGAAATAAAGGTTCAGACAAAAATTTAGCTTGCTGGGAATTTTTTTTACATTTCTCTATTTCTCTGAAGTATAATGGGTTGGTCTGAAAATGGTACCAACTAATACCGCCCGACTTCAGTCATATTTTACTTCACAGTGCTTCATGTAATCTTTCACGTGTTACAAAAAAACTCCAATCTTCTAATATTTATTTATACGATAATCTTTTAAAGTAAACAGGACAGAGAGAACAGATCCCGACCTTGTATTTTTAAAGTCATAATCTTGTAAAGTACACAGGGCAGAGAGATGTAAAAATCGCTTATATTAAAAAAAATATATTCCAATCAGTTGCAGAATAAGAGTTCTAGACAACTTTGACGAAACACTTTTTTCTGAACCACTGTGCGCCGTAGTGGACAGTATACTTGAGAGGATATGATGGCCCACACCACATCATTAAAACTAAGACATTTTTATTTTAGTTTAAGTATTCAAAATTAAAACTTTTAAACAGTTTCATTTTGTGTGGTGCGAGCCCATAAGCTGCAGCCTAGATAGCCTGCTCGTAAATCCGGCCCTGGGTATTATGTAATAGAAAATACCTTTACTGGAATGTCTACTATATGGCAATATTTTTCTTTTCTTTTCATATAGTTTTGTGTATGCATATTTCTACCGACTGACTTCAAGGGATGTTTTCTCTAGAGAGATCAACTTGACATTTGCCGTAACTCGAGTGAAGACTATTTATTAAGCTCTCTAAATGAGTATTGTTTTAGAATTCCTTTGCCGTTAGACCAGTAGAGACGAGGCAGTATTTTAAATTTGTAAACATTGTTTTTAAAAGTTTGAATTTTACGAACAAGAGTTTTGCAAACTTTATGAAATTATTGTGTAGTTCACGTAGTTTCTCAGAAATATATTCGCAATTTTCCTTATAAAATATTAAACCTTGGGCTATTTAATATTAATAACACTTCGTGTAGATAAGACCCTAATGGCTAGAGGTAACCACAACCTCAAGTTTATAATGCATACTGTAAGTAGATACTCTTCCTGAGAAAAAACTATTTGTGGTTTCTAATAGTATAAAATCAATCTATTTTTTTGTCCACCAAATCAGCGAGGCTCGACAAAAAATGAGACGGAACTTTTATGATAGCGAGTCGGCGTCACAGTTCATATGCATAAAGCAGTATCTTAATATTCCCCTATGAAGTAAATATTTAATTATTTAATTACGCATTTCGCAGTTGTCTGGTTTATAATCACCCTCATCTATCACATGATTATAATGTACCTATAACAATGAGGCATTATCCTATTTACCGCAAATAAAATCTTTATTTCATGATTATTTTACGTAGGGATTTTACTTTAGAGATAATTTTCCTTGAAAAATATGCCATTACATGTAAACTATATATGATGTAGTAGTAATTTTAATGATAAATCAACAAGTATAACATAAAATAAATATTTTTACAGTTTATGAAAGTTATAGAGTATACTTTATTATTAATAACAATAAATGTCACGACTGTCACTATCTAAAAATAAATTTCTAAGCAATCTAAATAATTGAACATTCGGCTGGATATGTGATCTGTTCTCGCTCTGTGCGCCAGCGGTCAGTTTCACCGATAAAAGTAACTTTTTAACTGGTTAATTCTACGGGAAATCTATTTTCCCAAATTTTTTGCCTTGGATAGCAACAGCCAGAAAATCGATTTAAATCATAGATTTTTGAGAAGAAAAGATTCTACTCTAAGAAATGGTGCCGTTTTTAGATAATGTAACATAAACACATCACACATAATAGACAACTTCCGAATCCAAAGCCTAGGCTGCCCGGAGGAGGGTTACACATTTGAAAAAACGCAGTCAACATCTACTATCCACCGACATTGCTAGCGTCGGAGCTGGGAATCGAACCCAGGACGTCTACTGCCGATAGACATTGTGACTGAGCGCGCTCGCCACTAAGACGCTTTACAGTGGGCAGATTGATTTGAACTCTTGTTAAATTCTAAAATTATTGTTGAAAATTGCCATACGTCTCCGAAAATTTGTCTGTGCGCACTGAAACACACGGCAGGTAACAATCCTTAACGGATCCGTTTGATTTTCCTTATAGCTTCGTCTAATATCGGAGTAGAAACCTTATTGAATTTCATAATGGTCTGTCAAGTAGTTTAATAATCATCTATAATTATGTAACGTCACGGTCATCGGACCAGTTTTCTCGTTCTCGGCGTCTATTGGACAAATAATAATAATTAAAATTAAAGTAAGAAAACAATTATTTTTTCATATAACTTGCCCTAACTCATAAATGGAATAAAGAAATTGTCTCAAATTTTTACCATATTAATTCGTTTTTATTTAAAATTTTGTTTTACTAGGATTAGTAGTTTTTTGGAAAACCGCATCTTCGCGGATGAACCACGCACGGAACGGTATAAAATTAATAAACATTGAACGTAAACTTGTACATCGAAACGCTACGTTGACAGCAACTTTTAGGTAGCAGCACTGTAACCGTATAATGATTTAATGTATCAGTAGAATCATAATTTATACTAATTTTATGCGCATTATTGAAGGAATCAACTTGGCGTGGTGTGTACTGTTGATTTTATCAACGAACTTTCTTAAATATTTTGATGGTTGTAACTGTATCATCAGAGCTGGACAAACTTTCTTGATGTCGGTAAACTAAAAGTTATATTATTTTATAATAACGTAGACTAAAATGTTACTAAATTTCTTTAAAAAATATAATTACAGACATTCCTTCTATCCACAAATCTGAGTAAACTGTCGTATGTCCTCAAACTTAGTTTCAGAGTTCCTCCATTGATTGTATATGCACTGTGTGGACTGTACTAAATTATTTCACGGACAGAATCGTGCCAAACGTTGCGCGTTGTCTAGAAATGTAATATTCTTCGAAGCTTACTGTCATCTGTCAAAAATTCTGAGTAGTTAGTAATAAGTTTTGTTTGAAATGGCACATACGTACATAGCGTCTCAGGATCCAGTAAATCTAGGGTAGGTGTTTCTGTAATTGAAGCAGATACCCTTTCCCAACGACGGATGATATGCGTTGGGGACGATATGCTGCTACTCTAGTTAACTTGGGGTGCATTTTTACATCTATTTAATATACAGGGCAACTAAGTAGGGTGGGGACCGTTGTTAGTGTCTCCTTAACTCTTTGAAATTTGAAAAAATCTCTCAAATAAAAATTCTATTGTAATTAAATTCAACGCCTGATAAATTTACGCTTTGTCTAGGTACACGCTAACTTGTACCTAAATAGATCTAAGTATGATATACAAGTATTTAAAACACACTAACCTGTTTTAAACACATTTGTTTTAAACACGTTTAAAACAATTGTTTTAAACATGATTTTTTTCAGTGCGTTTTTTCAGTGTGTTTGATGGATAATTTTTGGAACATCGTTGTATTTGATAAGGTAAAAAAAAAAAATAAAATAAAAAAATATGAACTCTTATGTAATGCAATAAAACTAGTTATAATAATACAGTAGTATAAGTACAACGAACGAAACATATTACTGTTATATAGAAGATATACCTGTTATTATTTATTTCCTTAAGTGTTAATTTTAAAGCGATTAATAGCACAGGTACATACAAAAAAAATCAAGTACGGGAAGTTAGACCTATGTATTCCCATGCATTTTGACCTGCTGAACACGAATCCGATGTCCGCTTTGCCCGATTGGCTCTTGCATTTTTCCTAACCTCAAAAAAAAAACGCCGTAAGAATGCCCGAGAAAATGAAAGTGTAGCTAAAAATCTGAAAAAATTCAGAGGTACGTAGAATGGCGAGAGAAATCGAATGGCGCAAACTAGAATTCTATAGCTGTTTTGGTTTCCGATATAGAGCCTCGAGGAGTGCGAAAAAAACAATTTTTTTTCCTTCCGGTGACTTTGAGCTGCTCTATCTCGAAAACGAAGGACCGCAGGGATGTCTGGTTTGCGCCATTCGATTTCTATCGCCATCCTATGTACCCCTGAATTTTTTCAGATTTTTAGCTACATTTTCATTTTTTCGGGCATTCTTACGGTGTTTTTTGAAATTAGGAAGAATGCAAGAGCCAATCGGGCAAAACGGACATCGGATTCATGTTCAGCTGGTCAGAATTCATGAGAATACTTAGGTCTGCCTTCTCCCACTCGACTTTTTTTTTATGTGCCTGTGTAGTCAATACCCATTCACCAAACAATTATTACACTGTTGCACAACTTGACGTATTTATTATACCGAATTGGCCGAACCGTTGTCAAGTATCGTCCTCGTCTTGTTATGATGCAATATGGGCATGGCTTATAGAATAAACATTGTATAGATGCGTTTCTAATTATTCAATAGATTTTTGTACTAGTTGGTTGCCCATCCTTAGAGACGAAGTAAGTAAAAATAAGATAAATATAATTTAATGTCTCACGTGACTATGGAAATACATAAACAAAGAACTGTCATGATTGACGGCCAAAAAAGTTTTGAGAACGGAAGTAGATTCTCTTCCGAAACGTTAACTTCCTATATCTTTGATTTTGAGTTTTTAGTTTATAACATTGTTCTAGTTTATATATTTTTAGGTGTGAGACTTTTTGAAACAGTCAAGTATTCAAGAACCAACCTCTGTCTGATCCGTTTGGCGCAGAGGTTTTTTCATTAAAATTTTTAAATATTTTTCAGTTGCAAAATACCCAATAAAAAGTAAGAAAATCTGAATATGCCACAAATAAACAATTACAGACAATATCAGAAAAACATTATTTCTGCCGTCAAATCAAATCTGAATTTGTGAAAAAATACATTAATCGTTACAAATTAAAAAAAGTTTGGGTCTAGTCGAGTTGAACCCAGGACTACTCGAATACTAAGCGGGAACATTGCGCATAGTCCAACCATCCACCTGACAATCAACGCTATAGCGAGGAATAAATATTCAGGATTCTCGTGTATATAATATTTAGATTTACGTACAAGTTAGCGTGTACCTAGCTAGACACATCGATAAATTCAAGTATTTTATGAAATGAGTAACTTTTCTAAGGGTAAGTAAAGGTACAGAAAGATTAGTAGTAAATTTGCCATTAAAGAAAAAATGAGGAATCAGTGAAAATTTGTCTCTAGTTGAAACTAAGAACTTTGGCAATTTTGGGGAAATGAGGGTAGATGTTAAAGGTAGAAGCTTATTTAGTTTCCTTGAATTTGATAAATCTAAAAAAAAAAAAACAGTTCACCAAGAATAAAATTCCTCCATAAATAATTGAAAATTGATAATAATTTTTTAATAAACATCGAGCTGTGCCACTTTGTCATCAGATATCTTGGCACCCATGGTAAATTAACCCCTAATACTTTATATCAGTGTTAAGCTTTATAGAAGAGCTATCCATATAAGGTGTTCCATTTGAGAACAACATGAGAAAAAATAGATTTGACATTTCCAGACTAGAATAAAATGACCAATTTCGTTAGATCTGATAACAAGAGCGTAAACTTCTGACAATTGCTGCTCCGTTACGTCTCGGTGAGCTCACAAAGTTGTCATGTATCTTTTTGATGCAAACTCAACCATATCATGGTACTGGCCCATCGTAGATCCATAAACTGTGTTGTACCATTTGAGTCACCTTTAAAAAGAGGATCCAAATATGTAGTAATATGTGTTCTGTTTAAAAGGCCAGTTTATGACGCCACGCCTAAGTTAATCACGTTGTATATTTGGAAGCATTTTTAAACCATACCATGGTGACGGATTAGAAAATTAACTAGATACGACAGTCAGGCAGAGAAGACGAAATAGATCATTGTTAACTCTAAATTGAATTGACACGACATCCAGCGGAAATGGTTTCGGAAATTGTCGAGTACGCATTAAATGAATTTAACCAAGATTACTAACACAGGTTGTCTCGTAAGAATCGACAAGTGCTACGTCACGTGCAATGAACTCTATACTAGTATAGAGTTCACTGGTCACGTGTAGCCCTCGATGACAGCAGCGTGTGACTGTCTTTTCTTAATTTTATAAAATAAATTATACAAAAAAATTTCAAAATTATTCTGTCAAAGAATAATTCTGTACTAATTAAGTAAATACCTAATATATAACGTGGCCATTTTTCTGGAAAACCGGGAAAAGTCAGGGAATTTCATGTTGGTCAGGGAAATCAGGAAAAAGTCATGGAATTTTAAGAAAATTTAAAAAAGTCAGGGAAAACGCATTTATTTTAATATATTTTTATTCTTGCTTGCAGCAAAAAAAAATTGTATTCATTGAGAATTTTATGCAAGTCAATAGAAGTTAATTACACAATTAGACAACATGTATATTTATTAGGGTGGTTTTTATTATTTTTTAACTTCTAAATCTGATGATCTCATCCGCTCAATTTATTATAAGATAAAATGTTTACAACAAGTTGATTATAGATATTTTTATAAACGAAGTGAAAATTCCTTGAATGTAGAAATTGGATAAATTATTCCTTTATGCATTTTTTTACAAATCGGTAAACTTTACAATAAAAATCCATTTAACCATTTTATAGATCATTAATTGGGGAGCACAAATTATTTTACATATTTTTTACTTTTTTAGAATTCTGAATTTCGTCAAAATTTACCCTTTTAGGGACACTGGGAGGGGTTGAGCTAACCACTTAAAATTTTAGTGATTTTATTTTCTTATACTATAATACAATGAGCGGGTAGGGAGAATCGAATTAAAAAAAATCTCTATATGTAAGGACCACTCTAATGTTGATAGATTTTATACTTATTTCATTTGTTTTTTTTCAAGGTTTTTTATCGAGTGATATTTATTTACAGAATTTACATTTTTACTTCATTTATTTATAAATCCATTTTAAAGCTTATACATGTATTTTCACTTCACGTTTAGAGGGTCATTTATATGTATTGTGTTATGTTTTGTAAACATTTTTATGTTATTGTTATCCAATTTACTTTGTTAATTTTTATGTTCAATCTCAATCTTTATTAATAAAATCTGAAAAGCAGTTGAAATTGACTTTTGGGTTATAAAAAGGCAGGCCCGACGAGAGAGGGAAGATAAGAGGGTGATTCCCCGCAGGGTTCGTGAGGAGGCCCGGAATCGTTTGAGAGTCCGGAGTAGAAATTTTTTTCTAGCCCATTTTGCGCCCTCTGCTCCTCTCCTCACCCCTCTCCCCCTAGCTCATCCAAAAATGTTCCACTGCCCTGATTATAAAAACTGGTCAGGAAAAATTGAAGTATATTAGTCAGGGAAATCAGGGAAAAGAAATTTGAGGAGCAATTTTAAGTGGCCACCCTGTATAAACGTAGAAATACTTGAGGCTTCATGTGACGTATGTTACGAGGCAACCTAGTAATCTTGGGTTTTGACAATCAGCTGAGTTCGGCAGTTGTATCAGGACGGTGCTGTCGATTTTTTACAATTGACCTCACTTTATTTTACCTTTTTCGTCTGATTTGCACATTGTGGCAACTGCTCCATAACTCCCTTGTAAAGGTCAATGGCGTCATTACTAAAAGATCAAAGGTTTTTCACCGGCTATCTTATCTTGTTAATTATCTAAACTTTGACATGGTGGCCGCTACCAAACTGGTTTTGAAAATGTTCCATATGTTCCAAGGGCCAAAATATTTGGACGATACAGATTTAAGACGTTCTGTATACATTTCAGTCAGTACCTATATTAGTTTTATATGATTTAATATTACGCTTAATTTTATTACTCCAAGAATTTTTCACCGTAATCGATTTTTTTAATATTAATATATTCACTTATTAATTTCATTATGTTCAATATTCTAATCGGCGTTTATCCCATTATCCCAGAATTTGCCTTAAACGAGGAAAAGTGCACAGTAAACTTGCAAGATAATGGATTGTTTTAAAAATATGAATGTATATAGTTATAATCGGAAATCCAGAAATTAGAAATCATAGAAGAATCCAGTAGTAATACAACAATTATAACATGTCCTTCCATGCATATAGAAATGAGAAATGCAACCACTAATTTTGATTTACAATGCATGTTTTCCGGCCTGCCTTCTATTGCCACGGAATGCGGAATCAATAGCCTAGACTTAAAACTCTTCTTCGTCATCCTTGAGTGTTCTCTAGAGATAATAAGAGACGACAGAGAGCCCTTGCTATTAAATGACGTGCACCGAGCGTATGCAACGTGCCTCTGAGTATTAAATAAACTATAACATTTCTCTTATTTATAAATAGGTAAATTTTATTTCCTCAATAGCTTACGTACCCTGGAGAAAAGTATTTGAGTCGAGATAGGATTTATGCACATAATCACATTATAGTACAAGAGCCGGCGTGCAACTGCCTTACAGATTTGTAATATCTAGAGACATTGAAATTTTTTTCTCTGCTGTTTTAGAAATGTGTCGATCAAATGCAATACACTTTTCGCTTTTTATTTACGAAGCGTGTGATAAAAGATACTTACTTTGTTATGTATCATATAAAGGGTGTCCCAAACTGATTTAGCCAGGTTCTTGTTCCTAAACAGTCTGAGATCTTTCAGTGGGACAAAAAATTGACTGTTTAGCTATGAGGGTGCTTTAAAATTATAGTGAAAAAAATGTTTACAAAGAAGCCACCCTTAAAGATTCGACCCTTAACCCTTAGGTGCCTAAGGCCTTCCGATCTTGGTAAAGACCTAAGTGGGGTCAGTAGGGTCCCCCACCGTTTTTTCGGGTAAATTAGCTTTCATGAGGTACCCAACATAGTGAAACACCTACAAAATACTTTTTCTTTCGACTGGCCAGAAAATGCACCCTTTCTGGAGAAATTTTCGAACAGAAAGTAACGTTTTCCTTAACTTTTACGCAAGTTATGGAAAATATGGATTCGGATCTTGAAGCGTTACATACAGAAAATGGTCGAAAAAAAATTGTACATTACATGACCGAAAACAGTGTCTTGCAGGTCTCCCTAATCTGCTTGGGTTGACCTGCAAAATACTTCTTTTCGGTTTAGTAACGTAAACTACTAATTAAGCATTTGTATTACTAGTTAACATTAATACAAAAAATAAAAAAATCTGCCGAAAATTTTAAAATGAAAATAACCTTGATTAGTCCTTAGCGTCACAATCAATACATATAGTGGTAGTAACTGTTCTATTGTGATCTTCGCACACAAATAAATTTTTTACTACAAGCGCTGCAGATCACTTTACTTTTTTTCTTGTTTCCTGGAATTTATAACATCTACCGCGTTTCCTCGGTTCGCCTGCTTTGAACTTGAAGAGGATCAGGTAATGCAGTGAATGCAATGTCGCAATCTGTCAGAGCAGTTTTTATTCCTCTATGAAGTGGATCATTGCTACACGACATTCCATGTTTCTGCGTGCTAGATCATCCCCAAGTAGCAATAGAAATATGCGGCGGCGACAAGAGACTTTTGCTTTCCATTCTGGATGTTCCTCAGTGTATATAATGAAAGAGTTCATGGCACATGTATCTAGAGTTCTCCTAATACATGTGTATTCTCTAACATTTATCTGCATTATCGATTCCTCCCTTTGTACTGTTGTAGTCCAATATGATTATGGGTTTGTTATCTTTCTTACCTCAATATCCTTATTGTGATGTTGAGAAGACAACATATGTACCATTTTTTTTTTTCGGTACGTAGGAAACAATTGCCAGGTCTTTAGTAAATGCAAATGTTGAGAAAAGTGCTGGATGAGATTTACTTTCGGTTCATTGGGAGTATCAGTTTTATCTTTGCGCAACTTTCCAATTAGCGTAAGTTTTTTAGTTAGTAAAAAGTTGGCCAAAGATACTGTGGTGAAAGAATTATCGGTGATAATGCCTCGTCCGGTATTATAATAGGGCTCAACCAAATCTTTGACTACCCGATGCCCTTGATTTTTTTCCTTTCCAATACCAGGAAGTTTCCCAGCATACGCTTGCAAATTGCAGAGGTAAGAGGTCTTAGCATCAGCTGCTGTCCAAATGATGCCATATTTGGCAGGTTTATATTTTATGTATTGCCTAAAAGGGCACCATCCCCTAAAGGCAACAATTTTCAATAGACAAATTCTAAACATTACGAATTGGCGCTAATTTGTCCGTTTTTCTTCAGAAAAACGGAAATTTCTTCTCTAAACCTATCTCGCGAAATAGCAGCTGTGAAAAATGAACGGCGTATAGTGGGATTAGTGGTCCAC
The DNA here is from genome assembly GCA_963583905.1 of Stenurella melanura. Lineage (NCBI taxonomy): Eukaryota > Metazoa > Arthropoda > Insecta > Coleoptera > Cerambycidae > Stenurella > Stenurella melanura. The sequence goes on from OY757309.1 coordinate 73,600,891, forward strand.
ATTTCTTTTATTTATTCTTTTTTGCATCTCAAAGAACTTGTCTTAATCATAATACCTATGAAACAATCTAACTCGACGGAATCCAATGATTTGCATTTCCTCTTTGAGTTTGGATGTCCCTTTTTTCACTCCGCAAAGTATCTTTCAGCTTCCTGACTAGATTAGATCAGCGGTACCATTGTAAGGTGTGACACCGGAGTTAATATTCAAAATATTTGTTGCACAACGCCTAGAGAGCCCTTCGGAGGATTACTGCTCAGCTTCATACCTGATTTAGCAGTGTATATACTTTCATCTTCAATAGTTTCCTGATTATCAGTACTCTGACCGTCAGCACTCTGACCCTCAACACGCTGACCAACAGCATTTGATTCAACCATTTTCCGTTCATCGGCATGCGGTTCAATATCCATCTCTTCTTCTGATTGAACTTCTACGTAGTCATCTTCTGAATCTGTGACGTATTTTTCCAATACATATTCCTCGCCGCTACTACGTTCATCGTCTGATTCACTTTCATACGGAACTTCATCATCAGAATCTGACAAACCAATTTTCTCAGCTAGTTTTGCTACTTCTGCTTGGGATAAGGTCTGTTCTTGTTCGAACGACTCATTTTCAATGAAAAACTGCAATAAATAAACCATTATGGAACATCACGTGGGTACCCCACTTACCTGTCTTGTTTTTAATATCCACCAACGGCCATTGAATCACACATGTGTTGAATAAGAAAGGCATAACCTCAAATGTTAGTTGACAAATAGCTGGAAGCAGGGTGGCCAACTTGTTCACAAAAAAAAGTTGCTGCAAAAAATTAAAATGTGGGGGGACCCATGTTACCCCGCTCAGGCACATAAGGGTTGACTCTAAAATTTTAAATGACACCCTTTATGTGTCTTTTACATTTTGTTGTTTGTTTTTCAATGATATTCAATACTTTTTCCGATTGAATGACGGTTAATAAATATCTGAGAAAATGAACATTTCAGAATTAACTAACACTAAAACCAAATTACTTACATACATTGAAACAAATAAGAAGTATGTTATGTTATGATCTATGTATCAACAAGAATTCTAACTATTGTTGTTTATTGTTAACGATTTGTATTAAATCATTTGTTTTTTCGTATCATAGTCAACTGAATTTGCCCTATACTGTATATGTGTGTTGTATATTAATAATTTAAAGCCGTATTTAACAATTTTATAGTCAAAATTTATAATATGCTTTGAAAATGTAGCAAACTTTTCGAGAGTATTTAAAAGAAAAATGAAATTAACCGTATGTAAAGCAGGAAGCAATAAAGATGTTAATTAACTATATTGCTTATTTTCGCTGCTCACTTTTTCGTAAACATATTCAGCGTTTAAAGAAAAGTAAAGCAGTATTTCGCATCATTGATTACATATAGTTTAAAATACAAAAGCAAATCAAGGTATATGCATACAATATTATCATAGAAAAGTTGTGTCAGATTGTTTGCAAGCCTTCTGCATTTAGAGAATTTTAATTGTATTATAATTTTAAAATGTCCGCTAAAAATCTGGATGACGTCTAATTTTTTTTATCGAATTAATGTCCCGTTTTAATCATAATTAAATATTTATTCATTCAATTTATATTTAAATTAATCTTAGACTCTATCATCTGTTAATTTATTTCCGGCTAATAGCACTCGTAGATGATTAATATTTTTCATTGTATATCACGTAGTCTGTAATGACGTTTCTGTTTGCATTTCCTTTTAGCGTGTCTTGAGCTATCAGAAAATTCATCGTGTCAGCGGTGTTACGATCCCCTTTAAACTCTTCTCTCCCATCATTCGAAATTAGAGATATCTGGAATTAAATAATTTTACTTATATTATAAGCACGTTTTATTTAGTTTCCCTGAACTGTTAAACTAACTACCACGCATCATCTCAGGATACTTTAAAACGTTAATTATTTAAAGCTATAAACAATCAGTAAAAACTCGCCGCTGTCTGGAGTAGTTTTAAGTATTCATAAACCACAATGAATATATTCCAATGTACACACTATGGGTTATTAGAAAATTGGCATTCAATAAATTGTTAAACTAGTACATGTAAAGCTTGAGGTCAAGGAGTCTTTGGTTCGATTTCCGGCTACCCGGTTAGGGTATGGATGTTTAGTGGGATTTTTAATGTGTTATCGACAATATAACTGTGAGTAAGACAGCAGTTGACAGCGTTCTCACGCTGATCTAATTAAGACCATACAGAAAAATTCAGCCTATAGTATTTAACTCAGCTACAGCTTTAGAAAATAAATAGCCATTTGAATATAAGCGAAATCTAAAATCAATATTTTACAATGTTCGCTTAAAAATTGTTTTGTTTTGTTATAAAATTTGTTAAATATGTTCCAGTTCAAAGTTAAAACCCTAGAGACTGTTCTATTAGACGAAATAATTTTCTCCTAGTATTTATAGTGAATTTCTCGAACTTAGAAGCATATTTATCCCTGGTAGAGACAAACATGGTGTAAGTCGGATGAAGTAGATTAATCAAACGAAATGATGTATCCTCTGAGATAATACACAGAGAACTTCAACTCCACAAGTTAAATCAGACGTAAACACCCTAATCTCATTAAAGTTTTAAGTGTTATCATCTAGAGATCGCAGTTCAACTTTATGGTTCACTCAAGTTTATATGCAAAAAAATGGGTCAATAGTCTCTATGTATATATAAGTAAATCATCCACTGGCATCCATCCTGTCGTGGCATAAGCGAGATGATGCAGTGTTTGTTGGTGTAGAATTTATGTATTTTACACCGAATAATGCAAATATTGATGACAGTATACCTACTTGCAAGGTATGATTATCAATCTAGAAATGAAAGAAACCCTTTTGGCAAAGCAGATGTTAATTGGCCGAAAGGACATTTAAAAACTATTTTATTTCTTGGAGGACGATCTGTAATGTAGTTACTATATGGCTCCCTTGGCTACCGAACTTTGAAATGGCACTCTGTCGCTAAATACAAGGATCACACGAAATGCAATGCGTTATTGTAAAAGTGCTTCCTATTCGAATTGTTAACTAACGCATTAATCTTTGTTAACTCACTGATCTCAGAAGACCGTCTTTGTATTCTAGACCCAATTAGTTCAATATAGTATATATTTTCTATTAAATGTTGAATTCTTCTTCTATGCTCAGAGCTAGTAGATGGCTTTAGTATTGTGGAATTTGTTATTTAGTAATAACATTGGAAAAAATGTAAAAGCAACGCGATGTATAATATCTATTTACGAAATGAGCAAATTGGACCAAACACTTACATCCCACAGCAATACCGAACGAGAGCTCTATATGTACTGTCCTATTTCCACCTACATAAGGCTCTGTGTATCTATTGCTCTCACTAAAGCCACACATTGTGGCATATGAGGTACGAAAGTATAAAAAAAGTACTGTATACTGTACTTTCTTACCTTGTTTTGTGTCTCATGTAACGACAATATTTGTGCTATACCACGTCGATGAGGAGTAATAACTCCGAAACACGTGTCTGTATCTGCACTTCTGTTTCTTGTTGGGGGATAAAGCACTATTTCATGTTTTTGTGTTTCTCCGACCCCGACAAGTAATTATACTCTTCGCTAATACAAAACGAAGAGTATATTGCATTGATCGGCACATTCCTAAAACCGGTAATATCGCTTGTAGAGAAAAAAATTTCATGTCACTGTGTTGGTGATTGAATTCTGAACAACTCTCAAAGGTCCACCCGTCCGTCTGTCTGTGTGTCCGTCGTCTATCGTTTTTTAACAAAATCGACCAATAAATAAAAAAGTTATTAATTATTTACATAAAAAAATGTTTTGTAATTAAACAAAAGATGTATAAAACTAATATTATTTACAAAAGTAACTGCGAAGAGTATCCTATAGAATGTGCAACAATAGGGTGTGTGCACTATATAACAATTCACATCAAATGATGCATTAAAACGAAGTAATCGACCTAATATTAAAAATTTCAATGATTTCAATGATTTCGAAAACAATATGTGACGTCATCTTGCATATGTGTGAAGTTGGCAACGTGTTGCTTCACACACATTGATATAGAAGATGACATACGGGACGTCAACGGGCGACAACGGAAATAAGTTTTGAGCCAATGTTAAAAACAATATGCGTCAAATGTTATTAATGTCATTATTATAAGTCAGAAATCTGAGTGGAGTAGCAAATAAGTGGTGTTTTGTGCCAACATGCAGAAATACTTCTGTAAATGCCCCAAATAAAAACTTTATTTTATTAAGTGTTCCTAAAAACAAATATTCGCGAAGAATAAAATGGTTTGAGGCAGTGAATCGCAATGTTCCCAAATCGAAATCGACATTTTATTGTTGTGAAGGTCATTTAATATTTCAATTTTAGGTCAGTTTGTTTATTAAATATTTATTTCATTTTGATGATATGATTAATATGAATGCGTTCAGGCTTTCATATTTATGTATTACTTGTATTAGTGTATCATTTAAAGTGAATTGTTATATAGTGCACACACCCTATTGAATCATACATATGGAAATGTATCACGTGAAATTGAATCAAATTGAATGCGATGAGTCATCATCTCTTTTATAAAATTAAGAAAGGCAAGTTTAAAACGAAAGTACACGTAAACAATTCAACGAATTTTCTTTAAAAAAAAGAAATTAAAAAAATATACATATTTTCTACTATCTTCTACAACCCTTATCGGATGAAAGCGGTTGTATACTAATACAGTCACTAAAGCAAAAAAAAAAGAATATTAATAAATTATTTTCTCAAACCTCAAGCGCTGTCCGCAACAACGCAGTGACATCATCAAACTTAAAACTTATTACCAAGTTAAATTGAAAGGGTGAAGTTGGTAATGCGTTGCTGACAACGCGCTGCTAACTTCACTTAGGTCCTATAAAATGTTTCTGACCGATTGTAGATGATAGTTGTATAGATTACCACTGTAGTATACTCAATACTGCTACATCTATATGGAAAGTGATGTCATATATAATATAGGATATAGGGTTGCCCTTTTTGGGGGCCGATATTTAATTCAAAACTAAATTTCATTTAAAATTACTTAAAACCTTTTTTTTTTGTCGAAAATTGTTTCAGCTATACTATATACCATGAATACTTTATATTTATATATTATATAAAAACTGGGGTAAATCGGCTAAGAGTATAATGGTTTTCCATAGAAACGCTGTGACATGCCAACGCTAAAATTAACTATAGCACAAACGGAGGTGTCATTTTCACCATCGAACTGGCTATAATTGCCGGTTGCCCAAAAATTAGTGTTCATACTGTGGCCGCGAAATTTTTTAGCATCCTCGAGAATATCTTCCCTAGGCCGTAAGCGGCCTCGGCCATAATTTTTCTCTCGGTACACAAAAAGGAATTTCGCAGCCTTGGTATAAACATAACTGTTTTACAACCAAAAGGGTTTTGAGAATTTCCAATGGAAGTTGTATATAATAAAATTATCTATCGAACTGTTTGAACTCGAAAAAAAAAGAAGTATAACCTAAAAATAAAAAAAAAACAAAAACCAACTTACTGGTTAAAGTCCAAAATTATTTTTGAAATAGTATGCTATTAAGTTTAAATTTTAGCCAAATATTACCAAAAATGCCCTAGAGAACATGATGTGAATTCATTTTCAAAATATTTTTGCACACCATTTCTCTCGTTATCAGCGACTACTGGATAAATAACACAAAATTTTATTCCCTAGTAGTACAACATATTGGGCCAATATAGAATCCATATAGGACTAATATATGAATATTGGTCCTATATTTCCAATATTTCTATATTGGTCCTATATGGATTATATATTGGTGCAATATTGGTGCTACCAGAATTGAGGAAAGCATCGCTTCCTACCACAATATCACTTTGAGGGTGTCCCATGTTTTAAACTATTCTTATGAAAACCAACTGTAATTGTTTATATCAGATTTGCATTGGTTAATATAACAAATTCTACTAATTACATACCATTTACCGAGGTGTATTCTGATATGTTCGTTAACTGTCACACTCATTTATATAAATAGAGTAATATATTAAAATTCTCTGTGGTGTTTTCCCGTAATTAAACTACGTACATTAGATGGAGCCTAATGAAAATGTGGCGAATAAATAATTCATTAACGAACGTCACTATTCAATTATGCCCAGTTTCCACGTTTCTGTTCATTTGCGCAAAGATTACAAAGCGAATTAGCTTAACTAGACCCCATCTAATGGATAATTAACAAGCTTGAGGTATTTTTAGGTTACGAAAATCGACCCACCGCAAAATATACTAATTAGCATTCAAATGCATGGTTGTTGTGGTTATTGAAATATTTTGTACTGTGATGTTTTTATATGATGTCGGTTGAAAGCTCGGAGAACTAACATTTGTATTCTTATTATTTTCAAAGAAATATTTTGACAATAAATTTTATTAATTCTTGTTTGATAAATGTATGTTGAAAATTCTTGTTCATTTTCTCTCTCAGAAATAACAGTACTTTAGTTCAGTTTTAATTGGCCCAAAATTCACCGTATGGACAATTTTCGATTTTATTTTAGCTTTTTAATAGGCTTTACAAATTCTTGCTTATCTCTAAGTCCATTCTAATAACTTTCATTTTCGAATACTTGTGATACTACACTTTCCACTATTGCGTTATCTATCTATTAAGGCATAGAACCCGTGGATCAAATCATCATATCACTGTTTTTGCATTCAAAATTATACCACATCATCCTTCAATTTATTAATTCTTTTAATTGTTTTGAGACACAAATAGCTCTGGATATCTTCCGTGAGCTAAAAAAATCCATATTTTATCTTGAATATCACAGAAATATATATTGATGTAATCGCTCAACGTTTGTGCTACATGTTTTTACATCTATAAATGAAAATTAGTCTAAGTTGAATAATTCTTGAAATATTGGATTTTCTTGTCAAAGTTCAGCAGACACTAAGATAAATCTACTACGTCATCACATTAGTATAGCGAATTAATATAAACTTATCGGAAACGAAAAGGAGCGACAAAATTAATTTGTTAAAAACCTACTTTTTCCAATTGCCCTCTCCAGAAATCTCCTATAAAAGTGTGGATTCGATTAAAAAATATACACTGGTATTGAAACATGGTTCTACAAAGAAGGAGAATTATTAAAATTTGTGTTTTTGTGTGTCATTTTTATTTTTGTAGAAACTATTTATTAGGTCAAATGTTGCGAGTCATTTGGTTCAAGTTCCTTCTAACATAATATTCATATACAAAATGGTGGGAAAACTAAATTGAAAATTATAGACCTATTATTATTGTTAATAATTTTCCTAAGTGTTTTGAAATGTTCTCTCTTTTCATCTAAAAAATAAAATCCGAAACAGCATGGTTTTATGAACGGAAAATCCACATCTACGAACGTGTTCTGGATAACGCAATATATGCATTTGCTTCCGGTGTACGGGTTGATGTCATATATGCAGACTTTTCGGAAGCATTTGATAGACTCAATCATAGTATTTTTCTTAATAAACTAGATAATTTTGCTCCGTCTAAAAATTTACTGGCTTTCAAATCCTGTATTGAAGATAGAAGACAGTTTATACAATGCCACGGTCAACAATCTATTGATATATCTGTCAGTTCTGAGTCCCACAAGGATCCATACTAGGCCCTTTATTATTTAATAGATACACCAATAAAATATCATTGGTATCAATTATAATAATAATTGATATCGACTCTTCTTGGTCTTAGCATAATGTTATAATCATCATAAATCTGTGTGGTACCCATTCAGAAATGATACTATGGAATAGTGTAATTTAAATAAATGAATAAATATACTCTTACAGAACATTCTATTTTAACTTTGTGGCGTGCAATATTTTTCACAAAAATTTTTATATTTTTTGACGGATTCGATACTTTTGAACTTATATCAGGACAAATGGAATAATCATAATATTATATATACGCGACACCCTGTATATTGTTACCCACATATCTGTCATCTCTATATACGAAGCTAAATTACCTTTTTTGCTGCTCCTTGGATCCTTTTTATGAGGACATAAAACCGTAAGAGATGCTCGAAGCCAGATAACAAAACAATTACTTACATGCAACGCCACGTGCCCTATAAAACATAACTTAATTTCTTGAACCTTAACCCACTGCTCCTAAACCCACTAAATCTCGCAGCAAAAAGAGGATGTGCAACCCTACATGCCTGGATAACAACTCAACATACTCCAAAATGAAAGAGTGTGCAGGAGTCCTTAAGAAGTGGCGGTGTGGCTGCGATAGTGCAGTTTAGTGCAGTTTCTAGCTCTCCATGGCCTGCTCGAGCCGCATGGGGTGCAGGACCGGTGGCGAGCCGAGGGGCCCTTCTCGTCGCCGCCCACACAGCTGGCACAGTTCGATGGGTTCGCCAGCTCATCGGAATAAACGCCTTCATGGTAATTAAGTTTTGGGTTGTTAATCCATTTATGAACGGTGACAATTGCTATAAAGATTTAATGCATGGTTTGCGTTTTATGGATCGGTTCTTGAGTTAGACAATGTTGGAAGTGTCGTTCCTTACCGTTCATTTAACGACGTCGAAGATAAGAAATGGAACGAAGGATTTATTTTAGAGTCTTCCTTGTGCTGACGAGGCGCTTTAGGATTGCAGTTTTATATGTCAGTAATATTGTCCATTTTGTTTAATGTCACAATCACACTCCCGAATGAAAAATATAAACTTGATAATCTTGATTCTGATGTTATGTTGTTTTTGTTTTTACTTTCTTTTGTATACTAACATTGCTAATAAATAGTAATTACTGTGAAACTGAGACATATACACTCACCGACAAAAAGTTTGATCCACCCATAATTTTGAAGTTTGAACATTTCTCCACTCTTCGAACGATTTTATTGATTAGTTTAGCATGTTGTATGTAAATTTTTTATGATACCAGAGAAAACATTTTTTCACTATGTTAAACTACCTTGTGGAGTATTTAAGCAGCATGGTCATGTTCTATTCATTATTTAAACATATCTATTTTCAACATTCTCATGTTTGATATACAGGGTGGGGCAATAGTGCGTCGGACCTCGATATCTCGAGTTCTACGATAGCTAGAAATTTTTACAAAAACTGCAAATAAACTAGATAGAAAGTTTATAACTGGAAATTATTTTCGATCATGCAGGGCGATCCAAGACGAAATTACAGGACCAAGTGCCTCTTTTTAAAAATTAAATGCTATGTATATCAGTACATTTTTTGAAGCCTCTTTCTAGGCTCTATTCATTCCTATATTAGCATTGAATATCTCCCAACCACTTGGATGTAATGAATTTTTTTGTTGAAATAATGCAATCTGCAGATGGATATTAAAAAAATCACCCCAGTCACAATTATAGGTTTTAAGAAAAACTTATGTGAATACCAGTTACGAGACATCTAATTAATATTTTTGAATCATTTTCATTTTCTGAAGCTGTACAAGGTGGCCAAAAATTATTTTTCAATTAAAAACTTTTTAAATTGAATTCTCTCAATTTTTTCGAATGGAACACCCTGTATATTTTGCAACGATGTGATGTAGAAATGAAAAACGAACATTTTTTTGTACTTTCCTATTGCTAATTGCAACCATTTTCGTTTTATAAATAAATACGTGTCAAATTCAAGAATACACTTTAAAAAAGAGGTTCCCTTAAATAATTCATTAGAAAAATTTATAATAGGTGTTCGACGTGTTGCTCATTTTGATTGACACGTCTTTATGCAATTCTGAAATGAGGCCATTTAGTGGGACCATTTCTTCCAATCCATTGAAATGAGTAAATAGTATTTAACCGGGCCTCTACTGTAATGTTTTTTTGTACATTTTTTTCCCGCTTTCGTTATTCGACAAGCAATAAAACCTCAGTTTGGTATAAATTGTGTACAACGGAGCATTTATTACACGTATCGGTCGTTAGTTACAATTTGTATTGAATTTAAAATATTTGGAATTTTACAATATGAATTTTGATAAAGCGGAACTTGTAGACATGACTTTTGTTTTGGACGAGTCAGACAGAAATTGTTTACTTGCCAATAGAATTTATCACCAACGTTATCCTGAAAGAAGGATTCCTGATATTAACAGCTTCCAAAACCTTCTCGACAGATTTCTGGAAACTGGAAATGTCGAATATAAAAAAAGTGAAAGAATAAAACGTGTTGTGAACGAAGAAAATGAGTTTTCTGTAATGCTGGTAACGGTTGAGAATCCCCATGTAAGTCAAAGAGAAGTTTCCTAATAGTATGAATAAGTAGATGGTCTGTGGGTCGAATCTTAAAAACAAATAAGTTGCATGCATATCATATTCAAATGCACCAGGAATTAGCTGATGATGATTTTCAAAAGCGCCTACAATTTTGTAATTTGGCCAGAGGTAAAATGCAAGATGATGTCCACTCTTCATAAAAATTGATTTGTTAATAGGTACAATTTCCATTATTATGCTTCGGAAAATCCTTACTTTTTTATGCAAGTCGATAACCAACACAGATGGTCTATAAACGCTTGGGGAGGAATTATTGGAGAACATGTAATAGAGCCACATTTCTTTGATGGTACATTGACTGGAGCTATTTATCTTCATTTTTTGGAAAACTGTCTGCCACAATTATTGGTATATCTCCCTGAAAGAATTCGAAATAGGATGTGATTTCAGCAAGATGGTGCTCCACCACATGATTTAAATGCCGTTAGAGAGCACTTAAATGATACCTACCTTCATGGATTGGAAGAAATAGACCCACTGAATGACTTGCTAGATTCCCAGATCTAACAACAATGGATTTCTTTTTATGGGGATACGTGAAAGAAATTGTTTATAGAGACACACCAACAACAGTACAAAATAGGAAGGAAAGAATAATAACTACCTTTATTACACCGGCAGTTTTGGGAACAGTGGAAACCTCATTTCAAAGGCGCATAGAGATGTGTGTCAATCAAAATGGGCAACATGTGGAACATTTATTATAATTTTTTCTACTGAGCTATTTGAAGAAACCTCTTTTTTTAAGTTCATTTTTGAATTTTGTAATTATTGCTCAATAAAACGAAATTGGTTGCAATTAGCCATAGGGAAGTGCTTACAAAAAATATTCGATTTTCATTTCTACATCACATCGTTGAAAATATACAGGGTGTTCCGTTTGCATAAATTGAGAAAATTAAATTTAAAGAATTCTTAATTAAAAAATAATTTTTGGCCACCCTGTACAGTTTTAAGAAATGAAAATGATTCATAAACATGAATTAGATGTCTCGTAACTGGTATTCACATAAATTTTTCTTGAAACCCATAATTGTGACTGTGGTGATTTTTTTAACATCCATTTGCAGATTGCATTATTTGAACAAAAAAATTCCTTACATCCAAGTGGTTGGGATATATTCAATGCTAATATAGGAATGAATAGAGCCTAGAAAAAGGCTTAAAAAATGTACTGATATATATAGCACTCCATTAAAAAAAGGCACTTTGTCCTGTAATTTCGTCTTGGCTTGCCCTGTATGTTCGAAAATAATTTCCAGTTATAGACTTTTTTATCTAGTTTACTTGCAATTTTATTCTACCAAGTTATAGATGTACGTTTCTAGAGATAGTCACGTGTTTATTAATTATCAAAAAAGAATTTAGTTGTTATATCAAGGGAAACATTTTTTTGTCGCTAGGTTAAAACCGTTAACCAACGTCCACTCGAATGCATCATGCCTGTCTGCCTTGGCGAGACCATGACTCAAAGACAAAGAAAAATAAGAAATCTAGGTCGTTAATAGGTGTGATCTTTGAGCTTTTCGAGACATATCTGCTAATCAAAATTTTGGTCAAATGATTAGTTGCCGATAATGTATGCCATTTGTATTCTTCGTCTAGTCGCATATTTTCAATTACTAGTATGTGCTGTCTTGTTCAGTACCTCACTATCACATATCCTTAGCGTGTCTGGGTGGTTTTATTGTGCTCCATCTTCAGCCATAGTTTTCGTTTTGTGGTTATTTACACTTAAACTATAGTCAGAACTTATTGTTGTCCAGCAGGTGTATGAGCTCACCCTCGCTTGCTGCAACTAACGTGGTATCGTCTGCTAATCTCAAGTTAGAGATCTTTTTTGAAACTGGCTTACTATTATTAATATCCGTAAACTAATTATTTTTTGTCTGTTTCAGGTGAGTACCAATACCAGCAGATAAGGATGGGTGCATGTAAGTAACTCATGAATTTATTGCATTTTATGTTTTCCACAATTTTTTGTGCTCAATAAATCGCTGTAATATAATAAATAGATGCTTTAAGTGTCGTTCAGCAGCAAATTTTGATTTTTCAAACTGTGGAATGAACTCCTATTGCCCACGCCGCTGTTATGAAAATAGGAGGTATTAATAATCTTTAAAATTATAGAAACTCGAACTATAAACGAGACCGTCAAAAACCTTATGATTCATATAACAAAAAGGTACTATATATTATTATTTATTAGCCCTTTCGGCATACCTGACTCCATATGGAGTCACATGCACTACAGTGGATTATGCGCGACGCCAATTGGTTACTGCTTATAAATTACTTACCGATCCGAACCACAAACTCGCACGAGGATGCAATTAACGATAGGAAGTTCAATAAGAAGTAGGGATCGACCGATACTGGTATCGACATTGGTGTATCGGTAATATCGGCGGTGTGACCGATTATCGGCATAGGCCGATATTGGTTGTAATATCGGTGCGATATCGGTGTCTTTTAAAAAATGCTCTTTTTGAAATTTTTAAGGTTAAAAAGTAGTCAAGACGTAATAATGTTAATATTTATTTAAATATTTAGTATTTAAAGTTGGGAGTTGAGTTCGGTCATCGACGAAGGCAGACGCGTTTTAAGTGGGTTCCACGAAATATCGAATAAACATTGGTAAAAACGGTGAAAAACGCGCGGAAATAGGTTGAATTAAAGTGTGGACAATCCTGCATTAGTTGATATAAATTAGCATAAATTTGGCTATTTCATACAGCTGATATTTGATATTTGATTATTAGTACAAAAAGCGTATATAAACAACTCAACAACGTGTACAAACATCTGGCAACATAAGATAAAGTGCAATGGAACCAGTGCTGATATAAAGTGCATCATGTCATAAACTCGTAAATTATCCTTCAGAGATACACTGCGAAGTGAAGTGTAAATAAAGAAATTAGAGGATAGGCCAGCAACCAAAAAGCTAAGCTATACTAATATAGTTTATTAACTTAATACAATAACTTAATTTATTAACAACCCAGTTTATTAGTCTAATCTAGTCTATTAATTGTATTTGTTTATTGTTTGTTTATTAATTTTCAGTTATTACACAACAGAAAAATTTTACAGTAAAATTGAAAAGCGGCCAATTGGAAAACTTAAACCGAAATTAAAACTGATTGCTTAAAAAAACCATATACAGGGTGCACAAAATATTCCCTCGGACCTCTTTCTCATAACCCGATATAAAAAGCTCTTATTTTTTACCGCGAGATAGGGCCCTTCCCAGCACTTCCACCGTAATTGGATATTTACCTGTGGAACGGTTAATAAAATAAAAGACAAACATAAAAGCTGCTACATTCAAAAACAGGAGAAATAGAATACTTAGGAAAATAATAAATAAGGAGATGATAGGTGAAAACTTAAAAGAAGCATGGAAACTTAAAGGAAACATCTCGCAAACACCTACACTTCCCATTCTTTATTCCTACCCCATGCGTCATGTGGCTCTCACTGCTGACAACAAGCATGTCCAATGTCCATCCTGGCATATGCAGCCGGTCCGGCAGTATATAAAACATCCGAGGTTTGATTCCGGCAAGCAGTTTGGCCGTCCGTTGGGCATGTTCGACGGAGGATCAAGCTGTGTGTTGGAACGAACCTCCATGGATGCTCGGAGTCGGCAGCAATGCTCACCTTACGGTGTAAAATCAATCAATCAATTATTTAGTATTTAAAATTAAATTTAGGTAAATTATGATGTAATAAAATTAGACTTTATGCTCAATCTGGATTTAATCGGTGTCTTCCAGATTCATAAACGTTACCAGTTCATTTTAAGTTTTAATTAGTAAATCTTTCTTTGTAACATTACTTGGGCTTAATTTATTTATTTTATTTCCCATGTCCGTAAACTCTATAAGTGCGGCAAAACGTATAAGCAGCATCATTATTATTACTCAGGTTATTGACGTTATCGTTATTCGAAAATTTTTGCTAATGGAAAATCATCACTGTTACCCGAACTATCTACTATTAAATACTATTGTGCAAAATATACTTTAAAATTTTTATAGTAAATCTTCAGATTTTAGAAATAAGAGATAGAGTAATCTAAGGTCGATGATCCGCCGATACTGATAATCGACCACGTAAATATCGGTATCGGTCGATTATTGGTATCGGCCTAAAAATCATATCGGTCGATAACTAATGAGAAGGCTTGAATTAAATTAATACGTGGTATATTCATTAAAAATTGAATTAGTAAAAGTAATAACAAGTCAGCGCCTAGTTAATTAAGTATGCATAAAATAAATCAGATCTGCATAACACACATGGTAAGTATGAGACACATCACGAGGGTCTTAATCTCAATTACATGCAAAGGTTAAAGTGAAGGTGACAAATTAACTGACAGAGAAAATCAATTCCTTGATAAGTATGTTTGGAAGTACCTCTGACCGAATATATGAATCGCCAAGACTGAACATTTGAAAATGCTATTAGGGTAATGTACATATAAGATATCTTTTATGTATATGAGGTTTTCCATTACACTTTCATTGCTACCAGAGCTGAGCAAAGTACTCATTTAAACTACTTAGTACCAAGTACCAAATAGTTAGGGGGTACTTGTTGCATCAAGTATCAATTACTTTTCAAAAAGCAGAATACTTCAAGTATCGAGTACTTCGAGGTAGTACTTCCAATTTTGGGTGCAGGTACTACTTGTACTACTTCAATTAGTCATTTAGTCATTCTAACAAGTACATGTAAATCCTTCAAGTATTTTCTTGTATCAAGTATCAAGTACTGTTTAAAAGTAAAATACTTACAAGTATATTTAACTACTTCAAGTATTTTAATTTTTGAAATTTTTCTCTAAAGACCAATCTTTATCTGTAAATATTTCTGTACATTGAAATATTTTTTTATGTTAGGGTATATTTAAATAATGATACCGTTTTTTGAATATGGTTTATTTATTTACTTAAATGAGAAAAGTTTGCTCCTAAGAAACATAACATTTCATTTCATTAACGTATTCTCAAATAATTAAGAAAATTTCTTGAATATTATAGTCTAGTAGATAGCTCGATATAAGGGGCCTGGGATATAACATGTCTATCATTGCTGTTATGTTTTCGCAAATGTTTTCCGAGGTACATTGAGAAAAGAATTTTAGCACTCACAGATCCTATTCTTTGGTCAAGAAACTGCAAGTTTGAGAAGGTGCCAACATTTCTTTTCAGAAAGCACCAGTTTAGGTCCGTTTTTTGGCCAAAAGTCCAATTTTTTTACCAAGAATCTGGAAAATAGGCAAGCAGAAAATGTTGGCATATGGTTTTCCAGCAATAAGCATTAACAACGAAAATTTTTCGCCTGGTCAGAAAGTGTTATACTATACTAACTATACTGTCTAATACACACTAAGGCAAATGCTCTTAATAACGAATATCACTCTCGGCAGGTTTCAACGGGATTGTAACTTACTTGCAATACCTAAGGTACTTGAAGCAGTGTGCAAGTATTTTAAATACTTGAAGTAAATTGTAAAGTACTTTAAGTATTGTCATTTCGTTTAAGTAGTACTAAATACTATTCTAAAATATCTGCAAGTATCAAGTACCAAGTACTCATTTCTTCGTGTATTTGAAGTAAAATGCTTCAAGTTAAAACAGTGATTGAAGTACAATTTATACTACTTTTACTTGAAGTAGTGCTCAGCTCTGATTTCTACTCCCTAAATTTTAAGAACTGCTTCACTGTCGATGATAATACGAACTCTCTTATTAATGTATAACTGTACCATTTATCGTGCGAATTTCTATAGCCGAGACTTCTGCTTCATATACTGTTACAGTGCTGCTCAGGTTCATACCAATCTCTACCCCTGGCTGATCCTCATAGTTCCTGCTTCTTGACTTTTAATAGAACCCATTTTCATATGATCGTTTGTTTTGATTTGGAATATATTCTTCCTGAATTTGTGCTCTGCAATTTTAGAAACCCTGTATGTACATAAAATACTGTATGTATGCGAAACATCCGTTATGTGCCATCGATAAAATCGTGTAAAGCTATAAAAGGAGAACATTTAAAGTTTAATAATGCAGTCGTCACATATCGATATGCAAATTCTATATATGGGACTCGCCTGTCATCGAACATTACGATTCCTAATATTAAGGACATACCTACGGGACCTAAGGAGTAATAAACGATCTCACAGTTGCTATCTTAACTTAGAACTCAGCACACTTCGATCGTGACGTTCGGAATGAATAGACTCAGAATAGAGAATAAGGAGGATCTCCTTACATCCAGCATCTTGTTGACAACAGCTGCTCAACTAAGTGCTTCTTCAGGCAGACATTTAGACACTGTTTTATTCTGCTGTGATATAACTTGTATGGATACACGCCTCTCGTCTGTTGTTTAGTGGTTCTCTGGGTTGTTATTTATGAAGGAATTATATTGTAACAAATGCTGTCGACTGCTCGTGATGTACTGTTTACTGAAAGGTCCAACCGTTTATTTCTGTCTAGATATAGTCCGGCAATTGAATTTTGAGCCGGCAAAAAGGGGTTGCAGTAATGATGCTTAACAGGGTGGTTCTAAAATCGATAAAAAATAATACGGCATTTCAAAAATGGTATTCATACAAGTTTTTTTATGTAATTGAGAAAACATTAAGTGCTTCAGATAATATAGTAGAGTGCAATTTAATTTTTATCTTTCAGCCTGTTGCACTTTAGGGTAAAATGTATGACCTTACCAGAGATGTTACTTATTAATGTAGATAAATAAGAAAAAACGGCCTTAATTTCGGAATCCTTTGTAACAGGGCGGACTTTTCTCCATTCTCTTCTAAATTGTATCAATAATATATGATAAAAAGTCTCATTCCTAAAGAGTGCTGCTGTAAAAGTTAAACAAAATATGTGTAATATTACGGCTTTTCGCGAATGACTTTTAAAATTGAATTTTATCGAAAAAAAAACTACTTACGCCAATCGAAACTACGGGAAATTTCACATCAAAAACGTATATGAACGTAAATGTAGGCTCCAGATCTGTTTGTATAACGCACGAAAAGCGCAGCGATACGTAAGTACGGCGCGCGAAGCGTGCGCGATCTCGGACGCGCTACATTAAATTTGTGATAACTTTTGAACTAATTAATGAAATTGAGCTCAACAAAGCTTAAATGAAAGAAGAGACATGTGAGTATTGTATTATTATATTTTCAAATATAAAAATGAATGCATTGTTGCGTATTTCCACCTCTTAGGAAACAACCTGTATGAATCCGTGGGTTCTAAAATAATTTCAACAAGAGGATAAACACTACTAACACTTTATTTAACAATTTACTGACTATACAATACTTCAAATTCAAAATAACCTTTACACTTTGTTTACTTAATATTTAACCTCACTTTTCACTTTTCAACTTGTTCACTTTTATAAACTGCCTTCTTAATAAACTTCCCCTTCCGCGCTGGTAATCGCGCCTTATATACTCCGAATTTGACTCTCTAGATCCATCTAGAAACAATCAAGAATCTTCTCTTACCACACTCCAGAAAAGTCCATTTATTTCTACTAGCTTCCAGTCACTAGTAGGCATAGGCGTATCGATTTCCAGTTCCAAGGGGGTGTAATTCATAACAGTATATAGGAATAGTACATATATGAATTCGAAACATAAGAAAGATTTCCGAAGAAATCGGTAAAAGCTCTTCCATTTCTACAATTTTTAGGATAAGAACCTGGAACATTCACATATTACTTTTGATGTAATGTATAAAGAGATCCGACGGATGGGTGTGCTAAATTCACGAATTTTGAAGCAAAGAGAAATGTTTTTTTCGTAAAATAAAGAGGGTTAACTTAATTTTTAAGTTAAATCCCCTTAAAGCATCTTGAAGTACACATTTCAAGCTTTAAAAATAAAGTTAATTATACATATCAAATACCACTTTCTCAAAATTTTTAGATTTTGGAAGTGCATATCTTCAATAAAATTTTTTTTAAATTTTTTTCACTCATATCCTTTTATACATTACTTCAAGAGTAATATGTGAGTTTCAGGTTTTTATCTTGAATATTGCAGAAATTGTAGAGCTTTTACCGATTTCATTGGAAATCTCTTTATATTCCGATTTCGTATAGATATACACTATTTCTACATACATTCATTTTTGTATTTGAAAATATAATAACCGAATAGTCACAAATTTCTTCTTTCATTTAAGCTTTGTTGAGCTCAATTTCATTAATTAGTTCAAAAGTTATAACAAATTTAGTGTAGCGCGTCCGATATCGCGCACCCTTCGTGCGCCCTGCGTACGTGTCGCTGTGTTCCATTCTCGTGCGTTAAACAAAAAGATCTGGAGCGTACATTTTTGATCGTACAAAAAAAAATTCATATACGTTTTTGATGTGAAATTTCCCGTACTTTCGATTGGTATAAGCAGTTTTTTTTGATAAAATTAAATTTTAAAAGTCATTCGTGAAAAACCGTAATATTATACTTACCTATTTTGTTTAATAATTTTTACAGCGACACTTTTTAGGAAGGAGACATTTTATCATATATTATGTATACAATTTAGAAGAAAAAAAATCCGCCCTGTTACAAAGGAATTCGATGCCGATTCTTTATTTTACTGCATTATATGCCCTGTAGATTACAGATCCACGTGTAAAGAAATCGTCATGAATACAATTTTCTAACTAACCACATCATGTAATAGAGTCAGTTATGAAGCATATTTTATCAAAAAATAATTAAATTGTTTGTAGAATTTCAATTTTAAAAATACGTAAAGAAACATAGGCTTATATGGCAGTAAAAAAACAAAAATCCTCATCTTCTCCTTTCGACTACAGTTGAAAAATAATTATTTCTCGTACTTCTTCATTCA
Source organism: Stenurella melanura (assembly GCA_963583905.1). Lineage (NCBI taxonomy): Eukaryota > Metazoa > Arthropoda > Insecta > Coleoptera > Cerambycidae > Stenurella > Stenurella melanura. Next base: position 73,620,191 of record OY757309.1, read on the forward strand.
CACGACAAAATCTCGCAAACTATTATATTTATCAAAAAAAAAAAATTTATTCTTTATAAAATATTTGCCATATTTTCCATATTACGATGGTTCTTAACTGAGATTTTTGAGAGTTTAATAACCAAGATATCTAATAATGTGTAGCGTGATATCAATTATATTGCAGGCCTCGTTCTCAATAATTATACATGTAGTACTGCTACTCTCCGCCAGGGTGACCACAATTTAGAGTAGAAACAAAACTTCCTTACCGGCATTACCACTGGAGTGTGTATTAGTACCTGTTTTCTTCATTGTTTATCTTTGTGCGCGGGTGACTACACGTGTATTTTTGAGTGTACATTACTGAGTATTTTATATGTGAAAAATTGGAAAATGGGAAGAAAACGTAAAATTTCAACACAGGATCTTTTGAGCCAATTGAAAAGTTTGGTTAAAAGAAGACGAACTCGAGTATTATCATCTGATACTGAAAGCGACACGTCATCAGACTCGGATATGTCACGGCAAGATGGCGAAGCACCTAATGCCGCGTCGCGGCCACCAATAGTACGTCCAGAGACTCAATCAGGTGGGTTACATTTTATTTTTCCATTATTTGTATTCACACTAGGTAAGCCTATTCACGAGATAGGATAGACCTAAGATTATATTTCTGGTTGAGCTTACTTTAAGGTAAGACATAACCTAATGAAATATACCTATATATAGGTCCGCACATGATTCATGCGTAGGGGTAAATACGCAAATATTTACGAGATAGGATAGATTTAAGTTTTATTTTCTGGTTGAGCTTACTCTCAGGTAAGACATAACCTAACAAAATAAGTTGTATCTTTCGGGTTGAGCTTACTCTTAGGTAAGACATAACCAACAAAATAGAGCTATATGTATGTGAGCACATAATTCATGTGTAGGTGTAGGCAAATATAGATTTACATACTCCTTTCCTTGTTCTCAGGCTTGCCACCTGAAGAAAACCCTAATGAAAATACGACAAATGTGTCCACAGTCGACCCAGAATTTTTAAATTTACTTGGAGAAGATCCTCACAATTTACAATCTACTTCAGTAGATTTACATCCTGACTTGATCAATCGGTGGAAACATATTTTAAATAATGGGCTCACCTCCGAACTTAAGACGCAGTTGCTGAAGAAATATCCAAGAGGAGGAAGCTATGGGCTAGAAAGTCCAGCCCTAAACCCCGAAATACAAAAAACCTTGCCTGAACCTGCAAAAAAGCGAGATTCACACTTTAAGTCAGCGCAGGAAACAACAGGGGCGGCGTTAGCCGCGTTGGGATTAGCTATTTCATCCCTGCTAAATGAAAATGAGGAGGGGGTGGACCGTCTGATCTTAATGGAACAATTAGCAGATGCAGGTAAATTAATTGCAGAATTACATCATGGTCAGTCTGTGTCCCGTAAAGCCTTCATAATGCCAGGACTAAATAAGGACCTCCAGGAAATCTTAGAAAACTCCCAAATGGACAAGTTCCTTTTTGGTACAAACTTACAAGAACGTATTCGGGAAGCCAAATCATTAGAACGTGCGGGGAAGGACTTAAAGGCACCCATTAAACAAAACCCACCTAAATCCGGTACTTTAAACTGGAAACGCCCTCCTGTTCGAAACCCTCGACCTCAGGGGGGCAACAGGGAAAAGTACCAAACATTCCGAAGAATTGTACCCCACTCAAGATTACAAGGTCGAATAAGGCCGACGAGAGCTCCCACACACATGGATTATTACAGGAGGAAACAGTAAGCCAGGTTAGTACTGTGGCAGGGAGATTAAAATATTTTTGGAAAAAATGGGAGGCAATCACAAAAGACCAATTTATATTAAGCTGTATCTCTGGATACGAAATATCTTGTCATGACCAAGTTACTCAAACAAACATTCCAGTTGAACCTTTACGTTCAATCCAAGAAGAAAACATGTTAAAAACTGTCTTTCTTGACCTTTTAAGGAAAGGGGCGATAGAACCTTGTACCAATAGTAGTGGTCAATTTATCTCTAGTTATTTTTTAGTACCTAAACCAAACGGAACTGTCAGATTTATTTTGAATCTAAAAAATTTCAACAAATTTCTGTCGCCAAAACATTTTAAGATGGAAGATATGAGGTCGGCTCTGAATTTATTGTCACCGGGGATGCATTTATGTACGATTGATTTGCAAGATGCATATTTGCTTATTCCTATTAGAAGATCCAGCAGAAAATATTTGCGTTTTGTTTATAAGAAAAATATTTATCAATTTACATGCTTACCTTTTGGATTATCGCTTGCGCCATATATTTTTACAAAAGTTATGAAGCCTGTGATTCGGGAATTAAGATACAGAGGTTTTTTATCATCCGTCTATTTGGACGATTTCCTCTGTCTGGCAAATACATACGAAGAATGTCTTTGTAACACAGAGAATTCTATTAAATTCCTAGAATCACTGGGGTTTTTAATTAATTATGACAAAAGTTCCTTGATTCCAGCTGTCAGAGTAAAATACTTAGGATTCATTATAGATTCTGAAAAATTTGGCCTAGAGTTACCGGCAGAAAAAATTAAATATTTAATAGATCAAATAACTAAATTCCAGAAAAAGAATGTCTGTCAGATAAAGGAATTTTGTCAATTATTGGGGACTCTTATTTCTGTTTGTCCTGCTGCCTCTTATGGATGGATGTATTGCAAAAACTTAGAGAGGGCCAAATACTTAGCTCTACTCATCAATGATAATAACTATTACAGTAACATGATTATCCCCACATACATAATCTCTGATCTTTCGTGGTGGTTAAAAATATTACCTACAGCTTTTAATGGGATAAAATCCTTTAAATTTAAATTAGAGATTTTTTCTGATGCAAGCTTGATAGCATGGGGTGGTTCCTGTAATGGCCAAAGAACACATGGGTTTTGGCATCACAGGGAACAAAACTGGCATATAAATAAATTAGAATTATTAGCTGCTTTTTTGACATTAAAATGTTTTGCAAGACATGTTAATAATTGTGAAATTTTACTAAGAATAGACAACACCACCGCTGTCTCTTACATAAATAGAATGGGTGGTGTAAAATACCCACAATTAAATAACTTGGCAAGAAATATCTGGCAGTGGGCTGAGCGTAAGAATATATGGTTGTTTGCCTCCTACATTTCTTCAGCAGACAATGTCATTGCTGATGGTGAATCTAGAATTTCTAATGTAGATACAGAATGGGAATTATCTGAAACAGCATTTCAAAGATTGAGTAATAAATTTGGTTCACCGCAAATAGACTTATTTGCGAGTAGAATAAACGCTAAATGTGATTTATTTTATTCATGGTATCCGGATCCAGCGTGCTTGTCAGTTGACGCGTTTACTGCAGATTGGGGTCAATATTTTTTTTATGCGTTCCCACCGTTTGCATTAATTTTAAGAGTGTTACGAAAAATTATTCAGGACGAAGCTAGAGGTATTTTGGTGGTACCGTATTGGCCTACTCAGCCATGGTATCCTTTATTTTCCTCCTTACTAACTAGTAAAATAATATATTTTACACCTTCATCTCACTTGTTGTTATCTCCTTACAGGAATATAACACACCCTCAGTATCGGACACTGTCGCTAGTAGCAGGAGTTTTATACGGAGGGCGTTCCAACAAAAAGGTATAGAAGAACCAGTGGCAAACATACTTGTAAGCTCGTTGGCGGAGTCCACCTTAAAACAGTATAATGCGGCGCTGAAATCTTGGCGCGAACATTGTCAAACGCTCAATTGCAGCCCATTCGAATTCTCTGAAAATTGTTTACTAAAATTTTTAACGAATCTCTTTCATAAAGGGGCATCCTTTGGCACAATTAATTCTTGTAAGTCAGCGATTTTATTAATTTCAAAACAAAACTACTCCGATAGCAAATTAATTAAAAGATTTTTAAAAGGAATTTTCCGACTTAAACCTACTACACCAAAGTATGCTCAAACTTGGAATGTTGATATAGTCTTAAACTACTTAGCTAATATGTCGAAATTGGATTCTCTCGATTTTAAATGTTTAACTGAAAAAGTAGTAATGTTGTTAGCACTGGTGTCAGCACATAGGGCACAAACACTATCTCTTATTAATATTAATAATATTACAGAAAATACAAATGGTTTTGTAATAAAGATACCAGATTTTATAAAAACGTCAGGTCCAGATAGATATCAACCTGTACTGAATATACCATTTTTTAATGACAGACCAGAAATTTGTCCGGCAAGAGCATTGCAACATTATTTAAACATTACTAAAAATATCAGAAATACAGATAAGCTTTTTATATCTTTGAGATCCCCACATAAGGCAATTACAGCATCAACTATTAGTAGATGGATCAAGTTAGTTTTACAAAAAAGCGGTATAGATATAAGTGTTTTCTCCACTCATAGTACCAGACATGCTACCACGTCTAAGGCATACGCCAAAGGAATCAATATTGAAATAATCCGCAAAACAGCAGGTTGGTCAAAGAATTCGCAGGTGTTTGGTAGATTTTACAACCGACCGGTTGTGCTACACGATTCAGAATTTGCAACGACCATTCTACATTGCAGCCAATAAAATAAAAATACGAACCAGATACATAAGCTTATGTTGGGATTTACAAAGACTTAACAAACCATGTGTCTATTTACTTTTGTGATTCTATTTATATAAGTTCATATCAACAGTTGTCAGTTAGATATATATAGCGTTACAACTTATTCGAAAAGACTTTTTAGTTGTATTCTCGATTGTATGTTATGTTTTTTCCCTTACATTCATTAAATAGTTGTTATAGTTGCAGCTTTTGTTTTATTAAGCGATAAAAAGTTCGCTGTTCTTATGGATGATACTGAAAAATAAACTAAAAATAAAATTGCACAACTCTAAACATCTACATGTATAATTATTGAGAACGAGGCCTGCAATATAATTAAACAATCAAACGAACTTACCTTAGTGATGTTCGATTGTAATTATATGAAGGCCTCGTTCGAGATAATTAATACCCACCCAAATTTTGTACCCTAACCTCCTGTACTCAGTGCAATTTATCAAATCTCTAAACAAATGAAGAAAACAGGTACTAATACACACTCCAGTGGTAATGCCGGTAAGGAAGTTTTGTTTCTACTCTAAATTGTGGTCACCCTGGCGGAGAGTAGCAGTACTACATGTATAATTATCTCGAACGAGGCCTTCATATAATTACAATCGAACATCACTAAGGTAAGTTCGTTTGATTGTTTAATTTTCGAAGCTTATTAGCGGCATACGTTCGTTGCAGATTCTCGCATATTAATAATTTTAATGTTAAATTTTAGCTGTCACCGGCCGCGGCGGCAGGAGTTTTAACTTTTTGTATTAATTTTATTGAGCCAAGTCGGTCGTGATCCGCCCAACCCTACGTACACCACGACACTGCGCGACGTGCTTGTCTGGTTGGTTCCAGATCGCGATTCAAGGAGGCAGTGTTTGTATATTATTTAAATAAAAGTTGTTATGATGATGATGACTACTCTAAGACTGTTTCAACAACCCGCACTACCCACCCGCAATGGCCTATCGTTAAATAGATGACGTATCGTAACTCTCGTGGTTTATGATATGTTGAAATTTATGTCTTAAAAATGATTGGATTGCTATGGAATAAATAAATATATTTGTTGAATATTTAATTCACTGTTATATGGACCTACATCAATTTTTTGTGTAATAGATTAACACGTTATAAGAAACTCCCTAGTTCACTGTCTGCTAGATAACTTCAGCTGGTATGTATTTTTCCAATACAATTTTCTACCATATAGGCAAAAATAAGATTTAATATAAAAAATATCCGTAAGAAATTATGCTTAATATGAAATTGGGCCCTCTTAACAAAGGTTTTAAGAAATCCTTTGCAATATTTATTGATTGTGAAAAAATAGATAACCAAAGAGAAGATGATCTATGTTCTAGAACTATGTCATTTTAAAAACCAAATAATTTTGGCGGTTTGGTTTGCCATCGAAATTGTTATTCTAGTTTTACTAGCAAAAAAGTATAGAACATTTAAGGAGAAAAATAGAGAAAGAGAAAGAAATTGATAGGAGTTCAGATGGATCGAATTCCTGTCCATCAACTTCTTCAGGTGTGTCCTTCCGTGTTTTTTTTTTTTTAATAGAGAAATTATTTTTTGCCAAAAAGCATCAACAATAAAAAAAACTTTCTCAAGTAAAGAAAAATAAAACTATTTGACTATTAACCCACAAAAATCCCACAATTTTCGAAAGTCGATTCCTAATCTACAGTGTATAAGCCATACATTTTATTCTAAAAGTGCCAAGAAGCGACTTTTGTCAACGCGAGTACTATAATTCGTTTTCCTGAATGTAATTCTCAGCTACAACTAACATCGATGTGGAAATATAGTTATAATATAATGAAAGCACAAGGGGACGGTAGCTCAGTGGTTTAGCACGTCTAGCTTGCATACTGGTATACCTAGCGAAGCAGGTTCAATCCCTGCTCACCGCGAAATAATTTTAATTATAAAATTATCCCCAAGATGTGGTTCGGACTCCACTATAAACTGTAGGGCCTCGTTTCTCTTTACCTCACACAAAATCATTCTGGATTTTCAAGGAGTTACCTCTGTGACTTGAAAAGCGGTTAAGAAAACAAAACAAACAATTATTACAGTTTTTAGATAATAACGGTCGTAAAATTATACCTTGTCAGCCTGTATTATCTTGCTCCTCATGATTTAGTCCATTGTCTTATACCTAAAATTTCTGAATAGAGGAAATAAATTATGTTTTGTTCTTTTGGAATTATACGCATCAGGGGGCGACTTTAAGAAACGAAAAAATTCCCAAGTTTCTTAAAAAAAAAAACAGTCCAAAATGCAAAGAAACCCCGACCTCTCGGCGGCAGCTTATTGCATTTCCTCTAGAAACGGTTCGCCTTTCCCTAAATTTTGTACTCATTTAACATATTCTAAACAGGACGAATTTTAATTTAAAATGCTATTTTTTAGCATGAAAATAGCACCTCCCGCGTTCCCCCTGAGAATTATGACCATCTCCCCGGAATATTTTAAATTTTAGAAATGGGGTTGTGTGCCACATGGTTCGAAAGGAATTTCGCAAGTGTGAAGTTTTCTAAATGTGGTGCGTTAATTATTGAGAAAATTTATTTTGGAAATATCAAATTTTGTTTGTCTTGTAACTCAGTAGATAGTTTTAGCTAAATTGAAAAGCAACATGGGCAATATAAACAGCCAGCCAGCCAGATGTGAATGCAGGGAGATAAGTTTTTGTTTGTTTTTTTATTGTAGCATTGGCATTGGTTTATTTATTTATCTCTTTATTAAAATTTAAATAAGAAATGAAGATCAAAGTTGAAAAGGTATTAAACATAATACATAGGTGATGAAACGGAAAAACTGCCCGGAATTGGAAGGCGGAAAGTGAAACCGATTGTTTCAAAGAAACGATATACAGGGTGAGCAAACTATCCCTTCGGACCTCTTTTCTTATAACGCGCAAAAAAATATTGTCACCGTGAGATAGGGCCCTATCCAGCAACTCCACCGTAAATGGATATTTACCTATGGAGCCGATAATAAATAAAAACAAAATACAATAAGATAAAAAATAAAAACTGCCAGATTCAGAAACAGAAGAAACAGAAAACTAAGGAGATGAGGATGAGGATAGATGGAAACTTAAAATAAGCATGGAAACTGAAAAGAAGCATCTCGCAAACACCTGCACACCCCAGCCGATAATGACAAATAGAAACATAATAGAAGCATGGAAACTTAAAAGAAGCATCTCACAAACACCTACACTTCCCATCCTATATTCCCACCCCATGCATCATGCGGCTCACGCTGCTGACAAGAAGCAAGTCCAATGTCCAACCCGGCGTATGCAGCCGGTCCGGCGGTATGTAAAACATCCGAGGTTTGGTTCCGGCACGCGGTTTGGCTGTCCGTCATGCGTGTTCGACGGACGACCAAGCTGCGTGTTGAAACGAACCTCCATGGATGCCCGGAATCGGCAGCAATGCCCACCTTAAGCTGACAAATCAATCAATCAATTATAGGTCTTGAAGGTTGAAATTGATCTGTTGTTAAGTATTTAATACAAAATTATACCTCAACTCTTTTCATAAAATGAAGCGCAGACTCACAGATATATTAAGAATATATTTTCAGTTTAGTTGAATTTGAATGAACAATTCATTTTATAATGAATTTAAATGTTCAAAATGACCATCAGTCAAATATTGACAATAAGTAATGCGAATTGTCGGATGACATTTTGTACGACCTTAGGGCTTATTTTGTGAACTTCATCGTCTATACTAGTTTTTAAAATCTGCAATATTGTCTAGTCGATTAACATACAGTTTTGATTTTAAATAGTCCCATAGAAAGTAATCAAGAGGGGTGAAATCGGGAGACTGAGATGGCTATTCAATAGTTCCACGTCTTCCAATCGACCTGTTGGGGAGAACTTCGTTTAAGTAATTTATCACTGTACGTGAATAATGCAGTGGCGATCCATCTTGTTGGTACCAAATACAACCGCCATCATTTGGATAAATAGCATCAGGAAAAAGTAGTTTTAATGTAGACACTAGAAAGTTTCGTCAAAGATCTAGTTAAGTGTGCCTTCAAAAAAATAAGGGCATGTAATTTGATTTATTAGTGATACCAACCCAAATGTCCACTTTTTGAGGAAATTGTGTGTAATCCTTCATGATCCTGTTCCAATATCGACAGTTCTGACGGTTGACCGTTCCGTTTAATTAAAATGTGGCTTCATCAGAGAAAAAAGAAAATTTGTTTATAAACTGCAAATCTGCTAGCATTCTGTTCATCATTAATTCACAGAATTCTTTCTTTCGATCAGGATCATCCTCATTTAACCTGTACCAACTTAAATTTATAAGGACGGTATTTCTTTCTCTAAAACTCACAGAATTGATTTACTTACATCATTGTTGGCAGCAAGTTGTATACTTAGTTTATGCAGATTTTGCTCAAACTCTACCATTACATTTAATGGTTTTTCCACACCAAAAAGAGGAGCTCTACCTGGGTTTTGAATATTTTTTACATGCCCAATTTCACGAAATTTATTTTTTGTTTTACTGACTTTAGACTGTGATAAATGATGACCAGGGTAATTTATTATTAAACAAACCTCCTCTTCAGTTCTTGTTTTATTATCGCATCTAATTATAATTAGAACATATACTCGCTGAGTTTCATAAATGAGCCATAATAAAGTTGAATAAATAAAGAAATCTTATTAAATATACTGATGTGTGTGAGTAACTTAGAATAAAGTGACACTAATAATTAGAAATAAAAATATTCCATGGCCCACTTGATAGTCTTTGAAGGCAAATGGTGTTGGTGTCTGTTTCAAAAAATTTTCTGGTTTGTGCAATTTTGTATTAAAGCAGCAATAGAATAGTTTCAACTTTTCCTCAAAATAAATAATTTAGCAATAAATGTCTCAATTGAGTTTACTAGACACTAACAAAATTTTGCATTTTCAAATTTTCTCAGTAATTAATGCACCAAATTTAAAAAACTTTATATTTGCAAATGGAGAATCAAAGTCCCTTTAGAACGAGGAGCCGTACGACTCCCTTTCTAATCTAAAATTTTCCGGAAAGAATCATAGTTCGGTGAACGCGGGAGGTACTATGGACGGATATTTTCAATTACAGTTCAACCTGTTTCAATATTTTTCCTAAAAGTTCGTAATTAGGTACTCTTAAAATGAATTTGTTTCATTCATATGGGCTCGCCGGTGTAAAATAATAATAAGTAACAGTTTAAAATAATTTTAAACAGAATCCCAAACATGTCATTTTAGTTTAAGGGAATTGATCTGGGCTATTTAATTTTATTAAATGAAATTTTAAAAGAAGAGAATAAAAATAAAATTGATAACTTCTAGCACGATAAAATCAGTGGTCTAACTAAAATCGCAATATTGTATCTTACTTGTTTCACTTTATTTTAGTTCTACAAACTTCTGTAGCTCATAAACTTTAATACAAATTCTGTATCACGTTTCTTTAGATTGGCCCTTAAAACGTCTAAGGTATTTCTTTGCTTGAGAATTCTTTTGTAACAAGTTTACGAACAGTTTGTTAAATAACTAGAATAATATAATTAGAAAGATTTCTATCCTTTGCTTATTCTGAAAAAGTTAATTCTAGAGAACAAGATTTGCTTTTGTTAAATGCTTGTCTAACCGAAAGAAATCGAAATATAGAAGGGTACAGTTACAAAAGTAAGTTAAAGCAGTTTTCATCGAATTAACAAAGATGTCTGTAATATCTTTCCTCATATTTTGAACTTTTTGGATTTTCGAGAATCAAACATGATACTGACGTGTATGTTACTCCCGTATGTTGTGTATTTTAAGGAAAAGATCTGATTTTTTTAACGAATTGAGCGCATAATTTTTCCCAATCAGGTATCGAAAACTAAAAATCGAGTTTTCGGTCTCTATCAAAATCAATGTAAACAATAATAAACAGATCAAAACAAGACAGCGAATAATAATAATAATAATAATAATAGTCATACCTTTAATGCCCAATAGGTAACACCTAATAACTGAACAATTCTTTTGAATTTTTCACAAAAATTGTTCGAAATGACCTCCATCTCCACGTATACACATTTCGGCACGTCGAACCAAGGACATACGCACTCCGTTCAACACATTTGGTAAATTAGGATCATTTTTTAACCTTAAACGATAAAGCTCTTCTGCACCAGCTGCATTTCCACCACTTTCTCCATACACCAAGTGCAGATCCGCGAGCTCTGGATAACTGTAATCTCCCATAATGTCTAAAATCTGCGTTTTAAAACATCACACTAAACTGTGAATTAACGTTATCAATAAAGAAAACAAAAAGGAAAACTTGGTCCAAAATCCAAAAAGTAACAAAAAAATCACGAATGAGAAGTACTGTGTTACGTAACCAAGTACTAACGACTTGAACGATAAATCAATAAAATAAATCTTAACATAAGTGGCACGAAATTCAAAAAGAACAAAAGCAACAGCCCAAACCAAGGAACGGGTAGGTCGCGTCGTGTGTACGTTGTTTACCAAGTAAGGACACAAACTGAAATTATTACTTGAGAATATTACAAGGGAGAGTATAGCACGCGTACTACGATAATTTGTTCGCGAAGAAGCAAAGAACATGGCGGTGTCCTCTGTCGGTTGCTTTTAACTGCTTTGTCGGCATGCTTTTCGATGACCCCCGTCGCGGCCTAATTATCTCTTAGGCTCACCATACTGATTTACACGAATGTCAGAATATCATGTGCGACTAGACGCGAGGCAATAAAGCCTACCCCAATATGCTAGCAGTTCTCAAATTATGTTATTAAGTATTTTGGAAATTTGTTTAAATTTTTTGTCTCCAAAACTAAGAGCTTTAGACGCCATGTTATATAAGGTTTCTTTGTTTGTTTTGTCGTTCCCTACCACCAGTTTTTTTACTTGTGCTCAAGTCAAATAAGGAAAATTTGAGGAAAATAATAGTGGAAGTTTTGAAAATTGGCAAAAAATGTTCATTTAGGTGTGAATAAAACATATAAATTTCCCATCTCCGTGTTGCGCCCGAGCCGTCATCTTGAAATAATAGTGCTCAAATTAAGTTTTTTACCTATATCTCACTAACCATTCGCTATATTGAAATTATGGATCATACATAAAATAAAGCTTATAAAATTCTCTACAAAGAATACCGTATAGATTTTTCCATATCCATTGTTATACTCTTCGAAAATACTAAAATAAAAATTTGATTGACACATTTCTAAAATCTTTGAATATCGCTCACAGAGAAAAATTTTCATATCATTGTCTTAGTCATGCAATTCTGAATGACTTTCAAAATATCCACCATCTGCTCGTTCGTCTATCGATTTGTGCGTCTCACCATCCGTCTCTCTGTCCGCCATATTTTTTGTAAGCTCAATGACTTAATTGAGCACGAAAAGTCCGATTTTATGAAAACTTGAATGGTAAATCACTGTCAGATAGAGGAAGCACTCTTTAATTTTTGAAAAAATTCGATCGAAAAATTTAAAAGTTATTAACCATTTTATTTTTTAAAATACGCACATAAAGAGTAATCGTAAAGTTATTGCTTGTGACTAATCATATCCCGATGATACCATTCACTAGTAGTACAGGCAAATTAACAATTTAGGGTAACAAAAATTAATAAAAGGATTATCTCTGGGATTTAAGTAGGTAATAACCTGGAGAATGAGATGATGCATTCCTTGCACTTCCAAGTTCCGGGAAAATGCAAAAAAAATTGGAAAAACTTTTTGATTTTCGTTTTTTTTTGCTCTAGCGGCCAAAATAATGAAAATAGAGAAAGAAGTTCCCAACAAAAGTTGTAGCTCGTCTTTTTCTCTACAGAATAGGTCTTTGCAAATTTTTATCTTACTTAAGCGAAGATAAATCGAGTTTTCCACTTATAGTTTTAGGCCGCTTCGAAATGCGCGAGAAATGAGAATTCTCCAGGAGTTTCATCGATCGATAATTCTTACCATTCAGAGCCCCTAAAAAAATGAAAATAACATAAAATGTAGAGGAAAGTCTCAGCTTTAATGTAGAACTAATCACAAAATTCATAAACAATTTTATCACAGAGAGAAAGTGTCAGAAGATGGCTCAATGAACTTTGTACGGTTGATCCACAGATTTATTCATATCTTTGCCGGGAGTCGTTAGAATCATAACTCATTTTGCTTATGTATTCTTATATAATGATATATTAATCCAATTAACATTTTATTGCAATTGCTTTTGTTGGAAAAATATGCCTTGCGATCAAAGTAGAGGGTATATTTCTCATCGATCAATCACCTCCAAATTTTGGAGTTCAATTCGCTATATCTTAAGTAATAATAATAGCACAATCTTAATTTTTGGATTATAAGGACAATAAAACATATTCTTTCGAATGACTTTAGAGTACTTCTTGAATTTGTCTACATTATTCACACACGTTCAGAAAATGCACAATTATACAGTAAAACATATACAACTTATTTGTTTCTTAACATTCTTCAATGAAATATTCACGAAATATAGATTAAAGTGCGTGGATTCAAATCCATACAGTGAAAAAGCATCCACTGTTACGGGAGAAATAGGCAGGATGCATAAAACGCAAAGATGTGAATAAATTAACTGTATAAAGTTTACTAAGCCATCTTCTAACACCTTCTTCTCTATGATAAAAATTTGTATAATTTTTCCACATTAAAGCTGCATTGTTTTCATTTTTTAGCGGCTCTGAATAGTAATAATTATCGATCGATGTGTCCGGTCGTACGAAACTCCCAGGAAATTCTCATTTTCCGCGATTTATCTCCTAAACGGCTTAAGTAAGACAAACATCTGTAAAGACCTGTTTTGTAGAGAAAGAGACGAGCTACAAATTTTGTTGAAAACTTGTTTCTGTTTTTTCATTATTTTAGCTGTTACAGCAAAAAAACCGAAAATAAAAAAAAAATTCAAATTTTTTTTTTTTGTTTTCCGGAACTTGGAAGTGCAAAGAATGCTTCGTTTCATTCTACAGGTTGTTAACTACTTAAATCCCAGAGACGATTCTTTTATTAATTTTTGCGAGGTTCTTACAACATTTTGCCTTCATTGCCTATACTATAGTATAATATGTAATATTTTGTATTCATAGAATCTCTTTAATGATACTCTTCATGTGTATTTTCTTTTATTAAAATGGTTCATAACTTTCATATTTATCGATCGATTTTTTTCAAAATTGAAAACACTGATATACCGTTCAAGTTTGATTAAAATCGCCGTTTTTACTATACTCTTCGCAAATACAAAACGAAGAGTATATTCCCTTCGATCGGCATATTTCTAAAACCGGTAATATTGCTCGTAGAAAAAAAATTTTCACATTGCCCGTGTTGGTGATCGAATTCTGAACAACTTTCAAAATGTCCGTTCGTCCGTCTGTCTGTCCGTCACGTTTCTTGTAAGCACGATAACTTAAGAACAAAAAGTCTAAATGTATTGAAATTTGGATAGTAAGTTAGTGTTAGGTAGAGGAAGAACCCTGTTGTTTTTGCACAACATCGATCAATAAAAAAAGTTATTAAATTTTTAAATAAGAAAAAAAATGCTTTTTAATGTTTTGCAATTACACTAAAAATGTCTAAAACTAATATTATTTACAAAAAACTGCGAAGAGTATCCTATAGAATGTGCAACAATTATATAGACAGTGTAGTAAATCGGCGAAGAGTATAATGGTCAGCTTGTTATTACTTATATTACCTTTTTGTGTAATTTACGACTCGAATGTGATTTTTATTTTGTTTTATAACATGAACTCATATTTTGTTTTTTTCTTTAATGTTTTGAATTTGTTAATGTGTTGTATTTTTAACTTGTTAACATTTTTTATTCCAAAGAATATACTATGTTTATTTTTTATAAATAAGAGTTTTTAATACCTATGCAAATTGTTTCAATTTTCTCAGTAATATGACATTTCTAAATAATAAATGGAAGGTTTGAACGTCGAGCACAAAACAACGAAATAATGTATAGTTCTCTTTCTTTACTCATCTGCCTGGAAAACATACATTTCACTCCACTCAAAAAAGGTCCCCTTGAGCCCAAATCGAGGACTTACTAAGATTTGCCAGGACGCCACTGCTGCCCAATCTTTTGTTTCCTGGGCGTTTCGTAAGTGCCAGAATTTATAGTCAGAATAGTCCGCGTTCTGACACATTGGTTATTTGTCGAAAGTTAGAATGTAATCTGGTATTCTACTGCTTGCCAGAATGCATCGAACATACATTTGGTAAAGAAGTAAACTTTAGGTTTTCTTCTCGTCTTGCTAATAAACTAATTATAAATTTCACGGAAAAGCAATATTTATTAATTATTGTAATTTTGATACTGAAATACCCCAACAATGCACAAGAGTCGCTCTCTCCAATATTAAAGCATCTATTTAGAAACCTTCTAAGACAATTTCTAATTTAGTTTAAAAGGATTTTGTTCGATAATACTTCATTAGGCTTCATTTCATTCCTTTCAACTAGAGTATTTCCTTTCTTATTTAGTTTCCATTCAAATTTCAAATATCCGTTAAAAAGTTGGCTTTTTACTATATTAAAATCCCCCCAGACTATAGAAAATCTTAATTTAATGGATGCGATATTGCACCAGAAGGCAGATGTGAAATTAAAATGAGTAAATAACAAAGATAGCTGTTAGTCGCGGTGAAAAGCTCTATGCATATTCCTTTGCTGCTTTTGAAATGTCATTTTATTCTGCTTTATATACTACCTCCTTCATTTAATGTACCGCAGTAATAAGAATATTCAGATTCAAATCCTCTCTGCATTGCATTTTTTGTATTTAGTTAGACGAGAGAATTACGAATCCATCCATTTATGTCATGATTAAGGACCAAGAGATGCTAATATAATATCAACGTCTTAACCTACGTCATCAAGGTTTATTTTCTCGGGTAGTACGTTATTATAGTCAACAAGTATGAAACCGGTGATCTGCCTGCCCAGAGCGGGTGTATTGCTTAAGGAATTCACAGGAACCACAATTCTTTACTATTGATTACACCCACACCAACAAAAAATGGCAGCATACAACTCGATGATCCACAAAGCTTTTTCACTACCTCTGTCTGAGGCTGATCTGAATGAAGAGCTACACATAATCGAGAACATTGGAGTTGAAAATAATTTTGGTAAAGATGTCATTAAAAAGTTAATTAACAAAATCCGGAAAAAAATTATTTTTCAATTAATATATCCAAAAATAAAAGAAACTACAAAATTTACTTACACAACAATTACCTACTGTGGCCATTTATCCGAAAAAATAGCTAATGTTCCCTCCAAACACAATCTAAAAATAGCTTTTAAATCACAGAGTAAATTATCAAACATATTATACAATGCAAAAGACCCAACACGTAAATTTAACAAATCTGGAGTTTATAAGTTAAAATGTACAGAGTGTAATAGTATCTATATAGGGCAAAGAACATCTTAGATCATATAGGTTACAGAAAACTGATTCATCTTTCGCGAAGCACTGCCTCGAAAACAACCATAGTTTTCCGGAATTACGCGACATTGAAATTTTACATTTCTCAACAAAAGGCTTTAAATTAAACATTTTAGAATCTCTGGAAATTCATAAGCATAATAATATCAAGGATTATAATTTCTAAAATGATCAATTAGATCTTATATATTCACCTTTATTTACAACTGGCCGACCCATAATTGAATATTCATAATTAAAGTTTATTATTGTCATCTACCTGCCTAAGACCTTATTGTACCTATCTATCCATTCAAAATTGTCTGTATATATAACATTTCCGTGCAATTGTAAATCAGTCATTTTTGATTCACTGCTTGACAATGGCTTTGTAAGTCGAAACTGCAGTCGCAATTTTTATAAATACATAGTGATAGAAACCATAGTAGTGTGTTTTATTTAGTTATTTCTTGCTTGTCGACATTTGATAAGTAGTAAAACATAAAATTTTTAAACGATGCTACGGAATGTTTTTGAATACGTGAATACGGGGAAAGTTTTATGACATCGATATCGAAAGATCGAAATTGGCATCTCGACGGCATCGTAAATTGCACGGACTAGATCGTAAATTCGAGCCGACAGAAGTGAACGAAAAGTTAATTTTTTTAACGTTTGACGAATTTCAAGCGCAGATTAATATAAAACGCCTTATAGTAGAGAGTCTAGAGCCCCCTACGATGCATTTTAAATGAGAAGGGGTCGACTAAAGGATATGCAAAAACGAAAAACAAATTCTTATGTAAAATTCTTATGTAATTCGGAATTGCGAAATTGAAGGAAAAAACATGTTTTTGTGGAAACTCGGAAAAGCATGAAAATGTGTATTTTCTTATTTCTCACTCAGTATCTCGAGCCTTGTGAGAATATTGATCTCAAATTTTATAAACATGTTCCTCTGATACTGTTCTTGATTAATATATGAAGCAGACTTGTTTTACCGTGATATCTTTTTAATAAAAAATATATAAACTGTTACATGTTATGCAAAAAATACGAAAACGCATTGTAAAATATAGTAAACGAAAAACTTTTTTATTATTAAAGATAGAAATATAGTATACGGACAAAAAGTGAAGTTTAAAGGCCAAGGAAGTTCTTTGAAACTATATTTCTTTTTATTGCTGTTTAGTTTAGTCGCAAACGAATTGTTAAAATTCGGCGCGCCCGGAACACGGTGTTTCGCTTCTAATATTAGTGACTTAACTATGCCTGCTCGAGATTACACGCATTAGCAGGGCATACAAGAGAGGACTTTTTAAAGGATTGGATCCAACGGATCAGATCCCGCGGTCCATAGAGGAATTGATTCGTCGGGCTTGGTCCTTTATTTTGCCCACTAACGTAAACATCAAAATCTCTCATGAATTCGCGGACCATCTCCTTTGGCGGACTAGATCCGCTCATTTTATTGTAAAAGGTGCATATCCACGGTCTTTCAACATGTTTGAAGGACCAGCGGATTTCAGTCATCATCATCGTGATCGTGGTCATTATGTATGAAACAAAAGTTGCTATAGCCGCAGCGGGTCTTTTTGTTATTTATTATCCTTCACTTACTAAGAACTCGTACCAGTTCAGCGTAAGCTTCGTTTTTTAACTTTTTCCCGCTGAGCCTATTTTCCATAACACATGTCTTATATATTTCTATGAACGTTTCAATTGTAGTTCTATTCCATTCCATGTTCTTGATAAATTAATAAACAACAACAACAACAACAACAACAACAACAAATTTCAAGTGTAACGTATAACACGGAAAATAGTTCTGTGAATTTAGATCGCGCGCTGCGTTTACTTGTCCGACGATACGTTAGTGGGGATGTACTAGGTGGAGAGCCGGCTGTATAGATTTCCTATGAATAAAATACATGAAAATATTTATGTGAGTGAGTAAGTACTACCACAGACATACAGGGAGCCACTTTTCATTTTTGCAAATTTTGCCCGCGTCATGAAATTCTGACGTCACTTCTGGTCACGATTTTTTGTGTCATCGAATACACGAATAAAATTTTCGTCAAAATGTAGGTTTTGAGGTATACAATGAGATTGTAGTGGGCTGCCAGGCTTAATTTGCCCGCAACCCTGAGACACCCTCGAATAAAGTTTTTTTCTGTTTTTTTACATGAATAATTTTTTTCTTAAGTTAAAGTACAAGCCTTCTAGTTATTAAAAAATAGGCTGCCTCTTCTTATTAGCCCGAATCCTCCCATTTTGACGTCACTTCCGGTAAAATTCCATGACTCGGGCAAAATTTGCATATATGAAAATTGGCTTCCTGTAGGTCTATGGTCGTACTCACTCATACAAAGTTTTTCGTGTATCTTATTCATAGAAAATCTATACAGCCGGCTCTCTACCTATACGGGCCAGATCCTATGGATCTGGGCCGCTGCCACCGATCAAGCAGTTGTCGTATTTGAATCGGTGGCCCTCCGTTATCCACACACCAGTGGACTTTTTTGCGGACTTGGTCTTTCGAGGGCCCGATCCTTTAAAAAGTCCTCTCGTGTATGCCCGGCTATTGGATACGGAATAACTATTGTTTCTCAAAGAATGAATTCATCGAAAAGGAACACACATTATTTTGTTTCATTTCAATTATTAATTATGATATACACATTAAAAATAATAAATTGAAATATTTCATTTAGATTCGATATATTTCTACACAAACACAAGAATGAAAGAATTTAAGAATGAATACGCGATTTTTTTTAAAGTAGCAAAACTAAAAGGAAAACGTTTCAATTTTGTACCAGAATTAAAAAATCATAATGCCTAAAAGTAATGATAGTATGAACTAGTACATACATAACCAATTAATTGCTAAGAGAAAAATGAAAACAAAAATATCTGTTAAAAAATCTACTAGAAGATTATATACACATTTTGACATACATTCATAAGTGGATATAAAGTCACTATACCAATTTACTGAACATTTTTAATAAACATTGAAATAACTTATTTATGCTTTGTGTGTTAAGCTACTTACTGTTATTGCTAATGTCATAATGTCATATAAAGATAATATTAATTGGAGAATTAACGCATATATTTCTTCGCGGCTACGCTTTTCTATTGTCGAAAAAAAAAAAATCACAAATAATATTCGAGTCCACACCTATATGAACTTTGAAGATAATGTCTCGGAACATTTCCCTTCGCACATGCAACTAATTACGCATCGTACTTTTTGCTGTACGGCAACGACAATGACTGTTGCAGTTATAAGTTTTACATTAAAAAATTAATGTAAACTGAAACGTTTAGGCTTTGATTATTTGGTCATGATTATTGGAACCCATGCTCTTATCTAATTTACATTAACCAAAATGAAATTCAGCACCTGTACAAACTAAAAGAATTCTGTTGCAATACGATTTCTCTTTAAGAAAAACAGACTTTTAAAAAGTTTCCTTTCTACACGTTTCATTACCATCGTAAATACAAAGACTCTGAAAATAACGAGGGAAAAAGGAACGTCAACCAACCTAATCTCTATACAGAACTTATTGAACTTAAATTGACGCAAATCGAAATCCGGTGTAGATTGTTCGCTGGAAGGACTCTCCGAGCCCACAGAAAAGAAACAGTCTAAGAGGATTGTCCGTGATGGAAATCCCGAAAAGTTCAACGGCTAATTCTGATTAGTACATCCTTATCTGAGTGTTTTCAGATCGATCTGGAAACGTGAGATACTGCCTAAAACTTTATTATTTGATACGTTTCAATGAGTTTCGTTGCTTATATTTAATTGGATTTCGCCTTTCTCCTTCGATACACAAAGAAAAATCTCGAAATAATTATCATCAAAGAGAAGTGAAATCCATAAGCTTCCTTGTATCTCTCGGTGTGTGATCACACGGGGGACTGAAAATCTACGAAATCTCATTTTCAACCAAAAATCCGAAATTAGGGCTCATTAATTATTATCAACCTTACATCTTCACGTTAATTTAATGTTGAGGACATGTTATTAGGGTTTTAGGTTAGCTATGTTAGCATAGTTTGATTGATAAATGAATATTTATTGATTTATTTGATATTGCTCTTAACAATCAAGGCCCTATTAGAGTGTGGTACAATACATTTAATATTAACAAGCAATATATTTAACGTGAATTTTAAACATTTTAAGTTCATATCTAATCTATATCACAATTCTTCAATAAATATTTCTACGAAGGAGGAAATTTATTTTGCAGTTTCTACTAGCATCATTTAAATGTAAAGTTCAAAATGTTCAGATAGGTACAGGTACACTTAGATCTTTGCATTCGAAGAGCCAAAGATCTATCTATCTACTTTCAGATAGCCAGGCAGCGTTAAAAGCTCTCAGGTCATATACCTTTGAGTTTAAAATTGCCGGGGAATGCTGACAGTTCCTAAAGCAACTGGCACGAAACAACAAGGCTACCGCGATGTGGATGCCTGGGCATAAGGAAATGAATGAAATAGCTGACGCCCTTGCAAAAGAAAAGGCGCTGAAGTCTCATAGTCCATTGAAATGTTACAAAATTTTGGCCGAACCTTGCATTTTGCGTAGGACAAGATTTATTCTTTTGATGATTAGGAGGGGGGGATCAGTGTGAGTATAACTCGATTTTCAGAGTTGAAAGCCCGCTCCCCCATTTGGCTGCCATCTTGAGAATAGGGGCGTACACAGTTTTACCGCGATATCTTGAGAACCGCAAGTCTCGCAAAAATTTTTTTAAGACTTTTTTTGTATGTCACTTTGACTTTGGGTTAAAGGGTTAAGGTCGTTCAAGGTCAAACTCGGGTTTTTAAATGGGAACCCCTATATTTCATTGCAAATTCGGATTGTCTACTTTTGTTCGAAACATTTTTTCTGAAATTGTCATTTTTTAAACTTATCTGACGAGGAAAAATAGAAATTTTAGAATTTTGCGATTTTTTTACTCGAAAAAGAAGTTTAGACAAAAATTGCAAGAGGCAAAAAGAATTTGGAATCATCCCATGTACTCAAATTTTTTCAGAATTGTTCGGGTTTTTGGGTTGTTAATTTAAAATATTAAATTTTTATTATTATTGTAATTTATTATTCAATTTAAATAGCGCGTCTTAAATCAATGTCAATGCCTCTGAAAATTGATGTTTTTTGCTTAAATCAAAAAATACGACGTAGATATCAGATAAACATCGGGTTGAGAGCACGCGAACACGCCGCAGTTAACTTTAATTTAGATTATTTTTCGGGTACTTTAAAAGATTGTTATAAGTGCCTTTGCATCACCTGGATCTTACACAATCCCACAATTGAATGGTTCAAGAAGGAATCTGGACCAGAAACTCCATGAACAAGCTAAACCGACCAGCAGGAACCGACAGGGAAACAAAGATCCTGTAAGTGATTACAACTTACAAAATACAGTCTGCTTTTCTCATACCATGGTTCGGCTATAGAAGCCGTAACCAATGCCCTTTTTGATGCACTTGGTTTATTTGCAGCGTCCTAACACCTCTCCAAAGAAAAGAAATTTAAAAAATGAGTAGAGAAAATTGTTCGCAATGAAATGGTGTACAGGAAACATCTGATGTGTATTTTCAATAAAATTAATACAAAAGAAGTTATAACCTTTAAATGATATTTTTGAAAATTTTAGTCTATCCTTAATTATAACTTTTTAATTTTCAATTTTACGGTAAGAAGTATCTAGACCAAGATTGCAGAGAATTCAGTTCTCTACAAAAAAAGGCTTGACGAAATTTTTGTGGGACTTAGGATTCTCAAGATATTTCGGCAAAACTGTTACGCCCCCTTTTTCAAGATGGCGGCCAAATGGGGGCTTTCAACCCCGCAAATCGAGTCTTATACTCACACTGACCCCCCATCCCCTAAACATTAAGAGAAAAAATCTTGTCCTACCCAAAATGCAAGGTGAATGTAACATTTCAATGGATTATCATTTTTTTGAACGAGAACCGTTCTGTGGCTTATCCACATAATGAAAGAGAAAAGGAACAGAAAGAGTCCCACTGGAGGAATACACTAAGCCAAAGACAAGCGAAAAAGTTCATCACTTATTCGACAAAGAATGCCACAAGGCTTCTCGAACTCATAAAGTCCGACTTAAGGCTGATAGCAAGCCTCTTGACAGGCCAGTGACCCTTGAGATATCATTTTAAGAATATGGGCAAGGCAGATATGCAGATACTGTGATGCTGCAATAGAAACTGCGGAACATATTCTTTGCGAATGCAAAGGAGGCTTAAGTACCCAGGAAAGGTGGAATTAACGCCTGAAGACAGAAAAAATAGCCTCCAGGAAAATCACAAACTTTGTAAAAAGCTTGACAGTCCTGAGTAACAACTAATTGTAGGGTAATTTACAAAAGATCTTTTAGGTCGATATGAGGAAGAGTTGAAAGAGGCGAGGGACACCTTAAACAATCTACAAACTAGGTACACTTAAACATATTGAAGGAAATGAGGATTATAAACATTTACATGTAAAAGGTCATGTAGTTATACAATATGACTGTATTTTCGTCGACTCTCCAGTGTTTTAATATTATATCGTTTCCTTAATAGTTTTTTTTACAGTAAAATCGTTAAACCTCTCAGTCTTTTTATAATCTTTTAGCATAACATCAGATTCGTTGAAATTGTTTAAGTAAGAATTGTCGCCGTAATATCTTATTTGATGTACTAAGTCGCGATAAAATTTTTTGGAAAGATCTGCAAACGTAGAGTCTGTCTCAGCGTTGATGCCGTGTGCGTCACGAGAAGCATACAGTAAGATGATTGTCGGATCAACCAGTCAAAACCTGTTGCACGGGCTGCACGGCTATGCTAATTGAGTGAACACAAATGTCGGCCTATTATCGTTTTTAACCGCATGAAAGAATGAAAGAGATGAACGTGTAATTGTAGAAGTTTTATAGAGTGGAAAGTCGTAGGTTTAGATATGAGTATGAGTGGGAACAAATCTTAAAGCAATACGTAGCTCGAGCGGTATACTCGCCATAAACGCTGAGACAGACTTTATATGAGGCATAAATGTCGGAATATCGGATACCTTTCTTAGGTCCGTCTATGGATTGTCAAAATTTTGCGAATTGTTGGATAAACCGTTCTCTAGTTCGTTTAGGCATCTATATTCTTCTAGCGACTGATAATCACCATATTTTTATACATGTTCCGAGCGCGACGTTTTAATTGTACTTTTTAATTAGGTGAACTCAGAAACAAGGTGGACAACATTGGTTGTTTTTTTTAAGTTTTAGGCACATGCATGTTGAGCGGTTCATAAATTTTAAATTGTTCACAATCTTTTACATTAGAAACGTTGTTAGAAAAATTTAAATTCAAAGACTTTAACAAGGATCAATATAGTTAGCCTTACCAAAATAATAATGGCTTACTTTCTTTTCGTTTATTATTACTCCGTTGAGGAGCATTTAATGCTAGATAATAACAGTCATTTTTAAGCGAAATGTCCATAATTTTTTCGGTTCTACTAGTAATATTTAGAAGTTCCAAATCTAACAGCGGCTGGCTTCTGAATACACGTAATTCATTAAAGTTCTTTCACAGAATTTAGTAGGAGGCTCCACACAACAGACCCTAGTCTTTGATACTTTGAAGTTCACTTTCTTCTTCATATCTCATTGAATATTAATTAATCACGACCTCTACGTAAGGGAGTGCTGTTCCTTCCAATAATCCGGCTAGTTTTCCAAAGTATTGTTTCATTTGTTTGCACCGTTCCGACGAAACTCGATTCATCTTAGTGATGAATTATATGTTGGGTGATTTATTGTGGATAGACTAAAATCGGACTCGGGTCATACATCACTTTCTGATGAAACAGAAGGCAGCATTAAAAATTCATGCGGTGATATCTTGAATTTTAATTTTATATTCTAAGCAAGTGAGTTATTCGAAGCAACTGTTGCAGAGTAGCGAGTTATCTGATAAACATTATTCGTTTTAGTAGTAATCAAAAGTTTTTCTGTAGTCATATTTGTTCAGATTTTCAATCATTTTCAATTTTATCTTTGTCATATTTAAGTAATGCTTTCTAAGGATTTATCATGGATTTATCAAATCATAGGTGGATCTCCCATTACGTTTCCAAAATATTCTCAGTCGTGCATGTCGATGGATCACACTGCTATTGGCTCTATAACTTAAACAAGCTAACCATAATACTCTTCGCCGGTTTCGCATTTTTTATAATTGTTGCACATTCTATAGGATGCTCTTCGCAGTCTTTTTTTGTAAATGATATTAGTTTCAAACATTTTTTGCTTAATTACAAAACGTAACAATTTTTTTTGTAATTTAAAAAATTAATAAAAGGATTCTTCCTCTAGCTATTACTAACTTATTTTCCAAGTTTCAATACAATCGGACTTTTTGTTCTTAAGTTATCGTGCTTACAAGAAACGTGACGGTCGGACGGACAGACAGACAGACAGACGGATGGACATTTTGAAAGTTGTTCAGAATTCGATCACCAACACAGTGATATGAAATTTTTTTTCTCTACGAACAATATTGCAGGTTTTGGGAATGTGCCGATCGAATGCAATATACTCTTCGTTTTGTATTTGCGAAGAGTATAATAAAATAATAAGCAAAGAACCAATCCACGTTGCTCACCGGCATAATTGTACCAACAATATCTAATATATCATCTTGTTGTTTCTTGCACAGCATAGACGTACACGGGAACTAGATTATTTTCAGTCCCTTTTATCATTTCCATGTGTTTTTAATTCTCTTAAATAGTTGTTTTAACTATTATAATTTGAGATTATATCATTTACCTTTTTGTTGCTCCTTTTATTTCCGCATCCACGTACTGTATTGGAAGTATAGTAATCGTAAAAATCTTTTTTTTTCTCCAAATAGGTTTGGAATGTCATGAAACGTCGAGATTTTAAATTTGAGCGAAACAAATTTTCTGTCTGTTTGTCTGTCGGTCTAATTTTTTTGGCCGCACGTTTTCTCCGGAACGGTTTAAGATATTGACTTGAAATTTTGTACAAGTATATATTATAACGAGATCTGGAACTGGATTCTTTTTTTAAGATATCCGGTGAAGAGTTGGGGGTAAGTAGGGGTAAATAGGGGTAAATATTCTGACGTAAATGTTCAACGTGACCACCATATTTTTGTTCAAATATTCTATTATTCTACTTTCAACAGATTGCGTAGCACATCTTTGCGCCTACCATTTCTGACACCGGAAATCAATGCAAAATTGGATTTTAGGGCCACTTTTATTAACATTGTGTATATCTATCTACAGTCGTTTTTGAGTTATTGGCATGTTTTGAAAAAAATATTGTTTTTTTTTCTCAAGGGTAGTAGGCTTTGGAAACAATCATTTCATTTTAATTTTTATTCAAAAATCGTATTACAATAATAAGTAATAACAACAAAATAACAACAAATAAACAGATTAACAAAATAATTAATCAATGTGTGCACCGTTTTCACTGACAGAATTTCGTCAACATTGTTCTTGTTCGTAAATAATAATTTGTTGGTGTTGTGTGTAATTAAATAAGAATCCATATTTTTCGTTAAAAATTATTACAATTGTCTTTTGTTTCCATGGCAGACTTGATGAAGTAAGGAATCTCTCGGCAAGATAAGGCATTTCTTGATTTTTATTGAATAACTCGATATAGGGTGAAGTTAGGTATAGGGAATGCTTAAGTAACTCACCCTAAAATTCAATTTTCTTTCGACTGGTGTGAAAAAAAATGATAGGTGCCATTTGAAAAAATTGACTTTTTGACAATTTTTGATTGCGACATTTGAAAATCGACTGCGCCCATATGGTACAAAATGGGACCACCGATGGGACATCAAAAGTTAGCCTGGACTTCGAGCTAACTGCTTCACAAATTTGGTTTCATAATTTTGAAAGGTTTGCGAGATACAAATTTGTTCGTTAACTACTACAGCGGCAATTTTTTTCAAAAAATTGGACATATGTCAAAAATTGTAATAGATAAGTTAACATAACTTAGGTTCTCTAAACTCAGAATTAGAAGACCAATCGAACTGTGTAAAGAAAAATATAGGTTTCCATTTAAAATAAGAAAGTTGGTACCAATTTTTGGCACACCCTGTATAGTTGGAGGACTGAAAATATTTTAGATAGAACGGGCATGATCGATTATGGCTGCATACCAAATTTTAAGTTTCTAATCCAACTGCAAGTTAAAAAACTTCTAATGAATGGCCTACGTGAATCACCCTGTATAGTTTGAAACGTGAAAGTCCAAAGATATGTCAAAGGATGCATGTATATTTATGTTAAATGTACAATCAGGAACACTTAAAAATTCAATAAATTTGGGATTTTTTTTGCGGCTACGTATTCTTAAATTCGGGTTGTAATTTGAAAATATTGGTTCCCACCAATAATCGTGACGTGCATGTTTTCGTATGCGCAGTATAGCGTAGATGAAATATCTGTGTGGCAGCACTGAGTTTCAAACTTCACTAAGAAAAACTGACAGCTAAAGTAGCAGTTAGGTTAGTTTAGTTAGGTTAATGTTCTGGTTGTTTTGCGGTCTTGTTTTGGTTCGTTAATTTTTAAGACGTTATGTATGGAATTATATAAAATCAGTTGTTTAATTTTTGCATCATTAAGTGATATAATTTTACGAGTATTGTTAAGAACATCAGGTAAGTTTGTACCCCAAGAAAATGTTTATACTCATTTTAATTATATTCAAATATTAGAATTTTACTACAGAAATGGACTACAGTGTTTTATATAATATATACATATGTATATACATATTACGAGTTTATCAAGTATCATTAATAGATTATTTTATTTATAATGTCAAGAAAACTAACTAACCTCACATTTTTCACGCTCTTAAACTCGACACTGAAATATTTTTCGCAAAGGATTCCTGAATCATAACGTAGTTCACTTCAGGTAAATTTTCAGTGCTAGCTTTAACGGAATTAGGCTCCATAATGTGATAATTAGTAGATATTGATTAACTAACACAAGCTACAATAATAAACACAATGCAAACTGTCATACGTGTGACTATTCTTCTACCTCTTTTATATTGCCAGTAACAAAAACAAATATTCCTAGATTTAGTTGTACCGTGACGTCAGAAGTTAATAAAATTTGAAATTATTGACTATACTTCATATTGATTTATGAATAATTATCAAATAATAAAGAAATAGTATTTACCAATACATTATTCTTGTATATGCTACTTTTGAAATTGATAAATATTTTTAAGTTTTTCTTTAACATGAAATAACCCTATTGTAATACCGTAGTTAAGTTTTACTCTAACATTATAGTAGAATATAGTATATATTTATCCCAAACTAATTGTTGGTATAATAAATGTCGGAATATTTGTTCTTTACAGCACTATCAAAGGCGCCGACATTTTTTATACCCAGAATGAGTCTGAGATAAACTATACCTATATAAAATCTGACTGTATGCAGGCATCTAACGATCATCCTGCGTAACTGTTATGGCCCAATTTCACCGGGGCATGTTCTGCTAAGCTATTTTACGTATGTTCCTTTATCGTTTCAACACATTAAGTTATAATTTTTAATAAGTGTTCTAGAAATACTCGACTGCAACTTTCATTTGTTTCATATGAATATTATTAAACATGTTTCAATAACTTTTAGTTAAATCGATACATTTCCTAATCTACGCAAAGTTCAATCGAACATGAGGATACACTGTAAGGTGAACCAGCCAATAATTGACCTCTTTAGAGTTTTGGGGTAGAGTTACCAGTTTTCGTTCAAGGTCAAAAGACAGCGGTGTCGCGGTCGAGTTAGACTGTCGTATATGCAACGGCTGATATACTCAAATGTAATATGGATTGCATATATCACAGGGGGTCAAGGTACCAGTTTTTATTTAAGGTGGAAATACAGCGGTGTAGTGGATCCTGCTGTTTATCTTTTATGTATGATGTTATCATTTCCAATGTCCCGATGGTTGCAAGGATTGCGAAATTTGTGGATTTTTATTTTTTGGTAGCATTTAATGTCATTTTAATTGATATATTAAATTGCAAATCCAAATCTTGTTGTTTTTATTACAAATTGTACTGAACAACGATTAAAAAGACTTGATGATATTTAATAGTATATTACGTAACGAGAGTTGTAACAAGCATATTACGCACGAATGGAAAACTTACGCACGAAGCCGTGTAGCGGCGAGTGCGTAATTGCCTTACAAGTCGAATTATATTCTATACTTTACCTACGATTACGGTTAATAAAATTAAAAGACAACTTTGTATATTTTTAATGTCTGCGAATATTTAATAGTAATATGGAAAAAGTATTTAAGTGAACACTTTGTTGTAGAATAATAACACCGTTTGACAGTTTAGTTGGCGCATTTTTCTTTTTTGCCAACTTGTCAGCGATCACAGCCGCCTATATAATAAATATCATTGTATATTCGCCGTGCTCCGTGCGTTTTGTTTACTGTGCGTAATATTCAATTTACATAGATGGTTGGTAGTGTGTTTTTTTACTATTTACAGTAGTGATCGTAGGTAAAAATATAAGCATGGGTCACTGGAAAAAATAAATCGAAACATAAAAGTACGCAAGGGTAATAGTTTCTGACAACTGCATTACCAGTGGTTGGCCAATTTTTTTGGCTTTCAGTTCTTATCATAATATGATAACAATTTAAATAAACTGCTGTTGAATTATGCCTTTATGTAATGTGGATTTCCAGTACATATAAAAGCGGCCTAATAAGTAACTAAATAACAGAATTTGGTTTTTGCAGTATCACTTTACATCGTTACTCATATTGCTAAACAGATACTTAATTCGGTTATTTTCAATAATGGCGAATAAGGTATTTTCTTTATTAGAAGATGTAGAGATAAAATTTCAACTACATTTCCTGGGGATATACGTTGGATAATACAAACAATTATGATTTTTTTTCTTTCCTGTAAAAGCGACTACTACAAGAAGTTTCTCTGATACGTCTTCTTTAATGATTTCATGTGACTCATCATCTCTGCTTGAATTTTCTTTCCATTCTTCTTGGTCTTCTGTATCAATTTCTTGCTCTCTTTTTAAAATTTGTTTTATAACATTTCTTATTATAACTCTCTCCTTGTTTCTTTTTTTCTAGCGACAGTTCTTTTCTCGGCTCTTTGCGGTTCTTGGCATTTTCTTTATTCTTCTTCATGCCATTGAAGCGGCCTTTTTGAAGTCTGCATAAGGAAGTTGAACTGAACCGAACCATTTTCGTGCAGATGCACTTTGATTACCTAGTGCCACCTTCTAATGTATTGTTCTGTAACTGCAGCCCTGGCCATGTTTATCGATTCTGCTTGCTGAAAACTTATTTGAAGATGTCTTCTTAAAATAGCATGAAATCATTTATTTCCGTGAATACAATTGGCAAATGAATTAGGCCGTCCGTCACTTTCAATTATGTCTGATGTATGTACTAATAACAGCAGCGGATTCCCCTTTTTAGCATTCGTCAGAATTCATCAACTAATAAATTCTTCTTCTACCATCAGAACAGTTTGGGGCGTATTTTTCTAATAGTAGCTGGAGTATTACCTTCTAACTAGTTGATTATCGTTGAATGTGGAATGTTTCGGCATGTATTATCGAACATTTTGAGCTTCTAATCTCCGCTGTCTCAAGAATTGAAAAGAACAAATAAATATTAGACGACATTTGGGAAGCTTTACTTTTTCACAAGACTGTTATTGAAGATATAGCCCATTTTACTTATTGTGCTTGTCTCTGAGGTACATATGAATAATAGCAGCCTGTAACTGATTTTAAATCAAAAATAAGAGTATTTAATTTAATTGTATTTTTAAATTACGGTAGCTTATATTTTATCAAACTGGTGCAAAATTTAGGGTGTACGTGCCGTGTGATATTAGATAAACTCATTAAATATTAAATTAATCAAGCGATACATCCTGTATTATAAAATTTAAATTTCAAATAGACAGTAAGTAATGTATTGACCCAATAACATTTGTGTTCAAATTAATAATGATGCGTACTGAACACGTCAGTATAAATTAAGTATTTTCATTCAATAATCAGGTATGCAAATCAAGATTACAAACCTCGATGCAAGCACAGTCGATCTAAAGAACCGGTCGGCGTAAAGTTGTCAATTTATATATTTTGGAGGGACCAACTATTTACATAAAATTTCTGTGTTATTTTGACATATCATTTCTTTTGCAGTTATATTGGAATACGTGGTATATTCCAGTGTGTATTGCCATAATATTATACTCAGTTATTGTAAGTGATTTATAATTAAAAGACAAAACCAATTAGCGATAATATCTGTTATAAAATGAACAATAATATAATTAAAATATGTCGATACAATTTAGTGGGATATTAGAGTTACTTAAACTGTCATCATCAGAACTGATATTGGCTTTCTTGTTTTGATTCTGAAGTAACCAAAAAGAGGATCAGTTGAATCAAACAGTATAGGTATGCATCACGTTTCCCATAGTAACCTTTCTAGTATATTTTCCACTACTACTACTTTATTTTAATTTTGTTATTTTCCTATGCCCTGATTCTTGAACATTCTCTGACTTCTGACAACTGTCAAATAAAAAAGGGGCTTATGTTTTAACATTGTACACCAGTGTCACGTAGTGCGTTTCGGAGGAGTGGATACTGCTTCCTTAAAGAGTGCCTCAGCATCACGTGTTCCCTCAAAATGTAAGCATTCTTGTGCATCATAAATAATTTTTTCATTTGTCGTTGAATCCGGCGAAGTTTGTACACTGCGTGCTTTTGAGGAAATAAACGAAATCACTTATTTCCTCAAATGCTTTTGTTAGTCGACCTGGTGCCTTAAACGTGGAAGGTTTATGTGAACATCCTGTACATATGATTGTAGTTTAGAAAATATATTGTTTTATTGCAACCTGGAACTGTTCTTCGTTAAACGTCTTTCTCTGGTTCGGCGACTTCCAGTCCATCTTTAAAATAATTTGTACACAAATTTTGTTACATGGTCCATAATAGCAGCTTCCAACTCTATATCAACATCATAAAAATAGTTTAAAGTGTATGAAAACATCTTCATATTTCTCCTTCCCTTTTTCGATTCTCTTATCCATATATTGAACAGACCTCAACGAGGTATGGCATACGCCTCTAAAGTGAAAAATAGAAAAATCAAAGAGAAATCGAGGTAGATACATTTTTTGTAATTGGGTAAAGCACTGCATGTTGAATATATAGGAAAAATCAGTATGAAAAGAAGTAGTAAAGAAACTGTAGATTTACATAAATTTCAATGTAGCTTATAATGTAAATTTCGGACATGACTATATTAGCACACTATAATTCTGTAAAAGGAAAAAAAACAAAAACAATAAGTTATGTAATGCTAATAAGAAAAATCCGCCCTTGGCGGATGTCAATTTGCCAACTCCTAGTTTCAGCATTCTTTTAATCATTTAGATATCCGAATATCTATACCTAAAAATTTATATAAAGACAAATTGTAATTGCAGCTGAGTAGTTCCGATCACACAGATTCTCAACTTGCGTGGGAAGAGAAAAGTTTTAACTTATTTGTCATTAGGTTGGAACGAAAAACAAGATTTTCGATTTTTTTTTTCGAGAATTATTACCACATAGTTATCAAAAGATGCATTTGGTGGTTATTAATAACTGTGCAAACATTGAAAACGGTACTTTGTTATTTTCAGATTCCTCAATGGGTTCAAAATATTAGAGAAAAGCTCTCTTTAGACCATTTATTTTTTCTTAGTTATTTTTCCATTCTTTGGATATTGGTAACGCCATAGTCACCAAAAGGTGTCTTATTGTACCACAGATCACTGTGCAACATGTTTAAATGCTATTATCCACACTTCAGTTTCCTCAAGGATGTCAAAATATGCTCTTCTAAGCTATTTCTTCCAAAAACATAACGTATTGATCGAATCGTATTTATTATTTTTTTCTCTACATTCAATAACTATAGAAGGACGAACACCAAGTAAAATCAGACGTTTCATTTAAAAAAAAAAACACACAAATAGACATGGAAAAACAAACAAAAACAGATCATGTTTATTATTTCAGTTATTATCCATTTTTAAAGTAATCTAATTTCGTTTCAAATAAATAAATAAATAAATAAACACCACAGGTAATACAACCCCCTTTATCCCTGAAAGCTCTGAAAGAGCCTTGTGCGGGAGAGGGCTACACATTTAGAGACAAGGGACACACATCCAATATCCGAGTATACTAGGATTAATTTCTTTCGGAAAAAATCCCAGTGCCACGACCGGGAATCGAACCCAGAACTCCTGGCTGAGAGTCAAGCGCGCTTGCCACTCATCCAAACAGTCATATAACAAATGATGGCAATAGTTGTCTTGATTTTATACACGCTTTAATGAAGCCAGTTTGGTTTTCTTGGCCACAGACAGCTGGTGATGCCTCATTTGCAAGACGCACGAATCGTTCAACAGCTTGGGTATTGCAAAGACTATGAAAAATCAGAAAAACTTATGTCTAACGCTTCGATAACACACATTTCCATATTAGCAGTCATTGGCGGCTCAGTAACATTTACGTCATTCCAAGAACTTAATTTCTAGTAATGTTTGGCCTCAAAAAGTATTTTAGGTATACTAGATTCTCGTGTAGCTGTTGTCTTATCGGTTTGTACCGTGAAGACACGTTAGATATCATCTTCCTTTTCATCATTAATTTCACACTGCTAGTAAAGCTGAACAGATGACAGGTGTGCATCTTTAGTAACGGTGAAGCTTCTGCAATTCTGCATGTTTTTCAATGCTCTGGATGCTGGCATTGCTTTCCTTTCTTCTGCCA
Source organism: Stenurella melanura (assembly GCA_963583905.1). Lineage (NCBI taxonomy): Eukaryota > Metazoa > Arthropoda > Insecta > Coleoptera > Cerambycidae > Stenurella > Stenurella melanura. The sequence continues at coordinate 73,653,284 of OY757309.1, forward strand.
TTTTCATTTTCTTGGTTTCCAGGGTCACAGTATTTTTTCTAGATTCTAAATTCTTCTGATTTTGCTTATAACGTCCATGAACTTTTTTTTAGTTGATCCCAGAAGTAAAAAAGGGTAGGAATTGATGTACTGTGCCAAATCCCTTAAATTTTCGATACAACGTTTTTCAGTATTTCATGAACACAAATCTCTCCCAGCATATTTGTATTTTAGACCATTCTAAACAATTAAATAATGAAGGTAAAGTCCTTATGAGTAGGTAACACAAGGTCACTTAATATTTAAGATTGCAACGAAGTTGCCATAATAACGTAAATATTCTAACACTCAACGACCAATTGGCATATAACCACGAATTACGTAAAAACCCACAGAAAACACTCAACTAAAAACAATACTTAGTAGAAGTATTCAAACAAATGAAAGTAGGCTTGAACTTGTTACCTTCCCACCCCAGTCATAGACGCCTGTCATTTGGATTGTGATTGTATTCGAACGCGTTAATTGTCGCGCAATTCCCATAAGCGGCGCGATTTTCAAAGACAATGAGGAACTGGAAAATATTAGAATAAATCAAATTGACTTGGAGGGGCTCTTTAGCATACTTTAATAATTATTTTAAATACTGTGTTTACCAGGAATATATTTTTTTAAATAAACCAGAGCAGGTAATAAAAACCACCAAAATTTCTATACTATCGGTCCCGTGAGGAATCTGAAGATGCTAAGATAGGTCGATAAGCTTTTAGGAACGATTTTTATTTATCCAAATGCACATTTTGACACCTATCCCAACTAGCACCAAAGTGACAGTAACTGAGATAGGAACTTCGTATGAGTAACCATTACGTAATTGCGACTAAATTTACGATTTTGGTGTAAAAATAACTTCATTTGACAAGTCTACAGTCCCTTCCTCGTAGTTTCTACTACTAATGATTACTTATAGTTATGCAACTTCTACGTAGCTTTCGTGGTACATGGGAACGTGGTAGTTACCAGTGGGACGACTTTCGGGTTTTCAGAACTTGAAGGTGGTAAACTATAGTAGCAGCGACTAACTCGCATCACTGAAATGTGACTTCAAAGTTGCAATCACCTTCAAGTAGCTTTAATAGTTGCCGCGACGTTCTGGGAACCTTCACTATTTTTTTAAAGTAGTGGAACTTGTAAGTAATATTCATAGGTGTTAATGACGTTACTGCTACCTACAGAACTGTGTACGGCTACTACAAAGTGCACATCACCTCTGAAATTTACCATGAAGTAAATTTCACCATCTAGTTCCCAATGTTGACTATAGATAAAGTTAATGCAACAAGCCTAACCTATATAATATGTTTGCCTAACCTAGACTAGAATTATACGCTGCTATATTCATGCTATGCAACATTTTATGTTCAAAATAAGGCAACAAAATTTAATATTTCAAGACAGTTTTATTACACCTACCTTTTCTTCTTTGTTATCTATCACTGTAATAGTATATTATACCAACAAGGTTTATGTTTATTAAGTCGTTGATATATGGATGCATACAAGTAAATTGCCACAGCTGATAGGTTTTTCAATGTGAAGTTAGGTAAATGATAAACAGCAAAAGCTAGGAACGCGTTCAGTCTAGACCTCAACGTACGGCTAACACGTACGTTCCGAATCAATAGCGGGAGAAATGTAACCATGAAGAAGCAGCGGCAACTTTGAAGAGGTAATTTGTGGTAGTCACAACTTTGCTACGACTTTAAAGTAATGCTACAGTTCCATTCGCAGATTTGTGGTAAATATAACTTTAAAGTTACGTATTTGCAGTTTTCGTCACTATCGCCAAGTAGCAATTACTTTCAAGTAGCATTTCTTGCTCAAAACGACCTGTCATATTTTCTGAAATACGCCATGTTGATGGCCAAAATTATCGACGCCATTATTATAACACATGAACCATAATTTCACAATTGACTAATAAATATAATTTATCGCAATTTCTTCATCAAATACAACAAATGACGACCTAAAAAGGAATGTTAAGTTCCGAAGAACAATACAAAATATGTTTCGGCATCTAGTGTGTCATATTCTCGCATGACATTACATATTTTAAAAACAATATTTTCATTAAAAAATGCATATTTTAAAGGCGCGTGGTTAGATTCGGACGTTTTATCATTGTGTTTGTCAGTAAAATTGCATTCGTTTTAATTGTGACCCTTAGACCACTGAAAAAAAGCACAAGTTTTGCTGTCTAATATTACCTTCTCATATTCTATTAAATTTCTAAGTTAGGGAAATGAACAAGAACAAGAATCATATGTAAGAATGAAACATAAATATAATAAAATCGGTTGCAAGACAAAGAAGGGGCAACATCGATTTGAAAGAGTAGGGAGTGGTAAAGTTTTCTGAAAGTTGCGGCGTCTACGCCGCCACGTCGCCGCTCGGGAACAACAACTTCATTGGAACGTAGCCAGACAAGTTCCAGGAACGTGGCTGGAACGTTATCGTCACCACAAAATATTCCCCATTTTGGTCATAAACACGTATTAGGAACGTTCCTATTACGTGCCTGTGACTAGTACCAAAACACTTTAAAGTGCCTACAATAGTCATTGCTACGTCCCCACGACTAATTTTTGTGGGCGTAGGGAAGGTGTAAAGCTTAATTCTGATCAAGGTGGGAAGTTGGTGGGGGAATTGAGGAGAGAGGAAGACGGTACAACTTTTCGAAGCTACGTAACTTCGCCCAAAATCTCGACAAATTGATGCGTCTTTGCTCATTGTGCGTATAATCTCATCAACTTCCATAGGTGAACAGTTTTTGATTTTTTTTTAAATTGTGAAGCTACGCCTGAAAAACGATTTTGCATTTTTTCCAATCTTGTTTTTTGCACGAAAAGAGAGATTTTATGAAGAAAAGTCCATATGAACATATGTCCGCAACGGCTTAAATATTTTGCTACAGGGTGTTGAATTTTTCTTTTTGTAACCTTCATTTTTTAACATCTCAGAAAGTACTTTACATGTTATTTTCAACTTTGATTTGTGTTAATAGGATATACAGCCACATATTTAAGTTGCAAAAGTTATTTTATAGCTCCACCAGTGGCGTCCCTCTGATATTAAGTATTTACCAAATAGTGGTACGCCACTGACATTTTTCCGTGTGGTTATTTTTTCCGATTAGCCTGGTTAATTCTGCATGAAGACGGTCTCTTTCGTTTTTCTCATGAGACGCGCACAGTTCTTGATTAAAATAATTAAATTTGAATTCAAATAGTTTCAATTTCAGTTATTCAAATTCATTTTGTTTCAATTTGAATACTTGTCCCCCCATGTGCAAAAAAAATTGTTTAAATATAGGTAACCTTTTTTTCCTGCAAAAAACGCGATTTGAAAACAAATGCAAAATCGTTTTTCAGGTGTTTTTTTCAAAAATCAAAAACCGTTTTTACCTATGGAAGTTGATGGATTCATACGCACAATGGGCAAAGACCCATCAATTTGTCGAGATTTTCGGCGAAATTACGTAGCTCCGAAAATCTTAACAGTCTCCCTCTCTCCCTCCCACCCTAATTCCCATACCAACTTCCCACCTTGCTCAAAATTAAGCTTACATTTTCCCTACATCCACCAAAAGTGTCAGGTCCCTATCATCATTCTTTCCTAGAGAAATCATCGTTTGAACACTTGAAACTGTAGATGAACCTAGTATCGTATGGTCTGAAGGACACGACAAGGATTTTATATAATTTAGGCCGGAGCCGTGTCCCTGCTACGATACTTATCAACTCTACTCACAAGGGGGATTCAAGATACCCTTCAGACTCCCCAAGACGAAAATAGACAAAATTATACTTACTGTAATTGCTACAGTCTGCTCTCTCCGTCGAAATCTTATGTCGGGCGGTGCACTTTTAATAAATATATCTTATAATTAGCACTTTCTCAGAAACACTTCTTAATAATTAAGACCGTCGATGGACTCTATGAGTATTCGGACAAGTACACACACGTGGCGGGATCAAAGATGACCCGCGGGAAGTAATTGTCCGACTCACGCCACAGAATCGCACGTCGGTCACAAATCTTATAATTAGTGGATCGCGCCAATATTCTTGACTAAAGATGACAGTCTCGGATGATTAGGGGTCGAGCTTGAGCTCTTTGCCCCAATCATCGCTGTAGACTTGGACCGGCCTCGTAAGGGGTGGGCCTGCTTTTTTGCCTATCCCCCCCGCAAATGCGGACGGTATTGACGATGTTAGCAAACCTCCCCTGGTCCTGGCTGTTGGACCCTGCCAGCTGGGTCGTTTCTTCTGGCGCTCTTCTGTCTTGGTCTTCTTTCTTCGCTGGCATTTATATAGGCTCCCGGGAGAGTCTTTCGTCTGTCGTGAGAGGGAACGGCTATTACCGAGCCCTCTCGGAGTTTGAAGGGGATTTGGGGGTGTTGACTAGTCGGAAGCCCAGGGTGCCAATTGGCATCATGTGCTCCGATTTCGTCGGAAGGAAGTGTGAACTGTGTAGTTCAGGATTGTGTTCTGCCAGAGACGCTTTCTTAGCGTCAGAGGCCGGCACGGGCTAGGGTAAGGGTACCGAGCTGGTTGTTTGCTTGGTACCCCCGGGATCGGGTATTGGATGTTTTTGGTCATTGTCTCCTTGCGGTGTGGCTTGCAGATCGGGCTGAAACAGATAAAGAGTTAGTTATACTTACCCATTATCCAGGATCTGGAGCTACGGCCTCTTGTGCCTCGGAGCGTCGTTGGGGTCATAGTCAGTCGCCTGTCTGACCAGCGGATTCCCATGCTCTGCTGCACGGGCGTATAGGTTCTTCGCTCTGTCCCGGATGACTTCAGTTACTGGGGTGTATTCCAGGTCTCTGAAGATGTCGGCGTTTCTGACAAACCATGGTGCATCCACGGCGCACCGAATTGCGACGTTTTCCACGGCTTGTATCCTCTTCAGATGGGTGGCTGCTTGGTATCCCCAGGCAACGGAGGCGTAGGTCAGAATAGGTGCAATGAGGGTCCTGATAAGCGTGAGCTTGTTCCTCAGGTTGAGTTGGCTCTGTCTACCTATCATAGGGTAAAGTAGAGTCCTCCTCGTCCTCGCTTTCTGTATTATCGCTTCCGTGTTCTGTCTCCACGTCAGGCTTCGATCCATGATAACGCCAAGGTACTTGACGGTATCGTGCCATTGAATGTTCTCGCCGTTCAAGGAGACGTGTCCTATGGGAGTTTGCTTCCTGACTCTCTTGAAGAGGATGGCTTTGCTCTTCTCCGCGTTGATTTTGACTTTCCACTTGTTGCACCACTCTTCCAGAAGGGATGCTGCTTCCTGGAGGTTGCGGGTGGCAAATCTTGCACTCCATGATCTTGCGATTATGGCCGTGTCATCTGCGAATTAGTGGATCAATAAGAAATCGAATTCAAAATATATTTTAATTTATTGAAATAATTCATAAAATGTAAAAAAATATAAATATTCAATACTTAGCTAATGTATATAAGGCAAAAAACATCAAAGAGCACGACCACTCGGCAAGCCGTTACCTCCCGTAGTAGTGTAACTCATCCAGCGTCGAGAGAACTATGACAATCGACTGTACAAAAAGATTCAGACTCCCAATTAGTAATGATTGTAAAATGTATGCGGAACTTTTTGAAAATTATTCACTTTGAATTTTGCTCTAAAATTATCGAGATGATTGTCAGGATGCTTAAAGAAGCTATCTATATGAGTTCGATGGTTTTCCTGTTTTTATAAACGTACTATTTTTTCCTAAATGTTTAAAATAGCTACTCGCTACATCCTGACTGAGGATTTCGAGCTGTGAACCACCAAATTCGTGATACTTTCGAAAAACCAAATTCGTGGTACTTTCGAAAAATTAATTAATGTCGAGGAGCGGTTTTCTGCTTTGTTTACGTCTCATTATTGTATTTTTATAAAAATACAGTTTTGAGATTTTCAAAAAAATTTAATTCGTTGTACTTCCGAAAAATTTGTTGGGCGGAGCAGTTTTCCGTCTTGCGCGATTTTATTCGTTGTACTTTCGAAAAACCAAATTCGTGGTACCTTCGAAAAGTTCATCTTGCGGAGCGGTTTTCCGCTCCGTGCAATATGATATTTTTGGAGTACTTATGAAAATTCGAACGACGCGACGGAGCCCAAAAGCGATTGACCGTCGTCCTCGAGATGAAAAATTCAATATTTTGGTCATTTTTAGTGAAATAATTTTTTACGTAGATTTCGATTTAATATGATGCCAACGGTGTTTAGAAGCCTTTTTTCTGGTTTAAATATTTTTTTCGTGGGATTTTTGTCTGAATTTACTTTTATAGTAAATTGGATATTTTTTCAAATGGATCGTTTTACTTGGTTCAATAACAAAACCACCTCTGCAAATAAAACTTTTTCCGAAAATTTTTCAATTGCCCATAACTCAAGGTCTAATTAATATTTTTGGTCAAACCTTTGCTTAGATCGCGTATTTTCAAATTCTCTTTAACTTTCTGATCTATAATCACTTATTTTCCGTTCATGGTTTGGTATGGTTTGTCTCATTGCAACAGATGCAATTCATATAGCGGAACATTCACAAAAAAGTATAGACAAAAAAAATTCAAAATAACGGATTTTGACTCACCTCTGTGGAGATGTAAAATGGAGGAGGTATGGTCTGGTTTTACATATCCCATAGAAACTTAGAAATTTTCAAGAAAACACTTTGAACGCACACGTGTGTTGTAATGTCGAAGGTCGACTCACTTCTTGTTTCTCCACCGTAGAGGTGGGGCGAGGAGGAATATTGAATAAAAAAAAAGGTAAATAAAAAAGGAATGTCAAAATTATTCCCCGAATAATTAAAATATAAATTAACAAATTATTTATTTGTTACGCATACACTTATACATATGCACGCATGGAGCAGAAATAATAATAATAGTAATAATAATGATACTATTTATATAAAAAAAAATTAATAAGTAAGTTTATTCTAAGATATACATTTTAAGTAAGGACTAAACACTTTCAGTTGGACTTTTTTTTTCATAGAAATATTATTTTCCAAAATATCGCCGAAAAAGTAGTTTTTGTAAACTTTGTGTGCAAATAACAGAGAATAATTTCATGACGCATACTTAGAGAATGGCAAATAAAATAATTTTCAAATTACATTGTTAGCTTGCGCCATTTTCCTGCCAGATCCGCTCTACAAAGAAGAATTTCTGCATATTTGATATCTATATCAGAAATCAATAAGACTGAATAATTAATGCTGGTATTTTTTTTCAAAGATTTAAGTATCCTTTGCTTCGATATTGTTACGTAAACACGGTAATGTCTTATACACATAATATGCAGAGAACGAATTATTTCCCAAAAACATGATCCGAAACGGTGACATTTAAAAACAATAAGTAATTTAACCCCATGACTCATGGCAAAAGAGTAAGAAAAGTAATTTTAATAACTTGTATTATTATACTTCTCCTCCTATTACTATTAGATCATAATACTATCATAGTACCATGCTATTAGATCAGAACAGGTATTGCGTGTACTAGATTCGTCATATTAATAACCCATTCACAAGTTATATTTGCGAACTTTCTATTTATTTAAATAACTTTGTCTGACTGAAGACAACAATTGTTTTTTAGTTTTGCTCCATTGTTAATAATGAAAATCGAAATATTTTTTAAATCTGTTAGTATTTAAGTGCTGTTAAATAAGAAAGTAAACATATTTATTAGAATGTATTTAAATGTTATTTTAACTCTTCACTTTCACGAAGGCTGTTTAGTTTTTGATTTTGCCGGTACTAGAATGTGTGTAATTCATATTCTTGTTAAAAACAAACGTGTTGCTTATTGTTTAAGGATATTATGACATGTTACTCTTGCATACCTTCAAGTACTTGGGATTAATTATGAAAAAATGTAGATTTGAAAGTAATAAACTTGTTTATTTTACACCGAAGAGAGACGATTTATAATCGTTGATGTAACACCAAACCACAGAGTAATACAGAGTTTTCACTCAATGCTATTCCCTATGTTCACAGTTTCATTTTTTGTCGTGTGACGTATACCTGCCCAGATTATGCGCAGAAATGTTCTTTGCGATAGACAGGGTCGGCTTCAGCTCAAGAGCTACTTTAGGCAGGGGTGGTATTAAGTATTTATTTCGATGTTATATTATGAATATGATAAATAAATGTTGTTAAATAAATTCTAATCAATCATAATTTTGTAACATTCACGTTAACAAATTACTTTCCCTTTTTATTGTACTTACATGCATTCCTAACCAAAATAAACCGAACTCTACTGAATTATTTAAATTTAAAAAATATTTCATGGAAAATGCACAAGACAATATATGGAATTGAAAAACTTTTATCCAACCGAAAATTAAAAGAACATTTCTTTATGAGGATAAGCGATCATACTAAAATATAACAAAATATTAAAAGTTGTATTTCTTTTTATTCCAGTTTATCGTAAAAAATGTAATTAACACAAAATTGATGGCTGAAAATTTGTACATAAATGCTTCTAATTGTTCAAAAGATGCATAGATTTAAGTTTTGTGAGTAAAGTATCTGAAAATCTTCCTAGCATTAGTTTATTTCCAACATTTTCATATTAATACTTTCTAATATTAACTAGGAATAACCTATGTTTGATTTTTAAAATTAACACTTAGAAGTAGAAAAATATATATTTATAGAAATACATAAAGAGCATACAATTGTTAACAATATAACACACTGAACATGGGTATATACAGAGTACATTGATTGTAAATGAAATTTAAAAAAAAACAGATCAACAAAAATATTTAGATATCTCGATAACTAAATATTCAAAATAAAAGTTATTACAATAGTTTTCATAAATAATGGTAAAGTAGATAGATATTTTTATAATTCTTGCCAGTGTTACTGCAAAATAGACCAAGTTACAGAAGACAGTCTCGGATGTCTCGGAAGAACAAATTTTCATGTGTGTGTGTGACAACAGGTACCATTTTTTTATGGTATCACATGTTATTTCGAAAAGCAGTGATCTTCACAAAATTGAATAAATCCATCTTTTTCCATTTTTCTCCTTTTCGACTGACGTTCCTGATGAAATAATTTTCTTTTCAGTTTTATGACTTCTTCCCTAATCTTAGTTTTGCATGGGGAATAGGAAGTAAAAAAGACGATGCAGTCTGGGTCTGAGCAGATGTACCTGAAAATAAGTAGTTTTTGTTGTATGTACTTGGTCAAAAAAATATTATGACTATGTCGTTTTTTATTTCTAATATTTATCCTGAAGTGAACGGTGTACGTTGGATATACACGAGAAAAATTTGAATCATATCCAGAAACTAAAATAACAAAAAAAAAAAGAATTTATATTATGATACACTGTATACGTCTATACAAAATAAATATAAAGCATTTTAATTTTCCTTGCATAGCCTACTTTATTTCATATATAATATGTATACAAGAACAACAAAAATGGTGGATATAACATAACCTAACGTTGAAATATGAACCGTATCGAAACCAGTTAGGGCATAGTTAGAGTGATGTGCATAAACAAAGAAACATACAAACAAATGTACGGATCAAATAAGGCATACCTTTTTCTTTTCTGATAGGAAATTAAAAAAGACTTTTTAAGATATTCATCATTTATTTATTGCTCTTCATATTTAAGGATGAATTTCAAATTAAAACAAAATCATAAAATACCAAATAACTTTCAGTATACATTTTGAACTCTTTAGAAACGAAAATATAACATACTAAAAGGAGGAAATTAATTACTCATCAAGAGAATAAGTACTTGAACTCGATCCCGGTTGTTCTACGGTAATAGCAAACATTAAGGAATTAACGTAGTAGTCACCAAGTGGGAGGTAATAAATATGCTTTATCAATGCTGCTAAAGCACATCTGTGATTTACATGCAATATGAGAAATAATTTAAACAAAAAAAAAACATTTAATTTAAGTATACCTACCTACTTAACCGATTATAACCTTACTAAAATATTTGTTTGTTTATACATTTTTAACAACTTGGTTGTTTTAATAAAGTTAAATTGAACTACATCTATGCACTTAAACAAAATTTTAGCCATTTATGTCCCTATTAAACATTAAATAATAAATAATGAAAATGAAGTAGGTACCTAATGAATTTCGAAACTTTTCTTAAATTATTATAATGGTCTTCTGTGGAAGTATTTAATAGTTGATTACAGACTTGTAAGTTAATTTATGATAGTCTTACCTGAATCTGACAGACTTGAAAATTGATGGTATACCCATAAAATGTTCATTTAACTTGTTTTTCAAAGGATCTGAAAACATCTCACCACCGAAATGCAAGCTGCACACCTTGCACATATACGAGTGGGGGATTTTATTATATTTCCACGACCATAATTCTTTGTCCAGCTAAACATATAATAAAAATATATAATTAGGTATACTTATGCTTTTATTTAATTATTAATTTCTTTTTACCTCTCATATTATCCTTAGCGAACCTGAATAATATAATATTCATTACTTTAGAAATTCACCCAATTGAAAAACACTATTATAAACGTATAAAAACAATTCTACATAGAAAAATATTATGGAAAATGTTGAAATTATGAAATTTCTCAGAGCCTAATCACGACGTTCAAGCAAATACTGATTGATATGATGCGCAAATCATTTCTAAATCGGTACCTGCCCAGAGTGGAGGAGAGAGAGACAGAAAATTAAGCCATGAAACGTCATAAGTGAAAACTCTGTATTTAAATCTACTCTGGGACCAAACACTATTGGGGAATACTATAACCATCTTTTCATCATTTGGAGATGGCTAAAATATTGTAAGCACCTACCATTTCATACACATACATGTTTAATTTTGTTAAGATAGATTATATTTTTGTTGTATACAGTGTGTCCATTAAAGAATGGGCCATAAAGGAACAGTGAATTCCTGACATTTAAATACTACGATTTAACCAAACTTATCTTAGTCCAAAAGTTGATATTAACAGAGATACAGAGGGTGTTGAAGTCAATATGATATTATAATTTTCCTACATAACAGTTTTTCAAATATTGGTACGAAAATTTGCGTATATGGGTTTTTTGATATGAGAAATTCAAATCTTCTTACATATTTAATATGTAGATATGAGTGATTATAACGTTTCAATCCATATCAATCCGTGCACAGTGTTTCTTTCTGTTTGTATGGGCATTGGACTCTATTATTATAATACTGAATTCACAAACGGATCTCATCTAATTTCGTAACTCATTGTTAAGTCGAGCTTACCATATATAATTCAAGTTGCATTTTTGCCTTCTAAATTATGACCTGAGTTATTTACAAATGTTTAAGGGAATATTAAAATATTGGATATAGAACTAAATTATATTTATCCATAATTCAAGTTAAAGGAAAAGAAGAATCTCTAGTTTTACGCAGTAATAAGTTCAGATTCGTCTCCCATGACCCCAAATTAATGTGAAAAGTGTCTATATAATCAGATCTTCCATTGGAGTCATTCAGCAAATGCGTTTTCAAAAAAATGGGCTATTTTTAGCCTTATCTCCCTCTTCATAACGCTTTGCCACATTTATGATACCCCCTTTACACTGACGTTCGTTTGCAAACCTCCTCTCCTGCATCTACATTTAAGGATAAAAATTCACACTTAAAGAAATATATATTCTGTTAATTAGTTTGCTATGTGAGTGAACTTAAATGGATATAGCTATTTTCCAATGATGTTTTAGAGAGAAAGTTTGTAGTGTGCAGTCTGTTGAATGACCCCATTACTCTTCAGTATTGCCAAAAATATGTCAGTTCAAGTTTAATAATTTTTTTCTTTTTAGAAAAGTACCTGTTTATAAGTTTTGGTAACTAGCTACCCTTACTTCTTACAGTTTAACAATGTACTGGCAAAATAAAAAAAACCCTATCCTGGCCGAAGTATTTTCAAGCATCCCAAACCATAGTTCTATATATGAAGAGGAGACCCTGCCATTCTTTCAGGCGGCCTATGACATTTCACACCTCAAAGTAAAAGTTATTTTTCCCAAATATGAGCACACCACAAATAATACGCAAATAATCCGAGAAATCACATCCAAATTCCCTAACCCTAATCAATTGTATACTGATGGATCCAAGTCCAAAAATTACGTGGGTTGTGGTTTTTTTATTAAGACCAGTGGAATATCCTTTGGATATCGGCTAAATGAAAATTGTTCAATATTTACGGCAGAGTGTATGGCTATCAGTAAAGGTCTCGACTGGGCAATCGACAATCACAACTACTTTATAACTATCCTCATCATGTCCGACTCACAATCCGTCTTAGGTGCAATTTCAAACCCAAACAAGCACATTATGCAATATAAAATAATAACAGATATTTTGGAAAAAGTTATAAAGTTGAAAAGTCTAAACAAGGAAGTTGTCTTTATTTGGGTAAAAGGACACTCTGGTATAGTTGGTAACGAAACAGCAGATTTAATAGCTAGAACTACCAAAAGTCCCAAAATCGAGTATTTACCATATTATGACCTGATATCCAGTGCCAAAATGGATATGAGGAAAAAATGGGAGGAAGAATGGATCCACACAAGGCGAAACACCCACTATTGTCGCATATATAGCCGCCTACCTTCTAAACCATCTTTCGTTTCATTCCCGTACAACAGGCAAATGTTTATAACATACATTCGTTGCCTATTTGGTCACGGAGCTTTCAAATCCATGCTGTTCAAGATGAAAATCCTTGATAGTCCTATCTGCGACTGCAACGGAAATATTGGCGACATCAACCACTGGCTATTTGATTGCAATTTTAACGCAATTGGTGTGAACTTCTTGAAAAAAAAAATGTTGGAGAACTGTATTCCGCTACCATTGGATAGTACCTCGCTGCTATACATAGTAACCACAAATGAAAATTTTAGATGTATATTTTGGGAGTTTATTAGGTTGTCGTGTCAAAATATAGGTTTAGAAGAGTTCCTCTGTTCTTATCCACTGTTTTTTATATCACCCCCTTACCGTTGCCCCGTGTGTGTTACGTGTTAAACAAAGGCGTCATGAAGGGCACCTTGACGTGAAGTGTGTGTCCCTGTCCAATAATCCTTGAGTCTTACAACACTAGCTGGTCCTCTCGTCTTAGGTTATAGGTCGATTAGTTTATGGAATTATAGATTTTAAATATAGATTAGTTATTATGTATCTAGTATAGCGTAAAATAAAAACATCGTGGCGAAATGGAGACATCCAAAGCCAGTGAAGGAAAAAAAAATAAGTTTTGGTTCCTTTACCTTCTTAGTTATTTGAATTTAAATACTATGAAATTCTTACTAGCTATTAACGTCAACTGCAAGCTTTTTTTAAATTATCTGTTTTCTCTAATCTACTGATACAGTTGATAATGCCATAATATTTCTATTTTCCCGACAACGTCGTTCGCGATAATCCTTCCTGATATATTAACGTTACTTGTACTAACTCTATGTTTTTATTGCAGCTCAAGCAATGGATGGTCAACGAGCCTTGGAACTGATGCCTCTGCTTCAAGAACGGCTGGTCGTCTTAACTGGTGGGCGCGATCGACGAGGAGGGCCGGTGTTATCGTTTCCGGCCAGTCCTCGCCGGGAACGTGCCAAACCGGAGGATTACCGGCGATTGCTGCAATATCTCATGTCGATACCAAAGTAAGTGTTACTTTTTCACACGCAATTACTGCTTTTATCTTATACTATTCGCAAGCAGAAATTACTGAGTTCTACAAATATAAAATACTATAACAAGCGAATTTCAAAACCAGTGCTTTCAGAGACATGATTAATCATGTGCCTTAGATCGTGGCAGACAAGAAAATTGATAATTTTTTTCTTATACTTATATATTACTGAATATTTAACTATAATATAATTATTTAGGCAGTGGTGGAGCAAAGAAGCACGATAAGAATAACCACAGACGAAATTTACTTTTTGTTGTTATCTCCCTATTTATTAGCTTGTTAATTATACTTCATTATACAACACGGAAGCGCAGATTATATTACATTTAATATTGATCAGCATATTTCGTATCATTGTGTTAGTGATCGAGTTTTGAACAAGTTTTAAAATGTCTGTCCGTCCCTCTGTGTCTGTGATGTTTCTTGTCAGAACGCTAACTTAAGAAAGAAAATCTGACTGTAAGAAAGAAAAGTCCAATTGTTTAAATTTAGATATTAAGCTAATGTTAGCTAGAGGAGGACGCTACTCTCTTTGAATAAATTCGATCAGTAAAGAAAAGTTTTTATTATTCGTTTATATATTTTACTAATATACATTTGATAATAATAATTTAATATCCAACCGTCGACATCTAATTTTCAGTTAGATACATTATATTATAATTATAGACATTAACACTTACAGTAAGTACAGTAATGAATTATAGTCTAATGGCTTGAAATCCACCAAAATTTGTAGGTTGAATGTAGTTGTAGTTCATTTTTTACTTTATTTTATACTGATGAGCGTTTCGCCAACAAGTTGGCAATATGAAATTAAAAACGTCTAATGTATGCAACAATTAATAATATACAGGGTGAATCGTGAGGAGAAGGTCGTACTTTACCAAAAGGTAGAAAACATTGAGGTGATTTTAAATCCCCAAACAGTAATGGCTAAATCGGCCCCGTTTTCGAAATACAGGGTGTTTTATATTTTTTGAAAGAATATTTTTTTCCCATATATCTGTAATGCGTAATAAAATAAAAATATGTTTAAGTTATTCCTAGAAAATAACACTATGTACACTGTTTATAAAATAATTGACATTAAAATATTAATTTACACCTAGAAAGATACAACATCCCATAAAAAAATCTTCTGGCACCATTTCATTGTTTAAATAAAAAAATTAAATTGTTGAGGGTTCAATTTTATTTTTTTCTTTAAATGAGAAATTGAGAGAAAAAAGTCACTCTAGGAATTAACTACATATATATATTTTTTTGTTCTCTATCTGCACTAGCAAAAGGTAGTGCAAATAAGGAGAATAAAAATTCATCACATATACCTGGTGAAATAAAAAAAATGTTTTATAATGAATGTGTAATTAATAAATTTAACAAAACAATAGATAATACAAATTAACAATTTAACTAGAACATAAGAAATCAGTCAAACTTACTAAATCCAATTAAACTATTTTGAATCACAGTCTATTTTCAGAGTGACCACCGCCAAATTCAATACATTTTCTTGATCGATTTGTCATTTCATTTACGCTTTTTCTAACAGTCCCTAAATTGTTTTTAATTTCATTGCAAAAATGCTCAATTCTTGCAATCAGCTGCTCTCTGGTATTTATTTCTTTTTTATATACTTCAGTTTTTAAATAGCCCCACAAAAAATAGTCAAGGGGTGTGAGATCTGGTGATCTCGGCGGCCATGCAACGGGACCACCCCTACCAATCCACCTATTTGGATATTGTTCATTCAGATAGTTTCTGACTCGTACCGAAAAATGCGACGTAGCACCATCATGTTGAAACCACATTCCTCTTGTATTTACATTATTTAATAAATTTGGCAGGGCATGTTGTAAAATATCTAAATAATTGTCACCATTTAAGCGACCTTCAAAAATATGAGAACCTATGAGATTATTATTGAACATCCCACACTACACATTTACAGAAAATCTATGTTGGAAATTCTTTTGGATTATTGCACGGGGATTCTCGTGACTCCAAATATGAAAATTTCGAGTATTATTTATACCATCACGGGTAAATTGACATTTATCGGTAAACAATACTCTTAACATAGTTCGTCTATGAGATAAAACCCAGCGGCAAGAAGTTAACCGAAATACTTCATCACCTGGCACCAATCGTTGGACAGTTTGGATATGATAAGGATGCATTTGTTCGCCTTTAATAGTTCTCCAAACTCTGGTTTGAGGAATATTTAATTGTTGACCAATTCTTCTTGTGCTGATTTTTGGGTTCTGGTCAACCATATTTAAAATCAAATCTTTTTCTTGCCGGGTCTGCCTAACAGGACGTTCTATTTTCATGATTGAGGGGACGGTTCCAGTTTCAGAAAGATGTCTAAACACTCTATAAAATGTTTTATAATCTGGTACACATTGGTTTCCAAACAGGCGTCTGTATTCCCCTTCAGCAGCTTTTCCATTGCCATTGCAATATCCATATACAAAAACCATATTTGCGTATTCTCTACTCGTGTATGTAAACGGCATGATTCAGAATTATTACAAGACAATATTATAACCAGTTAAAGCAACAGTGGTGACGTGACCCTTCTTAATTACAATATGGCTGATTTTTGACAAGTACCTGCTTGATTATTAAAAAGTACGTAGCCATAACTTTTAAAACAACTGTAATGGCAAGACTAGATGATTGTAACAATTAATTACTCTTGCAATGAATTAAATATTGCTGAAACCAGAGTTTGGAGAACTACCTTTTGGTAGTGCAGATAGGGAACAAAAAAATAATATGTAGTTAATCCCTAGACTGAATTTTTTCCCCCAATTTCTCATTTAAAGAAAAAAAATTTTAACCCTCAACAATTTAATTTTTTTATTTAAACAACGAAATGATGCCAAAATATTTTTTATGGGATGTTGTATCTTTCTAGGTGTAAATTAATATTTTAATGTCAAATATTTTATAAACAGTATACAGAGTGTTATTTTCTAGTAATAACTTAAAAATATTTTTATTCTAGGTCCGGCCCTGATATTTTATTAATATATCAGGCATTAGATGGTGAATGACCACTGTAATCAAAATACAAAATTTCATTGAATTCCGCTTACGCATTACAGATATATGGCGAAAAGAATATTCTTCCAAAAAATATAAAACATCCTGTATTTCGAAAAAGGGGCCGCCTTAGCCATTACTGTTTGGGGATTTAAGATCATCTCAATGTTTTCTATCTTTTGGTAAAGTACGACCCTCTCCTCACGAATCACCCTGTATATTCATACTGATAATACATGGCTGTAAAGCCACTCGCACAACACCGAATTAATAATATAATAATAATGTTTATTTGTATAAATAATACAGAACAAGTAATTTTACAATTAAAACTTACTGATTGAAATAAGTATTAGAAGGACCCACAGGAGGTAAACCTTTTTCGTGTGTATAACTAATCCCTGTTAATAGACAATAACAATAGTGCAATGTGCATGTTGAGACGTTAGGCAATTTATACTTTTTTTCTAAATTAAAGGTAAGTAAAGGTAATTAATAGTATTGACCAAGTTATTATCTAAGGGATTTTAACGAATGAATGAGCAGTGTTCTCTGATTCTGTTTAACTTCTAAAAGATAGATAGAATCTAAATGAAATCTGAGATGGATGAATATGACTTCTGATGCGTAATTCAAGTTTTATTTCGATTGGAACTATTCTTAACTATTTTTGAGGTCAAATAACTGGTTAATTATTAGTCTCGATTGGTGATTTATCCACTCTTTGACTTTTTTTAAAATGAAGTAAGTAAAGTGATATTTGTCATACAAATAGGTAGCAAATTATATGTTTTTGCTCCAGTGTATCGGTAACGTCTTTATCCGATGGTTTTGTACATTTTTAGCACATAGGTTCATTTTTCTTTATTTCTGATTTTATATATGGAAAGTTTTTAAATTCGCTAGAATATAATGTTTACTCTAATTGCTTCATCTATTTGTATACATGGTGGACCATTATAGGTCATAACTCAAGGGTACATTTTTTGATCAAATATGAGGTTATAACCAAACATGGTTTAGAAAATTGTTGGTGTGAAAAAAGATACTAGTGTGCAAAGTTGTCACTCTTTGATTTTTACTTACGTTGTGTAATTTTTTCAATAAATACAATTTATTCTTTTCAAATTGAGTTTGCTTTCAAAGTATTCTTGAAATATTTTGCTGCAGTTTTCTCGAAAACGGTTAGAATGATCAAGATCTATTAGGTGTAGGTACTTTTTTACACGAAGAAATGACTCCTGCATGAGGTTTTTTTAACTCAAAAGTGCCACGACGTTTCGTAAAAAAAAATAAAGAATATTCCTCAGGGATAGCTCATGGGGCGCCCTCCACCGGCTAGCGTGATGTGATGCATAAATTATTGTTTCTTAGCTTAAAAAATGTTTCCTTACCGAATTTGGAGAAGATCGGTGAAGAGGTAGTTGAAATATTGCAAAAGAAGAAAGAAAATACTATATTGACACCCTATATCTTTTTCCACAGCATTTTACTAAAGCATGATGAATTGTAGCTTATTATTAATGGTCCACACTGTATATAAAATGTACATATGAAATGAATAAAAATAATAATAATAATAATTATTATTATTAATATTATTATTAGTATTATCGGCCAATAGCTATTTCAGTGCTACAATAATTTAATTGTATATTTTTGATAAATTAACCTGCGGGAATATTAGTTGTGTACCTTTGAAAATTACCATAAATCGTAATTATACAAATAAAAGTGTAACTCCACATTCTGGGAATTTGTTAGATTATGCCGTGTTAAAATTATAGATCGGTTCCTCTGTACCTACTCTTTGTTGGTATAAAATTAAATTTGTCACGAAAGGTACCTTGACATGAAATGTGTGTGCCTGTCCAATAATCCCTGTATGTAGGGTCTTACTACATTTAGTTTTGTGCTATGTTATATTGGCGATTATTTCAGGTTATTTTGTAATAAGCTAGATTAATCGTACGTGATGTATATTTGATATACAATATTTTGGCTTTTTAAAGTAGTTAATTAATAATTGCACTGCCTGTATTAGTTTTTCAGCATTGCGTGTATTTTCACATATTAGTATAGAGATTGTTATCCTGACTCAATGATACTTTGTAATTACGTTTAATTATAAATGGGGTAAGTGTTTGAGGAGTTGATTTATTATCATATTTGTAGCTCGCCACAAGTGCTAGCTAGTTATTATTTTGCCTCAGCAACAAAGGCTTATAATGAGATCTCCCTGATAAATAAATCACCTTTTACATAAATGGCTCCACTGATAACATGCAAGGATCTAAACGCTGCAACAAAAATGTACTTAAATGTATTATACTCGAGTAATAATAATGTTAAGCCAATGACGCCTCCTAGGTGTGGGTGACGTGAATTAATAACTAATGAGAGCAGGTCATTGTTGTCGGTAGAATGTCTCTACAGCCATCTGTATTGTGCTGTAAATTTAGTTCAACTACCACTACAGAGGTGGCGCTATGGAGTTGTTTTCTATAATGCAATGAAGATTTATCTAGAGAAATTTAGGTTATGGAGAGGCCAGAATGGTCAAGATAGGCGGTCATGGCGGGGAGTCAGTTTTAATTCAGTTTTGGTCAGGTTACGTTCTCATAAATTTGTAGTGATCCCAAGTTGAACTAGAAGTGAAGCAATAAAAAGTGGTTAATGTTATTTTAGTACGGTAATGCGTATTGTGAGTTAAGTTGATAAATAGTAGTGTTAGTGGTATATCGTGTTATAATTTCCGAACCCACAATTTTGGGGGTGTTTACCAAGGTGTAAATGCGCAACAATAATTTCATTTGTTATTTTCTGTTAATACTTATGTTCATACTGATAAACCTAGTTTTTGTTAATGACAATTGAAGAGGCCACCTGCCCACTTTTTCTTAGTCCTAAACAGTTTACGCCTGATAAACAAAACGTTGACGAAAGAATAAAGTTGTTTTGTTGTTCTAAACCAACCTTTTTTTCAGCATTATCCCAATTAAGGGTACAGTGCCGAATTGGGAATATTTATTTCTATAATAAAGTTCCTATAAACATAGTGGAATGTACTTGAATTTTGAATTGGAAATTGATGCGATGTGTAATTTTATTGCACAAAATATACGGTCTCATAAATATGCAAAAATAGTATACCAAAATCTGCTGTTGGCTGGCTAAACTTTTTTGGGGGAGGGGGTTAAAACGTTCCTGAAAATTACGACTTTTGTCAAGAAGTGTTAAATACCGAACTTGCAGTTTATGAAATTTGGTGAAAGATTTACCGAGACATGATTTTTTAGGGTTGTTGTTTATTCATCCGTTTCTACTCAAAATATCTGGAAAAGTACCTCATTTGCTAAATAGTAGGTACATGTGCCTGGATTATTTAGAAATTGTGAAATAAGAGAGTATTGAGAAAACTTGCTGTTACAGTTCAATATGATGGTTTTATGATTACTTAAATTAATTTTACTACTTTTTTATATGGAGAATCATTACTGTTTATGTCTTTTATGGAGCCGTTATTGTTATGGTCTATTAGTTTCTTGTCACGGGTTCAGTCAACGATATATCATAAAAATAATAGCAATTTTCAAGATATGTAATAAAAATCAATTATGTATGATTAGTCTAGGAGCAAGTGAATATTTTAAGTGCGATTTTGTACCTGTTGATATTCATATATTAGGTGATGTTGAACGTGACTGTCAATGAAATACTAGTCTGGAAGTCGCACCTCGCTTTGACGGTCAACGCCAAAAATATAAAGACATTTATTTTGTTCATTTATTTGTTTATAATGATCAAAATCTTTAAAAATAACAATAGATCAGTTTCAACTTTTCTTCAAAACCAATAATTTAGCAAAAGAATACCTCAACTGAGTTTACAAGCCATAAATAAAATTTTACATTTTCAAAATTAATTTTCTCGGCAATTATTGCACCAAATTTAAAAAACTTTATACTGTTGAATAGAGAATCAAGATCCCGTTCGAACGAGGTGCCGCATGAACCCCTTTCTAATTTAAAATTGTCGTGGGGGGTAGTCATAATTCAAATATTACGTTATTTTCGTAGGTCAATAATAATCTAAGAACAAAAGTAAAAATTTCAACAAAGTATTATAGGATGAAGAAAGTAGCCGTTCCGTCTATTTATTGAATTCGCGAGTCCCTCATTCCGAATGCTGGTTTTATCGTACCTGCGCAGTGTATATCTGAGCGGTGTATTGTCCGAATCACAGAGCATGAAAAGGGAGTATGATCGCTGTGCTGACAAATTTCAACACAACGGAACGTTGTGTTACACATGGTAGAAACATATATAAGGTATGCTCGTCCGGGCTACCAGAATTTGACTTTTCTGCGCTGGAACAAACGGGAACCATATTGGATATATCACAGTATATTGACAGAGAATCCTAATATTCTGTGATATTGATATTACACATATTTCAAGTTTTTATAATATTATCCCTCAACATTGTACCCCTGCAACCAGGTGTAAAAGTAGCCGTGTTGGGGTGCGTAACTGCGTAATATCATTTTTGTGTTTGGATTCTCTATGGTGTGATATTTTTGAGGTTAAAAAAGAAACGATTATTTATAATAAACTTAAGACATGGTTGGGTGCACTATAAACAGTTGCAAAAATAGGAGTGGAACTTCAACTGAAAAAAATGTAATATTCTTTCGGTTCCCAAAAAATGAAGAATATCGAGAAAATGGTTAGAAATTTGTCCAGTAAAACCTGATCATTTCAAAAATGGTAATTATAAAAACAATAATTATTTAATACATTGGCTTATTTACAATTACAAAATATCTATCAGTAAAAGCTAGATGTACCTATATTTACGACATAAAAGTTTGCATTTGTTATTTAACACAAATGTGGTCAGAAATAAAAATTGTTTTTTTTTACAGCTCGCATTTGTTCAGTGCATTTTAAGAGGGCACATTTTAAAGCGACTCCAGAGTAGGTATCTCAAAAATGTTGAAAACTATTCTCCTTCTGCCCCATGCAGTACCTATAGAACATTTGGCAAGAATCATTCTCCAAGATATAACGTACAAAGCAAAAAGTAAGAACAAGTAAACATATTCATGCATATCGTTTAATTTCAAAGAAAAGTTTGTATGCAGTAGGATACATAAATCTAGGATATCTAAAACTGTAGGAGTATTTAGATTTTATTCTGTAAAATTTGATTAATGACGCTTACATCTCTTGTCAAGATACTCTATATGTTGTAAAAAGTCTCAGTATAATACTTATTTTATTTATTACGTATAGTATATATGTTTATTTTGTTATAGAATAAAAGTATAAAATAAGACGAGTGTATGATTTCTTGTGTGACTGTCCGGTATACCCTCACAAGGTGTCAATACAATTAGAAGTTATATTACCTATGGTGTATCTATTTTTCGTAAATATTGGTTAAAATTTTGACGATAGCATTTGTAACTAAAAAGATTAATATTGTTGTACAAATAACATGACGATAGCATTTGTAACTAAAAAGATTAATATTGTTGTACAAATAACTTATATATATTACATATAATATATTCTTTATATTAAAAAATTGACATTTATCATAAAATCATACTAAAAACTCATATAATATTCATGAACCCTTTGATAAATATTGATTATATAGAACTATATATAGGTATACGTTAATTTTTTTAGTATTGATAACTTAACCTATAAACTCTTTAAATCGCCGAACTAGATCATATAAAATATATACCTATATACTGCATCAAAGAAGTACCTTTTTACCATATTTTTTACAAAGAATGTCTTGCATATCCATAACTACACGATAGTAAAAAACACTAAAATTACAATGAAAATTTGCTACATCAATGTTGAAATGTATGTATGTACAATCTTACATTATTATTCAAAACCATTCTAAAATTTTTCCAAATGAGTAATATTTCGTCAAATTTTAACCTTATTTCCAAAATGAGGCATCCGTTTTTAAATGGTATGTGGAATCATCTCCTTTTGTACAAAAGAATACACTACATTATTTGAAATATGCGCGCGAAACGCTATTGGTCCGATTATCAATATGGTTCCCGTTGGTTCCAAAGCATATGATTGGTTACTGCGAAAGCTGCGCAACAGCATAACTGTATATGTTTCTACCGTGGTGTTACAGGAGCCCTATTTTTTTTAACAACTAGTTAGCTTGTACTTTAACCTAAAAACAACCATTAATGTATTCGATGACTTCAGAAAACACAAAGAAAATTACTTTAATCGAGGGTGTGTCAGGGTTGCGAGCAAATTAAGCCTGGCACCCGACTACAATCCCATTGTATACCTTAAAACCTACATTTTGACGTAAGTGTTGTTCTTGTATTCGATGACACAAAAAATGCCGTCAATATTCCATGACGTGGGCAAAATTTGCTTATATAAAAGGCTGTATGTCTGTGGTAGTACTTACTCACACAAAGTTTTAGATGTATCTTATTAATAGAAAATCTGTACAGTCGGCTCTCCACCTAATACTGCGCATTCGAAATTAAGTCTGACAAATTAATTAACAAAAATTGCTGAATGACATGATAAGCAAGAAATGTTCACTGGCTCCTAGACTGTAATATCCCATACTGGATAATTTTAATTAACGGATATGCTACAGTAATCTAGCGACACTTAACTATGTTATAATTGAGATTAATGAAAAAAGTGTATCATTTAAGTATCTTTTAATGAACATTTACATCTTTACTACGCAAATAAAGAAAATTAAGGAAGAGTTATTAACAAAAATAGAGAAAATCATGACCGTTGATTTCAGAGGCCCTATTTACTGCAAGTTCCACAGAAAATTGTTATTATAAGTATTTATTTACTACCACGCAAGTATTAAAATTAGATTGTAGTTATTAAAAGTATTTTAGGTGGGTATGAAGTAAATGAAAACTTTTTATTATTACTTTTATTTATAGTAAGTAAACAAAATACAATTAAAAAAATATATCAAGGACAGGCTTTAAAAAGTTATTATTTGCTAGGTACTTAATTATTTTTGATTAATATTAATTCAGTCTATAAATACTTTTATAATTTACTTTACAATTTTTTGAAGATACAAATTTCTCCCTACCGATTTACTATTTTATAATGTAGTGGGCGATCTCTTATTAAAAAGAAACATCGTTCAGAATGGTTGTGAACAAATTGAGCTCAAAGTGGACATTTCGCAATAATAATTTTGAAAGATGCAATGGCTTATATTTAATGAAGTTGTCTAAATTGAATCGTCCTATTTTTTTCGACACGGGTTTTATTATAGAAATAAATCAATTTCTATAGATAGTCCGTTCGCTGCAAAAAATTATCGGTCTGGACTTTTTGCTTGCTCTTTGTCAGTAGGTGCAGGATAAGGGGGTAAACAAAGCTTACTATGTCCGGGTGGTGGAAAGCGGTCATATCCTGGTAAATTCATATTGAAAATTCACATCGATGCTTTGGTGAGGCTTTTTTGTTTGCAATGTGAACAATGCCAAAATACCCCAGGAAGCATTTTCTATCGTCAGATTCGGCCCTAGACCCAACTCGGAAATCTCGGAGAAATGGCTATCGGCCGGGCCTAGGACCGAACCTGACGACAAAGCTGGTGGTAAGGGTTAAAGAGGGTCGGGGTCCAGTGAGGGATTGTATAATCATGGGAAGAAGAAGATAGATTATACTTTGTAAACAAATACAGGGTGTAATTAGTTTCATGTCATTAAAAAAAATGGTAATAGGAACCGACTAGACAAACAAAAAACTAGATGACTTTTTTTCTCTAGGGGCACTTTGAAAAAACTGAGCTAGGTTTAAAATTTGAATGTTAAGGTAGGAAACATTTGAGAGCCACTGTTTTTCAGGGTCAATGGATGTTATAGTTCCCAATATTAGAAATAATAAAAAACTGTAATACCCGACTTGTGTTCTCGCCAGAAGAAGTGTGGCACTTTGATGAGATTACTTGTATTGAACTTTTTATACCACTAATTATGAAAATTTAAACAATTCCTTTTCTTTCGGCACAACGCAAGCATAGCATGGACGCAGGGGTTTAAATAGGATTTGTTTACATGTGTTATTTAATTCGGAATAAAGTAATTGTAGATTTTTGATTTTTTTAACGAATTGAGCGCATAATTTTTTCCAATCAGGTATCGTAAAAACAGAACAAACAAAAATTGTTCGAAATGACGTCCATCTCCACGTATACACATTTTGGTACACCGAACTAAGGACATGCGCACTCCGTTCAACACATTTAGTAAACTGGGATCATTTTTTGTGGTTTCTATGCACATTAAAATACGTTGTTGCAATTGTTCTAAAGCTCTTCCGCACCAGCTGCATTTCCACCACTTTCTCCATACACCAAGTGCATATCCGCGAGCTCTGGATAAGTGTAATCTCCCATAATGTCCAAAATCTACGTTTTAAAACACTACACTGAACTGTGAATTAACGGTATTAATAAAGAAAACAAAAAGAAAAACTTGGACCAAAATCTAAAAAGTAACACAAAATGCACGAACGAGAAGTAGTATTTAACGTAACCAAGTATTAACGACTTGAACAATAAGTCAATAATATAAATCTTAACATGGGTGGCACAAAATTCAAAAAGTACAAAAGCAACAGACAAAACCAAGGAACGGGTAGATCGCGTCGTGCGTACGTTGTTTACCAAGTAAGGACACAAGCTTAAATTATTACTTGAGAATATTGCAAAGGAGAGTATAGCACGCGTAATAAGATAATATGGCCACAAAGAAGCAAAAACCATGGCGGGATCCCCTGTCGGTCGCTTTTAACTGCTTTGTCGGCATACTTATTTGCACGAATGTCAGAGTATCATCTGCGACAAGACGCGAGGCAATAAAACCTACCCCAATATGCTAGCAGTTCTCAAACTATGTTATTAAGTATTTTGGAAATTTTTATTTATTTTTTTTTCTCCAAAACTACGAGCTTTAGACCCCATGTTATATAAGGTTTTTTTGTTTGTCTTGTCGTTCCCTACCACCAGTTTTTTTAAATGACATGAAACTAATTACACCCTGTATCTGTTTTCATAGTAAATCAATATTATCTGACATATTTAGACATTTACACAAACTATGTTAATTATAATCAAAGAAAATCTTACAGGTTAAATAAATGATTTCAGCTTTTTTGTCCACACTGTTGAATATTTATACAGAATGTATCTAAATTACTGTCCAGAAATTTGATAGATAAAGTGTGTATTCTGAGATAATAAATAGAAACAATTTTTCTTCCCCATCTGCGCGGGGGGGGAGGGCATAGCCACATTATGGAGCAATTCCAGAGATATATGTGCATATGAAATTGTTTAATTAATATTTCATGGACAATTAGCTGTCGAATTTCGTGATAGCGATTGAGACACATCTTGTGAAGAGTGTGACAAGATTTCGTTTGCTTAATACTGATGTTTTTTAAGTAAATTATGTTTTTATGAATTGTATTATGTAATAAGTTAAACATTTTGATGAAAGGTAGGCAAACATGCAATTTATAGTCTTATGTTGGAGACCTGCTGAAACGCCTCCTTAAACGCGACCTTGGATTAATCCATTACCTCCTATGCACTTTACCATGAAACAACATATATTATTGTTATAATTATTAACTTGGCACCTTGCCTCGTACTGTTATGGTACCTAAACACATAAATATTCAGATATCGCTCTCGAAGAAACCTGCACCAACAGCTGCAATAAAATAATAATTTTTATACAGGGCGTCTAGAATTGGGATCTACGTCAATTGGTCGCAGAAATTTAGACGCGGTGAATTGGACCCATAAGTCAATTGCCCGTGGCAGAATAGTATACATGGGACGACTAGACGCACCCAAAGATTTTCCAAGTTCAAGTGCGCAAATCAAAAACTTTAACAAAGTCGCTCAAAAAACCCAACAGTTCATTTTACTGCGTAATATATTTGCAGAAAAAGAAAACAAATCTAACTTGTACAACTAACTTTTAGTATACAGTTATATAAATTTTTAATTACTCGCGAAAGGTTTTTGGTGACAATGTTTTGGAAATTGTCCCCTTCATCTCTCGCCATCTCCCTTTTCCTGTACGGTCAACTCACAGATGTAGAAGAAATTGTAACGGTTCATTTCTTATCCACTCGATAATAAGAGTAATTTAACGAAAATATTGCTTTTGTTCAATATTTTGTTCTAAAATTGCCTTAAGCCTACCCTGCTAGTACGCTGGAGATTCTTCATTCTAATATTTTTCAAACACAAACAATCTCCACTCCATTATTAATGGGTTTGATAACATAAAATTGAGATCTTTATTTGAAAGTTAGTACACGTATGTATTGTAATGACATCTGATTGAGATGATCCCATTGAAGGGGTGGCACGTAGTAGATTGTGAATAGGGGAAAATATTGGGTAAACTAAAAACTTAATTTTTAACGTATATGGTAGAAACCAACGCCTCAAACTTTTCTGACATCTGCTTCAAATATTATTAAAATTCTAATTTTCCAACCAATCATGACGTTAGTTATAATTTCCGCAAATGTGATTTCTCCAAATTGTATGAAAACCTTCTCAACATTGACTGGTCCTCCCTCTCGTCTTTTAATGACGTCAATGGTGCATGCACTCATTTTTACAACAAACTTGACTCTGTATTTGAATCTTGTGTGCCTAAGAAATCGACTTCTCTTAGCGGCAGATATCCTCCGTGGTTTAATGGCAGTATCATAAAAAAAATAGCCTTAAAGAACATCTTAGGAGACAGTATGCAAGAACCAGTGATCCACTTATACACAATAACCTCAAAAACATCAGAAGGGAAATAAAATATGATACCAATTTAGCCTACAGAAATTTCGTGCAGAACTCTGAAGACAATATAAAAAATGATCCCAATAAATTTTGGGCTTTCATCAAAAGTAAAAAAGGTTCGGCCAGTGTATCTGAAAAGATGTTCTTTGAGGGATCTTCGCTAAACAATCCCTCTGATATACTAAATGCATTTGCCAATTATTTCGGTCAATCTTATAATGAGCCCTCATTAGATATCGAGGAACATCACATTGAGACCGATATACCTAACAATAACCCTATTGTTAGCATAAACTCTTTCAGTGAAGATGAGGTTATTCGGGCTCTAAAACGAATTAAACCCAAAATGACGACCGGTCCTGATTCCATTCCAGCTTTTTTATCATCTTTGCATATCCTCTAACTCTAATTTTTAACCTAATCTTAAAAAACTGTCTATTTCCTGACCTATGGAAATATTCCAAAGTATGTCCCATCTTCAAAAAGGGAAACAAACTAGATATTGAGAACTTTAGACCAATCTCTGTAATTTGTAACTTCTGTAAAGTCTTAGAAATATTACTTCATGATAGAATATATCATTCAATTAACACCAAAATCTCTATTAATCAACATGAATTTATGAAAGGGCGTTCAACAACAACAAATTTATTCTGTGTAACTCAATATATTTCTGAATCCTTAGATGAACGTGGGCAGGTAGATGTCATATATACCGATTTCTCCAAAGCGTTTGATAGACTTGATCACCAGTTGTTACTTAAAAAATTAGAAAAAATCGGCTTCTCATATTCTTTGCTCCTTTTGTTTAAATCTTATTTAATGAATAGGAGTCAGTACGTTGCATTACATGGGTTCAAATCGATCGAATTTGCTGCCACATCTGGAGTTCCCCAGGGATCTATTCTGGGGCCCTTGTTTTTTAACATATTTATTAACGACATAGTGAACGAAATTAATTTGCCTCACCTTTTATATGCCGACGATCTAAAAATTTTCACAGTAATTGATGAAATCGATGACTGATTTCAACTTCAGACTTCTCTTGACAAAATAAACACCTGGTGTATAGTAAATAAATTATTCATGAATCCTAGTAAATGTAACGTAATGTCCTTTTCTTTAAAAACATCACCTATTATTTTTGATTACAGGTTAGATAATGTCATACTTCACAGACCTATAACATTTCGCGACCTTGATAGTAAATTATCCTTCACTGATCATATCGATACCATTGTGTCTGAAGCCTCCAAAGCCCTTGGATTTATCGTTCGTACTAGTCGAGAGTTCACTAATACTGATACACTGAAAATTCTTTATCAATCCTTCGTCAGATCGAAACTTGAGTACGCATCGCTAATTTGGAGTTCCAGTTATGATGTTCACAAGAATAACTTGGAGGCAGTTCAACGTAGATTTCTTAAATTACTGTGGTTCAAATCCGACGGTACCTATCCAGTGATTGGTTTTCCGCAAAGTAACTTGCTTGAAAGATATTCTATGACTACTCTTGAGGATAGGCGTACGTACTTTTCTCAAGTATTTTTGTTTAAATTACTACACAATGATTTTGACGCACCCAAAATAATTAGCAAGCTTAATTTTCACGTTCCCAGATTAACCTCTCGTAATCACCAAGTTTTCTATTTACCTACGCCGCGTACCAACGTACTAAATAATTCACCTTTATATACTACTTGCAGTACTTCTAACAAATTATGTAGCGACTTCGATATTTTTAATTGCAGCCTTAGTGACATAAAACAAATTGTTCTAAATTAAATAACCAGTGAGTGTCTTTGTTTTTCTTAATTTGCTTTGAATCATATATGTGTATATATGTATATATAGTTTTTATATGTAAACATTTCCCATGTCATTTTTTTTCTCTTTCTTCGTATCATTAGTTATTCATAGTTCGTACATTTAAGTAAATTTTTTCTTAATTTTACTTTCTTTCTATGTTGTATATCATGTAATTAATGCTTTGTATGCCTGTAATGCTTATTCCTGTTCTGTAATTGGGTATCTTACCTGTTGAACAGTGTATGCAATAAATAAATAAATAAATAAATAAATAAATAAATAAATAAATGAATAAATAAATAAATAAATAAATAAATAAATGACCAATAATTTCCACATACTGAAGTGCAAATCTAGTCAAGATGTTTCCTTTAAAGTGACTTGGATGAATAATCTGTATGTGGAAGTAGTGATTCTTTAGGCAGCGGTTTTTTATTCACGAAGTTATTACCATTTGGTAAATTTTGCATTGCTTAAAAAAAACTCCAATTTAGATAATCTTTTGCAAGCTCCCGTATGTAATAGATTTTATGGATTATATCTTTTCGGGCTTCATAATATTAGTAACCGACAATTGATGTATGTTGTTACTCAACGCATTGTGTTGTAGATGTTTGAAGCCTCTTCAGTTGTAGCATTTAGATTTACATCATCCGTTGATTTTGGCCCTGTTTTATGTAGATCGTTGACGTGTCCTATCGATCGAACAGTCTAGTGATGTCCCGATTTGAATAAAAGTATGAACTCATACGAACGATCCATATAAAAAAAACGTTAAATCGATACGATCGATACGAAAATAAGTAAATCACGCTGGTAAAAGTTCAGAAACTTGGATTTGGTGTAAACACTAAAAGCCAAGGCCTCACATTTTTGGTATAACAGTTTTCATCCTCTCCGCCATCACAGTGGAAAAAAAAGCCATTTTTTGGACAAAAATCTGCCTACAAGTCAAATTTTAATCAATTTTGATCTACCTTGGCTTAACATGTAGGTTATTGGCTACACTTTCAGAGTATACTGCCTAAATTGCAAACCCCGATTTTCTAACCTCAAAAAATGTATCAAATATGAGAGTAATCACTTTTTTCTATTTCTACAAGTCAAACCTTAATCAATTTGGATCTACCTTGGCTTAAAATGTGGGTTATTGGCTACAGTTTCAGAATATACTGCCTAAATTGCAAATCCCGATTTCCTAAAATTAAAAAATTCAACAAAACATAATTACCCTACTCAAAATTTTATTAACATGTTTTATAAATTACTTACAGTTATTACCATATTTTGTTATAAAAATATTTTTTTCGAGCCAATGAATTAAAATTTTACCTAGAAATAAAAGAGGTTTGTAAATTATTAAAAAAAAAAAAAAGTATGCTATAAACAACAAAACTGGAATATTTTATTGACAATAATTATCATGGAGATACATCGAAGACACTAATAGTATATCTATCTAATATCTAATATCTGTTTAAAAGATCCAATCCAATATTTTATTGTTATTAATTATCTTGAAGGTATATTGGAGAGGTTAACTAGATATTGATAATACCATCAGTCTACCAAATGTATTATTATAGATTAAAGTGCAAGCTTTATCACATTAAGCAGGGATCTGAATAATTGTATTTTGTAAGTGAATCTGTTCTAATTTTGTGCAAATATCAAAAATTATGGATGCGATATTATTCTCTCTTTTTCACTAAATGTAATTATCAACTATATCTATAAAATTGTTAATATTGACATGTTTTATATGAATTAAACATTGTTACAAAAATGAAATAAAATCAAGAAAAAAAAAGTGTGAAATTATTTGGAATGGTGATAAACAAAAATATACAAAAAAAGATTTAATATTAAATAACATTAGGGATACATCTAAATTTGATGAAAATCAGTTAAAGATGATACAGAAAAAATTGATCAATTCTTTTATTCCTGACTATGACCGAAAATGGAATAATGTAACAAGAACAAAATCAGCTTTTCTTACAAAATACCAACAATTTTTAAAAACTGATTTTATTGTTGATTTCGATATTGAAAATAGAAAATCATTTGAGACTCAATCTTGCTCTACTCCATCTCCACCTAAACTAGGTCGATCACGCTTAACATACGAAGAAGGGGCTCCAAAAACTAAAAAAAGACGAATCAAAGATCTTTCTTCATCGTTCTCAAAAGATTAGGAAATCGGGGTTCGGTTCACAATTTAGGCAGCATACGCTGAAAGGGTAGCCGATAACCCGCATTTTAAGCCAAGGTAGATCAAAATTGATTAAGATTTGACTTGTAGGCAGATTTTTGTCAAAAAGACATTTTTTTTCCACTGTGCGCCACCCCCACTCCATTATTAAAAGGGCTGATAAAATTAAAATGAGATATTCACCTGAAATTTGGTACACGTATGTATTATAACGACAACTGGAACTATGTTATATTTTGAGATGATTCTGTTGAAGGGGTAGGGGTAAGTAGAGTTAAATACGGGAAAAAAAGTAAAGTAAGCTGGTTAGAGTACAGAAACTTGAGATTTGGTGTATATACTAGGAGTCAGGGTCTCAGATTCCTTAATCCTATATTTCAACCCCTCCCCCCCCATCACATCAACTCCATTACTAAA
This sequence comes from Stenurella melanura, assembly GCA_963583905.1. Taxonomy (NCBI): domain Eukaryota; kingdom Metazoa; phylum Arthropoda; class Insecta; order Coleoptera; family Cerambycidae; genus Stenurella; species Stenurella melanura. Next base: position 73,685,445 of record OY757309.1, read on the forward strand.
GGGGTTGATAAAACAAAATTGAGATATTCACTTGAAATTTCTATTATAGTGACATGATAATTGAGATGGGTGGGGTTGTGTGTAAACTGTGGGGATAATGAGCAGAGCAAGCTAATAATATTTTAGAAACTTCATTTTTGGCGTAAGTATATGCTAAGACCCAACGCCTCAAATTTTTTTATGGCATCTGCCGCAAGTACCAAATTTGGAAGATATGTAAATGTTTCCATACTTTTTACTATTATTTCCCTCGCATACCGAAGGGAAGTATTGTATTCGAGAAAAAATCACCCTCCGAGATTTTTTCGGATTCTGACGTTTCAGATCACGGAGATTACGAAAATATAGGTTTTTCAATTCCGTCAGTCTGTCTGTCTGTCTGTTGGTGCATTAACTAAAAAACTACTTGACGGAGAGCAGTCAAATTTGGTAGGTACTGACAGCGAAGAAATGGTAGAATTTTCACTGGAAAATATACAGGGTCTAAACGGATTAAATAGTAAAAAAAAATTGTTTTCGCTCAAATTTAAAATTTACACGTTTCATGGCATTCTAAGCCTAATTGAAAAAACAAATTTAGAAATTTTTTTACCATTTTTGAAAAAAAAATTAATACAAAAAAATTTTTTTTTCTTTCTTCAAATTTAAAATTTCCACGTTTCATGGCATTCTGAGCCTGATTCAAAACAAAATTTTTTTGAAAAATTAGAATTTTTTTTTACTATTTTTAAAAAATTTTACCACTTAGATTTTTTTTTCTTTGTTCAGATTTAAACTATCTACGTTTCCATGGCATTCTAAAATTATTCAAACAAATTTAAAAATGTTTTTGAAAAATAAAAAAAAACCGCTTTTTTAATCTATTTATCACTACTATGGAATAGACGAAAAATTTGTTTTTGCACAAATTTAAAATTTCCACGTTTCATGACATTCCAAACGAATTTCGGAAAAAAAATTTTTGCAACATTTTGTTACCAGGTTGGAAAAAAATTTAACACTAGAATAGATGGAAACTTTTTTTTGCTCAAATTTAAAAGTTTCACGTTTCATGTCATTCTAAACCTATTTCAGTGAAAAACATTTTGAAAATTTTTTTCACCAACATTTTTCAAAAAGTTTTCACCACTAAAATAGATCGAATTTTTTTTTGTTTGCTCAAATTTAAAATTTTCACGTTTCATAGCATTTTAAACCTATTTAAAAAAAATACATGTAATTTTTATATATTAAACTTTTTTACCACTACTATAGAATAGAAGGAAACTTTCCTTTTTGCTCTAATTTAAAATTTCCACGTTTGACATTTTAAACCTATTTTAGAAGAAAAAATTTTGAAAATTTTTTTACCAACATTTTTGAAAAATTTAAAAAAAATGAAATTTTTTTAACTACCACTATACTTCCACTCCATTACGTGAATGTTGGATTGAAAATGTGACAGATGGCAATAATATCTGGCATATGCACCTATTATACTTTTATTGAAAAATGTACAGGGTGGTCAACCCAAGAAATAATTCAGTCATGGTGGGCATTTGTAAAGGTATTTGCGCATGCCTGCCATATGTGGCACCTGCTATTTAGTATTGAACTTTTGCTGTTGGATGAGCAATCTGTATATTTTTTTGACCAAAACTTATCAAGTTTTTTTTGTAATAATAGCAATAACTATATTCCGATTATTATTCTCAATGTCATTTCATAATTATTAATTTTTTAAAGTGACCGCCATGCCCAAATAACGAGGAGAAGTTCTATGTAAATACCTTTACCGATTTTTTCTGTATATGTTTAATTTTCTCTGAAGAGCTGCTTTTATTACTGATGATACAAAATACCCTTTTCCTAGATGATTTTTATTCAACTTTTACCGGTTTCAGATCCTTATCGGGACATTTCTAAAACCGGTAATATCGCTCGTGTACCTGCCTGTCTGTCTGTATATCCGCCCGCCACGTTTCTTGTAAGCATCATAACTTAAAAAGTCGAATTGTATTGAAATTGGGACAGTAAATTAGTGTTAGACAAAAAGAAGAAAAGTTTTGAACTAAATCGATCAATAAAAAAATTAATTATTTTAAAAAAAAGAAACTATATTTTTGTTTTGTAATTAAACGAAAAATGTTTAAAATTAGTATTATTTACAAAAAGAGTATCCTGTAGAATGTGAAACAATTATATAAAAAGTGGAGTAATCGGCGAAGAGTATAATGGCTAGCTTATTTTTTACTACGACGAACTGGCCTTCATGAACGATTCGAAAATTCATTTAACGTGCCCCTCGTAAAGAGTCTTATATTTTCTTTTAATCACTGCTACAAAAACGACGTTTCCAACTTCATTCGAGAAATTATCTCCGGCATTAGTGGCATTTTAGCCCATTCAATTTTAATGTAGCCATTCCGGTACAATGATATCAGTGGGAATGTGTACAGGAATCTTTCCGTGCCGTTGGTTTCGCCATATTCCCTTGCTGCTATACTGCTTCCGGAAAAAGTGCGTAATATCCTCGGATTAATTTCATTATTGTTTTTAGCTGGCAGCAACGGAGATTTTACCTCCCATTTTCATCAATTAGGATTTCTGTTTTCCTGTGCTGCGGTAGCCACAATATTGTGTTATAAACATGTATAAAAGCAAATATATTTTTAATAATCTACATTTTTGTAATACAATATTTGAGAGACGCCGTTTTTTATTCTCACATCTATAATCAGCAGTGATCGAAATTTGGGTTTAATTCCAGTGGCGCACATATATGAAACTTTAAATCAAAATATTAAATGTAAGTTTGTTCTCTCTTACAAAATTAAATGTAATTCGAACCTACCTTATGAGTTTATGATGTATTTTGGCATAATAAATGTATGTACACATATTTCATACCTAAATTGTTATAAATTCGCACAGCACTCTCAAGTTTCAAACTTAATACTTTTACTGAGTGTTCATAGTTTCAAAGTATACGTAAGTATTTTTTCTAAATTTTCATGTGAGAGACGATTTCTATTAACAGTAAATATCCACTGTAAGGTCAAAAATGATCTTTCGCATTCCACAGAAGTGAGAGAAGCATATCTAAAGATATTCCTAGGCACCTGATCAAGGAAGACATCTGGTTCTGTCACATTTTTTTCTTTCCAGTTCCATCTGGAATTTCACTAATTGTTTTTTGAACAGTATCTAGTTTGTTAAATGTTTCTTCCAAGGACAAATATGGACATTGAAGGTTTTCTATAATTCTTATTATTTTAAAACGGTTTTAATATTTGGAACATTCGTTAAATCCGTTGCATGCTTAATCGCAGTAGCATCTTCATTTAAGGTTTCTACAACTTCCTTTACTGAGTTGAAGTTAACATGGTAGTAACTTGCCGCGTTTATCTGTTCCCCAACGTGTGATCACTGGTTTTCGAGGAAGCGGCAAATTATTACATTTTTCTTGGAAATGTATTATCCTACTAGGAGCTTTTAGAAAAATTTTCTTTATATTAGCAATAAGTTGGTCAACATTTGTGAAACAATCTCGTATTTTTCGCATACGTGGTGTAACGCATGCGCTAAGCAAGTAACATGTAACACGTGAGTATTTTCTTTTAATTTTTTTTTTCCAGCACTTAACATATACGACACTGAATCACTAGTAAAAACAACAACTTTGTTTAAATTTTGTTCAGCGAAGTCTTGCCAAAGCCGTTTTAAAGTGTTTTCAAAAAAATTAAACACTGACTCACCATTAACTGTTTCTTGCCAGGACCACTAACATTTTGTAACTAATAAATTGGCAACTTCATTTGCCAAGAAGTCTGCCGTTTCGTCTATTGTAAGCCAAAATCAGCTATTTTGAAGATCACTTCGAATACCTTCCAGTTTTTCATATAATTCGCTGAGAATTTTTTTACGATGTGCAGGCTAATTTCACTTGGAACATATTGCCCCACAATATTTGTTTAAGAAAATGTGTAAAATGAACGTTATTTAGTACACTACATCTTTACATATTCTTTCCTCCTTTTGTTTAAATCTTATTTCATGAATAGGAGTCATGAATAGGAGTCAGTACGTTGCATTAAATGGGTTCAAATCGATCGAATTTGCTGCCACATCTGTATTTCCCCAGGGATCTACTCTGGGGCCCTTGTTTTTTAACATATTTATTAACGAGATAGTGAACGAAATAATTTGCCTCGCATTTTATATGCCGACGATCTAAAAATTTTCACAGTAATTGATGAAATCGATTACTGTTTTCAACTTCAAACTTGCCTTGACAAAATAAACACCTGGTGTATAGTAAATCAATTATTCATGAATCCTGGTAAATGTAACGTAATGTCCTTTTCTTTAAAAACATCACCTTTTATTTTTGATTACAGGTTAGATTATGTCATACTTTAAAGACCTATAGCATTTCGTGACCTCGGCGTAACTTTTGATAGTAAATTATCCTATCGATACCATTGTGCCTGAAGCCTCCAAAGCCCTTGGATTTATTGTTCGTACTAGTCGAGAGTTCATTAATACTGATACTCTGAAAATTCTTTATGAATCCTTCGTCAGATCGAAACTTGAGTACGCATCGCTAATTTGGAGTTCCAGTTATGATGTTCACAAGTATAACTTGAAGGCAGTTCAACCTAGATTTCTTAAATTACTGTGGTTGAAATCCGACGGTACCTATCCAGTGATTGGTTTTCCGCAAAGTAACTTACTTGAAAGATATTCTATGACTACTCTTGAGGATAGGCGCACGTACTTTTCTCAAGTATTTTTGTTTAAATTACTACACAATGATTTTGACGCACCCGAAATAATTAGCAAGCTTAATTTTCACGTTCCCAGATTAACCTCTCGTAACCACCAAGTTTTCTATTTACCTACGCCGCGTACCAACGTACTGAATAATTCACCTTTATATACGATTTGCAGTACTTCTAACAAATTATGTAGCGACTTCGATATTTTTAATTGCAGCCTCAGTGACATAAAACAAAATGTTCTAAATTAAATAACCAGAGATTGTCTTTGTTTTTCTTAATTTACTTTTAATCACATATGTGTATATATGTATATATAGTTTTTATATTTAAACATTTTTCATGTTATTTTTTTTCTCTTCGTATCATTAGTTATTCATAGTTCGTACATTTAAGTAAATTTTTTCTTCATTTTGCTTTCTTTCTATGTTGTTGTATATCTTGTAATTAATGCTTTGTATGCCTTTATTCCTGTTCTGTAATTGGGTATCTTACCTGTTGAACAGTGTATGCAATAAATAAATAAATAATAAATAAAAAAGAGCCAAATCGAAATAAAACTCGTCCTTTCAAATTCTCTTTTCCTTTTTTGTATTACACTCTATTTACATGTTTTAAAACAATATTTTTCTGTATACACCTTATTTTGACATCACAAATACTACAAATTCTTTTTTCGCCACCAAAATGTAGTTCTTTATAAGGCTTAATCCATTTTTTGACCGTAATTTTCCTTGGACTAAAATGCGGCATATTGATAATAAGTCGTTCTTTCAGTAAACACAATTATAAACTAGGCCCTGGCCTGGGCCAAGTGCATTCAATTTAAAGGCGAGTAAATAGTAAATAATGTTTGGCGTGTATTGCAAGCGTGTCGGCCACGTATCGTTGGTGTGCATTATTTGTTTACGCGCTCTGTTTCTTTAACTTAAATAGCGTTTTTTTTTTGTATAAATAGATTAAGTAATTTATATTACACGAAAAATAAATTGAAATTCATTTGTTTTTCATTGAACTAAACATCTGTGCTTATTTATTATATTTCAATAAATCCCTGCAACGACGCACCTAAAAATTAAACCCAAACTCCGATCATTGATAATCAGGCGAAAGATGTAATGTTTGTGGAAGGCATTTTATTAATTTGTCAAGATTTTGTGTCGTAGATCTTGAAACGTAGCGAGTAAAACATTTTTGGAGAAAATAAGCCCGCTTTCAAAAAACCGGTCACTAAGAGGTGTGAAATAAAATTTCACCGTCGCACAGTGAGACAAAACTATACTGTTCCACCCAAATCAATTTTTACATAGACAATAGAAATACGATACATAGTACTGCTCAGTGCTCACTTACATACCCCTTTAATGTATCCAAAATGTATTTTTTGAATTTCGTGCCTTTCTGTTTGAACAATAATCCAGATAAAAGTTTTCTCTGAACAACCTGTATGTATTTTACCCCTGAACATTGCATAAAATAATGTAATTGTTAGAAACTGGAAATTAAAGTACTGTTTTTATGCGCACACGGTCCACCTAAGTGAATATACTGTCATGTCGCAGTTAATTGGCACTATTCCAAATAATAATCGATTTATAAATAATAAACAGTTGTGTGCCTCCATCATGCAAACAAATAGCGGATATTGAAACGGTTTGCTTCCTGCGGCGGGATTTAACTTTGAATCATTAATGGAACATTGATACGAAACGCAGAGTAATTGGGACGGAGCTGATGTCTGTAGTTTTAATGAGCAGTTTGTTTTGTCGTTATCTGGTTAAAGTCTAATCAAAGCCGGGGTTTTCATCAGAAACTCCTTTGCACCGCTTAAACTTGACTTCGGCCCCGATTAACTGGTCCCTATTAATATAGATGGGGAAACTGATTTTCATGCATCTTGGCCCTTAGTCGAGATGAAGTTTATATCAGATTTGCGAACAGAATTTAAACGTCCGGTCTGTTTTACGACTTGCACCCTGTTTTTCAATTGGGGGTTGAGATGCGAGCTAAATAAGTTTTACCCATAATTTAACTCGAAATTGACATTGGATTAATTTTATTTCTGCCTTTAAATTTAGTTTAATTTACTAACTCCAAAGGCTATGTAATATTTCATTACGCTGCAAGATTCCAAAAGGTAAATGGCGAAAATGGTGCCCGTCAAAAAAATATTTTTCTTAAGCACGGCGCACAGTGGGGTGAGAGCAATTTTCGGCCGAAATTCTGAAATCTAAGAAAGTAATCCCAAATAATCTCTTGATTACAGAAAAAGTATTGAAAAAAATCGGTAAAGGTATTTACACAGAACTTCCCTCTTTATTTGTGCATGGCGGTCAAAATTATTAATTACGAAATGACATTGAGAATAATAAGCGGAATATAGTTATCACTATTATTACAAAGAAAACCTGACAACTTGGTCAAAAGATATACAGAGGGCTCATCCAACATCAAAAATTCAATACTAAATAACAGGTGCCAAATATGGAAGGTTTGCGCAAATACCTTTACAAATGTCCACTATGGTTGAATTATTTCTTGGGATGACCACCCTGTCTGTACATTTTTCAATAAAAGTATAATAGGTGCATAGCCAAATATTTTTGCCATCTGTTACATACATACAATTCCACATTCACGTAGTGGAGTGGAAGTATAGTAGTGGTTAAAAAATGTCATTTTTTTGAAATTTTTCAAAAACGTTGATAAACATTATTTCAATGTTTTTTTCTTCTAGAATAGGCTTAGAATGTCATGAAATGTGGAAATTTTAAATTTGAGCAAAAAAAATCCATCTATTCTAGTAGTAAGTAAATTTTTCCAAAATGGTAAAAAAATGTTCCAATTTTTTTCTTCTGAAATGGGCTTAGAATGTCATGAAACGTGGAAATTTTAAATTTGAGCAAAAAAAAATTTCCATCTATTCTAGTGGTAAATTTTTTTTCCAAAATGGTAAAAAAAATGTTCCATTTTGTTTTTTTCTAAAGCAGGTTTAGTATGTCATGAAACGTGGAAATTTTAAATTTGAGTTAAAATAATTTTTCTCCATCTATTTTATTGGTAAAATTGTTTTCCAAAATGGTAAGAAAATGTTCAAATTTTTTTTTCCGAAATAGGTTTAGAATGTCATGAAACGTGGAAATTTTAAATTTGAACAAACAAATTTTTTTCTATCTATTTTAGTGGTAAAAAAAAAATTCAAAAATGTTGGTAAAAGAAATTTCATTTTTTTTTTTTATAGATTTAGAATGCCATGGAACGTGGAAATTTTAAATTTGAACAAAGAAAAAAAAATTCCATCTAATTTAGTGAGAAAATTTTTTTCAAAAAAAAATTGATTTGAGCAAAATTTTATTTTATTCCCTTCAGACGGTCCCGCCCTGTATATTTTCCAGTGAAAGTTCAACCATTTATTCGCTGACAGTAGCGTCAACTACCTACCAAATTTGACTGTTCTCCGTCAAGTAGTTTTTTAGTTATTGCTCCAACAGACAGACAGACAGACTGACTGACTGACAGAATTGAAAAACCCATATTTTCGTAATCTACATGATCTGAAACGTGAAAATCCGGAAAAATCTCGGAGGGTGATTTTTTCTCGAATGCAATACTTCCCTTCGGTATGCGATGGAAGTAAAAAAAATACTGGCAAATTGGGATGGCTGGAAACGAAATTACTGAGTAAAATTCTAAAATAGGCAAAGAAAATAACAAATATATTCAGTGATGAACAAAGTTAAATACTGCATATGTCTAATTAATTAAAAGCTGTTATTAGAGTGCTATCTATGATTGCTCGTGTCCATAAAGATATCAACCTCGTCATCATCATCATCATCATCATCATCACCTTGGCATTCGGAGACATGAGGGGGCACTCACAAATCTAAAGCGTCCTTTGGCAAGTGTTGGAGTTTCTTCTTTTTCCATTATAAAATTTAAATCCTGAGAAATAATATTTTCATATTTAATGTTTTTTCCTACCCACCTGACGGTGCATTTCTCATTGCTTCCTAGCTCTTACCTATGGCGGAAATACGGTTCAATTTCATTAAGGAGTTATTAGGAGGTATCGATTAAAAAGATATATGCCAAAAACTATGCGTAACAAAAATCAAAACTGAAAGGGTTACAAAGAACGAAAAACAAATAAAAAAACTCACAGATTTCGAAATCCTTGCAGTAATCGGGAAATTGGAAATGATAACACCATATATAAAACATAAACTTTTTCAACTTCTTCCGGACTCGGCTTCGACTTGTCCGGAAATAGCACGATCCACTACACCGCTGTATTTCCACCTTAAATGAAAACTGGTAACTTGACCTCCTGTGATATATGCAATCCATATTACATTTGCGTACATCAGCCGTTGCATATACGCAATCTCACTCGACCGCGACACCGCTGTATTTCCACCTTAAATGAAAACTGGTAATTTGACCCCCTGTGATATATGCAACCCATATTACATTTGCGTATATCAGCCGTTGCATACGATAGTCTCAGTCAACCGCGACACCACTGCCTTTTGACCTTGAACAAAAACTGATAACTCTACCCTATATACGAAAACATAAAACATTTCCAATGTTAAAATACGACCAATATGTTGTTCACATCAGTGCGTTCCGTTGCGTCGGCGTCGGGGGTAAATACCACGTTTAAGGAAACAATATACTTGACTATTCTCATCTTTAGACTAGACCTCCACAGCAACATTCCATTTTGTTCATCTAAAGTTAGAAACGATATCTATCTGCCCAACAGTAAGACATTATTTTATGATAATAACCCTTGCGCCCTGTGGCGTACATAACCTACCATAAAAATTTAGGAAGCGTGACTCGTACAATGCCTTTTTAAATCGATACACCGAATTACCCGCCGGGGTCTGATTCAAATTATCGAAGAAGGAACCGGATAAGATATGTTTATTTCGTGCATAGCTGACCATAAAATTGACAAACATTTCGGTAGGAACACATTTACACCTCATAGAACAATAAGGGGATAAAAGAAAACAATACAATGCATTTATCAATTGCTTATTGTGCAATAGTATTTAATTAAATAGCTTGACGAGGCAAAGAATGTGGCTATTTATGGTGAAATTGGCCGATTTGCGTTTCATCACGTTGAAATATTTATTGTTCGTCGCAAATTTAAAACTTAATTGCAGAAATTTTATTTGTTGCTAAACCACTTTTCCGGTATATATGTTATAGAGAGAAAAAAATATGGGAATTTTAAAGTTTTCAGTTACACAGACACAGGAGATCGAGTATTTAAATTTTTAGGGAATATTCCAGTATACATTGAGAACTGTTTGCTGTTTGCAATTACCGTTAATAAGTATCACTTTCCCTCAATATTACATAAGTGTACATAAGTGAATTAGCGTATCTATTCAAATTACAAGTAGATTCAAAACATATTACCATACTTATCGTTAAGTGAATTATAAATACAAATCATAAAATTGTCATTGAGCTCATTCATCCACCTTCTTGTGTATTAAGAAAATCTGTTAACAACATACACGGCGACCCAGAGAAAATTTTCGAGGCTAGTAGATTCTTGAAAAGTGACAAAAACTGAATCTCCTCTTATTCACAACGCGTATTTCGAGGTGTCTGTTAGGCCTCATCTCTTTCATACCAGTTCTTTAATAATATATCCAGAGATCGAAAGTCAACGATGGATTCTACCAAATTACCCGCCGAGGTCATATCGCGTCCTAGAAGGGACTGGATAAGGTATGTTTATTTCGTGCATCGCTAATCAAAATTAGCAGATATTTGGTTAGGAATACATTTACACCGTAGAGAACACAGTGATCTAGAATAGCGAATTTTACATGATCTGTTGGAAAGGACTGTGGTTTTTGATGTTTGGTTGACACTGGTGAATGTATAAATAGTGATGAATTTTTATTACTACTTTATGATGGCCTACTTCGTTGTTTTTTTTATTCATTGGAAAACCGGAAGATGCCAAAGCTTCTCGTAATGAAAAATTAATGTAGTAAATCCATCTTGTGTTTCTTTATCATTCCTTGCACACTTGTTTCGCTTAATACTTTTGTAGTTCATATATTACGTCTAATCCATCAATTGAGGACCCTCCTGTTGACGCAGAATCAGATTTTTTAACAATCAAAAAGTGTACAGAACAAGAAGTTTTAAATTTCTTTAAAAAATCAAGCTTAAATAGACAGTGGGCCCTGACAAAATTCCAGCCTTTATACTACATGGTTGTGCTAGCGTGCTCAAAACTCCTCTTAGATTTTTATTTAATTTAGCCATTAAATCTAATATATTTCCTGATGCACTAAAATGTTCTAAAATAATTCATATATATAAAAAAGGTGAAAAAAATAATATTGAGTATTACACACCTATAACGATTATCAACAATTTCTCAAAAGTTTTCGAAATTCTGTTATATGAACCAACATTTTCTTATGAAAAGAATCACATTACTGAATACCAGACGGTTTTTTCAAGGGCCGATCTACATCAACTAATCTCTTTTGTATAACTCAATATATATCTAATGCTATCGACACTAACTCACAGATTGACGTAACTTACACAGACTTTACTAAAGCATTTGACAGACTAGGTCGCAGTATTTTATGTTCTAAATTTAAAAAATTTGGCTTCTCAGGAAATTTGTTGTTATTTTTTAAATCATGCCTTGAAAATAGACATCACCATATCGAATACCGTGGACAACGATCTGCGGAATTAGTATCTACCTCGGGTGTACCCCAAGGATCTGTTTTAGGCCCATTATTCTTCAATATTTTCATTAATGACATCGCAGAGAAAATGGATGTCGAGTGTCTTTTATACGCAGATGATATGATGAAGTTTCACAATAAAGTAAATGATATGAGTGACTGTATGGTATTACAAAGTGCCCTTGATAAAATTAATGAATGGAGTAATTTAAATAAATTACAGTTGAGTATAGGAAAATGCAATGTCCTAACTTTTACTAACACCAATATGTAGAATTTAATGACCGTATAGAAGATTCAGTGCTTACACGTCCATCAACATTCCGCGACCTAGGTGTAACATTTGACACCAAACTATCTAAATGATAGTTGCCATATAAGTTTTAGAACACTAAGATTCATATATTAAAAATAGCAAACATTTTTTTGAAAAGCTGTTAGAAAATCGTTTTAACAATAATTTATCTAATGGTAAGTTTTGTAGTAAGCCTATTTACAAATGTTCCTGTAGATAAAACATTAATAATAATTAAAAACAAATTGCAACAAGATGGGAATTTGGCAAATAGAACTAAGTTAAGCATTGAAACTATAATGGAATTATTTACACTTTGCATTAAAACAACATACTTTCAATTAAATAATGACTTCTATCAACAAGACTTTGGGATGGCCATGGGTTCTTCATTATCTCCAGTATTAAGTAACATTTTCATGGAAAATTTTGAGGAAAGTAATATTAATAAGCTAAGTCTTTCGCTTTGGAAAAGACGTTTTTAAAAAGATTTTAAAAAGTCAAAAGTTCACAACTCAAAGAAATTAACTTATTTATTTTATAGTGTTACAATTAAACACATGTGGCAAGTTCGAGAATGGATATAAATCTAATGAGCTCTATAGCAAAACTCCTATTTATAAGCTAGGTATTTATTGTCTAGTAAGCAGCATGCATCATGTGGCCATTAGGTAACATCAGCATAATGTAGATAAGGATGCTCACATAACTCCTCCATCCCTAAGCTGAAAAAATAAAGGGTTTTGTTTTTTCAGTATTTTTCGATGAATTCTCAGGGGGTGTGTCCTGGTTCTCTCGTTCGGCATCTTTCTTAAAGCTGAACAATGTGTGAAACATTTTTTGTTTCTTAGGGTAGATAAATTTGAGAAAGCAAATTAATAAAATAACAATAATTATAGATAAACATATATATAAGTCCGTATGATCACTTCTGTTAATGTCACTAAGTGTCTTTAGTTCGTGTAAATGGGTTTCGTCAGCCATGCGTTTGATGTCTGCGAGTCGATTCACTTCTATTTGTTTGTAGGGGATGACTTCTTTGTTGTTCTCCTTGGTGGACAATGTTCTCACTGGGAGGATTTCCAAGGGTGTTCCAGGGATGAAACCGGCAATGTTGTAGAATTCATGTCCATGGATAGATATACTACATTTTTGGGGTATATATATCAGATGGGGTTGGTCAATGATATTGTAACCATGTTCTCCGCATTGCTTTTCTATTGTCATCTTAGTGGCTGGTATGGCTAATACATAGGCGTTGTTTATTCGTTCCACAATGTCATTTTTTATGACGACGTCTGTAGTTTGGCAGGGTGCTGATCCAGCGCCGCTAAGTATTTGGGGTAGGCAATCTCCTTGTGATACGGTTTGTGTCACATGATACAAACACAGGTCCTCGATACGTGGGCATGGTAGTTCTTCGTAGTGGTGATAAGTCGAGTTTACAAGGATAAATGGTTTTAGGGGGATTATGGTTTTATTTAGAGCGGGTATAGGGAATAAGTGGTAATAATCGTATAAACCTTCGCTCAAAATAGGGAAGTGAAATATGAAGCATATGGTTTGCTTTACATAATAAATTTCTGTTTTTATTAATTCGTAATAACTCTGAATGTTTTTAAATTCTGGGGTTCCCTCGATATACAGGGTATTCATTATCCTTGTCAGATCAATTAGATCATTAATAGGTAGAATAGCACTATGTATTGATTCTAGGTGTGCAAATAATATTGCATCTTGTATGTTGTCTAGTATGGTAATTAACGATAAACAATCTATAATCATATTGTCTAGAAAATTTTGCAATCTTAAAAATAGTGTAAATTTATTCAAGCTTTGTTCAATCGTTCTTATTCTAGTATTTATTTGATTTTGATTAATAGTGATTTTTTCGAATGTTGATATTGTTTCGTTCATGAAATTGTTTGTAATTGTTAAATAATTTTCTAAATCTGTATGCATCTCTTTCTGGTTTGACTCTAGGATGGATATAGCGTTGTCGTATCGTTTTGCGTCGTCCGAATCTAGGGTGCCAAAGGCCCATTTGGAAGCTTTTCCAATTATATTAAAAAGGCCTCTTTTTGTTCGTGTATTTCCTAACGGTTTCACGTTTTTCAGTTTATTTTCCGCTTGATTTAGTAGGTATTCTAGATGTTCATATATATTATTTAATTGCGGATATAGTTCGTCGTTTACGTTTATAATGGGTTTTATTGTTTTCATATTTATTTTTATGCTTAATATGGGGGCATCAAAATTTGTTAAATCAATGTATTTTATAAATGAATGTTTTTGTGAAGTGGTTCGGGCTTTGCCTAACGAAAAAGGAAGGATAGGGTTAGAAATTTTGTCTATCTTGATTTGTGCTTGTACTAGCGACGTCAGGTACAATATGGCTAGTAGTCCCAGCATCTGAAACAGGTAATTTTCCTTTTAGATTTCTGGCTGGTTTAAGCGTAGATTTGTGGCGTGTGCCTTTTGTTGTTAATATTTTATTTTGTTGGTCTTGAACGACCATAACTGATTCGTAGGGAGTAGCGATTTTATTTCTGAGGGTTAATTTTGCATACGCGGTTTTGTGCGTGGTAATCGGTTCTGGTTCATTTCTATTTTCGTTGACTTTCGAAAGGTCTTTACTCTTTTCATTATTCTCGTTAACCATTCTTTCTATTATTTGTAAGTTTGTACTGTGTCTGTTAACGTAATCATTAATAATGTCGTGTTCGGACATTTCGAATGCCGTTTTATTATCGAAATCTCCTTTTATAATTTGAAAAGGTGTGAATTTTGTTGCTGAATGCATGGAGTTATTATATCCTAAAATCGCGTAACTCATTAACGTTTCGATCGTTTGTGTCTTGTTTAGTCCCGTATTTAATATACGTAGTCCTTCTAGTATAGTAGAGTGAAATCGCTCTATAGGGGATTTACTACCAGGATTTCTTACAGTTGTAAAGTGTAATTCGATACTATGTTTAGCACAAAATTCTTCGAATAAATGATTTTTAAATTCGGTTCCTAGGTCGCAAGTGATTTTTCTGGGGATACCGTAGTGTGACATGTATTTTAGTAAACCTTCGCAAACATGCGTAGCTGTAAGGCAAATAGGGTAAGCTTGTCCGAAACGGCTAAAACTATCTATTACAGTTAAAAATTTCTGTTTGCTCACAACAAATGTGTCTATGTACAAATGTTCAAAAGGACGATGTCCAATAGGGGTTGACTGAAATACAATTTTATGTGGGTGTCGTTCATACTTGGTTTTCTGACAGGTGACACAAGTATTTATATAATTTATTACGTCATTATTTAAATTAGGCCAATAATACAGATTTCGCAGGGCGAGGGTGGTTTCGTTAATACCGCGATGTACAGTTTTTTGTTCGTGGTGGTATTTGATTTTTTCTTGTTGCGATTCTGGTTTTTCGATATCGTCAACGTAGTTGTTTGTCTGTACTAATTTGTAAGCAGTATGTTGAAAATGTCGCTGCAAAATGGGAATTATTTCTTGCATAATCCGTTCGTCAATTAGTATTCCGTATAGTGTTTTAGGCTTTACATATTCTTTAAAAGTTTTCACTACTTCATTTTCAAACATGTCTTTATTTCTACTAGGAAAAACTATCTGATATCTAGTTTTTGTCCCGAATGGTTTTGCGAGTCTTACGTGGGTACAGGTATTGTCTTTACTAGCTGTAATCATTAGTTGATTTTTAAATGTATTTATTGCATTTTCTGAAATGGGAATATTTAATATTGGGTTTTCGGTTGCAGAATGTATTGTTTCATTTGACGCCTGTGATCTAGGGGGGCAAATTTGCGTATCCGAGATTACATTAATTTTCGGAGTGTTCTGCACTGTTAAGTCGGCGGGGGAAACATCCTCGTCTGATCGAAATTCTAGATCAATTAAATCATCTAATGTTAATTCAGGGAAATCGGTTTCTAATTTGTTTTGATCCGAATCGTCTATATTGCCGTCAATAGATTTGTTTTCTATTGGATGTATTTCAGGCTGAATTTCAATACGCGAGAGAGCGTCTGCTACTTTATTTTCTTTACCTTTTTTGTATATTATGTCATAGTCATATTCCATTAATTTTAAACGCCATCGCATAAGGCGACTGTTTGGCTCTTTCAAGTTATTAACCCACTGTAGAGGTTTGTGGTCTGTGACTATGGTGAATTTTCGGCCAAATAGGATTGGACGCCAGTATTTTGTAAAATTCACGATGGATAATAACTCTTTTTCTATAGTACTGTAGTTTATTTCCGCAGGGTTAAGGGTGCGACTAGCGTACGCTACTGGTTTATCATTACCTATAGTTCCTTGTGATAAAACCGCCCCGATTGCGTAGTTACTAGCATCGGTGGTGAGTATAAAAGGCTTGGTGAAGTCGGGGTATTGTAATAATGGTTCGTTAGTAAGTATGTTTTTACAGGTCTCGAATGCTGACAAAAATTCAGGTGAATGAATAACTTTTTCGCCTTTTTTCAAGCACTTCGTAAAGGGTTTTGTGATCTTTGCAAAATCCTTTATGAATTTCCTATAAAATCCAAGTAGTCCTAAAAATGATTTTATTTCACGTGCTGTTCTAGGAATAGGAAAATTTTTGATGGCTCGGATTTTGTTGGGATTAGGTTTTATACCTTGTGGTGTAATAACATGCCCTAAAAATTCGACGTTCTGTTTTAAAAATTCCGACTTGTCTAATTGTATTTTTAATTTAGCCTCTCTCAATTTTGAAAATACTTGTTTTAGATTTTGAATATGTTCCTGAAGGGAAGTACTGAAAATAATTATGTCGTCCATGTAGACTAAACATATTTTATTTTGAAGTTCTCGTAAAACATGGTCCATCACACGTTGAAACGTGGCTGGAGCATTCTTAAGGCCAAATGGCATACGCAAATATTCGTAATGGCCATTTTCGACGTTGAATGCCGTTTTTTCAATACTATTTTGTTGCATCTCGATTTGGTGGAATCCGCTAGCTAAATCTAAAGTTGTAAAATAATTACATTTGCCTAATTTGTCAAGTATATCGTCGATGTTTGGTATCGGGTATCTGTCGTCTATAGTTTTTTCGTTTAGTCGCCTATAGTCAACTACAATACGCCATTTCTTTATTCCGGATGCGTCAGCCTTTTTTGGGACTATCCAAATCGGACTGGACCAGGGTGATTGACTTGGTCTAATAATGCCGTCTTTTAACATCTTGTTAATTTGTGTGTTTACTTCGGTTTTGTGATAGTGTGGAAACCGATAAGTTTTTACATGAATGGGGATTTCGTCGTTAGTTTTTATCTCGTGTTTTACTTTGTTGGTAAATGATAGTTTCTGATCAGGGTGATGAAAAATATCGGGAAATTTATTTATAAGTTTTAATATTTCTTCGCGTTCTTCCTCGTTCATATGACTGGTTCGAATTAAGTCATTTAAATTTTTATGTTGGCTTGTTTGACTAGAATAATCGGGTAATGCATCTTCAATATTATAAATTTCAAATTGTTCAGGATCATAAAGTGTGACATCAAAAGGTGTTCTAATTTCTACACATGAAGCCTGATCAGTATTATTTTGAATTTCAAATCTAGCACGAAAATTTTCTGCATAAGTTAAAGTTTCAGGAATGTATAGTCCGAAAAGATTTTGTTCGGGAACTAAAATATTTCCTTCACGTTTATTCACATAAAATAATTTATTAATAGTTTGATGGGGTGGTATTTCAATTTTTACATGCGTTTGCGTATGTTCTTCGCGATATTTGAACGGTATTTGAACTTTATCATTGTATAAAACTTGTTCTGTAAAATGCATTTGTAAATCTAATTTTCGTAATTCATCTAGGCCTATAATTCCGTCGAAGTAGTCTGAAAAAGGATATAACGTAAATTCTATTTCTTTATCTGACTGTAATTCTTTAAAAGCTGGTATTTTTGCTTTGTACACAGCTTCGCGAGCTTGGCCTATCGATTGTAATAATGAGGGTGCTTTATACATACAATTTGGAAAATATAATTCGGCTACAATTGGTCTCAACATGGAAACGTTACAACCGGTGTCGATTAATAATTTTAAATCGGGATTTGTCGTTTGTATGTATGGTAAAGCATTTATATATGCATTAAATGTTATGTCTGTCTGTCTGTTTGAGGAAGTTTGAGAAAATTTGGATTCTCGAGATTTGGATCATAATTTGCATTATCTATAGGGTCTTCTCTATATTCTTGGTTATATGGGTTGTGGTATTGATCGGGTATTTGATACATTTCATTTTCAGCAATTGAATATTGATTATCGAAATTTTCATTATTTTGTTCTTCAGAATAAAGGTAGTTTGCATTTTCGGTATCGTATGTGACGTCGGATGGTTCGTCATTTATCGCGTGTAACTCCTGAACAGTGTATTTTGGATTTTGGGTGCGTTGTACCCAAGGAAACTGTTGTCTCACCTGGCCAGAGGTAAGTCTCGGCTGTGGGTGATTTTGATAGTTTCTGTTTGTGGGGAAACTTTGCCGTGATTGTATTGACATGGGTTCAGGTGCATGTTGCGGGGTTCTATTCTGATTTGGTCTGAACACATTTTGTTTTTGTTGATTTCCAAAAACTTGGTTATTTGTGGGAAATCTAATATTCGTATTTGGTCTAGGCTGAATTGGTATAGGTTGACTAGGAAAATTTTGCTGTGGTGGAAATTGCAAAAATTGGTTTTGATAATTATATTTATATGGTATTTGAGTCTGGAATTTGTTAGAATTTTGTTGCGTTATTTGTGTTTTAACAGGTTGTTTGTTAATTGAATTTTGGGTCTGAATTTGAGTTTGTATAAAGTTTTCATTTTCAATATACAAATTTATGGCTTCTTCTAATGCTTTAGGATTTCTAGATCTAATAAAATCACAAGTTCGCATGTTTAAATTCCGTAAAAAGACTTTTAGACTTTGGGACTCATATTGATCTATATAAATTAATTTTTGTTGTTGGGTAATTTCTGTGACAGGTTTTGAGTTTAATTTAAAACATAATTTACTACGGTTTGTTTGAATCCGTCTAGCAAATTCAATAGGATTTTCATTATGTTTTATCGTCATGGTAAATAATGTTTGTTCTAAAATGTCCAAAGATCGGTTGTCTCCGAAAGTACTTCTGAGATTTTCTTTAATTAGTGCCCATGAATTTAATTCTGGACGAGCGCCTATTAACATACGGGCCCTGTCTCTTAGTTTACCCGCTATTATGCGTTCGACACATTTATTTAATCCGCGATCTGTGGTATTTCCGTATAGGTCATAAAATTCGTCAACCGCATTTATAAATGGTTCTAATTCGAGTTCCGTACCATCATAAGGTGCTATTGAGTCTGCATACAATTTCAGAACATTAATATTTATGACATTTTCAGTAGCCATTTTTGGACTTTCTGTTTTTTCTGGTTCAGGTTTATCTAATGATAAAGAACTGAGTGAACAAAGTATTGAGTCTAATTGATTATTATCGTTCATGAGATGAAAAATATGATTTTACAATGTTTTCTTATAAAAATTATATTTGATTGTAAATGATAAAATTTTGACAAGATCTGATCAAGAATTGTTAATTTTTGAAATATAAAGTAATACCAAAAATTGTTACTTGTTTTATTTATGATGGTTCTTTGAAATTTGGAAACGGTTCACTTATTTTACGATGTGTGAAAAATTAATAAAGTTTTCAAGTTTCTTAAAATTACTTTTTCTTCTTAAATCTACGTTTCACGTGATTGTGAATTTGAACAGAAATGTTCTCACCTAATTAAATTTTTGAACAGAAATGTTCTCACCTAAACTAAACTTTTCTTGGGTTTATACGATATATACCCAGGAAGTGAACAAAGGAAAACAAACTCGACTTACTTTGATTAGAAGAGGTGTCTGCTGCCTTTGGAGAAGTTATCCACCTGGAACTGCACTTGGTTCTTCTTGCAAATCTACTCAATTCAACTTGCAGTGGCTGTTGTCAATTTCCTTGATGGAAAAGTTGCACTATGCACTCACAACACGAGGTTCTTTTATTTAAGTCTTAAGAAATCAAAATTTCACGTCGATTTCTGCACGACGCACGGACCGACGGACTTAAATCTACACCGACTGCGCCAGCTAAGTCTTTCGCTTTGGAAAAGACGTTTTTAAAAAGATTTTAAAAAGTCAAAAGTTCACAACTCAAAGAAATTAACTTATTTATTTTATAGTGTTACAATTAAACACATGTGGCAAGTTCGAGAATGGATATAAATCTAATGAGCTCTATAGCAAAACTCCTATTTATAAGCTAGGTATTTATTGTCTAGTAAGCAGCATGCATCATGTGGCCATTAGGTAACATCAGCATAATGTAGATAAGGATGCTCACATAACTAATAATCTAGTTTATAAACCTATTGTATAGTGGAGATATGTAGATGATATTTTTGCTATATGGCCTTATAGCAAAAAATATTTAACTCATTTCTTGCATAAAAGAAAAAGAACCTTCAATTAAATTTACAATAGAAATAGAAAATAATAATGAATTGCCTTTCATATATATTTTAATTAAAAAATTAGATAACACATACCAAACCAGTGTATATAGAAAAAAAAAACACACACAAACAGATACTTAAATTTCAATTCAAATCAACATATTAGTGTTAAGAGAGGTGTGGTTAAGTGTTTGTACGACAGAGTCAAAATTATTTCTTTGAATTATATAATATTAAGGAACGAAGAGCAATTTATAAAAGCTGTCCTATTAAATAATCAATATCCTGAGAGTTTTGTTGATAGTCAGTTATTGAACATTGGTAGTAGAGAGAATTTACTATCACAACCTGAGGTATTTAGGTCAATGGCAATAATTCCATATATGCATGGTTTATTGGATAAATTACGAAAAATTGGGAATAGGTTCTCCGTACTAACGCTTTTTCAAACGAGCTCCACGCTAAGATCGGTTTTATCAAAAACCAAACCTCTGAATATTGTGCAAAATTCAAAAAATTGTAATTATAGTGTTCCGTGTGAGCGCGGAAAACATTACGTAGGTGAATCATTTAGACCTTTCAACATAAGGCTTGGTGAACATAAAAATTACGCTAGGGGAGAATTTGAAAAATCCAAAATTTGTGAATACGTGAGATAATAATCACAAGATTAAATGGGACTTGGCGAATAGAGAGCAACGGAAATAAAAGAAAACTCAAAGAATCCGCTATTATTTTATTAAACGAGGATAGATGCGTTTCAAATTATGCAATAGATTTTTGTGCTAGTTGGTTGCCCATCCTTAGAGACGAAGTAAGTAACAATAAGATAAATAAAATTGAACCTCTCACGTGACTATGGAAATACATAAACAAAGAACTGTCATGGTTGCCTCCAAAAAAGTTTTGAGAACGTAAGTAGATTCTCTTCCGAAACGTTAACTGTCTATAGCTTTCATTTTCATTTTTTAGTTTATAAGATTGTTTCAGTTTATATATTTTTAGGTGTGAGACTTTTTGAAACAGTCGAGTATTCAAGAACCAACCTCTGTCTGATCCGTTTGGCGCAGAGGTTTTTTTAATAAAATTTTTAAATGCCACAAATAAATAATTATAGACAATACTAGGATTCATAATACGATGTTCTCGCGATTTTAATAAAACACTGAAACTACTGTATCAATATTTTCTGTCAATATTATATCTAATATATCTTTTAGTTGGGTTTCACCTAACAGTGACAGCCAAAATTTGCATTGCCAAAGCTAGATCCCTGTAAATACAGATCTCATGAACACAATATATACTATTTTTCTAAAACCTGTCAGTTACATTCTTCATGTTTTGTATTGTGTTCTTATTTATGTAGCACCAATGCAATACAAAAATAAATAATTTACATGCAAAATAGCGTAGATCCCTTTCACAGATACGCCTCTGTTGTGAAATACTATTAGGTAGACGTTACTATTTATTATTTACGTGTATCCTTTATTTGATGAACGTACGGACAAATTGTACCCTCCTATTCGATACATATCTATCAAGGGAAGGGTCTATGGGTCTAAACTGTAAATAATAAATAATAAATGTTTCCCGACCTTTCTCTATAACGTATTTAGTTGTTTTATTTAATAAAGTATCCATGAATTCTTGTCGACAAACTCAACAAAGTTTTCTAAAACAATTACAGAAGATGAGGAGGGCTTTCAAATAACTGCTGCATAGTAGCAAGGTTAAGTGTTACTGATATCTGGAGACCATTCTAGGGTATCTGTAAAACTGTCACATTCTACCATCAAGGTCAATCGGATACATTGAAAGATGTATTCTAATCTAGCCCTTAATTAATTACGTTCCAATGTAGCTCTAACTTTGCAAAGATTTTTGTTATTAATTCCCCTAAATTTGTATCTCCTGTAGAGGATTAAGATCCGAGGATTTTAGCTGTTGCGTCATTACTCCTTCGTATCTCGCAGAATGAGGAATTTTGTGTAAATAATTTCTAATTATTTTGTGTAATCCAACTATATCCATATATTTAATCTGCATTCGTAGTTTACTAGTACATCTTCCACCAGTAGCATTTTCTTAACAAGCACTTTCTTAAGAAATTCAATCATAATACTTGTTCATGCCAAACGTCGGCTCTTTGAAAAAATTTATTAGTTCATCATTAAACAATTTTTTATACAGATCTTTGAACCTCGTCCTTGACTAATGACACATAAAGACCCAGTGACACCTAAAAGTTTCTTGCATGTAAACTGATAGTCATTCTTATAGGCTAATTCAGAAAGGTATCGAGGTATTCTGTTCAAAATTATAAAGTGTTCCCTAATCAGTGTTTCCTTGTAGTGGGGATTATTTAAAAGTCTACTTGTTTTACAAACCCCAACTGATAGGCATTTGTGAAATATCTTCATGTAAGGAAATACGGGGTGTAATTAGTTTCATGTCATTAAAAAAAACTGGTGGTAGGGAACGACAAGACAAACAAAAAGACCTTATATAACATGGCTTCTAAAACTCATAGTTTTGGAAAAAAAAATAAACAGAAATTTCCAAAATACTTAATAACATAGTTTGAAAACTGCTGCCATATTGGGGTAGGCTTTATTGCCTCGCGTCATGTCGCACATAATACTCTGATAAAGCAGTTAAAAGCCACCGCCTGGTTTTTTGCTTCTTCGCGGCCAAATTATCTTATTACGAGTGCTATACTCTACTTTGTAAGGTTTCCGACTACGGTTTATATCACTAATTTGCCGGAGCACACACTAGTTCAGAGCAAACGTTCTAAGCGTCCCGATCAGCTTAATTACACACACGAGCTCCAAATGATGCAATTCTACAATCTCCGAGCTAATTTACTTATTCCGCGATATTTTTCTCAAAATCAAACGCAAATACAAATTGAATTTGACTAGTAATATAAATTATAAATCGTAGTTTAAAATCCGTCTTTCGAGCCGCATGGGTAATTAATCATGAAAATATTTCAAACATTTCAAATGCAAGTTAACTTGAAACGCTGAGTTAAATCACGATTAAGATATCCCAGTCAACTTGGAAACAAAAAATATGGTTGTAGAGAAAAACAAATTCTAAGAAAAATTTGTGTTTCGATGGACTCGATCTGAAGAGGCGAACTTAAGGTAGTCATTCCCTAGAAAGAGACATCCGATAGGGAAATATTTATTATTTTTGGCCATAACTTTTTTTTCTTAGTACGTATATTTAAAAAAACCTATAAGAGTATCTAAGTAGAACCATAACGAAACTGTTACTATGAATTTTCACTAAATAATTTCAGTGGTTTGCAAAATAGCTAGATTTAAAACTTCGAAATAGGAAGATTAACATAATTTTTAAATTTAAATCGAGCTATTTTGCAAACCACTGATATTATTGAGTGAAAATTCATAGTAATAGTCTTGGTATGGTTCTACTTAGGTAGTCTTATAGTTTTTTTTAAATATACGTACTAATAAAAAAAAGTTATGGCCAAAAATAGTAAATATTTCCCTATCGGATATCTCTTTCTAGGGAATGGACACCCTAAGGACGACAGTACAATTAGAACATAATAATCGAATAAAGCTACAATCAAGTTAAAAATTGAGAATAAAAGATTATTAACAGTCCATGGTCTTCTGCATACACACACGTATTACTGACCGTAATACTTGATTGGGAGTAGCTCATTACTGAGGAGATAAAAGCAATTCTTTGACTTTATTAGAATATTGTGGTAGATATCTAAATGGATTGATAGGCGATTATAAAGTGAGTACATGCGATAAAGAGGGGGGGGGCTAAAGCCCAGATTTGAATTAGCCCTATTAAGGTAAAATAGTGAGGTGGACCTAGTATTAAATCTAGAAACCAGTAGGTTAAGTTGAGCATTCAGTTCAGCACAGTCCATCTGATTGCTACACAACTTGAACAAAAATTGTAGTGAAATATATTTTCTTCTAGGTTCAAGTGAGGTATTGTTAAATCTACTGAGAAGAGCTGATTGATCTGTACCTTGATGAGGATAAACCCCATCCAATTTGATAGCTAAGAATTTGAAGAATTTTCTTTGGATTTGCTCTACTTTAGATATGTACTCATTATATACAGGGTGTAACCAGTTTCATGTCATTAAAAAAAATTGGTAATGGGGACCGACTAGACAAACAAAAAACCTTTATGACTTTTCCCTCTAGGGGCACTTTGAGAAAAAACTGACCTAGGTCAACATTTTAAATATATATATATATATATATATATATATATATATATATATATATATATATATATATATATATATATATATATATATTGCTGTATATCCACACTGTGGAACACTACCTAAGTGTCGTGTTTGAAATCATAAATAAAATTCACAAATTTGTATGTATTTTAGGAATTTAACGGATCATACAGAAGCAGGAGAATCTGTGGTTTATTTAATTGATTCAAGTTCACTTATTCTCATCGAGTAGGATGCAGATAATGAAACTTGATATTGAATACGAACAAAATATTTAAATAAACATAAAATGAAGTTATTTTAGTTTAACAAGGTTA
Organism: Stenurella melanura; assembly: GCA_963583905.1. Taxonomy (NCBI): domain Eukaryota; kingdom Metazoa; phylum Arthropoda; class Insecta; order Coleoptera; family Cerambycidae; genus Stenurella; species Stenurella melanura. The sequence goes on from OY757309.1 coordinate 73,710,331, forward strand.
TTCTAAATAGTATATAATAAAACATGAACTGATAGAGAATCACAATCTCATTTAAAATGATTTAGAATGAAATTGGAAAACAAAAAAGTAAATTTTATAAAATCTGACATGCATGTCAAAACTTAGGGCTGAAAATCATATTTTGTGTAGAAACACTGTAAATCTACACAAAATGAATATTGAATGAAAGACTATCAACAGTAGTTGCAGTGCAGCGTAATTATTTTAGAAATAGTAAGTCCATATATTACAAAACACTGAATGACATTTTAAGTTTTCAGATATTTTCAAATATCATTGCAGAAAGGTGTTTTGTAAATGATATTTCACATCATGCAGAAAGAAAGGACTAATAGTATGATGTTAAATGTTTGTTGGCGTATCAATTTCTTGTTTTAGTTTATAATATAAGTATTCTGTCAGTATAAAAAACTGCAGTACGTTTTTAACTACTAGCATTTTGTGTTTATCATTGCTATTCATCTAAATGTATGAATTAGTATTTATTTGAGATTGGAATTGTTAATTGTAGTTATAAGTAGATTTTAAGAAAGTGTATGTAATATGTCAATATATTTCGAGTAATTATAATTATTCACTTAATCCTGAAAAGTAGAATAAGAAACTTATCAGGAAAAATAAAGAATTAAAAACAGTATTCACTTAAGGTAAAGAACAAACAAAACTGAATAGTTTAAATTTTAAATTAAAATTAAATTTTGAAATATTAGATCAAAATAGAAAAAAACAATTGAAATATTGGAAATTAACCCATTGAAACGACTAAAAATAACAAATCAGTTGATCACACACCGCTGAACAGCGAGCTGCGAAATATATTCATCCAAGAATAAATAATAAATTGAAAATAAAAGTGGTGAATAAGTTGAAGGTTAGGATATTACAATCCAGATATATTGATATCAAGAATAAATTGTAAAAGTTGATTAAATATAAGAAGTGAGTATACTTTGAAAGTATTACGAAGTAGATTATCCGGAAAGCAGATTTAGAAGAGGGAAGTATTTGTTAATCCAGTTAGCAAATTTATATGGTGAAGAAATTTCAAACGTCAAGCAAGTGATAGAAATACTTCAAGAAAATCTTGAAAATAAATTGGAGGTTAGAAACAAACGTCAATCCAGTAAAGAAGAAGAAGAAGAAGAAGAAGCCTTGAGAGGTTAAAAAGTCAGTCAAGTGACATAATATTTCAAGGATCATAATAACCAGTTAGAGGTTATAATATAACATTACTCGAGTCGAAAGAAAGACAAGGTAAAGCTTTACTATATCAGAAATCCATGGTACATATTTATTTTAAATAAAGGCCATATTTATCATTTTAGTTAAGTTAGATTTTGTTATTTAAATTTGTTAATTACATTCCAAGTTCAAATTTGTTAATAAATTAATACTTTGTTCGTTCAATACTGAGTTTGATTTATTTAGATTGTTATCTTGATCGATGAGCATTTATTGAACCGACTTCGTTGGACCTTGAGTAAGAGTCATTCTATAGATTGTAGATAATCATGCTAATGGTGTTCTATAGTCTATAATATTAACAGCTTTTAAGAAACTGTTTGGCGCTCAATAAAATCATTTCAATTTACTTTCAAAAAGTAATTTCGAACGTATAAAAAATAAAATAGATATCAGAATATAGAACAATATATATATTAAATATTAATGTAGAAAATAATTGAGAACCACTGATTTTCTTGGTCAATGGACTTGTAGTTCCCAATTATACAACTTTTAAATTGTCATCATAAAAAAGTGCAAAGGCCTTGGATCATCGACCGCCTTTGATAAACCACCTCAACCGAACTGAGGCAATTATAAAGAGGTAAATAATTCGTTATCTTTTCCTGCACAACTGCAAGCAAATAATGGCCATAGAAGTTTAAACAGAGCATTTCTTTACATGTGTGTCTTTTAATTTGGAACAAAATATTGGATTAATGTTTATAATTTAGAATATTTAAATGTGATTTATTAATGTTTGTAACATAAATGAGTGTCCTGGGTTAAAAGCTTACCACCTAAGTAAATTATTCGAAATCTCTGCATCTGCATCAATACACAGTTCAGTACGTCGAATTAAGGACATACGTACTCCGTTCAACACTAAACAATAAACTATCAACTAACGTTGTCAATAAACAAAAATAAAGGAAAAATTTGGTCCAAAATCCAAAACTGAATACAAAAAGAACGAACAAGTAAGTTGTGTACGTAATCAAGAATTTAACGACTTGAACGGTAAAGTCAATAAAATAAATCTTCACTATATAAATACACAGCGACCCGAAATTCAATAATAACAAAAACAACGAACGGCGGACGTGTGTACATAACGAAACACCCAAAGTAACTAAAATATTGCACAAGGGAGAGTCAGAGTATAGTTTACTTCAGATCAGATCTTCTAAACACTCAGAAAACGTCGACATCTTTCATCTTATTTACCGCGTCGCTAAAGACCGCCGACATTTTATAGCTATCTACACAAATATTGAGTATCATAGGCAAAGACACGCGCGACGATCTAAACTTATATAGGACTCCATACTGTTGAACCATACTCGAGCTTAGCTCTTACATAACAGTAGTATAAGGTTTTAAGTGAAGCAACGTTGGAAAAGTAACGACATGTTCTGAAGATAAAACCTAACATTTTTATTGCGGACTTTGTAACAGTTTCTACGTGCATATTAAACCATAGCTTGGAGTCAATGGTGACACCAAGATCCTTAAGCACTGTGCAGCGCTCAAGGCTTATCGACTGAATTGTGTAGTTGAATAGGATTTTGTTGTGCTTTACGCTAAAGGTTATGACCTTACATTTTTCAATGTTAAGGGGTAGCCTATTTTCCAGACACCACTTGTCAACTCGATAGAGATCCTCCTGTAGATAGAGACAGTCGGCCAGTGACTGGATAGATCTATAGATTTTTAGATATCAGCAAATAGAACCGTATTGCTACTAATTTGCCTGCCGATGTCGTTGATGAATAGGGAGAAAACTAGAGGAGCGAGGTTACTACCTTGAGGGGTATCGCTGGTAGCGGTAAATCTACGTGATTGGTGGCCTCTGTATTCAACAAATTGTTCTCTGTTTGAGAAATAAGATAGCAGAAAAAATATTAGTTCCCTGTCGAATTCTACGATCCATAGCTTATTTAAGAGTATGGTGTGATCCAATCTGTCAAAGACCTTCGAGAAGTCGGTGTATACTGTGTGTGTCAAGTTGGTGATGAGCGTTTAGGGTTGTAGTTGCGAATTCAGTGAATGAAACAAGGTTAGTAACGGTGTTTCTTGACGAGTAGAGCTCATGTTGATATGGGGAGATAGTGGATTTGACTTGAGGAAATATTTCATCAAATAAGCACATGTCGAAAGCCTTTGCAAAGTTGGAAAGCATGTAAATTGGTCTGTAATTGTCAACAAGGTCGTAATTAACGGCCTCAGGAACTCATATTTGATTTTCTCCTAATTATTTCACTCAAACTATTGTCGTTATTACAATTTCAATTAAAAAAAATATATATTGCTTTTTTTCCAGCTTCAAAATATATTAATTTGCACACAGTTTTACTGTACAACCTTTAAAATAGGCCTCTTTTAGAGTACATTGCAAAAGATTTCGCTTAAGTCCGTGAAGTTCAAAGTATTTTAGTACTAATAACGCACCTTTTTCTTCTAAATGCACCAGACTACTAGTTAAACTTGGAGAAATGAACTAATATCATTATCTTGTACATGTACGTAATTTTTAAAGAAATTTGTTATTGATTTATCTGTGCTTTTATGCTTGATGCAACTGATATACACACCGTAAATAATAGAAATTCCTCTCCTATTTCCTTTAATATATTATACGTAGATTGATATGTAATACTACTAGGTACTCAATTTTATTAATCTTTAATTTCCGATGTGCTCCATCGGACCATAAATATTCCGCATTTCTTTTTATATGATCTTTCTCAAACTAATTCAATATTATCGTGGAAAATGACTACCGGATATTGTAATTTAAGTATTGATAACGATCCTGCTGAAAACTCGTTTCATTTTATTTTATTTTTATGTTTGAATGACAGAGACAGTTTAAAATTATGTGCCGATGTTAAGACAGAAATTTTACAAGAAATACTCAGTTATTGATGGTTTATTAGAAAATAAAGCGAAGTAAAAATTCAAGTAAATAATTAGTGTTGTTATTTTAAATTACAGTTTTTAGACAAAGGCGCAAATTATGTTGTCCCATATTGAATTATTTCACCTTAATCAGGGATTTATCCATAGCGTATAGTAGCTGAATCTAAGGCTACGACAAAAGTAAACTTACTTGTAATAGAAAAAGAAAATGGACAAAATTATTTTTGCTCCCTATTAAGCTCTATTTAATCTGAGATGAAAATGGAATTTAAAAAAAGAATTTGAACTTCAAAATAAGGCAAAAATGTTTTTCCCTATATATTCAGTTATTTTAACTCGTCAGGCTTTATTCGTAGCGTAGAAGCCGAATCTAGGGTAAAAACCAAAGTGAAAATATAATAAAGAATTTGAGTTTCAAAATAATACAAAAGTATGCACAAAATTTCCATTAAGCGTAGAGGCCTGAATCTGACGTGAAAAGTAAGGTGAAAAAAAAATAGACTTCAAAGTACCACAGACCCCACATTTTATACATTTATAATAAGCTCTTCGGGAGAAACTAATGACCTAATAGAATGAGACCTGAGACGTTCCTAATCCTAAGCCTATGTTGGTCCGTCAGTCTATCCGTCCGACACGTTTCTCGTAAGCACGATAACTTAGGAATGAAAAGTCCAATTGTATTGAAATTTTGACAGTAATTACGTGTTAGTCATAGGAAGAACCCTATTGTTTTTTAATAAAATTGATCAGTAAACAAAAAAGTTATTAATTAGGTTTAGTCCCTTCGTAAATATGTATGTATATTTTACTTAGCTGGCAATAATAATGTTAATTTAATTTGTTGTTTTTCTATTGCCTTTATTTCGCGTAAGTAGTGAGATTGGTATACCTGCCAAACAGCTCCGACAGCTCACGGAAGAATACCGACAAGGAGGAGAAGTGATAGTATATTAAAAGTGATCGGGGTACGTTGCCTATTTCACTAGCTTAAAAATTCGAGCAAATTTCGCAGTATCATTGTTACTAAATTATTACAATCAGTAATCTGTCGATTGTGTGTACATAAAATCTTCGAAATTCAAGAAATGGAGAGTGATTTTGAAGGAGCTGCTGTCTTCCACGCTCGATAAGTTGTAAATTTAGTTTTTTTTTTTTAGTATCACATCCTGTAGCAACGCCTGCTTGCTCCAGGTATATTCCAAGATAGGTAATGCTGGATAAAATAATATTGCATTAAGGTGGCCATTCCCTAAAAAGACACATCTGATAGGGAAATTATTTATTGTTTTTGCCCATAACATTTTTTTCTTAGTACGTATATTTAAAGAACTATAAGAGTACCTAAGTAGAACCATAACAAGACTATCGCTGTAAATTTCCACTCAATAATTTCAGTGGTTTGCAAAATAGCTAGAATTAAAACTACGAAATAGGAAGATTAACATAATTTCTAAACTTAAATATAGTTGTTTTGCAAACCATTGTTATTGAGTGAAAATTCATAGTAATAGTCTTGTTAGGGTTCTACTTAGGTACTCTTATAGTTTTTTTAAATATACGTACTAAGAGAAGAAAGTTATGGCCAAGAATAATAAATATTTCCCTATCGGCTGTCTTTTTCTAGGGAATGGCCACCTTAGTGCCGGTAAAAGAGAGTACCATCCGGTATCCTCGATATTGAAAGAAATTGGCTGGCTTAACATTAAGAACGGAAACATTCTCCACAGCTGCTCATTTTCACACAACATAATATTTACTAAGTCACCTCCTTATTTGTATACTTAACAAAATTACAAATAGAACAGACGTACATAACTTAATTATAAGGCACAAATCAACTATCACCATCCCGAAACATGGAACTGTCGAAATTCGTTGCGGATTCTCATATCGTATGGCTTCTCTTTACAATGACATTCCTCAAGATCTATATACAAAATTTAAAACACAATATAAAAAAACATATTTCTAATGAATTTATAGGTAAAGCTTCTAACGCTAGGCTTGCTGTCTACATTCATAAAAATACTGTGGTATGTAAAAATTAATAATTCATGTCTATTTACTATCATTATTCTCTCTGGAAAAACAGGAAATTTATTGTAAATTCGCTGAACTCTGCCCTTTTTAATCAATTTATCTCTTACTTTATAGTAGGTATTGTAACAAATTTTTTTGTGGATTATAATAAAAACTATTATTATTATCATTATCTATAGTTATCACAGACATCTGTCGTTCCCTTCTTATGTTGAGGTACCGAAGATTGAGGTTCTCATTCTCTCTTCACCAGCTAAGTTAAACGCATCAGCCATGATATTGTCGAATCCACCTATTCTGTCAGATCTTAATTTCTGTATGGCTGCCTCCACTTATGGTTTCAGCATTGAATGGTTTGGTTGGTAATCTTGCTGCCAGAGCCATCATTTACCTCAGGATGGTCACTCTCGAAAAGGTTTTTGCAGTATTGGCGCGTAAAAGTTGTTTCCCAATACTATACTTTGTAACTCTATTATTTTGTAGATTTCTTGGATATTTTTAAGGATAAGTACATATGACGTAAAAACGCCCCACAAGAAAATTGTACGAAAATCTTTCTAATGAAATTAAATATGCAAGTTCCCAATCCATTTAAAGAATCAAACATATTAAACTCCGAGAACGTAATAGTAGATTTATTTTCTATGCATCTTGGTATGGACAATTACATACACATAGTTTATTGGAAGTATAATAATGAAATAGGTGTAGAATGTCATGAAACGTCGAGATTTTAAATTTGAGCGAAAAAAAAAAAAATCTGTCTGTCTGACCGTCTGTAACTTTTCTTGTCCACGCGTTTTCTCCGAAACGGTTTAAGATATTGACTTGAAATTTTGTACACGTATATATTATAACGAGATCTGGAACTGGATTGTGGACATATCCGGTGAAAGGTTGGGGGGTAAATAGGGGGAAATAACTAAGGCAAGCGGGTAAGAGTACAGAAACTTGAAATTTGGTGTATGTACTAGAAGTCAAGGCCTCAAATTTTTTTATAATATTTTCCATCTCCACACCACCCCCCACTCCATTATTAAAGGGGTTGATACAATAAAATAGAGATATTCACTTGAAATTTGGTACACATATGTATTATAACGACATCTGGAACTAGATTATATTTTGAGATGATTCCATTGAAGGGTTGGGGGTTAAATAGGGGTAAGTAAGGGGAAATAAGTAAAGCAAGCTGTTAAAAGTACAGTAACTTGAAAATTGGTGTATGTACTAGAAGCCCAGGCCTCACAACTTTTTATGATATTTTGCATCCCCCACCACCCTCCCACTCCATTATTAAAGGGATTGATAAAATAAAATTGAGATATTCACTTGAAATTTGGTATACGTATATATTATAATGACATCAGGAACTATATCATATTTTGGGATTATTCAGTTGAAGGGTTGGGGGTTAAATAGGGGAAAATAAGTAAAGCAAGCTGGTAACTACAGAAATTTGAAATTCGGTATATGTACTAGAAGGCCAGGCCTCAGATTTTTTATAATATTTCACAACCCACCCCTACTCAATTATTAAACGGGGTTAATAAAATAAAATTGAGATATTCATTTGAAATTTGGTATACGTTTATATTGTAACGACATCTGGAACTAGTTTATAATTTGAGATGATTCCGTTGAATGGTTGGGGGTTAAATAGAGGTAAATAAAGGAATAGAAGTAAAGCAAGTTGGTAAGAGTACAGAAATTTGGGATTTGGTGTATATGCTAGAAGCGAAGGCCTCAGTTTTTTTTAATAAAATTATCCATACCCCCACTCCCTTATCAAAAGAGTACCTAGATAAAATTAAATTGAGATTTTCACTTGAAATTTTGTACACGTATGTATTATAACATCTGAAACTAAATTGTATTTTGACACGATTCCTTTGAAGGAGTGGGGGGGGGTAAGTAGAGGTAAATGGGGAAAAAGAAGTAAAGATGCTGTAAGAGGACAGAAACTTGGGATTTGGTGTATATACTAGAAACCAAGTTCTCAGATTTATTTCTAATATTTTTCTATGACATCTGCCCCAAACTATTGTTAAATATTCTATGATCAATAATTTTAATACTAGAGTGCAAATATACTCAAAATGTTTTCTTTAAAGTGACTGGGACGAGAAATCTGGATGTGGAAGTAGTGATTCCTTAGGCAGCGGTTTTTTCTTGAGGAAATAAAGTGAATATAAGAGAGATGAACAAAGTTGAATACCGCCATTGCTTTAGAACAATTTATAATTTTACTGTTCAATAACAAATTATTTGCTATTATTATTGTTTATCCTTTATAGAAACATTTATTGTAGCTTATGTATAATGGTTTATGATGTTTGTCCTTACTAAACAATTCATGATATCTTAATAACTGTAGCCATTATACCTTAATTTTTATAATTTGATTTATGTAATATAAAACAATTTAAATGCATTGTGTAATTTCCAGGAATACTGTCAAGTCTGCCGTCATGTCAGTCTGTTTAAAACTAATAGCTGTAGTTCAGAAATAAGTACGGTATTAGCGTGGCATCGTTCTTGTAGTATTATAACGAATGTACATACCATTTGTTTCACGTCTAATTTATTAAGGCAGATAAATTATTATTTGTTTAGATTCCGTAAAACTAGCTTTAAGTGAACCGGAGGATCTTCCGTTTAATTTGTTAAATGGAAACTTCGTGGCTATATTTGCTTTCTCGGAGTCTAGTAATAGGCGGCTATATATTTTCCGCTTAGATTTGCCAAACTGAATTTATTCTTATCAATTATAAATGGCCGCGTGAGTAGAAATACAATGGAATTGGCTCGACCGTTTTCGACGACCTTATGACCTTTTAGTCCTGCGAAATGGAGTCAATTGTATTAATGGTGTTGAATCACTGTTTCCGATGCTATTTTTACTTTTTCGTTTTTTTCCAATAATGTAGAATTTTCAGCGAATAAAGGTCTATTTCGTGTCATTGAATATTGTGATGGTATCAAATAATTGATCCTGATACTCAACATGAGATTTTACTTGGAAGATCTATATCGATAAGAAAGTTTTCGGCGAATAGCAAAAGGAGTAATATGTTCATCTAGATTTTTCACGTATTACGAAATATGAAAAATTTTGGAAAATATACATGTGGGTTAAATAAATACCTTCAGTCTTTATAGTCCCTTCAAATTAGGAAAAATTAAAAAAAAAATCGTACAGCTATGAGAACTGTAAAAAATGAAGCATGTGGGTTGTCTAAACATGACTTTCACCCCCCGCAATTTAAAAAAAGGGTGATTTTTGAGAAGTATATACATATATATGAATTTTAGCGCTTTTTCGCCTTTTCCTCAATTTTGAGGAAAAACTATACATTTTAGTGAAAAATATCAAGAAAGTAAAGTTGTGCAGCAAAAAATTTCCAACAAATGTTGCCTCTGCATTTTTGTCCGAGTTCCGCATTGTTTCGCCGCTAGAGGGCGCGAAGGAAATATGTATATAGACTTTTGCACCTTTTTTAGATTTCTAGCCAAAATTAGGCATTTTGGTAAAAAATATCAGGAGAGCACAGTTGTAGATCATATAATTTTTTACAAATTTTGCCTCAACGTTTTTGTCCAAATTCCGCATAGTTTTGGCGCTAGAGGGCGCGAAAGTCTATATATTTTTCTTTTCGCGCCCTCTAGCGGTGAAACTCTGCGAGATTCGAAAAGAGACTTAAAAAAACATAGAGACAAAATTTGTAGGAAATTTTTTGCTCTACAACTTTTCATTCCTGATATTTTCCAAAATTCTATAGATCTCATAGCTGTAGGAAGTTTTCCCATAAAATAGCGATTTTTGACTAATTTCAAGGGACTATTATTAGCCTGAGCTGCCCGGAATGGAATTGCATTTTTGAAAAACACGAACATGCGTCAATTTCCTCGGTATCTGGCAATTTCTGCTTTGACGAATGTTAACTGAAAGGAGGGCCCGTTTGACATTCAGATGGATCCAAAAAATAAGGGAGTAGATGGTCCAAAATGAAAGGTGTCCAAAGGCCCTAGGTTATACTAGGTACCGTCATCTTTTCTGGGCGCAATAGACGCAATATATTTCTGCATTTTTTGACCAATTGGAAAATAGGAAATAGCTGCTTAGGTAAAGAAAAACGCTTCATTCTTAAATTGAATAGAGTATGGTATGTCTAAAGAGGACACAGAGCAACAATCTATTTATTTTCAGGTAGCACTTGATTTCATTCACTTTTGAATTTGAAATCGCGTAGTAATGTCCACAAACAGTAAATCAACTGCCAAGAAACGACAATGTTATCGTGATGGAATGTGTCAGGGCATGAGGTAATAAGTGTAGGGTGAAGTTGAATGTAAGACAATGTTTATGTATCAAATGGTTGTGACACATTAAACTTCGCATTTTGTATATCACATAACTAGGTTGTAATATGCTCTTGTAATATTTTGTGGGACGTAAAAAATGGGAGAATGGACAAAAAATATTTTAGTGGAGTTTAACTCCAGCCAAAGGCGAAAACGCTGACAAACTACTCGCAAAAAAGTGACTACAAGCTTTTCCATAGGTCCATTGCTCACTGAAATGCCATCTGAAGACAATTATACCTTTGAAAATGTTTGTCGGAAAACTAACAATCCTAGGAAAAATATTTTTTAATCAATACATGTATCTTCATTGTGGTACGATAATTTTCATGTTTGAAGTTGTCGAAAACTAGAAACAGTTATAGTTATCCTGAGTTTTGTTATAAGAAGTTGCAAATATAAATCATGTGATATCGAAGTAATTAACACTGATAGTCGTTCCTCTAGTTGCTTCTGTGATTTTACTGCAAATCGATTAAAAAAATAATAGCTGCAGATGATGATATAGTAGAAGCTAGTTGATTCGCTTTTCCAACACCAGAGCAATAAGTTCTTCCATTTAGAGTCGTGAATAGTATCACTACTCCTAGAGAATTATTGATGAATATATTCATTAATGTTTGTGTAGCCAAATAAATTAGATGGATCCAATTAAACTTTGCGTATATCCTGAATGTGGGTATGTCTTTGTGCGATGTAAAATAATTTCTAGTTACGTCAAGATACGTCATCTGTCTCCTTCATACAGCAAATATTGTGCATTCAGGTATAGGTGCAAGATGTGAAACCCGCGATTTAATTTTACGAGGATGCGGTAAAAATGGCTTAAATATATGTACTCTAGTCTGTTAGAGGAGCTCTATTTACTAAGATTTACAAGGAATACTTAGAAATATTTTTAATCCGCCTATTTAGGTTATATACATAGCTACGTGATAAATAACTAACGTTTGTCTGTTTTCAGTTTCATTGTAACGTCCGTAACTTCTATATAAAAGCAAAGCACAACTCCGAGTCCTTATTTCTGTTTAAAATTCCATTTTATTCGGAATGTAACGATACTATTCCAGTAATGGACAAAGTTTGCTTATAAGAAGGTCGTTTTTTATTCCAATATTATTAAAATAATCCTCAAAAGGCTTCCATTCTATATTTTCTCGAACATTCTTGCGATTCTTTTTACTTAGATAAGTAATTTTTGGCAATGTTGTCGGTCATATATCATCCGCACAAATCTCTGTGCACAGTGGCGACTCGTGAAAATTATCGATTTTGTGCTTTAAAGAACGGATTAGGAGTATATGAAGGTGCATCACTCGCTACAATCATGAGGATTACAGAGGAAGCTGAAAATGTGTCGCTATATACGTTTTTGCCAATTTTTAGTTTGAAATTAACGTTTTCCTTATTTGTAACCGACTTTAAGAAATTCAAAATAGTAGATTTTCGACCTGTACGTATTATTTATAGTATAGTATAGTTTGTTCAATCATTGCTTTAAAAGGGCTTAGGCGATTTTGCCAAATCTACTGCAAACCGTAGAGTATAGCTCAGTGATCGCCCCATATCATTTTCATCAAGCTATGTCTAGTATTAGGTAAGCAAAAATTATCGTAAAGTTTTTTCTGTTCGAGAATTTGGTGAAGACACATCAAGATTTCGTTAGAATTGTATTAAAATTAATTTATTAATTAACTATTTTCGAAGTAGCTGATGTCAAAAGTTGAAAGTTCAAAATGGGGAATTCAATAGGGCTGCCACCATATCGGCTCAGTGGCGTAGTGCTAAGGTGTTGGGCTTGCGACCACGGAGTCCCGGGTTTAAATCCTGGCCAGGGTATGTATGCTCAGTGGTGTTCTTCATGTGTTACCAAGACGGTAGCAGTGGGCTAGACCGCTGTTGAGTGGCACAACATGTCTAGTCGCTGTTATGTCTTCTGAGTTCGATTCTCAGCTGTGGTAGATAGCAATATCATTGCAGGGAATGGTTGTTGTGTTGATGTATTTGTGTACGTATCTTGGTTGAGTGGTGGAATAGCAATAGCTAAACTCCGCCAGGACGTTAATATAATAAGGCCATTAAATAAAAATGTTTAAAAAATAATTACAAAACTGATGCATCGACTTCAACCGTCCTCATCATTATTTCGACTTTTACGAGACTGCAGTATATTAATTATTTGTAATTCTCATTGCTAGAGTAGATATTCTCTCTCTCTCTCTCTCTCAATATATGCATTGCTGTCGAAAACGGCTTATTTTAACGCCATTGAATAATTATGAATATACAGGGTGTCTCCGCACTATGGGGCAATACTTCGTGAACGTATAGTTTGGGTCAAAATAACACTAAAAGTACCTATTTTTTTTTTTTTCATAGGGCGCCCCTCCCTACGGAGATTTAGAGGCTACATGTTCAAGAAGGTTTTTTGCATATTATTTCCAAACCGTTCTATCGATTTTAATAAAATTGGACTGTATATACATATTAAATGAGTATCTTTATTCCAAAAATATGGCTCTGTCGTATTTTGTCTAGGAAGCCAGGGGTGGAACCCCCTAATTCTTTTTACCCCTAAGTATTGACTTAAATTAATTTTTGAAATTTAAGGTCACATTTTTAAATTGCTTAAACAATTTTCTAAAAAAAGTATTCGTGTTTGACATCGATAAAGCGATCCGTTTTTGAGAAAAAATGATTTTACTTATAAGGGACAAAGACTAACATTTCACATAAATAAGTACGTACTACAACTACACTACGCACATAACTATAATAACTACATAACTAGAATACATTCTCGCAAGTGAGATAAGTTGTAGCATTTCAGGGTTGTCCCAATGTCTTCACATTGGGTAGTGACTCTTTGTAACATCTCTTCCCTTGTTTATACCGGTGTTTCATACACTAAATTTTTGAGATGACCCCAAAAGAAAAAATATGGTGGGTTTAGATCAGGAGAACGAGGAGGCGACGGTACTGGACCTCATCGGTCTATCCATCGGTGGGGAAATTTTTTATCTAAATATTCCATGAATGTGATGTGATGCTGAAATGAGGAGGAGCTTGATGATGCATGTACGTCATGTATCTTATAGTTGTTAATTAATTTATTTATTTAACAATACACTACCCAACAGAGCATTCCAATTACAGGGTAGGAAATAGTAAGTATTTACAAATATGTAACGTATGAGAGTAGAATACAAAGCAGACAGATAAAAACAAAGATAAAACAAAACAAAAAAATTTAAATTATGCAGCTAATCTTTTTATCGCAGCTACATTGCAGTGGAATATATCAAACTGATCTTGTAGTTTATTATAATTTTCACACATTTTGTATAGCGGCGAAAATTTCTGGACGTTGGTTCGGGGAGTTGGTAAATAGAACAATGAATTATGCCTAGAACCAGGTCTAGGAGTTCGAAAATTTAGTAAGTTTAAGATAGCGCTGCAATCAGTTATATTACGTATTATTTTAAAAAGAAAAATTTGCTGTGAAATAGTTCTACGAGCCTCCAGACTCGAGAGCGAGAATCTATTTAACAGTTCAGTCTGAGGAAAGCCAATAGCAGGATAGACACCATCTTCCTTATGACTCAAAGTCTTTAAAAAACGCCTCTGAATTCTCTCTATGCTCTGTATATGTGTGTTATAATGGGGCGACCAAATAATTGACGAATATTCCAATTTGGATCGAACAAACGATTGATATAGTAGTTTCAGTGTGTTAATGTCGTCAAAATCGCGAGAACATCGTATTATGAATCCCAGCGTTCTGAAAATTTCATCAGTGATGGTATTTATATGACAATTAAATGATAGTTTGGTGTCAAATGTTACACCTAGGTCGCGGAATGTTGATGGACGTGTAAGCACTGAATCTTCTATACGGTAATTAAATTCTACATATTGGTGTTTATTAGTAAAAGTTAGGACATTACACTCGGCACATCGTGCAATAAACCATTTAGATTTTCTTGTAGAAACCTTAAATAATTTTCCCCATTTAACCGATTTTTCAAAACAAATGGCACTATTAAATAATTTCCAATTATTCCTGCCCAGACGTTAATTTGGAATTGTCGTTGGTGATGAGTTTGAATAATTGCATGAGGATTTTCATCGTTCCAACTATGTAGATTGTGAGAATTCATTACACCATCCCTGCGAAATCTTGCTTCATCCGTGAACAAAACACTACCCTTGAACTTGCAGTCTTCCTGTTGCTTCTGCAGGAACCAGTTAGCATACTGAACTCGAGCAGGGTAGTCGTCCGGAGACATAGCATGAACTTTCTGAATGTGGAAAGGATGGAGAATCTGTTCTTTCAATATTCTGTGAACCACCGACTTCGAAGTGTTAAATTGCGCTGAGAGCTTCCTAACGCTTATCCCTAGTAGCACAATATATTGGACCAATATGTAATCCATATAGGACCAATATATGAATATTGGTCCTACAGAGGACCAATATTCATATATTGGTCCTATATGGATTATATATTGGTGCAATATTGGTGCTACTAGCGTTCAGCAACAGCATCTAATACAGCTTCTTCTAGTACAGCTGTATGAACAGTTCTAAAACCACCTTCACCTCCTCGCTTCGGTTACGCGCTCTCTAAAAATCAATAGGATTATATTTTTAAATAGCTATTTATTCTTTAATTTTTTTTTTTTTTTTTATTGCTAAGATGGATATCTACCCGTTTCTCGTATTCGACGGTTTACCCGTTCAAAAGTTTTCCTGTTTAGAATAACTCTATTAGGGAAGTGTTTCCCATAAAGCCGTCTGACTTCTGAACCATTACCGGCGACAAGTCCGTACATAAGTTGCATGTCGGCATATTCACCAGATGAAAAATTTACCGTGTCAATAAACTACTATCACAGAACTACTTACAACTTAAAAAAAATGGATTGAAAGAGCCGTTACTCTGTGGTAGTTAATCATTTTGCACAAATAACTAAATAAAACACACTACAATGTTTTCTACCACTATGTATTTATAAAAATTGCGACTACAGTTTCGACTTACAAAGCCATTGTCAAGCAGTGAATCAAAAATGACTGAATTACAATTATACAGAATGTTATATATATAGACAATTTTGGTTGGATAGATAGGTACAATAAGGGCTTAGGCAGGTAGATGACAATAATAAACTTAATTATGAATATTCAATTATGGGTCTGCCGGCTGTAAATAAAGGTGAATATATTAGATCTAATTGATCATTTAACAAATTATAATCCTTGATATTATTGTGTTTATGAATTTCCAGATATTCTAAAATGTTTACTTTAAAGCCTTTTGTTGAGAAATATAAAATTTTAATGGCGTCTAATTCTGGAAAACTATGGTTGTTTTCGAGGCAGTGGTTCGCGAAAGATGAATCAGTTTTCTGTAACCTGTATGATCTAAGATGTTCTAGATACCGTATTTTGAAATTTCTACCGCTTTGCCCCATATAGATACTATTACACTGTACATTTTAACTTATAAACTCCAGATTTGTTAAATTTACGTGTTGGGTCTTTTGCATTGTATAATATGTTTGATAATTTACTCTGTGATTTAAAAACTATTTTTATATTGTGTTTAGAGAGAACATTAACTATTTTTTCGGATAAATGGCCACAGTTGTTGTGTAAGTAAATTTTGTGGTTTCATTTATTTTTGGATATATTAATTGAAACGTGAATTTTTTCCGGATTTTGTTAATTAACTTTATAATGACATCTTTACCAAAATTATTTTTTATTTTTAACTCCAAATAATTAAATAACAAATGAATGAAACCAACATATATATCAGAGAACACATTAACGATAATATTACATACATCAGAAAAATAAACATACCTATATATACATATATATATACCCACATAGATACATATAGGTACAAAGCAGATAATTAACTCTCAAGAGATAGGTTATAACAAAACAATTAATCAGTACATACAATTAATAGTACATGCAATTGTGTAAAATGTCTAGCAAATAAATAAATACAATTATATAGTAGTATTTTACGTAATGACGTCGCTTAGGAATTCATCTATTGTGTAGTATCCTTTTTGTACAAGGATTTTTTTAATGGTAATTAGTCTCTTTATCCTGAAAATGTGAAAAATTTACCCTTTTGAGTTTTGCGCTTAGGAAAGTTATGCGCAGTCAAAAAGTCTCTGATGCACACTGTATTCCTCGCTAAAGTTATTCAAATTTATCACATTCTAATGAGACAAAAATGTTACTTAAAAATTCTCATAGCCCATCGTCAAGCTTATATTCTATATAAAACCTTCAGAGATTTGCATGCCCCAACGGTACATCCTGTATACACACATATATGCGCATATTCACCCACACACAAAATACATATAATTTTAGTAGTAGATATACGAGATTTTGCAGAGTAATATTTATTTCACATCAGTTCTTATAAAACAAATTTGGATTTTTAATCAGTCACTGTTTCCCAAGGGCAGAATTCTACATTTTGGGGGTTACTGTATGTATCGACAGTTCTGCCGCCACTGTACGTTTTGCTTGCTTTGTTGGAACGGTTACGTCTAAATCTCTCGACGGGCCAAGTCGGCGCCATTGGGACGGATCTCCCGCAGATGGATGTAACTGCTTATTCTCCAAGTCTTGTGTGCAAATTTATATTAACTGCGGAATACAGACGCCTGCAATGCAGTTATTGATTAGAAGATGATAATTTGCTTAGCTTTGAGAAGATTGCCATGACTTGGAAAACAATAGTGTTTACTTAGCTTTCTACCTGGTTTACAGTAAAGAGGTTCATTTCGATTGTTCTGAAATGCATTCTACATTAAGACAAATGGAAAAAGGGGTAATAAGGATACGTTTTATTAAATTCTTAGAAAGTAGTGCAGTTGCTTAAGTAATTGTTTTATACAAATCGTTCAGTTTTGATAATAACAATAACATGAAAGGGTATAGCAGAATCAATATGGTAAAATGGCCCCAGAAGTGTTTGGACCTATTTCGGCGTCTGTAGAGCGACAATAGGAAAGCAAATGTCTTCTTCGAGTTGTAGCACCCTGTCTCCACTGGTAACCCCTGTACCCTAATTAGTATAATTTTTCGTTTTAATTTTTAATTTTTGCAAGTTGTGCGTTAATTATTATGAAAAATAATGAATCGCGTACACAGAATTTTTAGCAAAAATACACTGCTACTAGTAGATTATTGTCAATTGCGATGGGTGCCGAACCCCTCACCCCTCAGGATTCACCCCTGTCGGTCAAAACCACCCCCAAATCGCGTTTTTCACCAATCGCGAAGTAGAACTCGATTTCTGATTTTTCTGTTTTGCGTTGAATGCCATTTTTTTAACAATGCGATTTTCTTTAAATTAGGGTGGAAAGTGCTTACCCATCAAGAGATTGTGTCGCGGTAAATTATTGAAAAATCCACCAATGCCGTTCGTCGTTATGAAGAAAAAATTTACCTAATTTTCAAAAAAAAAAAAAAATTGGCAAAGTTTTTACTCGAAAACCACCTCATAATCTTATTCATTGTTATCAAAAAGTCACTAAAACGAAATTTCAATAAGATAATGTACTTGGCATTTACGTAATACGAAAATAAAACTTCTCTTTTTAAATGACCAATTATTACAGTCATAACTTTATTTTCGGACGTAATGAAGAGTTAATTAATCTGGAGGAAGACTGGATTTCCATTTAGAATTAATCACGTGACGTCAGTCAGTTTAATCAGTTTACTTTAACAGTTAAAATCAAACAATAATGACTTGAAAATAAAAAATGTATTGTAGACAAATTTTATTCACAAATAATTCAATAAATAATAAAATTTACATAGATAACTAAATCACAGTTTGCTCAACATATCACATGATTAATTCGAAATGGAACGGCTGTCTTCCTTCAGCTTAATTAACTCCTAATTACGTCCAAAATGTAGTTTTAACTAATAATTGGCACTTATGGCTAGTAAAATTAAGGTTTTAGTTTGCCCAAGTGGTTCTTGTGGTGGGCCACCCTACGAGCGACGTGGTTAGCGTCACTGGTTTAACCTGGCAAGCACAGTAAAGATACGGAGAGCAGAAGGGCATTGAGTTCAAGGCTTGGGCGCCATTGATTACTTAGTATAATCAATGAAAAATAAAGATAAAGATAAACAAAAGACAAATGTTACATATATACAATAGAATTATATTACAAAATATTATATTATAAAAAAAGAATGAGCTATTACAGCATCAGCGATACTGTATGGCAAAATATCAAACCGAAATATGTACAAGATAAACTATATTACAAGATACACTATATTACAAGTTGCTCAACAGCAAGATAAATTTGAGCCGTATACGAGACAAAAAAATATATTACAAAAGATACATCTCGCAACTTTACCTCAATACTAAAAATATTACAACAAAATGTGAGCACTTACGAGATTTAAACCGAAATATATTACAAAGGTATCTCGCAAATGATCCAACAAACAAAATATTTACAGCATTAGATATACTAAAATGCAACACAAAATTTACACCATTAGATATACTAAAATGGCAACATAAGATATATTACGAAACAAGGCCTGGGGCTTTACCATTACCTAACTTCGAGGTAAACTTGAGAATTTTACGAGAGACAAAATAACTATATTACAAAAAATGTCTCGTAACGGTATCTCAATACTCATAAAACATATATTACAACGAAATGCCCCATGGCTTTACCACATCAACTCTATATACACTCGTTACACAAAATGCACCACGACTATTGCCATATATAACCAAACAAAAGTGCATATACAATACTACGATGAAAAATTTCAACAACAAATCAAGATAAAGGTAACTATGAAAGAAAATATTACAACGAATTAAAAAAACAAAATCTTACAAAAGACGCTTGAATCTAAGATTTGAAACTTAAGATACTTGGCTTTATGAACCAAACTACGTACATTGCTTTCATGAAGCAAGAACTACTATAAGTGAAAATAAACCCTTTTATATGAGGTAATAATCAAAAGTACTTATCTTTTGTTTTAAAAATCCTGATGAGAGAAATTCCTAAATACGCCCCTGTTCTCCGATGATTATAGATTTAAAAGTTATGTAGGTGGTTCGATGTCAAAGGACCTCCATTTTCTCAATTGGAATGATTCTAACGTGGTCGCCTTAATTCCATTTTGAGGTTATGAAATCATAAAGAACATGCTCGTACATCATTTGTCACCAAGACAAAATTAAGTAAATTTCTTCGTCTAGAAAGTTTCGTTTTACTTGGTGGAAAGTCTTGAATATGAGTTGTGTCGAAAGATTTCGTAATAAAGAGAAACGTGTTATTGTAGAGTTTAATTACTAATTACCGAGAAAAGATGAACATAGGTAATTTTTCATGAAGCAAAAATGTAACAATGAGATCACTTCGACGTGAAAAGGAAATTTGTTGTTATAGAAAAAAAAAACCTAAAACAAAATTTTTAAACGTTAGATGGTATTTAACGATATATAATTATTTAACTATTACCTTATACGTCTATAAGGTTCCTTCATATTAATATCCTCTTTAGGGTCTAACAAAATTTCAATTACGTCCATCTCAAAGGACGGCTCAAGTGAAAGAGAAGGAATTTAGTCTAACGCGGCGTATTGTTCGATATGTCCAGGACTGGCAGTCACGTGGCTCCGCCCAAAAAGTAGTTCTCTTTTATTAATTAAATGCTAAATTAAGTAAAGGATCTATATTGTTACTGATAGTTCTACGTTTCATGTGACTCTCCGACTTTATTATAAATACTCGACTCAACTTCATTTTTCAGTTAGTTCGATTTATTTATTTAATTTAATTCGAATATTATCGAGCGTGCGCTGTTTAAAATACTGATGCTTAAGCATAAGCTACTGACAATTTCAAATCTGCCTAGGAATAGTTCGTTATAGTACCAGAGCATAGGAGAATAAAATATTTGATTATTAAAATGTTTCTAATAAATGTTAGAAAATGTAACGAAGGATGCTATTGCGCATTCCACACTTTACACCTTTAAAAAAATTACACCATCTTTTTTTGTTAAATTAGGTTCATTTTTCTTCATAACAACGAACGCCGCCGGTGAATTTTACCGCAACACAATCTCCTGATGGGTATCTTCCACCCAAATTCAAAAATAATCAAAGAGTTATAACAACATAGCACACCTAACCATCGGATCTTTTTATACATTAGGTACTTCAAGAGTAATATGCGAAAGTTCCAGGTTTTATCTTAAAAATTGTAGAATTGTCTGAGATCGCGCATGCTTCACGCGTCGTACTTACGTGTCGCTGCGTTCCATTTTCGTGCGTCCATCTGGAGCCTACATTTTTGACCACACAAAAAAACTTCTTATAAGTTTTTGATGTGAAATTTCCCGTACTTTCGATTGGCGTAAGCAGTTTTTTCGATAAAATTAAATTTTAAAAGTTATTCGCGAAATACCGTAATATTACACCTATTTTGTTTAATAATTATTACAGTCGCACTTTTTAGGAAGAAGACTTTTTATCAGATGTTATGGATACAATTTAGAAGAGAATGGAAAAAAGTCCACAAAAGTCCACCCTGTTAAAAGGTTAAGTCCGTTCTTTGTCTTATTTACTGCATTAGCAAGAGACACCATTATTTGAGCACAGAACACATAATTCCGGGGAGAAAATGATTAACAACTTTATTGGATGATTTCTATCTACTCTTTAAACATTAACGTAAAATCTAATAGTGTATACTGTATTTCATTGGAGCTCATTGTGCTTTATTTACTTTGAAAACTCAATTTAAGTTTCAATTACCTCTTGGTATATACCTGAATAATAAAGCAATAATAAATTTTCAGCGAAGTTAAAATACACTTTTTTCTTAGCACTTAACATTTAGCACTTTTATTAGGTTTCTTTTGAAGCCACTTTACGTTGTACTTTGTACTTGAGATGTTTCGTAACGAGGGAAAATAGTATTAAGTATTAAAATATGCCGATCCCAGTTTACACCAAGCATTGTGAATGCATCGAATTTATGCTTTACATTGTTTCTCTAATCAGAAAAAGCTTTTGTGGAAAATTTCGCTTTATGAATTTCAAAACTCAATGACAAGTTTTAATTATTGCAGTAATACAAATTATCATTTGGGTAAGGCGATTGTTACTTTTCATGCTCCGTTCCTTGTGTGTACTTTCTTAAAAACTATTTAGAAAAGAGAAGGTTCTCGATTCGGCCTGTATGTGTGTTTTTAACTGAGTACTCTGGAATGGCATAGATATTTTCTATTAAATCTATTGTAAACTGTAGAGTATGCCGCGGCCGGCGGTGGTCCCATATTGGTTTCGTCAAGTTGCGACTATTATAATGTGAGCAAAAATGGAAACAAATTCGAGCATTTGGCGGATGCGCCGGTGATACTGAAA
This sequence comes from Stenurella melanura, assembly GCA_963583905.1. Classification (NCBI taxonomy): domain Eukaryota; kingdom Metazoa; phylum Arthropoda; class Insecta; order Coleoptera; family Cerambycidae; genus Stenurella; species Stenurella melanura. The sequence goes on from OY757309.1 coordinate 73,732,376, forward strand.
ATGTTTTCAACAAAAAGCATTTTTGAAAGTGTTTTCACAATTACTATACTATTTGCTGATGCTAGGTTTAAAATCCAAAACGACGCGACGATCGAGGTTCGTGTAAAAATGAACAGATAACAAAATTGGGCGTATTAGTGACGTATTTGTAGCCGACCTCAGTATCTATATAGACACTTGTAATTTCTTAACCGTTGATATCAAATTAGCTTGATGTATATTCTAGGATTTTTGGGTCAGCTTAAAAGAAAATTTTCATATTTCCTTACGTTTCGATTTATTAGCCATCGTCAGAGGAAAAACTACAATATTTATATTAATTTAGGATTGTTTTATGAAATTTTACACTTTGATATGCATTACTTATAATTATTGTGATTTAAATAAAAAAATTACACTATTATAACATTTTATGTCTATTTCTGTTAAATATTTTAACGTAAATAAATTCTGAAAAAATGTATTACCTGCTTTCTGGTCTGTGTTATTCTTAAGGGCGTGTTTATGTTACTAGTGTTACAATTTATTTATGGATGTTATCGATATATAGGTAGTTAGCCTCAGTTAACCATTAACGATGACATTTTAACGTACCTCTTATAATTTTAACCCTTCAGTCCGAGATATTCATTTTCAAAGTAGTTAATGCTGAATACGATGCACCCTTCATTTTGCCCGCAGAGGGGGGAACCACCCCTAATTTTTTTTTAAGTAAGGTTTTTTCTCTTTTCATAGGCTTATGTGGAAGGAGGATAAGAGGGTAGGGACTTGAACCTGAAGTTACCCCCAAAGAGGGCGGAACCATTCTCCCATAGGGTAGATAATTGATTTCTCACTGTTTCGAGTGGGAATTTCGAGGAAAGGGGTTCGGAGCAGTGTAAGGGATGATACCACTCCCCTTCCCACGGAAAAGTTAAACATCATGCCCAGGTGACGATTTTTTAAAATTTAAGCTAGGGATGAGAATCATTTTTTTAATAACCCTGTCTCCGATTTTTCCAAAATTTACATTGTAGCTGCACTATTGACTTTTCAATCCCCAAACAGTTTCCATTGGGTGCCGTGTTCCTCTAATCCTATTCCTTTAATTTGAAATTATTAAAATAAAGTAACGAAAAGAGATCCAAAACAGTTCTCTACAGTTTTTTCGTTGGCCAGGTTTGACGACATAGTACAGGCAAATTAACAATTTATGGTAACAAAAATTAATAAAAGGATCATCTCTGGGATTTAAGTAGGTAATAACCTGGAGAATGAAATTATGCATTCTTTGTACTTCCAAGTTCTGGGAAAATTCAAAAAAATTTGGAAAAACTTTTTGATTTTCGGTTTTTTTGCTCTAGCGGCCAAAATAATGAAAATAGTTGTACAATAGTTGTAGCTCGTCTTTTTCTCTACAAAAAAGGTCTTTACAAATTTTTGTCTTACTTAAGCCGTTTAGAATATAAATCGAGTTTTCCACTTATAGTTTTAATCCGCTTCGAAATGCGTGAAAAATGAGAATTCTCCAGGAGTTTCGTACGACCGGGCTCATCGATTGATAATTCTTACTATTCAGAGCCCATAAAAAAAAAATTAAAATAACATAAAATGTAAAGAAAAGTCTCAGCTTTAATGTCAAGCTAATCACAAAATTCATAAAAAATTTTATCAAAGAGAAAGTGTCAGAAGATGGCTTAGTGAACTTTTTGCAGTTGATCCACAGATTTATTCATATCTTTGCCGGGAGTCGTTAGAATGATAATTCAGTTTGCTTGTATATTCTTATATAATGATATATTAATCCAATTAACATTTTATTGCAATTACTTTTGTTAGAAAAATATGCGTTGCGATCAAAGTAGACGGTATATTTCTCATCGATCAATCACCTCCAAATTTTGGAGTTCATTTCGCTATATCTTAAGAAATAATAATAACACAGTCTTAATTTTTGGATTATAAGTACAATAAAACATGTTCTTTCGAATGACTTTAGAGTTTTTTAAATGCGTGCAGTACTTTTTGAATTTGTCTACATTATTCATACACGTTCAGAAAATGCATAATTATACAGTAAAACATATATAACTTATTTGTTTCTTAACATTCTTCAATGAAATTTTCACGAAATATAGAATAAAGTGCGTGAAATCGAATCCATGCAGTGAAAAAGCACCCATTGTTACGGGAGAAATAGGCAGGATGCATAAAACTCAAAGATGTGAATAAATCAACTGTATAAAGTTTACTAAGCCATCTTCTAACACTTTTTTCTCTATGATAAAAATTTGTATGAATTTTGTGATTAGTTCCACATTAAAGCTGAGACTTTTCTCTACATTTTAAGTTATTTTCATTTTTTTAGCGTGGATAGTAATAATTATCGATTGATATATCCGGTCGTACGAAACTCCCAGAGAATTCTCATTTTCCGCGCATTTCGGAGCGGCTCAAAACTGTAAGTGGAAAGCTGGATTTATCTCCTAAACGGCTTAAGTAAGACAAAAATTTGTAAAGACATATTTTGTAGAGAAAGAGACGAGCTACAAATTTTGTTGAAAACTTTTTACTGTATTTTCATTATTTTAGCCGTTAGAGCAAAAAAACCGAAAATCAAAAAGTTTTTCTAAATCTTTTTGAATTTTCCCGGAACGTGAAGTGCAGAGAATGCATCATTCCATTCTACAGGTTATTAACTACTTAAATCCCAGAGATGATTCTTTTATTAATTTTTGCGAGGTTTTTACAACATTTTGCCTTCATTGCCTGTACTAACACTGAATTTGGAGTTAACAACTATCTTCGTTTAATTTCATCTCTGTGTCTTCACTTATTAATTCTCCACTCTGTGCTGTGGGGTTATCACCTTAATTTTCTTACCTACCAAAATATAAATTACGATACTTTCAAATCAAATACCTACCTAAAATTCGACTAACTATTGCCAGCTTTCGTTAAGTAATTGGACAAATTTAAATATTTATGTAATTGGCCATTTAATTTAAAATTCAATTCTATTCCCACACAGCAAAAGTGCATTACTACTACTTTTAATTCGCCTCAATTTACACGTGGGATCCTTATTAATGTGCGTGGTCGTAACTTATTGTTACGACCTTCGGCGTTATTTTTAAATTCATTTCTGCGGCAGTAGAATTTTTTTAAATTATTTCCGTAACAAGTTATGCTAAAAGTAAAATCTACAGTTACAATATAGACCTGGTGGTATGAGCACGTACATTTGGGCAAATACATTTCGAATGCAGTTCTTTAGCTTATGAAAATCCTTGTTACCAGACGGTAACCTGGTATGATATTGTTTAAAACAATTTTGAAAATTATCGAATCAAACAAATAACATAATTTTATCAATATGTATGACCTGACCTTAAAGTTTGTTGCGAGGTATCCATTAAAATAATCCATTTCTGTCGAACTAATACCTCGTTTGCGGATTCTATTGGATAAATAATTAAAATTAAAATAAGAAAACAATTTTTTTTTTTTAACTCGCTCTAACTCAAATGGGGAACAATGAATTTCTCTCAAATTTCTATCATATAGCTACATATTTGTTAACTAAATATCTTAATATGAAGGTGAAATTTTAATAAGCATACAGACAGACAAAATTTTTTTTGCTCGATGTTTCATGGCATGCTTACGTCAACAAGAAAAAATTGTGATTTTTTTTTTTACGATTACTATACTTCCACTCCACTACGTGGATGTTGAAGTCATTCTAAAACGGACCTATTATGGGAACTTTCGGTTATTTTAATGTCAGAAATGCGCCTTATATAGTTATATTTTCTTATTGTCTATCGTGCTTCTTCCTATTGGAGTGATAGACAACTGAAGCCTTGGATTAAGAATCAAACTGGCATCAAATTCTCAACATTTCATATGGAAACTATACTTTTTCTCATTAATATTCATCAACTTCATGCGATATGTTCTCTTATGTCTGCCCTTAACGAATAACATCCGAAACTTATCATTTTACTTGAAAACGACAACAAAAAACATGCACAATTTTAATATAGCAAGGTAGCACGCAACCGTCAAAGTATGGATTATAAACAAAGAATTATCCGATACAGTGAAAAGTTCCTGAAGTGTCTGCAAACTTGTCTGAATGGTATATACATCAATCTTATCTGTCACCTATTATGGCGCTGTTATGAAGCGATATAGAAATGTATACGATTCATATATTCAGTATAGCCGATTTTGATTTATCTAGCGGCTATATGGAAGTCTTGACCCCGTATTTATTTACAGAAATGTTTTATTACCTTGACCTCCGATTTTATGAAATCAATTTAATTCAAAACATAAGTTAAACCGAAAAAGTTATGCGGCTTATTGGTTAATCTTCTGTTTAAATTACGAATTCAGAATGGTTCACTTTTACTGTATCACGTAAGTCATGTGGTTCATTGTTGACGGCAGTGAAAGACAAATTTTTTACAACAATGCTAACATGATAATAATAATAATAATAAATTTGTTTACTTCTCAAAAAAGCGATTCTTTACTATGTAAGTATATACAGGAAGCAGTGGAAATCACCACAGAGAGTGCTTTACCACTTAATTAATTGCAGGTATATGTGCTTCATCCTTCTGTTTATTATTCTTTTAAGGTTTAGGCCTTGTGGTTTTATAATAAGCGTTAGCGAATTATTTTTAGTCTATTATTATTGGTTTTAATTAACTTCATGTTCATGTTTCAATAGAAACTTCTGTGAGTTGCTTTGATATTTTCATAAACTTTTTAATCTAAATAAACATTATTATGTGACGTTTTATTCACCCGACAATTGGTGATGAAGCGTCACTTTGACACTCAAGCTTCAGACATCGGTTGACAGTAAGGACGGAATGCGGAAAGCTCGGGTGCCAGTTCTTTTTCTGGTGGAACAACCTTTGAGGGTAATTACCCTCAAGGCCGGTTCAGCAGGGCTTGAGTAGCTACAGTAAAGAAACGGTAATGTCCAGCGGGTCTAGGGATAGTTAGACTTCACATGTACCACAGTAAAAAGCACGATTCAGATTATATAACAAGATGTATTATCTTAGAGCCTACTGTTGACAACACTACTTAATACTATGACTTACAAAACCAAATATACAACCAAAAGCTTAAGCTAAAGTGAGGCTACGGTAAGCGAAAGCAGAGCTAATGTGGAAACTGTGATGATACGATGATAAAAATGGTCAGGCTATTAAAGAGACGGTGATACTTTAAACACGGTTGGTGAGTGGTGCCGACGGCCAAAAGCGGAAAAAACTGACGGTAGTACAGACTGTATGCAATACGGATACCAGCAGTGAGTACCAAGTTGGAACTTCCAAACTTTACTCGCTTGTTCCTGTTGCTGGTGGGCACACGTGCAGCTCAACTGACTGGAGTGGACTTCTCTTCACGAACAGCAGGCCAAGCCCGTCTGGCTTCTAGACGATGCCTCTTGATACTCCAAGTGGCACTAACGGTGGAGGGAGAGACGGCGTAGTCGGGTTGCGCACCAGATTCGTACTTATGGAAAAATATAAGGGGTCTTACCTACAAGTTCCTCTACTTACTAGTCCTTACACACGTCTATCCTCGCGGTCGGTCGGGCACTAACTAAATTCTCCAATAAACGGTGCACTGCTTGATGGAAGGCAGACTGGTTCTGCGCAGGTGCATGTTTGCTGACGGTGGTAGGAGCTGGTACTGCTCCCAACGAGTCTCCGGCACGGACTAAATAACTAATTGAAATAAATTAAAGTATATGGTACATGGCCTACTACATTGCGCACGCCTTTACATTTTAAATATTTTCTCTGATCACCTAGCCTTTACAATTCAATACAATTTGATATAAATATATAACATACTCGCACCGTAAGCGAGATACATTACCTATGCGCCAACTCTAAGGCTGATGATGAACACTAGAAAAAGGAATAAATAGTGAGACAAATGATGTCACGCGTCTACTTCATCCGCCGCAGCAGCACTCATGCGTCCCGGCTCGATGCTATAAGATTTGATCTCTCCGTGCCGCCTTTTGTAAAACAGGCGGTACAATATCGATCGGCGCTGACCGACTACACCGCATCATCGCTTCTCACATAGTAACAGGCTCTCGCTCAGTATTGCATCATGTGACCTTGATACTTTCATGTCGACGGCCTTGAAAAAGACTCGTACTTTTGTCCTATACGCTATACGCGAACATTAACATTTCGAATATTAAAAGACAAGTGAAAGAAAATTAAAAATTTGCTTTAAGTTATTATTAGTTTTAGTTATATTCGAAAAGAAATAATTGGCCTGTTTCACTCTCCATGTTATACAGTCCTCCACTTGATTTTATTTGCAAAATCGTAAATCGCATTAAGTATTTGATTTCTTGAAATTTCATGATGGTCAATGATCACATCGTATTGAACTGAAATCAAATATCCAGTAATAATTGAATTGTTAGGGAGTTTCTTTGACGAGGGACCAGACCCCTTCCCCTAGGGTAGACACCCTGACACGTCCACTGAAAAATTCATGGATAACAAGCTTGGATCGTAACAATTTCAGATGAATCACTTACAAATTTTCTGCAGAGCGCTTGTGTGCTATGGAACGGAAATTTGTTATTTTTTATAAGTTGAAATACTAAATTAAACTTTAAAAACGATTTTTCTGAAACAGAGAACTTATATTGTGACCTTTTGTTTATAGTGAATAAGATTTCGATTGTGTTAATGAGTAAAATAAATAGTAGTAGGGTAACAAGCTGCCTCTATTGTGTCATTCCGTTTGCAATGTGTTGTAAAAGCTAAGACCTATTTTAAACGATGCCCCATCAAAAAAAAGATTTTACTTGGTCGTGGTAAAATCGCCCTGTACAGGGGGTTGCAGGGGGCGATTTTCCGAAAAAGTCAAAAAATTATTTTTTGTATATTCGAAATTTACAGCGCGTCAGCTTTGTTTTCACGTAATTATTATGTATATATCTTAATACTAAATATTTTTTTCTAATTATTCAATATTGTCTGCGCTATGCTTTCTTATGGAGCGCCTTAATGAATTAACACTTGCCCTGAAACGTATCAATTCACAAATCCTTTAACTCATCATAACTCGAAGCGTGTTCATTTTTCGAAAAATACCTCTGAAGTAAACGTTCTACGCTTGTTAAGGAGGATTTAGTTGGTTTTTTCAAATTTATAATATGATTTACCGTTTGATTTGTGGGAATTTTTTTGTGGACCGTTGTCGAATCTCGCCGACCGGACCACGGACATGCGATAATACATAATTACCGAACGCTCCTGCTATACTCATCCTTATGCTATTGAGCACGCATACAGTCGATTTTCGTCCGATAACTGTTTAATCGTTGCCTTTCGAGACCGTTTTCTATCTAATTCTTTCACTCAATGGTTGAATCTATATTATAGAGATATATTATCGAAGATATTTAATATATAATTATTCAGTTTTTCGTAGTATGATTAGTAAAAATAATATTTATAAAAAATTAAATACAGAAAATAATTTGGTGTAATTTAGTAGGCATATCAATAGGGCGATCCTATAGGACTTCGACCTTATGATTATTAAATCTTACGGAAAAAGACAACAAAATTTTGTTATATTTACTTAAAAACATAAACACAAAAATTAGACATAGCATCTAAAAATATCGTAAAATAAGCTTAAAAATTTCTAACAACACTAAATGTAACAATAAAATACTAATGAAATCGAAATCGCTAGTCTGAACTGGATTCAGAGGAAATTGAAGAAATTGGTCTTTCAGTTGATTGAAATTTGTTTGCACATATTGGCTGATGCATACATTTACAAGAACCAATACAGCAGATCTCCTTTCTTTTACAGGAACAAAGAGATCCAGTACATCCTAAAAATAACATTTTTATTATAAGAACGTTTCAGATAAGTTTTACTTACCTTTTTTACAGTTACAACTACTCAGGACAGAGGTAACTTCAGGAAAATTTGATTGTGTTGACAGCACAGTTGCCAATTTTCCTTCTTCAAGTTTCTATCCCGATTTTTTCTTGTTAGGGAACCGGACGATTTAACCATATTTTGGTCTGGTAATGTACTCGCAGACAATGTTGTCTAAGACTGTCTAACGAGATGGGGTAATTTGTTGATAGGTCTGGAGGCGGCCAAAATTCCTCTGAGCGAATTAATAGAGCTTACTTTGTCATTTGAGGACTATAAACGTATCACATATTTCTCAACTTGAATGAAAATTTTTTCCGATAGTTCGTGGTCAATACCAAGCCCAGCCAGTAAGTTATAATGGGATAAACACGTTTAAAAGTGAATTATTATCTGTTTGCTTATAATTGTATTGAAACATATTCTTTATAGGATTTTGCAAAGAGCAGAAAAAGATAACTATCTATGAGAACTAAAAGGAAAACTGTGTGTAAAAATGTTAATGAAATCTTTGCATTCTTTCGATAACCTAAATTCTGGTTATGCTAGCAAATTAAAATCCTAAAATGAATTTGTCTAATTTCTTATTTGAAAATTCTCATTCTAACACCGCATCCGCACAGTCCCCTGCGGCCATGCAGATTAAACCAGTATCTACATAATCCCCTACGGTCATCAAGATTAAGTTAAAAATGAGAACAAAGGCCTAAAATGAATTTATTTACCTACCTTGTCTTAAAAATGTTTCATTCTAATGGATTACATTTTCATGAAATCTATCATTCGGCGAGACTCGACAACGGTCCACAAAAAAATTCCCACAAATCAAACGGTGGATCCTATTTTAAATTTGAAAAGACCAACTAAATCTTTGATAACAAGCCTACAACGTTTACTTCAGGGGCGAAAAATGAACCCGCTTCGAGTTATGATGAGTTAAAGAATTTGTGAATTGATACGTTTCAGAGCAAGCGTTAATTCATTAAGGCGCTCCATAAAAAAGCATGGCGCAGACAATATTGAATAATTAAAAAAAAAAATTAGTATTAAGATATGTACGTAATATTACGTGAAAACAAAGCTGACGTGCTGTAAATTTCAAATATACAAAAAAAATTGACTTTTCCGGATAATGGCCTCTTACAACCTCCTGTACAGGGCGATTTTTCCACGACCAAGTCAAATCTTATTTTCTCATGATGGGGCATCGTTAGCAACACATGCAAACGAAAATCGTTTCTAGGCTTCTTTTGGAGCTTCGCAAACTCTACTATAGTACTAGGACCTTACTTTTGTTATGCTTATTCAATATGGCAATATGCCATATTGAAATTATAATAGCAATATTTTTTGTTAAATAAGTACACAAACTATATGTACGTGGAGTTCTAAAGTCATGATGTTGACGATAAAGAAAATATTATGTAAAAAAATTATTTACATTTCTTGTAAGCACGATAACTTAAGAACGAAAACTCCAATTGTACCGAAATTTGGAGAGTATGGTAGTGTTAGCTAGAGGAAGATCGATCGATAAATAAAAAAATTATTAATTTTTTAAATTAAAAAAATATTTTTTTGTTTTGTAATTAAACAAAAAATGTCTAAAACTAATATTATTTACAAAAAACTGCGAAGAGTATCATATAGAATGTGCAAGAATTACATAAAAAAATCGGCGAAGAGTATATATAATGGTTAGCTTGTTTAGTCAAGACATATGGTAGCTCATGCATAATTAATACAATCCGAGTGCTTTTATTTCTTCGAATTACGTACGTGTAAATTTACGAAATTCGTAAATCCGCTCTACTGACTAGACTTATTGGCCCTACTATACAATTATTAATGCAAATTTCGTAAGAAAATTTACTGAGTTTTGCATATTAGCTGATTTATTTGGCTTTCTATAAATAGAGCCATATTTAATTTCAGCTCATCATTTTCTGCTTTAATTTCCTTATACGTAGGTGTATGTAAGATATGTACTTATATGAAACGCATCTGCAAAGTCGTACAAGCTAACGTTCACAATTAAATTTAATATCTTCCGTTCTAATTAACTTTAAATTAGAATTTAGCTCGTCTTAATTGGTAGTTGGTACTCAGCTTGGTTAAAATCTCTTTGAACCACGCATGCGATGGTGTTGTTTTATGTTTGACTAACATTTTCTAGTAATATTTTGCCAGTTAATTAAAACGGTTTACGCACCTCCTGTAAGGCTATTAATACAGCAGCATCGGCACTTAATTTCAATAAAAGTGAGCAACTGAAATATTAACAAGCTTCATTCTTCAATTTACTGCACTTTTTATATAATTGTTGCACTTTCTGTAAAATATTGTTGGCAGTTGTTTGTAGGTAATATTAGTTTTACACATTTTTTGTTCAATTGCAAAACATAAAAAAATGAATATTTAAAAAAACAATGATTAACGTTTTATTTACTGATCAGGTTTGTTCAGAAACAATAGGTTTCTTCCTCTAGCTGGCACTAACTTACTGCCAAAATTTCAATAAAATTGGACTTTTCATTCTTAAGTTATCGTGCCTACAAGAAACGTGACAGACGGATAGACAGACGGACAGACGGAAGGACATTTTGAAAGTTGTTCAGAATTCGATCAGCATCACAGTGATATGAAAATTTTTTTCTCTACGAGCGATATTACCAATTTTAGAGATGTGCCTATCAAATGCATATACTCTTCGTATTGATTTGCGAAGAGTATAATAAAGTGAAGGTTCTCGCTTAGTAGCTAGTATCCATATTTGATTTATTGATTGATTGATTGATTGACCAACGTACGGTGAGCATTGCTGCCGATTCTGAGCATCCAGTCTGGAGGTTCGTTCCAACATGCAGCTTGGTCGTCAGCCGAACACACCCAATGGACGACCAAACCTCGGATGTTTTATATACCGCCGGACCGGCTGCATACGCCGGACACGCTTGTCAGCAGCGAGACCTACTGTCGCATGGGGTAGGAATATAGGATAGGAAGTGTAGGCGTTTGCGAGATGCTTCTTTTCAATTTCCATGCTTCTTTTAGGTTTCCATTTATCATCATCTCCTTATTTATTCTTCTACTTTTCAGTTGTTTCTGTTTCTGAATCCAGCAGTGTGCATCTCCTCCTGCCCGCCTGCGTCCATATATGGTTTGATATTTCCCAGAAATCCGTGTTTTCGTTTCAATGTCCTGTATTAGTGCGTCCCCTTCGTTTGTCTGCCAGGACATACATACATTACATACATACATACGCCGCAAGGAGATTGTATTTATTAGCCGCTCCACAGGTAAACATCCATTTACGGTGGAAGTGCCCTATCTCGCGGTAAAAAAGATCTTTCTTGGCGGGTTATGAGAAAGAGGTCCGAGGGAATACTTCGCACACCCTGTGTATTGGTTTACTTTTGAAGCCATCATTTTTAATTTCTGTGTTCCGATTCCGGGTAATTTTTCTATTTCACTACCCATGTTTAACACCTTTTCAATTTCAATTTTTTCAATTTTAATAAAGAAATAAGCAAACAAATAATCTAATATACTAATAAACTAAAGCTGCGAATTAAACAAAACTTATCTCTGTTGATAAATTAACTTCATGCATTAATATTTGAAATAAATGAAATTAATATAGCTTAGCCTTCTGTAATCGCCTTTCTTGTCTGATTTGTTACACTTCACTTCATATATCTGTCACTATGGCTTTTTGTTGCAGGGTAATTTATAACTCTATGATATGAACCACTTGATGCCTAGCACTGGGTCTTTTGATTTCAAGTGTTTGCTTTCTTTTAGTTGTGTCCCATTTTCAAGTTGTTTGTATATGCTATTAGTGATGTTATAATCAAATATCAGCTAAATGAGTTAGTCAGACTTATGCTAATTTATATCAACTAATGTAGGTGATTTAAATTATCACAATATCGTACGATTTAGCACCATTTTAACTGACTTTATTTGAGATTTTCTGGGAGCCACTTAAAGGCGTCTGCCTTCGTCGCGGACCGAATTCGACCTAGAAGCTAGTATCCATATCATACAAATTTTAAGTATTCCATTGAATCTATGAACTAAACTTGGATAATTTGTTTTTGAAAAATGTACGTCAATTTTATAACAGATTTTTTAAGACGTCTATTCTTTATAAATATGCTGCACCTTTCGAGAAGCAAATAAAAGGCTATATCGACAGAAAAGCATTTTTAAAACGCTTCTCTTTGTAAGACATTTTTTGTATTGTTGACAAATGTCAAAAAAACAACATTCTAACTGATTTACTGCACTTTTTATATAATTGTTGCATATTCTATAGAATACTCTCCGCATTCTTATCGTAAATAAAAAAATATTTGCAAATAGTATAATAATGTTAGTTTGTATTAGCGAGTGACGGTCTTGCCTAACTGCGAGATGAATGGAAGCAGCCGAAGCTTGGTCCATAATCTTATCGCATTTGTGACTTTGTTGCTGTTAAGTTAATAAACATTAGGTACCATTGCCTTTTTTTCCGGGGAGGGGAAATCTTCAGAAAGATACCCTGCCTGGTGTTTGGCGGTAGGGTAGTTTGGGATTTCTACCCACTAAAACCCCTCCCCTCTTTATCCACCTCATTTTGGGACTGCGTTAGCATTGCTTCGTTTTCGGAAAAAAAAGAAAAAAAAAGGTACCGTTGTCTAATTAGTCGGATTTGCAATGCAACAATATTATATAATATAAATATATAAATTTAAATAATTTTTAACTTTTTTATTTATTGATAGATTTTTTTCAAAATAGGGTTCTTCCTCTAGCTAACACTAACTTACTATCCAAATTTCACTACAATCCGACTTATCGTTCTTAAGTTATCGTGCTTACAAGAAACGTGACGGACGAACGGACAGACGGACATTTTTAAAGTTGTTCAGAGTTCGATCACCAACATAGTGATTGAATTTGATGAATTTTTTCCCTACGAGCGATATTACCGGTTTTAGAAATGTGCCGATCGAATATAATATTCTCTTCGTTTTGTATTTGCGATGAGTATATGCAGGGTGATTTATCACAATATGCGGAAAATAAAATGGTGTACTAGTTTTCTATGTGGGAAGAAACCCCCTGCAAAATTGTAGAGTGATCCGAAATAATTTACATTTTTTTGCAATAAAACTTGTAATGGTACGCTACCGAGCCATGGAATTTGGCTACTCTTATGCTTCAATTGTTTACGCGTATTTACGGGTGCGCCGCTTCGCGTCTTTTTCAAGCAGCGATCAGAAGTTCTTTGCGTATGGTCAGTTTTTTTCCGCTTCCGTCTGGATTTTTACATTTTGAAAATTGTATTCGTACATCGATACAGGTCAATATCCCAGCGTTTACATCGTACGAATGCTGCGATATGATTTTAACTTAGTGCAGTGAATGAAAATCTTGCAGCCGCTGTACGAGAATATGAGAGAAAATTTCCCGGCTGGCGTGTGCCAAATGAAAGAACAAGGAGCCCAGATATCAACCCTATGGATTTTTTTGTAGGGTTACATGAAGAGTTTGATGTACGCTAAGTCAATAGACTCCCTAGAACAGTTACAACAAGCCATTGGCAATGTCTCGAATCTAATTCGTGATCAAAGAGACAAATGTGCTCGCATACATGAAAATATTATCTGCGCTTAGAACAGTGCATTGAGTGTCAATGGTCAAACATTCGAACATTTTCTTTAACTTTTCATTACTTTTAAGTTTTCTGGTGTGCTGTGTTGTACTAAAATTATTTTAATTTTTGCTATTTTTCTTGTGTGATTAAATCCAAAAAGTCACTTCTAACTCCGCCAGCTTCGCCGCTGTAAGTTCCAAGTGTGATAAAGGGGGAGGGGAAGTGATATGGTTGCACCGCGTTACGTCAGAATGATTAAAGTCATAGGCGGCGCATTTCTACAAAAAATAAGGTATTTTTTTTGTCATATTTTTTTTAAATTTTTCATTTTTTTAACTTCTTTCGGTGGGGACAACTTACTTCTAAATTTTCTGCATGTTGTGGTAAATCACCCTGTATAATAACTGTTCTTATTGCTTATACTCCAGTCAAATTAGAACGAATATCGTCGCTTGACGGAAAGAACTGATGGCAGAGATATGTTCATTCAGGCATACTTCCTAAACATACTAAAAGTCCCCATTTCTATATTTTACACTAGAGCTGCCATCTTGGAAAATGGTGCTCTGACTAAGTTTGTTATTTATATCTCGGTAGCCACTAAATATATCTTAATTATGTTTCACATCAAAAATAAAGATTATAAAATTCTCCCTGCCGTTCGGCTCGGACTACAAACTTTTCGCTCGTGTGGAATATGGGCCATTCCATAACCTGGTGTAGAATATACTATTTAAATCTTATCAAAATCGATTGAAGAATAACGGGGAGTTGTCAATCTAAGGTTTGATATATTTAGTCCGGCAAATTTTATATATTGACTTTGTTGCAAATTGTTCTTTCTGTAGGAAATAAAGACATTTGTTATTATTATTATTACCGAAAAGTTAGTCAGAGTTCGGTTGAGGGCCTTTTATTATATTTCTTAACGTTTATGCCGATGCAGTTTCAATTTTCAAATGTATGCAAATGCTATTCGAAAATGTTGCAATTTCCGAGAAGGACATGACTATAAACAATATACTTATAGTTTACATTGTTATAAAAAAAATAAAACTAAATATATGCTTCCCTCGCTGGACTAGTAACCGTACATTTGTCAAACATTTGATTTCTTACAATTGGAACACATAAAAATGTAATAAAAAAAGCAGAGCAATGTTCCAATCTAACATAAAACGTATTTTATATTTTCCTATTAAAGATAATAGCCTCTCGTAAAGTGGCGTATTTTAGATAAGGGAGTTTCATATAATGGATACGTGTGTTTTGAGTGTATGAACTAACTACGTCAAAAACCAATAAAGAATTAAAAGAGGTGTTTTTACCTGAAAGGCAGAAACTGTCAATATATTTGACAATTATATTTATTCTTTTTTTTTTCGACCGACCAGAAAATACCATCTCTCTGGAATCTGCTTGGGTTGACCTGCAAAATACCCCGTTCCAGTCTTGTAACGTAAATTACTCTTTCGTTATATCGGGAAGAACTGACTGTTAAAACAGTTTTACTGTGGCGTGAGCCGTATAGTTTGAAACTTAAACCAGATGTGCTGTAGTCTTGATAAATTCGCAATTTCTTTCAATCTCAAACAATTTTTGGATAAATATTGTCATGAGTTTTCCCCTGAGTAACACCTCTAAAATCCGTGGGTGCAGGAATTATAACACCAGATAACCTGCTAACACACTATTTATTAACTACATTATTTGCAACACGTTTACTAAACTAACATAACCTTAAACAATGTTTATTATTTGATGCTTCACTCTACTGTTCATTTTGGATCACTTTGGATTTATCTGAACTATACTGAACTGAACTCGTTTAAAAACTGCCTTCCCGCGCGATTTGGTCATCTCGTATACACCACAAAATGCATTTGGGAAATTCCAGCAATCCTTTCCATAACCTTCTCGTGCGGGTATCTAGAACAATCTAGTACTGTCTCGATTCAGCATTTCCTAGAAAAAGTACTAGAGCCTCAAAGATGACGCAAAGGTAACACATTATAAGTCTCCATAAAGTGATTGAATACAGATCAAGGTGTGGAGGTATGCTAATAATGAATGCAGGGGTCTCTCATCCCTGCTACTTAAATCATGCTACCAGTACCTCGGGGCGCAAATGCATAACAATATATCGACCTCATTCCGTGAGAACTTAACTGCTTTGTACGTTATTATGCACGAAAATGGCCACACTATTTTCTCACCTCATTATGTCTGTTGCAGTACACTATGACATAATTGTTCAATATGTCAGCATCTACGTTTCTTATTTCGAGGAATCTTCCTCTTTGCAACTATAAATACATAAAGAGATGAAAGTTGGACAAGGTAGCAATTTAATTCTGTTTTTTTTTTCATCCAGAGTTGATGCTTGGACTTGTGCGTCCTGAACACGTATGCAAAATTTGGGCCAAATCAATCTAGTTATTTGACTTCAGGTGCGACCACATACGACAAACAAACATTTTTTAAATACTTCCTTTTTGAGATCAGGATATTTCGGTCAATCAATCAATACTAACTAGTTCATTTAACATCAAGTTATAAAACTGCTCTCCCTAGTGTAATTGTATCCCAGAAGCAATAAACAGAAACGAAGGGGATAGAATCCTTTCTAGCATCGGAAATTGTGTTTTGGTAGATTTTGTAGTAGTATGGGAGAAAGGTGTACCGAGAGATGGATAACGCCTGATATGGTCATTTGTTTTTTATGCGAAAAAGTGCGTTGTGCTTTCTGACTTGTGTAATGTTGTTTGTAAGCTGGCTGTCACCGATTGGTAGCACTTTTTAGCTTTGATGTAGCCAGTTAGTGGTTTATGTCTTGACAACGTGTGTAGAGGCTTATTAACGAGGTGTATCGTGAGGAAATTGAGATGAGGCGCATAATCTTAGGTTCCAGGGGTTCAGGGGGTTTAAAAACATGTAAATTGGGCGAAATACAAAATCTGAGGAATCATAAGACTTCCTCTATGGTACTCTGTATATGATATCAAAAACAAATTAGCAGATACATTTAATGAAGTAGATAATTACTATCTTCTTTCATAGAGTCTTCCGAGTAAGTTTGTCTGAAGCTAATTTGTTGTTTGATTTTCTATGGAGAAACGAACTAACTGAAAGTCTTAAGCTATTATTTTTACAGGGGCGGTCACGCGAAGTTTGAGGCTAGCTGCAGTCAATCAAACTGTAAAAAAGCCAGCTTAGGGATTAACATGGTATCGTACTGGAAAGTAAATAATGTATTACTTGCTATAACTTTAATCGTGGCTTTTCCGGTATTTAATTAACTTTTTTTTTCCTACACTTTGTTCAAATTATAGTATATGTACTCACGAATTAATCAAATCTTAATCCTTAATCTGTTTTTCTCGGTTATAAGAACTGTAACTAGTTGATTTTTAGAAAATAAAGGCATACAAGTCCTGCAGCTGGTAATCATTAATTGCCAGTTTAGACCAGTCACTTTGGATATTTTACAAAAAAAAAACATACAAACCTTGCAAATTTTATAGGTATTTTCTCTTGACTTCTGTAAATTTCCCCCAAACGAAAGTTGGATTCAAACCGCCATGTTGGAAAATGGCTGTCGAAATTCTATTTCTGGCATTTTATTTAAACTGTCCTTTTACAAAAAATTAATTTTTTTTCAGTTGATCTCTGCTTTTCAGAAAGTAGCTTTCACTTTGCCTTGATTGTAGAGATCTGAAAAAATGTGATCTAGTTGCCGCGTGTGCTAAAGAAGAGCATCGCAGACAGTAAGTTCGCGTTAACTAGAAGTAGAACCCTATTGTTCTTGAACAAAACTGATCAATAAATAAGAAAGTTATCAACTATTTAAATTTAAAGAAAATCAATTTTGTTTTGTTTTGTTTTGTAATTAAACAAAAACTGTGGAAAACCAATATTATTTGCAAACAATCTCCGAAGAGTATAATGATTAGCTTGTTTTAACTATCAGTTGTTAATATTATGTTGTTAATGTTAATACTGTGTATTAAATGTAATTATGTTTTGTATCACATTGTAATAGAGCTTTGTTTAAAACATATTGTCAAATAAATAAATAAATATTCTCCAGATAATATTAAAATGATTAATTTAGTGTTATTTAATCATTTATCTCAATTAGAGTGTTCACCTAATTTCGTTTGTGGTACACTGGACGCCCGATGGCGCCATGGCCTCCCAACTTCCAAGCCGTATTCGAGGTACGGAAATTTGTATAATTTAATTTTATAAATTTCCATTTATTTCCAGTTGAATTCGATAACCAAACCTAGTTATTTTATTAAATTTTCAAGTTACGTTTTGTAGGTAGTTTCTTTCACTTCAGCATTATACTTTTTGTGTGAAACTTGAGATCTATTTATACCTATGATAAGATGCTGAAAAAAATAAATTTGAAATCGATGGTAGCTAATAATACAGCATTGCAGAAGGAAATTTTAAAGAAAACAAAAATTGTATTTACAGCGTTTATACGATTTTATTACAAGCTCTCTGAAAATTTCTTGAGGGGATTTAAAATCTGTTCAAAGGAGTAGTAAATAACTTGAATGTACACGATTTTTTTATTTGCGGAGATGCTATTTTTCATACTTGTAAAAATAGAGACAATGTACTTCTTGGGCAGGTCTCATCAGGATTTTATAATTATTTGGCACAATGTGCCTACCTACAATGGGGCCGTTGCACGTATTTTTTTTTTATTGCATATTCTGAAAATATAATGAAAAATATTAGACCCGTGTTTTTTGTTTTTTTTTGTTGCATGCGTTTTAAGGGTGTAAATTAGCGTCAAAGTTCGATCTGTGGCTTTTTAAACCCTTTAAATGATGACGTAGAGCGGGCAACGCTGAATGCCTTCGAAAATAGTCGGAACTTACCGATCTATCCGTGTCCGTCCCTGTCATTCAAAAACCTGCCGGCCGAACGTGGACCATGACCTAGACCTACGTGTCGATCAATAATCCGGCGCTAGTGCATCAGCGTTTTCAATTTATGACGTAGCAGGGGCAAAGGAATTCTGCTGACGGCGCGCTTTATTTTAAAGTGGTGTAGTTTGAATTTTGGACAATAATTTGGTCAATTCATGTAACACAGGGCACTAACAAACCCACAGTTATATTTTCCATACAAAATCAATCTCAATTTCGATATAGTCGTTGCACTATTATTTATACATATTATTACATAAAAACTGCTACCTGAGGAATAACTACTTCCACATTCAGACTTCCCATCCAAGTCTTTTTAACCGAAATCTTCTTGATACTTACTGTATTTGAACTCTAATAAGTGGAAATAATTGGGTGGTAATGGGGGCGACTGATGTTCAAACATTTTTAGAGCACGTTCGTCCTCATACACACACAAACATAATTTTATTTTGATAACACCTCTAACAATGTAGTGGAATGTTAGAGATGGTGAAAATCACGATGTATCATGACATTAAACCTATTTCAGTAAAATAACAGTTTCAATTTTTTTTACGAATACAGTATTTCCACATTACTACTTGGATGAGGAAGTAATTATACTGCTTATGTTTTCTTTGGAAGACAAAGGATACTTCGTTTGGTCGCTTCTCTCATTGCGTAACAAAGCTAGTATGAATTCCTTATTAGCCCTGGACTCTGGAATTTAGAGTTGTCACAACTCAAAATATGTGTAATTGGTAAGGGTCCTAGGATTGTGATGTCAGAGATGCGTAGGATACCTCCTGCTGATCTTCCGACACAAAGCCGAAAAATGGGAAAAGGAGCGGTAGGCGATGAAAGATCAACAAGGAACGAACCTCCTAAGAGTAGTCGAAACACTGTTAAATTTTGATAGCCGACACGGGAAAAAGCTTAATGAATAAAACTGTTTGAGTCTAATTACACCGGTGCAACTTATACTAAGGCCAAGAAGTGTTGTCAGTAGAGCAAAAAATCAGCGGCATTCTGGTCAGAGGATGGTAGCTCTTATTTAATACTTAAGCGGCACCTCGTTCTACTATGTAATCCCACATACTTCAGAGAAATATATTAAGTTTTATCCGCCTGTCAGAGATGAAAACCACGACTAGGTCATTATGTGTAATTGGTAGAATCGACCAAATACAATAAATGTTTAAAGAGGCACACTACTACGCTTCCCAGACAAAATTCTCAGTCCTATTGTATGTATGAATCAGAAGAGATCGAAACGCAACAGAATAAGTCCTTGTTTGTTGCCTCCCTCGACATCATTCTTGTATAGCATCTTCGATGCATTTTTAAATCCTTGTTTCCACACTCTTGAGCTACACACTTTTCTCGGAACTTAGCTGCCAAACTCTGTACAAATCCATCCGACAATATGTGCCTTTATTATCCGGAACAATAATTTAAATGGTAAACTTAGTTGTCTTTATTTGGTTTTTTATGGTTGTCTTTGTTTAAATTTTTTGAAGTTCATCATTAAGCCATCAGCTCATTAATAACAAAAAGATATGAGTGCATCATATATTAACGTCCTCGCTCGCAACAGCGTTTATTAGTGTAGCACGTGCGTGACAGATTGAAGTTTCAAAAAATTCAGAGGTAACTAGGGACAGGTAAAGTTTTTTTTTAAATAATTAGGGAATTAATCAAGTTACCTTTTGGTACAATATTCAAAGCTGGGCGCAGAAAGATATTTTTTGTAACTCACGTATAATATTGTATATCGCTTAGGGCAACAGCAATTTACACCAAATTTTCAAATAAGGGTTTAGGATTCATAAATACAGTTAAGTAATCAAATAGAAATGCTAAAATGAAGTACTTACCTCGAAGAATATCCTCCATGTCCAACTTTGTAAAAATGTCCACCCAAAACACAAAAATCTAGTCTCTAAACAACACTTTTAAAATACGTTTTTAACGCACACTTGCGCGCTTTTGAACCTATCACTTCAGACTACCTACGAACCGTCGGCCGTCGCGTCGGGAGAAAATCGGGACCGGGGCGTAGTAGATTTCAATATTTAGCTCGAACAAAATTTTGAAGGGGTGATATTCCTTAAGAATGTACAATACAAGAATAACAATTCTTATTAATCATATAAATGTATATCTCTCTCATTTTACCCAATGCAAATTTTAATCTTCGACTTCGGGTGAAACCGACGGGCCCGGGGGGAAACACCTCCCCCACCATGGTCGGGCATGCCTACGAACAACTAAATGACAAACCATCCCAAATAATATAGTTCACTCCTTAAAGAGGGACTATTGTACACCACTTTTATGACACTTTCAGGTAATTTCTTAACAAATTCGGTATTTTAGCGGCATTTCTGATATTCTGTCCCACTGTGCGCTGCTATAATACGTGAAGATAATGTTGCCAGATTTAAGCATAATATTTTAAATTTAAGACATATGGTAGCTTATGCATAATTAACACAATCCGAGTGCTTTCGTTTTTTCGAATTACGTACGTGCGAATTTATGAAATTCGTAAATCCGCACGCCCCTGGCTTTACTGACTAGACTTATTGGCTCTACTATAGACTACGTTAACAATTAATTTTTGTACGATACATATTTTCCAATTCTGCTTTGTATAATCCAAATTGTAGTGTGTTGTCTCCAAATCACTCAAGAAATTTAAATGAAATTGAAACATTAAGTTTAAAAAATTCTATACCGCATTTTCTATACCGCTTTCTTAATTCTTAACAAGTGGAAATTAAATATTATGGAGTAATGATATATTGAGTTGGGTACATGGTTTATTGAAACTCGTGTTGATTAGTTAAATAATTAATAATTCTCTAACATTTGATTTTTGTCAAGCTTTGTATTGAGCGTTACATAATTACAGTTTGACACATGGCCCAACATTAACCCACAATCATAAACTATCCGGCATAGTAAAATTTATGAGAGGTTCCTATAATGAAACTGCTCATTACTGAAAATTACCGCGCCGATTTGTAACCCTGTCGGGCCAAACTTTTAAAACTTGGAGCCAGGCGGTCGGACACCCAAATATAAACTTAGAGATTTAAGATGGATTCTAGCGAAATTAGAAAGAAGACGACTATATAAAATAAAAATCTAAATACTCAATACTTTAACATCCAATCATTCGCACTGGGCCCTCTTATTGGACTACGGCGCGTAATGTTTATTTTCTTTGTTTTAATACATTTTAATAGAAGCTTGTATTTATTTTTTTTTGTTTGCTTATATTTTATTTCCGTTTTAGTCACGATATGCCTACCACTAACCGTTGTGGAGTTGCATAGTGAGCTGACTGACCTGGCTGCAGCGTCAGGTGAAGATCATCATCAGATAATTGTATTGTCATCGGTACTAGATATGCATGTAAAATTTAAAGAGGAAGTTCACACATGGAAAAATCTCAAATTTAATTGAACTGAGTCTGCGGTAGGTTCTTGGTGAAACATACTAAATAGAATAAGGATTAAAAACACTTGGTATTACTGTTTCACAATTATTATTCAGATTTCTCTGATATATGTTTCGGCCTTTCGACCATTATCCAACTAGCCTAAAAGTGACCATTACAAGATATTTATAGGATTTGAGAGGTATAGATAACCTAATTAACATTTTATTACTTATTTCTAATATAGCTACTACTAGGATTTTAATTTAAATTTTAATTACTATTTCTGGGTATGTTTAATTTTAGTATCGTGTCTATTATGGGGGTATTATGAAATTTAGTTTGTGTATTAGAAAAGTTTTTCTGTTTATTTAAGGCCTTCTTGGTTTCCAAAATTTCAAGCCTCTATTGGCATTGTACAAAAGTTAATACTACTACTGTTGAAAAAATGGTTATTGTCTATACAATGTTCTGCGAAACCAGTTGATTTTTTATTCTCTAAAACAGACTTTTTGTGTTCGTTTACCCGTACATCTAAGCTTCGACCACTCTGACCTATATATATATATAGCATCGCAATCTTCACAATTTATTTCATATACTCCCGCTTTTTGCGAGTCTTCAGTTTTTTCTTTGTTGTTAATCAACAACGACCTAAGTTGTTTGTATTCGAGGAAATGGTATTAATGCCAAGTTTACTTAACCTGTTACAAATTGAGTTGCTAATATGTTTTACAAAATTTATACTATGCCATTTTTTTATTTTCTTTGGGTGCGTTAAAATGTTTGCTTTCTTTGTTTGTTTTTAATTATCTTGTCTATGAGAGATGTGTGATATCCATTGTTTTTTGCTATTATTTTAAGGGTTGTAACTTCTTTTTTAAAATTGACATGATTTAACTTTAATGATAACAATCTATGGACATAACTATGAAAAGCTGGCATTTTTATCTTCCAGGATAGATTACTTACTATTTGCATGTATGAGTGTGTCAGTAAGAGTGGGTTTTCTATAAATATCGATTTCTAAAATGGAACCTT
Source organism: Stenurella melanura (assembly GCA_963583905.1). Lineage (NCBI taxonomy): Eukaryota > Metazoa > Arthropoda > Insecta > Coleoptera > Cerambycidae > Stenurella > Stenurella melanura. The sequence goes on from OY757309.1 coordinate 73,755,384, forward strand.
TTCGTGTCAATGAAATATCTAAAACACAAAAGCGGTACTAAGTGGTACTTTTGTGATTGGACTCAGTGTAAAATTTTCTTGAGGTTACAATCAAAATGTTTCGTAACCAGTGATGGATTATGACTTTTCGCCCATAGGCAATTACATTATAGCGTCCCTCCCCCCACCTACTACAAAACTTTAAAATGAAAAAAAAACATTGAATGAAAAAAGTTAAACAAGTAGTTATAAAAGTTAGCTATGATTAAATGTTAAAAATGATATTTTATTTTGTGAGTGGGGATAAAACAATAAAAACAAATATTTTGTAAATGAAACATAATTTTTACCACTTGTATCATAAATAACTATTATGTACGTTTTCTGGATTTCTTACTGGCGAAACTATTTATAATCAGTAAAAAAAAAGTTAGACAACAGACTGAATTTTTTTTTCTCTCATATTTCAAATCTCGGCGTTTCATGACATTCTAAACCTATTTTAAGAACTTCTACTCCAATATGTAGATGTGGAAGTAATTAAACGCACTAACATTAGTTAAGTCATGATGATTGAAGTGCCGAGTGCAATAACTCGCTGTTCGCTGAGCGCTCGGAACCTGAAATCTTGAAAAATCACCGAAAAATATTTCGGAAAAAAATGTTCATCAAAATAAGAAATAAAAAGTATAAGCGTATAGCCAATTATTTGGTTTCGAGATAAAAAATAAAAACCAAAAAAATGTCACTCTCGAAATCAATGAAAATCCATTGTTTTGGTTTACATGAATTGCCATTACTCGGCCAGATGTGAACAAAAACGATCGATTTTGGGCTCAAATGATTCCCTGCACTCTAGCGCTGCCATGTGACTGCAGGAAATGCACAGAAACATTCAGTGTTTACAGTTATTTTAATGTAAACAAATAGCCAAAAAATTCCACGTTTTCTGTTTCTCAGGAAAAAGTATCGAGGGAGTTTCAAGCTTCGACAAATGTCGATCTGCAGTATTGTTATATTGTGTTTAAGGATCATTTCTAGTAAGTTTCACACAGACCGATGAAAAATTGTGATAGCGCGAGTTGAAAAAAAAGTCGAACTACGCGGATTGAAACAATCGCCGGGTACGCTTCTGTTAAGGTGGTCCGGTATTCGACCCGCATCTGTGACCAAATCTACCAGACAGAAAAGAAATGATAATAGCTTTTAAGAAAATTTTTATTTTTTGTTGATAATTTTCAAGTATGAAAATTTGTTGTTTTTTTTTGTTCGTCGCCTGCGCCTCGCAAGCCGTCGGCGCCTCTAGGCAGCTGCCTATATTGTCTTATGGATAATCCGGCTCTGTTGGTAACCGGTAATATATTTAAAGAAAGGTTTGTAACATTATGTTGATATAAACTCCCTTACCTGTGGCGATACAATCCATTTGTAAACGTCTCTTAAAATCAGATTGTAGACACAAGAAACATATTTTGATTTATTACACAATTTCGCACGACTCGACTGACTGCATGCGTTTTGTGAGTAATAGGCTAACTTCGGCAGCGTTCGGGTTTGTTTTATTTATACGCAAATAATGCTTATATATCTATGAATGTTTATAAACGCATTTTGCGTCATTTCAGAACAATTCCAATTTTTATTTGTCCAGCTAAATGTGAGATTTTTCCGTGTGTGAAGTGGTTCAAAATTGACTTAACGTGATTTGACCCAAATTGACTAACAGACATGTGAAGTTGAATAGAAGCTTGTAACAAAAAAGAGGTGGCAAATGAAGGAAATAGTCTAAGAACCCCTAGAAGTTCTTGTAAAATTTACCCAATTTCGCTATAATTTAATTTTTTAATTTTTGCCGGTATAACAAACGCGTCTTTCATCTTTAGACTTATGCAGTCCATTTTCTATCGATTATATCCTGAAATTGTATTATCCTCGATAGTACATATATGTTTACAAAATGTGAAGGAAATACATCTATTGCAAGTGGTTTATCATTGACTTGTAGTAAAACTTGAACTAAACTAACTGAGAAAAATGTGAAGTTGAATAATACGTTATAAAAGGAAAAAACCAACAATAAATACACGTTTCACGCCAATTTGACCCGTATGTATGTTGTTTTCCTATGTTTGTTCAATGATTTTTCTAAAATGGCTTAGGCGATGGAAATATTTTGCGAACTATAGAGTATAGTTCGAAGGTGATCCTCTATTAGTTTCATCAAGTTGTCTATGTCTAGTAAAAGTTGATTGATTGATTTGTCAGCGTAAGGTAGGCATTGCTGCCGATTTTTGACATCCAATCTGATGTTTTTATATACCGCCGGACCGGTTCCACACACACGCTGGATTGGATATGCGACATGCTTGTTGCAAGCAGCGAGTTCCACATGACGCATGGGGTAGAAATATAGGATGGGAAGTGTAGGTGTTTGTAAGATGCTTCTTTTAAGTTTCCAACTATCATCATCGCCTTATTTATTCTTCTTCTGAGTCTTCTGTTTCTTCTGTTTCTGAATCTAGTAGTGTGCATCTCCTCCTGCTCGCTAGCGTCCAAATATGATTTCATGTTTCCCAGAAATTCATTTTTTCGTTTAAGCGTCCTGCAACAAGCGCGTCCACTTCGTTTGTCTGCCAAGATATACATACATTAGCTCACCGCAAGGAGCTAATGGAAGAACCTTGTCTCGCGGCAAAATGTGCTTTTTACAGCGGGTTATAAGAGAGACGCCCGCGAAATAAACTAATACCCTATTAAACTAATACTACCAATTAAAAATGTATCTTTTTCGTCCACAGCTAGTATGTCTATATTGCTTTATAAACAAATGTTGAGTATACAAATAACCATCCACTTGAAAGGATCCCAGGTATAAATATATGGGTCGGTTTGTTTCCGGTTACGACGCTCCAGTTGGGCACTGCACTAGACACGTATTTACTCTATATTTGGTACTATTAGCAAACACTTTTCAGTAACACTTCAATTATTAATTCGGTGCGTACTTTTTTCATGTATTATTACACTTCACTTTACGTGAAATTTTTTTATCTACCGAGTTTAATAATTTTAACCGATTCTGTTTGCGTTTTCTTTGGATGCGTGTCAAGGTACAACCACCCTCAATGACATCTGAAACTTCCGTCTATGTCTAGTATAAGTTGAACAAAAATCGAAAATAAGTTTATTCTATTCGAGAATATGGCGCCGGATAAACTTGTTCTGAAGCTGAATAGTTGAGTATTTTCGGAGTAGTTGAAACTGAATCAGAAATCGGCTCAGTGAGTATTTGGTTTGCGACCACAGAGTTCCGGGTTTGAATCCTGGCCAGGGTATGGATGTTTAATGGCGTTTTTTAATATATTACTGAGATGGTAGCGTTGACTGGACGGCTGTTGGGTGGCACAACATGTCTAGTCGCTGATATCTCTCCTGAGTTCGAGTCTTAGGTGCGGTAGAAGGCAATATCATAGGGAATAGTTGTTGTGTTGATGTCTATGTGTACGGTTGAGTGGTGGAATAGCAGTAGCTAAACTCCGCCAGGGCGTTAACGTAAAGGAGACGATTAACTTAAAAATAAATAAATAAAAAAATGTCAAAGTTAAACAATCAAAATAACGAATCCAATAGGCCTGTCAGAATTGCATGTGTACTTTTACAGATTTACATCAAAGTTGACCACTGAAAAGTCTAAACAAATTTCTTGAAAATATTAAACCACCGTTTAAAAAACGATCACTATAGCTAAATATGGAAGAAAATTTCAGTCTTTCTGTGAATTGAACCTAACCTGATCTCAATACAAATGCGATAACCCAAATAAGTCAGTGTAATAAACCATTTTGAGTAAAACACGATCTGCCATACCAGGAATTGTCAATCGGCAACTTCTTTAACCACAGCCCCTTTCCAAATTAAAATCTAGAATTTGTCATATTACAAAAATTAATAATATTTTATATTTCGCTTTAAGATTGAATACTGCAAGCAGGTTTTTTGTCTAAATCTTTTTCCTGTCTCAGTAACCAAAATTTGTTAGTATCTGATTTCTTTAGATTAAGTTTTATTCCCCTATTAGGCATTTCAGTCGCTATCCGCATTTTTTTATTTACAGCAGGCAAAAGGTGTTTTTAGTCTTTATAATCTATATTGTTAAATAATCCCTGCCTCTCCCCGTCTAGCCCTTCAATTGCCATGAAATCACCGTGCCGTGGATGTCTGGCTGGCTCAGGGCTGGGTGCAGAATTCATCTGTTTGTGCCTAATTATTAATAAATTTGTTTTGATTTGATTTCACCTCAATATCGATTTTAAGTAATAAATATCGATGTTGAGGTCAGCGTAGAAATGTACAAATAACGAAATTGGACATATTTTCATTCGATTTCTACAGATATTAGGTAGTAAGGTTCAATCAACCGAACGACGCGCGACGGTGAAAGGGTATCTCGGAATAAGATATTATATGCATGAATTTCTTCAGAATTTTAAATTACTTCCATTTTTGTAAAAAAGAAATTAAAAACTATAGGGGGTGGGCTATTTTGATATAAGGACCCTATAAACCTTATTCTTTAGGTCCAAGAAACTGTCCTGTCAGGTTTATTCCAAAATCCCTGAGAAGGGGCATTTCACCTATCTTACTATAATCGTTACAAGTTGGCAAGCCTTCGTTATTTAATTCTTCTTGTTTTACAAAGGACTTCATTTGAATAACAACTTGCTATAATTATATCTATTATTATTTATTCGTATAGTAATCAGTGAATGTCTCGCATCTTTTCTCCAAGGTCGGTATTTACTTGCAAAAGCGGTTAAAATCAACAGTACAACACACTGCATCAGTAGTGTAGCTCGTAAAAAAGCTTTTATGAACATCTGTTATCGGCCTTAAAACTGAAATACTGCCGAAACTTGTTCATTTATAACTTTTTCCCGTAAGTTGTTTAATCTCGTGGCGCGTACAAATATAAAACTCAAACTATATGGTGTTGTTAATGTACCGAAGTTACGTAACACATTGAGCAAGAAAGGAATTCCTACTTCAGAATAAGCGCATACAGTGTGATAAATAAAACAAAAGCAACAATAGCGCTGTACCCCCCAATATGTAACAAGAGTGCAGCTACGGACACGTGTTTCGGAGTTATTGCTCCTCATCAGCGTAGTGTAGCTAAATAATGCTGTTATAATAAGAGTACTGTGTACTGTACTTTCCATCTCATATAACAACATGATTTAGCTACGCTATGCTGATGAGGAGCAATAACTCCGAAATACGTGTTCGTAGCTGCACTCTCATTCTTATTGGGGGGATGTAGTGCTATTCTTGCTTTTGTTTTTTGCCTGACTCCGACAATTCTTTCATTCCTTTGTAATAAATAAAGTTTGTATCAATTTCGGAAGCTTGGAATTACAGTTTGGAGGAGTCCGACTCATACGTTTGACTGAAATCGTAGTTACGCCATATTAAAAACAAATAAATATTCGCTTTTAATATTGTGTGATAGATAGGAAGATACCAAAAGTCTGATTTCTGATGCCAGTTATCATTGATGGTTGTTGACAACATTATTTAACACTGACGCTATATTTTCATCATTTCTGAGTGGCCTATTTGCGTTAGATATTATAGTCTTCTTAAAACTACTATAGTTTTTAACATTTTTAAATAGCATACAATCACATTTCTTGTCTAGTGTACATCTGTTTTGAAATTGCAAAAGAGGCAATCGTTTTGCTTGTTGGGACTTTCTTCTACATTCTCCGAATGTTAAAATCATATGTAACTTATCTTCATTACTGTAATCAACTGTAATGAATAATTTCTAACTAAACTGTTTCAAATTTGACACTTTGATTGATTACAAAATTGTGTTTAATAAATAATAAACAAAGTTTAATTTAGTCCATCATAAAATTAGTGACTATTTTCTTTATTATTTTACTAATTTCAAGTTTTAGGTACTTACAGTTTTATTTGAAGGGTTATCAAAAATAGAAGAATTTTTCAATTATGTTACAATAAACAGAGTATTCTACAATTATTATAAAAAAAGTCACAGGGATTGATCAAAATTTACGTGGACTAGAAAGAATGTAGAAAGAAATTTATGTAGTTTCAAAAGTTGCATCGCGGCGCTATCTCTGTGCACTGCGGAGGAAAAAATATAACTACATTCACTTGGTATCAAGCTTCCTCCCATTTACAAAATCAGTTATTATCTTTATTATTTTTCGAGATAATGGGTTGGAGACTTTTGACTGAAATACCATGTATATTTAGAGTGTCTCAAAAGTAACGTGCATCTGTTATTGTTTGAGGGCGTTCCACTACCCAGAAAGAATACATTTATTGAACTTTACTTTTGTACTGCACTAGCACCTTTTGGCATTAAAGTTGGACACTTTAATAATAATTTTAGTCTATGAAGAAATTGCAAAAACATCAAAAGTGCCGTGACCAGGACGAAACCTGGACCCCCCCCCCCGTTTTCGAGGGTGCTGAATATGATGGTGATATTTATAGGCCTCCCATCCCTCGGGATCTACCCCTAAATGCGAGAAACCACCCTCTTTTCGCTTTTTTTCCACTCTAGACATGCCATGGGCTTGTCGGATCGGGTTTTTCGGGTAGGCCGTATGGACCTTGACCATCCAACATATTATTAACCCCCCGGAGTTGAAACTACCCCCTCACCTGATACTAAGATCTCCCCAAAAATTTCAAAATTGATAAAAATGTATTTCTATTCGTTTTCAAGGGTGCTCAACACGATAGCAACATACATTTCTCCCCTGCCCTCCACTAACCACGCCCAGATCCCCGAAACCACCCCCTTTTTTACATTTCTGGCTACTGGGCATGTGGGAATCGTCGATCCAACGATTCCCCAGCATCCTCGAAAACTAGGGGGTACCCAGGTCTCGTCCTGGTCATAAATTTTACCCCCCTTTGCAACTTTTTTATGGACAATTTCATTAGCATTTAAATTACAACAAATGATACAATTTCATAACCTATTTCGCCCGATCTCAACCCTTTGGACCTTTGTCTACAAAAATTGAAAAATTTCAGTTATCCATAAGTAAAAGGACACAAGTGTATATATAATCTCTTGCTTATTTTCTTAGGTACTGTCATTATCTGCCTTTGAGCTGTATTGTTCTGGTACACTCTGTATATTTTCGCAGTTACCATAAAACATAGCGTTATATATAACGCCCTTAATTTCCGTCCTCGCAAATTTTATTAATAATTTCCGAAGGTGACCAGCAATCAGGCCAGTGAAAATCGTATATATACTAATGCACTAATTGCTGTCTCGTCGATGCTAATCATAAATCTTGCCTGTATTCATCTCAATCATCGAAAATTGATGTAATTATCCTTAGACCATATTGAAATGGAAGGAACTCCAACCCTCTCAATTCAATTCAATATAGCACATTCGAACGTCTGGCTAGTTTTCGCTAATAGATTTCAAGGGGTTGAATAATCTGATTTTCTTACATTATGTTACTTCGGAACGAATGGAGTTTCAACAACCTCTCAGTTGGTGATTGGTCGTAGTGAGACTAGCAATCATCACATAGAATGATGACATGACATTTATAGGCTATGTTCTCTTATATACAAAATTACACAAAATGTTATAAATATACGGTACGTTATACGCCTACTAAACTAAGAGGAATAATCAATGGACTGTTTTTTAAATTTTCACAAATATGCAGTGTGTTTGCGTATGGATATCGCATCCTTGTTAGTTTTCATATTTTTGATTTTGCAAGAAAAATTCTTCCTTGTAAAAAGTGTTGCTTGTATTGGAGACTCAAACAGTTGTTAAACTTGCCACGTACCATGAACTATACATGCTATTCTAAAAATTGTAAAATATAGAATCGATCTTAAGCAAATTAACCTTTGTATTGTTTGTGATAAGTTCTATAACTATTTATGACTTCCGACCACAAGAAAAATTTTGTTTAAAGGATTGCTTTTTGTCGCAAAAGCAATAATAATAAAGTTTACAAGAGTACAGGAGTAGCTTCGTCATATGTGAGGACAAAACTACCTATAAATACATCTACTGAAGTACCTACGTGAAGTTCCTCTATTACTAAGAATTAAAAAAAACTTTACAAGATTGTATCTGATCATTAAGTGTATGATTATATTTTTTATGCCCAAACTTAATTTCTAAACTCTCAAGCAACGTGAGCCTTGCATCTTTACTGACCGTATGTGGAAGAGTATGTATCGACTATTAAATGGTTGGCATAAGTTTTTTGTGCTCTTCAATATTCAATTTTTTAAATGCTCGTCCCATTTGTCCAACGTACGTCTTAGAGCAAGTTGCACAAGTAAGCTTATACAGGGTGTCTGGGATATCAGTATTTTTCATGATAGTACACTGATCGAAAAGAAAGTTATAAAAAGACTTCAACAATTCAAAGATATATTAAATTTAAAAATAAACAGCAACATCATGGCGGGAACTCTTTCCAACGAGGTTTTAAGGATTTAATTTTATTATTTAAAGTAATGTATTGGAAACTGAAACAGTTCCTAAAATTGTGCATAATTTCGCACTAAAAATTAATGTTTTTATTTTTTTCGTTTTTCTTTTTTACACAAACGCAAGTTGTAATCACTATGTCGGCTCAGTGGCAAGATTCCTGGCCAGTGTATGGATGTTTAGTGGCGTTTTAAATATGTTACCGATACGGTAGCATTGAGCTAGGTCGTTATTGGGTGGCACAGTATGTCTAGTCACGTGTTATCTCTCTTGAGTTCGAGTCTCAACTGCGGTAAATGGCAATATCGCAGGGAGTGGTTGTTGTGTTGATGTCCTTGTGTACGCGTTGAGTGGTGGAATGGTGATAGCAAGGACATTAATATAAATAAGGCCACTGAAATAAAATAAAAATGTATATTTTATTATTAAAAATAGTCGAATTCAAGGTAAACAAGCTAACCGTTATACTCTTCGCCGATTTACAGCATTTTTATCGTAAATAAAAAATATTTACGAAGAGTATAATAGTGTTAGTATGTATTATCGAGTGACGGCCTTGTCTAACTGTGAGATGAATGAAAACCGCCAAAGCTTGGTCCATTTGTGAAAAATTTATTGCTGTTAAGTTGATAAACAGTAGGGACTATTGCCTAATCAGCCGGTTTTGCAATGTAATAATTTTATATAATATAAATATATAATATGCATGTTAAAAATGAATTATTATTTGTTTGCTTATAATTGTATTGAAACATATCCTTTATAGGATTTTGCAAACAGTAGAAAAAAACTATCTATAACTAAAAGAAAAACTTTGTGTAAAAATGTTAATAAAATCTTTGCATTCGTTCGATAATAACCTGAATTCTGGTTATGCTAGCAAATTAAAATCCTAAAATGAATTTGTCTAATTTTTTATTTGACAATTATGCCTTTCTGATGAGCTCCAGAATAAGGGCCAAAAACGTTTCAAAGGCTAAGCATTTCCAAGAAGAACATGAAAATGTAATCCATTAGAATCAAAATTTTTTGTAAGGTAGATAGATAAATTCATTTTAGGCCTTTGTTCTCATTTTTAACTGAATCTTCATGATCGTAGGGGGTTATGTAGATACTAGTTTAATCTGCATGGCAGTAGGGGACTGTGTGGATGCTAGTGTTAGAATGAGAATTGTCAAATAAAAAATTAGACAAATTCATTTTAGGATTTTAATTTGCCAGCATAACCAGAATTCAGGTTACCGAAAGAATGCAAAGAGTTCATTAATATTTTTACACGGTTTTTCTTTTAGTTATAGATAGTTTTTTTCTGCTGTTTGCAAAATCCTATAAAGAATATGTTTCAATATAAATATATAAATTTAAATAATTAATAACTTTTTATTTATTGATCGATTTTGTTCAAAAACAATAGGGTTCTTCCTCTAGCTAACACTAACTTACTGCCCAAGTTTCACTACAATTTGACTTTTCGTTCTTCAGTTATCGTGCTTAAAAGAAACATGACGGATGGACAGGTAGGCAGACAGACGGACGGCCGGACATTTTGAATTTTGTCCCTCCGAGCGATATTACCGGTTTTAGGAATGTGCCGATCGAATGCCAATATACTTTTCGTTTTGTATTTGCGAAGAGTATAATAATAGGTAAAATTTTACTTTCTTTGACAATTTTTTATAGAGATTATTGATGTGCGTTGTTGATTACATTTATCAAAAATGATATTGATAAATGTTTTGAAATCAGTGACTGATTGATTGTTGGAAGAAACCGTTTCAGTTTTGTGTTACATTAGAGGTACTAAAATACATATACTAACCACATTCACACCTTTGTAAGAAACAAGCGTACAGCGAACCGCTTCCTATAATGTGAACAAGCTAGAATGCACTTTTGTGAAAAGTGTTGAAATAACACCTATTATTAAAAAGCACATTCTAAAAATAAATGGTAAAATAAATAAACTGTAGCATATGCGGAATATTAGAGCTTGTATGTACCAGATTGTCGACATAAAATTAAGTGTGAAAAAATTGTGTTATATACTCCACGATTACCTAACAATAAATATATAAGTGCATTGAATGTCCAATACCTCATTACCATATTTATTAAAATTTTCGCTGCAGTTTTCTTTCTTTTAGATTTTCCGCGAAATAAATAACTTTTGATGGCGTGTTATTCTGTATAAATTTCCTCATTGCACACACGCACGTGAACCCTTTGAATGTATTGTCTAAGATTGTTTGTACGATATAGACAATTACAGTGACTATAAATAAAACTTTTTTTTTTCATTTATAATCCAGTGCATTTAGATGAAAAGTGGGTTCGTATCGAAATACTTTTGTGGATTTTGAACGAAACTTTTTACAAAAGTGTTCAGATTTAAAAAAATTTAAAGCACAATAAACCCGGTTGTTAGTAACAGCATTTTTTTTTGTGACGCTATGGGAGAGTACACATTTGGAGACAACAGATACACACCCTGTATCTGAGTATACTACATATTTCTTTTTGTGGGATAATCTCAGTACCATGACTGGAATTCGGGACCGCAAGGTGAGTCAGTGCTTCTCGAGGCTCAGTCAAACATATAAAATATAGTTCAGGTATGGCGCGTAAAAACAGTGAAACATTGCGTTTTGCGAATCGAACAACCAAAGCTTTTAAAAAACAACTGAAATTATGAAAAAATGCACTAAAAATAAAAACATATTTTCAACTGCAACGTTGCCTCTCTGAAATTATGTATCTTTACTAATTAGCTCATCATTGTTTGTTATTTTAACACTTGTACTTTCTTCATATGCTCTTATAATTATTTTAAATATTTTACTTATTCGATCTGTTTGTTTATGTAGGTATGCACATCTTCTTTATATACATTTATATTACCCTTTTCCTTTTTTGTAATCTCTTTTTTGTCCTATCCAGTAATTGGATCTCTCGGCCTGTTGGATAGTGTACCTGTGTAAAAATAAAATAAAATAAGGTAAAAAATTAATGTGTAATGGGTTCTAATTAATGAACGTAAAAGCGTAGGGCACGCGATGAGTAAAATTCCCTGTTTTTCTAAATGTTGTGAGCGCTGCACGCTTACACGTTATTTTCTTCAAGTGTGTTTTTTAACAGTTACAGGTGGTCTTTAAAATCATGTTTTTTTTAATTTTTCAAAATTATTTTCTTGTTTTTAATTTGTTCCCAACTAGACGTCAGTGTGTTTGTTCGATTCGGATGCAGTACCACAGATCAAGTGCATAAATCAGATGGGTCACTTAATAGAATTCACTACCCGCAAATGACAAAACTTATTCGTCATCTTGAAACCACCATTTTCAATTTTTGTATTTTGACATAAATATTTATTATCTGCGACCTCTAAAATCTTCAGATACCGATTTTCAGATGAATCAGGATCATAACTTACAAATCTTATTCACCATATTGACGCCGCCATTTTGCATGCAAATAAGCCTTGGGGAGCCCAAAATTCAAATCTTGCCAGGAGCTCTCATGACCTTAGCTACGACGCTGAAGAGTAAGGTATTATGAAAACGAGTGAAACATAATTTTACGTTTAATCAAAATATTAACTTTTATTCCGTTCCCGTTTCCTCAAAATTTAAAAATTACGTGATAGGTTTATGATACGTAAAATATGATATAAAAACTGTAGACTGAAGTTGGTCCAGGTATCTTGAAAATACTACATCAATAATTGTCGTTACTAATCTCGCTGTTGCTTCGTTAGGGTTATTATGTATTTCTAATCTTAATTCTTCTTTGGGAAAATAGATTAACGGTTGTGCTTCTAGCTTAGCAAAGTTAACATTGAAGTTACCTCTCAGGATCATGGGAATTTTGTCTAAGTTCTCACCCAAGAGAATGGAACCATCAACTACATATACTGGTAATATTCTATGTAGAAATTGTATAATTTATTGTATAGTATTATTGAGAGATTTGAAAATTAAGAATTTTTGGAGGTTTGCCTGCCCTTTTTTTTCACGATGCCTTCTCAGTCGAAGTGCCTTGTGTGTTAAAATATCAATCGTCCCGCTTAGCCAGGCAGATCTGGGTTTTGAAAAGTGACTGCTCCGAATGAAAAGTTTTTTCTTGCCAACTTATAAGTTAGGTCCCCTCCATCACTCCGACAAGTTTTTACAGTGCGGAGTCGGCGGGGGGTGGGGGAAACGGCCTATTAAAAGTATGGGAAAGTAGTTTTTCCGACGTATCTCCGCAGGTCTTGCTGCCACAAAAAAAATCATACCTACCAAAAATGAAGAGCTTGTCAAAACACGTAAGCTTGTTCTAACCCGAACCCGATCACATTATTATTTCGCGACATATCACGATTGAAGTTGCGAAAAAACTAAAAATTAAATTATTTCTCGAGAAGGGGTGGAGTTGGGGCCTCAATTTTTTCTGAATAGAAGGGTATTGGTGAACAATTGATGAGACCGGAGAGTGGGTATGGTGAGACAATTAGAAGGGGAGATATGGGGGAGGGGAACCAACATTATTAAAGCGCTGATAACTTCCTTATTAATAGAGCTACAGCAATCTGGCCGGGACCAATTTCCGTATTTTTTTATTTGTTACAAGAAAGCACTGACAATTTTTTTTTAAATGCCTGGTGCGCAAAATAAAAAATGGCTGATTTTTTGCACGTCCTTTTCTGCATAAAGGAAGGGGGTGGGGGATAATTTTTTCACCAATTAATATAGTTTTTTATCTTCAATTTGCGCCCAGCAAGATCGCAATCGGATGATTAGGAAGGGAAGGGGCGGGCAAAGTTTTTGCTGTATAGCGGGAGAACGGAGAGGAGTGGGGGGTTTGGGCCGGGATGAAAATTTTGAGAAGTCTTTTCTTTCGACTTTTCTATTTTATAAGTACCCGATGTCCATATATTGTCCGCCCGGACGAGTTACAAGAGGAAAAACATAACGAAAACGGTCGCGCGAGTCAGTTGAGCCGCTGGGGGCGCTTACTCTCTCTCGCTCTGTAGCTCTCCTCGCATCGTCATCCTCTGTCAGTCAAGATTTCCCTTACTATGTATATTATTGGAGTGTGAGTCCTTTTGACAATATTTTATTTCTTTCATATATAAACATCGTACAGCTCTTCGCCGAGACGGTTGAAGATAATTAGTGTATTGTGAGAGAGCATGCACATTGCACATTCTGATTTGACCAAAATTTCGACGTCCTCTCGACCTAAAGATGACGATATGTCATAACGATTTGACGTCGATAGACGACGTCAAATAGACGTCGCAAAGGGAGGTCAATTATTCGTCGCAAAATGACGTAAAGTGTACATTGTCTGAATTTCACAAATATTTTAAAAAATTTCAGAAAATAATGAAATAATAGACTCACTTTACTCAGTTCTCATTTACATATTACGTTACCATAAAGTTTAATCCAATCCACATCGTGTGACAAATTGTCCAGAGCAAAACATGATTTTATTCTATTAATTACTTTACATTGTTGTAGCAATTATGCATCCTAAATTATAAAGTAGGAGCAGCATATATCATCTATTATACTATAAATAAAACAGTTGTGTTACTTTAAATATATTTTTATTTTTTATTACAAAAAACCAATTTCAATAATAAAAAATAATTGCTTAGGCTCAAAATTTAAATTGGTGCTTTTTTTTTTAACTAAACAATGATGTTTGCAACTTATATAATATTTTATTATAATCAATTTGTTGCCAGAAGGTAAGTAGAATGCTCGTTCACGTGTGTGTGAGTTCCAGGAGTGCGAAAGAGCGGGAAAGAGTAAGCGCCGCTCAACTGACGGTCGCCCGTTTTCGTTCTGTTTTTCCTCTTGTAATTCGCGCGGGCGGACAATGTATGGACATCCGATAGCGATCTTGCCGGGCGGAAATTGAAGATTAAAAAATTGCTATTAATTGATGAAAACATTATTTCCCCCACTCCCTTCCTTCATGCCGAAAAAGACGTGCAAAATATAGGCCATTTTTTATATTGCGCGCCAGGCGTTTATTTCCAAAAAAATAAAAATTCCGTCAGTGCTATCTTTTAACAAATATTGATTCCGGATTCCAGATTGTTGTAGCTCTAATAATAAGGAAGTTATCAGCGTCTTAATAATTTTGGTTTCCCCCCCCATATCCCCCCTCCTAATTGTCCCACCACTTCCACCCCCCGACCTCATCAAGGGTTCATCAATACCCATCTATTTAGAAAAAATTGAGGCCCCAACTCCGTTGCCTCTCGAGAAATAATTAATTAAATTTTTCGTTTTTTCGCAACTTCAATGGCGATATCTCGCGAACTAGTTATGCGATCGGGTTCGGGTTGCAATGAGCTTACGTGTTTTGTCAAGCTCTTCACTTTTGGTAAGTACGATTTTTTTGTGGGACTAACATCTACGGAGAAACTACTTTTCCATGCTTTTAATGGGCCGTTTCCCCCACCCCCCGCCGACTCCGCCCCGTAAAAACTTGTCTGTACGATGAAGGGGACCTAACTTTATAAGTTGGCAAAAAAAATTGTTTC
The DNA here is from genome assembly GCA_963583905.1 of Stenurella melanura. Lineage (NCBI taxonomy): Eukaryota > Metazoa > Arthropoda > Insecta > Coleoptera > Cerambycidae > Stenurella > Stenurella melanura. Next base: position 73,770,425 of record OY757309.1, read on the forward strand.
ATTCGGAGCAGTCACATTTCGACCCTGTTTTTTCTCCAGATCTGCTCCACTAGTTAGATGTGTCTTTTCCATCTTCTGATACTTGTCTCTTGTTATTTAATTCGGACATAATGAAACACTTAATACGAAACACTTACCGTGAACACAAAAACTAACAGCAAATATTTAACATCATACAATTTGTATTCAAACACAAAAATTCGACCACTTCTCGTATAAGATTCACGCACACACAAATATCACTCTACGCATGATGCTAGCATAATATAAACTAATAGAGCAGGGTACCGGTACCTTCACCATACATACAATATCCACCACGCCAGGCATTTCAGATTTTGAGACGGTGTCAAACGGATTTACCATACATACATACATAATTTTTTACAAAACAAATGGAAATTATTGGCTATAGTATTCAGGACTGCCACCTAATTGAATGACATTAATTAGGTCAGGTTCTTGTTAACCTTCCTGCTATCCTTTTTATATCATTTACTCTATGCGGTTTTATCCCAATATACTCGACAAATGTCAGTGGCGTGCAAGTAAATATGTTTATTAGTTTTGAAAGTTTTAAGTTCTTAATCATGCTGTATTTAAAAACGAGAGCACAGTGCAGCATTCATATGCAGTAAAAATCAAGCTAATGGCTTCTCACCTGATATTTATATTTAAACATATTTATGAATTTCAGCAGAGGAAGTATAGCCACTAAGAATGTGTCTAAGCGTTTATGCATCATTTAATTGATCAGTAATTTCATTAATAAATCTTTCTACCAATAACACTAGTATGGTTTTTTATGGTGAACACTGTATAAATGTAACATACTGGTTAGTATATATACAAATAATATTCTGTTTAACTTAAAAGCCTGTTGTCTGACCAAGGCCGCACAGGCTTTTATTGAAGTACAATCGAACAAATGAAAGTTAAAAACAAATATTTTATATAGAACGTCATCAGATTCAAAGTATATATATTGATACATAGATAAAAATTTTAGTGTCGCGATTTTTAATAAAAATTTGTGCAACTAGGTACGTAATATGCATTTTCTTTGTTTCAGTGATGAAGCTCGAGCTTTGGGGTTTACAGTGCTGGTCGACATGAGAGGGGCAACATGGTCGACGGTGAAACCGATTCTGAAGGCATTGCACGAACATTTCCCACCAGGTGCCGTTCACCAGGCGCTCATTGTGAAGCCGGACAACTTCTGGCAGAAGCAACGGACGTCGCTTGGTTCACATAAGTACAAATTCGAGGTAAGCGAGACCCTTATATAATATCCTATATGTTAAGCCAATCCTGTTATTAACGCTGTCTGATCGTTGGCAAGTGCCGGTTTTCTTTAATAAATAGCGAGTTGACTAATGGGTTTATGATGTTTGGTAACTAATATTGTGATACTTCCGTTTCAAACTTCTTAGGGTTTACGAGAGGGAACTGATGATATCTGCTTAGACATGTTAGTATATTATGTTGACTCCAAGTGTACTAGAAACAACTTTTTAAGAAATTTATTTAATTATACAATAATAGTAATAAAGAAATTTAACATTCGAAACGAAACAATGCATAATTTCCTTCTAATTTGAAACATCGTATTATCTAAAGCTGCAATCAATTACAATTCTTAAAAGTTCATTTAATTAGGAATTTAGCCATCAGATTTGTTTGATGCAAAACTGAAATAAAATACACTCGGATGAGGAATGGAACTGTGCCAGGTTTCTTAAATTTCTGATAGCAATACGAAGTTTCCTCGATACTTATAAGAATTTTTTCACTCATAATATTAGTCCTTGAAATATGAGTTTTGTATTAAATCATTGTATATTTTGGAGGATCAATTCACATTATAGTCAAAATCGATGGGAAATTGAATTTTCTACAAAATAGTTCTCTTATAATTTTTTCGAATACCGCTTAGTTTTTGAGTTATATTTAAAAAATCAAAAAGTCACTCCTTTCACTCCGCTCTAAAAAAATACAACTAACTGATGAAACAATAAAAACTCTTTAACGCAATTTGTTCCGTACTAAATCACTGTCAATGGTATATTCGGATTGCATTCTAGATTATGGCGGAGGCGCGGGGAATATTGCTGTTTCTATCCGTACATAATTTTCGTTTAAAATTTTGTTAGGTTTTAGTTAGTTTAATGCCATTACAGTTTATTTACACATTGATATTAACTAAGAAATGTTGATCATTACTTGAAAGACCTTTAATATAAGCTATTTTAGTACTTTTTTGTACGACTCCAAATTAAAGTTTTCTTTGTTACGTTTTAGACAAATATGGTAAGTATAGAGGCCTTGCCAAAAATAATAGATAGTGCCCAACTGACGTCCGACCTAGAAGGCACCCTAAGTTATTATTTTTAGATGACCAACTAACGGATGAAACAATAAAAACTCTTTAGCACCATTTGTTCCTTACTATAAATCACAGTCAATAGTATATTCGGATTGCATTCTAGATTATGGCGGATGCGCGGGGAATATTGCTGTTTCTATCCGTACATAATTTGCGTTTAAAATTTGTTAGGTTTTAGTTAGTTTAATGCTATTACAGTTTATTTACCCATTAATATTAACTAAGAAATGTTGATAATTACGTGAAAGACCTTTAATATAAGCTATTTTAGTTTTCAGTATGTTTTTGAACGATTCCAAGTTAAAGTTTTCTTTGTTACGTTTTAGACAAATATGATAAGTATAGAGGCCTTGCCAAAAATAATAGATAGTGCCCAACTGACGTCTGACCTAGAAGGCACCCTGAGTTATGACCATGCAAGTTGGCTAGAAACCAGATTGGCTGTGGAGGAATTCGCGTGGCAAGCCGCCGACCTTTTGGACAGGCTGGATGATTTGCAGGTAAGAATAGCCAAAATTTATATTTCTTTATTTTAATATTTACAAAGATAGAAACTTGTTGGGAATTATTATAAAATTATGAAAACATATAAGCGATAATTTTGAGATATTATTTTTGTCGTTGTTTTCGATCGATATTAGTAGGTAGTAGAATTTTTTAATTTAAATTCGAATAAAAACTACAACCACATTTTTTATATCTTATACATTTTTGTCAGCTCAATGTTTGCATTATAACGCAGAGTTTAGTGACAAAAAATGATGCACCCTTGTTACTTTGATAGAAGCATGAAACTTGACACATACATTAGATACGCTTTCAAATGATAACGACTAAAAATGGGTACAAGGCTCGCCCTGATTCAAATTGGTGACCGAAATGGAGCCCAAAACTTCATTTTTTACTTGTGACTTGCAAACGAGCCATCGTGTTGATAAAATTTTATATAAACCATATATGAAACGTGTATTTAGGATTTCTTTATAAGACAAGCCATTGAGCAGCCATTAGACCTTAAATATTTGACTTATCAGAGATTACTAATGCTTGTTAAATTAAACGTATTGCGGATCTTCCTTATCTAAATCCATTTTGTCTTTCATGTAGACATCGATTTTTATCTAGAATATTAATTGACTCTTTATAACATTATTCAATAATCTTAATAATATTTGATAAAAGAGATGTAGATTAGTTGGCATTATAGATTACCTTTATTAACATTATTTTTGATTCATCAGGTAAAACACGTATGAATAATAAGTGCTAACGGTTGTGTGACATCATTTCCGTGACTTGTTTCGATACCTTAATCGGAATTTTGTCTCCCCCCTATAGAGTTTTGTTTTTAATAATTTTCTTTGTTAGTAAACCTCTTCCGCATTTGTTGGGGTTAAAAATATGCTAAACTTGCATTTTGATATTTTATCAAAATCTACATCTACGTTTTTGATAGTGTCTGGGCAGGCATTTAATAAGTACTCATTTACTTATTTAGGTTTTACGTTTAAAGTTATCAAGTATTGTTTCAATGTTATCTTTTGGTTGTGTTAAGTTTCTTCTCAAGACCATGTCTCTTTTGTTTTGTTTTGTTACTTATCTAGTGCAAGTTTGTCTGTTTAATTACTTTTTAACATACTTGCGTTACGAATTTAAAAACCTTTTGCATTTACTAGATATTTTAATTCCCGCAGTAATCTATAATTTTTGTCCATTTGTTTTTAAATTATTTATTTATTTGACGAAGATTCGGTTTGTGATGCTTTGAACTCTAATAAATAAGTCATAGGCAATGTTTGAGTCAGAGGAAGTCATAATTTTTGACATTTTAACGAAACTGCTGCATTTTACCAACTGATAAAATTCTTTTTGTTGAGCATTCATTTTTTCTGAGTATTACAGTGATCTCTATGTTTAGGCACGTTTGCGCATAATGATCAAATAGAGCCGAAATCACAATATAAGACGAGATTTATTATTATATAATATATTATAATTTATTAACCTTGACAAAAATATTATCCAAAAAAGATGCATTTTGTTTGGTTACCCTAATTAGTTCAGTTATTATGCTCTTCCTAAATACAAAACGAAGAGTATTGTCACTGAACCACCTTTCAGGATCCGTGGGTTCCAAAATATTATAACAATAACACTTTATAATTTACTGATAACTACACAATACTTCTAAAATAACCTTTACACTTTGTATTTCTAACCTCATTTGTCAATTTTCAACTTTTTCCGCTGGGAATTCCGCCTTATATACACTAAATTTGCCTCTCGAGTTATCTAGAACACAATCGAGAATCTTCTCCCACCACACTCCAGAAAACTCGATCTCTTTCTGCAAATTTCTAGGACAGACACTATTAGTCATGGGCGTATCAGTTTCCACTTTCTATGGGGTGTAAAACATAACACTATATTGCATGCGATCGGCACATTCCTAAAATCGAATTCTGAACAACTTTCAAAATGCCTCTCCGTCTGTCTGTCTGTCTGTCAGTCTGCCTGCCTGTCTGTGTGTATGTATATATTGTTATGTGTTTTCACGCTTTTAGGAAACACCCTGTTTGAATCCGTGGGTTCTAAATAATTTGAACAAGAGATAAACCACTTACACTTTATTTAATAATTTACTGACTATACAATACTTCAAAATAACCTTTACACTTTGTTTACTTGATATTTAACCTCACTTTTTCGCTATTAATTTCACTTTTATACACTTCTCTTTAATAAAACTTCTCCATTTGCGCAGGTAATCGCGCCTTATGTACTCTAAAATTGCCTCTAGATTCATCCAGAAACAATCAAGAATCTTCTCTCACCACACTCTAGAAAAGTCCATCTCTTTCTACAAGTTTCCAGTCACTCACTATTAGGCATAGGTGTATCAATCTCCAGTTCCAAGGGGGTGTAATTCATAACAATATGTATGTATGTCTGTTCATCTGTCCGTCCCTCACGTTTCTTGTAAGCACGATAACTTGAGAAGGAAAAGTCCGATTGCATTGAAATTTGGACAGTAAGTTAGTGTTAGCTAGATGAAGAACCCTGTTTATTTAAAAAAATTTACATATTTTATTGGAAATGATAACACCATGCATAAAACAAACTTAACCTCGTCCGAATACAGCCACAATCCATCCCAAAAAACGTGATTTTAGGTGCTTGTTACAAAAATGACTGTTTGATATTTGTTAAACTTTGTGAATCCATGGCGACTACGAATGGCGCTGACCGACTACAACCGCATTATAACTTCATGTTGTCCGCGCATACTCATATTGTGCAAATTTCCCACTATAGTAGGCCCCCGCTCAGTATTGCGTCATCTGACCTCGACACTTTCATGTCGGCGGCCTTGAATAAAACTCGGAACTCTGGCCCTATGTACGAACATTTTCAATGTTAAAAAGCTGCAGAGAGTATCCCATGGAATGTGCAACAATTATATAAAATTCACAGATATTGCATCTTTCGTAAGTATCTTAAGCGTATTGAAAATATCAGATGCAACTATACTGCTCTTGGAGTCCAAGGATTGATGGTTAGGATGATACGTATTTTCAGCATTTGCATTAGGCACCATTAGCGATTAGTGATAAAATAAAAAAAATTAAAAACTTTTATCAAATCTGATAATACCACTTGGGTTCATTGTAATTCGACCCATGTTCATTGATAATTTTTTTTTAGATTAACCCAGCTATCATCTGTCAAATTTTGTTATAACACTTGTAGAACACCCTGTATAGTGCTTTTCTACTGTACTTTTTTTATATCATACTTAGATGTGTTTGATAATTTTATTTACATAATTTTAAATATATTTGTCCATACGATCAAATTAAGCTAGTCCATGTTTTATTGGGTTATTTTGTTTTTTAATTTTAATTTGAAAGTGACGGTGTTCTGTAAGAAACAACGCAAGTTATGCAAACTAAGTGACTTACGATATGGCAGTGTCGGCATGTATCACAAGAGACCATTAAGTTTAGGAGTGTTTATGTTTATATTTTAGTTTCAAGCTACTGCTTGGATTGTTATTGAAATGTGATATCCCTAATAGCATGGCGTTGAGAGAACGGTACGGTTACAAGGCCGGCGCAGCGGCCTAGACAGATCTGTCGCTCTCGATACGTTTTTCGTAAGATGGGTCCTATATCATGCGCCCAGTAGTATTTTCAATACTAAAATGTCCAATAAATCAGCGGTGAGTATAATGTTTACTCCAGTTTATCAATAAATATGAATTAATATCTCCGCATAGAACTATTTCATATTTAAAATTTTCCTCAACTGTTCCTATAATTTCATCTTTTCAATGAACAAATTAAATTTAAAAGAGAATTATTTTCTGTTTGCTTATACTTGTAATGTTTTTATTTTAGTTCTCATAGATAGTTTTTTTTCTGCTGTTTGCAAAATCCTATAAAGAAAATGTTTCAGAACAAATTAAGGTCTCCCAGACATATATAACTTCTTATTTTTTATTTCTTACATCAACATATTCTATATGTCCTGCAATTTATTAGTACCATGTTTCTCTTCAAAGTTATATTTCTTATTTTCATTCGCTGTTTCATTATTGAAAGTTTAAATCTCTCATAGCGACTCAATTGCTGGTCCTAGACGAAAGTATGCTAAAGAATATGTACTGTATATAAATTTTATGCGGTCGTCGTTTGCAAGATACGAATAAACAAAATAATTGCTCGGCATTTTTTGCTGCTATTTTAAATCACACCCGAAATATTTAAGGGCTCCACATCTATTTTGCCTTGCTAGTAAGAGTGTCTGAACTAAGTTTAATATGCTTCTATAACAGAGTACAAGGTTCAAATCACCTAATACCCTCTCTATTAGTTTTGCTACTATTTAAAAAAAAAGTAGGAATAAAAAAATGGGATGAATATTTTCTTAATAAATGTTTTATAACTCTTTATTGGTTCAGAAAAATAAATATTTTAGGAAATATTGTTCAACCAACGTATTGTGGGCGATTCTGAGGGTGGAAAAATATGTATTGACATATACCATCAAACAGGATACAATGAACCATCGCGAATGCGTGAAAAATATCTATACAATACTGTCAGTTATATGTAATTCTTATGCATGTATGAAATTCGTTATGCTACATTAAACCATTACATAACCCGAGAAAGCGCGTCAAAGGGAAATATTTGCGAAGTTGAGATTACCCTCACTTGAAAACGTTTAATATTGTCACTTTCAGGAGGATCTTGCTAGAAATGACTTCGCGGACGACGTCAGCGGAGCCAAGCACAAGATCGACCTCCATAATGAAATGAAGAAGAAAATTATGAAGGCGCCTGTAGAAGATATCGATTTGCTAGGTAAGGAGTTATTAAATTTATGCATGACTGAGGCATGAAAAGTATGCAGTGAAAAGTAACAATTGACTTATTAAATTTTCCATTACCCTGAGAATGGTGGATATTGAAAATAATAAGAAAGATGGCTTGTTCCTAGAATATTAATATTTGATATATCCTTTCTCGGTCAGGTTACAAATAGCACACAAATGGGGTAAGTCGTTTAACAGTTGCAGTCATGAAGTTCAAGGACAATGCTTATCTTAAAAGCGATGAAAGTTCGTTTATGTCCTAACTAACCTCAAATATTGATTGTAATGAATTCATTATTATTAATTACCAAATTTTCAAAAAGTATGTTTACAGGACCGGACTGGGCTACCGGGGGTATTTCCCACGGGCCTATTCTATTTATCAACTACAGAGTGATCCAAAGAAAGTACTACTTTAAATTTCAATCTACGTCCCTTAATTGCCTCATCTCGTCTTGTCCCTACAAGTAATAGTTTAAAAGTACTAAGCAATATTATGGATGAATTTGAGTAATATTAGACGCATTATGTGGTCTGTTTTTTAAGTTTAGAAAAGAAGGAAATGAACTGTTTTATAGTTGCTCAACATGGCAAAGATAGATTTCGTTTCATAATTTTTCTTCAGTTCAGGAAGATAAAATGTTTTCTATTAGGAAACCCAATGCATATTGTATCCAATATAGTTAAATCTTGAGTGGAATTATTAATTATTTTGTACAAATAATACTAAGATAAATTGGTCTATTATGAAGACTTATTAAGTTAAAATTAGACAAGTTTTCCGTGTAGGTAGAATTACTACTATCTGTACAGGTAATGTTTAATATTTTTTTGCGAATGTCTTCTACAGTTTACATATATTTAGTATACTACAGGAAAATCTTCAAGTCTTAAATGCGCAAAAACTATGTATAGTAACAATAATTGATTTATGTTTTTAAAGCATTTTTGAATTTCGTAATATAAAGCTGATATTATAGATTAGTAATACAGTAACGTAGCTGTTAAATGGACGTAGTTACGCAAAAAAGAACCAAGCGACAAATTTATGATTTCTGGTTTATTGTAGGAAATGATGCAGAATAGCAGAATAGTCAATTCTTCATTATGCCAAAAAGAACCAAATGAATTATTAATGTAAACCAGTGGTTATGTTCGAAAAGAACCATTTAAAATTATAAAATTGTCCTAAGTTGTTTTGCTAAAAAGAGCCAAGCGACATGGGTCCGTTTTGAAAATTGAAATTTTGTCGTTGTGTACCGGAATAAGAGGGCTTGGCTCTTTCTTTCTTTAAAAAATCACTCTTAGGTACTTGATACCAGACCATAGCTACCTACCAAAATGATGATGATTTTGGTAAAATTGAGGTGGCATTGAACAGACAACAACGTTTATACACGCCCCAGGATTACTTTAAAGTAATAACTTGCCATACAAAGAATCCTTTATCGGTGAATCCAATGGAGAAAGAGGTTTTTTTTTGGAATAGGTGATGAGTTTTAAAAAAATTCACGAACCGCAAGAAAGGAGTAAATGGAGAAAATATTAACTGGCTCCAAACCTGGGAAATTACACTGCTAAAGGAAAACCCTTCTCTATTTATAAGAAAAAATATTTTAATGATGAGAAATTAGTTGAGCTTGATATTACAAAGAAAAAAAAAATCTATCAATGGATTTTACAAAAATGATCTAAACCCATTATATGCTCGTTGAAAAGGTATTGCAGAAAAAGAATTACGAGATATAAAGTTAATTTGACACGTTAATCCAAAATATTGCCATGAATTTTACTCAACGCCGTTCGCAGATGAAAACGTTGGGGATGATATACACACACAGATTTGAAGGCAGTCCGGATAATTAGATGTTAGATGTTAAAAATCTTGACAACATATGTTTAGTTTTCTTCAATAATAGAATTTTGTGCTTAAAATGATTTATTTTTGTTTTTAATCATACTTACATTCATATACCTCAAACATATACAAGCCATATAATAAAATGCAAAAAGGAACCAAGCATCAAATTTCAAAATAAAAACGAAGATGTATGAAAAATTCTCAATTCTTGTTCGCTCGAAAGCACTCATTGGTTCTTTACGGCCATATTAGAAGAAGTTCTCTTCCTTAGAGATTCTTAAAGAGCTCAAGTAATTTATTATACGTCATAAACTTTGATCCTCTGTTTCTCAAAAGTTACGTTTTGTCTCTTGGTTCCTTTTTGCGTAACTACGTCCAAATGATGGAACACCTAGTTCAATATTCATGCAACTCTCTCTAAATTTATGTCCATTAGATATTGAAATTGCATAGCACGTTTATTTCGTGTATAGATAATAATCTTATATTTTGATGTATTAAATGGCAAACAGTTATTAATTAACCACTCGAATTTTTGTTAATGTCTGTTGGCATTAATGTAGAATTCATAGATTTTCTTAAACATTTTTATATCATCAGCGAATTAGAGGACGAAGGGGACGGTAGCTCAGTGGTTTAGCGCGTCTAGCTTGCATACTGACATACCTAGCGAAGCAGGTTTAATCCCTGCTCACTGCGAAATAATTTTAATTATAAAAGATGTAGTTCGAACTCCACTATAAACTGTAGGGCCTCGTTTCTCTTTACCTAACACAAAATCATTCTGGAGTTTCAAGGAGTTACCTCGGTAACTTGAGAAGCGGTTAAGAAAATATTCAAGAATAGTAGTATTTCACAGCTTTCACTCATTATCATTTATAAATAACAAGTGAAAAAAAACTACATTTTGATATGCTTTCTGACCAATTTGTTGGGATGATTCATTACATTTTCAGCAGAGGGTCGCAAGATGACTCAGTGCTTTGACATGTTTTATTTTTCTTTTTTCTTTTTCTTTTTGCATTGACTAAAATAAAAGCTAACTACATTTTGAAACACGGAAAGGGCAATCGGTTCTATTTTTATTTAGTAAATGAAAATAAGGAAGTGAATGATGATATTTTAAATATAACATTATCACTTATAAATTTGTAATATTTTTTTAAATAATTCTATGGAATGCATTTTCGTAAATAACTCGTTTATTTTAAGTTTTTCGAAAAAACTCTATTTCAGATTTTTTGTCCAAAAAGGTCCATGCCTTATACTGGTTATAGAGATCGATCGACGGAATAGTTAATTTTCGATTTTTATTAGGAAACTCTTCGGAATTTGTAGAATTTATCAAAAAAAATCAAGTTTTCCAAGATTTGTAGATTCGCTTTTGTTTTCTCAAATTTCTCACAAACGTCAACTAATAGACCTAATCGAGCCCTACAATTGCCATTTTTGAAAATCAAAATCGGACCTTCGGTTCGAGAGTTATTAATTTATTTGATAAATCATACTCGGCCCTGGAAAACATACTTGCGGTCAACGGATTCGGGCCGCCAGCAATAGACTTGATTTGTGGCCGGGTACCTTTGATCCCACCAAGTCTCATCGAAATCGATCAATATTCTGGACAGTTATCATGCTTCCTAGCCCGATTTCGAGAAAACCAGTTTTTTGCAAAAAAAATCAATTTTCATTTGTTTTTCGACATAGCCTCTGGTATACTTATTTGTAGAGCTTTACCAGCGGCACTATTTCTTTTTTGAAATGTCTCGATCCGACTACCCGTTATCGAGTTATTCAATTTCTCCCGAAAAACTCGAAACGTCTATATCGGGTACTTCCGGTTTCCGAACGGAGCCGAGCATCGGGCGTTAAGGTTTTCTAAAGACCTCCTATTAACTACCCAAGTTTCATCGCAATCCGAAAACGGATTAAGGGGGCTGGGCGTGACAGACCGACAGACAGACAGACAGACAGACCGACCGACTGACCGACGGACGGAATTTTATAAATTCGCTCTCGAATCGATAGATATGACTTTCATTTCGATCCAACGTTTTTTTCGGGTTTCGATGGTCCACCGGAAAAATGCTAAACCTATACTACATTTTTTTTCAAAATGTAGTAACAAGAGTAAAAGAAGCCCCACGTGTGAATCGTGTGAAACACTCGAATCAGCAGTAAACAATAGATTCGTACGGCCGGTTATTGTTTTTCATTATTTATACTCTTCGCAAATACAAAACGAAGAGTATATTGCTTACTAAAACCGGTAATATCGCTTGTAGAGAAGGCAATTTCATATCGCTGTGTTGGTGATCGAATTCTGAACAATTTTCAAAATGCTTGTCCGTCTGTCTGTCGGTCTGTTCGCCCGCCCGTCCGCTCGTCACGTTCCTTGTAAGCACGACAACTTAAGAGTGAAAAGTCCGATTGAATTGAAATTTGGACAGTAAGTTCGTGTTAGCTAGAGGAAGAATCCTATTTTTTAACAAAATTGATCAATAAATAAAACATTTCTAAAACGAAAGCGATCCCACCCCTCTGGGGTGAGTTCTTAAGAAAAATAAGGAAAGAGAGATAATTACTGGATATTTTAAAGTTCAGATATGAACATATTATTTCATTGCAATATCGACTACGCTTAAATTTCAATAATGTTTATAAACATAGAAGTAATAAATTTGTCACAAATTCTTGATGGCTTATTCATCTCGCAGTAAACAAGACCAAGATTACTCGCTAACATAAATTAATATTATTTATTTACGATGAAACTGCGAAGAGTATCATATGGAATGTGCAACAATTATATAAAAAGTGTAGTAAATCGACGAAGATTATGACGGTTAGCTTGTTTATCATTTGAGTTAGTTAACTCCAGTTGTGTGAAATATTTTATTAAGTTGGTATGAGAGGCATGGATTTAATTTATATTTTCGGGTTTTTGCACGGTTAATCTCCCTCTCTTCTTGTAGTTCTGTGGTGATAAAATATAAATTAACGTAGCTTTTTGAAATATTTGTGACTTACGTTGGAAACATTTCGTCGCCTTTATCACGTATGGGCGTATCTGAATTTTGCATATTTTACAGGAGAAAGCAAAAACAAAAATGTGTGACATTGAGATGGCCCTATCATTTCTGTTTCACAGTATTCTAAAATGATATCTTAGAGTTGAAACCCAGAGAATATGTACTTTATGCTCATTTAATAATAGTTAATGTACCTATCATACTTTTTTTTTAGAGGGCTAAATTTGCAGATACGCCTTTACGTGAACATATATTTATTTCGTTACGTAAGATAGGTCTATGATAGAGACGATAAATAAGCATTAAAAAATGGTGAAAGTTAGTGTAATTTTTTTATTTAATAGCTTTTTACACAACTAGTGTACCTTACTTTTCAATTATTCCATTATTGTTCTAACAAAAAAGAAAACTGCTATAAGTAAAAATGTAACATTTTGTAATGCTGAATGTAATGTTTGCAAAGAAAAGAATAACGATGAGTTCACTGTTGGCCATGAGGCAAAGATCTAAAAAATTTTTTACACGGAGTGAAAACAAATCTTCATATTTTCATTCAGGTATTCTTGGAATCATTATTTAAAGCATGAAGTTGCATATTGGATATGCTACTTTCTAAACGTTTCAGAGTAATGTAGTCGTATTCTTTATCAAGATGGCTTTTTAAAAAAATATTATATTTGTACAGCTTTTGGTCACCATTACTTCCATCATATCTGGCTACATCACATTGCCTCGATCAGTTTCTCTAATTGTCAAGATACTAAGTTGCTTTGAAAAGACTTGAAATCTTTAAAATCATTATAATTCATTGGTATAACTCTATAGGGCTGTTTCCGTCACACTAATCAAATTATAGGGTGAAGTTGGGCAGGAATACATATGTCCCCTGCAGAAGAAATTGCACTATGAGCAGAATCACTCTTGTTATGCCCATGTGAAGTTTCGGAATATCAAAGATATTTCTTCTAATGAGAAAGAATAGAGCAACTCTCGTTACAGGTTGCGACCTCGGAAGAACCACGCTTACTTATGGCCTTATTCCAGACAAAGCAGAAATCTTCTTTATTAGCAATATCGTAAATTGTCAAGTTGAAAGGACCCCGCACGGAATATATGGAAATTGGCCCTCGGTTACAGTGTTTGATACTCGGGGATATTATCCAAATATCGATGTTGATCAAAAGTCTCTATGGGCTCAAGGTCGGAACTTGGACGGTTTTCCAGATATCGGGGGTGTAAAGGGAGATGCTCATTTCTTGTGGGAAGTGGCCCCCGCTCCAGTAAAATTCGCTGGAATCGATATATGTCATTCCTCTAGACCTCTTGATCAAAAATTCTCAGGGGCACAAGTCTGGGAAATAGATATGGGAGGTGCAAAAGGGGGTGCTCATTTTCTATAGGAAGTGACCGCCAGTGAATTTCATTGGAGTCGACATATGTTGTTCCTCTCGACCTCCTGATCAAAAGTTCTCATAGACACAAGGTCGGTAAATGCACAATTTTTTCGATATCGGGGGTTCAAAGTCGACTTTGCAACCCCCGATATCTGGAAAACTGTGCATGTACCGGCCTTGTGCCCATGAGAAATTTTCAGGAGGTCGAGAGGAACAACATATGTCGATTCCAGTGAATTTCACAGGGGGTCACTTCCTATAAAGGAAATGAGCGCCCCCCGGGAAATTGCACTGCTCAAGAGAATAATTCAAGAATTAGAAGGCAAAACACATTACTTCAAGAAAATTGCATGCTGTTAAAACAGAAAATTGCAGTCTTGGAAGCAAAAAATGCGGAATCTGTTAAAATAAGTAATAACAAAAAATGCGAAAAAGAAATCCAACAAAAAATAGCTCCTACACCTGTGGGCCAAAATACAGAGAACCTATCAACAAATCAGAGACAAAGAATTCAAACTGACAATTTATCTTCTTCATCTTCCTCAATATCGACACTTGACCAGAATAACACTAAGTTGGCAACACTGGTAAAAGAAAATAACACCAAAGCTATACACTATGTTGATGACAAGCAAAACGAAAATGACAGCCCCAACGTAACCTCTGAAGAAAATGCATCTTGGAGAACTATTGAAAGAAAGAAGAATAAATTAAATAAACTGCAAAATAAAATTGCCACGGGTGCATCTACTGCTGGCAACCCAATGGCAAATTTAAAGGTTATTACGAGACTAAGCTGGATATACCTATCCGGCTTCAGCCCTGACACAACAGCTGAAGATATAATGAACTGTTTAGACCAGAAATATGCGGATAAATACGTGTGCCAACTAATAACGAAAAGGCAAAATCCTAGATTAATCTCCTTCAAACTAGGAGTTCCTTTACAAATGGAACGACAGGCTAGATCGTTGGGTTTCTGGCCAGAAGGCATAATAGTGGACAAATTTACGCCAAGAAAAAGAGAGAGCAGGGAGCAGGAACAAAATTTTCCAGCCACAGAGATTCACATGAACAAAACTTAAATAATCCAGAATACATAAATGACGTACAAGGAAAACATGTAGCAAGGAACATACTGAGACTTGTACATATTAACATCCAGAGTATAAGAAACAAAATAAACGAGTTGGAAGTATTCCTTAACGAAATCTCAACAGATATTCTATGTGTTAGCGAACACTGGCTAATGAAAAATGAAATGGATTTTATAAGACTAAAAAATTATTCTTTAAAAAGTATTTTTTGTAGGGGTGAGTCTGGCCGCGGCGGTGCCTTAATTTTTGTAAAAAACACTTTAGACTGTCAAACCTTAACACATTTAAACGACCTCTCTGAGGAGTTGCACTGCGAGGTAGCAGCTGTGACAATTAAAAATATGAATATTGTTATAATCAGTATCTATCGTTCTCCTAATGGAAATTTCACTAAGTTTGTTGAAATACTAGAAAACATACTAAACAGAACAGATAAAAAACATAAGGTAATAATTTGTGGCGACTTCAATGTCCATTTTAATATTCCTAACAATCCTGATACAATCATATTAACTGATTTACTTAAAACATTTGGTTATGTTCAGACGATTTATCAAAATACCAGGTTATCAAATTGCATCGATAACATCTTTATAAACTTTTCACTAGAAGATTATAATGCCTACAACATCGAGCCACTGTTATCGGATCATAACAGTCAGATCCTAGAGACACCTATATATGAGCATAAAAATAAATATTACCAAAAAATAATTAGGCCTATCACAGCCGAGGGTAAACAAATTTTTTTTGAAAAAATATCAAACTGTCAATGGGAGTTTATTGATGACCCTAATCTTAACATTACCGAAAAGTTTCGGGTGTTTTTAAATAGTTTATTGCAGGCTTACTATACTTCTTTCACAGAAAAAGAAATATATGCCAAAAATAATTTGCCCAATGTTTCTTGGTATACCGAAAACCTACGTCAAATGCGTGAACATTTACACTTCCTAAATAATGTTTGTAAAATGCATAACACTCCGAATAATAATAGGATAAGAAATGAATATAGATTTAAGTACAGAAATGCACTCAAACTCGAAAAAATAAAATCGAATGACAACAACGTGAAAAATTCTAGTAACCCTGCAAAAACGGCATGGAACATAATTAACTCACATAGAAATAAAAATGAACAGGGGAAAACTCCCTCCATTGATCCAGATAATTTTAACAACTTCTTTGTCAATGTTGGCAAAGAAGTCGCCAGTAAACTCCCTAAATTAGACATTGACCCTTTGTCTTACGTAGAACAAATTCATACCAGAGAACCGTTTACATTCCGTGAGATCACATACAATGAAGTCAGAGATATTATAAATTCATTAAAAAATACGAATAGCAAAGACGTTTATGGCCTTAACACCACCTTACTAAAAATTATTAAAAACCATATATTAATACCACTTACCAAATTGATAAATGAATGTTTTAGGACTGGTATATTTCCAGATGAGCTGAAGATAGCCTCTGTTGTTCCAATTTTTAAAAAAGGTGACCCAGACGATATAAGTAACTATAGACCCATTTCAATACTCCCAATTATTTCAAAAATTTTTGAAAGAGCAATGAAAATTCAAATAACGAAGTACTTAGAAAATAATAATATTCTGTATAAATTCCAGTTTGGATTTCGCGAGAAATTGTCAACAACGGATGCTATCCTAAAGTTCACCGAACATACCTTAGGTTGTTTTGAAAGAGGTCAGTACACTGCCACCGTGTTCTGTGACTTAAGCAAGGCCTTTGACTGTGTGTCACACTCTTTATTAATTGGAAAACTATCAAGATATAATTTTAACCATTCAAGTATTACTCTTATCACATCCTACCTCGAAAATCGTAAACAGTCGGTAAGGCTAAATGGAAAAATATCAGATCAGTTGGATATTAGATCAGGAGTACCACAGGGCTCAATCCTGGGCCCGGTATTATTCCTCATTTATATAAACGATTTACCAAATGCCCTGGAAAATGTCACCTGTATCTTTTATGCAGATGATTCTACTTTTTTAATGACTGATGAGAGTTTAGAATCCCTATCTCTAAGGTGTGATGACACACTATCAAAGGCTAAAGAATGGTTCACACCTAATGCCCTTGCACTAAACGAGACAAAAACTGTAAAAATGGTCACAAGTACACGTGTTATAAATATGCCAGACAATCCTGCCAGCTATAAATTTCTGGGAGTTTCTATTGATCCTTCCCTAAAGTGGGACAGTCATACAAACTATCTGGCAGACCAGATTACTAAAAATATTTACTGTCTTAGACAATTGTCCAACTCAGTTTCACCAGATACTTTAAAAACCGCTTACTTTGCTTTAATTCACTCCCGTATATCGTATGCTATCCCCGTCTGGGGGCACTCAGCTGGTACGAATAGAATATTTCGTTTACAGAGGAGGGCAATCAGAATAGTTGGTGGATTAAGATATCGAGACGAGACAAAAAATATTTTTATAACACTTAAAATACCTACGGTACCTAGCATATACGCACTGCAATGTATAACATATGTACATGATAATCTGAAGAAATTTCATTCTCACACAAACGTGCATGAACATGAAACTAGATATAGAGAAAACATTTGCACAGAATTTACACGACTCACCAGAGGACAAACTGGCACTAGATTTCTTGGCATAAAACTATACAACTTATTACCCAAAAGTGTTAGGGCACTGCCACCGGTCAGATTCAGGTCTACAATTAAAAAATTTCTAGTAGAAAATGGATTTTTCTCAATTCAGGAAATTCATAATAATATAAAAAATATTGTTTGCTAACACATCCTCATCTTGCCTCAATTTTAACGTGTTTGTAATTGTAACTGCAAGGGATTGACTGACTGTTTCTTTTATTTTATTGTAATTAATATCTTACGTTAATTGTTATTTTTGTGATAAAAATAAAGCTAATGTGTTGTGTTATATTTTAACTATTTTTAATACTTTATATTATATGTTTTTTGTAATAACAAACTATGTGTTCTACTTCTATTATTTTGACCTGTGTAAAAATTTTTGTTTTGTGACACCAATAAAATACTTACTTACTTACTTACCCGCTTTGCACCCCCCATATCTAGAAAACTGTCCATTTTTCAAACTTGTGCCCCTGAGAATTTTTATCAGGAGGCCAAGAGGAATCACATATGTCAATTCCAACGAATTTCACCGAGGTGGGGGAGCACTTCCATAAGAAATGAGCATCCCCCTTTACACCCCCCATATCTGGAAAACCGTCCAATTTCCGACCTTGAGCCCATAGAGACTTTTGATCAACATCGATATTTAGATAATATCCCCGAGTATCAAACACTTTAACCGAGGACAAATTTCCATATGTTCCGTGCGGGGTCCTTTAATAACAATCGGCTTTTATAAAAAATTGGGCTTTCCTTTGGCAGATACGCCCTCAATTATTATATCGTTTGTGACGAAACTATAAGATATAGAGTTGCGCCACTTCGTGAGATGAAAAGGGCACCCATGGAAAGCCTAGAACCGACGTAACTCAATTTTGCGTTTTTGTTAGTTACGCCCATACGTGATAAGGGAGACGATTTATGTAAAATAAGTAAATAATATTGTAATTTTTTAAGTAAACAAGAATTCCAAACAAGACTGTTCCCAAAATAAACAAAGTATGTTTTTAACAGAGGTACATAGGAGAAACTCATCAATATTAATGATGGTGAGGAAAAATTTCCAGAAAACACAAAAATAAATATTACAGATATACAGGGTGTCCCAGTTCTATTTAGACAAGCATTATCTGGAAACGATAAGGCAGAAAGAAATGTTAAATGGGAAAGTTATTCTGTTTAAAAAATCATTTTATTTTTAAATGTACACGGCGCCTCAAAAAGGCGGTAGGTTATGCAACTTTACGTTTTGAAACGAAACACCCTGTATATTTGTATATTTTTCGATGCTCCTTTTATTTCCGAATAAATTTTATTAACCATGTCCTATAGCTACCATTAACCATTGTTGATATATTGGCAGTTAAATTTTTGGGATAACATTTTTTTATGAACGTACCTAATCATAGGTAATAATGCAATACACAAAACAGTAACTATTATGATTATTATAAAAGATGTTCAAATTGTCGCCCATATTCTCTTTGACACAACTTATACCTCTTTAAAAGTTCTCACATACAAGAATTCCTTATAAATTCTGGTTTTTTTGGCGGCAATGATTTCTGCTTTTGTAATGTAATCAAGGTCAGCCTTATTAGGTTAAGAAAATATAACATGGCGAAATCAAGATTAATCCGATGGTATATCGTAAACCGTTAATGATGGATATAGGAGATGGTTAATACAATTTGTTCGGAAATAAGAGGAGAATCCAAAAATATACAGGGTGTTCCATTTGAAAAAGTAACGTTACATAACCTGTCGCCTTTTTAAGACGCCTTGTACATTTGAAAATAAAATAATTAAATGCGTTTTTCAAACAGTATAACTTTTTCATTTAATATTTATTTCTGACTCACCGTTTTCCAGAAAATGTTTGTCTAAATAGAGCTGGGACATCCCTGTATAAACCACAAGATAATAATTAGCAAATACCCATTTGTAAAATGCCAAATAATAATTTGCAGTTTCAACTGTTTTGAGATATAAACAAAAACCAAAAAATCGATGCGATCTCATTCAAAGTGATTTGACTTGTTTCGTATTACTTTTGGCTTCCTACCTTCCCCGCTATATTACAGGGTTCAGACTCATATGGAAAACCTGGAGAACCTGGAAAATTCAGGGAATTTAAAAATCTTCAAAAAAAACTGGAAATATCAGGGAATTTTATAAATTGTATAAAAAATCATGGAATTCTGCGTCTCATTATGGAAAATCATAGAGTTCTTAAGAATTTTTACTGATTTAGTCCAATTCAAGGAATTATTTTGTCAAGTAAGAAATTATTTAGCTAAAAAATGTATAGAAATTAATAATTTTGGTTATTGAAAACCTGGAAAACTCAGGGAATTTTTTCAGCTTTGCAAAGTCTGAACCCAAGAAGGAATTTGCTGCTCCCCACTTAGCCAGGCATTAAAATTTCTGGCCAAATGGTGGGTAGTTTTTTCCACCAAAAGTTATTAATCCCGTCGGGACCTGGAGCAGCAAAGTTCTTAGAGCCTTCAAGAGCTCTTCGAACCTCTTCTGGGGTTATTGGTTGGCGAAACCTTTGGCAAAAGGTTTCAAAGTGTGCGAGGGCTGGAGAATCTCTAATGAGTGGAAGCTTCTCTTCGTACAACGTTTTCCAGAAGTTTTCCACCTGGTCTGCAGTCGGCGGATTCTCAGCAATTATTATTATTATTATTATTATTATTATTATTATTATTATTATTATTATTATATTATCTTATCACATTCTCTATAAATAATAAACAAATTTAAAAAGTCTTCGTGGGTGTAATTTAAACGTGCCGACATTTTTTGACATAGGATAATGACTGATTGTTTCTAATCATGGCTATTTTATTGAAATGATTACAACAATTCACGAATTTCCAATAAAATCGCAAATATTTCAAAAAGTTGGAAACTTTAACCCCTTAATAAAAAAAAAGGAATTCAGTTTTACACAACTTGACGTAAACAAATACAGGGTGTTCTATTTGACCTAAACAAGTTTTCGCGGAACACTTGGTATGATATTATTGAGTTTATTTTAGTTGTAGAACGTAGTTCTCCTTATGTTGTTTCTCCGTCCAAAGAGCAAATGAGGATGTCCTACACAAAGTTATAACGGTTCTTGCAAACCGTTGCACCTGTCAAATTTTTTATAAAATGTCAAATATCTTTGAAACTACTGAGTTTAGACGTAGGGTGTGCTACATGTCTGAACTCAAAATGGTATTGTCATTTTGAAAAGTTGAAAATATATAGGGTGTTCCATTCAAAATAAGCAAGTTGGTATCGACTTCCGGTATAACCGGAAGTACCCCATGCTTCTAATTATTTTAGTTGGATTGGCCACACCGACATTAGTAACTATCTAGATTTTCAAAAACTACTTTTCTCTATATCGATCGATTCAGTTCCCGGTGAGACACCCAGTATATTTACCCTTGAAATTAATAAAACCATTACAATTCTGTTACAGCATGATAGGACAACTTTTATAAAGAAAATGAGCCCAAGATTGTTACTGTAGAACCCATCGTTAAGCAAGACAAGCCTATTTTCCAGAACGTCTTTATTTTCGAAATATCGATATATCTCGAATAATAAGATATTTTAAAAATTTTTGACAACTTTCTTTTTCGACTTGCCGTGAGCTATACTTACGGTTGACAGTAAGTATTTAAACGTAAATTTGAAAAAGATACAGAAAAAAACGATTTTACGGTTTCTTTGATATATCTCGAAAAGTGTTATCGCAATTATACTTAAAAAATAGCAATCGAAAGATCATTTGACCACGTACAACTTTGTCATTCAACTTTTTTCGATTAGAGTCATAATTTTTTTGTTATTTACGAAAAGCTGTTTTTTCAACCTCTCCAATTTTTTAGATTAAGGTGGCCATTCCCTAGAAGGAGACATTCGATAGGGAAATATTTATTATTTTTGGCCATAGCTTTTTTTCTTAGTATGTTTATTTTAAAAAACTATAAGAGTACCTATCAAGGCTATTACCATGAATTTTCACTCAATAATTTTAGTGGTTTGCAAAATAGCTAGATTTAAATTTGAAAATTATGGTAATCTTCCTATTCCCTAGTTTTAAATCCAGCTATTTTGCAAACCACTGAAATTATTGAGTGAATATTCCTAGTAATAATCTTGTTATGGTTCTACTTAGGTACTCTTATAGTTTTTAAATATACGTACTAAGAAAAAAGATTGTGGGCAAAAATAATAAATATTTCCCTCTCGGATGTCTCTTTCTAGGGAATGACCACCTTAAGTTCGCCCCTTCGGATCGAGTCCATCGAAACAAAAATCTTTCTTAGAAATTTTTCTTCTCTACAACCACATTTTTTGTTTCCGAGTATTAATTCTGGTAAATTTACCATTAAACCGTAATAGGTTGACTGGGATATCTTAATCGTGAAACTTAGCGTTTCAAGTTAACTTGCATTTGAAATGTTTGAAATATTTTCATGATTAATTACCCATGCGGCTCGAGAGACGGATTTTAAATTACGATTTATAATTTATATTACCAGTCAAATTCAATTTGTATTTGCGTTTGATTTTAAGAAAAATATCGCGGAATAAGTAAATTAGCTTGGAGATTGCAGAATTGCATCATTTGGAGCTCGTATGTATAATTAAGCTGATCGGGACGCTTACAACGTTTGCTTTGAACTAGTGTGTGTGTGCTCCGGCAAATTAGTGATATAAACCGTAGTCGGAAACCTAATATAAGGTTTAAGTGCCCTGTTATGCATTTTCTCTATTGCGATTGTTTGCTTAACATACGTATAACGTTAAGTTTATAATTTCATGTTTGTTTATTGTCGGAAAGTTTGCTTTTTATTTATTGTCTTAAAGTTCTCTCTAATGCGCTATTGTTTTATTTCAGTTCGCATATATCCAAGAGTTTATTATCCTAATCTTATTTTATTGAAAAACTTGTTAGTCTGTGGTAAGTTTGAGCAGGCTAGGCAATAACAATTCTTTCGTGTTTGTCGTATTTAACATTCGTAGATTTGCTTTGATATACTGTACGTATAATGTTCAATTTGGAAACAAGTTAAGCAAATCCCTCGAATTATGAACAGTGTCGTTTTTCCATTCATATACAGTGTTTTTGAAATGCATCCATTTATTTAGAGCTATGAATACACGCAATTGTCCGATATAAGCAAAACAACCGCTGCCTAAGGAGTCACTACTTCCACATCCAGATTTTTCATCCAAGTCACTTTAACGGAAACATCTTGACTATATTTGTACTCTAGGATGTGGATATTATTGGTCATAGATTTTTAATAATATTTGGGGCAGATGCCATAGAAAGATTTGCCGCATTGGTTTCTGTGATATACATTAAAAATGAAGTTTCTAGCTTGCTCTACTTATTTTCCACTATTCACAATTTTATAAGATAATGTTGCTTGAAAAATTGAGATCAATTTAAACACTATGCAATTATTGCATAAGAATTGATGTGAATTCAAAATCCGAGTAGCATACTTAGAAATGTCAATAAATATAAAATTACATCATAAAAGACTGGTTGACATTATAAAAACAATTTTCAATTAAAAATATTTTAACTTTGTCCATATATAATTTATACGAATTGACACCCCTAATATCATCCGGTAATTTATTATAGAGAGCTACTGCATTATAGTATGGTGATTTCTTATAGAGAGCTGTTGTGTGATAAGGAGGCCTTAGCATTTTTCGACATCATGTGTGCTGGTATTCATTAAGTTTGAACTTATTAAATTTAATTTGACAAATTTCAACACAAAAATTGTAAATGGATGCAACAATTAGTAATTTGTTGTTAATGAAGTATTGCTTGCAGATATCTCTTGGGTTGATTTTTAAAATGGTTCTGAGTATTCTTTTTTGCAAAACAAACACCCTGTAAATATCAATAAGCCAAAGAAGAATATACATTAAGTAATTGTTTGATGTCCATTGTAGATCGGAGTTGGTTTATTGCAAAACACGCTTTATTCAGTTTCTTACATAGTTCATTAATGTGGTTGTTCCAACACAACTTGCTAGCTATCCAAGTAAGTTCCCAAAAATTTGACATATTTTGATGGATTTAAATTTAAGTCTAAAATGTGGACTGTAAAGCTGTCAGGTAGTATTTTTAAGTTATCGAATCGAGATGGTCCGTCCGTCCGCCTGTCTGTCCGGTCCGTCCGTCCGTCTGTCTGTTTGTCTGGCTGTCCATCTGTCCGTCACGTTTCTTGTAAGCACGATAACTTCAAAACGAAAAGTTATATTGCATTTAAAGGACAGTAAGTTAGTGTTAGCTAGACGAAGGACCCTATTATTACTTTTTTAACGAAATCGATCAATAAATAATAAAGTTATTAATAATAATAATAATAATAATAAATGTCTTTATTTCCATTAATATTTACATATGATAATGAAGTCATAATTATAATTCTTGGAAATCTCAAGGGGAAGTTCACAACAAGTGTGCTCTACCACTTAACCCTTGCTTTACAATAAAGAAAATGCACTTAAGTAAGTGTAGGTAGTACAGAAAACTAAATATTGTGTTAACTAAATATTATATATGTAGATAATGAACAAAAAACAATAAATAATAATAACAATAATAAGAATAATAATAATAATAATGGGCACATGTAATTATCCTGTCTGTCCTAGCAAAACAGCTTTCATATACCTTTTGAATTTTGCGAGACTGAATGACTTGGCATCAAATGAAACCTGATTATATAATTTATAAATACAGTATTTGAAGCCTCTCTCATAAAACGAAGTTCTATGCATAGGTGGACTAAGTAAACCTTTGGACTTATTTGGAATTATTGAAATTTTTTGAATTTATGTATTTATATTATATAATATTGTTACATTGTTACACCGGCTAATTAGGCAATAGTTCCTAATGTTTATCAATTTAACAGCAATAAATTTGTTACAAATGCAATATGATTATGGACCAAGCTTTGGCGGCTTTCATTCGTCTCGCTAATACAATCGAGCAAATACCAAACGAAGAGTACATTGCATTTAATCGGCATATTTCAACACCGGTAATATCGCTCGAAAGGAAAAAATATTCATATCACTGTGTTGGTGATCGAACTTTTTTGTTATTTACAATAAAAATGTGGATAGTATTCTATTCTATTTAACAATTATATGAAAACTGCAGTAAATCGGCGAAGAGTATAATGTGTGAGTATAATGATTAGCGAACACTACTTCGTTTATGTGTAATTTTTTTTATTGTATAATGAAAACGTATTATTATTGTTATTATACAAACTTATTTTGTGCAAAAGCAAAACCAATTATCAATATTATTCCTACATATTTCATAATTCTCGCTGCCCGTAATTGTATGCGTTTGGAACTTCATTTTCCCCATTTCCCTGCAACACCTACCCGCTTATTAAGTTAAACAATAGATCCCGCTGACAAAAGCTCCATCATTAAAACGTGCTTTGGCGTCAAATTAATGAAGTTGAGTCCCTGTGATCAAATGGAATTGCGATATTGCATTTTATTTACTTCCAGCTTATGTGGACATATTATGGGAGCGTAATTTGCTGTTGTGTTGATTGTTGAGTTTATATATTCTTATCCAACTTATATACGTTTATTTAAGAGGTGAAAATTGTGTCTCTGATAGTAAGCACTTGTAATTGTCAGAATCAGAACTCAAGGTTAATAAAAAATGGACATCTACTGAAAGCGATTGGGAACTTTAGTAACCAGGCTCGGTACTGCTGCACGGTGCGATGCAGGCCTTCGTTCTGCCGATGCTACAACTTATACTTAATGACTCACCGTCGCAGGGCTCGAATTTCATAAAAATCAGTGTTCTAATTTCGACACTATCCAGTCTACATATTTATGTGTATACACACATACATACAAAACAGTTTTTAAAATCGTCTTTTCGCGTTCCTGGGACTTCAAATCAAAAAGATCTTATTTCAATTTTGGGCAATCACAGACGCCAGAAGACGGGCTACCCCAATCTGGAAATTTTTCCGAACCGCGCCAATATTCTTGACTAAAGATGACGGTCTCGGACGATTAGGGGTCGAGCTTAAGCTCTTTGCCTCAGTCATCGCTGTAGACCTGGACCGGCCTCGTAAGGGGTGGGCCTGCTTTTTCGCCTATCTCCCCTTAAATGCGGACAGTATTGGCGATGTTAGCAAACCTCCCCTGGTCCTGGCTGTTGGACCCTGCCAGCTGGGTCGTTTCTTCTGGCGCTCTTCAGTCTTGGTATTCTTTCTTCGCTGTACATGTATAGGCTCCCGGGAGCGTCTTTCGTCTGTCGTGAGAGGGAACGGCTGTTACCGAGCCCTCTCGGAGTTTTAAGGGATTTGGTCTTCTCTATCAAAGAGTAGGAATTTTGTTACTTGCCTAACAGTTAATAGACAAGGGACTGACTGCATTACGTTCCCTCCGAAGGATGGTGTATCCGCAATGTAACCCCCGTCTAAATTCACATACCTTCTACGTATGCGCTGATTACAAACCGTTAGAAGATAGAGCGAGAACGACTCCCATCCAAGTACTAATCGCGCCCAACGTTCCTACCTTTTACATTGAAATACGAGTTCAGGCAGACGTAGAAAGTTAAGTTATTAAAAGACTAAATTGAATTGGGGAAAAAGTTGTTGAAAAGGCATCAGTCTAATTTATATACAGTGTGTAATTTATTTCATATGATTAAAAAAGTGTGGTGCGACCAGACAAACAACAAACTTTGTATAACATGACGTCTAAAGCTCATAGTTTTAGGGAAAGAACACTAAAAATAAATTTAAATAAAATTGGTTGAGGACTGCTGGCCAGATAATACCTATAATATTGACTAGACTAGTAACGTCCGTTCAACTGAACCAAATTCAATGTCATCTTGCGCAGTAAATCTCCCCTTTTTTAATTGTTATATAATAAGCAATAAACAGCGTAAAAACACCAGTTAAATGTCATTCGACATTAGAATTTTGCATGTGTCTTCTGTATAGTTATCATAAAAAAAGCGTAAATATAGTCGAGTATTGTTCTTGCCATCATGCTATATTATATTACTATCTCAACCTTTTATGCCAATTAGGGAAATGTAAATTCAGTTGTGTTATTAAAAGTATACATGAATTGCTTATTCACCCAGGCAGAGGTTCTCAAACTTTTTATAGGTAACTGTTCAAATTATTGATAGAGCTTGGTTCATGTGGCCCCAGAGGAAATAGTTATGAAGGTTTTGATTTCGTCTCTTTGTTCCCCTGCAAGGAATTATAAAGCAAAAAGCATATTCGTCCGGAGATGAATACCAAGATGAGGTAAAGATCAGATTTTGACGCACACAATCAATTAAACGAAATAAATTCAGCGCCCTTGAAATTTTAACCGAGGGATGGAAAATATTGCTTTCACGTGCTAAGCCAAATTCGACACACATGGAATACTTTATTTTTTAAAGAATAGTCATAAATTGATGTAAAATTTAAAAATCTTTTATTAAAGAAATGAAGTTTTAACAGCATTAAATTACGAAGGATATAAATAATATTCTAGGAAAATGTTTAATTTTTTGTTTGTAATATTTGATACCTTAATCGAAAAAAAGTTTTATACTTGACAATATAACAATATTTCATTTTCATAACTCAATTCTCAGCTACATATTTTTCTCACGATACCGCGAGATTTGTATAATAGTTTAATAGAAAACGTCACATTTCATAAGCGCACAGCAGAGGAAGTAGGCGTTGAACTTAAATCGGATGAAAAGTTAAATCACAAAAGTTTAGGGAAAGTTTAATTTACGGCTTTCATGCCATCATACGATTTGAAACAGTTACTTTGTGTTCTTCCTGTGGGATATGCTGTTCTCCAATGCGTAAAATATACTGCTTCCATGAGAAAAAAATTACTACTGTTGACCATTAATTCAAGTGAAATAAGTAAATATTATTTGCTCCTTGCATAATAAATTTGAAAAATAAATGACTCGTCATACTTTCTTAATGCCTTTTCGTAGGACTTTTACTGGGTTCTATGGCAGATCTAGGAGTAGTAGGACTTCAGACCAACTGCATGAATTCTGACGAGGTGGTATTTGCAGGAACACAATCCATTTTCACGCATGCGCCGTCCCTCGTACTTTAAAATGTCGTCAATTGTCATGCCAAATCAAATGATCCATGATCTAAAGTAATCTGTGCATATAACCTCAAACTAGAATCTAGAGTAAATATTACGTGAATATAAAGCAAATTCTTTATTTGTGTCCAAAAAAGAGTGTGTACTGTTTTCACTGCAATAAGACTTTTTCTAGCCAAAACAATCTCAATAAAAACCTGTAGAGCATACAATTAATAAGAAATAAAATCATAAACAAATTTACCTAAGAATAATAAGTAACTAGGAAGAGATTATTCATACAAATCCCAGTTGCTCCAGGTTAAAAGTTTAAAAACTGTGTACATAGTTAATTCAATTTAGGTTGGTTTACTTTTTGTTTCTAATGAAATAATCGCAAATATTCCCATTGACTGGTGGCTGTAAAGAATAATTCTATGAAATGAATTTATACGAATTCAGAGCTGGGAGGCGATTATAATAGTCACCTTGACGAAAAAAAACATATTTTTAAAATAATTTAATCAAAACATTGTTATTTTTATAATTATAATAATAATGAAAATGATGTTTATTCATATAATAAATTGGTAAATTTTAAGAACACCCACTTTCGGATTTTTTCGAAATTTTTTGCAATTATGTGTTCACAGACATTACAGTAATCATTTTCGATACCTGAAATTTTGTGCTTATGAAAATAATTTTTAGGGCAAGGACAATATAGGTACTACTTTGGCCAAATCGGTGAGTCCTTGCCATAAAAATAATTGCCAAAATTTCATCTATCGGAAACAATTACTGTAAGGTCTGTGAACACATCTAAGCAAAAAATTTATTGCAAAATTTATTTATTTTGGATGTGCCTTGATTTTTTGCATTTCCCTTTTTTTATCGGGTTTAATTCTCGCTTTTCCTAAAATAATCAGATAAGTTAAGTATTGCAATTATTTTAACTTTTTTATTATCTCTTTGCTTTCTTCCTGTAGATTTCACATATTGTACATCATTATTTTTCTCTTCAACTTTTAGCCATATCTCAAATTCTATAAAAAAAAAAAATTACTATAAATTCAGTTAACATTGGGTGTATAGTATAGGTACCATTATACTTATATAGCAAACGTTTTTTTCTCCACTTCCATGTGAAATTCATGTCTCTGCTGTAGATGCTTTCTTATATCCATATTGTATTTGAAGTATACATTGCACCCTTCCATGCACTTAAATATTCATAAATCTCCTTTATATTCTATTGCACTCATATTGTTAATTTTATGCATCACATATGTATGTTTATTGAGATTACTTTGGTTTGAAAAAGTGAATACAGTGCCCACTCCTTTTCAATAGTTGTACACAAATAAAGAATTTATTTTAATTATTATATAGCAATAATTATTCGAGTTTGAGGTTATAATGATTGATTTAAAAAACTAGATAGAGAGAGTAGAGCAGCGCATGCGCGAGCAGTGGATTGTGTTCCTGCAATAGGCGGGTTCGGTAATTTTCAATTTTTGCTTAAATCGATAGAAACCATGGAAAAAAACAACCATATAAAATTTAAAAATTAAATGTCCAAAAATAAAGGTTTTATTGATACTTGAAAATCTTCCCGTCGCCGCGAGGCTAGAAACGTACCTATGCGTGAGGCTACTGCCGTGACGTCAGTGGCCCGACAGCGCTGAGCGGTCTCCATAATCTTCTCTTCCTGATCTGTAAAAAGTGGGTAGGTACGTAGTGTAAAATTTGCAATTATTCAAAGGTCTTTGGAAGCTCACACTATATAATATATAATATACCTACTGTTAGCAATTAATGCTTTCCATATAAGTTTATCTTCAAAATTTTATTAAGTAGTTTTTAATATACACAAATCGGTATAGTTTACCTCATATTTACTTGTCACATAAAAAATTCCCATTAATGTCCCTGCGACGCCGGCGGTTCCATTAAATCTGCTTTGTACACGGGGCATTTTTTATTTTTATATCTAGTAAATACAAGGTAAACTTATATAAATACATATTAATTATAATTCTTAAACGTCGGAGCGTGAAAGCGTCGACGTATATTTGTCAGTTGCTTATACCTCTGCATATTTCCATTCTAACAGATATAAAAAAAAATAAATAAATAAATAAATATAAAATAATAATTTATTGCCAGGAAACAAAATAATATAATTTAGACAAACGGTGAAAAGTTACTTGTCTAGCAGATTGCCTGTTTTATATACGTATTCAAATGTTAGTTTGTTTAAACTTTACCGAAACTTCACTAAATAATAAATACAAATACAATACAAATAAAAAATATGCCACAAGTATGGTACTTACAGTATTTAGCGCCACTGCTTTGAGCTTGATTTAGGTTCGCATTGCTTGTCAAAAAATCAAATACCATCTGCACATTTAAATGTGGTGTGTTTCGTGAATCGGCTTTCTGGCACCCCGGTTGCATTGTACGACTAGGACTTTAAAAAACACCACCGATGAATGTCACAAAACTTAAATATTTTACTGATTCGCTGTTTGCGCTATGCGGGATACGTGCGCGTAGGGTGGAGCCGGAGCTTATATCAGGCCACTGACGTCAATTCCGTTGTGGGGTCCACCATTATCACCGAACTTTAATTTGGCAATTTTTTTTTGCACATACGTGTTTTGTTGACTATTTAACTTCACATCTGCCAAGAAAAATGTTTTTTTCTTTTATGATGAAGTTATCGTGTTTAAATACTTTTATACTTCCTGTAAAAAAATTTGTTTGTCTTATTAGAGGAAAGGTAGACGCAAAATCAGCGGGAGCAATTCCCTGCTTACAGAAATATATATTTTAGATAAATATATTTATTTATTTGACATATTGTTTCAGGTCAGAGGTTATTACAAAAATCATGTGGCAACGACACCGGCCAAGGAGGGGGCGGAGGCGGCGGGGGAGGCAGAGAACCAGAATCGCCTAGTAGTACCAATTCAGACACAGTAGACATAAAGAATTTAGTTTTACAAAATCTAGAGGCGGTCCACGCCTCCCAACAACACCTTTTACAACTCTGGCACCATAAAAAGCTGAAACTGGATCAGTGTTTCCAGCTGCGGCTCTTTGAACAGGACTGCGAAAAAGTAAGTTGCTACTTTTTTTTAAAATGGTTTTAGAACAATTTTCCGTACTCGGGAGTAGGAATGAGAAAGCATTGTTAGAAGTATATAAAAGCCTTTTTGCTTGTTTACTAAAGTTACGTTGGTTTTGAGTTTCAGTCAATGGGTGAAAGTTTTAATAACATTATACGAGTTTTTCTGCATTCTATACCTACTATGTTCTATATTTGTATATTGCAGGATTCTAGCTATATAAAAATGATTACAAGATATTATGAATTCTTTTCTATGGCAGAAAATTAATATTTCGATAAAAGAATGTCAATATTTTTCCAGTCTTACTTTGACTTTTATACAAGAAGACTTGTATGTACCTATAAAAATATCAGAACATTTTTATTAACCGAATAGAAAATAATTCTTAGAGCTATATTCAAAATTTTAAAAGATTCTTTAAATCCTATTTTGATATAAGAAGATTAAATATGCAGTATCATGGCTTTTCAAGTATTGACGGGTTTAGTTCAGGGGCCATTGCCATTTATTTTATCTATCAACGATATTTGCAGGGATATACAAAGTAATGTTCTTCTATATGCTGATGATTTAAATCGTTTACATTTATTAACTCATTGATTATCATAATTTACTGTATGATCTCTCAAAAGTTAATTTATCGTGCAAACAGTTACATATATTAAAATGTAGCACCATGAGTTTTACTAAGAAAGATAATATAATACCTAGTTTATGTAAAATAGACAATGAAATTTAAATCTCACAGGCAATTTTTATTCAAAGTTAATCTTGGTTGCCCATATAATAAATAATATGACCGGTAATACCTACGCTTTGTTACGGAAAATTTGGGGACATTTCTACATTATCTCTTGTTTTTAATGGTTTTGGGATGCAGAAATTATAAATACGTCCACTGTATCGTCGTGATCAAAAACTTGTCAAAAGCATTTGACAAGCTCGAACATAGGCTTTTGCTATAAAAATTGTCAAATTCAAATTTAACGTAGATTTTGTAAGCTTTTTCGAATTCTATTTTGATAAAAGAAAATTAGATGTGCAGTATCACAACTTTTCATGTATTGATATGTTGGCAACATCAGGAGTTCCACAGGGTTCCGTTCTGAGGCCACTGTTATGTTGTGTTTTTTTTTCAACGATATTTGTACAGATATTCATCAGCATATAGAATAACATTTTATTCTATATGCTGATGATCTTAAATTGTTTACATCTATTAAA
The DNA here is from genome assembly GCA_963583905.1 of Stenurella melanura. Taxonomy (NCBI): domain Eukaryota; kingdom Metazoa; phylum Arthropoda; class Insecta; order Coleoptera; family Cerambycidae; genus Stenurella; species Stenurella melanura. The sequence continues at coordinate 73,802,753 of OY757309.1, forward strand.
TCTTATGAATATTGTCATAATTTACAAAATGATCTCTTAAAAGTTCATTTATATTTATATATGAAATATAACAGTAATAATTCGATACATTTTACAAACTTTTATTCAACTTCACATGTTTGTCAGTCTAGTTCAAATCTTACAAGTCGATTTTGAACCGCTTCCAATTGATTTATTGCTTTGAAATTTTGCATACACATGTAATATCGATGACAATCCCATATGTTGCTATAAAATCCGTAGAAAGTGGACTATACAGGGTGTCCCACGACAAACTGCGGCGATCGATATATCGAAAAGTAGACATTGGAAAATTTTGAAAATTTTATAACAAACTAATGTCGATGGGGGCAACTCGGCTAAAAGAGGAAGGTAGGAATTCAAAAGTGGAAGTCTATTGTTGTTGATGAAAGCATAGAAATAGCAAGTCTAGAGTATTTTCGGCCATTTCCAATTATGTCATTAAGGCAAGCTAGTTTGGAATCGGAATTATCCAAGAATTCAATTCACAGAATCTTGTCAAAACGTAAATCCATTTTCGTTTCATGTAGTTTAACAAGTAAAAGAAACAGATTTCCCGACGAGAGAAAATTTTTGTGAAATTATTTTAATGAGATACGATGGTGACAATTATTTTTTGGAAAATATTGTATGGACAGATGGTGCTAAATTTACCAAATATGTATTGTTTAATCGATACAATTCTCATTACCGGAGTATCTCGAATCCTCATGTATTCGGGGAGCAAAATATTCAAGAACATGAGCAGTTTAATGTTTTTATTGAGTCATGAGAAACGATAGCATGGTGACATTACAATTTTTTGAGGAAAATTTAAATACTAAGTTAAAAAGATTGCCTCTTCGGCTAATATGTCTAAGGCTTCCTCCTTAGAATTCCTGCCTTGACAGAGCCAAATATTCTAAAATGATCTGTTTTATAGTGTATGGTGATGGTTTCTGTTCTTGTGGGTATCGAGTAGCAAATGTGTTACATATTCTTGATATTACTTTATTAAATTCTCCATAAATAATAAACAAATTTAAAAGGTCTCCGTGGGTGTAATTCAAACGTGCTGGCATCTTTTTACATAAGAGGATGACTGACATTAATGATAGTTTCTAATTATGGCAATTTTTATTAAAAATTCTTGAATATTTCAGAAAATCGCCAATATTTCAAAAAGTTGTAACTTTAGCCCCTACAATGCCAATACTAGAAAAAAGGAAATTTGATTGTAAACAATTTCATGTTAAAAAATACAGGGTGTTCCATTTGAAATAAAAAAAATTTTGAAGTTTGAATTTGAGAAAATGTAACGTGAAAAATAGAACACTTGGTATACTATTATGGAATTTATTCTTATTGTAGAGACTAGCTCATGTTGTATTCTTTCTACGTGCCAAAGAGCAATTGAGGACCTCTTACACGAAGAGAGTTATTATGGTCCTTGCAAACCATTGCACCTGTCAATTTTTTTATGTGCAAATGTAAAATATCTCCGAAACTGCTATGTTTAGGTATAGGGTGTGCTACATGTTTCGACTCAGAATTTCATGGTCATTTCAAAAAGTCGAAAATATATAGGATGTTCCATTTAAAATAAGCAAGTTGGTATAGACTTTCGGTATAACCGGAAGTGCCACGATCTTAAAAATATTTTAGCCGAGTTGCCCCCATCGACATTAGTTTACTACCAAATTTTCAAAATTTTCCAATTTCTACTTTACGAGATATCGACCGCTGCAGTTCGTCGTTGGACATCCTGTATTAAGTCCAAAGACAAAAGAAAGACTGTGTTAATATTGTTATGGAACCCAGTATTGTTATGGAACGTCTACAAGGGCAAATATTTAAATAATTTTGGCAACCATTTTACATCGAAATTCAACGAAAAATATGTCTTCGGAACTACGCTAAAATTTTATAGTGCGAAAGGCATAAAGTCGCCTTTGGCTAAATTATTCAGCCAGGATGGAGCTACAAAATATTAGACGAGTGAAAACAAGAACACAGTCTACTGGGCGGTTTTTGCAATAAAAACGAGTTAAATGATTCTACGAACCTATGCTTGGGTGGTACTCCCCAATGCCTATTCGTTACAGCGTACATAGCCCGGAATAGACAAATTTCATTGTCGACAACAATATTCCCTATTTCTAATATTTTTGCAAATGAGACTTGGCGGACATCTCCATAGGGATCGCTCGATTGTGATGCGAAGAAATTTACCTTTTTATTAAGTTCTATGGCATTACTACGTTTAAAGGAGCTGCAAAGCATTGCGATAATCGTCCTCGAGGCGTGCTCCCACTTGCCATGGGTGGTGCTATCTGATCTACGTTGTTTTATATAAAATTAGCTAGATAGTCTTGAATATTTTATTTTTCTCTGTATATAAATAGTGACAATTTTAAGAGGTCGCTATAAATACTTAAATAAATAAATGTTATAAAAATTGACACTTGAAAAATAATAACCTTTATTTTACAAACTTCTTTGACCTACCATCCCACATCAACTTTTGCACCCAGTAATACATCAAAAGTTCACACGAAAATAAATCGTTTTTCTTTCCAGATGTTCGAATGGATCTGCCACAACCGTGACGTGTTCCTGCTCAATTACGTAGAGATCGGCCACACCTACCAACTGGCGAAGCAGCTCCAAGAGGAACACCAGCACTTCACCATGAGCTCCATGAACGTGTACGTGAACATAAATCGGATACTATCGGTCGCGAGCCGCCTTATCGAAGGTGGCCACTACGCCGCGTCGCACATCCGGTCGGTCGCGAGTCGGTTGGACAGGACGTGGAAAGATTTCGCCGCGGGTTTAGACGAAAGGACAGCAGTGCTTGCGTTGTCTGTGATTTTTCATCATAAAGCGGAGCAATATGTGGAGAACGTGCCGACGTGGAAGTCAGCCTCGGAAAGTACGAACATCCCTTCTGAGATTATGATGCTGGAGAATTCCATCCATCAGCACCAGAATTTGTACGAGTCGATGTGTCAGGCGTACACGGAGGTAATATTTTCATACATTTTTGCCATTATATGAACCTTACTAGATTTTTAAAAAATGCGATAGTGACAGAGCCTTAAAATATGCAAGAAAATTTCTCTGAAGTAAAGAAACGTGGCACTTTTGTCGTTTTTTTATGTCTTAAATATTTCTGAAGATTTGCTTTCTTCGCCATTAATGCATAATATGATATTGTCGACTCACTTTCTATCTTTTGTAATAACGGAGATAGCAATACATGCAGTTCCAATGTACGACACACTGTTTATTGACAGTGTTTTATAACTTATTTTCGACTGTTTCTACTGATTTCGGTCGAATATCGGGTCTGTAACACCGTGTTCGATTGTTATTATTTTGAAAGTTATTTCATTTTCCAGATTTTGTACCGTTTAGGCAGTTAAAGCATTATAAATTGACATAATGTTTTCTGACGAAATAAGTAGAATAGCTATGGGGGTATGGGACCAAAATCGCATGTTATTTCTTATGGAGGTTCATTTTACGTTTCAGGGTCACTTCTTCGCCAGCTCCGCCTATCTGCAGCTAACTTCACGAGGTCGACTGGAAGCCTGGCCAACTTTACGACTCTCTCTATCTCTTCACCGCGCCAACGGGTGTCACAGTGTCGGGAAAATTCAAACCTGAATCCGCCCACGCGACGTACATTTACCTATTCAAGTAGTAGTGGCGGTTCTCAAATTAGCATTGTTTTGTATACAGGGATTATCATTTACATATTTTTAACAGTACAATGAAAAGTGTAGTTGAGGGAAAAATGTTAATAGCTAACTCAATAATAATTATAAACACCTGATATATGAAGAAATTTAATCATGTGACAATATTTTTCCGCAATTTAATGAAAAAACTGTGTTAATTACCACGGATGAATCTCAATAATAATTATAAACACCTGACATCTGTGTGACCCATTTAAAACGGAAACACCTTTATAACTTTTGTATTTTTAGATTTTGCCAAAAGATAGAACAAATTACGATCTATGTATGGCCAAAAAAACATTCGCTTCTTACAAATGCAAAGCCACCTGCGGTACCAAAATAAATGGAAAAAATAAAGAAATCATTAGCCATTTTTTTACCGGAAAACTTTATTAATGAAAGTTGTTCAGAATTGTCCAAAAACCTAGAGTTCAAAATTTCAGCAATATTAAAAAATATTGAATTTTGTTTTTGAAGTCCAAAATTGCGACAAAATTAAAAATACAAATCACTTGACAATTATCTGACAGCTTACATTTAATTTCAAACAAAATTGTCATAGCAAAATTTTCTAAAAAAAAAAATAGTAAAATGATATTTTCGGACTAGGACATATTGTTTTAAACAAAATTTCAATAGTCTTTAATGTTGTTGAAATTTTGGACTCTAGGTTTTTGGACAATTTTGAACAACTTTAATTAATAAAGTATTTCGATAAAAAAATTCCTAATATGATTTCTTTATTTTTTCCATTTATTTTGGTGGGTGAGGTAATTTAATCATGTGGCAATATTTTTTTCCTCCACTACACTTGTCATTGCACTGCTAAAAATATGTAAATAATAATCCCTGTATATAAAGCAATGCTAATTTGAGAACCGTCACTACTACTTGAATAGGTAAGTGTATGTCGCGTGGGCGGATTCAGATTTGAATTTTCCCGACACTGTGACACCATCTGTTGGCGCGGTGAGGAGGTAGAGGGAGTCGTAAAGTTATGACCACGCTCCCAGTCGACCTCGTGAAGTTCGCTACAGACAGGCGGAGCTGACGAAGAAGTGACCCTGAAATGCAAAATGAACCTCTATAAGAAATAACATGCGATTTTGGTCTCATACCCCCATAGCTATTCTACTGAAACAATATTTCGAGATAATTATTCTCGACCAGATGTTAGATATTAGGGCTACTGAGATTTCTTAAAATTTAATCTATCAATTAATATTCAAATTGCTTCTAATTGTAGTTAATTTTAGTCCAATCAATGGGGGAGGTTTCACCTCTAATTTGAGTGCTAATCAATGGATTTTGATGAAACCTTGTGCGATGTGTTTGTAATGACGTTAATAAGAAAGTCGAAAAAAGATTAGACTGGGGAATGATCGGAAGGGCTGGATAGTACCCCTTTTAACACGGGCTCCGTAACTTGTAGAATTAGGTCATGTTTTTACTCTTGTGAATTTTTTTGAGAAATGCATATTTTTTGAGATATGACCACATGAAAATTCCTAAAAGTGGGGGAGGGGAAATGTAAAAGTTAAAAAAAATGTTTTAAAATTCAGGTGAATGTATCATCGAAAACGTAGACGTTTTTTATTTGCAACTTTTCTGTAAAGTGCATTTTCACCGAGTTTTTCCTCAAAATGATGAAATTTGAAACAATTCAGACATATGCATTTTATACATTTTTTTGTCTCTTGGAATTCTTTTGTAACTTGCTAATTTTCCCAGTTACAAGCAGTTTTTCACAATAATGTACTACCTGTTTGCACATTAAACAATACCTAAAAATTCGAAGAATAAGCGTGATTTTTATATATTATTATAAAGAAATATGAAACCTATATAGTTACACCATTTTAAAATGTTCAATATAATTTTTAAATTGAAAATGTAAAAAAAAATGTAGTACATTATTTAACGTGAAAACTGCCTGTAGCTTGGGAAATTAGCAAGTTACAAAAAAATTCGAAGAGACTAGAAATGTTTAGAAGGCCTCAATGCATATGCCTGAATTTTTAAATTACGTGTTTTTAAAAGGCTACAATTTCAAAGAATGGGGTAGTTTTTTATGTGAAAACGCACTTTACGGAATAGTTGCAAATAAGAGATTTCGATGATACACTGACCTGAATATTTTCAATTTTTTTTTCAATTTACAACCCCCCCTACTTTTAGGAATTTTCGAGTGACCATACGTCGAAAAATATGCATTTTCGAAAAAATTTACAAGAGTTTAAAAATCTTATTTTGGGTCAAAAATGGTAAAAATTTAGTTTTCTTTTATTTTCATTTTTGAACTAATCCTACCCATTATGGAGCCCGTGATAAAAGGGGTGTTTTCTGCCCCTTCCCCTAATATTTTTTTAACTTTTTTATTAACGTAATTACAAACGCAACGCACATGGTTTCATCAAAATTCATTCATTAGCACTCAAATTAGAGATTTTGGTCATTTTAGCGCTCCGTTGACTATTCTAATATGTAAATAATGTGACAATTTTAGGTTTTTAAATCTGCTTCACGATTTTACTAAATTAATATAAAAATGAATTATTTCATGAATTAATATTAAAATTCACAAAAATCTACATATCTTATATGCAAAATCAATGATTTCTTTAATAAAATACTTATTATTATTTAAACATGTCTACAAATTGTTATTTTATGTCGCCATCTATTGGCGCCATCTGCTCGAGAGCTTTTCTGTGTGTTTCCTAACGTAGTATTCTGCGTATCATGTCGATTTTTATAACTTGGGAACATAGGGTTATTATAAATTGGCCACATTTGCACTCAAACTCGTTTTCAAAGCTAATGTATTATTCTTGAAAATTGTCAACATCGACTTTATTGCGTTTACTATGTCGATTGTCACGTCATTTTGTTCAAAGACCCTATTCCAAGTAATTTACAAATAAATAATTTTTATAATTAGAAATTGTTCTGTATGCCATTGTAAAATATGTTTTGTTGAAATTATTCCAAAAATTCCTTGTAGTACACACAATACAGCCCTTAGAAGTAGTATGTGTACAAGTTTTAAAAGGGGTAGTTTCGTAAAGAAAAATGAATATAATCAGTTCAATTTCCGTCATAAGTTTAGTATTCAAGAATGTGGCTAGGCTGAATTTACTAACGTTTTAATATAATTCAGTCAAATACGAATAGAGGGAGCGTAGTAGTTTTAACTTAGATTCTCTCCGTTGGCGGTCAAAGCTGAGTATCGAGTTAAATGAGCAGAAACTTGAATTGCCGACTTCAGTACTCTTTTCAACCACGACCACCAACCGATAGGTGGCGCCTCGTATCTATGTAACTAAAGTTCTGTGAATTTGATATTTTACCTATTTATATTGTGTATTTTTCCTTCTATTCATTTATTATAGATATATATTTCAAAGCATTAGTGTTTGTTTTAAAATATCGATTTGTGAAGATATTAAGAGATAATGTTCACGTTATTACCGACTATATACAGAGTGGCATAAAAGTAAGGGAACATAAGGACATGTACGGAAATTCAAAATTCTCGAACATAATAATAATCACAGTCAACAAAGTTTTTCAAATAAATTAAATAGGGTTTTAAATATTATGTAAAAATTTGCATTGATTTCTGTATTGATATACAGGGTGTTTCACGAGGAAACGGACATCCTTTAATCGCAGATAGAGGACACCAAAAGTAATCACCCATAGAAAAAGCTAGTTGGGCCCTCATTGCTGAAATACAGGGTAGGGTGTTTTACGTATTTTTGCCAACATTTCTTTTGGTTGTTATTTTGAAAGGGATAAAATAATAAGTTAATATTTGGCAGATACAATACACTAGTAATCTTGAATAAGTACTTGTCTCACACACACAAAAGATCCAGGTCCGGACTCAAAAAAAAATGTTTTTGTTCTTCAAGAAAACAATATGTTTTTTTTATTTATTAAATTCGAAAAGTAGGCACATAAGTAACGGAACTAAATGGCTGCATCCCATAAAAAATAATCAACAGGGTTGAAATCCGGAGACCTTGCCGGCCATACATGAGGATCTCCCCGACCAATCCATCTGTTTGGATAGGTATCATTTAAATGATGTCTAATTTGGTTGGAGAAATGCGGTGGGGCTCCATCATGTTGAAAGTACATACCTTGGATATTTACATTTTCTAAAAGATACGGTAACGTATGTTATAAAAAAATAAAATAAACGTTACCAGTTAGTGTACCTTCAAAAAAATGTGATTCTAACAAGTGACCGCCTACAAGTCCAATCCAAACGTTGATAACTAAACAAAGCCTTTAACCATTAAATATCAAGTAGTCGTCCCTATTGATCATAGTAGTCTTACTTTAAAATAACAACTATAAAAAAACTAATAAACAAATGATACGATGCTACTATGATCAATAGTGACAACTTTAAACGATGGCTTTAAACGTAATAGTTAGTTGTTCCTATTGATGAATACATCTAATGACAATATTTGCATTTTTTATTTTTCGTACAATTATTATGTTGATAGTTTGCTACTATGTCCGTTATTGATATGCAACTTTGTTGCTACCATTGCTTTTATTGTTAATAGGTATGTTATGTTGCTGTTTTAGTTCTTAATAAATGAAAGGAATAAAATAGATTCCTGATTTTAAAAATATATATGCAGGGTATAGTTTTCTTGAAGCACAAGTATTTTTTTTTAGTCCGAACCTGGATTTTTATGTGTGTAATACAAGTTCTTTCTCAGGATCACTAGTATATTATATGTGCCAAATATGAGCTTATTATTCCATTCCTTTACAAAGTATCAGCTAAAAGAAATTTTGGTAAAAATACATAAAACGTCCCTGTATTTCAGCAACGAGGGTCCAACTAGCATTTCAATGGGTGATTATGATTACCCTTGGTGTCCTCTATGTGCCATTAAAGCATATCCGTTTCCTCGTAAAACACCCTGTATAGCAAGTTATTTTAATTAATTTTAATTCACGGAATATTCAATTCAATATACAGGGTGCCCACGCGTCCAAGTACATCTCCACTTTTTTCTTTATTTTACAGGATAAACATAAGGGCAAAGAATATTTGGCACAAAAATACATATTTTGGCATAACCAGATCCAGACATACACTTCCGGTATTCTGTATATTTAGTTTTATTCTTATCTGATAGATGTTTGAATTACCTTTACAATGTTTTTTTAGAAATTAAAATCGAAGCAGAAATGATCTTTAAAAATACAATGCTAGTTGTTAATTACAGAAAATAATGCTCTAAAACTTCAAGCTGTAGTTTCACCTCGATATGTGGATCGATTTTAAGATTTAAAATAACATTGAAAAGCTAACGTAAGCTCTACCGAAATCACGTAAAAAATATCGATACAAAAATCGACACATACAAAAAAATAATATTGATGATAATAATAATTAAAAATACATAAAAAAAAATGCATTGAAAAAATATACTTACGCATACATTATACAAAAAAACAAAAAAAACTATATTTATGAATCATAATTGTACATGTTGTAATTAGCATTAAGTGAAATGGGGAACATTGTGTTTTAACGATACAGTAAAGAAAAATCGCTAATTCTAGGGCCAACAGTGCCATTAAAAAAGGTATAAGATTGCTATTAGCCAGGCAACATTATCAAGGTGGATTTCGAAATTGGGTTTTAAATTTAAAATGATAAATAAGCAGTTACAATATTTATTTGCTGTTACCGGTAATATACTGTTTATTAATATCTTTAACACCTTAGGGCATCTATATTTGTTATTGGCTAAATGGTGCAATTAAAGGATTTAAACTTTTTAAATCAGTTTCATATGATTAAAATTAAAACTAATAATTATTTCTTTTAACACTTCTCTATTTGATATAAATAATTAATTATTGAAGTATGGTTCAAAGTTAATTGTCAATGTTTAGGATAATCTAAAGCCAGCCCTGTCCCTCCTCGGTACTTGCCTAACTAGTCAGAACGCCGGTATTTTTATTGTTTTTTGCCACGTTTTTTCAACCCATTATATAGCTGAAAAGGACCTATAGGTATATCCTGAACATTATAAACTTAAATATGATTTTCATGCCCATTACTTAAAATTTCATTTTTCAAGGTCATTTATGACTCGATTTTGATTTTGAAAAATCGTTGTAAAGTTAATTCAGACCTTTATCAGATCAAAAAAATATACAGGGTGATATTTAAAACGACAAAGTGTAAGTAGCACTTTCTGTTAAACCGGAAGTGTATTCTTGGGTTTGGTTAAGACAAAAAAATGTATATTTATACCAAATATCCTCTAGCATAATTTCAAATTTTTATCTTGAAAAATAAAGTAAAAAGTGGGGGTGTACCTGGTTTTAAGTGCACCTGGTTATATATTTTTAAATGGTCTCTAATTTTTCTGAAATATTCTAGTTAAATATGACAAAAAATCATATATTTTTAAAGAATCACACGTGTTTTAGAAGGGCAGTTGAATTATAAAAAACACTCAAAACTAAGAGTACCTATAGATGTCTAATAAAAAATTTTGAAGGGCGCTGATATTCTATGGCTTACGCTTATCAGTGATAAATGCATAATTCTTGCATTTACATTCTTAAATTGCAAAATTTGCAAAATCATTAATTCTTACCTAGCTCTAATCTTCTATTTTTCGATAATGAAAATGGATTTGGATAATGAAAAGAAACTATCTTCCGGTGATATTACGAAAAATTAACATTTATAATATTCTCGTTCGTACTCTTGTATGTTGTATTGTATTGAGATGTTCAATGATTTTTACGTCAGAGTTAAAATACTATAGTGCCACAGGTTGTTACACTGTTAGATAATGGTCTCAAACTAAATATAAGAAGTTGATATAATATAAAGACTTAATATAATAACACGTTAATACATGCCTGGCTAAAACTTTGCGTATAGACATGACATAAAATTTACAACAAAAAAAAATGTTTAAGCGAACCCACCTGCGGAGTAGTGGGTAGAAAAAATACAGATGGCAGTGCGTTTTGTGTACTTGTTTGGTTACAAAGAAAATCTACCTGTAACAATGTTTATTTAATTACCTACAAAAGCACAATTTACATTTTTTGTAAAAATAATATTTAAAGAGATATTTATTAAGGCATGCGTAAAACACACTACCACCCCTATTTTTTGCCACCCCTACATCGGACAGGTAGGTAATTTATTTAAACAATGTTTTCCCGTAAAGTTGTGTTATACCTGTACTATTGCAGTTTTAGCCAGTAGTGTACACGGCCTGGTTTTGCCAAATTTATAAAATACAAACATTTATTTATGTTTTAGATTTCCCGTAAAATCTATGTTTTTATTTAAAATGTTAATAGTTGGATATCTGAGTTTAATTTATTCTTTTCACAATTTCAGGATTTACAATTTATACTATTTGATGTTTGTTTATCCTAGGTTTATAATTCTTATCAATCCTTATTAAACGGATTGGATGTGATGTTACAAGTGTGCCATAATTTACCCACCCCCGTGGAGGCGGCCGACAAGGAGTCGAAGCTGATAAATGTACGATTCTTTTTTTATTTTCAGGTTTAGGAAATCTCTGGGTCTGGCATTTTGACACATCCTTTCTGTTAACAATTATTTTAAACTAGTGGATGAAAAAGAACACCAACATTTAATTTATGAGGTTTCGAAAACCTTAGTGTATTAAAAATTGCAAAGTTAAAAGAGTTATTATTATAATACATCCGCTCTCTTTCGTCCATTTGTATTCTCCTCTGTTAGTAATAGACATTAATTTTTAAATTTGGAAAATGTAGTTTTTGACAATAATTGGTGTTGGTTGGTGGCAGGTTCATAGTACCAGTAAGAAACTTCTCTATCAGTTGGACCACTTGGTTCAAGTCTGCAATCAACCTGGAACTGAGAAAAAACATGTAAATATTACTTCCTTTACTAATCATAACACGATTTCATTTCGACATTTTCGCCTCATTAATTAAAAAAAGAGATCAAATTTACAATTGTCCACTCTGTTTATTTGTTTTATATTTTATAAACAGAAAAACTACAATCTGTAGCTATTTGGTACGATGTCAGATGACGCATGCAATAATATGGGTTGACAAAATTTTCCAGGTAATTTTCCTAAATGGAAATCTTTTGGAGAACGTGATAAATTTTGGACAGCATTTTGGCGATGTATTAACACATTTTAACATTTAAACCAGTTGCAAATCCATTACTTTTCAGAAAACGATAATGAACTACCACTATTTTGGTTCCGTTTGTACACATTTCCATCAGCGATTTTTTTTGCTTTAGGTCCTTAAGGATATAATCAGCATTACTTGCTTTAAATGTGCAGACCTTAGTTAGAAGTAGGAACTCCTTGATGTCAAGCACAACATAATCACCGAGTTGATAAAAACTGATGGATCATTTTCTATAAATTCTTTGCCTCTAAAATGCTTTCAAATGCGCAATCAAATATTGCATAATTAACCATGCGAAATTTAGGAATCCCAGAAGTAAATTCATTCTCCGCAGTCAAATTTAGACTTAAGTAAAATATAAGGTTTAGAAAAATTTACCTCTCGCTCTTATCCCCTTTTGAAGTTTCGGGATATCCGATTTTTCTCCGCAAATTTTGTAACGCTCACGTTTTGAAACTATGATTTAATTTGTAAATTTCAATTATGTGTGCCAATACGATAAACCGCGCCATTATTCTATTTATTATTTAAATTTAAATTAAATGCGTTTAAATCTTATCGGCTAATCATGACCAATAGCGTAGTAGCTTGTTCAACCAAGTTTAGCCAGTAGTAAACGAGCATAATCATACGCCAACTCCGAAAGGGGAGACGCTAAAAAGATGGCGTAAAGGCGGTTGGCCGTGTAGGCCCTAAGAATTAAAGCCGCCATATGATTGTAAATAAGTGTATATAGTGATTAATAACTGCTAATAGAATCAGTGTTATTGTGTACCATTACCCATAGCTACAGCAAGGCAATGTTTAATTAATAGCCGTATAATATGTTGTCCATTATTTGTCCAAAAAATATCCAGAAATGGTAGTTTACTTACAAACGAAAGAAGAAAATTTCTTATTTGATTAAGAAGATCCTAATCTCAAGATACGATTAAATTTCAGGTATGATGGTTCCTTAGATATCTCAAAATGAAAACTTTAGTATATATTTCTAGATATGCAGCAGTGTTCGCCTCTTAAAACTTCCGAAGCCCGTTTTTTTTAAACACGAGCATATCCGGCACAGCAAACTGTAGGCATCGTCAAGTATTAAAATGCATAGAGAGCGGCCCAAAATGTTTTTTTTTTGACAAAATTGTTACTGTAATAAATTTAATTTTCCCATCTCGCCCTTTTAGACAAAGGTTTTAATTAGATTTAATTTAAGCTATTGCATTTTGTGGAATTTTTGATTGCCACAAAACTAAACATCGTTGGACGAAATGTAAAATGTGTTTTTTAGAACTACTAGATGTATATTGCTATCAGTAAATGATTTTTTCATACTTGTATCTTTGGGGAACATCCTCTATGATTTTGCACAATCGAATTATTGCGTTTTTTTCGTACTTATTAGATTTGATGAATAACAGTAATTTATTGTCTATAGCATTAAAATTTTACCAGCTGATGAAGGCAATGCCACGGTAATCTTAGATACAGCTATATATGATACAAAAATTACGAACTTGATAAATGATGGAAATTACTCCAAATTAAATAAAGAACCTACAAATTCTTTAGAGAACAAAATATATAGAGTCCTATTTAAACACAAACACGAATTTACAGATATTGAACGAAAGATGTTAACTCCATATCACAGCAAACCTCCTCATTTCTATGGTTTGCGAAAAATTCATGAACCTGACATTCCCTTAAGACCAATTGTGAGTTCAATTAATTCCCCATGTAGCAAACTCTCAAAATATTTATTAAAAATCCTCAATCCATTATCAGGTTCCACCGAGTCTTATATTAAAAATAGCAAACATTTTTTGGAAAAGCTGTCAGAAAATCATTTTGACAATAATCATCTAATGGCCAGTTTTGATGTAATAAGCCTATTTACAAATGTTCCTGTAACATTTTTGTTATATGGCCTTATAGCAAAGAATGTTTAATTTTTTTAATCAGATTAACGAAAAAGAACCTTGAATTAAATTTACATTAGAAATAGAAAATAATAATGAATTACTTTTCTTAGATGTTTTAATTAAAAAATTAGATAACACATACCAAACCAGCGTGTATAGAAAACAAAGACACACAAACAGATACTTAAATTTCAATTCAAATCAACATATTAGCGTCAAGAAAGGTGTTGTTAAGTGTTTGTATGACCGAGCCAAAATTATTTCTTCAAGTGATGTAATATTAAGGAACGAAAAGCAATTTATAAAAACTGTCTTATTAAATAATCAATATCCTAAGAGTTTTGTTGATAGTCAGTTATTGAACATTGGTAGTAGAGAGAATATACTATCACAACCTGAGGTATTTAGGACAGTGGCAGTAATTCCATATATACATGGTTTATCGGATAAATTACGAAAAATTGGGAATAGGTTTTTCGTACGAACGGTTTTTCAAACGGTCACCACGCTATGATCGACTAAAACCTCTAAATATTGTTCAAAATTCACAAAATTGTATTTATAGTGTTCCGTGTGAGTGTGGAAAACATTACGTAGGTGAATCATCTAGACCTTTCAACGTAAGGCTTGGTGAACATAGAAATTACGCTAGAAGGGGAGAATTTGAAAAATCCAAAATTTGTTAACACGCGTGGGATAATAATCACAGGATTAAATGGGACTCGGCGAAGATTTTGGAAAAAGAGAGCAACGGAACCAAAAGAAAACTGAAATAATCCGCGGTTATTTTATTAAACGAGGATAGATGCGTTTCAAATTATTCAATAGATTTTTGTACTAGTTGGTTGCCCATCCTTAGAGACGAAGTGAGTAAAAATAAGATAAATATAATTTAATATCTCACATGACTATGGAAATACATAAACAAAGAACTGTCATGGTTGACGGCCAAAAAAGTTTTGAGAACGGAAGTAGATTGTCTTCCGAAATGTTAACTGCCTAGAGCTTTCATTTTCATTTTTTAGTTTATAACATTGTTCTAGTTTATATATTTTTAGGTGTGAGACTTTTTGAAACAGTTAAGTATTCAAGAACCAACCTCTGTCTGATCCGTTTGGCGCAGAGGTTTTTTCATTAAAATTTTTAAATAATTCTCAGTGGCAAAATACCCAACAAAAAGTAAGAAAAACAGTAATTTAGTCGCACGTAATTTTACAGTGTCCAATATTACTCCTTCGGGCATTATGGTTTATTTGGAAATGACGCCTCACAAAGTGTTGTGGGGGATGATGGACTTAAATGGCAATGACTAGAATTATTTGAAAAATCAAACTAATAATTATTATCATTTCACAAAGAACACTATAATGTTTTCTTAAAATGTGTAATCAGGAAAAGAGAGACAGCCTTACAGTTACAGCTGTGGATCCTGAACCACATCTGCACATTTTAGGAGCTTTGGAAATATTCTTCAAAATTTTATCCATTAAGGCGAACAAGGAAATAGGAACATTCCCCATAAGATGTAATAACCCAAATTGAGGCTGGTTAAAATCTTTATTAAACAGCTTTAACAAATTTGTGCACAGTGAGGTAAAAAGGGAAGAACGAAATTAAGTTATCGTATCTATTTTTTATAAAATGGATCATTCTGTGCACATTTAAAGAACTTAAAAATAACTGCAATTTGATGTGCTATTCATGTAATGGGGTAAATTTCTTAAAAAAGTGTTTGGAGAGGATTATTTTTATTGAAATCAGAAATTCACAAATAACTGTAAGTTTTGGACTTCGGCTGAAGTCGGTAACATAATCATTTAAACAACTGAAATCGCAAAACATGATTTTTCGGTTTTTTCCCTGTCGTATTGCAAAGGTTTCAAGTTAAAACATTTATTTAAAGTCAAAAGCCATATATTTTTTGAAACTTTGATGTCTCATAAAAGTAGCCATCACGTTGCCTTGATTGAACGAAAATATTTGTCTTGTTTATTTTAATAACTTATTCTGCATTTTAACATCTTTTATTTTACCGGAAGTCCAAAACTTACAGTCATGAAACATATTCTTACAGTACAGTTACATATTATGTGTACTTCTGATTCCAGAAAAATAAATCTTTCTCAAGTATTTTCTTTATTTCGATTTTTAGCTTTATTTCTACCCTACTAATGGTCATTGCTTAAAAATTGAAAGAGAGTTTTAAGAGGACTGATCCATGAATGTGTTGGAAATCGATAATCACATTTTTCGAATTTACTGATCTGGACAGCCGTAGATTTGATCTCTTTCACATTAGTACCTACTAAAATATGTAAATACATTAACAAAGAGACAATGCTAATATGTTTATTTCATTAAAATCATTTTTAAAGAATAGTAGTAAAAAGATTCGTGTCTCTTCGTTAATTGGTTATAAAAATAATTGCTACATTGTTCCTTTATGTTTCGCTTATACAGGCGGAGGGAACAAATTTTGAAAATAGGCCCGGTGGTAACCCCGCCGCCGACTACAGTGAGGGTGCTAGTCATGTTTTAGCAGTAATACACCAAATACTGAATCACCACAGAGCTTTAGAACAGAAGTGGCACGCAAAGAAGATCAAGCTACATCAAAGGCTGGCGTTGCGGTTATTTCAGGAGGACGTCAAACAGGTAACGATATCTTAAACCAGTAGTTAAGCACCATGTTCAAACCTGATGTAAATAAAACGAAGTATTTCTGAAAAATATGCGATTGGGCTGAAAATTTCGCCAATTATCACTAAAGGTGAACTCAAGAGATGATAGGGACTGATTTTGACTTGATTGAACATTTTTACGTTGCTCTAAAATGTACAGTTTTTTCAAAATTTAGTTTATTTTCCAATGGTTTATTAAATTTTATTAAAACAAATATTTTATGCTTTAGATTTTTAAGGGATCGGTAGAACCAGAAATATCGGTATTTTTTGAAAATAGGCTGTTATAAAAAGTTACTAACATTTAGATCCAATATTTCGGTTAAAACAACTTTAAATATTTGCCTACTAGATTTTTTTATTTCTCTACTGTCCATGCATCTTTTAAAACATGTATGTAATCATATAACAGATTCTCAAGTAGTCAGCTGATGTTAAATACATTAAACTGGCTTAATATAATTTCTGAGAAAAAAATGCACCTATTGTTTTTTAGAGAGAACTTCTGTTTTCAGACTTCAAAATGGATAGTCCTTTTCAAATCTGATTATTCTGCTGAATTATGTAGCTCCCTTTCAGGTCATGATCTATACCATTTGAGTTAGCCACGGATTCTTATAGAAAAAATTCCGCTGAACAAGATTTTCTTATGAAAAATTTTCCTAAATCGCGAACTTCATGGTCAAATAATTGTTTAAACAAATTTTTTTCGTTTATATTTAATAAAATGAAAACGGTTTGACGGATCCGAAAAAATCTTGATTCAATCGAAAGATATTTTCAATACGCATCGTTTGGTGCTAGACACAACTCATTTTGTCAACCCGTTCATTTGTTATAGCCAAAATAAATTTCTTAATTAACAAATTGATCCGAAACTAATGAGGTCAGGATATTGTTTTTTTTTTCAAAATACATGCCTTTTATACTAAAGAATATGCATTTTTTTTTTGGCCCGATATCTTCAATACTTTTTGATTGTTTAAACAATTGGAATAAGTTGTTGATTAGCAAATAACTTTTTTTTCGAAAGTTTGATTGACTTCAAACCAACTTGAAATAATAAATATTGATGTCGGACATAACCCCCATAGAAGTCTGCACGATTGCAGCTTTTTGCTTTTGTTTATTTAAAGTTTAAATTAATTTTGCAAATTAACAAATGGAATATCTGGGCTCTAGGTAAGCGTATCGAAATGGGGTTTTGTGCATATGAAAGTGCTTGAAAAAAAAAAAAAATGAGACAAGAAATAACTTGATCGGATAACCGAAACCGGAAATAAAAGTGATATTGCGTGAGAGGCCCTAATTTGTTTATTAACACGAGATTTGGTGCAAATGAAAGCTAACAAGTTTTTCCATCAACCACAAAAAGTTCTACAAAAAACATTCAATCCCTGAAGAGTTATACGCGTTTTTGACCCTTAAAAAAATCTCTCCCGCAACGTGAAAATAGTAAGATTTGACGCGCAATGGGGTGGCGGGTTGATCCTCGGTGTGGGTAATTTTTTTTTTCGTCAGATTTGCTTTTTTTATGTAACCAAGTATTTTTTATAATAAATGTTTTTACTTACTGAGAAATTTTTAAAAACGTCGTAAATATTTTTTTTTGTAATTTTCTTGTCCAACGAGGGATTGTCGGTAGTTTTTGTTTCTTTTTTACTACTTTTTGTGAAAGAGAAGGCTTGTTTAACTTTATTTGAGGGGGTGCCTGTCGAAAAAAGACCAAAAATAAAATAATAATGCCATAAAAAAGGTTAAATCTTTTGATTATTTCTCATTTACAAATAAAAAAGTGTGTGTTTTTTTCATGAGACGTGAACTTTTTTCATTATAAGAAAAAAAAAAGAAAAATGAACTTGTTTCCTTTTTATTTTTGGTCTTTTTTTCGATAGCCCCCGCCCAAAAAAAAGTTAAACAAGCCTTCTCTTTGACAAAAAGTAGTAAAAAAAAAAACAAAAATTACCGACAATCCCTGGATGGAAAAAAACAATCATGTGTTTGTTGAAAGATAGCCATTTATTTAAGGAAAATTGCAAAAAAGAATATTAAATACGGCGTTTTTAAAAATTTCTCAAGGTAAAAACATTTATTGTCATAAAAAATACTTGGTTACATGAAAAAAAGCAAATTTGACAAAAAAAAAAGCACACACCGAGGATCGAACGCGCCACCCCATTGCGCGTCAAATCTTATTATTTTCACGTTGCGGGAGAGATTTTTTTAAGGGTCAAAAACGCGTATAACTCTTCAGGGATTGAATATTTTTTGTAGAACTTTTTGTGGTTGATGGATTAGCTTTCATTTGCACCAAACCTTGGGTCCAAAAAGTTGTTAATAAACAAATTAGAGCCTCTCACGCAATATCACTTTTATTTCCGGTTCCTGTTATCCGATCAAGTTCTTTCTGGTCTCAAAATTTTCCCTTTTCCAAGCACTTTCATATGCACAAAACCCCATTTCGATACGCTTACTCAGAGCCAATATATTCCATTTGTTAATTTGCAAAATTAATTTAAACTTTAAATAAACAAAAGCAAAAAGTTGCATTCGGGCGGACTTCTGTGGGGGTTATGCCCGACATCGATATTTATCATTTAAAGTTGGTTTGAAGTCGATCAAACTTTCGAGAAAAAAGTTATGTGCTAATTAACAAATTATGCCAGTTGTTTAAACAATCAAAAAGAATTAAATATATCGGCCAAAAAATATGGTATATTCTTTAGTATAAAAGGCACGTATTTAAAAAAAACAATATCCTGGCCTCATTAGTTTCGGAGTAATCAATTTGTTAATTAAGAAATTTATTTTGGCTATAACAAATGAACGTATTGACAAAATGAGTTGTGCCTGGCGCCAAACGACGCATATTGAAAATATCTTTCTATTGAATCAAGATTTTTTCGGATTCCTCAAGCCGTTTTCGTTTTATTAAATAAAAACGAAAAGACATTTGTTTAAACAATTATTTGACATGAAGCTCGCGGTTTAGGAAAATTTTTCAGCGAAATTTATCCTATAATAATTCGTTGCTAACTCAAATGGTACACAAAATTTGTAAAATCACCTCTTTTTTACCCCAGCCAGCTAGACTCGCCCATAAATTCTGTTATTTAACAAGGAAATTAAAACTTGAAATACATCTGACCTAAATATTTTTCTATTCCTCAAGGTTTTGGACTGGTTATCCAATCACGGAGAAGTTTTTATCAGAAAAAATACTGGCATAGGAAGAAATCTGCAAAAAGCGAGAGTGTATCAAAAGAGCCACGAGCATTTCGAAAATGTTGCACAGGTGAGTTGTACGCTTAATTCTCCACTACTATAATACGTTTATATTATGAGTAATAGTTAGATGGTACTAACATCGCCTCGATTTCTGAATTTGATACAAAATTTAATGGCTCAGAGCTAAAATAAGTGTAAATCTTTCATTACTTATTATACATAAGTTGATTCAAATCCATAATTGGGATTTTTTTCCAATATCTTAAAAACTAACAGCAGGAGTATTTCGGATTTCTTTATGCCATATTATTACTACATTGCTCAACTTTGCCATAATTTAACCGACTCTCCATTACGGTTTTCGAGATACTAATGGTGAGCATCCAGTTTAAATCAGCCTGTATAAACGAGCCTATTGACTATTATATTAATTTGCGAGGCCAGATTCGTCTTTAGTCCGTTCGGGATGAGGGTCATGGTCTTATTTTGGCCTATTTCTTTGAGAAGCACCGGGCTCCGCGGGTATTTCCCCAGTAGAATGCCCGCCCTATTCGACTATGTCAATTTGAAAACTAAGTGCATCACTAAATATTACGACTATCATAATCTTGAGATAACTCAGGTTACTCTTTTTGTTCGACCCTATTATTTCCAACTTTATTTCATTTTTTGCGTTATTATTACTTATAGTATTTGTTGTATCAAATATTATTAATACTGATGATCTGAGATTTCCTAGCAGTGTTAAGCATGTTTGTCTTGTATTATTACTGTGTGATATATTCGAAACTTAATTAGTTGTAAATATTTTAACTGTGACATTTTGATTAAAGTAACAAATGACGTGGCAAATTGACCGACCTTTTATCCGATGTAACATTACTAGAATGCTTTCAAGACTGTGGTTGCCTAGTAATATAAGGAAAGAGTGCATAGTATCAGTTTAATACAGTAAATGAAGGAAAACAGGACGGCCGATTTTTAAAATTTTTACAATTTTAGTACGTTTGTATTATTATATGTAAAAAAATCCGATGGTGTTGGTCATTTTTGCCAAATTTGGGCGTAACATACTTTAATATAGACAATAGATATAATTTTTTCTCACAAGAAGCTCTAAATATCTTGTTATCTGTGCTTTTCCCCCCAAAAAGTCGCGGAAACAAAATGTGTTTAAAATTGCGTTTTCCATACGAATTAACTATTGAAAATAAAATTTTCCTTATCGCTTTTCCGAAAAGCAAATAATTCGCATGTATATAAGTTCAGAAAAATTTATTTCTAATAGAAAATTTGTATGAAAAACGACATTTTAATCACGTTTTATTTTTGTGATTTTTTCGAAAAAATGCGTAGATATCCGAGATATGTAGCTTTTTGTGCAAAAAATGTATACATGTATACAGTATGTCTCACTTTTCATGACTCCTAGGTCACAGTTCTCTTATTAACGATGCAATTTTTTAAAAAATTTTGGTGGAAGACACCCACCAGGAAATTGTGTCGCGGTAAAATATTTTAAAATCCACCAGTGGCGTCCATCGTTATGAAAAAAAATGTACCTAATTTTCGAAAAAAACATATTGAGCAAAGTTTTAACTGTAGAACAATCTCATAATCTTATTCGTTGTTATCAAGAACTCACTGAAACTAAATTTTAATAAAATAGTGTAATAGGTGTTCATGTAATGGGAAAATAAAGCTTCCCTTTTTAAAATATACATTATTACAGTCATAACATTATTTTCGGACAGGCTTTCCATTTAGAATTAATCACGTGCCGTCAGTCAGTTTACTTAACAGTCAAAATCGAACAATAGTTGACTTGGAAATTAAAAAAAAAAAATTCAATTTTAGACTAATTTGATTCACGAACAATTCAATCAATAATACAATTTACATAGATAACTAAATGACAGTTTGTTCAACATATCACATGATTAATTCTAAATGGATCGACTGTCTTCCTTCAGCTTAATTAACCCTTAATTACGTCCGAAAGTAAGGTTATGACTAACAATTTGTACTTTAAGAAGGAGCATTTTAGTTTCTTATCTTATTGAAATTCGATATTAGCAAAGGTATTAGTGACTTTTTCATAATAAAGAATAAGATTATGGAATTGTTTTACAGTTAAAACGTAGCCTAATACCTTTTTTTGGAGAATAAGAATTATTATGTTTTAATTTATTAATATTATTAATAATTCTCTAGTTATATTTTTCCGTATAGAAGTCTGAATAACTTTCTCGCTACCAGATAACCATTTTGGTGTCGACTGCACGTCGAACAGGTGACGCCACCAATTTCGATACGTGATATAGGACATAAATTCGATGTCAATTCAACCTAAATAGTGTTTTTTGACATGTTGTATTGCCGTGCAAAATAAGTTAAACATTTGACCTATTAGGTTAGGTCGCCAGACACCTATTCAATGTCGAGGATATGGAATCAACGTCGTCGATTACTTATTTCTCACCATTCACACCTTTTGTTTTCATTTAAAATTTAATAATTATTAATATGTTTAATGTTTATTTATGACTTAAAATATTTTCACAAAGTTTACATTTTCAATCATGGCTAGTTTTCGCCATTCCATTTTAAAATAAATACGGTTGCTCTCTGCCTATATTACTAAGTGAGATGAAGTCATTCTGACTTTTTGGTGAACATTTAAGGACTTCTAGGATCCTTATCAGGTACCTAAGAAGTCTTGTTCAAGAAATACGATTACCAATTTAGTAATTTCAATACATTTCACCTATATCTTCTTTTAGCAAAATTACTTAATAAGTTATTTAACAATCATATTACTTTCTAGGTGACAAATGTCCCCTTATTAGTAATTTTTCCGAATACGTCACTTTCTACCTACTCTCCCTATTAGGTTATTAAGGCCGTTATTAATTAGTCTGTATTAATGTACACTACCTATTAGGTAAAAATAGTAACAAAAATATTTTTCATAACCTATTAGAGCATTAATTTTACCAATAATTGACCTGTACCTGGTAGGTACCATAGCGACTTCCACCAAGTGAACTTAAATATTACGTAATTTCGGCCTGTTTTGGTCGAATTTCCCTTAGCTGAAGTAGCCGACACTTAAATTGTTAGCTGGGGCTTTATATACATACACATACTGGACAATATTTTACTCGCGAGAAATTTTTCTAGGATGATTGTCTGCATTTCTTCGAATGTGTAACCCTCTTCCGGACTATCTAAGCTGTGGTTTTGGGGGTTGTCTTGTGGGTGTGTCTTTATATTTGTTATGATAATAATGATATTTTATCGATGCAATGAAAAATAACCCTTCATTACCTACCCAACTAGCAAACGGCTCATTATGTGCATGTAGTATATTAGTGTTCTTAAAACAAAATTAGTAGCTATACAACGCTTATAAAGCGACAGAGAATTTAGCGCTTAATAAGTATAATTGGTAAAAGATTTGCTTAGAGCATAGAAGGAATATCAGTGACTAAAATACGAGGCGTTCATTAAAGTAGGTGATCAATGTTTTCTCTGCATACCAGTTTAGACGCATCCCGACGTGTTTATTTATAATTAGATTCTAGAATTGCTGTAGCAAAAGATTCAGCGAAGTGTGCATAAAACCACATTACGACAAGCCCTTGCCATAATCTTCATGATTGAATTATGGTTGCTTGAGAGTATATGCGATGTAATTCTTCGCCAAATCTATACCGCAATAGAAACACATTCTTATGAGAAATAAACATTTTTTTCTCATACCCAGTAGCAAAAACATTTAATTTTCACTTTGAGTAGATAACCCAAGAAAATGGAGCATTCCTAAAATGTTCAAAACTAAAATGTTTTCACTACGAGATTTTAAATTATAAATGCGAATATTGTGTACATCAACTATTAGAGTATCTCCCTCTGTTTTTCTTATGGCCCGTCACACTGTCTGCTTGTAACTGTATTCCCTCTTATCAATTATCCATATCCCATTAGAGCATATACGTTTACTACTGAAAACATTTTAGGATCCTATTTTTAAAAGTCTTCTCACTTTCGAAGACAACAAAAACAGATGAATATCAAGCAGACGGTAAATAAAGTGCCTGTGACACTTGAAATGAGTGAATAGCTTCATGTATTTATTTGCCAAATAGGTGTAGAGTGTAGCAAATGTGGCCTGTCATAGTATTTCGAACGGGAAAAGTAAATAGCGGCATTCGCTGGAACGACCGCCTTTAGCGGCGTTCTTTTGTTATTTTAAACTGCCGGCAGCTTATGTAGTTCAGGCTCTGAGTAACTTTAACTGCAGAAATAGTATATTACTATTCAGGCAAAAATAAATTAGTAGTAACGGGAAAGGGTTTTTATATATTTGATATGAAAATGGAAACAACCTTTAAACATGTTTTTATTTCCAAATTCTTTTACTTCGCCTTTAACTCTTACACACATTTGGATGTTCAGTAACTGAAATTCCATGGAGACATATTGTAAATGATTGTCATTTCCGATCAAAACTCTATTTCGGTTGATGAATATGTATTTTTAATAAATGTGGACTAAACTTAATATAAACCGATAATAAGCAGGGACGCTGTAAGCGGGCGTGCAAGGCGTGCAGGGCACGCGGCGCCCTTTGTTAGGGGCGTTGGAATTACCAAATATATGATATAATATTTATACCAGAAAGTTTTTCGTCGATTACCTATAAACGAACCACTCTAATAAAAAATTATTTGAGGTCCACAATAGTACAACAAGGACTTAGTAATTTGCCCATTATTTCAATCGAGCATGAAATACTGGATCCTTTAAACATGCACCAAACTATTTCAGAATTTGCAGCACTGAAAGTAAGAAATGTTCAGTTTCTATAATTTGTTGTACCTATATTAATGTATTTCGTTTTTTTTTTTAATCAGTTGATTAAACGTTTTAATTTATGTTACCTATAATACTTATATGTACGTAAGTATTTTAAAATTATGTTACCTATAAATTTCATGTTTTATGTTTATGTTACCTATAATATAATATGTACATCGCACGTATTTTAAAATGGTTGTTTTTGTTTTAATTATGTTTTACGTTATTAATTTCATTCGAAATTAGGAAATAGGGAGCCAAAAATTTGGTTGCACGCGGGCGTACTAAGCTCAATCAGCGTCCCTGATAATAAGCTAACTAAACTGTTAGTAGATATCAGCCTACTTTGTCGTCGTTTTGTAGCTATTTTTAATATGTTCAAATCAATTTTCGTCGTGTTCTAATCTCTGTCAAAAAACAATAAAAGTAATGGTGTATCGTATGCATTTTTCTACGACGAACGCATTGAACATTTTCATTTTGACTTTTTTTTAACCAAAATCTCATCGAATTTGATCTAATTTGTACTTAGTTCGGTGGTCGGGTTTCAAATATGTATTATAGCAGGATCCGCAGCCTGAAAAAGAAAGTTGTTTGTTGCAAAAGACTTACTTCTAATAGGCTTTATATAGAATCCTATCTACGAATACTCACATTTTTCTGATATGAGCAAGCATATTTATCAAAATGTCGAAAAATAATCGAGAATATACATTTCGATATTGCAGATAACAATTATCGAGTACGCCTATGGTACTGTCTCCATATGGTGGTTTTTCTGCATCTGACCATGACCTTGTTCAAAATTCTCATTGCGCTGGTGCCAAGCACAAAAAGAAACGATAACAGCCAAGTGATGGCAAAAAAATGTAATATATCGATATATGAATCATTTGATACATCACAAGACGATATATTCGATATATCTACAAAAAATTATCGGTATTTCTATGTATCAGTATATTTTGTAATGTCAAAAATTAATGAATATTGCTTAAGATGTAACCAAAGATTAGAGAACTAACAAGATAGGACAGTCAGGCGGAGAAGACGAAATAGACGAAAACAGTTGTGAACTCCAATTTAAAGGGACACGACATCCAGCGGGAACGGCTTCGGGATTTGTCGGGTACGCATTAAATGAATTTGACCAAGCTTACTAAAAGTAAAAGATAGGTTAGCTCATTAGAATCGACAAGTGCTACGTCACGTATAGACCTCGATGACAGCTGCGTGAGGCTGTTTTTTCCTTCCTTATTTTATAGAAAAAAGTTTCAAAATTATTCTTTTAATGTACAACTCTAACCTAACCAAATAGATACCTTACATATAAACGTAGAAATACTTCATGTGACATATTATAATGCAACCTGTTTTTTTTTATTGACCTTGAGTACAGACAGTCAGCTGAGTTCGGTCGTTCTATCAGGACAGTGTTCACTATTGGCCTCTTTTTCTAATATTACTTTCTCCGTCTGATTGTCACATTGTGGCAACTGCGCGAGAACTCCAATTTAAATGTCGAGGTCAATGGTGTCGTTGCTAAAAGGTAAAAGGTTTTCCGCCGGCTGTCCTGTCTTGTTAGTTTTGTAATCTTTGATATAACTTCTGTTTTTTATCTCAATTTTCGAAGAGCAGGGGGGTAATATATGCAAGTTGACCCTTTTCGATATATTTGCAAAAATATCGATATTTCAACCCGATATATTGCAACACAAGAACGATATGAACATATTCGTGTTTTAGGATTAATATATCGATATTTATTTTATATCGATACATCGTTGCCATCCCTCAGTGTCAGTAGTGTAATGTTTAATGCTATCAAAATACATAGTCCAAGAGCCCGTAACATTGGATTCTGCTCGTGTCTAACCTATCTGGTGTTGTTGCCAGTCGACGCGGCATGGTCGACTACAAGTAAACCATTGTAGGATGGCCGATAGCCGCGCAGAGACAGAAGAAATATCGTCGCTGTTGGATAGAGACAAGTTTCTTAACTATGAACGCAGTACAGTCGGGCAAGAAGTTTCAGTAAAAGGTGCTCTCTATTCGCCGAGAATCCCGGTATGTCACAGGTCAATTGGTACTTTCGAATGAACAACAGTTCTTTGTTTTTATATTTGAAATATTTGTAAATCATAATATTTAATTATTTTAGTTTCAAGTAAACAAGACGATATGGCAAACATACAAAATAAATACACATTGGATTAAATGTAATGAGACTACAATTATAAAGTTTGAGATAAATGCTTACAATATATTTTTTATTTACTTCTGCTCTATCCGACTTCCGAAGTAATCCAGCAAACAATATTAAATTATATTATTAGTAGTCGGAAATAATATAATGATAATGATTCTGATGATGACACTTCAACACGTGATACCCGGCGGTGAGCCGTGGTTACCAAAAAATGTCCCCTTTTATACTTTGTCTTTATACACTATTTATAATATAATTTTTTATGCAGTTAAAATAAAATATATTTTGTTATACATAACAATACTGATAATAGATTTGTACACGTACATACTTTTTCAAAATGGTATATAGGAACTTCAGCTCTAGATTCCTGCTCCATAAATTTTAAAACAAAACTTATAATTTCTTGACAAAGATTTATGTTTTACTTTGCTTTCAAATACCATGATATTCTTATAAATACTGCTAGTGGTAGTACACGTAACAATGCGTATAAGTAGATACTTCTAATAGGTACCTGTGCATTAAATATAAGTTATACACTACAAGCACTTTTCTCGGGACTGTACCACCGATGTTTACACGAGCAAGGAACATAAACAAGTGAGCTCCGTAGAGGTGGGCGGGTTTGGACCACTGCGCATCCTAATCTCATGGGCCATTCTAGGATAGTCAACCTGTAGATTAGATAGCGTAACTCATTTTTAGTTCATGGTGCCTGTACGTTATTTTTTAACGAACTAAAATTTAATAGTAAAATTTTGCAAGTAACGTAACTTTCTGTCGTTTGAAAATTGTGAATTTTCATCCTAAAAAATATATATTGTTTAATTCGCCAGAACGGTATACCTGTACCATACGCGAGCAAAAGCAAAAGTAAAATTTTGCACTGCTTGTAACCGGTTGTAAATGGTGTCATTTTGTAAGTAATTTTTATGGACGAAAAATTAATCGTTAGAAAGCTGAGTTTATACCATTTTGTATAATTATTGATTTTAACCCCTAAAAACTGGATTCTTTGGACCCAAAATAACACATTATTTTCTAAGGTGAAAATGGCATATTAAGGACTATAACTTGGCATATTTATTTTTTAAGGTCTATATAATAAGATTTGCATAACACCAGGAAGATACATCAGTTTCTCCTCCCTTCTCATCCCTCAAAGGGGCCCATTTTCAGGCAAAAAAATTGCCTCCCAAAAGGGCCCCACAGCCGCATCGAGTGGTAACAACATCAGAAAGGTTAAACGAAGAGTATTTTTCAGTGTTACGGGCTCTTGGACTAACATATTCGTTAAGCGTCGATTGTTGTACAAAAGTCCAAGAGTTTTCCTAAATGCTTTCATCTCTAATTTTACGTCTCGATTTGGTGTCCCTTTATCATAATTCAGCTTCACTGCCTTAGTAATCATATCTTTCGACATTTGTAGTTTGAGTGACATATGTGCGGCCTGGGCACTATACCTATAAATGGCTGTGTATATATTGACGTTCATCATCAATTTTTTAATAAACTGGTTAAAGTCACTATCTACAGATTGAATATTTTAGGCCCAAGAACTGACCCTTTCGTTGAAATAGTCCATTATGAATTTTGACTTGCAATGTTCTAAGTATGCGTTTAAAGCGTGGGAGGAAGATTTATTTTTCGTAAATGAATTGGTTTTTATTTAAATCATTTTTAGGTAAAACCATCCACATCGATGTTTATTTCCTTTATACGTATTATATTTAACCCCAGATATCTATGAAAACATTCTCGAATTTAATATAACATATTTAGTTAAAGAAATATAGGCGCATACATCTGTCAGTTTTTTATAGAATTCTTTATTAATTGGCTAACTGTAAATATACATGCCTGTACAAAGCATAATATATTATTGCCAGTCCTGACTTATAAAGTCGTATCTTATCACAGAAACTAGAAGAGAGTCGAGAGTAACTCCAAACTCTGAAATTTACTAAAACTTCGCTGCTGCCAGCTTCAGAGCTTGATGCCAGACTTTACCCAAACGTATGGTTAGTTTTTAATTGTTAAAGTGTACATTCGTCTGTGCATCATTAAGACAATTAAGACAGTTGCGCTTTCATTATTTTTTAGCTAACAATTAGCGAAATGAGAGTCAACTCTAACAAATTATGATAATTATGTGGCAGATGCAGGATATGAGTCTTATTAAAAAATTTCAACTATGGCATGGATCTGAAAGGGTTGAAACTTGAATTAGTTTTACGTATTCCGCATTACTTCTATAAGTGATAGAACAGTAACATTTGGTGCCCTGCTTGAATATATTATGCCCAAACTTGTCATTTCTGTTTTCATAAAATTTTATAATGTTAAAACTTTTAGAAATATTGAACTGTTTGTTATGGTTCACACTTATATTTATTAGCCCTCTGTGTGTGTCTTCCAATCCATATACAGTGTGTCCCAGGATAGATGTAACAAGAGGTGTAATGGACCAAAAATTTTGGAATTTTGGAATGGTATTTGAGGATTGAGTCCTGCTTGTTGTAAAACTAAAGTATACCAAAAATGACTTGATTTGGTGTTCTACAGGGTGTTTCATAAGCAAAGTTGTAAAAATCACTACTAATAAAGTACCTTTATTTTTCAAAATATGAAAAAATTCAACTAAGAAAAGTTATATAAAATGCAATTTTATACCTCTGTACCAAATTTCAGGAATATAAAATTATTTTTTAGAAACTTCCCATTTTTTGCGATTAAGAGTTGAATTCATACTTATTTAAAGTTGTGTAGGAGCAAATGTTAATCATCTCAAAAAGTAGGCTATTGGTAAATAAAAAATTGAATATACGAAATATAAGGAGGTATTATGTTAATCGAACTAATTGTAAAACAAGAAACAATTACTAACAGAAGATTAATGAGGTTTAAAAATTATAACAAGTAATACATGTCAAAAACATAACAGATTCACTTAATTATTGACCAATACAGAACGATGTTTACAATTTTTTTATTATTCGACGTAGCTACCACCCACATCCACACACATTTCGATCCTTCGTCTCAAGTCCTTAAAACTGTTTAGAATATGATCTAACGGTATGGAGTTTACGGCATTTGTAATTCTCTGCTTCAATACTGCTACATCGTTAGGAAGTGGTTCAGCGTAAACCAACTGCTTGAGGCGACCCCATAAAAAGAAATCCAATATTGATAGGTCTGGGGATCTCGCCGGCCACTTGATCGGTCCATCTCCTGGCAATTCAAGTTTCTCCAAAATTTAAATTCAACCACCGATTAACCATTTCTGTGGATTGACCAGGGCAACCATCATGTTGAAAATGAACTATAGGCATATCTCTTAAAATATTTAAATGTTCCTGAGAAAATCTTTCAAGAAGCTGTAATAAGTGTGCTGGTTTAACTTCCCCTCAATGAAATAAGGTCCAATAACTCCAACGTGATAAGAAACGGCACACCACACATTCACTTTTTTTATAATATTGTCTTCTACAATGAATTCTAAATTTTGGATTTTCAGAAGCCCAAAACCGACAATTCTGAGATGAAACAACACCACTGGTTGCGAATGTGGATTCATCTGAGAAAATTATGAAATGATGAAAAAATCTCTTGCATGATTTTTTCTCCAATGGTCAAACAAAAATCCAACCTACGGCCGGCATCTCCCTCTTCAAGCGTATGTTTATAATTTGCTTTATATGCCCTAATTTTCTTTGCCTTGTAAATTCTTTGAAGTTCAGACTTGCTAATATTAATAAGAGCTGACCTCTCTCTCAGTGGCATCCTAGGATTTTCTATAACAGAGGTATGAGCTATAATAGCCCCAACATTGTCTTCATCATATGCTTTTATTTTTCTGAACACTACCAGTAGCCAGAAACTTTTTAATTATTCTCATAGCCTGAGTACGTGACAAAGCAGTGTTTGGAAATTTCAAATTAAATTGACTTACCACTTCTCTTAGCGAGTTTTCACCGCGAATTCCGTAGCATTGCTCAATATAAATTTTTTCACGTACTGTGAGTACCATTTTCACTTAGTTTTTATGCTTGGTTCGTTAATTTGAAACAAAAATTAAGGATAATAGTGACTACATTTGACAGATATGTCAATAATAAATGATAATGTGTATCCACTGCTTTTCTCATAGCCTACTTTTAGCTTCTACATAACTTTAAATATTAATTCACATAAAATAATTTCTATGCAGTTTTAACTGAATGGTTCAAAATAAAATACTAATTTACTGAAAAAATGGGAAGTTTCAAAAAAATAATTTTATGTTCCTGAAGTTTGGTACAGAGGTATAAAATTGCATTCTAAATAACTTTTCTTAGTGGAATTTTTTCATATTTTGAAAAATAAAGGTACTTTATTAGTGGTGATTCTTACAACTTTGCTTATAAAACACCCTGTAGAACACCAAATCAAGTTATTTTTGGTATACTTTAGTTTTACAACAAGCAGGACTCAATCCCCAAATACCATTCCAAAATTCCAAAATTTTTGGTCCATTACATCTTGTTACATCTATCCTGGGACACACTGTATATAGTGTAAAAGTTATTTCATGCAATAATTGCTATGCATATAACATTAGTTCTTGGTTGGCGAAAACTGCTAATCCAAAAAAAAAAAAAAATCGGTAAAGGTATTTACATAGAACTTCCTTCTTTATTTATACAAGGCGGTAAATCTAAAAAATTATGAGTTAAGAAGCGACATATGAGAATAGTAATCGGAATGTAGTTATCACTATTATTACAAAGAAAATTTGATAATTTTTGTTAAAAAAAATATACACTTCACCCAACAACAAAAAATAAATATTAAATAAAAGGTATAGAAAACGTTCATACGTTATACAGGTTGATTCATATAGGCCATTCATTAGAAGTTTTTCAACTTGCAGTTGGATTAGAAACTTGAAATTTGGTATGCAGCCATAATCGATCATGCCCGTTCTATCCTCCAACTATACAGGGTGTGCCAAAAATTGGTACCAACTTTCTTATTTTAAATGGAAACCTATATTTTTCTTTACATGGTTCGATTGGTCTTCTAATTCTGAGTTTAGAGAACCTAAGTTATATTAACTTATCTATTACAATTTTTGACATATGTCCAATTTTTTGATAAAAATTGCCGCTGTAGTAGTTTACGAACAAATTTGTATCTCGCAAACCTTTCAAAATTATGAAACCAAATTTGTGAAGCGTTAGCTGGAAGTCCAGGCTAACTTTTGATGTCCCATCGGTGGTCCCATTTTGTACCATATGGGCGCAGTCGATTTTCAAATGTAATCAAAAATTGACAGAATTTCGTCAACATTGTTCTTGTTCGTTAATAATAATTTGTTGGTGTTGTGTGTAATTAAATAAGAATCCATATTTTTCTTTAAAAATTATTACAACTGTCTTTTGTTTCCATGGCATACTTGATGAAGTAAGGAATATCTCGGCAAGATAAGGTATTTCTCGATTTTTATTGAATACTTCGATATGGGGTGAAGTTAGGTATAGGGAATGCTTAAGTAACTCACCCTAAAATTCAATTTTCTTTCCAATGGTGTGAAAAAAAATAGTAGGTGCCATTTGAAAAAATTGACATTTTGACAATTTTTGATTACGACATTTGTAAATCGACTGCGCCCATATGGTACAAAATGGGACCACCGATGGGACATCAAAAGTTAGCCTGGACTTCCAGCTAACTGCTTCACAAATTTGGTTTCATAATTTTCGAGATAATTTTGAAAGGTTTGCGAGATACAAATTTGTTCGTAAACTACTACAGCGGCAATTTTTTTCAAAAAAATTGGACGTATGTCAAAAATTGTAATAGATAAGTTAATATAACTTAGGTTCTCTAAACTCAGAATTAGAAGACCAATCGAACCATGTAAAGAAAAATATAGGTTTCCATTTAAAATAAAAAAATTGGTAGCAATTTTTGGCACACCCTGTATAGTTGGAAGACTGAAAATATTTTAGATAGAACGGGCATGATCGATTATGGCTGCATACCAAATTTCAAGCTTCTAATCCAACTGCAAGTTGAAAAACTTCTAATGAATGGCCTACGTGAATCACCCTGTATACATTACAGAATCGTCCTGTTTATACACAGTTTAATCTTAATAAACGGCACTATGTTCTACTTATTACACACCTCTGAGATATTCCAAACGATTTACTACTGTTTTTAATAACCCACTAATTTACTGCCCACATTTCAACGTAAGAATTCAAATTTTATCGGTTTTATTATTATTACACTTTCGAAATTTTACGACGCGATAACTTACGTTGTCAACCTAATATTTTACTAACCTAAAAAGTAAAAAATGACCCGCATCAATTACGTTTCGAGAGCACAATCAGGCCCTCATGGTACCCAATCAAAAAACTGTTTTATCAATCCAGTGACGATGGCCCTTTATTTTCCACTAAATATTTTAATGCGAAATATCAGCTGTCGTTAATAACAAACTCCCTTATCAAATGATTGACCGGAAGTGCGGAAGTTCGACCAAAATGGATGCCTGGAGGGTTGATTAGGTCCATCCATTGTCGGTTAAAAAGGGTGGACACCGCAAGGACAAAGGAGGAGCAAGTTATGTCATTACACGAGCTTAGGTGCAAGTAGTTTGTGATAAACTACTTGTGGAACAGTATTATTTAGTATTTGGTCTGTTGGCACCAGTGGCGGGTCGTTGAATGGGCCGAAAATTTTAAATAATCGGTAATTTATAATAATAAAAATAAAATAATATAAGAAATCAATGCAGTTGTTGTGACATTGCATTATAACAAATAACGGACATAACATTTTTTCGTTAAATATTACTATATTTTCTTTATTGGGACTGAAGTTTCATAGTTGCTGCTCTGCATTCTCAAGCGCAGTGAATTAAGTTGTTGGTTATCAATGTTATTGAAAGGGGTTATGTTGAGTAGCGGTAATTAAACAAACATTGCACGTAGGCCCATTGTTCATCAGGGCGGTAAATAAAATGGGATTTTCTATTTTTGTTTCTAATTGGTCATTAAGATCCCAAATACTATCCATTTGGGAAATTCCTTATATTTGAAGATTTTAATAGCGTTATTTACAATGTGTCCACGGAAAGCGATATTACAGGTGTAAATAACCATTTTTCTATTACTATGAAAACAATTTTCTGTATTCTGCTCTCAACTAAATGCATATTTTTCCATTTATTTATTTTTTTGATTAAAGTCTGTCATGGAACCTAAAATGAAAAGTGAATCACCTGGTAGTTATCAAATTTAGTACGTCATATTTTTTAATTTTGAACAAGTTTTTCTTATAAAATGTTTCAATATCTTGCACAGAAATGGCAGCTTACCTGAAGCGAATTTTATTTTTAAGCTGCCACCAGCGCCCTCTATGCATTTTTTAAATTCTAACTTACTGAAAATGGGTTTTGAGTCAAGTAAGAGCAGAATACATAAAACTGTGTTCATAGTAAAAAAAAAGCGAATTTCATTTTTAAGCTGCCACCAGCGCCCTCTATATACTTTTGAAATTCTAACGTACTGAAAATAGATTTTAGGTCAAGCAAGAGCAGAATACAGAAAATTATGTTCATAGTAAAAAAAAAATCGGTAAAGGTATTTAGACAGAACTTCTCTTTATTCATACAAGACGGTCACTCTAAAAAATTATTCATTCAGAGATGACATATGAGAATTATAATTGCCATATAGTTAGCCCTAATATTACAGAGAAAGTCAGATAACTTTTTTGCATCATCTACTGTATAGTGGTGGGATTTTTTTTATTTTCAAAACATTTTTTTTGTTGAAACAGGTTAAGAATATAATGGAACGTGGAAATTTTAGAATTGAAGAAAACATGTTTTCCATCATCTACTCTATTGTAGTGGTAAAATAATAAAAAATAAATATATTTATTAAATTTTCAAAACAACTTTCTTTCTTGAGAATGTCATGAAAAGTGGAAATTTTAAATTTGAGCAAAAGCAATTTTTCTTCCATCACATTTTATTAAAAATGTTCACAATTTTTTAAAATTTTCTAAAAATTTTTTTTTTTTGAAATATGTTTAGATTTGCATGAAACGAAAATTTTAAATTTGAGCAAAACGTTTTTAACATTTTCTGAATAGACGAAGTTCAGTTTTCGTCTTATTACGGGCTGACATGAAAATTCATTATTCACCCAATTTACTCGGTAACTTTTCAATTTTTTTTTCTATTTTAAATTTTCGTTTTTTTTTTAATAGGTTTAGAATGTCACAAAACGTGAAAATTTTAAATTTGAGCAAAACAGTATTTTTTTCATCACCCATATTTAATAAAAAATTTTGAAAATTTCAAATTTTTTTTAGATAGGTTAGAATGTCATGAAACGTGGAAATTTAAAATTTGAACGAAAAAATTTCTTTTTCCATTATCTATTTATCCCTTTAGACGGTCCAGCTACCTACCAAATTTGACTGTTCCCCGTCAAGTAGTTTTTTAGTTAATGCACCAACAGACAGACAAACAGACAGGCAGACTGACGGAATTGAAAACCTATATTTTCGTAATCTTCAGGATCTGAAACGTGAAAATCCGAAAAAATCTCTGAGGGTGATTTTTTTCTCGAATGCAATAGGTACTTCCCTTCGGTACACGAGGGAAGTAAAAATGGTTATTTACAGCTATAATATCGCTTTTCTGTGGACACATTTTGTGTTTAATTTTCTTCATTTTGTTGAATAACGTGAAATCATCATGTTTTTTTGTGTTCGAAAATTTTAGTTATTTTGATTATTTTGAAATAATTCTAAATGTTCAATGTATCTTATATTAAATGTCCTTCCTGTTTGACCGATGTAACAGTTTCTACATTCTTCACCTGAGAGCTTATAAATTTCTGATAGTAGATTTGTATGTTTTCTGCTTTGCATTGTGAAGGATGTTCGACATTGTTTAGGAAGGTATAAATGTTGGCATATTAGAAGGTTATCATTTGATATTACGTACGAAATTCTTTCCGACTCTACGGGTATAGATTTTGGAATCGGGCACCACTGTAGACGTTCTTAGATTCAAATTGTAGAATTCTATTCCTATTTTAATAATCTGAAGAGAAAATATTTTTTTGTTGCTTCAAAAATGCCAAAAGAAGAAAATTAAGCCCGTTACTGGTATTTGTTTCGATTGCGGCACTGAATTGTAAATACTTCTATTAGTGAAACATGCCTACTAAATTTGGTGTGGAGCTAGTAAAGAAATATGGCCAATCATAATTTTGACAAAAAATAGAAAACACGCTGTGTATCAGAAACGAAGGACACGAAAACCGTTTAATTACCCTTATAAATACATAAGGAAACATTGAAGGATGCACTAATTACTGTAGAACTATATTGGCTTATACATTCTTGGCAGTAGTTATTAGTTTCTTGTAATACCAGTAAGCGACCGTAAAGTTCTTGAATGAAAAAATGATGAATATAATAATTACGTATATCATGAAAGACGGAAGGAAGAGAAAAACGGAATAGTTTTATAACACGAAACCTGAACTCAGAAATAATTTATATTAAAGTTAGAAATTGGAAAAGTTTGCTTACAGGGACTTTGAACTCTATAGATTCCCGTTGTTTTGCATTATGTATGATAAATAAATTGTCTTCATTGAAAAAAGCAAATACATACAGTGTGTTGTTTATCTAGTAAGCTATTCTTACACATAACCCCAAATGCAAAAAACGTCAGATTTATAAGTGATGCTAGTAGACCAAGAGCCGTGTGATATTCAAGTCCATACATCACGGACCATTAAAAAAATGGACTATTTGAAAGTAAAAAGTTTGGACACCAAAGAGAAGGAAAAATTCGATCCAAGGATTTTCCAAGGCGACCGGGGACGCTGGTAACATTTTGATTTAATTGATTGATTTGCCACTGCTGGATATCCAATCTGGATATTTTTATATACCGCACAGTGTGGCAGAATGGACAAAATTCGCTCTGAGGCGCAAGTTTTGAGATGTGGACTTGAATTTTTTTTTAAATACTCAGAAAGGAGTCTGGAATAGGGTGTCACTGCGGCTTTTTTGAAAGTTTTTTGTTTGCATGGAAGAGTTGTCATTCAAGGTCAAATTCGTATTTTTAAAATGGAACCCCTATTTTTTATTACAAATTCGAACTGTCTGACTGAAAATAGACTACTTTTGTTCGAAACATTTTTTCTCAAATTGTCATTTTTTTCAGTTATCCGGCGAGGAAAAATCAAAATTTTAGAACTTTACAATTTTTTTATTCGAAAAAGAAGAAGTTTGGAAAAAATTGCACGAGGCAAATAAAGTTTGTAATCATCCTGGGAATATTCTCAAATATTTTTCGGAATTGTCCAATGCCCTTTGCAGAAAAGAGCATTGTGGAGTTTTCAAGGGCATCAAAAAGAGCATTGGAAAATTCCGAAAAAAATCTAAACTCTTTTTGCCTCTTGCAATTTTTATCCAAAATTCTTTTTCGAGTAGAAAAATCGCAAAATTCAGAAAATTTTGATTTTTCCTCGCCGGATAACTAAAGAAAAAATATTTCGAACAAAAGTAGTCTAATTTTAGTCAGACAATTCGACTTTGCAATAACAAATAGCGGTTCCCTTTTAAAAATACGAATCTGACCTTGAATGACCTTAACCTTTCCATGCAAACAGAAAATTTCAAAGCCGCAGTGACTCCCTACTCTAGACTCCTTTCTGAGTATTCTAAAAAAAAAATTAAAGTCGATATCTGAAAAATTGAGCCTCAGAGCGAATTTTGTCCATTCTGCCACACTGTGTACCGCCGAACCGGCTACATACACTGGATTGGATAAGGGACATGTTACCAGTAGCGAGAGCCACATGACGCATAGGGTAGGATTATAGGATGGGAAGTGTAGGTGTTTGTGAGATACTTCTTTTAAGTTTCAAAGCTTCTTTTAAGTTTCCATCTATCATCGCCTTCTTAATTATTCTTCTTCTGAATCTTCTGTTTCTATATCTAGCAATGGGCACCTCCCCCCTGCTCACTTGCGTCATATATGGACGCAAGTAATGTTTCTCAGAAATCTGTGTCTTCGTTTCAACGTCCTGTATCAGTGCGTCCCCTTCGTTTGTTTGTCAAGACATACATTAGCCAACCGCAAGAAGTTTTTATTTATTAACCGTTCCACAAATAAATAGCCATTTAAGTGGAGGTGCAAGAAAGAGCCCAGTGAGAACATTTGAGATACCCCGTGTACCGATCCGCCAAGGTAAAGCAAAATAAAAAGTAAACAAAAAAGAGATCTAGGAGAACATTTGAAACGCTCTGTGTATGAAGCAGACCCCAACTACTTTGATCTGAGAGACATTTTTGTTTTCGCAAATAAGCCCAATAAATATATCGACTATGTGGCAGCTGCTATTCGAAACCTTCCTGTCGTGAGACCTTCCTTATGTTTAATACATTTATAATTTTAAGAAATTCAATTATGTCTAAAAATTAATAAAGATTAATAAACTAATACTACCAATAGAACTTATCTTTTTCGTCCGTGTCCTTGTTGGCAGCTTCCCTCTCTGTTCTGTAGGATTCCCACGCTACTTGTATTCGTTGCTTCACCCTTCTTAGAAACCAG
Organism: Stenurella melanura; assembly: GCA_963583905.1. NCBI lineage: Eukaryota > Metazoa > Arthropoda > Insecta > Coleoptera > Cerambycidae > Stenurella > Stenurella melanura. Next base: position 73,841,269 of record OY757309.1, read on the forward strand.
CCTGTTGCCATTTACTGTAGATAACTTTATGGTGCACAGTTTATATTATATTGTCCGATGTTTGTGACCCTTTTCAAGTTTTTAATATACGCTTTTAGATGATTTATTCAACCAATATATCTCAATCAAATATCAACTATATGAAATAACTAGACTCATGCTATTTTATATCAATTATATAGTGTAGAATGGTCCACGCTTTAATTTAACACTGTTTTACCCGCATTTATTAAAGATTTCGTAGGAGCTACAGAAACGTGTCTGATCCCGACGCCATCCGAAACCGATTTCGACGCTGGTTTGATTTGATATAAAATTCCCCAAACGTTGGAGCGATGAGAAACCATTCAAATCTTGATTTCGCTGATGTATTTTTAAACAAAAATAAGTAACTGTGAGATGTCCCAGGAAAAAACTTGAATTAAATTCAATTAAAATCAGTTGAAAACCAGTCCCACTTCTGATTAAATTTAAATAAAACAAATAGGATCGAGTTAGAACAAAAAAATTATAAGATTTTTGTACTTGTTTTGGACCAACATACCATTATGTAAAATTTTTGTACGCATAAATAAACCACCAGACGCCGCGCCGTGTATAATTTAGTAGACATGTATGAGAATGAATGAATGAAATTGAAACATTGCGGTTGTGTGCTTCGAAATAGTTAATGTATTCTTTGATGTAATTTGTGTATTAAGTATCTTAAGACTCGTTTCAATTTAGATTTGAGGTAAGAGAGTATATAGTTAAGGAAGTGGCGTGCAAATTCTATGACGAAAAGTTACCATCTGACAGTCTAATAGTCGAAGAGAGCATATAACTTTTTTCTCTCTGAAATGTTTTGGTGCTTTTTTTTTTTAACGAATGGTTACCGATATCTGCCCGTATAGGTAGTTGGTATATGTATAAGTATGCGGAATTGCTAAAAGGCCAACTGTTACGGATTACCGGTATTGTTCGCTCGATTACTATTTCAATGTAGGTATTATTTGTCAACGGCGACTTGTGAAATTTAGATTGGTATTATCTTGGTATTGAGCCATAGGACAAAAGGCATATTTTATATCATGACTACCAAGATAAAATAAAGAAGTTTTGCCAAAAAAAAATTCCATGCAAATTTGCGAAATAAGTTTTAAAAATGAGTTGTTTTTTTTTGTAAAAAGACTTTTTGAATAGTTAAAAGATTCGACCTGTACTTGGTGATAATTCATGTTAGCTCTATATAATAATTTAACAAATAAAACACTGAACTGTTTTTTAATTTTAATTGATGTATTGTCAACGCGACAATTGTTTCCCTAAACATTAGCTTATTGATTGATTGATCGATTGATTGAAGTTTATTTATCTTTCGCCAATGTACATTGGATAGACAAGTCAAATACAAAATATACATATATGAACACATACATAAATATGTCATACTAAAAAAAAGATATAATCAGTTATAACAAATATACCGAATGTTTAGGTATTTTGTACAGCGGTGATAAATTCTTCTACTGAATAAATTGTATTTTGAAGTAGAAATTCTTTTGACAACAATTTGAATCTGTTCAGGCTGGTTGCACTATTCAGATGTAAGCGCAAGACTAACGTAATACATCAGTGAGACGGTCCTGACTATTGTTTGCACGCTTTTGCACGCGACTTGAACAGCCCATGACCTTCTGTCTCGCTTTATAAAGTAAGAGGTGAAAGACGGACGATGTTGTCGGTGCCGTTTACCTCGTCTTGCGTCTCTTGCGCCGCCCTTTTACCGGTTACGCATACTATACTTGACATACCCCAATTACACTGGCAGACGAAAATTCCTGTCGGTGCGCGGCAGAGAGTTTTATTTTTTTAAACTCCAATTAACGTTTTTTTATTATTATTTACAATCATGTTGTTAAAAGCAAGTATTTTTTAACATTGCTGAAATAGTGTGATGACTAGAGTCGGGCACAATTTAAGCTAACTTGTGTCATGGCCGCTAAAACGTCTGAACTAAGATTTTATTAGATGCATAAGAAATGCCAGTAGTTCTCAAACAGTTCTTTCCTGTAACAGCAATGATGATAAATAATTATAGAAAAATGGAAAGATGTTGTCATAAAGTGTTAAGATTATTAATTTATTAACTTCGTCATTTCAGTAGAATTCTGATTATACCTACAGCGTCCGCCATGAAGTTGGCTACATATGGAAAAGAATTGTATTATTGACATTTCTAAAAAACTCTATTGGGGGTTCGTTTATGCATGTTCGACAACAAAAAATTACATTTTAACACATGTCATGTGATTACGGTTTGGCAGGACTGTAAAAAATAGTTGACCGTGGTGCCAAAAAATGGGTCAAATTGTTAAGATATCGAAAAATTTTATTAAGAAAAAGTGCATAGAATACAACAAGGACCCCATATATCAATTGAAGCAGATATGAGGAAAATAGAAAAGTGCAAATTTTACCCCTACCATTAATTATTATATGAAAAATCATAAATTCTTGTGTCTATTTCACAAATACTTGATTAGTTTCGACAAAAACTTTATGTATTTTAGTTGAATAAAGGTATTTGCATGTAAAAAAGAAACGAACCCCCAATACAGTATTTTTTAGAAATCTCAATAATACAAATTTTTCTCATATGTAGCCAACTTTATGGCGGACAATAGAGGTATATAGGCTCGGGCACAAATGAAACTGATAACAAAAATGAATTGCAGAATTCAGTCAGTAACAATGAGTTATCAGAAAAAGAAATCAAAGACTAATATTGTTACAGCAAAAACCACGGGGTGGTATGGACATTTTTTGCCGGGAAAGGATAGGATCGTAGTATTAGTAGGGGAAATGATGTTAGTAAAAATAAAATCTGAAATCTCTATGAAAGTAACGAAAATAAATTATTTTTCTTTCAGCGGTAATAAATAAATATTCTGGTTGACAAAATATATATTAAAAATATTAACGATAATTTAAAAAAAATAATTTAAAACAATTCTGAAAGAACAACGCATCGGCACGTTTTCATAAACACTAAAACACTTCGAACACTACACATAATAATTTACGACACGTTTTCATGAACAATATAGCACTACACTTGAACAGTTTATTTCTCAACGCACGTTTCACCATTCGTGTATTAATATATAATCTAAGAAAATCGATTGTATTAGAGACAGACTCGCGCTAGTAGTAATAAATGACACATTTTTGGGGAAAATAAAGTTTTAACAAAACTCGCGCCGCGTCTTAATAAAATAACAATTTTGGAAAAAGAATTATTAACTTTTAATAGAGCTTATGCAAAAAAAAGTAGAAGTGAGGATCGAGATCAAATTTGCAACCACCCCATTTACATTTATTGCTGCTGGAGTATCTTACCGATTGAGCTATGCGATCATATGTTCATTATATTCTAAAACGTGTAATATGTACATACTAGAAAATTGTTAGACTTAGTGGTTTGACATTGTTCGTTTGACGGATGAATATCCACTATTTACCACTAAAAATAACTTAAATATTTCATATAAAGACGTTTTTCATATTTAGAGTGGTGTTAGTTCACGGAAATAAATAATATTCGTCGTCAAACACACAGTTTTAGAATCGCTGATCTTATGACTATGTTTCTCACTCCTTGGTGTACATTTCATATTTCCGTCTCAAAAGAAGTGGGAAAGATTCTTGGTAGACATACATTGACAATTTGACAGTGTCTTTAGGCTATTGCTTTAAGTTTGTGAGAGATAGTGAAAACTTATGCGCAACATTAATTCGTACATCGGTCATTTTAAACTAGACCCGACTCTACAGAGAATTGCTGACTACTTTGAGAGAAAGTTAATTCTAATGCTGAAAAGAATTACACAAAAAAATTATTTGTGTATTATTTAACAAAACTATGCTTCCCTAAATAGTCTTTATGCATTATAGACCGCTCAGAAGGCAGCATTTTGTAAAATCCCCATATCTTCATGTTCAATCAAGTTTTATTTGTATAGCTTGATAATTTTTCAATGTTGAATTAAAAGTAGAAATCACATGTTTATTATGGTTACCTAAATATCGTCACATATGGCGAAAAGTTAACCGTACTGTTTTTTACAAGCCATAAATCCAAGCTTTCGAATGTAATTTAAGACTTCATTTATAATTAAAACGAAGCAATACGTGTAATGAAACATTGCTCAGCCCTGAATTTAATGGTTCATTATCGCTGTTCGTAATGTTTATTGTTTTAATTGATAAAAATAAACTAACTATATGGTAATAACAGTATGATTTAAATTCTGTGAATATCTCGCGAATGCAGAAGATTAATTTTATTTGCAATAGAATCAGATTAAAAAAATTTATTGTAATTGTTATGGCGCTTTGTGCGGTCGACAGATTTATGATTTTTAATCGATTATCCGCATTAGGCTTTATTTACAACTGTAGAACTGCAAAACAAGTAACAAATATTGATGTCATAGAAATTCTTAGGATGTAGTTTTAGATTTGTAAATTCTTTATTTCAACTCAAACTTTCTTTTATAAATAAATATTTTTTTTATAATAATAAATATAATCGTCTGTATCTGCAGAGTGTGAATGAGACATCTATACTTTATTTAATATCAAAAATCATGAAACAGACCTACAAAGGAATAAGTTCATAACACCTGGAATGCCAGGAATGTCATGAACGTCGATCAACAATTTTTAGAATCATTTTTTAATTACAGGAATAAATTGAATATCGTTTTACTACTTTATATTAATTGATAGGCTGATTCAATAAAAATAGATAAATATCATTTAACCTACGGCTATGCTACCGGCATTATGTGAACAAACTAAGAGCGGGTAGCGGGCTTGTAATGGTGAGTCAGGTAAGCAATCGACTACTATCATTCGAGGTAAGTGCATAACATATGTGGTTGACTGTATTCGGATGCGGGTATCGTTTGTAATATTCACGGTTTCGGTGCAATTCTGTCACAGGCAAACTTTGTAATAATTTATCCTGATAGTAACGCTTTATTCGGAATAAAGCAATACTATAAACAAAATTCCGATTCTTCATTATCTCATTCACAACGTCTTGCCACAAAATTTATGAATCATGAATTATTCTAGTTGGTCTCTTTTGTTGCACGGCGCATCTTACAACATCTTGCCATCTGTCGCGGTTGTCTGTTAAGTGTATGACAGCTCCAAAGCTACTTCTTTAAAACCCCGCCGTTTTGGAAGGGGTTCTCATTGACGTTCTCTGAACGGGGAGATGCCATATTGGAGAGTATTTCTTGGAAAATCGAGTCGTTTGTGTAGTAGGCTGAACTAGGAACTCGTAACAAACTTCTCCTGTCTCGTGTCTTTCTAGCAACAGTTTGCCGACTGTCTGTTTCCTTTTTATTAAAGCAACGAGTTTCTTTCCATAACGTAAATTATTAAGTTGAAGCTGCTCGACAGTGCGCCGAAATGGAAATATCGAATGGCCTACTTTTGTAATTTAAAGCACTTGGGCATTTTCGCGGTGTAATAAGATCCTGTTTCATCACCTTCGTCGTATCACGATCACTTTGTTCTTCTTTAAATTATTGTTTCTTCGTGTAGATTTTAGTTTTACTGCCATATTTTAAAATAAAGTATTTATTTCGACAATGCTGCGAAAATTTCAAAGTAAATTTTTCATTTTTATTTTTTCTTAATCGCTCTTTTAACAAGTGAAATAAAAACGTACTCTACATCTTCTTTAAGAATTGCATTATACCATAGAAGGTGTTCTTGAGTAAATGGTTTTTATTTTGTATTAGAATTGGAGAAAATTTAGGGATTACTTCGGAAAGCAATTTATTTGTACTTATTTGTACATAACAACTAATCATACTGTTATAGTTAATAGTTATTTATTGTACTAGTGTGTAATTATGCACATTAGTCACATAAGTCACGATTTTTTTTGTAACTTGGTTAAATAAACATTTCGTTTTTAAGAAAAAGTTATCCACGAAACCGTTAGGTTGAGTGGCTAATATGCAATTACACACGTGTGCAATACAAAATTTTATCCAACACTATCTTTTAACGAAACTTTATTTGAATAATATTTTATTTAATTTGGCAATTCATTTGACAAATTAACTTTTATATTTGTAAACATTGTGATTGGAAAGGCCATGGAATAACTATTATGGTGTTGAGTGTTATTTATTGTTTACACATAAACAACAAATAAAGGTAAAAAATAATAATTACTTGTGAAAAATGGATGAAAATTATTGCCTCGGAAGAAATTAGAAAAGAAGCAAATGAAGTTTATTTAAACTTGTTACCTAAGAAATCCCAATTTTTATTACAAGGAATTCAGCGAATATAACGATTGTGCAAGACGCGTTATGCGATTACGCGATTGTGTTACTGGTGTAAAGGTTTATAAAAATATTGATATTTCTAAATATGGAAAACTGATTACTAATTTAAAAAGTGAGTCATGAACTGACAGCCAAATAAACCTAATTTTTATATCCTCTCGCTAGTAACTTTTTGAAGATTTTCTCACTAGTGTGTAATACATCACATTCTACGTGTAAAATCACCATGGTAATAGCCATATTCCTTGCCTGTGTTGGATAAATATATTTTATACCACTGACTGGTGATGGTGGGCTTTTAAGGTAGAAAATAAATCAAGACTGCCTGTTCATGAAATAGTTACCTATTTCTTTCAAAGAATAATGTTGTGCATTTTTATAATGTTAAAGAGATTTGAGGACACAGTATATGTCAAAACTTCCGTAACTAGAAATATAAATACGACAAAAATATCTAATTTTTGCTTGAAAGAATTCCAATCTGCATACCATTTAAAGTAGAATGGAATACAATCATAATGTGTGTGGTTTGTTGATGGATATTCTTTTGAATATAAAACCGTCCCTTGACTAAAGCATTTCTCGCTATGGGGTGTCTATAAGCCACTATAGATCTGTAAGCAATATTCCCCTTGTGATAAGCCGATTGCATAATATATGAAAATATACGTATTATGGCCTGACGGTGACAGATAAGAAATCAATTTTTGGATTTTAATGCGTTAAACAGGATATTATCTACAAGGTGGTCCAAAGAAACTGGCCGTTTAGTTCAATCAGTGAGTACTTCGGTTATTCAACCAAGATTAATAACAACGTTTATTCATTATTATTGGTAGTTACAACTTTTGTTTATAAATTATATATAGCACCTCAAATTACGTATTAACACATATTTGAAAAGATACAATTTAAAGAGATAGTGCTCTGTGATGGTTTGCCCAAAACTGGGAAGCAAAATACGCTTTTCACACCAGCGCCATCTGTCTTCGTTCCTCTTAATATTTTCAAACAAAATTTGGCACACATGTTACTACATTTTGAAAAAGATGTAGTATACGCACATATAAATCCCATATGCGACACTCCTTTGATCTAGCAGAAATGCCGCCGATGACCTCGGACTTTTACTGTGGATTTGACATAATATCTGCATCATATAGTACACTTACCTACATCGCATAATTCCTTACATTACCTATTTATATCATTTGTAAGGCTTATTTTAAAATAATAGTGAAATTTTTACGTTTTACGAAAATTCAATCTTTTATTGCGGCTAAACTGTTAGTTGACGTTCAACTTTGTATGAGTCTCGGCTCTTTTACCTGGATATATCTCTGCTAGTGTTGCACAAAATATCGCTGTCCTTTTCAGTGTCGCATATGGGATTTATATGTGCCTGTATAGGTTTTGCATTTTTTCGGTGGACCATCGAATTCCGAAAGAATCGAAATGAAAGTCATATCTATCGACTCGAGAGCGAATTTGTAGTTTTTTTAGCCTGTTTTATTTAATTTTACCATTTCTTCGTGTTAAGCACAAAAACCTAGTTCGTATGGATTTAAAGCTTCTCTCTCCCACAACAATTTCTTTGTAGTCGCAAATAAAGAAACAACTAGGTTAAAAGGAAAACTGATGTGCGGGCCTAACTAGGCATAACCGTATGTTTCACTTTTTTCACAATAAGCGTTTACATTACTTTTTCTTTTAAAATACCCTGAAAGAGACACGCCAGTGCCATAATTTAATTGTTTTCTCCTCTTTAAACTAGCGTTTGTAAATAATAATATTTTTCACACATTATGATTTGTTGTGTGATTCTCTTAGTTGTACTTTCGAAATACCATAATATATAACATCAGTAATAATTGTTTGGAAATCAAGCTATTTTTATGTTAGGCTTAACAGCCGTGAAATTTAATTGCAGCTGAGTTATTAACAATTAATAATAGGTAGTTATTTACAAATGAAAGAAAATATTGATGCCTTCACGAAATTCTTATTTTTTTTAACTAGTCTTGTTTAAAAGCTTCATCAGAGGCTAATAATTGTTTGAATTATTTTATCGTTTTAAAATATTCAGTATTCAAATGATTTTATTTATTTTTTTTGCAGTTTGTTATACCATAATTATAATGTCGCATAAAATTAATTAATAAAAATCAGAACTCTTTACACTTGTGAAATCAAGTTTACACAATTATTTAAAATGTTTCGAGAAGTTTGTATTGGTTTTACATTAGCGAGATGCGGGACATTTGAGTCCTTAAATGCTACTAAATAATTTTAGGACTTATGTGTAACCTGGTTTTGTTTTAATTACTAGGCATTTGCTTTTCAAGAAGTTTATCTTCCAATCGTTGAATTGTGCATAATTAATGGAGATATATCACAAGAATGAAAGTTGGATTTTTTGTGGATATACCTCTCTATTATACACGGTCTTTCAGATTTAAAGTGATGTAGTGTAATAGGTGCTAAAGCCTACTTCAAATTTTAGGTGCAATACGATTACCTTAGCTCAAATGTTGGATTTACATTTTGTTGATTTACTAGAAATTTGCTATAATTATTTTTATGTATTAGCATATTGGCTTGTTTCTAATAACACATGGTATAGAATTATAAATTTGTATTATTTGGTCGAACGAGCGTTTAAACAATTCAGTATGAAAGGAGGAGTAGGAGTAATTTTAAAGGGAATATTTATATCGTGTGTGACGGTATATAAGAGATCTTTTAAAGTATTTGGGAATTACAATTGAAAAAATAACAAGCAGAATGAAGCAGGCGTCTTTCGGTCATGTCTAGAAGCTTATGTGAACTATCACAGCCACACAAAAAAAGTTCAGATCCAGAAACTGGACCTACCAATTTTAAAATATAAAAATGCTATTTCAAAGATCAAATCTAAGATAAAAAAATCGGTAAAGGTATTTACACAGAACTTCCCTCTTTATTTGGGCATGGCGGCCACTTTGAGAAATTATTAATTACGAAATGACATTGAGAATAATAATCGGAATATAGTTATCACTATTATTATAAAGACAACCTGATAACTTTTGGTCAAAACAATATACAGAATGGTCATCCGACAGCAAAAATTCAATACAGTAGTGTCGCGATAATCCGGATCAATTAAAACCAGGCTAATCCGGATTATCAAAACATTTTAAATTCAGCTTTTAAAATTGCAAAAAAATAAATATAAGGCTGTATTTAACAAAAGTAGGCGCTGTACTTATTTAAAAAATAAGACAAATAAAAAAGGGGATCCTATATCATGAAAACGAAATATTAAAAATATGTAACTACATGTATGTACATACATAATTAACATTTTCATCACTTTCTTCTACATTAATTTCATCGGCTTCGTTAGAATTGTGTGGTACCCTCTTTTATAATTTTCGGCACCGACTGAAAAAAGTGAATTTACTCTGATGACTTATGTGCATGTTGTTTTTCAAAAGCAATTTGCTTGAGATTTTGTAGCATCATAATCTTTTAAAGGAATGTTATTTTCTGTAGTCCACTGTAAAGCAACATGTAAGCTTTTGACAACATCTTTGTTTTTAATTCTACCGGAGTGGCAATTTCCATCACATCATCATCAGTCAGCACTATCATTTACATGAGTTAAATTTTGTTGTTCAGTCATTTTGTCATCACTATCAATCCAATCAATAGCTTCACCGGCATCTATGTCAACATTTCCAATGCTATGAAGTATTGATGAATCCGCATTAATTTCTTCTGCTAATATCTTTTGTTGCATAGCACTTAAAGGGATCAAATCCTAGGGGTCATCTTCTAAGTCATTCTCATTTTTTGTTTTAAAATCGTTTTCCAGAATTTTTCTAAGGAACTGGCGGTTTTATCATGTTTTAAGTTTAGATCTTAAGACACTTTACAAGCTCAAAGAAGAGCCACCTGAATGAATTCGGATTACTGAATCAAGTAAAATCCGGATTACAGAGTACTTCAAGAGGACAAGAAGGCAATCCGGATTATAGAAGCATCCGGATTAACGCGGGATCGGATTATCGCGACACTACTGTGCTAAATAACAGGTGCCAAATATGGAAGGCTTGCGCAAATACCTTTACAAATGCCCACCATGGTGCATACTCATAGGTGCATATGCCAAATATTAATGCCATCTGTCATATGTGGAAGTATAGCAGTGGTTAAGAAATTTCATTTTTTTTTTCTCTTTGAAATAGGTTTAGAATGTTATGAAACATGGAAATTTTAAATTTGAGCAAACAAATTTCTTTTTCGTGTATTCTGGTGGTAAATAAATTTTTCATCATCTATTCTATAGTAGTGGTAAAAATATTTTCTTGAAATAGGTTTAGAATGTCACGAAACGTGGAAATTTTAAATTTGAGCAAAAACAACGTTTTTCCGTTATCTATTTTGTATTTTGTAGTGGGCAGAAATTTGCAAATTTTTTATTTTTATTTATTTTCAAAAGTTTTTGCAATGCGCTTAGAATGTAATGAAACGTGGAAATTTTAAATTTAAGCGAAAAAAAAAATTCCATCAATTGTATAAGGGATGGTAAATATAATTTTTTTTTCAAAAAATGTTTATTTTTTTATGGGTTTAGAATTCCATGAAACGGAAATTTTAAATTTGAGCAAAAAAATTCTTTTCCATCTATTCTAGTGGTAAAAATTTTTCCAAAAATGTTGGTAAAAAAATTATCATTTTTTTCTGAAATAGGCTTAGAATGTCATGAAACGTGGAAATTTTAAATCTGGGGAAAAATGTTTCCATCTATTCTATAGTAGTCGTAAAAAAATATTTTCAATTTTTTTTTTTTTTAATAGTTTTAGAATGCCATAAAACGTAGAAATTTTAGATTTGAGCAAAACATTTTTTTTCGTCTATTCTAAAAAAATTGTTTACCTTTTTTTTTCTAAACTATACTTAGAATGCCATGAAACGTAGAGATCTTAGATTTGAGCAAAAAAAAAGTTCATTATTGATTACCTTTAGACGGTCCCCCCTGTATATTTTCCAGTGAAAGTTCAACCATTTCTTCGCTGACAGTAGCGTCAGCTACCTACCAAATTTGACTGTTCTCCGTCAAGTAGTTTTTTTAGTTAAGGCATCAACAGACGGAATTGAAAAACCTATAATCTACATAATCTGAAACGTGAAAATCATTAATATTGGTAGGTCTAGTTTCTGGCTTTGAACTTTTTTCTGTGTGTGGCTGTGAATCTGTCTACGCCGCATTCCAAAAATTAATCTTAAACGAGAATTTCGTATGACTTGAATTCTACGATTATACTCCGCATCTATATATGCACCAAATGTTATGTCAGCAACATTCAATCTGGATGGTTTATTATTTCTATTACTAATTTGAAAATTTAGTTTAAAGCGTTGCTACCAGGATAAGTCATTACAAAGCCTATTTGTGATAGAATAACACCCGAGACGGCGTATTTGAATATTGCAAACGATATCCGTATACGGATATAGTTTACCAGATATGTTATGCGCTCACCCCAAATGGAAGTCGATTGTTTACCTAGCTCACCATTATAAGTCCGTGATCTGCTTTTGGTTCATTCTTAATATTGCCGTAGGTTAAATGATATTTATTTACTTTTATTGAATCCTTCATGGAGTTGTTCATTAAACTAACGTTATTTATTATAAATAAATAATGAACCCTAAATTCTTTCTCTTTTTAGTAGAGCCTATATTGTGTCCTACGTTTGTTCGTATTATTTCTGATAATTGAGAACTAACACTTGGTTGAACGAACACGAGGACAGATATTTTGGAATTAATATTTACCGAATGAATGTTTGACTTTTCAAGTAACCCGATATCTAGGCTGATTTTACTCATCGCATCTATACGACTGACTTGGATAGAAATAGAAGTGCATTTGACAGTGCTTAACAACTTTTTGAAATTCCGATACGTATATAATACAACAATGGGCCTAATATTGATCCCTGTGAGACACCAGACAATACATCATTAGACACAAAGAGATACTATTTGGACTGTAGTTGACGCTGTTGTGGACAATAGAACCTAATATAATTTAGTGAAGAATATACAGGGTGGTACCCCCAAAAATAGTTAATAACGGAGGAAAATAATATTGGAATAATAAGGAATTGATGCCCTGTCAATCAACTTTCATCTAGTTATGAAGTGGAAAGGCCATCTGGGTTCAATTTGGTAGCTTATATATTTATCTGGCGCTAATAACAAGTTGTTATAAAGTAAACATCAAGCTAATTTCGAAATTAGTTATTAACCCTTCCAATTTAAATGTTATCACCTTCACCCACCTCCGTTGATAAGGAATAATTTTGTGAGACAGTTTTAACATTTAGTAAAAATTGCGGCAAAAATAATTATAGTGTAGCAGTATAGATTCCATCTAAGCAAAATGTTCTAACTGCGAGGCATGCAGACGTGGGAAAATAACGATCTAATTGGCAGCAATATATATTAATATTCTAAATACCCACTGTTAAACGGCTAATCTCCCCATCATAAATATTTTAATTGAACTTGTTCTACGGCTGGTCGTTGTAGCCTGTCGACGATGTCTACCAATGCTTACATGTTGTGTTCATGAATGATTAATGCCTTCTGTGTGCCTTATAATAAGAGGAGATTAATGAAGTAATCTGGGCTTGTTGCAATGCGGGGTTGCTTTTCTATGATGATGACAAAGGATTGCGATGCGGCAGGAACATCTTAGATCGATTTAAATGCGCGTGTCACTATTGGACAGTTTATTCATGATGATTTTCCGATGATTATGATTATTGTATAGGATATTATATAAAAATTTAGAATACTAACGCCGCAGTGTGGCAGAATGGGCAAAATTCGCTCTAAGGCCCAATTTTTGAGATATCGACTTGATTTCTCTTTAAATACTCGGAAAGGAGTCTGAAATAGTTTGTCACTGCGCTTTTTTGAATTTTTTTATTCTTTTTGCATATTCCATCCCATAAGCTCCCATGTATTTGTTGGTGTAGATGTACCTAGTATCGTATAGTCTGATAGACACTACAAGGATTTGATATAATTTAGGCCGGAGCCGTGTCGCCGCTACGATATTTATCAACTCTACTTACAAGGGGGATTCAAGTTACCCTTCAGACTCCCCAAGACGAGAATAAACTAAATTATACTTACTGTGATTCCTGCAGTCTGCTCTCTCCGTCGAAATCTTATGTCGAGCGGTGCACTTTTAATGAATATATCTTACAATTAGCACTTTCTCAGAAACACTTCTTAATAATTAAAACCGTCGATGGATTCTATGAGTATTCGGACAAATACACAGACGTGGCGGGATCAAAGGTGATCCGCGGAAAGTAATTGTCCGACTTGCGCCACAGAATCGCACGTCGGTTGCAAATCTTATAATCAGTGGATCAATAAGAAATCGAATTCAAAATATATTTTCATTTATTGAAATAATTCATAAAATGCAATAAATATAAATATTCAATACTTAACTAATGTATATAAGGCAAACATCAAAGAGCACCACCATTCGGCAAGCCGTTACCTCCCGTAGGAGTGTAAGTCATCCAGCGTCGAGAGAACTATGACAATCGACTGTACAAAAAGATTCAGACTCCCAATTAGTAATGATTGTTAAATGTATGCGGAACTTTTTTGAAAATTATTGATTTTTAAGTTTGCACTGAAATTATCGAAATGATTGTCAGGATGCTTAAAGAAGCTGTCTATATGAGTTCGATGGTTTTCCTGCTTTTATAAACGTACTAACGGCACCGAACCCAAATAAACTTTTTTTCCGTCGACTCGCCTTCGAGCGACTACTAGGGCGATGTCCGCATGAGCCGGGATAAAAAGTATTTTGGGTTCGTCGGAATCGACCCACCTACTTCGAATTTTTTTTTTCTCCTTATGGGTTGCGGTACCAGATCCCCGCTGTACTGAAGATTAAGCTTATTGTACCCCATAGTCTCATTACCCCATTAATCCCGTTCCTCTCCAGAAGGAGAGTGTACGATCAATGGGAGATCTGGCTATTTCTTCCGGGGTCACGGTTGGCCCCCCGAAGTGTGAGAACCTTCCAGCCACCAAGGCCGGGCAATCACAGAGTATGTGGTAGGGAGTTTCTTCCTCCTCTTCACACATCCTGCAATATGGATTGTCTTTCACACCTATGTTGGTTAGGTGTTTGTTCAGTGTGCAGTGTCCTGTCAGGATGCCTACTGCACATCTCAGCTGTTTTCTGCTCAGCTTCAGCAGTTCGTTAGTCTTTGTCTTGGAAGGTCCGCCAATGATGAGCATACGTGACTGTCTCATCCCCGGGGTCTCAGTCCAGTACAAGTTGTGTTTCTGTCTCAATAGTTCCTTTACCGTTCTTCTTGCGGTATTGTATGATATCCCGCAAGATGGCTCGGGACCTATCAAGGCTGCTTTGGCGCCTTCTTTGGCCAGCTTGTCTGCTTATTCGTTGCCCTCGTTTCCCTGGTGTCCTCGCGTCCACTCCAGTTGTATGTTGTTGTGTTCCGCCAGTTTCGCCAGGGATTCGAGGCAGTCTTTTACCGTTTTAGAACGTACCTCTACTGCATTCAGAGCTTTGAGAGCTGCTTGACTGTCAGTGATGATGCGGATTCTCTTATCTGTGTATGACCTCTGCATCATTTCTTGTGCACAGATTTGTATAGCTGTGACTTCTGCTTGAAACACCGTTGCGGTACTGCCTAGGTTTAGACTGATATCTATCCCTGGTTGATCCCCCGCAACGCCTGCTCCGGTACTACTTGACGTCTTTGATCCGTCAGTATACCATATGGTATCATTTGAGTGTCTTCGCATTTGCCTTGTTCCTTCCTCTTCCCTATTGGGTATGTATACCCTGAAGGTCTTTGTGAAGTTGTGGATTGTGCTGATTCTATCTGACTGCATATCTAGTATGCGATTTTTCCTTATTTGTTGAAATATTTCTGTATGGTGCCCCTTTCTTGGAATGGTCCCATGTCCGTTTGTTTTCAGCCTGTACGCCGCTAACATTGCCTCGTTCTCCACGACTAGGTGTAGTGGAGGCAGGCAAAGTAGTGCTTCCATGGCTGCGGTAGGCGTTGTTGACATTGCTCCCGTTATGCCTAGACATGCTAGTCTTTGTACTTTTCTTAGTTTTCTCATTGCCTCCCCTTTTCCGGCTTTATGCCACCAGATCAGGGAGGCGTAGGTAATTATTGGTATTACAACCATTTGGTACAGCCAGTGTGCCATTCTTGGTTGTAGTCCCCAGTTTTTACCTACCATTCTTCTGCTAGCCCATAAGGCCCGCGTAGCTTTGGTAGTCACTCTATCTAGATGTGCATTGAAGTTTAATTTGGTGTCTAAAGTCATTCCCAGATATTTGACTTCCGTGCTCACCTGTAATTCTTTTCCTCTGAGATATAGACTATCCAGGTTGAGTTTTCTTTTTCTTGTAAAGGTGACCACAGTGGTCTTCCCCGGATTCACAGAAAGACCTTCTTGTGTGCACCATTCTTCTACCGTGACAAGGGCTCGCTGCATCTTTGCCGATGCAGGGCCCTCGTGTTTTCCTGTTACCAGGATGGCGATATCGTCTGCATAGCCTTGCGCATATATTCCTCGCCGTTCCAGTCGAGATAGAAGCTCATCTGCAACCAAGCACCACAGGAGAGGAGATAGGACTCCCCCCCCTGCGGGCATCCCGAATTTTTTTACTAAGTTTTGGTACGTTCTAGAGATTTGGATAATGATTATGCTCTCCCCCTTTGGGGAAAACTAAATGAGGATTTTGGTTCTTATTGGAAAACCGCCCCATTGAATGTTTCTTATATTTTGACGTTTAAAATAGCTACTCGCTACATCCTGACTGAGGATTTCGCCCTGTGAACCACTAAATTCGTGGTACTTTCGAAAAATTCAGCTCGAGTAGCGGTTTTCCGCTTTGTGCAAGTCTCTTTATTGTAGTTTCGAAAAACTAAATTTTTGGTATTTAAAAAAAATTGAATTCATTGTACTTTCGAAAAGTTTGTTGGTCGGAGCAGCTTTTCCGTGATTTTACTCGTGATACTTCCGAAAAACCAGATTCGTGGTACTTTCGAAAAATCTGTTGGACGGAGCAGTTTTCCGCCCCGTGCGGCTTTATTCGTGGTACTTTCGAAAAACCAAATTTGTCCGGCGGAGCGGTTTTTCGCTCCTTGAAAGACAATTTTTTGAGTACTTTGAAAATTCGAACGAAGGAGCCCAAACGCGATTGACCGTCGTCCTCGAGAGAAAAATTTTTCTGTCAATATTTTGGTCACTTTTAGTGAAATAATTTTTTACGCAGATCTCGATTTAAGATGATGCCAAAGGTGGTTATAAGTCCTTTTAATGTTTCAAAGATGATTTTTTCATGGGATTTTTGTCTGAATTTACTTTTATAGTAAATTGGATATTTTTTCAAAGGGATCGTTATACTGGGTTCAATAACATTGGCACAATTCAAAAGTGGTCTTGTAAGCTGAAATTTTCAGGATCTTGTTTTTTTTGGAAAAGTAACCACTTGACACACATAGAGATTATGTATTATAGGGTGATTCACGTAGGCCATTCATTAGAAGTTTTTCAACTTGTAGTTAGATTACAAACTTCAAACTTGATATGCACATATAACCATTGATCAAGCCCGTTCTGCCTAAAATATGTTCAGTTCTCCAGACATACAGGGTGTACGAAAAGTCGGTACCAACTTGCTTATTTTAAATGGAAATTCACATATACTTTTAACTTTTTGATATGACCTTAATATTCTGAATCCTAACATGTAGCACACCCTACACCTAAACCTAGCAGTTTCGGAGATATCTTGACATTTTATAAAATATTTGACAAGTTCAACGGTTTGCAAGGACCGCTCTAACTTTCTTCGTAATAGAAATCCTCATTTGCTCTTTGGTACGTAGAAAGAACACAAGATGTGCTAGTCTCTACAATAAAAATAAATTCCACAAATAATGTACCAAGTGTTCTATTTTTCACGTTACATATTGTCAAATTCAAATCTCAAAAACTTTTTTATTTCAAATCTAACACACTGTATTTTTTTACATACAACTTATGTAAAATTAAATTTCCCTTTTCCTGCCTTGACAGAATCAAATATTCTAAAATTATCCGATATGCGTTTTACAGTGTATGGTGATGGTTTCTATTCTTGTGGGTATCGAGTAGCAAATGTGTTACATGTTCTTGATATTATCCTATCGTATTCTCCATAAATAATAAACAAATGTAAAAAGCCTTTGTGGGTGTAATTTAAACGTGCTGACATTTTTTATATAAGAAAATGACTGACATTAATGATTGTTTCTAATCATGGCTAAATTGATGGCAAGTTTTGTTAAAAATTCTTAAACATTTAAGAAAATCGCGAATATTTCAAGAAGTTGTAACTTTAACCCCTATAATGCCCATACTAGAAAAAAGGGAATTTAACTTTACAAAATTTGATGTAAAAGAATACAGGGTGTTTGGAATAGAACAGTTTTTGAGGTTTGAATTTGACAAGATGTAACGTGAAAAATAGAACACTTGGCACACTATTTATTATGAAATTTGTTTTTATTGTAGAGACTAGCTCTTCTTGTGCTCCTACTACGTGCCGAAGGGCAAACGAGGATCTCCTACACGAACTTATAATGATTCTTGCAAACCGTTACACCTGTCAAATTCCTTATAAAATGTCAAATATCTCCGAAACTGGTGGGCATAGGTATAGAGTGTTCCACATGTTTGGAATATGTAAGTTGGTACCGACTTTTGGCACACCCTGTGTAGCTGGTGGATTGAAAATGTTTTAGGTAGAAGACGCTTGATCGATTATGTCTGCATACCAAGTTTCAAGTTTGTAATCCATCTGCAAGTTGAAAAACCTAACGAACGTCCTACGTGAATCACCCTGTATATATATTTTTTTGATATCTTTATTTTTAATCTCTATGGATGTCAAATGGTTCCTTTTACCAAAAAATAAGATCCTGAAAATTTCAGCTCATAAGACCACTTTCGAGTGGTGCCCACAAATACATGAGAGCTTATGGGATGGGATATGAAAAAAAAAAAACAAACAATTACAAAATAGCCGCAGTGACTCACTATTCCAGACTCCTCTCCGGATATTTAAAAAAAAATTCAAGTCGATATCTGAAAAATTGAGCCTTAGAGCGAATTTTGTCCATGCTGCCACACCGTGCGCCGCACATTGATTCAAAAATTAATTTTTGTGGACAGAATTCGATCTACACCTGAGTTTTGCTTAAAATAGCTCGATTTTTTTAAAAGTATTTTCAAAACAATACTTTGGCTAAAAACCTTAATTTTTTTTTTCTTGACTCATTTTTGATTCGAGGTTTTTATTACATAATTTTTTAACTATATGATATGACCATGGTATTCTAAAGGCGCCTATCCATTATCGTCGGCTTTGCCGATCGGCATTTGTTGGCAAGTGGGTACGTACAATTCGGCATATGCCGGTCGGAAACTTCAAGAGAATCCAAGTCGAATATACTAGTGGGGCAATGCCGATCGGCAAAGACGACCATAATGGAGACGCGCCTTAAGCTTCTTGGATTGATAAATAAAGAAGTATTGATTCTTGAATATCAATTTAAAAAATCCATTATCTTACTAATATAGAAAATTCAATATGTCTGTTTGTTTGATTACAACTCAAAACTGCCTGACCGATCCAGATCAAATTTTCAGAGAATATTGCGACAAAAATCTGTGCTTTTTTGTGCTTAGAGACCGAAAAAATCAATTTTCAAAATATTAGTAAAGAGTAAAATACTAAAATACTCTTATATATTAAATCAAAATTAAGGTTTTTAGCAAATTTGCTTCAATTTGGGCAGTTAGGCGTTGTAAAGTATTGTTTTGAGAATACTTAAAAAAAATTAGCCATTTCAAGCCAAACTTAGATTCTGCCCACAAAAACTCTTTTTTGAATCACTGGCACTGTGTGCCGTTCAAAAAATAGTGCAGAACATCTGCATTTAAGCGAATACATTGTATTAATAATATTCTAGAAATTAAACATATCTCTATGGTTCGGTAATAGGGTGGTTCTTACCTTAACATCTTAGTTTCAAATGTTTTCTCAGTAGGACCGTTTGAAATAGCAAATGAATTTACCCTAATATACATATACAGTGTTAGTATCAAAATTTAGGTCTAGAGCTATTATGTCCTTAATAATTAATTGTGAACAATAGCCGCCGAGAGGAAAGGTGATGGACATTATCTAAACAAACTTATATTACAAAAGACCTCCATATGTCTACTCGGTTGAATCAAAAGTGTAAGTCGTATAATAGCTGGTTATTTATTTTTTTATTATAAATACGATGATTTCAGACTTGTACTTGCCAAATGGAGCACGTTGTAGTACAATGATTAAATTCAGACCCCTCGACTTTTAATTTCTGTAATTAGTGGAGCATTTACAAGACTAATTGCTTCGTTGTTAAAGAAAACATGCAAATTAATCTCGCGGATGCGGTCTTGGTAAGAGCGGTTGATGTCGAATATTCACACTTGTAAGGTTATTAATCACTCTCCACCAGTTTGGATTATTATATGCAAGTACTTTTATTTTCGAAATAATCGTAGAAGTGTCTTGCTTGGACTTTTAAATTCTAGAAGAGTTATTAGACTGACATGTATTTTTACCGAACATGAAGAGAAGTGACGTACACACGTTTTAGATTTTTTTTTCATGAGTGACTTTAAATATGAATAGATTTTAAGCATGTAGAAGTTGTTTTCGGGTGCGATCGACTGCAAATACCACCACTTTCGATATCTTGTACATCCTTATATTTTTGTGTGCTTAATAAAAAATCTTGGCAAGAGTTTGCCCTAAAATAATAATACGTTTAAGAAAACATGACAGTTCACAGCTTCTGGCGATCGCAATGTTACAATGTTATGCACGTCAAATTTGAAAGAAAAATTTAAGGTTATAATGACTACAAGAAATGGTCTACACACATCTGTATGTATGTAGACCGTTGTACACCATGTAGGTATAAAAAACATACGTACAGATGGAATTGAGACCCTCCTATTAACATGTTTTTAAAGGTCGTTAAAAATAAAATAGGATCTCAGACTTTAGCAATAGCACAACTTTGCAGAAAGCAAGAACACGTGATGAGGGATTATTTCTTAACATCTGAAAATGCATTAATTCGCGCAGTAGTTGCATCGGACAATAAATACACCCAATTAGATTTAGCCCAAGGAGCAGCGCGTGAAGTCAATCAAATTCCCCACACTGATATGGAGACAAAATGGCGGGAGAAAATACTGCACGGGAGGTACCCTACATCATTATCCAAGCAGAATATCGATAGGGAAGGATCCTTGGCTGGCTAAAGAAGGGCTACCTTCACCTCGAGACTGAAGGCTTCCTGGTAGCTATACAGGATGAGACCATTCGAACAAGAAACTACGAAAAACACGTAATGAAAAAAGACGTAGAATATATATGCCAAAAGTGCCACACCCCACACGAAACTATAGAACATATTATAGCAGGATGTCCAACGTTATCCAATACTGCATATCTAGGAAGGCATAATTCGAACAAGAAACTACGAAAAACACGCAATGAAAAAAGACGTGGAAGATATATGCCAAAAGTGCCACACCCCACACGAAACTATAGAACATATTATAACAGGATGTCCAACGTTATCCAATACTGCATATTTAGGAAGGCATAATTAAATTGCGAAAATTGTCTATATTCAGTTTGCTCAGAAATTTCACCTTGTCAAGGATCCTCCACCGTACTACAAATACAATCCTGAACCAGTTTTAGAATCTGCATACTCTGTTGGGATAGGTCAATGATAACGGATTGCACTATCGACTATAACAGGCCAGATATTATATTGATATATAAAGAAAATAAGAAGGCTGTTATAGTAGATATAGGATGCCCACTAAAGCGCAACATAATAAAAACAGAAAAAGAAAAGGTAAATAAATATGAAAACTTGGCCATTGAACTTAAACACATGTGGGGTGTAAGTGAAGTTCGAATCATACCCATAGTAATTTCTGCCACCGGAGTTATGTCTACAAATCTACTAAATAATTTGAAAAAATTAGAGATTCCTGAAATGTTAATACATACAATACAAAAGGCCGCAGTACTGCAAACTTGTCACATTGTCAGGAAGTGCCTAGGTTCTCTGGGATGAGATGAATTTCTCCTTCAGAAAAACCGATAGAACCAGTTAGCGAAGGACCCAAAATCCGTCCGAGCCTCATCCCTATGCGACTTGTAGGATCGCTAGATAGGTGGAATTTCTCAGTTGCTAACTGAGGAGTGTAAAAAGTCATAATAATAATAATCGGGGAGTGGCTGTGGATATTTTGTTGGTGCTCTTTCCGTGTGATGTCGGAGGCCAGGGAAAGACTGCCCAGCGTCGGGAGACCGAAAAAAAAATAGCAATAATAATAATAATAAGGTGTCTGCGACTAATATGCTTGCCGTTCCTGTTTTGCTCTACTCCTTTGGGGTAGTCAAATGGACTGTGGATGAGCTGCGCCAGTTAGACAGATGACAAGATGATGAATATCCATAGGAGTATTCATCCTAGATTTCCGTTCCTCGTGTGTCACTCCCACGTCAACGGGGGAGCCGAGGATTCTTGAAGTTGGAGTGTATAAATGGCAAAGTAGCACTGACTATGGCACACAACGTCCTAAGGAGCTCAGACCCGCTTCTGCAATTAGTGAGAGATCACGAACATGCAGGGGTGGGTGCAGGATTGTTTAAAGCGGCAAAAAGAGCCGCAGATGAACTTGGTCTCATATTCGACGACAGGCGAGGAGGCCGGCGCGGTGCTGACCCAGAGTCAGTAACTGAACTGTAGCCACCTCGCCTGAAGGCCCAAATATAAAAGCTGTCCTGTGATGCACACGGTATATGGCATTTTTATGTCACTAATCTATATTTTGTTGAGAAAAATGTTTCATGTTGCCAACAATTAATTGGGTTTTTATATTAATTAATTATAATGAAAATAAATACGCCGCATGTATTAAACAACAGGAAAGTATGTGTTTGATTGATTCAAATTGTCTTTTTATTTGCTAGATATGTATTATATGTTTTTGTAAGAACCATTACCGTTTTTATGTTAAATTTATTACCAAAAATACATTGTAGCTAGCAACAATCAATATTTCACTACTTCGTTTAGTATAATCCAAAAGGATCAGTGCTGTGACTTTATTGCCATCTGCTGCTGTCAATATGTCATCCATTATTTTCAGTAATGCGGGAGCACAACTAAAATTTTGTTTTGTCTAAACCCTAATTGTGTTTCAGGTAGAGTATTATTTTTCTTTATATGTTCTCTAATCTGTTGTTCCAAAATTTTTTCGATGAGTTTTGAAAGGGTGGGAAGTATGCTAATAGGTCTTAGATCTTTATTGTCACCTGGAATTTGCACTTTTGGTAATGGTAATTTCAATTTATTTATGAGTTAAGATGTATCATGTTACAAAGAGATGGGCACCTAAATTGGGTAATTTGTCTTGTGCCCAGTGTTACAATAAACTAAATAAAATATACATTTTAATTAACAATGTAGACGACATATAAAAAATAAAAAGAAAAAATATTATGCCTAAATCATTTGAAAAGTATATCTAATTGTGTTACTATGAGTAAAATTGGTATTGAGAGGAAAAAAAATAGAAAAAAAGTGGAAAAAAGGCTGAAATTGTTATACATTAATTGTTGATAGAAAAATGGCAGATTATTGGTATTTAACCTATTTTCATAAATATTTACAGATTTTGGTCAGTGCCACAATTGGCACTGACTTGCTGGAAGTTTGTTATAGAATTTTGGTCCGGTAAAAGATACGAATGTTGGCAAATACTTTTTGTGTAAAGTTTTTGTTGAATGAAGCAGTTTGTAATTGTTCTTGTCTGGTATGAATGGTTGACATACTGTTTCTCGTTCATAGTGTGAATAAAAATACAACGTTGTACTGCATATATGTTTTTAATATTTAGCAAATTACTTTTATTATATAAGTTTGTTGTGGAATATATTTTTGGTTTTATCAAGATTACTTTTATAATTTTGTTTTGACTTGTTTCTAAATATTTTAATGTGGAGTCATAGATTCCCCGCATATTACTATAGCATATCTTAAGATAGATTCTACCAAAGCGTTGTATATCATAATTAATTGTTTGATGATTAATACATGTCTAATATTATAAAATACAGGGATTACTGTTTCTAATTTTGATGTTATAAATTCTACATGTTGTTTCCACTTTAAATGCTGGTCTGTAATAACGCCTAAGTACTTTATTTTTTCGACAGAAACAATACGGTTTCTGCAGGAGCAATTATTGTCATGTTTGCAATTATTTGTATGTAATGTTATGTACTTTTGAGGATTACATCCAGATTTTGATGGAGAGAAGGAAATAAACATGCAATACCTTCCACATATGAAGAAAAGTACTTTTTTCAATATGGTAATTTACAAGATAAGTAAACTGGTAAAATAAACGTACAGCAATGAAGGAACGTTACGATTCCAATATCATCATGACCAATAGCTTTAGATTTAATTGAGAGTAGAATCTTATATATTTCATTTTCATTAATCATTTTAAATTCAAAATTGGCTACTAATTTTTTTCTATTAGAGTAATATTCGAAAGTGATCTTATCCAGTTTTACATTGGACTGTGTGCTGTCGACAAAACATTCCGTTTTTTTTTCTTCATTAGACAGTACCTTCAATAAACCTAAAATAGTTATAAAGTTTTTTTTTTTTTAACAATTTTTGGCCTTGGATGAATTCCATCAGTTCAATACGTCCAATACTACAGTGGCGTGGCAGTCGATTCGGCAGTCGACTTAACGTAAACTGCGTCGTGTTCTTGTGAAAGTGTGCGATGTTGCACATTGCATGTAATTGTCGAGCAATATAACGATGTCTGCGCACTTTTGTCACATCTCATTAAATTTCCTATAAACATTCAAAGGGATATTCACAGTTTCATCACGAGGCGAAATCGAGCGTAGACAGGCTACTATGGCGTCTGTTTACATACGAGTCCTCGACAAATATTTGCATTTGGGTTTGCTTTTGTAAGTAATTTGGTGATAATTACACGTGGACCCTTTCTGTTTGTTAACAAGGACGTAGAGAAATTTATATAAAGTTGCTTCAGCATTCGGATTTTAATTTTTTTTATATATGTGAAATTCTTCGGCATTTCCTTTAAAGAAGTACCTGCTCATTTTGCTTAACGAAATAATTGTATCTTCAGTTAAACAATTATGAATTTTAACCGTAGCAATTGCACATTGATTGATTGATTTGACTTTATTCGACAGTTGTTATAAATAAATAACTAATAGCTTTATTGCCTAACAGAATACCCATTTACACGACAATGTGAGATAGTGAATAACACCAAGACAATTTAAATCATGTAAACATGAAATTGTACTGTATCAAATATGCTACCTAATTGGTAGCTTTACAATTTAAAGGTTACAAAGTATTATACAGATTTCTATCATCGAGATGCGCAATAGCTACTTCTACTAACTTATATACAAAAGGTAATATCACATAAATTACATAAACTGTTAAAATTTTGACACATAATGCGTAAAGGAGATTTCGATAGAATATACGTTCGAGGTATTTTACATCTAAATGTTAGATTCTGTTTTATGTTAATTCTGGGTACGTGAAAAGAAAGACCATGAAGTAAATCGGGACAATCAAATCATCTTATGTAACAACTTAAACGAAAACAATAATGAATGACACAAGTTCTCCTTAGATCTAAGCCGATGATTTTAAATCTATCAGATAAGTGATTAGAACTTATTCCTTTTTCGGAATAAATACCATCAATCAGCGGAAAGAAAAGCTATCTATGACAACTAAAGGAAAAACTGTATATAAAAATATTAATGAAATCTTTGCATTGTTTCGATAACCTGATTTCTGGTTATGCTAACAAGTAAAAATTCTTATTTGCCATTCTCATTTTAACACTAGCATCCAACATATCCCCTACGGCTAGGCAGGCTATGTCAAATATAAATATTTTATACCTATTCATGGATATTGCCTTAGTTTTGCATGGAACATCGTCATGAGTGGCTTTAGGCTTTTCTGATGAGTCCACAATAAGGACGAAAAACGTTTCAAAAGCATTTCCAAGAAACTGAATGAGATTTTATGAAAATGTAATTCATTGGAATGAAAAATTTTTTAAAGACAAAGTAAAATAAATTAATTTCAGGCCTTTGTTATCATTTTTAACTGAATTTACATATCGTAGGGGATCATGTAGATACTAGTTTAGCCTGCCTAGCCGTAGGGGACTATGTTGGATGCTAGTGTTAAAATAAGAATGGCAAATAAGAATTTTTACTTGTTGGCATAACCAGAACTCAGGTTATCGAAAGAATGCAAAGATTTCATTAATATTTTTATATATAGTTTTTCCTTTAGTTCTCATAGATAGCCTTTCTTTCCGCTCTTTGCAAAATCCTATAAAGAATATGTTTCATTACTATAAGCAAACAAATAATAAATAATTCACTTTTAAATACCATCAGTTTTAAACGATACATAATTTAGAAATATTCGTTGAACCCGTTCGATTTTCAGCTTTTGACAGGCATAATATGAATACCAGGTTAAAGCAGCATATTCAAGCCTGGACCGGACATAAGTGAAATGTAAAACCTTTAACTCCTCAGTATCAATAAAGGTTATACCATTCCTGACAATGAACCCATAATACTTCATAGCTTTAGATACTTTTATAGTTATATGGTCATTGAAAGAAAGTTTGCAATGAAACGTTACAACTAAGTCTTTATAAGAATTACATCGCGATATTTTCCTATCAATTACGTATTCATTTGTTAATAATTGTTCTCTTATGAAGCTCATGATCTTACATTAGAGATATTTGGATGTAATTTATTATCTATACACTAAAATTGGACATCATTCAGTTCGAATTGCAACTTTTTAGTCATCAGTGCAAGTTACGACCGAATATATTGTTAAATCATCAGCATAGGAGAGTTTAGAACAGTCAATAGCATCTTCTAAATCATTAATAAATAGAAGAAACAAAGGAAGGCCAAGGTTAGACCCTTGTCTACCAGGGGTGACAAAATGTTGAGGTGAGTTGAAGCAATTGTACATGACATATTGCATCTCTTACATAAATGGGATTTAAAAAAACTGAATAATATGAAAGCCAAATTTTGTCAGTTTTTTAAGTAAGACACTGTGGTCTATCCTATCAAGTCTTAAAAAATTCTGTATAAATGACATTACTTTTCCCTAGCCATCCAATACATTTGGCACATATTGGGTAAAAACCAATGACTTCAGAAAATCCTATCTGAAGTCATTGGTAAAAACAGTTAAATTTGTAACAGTTGATCTGTTACTCATAAATCCGTGCTGGTAAGTTGATATCTGATTACGAACAGACAAGTAAATGCGATCATACAAGATAATTTCAAAGATTTTAGTATAATTTGAAAGAATGGAAATAGCTCTGTAATTATGAGGTAGGTACACATTGTATATGTGGCACGTTATTTTCATCCACGCATACCCCAACACTCACCGCATGCGTAGACACAAGTATATCCAATCGTGCAAAATGTTTATCTAACAATAATAACAATAAAGATAAATTTAATGTATGAAAGAATACACTTTTAGGCATTTAATTAGTTAAAATATTGAAATAATAATTATTATACAGGCCCAAAAGTACACTGCCTTTTTTTTCATACCTGTGTTATTAATAATAAAAAAATATATATATATAAATATACGGGGAACGTCACTACCGTTTTCAAGAACCTCTTGTATAGTATAGAAACATTTGATTACTAGACACTTTTTAATTTATTTTTGAAAGCAAAGACGCTTTGTTGATTTTTGATATTAACGGGTAGTGAATTTCTGATGGCGCAACAGACGTATTCCTATTTATTTCGTGTCTTGTAGTAATTCTTGTACTTTCGTAATTGATACGTATGTATTAATTGTTCATTTAAAATCCAATCCACGGTACTGCTCTTTTGAAGCAAGCCATCTAATTGTAGGACATCTGGAAGCTTTTCTTTTTTCTTTGACAGATTCTTTAATAGGTTTTCAGACGTTTTGTGCACCTACCAATGTTTATTGAGAATAATATCCTAACATTAACCTCAATTTTTACACTTGAAGCTGCATTATTCGTTTACCAAAACAAAAATAAGTTTCTCTTAAATTCTAATAGACGTGCACACAATACTCGCATTTCTGATTAGATATTGATTAATACCTATAACCTCTCTCGTTTAAAAAAAGTCCTCAATTCTGTTGCGCGTCTTTTAATTCACTACTCGTTAATTTCATAAATCAACAAAGCGTCTATGCTTTCAAAAATAAATTTAAAAAGTGTCTAGTAATCAAATGTTTCTATACTATACAAGAGGTTCTTGAAAACGGTGCTGACGATCCACGTATATTTATATTTTCTTTTGTTTTATTAATTGTACTGCTAACACTAGTACTTTCTCCATGTATGTTCACATATAACTTGTCACATCAGACTGTTGTATAGTAAACGTGAATAAAGAACTTATTATATTATTTTTGTTCTCTCACGAAGCATTTCGCTTCGGTGGTACAATTGCATCGGCTGTAGCAAGATACAATTGAGTTTTAACTATTGTTGTTGAAGACCCTCCTTACCATTGCCCGACTATTTTTTGGAGCTTAAGGTAGTTATATCGCGAAAGGTGCGACATCTGTTAGCGAATCTATAAATTTGAGACTCGAGAGACAGAGAGAGAGGGAGAGATAGTAGGAAAAGATTTGGCAACGCCGCTGAATATAAATACGGCGATCGGAGACCCGTTCTGTCTCGATGGCGAGGAGAAGGTCGGCAATGACCGTACAATGTGAATCGAGGTGAAAATCGAAAATTGGGGCCGGCAAGAGCGCAGGCGGATCGTAATTTTTTGACAATTCGTGACAATTCGAAAAACAAAATTTTCGTCCATTTTAATTTTTTACTCATTTGTGCACCTCTAAGAGTTTGGTAGAATTGCACCTTCATTATAGATACTATCTAAACTCTCTTTGGAAATATATCTAGCTTTATAGAAATGATTTCACAAAAACTGTCGCTGCCTCCCGGCCTATAAGTCAGGTACCTATATTATTTTCGACAAATTAAAAAAAATATTTTTACCTCTTTTAATAAATTAATGGAAAAGTATATTATTATACATACAATAAATAAAACCGGAATGAAAATTTGTAAATCTTCTACATTCTTCTATAATACTGCATTTAAAATAAACGCAAAGTATTTTCAAATATCCGCGCCAAATATTAGAAATAATGCGACGTTGCCACGTCTAGTACTCATGTCCCCCCATTCCATAATTTCAATAATTTTCGGGTAGCTGCCATTACGTTACTAGACTGTGAATCATCTCGATATTTGTACACGTGCTTCCTCAGGAATCAATTTAGGTTTGCCTCGCTTTTGAGATCATTCTTAAATAAGGATCAGTCGTAAGAGGGAAAATAGTGTCACGACATCAATTTATTTCGCATAGCGTCCATATACGCATGTTAAATGTCAAGAACTGAAGAACTGCGGACGGTACGGTAAATGGAGTTCATATTTTACCAGAATGTTTATTGATATGTGAATTAAGTTTGCTGTAAGTTTCGTGACTTTCTTAAATAACGTAAATTGCGATATAACTACCTTGAGTTACCTATTTCCAACCTTCTTAGGCTATATAGGGTGAATTTTGGCATTTCTGTTGTTGCCCCCATTATTACTGGTATGATCGTTACTGACTCCTGGTGCCTCAAATTTTTTATTTTATGTTCCAGTTCTAGATATTTGTCTGTTTTTTTCGGTCTTTGTTTCCATGAGTTTACGTGCGAGGGATGCAGCTATATCTACTAGGTAAGTCCTTTTCTCCATTTTATTTGTCTCCAGTCCAGTCTCCTTGGTAAATGAAACATTTCCTTTGAGCACCTTGGGTGATGTGCTCTGTGTTTTGTATGTATTATTCTGATTAGTCTGTTTAGTTGTTCTAATTCTGTTTTTGTCCTTTTGATCACTCGAAAATTATAAATTAATGCAAGTATAGCATACCTATGTGTTGATAGCCTTGCGTTTGTTCCTTCCCGAGAGCTGTTATTATTTGTTTTACTAGTCGTTGGTGTGTTCGTTAGTGTTCTTTTGGTTGTTTTATGGTCGATTACTTGCATATATCCCAAATACTTATATACTTCATCCTCTTTCATTCCTATTATTACCTCTCGATCCGATTGACCCACTATACACTCTTCTGTGTTCTTCCATCTCCATTTTTTCACTGCAGTGATTCTGCAATTGTCCATTTATATTATTATTATTATTATTAGAAGTAATTCCGCCGTGTTCATTCAGACGAAAACTGTAATATGAAAAATAAGATCATGTAACTGCAAGAACAAAGACCAATATACTGTTATAGTTAAAATTTCCAAGTTTCCGCCATGTTTTAATGCATAGCTTAAAGTGTAAAAGCTAAAAGCCCACGTTTCATTACGTACTTCAGCTGAAATTTCCATTAATACCAGGATTACAAACCGCTAACTGTAATAACTTGTATAATAACATTTTATAATCATGTAGCACGGTGCTTTACTGTGGATGGATTGACATTTTATAAAATGTCAGCTCGGTATGCAATATATACACCTCACAGATGCGAGATAAACGTAAAATATGGTGATAATTTATGTAAATATACGTGTTTTTATATAAATTTCAGAAAACGTTATGTGTTGCCATTTAAAAAATGAAAATGCCAACGTACTATTAACTTTCTTCCTCGAACAGTATGAAGTAGAGTGAAAAATGCAATTTAAGTAACAGTGCATTCACCACTGCATAATGAACTAGATAATTACTTAGTAATTAGCATTGTTATAGTACTACACTGGTAAACACTTGAAATTTAAGGCTGAGTAATTTCCTTCGTCTTTGAAACATCGGATTTTCAATTACACGTTTGTAAATAAGCTTTCGGGAATTAAAAATGTGTTATTTTCAGTTCTTGAAAGGTCATTTTGTGTTTAGCCATCACATGTTTTCCTGCAAGACACTAAATAGGAGGGTGAGAAATTAATATGGTCAAAATTTCCTATCATTTCCACGCCCACGTAGTGGAGTGGAGGTATACCGGGTGAGACACGAATTGCGCTCGCCCCGATATTTCCTAAAATATTTGAAATAGAAAATTGAAATTTGGAGGCCTTATTACACGACTAAAATACCATATTTTCAATAAAAAATCAAGTTTGGTGCACATCCGGTTTGACGGGAAATGCCCACAACTTTCGATTTTTAAATGGAACACCCTATATATTTTTAAATTTTCGGAATCTAGAGGAAATTTTGAATATAATACATCCATTTTGGTCACTTTTTGATAAACATTAAAATTTTTATTAAAAAATCTATTTCTGAATCCAGAGTGCTGTGGTGCCCAAAATATATTTTAGTTTGTGTGCTACGTTACTATAAAAATAAAAAGAGCAATATGATTGCATTACTTAATTATCTAGAGGCGTTTAAAATTTTTAAATGTGATTTTTACCCACTAACTCGGTTTTTTTTAAATGAGAATTTAATCGTTCACCAAATTTTTAAATACCTCATTTTCATACGAATCTAATGATACCAAAATTTTGAAAATCCGCTCAGAAATATTTGAGATTTCAGCCAAAATACAATGCAACCAAGCTTTTAGAAACATGGGGCTAATAGATAATAGATTAGTGGGCTTCGGAAACTAAAATGGCACATTTCTGTGTAAATCTGGTAACCTAATAACATTGGAAAAATCATAGTAGCCATTGAATGTAAAACAATATCAGCTGTCAGACAGATACAAAATAAAGCGTTGCGGAAATCTCTGAGTAAAAATTAAAGAAAATGAATAATTTTAGTAGAAATGAAAAGGTCGATATGTTACTGATATATGGAGAGCGTCTCAAAAATTCAACTGCAGCTGCAGAACTGTATCAGCAACGATATCCCAACAGACGTCATCCAAGCAGACACTTGTTTGCCAGAGTGGAACAAGAATTAAGAAACGAACCCAAACAACAAGATGACCATCAAACATTTATTGTAAGTGAGGACAAAGAAATTGATGTATTAGGATTTGTGATGGTACACCCAACAACATCAACAAGGCAATTGTCAATGGAATGCGACATTAGTCAGTCTTCGGTTTGCAGAATTTTAAATAAACATAAGTTTCGGTCTTATAAATACCAAATACACCAACATCTTCATGGAGATGATAACGACAGGAGGCTAGTATATTGCAACTGGTTCTTAAATGCAGTACAACAAAACCCAGGTGTTCCTTTTCATATTTTATATTCAGATGAAAGTAGATTTACGAACCAAGGTATGTTTAACAGAAATAATACTAGGTACTGGGCTCAAGAAAATCCGAGGTTCGTAGGGCGGGGGAATATTCAGGAAAGATTTGGGTTTAACTGTTGGCTTGGAGTACTTGGAGATCGAATAATTGGACCCATATTTTTTGATGGAACACTTACTGGCGAACGATATTTATTCTTTTTACAAAACCAGACAGCAGAATTTCTTGACTTACTTCCTCTTGCCTTTTTACAAAATCTGTTTTTCCAACAAGATGGTGCTCCCCCACTTAATTTCAGAAGAGTGATGAAATATTTAAACAACTTGCATGGTGAACGCCTTATCGCAAATCAAGGTCATATCAGGTGGCCTCCTAGGTCACCTGACTTAACACCCCTCGACTATTATGTATGGGGCACTCTCAAAAATAAAGTTTATAAAACTTCTTCAAATACCCGTGAAGAGCTGCAAAATAAAGTTGTACGGGCTCTTAATGAAATAGCGCCGGCTGAATTGCGTAGAGCCATTCAAGCAACTGTACGCAGAGCCGAATTGTGTATAGAAAAAAATGGTGGACATTTTGAACAATATCTATAAATGTCAATTTATGGTTTAATTATATTAATTATTTTAAAGTTACCTACTGTTACCTAGTTTAAGTTTAATTGTTCAAACGGAATTGATTTTTATTTATTTATAGGCCCGATATTTATGTTCATTTAAATAAAACTCTGAAAACCGAACTGATGTCGCATTCTATTGCAAATGTCCTTGTGGATGTAATTGTGTTTACCTCCACATACCTATGCTAAACTTAATTGTAACGTTCTTTGCGCTCACAATTATTAAATGTTTGATAGCTCAAGATTGCCTATAACTACACGAGTCTGTCTGACAGCTGATATTGTTTTATTACATTCAATGGCTACTATGATTTTTCCAATGTTATTAGGTTACCAGATTTACACAGAAATGTGCCATTTTAGTTTCCAAAGCCCACTAATCTATTATCTATTAGCCGCATGTTTCTAAAAGCTTGGTTGCATTGTATTTTGGCTGAAATCTCAAATATTTCTGAGCGGATTTTCAAAATTTTGACATCATTAGATTCGTATGAAAATGAGGTATTTAAAAATGTTGGTGAACGATTAAATTCCCATTTAAAAAAAACGAGTTAGTGGGTAAAAATCACATTTAAAAATTTTAAACGCCTCTAGAGAATTAAGTATTGCAATCGTATTGCTCTTTTTATTTTTATAGTAACGTAGCACACAAACTAAAATATGTTTTGGGCACCACATCACTCTGGATTCACAAATAGATTTTTTAATAAAATTTTTAATGTTTATCAAAAAGTGACCAAAATGGACGTATTGTATTCAAAATTTCCTTTAGATTCCAAAAATGTAAAAATATATAGGGTGTTCCATTTAAAAATCGAAAGTTGTAGGCATTTCCGGTCAAACCGGATGTGCACCAAACTTGATTATTTATTGAAAAGATGGCATTTTAGTCGTGTAATAAGGCCTCCAAATTTCAATTTTCTATTCCAAATATTTTAGGAAATATCGGGGCGAGCGCAATTCGTGACTCACCCGGTATAGTAATCGTAAACAAAATTTTCAAACATTTTCTTTGTTGAAATAAGCTTAAAATGTCATAAAATGCCCAGATTTAAATTTGAGCTGAAAAGACTTTCTATCTGTCTGTTGGTTTGTCTGTCGGTCTGTAACTTTTTTTTATGTACACGTTTTCTCAGGAATGGTTTAAGATATTGTCTTGAAATTTGGAACACATATGTATCATGATGAGATCAGGAACTAGATTATATTTGGTGGTAATTCCGATGAAGGGTTGGGGGTAAATAGGGGTAAATAAGGGAAAATAAGTAAAGCAAGTTGGTAAGAGTACACAAACCTGGGATTTGGTGTATGTATATATTAGAAACCAAGGCCTCAATTTTTTTATAACATTTTTCATCTTTCGTCATCAGATTGACGTCTGACTGAGATGATTCCATTGAAGGGATGGGGGATGTGAATAGGGGGCAATAAGTAAACTAAGCCAACGCAACGCCTCAATTTTTTCATGGCATCTGCGTCAAAATGTTAATAAAATTTTATGATAAATTATTTCCACATACTAGAGTGCAATTATAATCAAGATATTTTTCTTTAAAGATACTTGAATGGTTAATCTAGATGTGAAAGTGGTGATCCGTTAGGCAGCGGTTTCTTTAAAGTACCTCGTTGGAGGAATGAATTGTTTACTTAATTTCTGAGAGCAAAATTGTAAACCCTGATGAGTTTCTTCAAGACTTAAGTATATTTTCAATAGTACCACTATGTTTACAAAATAATTTTTTTACTTCCCTTCCTCATTGAAGCGAATCGTAAAAATGCACTCTCCGAGATATCTTTGGATTTTCACGTCCAGTCTATGTAGATATTTTTATAACTGATAGCGGCCTTCAGAGGTGCCGATATTTCAGTGTCGAGGACAATTAATTATGCAACATTACGTTCTGACTGTTGGCCAATGTATTAAACGAAACATATTTTTAGAATTTTATCGTAAACTGGATAAAAGTAGCATTGATAAAACCTAAATATTAGAAATATTTATATATACTTGAATGATTAAGCCCATTATGCGCAGAGAAAATTATCTAATTCTCGTTAATTTCTATCGAAACTATTTGTTTTTATTCCGGTGGTATTTTATTTAGTCTGTCACTTCGTTACATTCCATCAAATATCCAAATTTATTGACCGTAACTGAGATAACAAACGCCGGTCGTTTACTCCATAAAATATCACTTTTATTTTCCATTTGCAGATTTCAATTCCGTTGCGTAAATAATCCGAAACGCTTAATAGTTTAAACATTAATTTGAACGTGTATGGATTTTAGATTTGTTGTTATATGCGCGATTTGCATATAAAATGCTAATTAAGCTAAGCCTGGTATCATGTGAAAGTATTATGTAAAAAAATCAAATGCCTTACTACAAAAAAATCGGTAAAGGTATTTACACAGAACTTCCCTCTTTATTGGTGCATGGCGGTCACTCTAAAAAATTATTAATTACGAAATGGCATTGTGAATAATAATTGGAATATAGTTCACTATTATTACAAAGAAAACCTAATAACTTTTGGTCAAAAAAATATACAGCAAAAATTCAATACTAAATAACAGGTGCCAAATGTGGAAGGCTTGCGCAAATACTTTTACAAATATCTGCATGGTTGAATTATTTCTTACGATGACCACCCTATACAGTTTTCAATAAAAGTACAATGGGTGCATATGCCAAATATTATTGCCATCTGTTTCATTTTCAGTTCCACATTCACGCAGTGGAGTGGAAGTATAGTAGTGGTTAAAAAATTTCATTTTTTTCAAATTTTTCAAGAGTGTTGGTAAAATAATTTTCAAATTTTTCTTCTGAAATAGGCTTAAAATGCCATGAAACGTGCACATTTTAAATTTGAGCAAAAAGGAATGTTTCCTTCTAAAGGGGACGGTAGCTCAGTGGTTTAGCGCGTCTAGCTTGCATACTGGCATACCTAGCGAAGCAGGTTCAATGCCTGCTCACAGCGAAATAATTTTAATTATAAAATTATCCCCAAGATGTGGTTCGAACTCCACTATAAACTGTAGGGCCTCGTTTCTCTTTACCTTACACAAAATAATTCTGGATTTTCAAGGAGTTACCTCGGTGACTTGAGAAGCGGTTAAGAAAACATTCTATAATAGTGGTAGAGGTGTTTCAGAATCTCATGAGCCGCGAAATGCGCAAAAGCCAAAGTTTAATCTGAGTTATAAGCATGTTTTTGAAGACACTGGAGGCTGCCTTGCTGTATACATAAACAAGAGCTCGGGATAAATTGTAAACAATAAATATAATATTTTTAAGAAGTGTAACTGAGTCAACAGGACGGATTATGTCTCTGCGCATATGAAGGTCACGGCTCATGAGGTTTTAAAACACCTCTAAAACAACCAAAAAAAATTTCAAATTTCAAAAATTTGGAGCAAAAAAATGTTTTTTCCATCTTTTCTAGTGGTAATAAAAATTTCCAAAATGGTTAAAAAATGTTCCAATTTTTTTTCCGAAATAGCTTTAGAATGGCATGGAAACATGGAAATTTTAAATTTTAGCGAAAACAATTTTTTCGTCTATTCCATACTATTGATGAAAATAGGTTAACAGGTTTAGAATGCCATGAAACATGGACATTTTAAATTGGAACAAAAAAATTCCATCTGTTTTAGTGGTAAATATTTTTTCGAAAATGGTAAAAAAAATTTCAATTTGTTTTTCTGAAATAAGTTAGAATGTCATGAAACGTGGAAATTTTAAATTTAAGCAAAAAAAAATTCATCTATTCTATTATAGTAGTGGTAAAAAAAGATTACAGATTTTTTTCAAAAAAATGTTCATCTTTTTTTTGGAAAATCGGTTTAGAATTCCGTGAAACGTGAAAATTTTAAATTTGAGCAAAAAAATAATTTTTCTAATTCTAGTGGTAAACATTTTTTCCAAAATGGTAAAAAAAATGTTTCAATTTTTTTTTTCCGAAATAGGTTTAGAATGTCATGAAACGTGGAAATTTTAAATTTGAACAAAGAAAAAAAGTTTCCATCTATTTTAGTGGTAAAAAATTTTCAAAAATGTTGATAAAAAAATTTTGAAAATTTGTTTTTCTGAAATAGGTTTAGAATGTCATGAAACGTGGAAATGTTAAATTTGAGCAAAAAAATTTGTTTTCATTATTTATTCCCTTTAGACGGTCCACCCTGTATATTTTCCAGTGAAAGTTTAACCATTTGTTCGCTGGCAGTAGCATCAGCTACCTACCAGATTTCACTGTTCTCCGTCAATTAATTTTTTAGTTAATGCACCAACAGGCAGACAGACAGACTGACGGAATTGAAAAACCCATATTTTCGTAATCTACATGATATGAAACGTGAAAATCCGGAAAAATCTCGGAGGGTGATTATTTCTCGAATACAATACTTCCCTTCAGTATGCGAGGGAAGTAAAAAAATGTATCACATGGTATAAATATTTATCATCTAAGTAAATATCCACAGTTAATTTACAGGTGATCTATATAATTAAAGAATAAAAATTATAAAAAAAAATGTAATAGCACGGTTTTAAACACAAACTGAAACTGTTAAAAATGCACCAGGAAAGAAGAAAATAATATTAATAATGACGATAATTATATTTATAAACGTAAAAGCGTGGGGCGCCTGATGAGTAAAATTTTCTGTTTTTCCAGGTATTTTGAGCCTTTACGTTTATTAACATAACATTATTTTCTTCTTTTTAGTGCATTTTTTTAGTAGTTTCAGTTTGTGTTTAAAGGCATATTTTTTAAAATTATTTGTTTTTTTCTTTTTACTTTTGTTCCAATTAGTATAGAGTAAAGAGTATTTGTCCGTTGGGGAGAGTTCGAAAAGCCTTCTCGTTTTTTTCCCACCCAATACTGAATTATAACCAAATGAGATCTTCGCCACTTATTAACACATGTTTTGTCACGTATGAATCAAAGTTGACGACACTCTCCATTGGTCGAAACACGAGATATAAGAAAAAAACTACAAAAAAAAGGAATTTAGAAATTTGACTTTTGATCACGCATAACTTTGCAAATAAAACAGATAAAAATAAAATTTTTACAAGTAGACCTTGCTCTTTAGTTTGAGGTCTAATTTGTTGCAACAATTAAAAATTGAACATAAAAAAACTGGCGGTATCTTAAAATATACACAAATTATCAATGTTTTTTTAATACTTAACTCGTTGTAACTCGCTTATGTGTTGAGGTATTTGAATGTTGTTGACACCAAAAACTGCCAAATTTAATAGGCTTCATTTTATCTCGATTAATGCATGATCTATTATTTTTAAATAAAAGCGCTATAAATCTCAACATACAACGAAGTCGCGTGGCTTTGTCTCTCGTTCTCCACTCCTGCGCTCGCATGAAATCCTACTGTTGCATGTATTAGTCATTAATACATTGTCTGACCTAGTAAACATAGAGATTTAGTTGTTTCTTCAAAAAATGATAACATTGATTGAAAGCACATGGGTTAATCCTTTTGACAGCAACGATATGTCCAAAGAACTTATTCACATAGCAACAGGAAAAATTGCATCGCAAGAAATCAAGAAATCTTTGACTACTTTTAAAGCAAAAGCACAATCCAGCAATCAGGTTTTTATTCGAGATCGGCTTACAACTGCGGGTCAAGTGAGTTTTTGGAAATCTGTTGCTCGTAGCCCAAATATCTCATTTAGCTTTAATAATGTTGGGTACAAAAAAACAGATAAGAATAGCCCCATAAATCCTAAGTTTATGTTCAGAAGAATCATTACTGCTGCCCAGTTTAAAGATACGGATTTTAAAAACATTTTGTCATATTAACTCCTATCCCAGCCTCGTTGTTTTATGAAGATGGTTCAATGCGAAAAACAACAAAATGTGAATTAGCGAAGAAGTTAGAATCCTTTTGTGATCTAATAGTTGACCCGCCACACGAAATTACAGATATTTCCTGATGGAATGGTAATTCTACAGAAAATAAATGAAAGATCATTTAAAACTTTTGACCAATTGGGTGATGCGGTAGTACCTAAATAAGATTTTGTTTATATTTGAAAACGACATAAATTGCTTTAAAGTATCCATCGTATTTGATAGATACGATGTAGAAAATTCTGTAAAAGCTTCTGAAAGGCGAAGAAGAGGCCAGCATAATTTAGGTACTTATAGTATTGTGGGATCCAGAACTGTACCAATCTACAAAAGCTTTTTAAAGTCAGTAGCAAACAAAATGGCGTTAATTAAATGTGTTTCTAACAATCAAGATGGCAACACATGTTTTAAGGTAGGTCGCAATTAAAATATTGCTGTTTGATCATTTTGCACTAGAGGGAATATTAGTATCTTTAAAAGCATAGTAGAGCTGGGTGTCATCAGCGTAAAAATGTGATTTACAGTATTTAAGAACATTTTGAAATTCAGCTGTATACAACGTAGACATAAGAGGCCTCAGTATTGAACTTTGTGGAACACCTTGATTTACTGGTAGCATGTTAGAATTGTCTCCATTAATGGTGACTCTCTGGTGTCGGCCAGTTATATACTGCTTCATTAATTCTATAGATTCGCCATATCCAAAAACTTCCCTTGGACCAATTTTCAAATTTCTGTATTGAGCATATCCAAAGAAACGTCAAATATCCGCTTTCTGTGAATAACCCTGTATATCTGAAATTAACAGTACGCATCCAATATCTCTTTTTGATGTACTTGCATCTCTGAAATAAGCTGTACACGTTTGATCCTGAAGTAACAATGCGTTTCTAATATTGAAATAAATGCATTATCGATAATTATCTTGATAATTATTGTTCGTTTTATTTTTGAAGCCTTGACAGGCATTAACACGGCCGGCGTTTGCAATTACGTACGAAGATGCACGGATAAGTGAAAGTGAGTGACGTGAATAATAAAATAATTGCTTATGTGATATGCTATAACCGTTGACACAAAAGAATTAACGTTATAAAAAGTAATGTACCGATCGTTTTTAAGTTTTTTGTATTGTTTAATTTAATTCAACGAAATGGAGCGGATGCAGTTTCTATTATTTTTAGTTATAAAACGTGATTTTTTCAAATAAATGTGTGATATACTAGACACTTATATTTTTTATTCAAAAACAATAAGGTTCTTGCTTCTTAGCTAACGCTCACATCCTGCCCAAATTTCAATACAATCGGACATCTCTTTATTTCTTTACTTACAAAAAAACCTGACGGACGGATACACGGATGGACATTTTGAAAGTTAAAGTTTTCATATTTGCGAGGAGTATAATAAATATACACTGTGAACCTAAAGAAACGCACAAAATTCATATCTTTGGTATGTGTCATTTTTCAAAAAAATTCTCGAACAGGTCGATTTTAATTTTGTAAATGCTACATTTTGTCACTATACCAAAATTTATGACGTCATTGGTTTTTGAGTTATGACGCCATCATATATTTTTTTTTATGGAAACAGACATTTTTGTTTACTGTTTTTGGTGGTATATTCCTTTAACTTTCTGGTGATATAAAAAAAATGATATTACCTGAGCCATTCTTTTGAAAAAATTACATTTCATATAAAAATACCTTACCTTTCGCAAATTAACGAGTAATGTTCCACTTTCTTATGGGCCGATAAATCTTATTGCCCACATTTTTCTTTTAACTAGCATGAAAACATTTGACATAAAAACGAAACAAAGGAAATAATAAAAAAACAATCACCTTAACAACAGAGAGATACAGTCCTTTTTGTGTAAATTATCGATAACTTTGCCACGTTTAAGTGAAAGAGAACGCGTAGAACTTTTGATGATGGTTGAATATGGTGATAGGCTGAGAACTCATCAGGAAGCATGTGATGTTTTCAATGCCAAGTATCCCGAAAAGCATATTTCTGGATCCACTGTAAGTAGATTGGTGGCTAGATAGGATGAATCGGGCAGTGTAGCTGACCTCCCTCGATCTGGTCGCCTTAGTACAAACAACGAAACCAAATTAAATATTCTTCTAGAAAGTGAGAAAACCACCATCTTTCGACAAGGCAGCTTTAAATCATAATGTGAATCAAACTTCTGTTGTACGTCTGTTGAAAAAAGAAAAATACCATTCATACAAAGTGAAATTAATCCACGAATTGAATGAGGACGATCCAGATCGGCGCTTACAGTTTTGTGAACAGTTGATGACCTTATGCGATGAAAACCCAAATTTTTTAAAAAACATTGTTTTTTCTGATGAAGCTACATTTTCTTTAAAGGGGACTGCACATCGGCATAACTGTAGGTATTGGTCATGCGAAAATCCTCATTGGACCCAAGAAGCCCATACACAGCGACGAGGCAAAGTAAACGTATGGGCAGGTATGATTGGTGATCGTTTATTGGGACCTTTTTTTTTTAAACCTTACGGCCACAAGATATTTACAGTTTTTGCGAGTTGAGTGCCAACCTTAGCAGTTATGTTTCCGAACAATGAAGATGAATATCCTCTTCGCCTTTTGCTATATGGTTTCCCCTGAACCATCAGCCGCTCTATAGTGTCTGATTTTTGGTTGATGTATATTAAGAAGAACAGAGTAAACATAGTCTTCGCCGATTAATTGAACTTTTCAGATAATTGTTGCACATTCTATAGGATCTCTTCGCATTTCTTTGTAGTAATTTTTAGTTACGCATTTTGAGTTGTATAATTCCAATGTAATTGGTGAAACTTTAATATAAAATGCGATAAAAAGAATCTAATATTTAATCTACTGGGGGCTTGAACTCGCAATCCTTCGGCTATAAGTTTAAAGCTTTTGATTTACATAATGTAACGGTTGAACTAAAGAATCATTCTTCTACGGATAATATATTATGAAATCTATTATATCAGTAAAATAAATCAATAGATAATGATAGGAAATAACATTTCAGAAGATTATTATGCAATTACAAAAAAAACTTTTTGGATTTTGGCACTGATCGATTTTGTTAAAAAATAATAAGGTTCAAGAATTCCCAGACCCATCTCGAAAGTATACACCGTTTGTTTGCCTCTCTCTAAGGGTCCATGTCTCAGAAGCGTAAAGTATTATAGATAACACTAGATTAATAGCAAGTTATGCCACGCCAAATTTTGCTTAACCTCCAAATTGACGATCTTTTCGGCTGTTGAATTTCATAATCGCAGTTGCTGGTATTATCCACGAGGGCTTCAAGGTATACCACCACGTTTTACTCTTACAAAACGAAGAGTATCTATTGCATCGATCAGCACTTTTCTAGAACCGGTAATATCGCTTATAGGGAAAATAATTTCATATCGCTATGTTGGTGATGAACAACTTTTAATTCTGTCCATCCCTCCTTCACGTTTTTTGTGAGCACGAGCTACAGAAATAAGTTAATGTATGTATTTAAATACGCCAATCTGTATGATTGAAAAGTGTTAGCAATAGAATTTTTTATTGTTGGTGACTGAAGAATTTGACAAAGTATTTAACATTCTATATATATTTTTTGAGATCTGGAAAATTGAAACTACTTTTCCAAGAAGAATACTATACACGTATTAATATGATATTTGACAGCAAATAGACGTAACATGTGAGCAACGAAACCGATAGAAAGGACACTTTTAGTTCTTAAAGAAAAAGGTTATTTTGTAATTTAACATTAATGATTCTTGGGTTCTGCAGCGCCACACCAAATTCGTCCGTTTCTGGATCACCCAGGATTCTTCAACTTGTGGATCGCCCAGATAAAATCGAATAACCATGTTATTTTTACAAGTGCATATTGTGTTTTAAATATGGCGAATGCGCCAATGTTAGTGTGTATATCGTTTATTGAATTTTGTAAGGGCCTGCATATCGAATTTTTGTACGACATAACAAAAAATATTCTGAAAAACCTACAAAAATGTTTTTCTCCATATTTGTAATTGTTTGCGAAGTCTGAGGGACCATACAAACAAACAACTTTGTTTACCTTCACACTGAAAATATTTTCTACATTTTTTGAAGCCGGTTCTGATTGTGAATTTTCAATGTCTACAGTTGCCCCAGTTTTTATTATTCCACTAACTATTTTTCGTAATTACAATTGCAAATTTCACACTAGCAAATTAGTATTAACAGCACGTAATTTGCGATCAAGATAACTAACATACATATCGATTTATCGAATCAGAACAACTTTTTATGAAAACTTTTGTGTAAAGTCCTCGTATTAGTTTATCTATAGAATACCGACACTTGTTACTTATTACGCAATATTAAGACGTAATAGATGTACGGGTCGTTGTGATTGAGAGCTGGTAATTTTAGACTGGTTTTTATAATGATTTTCAAGTTGATGAAGTTCAACGGTTGATGAATGTATCGTCAACAATACATCAGAGTATTACGTTTTACTTTAATAATGAAGCCAAATAAAATACAAAACAAAACTAGAGTAAACGCAATACTCTTCTTCGACTTATTGACCTGCTTATGTAATATACAGGGTGTCTCGCTTAAATGTGTAACAAGCCGGTAACTCCTTTGTTTGCTGTCCGATTTGAATTTTTTTTTGTAATGTAGTGTTACATAAACTCTATTCTTGAATAACATAAATGATTTCTGCAACGCAAAACGTGACCTAGTGCGACTGATTTTCAAGGTCAAAAAGCAGTCATTCATATTAGCGATTTTTTTTCAAAAAGTTTATTGCATATTCTTCCCCACCGTCCGCGCCCTCCTAAACCTTGTTCTTCAAAGTTTCATATAAATCGATCGTTGCCTTTGGATTTTATTAATTTTTTGACGAATAAAAATTATTAATTAAATAAAAACTAAATAATTAATTTCTAATACCATTTTACTTTTTTCCATAATGAATATAAACAAAAGATAACTAATGTTACATCAAAAGCACATGAATATAAATATAAAAACTAACACAAGAAATTATACATTTTAAATCTAACAACAAAATAATAAAGAACAGGAGTGATATTTCAGTTTTATGTGGGAAATATTACTCCGTCACATTTTTTAGTTTCCATCTATCACCAACTTCTTATTATAATAATAATAATAATAATAATAATAATCTTTATTAACCATTTGTTATGATACAAATTTTGTATATATGGCAAGTCAGAAATATAGATAAAATAACTAATACAACAGTAACAATGAAATAAATAAATAACAAATGAATGAAACCAACATATCATCAGAGAACACATTGACGATAATTTTACATACATCAGAAATATAAACATACCTATATATACATATATATATATACATACATATACCCACACAGACACATATATAAATACACATATAAGTACACA
The DNA here is from genome assembly GCA_963583905.1 of Stenurella melanura. NCBI lineage: Eukaryota > Metazoa > Arthropoda > Insecta > Coleoptera > Cerambycidae > Stenurella > Stenurella melanura. Next base: position 73,885,159 of record OY757309.1, read on the forward strand.
GCAGATAATCAACTCTCAAGAGATAGGTTATAACAAAACAATTAATCAGAAGAGAAATAGTACATACAATTGTGTAATATGTCTAACAAATAAATAAATACAATTATATAGTATTTTACGTGATGTCGTCGCTTAGGAATTCATCTATTGTGTAGTATCCTTTTTGTATAAGGATTTTTTTAATGGTAATTTTGAATTTGCCTATGCTCATATTTATTCTTCTTCTAAATTTTCTATTTCTTCTGTTTCTGAATCTAGCAGCTTTTTATTATTATTATTTATTTAAATAAAGAGTTTTATTAGCCGTTCCACAGGTAAATATCCATTTACGGTGGAGGTGCTGGGAAGGGCCCTAACTCGCGGTAAAAAATAAAATAAGAGCTTTTCTTCGCGTTATGAGAAAGAGGTCCGAGGGAATGCTTTATACACCCTGTATATGGTTTTTTTGAAGCAATCAGTTTTAAGTTTTTCAATTAGCCGCTTTTCAATTTCTTGCATTTTTCTATTTCATCATCTATATTTAACACCTTTTCAATTTTACTTTTAAATTATTTCTCTGTTGTGTGATAAACTAAAAATTAATACACAAACAATAAACAAACAAACTAATAAACAAAGAAACAAATACAATCCATAGACTAGACTACCTAATAAACTGGTTTGTTAATAAATGAAGTTATTATATCAGTTATTATATTAAGTTAATAAATTAAATTAATATAGCTCAGCTTTCTGTAATAGCCTGGTCTTTGGTTGCTAGTCTATACTCTGATTTCTTTATTTACACTTCACTTCATATGTATATCTCTGCCTTCTTTATATTTTGTTGTTGCAGGATAATTTATCATATGTTGCCAGATGTTTGTACACTTTGTCTAGTTGTTTTTAAACGTTTTTAGAGGTACTATAATCAAATATCAGCTATATGAAATTTTATGCTAATTTATATCAACTAATGTAGGAATGTCCACGCTTTAATTCGACACATTTCCGCACGTTTTCTAACCGTTTTTACCCGAGTTTTTCGAGATTTCGTGACAGCCACTAAAACGCGTCTGCCCTTGTCGACGACCGAACTCATCTCCATCTTCAAACTCAGATATACAATTAACAAAATTTATTATTCTGCTGACTGCCTAACTGACAGAAATTTGAAGTTGATCTGATAAAAAAATGAGGAATATCTGAGGGTATGTAGGCGAGAGATACAGACACCGTATATGCCAGTTACTGTTGCAGCTTTCACTTCTTTACTAGAAGATTCGACACATTGCGATGCTCTATTGTGGTTATTTTGAATCCGTTATTCTTTCCATAGCTCTGAACTTCATATTTATAAATAGCGACCCCAAAGACATAAATCGATCTCAACGACTAATTCTCAATATTTTAACTATTACTAATTTTCTTGCATTTAAGGATTATTTTAATCCCTTGGGGGCAAATGCCGACTCTTTAACATTATTGTACATAGCCTCTAAAAGTCCATTACTGAAGGCTTCAGGTCAACTCATTCACGACAATTCTGATGTTTTGTCATTTTTACGACTGATTATAGTAGCGATGGTATATGAAGGATTTGGAATGCAAGTAAAGCTCGATTTGTTATATCCAATAATTTCTTTCTTCAAAAATCTCATTTCTATTTTTGGGTCATCAATGTACGTCTGTATACCAAATTTTGTCTCTGAAGGTATAAGGATGGGAGAATGGGAGGGCTGTGACATTTAGACGGTCGGACAGACGAATATACCGGGGGTATATAAGGGTTCTTAAGAAAGGTAAAAAAGGGCCAAATTCAATTTTATCAGCTTATAAAATTATGTGTTTTTGTCAATAACAGTAGTAACAGGGATGGTTTTATGAAAATTGCCCTGTTACAACAACACATGTATGTTCCATCATTTTTTTATTTTTTATTTTGGTCTATCGAAATAGAAACCCTTGCATAGTAATTACTTATAAACATTGGTATTAAACAGTATATTAGGACATAGACCCTTTCATATTGTTTCTAACTATTGGTATTTGTATATCCATAGAAAACTATACACTGTACACTTTCAAATTAATCCTCCAGTCAGGTAAAATGAAGTTGCGTTATATTTATAATAATGAAATGTCCATGTAATAGATTTTCCTCTTCTAAAAAAAGTAAATATAAGGTGTACTCAAAAAGAAAACTACGAGATTGACTATTTTTTGTACTGAAAGTGTACTGCTAGGGAAGATTGAGTGATGTTATTAAAAGTTAATTTTGAAACTTTTTACTTCCCTCGCATACCGAAGGGAAGTATTGTATTCGAAAAATCACCCTCCGACATTTTTTCGGATTTTGACTTTTCAGATCACGTAGATTACGAAAATATAGGTTTTCAATTCCGTCAGTTTGTCTGTCTGTCTGACTGTCTGTTGGTGCATTAACTAAAAAACTACTTGACGGAGAGCAGTCAAATTTGGTAGATAGTTGACCCTGTCAGCGAAGAGATGGTTAAACTTACACCGGAAAATATACAGAGTGGACCGTCTAAAGGGAATAAATAATGAAAAAAAAAATTGCTCAAATTTAAAATTTCCACGTTTCATGACACGCTGAACCTATTTCAGAAAAAAAAAATTGAAAATTTTTTTCACCATTTTTGAATTTTTTTTTTAATTAAGTACCACTAAAATAGATGAATTTTTTTTTCTTTACGTTTCATGGCATTCTAAACCTATTTAAAAAACAATTTTTTTTTAAATTTTATTTACCAACATTTTTGAAAAATTTTTTACCACTAAAATGGATTAAATTTTTTTTTCTTTGTTCAATTTTAAAATTTCCACGTTTCGTAGCGTTCTAAACCTATTAATAAAAAAAAAAATTATAAAATTTTTTGACCATTTTAGAAAAAATTTTACCTCTAGATGGAATTTTTTTTTTCTGTGATCAAACAAATTTAAAATTTTTTTTGAAAAATTTATCACTACTTACTATGGAATAGATGAAAAAATTTTTTTCCTCAAATTTAAAATTTCCACGTTTCATGACATTCCAAAACTATTTCGGAAACAAAAAATTGCAACATTTTTTTACTATTTTGGAAAAACAATTTATCACCGGAATAGATGGAAAATTTTTTTTCCCTCAAATTTAAAATTTTCACGTTTCATGACATTGTAAACCTGTTTCAGAAAAAAAATGAAAATTTTTTTCACCAACATTTTTGAAAAATTTTTTACCACTAAATTAGATGGAAACTTTTTTTTTGCTCAAATTTAAAATTTTCACATTTAATGGCATACTAAACCTATTGACAAAAAAAATTACCACTACTATAGAATAGAAGGAAACATTCCTTTTTGCTCAAATTTAAAATTTTCACGTTTCATGATATTCTGAACCTATTTCAGAAGAAAAAAATTTTGAAATTTTTTTATCAACATTTTTAAAAATTTGAAAAAAAAAATGAAATTTCTTAACCGCCACTATACTTCCACTCCACTACGTGAATGTGGAATTGAAAATGTGACAGATGGCAATAATATTTGGCATATGCACCTATTATACTTTTATTGAAAAATGTACAGGGTGGTCATCCCAAGGAATAATTCAGTCATGGTGGACATTTGTAAAGGTATTTGCGCAAGTCTTCCATATTTGGCACCAGTTATTTAATATTGAACTTTTGCTGTTGGACGAGCACTCTGTATATTTTCTTGACCAAAACTATTAGGTTCTCTTTGTAATAATATTGATGACTATATTCCGATTATTATTTCCAATGTCATTTCGTAATTATTATTTTTTTAGAGTGACCACCATGCACAAATAAAGAGGGAAGTTCTGTGTAAATACTTTTACCGATTTTTTTTCTTTTCTTCTAAAGTACAGAAATATTTATCACCTTTCCCTTTGTGGTGATTCTAAAACATTAATGTTTTATATGATCGACGACGCTCTAAAAACTATTCCGATAGTATTTTTTATGATTCCTAAATGCTTAGAAGAGAAAATAAAGAGTTCCAATTAAAATTAACTTAAGGGTACTGTGCGCCCTGGCAAGAAGGATATCTGTATTATACTATTTTAGTTATCAGAAGGTAGTTAATATATTTTAATATCCATTTATCGGTTAATTTCTGTTACTACTCATAGATTTTTGATTTGTTGTTTGTATGTATACAACATATACATAAGTAGAACAATCTCCAGGATCTATATTGACCTATATAAAATCATGTTTTCAGAGTTCTTCCTAAAGTTAAAAATATAAACAACTATTTTTTTTACATAAATTTCGGAGTACATGATGACCTTGACCGAATTTCGCATGTGACGCTCTAGGGGGCTATTGGCTCCTAACCCTTCACAGCGTATGAGTTCATGACTCATATACATAAACTGCTCAATTTTGATGCCTTGGTGAGATACCTTGTATACTGTTTTAGATCAAAATTCGTTGAATGGTCTCTTGTAAATCGTGCATGCACTTCGCGTCTGAACAAGGGACATATCTAAAAATTCTGCAATTGCTATTCGTGCTTATCAATTTTAAAATACAATATAACAACAGCTGATAAGTGAAATATTCTTTCGATTTTTTAAACGTATACGTATACGGAATATATTCCGTAAAATATTTTTTAGATCTTACTTAAAAAAAAAACAAATCACCGCCAAATTTCACGAACATAAAATCAGTAGTTTTTTGCACAGCAGAAAGTAGGACAAGCCCAGCATCTCGATCCATTTGTACCTCTCAGTCTCAGCTCATCCGAATTGTATAAATTTCACTTACCTTCAACCGTCAAATCCAGCGACCGTTTCGCCGATACGACCTCTCAAACTCCTACAAAATTAAAAGACAACAACGGCAACCAACAATGTCTGGCGGGTACACAATCCGCAGCCTCCTGCTAACAAATGCGCGCGCAAACTCGCAGGCCGGCTAACAGCAACCGGCGATTCCTCACCAACAGTAAACCGAAGTCCTTCCTGTTGCATTGAGCAAAAAGCGGACGGTTCACGTGCCATCCGAAGCTCGGAGCTTGCTCGAAGTTCGTTTGTGTTTTGTTAAAACGGCCAGGACGGACACTCTTAACGTTTTACGAAGTAAGTTGTTGAAATAAACCCGGCGTTTAGCAAATACTCAGCAGGATTGCGTCCTGTACGCAGGATTTTCAGTGAGCTTTTTGGTCTTGTATTTGAGCGACGTTTGCTGGAAGTGCTTTAAGTAACTATATTTTATTTGTGGGTGTTTACTGGAGATTTGCAGTGTTCTTAGGTGCTTGCCTTAATAAAAGACAGGTAAATTGATGGAACTGAACATCTAGTAGAACTATTTTCGACTAATTATTTAAACGTTATCGACAGTCGAGTAAATGACTAGATAGTGGACTTATATATACTATTGCATGATTAGTCTGAAATGTACACAATTTGAATTCAAACTGTTTAAGATCCATAGAGACTTGGTTAAACGACAGGTAAACTCATCTATAATAGAAATTGACGATTAATATGTGCTCATCAATGTAATTAACCTCTAACCTTTTTACTTTCTTACACCTAACTGAGAAATTAAACCATTGATGATTTTTTGACAGCAAAATTCATTGTGACAATTTAACTCATGATGTCTGTCTATCTGTAGGTCCACCGCCCTCTATGTATGTACACCTCAAAATGCCCTTATAGGGGCGAGAGGGAAACATTATACTACATTTAAAATATCTAGCACTGTGGGTGGTACATTTTTGATCAGTGCCCGAACCCGTACGTATTTTTTTAGGGTTGATTTTATTTAGAAACATTTGAGGGACTTTCTTACTATGAAAATAACACTAGGTCAGTTGAGTTAAAAGATATAAGCGTTCTTTTCGAGTACAAAGCTGATTTTTTGTGTACAACTAGAAAAAATCACAAACAACATGTATTTTCCCGACACTTTAAATCGTAGTAAGTCATTGCTTAACACCCGATACACATACGATTTTAAAGCCATTTTTGCGTTTTACGCTCATATCTTTTTTCCCTTTGATCCCACAGAAAAATGATTCAATACTTTTTTGTTTGTTTTCAATAGATCTAAAAACACGCATAACCGCGTTTGAAAATATTAATTAGATGAAGACAATTTGCAAAAAACTTGCGTTACCATTATTTCGTTAATTTTCAAATAAACCATATACAAGTAAGTTATTATTAATATAACGTCTTCATATTACATTGAATTATTCATTGCTACAGGCAAATTGTGCTTGCCAAAGCTGGAATATATATGTGAAATAGTTTACGACTTATAGCCTTATAAACAAATTAGCTTCGTGTTTTTTTTTCAATCGGTCTGTACGAGTCGGACCCTTACCCAAACTGGAACAAAATTTTTTGTAGATATGTTTCATACCAAGGAACGATAGTCCGTCAATTTTTAAGCAAAAAACAAAATTTTGCAAGTAAAGAAATTTTTCGAAAATTTTTATTTATCCCGTTAGTATAAGCAAGCATATTTGGGCATTTTAAAACGTGTATATTCTTGTTTAATTACAACAGTAGCAATAAATAGAAGGTGTCGTTAAATATTTTAAATATTCATTATCTATATAAGTACTCACATATTTTATTGTGTAGTGATAAGGTTTATAATTTATATGAATTTATTTATACTAGACATCTAAATCTTGACCATGACTTTGATATGAACCTCTCTTATCAGTTATAGTCGAGATTTTCGTCTCATTCGATGTACTAAATACTTTTTTGGCAACTTATTTCTCAACAGTTTATACAGACCACTAAATACATTGACAAGGACAATTTCTGCACCAGTCTTTTTCACAACGACAATACAATATTAGTTGAGAGAATGTTGTTAAATCGGAAGCCACAAGCAATTGATTTTGAATCGGAATCAAAGTTTTTTCCAATTTCCACTCACGATTCAGTTCGTGGCCCAACTGTAACCAAACTTGGTAGTAAATTCTCAAAAAGTGTTGATGAATAGCATATTTTGTGAAAATTAGATTGTATGTATACACGCAAGAAAACGTCAATATGGCATGTTGCTTAAAAATACTCTGCATGACTGAGTTTTCTGTAAGTCGAAAGTTAATCGGATGACTCGTTTTTCCGCAATTAGAACCCTCTCGCTCTCAGAAGCGCCACCCCACAAAATGTCATTATACGACACTACCGAATTAATGAGGGCGTAATAAACATTTAATAATGAATTTTGGTCTAAAACATTTTTGAGTTGCAAGATTGCATAGTAGCCACTACTTATTTTTCGACAAATATTGCTAATATGGCATTTCTAGCTCAGATCACTGTCAACATGAATACCAAGAAATTTGGTTATTGCACTTGGGACAAATGGTAATTTGATTAAATGTTCCATTTGTCAGTATGATTTTTTCTACTAAAAATTATTGTTATGCATTAAAATAGTTTTTTTCCTGTTAGCAATTAATTTATTAAGATCGTACCAATTGTAAATTGTCCAGAGAGTATTGAGCGTTTCCCGCAGTTCCTCAGGGGTGTCTGCCTCTTCTGCTATGAAGACATCGTCTGAGAACTCCACAACGCACTCAGTACGCATGTAAAGTAAAAATAATTTATAAACAAAAGAAAAATAAGTGGTCCCAGAACAGAGCCTTGAGGAACCCCAAGACTTAATACTTCTCATCATACTTCTCTGAACTAGTTTCTAATTCCTATCGCAGAAAGTTTTTCTGCAACAAATGTTGGTTCTACAGAATCAAATGCCTTGAACAGGTCAAAGAAAACGGCAGCAACGTACTTTCTGATATTACCGCTTTTAGAAATGTGCCGATCAAATGCAATATAGATAACAGGTATGGGCCTAATATCAATCAGTATTTTAAATTTTTAGAAAACTGTTACAAGAAGCTGGCAAGATCAGAAACATTTAGACAAAAATGCAATATACCTATACTTTCCGTTTTCGTAGTTGCGAAGGGTATAATAAGTGAGATATAATTGAAATGAAAAACCCTGCACGGACGTTAGTGTACACACGATTTTTGGAACTTTTAATGTCAAACACTACATGTTTGGACAATTCGGCTAGGTATTATTCCCGTCTAGGTAACCCCCAAATATCGAGAGTTGTGTCTACTAAACAGAAACATTCCGCATTACAATATTATATAGGATTGTGATATTTTGATTCTTGATTTATTTCTATCATGTCATAATATGAAGTTATTGTTTTTAAATGACAGATTCAAAAAATAAATACAAATATTCCTCACTAAGTAATTGATTATTTGTTTCATTTTCTTAATCTTATCGCAATATACTTATATCAATGTTGTTCTATGTCATTACAATGCAATACTTTATTTGTTTATTTGTATTTAGTTTTATCACATTATCATAATACTATAATAGTTCTAATTGACCAACTCTTTTATTCCTACTTGATAAATTTTAAATTTTGTGCCACTGCGTTAGACGTTTTACGTAACACCAAATATCACGATTGACATTGAATACCATCCCAAACAAACATAATGCGAGCTATACCATTTACTAGATATGGTTTCCTATGCAGAAATATTTTGTCTAACTTTTTTTTTGGGCACGTTTTAGACTTGCTGCCATTTTCGCTATTGCAAGCAGTTTGTCTCAAGGAATACTGTCTCGCTGTTCGTTTGGTAACATCACAGTTTACAGAGCAATTTACACACAATTAAAAAATTTTGTAATACGTATTACAAATAATCTGAAAACCTAATTGATTCTGTACAAGTAAATAATAATCATAATTTACTGGGGAGGCTTCCCCATCTTTACGGAATGGAAGTAGTGGTATCAATCTGAAAAAAGTTTTCGGATATTTTTTTTTCTTTTAAAAATAATACGACAGGAGGTATTGCTATGCGGTTTCTTTCGTTGCATCGATCAGCAATTAACTTCTGGTCTAATGTGTTTATATTATGTTGATAATTTAATTAGTAAATAGTATTGTTATGCAATTATTTAATAGGTTTTGTCCGACTGACTAGTATAGAACTGGCTCAACAGTAGGATTGTTCTTAATAGCATTAGTCAATAACTTTTATCAAACCTGATAGTAAAACCTAAAAGCACTTAATTTATATTACTTAATATGGAGAACGTAGCAAGCAATATTATCACGACAAATTTATTGAGTTGTCAACAAGTCTTAGGCATACTAATTGGCATTGGATTTGTGCCTAAAATAACAATAGTTTTAGTAGTAAATCATCTTTAAAGTATTATTTAAAAACTACATGGATTTCTAACATCCAAGTAATCTCAAATATCAAAGGATTGCAGACAATATCCTAAACAAATTTCGCGAATCAAGTTGTCGCCATTTGGTGATAATTAAAATTTTAAATATATAAATAGTGTCGCATCAGATAACTCCTTTCAACGAATCAGCTGTTTGCTAAATAGTTATATCCAAAAGTCTTAGTAGTAGTAGTAGCATCTAGACACAAATCATGGTTCTGAAATTTAAGTAGACATTTTGTAAACAGCTCACGTTACAGATTGAAAATTCATAATTTTACTCTTTTTGCAATCCTACTTAATAGTCCTACAGTATGTTGGCTTTAATGTATTAAGAAGAAAGTTGTGGCAAAAATTATAAATGTTTCCGTTCAGAATCTGTCTCTCGCTGTCTGGCCCTAACACATGTTTTGCGTGATTAACGCATTGTTCCAACTTGACCTTCTTTATTGTATAGCACGTGCGACAACCTTATGCCATCTGTCGTGGCTACCTGTTAGATACACGGCCTCAGCATAAAGCATTAGACACACTTTTTTTGTTCAAAATCAAATGGTACCATAACATGACAAATGAATATTTCAAATTCAGGCTATTTTTTAAACTAAATGATATACGGCATACCAATACTTATCGTTTTTAATATGAAGTAATTTGGAATGAATTTTACAATTGCATTAAATGTCAGATCTTAAACATGCAGATGCATGGTGGAAAGTGAGGCATATTGTATATATTCACATTAGGAGAATGATAAACGTATTCCGGGACTTATGCTATTATTTACCCTCTACATCATTATACTTGTATGATATGTAAAAATCTACGAACTAACTAATATTTTTTTGTCATGACTTCATATCGTAAAATTGACATTGAGAAATATTAGAAGATTTGCTGGTTTTATCGTGTTATCCGTATAAAAATGTTTAAATGGCGTGTAAAGGGGCGTACATAATATACTATCGTGTTTAACAGAAATTTGTCATTTATATTCTCGTAAAGTTGTAGGTTTCTAAGCTTCTTACAGCTTTAGATGTAATATGTGATATTTATTTGAGCAAACTAGTATTTGCTAAGAAATTCGTATTTATCAACTGTGTTTTAAAATCGGTGAAAGAGGTTTTTAAAAAAATCGGCAATGTCTAGGCTTGAGAGTTTTCCACATTTCTATGAAATTCTGTATATTATAATTCAAATGCCGTCTCAGACGAGGTCATATCTGAGAAGTCGGTATAGTGAATAATAATAAATTGGGTTGTCGGGATGTCGACTATTTTCATAATTTTAGAATTATTTTCCAAAGTGTACAGATAACAAACTTTCTTCAAAGTTTATAAAAATACTTAATTTTTTGCAATTATTTTGAGGCAAGCTACTTTGAAGACACATCATAATAATAAAGTTTATAGGTATAAATATGATGCATGATAATATGTAGGAATGTAGACCCAAAAGATGCAAACATTTTGTAAAATGTCTACTATAGTGGTTTTACTGAAATGAAATATTTTCTAAAAATATAATTTTCTCAGACCATACAGAATAATGTTGCAAAATCTGTCGAACTTGAACTGAACGTTTGAGCTTGGCTACCTACACCTACCATTTTATAATGATCTTTGCATCGAAAATTAGAAATAAAAACGAGAAAGAAACACCAGATAAACATTTTCTGATCTAATTTAATATTGCCGCCTTCTTTTAAAAGAATGCCTCCGTTGATGACTCAGGCGACTCAAAGAAAGATATATTTCATGTGTTTCTCAGCCTCGCGCTGTTTACTATAGGCCATACCGCCGCTAACTCACACACTGTTGTCGATGTGTTTGATTTGTCTCGTATTAAGATAAATTTGGATGTCTGTGAAATTTTTAAACAGTTTTTCCAACTTGTATGAAAGCCTGAATTACGAGCAAATATTGTCATGAAGATTATATTAAAAACTGTGTGGTCGATTTCTCATCATTAAAAAAAATATTTATTTAGAAATCTTTTAGAATTAACTTTTGGGTAAGAAGAAATCTTTTGTATTTATATTGCAAAGATGGAGCCGTCATACCTGTGTCATTTCAGGTATACATAGCGATTCAGTTTAGATACCAAGTTTATTTTCACCTGTGTAAACATAATTTACTTGTGACTGTAATGAAAATTGTCTAATGGTATATTGACATTAAATAAATACGTACACTTAAGATTCAAGTAAAAAATAACAGGAAAATTAACGTTAATCGCAGGATATGACCAGCATTTACCACAATGTAAATGCCCGGTGGCATTGTAAAAGAAGTTTAATTTAATTGTTTCCTTCATAGTTTGAGACACAGAAAGTAATTATATCTTCGCAATTTTCATTTTATTAAACTATAAGAATCAAATTATGTTTTAGAATTAGTTATAAGCTGAGAGCGTTCACATCTGTGTTACCTAGTTGCTAGCGCATCCACATATCAACTATTAAAGAAATATCTTCTGATATTAATTTCATTCCATCTGTACCTCTCTGCTCTGGATAATTCTATTCTTTCTAAGCACGTCAACATCTCACAACAGTTGCGGCATTCCGACTAAATTGAATGCCGAAATGCCGAAAAGAAAACCCTCTTCGTGCCTTCCAACTCTCCAGAACTTACACGGAATTCTTTTATGCGTCCGTTTAGTATTTTTACTAATCATTCCAGGAAAGCGATAATTCATATTAACGAATAATTATTTAATTTTTTTTTGCTTTAAGATCAGACTCATGTTAATTATTGAAGATGAACTAGATTTTCATATATTGCAATTATGGTAGCCCAATTGGATTTGTCATTTTTAATTTTTGCCATCAGATTAGGTATTAGCTAATCCCAAAATGCCTCGACTACCAATGAGAGTCCGACCTGCTGTGCACTGGTCGTAACTTGGTGAACAACTTCAATGCGATCACCACCGGATAATAATACCATATAGTTTGTAAAGAATAGTATTAATAAAAATATAACATAAAATATTTGTCAATTTGTAGATAGAATAAATCGCAATAGTACTGGATGTTACGGAAATGAAATTATCTATTTCGTCAGGACGACTTGGCACATATAAAAATTGCACAAACTCTTAAAAGTGTCATATGAAGCCTAAAATTTTTTTTAAAATTTTTGATACAAGGAATCATGTTTTTAGGTTTTTGTACATAAAAGTTAATCTGATGTCTCATCAACAAAATTGAAATTGTCCATTTGAAAATAAATGTCTTTATCGATGTCTATATCGACGTCCTCTTCAGACATGTCTGTCATATTTACGTTTTCGCAGTTGGCTCCTGTGCATTCTTTGAAAAAAAAAAATGGGTCATTTAGTAGCCAGCTTTCTGCAACTGCAGTTTCCACAGCAGCCTTTTAAGCATCGAAGCATCCACAAACTATCCACTCGAGCAAGTGTGTGGTGTAGGAGGCTGTGTTGTGGGGATCGGCATCAATCCACTTTTTGTTTCTTTCCAACCCCATTACAGGGGATTTAAAACATTTCCTTGCCACTGATGTATTTATAAATATACTCGCTGCCCATGTAATTTTGTGGCGTCAGCTGTTGGAGGTAATTGCCACAAAGTGAATTTTGTACTTCTTGACAATTTTTTTTAATGACACACGGCGGCCTTACGAACTCATTTTAGAAAACCAGCAATACAACGTAGAAATAGAAAAACTTCTTTAACACAAATTGTCTAAAGACGAAAAAATCTCAGTAACTGAAAGAATGGTCAAACGTTGTGTTATTTATATTCTTTTGCAACAACTAATTAATTTTTTAACGTTAAGAACATGTTTATTGTTTTCCTATAACTTTCAAATTGCATTGTACTTAATAAAAATAACAACTCTTCATTTATAATTGTAAAAGAGGGTATGTAAGCCAAAGCGGTAAAAATTGTCAAGAAACAACCAACTTTGAACGACAATCTCAGTGAATTTTCGTTGTAGACCATTTTCTTAAGGTTCACTTTAACGGTTGAAATCTCTACTTTATCTTCTCTGAAGAAATGCCTATACATATCCCGGCTCAGAAAAAGGTTAAAAACAAAAATGTAATAAAAAAAATGCGATTCTTTGCAGATTTGTTTATGCTTATATTTCACATAAAAATGGTTTTTTCAAGGTCGTATATTTCAATGAGAAATTCAATTTTATATAAAAAGTACTCATTTTACTAATTTTTTTGAATTTCGCTTAGTTTTTGAGTTATATTAAAAGAAACAAAAAAACACTCCTTCAAAATGTCCCCTGAATTTAATAGCATTTTTTGATTTTATCATTATTAGGTGACCAGCTAACGGATGAAACAATACAGATCCTTTAAAACAATTGTTCCTTACTCACTTTTTTTGTACATAAGTAGTCAATAGCCTACTACACGAAAAATAAAGTATAAGTTTCATTTCATATTACCTACCTAATATATAATAAGTGTTGCAATACTTAGAAAAAATATGCAGACGTGCTAGCTTGAGTTTGATTCTTTTGGTGCTCTAAGATACAATGTTAGGTCATATTTTCATTACAGCGTCTTCCGCAATTTTTCATATTGATTTACAGCCATTGTTCCAACTATAAATTTCCTTTGTGCAAGTAACAAATATTCCTGAAATGGGGCCATAAAAATAAACGAAAGATAAAGAATAAGCGTACTATTTTCAGTATTCTAAAAGATTATACAATATTACCCTCCGCATGTTCCTTTCAGCAACATCAGTCTTGTTCCAGTTTCACTTCCGTCATGTCACCCGGCTGCGTTTCTTGTTTAATAATCAGTTAATTCTCGAACCACGTGATTGAATAATAAATACGGTACGTGGAGACATTTAAATATTGATGGTGCGAAACTGAAGTTGGTAAATCTTCAGAAGTAATTTCCGGTCAACAACGTTTTACTGGTTTTTAAGAGAAGGCATTGGTTTTGATAAAAAAACTAAGTATAGTAGATAATTAATTTGTGTTAGAACTGGAACATTTGATCCAATTCTAAGGTTCTTTCGGTCAGTCAAATGTAATTATTAAGTTTTTTTAACGTTTATGTTTATTACATCATTATCGAAGACTACAAAGCGATGTAATATTAAGTAACAAGATGTAGATTTTTTTTGCCTAATTCGTTAAATTGTGTTTTTAAGTTTTACTTATAGTTATACTCATTTAATTTAATCGAGCAGTTATTTTATAACCCTACCAAGAGTAAACGAAATGAACTAATATAGGACGTTACACAAGGTGCTAGAAAACCTGAAATCACATCGGGACGAATATTCAAGAAAATCATGCAAGAAATAAGAACAGTAAACTATCATAATGTTAAGCAAGCGTCTTCTACACTCACTCAGAAAAAGACAATCAAGCGCATATAGATAAGAACATTATTAGAAAACCCCACTTCACATATAAAAAACCCCTAAAAACTTGGCACGCAGCTCTTCGATGGGACAATAAGAATCACACGAAGCAAGAGCCAAACCTGTCTGAATACATGGAGCAACGCAAACACCAACTCCTAAATAGTCCGTATCCTGGTGGATGGAAAAATAAGGGAGAGGGTTAAAAATATTAAGGCAAAAAGAACAACAAAAAGCAACTCAGTCCATAAAGTACTATATGGAAAACTAGATACAAGGAAACTGGAAGCACGTACAGGATACAACAAAATACCAAATAACACTTGAAACATTTTCCTGCTACAGGAAGAATAATATTAAAAAAAAATACGTACCAGGTGGAAATGAAAATGGAAGCTCGCTAACGGATACAACAAAACAGCAAATAATGACACCTGAAATATATCTCTACTATAGAACAATCAATTCATAAGAAGTACAGTAACGAAATATCAAGAATATAATACACACTGCTAGATTTAGAAAAGGAAGATACAGAGGAAGACAAACAAGGAGAGGAGGGTAGATGGAAACTTAAAAGAAGCATCTCACAAATATCTACACTTCCCACCCTATATTCCGATACCTTACTTCATATTTATACTCTTCGCAGATACAAAACCAAGAGTATATTGCATTCGATCGGCACATTTCTAAAACCGATAATATTGCTCGTAGAGAAAAAAATTTCATATCACTGTGTTGGTGATCGAATTCTGAACAACTTACAAAATATCCGCCCGTCTGTCCGGCCGTCACGTTTCTTGTAAGCACGATAACTTAAGAACGAAAAGTCCGATTGTATTGAAATTTGGACAGTAGGTTAGTGTTAGCTAGAGGAAGAACCCTATTGTTTTTTAACAAAACCAATCAATACATAAAGAAGTTATTAATTTTTGAAATGATAAAAAATTTCTTTTTTTTATAGATTAAACAAAAAATGCATGAAACTAATATCATTTACAAAAAACAAACTGCGAAGAGTATCCTATAGAATGTGCAACAATTATATAAAAAGCGTAGTAAATCGGCGAAGAGTATAATGGTTAGCTTGTTTGGATTTGTGTTTACTTATTTGCATCGAATTCGTTATTTAAGCAAACAAAAAGAAGTAATCTTTCCGCTGTAGTAATGTCATCTCACCTCTCGCCGATGTATGGTGATTAAGGAAGCGTGCGTATTGTTCGACGGGTGACTGCTTAGGGGCAACAGCTGCCGGGGTGGCTGTCCTGTTCTATCAAGCAGAGTCAGATTATATGTTTATATTGAGGCTGTCAGCAATTCTACCTCGATTCCTCGCTCCTAGACTTGTCGGCTCTCAGGGGTGTGTCCTGGAGACATCATACGGTGAGCCAGCCGAAACTTACTTGTTCAGCTTTGATATTCCTGCGTTTCGGTCAAGCTACTATATAGGAGCGAGCTAATGTAACATCTCAAATGAATTTTAATAAGAAAAATACAATGCATAATTCGGTTCTTTATCAAGAATATTTTTTCTCGCTCTGTAGTGAATGCTCAACTATGTCCAACCAGAACAAAAAAGGAAAGAAAACCTTTTTTGTTCTGGTTGGACACTTGTGGACTAGTTCCACATGATCATAGAAAATGTATATTAATTTGATACCAAGAAACTCTACAAATTGTAATGAAGTAGACAAGTTATTTTTAACCACTGCATGCGTTTGCACGAAGTAAGCCGAATTAAACTTACCCTGATTAATAGTGAGTAATTCCTAATCGAATAAAATATAATACAATGATGAAAAATGTCACCACTAATAATGCACCACTGGTAATGGAAATGAAAGCTGTAGGTATTTGTAAATTATTTAAACATTTTTTAAATGGAAAAATGCTGAATTTGCACACGAAACAATACTGGATTAAACCGCGCATAGACTGATAATGATCGTTTTTTTTTTTTTGTTTATTTGCTGTAGAAATATTTATATTTCTTAGACAGAAGGGCTCTTGTGATATCAAGAATTCATTTATAAGAGTGAAATATTTTAGTTTTGAAAAGTAAATATTGAGATACATTTGTTTTTAGTATGTTCCTACTTGTTTTATATATTTTTAAGTGTTCACTTAATTTTCTAAATAGTTGTTTTGGTTGTACGCAAGAACTAAGCGGTTTCGTGCTTACAAAATTAAGCTCAACAACGTTAAAATTTAATTTGTATCTCTAAAAACCATTCACGATACATCGAAAATAACTTTTAATTTCTCCAATTTGTTTAATTAAAACAAAGTAAAGGTATAATTAGAAATTATTAGAACAGTAGAAAAAACGATATTTAAATTATGAAGAAAGTATATAATATTTAAATATCGAAATAAAATCAAGTAAACTAGTTTCAAGCTAAACTCAACTAGCCAATTAACAAGCGTGCGTATTATAACTTATAAACTAATTAACATAATTAACCCGTTTTCAATACTAAGAAGTGTAGACATGTAGAAGTTCATAGATAGGAGCCCAGGCAGAGTATTAATTCAATTCGTTTATACGCTAAACGTATAATTCGCACGTAACACTTAATGTATTTATTTTATGGTGTGCAAATTCGAAAATGACAACTATCGTTCTTTTTCTGAAAAAGGTATTTTAACACATTTACATATTTTTGCATGAAATAAGTATATGAGAGACAAATTAGCCATCACCTATGGTTTCCAGAGTTTCAGCAAGTTATTTTACTTTTGGTATCTTATACCTAAATAGGAAAATGAACAAACAAGTTCTTCTAATATGAACCTCGTTTTTGAATTATTTGCGTTTAACTCGTAAGAGATATTCATATAATAGTGTGTACCTCCTCTTGCCCGCTTGCGTCCAGATAGGGTTTCAATAATTTCACAAGAAATCCACGTTTTTTCCTGCGTCTTGTGCGTCCACCTCGTCCGCTAGCAATGACAAATTAGCTCGCCGCAAGAAGATTTTATTTATCAATCGTTCTACTGGTAAACAGCCCACTATAGTTTAAGTGCAGGGAAGAATCCCCAGAGAACATACACCCTGTATACCGATCTGCCACTGTAGCAAACTAGAAAGATAGAAAAATAAAATCTGCAAAAGAAAAAAAGAGATCTAGACAACACCTAGGACACCCTGTATATCCAGCATATTCCAGCTATTCTGATCTGAGAAATATTCTTGTATTCGTGACAGCCGCCCGTCGAGAGCTTCCTGTTGTTTAATAGACTAAACTGATAAACTAATACAATTAATAGACTAGACTTATATTTTTTGGTCCCTTTGTGTTTATGTTGGCAGCTTCCCTCTTTCTTCTGTAGTATTCCCACATTACTTGCACTCGTTTTCATCCTTCCTGAAAATCAGCTTGTCATTTACTGAAGGTTCTATGAAGCACACATTTTATCTTATCTTGCCAGATGTTCTATCTCTTTTCCAAGGTGTTTATATACGTTTTTGCGATGCTATGTTCACCTAATATCATTTAGTCAAATATCAACTATATGAAACATCCATAGCCATGCTAATTTGTATAAATCAATGTAGAATTATCCACGCTTTAATCCAACACAATTTCGCGAGATTTCTCACAGTTTTAACCGACTTTATTCGAGATTTTGTGAAGCTACCAAATATACGTCTACCTCCGAACCGTCAACAATTTCAACCAATCTTCCTTAGCCTCTGTAGTGAACACGTGATGCAACGTGTGCTGGAGGGCTAGCAGGGTCTGGTAGTTATGGGCGGAACTAAGATTTCCAAATGAAAATTTGCAAATGATACTACGTTAGTTACGGCAACCTAGGATGAGCTCATGCACCTGTTGGACAACTTACAAACAATAAGCTCTGAGAATAAATGACAGCAAAACGAGTTACAAATGAAAATTATGATTGTAGACCGAGCAATTGAGAACCACACATAGGTGATTCAGGTGATTGTGGGTTAGTAAAGAAGATGAGGTACCTTTCAGCTCTTGTGGATAATAGTAGAGACTGCATATATAAGATTCGACGAATTTCGCACTATAGAATTGTCACGAAACGATGAAATCATACGTGCTAACCTTCTAATTTTCTCCATCTTTCTTTACACTTGAAATTGGATGGTCTGGTAGGCAGACATACGATGCTCAACGTATTGATATTTTTGAGATGTAGATCTGGAGTCGTTTGTTATGATCTGCCATCACACCAACAGCTGGATTCTCCAAGAAATACATCGCTTTCCAGAATCGTATTCTCCCTAATCCTCTAATTATTCGGAGCAGGTCAACTGGAGAAAAGACAATTTAGGACGGTTATTGAAAGTCCAGGAAATCCAGATCGCCAGAGACGGAAAGGATGGTCTCTAAAACGTCAGTGTGATGTTGCAGAAAAGCTGATGTTAGCCTTGTTGAGGCTGTGCGCCTAACCGACAGCCGCGGCGGATGATGCACGACTGTCGGACGTGCTATACAGCAAAGGGAGGTCAACTAAAGCATGAATCACAAAACACCTGTCAAGACGTGAATAAAAAGTTAACCAATTATACGTCACCTTGACAAATGTGGTATTGTTCTATAGCCTTTCCGCTCTCCAAATCATAGATTTTCAGTATTGGTGGCTTATGAACAGTTAGTATATTCTGTGGAAATAAACAGTATTAAGAAAATGTAAGCTCAGTAACAAGTTAATTATAAACCATAAATAGTGAGATTAATCATTCAGTTATTCATTATTGTCAGGCGTGTATTCGTGCTCTGCTGGGCGCCACATTGAACAATTACTTTTGCAGTAAGTAAATATGGCATGTTAACCTTTTGTATTTTTAAATATTTTTCGCGATTTGGATACATTGTTTGTTGATGCTTTTGCCTGATTATGTTGTGATTATTTTCCACCCCAGTTAATTTAAAAATTAGTAGAATGCTGAAAAATACATTTGTTTCTCGAGAAAGTTTTATGTAAAAAATGTGATTTACAAGGTGATGTTGAATAAAATTTGAGTTAAAAATTGCCCTACTAAAGTCATTTATCAAGAATTGGATTTGCAATATGCATCAACTTGGGCAATGACCAACGTGTTGTTTATCTGACTAACGCCATTTCGACGATATAATTTTTTTACACTTTTTTGTGGCCTCAATTCATGTAAATCTGCAAAAGTTATTAACTGTTGACATCAGATTCAATATCAGATACTTGGAAAATGTCTAATTCATCGCAGATGTGGCAGCGGCGCATTCGCCATATTTTCAAATATACTCGCCTATATTAGACAGAGGTTGATGAAGTTAATATAGGACTACCGTCGAGTCATCATACTGCAGTTTGTAACAGATTCGCACAGAAATTGCTTAGGCCTTCTCAAAGAAATCATCGGACACACATGAAAAAAGATATACGAGTCCAATTGAGACCCCTCCTCTTTTTAATTTGTGAAAGTCTGTTCAAAATAAATAATCAGCATTTAGAAAAACAGGAAAGTTAAAGATTTGTAGGCAAAAGAAAGATCCTCGCTTTCAGTTTTTCGCATTTCCTGTAACGTATCTTCAGATAGCTAGAGTAGTATTATTATGAGAAGATGCTTGCAAAAAATGATGCGCAGAAACGAGTTTGTGTGCGTCCCTTGATCTAAGCCAATGAGAGCGATTTGCATCATATTTGACCTCGACCTCGAAAATCTGGTTACAATTATTATATATCCTTCTGCCCCAGATGATGGCTGTCACTGGTAGAAATATTCGCGCACGTTAGCTCCACCCCAAGCATCTTCTCATAATAATACTACTCTACATGTTACTTAATTTATTCTTATTTCTTCCAATATTCCTGTATGTTGCACAATTTAGACCAGCCAATGCATCTATATATATTTTCCTCAAACCATTTTCAGGTCATCGAGCGAACTTATTGCTTCCTGCAGTGTCAACAAACATCTATGTAAACTTAAACTTCCTCGTTTTCATGTATATTATTTTTTAAAACTAGATTTTTTATATAAACAACCAAAGTGCAAGTGGATTTATTGATATCAGCCCAATTATATAAGTAGTTTATCATAGGGTTAACTAAGTTGTAAGAAATACAAAGAAACGTATTATTCTGGATTTTAAAGCAACATGCAACGTTCGAAGCAGTAACTACAAATATCAGACAGTTTTACTAGAACGTAAATATTCATTGTTGAAAACATTTAATATTTATCTTTGCAAATGAATTTGATAATTATGTATCAGTCTAGCTAGGAAGAGATTATTAATATATCATTAGTAAAGGTAATCAAAAAATATGTGATATATTTGATTTTTTCAGTAACTCAAGGATATTTTTAGAATCAAATTCAAAAGAAATTGTCTCCTGGAGGTTTACGGGAAAATGTCTAAATGACACTTCCAGTCTCTAGACCATCATACTATCTTAGCTATCAAAAACGAAAATCATAATTTAAAAAGTCGATAGATGTATTTACACATAACTTCCCTCTTTATTTATGCAGGGCGGTCAATCTACAAAATTTTTATTTAAGAAACGACATATGAGAATAATAAATAATCAAAATGTGGTTATCACTATTATTACAAAGACAAAGACAACGCTCATCAGAAAGAGTGGCTTTATGTCTTTCTGATGAGCTCCAGAATAAGGGCGAAAAACGTTTCAAAGGCTAAGCATTTCCAAGAAACAGAAGTTAAATAAGAAATTAGACAAATTCATTTTAGGATTTTAATTTGCTAGCATAACCGGAATTCAGGTTATCGAAAGCATGCAAAGATTTCATTAATAATTTACAGGTACTTTTTCTTTTAGTTATAGATAGTTATTTTTTTTCTACTGTTTGCAAGAATATGTTTCAATAGATAGGTACGTTTTACATATACATGTAATTTTTGCAAACCTGTTTACTTTCAGTAATCTATATTGTATCATAAACTTTAGTAACTTACTTTTTTTTTAAGCTAGATTAAAATTTTATATCTTATTAAACAGCAATCAAATATCACAGTATTTAAACTTATATTTAACTTATAGATAAGTACATATTGTATTCGGCAGATGCCGATATCATAAAGGGTGCCTTTCAGAATCATTTTTTTTTAAATTAATTGTCTTTTGTAGAGTTTTCACTTTGTGTGCCAGCAAAATGCACTAGTGAATAATAATTTAAGTGCTTTATACAGTTGAGTGTATTCCTTTGTGGATCTAACCTTCTCTCTGTATTTTATTATTTTTTCTTAATAAAAACGTTTATTATTAGTAGTAGTGTTATTAAACATCATATAGTAAGATGCCGATAATAATAATTCGAAGTAAATGGAAATGGAACCATGCTAATAACTGGAGCAGATAATTTCAAGACGCCTAGGTGTGTATTTTAAATAATTAATAAAATATTTTAATTGGACGTCATAATATGGAAAATATATCCGGTTTTATCTATCCCGATAATTTTTATAAAACAACATTTTTATTATAACTAGTTGTGATTATTTTTCTATAGTTATTATTATTAATTACAGCATAAAGAAAAACACGTGCACTTGTTTTGATGATAAATAAAGTGTGTCAGATTGAAAGATAATCGTTGCATCAGGATGTAGAAGGACCGGATGGGTACTCAATAACAGAAACGAACTAAATGAGGTGAACTTGTCAAATACAGCATTTTATTAATACATCTACTCTACGCGTTACAAAATTGTTTAGAATGATATTGTTGACAATGAGGTATTCGAATGTCTGCATCAGAATTACTTAAGAAAATTGGAACGGAAAGTTTATCCGTTATCCATGAATTATTTCAATTATTACACTATTCGCACAAAACGAACAGTACATTGCATTCGATTGGCACATTTCTAAAACCTATAATATCGCTCGTAGGGAAAAAAATTCATATCAGTGTGTTGGTGATCGAATACTGAACAATTTTCGAAATGTTCGTCTCTGTCCGTCCGTCCGTCCGTCACGTTTCTTGTAAGCACGATAACTTAAGAACAAAAAGTCCGTTTGTATTGAAATATTGGGTAATAGGTTAGTGTTAGCTTTTAACAAAATCGAACAATAAATAAAAAAGTTATTAATTATTTAAGTTTAAAAAAACACTTTTTTATGCTTTATAATTAATCATAAAGTCTAAAACTGACATTATCGACAAAGAAACTGCTAAGAGTACTCTTAGCAAATACAAAACAAAGAGTATATTTGATTGGAACGGCACAAACCAGGTTAAAATGTTTCGATTTCTTATTGTCACGCTCAGATTTGTTCAAAATTCCAAGATAATGATCTCCAAATTTCAGCAAAATTGGTTTATATTATCATGTTCCTCCGTTGCCATGAAATTTCCCATGTACTTCTTTATGGAAAAATGACCTTTTTTTCTTAAATTTGTAATAGAATCGTGAAAATGTATTGAAACACATTATTGGGATATGAAAAAACCACTTTCAGTTTGTGAATCCTAATTAGATCTAGAAACAAAAAAAAATTGAAAATTTCTTTTAACAATGCATGAAATAATGGATAGACAAAAAGGGCGCTAAATACTATTTAAAACAGAAAAAATAATAATGTTCTAGTACTGTAAGACAACTTATTCATAATATTGTTGCGTATTTTCCACCTTTTTGGAAACACCCTGTATGAATCCGTGGGTTCTAAATAATTTCAACAAGAGATAAATACCACTAACACTTTATTTAACAATTTACTGACTATACAATTCTTGAAAATAACCTTCACACTTAGTTTACTTAATATTTAACCTCACTTTCCAACTTGTTCACTTTTATAAACTTCTCTTCTTCTGCGCTGGTAATCGCGCCTTATATACTCCGAAATTACCTCTTGATTAAACCAGAATCTTCTCCAACCACAATCTAGAAAAGTCCATGGCTCTTTCTAGAGTCTTTCCAGTCACTATTAGTAGGCATAGGCGTATCATCTCCAGTTCCAAGGGGGTGTAATTCATAACAATATTATTGATCTAAAAAATTGCTAGCGTTGAAATATAAATAGATTTAGATTTAATTACTTATTTTTTAATTAGTTAATTGCTAATTCTTATCTTTCACTTGTAGATAAAACATGTTTCCCTATATTGTTATAGTCTCAAATTTGAGGTTTAGTCTTTTCACATTACATTAAATTCAAAATAAATAGAAACTACATCGCAGCCAGGAACTAGTTTTTGACTTCAGTGGTGACGGTCCTCCTGTTCGACTTCTTTGTTATACTTTTGACAAATACAAAACGAAGAGTATATTTAATTCGATCGGCACATTTCTAAAGCCTGTAATATGACTCGTAGAGAAAAAATTTTCATATCACTGTGTTGGTGATCGATTTCTGAACAACTTTCAAAATGTCCTTCTGTTTGTTTGTCCAACTGTCCGTCACGTTTCAACATGATAACTCTGATTGTATTGAAATTTGGACAGTAAGTTAGTGTTAACTAGAGGAAGAACTCGATCTGCCACGGCGGATCCCAAGCTTAAAATTGACATCGTCGGAGAAGACAAAACTTCAAACGCATCAATTTTTCAAACGTTAAGAACTAAATGAATACGACGAGTGGAGGATCGTGTGATATCTCTACGGAAAAAGAAATATTGGTATTTTGTCGGTGACGTAAATTGCGACGGCAAAATCGAAAATTCGGCTCGGCACGAGATAATCAAGAACGGCTTTTTTGACATTTGTGATAGTACCGCTGTCAGGTTATTGACTAAACCGCCTCTCGCCGCCAAACGCAGCGCTCCCAGCCCGGCAGACTAATGGGCGGGCATTGAATGGTTCATTGAGAACCTATTAAGGCATTCTGTCCATTTACAAATAGTACAAATTTCTGTGACGGTAGCTCTCGAGGTATTAATGGTTGAGTCATTCAAGGGCCCCTTTATATGGAGCGTCGACTGCCTCATTCCAGGGGTCTGAGTCCAATAGTTGCTGAACCTTGCAGTGGCCCAATCTCGTAACCCTGATTGAATCAGACTTCTTGGCAGACCGAAGGCTGGCTCGGGGCCAGGGAATAGAGTTATTGCTCCTTCTCCTGCCAATCGGTTTGCCTCTTCGTTACCCTCCACACATCTGTGACCGGGCACCCATATGAGTTTGACAGAGTTGTGTTCGCACAGCTCTGTCAAAATATTCCGACATTTTAAAACTAGCCTTAAGGTCACTCTGTTTGACACAAGAGCCCTCGAGGCTGCTTGGCTGTCGCTACATTTATAAATATGTTTGTTGGCGATACCTCTCTTGAGATTCTCGCTTGCACACGCCAATATGGCATATATTTTTGCTTGGAATACACTAGGATACCTTCCAATTGGCACCGATATAACGACCCTTTGGTTTGCAGCCGTGTATGCCAGCACCTGTTCCCTCCTGAGTCTTAGATCCCTCCGTGTACCACTCGAGACCTTTGAGACTCGGAAGACGATTTTTATCGCGCTCTCAGTCCTCTCGACCGGGAAACACCGCTGAGTACGGAATAGTGAAATTGTAGACAGGGAGACACCGGTCATCCTCCGCTAGGGTGATGACCCGGTCCCTTACCGGCAGATCCAGGGCCTTTGTGTGCCCCCATTCCCGGCCAGTCCCATTCCACATTCCATTTTTGAATATCTCGATATGCAAGGGAGTGAGCCCAAGAATGACCTCCATTGCTATCGTTGGAGTGGTTCTGATAGCTCGTGTAATTCCAAGGCAAGCTAGCCTTTGAACTTGACATAGGCGAGCCCTAATTGTGGAGCGCTCCTGGCAGCGCCACCACACCAATGCCGCATATGTTATTAGGGGTTTTACCATGGTGGTGTATGTAAAAAATCATACTTTTCAGTCCATCATTATGGCAGCCCTATTGGATTCGCCATTTTAAATCTTTAACTTTTGACATCAGACACAGTACTAGCTAGTCGGAAAATATCTGACTATTTAACTCCAAGTGTCTCCACCACTCTCGCATATTCTCAGACAGAAAGTAGATATATAGTTTGATAAAACTAATATGGGACCACCACCCCACCGAGGCATTCTGCAGAAGATTTCGTAAAAATCGAGTAACAATTTTTAACAAATTTTGAAGTCTGTTAAAAAGCATAAACTTTTGCGTAGAACTGAAAAAAATGTTCTAGTCGTAATATTTTCCAAAGTACACCTCTTAAAACACTCCAATTTTAAAATAGTTTTATTCAGAAAATTGTACTTTTCTTTCTTATGCTAGATGATCATACGTAAAGGTGATGAAATGATGAATACAATACGTGCATTATTTTGTAATAAATAAAAACAGTCAAACAATAATATCAAATAATTGGGGTCCCTTGAAATTGTACAGTTTGGAAAATATTGCGATTAGAACAAAGGACGATCTTGCAATATAATTTAAGTTAAGGCAATTTTAGGAGACACAGCTAGCATAGCATACATTTAAGAAAACTTTTGTATAAATTAATTTTCTCAGAGCGAATGTATATGCGTTATTCAATGTTCCGTACATACACAATAAAGTAACATGGGAAATATATTATTAATTTACAGGTAGTAATAATTATTTCCTTTCTGTATTGCTAATAGACATTTGTCTTAAGCTTCCTTGTTTAAATTTCAGGAAAATTTATGGTAGTTACTCGGTGGTTACTCGCTTCGTTTTTGTTTGATGTTGGTGCAAGTTAATTTAATTAAACAATAGACGATTCCCAGTTAGAATTTCTAATTAATAATAAGCAATTATATTATTTCTGCAAAAAATATGTTATTTATGGTACAGGAAGAAGTCGGTGTAAATTCCTGTGTTAAACATTAATTTTGAGAATTCGCACACACAAGGAAATTATAATTAAAATCATAAACAACTAATTAAGACAAATACTTATTCAAGCAAAATATTTTTATTTTCATAATATAAAATTTTAATGCAGTTATTATAGTTCACTTCATATTTATACTGCACATAAAAAACTCAGAACGGCCGACCGAGGTAATATAATATAAGGGGAGACAGGAGCTTACTTTATTTTTGTACACTATATTAAACAATAAATATAACGTATTACTCAATAAGACATCATTACTCTTATATAAAGTATGTTCTGGGATGGATAAGATAAGAAATAAACGGAAATATCCTCTTTTAATTAAAATTTTTAACTCTTGTGATATAGTTACGCTATTCACCCCTAACTCCAACGACATACTCAGGGTAAATAAAGTCGTACTTTGAATTTATCGGTCAATATCGCGAAGGACGGGCAATGCGTCTACTGATGCATAGGATATTCCTATCTTGATGCAATACGCGATTTTGAATCTGTCACAATTGCGATAAGATTATGGACCAATCTTTGGCGGCTTTCCTTCATCTCGCAGTTAGACAAGGCCGTAAATCGGTGAACAGTATCATAGTTGGCTTGTTCTTAACATATATGAGAATCTCTAGAATATAAGTACATGGCAATGTCAAAATGTTTAGATCTTTAAACATATTTCTACAGGTACTCCCATACTGTTACGTACAGCTTTCTTCTGAAGTTTAAATATTCTTTCAAAATGACGTGAAGAACCCCAAAAAAGAATTCCATATGTTGCCCTTGAAATAAAATTTGTGTAATAATATGCCAAGACAGTTTTACTATTTGATATTTTGGATAATCTATACAGTCTGTAACAGTCGGACGAAAGTTTTTTTTTTTGCTGAAAAGTCAATATGTTCATCCCATTTTAATGCATTGTCTATAGATATTCCCAAGAATTTAGTATGACAGACTTGTTGTATAGATTTGCCAGCTATTTTTATTAAGTAACTTTTATTATATGTATTATGCCTAGGAGAAAATATAATGAAAACAATTTTGAATATATTTAAGAATAGTCTATTCTATTTAAAGTAGGTACTCAGCAAATTTTGTTAGCGAAGTTTGTACATTTGTCGCGAATCGTTGATGTAAGGCAAACATAGTAAAGACCCAATAATAGAACCTTGCGGAACTCCAAATTTAATACATTTTTTTCGATTTAACGGCTCTGTAGTATTCTTGTCAGCGGGTAATAGCGTCGAATTTGATATTTTAATAGCCGGCTTTTATGGCCTTTTTTACATGCACTAAACAAATAGATACAACTATACATATTAGACGCTCGTGTCATCCTCGTATGTTTATCGATTATTCTCCTCCGTCGTAAATATAGAAAATCTGTTCATCTACCAAATTTCCTCAAAATATTTCCAAAATTTATCATGTCATTTTGATAGACATACAGACAAAGACATATATTTTAAGAAGCATTTAACATTCAAGTGTAATACAAAAAATTGAAATCAACCGCTCTGTATAATAAATAGTTTTCTATAAAAAACTAATATCGTGAAGAATAACTCGTGCTTAATCGTTATTTGAATTGATAATACTTTACAGGTGCTTGCAGACCATTTTTAGCACTTGTGATCAAATCACGGCCTTCTATGATTAAAAGTAACATTTAGATTCTTTTTTTCCGAAAATCAAAATAATGTATGTATATTTTCCGGCAACATGTAAAAACATAACTGTTGTCCCATTTAAAAATTTGATTTTCATACATTGTATCAAAAAGGGAAGTTGGTCATTTTGGTTCTTTAAATCACATAATGACGACTTTATTTCATATCAGTCACTACACCGAATTTGAAAATAATCTATTCGCCCATTCAAAAGTTGCAAGAGTGTCTCCTCGTGCCAGGAATGCGAAGAATTTGGAAAGGATCTAATGTACGATTCAAATGTATTGACCCTTCACTTTAACCGCGAATATGTCAGAAGCGGAAAAAATTGAAAAAATTATGTGTCTTTTTTAAGTCATTCACTGAAATTTGAATAATGTACACTGGATAGTTTTGAAGTTCTTCTGCTAAGTTATATTAAAAAATGTCATACTTTTTAAGGAAATTTTGATCATATCAGTTTTAAATTCATTGTATCTTGGAAAATATGCCTACTATGTAAATAATATTTTAGATATCGATAAAGCACGGCATTTTTTGTTCAAGGAAATTTTTTCATATTTTTTAATTAATTAATTTGGCAGTTATTCTCAAAAACGTTACCTCATGTTTATTCGATTATTTATCAATGTATTTTAAAAAAATTTGATAACATAGTTAAATATATATAATGTAAGCATTTTCGGAAAAGAGAATTGGTATATATCAAATTTTGAATTAGTTATCAAGCGCAATAGATAATATTACTGCAAGCTTTCAGTAATATCTATTGCGCTTGATAACTAAATGAAAACTAATATTTGATATATACCAATTTTTTTTCTGAGAATGCTTACATTTTGTATAATTAACTATTTCATTAAAATGTTTCTCAATACATTGATAAATAACCGAATAACCACGTTTTCGAGAATAACTGCAAAATTTTAGAATATAAAATTATGAAATAATTTCCTGTTACAAACAATGTCGTGCTTTATCCATATCTAAAATGTTATTTACACAGTAAGATATAATGGATTTAAAACTGATAGGGTCAAATATTCCTTAAAAGTAGGACATTTTTCAATATAACTTGGAAGAACTTCAAAATTGTCCAATGAACATTATATAAATTTCAGTGAATGATTTAGAATAGAAGAGAATGAATATACAAATTTTGCAATTTTTCCTGCTCCTCCATTTCTGAGATATTTGCGGTTAAAGTGAGGGGTCAATATATTTGAATCATATATTAGTCACCTTGCTCTTATATTTTTAATTCAACAATACATAATTTACATTTATTTGTAGACTGCCTTATCGACGTTAATGAAATCTTTACTATTTACTATTTTGTAATAACTAAAAATTATTCTACTCTCAAGCTTTCTTCAATAAAGGCAACTTTCCTTCTTCCCACGTTTGGTTCCATTAAAGATTTTTAATAAATGATTATCAAACTATGTCCAATTATATTTCATACACTAGATATTCTCAATTTCCATTTTATTTCTTTTACATTTTGTCAGTTTTGGGGCAACATGATTTATCTTTAAAGAAATTGTCGTTACAATATTGGGTATAAATTCAGATGAATATTGAGTAATAAATAACTAATAAAGAATCCTAAATAAATAAATATCTCATTTAATAAAAAATGAGTAGTAGTCGCAGTCGAGTGTGGGCGATTGCGAGCATTTTATTTGATTAACATTCTGAGTGGCTCAATTCACTCTTACGTGATGCTACTGAGATTAAGTACACGATGAGTATCTATTTTATTTCTATTTTTCAAATAGTATTCGCTGGTGGCACATGTCATAAAAAAATTGAAGCCTTGGCCTCTAGCATGTTTACCACCCAATTTCTTATTTTCCACTATTTATCCCTATTAACCCCCCCAAACCCAACCCAACTGAACCAGCTTAAAATATAATGTAGTTATAACATAAACGTGTACCAAATTTCAAGTTAATATCTTAGTTTTATCTTGTTAACCCCTTTAATAGAGTGGGGTGACTGAGGTGGGAGGGGCAGATGTTATAAAGAATGGCTTCTAGTATCTACACCAAATCTCAAGTTTCTGATCATTAGCTTATTAGCTTGCTTCACTTATTTCTTATATTTGCCCACCAACCATTCAATGGAATCAGTTAAAAATATAATCTAGTGCTTAATGAAAAACATTTGCTATGAAATTATAACGAAACGTTTGTATAAAACATAACAGTTTTACGTTTTCCACAATCGCCCTGTGTGACAGAGAAAGCCAAATTCTCTCTACACTCCTATTATATCGTCCATTTTCTCTTATAGACCGCTATATCCTCCACCACCCCATCCTTTCCTCCAATACCATGATTCCTCCCATCATCCCAGCTTTTCCCCCACCATCTAACCTTTTCTTCACTACTTCCTCCATCTTCCCACTATCTTCCCCTCGCCTCCTATCACCGCATTCGGCTATTGTTCACACCTTTCCCTAATTTTTCAGCACTTCCTCCGTTATGCTACATTTCCACTACCTCTCCGCTCTCCTTTACTTTTGCGAGATCATCATTCACCTTCCCGCTATCTTTCTTCTACCGTAAAAGATGGTAGAAACGCCAAATGTTCAGAAGATCAACGCGGAAGGGAATTAGTCAATCAGTCTACAAATTGTTAGTAGCTCTGCAGAAATCTTAGAACCTAAATAGTTTTATTGTCCTGGAGGGGGTTCGAGCCTTCGGTGCAACACTGCGTTTGAAGTAGCTTCCACAGACATCAAAAGTTTTTTAAAACTTGTCTCCTGATGATGTCACCATGGATGGCGGAACGCAAGTCTACTGTTCGTGTTCAAGTGATTTGATGTTTGTGGTAACTATTTCTGAGACATAGTATTATTGTATTTGATTTTCATTAAAGTAAATTGGGGGTTTGACATGTTAAGATGTCTACTGATTATTTTAAATTTAACCCGTAGTAAAATGATTTTTTTCATGGAATAAAAAATGCTGATTTTAAACGCTAGTGATACTATACCTTCATTCAGCATTTTAACTAAAACCAGCATTAGCAACAATAAATAAAAGTCCAACGTGCTGATGGTCCCTTTCTTTAAGCAGATACGTCCGTCTTGAGAGTCAAAGTACGTTTTCGTTGCATGGAAGCAACAAATCGTGTGCTATCCGCGACGACACTTGCTCAGAACACGTGTGTGGTTTTGTAATAACGGTAATGCGACACCCCAACTAAAATGTCTAAGACAAATCACAAACATCTGGTTGTTTATTAGTGTGAAGTTTTTTTGTAATAAAACTTCAAATTTTTAACACTTAAGACATAAAACTTAATCATCCCATTATTTAATTATTTATTTTGGATTTCGGAAGGAAAAAGGCGTTGTGGTGTTGAGGATATAATTAATTTTTCCTACATTTTTTTATGTCCTAAATAATTATATTTGCTCATTTTGAAAAATAACTAAACGAATCAGTCACTATAATTAGTCTTAATAAAATCTATTTATATGTAATTATATATATATTTTTTGTTTTTTTTTAATGCGTTCACCTATTGCTGTCGTACATTTTCTCAAGAAATCGAATTGACGATTTTAAATAAAAAGTTGAAATAGAAACTATTGTAGTACTTGAAACATATTCTTTATAGGATTTTGCAAACAGCGGAAAAAAACTATCTATGAGAACTAAAAGAAAAACTGTATGTAAAAAATATTAATGAAATCTTTGCATTCTTTCGATAACCTGAATTCTGGTTATGCTAGCAAATCAGAATCCTAAAATAAATTTGTTCAATTTCTTATTTGACATTCTCATTATAACACTAGCATCCAACATAGTCCCCTACGGCTATGCAGATTAAACTAGTATCTACATGACCCCCTATGGTATGAAGATTCAGTTGAGGATATCCGGTGAAGGGTTTGGGGTTAAATAGGGGTAAATAGGAGAGAATTAGTAAAGCAAGCTGGTAAGAGTACAGAAACTTGAAATTCGGTGTATGTACTAGAAGCCAGGGCCTCAGATTTTTTAATATTATATTTCAACCCCCCACCACCCCTACTCCATTATTAAAGGGGTTGATAAAATAAAATTGAGATGTGCACTTGTAATTTGGTAGACGTATGTATTATAACGACATCTGGAACTAGATTATATTTTGGGATGATTCCGTTGAAGGGTTGGGGGTTAATAGGGGAAAATAAGTAAATCAAGTTGGTAAGGATACAGAAATTTGGGATTTGGTGTATATACTAGAAACCAAGGCCTCAGATTTGTTTCTAATATTTTTCAAACTCCACCACCCGCTCAATTATTAATATATTGATAACATAAAATTGAGATATTCACTTGAAAGTTAGTACACGTATGTATTGTAGTACCATCTGATTGAGATGACTCGATTGAAGGGGTGGGAGGTGGTAGGTTGTGATTAGAGGAAAATAAGTAGGGTAAACTAGAAACTCCATTTTAACGTATATGGTAGAAACCAACTCCTCAAACTTTCTATGACATCACACCCCAAATATTATTAAAATTCTACGATCAATAATTTCCACATACTAGAGTGCAAATATAGTCAAGATGTTTCCTTTAAAGTGACTTGGATGAAAAATCTGGATGAGGAAGTAGTGATTCCTTAGGCAGCGGTTTTTTTTTATGTTAAAGTACAAGCCTTCTAGTTATTAAAAAAAAAGGCTGCCTCTTCTTATTTGCCCCCATCCTCCCATTTTGACGTCACTTCCGCTAAAAGTCCATGACGCGGGCAAAATTTGCTTATATGAAAAGTGGCTCCCTGTAGGTCTGTGGTAGTACTTACTCACTCATACAAAGTTTTTCATGTATCTTATTCATAGGAAATCTATACAGCCGGCTCTCTACCTATTATTCTGAGCTCATCAGAAAGGCACAAAGCCACTCATGTTTCATGCAAAACCAAGGCAATGTCCATGAATAAGTATGAAATATTTATATTTGACATCGACTGATAAAAGAATATGTAAGCAAACGAATAATAAATAATTCACCTAAAAAATACTGTAGTACTTATCATTGAAACATCAATGAAGGTTTTTTCATTAATAAATTTATCAACTTGGCAAGAATGGTTCCCATAACAACATTCTCTATTGGTTATAATGATTTGTCACTTAATTAGTTTTTCTCTTAATAACACTTTTCTTTTTGAATTGATCAATTTCTTAATCGTTTTTAATATCCAATATATGACACGTACATAGATTTTGGAATATGAATAATTTCTAGAGGTTAATGGAAATAAAGTATCAAATTTAGAAAGAAAGAATTGGTGATTGGCATTGAGCACAGCGACCTCCTACAGATTAATTGTGGCGCTCACATTCTAGTTTTCCTTAGAACTCCTTATCGTATAACTGTATTTTTGTATCCGAATCCACAGTCTTGATAAGTGCCCTTTAGCATAGGTATCAGTTGGTTTTTCCTTGCCAAGTATTTGGATTCAGGCAGCGCAGGCATATTAGGACCGAGGAAGCACTTACCAAGTAGTCACTTACTCCTATTGCGGACAAGCTCTTCTGGCTCGGCGAGACGGTCAGGAAATTAAATTTTCTACAAAATAGTACCCTTGTAATTTTTTCGAATTCCGCTTAGTTTTTGAGCTGTATTTAAAAAAAATCAAAAAACCACCCCTTTCACCCCATTCTCAAAAATTCACCCCTACATTTAGTAGCATTTTGTGAATTTATCATTAAGTGACCAACTAACGGATGAAACAATAAAACGAAGTTATTCCTTACTTTCTTTTTTTTTGTACATAGTCAATAGCATATAAAGCTGTCCGTATATCTGGACCATGTTTATATTTTTGTTCTCTGTATATATATTTTATAAGTAAATCAACACAGAATAGGTTTATTAAATACGACACAGTTAATTAAAATCGATTAATTAAAGAAATTATCTAGAATAAAGTGTCAAGGAAAATGTCTGTATTTTTAACGTCTGTAACACTAATTAAGTTGATATTAACATATTTTATCGATGTTCAGCGATAGTAAGTCAATGTTGCGACTATTATCACCGTTGTTTATTGCTAGTTGTATTGTTTTAAATGTGTATGAGCTATAATTTGCGAGTTTCTCATAAATTTTACTATAATGTCAAAGATAAGGTAATTCGATATAAATTGTTTTACTTGAAAGTATTTGTAAGGAGCAGGTTCATAGAAACAATATGGTATTGTCCTAGTGATTGAGATAGGAAAGACTGTTGATGCCTATCGCTTAAATAAATCCTTGTAATTGTTCGAATGTGGTCATAAATTGGTAACGGAATGTCTTATTACTTATTTTACTGCTATGTATTTTTAAAATCATTGGTAAAATCAAAAGCTCACTTCGGAAACTGTTTTATCTAATGAGGGCTATACTTATAACATTAGTTCGATGGTCAAATTATTATAATTAGAAAATTACATAGTAATGGAAATACTTGATGAAAATCGTTTAACAAATTAATATTAATATTACAGTCAAGAATAAATTACTATATAAAACAAATTTGAATATGAATGATCTGCCATTACATTAATTGGTACTTTAAATCATTGATGATGTTAAATAATTAATTATATTAATTCAACTCGCACGGATCATTATGATATTCGATAGAGTTTTATTCTGATAGTACACAAAGCAATTTAAAAAGTCAAGTTATCAAGTGGATCCGTTACGGATGGCGACCTGTTGAGTGTTTCCGTATATACCTATGCACGTACGGACCAACTGACGGGGACGTATGACAATTTTCAATAGCAATTTTAATAGTTAATAAAAATTTTATTCAATTTGTAAATGGTACCATTGTTTAGATTATAAAGATACCTTTTCAAAGAGCTGTAATTAAAATCGACTCCTTGCAGAATTTGGGAAGGTAGCTCAGTTGGTTGGCGCATTTGGCTTACAAACTGGCGGCTTCAAACCCTGCTGACTGCGAATTAATTTTAATTATAACATTATCTCGAAGGAGTGGTTCGGACTCCACTGTAAACTGTAGGCCCTCGTTTCTCTTTACCTAACAGAAAATCCTTGGATTTTCAAGTAGCGAAACAGAACTGGCGCACTGAGTCAAAATAAAACATAAGCCAGCGGGATCATTTGTAGTCGAGTTTTTAATACTTTCAAACAGTCTTTGCTTTAGATATTTAGAACAATTATTATTGAAGTAATTATTTGTTATGGAAAGTCATGCAGATAATGCTCTGTAGGAAGTATATAATAAAAATATATAGGCTACAGTGGATATGTATTAATATTTTATCGATTTTTTCAAAAATATTGCTGAGTAGAAGTTAAGCTGAATCTAAACTGTGATATATAAAAAAAATCCTCCTATTGATTTTAAGCTTTAATGTTGAGCGCCACATTGTCGGGTATCTTTTTAAACATGCACAATTAAGTTATTGAATCTATATCTAAATTTTGTTATTTTGTTTTTGCGAACAATAATTTCAGCCACTTAGGACCTATATTTGCTTCACCATGTAAACAGTGATGTTAGCCGCGAATCGTTCATGTTCGCGAATATTCTCTTTTTGAAACGATGTTGGACCATGAACAGAAAGACACAAAAAATATTTGTGGAATGTGTTCTAGTAATGTTTCTCTAGTATAAGTAAAATCTGATACTATTGATGAATGTTGAAGATCAGAATCATCAGCTAAAGAAAATGAATATTTTTTTGACATTATATAGGTGTTCGTATTATTACATTCGTTGTATTGGTTCTTTATTATAGTCATCAGTGATCAACAATTTATATAAAAATATAAGTAATGTCTAATAGTCTAAGACCACGTAACCACTTATTTTCAATTTAGTTTATAAGTCCTGAAAATTAATTAAACTTATGCCTTTTATGTCTGTACAAGGAATGATAGTCTGCCTTTGTCAGCAAGATCATAGTGCAGATTCACTCCACATTTTTTCTTCGTTCTTGAAAAAAATTTACTCAACTTTGTTTGTAAATCTTCGAATTAGCACAGATTTTTCTTTATTATTAGTAAAGACTAGAAAAAAAATGACAGACTCTTCGGACCTTGTACATCCCGTGGCAGCCGAATTTTATATTAGAAACATAAAAATTGTTTGCCACGGGGTTTACCAGGTCCGAAGAGTCTGACACTTTTTTTCTAGGCTTTACTAAAATTAAAGAAAAATTTGTGGAAATTCGAAAATTTATAAAGTTTGGTCAATTTTTTTTTTCAAAAATAAAAAAAATGTCGGGATGATTTGCCCTGTCATCGTACTGTCAGACTATGCATTCCTTCTAGGGACATATAAAAGGCATCTTTTTAAATAGGTTTCAGGGCTTATACACTAAATTGAAAATAAGTGTTACGAGCTCGCAGCCTACAATAATAATGACATATTTTGAAAGAAAGGTAGCAAAATAACATATCTTTTTAAAATAAGTTATATTAGCTCTTAGTAAAGCCCCTAAAATATTCTGTCAATATCAGGACAAAAAATTGAATTTTCGAGTATGTTCAATTTAACATCTCGGCAATTTAACATATCCGCATGTAGAGTAGGTATAATACAGATATATTGGCAACAGTGTTAAGCGTAATTCCCCATTTCACCATTATTTTTAATTTCTTTGCTGAATGGTTTTTTATTTTTAATTACTCTGTACCCAATCATTCAAAACAACTTTATTAATAATTTAGTGTACATTAAATTTTCGGCACCTGTGCCCGGAGCTTTTCAGACATCCACGGTGTGAAACGCTGTGGCAGTTGGTGGGACGAAGCGAAATTGGAATAACTGAAAGTAAATAATAATAATAATAATCTCTTTTGCATCTCGCTGCTGCCGTTATTTGTTGAACTCCGCCAAACCCGCGGGTACTATTGTGGACCACCCAGCAACCGGAGGCATAAGGTCACTCATCTATTTTATATGGATGACCTCAAACTGTATACCTCCGGAGAGCGTGAACTTCAGAATGCTCTTAGGATGGTAGAGTAGTACACGCGGGCCGTTTGCATAGAGTTCGGATTCGACAGTTGCGCGGTCGTCCATCTCAAGAGAGGACGATGCGGGGACTTTGCTGAAGACACGCAGCTCGCAGACGGAAGCATCCTGAGACATCTGGATGCAGGAGAGACCTACACATATCTGGGTGTGGAGCAACATCACATTCAGGATGTGCAACAAGTGAAAGAATCTCTCCGCGGCAAGTACAGAGGCCTACTCCGAAAGGGCTCTTGGGGTTGGAGTGTATACATGGCAGAGCAACACTGAGCAAGGCATGTAATGTCCCTAAGAGCTCAGACCCGCGCCTGCAATTAGTGAGAGATCACGAAAATGCAGGGGTGGGTGCAGGATTATTTAAGGCGGCAAAAAGAGCCACAGATGAACTTGGTCTCGTATTCGACGACAGGCGAGTAGGAACGTCTGTTTAGGTAGCATGTCGATAAACCCATGCATGGTGTATACTATAAGAACGTAGAAACACTGGGTTTATCGACTAGGTTGATATTTGCCTTTTTAAGGTTAGCCGGGCTAAAGTCGGAGACTGAGGGTTTCATTGTGGCCTGCCAAGATGGTGTAATTAACACGTTGGGCTACCGAAGCCGCGTAATAGGTGTAGAGGTTCCTCATATAAACTGTAGGACCTGCCATCGGGCGCCGGAGTCGCTTATGCATTTACTTTCTGCATGTTCAGTGTATGCGATTTCGGCCTACATCCACCGCCATAACGCGGCATTACGGGTGCTGTACTATCATCTACGGCACTCGTACGGGATAGACCAAACACCAGTGCTGCCTTACGTCCCGGAGACATCTAGTGCGTTGTCGAAAACGAGAGGTGCCGAATTTATTGGAACTACTCGTTTCGATAGTCAGGCTAATTCAGGCCAACAAGCCTGACATAGTCCTCCTCGACCATCAAAACAAGACGATGTTTGAGATCAAGGTCCGGCACCTGCTGAGCCAAACATCGCTTTGAAAGAGGAGGAGAAACGGACCAAATACCGTGTTCTCCAGTATGAGCTCCAAGTCCTGTACCTAGGCTACTCGGTCAAGATGGTCGTCCTCATAATCGGTGTACTTGGAGGTATGAAGCTTACGCTGTTCTCAGGATTGAAGGTCAGAAATCTGCTGATAATATTTAAATTTAACTATAGCTACAAGGGGACTGAAAACAATACAATATTGATCAAAGTTTCAGCACCATAGAAAACTATTTTAACACTTGGTCGTAAAAAGGAACATACAATAAACAGGAATGAAATGAAATGAGAACAAAAGAAACTAAATTAGGATATGCATATTTAACTAAAATAACTAGTAATGTAAGTGTAAAAATTGTAACTCCTTTCATTACTGGCTTGAAAAGTTATTAAAAATAGAATTTCCAATAAGAATTTCGCTGATATGTAATTTATATACAGACTCATTGTTTATATCACTGTGGGCAGTAATCTCTTCAATATTATTATTATTAATTTTGATTTATAATGGCGCCTATCTCGAACCTGTAAAGTTGTAATTACATGAATTGTGATTATTTTGCACCAGAAGCAAAATAATAAATTAATATCAAAGTAAAAAGAACTGTAACGTATTATTAGAACACGTTTCACGTAAAAATAAGAACAGAATATCCATACCTAGCCGTGCATTAGTTACAGCAGTATTATCATTAATTATAATAAATTTACACATTTATGTAATTTTTGCAGAATCCTAATACTTGACAACTTTTATTACTATAATTTATTGCAACAATCTTTCAGTAGCTGCTTTCAATTAAATTTATTTATACTACAGCACGCCTAAAGCGCTGTAATAAAGAAGTTGAAAAAGTGGTTGCCTTATTTCAATTTTATCTGATCGCCTCAGGCCTTCAGTTATATTTAATTAAAATAATTATTATTCTTATTTATTCCCGACTTATTACATGTTATTGACGATACTGTTTATTTTATTACTTTAGAAATATTTGAAACTGACCAAACTCATAGGAATCTTCTTGTAACTTTTGAATTGGCGAATAAGTTTTGTTCTAGTGTAGT
The DNA here is from genome assembly GCA_963583905.1 of Stenurella melanura. Taxonomy (NCBI): domain Eukaryota; kingdom Metazoa; phylum Arthropoda; class Insecta; order Coleoptera; family Cerambycidae; genus Stenurella; species Stenurella melanura. Next base: position 73,924,322 of record OY757309.1, read on the forward strand.
GGGATGAGATAAAATTTTCAATTATATGATTTAATAATAATAATAATAGATTTTTATTGCCCAACAGAATATTCCAATTACAGGACAACATAAGTGATAATAATAATGGTATTAATAGTGATATTAGATTTAGATTAATGCATAAGTCATACTATTAAATTCTACATAGTTGCCTATGTTGTATAGCTATTAGAGCTATTAAAATACAAGTACATATATCAAGAAATATATCAACTAAACGAACAGTAAATGTGTAGATAACTTAGAAAATAATGAGCAATATATAGTAACCAACATTATAGTAACTTGTATATTAACATACATTGAAAATAACAAAAATTAATTCTATATTAATAATATATTTGAACTGATAATATTTTATTGATGAATACTTTTAACAAATTTAGTATGTTGTTTTAATGAGGAATTAAATATATCACATCGATCACTCAAGGTGTTATATAATTCCATCGCTGTATAAATGGGAGATTTCTGTGCGACATTTGTGCGATACGTAGGACAGTAGAATAGAGCATTATGGCGTGCACCCAATATGGGAGTTTTGAAGTTTATTTTTGCCAATAACATCGGACAGTCTATTACATAATTGACCAATTTGTACAAAAGCATTAAAAACGTGGTTAATCTTCCATCTTTTAATGATTGCATATCAAATCTTGACAGAAGTAAATTGTCAGGGTATCCTTGTTCTAAATATTGTCTAAATGTTATTTGTGGCATTATCTTAATTTTTATTTCTTCAATTCTTTGGGACTTCCTGCCACGTGTATGTTTTCTTTTTATGTGGTTTGACCATGTAGTGTGTAGTTGGAAAAAGTTATATGCCAAAGGTACGGATTTATATTTTTCAGGATAATAACCCAATTGACAATGCGTTTAGACATTATTCTGTTCTAATTTTAGAAAGTATACAATTAAGTTTGATATCATAGGCAAGAGTAACCACAGAAACTAGCTATTAGAAGTATAACCAAGTAAAAATTCTGTACTAATGCTAATAATGGATTAAACTCAACCAAATATAGATTAAGTAGGCTCAATAACTGTGCTCTCTATTAATGGGATACGAGATTTGCATATCGTTGACTGATTTGATTCTTTTCTTTGGTAGATCTTCCTTAGTTGCTGTCTGTCTTCCGGCCACATGCATTGTTACAGAACTCTGTATTATGATGAACAAGACGCTTGTTCAATAATTTATGTATAATCGTTAATAATAGATCTGATGCAGGCATTCATTGTGGTGAAATGTCTAGTTATAACTACTTGCAGTAACTATTATATAATAAGTGTGAAACCTTTGGAAAATAAGTATTAGTTTGTTGTCATTCGGGTCATCCCGATAACCTTTTGGAATTCCGGAAATCTTGATTTGATATAGTTGCACAAGTGTCCCGTATTCATCTAGCAGAATACTATTTTAATAGGGAATTAAACTTGGATTAAATAAATCGTCTTTAAGAACGGTTTTCAAGATAGTGATAATTTATTACAAAAGAAATACTGTGCTTTTAAAGCAAAATATTCGCCCATACAAATATTTTCCAAAATATAAAAGCTAATTGATTTAGTAACTTGGTACTGAGATACTTAATTTACACCTTTCGTACATGAATGTTATTCTAATAGATTGAAGATGAGTTCTTCGATCGATTACACGGAATCTACTAGACAGAGGTATTAATGCATCAATATCCCTGACCGCTGATCCCGATGCTTCTGGGGTCCACATGCGATTCTAAATATAACTAGCAGACCTCCCTCGAGTCAGAAATTGAAAATTAAAGAATAATCAAGCGATGAGAAGCGAGGGGCGCGCATAACACCGAGTATAAAGCACTCACACATGTCAGTCATGTTAAAAGAATGCAATTCATATGGTTTTATTTTCTTTGATGGAGGACAACATAAAAGAGTGGCACAATAATAACATGGGCGTTTGTCGCTTATAAAGGCCTCTACGTTAGATGGTTTGGTGATAAAATTATTGCCGGAGTGGGTTTACGACAATGACGAACTGTTCAGGTTCTCTTTGAGAGCTGTTGCGCGTCTCTCTGATAGTATCATGTACCTGGAGCGCAGTTTATGCTTCGCCGAATTTCAACGAGATACGAGGATAAAAAAATCATCCGATGATTAAACTCTGTGTCATACATTAACAAAAGAGTTTACTGTAAGGCCTTGAACATTAGTGAGCCTACTAGTATCTCAACTTGGCATCTTGATTTTGAATTAAACTGTATGGTATCATTACATCCACGAACAGTATTAATATTGTAGTTGTCATTTTCAATTGCAATACTATTTTGAAGCAAACTAGGTAGTGAGACTAGCACACGGAGTACATTTAGATGATGAAGTCAATTATCAGGAATTCGACTGGACTCATTTATAATTATAAATTAAGTTTTCTAATACTTTTTGGCCGGTTATTTTTTTTTAGAGCTTCAAACTATTTTAAAAATATCATAAATAAAAATTTGGCTATTATCCTGATAATGTACAAATACAGAGGTTGATGATTACAAATCTGATGTTTAAATAATGAATAGATCAAATAGACACTTGAAAATGGCTAAAATTAAGGCTAAAATCAAGCAAAATTTTGTAGTATTAATAAAAATTTGATATGAAGTTTCAAATATTATAACATAGGTGTTTTTAATACTAACTAAAGTTAAAAAATTGAAATACAAGATGGCGGATTCAAAATGGTCGAAAGACATAAATCACAAATGTTATAGAAGTATTATAACGGGTGTCTCAACAAGAGCGCCGGATGTGAATTTGCCGCCATTTGGTTTGTGCGATTAGTTCCGTGTTCATTTGTTGACAGTTGTCATGTACAAACCACGTGATTAGAAATCATGCAGCAACGTTTAATTATTGTGAAAACTCACTACAAAAGTGATGAAAGTTTTGCGGAAACAGTTCGTAGATTACGTGCAATTTTCGGTCGCAACAATGCACCAAATGAGTCGACAGTACGCCGTTTAATTAAGAAATTTGAGACAAAATTCGCGTTGATGGATGAGAAGACCACTGTGCGTCGCCGTCTTTGTCGGTCGCTCGAAACCATAGCGGCAGTGAACTGTTAATGGTATGCGGTATCGCGAAATGTTAACGGAGTTTTTGTGGGCCGAATTGGATCGAATTGATGTGAATGATATGTTTTTCCAACAAGACGGTGCGACCTGCCACACAACTCTCGAAACAATGGCGTAACGGCGGACCAGGTTTCCACGCCGTGTCATTTCTCGGTTTGGCGATCAACATTGGCCACCAAGGTCGTACGATTTAACACCGATGGACTACTTTCTTTGGGGTTATCGGAAGGACAAGGCGTATGAGAATAAGCCACAAACAATTAATTGAACGCCTTAAAGAAGACATACAGCGCGTTGTTGCGGAAATTACGCCACAGGTATGCTAAAAAGTCATCCAGAACTTTATGAAGAGAATGACCTTGTACCAGAGGTCCCGTGGTTGCCATTTGCCGGATGTCGTGTGTCATGTTTAATCGCAACTATTCCCCTTCACGTTGAAAAATAAATATTCGCTTAATTTAAAAAAAAGTGTTTTTTTCTAACATTAAATCCGGCGATCCCCCACCTCCTCAATCCTGAATATGCCATCACTCGCTAACAGCGTTCTTGGGGAGATATATCGCTTTCAAACTTATAACTGCTTGATAAAATACCACACTACCATACTAACTCCCTTTTAACTGTATCCGCTCTCACTTATCAATTTTTTCCCTTTTTAATGGGGGTTGGAGACGGTGGTTTTACTATTTATTCGTTTGCGGGAAATATAAATGCAAAATAACCTAGTAAACGAATAAATAGTAAAACCACCCTCTCAACCCCCCTGGGGGGGGGGGGGGGTGGGGGGTGTAAAAGGAAAAAATAATCAATGACAGCGGATACAGTTGTGATGACATATTCAGGATTGAGGGGGGGGAGGGACCGTCCATTTAGGGTAAAATCGACTTATTATTAGTAGTCATTAAAAAAATGTTTTCTGATTTTTTCATCAAAAAATAATTTGGGGCAAAAACCGTCCAAATCGACCTTCCTCCTTTCTAGGGAACTATCTTATTACAGCAACTTTTTAGTTGGAACTTGTAAGCATTACAAAAAATGTAGTAAAAAGTTTTGGATTATATCCGTTTGGTGGAATGCTTTTGTTTAACCAAAATAATGTTCATAGTTGTTTTTTTTGCAATATTTCTTATATATCTCTGGTTGCCTAACAAATATCGTAATAAAGATAGACAAACAGATTGTTCACGACGGAATTGCGAGGAAGACTGGATTTGGTGAACTTGTCAAGGTGCAAAACATAAAAACATTTGAGAGAAGCCATTTTCAAATAATTGACAATATGAGCAACGATGCCCATATTTTAATGAAACTTTAGAAGAACCTTGTGAAGTTAAACCATCAAGCCAAGTTTCAAGTTCAATATTTATAACAAGCTACTCCTCGTCGATTTACTCCACTTTTTATATAATTGTTGCACATTCTATAGGAGATGCAGTTTTTTTTGTTAATAGTATTAGTTATAGACATTTTTAGTTTAAATACAAAACATGAATTTTTTTTGTTTAATAAATTGATAATTTTTTTATTTATTGATAGATTTTGTTCAAAAACAATAGGATTCTTCCTCTAGCTAACAGTAACTTACTATACAATCAGACTTTTCGTTATTAAGTTATCGTGCTTACAAGAAATGTGACGGACGGACGGACGGACAGACAGACAGACAGGCGGTAGGACGGGCATTTTGAAAGTTGTTCAGAATTCGATCACCAACTCAGTGATATGAATTTTTTTTCTCTACGAGCAATATTACCGTTTTTAGAAATGTGCCGAGCAAATGCAATTATACTCTTCGTTTTGAAGTTGAAGTTGTGAAGACTATAATAACTACCTACTCACGGATCGGAAGTTTTTGAAACTAATAATATAAAGAAAGCGGTCTGTTGCATAATATCTACGAATATTTTAATATTTCATAGTTTATATATTATTTGGAAATAGTTTAACATATGTTAACATTATATTATTATTTATATGCAAAAGTCCTCTCTGGAATTTATCTCTGATATAATACATCATATTTAAATATACGTATTCTAAAATTATATTGTTTGTTTCAGGTAAGTTACTGTATGCATAGCTGGTCTTCTACAATCGATAAGTAGTAAGTGATATGTTGATTACAATTTTTATTTTTTAACGTATGTGATTACTACTCTTGAAATCACTTTGCTCTTTACGAATTTGTCACTGATCAAGCCTTACCAATCTAAAACCGCCGTAACTTTGCTACAAATATTTATATACTTTTTTATCATCAGAAACAGCTGTTCATATCCATCCCGTTCATAAATTAGTAATTGGCTTGACTATAATATTAAAATGTGATTAGACATATTTTTAGTTTGGATAAGATCGAAGTAATATAGGTTTATATTCATCAACGCCTTTAAAACTTAATATGGTCTCCCGATCTTCGTATTAGCTGTAAAACGAAAGAAAATCGCAGATATGATTTAGTATTTTTTAGGCATTCAAGCAAGCCATTAAGTACTCATCCACCTGGATTTCCATAAGTCTGAGTTATGGAAAAATTAAGTGGCGTAATTATTTCCTGTAATAGTTAATAACAAAAAGACATAATTTTAACGTAAAAATTTTAATAACAAACGCTTGTTTGGTAGTTTTATTGATTTACGTAACAAAAAAATTGTATATTATATATCGTTTTCCAATTTTAATAAGTCTAATTGGTCAGTTGCCAATATATCTTCTAGGACGTTCTCTGCATCATTCTCGACATCATCGACCTCGGTGCTCTCTTGAGATTGTAAAGTTTCAGGCTTCGGTTCCAGCAGCATACTAATTACTTCAAAAGGAAGTTGCAGTCTACGTTGAAAGTTAATGCGTTTTTGTAAATTAATACTTGAAATGATAGGATCTGATGTATCCATAGCTCTGTTGAAAATGTCTTCCATATTATTTTGCCTACTAGTTTCCCTAGCGTGAAATTGTCAGTCATGTTTGTACAATTTATTTCTAGCTTCAGATCCTTCTTCTCCAAAATACCCTACTGGCATTACAGTATTGTCAATGATCTGTTTACTGTGTGCTAGAACTTTATGCACAGTTGCAGGCATTGGGTACCAGGAATATTTCGTCATGTATAGTCTGGCTGTTGCGTAGCAATATTCTTCCAATTTTGGTGCATCGATTTGGTAGTTACATGACAGGCAAATTAAAATGACTTTAATTTTTTTAATGAGGTATTCAATTGTGTAATTTCAGAAATTTTTTTGGTGTCATTAAATGCTCGACGAGCAGTATTACCATCGTTTGTACTACCAAACCCGGGTTTTGGTTTGTCCACATGTAAATGAATTTTTTTAAAAAATCGTTCTTGTATAATTTTTTTCCTTTTGGCAACAATTTCTTTATTTTTCTGGCCTCGGACTTGCCATTCACGTATCATGTCGATAGATGTGGAGGATACACTTAAACAATCGAGTCCGACAATGTAATGCCTTATTCCAAACTGCAAAGTATTTGGTTTTGGATCAAATACGTTGGCCGTTTTGAAATCCTCACAAAAAATCACGGGGTGTGGCACCACATATCGAACAAGCTTGACTTGACTTTATTCCGGTCAGAGTGTTCAATATTTCGCCGTCAAAGGTCATGGAAAGATTAAACTTTATATTAATTGCTCCGTCATTCGGTAAAGAAATTTTCAGTTCCTTAAGATTCTCAATTTGCAGATCGATAGTTTGCCTTTCTTTTAATATATGCTCCACTGACTCTTTGACGTACTCCAATTTAAGAGGCAAAATCTCACAGATTGCGGAGTTCGATTATTCCACAAAATAGTTTCGTGTGACTGCAAATAAAGATGCATCCTAATGGGTACCAGAAGTGGTGAATTTTTGTTTATATGTTGAATGACCTGAACTTCCATCGAAGCCGTAACTGAAAATTATTTCAGCATTAATTTCAGTAAGTTGTAATGATTCCATGTACTGTATAATTGGCTCTTCTTGCAAAAGTACTATTCTTTTTGTCGTATATTCCAGTAAATTGCTTAACGGTACATCTGCCACAATATCGGAAATTTTGATCCCAGTTGGCCTACATTTTTGTTTAGCCTTCCAAACTTCTTTGTAGTCGGGATACATTTTAAAATTTCTTGAAATGGCTCCACGTCGAATATCTAAATACTGTTGCTTACTTAAATTGGAATCTAAAATCAGTTCTAACGCTTCTTCGGCAGAGTAATTCAAACATTTTTTTTCTGGAGAAAAAGGGATTTTTCTAATTTTAGCTGGTCTGGTTGGACTTTTGTTTACTTCTCTCAAAACTGCTGCTATATCGTGTTTGCCTTGTTAACGTGCAGCTATACTCGCAGCTTGTACAATTAAAGATGTTCCATCTTTCTTTTCATGTGATAATTGCGCAGCTTCCCTTTGTGATCTGGATGATTCTTCGGAGAATGATAGATTCGGCCGACCAGAATAAGATGATGGCGTTGGCTCGTCCATTTCAAAAACGAAATATCCTTTTAGCCGAGTAGCATTTTTGTTTTTAAAATAATCCTTGCGCCGAGTCCACTGTTTATCGACATTCCGGCACAAACGACGTAATTTTTCTCGTAGTCTCTGCTCATTAGATGAATCAATATTCTCTCCTATCGTATTTTTTACATGTTCCCAAATTTCCAAGAATTTCTCGCCTTTGCCACTTCCTTGTGACCATATTTCTGTAAGGTCTTCGTTCTTGAAACGATGCAAAATATAGTAATTTATCAAAAGTTGCAAATAGTTGCGGGTAAACTATACGGAACAATAAACACTGATAAGGGCTGATTACATTGGTGTAAAATTTATCACGGCCAAACGCCGCCATTTTTTTTATAAGTCAATTCAAATTTTTATATTTAAATTTCACAATAAGAAAATTCATAAACATCATTGTTATTTTACTGTAACTACTAATGAAATACTTGGGATTGTTCTATTAAATTTATAAATACTACCATACCTGAAGGACAAAAAAAAAATACGTCACACAAAAATATTGAAAAACACAGCAATAGCACACTTTCTCACTCGTCATTTACGCTCGATAACTGAAACCTTTATTCTAAACAGCAAATTATATTGCCCTAGTTATGTAAAAGGGCGAGTGTAACAGACGCGCAGGTAGAGAACCTTGCCCAGTGAGATGTTCACTATCGACATTTGGGATCAAAGAGGTTATTTATGAAAATTGGAAAAATGGGATTTTGGCAAAGAAATCCATTCCCAGAAACCATAGTGCGTTGCTGAGAAAACGTGCGCACAAAAAAATTGACAGACAGACAGAATTTTTTTTCCGTTCAAATTTAAAATCTCGACGTTTTTTGGTATTCTAAGCCTATTTCAACAAAATTTTTTTTTTTACTATTGCTATAGTTCCTCTCCGCCACCACTACGCGTGGATGTTTAAGTAATAAAAATTCAAAAATTGAATAATTGGAATATCCTCAATAGTGATAAAATGAGCGAATCTTGACAATGACGCTTTCAAGAAACAAATTCGAGATTTCTCTTTGAATGCATCAGCTCTAACTAGCTTGAGAAAAGCGAATAAAAAAATGACCTCTTATATTTTTTTTCAACCAGAAACTGTTTTCTCTATATTTTAAGTATCTTTGTTCGTGGAGACGGGGAGCCACTCTGGGTACGATGCTTCTCTTTTTACTATACGTATATACCTGTAAATATGTTGTAAGGGACATTAGAGATTTATTTATAACGATATAAATTTAATCGTCATTCCACAAAGAACACATTTCATTGCTGTTCTTTTTAGGAAAACAATGTACCTACGTCTAATAGTAATAATAATCTTTATTGATTAACAATCAAAGGGCAAGTGGCCGAGTTCATTCAGCTCAGTACTTTAATTACTTCCACATCCACGTAGTGGATTGGAAGTATAGTAATCGTAAAAAATTTTTTTCTCTTGAAATAGGTTTAGAATGTCATGAAACGTCGATCTTTTAAATTTCGGCGAAAAAGGAAATTTCTGTCTGTCTGTCTGTCGGTCTATTTGTCTGTCGATATGTCTGTCTGTAACTTTTTTGTCCGCACGCTTTCTCCGGAACGGTTTAAGAGATTGACTTGAAATTTTGTACACGTATTTGTTATAACGAGATCTGGAACTGGATTGTTTTTTGAACATATCCGGCGAAGGGTTGGGGTAAATGAAGGGAAATAAGTAAAGTAAGGTATGAATACAGAAACTTAAAATTCGGTGTATGTATTAGAAGCTAAGGCTTCAGATTTTTTTATATTTTTCTATAAAATTCTATGACCAATAATTTCCACATACTAGAATGCAAATACAGTCAAGATGTTTCCTTTGAAGTGACTTGGGTGAAAAATCTGGATGTGGAAGTGATTCCTTAGGCAGCGGTTTTTTTGTAAGAATGTTAAACTGTATTTTTTTTATATTTTGTGAATGTCTGTAAACCAGAAAATCTTTAAACCTTTATTTTTTGTCGTCCTACTATGCCCTATTTACTATACTAATAATGCATTTTAATATTGTATCCGGTACTTATTGACAAATTAACCCTAAAAGCTAGGCTTAAGTCTCATGGGCATTAGTTCATTTGCAACAGTTTTATTGTAAGCAGTTTTCACGATTTATCACAATATTGTATTTCTCTGTTTGTTTCTATTCGAAAACGTGTGACACGGTGCATATTAGAAATCCTCAAAGGACCAGACGCTAGGGGGCCTGAATGGCTGTCTTGGTTCTGGCAGCAGTTCAGAGCGAGGCATTAAATTGCAGAAATGACAAGCAGAAGAATCGGCGAAAGAGACATGTCTTGTTCAACTGTGTGCAGTAGTCGACAAATGCAGCCCTAATTAGAGGGTGGTCAGGTCCGTTGCCATTTCCGTCAACATTCCTCAGCATTCCCCTTTGCTCAGTGTTCCTACCCCAATACATACACGCTCCTGATTCGAGACGTATTCGTATTTAGGAACTTAACTTTTATCTCTGTTATGGAGAGATTAGTGATTATTTTCCCCTTTTTGTTTGCAGACTTTTGTCGAGTAGTTCTTTGACGCTGAGAGTCAGTGTTGAACGAAATGAGTACAGCTGTGCTAAAATATGTGTAGGAATATACATCAAGATTAATGGAAACAATGGAAATAATTATATTACTTGCAAAAATACTAGTCATTATTTCAACAATTACAAAAAAACTTACAGATAAGTATGAAAAACATATATATTTTTCGCAATAACCACTTTGCCTAGAAAGATGTGTTTTCTCCACCTGTCTAATAAGTTTTTTGTAAGAGTTGAAATAATTACTAGTATTTTTGCTACTAATATAATTATTACATTTGTTTCTAATTTTAGAGAAATTGGTACTTCCGAATTTAGACTTAGACAAGAAGAGCTTAGGTTACTCCATCTATACATACTCTCTGTTTCCTATTTTTAAGATGGTTTTCTATGAGCTTCAATGAATTTGGAGAATATTGTAGGGACTTTGCATTTAATTATATATAGTAATGTTCATTAGTGAAATGTAAATAATACGTTTATTAAACGAATAACATGTCTGTTAAGGGATTTATAGTTCTTGCTTGAATAGTGGATATCTATGAAAGGGTACTATTTTCATAAAAAAAGTTGAATGTGTTGTTTCAAAAGAGAATGAGTATTGTATTTTAAATACATACTTCAAAGAGGATTTTAATTGAGCAAGCTACCTTTTATTTATCACAGCGCAAACTGGTGCGGCGTCCACGCTTTTACCAGAATATAAAGCTATCACAAAACTTTTATATTTTCAATTACAAACGCTACAAAACTCGTTACGAAACTAATTTTATTCTTTTTGTGAAGAGCTAATATAAATTAACATAATAATAATTCCGGGTTGCGAGTTGCACAGAAAAGGTGATTATTGAGATCGTAAAGAGAAAATAACACAATAGTTGTTTGAATAAAAATCAAGACAGATTTACGTTAAAATCAGTTTTCAATGTCGTTTCGATAATGATCCGTTTACATACAATATCCCAAGACAAGGATACAAAACAAACAAGATTTTCCGGATAGAATTTATTTGTTCTATATTACTATATCAAATACGTGCTGGAATATAATAGCTTTTATAGACAAGACATTGGCATACTGTACGCTAAACATAAATTTTGAATGCCAAATACAATAAGGGGTGAACGTAGATCCCCGTGTTGTTCTTATCTTGACATAAAAAAAATCTACAACTTCCCAACCACCAAATTTCTTTTATAATTTAAATGTTCGACAATGGGCCTTTACAGTACATTCGAATTTTGACATTTCAATATGGTGGGTGTCATTTGGGGAAAATAAAATAATTTTTTATCTAAAAATGAGGCGTTTTAGAACAGCAATCTCTGAGAAATAAATTAGCGAAATACAACAACTTTCACGGGGTATTTCAAACGCTCGAGTTTCACGCGCCTTGGTTGCACACGTAATCCCACCAATCATCATCGAGGACACAACAGAAGAACTTGCAAACCGACAACACTGCGATCACCCAGCGTGCGGATAGCGGATAACCTTAAACTTTCATTTGAGCTGTCGTCTTTTCTGGGGCATTTTCGGTCATATTTTCACAGAATGGAACAAAACACTGCTTGCTAGACATTTTAATCGAAATCGGAGGCTTTCAATTTACGCTAACCTCAAAACCAAAATGTTAACAAGCTGTCAAACGTCTAGTCATGAGCGATATGTCACTGCCGGTGATTAAATCACCGTGATTATATAAAATATTAATGTAAAGTGTAATTTACATCATTTTACTTTCAATTCATACTTGTCCATTGCTGCTTAATGCAGCCATACATTCACACTCAAATTACGGCGAACGGTAAACATATCAGCTTGCAGATTGTGATGGCGTTAGTTTAAAACCACAGGAAGTGAAAAATATAAGTCGCCGTTAAGGAGTGATTGGAAAATCGCGATACCGTCCATCACTACAAACGTCAATTGAATGCTGATTTTGTACAACGTTGCCGAGTCGCCTTTTACACTATTGGCTTGGGATTGCTGACGTATTAATGGCGCGTTACGGATAATCGTTTAAATTGGACTTGTAAATAGGTGATTTTAATTATTTTTTTCTGGCTCTAATCTGCATCAAAATAGAAATTGAAAAAATACGGGTATTTTAATTTTTCATAAAATTTATGATTCCGCAATAAAAAAAATATGCTGAAAAGGCCCATTATATTGTTTTTGGTGTTATTTTATTAAAGCATCTAAATGCCATAGGTTCCAGACTATCTTGCTGTCTGCAACTGAACTGATCGTTAAAACGTTTTCTACAGCAAAGTTATAAAATATCTTATAACACAGATAAGAAATTATTTTATAAACTTTTCCGTGACTAAGCTATAAAACATTTCAGATTATAAAACTAAATTGTTTTATAACGCTTTTTTTGGTATCGTCCAGCAGCATTTTTAGCACGATATAAATTGACATAATTATTTTATAGCTTTATCATCTTATAAAAAGCAGTTATATTAAAGGTCTATTTATGACAATTTTGCTTTCAAGAGTTGTTATATAATTATTATATGGTGTCATATCCGTTTTATTTAATAAGAAATCAGCTACTACAAGATCATTACGAAACAAAATTGTTTAAAAGTTGTGTTCAAAATATAACATTCAAAGCGGCATCCCTTAAGAATTACATCGCAAAAAAAGCCGCCACGAGAGCCGCACGCTTGTAAACGAACACCTGCTTAATGCGTTCAGAATCGGATTCAAAATTTTTATGACTACATTCGTATTTTACTTATCATATGACACCCACCATGGTCTCCATTTAAATATTTATTATCACAAAAAACACTACTGGGAAATTTTCCAATTTAATCTCATTAAAATACTAGCACTATATTACAGTTATTTTTTATTTCTTTTTATCGGCAGTTTCAACACAAAGGGCACGCACCACAAAAATAACATTAATTTAGCTTTTTTTTTTTTTAATTACTGTCAAATATGTTTGTTTTTAAATGTTTTTTCATTTTATTATTATGCTACATAAAATAGGTACCTAAGGCAAATTTAATACACATTGAAATAGTTGTACTTTGGCTATGGTTGAGTGAATAAGTGTTTCCAGGTTTCCAGTTTTCTTATTGTGTTCGTGTTCTTATTGTTATAATAACTGTTAGTATTTTTGTTGATTCTTATTGCTAAAATATGGATATCTGACGCCCCTTTCGAATACCTAATAATAATATTTGGCGTCCATTCGAATATGAAGATGATCATTACCTCAACCAGGGTATTGGAGCTATCGAAAATATATTATTTGAGGCACCCAACAATATTATTTGGCGTCCATTCGAACTTGATGGCAATCATGGACTCAACGAGGGTATAGTAGATGCGGAAAATATTGCTCCTAATAATACATCATCACGGCCACAGCGTCTCTTTGAAGCAAATCATAAAAATATTGTACCACTTATTAAAAGAAGAGCTAAACAGAGAAGGCATCATTTACATCCTAGTGCTCAAAAAATAGTACTAAATGTGTACAATCAACTACTTGAAGAGCAAAGTAATAAAAGTTTTGGGCTCATCAAACGTGTTTCCGAACTAACAAAGATTTCTAGATCACAAGTTGGACGTCTGGTGCAAAAGGGGATAGTGAGAAGGAAGAAAAGAACCAAAAGACCTTTTAAACGTATATCTAGTGGGGTGAAATGTGAAATAAAAAAAATTATTTATCAATTTTACGAAACAAATAGTGTGCCTACGGTGCAAGACATTTATGATAAAATTCGCGAGAAGAACATATACTTTCCTTACCGCTTTACAACCTTAAGAAGGCTTATTCAAAGTTTAGGTTTTTCATATAAAAAATTAAATAAAAGATTATGCATAAAATCTAGAAGAATTAAGGAGTGGCGGATGGATTATTTGGACAAAGTAAAAAAATTTCGTAGGGATGCTAGACCTATCGTTTATTTGGATGAGACGTGGTTTGACACCCATGAAATAAAATCCAGAGGTTGGTCGGATGGCACTTTAAAATCTTCTCCAAATGTGCCTTCCTCGAGAGGCAAACGTATAATAATAGTACACGCGGGTAATGAAGATGGATTTGTAAAAGGGTGTTTAATGCTTTCCGCAAAAAACATTGCAAAGTCATCGGCCGATTACCACCAAGATATGAATGCCACTTTGTTTGAAAAATGCTTTGCAGAGAAACTATTGCGTAACATAAAGCGAGATTCGGTTATAGTGTTAGATAATGCCTCTTACCATTCGCGACAAGCTGAGAAAATACCAACTACATCGACGCGAAAGCTTGAAATAATTGAATTCTTAAAAAAACACGCGATAGATTTTGACAAAAAATCTACAAAAAAAATATTGTTACAGGCGGTGAAAAATGCAAACATTAAAAAAACATTTGCAATAGACGAACTTGCAGAACAACATGGTCATACAGTTTTAAGACTACCCCCTTACGATTGTGAGTTAAATCCCTATTGAAAAAATTTGGAGTGCATTAAAAAATTACGTTAGGAAAAGAAACACAAGCCCCCGACTTAGTCATAATGTGATACAACTTATTAGAGACAGTGAGAAGCCCATAGAAAAGCATTGGAAAGGATGCGTGAACCATATTAAAAAAATTGAAAATCAATATTTTGCCACAGTTCCTCAACAACAACCGATTATAATAAATCCCAATGATTCCTCATCATCGTCATCTTCCGGGGAAGAAGAATAATTTAATTATTGGAGCATGCATTGCAGTGAGTAGGTTTAATGTAGATACCAATAATAATAATGTTGTCTTATACAAAATACAAAAAGAAAGATTTGTTTGTGACATATACCAAAAAAAAAGAAACAACAATGTATTTTAGCTACGCGTGCTTTGGCAATACACACATATATATATATATATATATATATATATATATATATATATATATATATATATATATATATATATATATATATATATATATATATATATATATATATATAATAGGATTATACAACCATTGTTAGGTAGGGTCAATATAATGCTAGAATTAAATTCAAGATAAAATGGATGTAGGGTTGTTGTATTTTTATTTAATAATAAGTAGACCTGTGAAATCCAACATTTATGAAAGCAGGGAATATTTTACTTTCATACTTTCATTACTTGCCAAATTCTGAAATTCTAACTCCGGTTCTGCAAGTCAACGTGGACTCTACATACTAGACTAATACGCATAATCAAATTCGACCAATCATTAGATCTGTAGCAGAATTTACCTTCAATTAGATTTAGTGGGCGTAACTTATTTACTTAACTCGGTGGTAGTTTATAAAAAAAACTACTTAATTTAATTTATGGTCATTTTTTGTCACACCTCCAAACAATAGTAAAAAAGAATAAAGGAAGCCGCAAATGCTGCTTATATTTTGGATTTGAGTTTACTTGAACATTAAAATACGGTGGTTAACAATACAATACAACATATTTAAAATAACTGATTTCTTACACTAACTGTGTGTTTATATTTTATCATTATTAAAGTCGTGTTTTTTAGGTAGCTCGTGGCTAGTTCGCATATGTATGTTTATATGCATGGAATTAATCTATTAAATTTAGATATTCATTCGACATTTTGTGTATAAAGTGGTTTTGATAGGTACCAGAATGAAAAATAAATGCAGAGCACAAGTATTAAAATGAAAAAAAATATATATAATTTAACAGTAATAATTACTTTTAAAATAAATGCAAGATATGTCTTTTTTGGAAACACGTATGAGACTCCCCGAAAAATCCATTGCGATATGTGACATTAATCTTCAAAAAAGCACAACTGAGCACAGCTCTCAGGTTGATGTTTCAGCATTCTCCTCAGTCCTCTCCAGAAAGCGTTGAATATTCTATTCTAAAGTATATCTCAGATTAGAATGCAGTTGTCTACGTTTTGAGTGGAACATAGTTTACACAGGTACATGGAAATTACCAAGTAAGTGAAATCTCCATCGAGGCCGTCTCAAGGCCGTTGGTACACGAAATAAAAATGGACGGTTAAAATTCATTTTCATTTGGCATTTGGTAATCTTATAAATATATTGAATTTATTTAATTTAAATTTTTCCTGCGTAAACTTGGCTTGAAAATGTACCAATCAGAGACAAGGACATGCGTCTGTTATCTTTAGAAGCACTGCATTTTAAACTGAGATAGACTATGATGATATTCTAGCTCATGAGGTGATAAATCATTGTTTCAGATAGCGACATTCAAACGTTGAAAAAAGCACGAATCGTGGTTCAACGAATCGTGACCAAATAACCGGTACTGTGGGTTATTTGGAATAGGCCCTTTGTCACTATTTATACTATTTTTTCATTTTGCATTTCTAAGCTTTCAAAAGCATCCAGCTGTTTATTGTCTGTTACATTCCTAATTAACTTTAAGTTACTGATGTCCACTTCATTACTGTTATCAGAGCATGTTGGGCAACACTAAACTTTTCAGTTCTTTGACTTTTTAGATGGACCATATGTTCCTTGAGTCTTGTTATAATTGAACACTTTGCTTGTCTAACGTACTTCAAATTACAATTCTTGTAACAAATTTCGTAAATACTAGGACTTTTAATTTCATTCAACTTTATCTTTTAGGTTGCCTAAAAGTTGTTGCTATTTGTTTCTCTATGCAGGGCTTCCAAGGAAGTCATTTACATCATCTAAAGTCACTCCTCAGACCAATAGTCACTTACAGTCACTTTTCTTTGGAAATAGACATCTACGGTAATTTAAATCAAGAATTAAGTGTAAATGTAAAAAGATATTAAATAAATTGAATTTCGCGGTTATTCTGTTGATTTCAGTTGGTATCACGCGTTGTCCAATCCAATAAAGTATATGATCCGAACATCATCTTAGTTTGGTTTGTTGGATAGGATTAAATATGTGACCGAAAAAATTCCAGTATTAGATTTAAACTAAAATGAACTCCGCGATGAATGGCGACTTTTGAAAGCAGAAAATTAAGGTGGACGAAAGGACGAAAAAGAAAGGGTAGACATTTTTTGGAATACTTTTTTCAATAAAAAAATAAGTCCTAAGTGGAGCTCCAAAATATCCAAGAGTGATAATAGTAGATAGTAGTCAAAGCTTGTTCCGCGGAAGTGAGGGTATCGAATAGGGATTCTCTAGATCTAAACTTACTAACTGATGATAACATCAATGGGATTACGCACGGTGAATGCCAAACTGAACGTCGTCAATGGTTTAATAAAATACAACAATAAACCTTATTTTGTTCCAATTACAGAAAACTCAATAAGAGTGCAAAGGAATCATGAAAAACTTATGAAACTTACCTGCAGAAAGAGAAACTGGATTTCGATAGAAGACACAAACAATCTGAGACGCAACGGAGATTACGGAAATTGACAGAACAAAATTTACAGGAGGTCAGGAAGATCAAAAACTGATACAAAATTTAGAAGAGCATAAAAAACAATCCTTGAAAATACAAGAACAGGCTGCTGGTAGTGTTTTCTGTGAAGCGAATGCTTCAAAAAAGGGCGATCCGGAAGGAGCTAATGTGGCCAAATTACTAGTTGATAACTACAAAGAGGTCAAAGACAAGGAACTTAACCAAAGAAAGGAAACTGACGAGATTCAATCAAAAATTGAGAAAAGGAGAACTATTATTATCGAAACATTTACTAAAGAAATAGAAAAAATTAATTGAAGTCTGATGGAGCGAACTAAATGCATTATTATTATTTACATTTAGTTGTTTTAATTAGTTTTGTTTAATTAATAACATCATAATTTTATATATTTTTTTTTGCCTGAGAATTCTTTATGTTTTGTTAATATATCTTTGATATTATCAAGATGCTAGGCAGTTGTTTATTATTCTGGGTCATCTCATGTGTCACTTTTATAAGTAAATAGCTCATTTATAGTAATTTTTTGTTTGCTATTATAGTCACTATCACTTTTTTATTAAAAGAATTCCTTGAAAGCCCTGTCTATGGTTCATTCATAGAAAAACAAATGAGCTGTCGTGTGTAAGTTTTTAAAAATCCTGCTTAGACCACAAATATATGGAATTGACACAAATTTTGATTTCCGTAAGGTTTAAAGGTCGAGGAATTCCCAAGGATTTCTTTAAATCTGGTTGCTTATTAATTTACTCCCTAAATTGGCAAGATATACATTGCTGTCAGCTGTATTCTTAATTAAAGCCTACTCTTTTGCAAATCTCTGTTCATTCAGAGGAAAACTTAGTAGATTTTGAAAGAAGAAATCGAAACCCGCCCTCTTGTGCTGAGGACAATAGTGTGCCGTTATAGTATAAGCGGTACGCATAAAAATCTGACGAATAATGCAGAAAGCAAGTCCTTTGGCATGTATGCTTTGTATATTTATAGAAGTAATTTGACCCGCAGCACTTTGACCCCTGACCTCATAGACAAAAATGGCGGCCATTTTAAAAAATTCGGGTAAAATGTTTAAAAACAAAAGAAACATATATCCAAAGACTGTTATCAAACTGTAGGTGAACGCTTTAAGGGTAGCAAATGTAACAAAAACAGTCATAGTGCAAGAATAATAGAATTTGTTTAAAAACTCGGCGGCTGTTTTAAACTTTAACATTTTTTTTTAAATAATGCAATATGTTATGTGAGGTATCGTTTAAGTATAATTTGAGGTCGCTGATTCCAATGGTGATGTCAAAAAAATAAAATTCTAAAGGAATTATAACAAAAATACAATTCTGAAGTTAGAAAGATGGCTTTTATTAACAAAATACAAAATAAAATCATAACAGTTTCCTCATCATCGCTACTGGAATCATATGGCTTGTAATTAAAAAAAAAAAAAAAGAAATTAACAAGAAAGTATTTTAATAAATGTAGAAGGCCCTATACCTTTTGCTGCTACATTTTCCTTTGCATTTCTTGCACTTAAGGGTGCAGAGGTGCATAGGCAACGCATGGTATTACAATCGCTTGAATAACCGCATTCTTCTAGCTCTCTACAACCTTGCCAGATTACTGGCAATTTGGACCAGATGGGCTTCCATCCATTTTCAATAATTTTCCATCCCCATTCACTTGACTCTGGTGAACATTCCAAAACATCAGATCTGTCCTAGATTCGACCTGCTTGATATGCTGCTCTAAGGGCCAGTTTTACAATACCAGGTTCAGCGTAGGTTCAACTGAGCCACGGCTCAAGCTGAACTGGAGCTCAGGTATATTCCCGTTCTGTAAAGCGTAATTCATCCGGGTTCAGTAGTGTTAGGTTCTGTTACTTTCAAATGTCAGTTGGTAGCGTCGGGGTTTGCACACTGTAGATTTTGAAGAATTTGTGATGTGACATTAGCACAAACTAGTGGGTAGTTTTTGGACATTAGACATTCGGCATTCATGATAGTTGCCTGTGATTCATATTCAAGAGTTTTACAATACGTGAACCTTAGTTTTTTTTGAGAGAATATGGATGATAGAAAAAGATCTGCAAACTTTTCTGCCAAAGAAAAAGGAAATTTCTGTCTGTCTGTCTGTCGGTCTATTTGTCTGTCGATATGTCTGTCTGTAACTTTTTTGTCCGCACGCTTTCTCCGGAACGGTTTAAGAGATTGACTTGAAATTTTGTACACGTATTTGTTATAACGAGATCTGGAACTGGATTGTTTTTTGAACATATCCGGCGAAGGGTTGGGGTAAATGAAGGGAAATAAGTAAAGTAAGGTATGAATACAGAAACTTAAAATTCGGTGTATGTATTAGAAGCTAAGGCTTCAGATTTTTTTATATTTTTCTATAAAATTCTATGACCAATAATTTCCACATACTAGAATGCAAATACAGTCAAGATGTTTCCTTTGAAGTGACTTGGGTGAAAAATCTGGATGTGGAAGTGATTCCTTAGGCAGCGGTTTTTTTGTAAGAATGTTAAACTGTATTTTTTTTATATTTTGTGAATGTCTGTAAACCAGAAAATCTTTAAACCTTTATTTTTTGTCGTCCTACTATGCCCTATTTACTATACTAATAATGCATTTTAATATTGTATCCGGTACTTATTGACAAATTAACCCTAAAAGCTAGGCTTAAGTCTCATGGGCATTAGTTCATTTGCAACAGTTTTATTGTAAGCAGTTTTCACGATTTATCACAATATTGTATTTCTCTGTTTGTTTCTATTCGAAAACGTGTGACACGGTGCATATTAGAAATCCTCAAAGGACCAGACGCTAGGGGGCCTGAATGGCTGTCTTGGTTCTGGCAGCAGTTCAGAGCGAGGCATTAAATTGCAGAAATGACAAGCAGAAGAATCGGCGAAAGAGACATGTCTTGTTCAACTGTGTGCAGTAGTCGACAAATGCAGCCCTAATTAGAGGGTGGTCAGGTCCGTTGCCATTTCCGTCAACATTCCTCAGCATTCCCCTTTGCTCAGTGTTCCTACCCCAATACATACACGCTCCTGATTCGAGACGTATTCGTATTTAGGAACTTAACTTTTATCTCTGTTATGGAGAGATTAGTGATTATTTTCCCCTTTTTGTTTGCAGACTTTTGTCGAGTAGTTCTTTGACGCTGAGAGTCAGTGTTGAACGAAATGAGTACAGCTGTGCTAAAATATGTGTAGGAATATACATCAAGATTAATGGAAACAATGGAAATAATTATATTACTTGCAAAAATACTAGTCATTATTTCAACAATTACAAAAAAACTTACAGATAAGTATGAAAAACATATATATTTTTCGCAATAACCACTTTGCCTAGAAAGATGTGTTTTCTCCACCTGTCTAATAAGTTTTTTGTAAGAGTTGAAATAATTACTAGTATTTTTGCTACTAATATAATTATTACATTTGTTTCTAATTTTAGAGAAATTGGTACTTCCGAATTTAGACTTAGACAAGAAGAGCTTAGGTTACTCCATCTATACATACTCTCTGTTTCCTATTTTTAAGATGGTTTTCTATGAGCTTCAATGAATTTGGAGAATATTGTAGGGACTTTGCATTTAATTATATATAGTAATGTTCATTAGTGAAATGTAAATAATACGTTTATTAAACGAATAACATGTCTGTTAAGGGATTTATAGTTCTTGCTTGAATAGTGGATATCTATGAAAGGGTACTATTTTCATAAAAAAAGTTGAATGTGTTGTTTCAAAAGAGAATGAGTATTGTATTTTAAATACATACTTCAAAGAGGATTTTAATTGAGCAAGCTACCTTTTATTTATCACAGCGCAAACTGGTGCGGCGTCCACGCTTTTACCAGAATATAAAGCTATCACAAAACTTTTATATTTTCAATTACAAACGCTACAAAACTCGTTACGAAACTAATTTTATTCTTTTTGTGAAGAGCTAATATAAATTAACATAATAATAATTCCGGGTTGCGAGTTGCACAGAAAAGGTGATTATTGAGATCGTAAAGAGAAAATAACACAATAGTTGTTTGAATAAAAATCAAGACAGATTTACGTTAAAATCAGTTTTCAATGTCGTTTCGATAATGATCCGTTTACATACAATATCCCAAGACAAGGATACAAAACAAACAAGATTTTCCGGATAGAATTTATTTGTTCTATATTACTATATCAAATACGTGCTGGAATATAATAGCTTTTATAGACAAGACATTGGCATACTGTACGCTAAACATAAATTTTGAATGCCAAATACAATAAGGGGTGAACGTAGATCCCCGTGTTGTTCTTATCTTGACATAAAAAAAATCTACAACTTCCCAACCACCAAATTTCTTTTATAATTTAAATGTTCGACAATGGGCCTTTACAGTACATTCGAATTTTGACATTTCAATATGGTGGGTGTCATTTGGGGAAAATAAATCATCGAGGACACAACAGAAGAACTTGCAAACCGACAACACTGCGATCACCCAGCGTGCGGATAGCGGATAACCTTAAACTTTCATTTGAGCTGTCGTCTTTTCTGGGGCATTTTCGGTCATATTTTCACAGAATGGAACAAAACACTGCTTGCTAGACATTTTAATCGAAATCGGAGGCTTTCAATTTA
This sequence comes from Stenurella melanura, assembly GCA_963583905.1. Taxonomy (NCBI): domain Eukaryota; kingdom Metazoa; phylum Arthropoda; class Insecta; order Coleoptera; family Cerambycidae; genus Stenurella; species Stenurella melanura. The sequence continues at coordinate 73,946,545 of OY757309.1, forward strand.
CGCTAACCTCAAAACCAAAATGTTAACAAGCTGTCAAACGTCTAGTCATGAGCGATATGTCACTGCCGGTGATTAAATCACCGTGATTATATAAAATATTAATGTAAAGTGTAATTTACATCATTTTACTTTCAATTCATACTTGTCCATTGCTGCTTAATGCAGCCATACATTCACACTCAAATTACGGCGAACGGTAAACATATCAGCTTGCAGATTGTGATGGCGTTAGTTTAAAACCACAGGAAGTGAAAAATATAAGTCGCCGTTAAGGAGTGATTGGAAAATCGCGATACCGTCCATCACTACAAACGTCAATTGAATGCTGATTTTGTACAACGTTGCCGAGTCGCCTTTTACACTATTGGCTTGGGATTGCTGACGTATTAATGGCGCGTTACGGATAATCGTTTAAATTGGACTTGTAAATAGGTGATTTTAATTATTTTTTTCTGGCTCTAATCTGCATCAAAATAGAAATTGAAAAAATACGGGTATTTTAATTTTTCATAAAATTTATGATTCCGCAATAAAAAAAATATGCTGAAAAGGCCCATTATATTGTTTTTGGTGTTATTTTATTAAAGCATCTAAATGCCATAGGTTCCAGACTATCTTGCTGTCTGCAACTGAACTGATCGTTAAAACGTTTTCTACAGCAAAGTTATAAAATATCTTATAACACAGATAAGAAATTATTTTATAAACTTTTCCGTGACTAAGCTATAAAACATTTCAGATTATAAAACTAAATTGTTTTATAACGCTTTTTTTGGTATCGTCCAGCAGCATTTTTAGCACGATATAAATTGACATAATTATTTTATAGCTTTATCATCTTATAAAAAGCAGTTATATTAAAGGTCTATTTATGACAATTTTGCTTTCAAGAGTTGTTATATAATTATTATATGGTGTCATATCCGTTTTATTTAATAAGAAATCAGCTACTACAAGATCATTACGAAACAAAATTGTTTAAAAGTTGTGTTCAAAATATAACATTCAAAGCGGCATCCCTTAAGAATTACATCGCAAAAAAAGCCGCCACGAGAGCCGCACGCTTGTAAACGAACACCTGCTTAATGCGTTCAGAATCGGATTCAAAATTTTTATGACTACATTCGTATTTTACTTATCATATGACACCCACCATGGTCTCCATTTAAATATTTATTATCACAAAAAACACTACTGGGAAATTTTCCAATTTAATCTCATTAAAATACTAGCACTATATTACAGTTATTTTTTATTTCTTTTTATCGGCAGTTTCAACACAAAGGGCACGCACCACAAAAATAACATTAATTTAGCTTTTTTTTTTTTTAATTACTGTCAAATATGTTTGTTTTTAAATGTTTTTTCATTTTATTATTATGCTACATAAAATAGGTACCTAAGGCAAATTTAATACACATTGAAATAGTTGTACTTTGGCTATGGTTGAGTGAATAAGTGTTTCCAGGTTTCCAGTTTTCTTATTGTGTTCGTGTTCTTATTGTTATAATAACTGTTAGTATTTTTGTTGATTCTTATTGCTAAAATATGGATATCTGACGCCCCTTTCGAATACCTAATAATAATATTTGGCGTCCATTCGAATATGAAGATGATCATTACCTCAACCAGGGTATTGGAGCTATCGAAAATATATTATTTGAGGCACCCAACAATATTATTTGGCGTCCATTCGAACTTGATGGCAATCATGGACTCAACGAGGGTATAGTAGATGCGGAAAATATTGCTCCTAATAATACATCATCACGGCCACAGCGTCTCTTTGAAGCAAATCATAAAAATATTGTACCACTTATTAAAAGAAGAGCTAAACAGAGAAGGCATCATTTACATCCTAGTGCTCAAAAAATAGTACTAAATGTGTACAATCAACTACTTGAAGAGCAAAGTAATAAAAGTTTTGGGCTCATCAAACGTGTTTCCGAACTAACAAAGATTTCTAGATCACAAGTTGGACGTCTGGTGCAAAAGGGGATAGTGAGAAGGAAGAAAAGAACCAAAAGACCTTTTAAACGTATATCTAGTGGGGTGAAATGTGAAATAAAAAAAATTATTTATCAATTTTACGAAACAAATAGTGTGCCTACGGTGCAAGACATTTATGATAAAATTCGCGAGAAGAACATATACTTTCCTTACCGCTTTACAACCTTAAGAAGGCTTATTCAAAGTTTAGGTTTTTCATATAAAAAATTAAATAAAAGATTATGCATAAAATCTAGAAGAATTAAGGAGTGGCGGATGGATTATTTGGACAAAGTAAAAAAATTTCGTAGGGATGCTAGACCTATCGTTTATTTGGATGAGACGTGGTTTGACACCCATGAAATAAAATCCAGAGGTTGGTCGGATGGCACTTTAAAATCTTCTCCAAATGTGCCTTCCTCGAGAGGCAAACGTATAATAATAGTACACGCGGGTAATGAAGATGGATTTGTAAAAGGGTGTTTAATGCTTTCCGCAAAAAACATTGCAAAGTCATCGGCCGATTACCACCAAGATATGAATGCCACTTTGTTTGAAAAATGCTTTGCAGAGAAACTATTGCGTAACATAAAGCGAGATTCGGTTATAGTGTTAGATAATGCCTCTTACCATTCGCGACAAGCTGAGAAAATACCAACTACATCGACGCGAAAGCTTGAAATAATTGAATTCTTAAAAAAACACGCGATAGATTTTGACAAAAAATCTACAAAAAAAATATTGTTACAGGCGGTGAAAAATGCAAACATTAAAAAAACATTTGCAATAGACGAACTTGCAGAACAACATGGTCATACAGTTTTAAGACTACCCCCTTACGATTGTGAGTTAAATCCCTATTGAAAAAATTTGGAGTGCATTAAAAAATTACGTTAGGAAAAGAAACACAAGCCCCCGACTTAGTCATAATGTGATACAACTTATTAGAGACAGTGAGAAGCCCATAGAAAAGCATTGGAAAGGATGCGTGAACCATATTAAAAAAATTGAAAATCAATATTTTGCCACAGTTCCTCAACAACAACCGATTATAATAAATCCCAATGATTCCTCATCATCGTCATCTTCCGGGGAAGAAGAATAATTTAATTATTGGAGCATGCATTGCAGTGAGTAGGTTTAATGTAGATACCAATAATAATAATGTTGTCTTATACAAAATACAAAAAGAAAGATTTGTTTGTGACATATACCAAAAAAAAAGAAACAACAATGTATTTTAGCTACGCGTGCTTTGGCAATACACACATATATATATATATATATATATATATATATATATATATATATATATATATATATATATATATATATATATATATATATATATATATATATATATATAATAGGATTATACAACCATTGTTAGGTAGGGTCAATATAATGCTAGAATTAAATTCAAGATAAAATGGATGTAGGGTTGTTGTATTTTTATTTAATAATAAGTAGACCTGTGAAATCCAACATTTATGAAAGCAGGGAATATTTTACTTTCATACTTTCATTACTTGCCAAATTCTGAAATTCTAACTCCGGTTCTGCAAGTCAACGTGGACTCTACATACTAGACTAATACGCATAATCAAATTCGACCAATCATTAGATCTGTAGCAGAATTTACCTTCAATTAGATTTAGTGGGCGTAACTTATTTACTTAACTCGGTGGTAGTTTATAAAAAAAACTACTTAATTTAATTTATGGTCATTTTTTGTCACACCTCCAAACAATAGTAAAAAAGAATAAAGGAAGCCGCAAATGCTGCTTATATTTTGGATTTGAGTTTACTTGAACATTAAAATACGGTGGTTAACAATACAATACAACATATTTAAAATAACTGATTTCTTACACTAACTGTGTGTTTATATTTTATCATTATTAAAGTCGTGTTTTTTAGGTAGCTCGTGGCTAGTTCGCATATGTATGTTTATATGCATGGAATTAATCTATTAAATTTAGATATTCATTCGACATTTTGTGTATAAAGTGGTTTTGATAGGTACCAGAATGAAAAATAAATGCAGAGCACAAGTATTAAAATGAAAAAAAATATATATAATTTAACAGTAATAATTACTTTTAAAATAAATGCAAGATATGTCTTTTTTGGAAACACGTATGAGACTCCCCGAAAAATCCATTGCGATATGTGACATTAATCTTCAAAAAAGCACAACTGAGCACAGCTCTCAGGTTGATGTTTCAGCATTCTCCTCAGTCCTCTCCAGAAAGCGTTGAATATTCTATTCTAAAGTATATCTCAGATTAGAATGCAGTTGTCTACGTTTTGAGTGGAACATAGTTTACACAGGTACATGGAAATTACCAAGTAAGTGAAATCTCCATCGAGGCCGTCTCAAGGCCGTTGGTACACGAAATAAAAATGGACGGTTAAAATTCATTTTCATTTGGCATTTGGTAATCTTATAAATATATTGAATTTATTTAATTTAAATTTTTCCTGCGTAAACTTGGCTTGAAAATGTACCAATCAGAGACAAGGACATGCGTCTGTTATCTTTAGAAGCACTGCATTTTAAACTGAGATAGACTATGATGATATTCTAGCTCATGAGGTGATAAATCATTGTTTCAGATAGCGACATTCAAACGTTGAAAAAAGCACGAATCGTGGTTCAACGAATCGTGACCAAATAACCGGTACTGTGGGTTATTTGGAATAGGCCCTTTGTCACTATTTATACTATTTTTTCATTTTGCATTTCTAAGCTTTCAAAAGCATCCAGCTGTTTATTGTCTGTTACATTCCTAATTAACTTTAAGTTACTGATGTCCACTTCATTACTGTTATCAGAGCATGTTGGGCAACACTAAACTTTTCAGTTCTTTGACTTTTTAGATGGACCATATGTTCCTTGAGTCTTGTTATAATTGAACACTTTGCTTGTCTAACGTACTTCAAATTACAATTCTTGTAACAAATTTCGTAAATACTAGGACTTTTAATTTCATTCAACTTTATCTTTTAGGTTGCCTAAAAGTTGTTGCTATTTGTTTCTCTATGCAGGGCTTCCAAGGAAGTCATTTACATCATCTAAAGTCACTCCTCAGACCAATAGTCACTTACAGTCACTTTTCTTTGGAAATAGACATCTACGGTAATTTAAATCAAGAATTAAGTGTAAATGTAAAAAGATATTAAATAAATTGAATTTCGCGGTTATTCTGTTGATTTCAGTTGGTATCACGCGTTGTCCAATCCAATAAAGTATATGATCCGAACATCATCTTAGTTTGGTTTGTTGGATAGGATTAAATATGTGACCGAAAAAATTCCAGTATTAGATTTAAACTAAAATGAACTCCGCGATGAATGGCGACTTTTGAAAGCAGAAAATTAAGGTGGACGAAAGGACGAAAAAGAAAGGGTAGACATTTTTTGGAATACTTTTTTCAATAAAAAAATAAGTCCTAAGTGGAGCTCCAAAATATCCAAGAGTGATAATAGTAGATAGTAGTCAAAGCTTGTTCCGCGGAAGTGAGGGTATCGAATAGGGATTCTCTAGATCTAAACTTACTAACTGATGATAACATCAATGGGATTACGCACGGTGAATGCCAAACTGAACGTCGTCAATGGTTTAATAAAATACAACAATAAACCTTATTTTGTTCCAATTACAGAAAACTCAATAAGAGTGCAAAGGAATCATGAAAAACTTATGAAACTTACCTGCAGAAAGAGAAACTGGATTTCGATAGAAGACACAAACAATCTGAGACGCAACGGAGATTACGGAAATTGACAGAACAAAATTTACAGGAGGTCAGGAAGATCAAAAACTGATACAAAATTTAGAAGAGCATAAAAAACAATCCTTGAAAATACAAGAACAGGCTGCTGGTAGTGTTTTCTGTGAAGCGAATGCTTCAAAAAAGGGCGATCCGGAAGGAGCTAATGTGGCCAAATTACTAGTTGATAACTACAAAGAGGTCAAAGACAAGGAACTTAACCAAAGAAAGGAAACTGACGAGATTCAATCAAAAATTGAGAAAAGGAGAACTATTATTATCGAAACATTTACTAAAGAAATAGAAAAAATTAATTGAAGTCTGATGGAGCGAACTAAATGCATTATTATTATTTACATTTAGTTGTTTTAATTAGTTTTGTTTAATTAATAACATCATAATTTTATATATTTTTTTTTGCCTGAGAATTCTTTATGTTTTGTTAATATATCTTTGATATTATCAAGATGCTAGGCAGTTGTTTATTATTCTGGGTCATCTCATGTGTCACTTTTATAAGTAAATAGCTCATTTATAGTAATTTTTTGTTTGCTATTATAGTCACTATCACTTTTTTATTAAAAGAATTCCTTGAAAGCCCTGTCTATGGTTCATTCATAGAAAAACAAATGAGCTGTCGTGTGTAAGTTTTTAAAAATCCTGCTTAGACCACAAATATATGGAATTGACACAAATTTTGATTTCCGTAAGGTTTAAAGGTCGAGGAATTCCCAAGGATTTCTTTAAATCTGGTTGCTTATTAATTTACTCCCTAAATTGGCAAGATATACATTGCTGTCAGCTGTATTCTTAATTAAAGCCTACTCTTTTGCAAATCTCTGTTCATTCAGAGGAAAACTTAGTAGATTTTGAAAGAAGAAATCGAAACCCGCCCTCTTGTGCTGAGGACAATAGTGTGCCGTTATAGTATAAGCGGTACGCATAAAAATCTGACGAATAATGCAGAAAGCAAGTCCTTTGGCATGTATGCTTTGTATATTTATAGAAGTAATTTGACCCGCAGCACTTTGACCCCTGACCTCATAGACAAAAATGGCGGCCATTTTAAAAAATTCGGGTAAAATGTTTAAAAACAAAAGAAACATATATCCAAAGACTGTTATCAAACTGTAGGTGAACGCTTTAAGGGTAGCAAATGTAACAAAAACAGTCATAGTGCAAGAATAATAGAATTTGTTTAAAAACTCGGCGGCTGTTTTAAACTTTAACATTTTTTTTTAAATAATGCAATATGTTATGTGAGGTATCGTTTAAGTATAATTTGAGGTCGCTGATTCCAATGGTGATGTCAAAAAAATAAAATTCTAAAGGAATTATAACAAAAATACAATTCTGAAGTTAGAAAGATGGCTTTTATTAACAAAATACAAAATAAAATCATAACAGTTTCCTCATCATCGCTACTGGAATCATATGGCTTGTAATTAAAAAAAAAAAAAAAAGAAATTAACAAGAAAGTATTTTAATAAATGTAGAAGGCCCTATACCTTTTGCTGCTACATTTTCCTTTGCATTTCTTGCACTTAAGGGTGCAGAGGTGCATAGGCAACGCATGGTATTACAATCGCTTGAATAACCGCATTCTTCTAGCTCTCTACAACCTTGCCAGATTACTGGCAATTTGGACCAGATGGGCTTCCATCCATTTTCAATAATTTTCCATCCCCATTCACTTGACTCTGGTGAACATTCCAAAACATCAGATCTGTCCTAGATTCGACCTGCTTGATATGCTGCTCTAAGGGCCAGTTTTACAATACCAGGTTCAGCGTAGGTTCAACTGAGCCACGGCTCAAGCTGAACTGGAGCTCAGGTATATTCCCGTTCTGTAAAGCGTAATTCATCCGGGTTCAGTAGTGTTAGGTTCTGTTACTTTCAAATGTCAGTTGGTAGCGTCGGGGTTTGCACACTGTAGATTTTGAAGAATTTGTGATGTGACATTAGCACAAACTAGTGGGTAGTTTTTGGACATTAGACATTCGGCATTCATGATAGTTGCCTGTGATTCATATTCAAGAGTTTTACAATACGTGAACCTTAGTTTTTTTTGAGAGAATATGGATGATAGAAAAAGATCTGCAAACTTTTCTGCCAAAGAGGAGTCAATATTAATCTCCTCGGTAAGAAAATATAGAAATATCGTCGAATTCGAGCTTCCTGATTCCCAAGCAAATTTCCAGAAAGGAGAGACTTGGCGAAAGATAGAAAGTGATTTTGATAGTATTTCTGGAGAGAATTCCCGTAATGATAAAGTTCTAAAAAAACGATAATATTAAAAAGAGAACGAAAAAGAAGTTCCCTGATGAAAAATTGTATGTGCGAGGTACTGGTGGTGGTCTTTATCGAGAAACCAAAGTTACGATACTGGATGAGGAAGTCAAAAAAATTCTTGGCTCGAGCAAAATTGATGAAGACATTTCACAGTTTGATGGAAATACAAATAAGTTGATACAAATATACTTTGAACATATCTGTTTAAAAATTGTTAGTCTACAATAATAAGTTTCTTTTGCAAATCATTTTCAACATTTTATTCCAGCAATAATGGAGCAATCCGATGAACAGAATCAAGCTCTTAAGTCTGTTTCAAGCCAAGAAGATTTGAACGAAATAATTATTGAAGAAGCTGTATCTCTGGACGTTTTAGAAGACCACAGTAAGTTGTTCGCACTACTTATATAAGTCCATATTCGAGTTATTTCCTTTTCAGTATATGCCTGCACTTCAAGCCCATCGCAGCTCCATACTGAAGTTCTACCCGAAAACAGGAAAGAAATTCAGCCACAGATAGAAATTACAGTAGAAATTAGCAAAAGTAAATAATAGGTACCTACGTCACAGATTTTCTTACACTTTTTTTTTTACTTTTATAGTGTCTCAAAGTCAAAATCAATTAGGAAATTGGTGAAAGTACAGTGCGGCCATGATAAGGGCAAGTAAGTCTAAAGCCCTTAAGTAGAATACTCGATGCAAGTCTGAAGCTGCAATTAGCAGAGTTTCCTAGTGGGCAGATGCAAAATCTGCTGTAGAAGCAGCAAAGGCACGTTTTATGGAAGAAGAACAATGCCAAAAACTCAAATTTTTGAGACAAAAGCATGAATTGGAAATGATGAATATGAAGAGGAAAGCAGATGTGGAAATAGAGCTTATGAGACAATATCATCGAGCAAAATTGAAAATATTAGAAATTCAAAAGGCGACGTTACTTAACAAAAAGTTATAAATTATTAGAAAACATTTCAAGAAAACATCTACAAATTCACCTCTTATAATTGCAGAGAGCCGTGTTCTAGAAAATTACCTTTATTTTATATTTTTTTATTATGTCAATTATTTATTTGTATTTACACATTTTAAAATATTTCTTTATTTTTTACACTCACGAACAAACATACTCGTCACCATATGATGTACAATGGGTGTTAGGAGCGTTTATAACCTAAAAGACTGTTACATAACATTTTTCACAGAAGTCCATTAAAATAGTTTAACTGTAATATGACTGTATCATTGCCAATCACCCTGTTATCCCTCATATTCTCCACCACCACTTCATTGACAATGTTAATAGCTTCTTGCTGTTGGTCATCAACTGGTGGTATTTCCTCATGCCGCAAACATGCTATATTGTGCAGTATGGCAGTTGCTGCAACAATGGCTTCTACTTTCGATCTTCAGTCGAATCCCCAAGGAAAGAACAGGAAATCGCATTTTCCAAACACCCATGCACCTTTCAACTGGATTTCTTGTTCTTACTTAGGGCTCGTTAAAAAGGTGCTTTTCGGGAGGGAATAATATTTATTCGTTCGGTAGGGGGTAGACCTGGGCTAGCAATATACTCAAATGCTTCTATTATATCATCATATCATCACCCCAATTATAACGCCATTTTTACGTCGTAATAAAAGTTACTTTTTTACAAATTGGCCGCCATTTTGGATTTGCATGTCCGGAAATCGAAGTGCTGCGGGTAAATTTAATACAATGACTGTGTACAAATCACATGCAAATTTTCTTGCTTTCTGCATTAACCGTCAGATTTTGCCGATTTTCTCGATGTACCGCTTAAACTATTAGGGACATTTTATAGTGCTGGTTTGGTATCTGTGTATATATCAAAGCCCACTTATTATCACTATTTCTAATTGCTAATGTATCGACTATTTAATTTCGAAACAAGGTAGTCTGCATCTGCAACCTTGTTATCGTATATTGCGAATATATCCTCCACATCATCTCAACAGTACTCTAGAGACAGTCGATTTTTTCCTTTATCTTTAAAGGCAACAAGGAGTGACCCATTGCAGTTCCCCAATGTTGTTCGAAGAACGTATTATTGAGTTGGGGGCAATTTTGCTTCATGCGCAGATTAGTAAGGTCAATATATTCTTAACTACTTGACTATTATTATTTAATTCGAGTAAATCTCTACGATAATCCAAGGTCTATAGGATTGGAACACAATGAACAAACACCTTGCAATTATATCGTCTGAATTTTATTAATGAAATCATTGGAATCGTTTACAGAGAATCTAGGTTGTACATTTGGTAAATTTTCGAACTCCACTGTTAACCATTTTAACAGGTGGTAAGCAAAATCAGTAAACTGCAACATTTTACGCAGAGAAGAAAGAAGTGAGGGATTTACAAGTTACAAGAGGCCAAACTTTGATTAGTATTTTAAATAATTTTTAATTTAATATTTTAATTTCAAGAACATCGTAACGTTTACAAAATAACTACTTTGTACAACTGTATACCTCCTTCTCTTTCCTTCTTACTTCATTTCCCTAACCCTTGCTTACCCATCCACGTATAAAATGCAGATAGACATTATTTATTAAAATCTAATTTTAATCGTAAATGGTTTTTTTCAAGTCCCCGTCCGGTCTGTATTAATAATTTACTTCGTGCTGATGCCAACGGCAAATGGTTAGCAGGTGCCGGTAGCTCCATGTCTGTCGGCATAACGACAAAATATAGATGTTCACGAGGGAAATCGGGCGCGTTTTGTGCCACCCTGGGATGGTGTGAGAGAATTACCTCAAGTGCTTTTGTGTAGTTGACAGGTGTGATTGTGTTTACGTTGCACATAAGTGATACGGTCTGCCACCCCCGAAGCAGTTCAGAAATAATTGCCCCGCTTGGAGTGCCTTGCACGTGGATTTTTCACAATATGTGTCCAGTGTAGATTTGGGTAAAAAGCCTTTCGATAATTTTAAATACTTTATGTATCCTCCTAGATTGGTTCTGACCACATGGAAACGTGTTAAATGTCGATTAATTTGCTACGATTTTCTAACTTTTTTCGTTTTAACATTTAACAAATGTTTTAGGAATCGGTGGTGTAATGCTAGATGTTAGGAAAATATGTAGAAGTTATATGTGGTATATACTATACCGTGTGTGTAGCGGCGGGCTGGGTGTGTACATTCATGTAGAACGAGAGATATGATAACCCAGCAATAACAAACTCGCGTGATGCGACGGCACTCGGCAACTGAATCACAGTAGAGAAGAAGAAAAATATACAGTAGACTCACTCCCTATCCGCTACTTGCAGAAAAAATGGGACTTGGTTTAGTTTTTTATGCTCTAGTCCAGGCCGACTGGTCATGGTCCACGCGCAAGTAGGAGTATAAAGAAAGAACTGAGACGTGTTTTGTGAGTGTGGTCCACGCATCGATAGCAGGAGTAGGAAGGGGTCATGGAAAAAAATGAGGGGAAGTAAGTTATTAAACTATGACTGAACTATCCCAGCTGTAGTTATTTATTCATTGCCGACTGGCACACGTGATGTTGCAGTTCTTACTCCCTATACCTGGCCCGTCACTACACGCACGGTATGAGTCCTGTGTATTGGGAGGTATAAACTTTTAAAGTGTAATAGATGTATAGTCGCAGGGGTAGTCCGATTGGAGTATTTTTGGTATCATTATGTAGGTTGAACTTTTCTGCGTCGTATAAAAGTAGTCCGGAGGTTCCACGATTAGGGGAGGGGAGATGTTGGACCTCTTCATTTTGACTATTTTTATGGGACTCTGTCGATGTTTAGGTGAATTTAGCGTGAAAATTATATTCTCCGAGCCACTTAGGGTAAGGGGTAATTTCATATTAGGGGTGGCAAGTCAGTATATGATTTTCAAAGGTGAGGAAAAAAGGAAAATATAATAATGACTTTGTAGATGATAGCGAGTGTTATTCGTAGGTGCAAATTCGGGGGGGTGCAAGGGTAGGCAACTGCCCAACCAATATTTTGAAAAAGCATTAAATTCCTTAAGGCAAATCTGGCGAAATTCTGAAATTCTTCCGGAAAAAATAATAAGTATGTCAATTACGTCAATCAAGTCAAAGGTTTTCAATACAATTGGGCAGGGGCGGATTAAGACTTTGTGGGGCCTCTGGTTAAATTTTGAACGGGGCCTTTTTGCAATTGTCGTAAAACCACAGACAGGCCAGTTAAGCCCCAGACGCCCGGGGGATAACGAGTTCAATACTCGTAAACCGCAGACAGGAGACTTAAACCACAGATGCCCGGGAATAGCGAGTTCAATATTCGTAAAATCATAGGCAAGTGAGGCACGTCTATGATATCATATAGTATACTTTAAGGTCTAATGGGTTTAGGGTTTCTTCTTTAGGCGAACGGTTTGCTTACCGGTGTTATACTAATTTCTATACCAGTTTCTAAGGCCTAGTTTTAATTTATATTTTTAGCGAAATCGTCCCATGGGAACCCATTTTTTAATAACAATTTCCTAAGCAAATAATATATAACGCAATTTTCGATTCCAAAATACTTATCGCAAAGTATGGGTTAATACAAGAAAGGACGTCTTATATATGTTAATAATATATATAAGACTTTTCCGACATAACATAATGTTATGTCGCAAAAATGTATTGTTTAAAAGTTGAAAAAATTAGATATTTAGTCTTTTTGACCTTTAATAACTTTGGAATGGAAAGAAATTTTTAGATTCTAGAAAAATAATCGGAAACTTCAACCTAAAAATGTCGAAAGATTTATAAAAACTACATCAATGGTTCCAAAGTTATAGCATGTTATGATTACTATACTTACTTAGGTTGCCTGCTGTAACCGCAAAATCATGGCGCACTGCCCCGAAAACTCCCAATTTTTAAATCGGTGTAACTTTTATAAGTAATTTCTATAATTCTTTCGCCGTTTTGAAGTCAAAGCCAGTACCCTTTCAAAATATTTTTTCAGAATCAAAAAGTTTCTTTTTCGCTATAGTTTCATCTATTGGGTTATCTGTGAAAGATCCCCAGCCTACCCAATACAAATGTTGAAATTACGCCTATGGTGTTATTAATATGTGAATAACGGATGTGCGGTAGGTTGGTTTTCAAAGTTATTTGGAAATTTGGGGGGTAGGGAGTGGAAATATGTATGTACATGTGAATTTTCTTTATATGTTGGAAGTTTGCTTAGAGACTAATTCTGTAATTTTTTTTCTGAATGATCAAATCGGAAGTGAGCGAAATAAATAGAAGGTAAATATTATAGAAATACCATTTGACACAGAATTAGAAAAAGCGTGTTTTTATTGTATCTTATTGTTATATTCTAGTAAATTAGGCTTTATGGCCAGGGATTTTGATTGAATGTTTGACCCATAGGCGAGATTATTGTTGGAATCGCTTCGTTTTAGGCTGTAGTTGAACACCCAAAATTTGATTTTTTAATTAACAATTGGTGAGTATTATAGACCCTTTTTCTACAGTTCTTTTAATATCTCCGTTCCTGCTAACTTTTAGTATAACATGTGCATTAGGAAAATTGTTCGTTATAAAATTCTCTAAAAAATGAGCACCGATAGAGGTCGCTAGTAACAATTGTTAACTTGCAAATGGCTTCCAAAGCTTTCAAATCCGGTATTTTCACTATCTCTACTCGAAAACAAATACACATGGAGGGCTAAAAATTCTTGAGATGGGGTTTATGTTGTCCCGATAATGTACAAAAAGTTTTAACAAGATCGGTTTATTATTCTTTGAGTAATTAACGATCTACTTTTTTTTAAAATCCTTAATTAACAATTGTGCCTTTTTTTGTAAAATCCAGTTATAATTGAGAAACTCATTTAGAAAATTCAAAAAACTATTGAAAAATGCTGAACCGTGAATACTTTTATGCACGCGTTTTTTATCGCCTGTCGCCCGGCGATAATAATTGCAGCGATTTTTTGTCTGAACTTCTGTTCAAGCGTTTCTTGTCGCGTGCCGCTTAATTGCAGTCAAATAGCAATATCCATGTTTCTAAATAAAAATGGAAATTGTTATATTATTTTAAAGACTACGCTAAATGAGCATTTTTTTTAATTAACTTGCTTCATTTAGAGTGGTAATTTTTTTTACAGTATGAAGAATCTCAGTCCCTCGCTAATAAAAAAAATGAACTCATGGATCGGTCAAAAATGTCTTTTTTCCAAAGGCACTATTAATTTTACTTGAGACTATGATAAACGGCGGGACAATTTAGAGTTACGTAGCAAAATTAGAATCTTAAAATATAGAATTTTGTAGCTATGGCACGTGAAAAACTGATGTAAGGTGTCGAGTTTCACGAAATTCATAAAAGTGCCAATATCTCAAAAACTAGAAATTCTTTACTAAGGTCATATTTTGATGTTTGTGGTTTTCCATAGCACCGGCAGTGTCTGCACACGTCGACAACACTACAGACTGTAGAAATAATTTCCTTCAAGTTTACAGCAGCGATAATAAACGCGTTGCATAAAAGCACCGATTTAAATCAATGTAGTTTTAAAACGCTTGTTGTTGCACGTAATTCCAAGCGGTAGAATTTGAGAACGCCGCGACACAGGCGACTCAGGCGAGCGGCTGAACGACAACGATGCTTAAAAGCACACATGCATATAGAACAATGTGTTTAGAAAACGCCGCGATTTTTATTCCCGGACGACAGGTGATAAAAAACGCGTGCATGAAAGAGGCCATTAATACACGATTTATAATAACAATTTTTTACAAACTTTTTACGTTACATTATGGTGTTTTCCCTCAACGGTGGTCTCATTGTGTTTTTTTTTTATCAATCAGCAGCCTGTGCACAGTTAATTCAGCTGTCAAACACTAGACAAACTCCAAATCCAATCCAAATGTTGGAATTGCACGAATTGATATTTTTGAAGCAGTTGACACCGAGTATGACATCAAAACTTGAAAATAAAATATGGCTCAAATATGTCTGGGATTATTTAGAAAATGTTGCAGATTTATAAAGAAGTTTGGTACATGGGGAATTCAGGATTCTCTGATGGGCTTAAATATTGAAAGCGACGAATATGTGTCTTTTAATTATCGCCTTCAAGGAAATGTTACTAAAATTTCATTCCACATTTTTTAATAGCCTTTTTTTAAGGTACCTAGCTTAATTTTTTTATTCAAGTAGACTCCGTTTCTACTGCTCGTTGAATATGGCAAGTATTTAATTTGTGAGGTGCACGTGCGGTGTTTGTTTAAAGGCCCATAATTTCACGAAATATTCACGAGCAATTAAAAAATGTTAAGATTGCCTTAATTAGGACTCGTAAAACAATGTTAATTTCGTTCCCGAGCATTTCCATTCCTTATCAAATTCAATTAATCTCCTTCAATGCGTATGCAAATATCACGGCGGATTCCTTCTACGCGCTTCTGCATTCTATGGTCTGCTCCCCTACAAGCGTACAGTCCTACACGCTGTTTTCGACAATTCAAGTCATCTGCTGGTGGAAGGCATAATTAATATTAAATTATCGCGTATTACTGCCGTTCATTTCTGGTTTCGAAATGCAATTATTTTCAAATTTAGTGCATAATTTCGCAGTTAAATACATCTGTTATGAGATGAAGATGCTTTATGGCAAGAGATTTGTGAAATTTTTATTAAAGAGCAAAATATAACAGAGGTATTGTGCATAATGCAGAATGCTTTTGATATGATTATATACTGCTTATACAGGGTATCCCGTAGTAACGGGCAAAAAATTTAACTGCCAATTCCTTATCGAAAATGAAGGTAGGTTCTTCATATAAAATTATTTAAAATAAGCCTATCCTGTAGAGCTACACCTCCTTAAATGGGTGTGCAAAAAACGGTTTTTAATTTGTATCTGAAAATAATTTATAAGCACCAAATGATCATATCGGAACATAATACTGTCAAATTAAGATTTGACACCAGCCTACGTAGTGTTTTGACTAATATAATAGAGCTCGTCGCTTTTCATTGATCATTGAGGCAGATGTAATTTAGTTCTTTTTCTCAAAAACGATCGATTTTACGAAATTTCTTCAAGGGGTAAAAAAGTTTCTAAATGAATCATAATATCTAGTTCTTTTTTTAATTGAAAGAAAAAATAGCAGTCAGAAAGATATTTACAAAATTATGAGAAGAGTAGTTGATATCGAGCGGAACTTTGGTATAATGGTAATGCACTCAAACTAAATCGTGACAAAACACAAAGACAATTTTTTTCTACTAAATATGACGTAATAAGGAGAGATAGTGTCAGTCGGTATAGTTATCGATGATACTTTAAGTTGGAGCAATCATATACAGCAACTTAGCAATACGCTATCAAGCTATTTATTTCTTCTACGAAGATTAAGATCAGTTCTACACACCTTGCTCTCAGTATACTATTCACTAATTTACTCCCACATAAGCTATGGGGTAATACTCTGGGGTAACTCGAGCAGGCAAAAATATTTCGACAACGGAAAGAGTCTATAAGAATCATAGAAAGAGCAGGTTTCAGGGAACACTGTCAACCACTATTTATTAAATATGGTATAATGCCCATTCCTTGCCTATATATTTTACTATTCTCTTTTAGAGATTCATAAAAACAAGAATTTGTATGTAACTCCATCAGAGCTACATAACCATAACACAAGTTCGGCCAATCTGTTAAAATCTCCTAAATATCTCGTAACAAAATCAATTAAAAACTCATTAAACTTGAACTTATGTAATAAACTACCCGAAAATAAAAAACAACATTTTCACAAATTCAAAACTGTCTTTAGAAACCTTATCTTGAAGTTTTGTTTTTATACAACTGAAGATTTTATGACTACCCCCATGACTGTTATGTAACATGCTGTGTAACTTGCGTACTAATTTGTTTCACATTGTACAATTCATCTTTATTTATACGTATATATTATTTATAGGTAGTCAATGTAATGACCAGCTACAAATGTATTTGTATATATAAAGTGGTCAAATAAACGTCTGTCTGTCCGTCTATCTATCTATCGATCCCCCCTTTGTATACACGCTACATGGATGAAATAATTTCGTTAGATGCCTTTTCTTTAACCTTAACCGAGATGTGCCGAATTTCGTCTTTTTCCGATTACGTTATTTTCGGACAGAAATTAAAAACGGTTTCTTTGCACACCCCATTAAGGGGGGTGTAGCTGGACAAAGGTTTCTTTTGAAAAATTTTATATGAAGAACCCACCTTCACTTTCGATAAAGAATTGATTGTTAAATTTTTGCACGTTATTACGGGACATCCTGTATGTCCATTTAAAATAAGAGACCCTGAATAGCTCTTGGAGAAATTAGTTCATAAGAATGAACAGGTCGATTTTCATTTTTGGAGAGAAGACATCTTTAAATGAGGTTTGTGGAAAAATGAACAAAGAACAAATTCGAACGAATTTTTAACCAAAAATGATATCGATATTAGGTAACGTTCAATTAACCAAACGATTGAGAAATTTATTTCAAAAATGTTTTGCTGATACCTTTAAAACTAAATTTTGAATGCAAATTTGTATTGGTATCTAATCAATTGATACGATGTACAATCATTTTGTGTACAGAATCGGATAATATAGTTATATATTATTTATTTGACTGACCTAAAGTCTAGTTATTATGCGCTACCACTGCGACCGGAGTACAGTTATTAAAACTAGTTTAAAATGGTCCATAATAATATTAATATTTAGCATCAGTTTTTAATAAGTTTGTCGACAATGTTTTATATCGTTGCAACTTACAGTGTACATTATTGTATGTATGTGGTTTAATCAAATATGTGTATTTAATAGACCATTTTTTTTCTAAATTGAATGAAAAAGTTGTTACTCTGAGGTAGTTAATCATCTTGCATAATTACACACTACCATGTTTTCTACCACTATGTATTCAGCAAAACCTGCGATTGCAGTTTGAATTTACAGTCATTGTCAAAAAAATAACTATAACTAAAAGAAAAAGTTTGTGTAAATTATTAATGAAATCTTTGCATTTTTTCGATAACGTGAAATCTGGTTATGCTAGAAAATTAAAATCCTAAAATGAATTTGTCTAATTTCTTATTTGACAATTCTCATTCTAACACTAGCATCCACACAGACACACAGTCCCCTACGGCCATACAGATTAAACTAGTCCCTACATAACCCCCTACGATCATGAAGATTCAGTTATTTATCTACCTTGTCTTAAAAAATATTTCATTCTAATGGATTACATTTTCATGAAATCATTCTGTTTCTTGGAAATGCTTAGCCTTTACAACGTTTTCGCCCTTATTCTGCAGCTCATCAGAAAGACATAAAGCCACTCATAAAGATATTTCATGCAAAACCAAGACAATTTCTCTGAATAAGTGTGAAATAATTATATTTGAGATTGACTGATAAAAACAACAGATCTTGACCTATCTATTAGCTAACTAGTATTGGAGCCTATATACTCTATGCATGTTTAAAAATAAGTTATTATTTGTTTGCTTATAATTGTATTGAAACATATTCTTTGTTCTCATTTTTAACTGAATCTTCATGATCGTAGGGGTTATGCAAATACTAGTTTAATCTGCATGGTCGTAGGGGACTGTGTGGATGCTAGTGTTGGAATGAGAATTGTCAAATAAGAAATTAGACAAATTCAGATTATCGAAAGAATGCAAAGATTTCATTAATAATTTACACATATCTTTTCTTCTAGTTATAGATAGTTATTTTTTCTGCTGTTTGCAAAATCCTATAAAGAATATATTTCAATACAATTATAAGCAAACAAATAATAATTCATTTTTAAACATTGTCAAACACTGTTTATTTACTTATGCAAGGACAAAAATATCTAAATCATCACAAAAAGGATGCGTAAGAAATTCGTAACCTGCTGAACTCAAATATGAAATGAAATATATCTGGGGCATTCTGTGGGAAAATGCACTTTCACCAAAATTCAGAGATGCAAAAATATTCTTGCAGTGCATGAACAAATCGGAAAAAATGTCTACTTTACGAATCCGAGTGCCGCAATTTATAATTTTGATGTTTTATAGGTGACTCAACCCTAAAAAGGCAAAAGGATTTTTCAAAATAATTTTAGACGTTCAAACAAAAAAATATAGAATTTTTTTTTATTTTTTGGGACGGCGTCTTATTTTTTGAGTAAAAACAAACAAGAAATATCTCTTGAGATTTTTTATAAAAAGTTAACCAGTAAAATTGGGTCAAAAGAATCTTCAATATAATTTTTTTAACTCCAAAACAACGCACTTTTGAACAAAATTTATAAAGCAAAAAATATTTGTAAGAGGTCAAAAAATAACTGATTTTTTTCAGAATTTTTTATCAAGTTTTGGAAATTTTATTTTTAATTTTTGTTTCCTGTCCAATTATTGTAAGAAATTCACATGTAAGAGGTCAAAGAATAACTCTTTGACCTCTTGCAAACAATTTTTGTTTTATAAAAATTTTTCATAAAGTGCGTTGTTTTGGAGTTAAAAATTCGTTTTAATATTGAAGGTTTTTTACCCAGTTTTGCTGAAAAAAGCTAACTTTTTAGAAATAAGAGGACCCAAAAATTAAATAATTTAAAAAAATTAATCATATTTTTCTACATTAAAATTAAAAAAAAAATCATTTTGCCTTTTTAGGCCTGAATCACCCATAAAACATAAAAACTATAAATTGCTCCACTAATATTCGTAAAGTAAACATTTTTTCCGATCTTCTCAGGCCCTACAACAATATTTTTGTAGCTTGGAATTTTGGCAAAAGTGGGGTCGCATTTTTCCGGAGAATGCCCCGTCTGTATATGCATATTTATAAAGCACACAAAAATACGGATATGTGAAAGATATCGAAACTGTATAAACGTTATTTTTTATAAATTGGAGGAGGAAATGAGAACTTGCTACACCTAAAATTTTGCCTAATTTTGATATAACCTCAACTCTATTTAGTCATTTTTTAATATGACATTGATTTCACCCCAAAAAAACGATATACGTGGTATCGTGAGAAAGTAAATGACAGAATCCTTTGAGCTAGCATTTCAAAACACAATGTAAACTTAATTCGCAGCAATAGTTAATTTGGAAATGTTTTGGCTCCCTAATTTCAATCTATTACCTCCTTCGCTCACAAAAGGAAGTTCCATAATCGGAAAAAATCACTCAGTCAATATATTTGTCTATCGGGACTACATCTAAATCCTTTGATGGATGGTCAGACAGCAATTTGTTTAGTTACACAACTGCCAAAAATTGGTCTGTTACATTTTTAATTCAAAATATACAAGGTGGTTATGCCAAAATAATAATTAGGAAATTAGGAGAAAAAAATTGATACATCACCTAATATCATCACATCTCAACGTCATATTAAAAAATGACCAAATAGAGTTGAGGTTGTATCAAAATTAGGCAAAATTTTAGGTGAGGCAAGTTATTATTTCCTCCTTCAATTTATAAAAAATAACGTTTCTATTTGTATTTGAAAATGTTTAATGTTCAGGATAAAGTTTTAGATATACTCATGTCAGAAGGTCTCAGCCTTTTGCCATTAAAAAGGAAAACAATGTTGCTGATGCGTAGAAATAATCGTGTTTTGTAAAACAGATAGTAGCAAGAGCGCGACCTTCACTGTCACGGTACAATTCGACAAAGGAGATACGGGTCCTACATATAAAAGTTCGTATAAACACTTAGAGGCTGCATCGCGAGGCAGACTATAGTTCCAACATATAATGCAACATAGAGGCCTTTTTAATATATGTAACCCCTGTTACATTTGTCAAATGAGCGTTGCACAAATGGAGTCGTCTTACCATGGCTGTTGCATGCGTGGCTTTCATGTCAATACACGAAATAACTAGAATAAACGAAACCTTATACTTTTCGCTGATTTATTGAACTCTATGTAATAATTGCGCATTCTATGGGATACTCTTCGCAGTTTTTTAAAAGAATTTTTTTTATTTAAAAAAAAACGTGCGACTTATTTTTTTCGAATAGTCGACCTTCACATTACTAGTCTAAAGCTTCATAGCTAGGCCATCATCTGTTGTGTCAAAACGTTAGATTATAGTGTTTGTAGCTAAATATCAGGCATATCAAAACTCCAAAACTGTTTATTATTTAAAGCTGTGCCATTGAGAATTTTATTCAGTAGGTCAAAATCTACAACATGATAAAAATGTAGATAATTTTACCGAAACTCAATAATCCATAGCTCAGAATAAGGACGAAAAACGTTTCAAAGGCTAAGCATTTCCAAGAAACTGAATGAGAGGTTTTATGAAAATGTAATCCATTAGAATGAAAACATTTTTAAGACAAGGTAGGTAAATATATTAATTAATTTTAGACCTTTGTTCTCATTTTTAACTGAATCTTCATACCGCAGGAGGTCATGTAGATACTTGAGATAGTTTAATCTGCTTAGCCGCAGGGGACTATGTTGGGCGCTAGTGTTATAATGAGAATGTCAAATAAGAACTTGGACAAATTTATTTTAGGATTTTGATTTGCTAGCATAACCAGAAGTCAGGTTATCGAAAGAATGCAAAGATTTCATTAATATTTTTACATATAGTTTTTCTTTTAGTTCTGATAGATATTTTTTTCCGCTGTTTGCAAAATCCTATAAAGAATATGTTTCATCCATAGGGATGGTGCGGGTCCTTTGATCAATAAATTGGTGCGACAGTCCACTTACAATTTTTTTCTTGCATTCTTCTGCTGTTGTTCCCATTGCTTAATTTATCTCATTCCAGCTGCCTGCTTTGATATATATTTTGGAAAGTTGAATTAAAAAGAATATCGTCTCTTCATCCCATTCGATTTTCATTTTAGATATGCATTCGCTGTTCGCTGACAGGAGACATTTACATTGCCATTTCTTCAACTTTCGTGTTCACACAGCAACTGTACACTCCTTCTACGGTGGTGACAAAAACCGATCACCGATGGATGTCCACCGCAAGCTGCAACATGCAACTCGTGACGACACAGATTACATTGTATGTTACATTACACGTTGCACCTGTAATCTGTACTAGATTTTACATTCCAAAATGGATAGTTGTCATTTCAGAGATGTTGCGTATTTATCAGTACTGAGCTGGGGGACAAAGTACGAACATTGCAGTTACCTAGATCAAAAGAATATACTACTTATTCTTATACTCTCTGTGTATCTGAAATCAAAATATGAACATTGAAATCTAGATATCGATCTAAAATTTGTTTTCGTATAATTTTTGCTTTAGTGTTTAAAGTGAATTCTTATCAATTTGTAGGTGTTTTGCATACTTTATTGACACCTAAAACATGAATTTACCTGTAAAATATAATATGCAAATGCCATCCGCATTAACAATGCATTAACGAATAATAATTGCTAATAGCGAAGTACATGCAATATTTAAAATATTGCATTCATCAAACGCTACACGAATAAAGTACCATTGACACTAAGAAAAAAATAATAAGCATTTATTGATTCAAATGGCAATCCAAGACTACTATATAGTGCGTTGTTACACAGGAGATCTACTGCAATAAAATTGTTATATGTTTAGGGGTGGGTAGGGTGGGTAACCTTATAAAAAGCGAAATCATAATCCTAATTTATCGCTCCAATTATCCCAGCGTTCAATTTAGATCAGAACACGTCATGTACAACATCGAGTTAAAGTCCTCTAACTGAAATCGAACTTAATACTACTAACAAATCAAGCGATAATTTAATAATCCTTATACCCCTATATATTGAATTATTTGAAAGATTAGATTATTCCTCCTGGCACCCTCTAATTCGAAGTAAAGAGGGGTTGTCAGACATTATAGTTATTTGATCAGTTACAAAAAATGGGTGGCGTGTGCGATCTGGGTCTAAAATAACGATCTTAAAGTGTACTTCGTGACACGTGACGAATGTATTTGTTAATGTTTCATCGCCTATAGACCACTCCCTGTTAAGAGTAAATTGTCCGCTTGTCAAATTTTGACATAGTAAATTATCGGATATAAACTGAACGAATGATCTTGCAAATAGTTCTATTGCACCCGTGTAACGTCTACTTTATATTCATTCTCGTAAATAAAGATATTGAGTTGTGCAAATTGTGGTAATGTCTTTTAACCTCCCTACAATAAAATTGTGGGAGGTTACTATTTTTACAGAATTTTAGATATGTCTGCTCGACTGCTTTAGTCAAAAGCGAGCCCATGAAAAATGTACTGTGTAATATCTTTAAACTGCCTTAATATATCAAATTCATATTTTAAACTTAGTCATAGAACATCTTCACAGTAATGAAACATATTCTTTACAGGATTCTGCAGACAGCGGAAAAAAACTATGAGAACTAAAAGAAAAACTATATGTAAAGAATATTAATGAAATCTTTGCATTCTTTTGATAATCTGACTACTGGTTATGCTAGCAAATAAATTAGTCCAATTTCTTATTTGACATTCTTATTATAACACTAGCATCCAACATAGTCCCCTACGGCTAAACAGATTAAACATGACCCCCTACGGTATGAATATTCAGTTAAAAATGAGAACAAAGGCCTAAAATCAATTTATTTACCTACCTTGTTTTTTCAATATAATGGATTACATTTTCATAAAATCTCTCACTCACTTTCTTGGAAATGCTTAACCTTTGAAACGTTTTTCGCCCTTATTCTGAGCTCATCAGAAGGGCACAAAGCCACTCATAACGATGTTTCGTGCAAAACCAAGGCAATATCCATGAACAAGTATGAAATATTTATATTTGACATTGACTGATAAAAAGAACAGATCTTCATCTATCTATTAGCTAAATAGTATTGGCGCCATAAGCAAAATTCTAAGTCGGCGGACAAGGTTTAACTATTGAGGGTGTTGGGACATTTCATAATGAACGACGATTGCTAGACAAGGAGCAGCTGGTACAATCTTTGTTCCAGAACTCGTTATGAGCCTTACCAAATCAGCTAAACGGTTGACGAAAGATTGAGTCAAGATCAAATAAAAAAGCTCAGGAAGAACATTCCAGGAAATCGACATGGTAAAACATTCATTAAATGCCCATACCCAGCTCAAACTAAAGAACTGCTGACAAAGGCCAGGATTCAGTTGATAACTGTAACAAGACTCCTACCAGGATACTTTCCCTGCCAAAAGTACCTGCATATAATCGAAAAATTCGACTGTGACCTAGACAGATAATGGAGCAAAGAACCAGAGATGGTGGATCACATTATTTTGTATTGTGTGAAATACTCGCCCAAAAAGATATCCCATACAGCCCAAGGACATCCTCAAAACATACTGGGGACTTTTCAGGACATATAGGATATCCTGGGAAGATCCCATTATCACCTTAGGATGTCCGTGGGATATCCAAATGGGACAGTTTGGGCTTTGCTGATGACGTCCTCAGGACATCAGTACGGGTGTGTACAGGACATCATCAGCTCTTATATGGGTTCTGCCTGGGCTTTACTATGAACAACCTGAGGACATTATTGATTGGACTTTATATAGGACATCCCTAGTTCTTTAAGAGTTTATTGGATATTTCTAAAGACAGCAAAAAATACATGTTATTTTATAAGATTATTACTTTTAAACTGAGCCAATAAGCGAAGACAAAGGAATACAAGTTTATACAATGGCGGAGGCAAAATGACTAATAAAAATGTGATACATATATGTACAACTCCATACACATATTTGTATCTATCAATTTGCTTATATCGCTTTAAAAGTAAATCTACCAAACTAATAGAGTTTATATGTAGTCCAATGAAATAAGTCGACAAATCTAAATTTTAAGGTAAATACTTGAATTTTTGATATGTTACTTTGAAGTATTTAAACACGATTAATGAAAGAATTTTTTTTTCAACCCCGAGAAGGGGTGAAAAAAAATATAACAAAGTGTTTTTTCAAAATTACTCAAAATGTGTAAAATATAGTAAAACAAGTTTCAAATAAAAATTGTAAGAGCATGAAATATTACATAAAAATGATATCTCTTGCCTGTTGATTTTAATAATACCAAAGTATTATTAAAATCAACAGAGTTTAGGGTGGTTAGAAGTTATAAGGAATGATATGTACAACTTTAAAAAATCATAGTGTGCTCAAAACTTATAATGAATTTAAAAAAAATTCTATTCACTCAGAAAAATATAAAGGATTACGTATCTGACAATAACATCTGCGGACAATAGCCAATCACATTTTCTCCTTTTAAATAATATAATAACTACGTAGATATAACATAGCAGTATTATATTTATGAAATATTTAACGTAATCTTATTTGTCGAAGAACTTTAAAATGAACGTGGAAAAGACATCGACGCCCGGCAGATTCCTTAGAACTTTCGACTTGTTACAAAAAGGCGGCTAATTCAAAACACGGTAAATATATTAAAATCAAATTATAAATAACTGCTATTTAAATAAGATATACATTTATAATACATTTTTAATGAATTATTTGTACTGGAGGGGATTATCAAATAGAACAAACAAATAAGTTTTTAGAAGCAAATTTTACAAACCAATAAAAAACACTATAAATAAATAGAATCAAATAATATGTATATGTATTATTTTTGTTGTTGAAATCTCTTGAATAATAATACCTATAATAGGACGACTCTAGGACTTACCCAGGATATTTCCACAGTGGATATTTTGTTACGCTTTTAATATCTTTGCAGGATATTACTAGGACATCCTGCCAGGATTTGTCTAGGATTTCCCCATTTGGGATATTCTCAGGTTGTATATATTTTATTGGGATATCCTAAGAATATCCTGAGGAATGTTGTCCTCGGTTGGGATATACGGGACCAAATGAGGATATCCTAGGGATGTCATGTGCTGTGTGGGATAGTATCTACGGGCAAATACAAATAGAGCCTGAATCCATTAAGCCTTTCACTCCCAGATATGAATTTTAGGATATTCCTGCCTAGCGCCCAACGGTACTTTTAAGTTCTTGTGAAAGTGGAACCAACTTCATGACAGGATAACCATTAGGTTAACCCTTAACAATTCCGTGTGGTAGTCAAGGGTATAGTAATTCATTGGTACTTTAGAGTATCTTTAATGGTGAAAGGGTTAACACTCGTCAAGTCTCAGATCTATATCACCTGATCGGTGCCAAAGGGGTACAAAATGATTCAAAACAGAAAGAGCACAATAAACCCAGAAGGGTGCACTGCCTTCGGAATTATTTACAGATGAACCCTGAAAAAAAATGTCTTTAAAAAACATGTCTACTAACATTACTACACATTTTTGACGACAAATTCAGCTGATTAATGTTAATTTACCTTTTATCCGAAACCGAGCCGCCTAAGATGAGCGGCAGGAGGGTCCTGAAAACTGTCTACTACTCCAGTAAAGTGATACTTTCCTGAATTGATACGTAACATACTACATTAAAATAAACATTTATTTTAATAATAAGGCCGAGAGATCTAGTGTTCACTTTAACTGGGTCACTCTGTATTACTCCCTTTCCATGATCTTAAATCCGCTTGAACCCCTAACACTCTAATTTCCTCCCCACACTTACATCAGCAAAATGCTTCATTTACTTTCTGGCAACTAAAGCCGAACATTCACGTAATACAAGGTACATTAATGGCTGAGGGACGTTGCAAAACGACTAAGCGAACGGAATTTCAACGAATATAACGATTATCGCCTATAGTTAGTGTTATTGGAAATCATTAAATGCAAACAGTATTGTACTACACCGATGCTCGTCCTGATGACTTTTTAAGAGTTATTAGTATTTCACCGAACGATACTTCTATACGATATATTTAAGCTCAGTTTGATGGATTTAATTTATCGTTGAGTGGTGGCAGCTGTTGGGGCGATAGAGGGTCGCGATGGTTTTTCAAAGTGGAATTTTACAATCCAAATAAAATTACGCTTTAAAATGAAAAAAGTTCACATTGTATTTAAAATGTGCAAATTATAAGATCTCTAGAGAATAGAAAATTATTATTTATGTGTTAACCATTTAAAAACCTTTAATTAATTTTATATATAGTGTGAAGTTATCCAGTTTACTTTTAATTCAGGTATGCTAACATAATAATTAGGTAAATATAGTCCAAAACAATTCATAATATTTTTGAGAGAATCAACCGAAATAACTACTTTTATAGTTAATATTAAAAAGTATTATTACATGAGAATATTTATAAAATTTAAAAAAAAAAATTTAACTGCCACAATTTCACCATTACTCGGTTAATTCGGTTAAATGGACTTTATTAGGCGGCTCACTGTGGGCTAAAAACTAAAAAACGGAAAAATTAAATATTCAAAGCATTTTTCGATGTATTTTGATGCGGGAGGTGACATTTGAAAGGATATTTAAATGTAGAAATTTACACATACTTATGTCTTATGTTTATGTTTTAATAGTTTATATTGTAAAATCTTATTGTGTATATGTAATTTTAACTAGACACCTTTTTTTTCCTATATGTTCTTAGTCCAATAGTTTTTACATATTTTATTTATATTTTTATACGCTACCTACTTTTTTTTTTACTCTTCTTTCTTTACCTGCATGACAAAGCTAATCCATAAATGTACTTTATGGCATTCCGCTCACTACATGCAATGGCATATCATACTTGAGGAATGTATACAATTCTTTTTCATAGCATTTTTATAAGTTTTTAGTGAAAAAAATACTTTTGCAATCTTGTAAAATTTCCTTTAAGTCCATTTCGATTTTTAACTCATGACGTCATATTCAGTATAAACTTCTCTTAAAATACCTAACTACCAATTTATTTGTAATATCAACTAAATTTGAATTGTCTCAAGTGTCAAATTCTGGTACTGGTCGAATCTTGATAAAAAAAACAATGGAACTATAATACTCTATAGTTTGTAAAAAAATGAATCAGTATCCCTTATCACTGGCGCATGTGTCAAATTTCCGATAAAAAGTTGTTTTTTTCCTATTTTTATGCAGCCTCAGGGGTACAGTGCTAAATAGCCCGGGAGGCAGCGACACATTTTTCGCGTTAATATCTATAAAGCTAGATTTTTTTCCAAAGAGAGTTTAGATAGTACCTATAATGAAGATGCAATTCTACCAAACTCTTAATGGTGCATAAATGAGTAAAAAATTAAACAACATGTTGCAAAAAAATAGATGGATTTAGTTTTTCGAATTGTCACGAATTGTCAAAAAATGACGATTCGCCTTATCTCCTGCCAGCCCCAATTTTCGATTTTCACCTCGAGATTCACATTGTACGGTCATTGCCGACCTTCTCCTCGCCTTCTTTAAAGGGCGCTTATAAAGGATTGACAAGTGCCTGTGCCACTTTCCACTATTTCTGATGACACGGCACCTTTTCTAATGCTTCTAAAAGCACGGCTTCAATTTTAACTCAGTGAATTCGATAATAACATAATTTACGATTTAACGATATAGTGAACATAATAATTTAATTTGTACAAAGAAAGGCGATTAAACCATTTGATTATGAAACAATAGAAAGAATCAAAATTATTCTCCGAGCGTAACTTGCGAAAGAAAATATATCCCTTCAACTGTTGCGAGAAAATTACTGATGTGTTATTATTTGCTTCGCTGGTTCGATGTTTGCGACTCCATATAGTCAACCTTTGCTGAAATGAAATGTCAACAGCACAGTTTGTATTACTGAAAAGTTTCACTTTCAATTCACATGGTGGTCGATCACATTCGTAGTAAATTAATATCGATTTAGTGGAATATGCTTCCAGTTTAATGTATTTATTGGGAGGTTTAGCGATTGACTCCTGAACTTGAATATGGTTTTAAAAAGTAAATGAACTATACGTTTGTTTGTTTTAGTAGTATATTAGTATAGCTATTAGGTATTTAATAAAGAAAGTAAATATATTTTATTTAATAACCAACATTCTTAGCATGTTTATATATAAATTTTCATTATAAATGCACTGAAGTTGCAAATCAACATTTTTTAAATTTATTTAATTTACAGTTTGTAAAAAGTTACAAATGTTATAATTTTGATATATTTTACAATAAACAACTGATCTGCTTTTATACATTTCCTAGTGAGTATATTATTTATATTAATTATGTATGGAAGAAAAACACTACACTGAGAAAATTAAAAAGAAAATTGAAATCTTCGAAATCAAGAATATAATACTTATACGTATATATTTAAGTCACATTGTATCCCATAAGCATGGCAAATATTTCATAGTTTTTTATAATGAATACTTTACTTTCTCGTTGAAATTTTTCTTATTTTTATTTGTTTTATATCCGTTGATAAAAGTTGTAAAACTTTGGAGCCAAGCAATCTATGAATTTTAGGTTTATAGTCCTTCGATTGGTAGAATTATTTGCCTATTCTCATTGGCTCTGGTCGGATATTGATGGCTGACATAGTTTTGAAGTTCTTCTGTTTTGTGAATGTATGAACAGACTGACTGTATATACAGTGTGTTTATATTACAAATGTCACCATTAAAGAGCATGATCGTGGGGTATAATTTATATTTATTTTAAATTATTTTTACAATTAAATTTTGTATAACAGTCAGTGGTTGTAGTTACTTCTTATATGTCCCGCCCCATGCAATTAATCCATATATTATTAGAGATTCTACTAAGGATTTCTATACTAAGTGTGGGTAATTTTATATTTAAGAAATCCTTTAATATGTAGAATATATGAATCAGTTTCCGCATTTTTTGTGTTAAGTAATAATTAATATGTTCAGACCATTTTAGGTGTTTATCTATAATGATTCCTAAGTATTTTATATTCTCTACTTCTTTGATTTTGTTACTTTTATTATTTTCATTTATTGCTATACTATTATAGTTGGGTCTATTTGCTTTTGTTAAACAGAATACAATATATTTGGTTTTTCAACATTAAGAGATAGTTTTTACTGTTTTGCAGTCATGCATTGCTTTTTATTTTGGTTTCTTCCCAAGCATTACCCGAGAGAATAAGTGCAGTGCCATTTGCGTATGATATAATTTTGCCTTTAATTTTAATACCCAACATATTGTTTATATATACAATATATAGTATTAGTCTTTATATAGTACCTTGGGGTACACCTTTATTTTTCAGAATTGCTAAGAGTATTGTTTAATTTTAGAACTTGGCCACGATCTCTTAAATAGTTTTTGAGAATAACTAGTACAGTACCAAATCTCGAACCCCATAATGTGGATAGAACATCAAGATGGTTTTGGTGGAGTACCGTATCAAATGCCTTTGCCAAGTCAATGAAAACTGCTATGCCTCTTTTGCCATTATTTAGCCTATTTGTAATCTCAGGGGAGAATTTCCTTACCTCTGAAATTGCATATGGCGATGGCTTTGTTTATATTTTCAGTAAATCAACATTGAGTGTGAGAATGTTATTACTCTTGAAAAAATGGATTCGAAACACTGTCTTTAAAGTTTAATAATATGTGCACTTAATGACAATTCATCATATTTTTAAGATCGCCAGATCATGAACCATTTAGGAGTTTTAATCATGTAGATTATGTCAAGGCTTGTTGAAATACATATTATTATGAGGTATCGTCCAAGGAGAATATTTTGAATGATGTTATCATTGAAGAATACTCTTATATTTACAATATTCCATAAACAATTAATTGCTTAAGAAAACAAGCTAACCATTATACTCTTCGCCGATTTACTGCACTTTTAATATAATTATTGAACATTCTATAGGATACTCTTGCAGTTTGTTTTGTAAATAATATTAGGTTTAGACATTCTTCGTTACAATTACAAATGTTTTTATTTAAAAAAAATTATAACTATTTTATTTCTTGATAAATTTTGTTCAAGAACAATAGGGTTCTTCTTTTAGCTAACAGTAACTCACTGTCGAAATTTCAATGCAATCCGACTTTTCGTTCTTAAGTTATCGTGCTTACAAGAAACGTAACGGACGGACGGACGGACAGACAGACGGACGGACGGACAATTTGAAAGTTGTTAAGAATTCGATCACCAACACAGTGATATGAAAATTTTTCTCTACGAGCAATATTACCCGCTTTAAAAATGAGCCGATCGAATGCAATATACTCTTCGTTTTGTATTTTCCAAGAGTATAATAATTGACTATTTTCGTTTTTATATTCGAATCCGTGCTCAATAAAGTTGTTTTTGTATCTCATTAATATTCTCTGAGAGTATCAAATTAGGGATAATTCGTAATATACGGTCATTTTGTGTTGGACATGAATTTAGATGAGGCTTAGCCGTCCTCTCAATAATCCCATATTTTAGATGGAATTTCTAAGGATCTCTGTTCTCGCAGGCATTTAAGCACCTTTATGAATTTTAGTAATTCGGTTTATATTGATGCTGCGATAAAACCACTATAAAATAGTCAGCTATCTATAATAATGTTTAAGCCCTGCGAGGTCCAGACGGTGCGCGGTGCACAAACTGTAAGTGCAGTTTAGTGAATCCTCGAATATCCTTTGATCGTTATTAGTGATAGAACGAATAAACGTAAATAACATTCCTAATAATACTAAACAGCATTTGTTTGTTATTAAATATTATGAAATAAAATTCTGTTCGAAAAAATATTTTAAATCTTGGCATAAGGAAATATGTAATGTATGAGGATAATGTTTCTTTGTATTACATACATTTTCATCTCGTCAAAACAAAAATTCCAAGTTTTGTAATTCATAAAATAATAACTATGTCGTTGGTAATAGTTGAAGAAAACAACTTGTTTATATTTACTAAAATAGTTAAAAGTAAATAATTTATATCCTATCAAAGCTGGATCACCGAATGGCATGTTGGCATTTCTGAAAATGAGTGAGTTCTGAGAATGAGAGAATAAGTTCTGAAAATGAGTGTTTCTCCAGTAATATACAAATCAAGATGGCGGATAGGGCGATTTGAAAAAAAATCGTAACTTCCGTCGTAGTAAATACAAAGTCTAAGAATATTTAATGACACTGACAGGCTTCTGTGCAAATTATTCAATTTTTTTAGGAACATATTGTTCGCCTTCTTGCAGCTAGATTTGACTAGGTTAGTTTTACAACTCTTGAGGCTTGTGGGTTAAGCATGGATACTGGTTCTAAATATTCGTGTCTTTTTTTCCAAAATTAATGATTCATGCGTCCGATATTTAAAGTCGTCACTTTTCCTAGATCTATTTCTTTTTCAGTTTTTCCTCGACTAGTTACGACTTTCTTTGGTAATTGCTCATAACTAACCAGAAGCACAAACAGATCTGTATACGGACTGTGAACAGAAATTTGTATGTCTTTTCCATATTGTTGAGTTACACGAAATATTAGAATAGTATCAACTTCATGATTATTGTCTTCTATATGTTTATCAACGGGATATATGAAGTTACAACGTGCTTAAATCTGTCTCAATTCCGAACTTTCTTGACGAGGTATTCAGTGGGCTTCCTTTTTGGTTTTTATGTTGGATGAAAAATCTTTACGGGAATTATTTTTTATTAATGATCCACTTGAGTCACGATAAGATGGTCCAGAGTATTATTGACATCTTTTTGACTCTGTGCTGTTTTTTAGCGAGTCTTCCTTTCCTGTCCCACATGCTAGCAACAAAAGAAGTCTTTAGTTGATAGCACGCACTTCCTTGCATGGCTCTTTACAACGGGTTTTTGACACAAGAACATGTACTAAAATGAAGTTCCATTATTATACTCTTCGCAGATGCAAAACGAAGAGTATATTGCATTTGATCGGCACATTCCTAAAACCGATAATATCGCTCGTAGAGAAAAAAAATCACTATGTTGGTGATCAAATTCTGAACAACTTTCAAAATGTCCGTCAGTCCGTCCGTCTGCCTGTCTGTCCGTCAGTTTTTTGTAAGCACAATAACTTAATAACGAAAAGTCCGATTGTATTACAATTTGGACAGCAAATTAGTGTTAGCTAGAGGAAGACTCCTATTGTTTTTAAACAAAATAAATCAATAAATAAAAAAGTTATTATTTATTTAAATTTTAAAAAACTTATTAATAATTTGTAATTAGAGTAAATGTCTGAAACTAATATTATTTACGATAAAGATGCGAAAAGTATTATATAGGATGTGCAACAATTATATAAAAAGTGCAGTGTAAATAATAATAGATCGTAACACGCGCTGTTCAAGAAAAAAATGTATAGCCTATACTAATTCGACTCAATGGTGCACGTCATATTTTTGCACATTTTATTCCATATGACGTGTTGTTTTCAAGATAAAAAATGATAAATGAAATTAAAAAATGAATTTTTTTTTTCTTTCGGAAATTATATTTCTCTGTACACATTTTATTTTTTAAAATTGAACATTGGTCAATTATTACAGAACATGATTTTTTGAAAAATCGGCCTAGTCGCCATCTTGAATTGTGGATTACTGGAGAAAAATCCATTTTCGGGAATGCCAACAAGGCATTATTTGGTGATCCCGTTAGCTTACATTTTCATAAAATAAAGTGTTTTAAAACTTTTTGAGCCCTATGATAATAATAGACTATTACGAAACTGTTACCTGTCCTATCCTTTGGCACTTAAATTTGCAACTTTTTCTAATAGTTTGCAGAACCTCTGAGAACCTTGAAATGGGGACAAAAACAAACTCTAAATTCCTATAATTTTGTGTAACTTTAACAAACATGATCTCTATCTCCAAAATTTGAGCGTAAGGTCAGTTTGATGTTGTTTATACTTATATTTCAAAGACTTTTTTATTTAATAAGTACAGGTAGGTGTCAGCCTGAATGTGCAGTACTGTGAATTCATATCAGTTAAACTCACTGCAACGTTTGGCATTTCTCAAGGTTCCGTTTTAGACTCAGTAGTTTTAATGTCATATTTAATGTTGTCTACTATAAAGCTTTTTGGTGGAAAATGTTATAAAAAAATCTGAGGCCTTGGCTTGACTTGGCAAATCTCAAATTTCTGTACTCTTACCAGCTTGCTTTACTTATTTTCCCTTATTTACCCATATTTAAACCCTAACTCTTCACCGAAATTTGCTCAAAATATAATCAAGTTCTCGTCAAGTCAATATCTTAAACTGTTTCTGAGAAACGTGCGCACAAAATAGTTACAGACCGACAGACATTTTTTTCGCCCAAATAAAAAAATATTGACGTTTTATGACATTCTAAGCAAACAAAAAAAGTTTAGAACTTTTTTTACAATTAGTATACCACTATAGTCCAATAATTATAAAGATTTCCATAACAAAAAATGTTATCTGAGATTTTACTTCAGTAACTGTTAGTGGAGGGATTATACATCACAAAACCACAAAAATCAGTTCTGGGGGTACCGCGCTACTCCCCAAAGAAAACACCCCTTCAGTAAAAAAAGCCTTATTTTACTGATAACTCGTTAACCGTTGAAAATATAAATACATTGCTCATCATAAAGAAAGCTTGACTAATTGCCTTAAAAAAAGTCCTCTTGTAGTTTTCTTGTATATGCCATGGTATTCGAGAAAATCGATACTGAAAAAAAATTGCAAAATTTGTATTTTTAATGCACACGAATTTTCGTTGAAATTTTTTGCACGCGGCATATAGAAAAAATTGAATTGCTCGAAAACCAAACATACAGGGAAGAGAAATCAAAATGGGTTTTAAAAAGGATATAAAATACTCTTTTGTGTTTCCATTTTTGATGGTTATTGATGTCTATTAGTATATAAAAATAAAAATATATTATAGTTATCTCTTGAGTTTTTGCACTTTTAACTATTCACAGGCCCATAAAAAATAACTGACTTTAATATAATTTATAAATGCATTATCTATTAGTTCAAGGTAGTACTTCAATGCAGAAAAAGTTAGGAATAAAAATATTCACATTTACATATTTACCAGCATGTGGAAATTAGCCAAGTTTTGGCCAATTTTTTGTTTCCTAAAAATAAAAAAAGGCCCAAACATCTTGAAAATTTAGCTCAATTTTTTTTTTTGAGTTTATGTATCATATAACTATTGTTTCTAATCATTTAAGAGTTAAAAAATTGTATTAAAAAAATATCATCAAAAAGTTGAATATGCAGCATTTTTTGGATTTCCTTTTGGCTAACTTTAACAAGCTGGTAAATTTGTAAATGTGAATATTTTTATTCCTAATTTTTTCTGCATTGAAGTACTACCTTAAACTAAAAAATAATGCTTTTATAACTTATATTATAGTCAGTTATTTTTTATGGGCCTGTGAATAGTTAGATGCACAAAAAATCAAAAGATAACTATATTATATTATTTTTATGCACTAATAATAATATCAATAGCCCTCAAAAATGGCAACACAAGAGAGTATTTTATATCCCCTTTAAAATCCATTTTGATTTTTCTTCCTAGCTTATTGTCTGTAATTGTTTATTTGTGGCATATTCAGATTTTCTTACTTTTTATTGGGTATTTTGCCACTGAAAAATATTTAAAAATTTTAATGAAAAAACCTCTGCGCCAAACGGATCAGACAGAGGTTGGTTCTTGAGTACTTGACTATTTCAAAAAGTCTCACACCTAAAAATATATAAACTAGAACAATGTTATGAACTATAAACTGAAAAATCAAAGCTATAGGTCGTTAACGTTTCGGAAGAGAATCTACTTCCGTTCTCAAAACTTTTTTGGCCGTCAACCATGACAGTTCTTTGTTTATGTATTTCCATAGTCACGTGAGACATTAAATTATATTTATCTTATTTTTACTTACTTCGTCTCTAAGGATGGGCAACCAACTAGTACAAAAATCTATTGAATAATTAGAAACGCATCTATCCTCGTTTAATAAAATAATCGCGGATTCTTTAAGTTTTCTTTTAGTTCCGTTGCTCTCTTTTTCCAAAATCTTCGCCGAGTCCCATTTAATTCTATGATTATTATCCGACGCGTGTTCACAAATTTTGGATTTTTCAAATTCTCCCCTTCTAGCGTAATTTCTATGTTCACCGAGCCTTACGTTGAAAGGTCTAGATGATTCACCTACGTAATGTTTTCCGCACTCACACGGAACACTATAAATACAATTTTTTGAACTTTGAACTTGTTTTCCGTGTGAGTGCGGAAAACATTACGTAGGTGAATCATCTAGACCTTTCAACGTAAGGCTCGGTGAACATAGAAATTACGCTAGAAGGGGAGAATTTGAAAAATCCAAAATTTGTGAACACGCGTGGGATAATAATCATAGAATTAAATGGGACTCGGCGAAGATTTTGGAAAAAGAGAGCAACGGAACTAAAAGAAAACTTAAAGAATCCGCGATTATTTTATTAAACGAGGATAGATGCGTTTCTAATTATTCAATAGATTTTTGTACTAGTTGGTTGCCCATCCTTAGAGACGAAGTAAGTAAAAATAAGATAAATATAATTTAATGTCTCACGTGACTATGGAAATACATAAACAAAGAACTGTCATGGTTGACGGCCAAAAAAGTTTTGAGAACGGAAGTAGATTCTCTTCCGAAACGTTAACGACCTATAGCTTTGATTTTCAGTTTTTAGTTCATAACATTGTTCTAGTTTATATATTTTTAGGTGTGAGACTTTTTGAAATAGTCAAGTACTCAAGAACCAACCTCTGTCTGATCCGTTTGGCGCAGAGGTTTTTTCATTAAAATTTTTAAATATTTTTCAGTGGCAAAATACCCAATAAAAAGTAAGAAAATTCTTCCTAGCTTGTTTGGTTTTCGAGCAATTCAATTTTTTCTATAGGCCGCGCGCAAAAAATTTCAAATAATCGAAAATTCGCGCGCATTAAAAATGCAAATTTTGCAATTTTTATCAATATCGATTTTCTCGAAAACCATGGCAAGTGCAAAAGGACTTTTTTTTAGGCAATTAGTCAAGCTTTCTTTTTATGATGAGCAATTTTTTTATATCTTCAACGGTTAACGAGTTGTCAGTAAAATAAGCCTTTTTTCAGGGGTGGTTTTTTTGGGGGATTGCGCGTCACCCCCAGAACTGATTTTTGTGGTTTTGTGATGTTTAATCCTCTCACTTAACAGTTACGGAAGGAAAATCTCAGATAACATTTTTGCGAGCTTAAAAGGTGTATTTTTTACTTTATCGACTGGACTACTACGTGGATGTGGAATTAAAATAAATTGTAGCCGATAGGCAATAAAATTGTAACTTCAAACTCGGAATTTTATTAAATTCCGACTTTGAACTAGGAATTTAACTGAATTCCGACTTTAAACTCTGAATTTAACAATATTCCGAGGTTAAAGTCGGAATTTAACAAAATTCTGAATTTGAAGTCGGAATTTAGGAACAAAATATTTAAAATTTATTGTGGCCCTTCTACACTTTCGTGATTTTCACATTATTTTTCCGAATGTATTAATTGCGTACAACTTTTGTTTCCTTAAAATTAGATCCACGCACTAACATCAGAGTATTTTCCCTTAAAGTAAAATAATTAAAAGTATTAGGTACCATATTATTTGCACATTTGTGGCAAAATGAAAACATATTTTCAGGTAGATATTCTTATTTCTTACAGCGACTTAACATGTTTTTAATTTATGCTGAAAATTACCTCTTAACTGTGTGGTTTTTCTGCTTAAACATGCAAATTATGGAAATTATGTGTGCCATTTCTTGAAAAGAAAGCTCTTGCGTTAACTAAAGTTCACATTACGAGACATGGCGCTTCCACATACATTACAATAATTACGATTCACTTTAGCTGCACCGACTGAAAAATAATCAGAAATGCGATAAATACTTACAACTTTTATATAACGCTGGCCATCATCGTGGTGATATATTTTTATTATGAGAGATTGTATCGTTATTATTTAGTAGTAAAATCCGCATCCAATTAAAGGTACTATTTACTAGTTGACCTGTAAGGTTTAAGATGGTCTACAGGAAATAACGTTAAATCAAATTAATAGACGTTTTGGCTTCATCGTAAATTGCCGTTGATTAATTTTGAAGGTACTCATTTCCTTTTAATTGTTAATTAGCTTTGAATATTATTCATTTTATGAGATTTATACAGTAAACTTCTAACAACAAAGATTAATAGAAATCCTGGATCAGGACAACAAAGGATATCCAACTTGACAAGAAACTAACTTAATATTTTGTTATTGCACCATTTCAATAACTTCTATGAGTCTGTTTGGCATAGAATTAAATAAACTTGTACAATAATCATTAGTAATAATATTTTGCCATGCATTATCGACTACTCCCCGTAATTCTTGGGCATTCCGTAGTCTCGCATTTCGTTTTTGGATACTTCTTACGAGTAGTTCCCATACGTCTTCCACAGGGTTAAGATCTGGACTATGACTGG
The DNA here is from genome assembly GCA_963583905.1 of Stenurella melanura. NCBI lineage: Eukaryota > Metazoa > Arthropoda > Insecta > Coleoptera > Cerambycidae > Stenurella > Stenurella melanura. The sequence goes on from OY757309.1 coordinate 73,985,028, forward strand.
ACCAGTTAAGAACATTAATGTTGTTATCTTTTAACCAGTTAGTCACGGTATGAGCAGTATGAACTGAAATAATTGTGACACAGAAGGGCGCATAATATTGTCTAAAATCCTAATATACGTTTCACTATTACATTGTTCCTCAATATGCCACAAAATACCAAGACCACGAGCCGATATCCAAGCCCACATATTAACGAAAATCTACCACTTTTGTCATTGTTAGATACATACTTCTCATCGAATCTCGGTAAACACGAATACGGTCGCTGTGTGTAAACTGGAAAGTTATTTACCAATTACAAATCTTGCTGTTGAGTTGATATCCTTCGTCGTCCTGATCACAGTTTAATAATATACTGTTGGGTCACTTCCTCTTATTTTTGTCCATGTCCCCCCACTCTTGCCATCGACGCGTGGGCTACACACAGTACGAAACAAGTTAGTTCTCGATTATAACGCGCGAATAGGTCAATTGTTCAAAAGTTGCAAGATTTGTGTGTTATTTGTTTTCGTATTCAAAAGTTCAAAACTATTGAAAAAATGAGTACTGCAAGTTATTTACATTGTTAAGGAATTCATTTAATAATACCTCCAGCTAGCTGCTTTCAGTGCAATTTTTTCAGAGATCGTACAAATCTCAATGAACTTTGATTGATTATGCGTATAGACACCATGACAATATTATTTAATACACTGAACTGAACTTGTGGTAGGTACCTTGTGAAACATCTTGAAAATAATTGTTAATTATAAATTAAACACTGCTTTTAGATGAATCAATCAATATATTATAAATACTTTACATATGTTTCGGCTTATTAGGCTTTTAGCAAGAGTATAACATAGTGAATACCAAAGTTTCCGACGTGCTTATTCTAATTTATATTTAAAAGTATTTATGTCTTAATCTATTTATGACCTAATCTATTTAAGACTTAATTTAACATCCTTAATTATTTGAATGTTTGGAGTGGACCTAAACTGATTATATAAATCAATGGATAGTTCTTAACAATTTGTTTATTATAGGCGTATTCAAGAAATTTTGTTGTGTTCTCGAAATCCTGACGTGATGGCGCAAAACGGACTACGGCATCGTGTTAAGCACATCAAAAACCTTTGGGGTACGGTAAGGTAATAGAATCTCGGTCGGATATTTTTTTTTTGTAAACCAGTGTTATTAAATATTTTGGCACCTATGCCGCTGGGGGCTTTAAATGTGATATTTAGTCTAGAAAATGGTAGATGTAATTATTTGTTTGGCGAGTATTTACCTGGTGATAATTACTATTAGTTAAAAATGTATATTTATTATTGAAAACAAATAAACAAATTTCAAAAATATATAAACTCGGAATCATCTCAATTATATATCATTACAATACATACGTGTGCCAAATGTGAAGTGGATATCTCAATTTTATTTTATAAACCCCGTTAATAATAGAATGGGGGGGTAGTGTGGATTGAAATATATTATAAAAAAAATCTGAGGCCTTGGCTTATAGTATATACACCAAATCCCTAATTTGTGTACTCTTACTACCCTGCTTTACTTATTTTCCCCTATTTACACCCGAACACTTCACGATATAAGATCAAAACACAATCCAGAAAAAAATTTGTCGCGCAAATTTAAAATCTCGACGTTTTTTGACAATCTATCTGACTAATCCTATTTGAATAAGAAACGATTACCTACTATTTCTACTTCCACTCTACTACGTAGATGTGCAAGTAATATTGTCATGATGGTTAAACGAGATCAACAATCCTGACCTACCTATCTAAATATGTATACGAACTTTAGTTAACATGTTCTTTAATGAGTTTTTTTTCTCTTCTAGGTGAGATTAAGTTTCTGGAATATATAAATACTTCTGGTGCGGGTAAGTTTGAGAATATTTTCAAATAACAGCTGGCTATACAAAATTATTCCCAAAATCAAATAGATTTTATTTTATTATTCGTTGTTTTAAAGTATTTATGGATAATCACCAAAATTCGTAATTTTGATCTTAGTGCAGATCTTAACTCGGTTCTTTATTATTAGTTTATATAGGATATTTGTAAAATGAGATACTAACGAAATTGAGTAAAACACTACTATGTTTTTTACCACTATATTTATAGTGGTAAAAAACATAATAGTGTTTTACTCAATTTCGTTATTGTCATGGATTACCACAGAGTAACGGCTTCCTCAATCAATTTCCTGAAATGAGATACTCTTAAACTGAATTGTTTATATTTAATGTTTATACATCATTGATAATCCCCGTTATTTTGTCTAGATAAGTACCAAATAGTCTCAGTAAATTAAGAAAATTACAAGAAAATCGGGACATACAGTGTGTCACCGAATGGAATACCACAGTGTCGTTAACTTTCTTACTTCTGATTATGCGACAAAATTCTTTATAAAAAGTTTTTCTTGGTGTGGGAAGTCTTAAACACTTGTTAAACTTATCATAAACTATACCAGGGTATTAATTTTTTTGGAATATGCTATTTAACAAAGTGTTTTTTTAACTAAAGGAAAGATTAAGTTCGGATTTAAATTGCAGAATAAAAAGAAATATATTTTAAATAAAAAATAACATTTTTATTCAACTTAGTCGATAAGTATTCAATGATAAGAACTATTAGTACACATGTTTCTAGTCTTTTTCTAAAATTTTGTGCATATGAAAGTGCTTGGAAAAAGGGCAATTTTGAGACCAGAAAGAACTTGATCGGATATCCGGAACCGGAAATAAAAGTGATATTGCGTGAGAGGCTCTAATTTGTTTATTAACAACTTTTTGGACACGAGGTTTGGTGCAAATGAAAGTTAACAAGTTTTTCCATCAACCACAAAAAGTTCTACAAAAAATATTCAATCCCTGAAGAGTTATACGCGTTTTTGACTCTTAAAAAAAATCCCTCCCGCAACGTGAAAATAGTAAGATTTGACACACAATGGGGTGGCGCGTTCGATCCTCGGTGTGGGCAAATTTTGTTTTCGTCAAATTTGCTCTTTTTTCATGTAGCCAAGTATTTTTTATGATAATAAATATTTTTACTTTCTGAGAAATTTTTTTTGCAATTTTCATTAAATAAATGGCTATCTTGCAACAAACATGATTGTTTTTGTCTAACGAGGGTTTGTTTTACTTTATTTGAGGGGGTGCATGTCGAAAAAAGATCAAAAATGAAAAAGAAACAAATTTATTTTTCAATTCTTTCTTATAATGAAAAATAGTTCCCGTCTCATGAAAAATACACACACTTTGTTATTTGTAAATTAGAAATAATCAAAAGATTTAACTATTTTAATGGCATTATTGTTTTATTTTTGGTCCTTTTTCGACAGGCACCCTCCTCAAATAAGGCTTGTTTTAGCCTTCTCTTTCACAAAAAGAAGTAAAAAAAAAAACAAAAACTACCGACAAGCCCTCCTTGGACAAGAACAATCATATGTCTACTTCTGTATGGGCTCCTAGTAGGATGCTCTATGTGTGTTGCAAGATAACCATTTATTTGACGAAAATTGCAAAAAAAATATTTACGACGTTTTCTAAAATTTCTCAGAAAGTAAAAACATTTATTATCATAAAAAATACTTGGTTACATGAAAAGAAGCAAATTTAACAAAGAAAAAATTGCCCACACCGAGGATCGAACCCGCCACCCCATTGCACGTCAAATCTTACTGTTTTCCCATTGCAGGAGATATTTTTATATGGGACAAAACGCGTATCACTCTTCAGGGATTGAATTTGTAGAACTTTTTGTGGTTGATGGAAAAACTTGTTAGCTTTCATTCGCACCGAACCTAGTGTCCAGAAAGTTGTTAATAAACAAATTAGAGCCTCTCACGCAATATCACTTTTTATATCCGGGTCCGTTTATCCGATCAAGTTCTTTCTGGTCTCAAAATTTAGCTTTTCCCAAGCACTTTCATATGCACAAAACCCCATTTCGATACGCTTACCCAGAGCCAAGATATTCCATTTGTTAATTTGCAAAATTAATTTAAACTTTGAATAAACAAAAGCAAAAGGTTGCATTCGTGCAGACTTCTATGGGGGTTATGCCCGACATCAATATTTATCGTTTAAAGTTGGTTTGAAGTCGATTAAACTTTTGAAAAAAAACTTGTGTGCTAATTAACAAATTATGCCAAGTGTTTAAACAATTAAAGGGATATTCTTTGGTATAATAGGCATGTATTTTGAAAAAATCAATATCCTGACCTCATTAGTTTCGGAATAATCAATTTGTTAATTAAGACATTTATTTAAATGAACGGGTTGACAAAGTGAGTTGTGCCTGGCGCCAAACGACGCGTATTGAAAGTATCTTTCGATTGAATCAAGATTTTTTTCGGATCCGTCAAACCGTTTTCATTTTATTAAATAAAAACGAAATAAGTTTTGTTTAAACAATTATTTCACCATGAAGCTCGCGGTTTAGGAACATTTTTCATAAGAAAATCTTGTTCAGCGGAATTTTTCCTATAAGAATCCGTGGCTAACTCAAATGGCATAGAAAATGTTTGAGAAAAATCCCAAACAGACTCGCCTATATTAAGAACATACTTTTTTCAGTGCAAACATTCCATTAGTAACGTATAGCATAACCTTCATTGATATTAAATCGTATGCATACGTTACTCACTTTTAGAATCGTGCCATTCTTGATACCTCAAATATTTATGATAAGTAACTTAAGTAATCTCAAAGAGCTTCTGTCAAAATAATTCATCAAGTTCTTTTTCCGGAACTTTTAAATTTAAGCTTGTTTTTCTTTAATGAATAAAATATAAGCCTCTCGCATCTTCGTTCCTCCCTGCGCAAATTTCTAAATGAACCAAAATAATATATTCTAACATCTTGGGCCCTGCCACTTTCAAAGAATGAGGAACGAAATAACAGAATATGAAACTGAAAAGCGTTTTTCGTAATATTAATATATTCTCCGGCGTTTGATGAAAGTATATCACATCTCTTTCTTAAGTGTAATGCGAGGAAGGGAATATTTTTCCTCTTCGGGGTTCGACGAAAAGGAACGCTAACGAATTTAACAAGGTATACAGTCTATCTCTGAAATACCGGTGGGTTATTTGATATTCCCTCCAAGGCATGGCCTTAGAGCAGATCATGTTTGCGAGGTCTTCGTATTATTTCTGTTAACAAAGGAAGGAAATGATAATTAATGATATAAAAGCTCAAGTAAAGTTAATAGCAGAGTTGTAAGAAGCAGTAATAAATATAACTTACACCAGTGCTACTAGACAGTCTCCCATGTAATCAGTTGTATTAGTTTCTGGGTACTCGAAAAAAAAAAATCTTTTTAAGCACTTAATTGGACGTAAAAATACAAAATCAAATTCCTCAATTTTTTAAATTTATTGTTGAAATTTATTTCTATTGTTTACAAAATATAAATATTTAATATTCAGGAACGAAAAGTATAGCTATTTTTTAAAATAACTTCTCCTGTCTTCTCTATTGGTGTTACTAACAAAATTGTAATGTTTTATTTTCATCATTTTTTAGGTAAGCAAACTGTTAATAGTTTAGTAAGCGCTTTCACTTCTGTTTATTTTTTGAAAAATACCTAGTTTTATCATGGAACTACTTATTTTTGGTGACGATAATTGTTTATTTCGCGCTGTTTCTCATGGTGTATTTAATAATTACCAACATCGCGTAACTTGCATTCGAGTTATCGAATACATTGAAAATAAATCAGAATATTATGAAGGGTTCTTATTGGCGAAACATCGTATATGATGCCCATTAATAATTCAACTGAGTATGTAAATCTGCTATCGTTAGATGGTAAATACGCTCTTATCATGTTGAATTGAATTGCATTAGTCAAATTATTTCCTAATTATTTATTTATGGAGTTATGTGAGCATCCTTATCTATATTATGCTGACGTTGCCTAATGGCCACATCATCCATGCTGCTTACTAGACAATAAATACCTAGCTTATAAATAGGAGTTTTGCTATAGAGCTCATTAGATTTATATCCATTCTCGAACTTGCCACATGTGTTTAATTGTAACACTATAAAATAAATAAGTTAATTTCTTTGAGTTGTGAACTTTTGACTTTTTAAAATCTTTTTAAAAACGTCTTTTCCAAAGCGAAAGACTTAGCTGGCGCAGTCGGTGTAGATTTAAGTCCGTCGGTCCGTGCATCGTGCAGAAATCGACGTGAAATTTTGATTTCTTTAGACTTAAATAAAAGAACCTCGTGTTGTAAGTGCATAGTGCAACTTTTCCATCAAGGAAATTGACAACAGCCACTGCAAGTTGAATTAAGTAGATTTGCAAGAAGAACCAAGTGTAGTTCCAGGTGGATAACTTCTCCAAAGGCAGCAGACACCTCTTCCAATCAAGGTAAGTCGAGTTTGTTTTCCTTTGTTCACTTCCTGGGTATTATATCGTATAAACCCAAGAAAAGTTTAGTTAGGTGAGAACATTTCTGTTCAACAATTTAATTAGGTGAGAACATTTCTGTTCAAAAAATTTAATTAGGTGAGAACATTTCTGTTCAAATTCACAATCACGTGAAACGTAGAATTAAGAAGAAAAAGTAATTTTAAGAAACTTGAAAACTTTGTTATTTTCACACATCGTAAAATAAGTGAACCGTTTCCAAATTTCAAAGAACCATCATAAACAAAACAAGTAACAATTTTGGTATTATTTTATATTTCAAAAATTAACAATTCTTGATCAGATCTTGTCAAAATTTTATCATTTACTATCATATTTAATTTTTATAAGAAAACATCTGTAAAATCATATTTTTCATCTCATGAACGATAATAATCAATTAGACTCCATACTTTGTTCACTCAGTTCTTTATCATTAGATAAACCTGAACCAGAAAAAACAGAAAGTCCACAAATGGCTACTGAAAATGTTATAAATATTAATGTTCTGAAATTGTATGCAGACTCAATAGCACCTTATGATGGTACGGAACTCGAATTAGAACCATTTATAAATGCGGTTGACGAACTTTATGACCTATATGGCAATACCACAGATCGCGGATGAAATAAATGTGTCTAACGCATAATAGCGGGTAAACTAAGAGACAGGGCCCGTATGTTAATAGGCGCTCGTCCAGAATTAAATTCATGGGCACTAATTAAAGAAAATCTTAGAAGTACTTTCGGAGACAACCGATCTTTAGACATTTTAGAACAAACATTATTTACCATGACGATAAAACATAACGAAAATCCTATTGAATTTGCTAGACGGATTCAAACAAACCGCAGTAAATTATGTTTTAAATTAAACTCGAAACCTGTCACAGAAATTACCAAACAACAAAAATTAATTTATATAGATCAATATGAGTCCCAAAGTCTAAAAGTCTTTTTACGGAATTTAAACATGCGAACTTGTGATTTTATTAGATCTAGAAATCCTAAAGCATTAGAAGAAGCCATAAATTTGTATATTGAAAATGAAAACTTTATACAAACTCAAATTCAGACCCAAAATTCAATTAACAAACAACCTGTTAAAACACAAATAACGCAACAAAATACTAACAAATTCCAGACTCAAATACCATATAAATATAATTATCAAAACCAATTTTTGCAATTTCCACCACAGCAAAATTTTCCTAGTCAACCTATACCAATTCAGCCTAGACCAAATATGAATATTAGATTTCCCACAAATAACCAAGTTTTTGGAAATCAACAAAAACAAAATGTGTTCAGACCAAATCAGAATAGAACCCCGCAACATGCACCTGAACCCATGTCGATACAATCGCGGCAAAGTTTCCCCACAAACAGAAACTATCAAAATCACCCACAGCCGAGACTTACCTCTGGCCAGGTGAGACAACAGTTCCCTTGGGTACAACGCACCCAAAATCCAAAATACACTGTTCAGGAGTTACACGCGATAAATGACGAACCATCCGACGTCACATACGATACCGAAAATGCAAATTACCTTTATTCTGAAGAACAAAATAATGAAAATTTCGATAATCAATATTCAATTGCTGAAAACGAAATATATCAAATACCCGACCAATACCACAACCCATATAACCAAGAATATGGAGAGGACCCTGTAGATAATGCAAATTATGATCCAAATCTCGAGAATCCAAATTTTCTCAAACTTCCTCAAACAGACAGACAGACATAACATTTAATGCATATATAAACGCTTTACCATACATACAAACGACAAATCCCGATTTAAAATTATTAATCGACACCGGTTGTAACGTTTCCATGTTGAGACCAATTGTAGCCGAATTATATTTTCCAAATTGCATGTATAAAGCACCTTCATTATTACAATCGATAGGCCAAGCTCGCGAAGCTGTGTACAAAGCAAAAATACCAGCTTTTAAAGAATTACAGTCAGATAAAGAAATAGAATTTACGTTATATCCTTTTTCAGACTACTTCGACGGAATTATAGGCCTAGATGAATTACGAAAATTAGATTTACAAATGCATTTTACAGAACAAGTTTTATACAATGATAAAGTTCAAATACCGTTCAAATATCGAGAAGAACACACGCAAACGCATATAAAAATCGAAATACCACCCCATCAAACTATTAATAAATTATTTTATGTGAATAAACGTGAAGGAAATATTTTAGTTCCCGATCAAAATCTTTTCGGACTATACATTCCTGAAACTTTAACTTATGCAGAAAATTTTCGTGCTAGATTTGAAATTCAAAATAATACTGATCAGGCTTCATGTGTAGAAATTAGAACACCTTTTGATGTCACACTTTATGATCCTGAACAATTTGAAATTTATAATATTGAAGACGCATTACCCGATTACTCTAGTCAAACAAGCCAACATAAAAATTTAAATGACTTAATTCGAACCAGTCATATGAACGAGGAAGAACGCGAACAAATATTAAAACTTATAAATAAATTTCCCGATATTTTTCATCACGCTGATCAAAAACTATCATTTACCAACAAAGTAAAACACGAAATAAAAACTAATGACGAAATCCCCATTCATGTAAAAACTTATCGGTTTCCACACTATCACAAAACCGAAGTAAACACACAAATAAACAAGATGTTAAAAGACGGCATTATTAGACCAAGTCAATCACCCTGGTCCAGTCCGATTTGGATAGTCCCAAAAAAGGCTGGCGCATCCGGATTAAAGAAATGGCGTATTGTAGTTGACTATAGGCGACTAAACGAAAAAACTATAGACGACAGATACCCGATACCAAACATCGACGATATACTTGACAAATTAGGCAAGTGTAATTATTTTACAACTTTAGATTTAGCTAGCGGATTCCACCAAATCGAGATGCAACAAAATAGTATTGAAAAAACGGCATTTAACGTCGAAAACGGCCATTACGAATATTTGCGTATGCCGTTTGGCCTTAAGAATGCTCCAGCCACGTTTCAACGTGTGATGGACCATGTTTTACGAGAACTTCAAAATAAAATATGTTTAGTCTACATGGACGACATAATTATTTTCAGTACTTCCCTTCAGGAACATATTCAAAATCTAAAACAAGTATTTTCAAAATTAAGAGAGGCTAAATTAAAAATACAATTAGACAAGTCGGAATTTTTAAAATAGAACGTCGAATTTTTAGGGCATGTTATTACACCACAAGGTATAAAACCTAACCCCAACAAAATCCGAGCCATCAAAAACTTCCCTATTCCTAAAACGGCACGTGAAATAAAATCATTTTTAGGACTTCTTGGATTTTATACGAAGTGCTTGAAAAAAGGCGAAAAAGTTATTCATTCACCTGAATTTTTATCAGCATTCGAGACCTGTAAAAACATACTTACTAACGAACCACTGTTACAATACCCCGACTTCACCAAGCCTTTTATACTCACCACCGATGCTAGTAACTACGCAATCGGGGCGGTTTTATCACAAGGAACTATAGGTAATGATAAACCAGTAGCGTACGCTAGTCGCACCCTTAACCCTGCGGAAATAAACTATAGTACTATAGAAAAAGAGTTATTATCTATCGTAAATTTTACAAAATACTGGCGTCCAATCCTATTTGGCCGAAAATTCACCATAGTCACAGACCACGAACCTCTACAGTGGGTTAATAACTTGAAAGAGCCAAACAGTCGCCTTATGCGATGGCGTCTAAAATTAATGGAATATGACTATGACATAATATACAAAAAGGGTAAAGAAAATAAAGTAGCAGACGCTCTCTCGCGTATTGAAATTCAGCCTGAAATACATCCAATAGAAAACAAATCTATTGATGGCAATATAGACGATTCGGATCAAAATAAATTAGAAACCGATTTCCCTGAATTAACATTAGATGATTTAATTGATCTAGAATTTCGATCAGACGAGGATGTTTCCCCCGCCGACTTAACAGTGCAGAACACTCCAAAAATTAATGTAATCTCAGATACACAAATTTGCCCCCCTAGATCACAGGCGTCAAATGAAACAATACATTCCGCAACCGAAAACCCAATACTAAATATTCCCATTTCAGAAAATGCAATCAATACATTTAAAAATCAGCTAATGATTACAGCTAGTAAAGACATTACCAGTACCCACGTAAAACTCGCAAAACCATTCGGGACAAAAACTAGATATCAGATAGTTTTTCCTAGTAGAAATAAAGACATGTTTGAAAACGAAGTAGTGAAAACTTTTAAAGAATATGTAAAACCTAAAACACTATACGGAATACTAATTGACGAACGGATTATGCAAGAAATAATTCCCATTTTGCAGCGACATTTTCAACATACTGCTTACAGATTAGTACAGACAAATAACTACGTTGACGATATCGAAAAACCAGAATCGCAACAAGAAAAAATCAAATACCACCACGAACAAAAAACTGTACATCGCGGTATTAACGAAACCACCCTCGCCCTGCGAAATCTGTATTATTGGCCTAATTTAAACAATGACGTAATAAATTATATAAATACTTGTGTCACCTGTCAGAAAACCAAATATGAACGACATCCACATAAAATTGTATTTCAGTCAACCCCTATTGGACATCGTCCTTTTGAACATTTGTACATAGACACATTTGTTGTGAGCAAACAGAAATTTTTAACTGTAATAGATAGTTTTAGCCGTTTCGGACAAGCTTACCCTATTTGCCTTACAGCTACTCATGTTTGCGAAGGTTTACTAAAATACATGTCACACTACGGTATCCCCAGAAAAATCACTTGCGACCTAGGAACCGAATTTAAAAATCATTTATTTGAAGAATTTTGTGCTAAACATAGTATCGAATTACACTTTACAACTGTAAGAAATCCTGGTAGTAAATCCCCTATAGAGCGATTTCATTCTACTATACTAGAAGGACTACGTATATTAAATACGGGACTAAACAAGACACAAACGATCGAAACGTTAATGAGTTACGCGATTTTAGGATATAATAACTCAATGCATTCAGCAACAAAATTTACACCTTTTCAAATTATAAAAGGAGATTTCGATAATAAAACGGCATTCGAAATGTCCGAACACGACATTATTAATGATTACGTTAACAAACACAGTACAAACTTACAAATAATAGAAAGAATGGTTAACGAGAATAACGAAAAGAGTAAAGACCTTTCGAAAGTCAACAAAAATAGAAATGAACCAGAACCGATTACCACGCACAAAACCGCGTATGCAAAATTAACTCTCAGAAATAAAATCGCTACTCCCTACGAATCAGTTATGGTCGTTCAAGATCAACAGAATAAAATATTAACAACAAAAGGCACACGCCATAAATCTACGCTTAAACCAGCCAGAAATCTAAAAGGAAAATTACCTGTTTCAGATGCTGGGACTACTAGCCATATTGTACCTGACGTCGCTAGTACAAGCACAAATCAAGATAGATACAATTTCTAACCCTATCCTTCCTTTTTCGTTAGGCAAAGCCCGAACCACTTCACAAAAACATTCATTTATAAAATACATTGATTTAACAAATTTTGATGCCCCCATATTAAGCATAAAAATAAATATGGAAACAATAAAACCTATCATAAATGTAAACGACGAACTATATCCGCAATTAAATAATATATATGAACATCTAGAATACCTACTAAATCAAGCGGAAAATAAACTGAAAAACGTGAAACCATTAGGAAATACACGAACAAAAAGAGGCCTTTTTAATATAATTGGAAAAGCTTCCAAATGGGCCTTTGGCACCTTAGATTCGGACGACGCAAAACGATATGACAACGCTATATCCATCCTAGAGTCAAACCAGAAAGAGATGCATACAGATTTAGAAAATTATTTAACAATTACAAACAATTTTATGAACGAAACAATATCTACATTCGAAAAAATCACTATTAATCAAAATCAAATAAATACTAGATTAAGAACTATTGAACAAAGCTTGAATAAATTTACACTATTTTTAAGATTGCAAAATTTTCTAGACAATATGATTATAGATTGTTTATCGTTAATTACCATATTAGACAACATACAAGATGCAATATTATTTGCACACCTAGAATCAATACATAGTGCTATTCTACCTATCAATGATTTAATTGATCTGACAAGGATAATGAACACCCTGTATATCGAGGGAACCCCAGAATTTAAAAACATTCAGAGTTATTACGAACTAATAAAAACAGAAATTTATTATGTAAAGCAAACCATATGCTTCATATTTCACTTCCCTATTTTGAGCGAAGGTTTATACGATTATTACCACTTATTCCCTATACCCGCTCTAAATAAAACCATAATCCCCCTAAAACCATTTATCCTTGTAAACTCGACTTATCACCACTACGAAGAACTACCATGCCCACGTATCGAGGACCTGTGTTTGTATCATGTGACACAAACCGTATAACAAGGAGATTGCCTACCCCAAATACTTAGCGGCGCTGGATCAGCACCCTGCCAAACTACGGACGTCGTCATAAAAAATGACATTGTGGAACGAATAAACAACGCCTATGTATTAGCCATACCAGCCACTAAGATGACAATAGAAAAGCAATGCGGAGAACATGGTTACAATATCATTGACCAACCCCATCTGATATATATACCCCAAAAATGTAGTATATCTATCCATGGACATGAATTCTACAACATTGCCGGTTTCATCCCTGGAACACCCTTGGAAATCCTCCCAGTGAGAACATTGTCCACCAAGGAGAACAACAAAGAAGTCACCCCCTACAAACAAATAGAGGTGAATCGACTCGCAGACATCAAACGCATGGCTGACGAAACCCATTTACACGAACTAAAGACACTTAGTGATATTAACAGAAGTGATCATACTGACTTATATATATGTTTATCTATAATTATTGTTATTTTATTAATTTGGTTTCTCAAATTTATCTACCCTAAGAAACAAAAAATGTTTCACACATTGTTCAGCTTTAAAAAAGATGCCGAACGAGAGAACCAGGACACACCCCCTGAGATTTCATCGAAAAATACTGAAAAAACAAAATCCTTTATTTTTTCAGCTTAGGGATGGAGGAGTTATGTGAGCATCCTTATCTATATTATGCTGACGTTACCTAATGGCCACATCATCCATGCTGCTTACTAGACAATAAATACCTAGCTTATAAATAGGAGTTTTGCTATAGAGCTCATTAGATTTATATCCATTCTCGAACTTGCCACATGTGTTTAATTGTAACACTATAAAATAAATAAGTTAATTTCTTTGAGTTTTGAACTTTTGACTTTTTAAAATCTTTTTAAAAACGTCTTTTCCAAAGCGAAAGACTTAGCTATGGTGTATCGAGATGATATTAATGGAAGTTTTTCTATGGTGCGGGATGTATTCTAAACCTGCCAACATTCAACGAAAGGTGTAGTTTATTTTCCTCACTTACCCCAGGGAAGTATTGTAATGGCAAAGGATCATTCTCAAAGATTTCTTCGGATTCTCACGTTTTAGTCTATGTGTATTACTAGAATTAAGGTGTTTCAGTATCATTTGTCTGTCTGCCTATCGGTCTCTCTATTGTCGCTATATCTGTAAAAGTTTTTAAGAAATTACGATTGTAGCTGATGCATGAATTAAAATTTTGTCTGCAGTTATTTCTAGAGCAATTCAGCGAAAGCTCATTTTCTTATAATAATTAAATGCATTATAGTCCTCGTTGGAGATTTTCTCTATTTGGCGATGAGTGTGTGCCACGCTTATCTATTGTTACACGTCTAGTTTACTATTGATTAGTATTTTCGTTTATTCAGAATTATTTCTGTTCTTCTTTCTCTGCTCTAGGTTATTATCTCGATACTCGTTCATTTGGCTCTAACGTTGATTTATGACCTATTTTACATAACACAGAAAAGTTCTCATGGCGCTGGAAAACTTCCGGGTTCGTAGATATGACCCAGTAGGAATATTCTGCGAGGATCATTTACAGCATATGCCAAGTTATATTCGCTCACAAAAATCAATTTCATCATAGAGTGCGTACAAGGCACTCGGAAAATAATGTACAACGGAACTACGTGTCGAAAATGAATTGCAGTGAAATCAATTATATTTTGAGAGGAACATAAAGGAAATCATTGTTCGAAAGTTTGCTTCATTTGTTGTTCATGTTCATTATATTGAGTAAGAATTTGTTATAAAGCAAGTAGAAGTTGTAATCGGGCTTCGCCGGCTGGGAATAGATGTTTAATTAACTTTTTTGTCGAGTACGATACAATTCACTTTTATACGAGGCTTCTGAAATTAACAGCTAATGTAGTAATAATTCGAAATAATAATTCAGCCGATTAAATGGTGGCAAAGTTGCGCAATGTAGTATTCAATAATATGGCAAATCCGAAATACTCCTATTAGTATTTAAGATATTGGAAAACTTTTGGAAATATTTCGGTTATTATTGAACTTATTAAAAATCCAGAATTCTTAAAGCACTTTATAATAGTATCCGTTTTATTTGGCGACGATACGTTGCCTCAGGGCCATCATAAACTTCAAAATTTTAAATACGGACCTGGACTTTTTACATCATTTTGCGAACGCATTTTGTAATACGATGTGTCGCACTTAATTATTTTCCAACATTTTATTCCACTTAAGCTTCTAACAGGTTGCCTGAATGTGGTCCTGTAAGTTTTGATTTTTAAATTAGATTACACGGGACTTTGTATTATTGGTAAGTAACTTATGAATTTACTTGACATTATTTATTGATTTTTTTATGGGTTCCTGAACATAAAAGAAAATCATTACAAAGTTTTAAAAGCACAGAAGAGCCGAGGGGCCATAGCGTCGATTTTATTTCTGTCTCAGTCTCGACATTTAATATCTCAAGATCTTGACTTATTATCTCAAGATCTTGAAATATTATCTCAATATCTTGACATATTATCTCATGATTTTGACTTATTACCTCAATATTTGATTTATTATCTCAAGATCTTGATTTATTACCTCAATATCTTGAAATATCATCTCAAGATGTTGACTTATTATCTCATGATCTTGACTTATTATCTCAAGACCTTGAGTTATTATATCAAGATCTTGACTTATTATCTCAAGATCTTGAAATATTATCTCAAGATCTTGACTTATTATCTCATGATTTTGACTTATTACCTCAATATCTTGACTTATTATCTCAGGATCTTGACGTATTAAGATCTTGATTTATCTCAAAATCTTGACTTATTGTCTCAATAACTTGACATTATCTCAAGATTTGGACTTAGTATCAAGATTTTGACTTATTACCTCAATATCTGGACTTATCACTTCAAGATCTTGGATGTGTTATCTTAAGATCTTGACTTATTATGTCAAGATCCTGACTTATTATCTGAAGATCTTAACTTATTGCCTCAATATCTTGACTTATTATCTCAGGATCTTGACTTATTATCTCAAGATCTCGACTTTCCATCTCAAATTGTTATTTAGTATATTCTCAGTTCATATTTTTTCACAAATTCAGGTTTGATTTGACAGCAGAAATAATATTTCTTTTTCCTATAATAATTTCATTCTTTCATGTGAATTTTTTATGTTAGGTTAGGTTGATTTTCATTTTGCTATCTAATTGTTAATAATTATCAACGCTGCAGACAGTCTTAGCGTCGCAGAACAACAAAATGTTTCAATTTATCGACTTCCGGAACACCAGTAAAAATTGATAATATTCCGCATTGCGGAACAATATTCTTGGCCTATAAAATAACCAACGTCTGCAAAATGTTAAAAAAAGCATCACACGAGGCGTTATGATCTTCAGATAAATACTCAAGATCTTGAGATAATAAGTCAAGAGTTGAGTAAATATAAAACAAGGCAAGCAAAGGCAATTTGTTATATTTATCCAAATAGAGAGTAGGAACGAATGTAATAATATATAATTTTAAATTTCAACTTTTTACTTGACATTATTTATTGATTTTTTATAATGGCATCAGAATTTTAAACTATAACAAGGTACAAAAGATGTTGAATTAAACCCATATCATTAAGGCAAACCTTTATTCTTCTATTGATGTTATGTACCGCACGTTCCATATCACTCCTGTGCAAGAAAGCTAAAGAATTTGAAATTACTTACCTGAATTGTTCGATATTGTTGATGGGTTCCTGAATATAAAAGAAAATCATTACAAACAAAGTTTTAAAAGCACAACAGAGTCGAGGGGTCAAAGCGTCGCTTTTCTCTCTGTCTCAATCTAGACATTTATTTCAAGATCTTGACTTATTATCTCAAGATCTTGACTTATTATCTCAAGATCGTGACTTACTACATCAATATCTTGACTTATTATCTCATGATCTTGACTTATTATCTCAAGATCTTGACTTATTACCTAAAGATCTTGACTCATCTCAAGACCTTGACTTATTACCTCAAGATCTTGATTTATCTCAAAATCTTGACTTATCTCAAGATTTTGACTTATTATCTCAAGATCTTGACTTATTACCTCAATATCATGACTTATCACTACAATATCTTGACTTATTATCTTAAGATCTTGACTTATTACCTCAAGGTCTTGATTTATTATCTCAAGAGCTTGACGTATTACATCAATATCTTGACTTATCTCAAGATCTTGACTTACTATCTCAAGATTTTGACTTATTGCCTAACGATTTGACTTATTATCTCAAGATCTTGACTTATCACCTCAATATCTTGACTTATTATCTCAAGATCTTGACTTATTACCTCAATATCTTGACTTATCTCAGATCTTGACTTATTATCTCAAGATCTTGACTTATCACCTCAATATCTTGACTTATTATCTCAAGATCTTGACGTATTATCTCAAGATCTTGACTATCCATCTCAAGTTATTATTTAATGTATTCCCAATTCATATTTTTTCACAAATTCAGGTTTGATTTGACAACAGAAATAATATTTATTTTTCCTATAATAATTTCATTCTTTCATGTGATTTTTTGTGTTAGATTGGGTTGATTTTTATTTTGCAATCCAATTGTTAATAATTATCAGCGCTGCAGACAGTCTTAGCGTCGCAGAACAACAAAATATTATTTCAATTTCTCGACTTGCGGAACACTAGTGAAAATTGATAATATTTCGCATTGCGGAACAGTATTCTGGGCCTATAAAATAACCAACATCTGCAAAATGTTAAAGAAATCATCACACGCGGCGTTATGGTCTTGAGATAAATACTCAAGATCTTGAGATAATAAGTCAAGAGTTGAGTAAATATAAAACAAGGCAAGCAAAGGCAATTTGTTATATTTATCAAAATAGAGAGTAGGAACAAATGTAATAATATATAATTTTAAATTTCAATTTTTATCACGAATGAATTAAAGCATTAATCTGTTGTAATTAATTTGATTTTAAAATACGAAGCAGTGGTATAATAAATCAATAATTTGTGTTTGTCTGGATTCAAATTTGCTACAGCTCTTAGTAAATTACTTTGGACTACTGCGTATTTTCTTAATCGCCTCATTTTAATGATATTTCTATTTGATCCATTCTCGAAACACTTATACAAAAATAATTTTCTTTCTCAAACGGAAAACAGATTTAATTAAATCAAACAGATTGCTAATGGAACAGCAAAAACTATTTAAAATATAATATTCCGTTTCCTTTGAAATAAGCGGCTGCCGTTCGTGACAATAATACTTACTAGCACTCAGATCGCAACAATCCGCAGCTCACAGTAATAACTTCACGAGATTGTCGAAAATGTGAGAGTTTTAGGAGGATAAATAAACGTTTTACGGCAGAAATGACGTCGTAAGGAATAAGAAGTGAAATATAGGAGGCAGTTAGCAATATTGATTGTTCTCGCTGATGTCGAGGAGTGCGTCGGTTCCCCAAGGAGACCAGGATCAGCCTCGGAACAGTTGTCCAAGGTCAACGACCAATCATCCTTATCTGGGTTTCCTAGCGTAAATCAAAAGCATGCGCCCAACCAGCCTAATGGATTATAAATTCTCATGAAAATGAAACATGTGAAAGTAACAGATAATGAAATTTTGTAACAAATAAATTAATACTATTACCATTTAGATGTTGCACGATGTCTAGTTACATTTTTCAAACCACATCCTATTCTTTATTTAAATATGAAAATATGTTTTCCAAATATACCTGGTATTTCACCCAAAAGAGAGGTTCCCGACATCAAAATACACTGCTCCAAGAAATGAATATCTTGAAATATAAGAGCTACCTATAATATTATAAGATGGTCCGACATGTGTGAAGGCGCGTACAATTCTACTTCATTCTGATGAAGGCAGTAACCAGAAACCAGTCTGGGAATGGTGTTGCATTAATGGCCATATGGGGGATTACACTTATTTTGATAAATTTACTACTGGTGGATAATCGCAATACCGGGTGAGTCACGAATTGCGCTCGCCCCGATATTTCCTAAAATATTTGGAATAGAAAATTGAAATTTGGAGGCCTTATTACACGACTAGAATGCCATCTTTTTAATAAAAAATCAAGTTTGGTGCACATCCGGTTTGACTGGAAATGCCCACAACTTTCGATTTTAAATGGAACACCCTATATATGTTATATTTGATACTTTGATTTTGAGTTTTTAAAAAATATTTATTTGGTTACAGAGAGTCATCGATGACTCTGAATAAAATAATAAAATTGTAAGTTGAAAAGTTTAATGTAAAGGTGAGTTAATAACTGAGTACAAAAGCGTCTGCTGCTCGTATTTATAACATTAGGAAAGCAGTGTCAGCTAGACGGAGAACAAAGGAAATGCAAATGTGCAATTTGGCATAAACTATGAGAACGGATACAAAACAATGTGTGAAATATGATATGTGAGATAAGCAATTACCAAGAGAAGTCGTTATCAACATATGTAATTTGATACTACTAAGAGCTTGCTTATAACTCAGTGTCGTACTGTTATTTTTTAATATAACAACTTCCCCCTTAATAAAAAAGTTGATTGTTATACAACAACTTTTGAAAAATGATTATTGAATACAATATAAAGGTAATAATAAAACAAAATGAATATAATGCAAAGATAATAATAAAATATTGAGTGAATAAAATAATAAGCATAAAATAGAAAGAATAAAAGTTTTAAGTCAATAAACAAAAATTAGTGGTTCACTGGAAAGTCTATGATAACTCGATATCTTCTTCTTGAGGTTTGATACCGGGTCGCTTTCTTGGAGGGATTAAACTGGGGAATTCCATGAACTTCTTGCTTCGTCCTGGAGGAGGTGAAGGAGAATCGCCTGTAGATGGTTCAATTTTCAGTAGACGTCTCTTCCTTCTACATTTACAAAGCACGTAAAGTAGAATTATGGAAATGATGAAGGTGATGGTGAAATACGTGAACCAGGACATATGTTTGGTCACGAAGGGTTCGTTGATGAGATCGTCCAGATCCTTAGAATATTGCTCCAATTTGTTTTTGGCAATATCCAAATCTTCGATATTTAAATTATTGAGTTTTAATGGTTTTAATTTAGGTAGTTGAATTTTGTCGGGCAACTGGTTACAACATTCAAATGGGATTTGCACAGGATGGGAATTGTCTTTAATTTCGGAGAGGTCTTTGGCACTGGCTTGTATCCTGGTGATACCTGCGAAGGCGTAGCATCCAGGTTGTAATTTTATAATTGAATTTTTATTAATCAGCTCTGTTGCTGGTTCTCTCTTCGGGCAGCTAATGGTGATATGTAGAGGTTCGGAATTTATTATGAGCCACGTGTTCTCTTCGAGTTCTTGAACATTGTACCCTTGGCTAATAATGAAGGAGGTTTGGCAATTTTCGGGAAGTTTCATCGGTTGTTTCAGGATCCTAGCTTCACATATGGCATTCTGATCAATAGGATATGCAAACAGGTTTGAACAAAGTTTGGTTCCAAAATAGAGGGGTTTGCATTCTTTTAGATTTGTTATCGGTATGTACATTAAAGAATCATCATCTCTCGCGATAAATTTTTGAGAAATAGATAAAATATGATGAAGACCAGTTCTGTTATCAAATATAGGGATAGGGTATAAACGGTAGGTATTATAGTTCTGAGGTTCAACAAGTGGTATCTTTAAAACAAATATTAAGTTGGAATCTACTTGAAATGCTTTTAATTCAATAATGTCTAAATATTGAGCAACTGCCGATAATTTGATTGGAAGAGGCAAATTGTTTCTTCGCAAACTCTGTGAAATTTCTTGTAATGCCGTTACTAAATGATCGGGAGTTATGATTGATGAATGAATGATTCCCAATCGAGCAAATGTTATTGAATTTAGAATATCATTCAAGTTATCTTCAATATACAAATAGCTTGCCATTAATTGTTCACAAATGTGTAAGAATATTAATTTTGTTTCTACAGCTTCGATGTTTCGCGTCATGGTTTCGATTGTGCGATCGATTTCTTGCATGTCTTTATTAAATGTTTCTTCGTCAATTTGCAATTTTTGAATGGTTGAATTGAAATTTTTGATTACCGATGTTGTGACTGAAATTTGGTTTTTTATTAAATTTTCTAACTGATATTCGTCGTTATTTAATTTATTAATGCAATTAGCGTAATATTCGCCATCTTCGGCGTCTAGGTTTCCAGTTATTGATTTGAAAATTGTGCCGATACCATTTAATATTCCGCGTTTATATCTCTTCGTGTCTAGAAATACTTCATCAAATTTAGACTCTATAGTTTTGGAAATTTGTGTTAGAAGGTTAAGATCTGTTTTGACTTCGCTTCTGAAAGTGATCATTTTTTGATGAGCACCGTCAAGAGTATTCAGAATCGTATCTAAAATTCGTTGGTTCTTATCGAAGGCTAGTTTAAGGGATGATATGTTTTTATGTACCAGTAATGTCCATTTTTCGTTTGTCACTACGATGTCCGTGTCTTTGTGATAAAATACACCAACAGTGTTATTTATTGGTATTATTTTGTATTGTGCGAGTGCTGATCCGAACAGCAGGATAAACCTGAAAATAAATTTAATTTTCAGTATATGGTTTCATTCTATCAAAATTTACTTTAGTTTCTTGATTTGTTTCAAGATTTAATAAAGTAGCAGAATTTTGGAAAATTTCTATGATTTTAAAAGGACCGTTAAATTTATTTTGAAGTTTGTTTTTAATTTGGGAGTCTTTCACATATACTTTATCACCAACTTTGTATTCAGGTCGATTTTTTGGGACATTTCTGTCAAAGCGAACTTTCGCTTTCTCCTTTTGAGATTGCGTTCGACTGCGGGCGATTTTATAATAGTGAGATATTCTGTTGTTTAAATCTCTTATATATTTCGTTATTAATTCTTTTTGGTTGTACAAAGTTTCGGGCGGTCTAATAGACGTATGTCCGAAAATGAGTTCGTACGGTGTGAAGCCGTGTGTTTTGTTAACCGAATTGTTATAGCAAATGATTGCGTATGGTAATATTGTGAAAGGATGTTCATTCGGATTTTCAGTTTTGTGGACTCTTATCATTTCGGCTAATGTAGCGTGAAATCGCTCGAGGGATCCGTTGGATTGGGGATGTCCTACGCTTGAGTATGTTAATTTTATGTCATAGAGCGTACAAAGATCTTTTAATAATTTGTTATCAAACTCACCGCCGTAATCGCAATGAATTCTCAACGGGGTACCATAGTGTTGAAAATATAGCAATAAGGTATTTACAACTGATTTCGCGGATTTATCCGGAACAGCATAGGCTTGAGTAAATTTGGTTAATTCGTCGCGAATTGTAACAGCGTAGTTTCGCGTGGGAAATTCGAATAGATCAACATTTATTCTTTCGAATGGTGTTTTTGGGGTCTCGGTAATTACCAGAGGGTTGCTAAGATTTTTACGACAGACTTTAGTTTTTTCGCATGTCTCGCAATTTTTTATAAAGTTTTCTACGTCTTTAGTTAAGCCTCGCCAATTGTACTTTACTCTAATCCTTCTAATAGTTTCATTAATACCACGGTGTAAGTTATTTTTACCTGAATGATTTTGATCTAAAATAATTGGAATTTCGTCTTCATCGGGGGTTTTAACAATATTTTGACAGATAACTATTTTCAAGTCTTTTTCTGCAAAAATAAAAGATAGCATTTCGAGTATTGGAAGATCTAAATTATTTTCTACATAGTATGTTTTAGAAAGATCCAAAATGTCTTGTCTTTTGTACAATACCATGAATAAATGTTCGTTTATTGAATCTACATCAAAAGGTAAAGGAACAATAAAATATTTTCTATGCCTGACCGATTTGCTTGAGACAACGTTAATAGTATTGTTATAAAACTCGGGGTGTTCTTCGAACATGTCCTCAATAATTTTATGATGCAAATCTTCTAACTTATTTTGTTGAAAGAATGTTATAATATTTTTGTGTTCCTTGTCTAAAAGTTGTCTGTTTGAAGTTTGAATTTTAGAATAATCTATTAAGGATTTCGTCTTATACAAATTACAAAAGATATCAAATTCTCGAGAGATTTGTTCTTTAGTGATTTTGCCGTTATCATTTGGGTTTTCGTCATTGTTTGGTTCGTCATCTTCTGATTCGTCGTCCTCGTTCGCGGCTAGAATTTTTGAATAAAATTTGGAACATTCCGAAAAGTGATTGATTTTAACTCGCGATAGTGCGTCCGCGTTTTTATTGGTTTTACCGGGTTTGTAGATGATTTCATAGTCGTATTCTTCTAATTTGAGACGCCAACGTGCGAGTCTACTTCCTGGGTCTTTTATCGAAAATAGCCAGGTAAGTGGTCGATGATCGGTTACTAACTTGAACTTTCTTCCGAATAGATATGGCCTAAAGTGTTTTACTGACCATACTATGGCTAATAGCTCGCGTTCTATGGTCGAATACTTAGTCTCCGCCGCGCATAAAGTTCGAGATGCATAAGCTATTGGTAAGTCTTTGCCTATATTTCCTTGCGAGAGCACGGAACCAATGGCAAATGCGCTAGCATCAGTAGTTAGGATGAAAACATCGTCAAAATTAGGATAAATAAGAATCGGAGTTGTTGTTAACGCTCGTTTCAAATTTTCGAAGGAGTTTAAGCAATCATTGTCAAAGTCGAAAAGTATGTCTTTTTGCAATAATTTTGTTAAAGGTTTAGAAATCTTTGAAAAGTTAGGTATAAAACGTCTGTAATATCCAGCTAAGCCTAGGAATGATTTTATTTCCTTAGGGTTTCTCGGTTGAGGAAAATTTAGAATCGCGTCAACTTTAGCGGGATTTGGTTTTACACCGTCCTTAGTAATAAGATGGCCTAAATATGCGACTTCCTTGCGTAAAAATTCGCATTTGTCCGGTTGAATTTTGAGATTA
This sequence comes from Stenurella melanura, assembly GCA_963583905.1. Classification (NCBI taxonomy): domain Eukaryota; kingdom Metazoa; phylum Arthropoda; class Insecta; order Coleoptera; family Cerambycidae; genus Stenurella; species Stenurella melanura. Next base: position 74,008,897 of record OY757309.1, read on the forward strand.
GCTTTTTGTAGACGTTTGAATACTTCCGTTAATCGCGAAATGTGATCATGAATGGTGGGTGAATAAATAATGATGTCATCCATGTAAACGAGACACCGTTCGTTTTGGATACCTAACAAAATGTTGTCCATCACTCTTTGAAATGTTGATGGAGCATTTTTCAGTCCAAATGGCATTCGTACAAATTCAAAATGACCGTTTTCTACTGTGAAAGCAGTTTTTTGAATATCTTTCGCGTCGATTTCTATTTGATGGAATCCGGAGGCAAGATCTAACGTGGTAAAATATTGACACTTGCCTAATTGATCAAGAAGGTCCGAAATATTTGGAAGTGGATATTTGTCGTCGATAGTCAGTTCATTGAGTTTTCTGTAGTCTACTACAACTCGCCATTTTTGTTTACCGGAGGCGTCAAGTTTTTTAGGTACAACCCAAACCGGGGATGACCAGGGTGAAATTGATGGTCTGATTATTCCTTGGTCTAGCATTTTCGAGACTTGAGTTTTAACTTCCTCTTTGTGAATATGAGGATAGCGATAAGATTTTGTAAAAACTGGTTTAGAATCGTTCGTATCAATGGAATGTTTAATCTCGTTAGTAAAACTTAAATTGTCGCCTTCTAAGTAAAATATATCAGAAAAATTTAGACAAAGCTCTGTTATTAACTCGGCTTCTTCTTCGTTCAAATGTTCTAATCGTAGTTGATTTCTAATTTCGAAAGTTCTGTCTGTATGTTGAGGACTGTCCGGATTTTGAGAGTTTAAATTAAAAATTGATCTAAATTTTTGAACTGGTTCAAGTTTAAGATTCGAGAAATCGATTATTTTGGGAATTGCGTTAGCGTTTATAATTGATGTTAAAAATTCTCCGTTGTCGTCGATTTTGACAATAGCATTTGGTAAGCGTACCTTTTCATTTTCCTGGGCTAACAGTATAGCCTCAGTATTTCGTAAATTACATTTTAATTTAAATATTTTTTCCATGCGTGGTTCAATTGAAATTAAATTTTGATTTTTCACGTTACATGGAATTTGATTCCGAATTTGATTTGAGTTTGTAGTTGGTTGCAAAGGTAAATTTTGTGTTTTTTCGTCACCCGTAGCTTTAAATATCGGTACGGTTTTGAAATTGGTAATTAGTCGCTTATTTTTAATATCTACCATACATTCGTAGTGTTCTAAAAAGTCTGCGCCTAATAGTCCGTCAAATTCTATATCTAAATTATGGATGTAAACTTTGTGTGGATTATTGTCGGTAAATGGTATAAGTACAGATTCGTTAATGTTAATTTTTTGTTCAGTTATGCCTTGTATAATAATATTTTCAGAAAATCTTCTTTTATAATTTTCTGCCGTTTTTGGTTTAAAAATCGAAATTCCTGCACCAGAATCAATAAGAATTTTAAATTTATTTGTGATGTCTTTGATATAATAAAGATTATTCGAATTTACAGTTAATAAAGCGTGTGAAAGTGTTTCTACATGAACTTCTGTTCTGGGAAGTTCAGAAACGGGTCGAAATTGTTGTTGAGGTTCATATTTTGAATTTGGTGGGAAATTTGGTCCAATTCGCAATTCGCTGTTGGAGTATCCGTGAGATACTCCGGACTTTTGCAAAAATCCTGAGGATTAGCAGTATAATCCTCCTGCGGCAAGTGAGAATTAGCAGTATAATTCTCTTGCGGCATCTGAGAATTAGCAGTATAATTCTCGTACTGTTCTTCTTGAAAATTAGATGCATAATTTTCCGAAAAGGTTTGATTATTTTCTAGATTGAAATTATCGTACATTGTATCAGCGTTTTGATATTCAGGAGAATAATCTTCATATTGGTCAAAATTATATTGGTCATAAGGTTCATAATTTAAATGATGAGTCTTTTGTTGATTGAAACGGTTAAAATTCGGATTTGGTTGTATCGCTGATGGTCTTTGTTGAATAAAATTAGGATTCGGTCTAATTGCTGAGGGCCTATTTTGTTGCGCTTGGCTAACTTGATTATTTTGTGGATAAGTTCTAGTTTGTTGTGCGAAATTTTGAAAACTTTGATTGTTTTGAAAGTTTGGTCTTTGAACATTTTGTGAAGTCGATTGCATAAATTGTTGTTGCCTTGTGCGACATTCGTTTATTATATGTCCATTACGTTTGCAAAATGTACAAAATTTTTGTTGAAAGTTTGGGGTCGGTCTTTTTTGTTGAGGAGGCACTGGATTTTTAACATTATTATTATTATTTTTTGAAAATTTCTGTGATTCAAAGTAAGAGAGTTGTAATTCTCTTCTAATCCTATTAATTGCTTGCAACATACTTGTTGGGTTTCCAGCCCGTATTATTTGCCCTAATTTAGACTCTAAACCCGTCAACAAAGTGTTCAGGGTCATAGTTTCAATTAAATCTGACTGCGATAGTTTCTGTTCACCAGATAAACGTTGTTTTTGAATAGCCGCATGCATTTTCGCATTATGCGTCTGTAGACGCGCAACAAAAGTTAATGCAGATTCACCTGGCATTTGGTGAATACGCTGTAAATCTTGGATTAAAGAGGTCAAGTCGCGAGAGTCTCCGAAATGAGTTTCGAGCAAGACTCTTATTTCTGCCCATGTATCGGGGTTGCGAGAATTTATTAATTCGGCAGCTCTGCCACGCAATTTATTTTTTATATGTAGCGTTAGTAAAATTTTTTGGTCATTGATTGCCATGCCTTGTGCATAAATACAAGAATTTAAAAATGTTTGTAAATTAATGGCATTGCCATCGAATTCCGGTATGACGGAGAAAATTTCAGAGAGCTTGTAAGGCTCAATTTGCTCTATCCTTGCACTTTGTACTGTTTGTGTAGTTTGTGAAGTTTCTGGCATTGTTGCTTTTATTTAGAGATTACAAAAAAAAATTAATTAAATGTTAACTTGAAATTATTAAAAAAAAGACCTTTTTAGAAAAGGAAATTAGTTTTAATAAAATTATTTAGGTAGTTTGTGTATTAACTGTATAATACACGGTGACGTATTAGCAGTATAATACGTTTCTTATGCTAATTAAAATTAAATTAAGGTTGTTGCGTATAATTATATTTGGTAAGAGAACTGTATTTTGTTCGCTGAGTGTATATAGCACTTTTATAAAATAATTGTGAAAAAATAATAAAATAAAACGAGATGATTCTTAAAATGACTTACATTAATATTTCCATTGGTAGGTTCTTTCTCTAGTTGAAGGATTGGGATCCACCGTCACAGCTAGGAAGGTCTCCTTGTTCTTCTGGCTCTTTTCCGTGGGTTAGGCACCTTCTGCAGATGAACTCCTTGTTCCTCTCGGACACGTTTACCAGAAGTTAGGCTCCCGAACTTGTGCGTTTTCTAGATCCGGTACGACTGCGCCACTGTTATATTTGATACTTTGATTTTGAGTTTTTAAAAAATATTTATTTGGTTACAGAGAGTCATCGATGACTCTGAATAAAATAATAAAATTGTAAGTTGAAAAGTTTAATGTAAAGGTGAGTTAATAACTGAGTACAAAAGCGTCTGCTGCTCGTATTTATAACATTAGGAAAGCAGTGTCAGCTAGACGGAGAACAAAGGAAATGCAAATGTGCAATTTGGCATAAACTATGAGAACGGATACAAAACAATGTGTGAAATATGATATGTGAGATAAGCAATTACCAAGAGAAGTCGTTATCAACATATGTAATTTGATACTACTAAGAGCTTGCTTATAACTCAGTGTCGTACTGTTATTTTTTAATATAACATATATTTTTACATTTTTGGAATCTAGAGGAAATTTTGAATACAATACATCCATTTTGGTCACTTTTTGATAAACATTAAAAATTGTATAAAAAATCTATTTCTGAATCCAGAGTGCTGTGGTGCCCAAAATATATTTTAGTTTGTGTGCTACGTTACTATAAAAATAAAAAGAGCAATAAGATTGCATTACTTAATTCTCTAGAGGCGTTAAAAATTTTTAAATGTGATTTTTACCCACTAACTCGTTTTTTTTAAATGGGAATTTAATCGTTCACCAACATTTTTAAATACCTCATTTTCATACGAATCTAATGATACCAAAATTTTGAAAATCCGCTCAGAAATATTTGAGATTTCAGCCAAAATACAATGCAACCAAGCTTTTAGAAACATGCGGCTAATAGATAATAGGTTAGTGGGCTTTGGAAACTAAAATGGCACATTTCTGTGTAAATCTGGTAACCTAATAACATTGGAAAAATCATAGTAGCCATTGAATGTAATAAAACAATATCAGCTGTCAGACAGATCCGTGTAGTTATAGGCAATCTTGAGCTATCAAACATTTAATAATTGTGAGCGCAAAGAACGTTACAATTAAGTTTAGCATAGGTATGTGGAGGTAAACACAATTACATCCACAAGGACATTTGCCATATAATGCGACATCAGTTCGGTTTTCAGAGTTTTATTTAAATGAACATAAATATCGGGCCTATAAATAAATAAAAATCAATTCCGTTTGAACAATTAAGCTTAAACTAGGTAACAGTAGGTATCTTTAAAATAATTAATATAATTAAACCATAAATTGACATTTATAGATATTGTTCAAAATGTCCACCATTTTTTTCTATACACAATTCGGCTCTGCGTACAGTTGCTTGAATGGCTCTACGCAATTCAGCCGGCGTTATTTCATTAAGAGCCCGTACAACTTTATTTTGCAGCTCTTCACAGGTATTTGAAGAAGTTTTATAAACTTTATTTTTGAGAGTGCCCCATACATAATAGTCGAGGGGTGTTAAGTCAGGTGACCTAGGAGGCCACCTGATATGACCTTGATTTACGATAAGGCGTTCACCATGCAAGTTGTTTAAATATTCCCTCACTCTTCTGGAATTATGTGGGGGAGCACCATCTTGTTAGAAAAACAGATTTTGTAAATAAGCAAGAGGAAGTAAGTCCAGAAATTCTGCTGTCTGGTTTTGTAAAAAGAATAAATATCGTTCGCCACTAAGTGTTCCATAAAAAAATATAGGTCCAATTATTCGATCTCCAAGTACTCCAAGACAACAGTTAAACCCAAATCTTTCCTGAATATTCCCCCGCCCTACCAACCTCGGATTTTCTTGAGCCCAGTACCTAGTATTATTTCTGTTAAACATACCTTGGTTCGTAAATCTACTTTCATCTGAATGTAAAATATGAAAAGGAAAACCTGGGTTTTGTTGTACTGCATTTAAGAACCAGTTGCAATATACTAGCCTCCTGTCGTTATCATCTCCATAAAGATGTTGGTGTATTTGGTATTTATAAGACCGAAACTTGTTTCTTTAAAATTCTGCAAACCGAAGACTGACTAATGTCGCATTCCATTGACAATTCCCTTGTTGATGTTGTTGGGTGTAACATCACAAATCCTAATACATCAATTTCTTTGTCCTCCCTTACAATAAATGTTTGATGGTCATCTTGTTGATTGGGTTCGTTTCTTAATTCTTGTTCCACTCTGGCAAACAAGTGTCTGCTTGGATGACGTCTGTTGGGATATCGTTGCTGATACAGTTCTGCAGCTGCAGTTGAATTTTTGGGACGCTCTCCATATATCAGTAACATATCGACCTTTTCATTTCTACTAAAATTATTCATTTTCTTTAATTTTTACTCAAAGAGATTTCCGCAACGCTTTATTTTGTATCTGTCTGACAGCTGATATTGTTTTATTGCATTCAATGGCTACAATGATTTTTCCAATGTTATTAGGTTACCAGATTTACAAAGAAATGTGCCATTTTAGTTTCCAAAGCCCACTAATCTATTATCTATTAGCCGCATGTTTCTAAAAGCTTGGTTGCATTGTATTTTGGTGAAATCTCAAATATTTCTTAGCGGATTTTCAAAATTTTAGTATCATTAGATTCGTATGAAAATGAGGTATTTAAAAATGTTGGTGAACGATTAAATTCCCATTTAAAAAAACCGAGTTAGTGGGTAAAAATCACATTTAAAAATTTTAAACGCCTCTAGAGAATTAAGTAATGCAATCATATTGCTCTTTTTATTTTTATAGTAACGTAGCACACAAACTAAAATATATTTTGGGCACCACAGCACTCTAGATTCAGAAATAGATTTTTTAATAACATTTTTAATGTTTATCAAAAAGTGACCAAAATGGATGTATTGTATTCAAAATTTCCTCTAGATTCCAAAAATGTAAAAATATATAGGGTGTTCCATTTAAAAATCGAAAGTTGTGGGCATTTCCGGTCAAACCGGATGTGCACTAAACTTGATTTTTTATTGAAAAGATGGCATTTTAGTCGTGTAATAAGGCCTCCAAATTTCAATTTTCTATTCCAAATATTTTAGGAAATATCGGTGCGAGCGCAATTCGTGACTCACCCGGTATAATCTTAATCACTTCTACGTGTTGCAAGTTTTAGATAATCAAGTGTGTTTTAGTGACTACTGTATTTTTTTAACGTCGGACTATTTCCATGACCAATAGGCTAATCACCGATGCCGGACGGGCCGAAGGATTACTATTTTTTTTTTTTGTGTTGCCCCGTTTAGGAAGCTGATACGTTAAATGTTCTTTCTTTACTTGTGAGAAATAAAACGAAGCAATTTGACTTCAATTTAATTTGATAGTTTACAGGAGAAGACACCAACAATGGCAGAGCAAGTGACATCAGGGTGCAGGTAAACTACAAAAAACTTTCGTCGGAATAATAACTTAAAATTACTGAAAGTCCATATGACAGATAGTAAAATGTAAAGCAAAATGGTACATAATAAGAATCCGTATACAGTAAATAATGAAACTAAACTAAACGCCGTCCGGCCAGAGCGTTAAAAACAAATCATTCTTACGTTAACATAAATAAGCTCAACTAAATTACATGGAGCCACACAAGAAAAAAATAATACAAACTGTACGTAAAATTAATGACAAAAAAAATGTCCCGACAATTAATAATTTCGACATAAACTTGTTCGTTAGTTGAACACTGCGTTTTTTATGCCCAAAACACACGGGAGATGTCAAATGAACAGGGCGGTAAGCTACGCAAACATAACGTTCAAACGAAATTATTCACGCACCATAGTCTTCCCATGGGGTAGAAGAAGTCTTAATCGAAAGATAAAGTAGTATTATTATGAGAAGATGCTTGGGGCGGAGCCAACGTGCGCGAATATTTCTACCAGTGACAGCATCATCAGGGGTAAAAGGATATATAATAATTTTAATCAAATTTTTGAGGTCGAGGAGCTGTGTAATGCAGTAGATTAAAAACTCTTCACACTCTGGTATTTACGATGAAGAAATTTTTCACTGAAAATGAGGTTATACCACTTAATTCAATCATAAACGGCGAACACAACAAGTATACTTTGGCACAGATCCTGTGACTGCAGGTTGTCGGTGCCACTGGATTCAATGTCAAATATGATGCAAATCGCTCTTATTGGTTTAAATCAATGGACGCACATAAACTCGTTTCTGCGCATCATTTTTAACACTGGATACAATAGGAAATATTACACGCCAAACGTGGAATGAAGTAATGAAACGGTGGGTTGTCAGCATGGTGACAAAAGGCTTCAAACAGCAACATTTACATCACGAGAGGCGTACATAATATAAATGTCTGTACTTACAGTTGATTCGACGAAAACATTGCCTTGCTGCAGCTATTTACTGATTCCATTAGCAGTTATTAATCACTATATATAAATATTTACAAATATATGGCGACTTTAATTCCTGCAGCCTAGACGGATAAACCGCCCGCTACACCATTTTTTTCTCTCAAATTACCGAGGGCGGTTAAATTCACCTTGTCTCTCTAAACGTGGTGTCTCAGCCCGAGGCAAAAACTCGATTCTCTATTCGAAGCCGGCCACAGCTACTTCAGTTTTTTATACACTTGTTTGTGGACCAACGTATTTCGATTTTAAAATTCAATTCTACAAACACGTATGATTTTAAATATTTTAATTTAATTTCCTCTATAGGGCGTTCTTTAATAACTGGCCCGCTACAAAGCAACGTCCAAGATGGGTTCTCTGACGGGATCTGAAAGGCTCTGATTTTTTGCGGATATTCTTTTGTCGAGTCACGTTGAATCGTGCTAAGTCCAAGCGACTATCTGTTCTTGCCTTAAAGATTGTTCACTTGGGAGTTTCGAATTCTAGGTGAGCTTACAGAGAAGAGATTTATCGTAGGTTCTAGAGACGTCCTGTCCTGCTGCTTGCGGGGTAGACTAGTTGGTTAAGAATGATTTTTCTTTATAGCTTTCTGTCTGGCTAGTTTCTTGGTATACCACTGGATGATGATTGAGTTGGATGCTGGCATGGCGTCTACGTGACCTAAATAACGTAGGCTTTATGATTAATATAGTGACCTTGAATGGTGTGCATCGACGCAAAAACTGATTATGTTAATTTACCTCATGGAAAGGTAATTAGAGATACCCGATTCCTCTCGTATGTGTAGGCAAGTGACTATGCGGGCAAGTGGCTGTTCGACCGCATGAAAATTTACGTACGGGCTAGTGGTGTTCATGGTACTTTCGAAAGTAAGTTTGTATTTTTATAAGAAATGATGGCCGTTCTAGAGGCGAGATCTGCTTTGCGTGGAACGACGTGTCTAAATGAACTTGCACTCATACCTTCGAAAAATTGCAAATTTTTTCAGAAAGATCGTAAACGTGTTTTTTTTTTAAATATATTTTGACTTTAGAGATGTGCTTATTGATATTAATGAGACTTAGAGACGAATACTCGAGGGGTTTTCTGGGTATTTTTCAGAGGAACTATGACATTCTTGAAGGTCAGCCATCCAAGCACTAACCGCGTTGCTAAACTTTTTATATTGAAATGCGAGTATAATCAAGACAGATCTGTCCTCGCTCCAACTGAATTAATTTTTTTTTTTAATCAAAGTGAGATTATTACCACTTTCAAGATTACGGTATGTGTAGCAGTTATTCTTCTCGATTGCAAACATAAACACTAAGATAGTAGCATTTTCCTTTATTATCTTTTATCAAATGGAAAGTCTTAAAAAATTCCTTTTTTTAGACGATAGTATTTGTTACTAATTTTATGAATCATGTTCCCTTTTTGTTGAAACTCCTTGGTATTTTATTATACCTTTACTAATTATTTATTTTGCTAATTCTACCCTCGGTTCACCAGGCGAAATCGGAAAGTGTTCGTTTTTTATTTTTCCGGTATAATTTTGTCCGAACCATTTAATGATTGAATCCTGAAATTTAACCCAATTTTCTAACTCATTTACTGACGCTAACCCTTTAAGTCTTGGCGGATAAAGAAAAAGATCAAACAACTTGGAGTCATGACAGTGCGAAATTTAATAAAAATCCAATCTGACGGAAAAAATTTAATTCCGATTGCAGAAACAAAAGCTCGGCAACGGCTGTGCAATATTTCAGACAGTGGGTGTCACGTCATAGCTAGAAAATCTCTTCACTCTCTTTTTTTATGATGTTCTCCCTTTTCGGATTTTCATTAATGTTATCTAACCACTCGACGTGGTTAAGGATTTCTTTTAGTAGATCGGACAAACTAATTATTGTTTGCTTTGTAACGTTTTCAGTGTTTTTCATTTAGGCTGTAGGCGAATGTTGACTTTGATATATTTTTAGTCTCTTTTCTTTTATGGAAACGAATATGTGAAAAGAAGGACTCCGTAATTGGTCAGAACGTTGACATGACAATTATATTTAAAGTAACACATTTAGTAAATGCTTACTCTGACATTTTAAATATATAATGAACATCCCACTTACGACTCTAAGCAAGCCAATCATGAGCATCTTCCTATGGAGCTGGGATCCTCCTTGAGATAGACAAAAGCAAAATAAACAAAGAGGAAAAAGCAAATTTTAAATTGTGTAAAATTAAATTGCTCATTATATATTCTTTCTGACGTCTATTTTATATTTTCTTGCTTCTAATTTCCAGTGTCTTGGCAGGAATTGTTTGACCCCTGCATTGTTCTAGTTGGCTATTCGTTTCTGTATGGCACATCTGATAACATCGTGCCACTAGTCGCGGTTGCCTGTTGGGTCTACGTCTTTACCATTGCACTTTCCTATCAATTCGTTGGTGATGTCAGCCCAACGGTTTTTCTCAATATATGATTGAACTATTAGCTATTCTATACTGTTCTTTGTCTCGTTGAAGTATCAAAAGAAATTATAAAATGCGGAGAATACAATACTTCTTTTGAAACTGAATGCGATTTTGTTGCTGCTGAAGCCCGCTACTATCCTAACTGACATTTTATTGTAGTAAAATTCCAAAAGATGTTGGCGGTCCAATAAAAGAAGATAATCAAAATTTCAGTATGTTTGCAGACACAGACTAGTTTACCGACATTTATCAATACCGGAAGTGAATGCATGTCGACAAAATATTTCCCTTAAACTCCAGTGCTAAGACGTTTCTTGACTTGTTCTTTACATGCAGCTTTATGAATTATGTAAGGGTTTACCGAAAAAAACCTTTTCTTAAATTAAAGGCAGAAGTGCTGGAAGTGGAATTCCTTGTTTATACCTTATGCCGGCACTTCCCTCTAGCTGAGGCTCCTCGTCGAATGTCTCGGTAAGGCATTTGGAGAGGCAACGAACCCAGAGAGGTACCACCCACACTGTCGAGTAGCGGGGTCATGTTTCACAACAGAGCAGCATATGGACGTTATCGTTATGTGCATGTAAAGTATAAATCTACTATAATTGAATACAAACGTGCTGCAAAATGAAAATGAAGAAACCTTGGAATAAAACACAGCGGTGAATGACAACAATTCATCAAAGTAGGGAGGTTCCTCATGATCAGTGAATTCAAAGGTTAACTTCTTTACACACTCAACTTTGAATTACTTTGATAACACAGCCACGTGTACATTTTCTATGCTGAATTCGAATTTCACGTTGGTTTACTTAGATTGGCTCGGAATTTGGTTCAAAATTGAAAGAACTTCCTATTAATTGCTATTATGTGAAGTGTAAAGTTTTTTCAATTTTGAACCGAATTTTGAACCAATCTGAGTAAAGCAGTGTAAAATTCCAATTCAGAATAACAAGATACAGAACTTTTTTTGTGTGGCTGTGTAATTAATTTAATGTTTGAGGAAGTAGTGCTTACTAGTAGGTTCTAACCTCATCTGATGTAAATACTTGCCAAGATAATGCCAGAGTTAGTAGGGTCGCTCATTGTGTCCCCCGAAACTAGCCACCCAACAAAATCCTACTTTTTTTACTTCACGTCTGTAATTCGGTCACAACTTCCTACGACTGCGCCAAATTTTAACTCTTTACGTCCCGCGTCGGTGAGAAAAATGACAGACGAACAGACACCGAAGTGATTTTCAAGTGTTCCGTTTTGCCAATTTTGGTACGGAGCACTAAATATATCAATTTTATAAATCGAGAACCAAGTTTTTAATTGAAATCCTTCGCGTATCCGCCCTGTTTGCATATATGCTGGTAATATAAAATACTTTTTTCCAATTTTTGCTCATCTTGAAGAAGAATACAAAATAGGAGACTACACCCTGAGAACCACGAACAGAATGAAAAATCTAAGAACATGTTTAACGAATCAACTGAAAAGAAGGGGAACAGTAAGGGAAGGAATCACAACGGCCTACAGAGTCACAGGAGTTATGCTGCCTTTCCTTGAGGAAAATAAACCACCATGGAGTCTAACTAAAAATATATACGCGACCATCATAATGCCTACGATGACATCCGGAGTCAAAAACGCAGCCACGACAAAATCGAATAGTAGAAGTCTGAGAAGAGCCGAAAGCTCGGCCGAACGGGACATTGTCCAACTGTTTGCAAAAACAGGAAAACCACAGAAACGACAGAAAACGTCAGCATGACTAGAGGCGGAAACAATAATTAAAAGAAGTGTTCATAGACGTATTTTTGCAGACCAGCTCTGTATGTTTATCCTACGTCAATTTGCTATGATGACAACACCCAAAAATTTAACACAGTTAAAAGAATCCGCATCGGTAGTATGGCGTCTTGAACTAAAAATCATCGTTTCTGTTTTATCGGAATTTAAAACCAGCCGATCGCTTAAAAACCAATCTTGAACTAACGATAGACTGTTGCGAGCTTATTAGGGTGCACATATTTGTGTGGGTGTGAGCCAAAGTTGTATCATCTGCAAAGAGTGAATTTAGACATAGAACTACTGTTTGGCAAGTAGTTGACATAAGTAAGGAAAAGCACTGGTCCTAGAATAGAGCCTTGAGGTACACCTAAATTAACGTGTATTCTGAAATTATTGATATTAACAAATTGAAACCTGTCAGCAATGTATGACAGGATTACATTTTTACTGTTATTCGAAAATTTGTAAGAGCTTAATATTTATATTAGAATGTGCGAGACCCAGTCACAGTCTTTGCTAAGGTCTAAAAATTGTACATGTACAAATGTTTTAACCTAAAAACCTTTATTTATTGCTCTATTAATGAATTTATTGCTAAATAATATAATATATATATACTGTATAATAATATACTGGTCGATTTGAGAACCTCCTCTTTTTGTAATTTTTTTGAAATCGGTTAAAAGTTGCTGACATTATTTTATTTTCCAATAGTCAATATAATACAACACAAGAGACCTAATCAGAATGAATGAAATAATGTATCCTGATAAAACAAATTAAATATTCCTTCTACATCTATCAGTATCATTATTTAAATCGCTTATGCACATGAGCAAGTCGTTATTATTCAAACGCCTCCAAATACAACAGTTCATTACCAGATGAACAATTATTATTATTGATGCCTCGCATTCCGACGCATGTAATATTGTATGACATCCACGTCTTCGTCAAAACAATATACGTACTGAAAATATTCAAGAGATACCTTGCTAAATAATTAACATCCATGCGTTCAAATAAACAAGCTCTTCTCTCTTTGAATAGAACTTTATATTCGTGGCAAATATAGCATAAATCACTCCTCTTTCCGGTTTGTGTTTCTATACGGCTTAGGCTCCAACCAAAAATTACAAATTAACGAAGCCCGTGTGTAAGAGGAGCAAAACCGGGTTTATTTTATTTGGGACGTATCAGGCGTAAATTGAATGTACTGTCTAGGGTTTTTTAATTCCCCTAAGTTCTCTCATGGGGATTTGTTTGTGAAAGGGTGGGATTAATTTATTCTGTATCCGAAAAGCTGATCCGAACACGAATTTTAATTTAAATAGCGGTGATTAATTGCATTTCTGAAAATACTTTCTCCTGTTTCGATGAGGTAAACAATATACGTGTAACTAGCTCCACCTTCTATTGAGTTTAGCGGATTCAACCCATAATGTCTATTTCACGTTCATCCCCTACACCCAAAATTAACATGTAGTTTAAAAATCCAAAGAGACCCCAGAAATTGGTGGGGTGGAAATGAGGTTTGGGGGGCAGGGGTTTTTTTGTGAGAAATTTTTGTAAATGTACTTTTTGAAAGTATAGTAGAGGTGTGGGGAGTCGTTTTCTAGGTTATTTTGCATGCTGAATCGAATGAGGCCAATATCAAGTCGGTATGATCTACCTTTAACGAATAAAAATGGTTCTAATAATAAAAATACGATAAAACGCAAGATATTTTATTTAAAAAGGAAAAAAAAGTATAGTATTGGTGTGGTACTTACAAAATTTTTATGTAAAATATGTAATACTTGGTAGTAAGTATTTTATTCATCGAATATGTTATAATCTTCACTAGTGACGTCATCAAAGTATGAATCTTCATCAAAGGCCTCTGTTGATATGGGTAACACGCCTGACGAAACTGAAATTTCGGTGCAACTGTTCATGCAGACCCCTCCCTCACAAATTTTGCACAAAATTGAGCATTCCACACCGCTTCTTACACAGGAGCACCGAGGAGTGGTGCAATTTCCCTTTCAGGCACAGGAAATCAACTTAAGGATTGCCTCTGGAGCAGCGTCAAGGGTTGTCCTGATTGGGTGCAAATCATTGCCACGACGAACTCAACTCCACTTTTGTGGATCCAGTTGATTCCCGAGCCACAACTGTACTTGATAAAAGGTGCGATATAAATATTGTGCAGCACTTGCTGATGTAGGAGGAAGTGATTCCAGCTTTGCTACATTTTTAGTGAGTGATCTCTGGAACATTACGTACAGTAGTTCTTCTAACGTATGATTCCCATCTTCTGAGCCATAGGTATACAAAAAAAAGAGTATCTCCTACTTTTTCTACTTCACTGTGAGTTGCTGTAGCTGTTTGGAATACGTGTATGGTGTGGCGCATCCAGGTCCTCTCTCAGGCAGCGCGATGATTTTCTTTTTCCCTTTTCCATAAATTGCACTTGTGGTGTTGCAACCACTAAAAGAGTGAGGAGAGTAGGATGTACGTGGTGATGTGCATATGTTGGTTCTGAAGGCTTACTGATGATAAAAGTTTGTTCTTCGTGCGTCCAATTTTTGTCAACAATACTAAAATATCAGTATCCTGACAAACAATGACAGAGCCGTGCTCTTCTATGGCTGTCTGAACTATTAGTATATCAGCATCTTCCCTGGATTGTCTTACCTCAATGTTCCTGTCCTCATTTTTTTAAGCAGCTCGATCAATTGCTTTCTATTTTCCACATTGGAAAGACATTTTTCTTGGTTGGAATAGATGGGGGTGTTCTCTAATATGTGGAATTGAGGAGTATAATGTTTCTACCTGCGTAGATGTTCAGATCTCTTGATACTGTCATGATCATTATATCCATCGAAGACAAAAATAGCGGATTCATAATGGTTTTTCATGTAAGTGAAATATGTTTCACAGACATCTGAATATGTTTTTTTTTGATATCCCACTTAACTGCATGCAGCAAGTACCCACCATCAATGACGTAATTTCTGACGCTGTCCATCCTCCTGTCGTCGACACATTCAAACTCTTCATACAATGCAGACTTGACGTTCTTCCGCATCCCACTGCTTGTGAACAATGACAATGGGAATGGCGCTATTTCGATTTTATGATGATGATACTTTAGTTTTCTACCTATCTTTCTCATTTTCCCACTATTAGAATCATTTTTATTCGTTAAAGGTTGATCATATCGACTTGATTTTGATCTCATTCGATCCCGTATGTAAAAAAACATAGAAGACGACTCCTCACACCTCTGCTTTCAAAATAGCACATTTTCAAAAATTTCTCACCCTCCCTCCGCCCGAAAACCTCATTTCCACCCCTCCAATGTTTTGCGACTCTTTGGATTCTTAAACTACATGTCGAGTGGCACTAACAACCAAAGTTTCAAGGACGGACTAATTTTTATGTTGTTTAGGTACTTTTGGCTGCCATTTTCACTGTTGTATTAATCCTATATGTGAATTTTAAATACACGATCCATCATCCTTGGCACTAACAGATTATTTTCCTTTATTACAACCACAATATCGACTGTCCAGATTCTCGCTGTTTGATTTCGACTGGTCTCTGAACCAGTTAAACGTGCAGTTCTTCGGTATAGACTTCTTACCCATAGATCCATCTCAATTCAGCGTTCGGCTAGTCGCCCTGTTCGAACCCTTGAACCCATTGATTCCAACGTACATTTGTCCTTCGAGCTGGATTAAACGAAATTAAGCGAAATCATTCCAAGCCAAACCAGACCAAGATAAAATATGTACCGTACATTGGTCCTACGAGCCGCATTGTACACTTACTTTGACCCATTGTGAGTGTCTTCTCCAGTTAATGTGAATGCGTATTTTTTAATGTAATTTCCATAAATTCTATTCGTTATTAGATTTTGAACCTTTGAGAAAGTTAAAATTGTTTAGTCACTCAACTACAGCCGTATTATTGCTAAGTTCTGCTAGTTAGTGAATTAGTAAACTGAAACTTAGAATTTTTCAATTCAGTGTTTATTAATAGAATCTGCAATAAAATTTAAAGTAGAAAGTAAGAAATACAAAGTACCAATCACGCCATCACATGCTCCAAATTCATAGAAAGTGAATTCTGGTTTAATTACATGAATTGGTCTAGTTGGCTTGGTTTTACTGTTTGACACGTCTGACAACATCACGCCATCGAGATTGTGTTTCGTGTATAGCCTCAACAAAATTATTTCCTTGGTGATATCAGTTCAACGTTTTGTAGGTCGTCCTTTTCGATGCTTATCCTCTGGTTTTCTCCAAACCATCAATGATACTGTATTATCCACTCATCGGGTAATATGAATTAAAGATAGAATTGGATAAAATACAATGTGGAGAGTCGTTATGGGGCGCTTATTTTTTTAGAGACTCCAGGAGTTGACACGACGGGCTATTTATGGAATTCGTAACACGTCTGCAGAGCCTCATCTCGATATTATCCACCTGTCTGCTTCTCTAACGGTCCAAATTTCAATGACGTAAAGAAAAATTGATGTTTTCGACTTTCTCTTTACGTTAGCGGCTTTTTTAAAGTTTCTGTCAAGCCAAATTTTAGCCAGTGGCCGAATCTCATTGTCAAATGCAGATATTATCAGTAAGGGTTCCAAGGATGTTTACTACCTCACACTCGCCTATTAACAGAAATTAAATATTTCTTAATATTAAAATTTAATAATACTAAAAAAAATTAACCTTAGTAAATATATAACTCTATAAGTTAAGGTCGGTTTTTAGTTATCAAGTCTACAATCATCCTGGTTCTACTTAATTGACTAAAAATCTCTTTCGAAATAAAGAAACATCTGGGATATTAACATTGCCAATATTTTTTGTTAACTGTACTTCCCAACAGAGAATCTTATTATACCACAGACATTGAAAGAGATATTTTCTGATTTAATAATCCTGTGAAGAATAGAAAAATAGACTGTACTATCTCGATCACCTCTCAACAAGAACTGGATAACTATGTTGTGCTCCCATTCTATTTTTATTACATTAATTTTTTATTCAAGATAAAACTTTTAAAATTATGATTTAAGTAAATTGCACTGTTCTAGTAATACCAACTTAGGTTATCTTTTTCTATTTTAATGAGAGAATTAATACAATTATTATCGTTATTTAACTTCTTGAAGAAAAAAAAAGTATGTAAATGTTAAAAAAAAGCAATTGAAATAAAACATGATAGAAACTAATGAATAGCGTTTAGCAGATACATTGTGTTAAAGGATGCCACAAATGCATGGTATTGTAAGGTAACACTGCGGAAAATTGAGTAGACGTGGATTCTGTCTGCAAGCGTAAGAAATTCTATATTCAAGGACACCAACCACTTGCACTGTTACATTTGTGATATTATAGATTATAGTATCTACTTCATGGTTTGAATATAAATCCAGTTGGATTGTTTAATTTTTAAGTTTTCTACTTGACTATTATTGGTAGCACTAGATTTATCTGTTTGGATTTGCATTTGCAATATATCCGGCATTCCGTATTTTAGATTTGGTATCTCGTGTCCGAATTCTTTCTACGTGTTTGCGTCTCTTGTTATTTCGTACGTATAACGTATACATAAATAACGTGAGATATTTTCTATTATATGCTTACGCTATCTGTCACGCTCTGCTCGGAATAATTGTTGCCAGATGATTTACAATATTTATCTATTTATCTAATTTGTAATGGAATAGCTACCGATAATTTTGAAATGCTAATATTTTAAGTTTTCAAGTCACTTCAGTGTCAGTGTTAGACTAGGGCGTCCATAAAATACGTACGCGAAAAGTGAGGGGGGGGCAATTGCCTAGCGTGATGATATGTGACGAGGAGGGGAAGAAAATTCGAACAAACCTAA
This sequence comes from Stenurella melanura, assembly GCA_963583905.1. Taxonomy (NCBI): domain Eukaryota; kingdom Metazoa; phylum Arthropoda; class Insecta; order Coleoptera; family Cerambycidae; genus Stenurella; species Stenurella melanura. The sequence continues at coordinate 74,026,712 of OY757309.1, forward strand.
CGTTACAGGGTGCTTGAAATAACTACATCAATTTTATTCCTATTTTTTTTAAACTGTAAGTTTTATTTTTCAGTCGCGATATGAAGGAGAACTTTTTATGGATCGATTTATAATTACTATCTTGAATGTTTATACTCGAGCGGCAATACTGAGAAAAGAGATTAAAACATTTGTACCGGCACGGTAGTTCTAGGCGTCTAAGACAGGATGGTATTCACCACTATGATGGGTGAAAAGCTAAGCGCGTCAGTTGCAGGAGGCCGCCCGCAGGGGACGTTTTGTCCCCCCTGCTATGAAATCTTATAGTTGACAGCCCACTGCGGAAACTCACAATTGAGGGCTATGAGGCCTAAGGATATGCTGACGATATAGTCATCATAGTTAGGGGTAAGTTTAATATCACAGTCAAGGATCGATTACAGGTGGCACTGAACATGGTAAAAAAAATGGACCGATAAGGAAGGAGTGAAAGTCAGCCCGTCAAAAACCCACATCGTCCCACTCACCAGACTGCAGATGTCGGGAGAGGTCAAATATCTTGGAGTTATCATACACTCCAAGCTTACCTGGCACCAACACCTAAACAGGATAATACATAGATCGATAGCCACATTGGCAACTTGCACGCGATCATTTGGAAGACATGGGGGCTCCGACCTAGTGTATTACACTAGCTCTACACTAGCGTTGTAGGATCCACCACTACGTACGCTACTTTAGACTGGTGGTCAAAGACAACTCAGACTACAGCGGCGAATAAGCTGAACCTAGTACACATACTGACCTGCTTAGGAATTACGGGTGCTATGAAAAGCACCCCCACGGCAGCTCTGGAGACCCTATTAACCCCCCACTTAGTTTAGTGATCCAGGGAGAGGCTAGAGTGGGGGTATATAGGCTGCAATACTCAAATACCCCGAATCTCCACAGAGCTATATCGGGATGATATTTGAGAATAATAAACACTGTAGAAGATTCTGTATTGAATATGAGGTCAGACTATATGATACCAAAAATTACCTTTAACAAGCCCTTCAATATCACCGTTGGAGATAGGAAGGACTGGTCAACAGGAGCTCCTGACACTACGTAAGGGCCTAACCAGGTATACTCATGGGTCAAGGATAAACACAGGAGCTGGAGCTGTATAAGTATAAGCCTTTACCTTGGTCAACACGCCACTGTATTCCAGTCAGAAATTCTGGCTATACTTGAATGTGTACGCGAGAATGCAAATCGACAATATGTCAACCAGCAGATCTCCATTGCATTCTTAGAGCTGTGTATTTATCATACACAGCAAAAAAGATTTTTCAAAAATGGCCTTGAAAAGGGAAACAGATTAGATTTCCGAAACGTCGGCGAAATATTTAATTTCAAGTTTTCTGCTTATTTGTGTTGTTTATTTAAAAGCCCTAAATAAGTTAAATGTTTTTCCTAAATGTTTTCTTAACCGCTTCTCAAGTCACCGAGGTAACTCCTTGAAAATACAGAATGATTTTATGTTAGGTAAAGAGAAACGAGGATCTACAGTTTATATTGGAGTCCGAACCACATCTTGGGAATAATTTTATAATTAAAATTATTTCGCGGTGAGTAGGGATTGAACCTGCTTTGCTAGGTATGCCAGTATGCAAACTAGACGTGCTGAACCACTGAGCTACCGTCCCCTTAGATACACAGATGTAGCAAATAAAGAAATTTTTTCTGATATGTAAAAAAACCCTTTTTACTTAATTCTTTTTGTTGGGTATTTTGCCACCTGCGTATCAGAAAAACCTATACATTTAAAGTGAATGTTATGACATGACACAAAATTAATTAGAAAAGTCAGATTTGACAGATATTTCGTAAATAGACATAAATAGTTTAGGATACATTTCAAACACATTTTGAAATTTTCAAATTTATTTTTCTTGATGAAGAATATATAATATTCAAAAAACCTTATATTGCTGGATAGAGAATTAAAAACCCTTTCAAATGAGCTGTCACACGCACCCTCGTTCCATTTACAAATTTAAAATGGGTTGCTGTCAATCCAAGGGGGTTGAATGGGGAGGTATAATTATGCTCAAAAAATGTCATTTTAGAATTAAAAATTGACGTGTTTTAGGATTTTACTTATGAATTTATAATGAATGTATCCGTTGCTTATGGACCTCTGTGTATAAAAGAAACATAATGAGTCGAACCATTTTTTATTATTTTTTTTAAGTCGTTAAAAAATTAGCTTTTGTACTAAGGAGGAATAGTTATTTTACAATGAGAATCACTTTTGTATTATTTTTTATGCATTTTCATCAAACATAATAGTTATCTTAACTGATTAATAAATTTCCTATCTTCACTAGTGGAGGTACATAAATTCGAACATAGAGTCTCTAATGAAATCTGTCATCAAGTTCGGTAAAACGTGCAGCAGTAATTTACAGCTGTTACTTGAGAATTTAGATGACAAAATGAACTGGTTAAGTTTTCGCATATATTCAGTCGAAACTCCGTAATCGTAGAATCAAATTGACTAATGCAAAAGAGGAAAGGTTTCAACAAACATTTGCCAGATTATTTTTTTTTAACTATGTTTAAAGGACACTTTCTTATTTAATTTCGTTTGGTATCTCAAATATATTTGAATAAAACACTCGTGGAAGAATGAATGTATTGTGCCAACTTTCCTTGTGCCTACTTTCCAAAACCCCATGTTTATGGATTTGTGACAAACAATGAGCGCGCGAACACCTTAATCGATAAAGGGAGGGAAGCAGGAACTTAAAAGCATCTCATTACCTTCCCGAATCCTGTGGGACCTTTTCTTTAGAGACTATAAAGCTTAGGACTTTCTTTCTCTCTACATTAATCACGTTTTATCTTCGTCTCTTGCTATAACGAGATTTACAGAGAAATAAAAATTCAATTCGATAAAAATATACTGTCCTGTGGTTGTTACAGCTAATCGAATTTTGATGTAGACTTATTAGGTGATTACATTCGATAATAACAAAGGGAATATTTTGAATATCTCATCTTGTTTTACTTCTAGCTCTAATGCATATCTGCAATGTACACATTGTAAACTGGACTGTAGATATTTACTGCACATAAAAAATGTCAAAGCTTTACCGCTTACGCATTGAGGGGAGAGCAGGGCATGCTAATTCCCGAGCTACTTCCTCTATAATATATTAAGTAATAAATATAATGTACTACTTAATACATAGAACTTATTATTTTAATATAAAGTATGTTCTGGAATGATTAAAATAAGAAAATAACAAAAGCACACCTGTTTCAATTATGGTTTCAAATTATTTTGATATATTTGCCCGACTCGCTCCTACGAAAAATGTCGAACTTGATAATAATAATGATATTGCTAAATTAATAACGGCTTCTGCTAATCATAGTTTGTATATAAACCCTAGTAAATCAAAGATAATGTTGCTTGGTAGGATAACTCAGCGAAATAGGTACCTTGAGGATTTAAAATTAAAAGTCAATGATATCTCTATAACTTCTGTAAATGAGGCAAAAAACTTGGGACTAACTATTTGACTCGGATTTAGGATTTAAAGACCATATAAGGAACTGTATCAGGAAAGCTTTTAGTAATTTAAGGAACATCTATGCTAGTAAAGATCTGTTGAATAAAAATACCCTAAAACTGCTTTGCAACAGCTTAGTGTTATCACGTGTTGTATATGGTCCTTGTTTGGTAATTGCCACATGAAGTAGAATTCAAAGAATTCAAAACTCTTGTGTTCGTCTAATTTGCAATATTAATAGAAGAGAGCACATCTCTCATAAAATTAAAGAATTAAACTGGCTAAATATGGCAAATAGAACGTTGTTACTACACTCCTGTATCTGCTTTTGGAAGATTATCCAAATCACCGCCTTATCTATATAATAAAATTCGTTTTCGTACAGATATTAATGTAAGAAGAAAATCTTTAATCACTCCTCCTTTTCATAGATCTGCTTTTTTTTAACGATGCTTTTCATATACTATCTTTAAATTGTATAATAAAATACCTGCTAATATAAAGCGTATTACAAAAATTGACAAATTTAAGTATGAAATGCGAAAAATTATATTGTGTAATCAGTAAAGGAAAATTAAAAATTATAAATAATGGGGTGTAGGTACTATATCAAATTTTTAATTTTGTATGTAGGCATTTTTTTTTGTTTTTTTGTGATTTTTATAATTATAATTCTTTGGCAAAAATAGTTCAAATTAACCTATAATTTGAACTCTTTTTTAGAGTTAAGAGGTAGAACAAGATCATATCCTGAACCTCGCCCGTATAAATAAATTGTAAATTTTATGTAATTATGTTACAAAATAAAGTCCATTTATTTTTATTATTATTGTTATATTAATATTGTCAGTATATCATGAAATATCTAATTTAGTAGAGAGTCCACACCTTCGATAGCCGTCAAAATCGCCAAGTAACCCATTCCAGCAAGGTAAATAATTTTTGATATCACTTATCAAAAGAAGGTTCTAATGGGCATCAGAAATGACATGTTGGACTTTTGTTGGCGGTTGCACAACTTCTCCACAAGAAAAGAAGATGACAGAATGTTATTTCAAGAATTCGTGTTTTTAAACGTGTACATACCTCCCGCTAGAAAATTAACTAAGCGCGATATTGATCTGATATCGATATCGAGCTAATTTTTATAGCAAAAATGTTGTTGATCTCTAGACCATATTTCCGTCGCATATAGTCTATACAAAATTCAAACATTTAATATAGTTGCCCGCATGTCGAAATTTTAAACATAATTTTCATTCTTGTGATTCCTGATTTATTTACAAAAAGACTACAGTGGTATAGAACATCACCGAGGAGGAACAAGACATCGTTAAATTTCTAAGAAACATGACACCACATCTGGATTCCTCTGGAATGAAAATAAACTTCAAGAAGAGCCTAATAATAGTCCGAGACCCATTGACAAAAACAAGTCCAACAAGTGGGGAAGAATACAAAATAGGAGACTACACCCTGAGAACCACGAATAGAATGAAATACTTAGGAACATACCTAACGAATCAACTAAAAAGGAGGGAAACAGTAAGGGAAAGAATCCAAACAGCCTACAGAGTCACAAGAGCTCTACTACCCTTCATTGAGGACAACAAACCACCATGGTGCCTAACCAAAAATATATACACGACCATCATAATGCCTACGATGATATATGGAGTCAAAAACGCAGCAACGACAAAGGCCAACAGAAGAAGCCTGAGAAGAGCTGAAAGAGACATTATCCAACTGCTAGCAAAAACAGGAAAACCACAAAAACGACAGAAAACGTCAACATTACTAGAGGGAAGAACAATAATCAAAAGAATAGAATCATACGCAATAAAATACTGGGGACACGTCCAAAGGCGGGACTCGACACACCTACTAAAAAAAGCGCTGCGAATGAACAGCAAAAAACTGAAAATAGGGAGGCCATGCTACACATGGATAACAACAATCGAAATGATTATGAATAAGCTAGGAAAGGATTATACACACTGGGAAAAGCTGGCACAACAAAAAATGGAATACAATAAAGAAATATCAAGGATATACACACTGCCAGACTCAGAAACAGAAGACACAGAAAACTCAGAAGTAGAATAGGAGAGAAGATGATCACAGACAGAAACTAAGAAGAAGCATATCACAAAAACCTGAACGTAAAAAGAAGCACGAAAACCTAAAAGAAGCATCTCACAAACGCCTACACTTTCCATCCGATGAAGACAGAAGGAAAACAAGAAGACACTTCTCACAAACACCTACCTACACGCTCCATCCTATACTCCTACCCCATGCGTCATGCGGCTCTCGCTGCTGACAACAAGCATGTCCAATGTCCAATCCAGCGTATGCAGCTGGTCCGGCGGTATAAAAAAGTACCGGGGGTTTGTTCCGGCACACGGTGGGATGATCGATGGGCGATCGGGCTGCGTGGTGGAACAAATCTCCATTCACCGGAATTGGCAGCAATGCCCACCTTACGCTGGCAAATCAATCAATCAATCAATCAAAAATACTACAGTAGTATAGAAGTAAATATGAAAAATCAGAACAATATCGCACGTAGTTAGTTTTCCAGCGAGAGGTTACGTTTAAAAACACCAACTCTTGAAAATAACATTCCGCCATCGTTGTGCAAATGCCAACAAAAGTCTAACAAACCATTTCTGATGTCCCTAAGGACACTCTTTCTGAATTTGTTCCTAAAAATTATTTACCTTATTGGAATGGAAGTTACCGCGCAAACAAATTTTAAATACGGCTCTGTGGGAACTAACGATGTAGTGATTTACGGTCGTATTTATGACTTTTTTATTTACATTAAATATTTGTAGGCAGCTATACTAGCATCTTGAAATACTTGCTCTAGGAGTAGTTGTTTTGGAGTATCCATATTCATGTAATATTTAACTCCAACATTTATTTATTTATTTAAATTACTACCCAAATAGATAAGAAATCCAGTAAGGTCGTTTAGTGATATAGAAGTTTCCCTCAGAAAAAAAAACAACTATTTTAATTATAGTTTTTTAAAAAGGTGTTAGATTGATCTGAATTTTGAGTTCCAAAATTGCTACTGAAAATTACCCATCTTCTTCAATTCGTCTGTACGTACGAAAATAGTCTGCACTTGAGCTTTGTTTTTTAATCGCTTTTTCTACTATTACAATAGAGCCCTGTTGCATTTGATTGGTCGAGTAGTTTAATTATTATACTCTTCGCAAATACAAAACGAAGAGTATATTGCATTAGATCGGCACATTTCCAAAACCGGTAATATCGCTCGTAGGGAAAAAAATTTCGTATCACTGTGTTGGTGATCGAATTCTGAACAACATTCAAAATGTGCATCCTTCTGTCTGTCTGTTCGTCCGTCCGCCACGTTTCTTCTAAGCACGATACCCGAAGAACGAAATGATAATAATAATAATAATAATAATAATCTTTATTTCCCAATCACAAATACAATTAATTGATAACCATACAAGTAATTTAGGAGTGCGTGAAAATCGAAGCTAATATGCATAAACATAATACATTTTAAATAATATAAAATAAAATACACCTAAAATTGTATAAAACAAAACACTAACATATTAACAAACTACACAAAAAAATATATATAAATATATAAACACGCAATAAATAATTGGATATATAAATGGTCAGACTAAGTAAAATTCATTGACATCATACAAGCATTTTTCTGTTAACAAATTCTTTATCCTCTTTTTGAAAGTAAATAGGCTCTTACAATTTTTCACATCAGTGGGTAAATGATTATAAATTTTACAGCCGTTGTAATACACGCTTTTTTGATACAATGCTGTTGTGTGCTGATGTGGAATTAACTGATCTTTAAATCTTGTTTGATAATTGTGGTGTGTTTGGTTTGTAAGAAACGCTGATTTGTTTTTAAAAACATAGCAACAGATTTCGTAAATATATAAGCAAGGCAGAGTTAATATTCTTAAGGTCTTAAAAGATTCTCTGCATGAATCTCGGGATGTAAACTCTCCATAATCCTAATGACACGCTTTTGAAGAATAAATGCCCGACGAACATAACTAGTACTCAATCCCCACAGCATAATTCCATAACGCAGATGAGAATGTATGTTAGTATAATGGAATGTCATTAGAGAATCTTTACCGCAGTGATTTTTTAAGTTGCGCATACCATAACAACCTTTACTGAGCTTCACACACACACTATCTATATGAGCAGCCCACGTCAAATTTCGGTCGAACATAATACCCAATATTTTAGCAGAATCTGTTATTAGAAATTCGTCGCTAGAGTTCTGCTCGATATTATACCTAAATGATACAGTATTTGTTTTTTGTTTATTAAGCGTAAGCCGATTCTTCTCTGACCAAATTATGATGTCTTTATATAGATCCTTAGATATATTTCTTACTGCGTCAGGACTTTTTTGAACAACTAAAAAGTTTGTCTCATCGGCGTAGCACGTAATATGAACATTGTATTTGGTTTGAATGTATAGAGCGAGATCGTTGGCAAAGATGAGATACATGAACGGCCCTAATATGGAACCTTGTGGTACACCGGCATTTATTATACATGTATTACTCTTTGTTCCATTCACATAGACTACTTGCGTACGGTTTTTAATATAGCTTGATAAAAAATCTATGGGAAGTGGCCCCCGGTGAAATTGGCTAGAGTTGATACACCGGGTGTAACAAGATCATGGTATACCTCGCCTTTCTCCTTTAGTTTGGAAGATAATTGATTGAAATTTAGGATATACTATACATACATAATAAACGGCACTTTTTGAAATACAATTGATTTTTTTTTACTCCCGGTTTCGCCGGAAGTGACACTAACTTTCGATTTTTAAATGGAACACCCTTTGTATTATTGCATTTTTGAATACTGCATAATTTTCTGAATCCAACGATGCCAAATAAGTGACACTTCAAATATCAATTTTAATATAATTTTTAGTTTTCCATTTGCCATGATGGTTCCGATTTATTTCTTAAATGACCCGTGTAATGCTACAAAAATCGAAATCCCGTTAAAAACACTAAATTACGTGATTCACCAAAATTTTTTTTGGGGCAAAACTCGATTTTTTCAAATGGAACCATATCGGTACTGTGGTACCATTTATTAGTACTGTTAATAAGGAATTTATTCATATGTCGTATTAAAATGTGCGATAAGTACAAACAAAATTACAGCTAAAGAAAAATAAGAAAATGCAATTTTGTTCTAATGAGATGTTAAGAAGTAAACTAAGTTGGCTTTGAAAACAGTGTGAAGTGAAATATGTAGCTTGTCAAACATTTGTTGGTTTAACGGTGTTTTTATTGTGTAGTAAAAAATTGTTTAAAATTCTTGTTAACTGTGTTCAAAATGCCGCAAAGACGAAAAAGTGGACATGTTAATTATTTATGGGGAAAGTAAAAAAAATGCAATTGCAGCTATGGATCTTTATGGCCGACGATATCCTGATAGACAATGTCCAGCGAAAAATTATTTTAAACGTATTGAAAACCAATTTCGAAGAGAGCCCAACAATGATCCCGAAGAAAACTTCATTATTGACGAAGAAACGCAAATTAATGTTTTGGCTCAAATAGAAGTTGATAAGGCTGTTTCTTTAAGGCAAGTTGGGTTTGAATTGAGCATCAGTCACCAAACAGTAAGCCGAATTTTGCACAAGTACCTACCACTATAAATCTTTTAAATACCAATCGCACCAGCAGTCGTACGAAAGTACCTAATTACGAACGTAGGATGGAATATTGCAATTGGATTTTGTATAATAACGTGCAGCCAAACAATGATTTTTTGGGACTGATTTTATTTTCGGTCAAGGTTTACAAATTTGGGATTATTTAACCGACAAAATACAAAATATTGGTCACCAGAAAATCAAAACTTATTACGGGAGGGTAACTTTCAAGTGCGGTTCGGTTTCAATGTTTGGCTTGGAATAATCGGTAGTAGAATCATTGGTCTAATAATATTTGAAGGACCTCTGACTGGTGCCAGATACTTGAGATTCCTGGAAAATGACATTGAGGACATTTTAGATGAGTTACCTTTAGATTTAGGACGGGGAATATATTTCAAGATGACGCTCCTCCCCAAAATTCAAGGATCGTACTTGATTACCTACCTTCAACGGAGATTCGGAGAAAGCGTAACTTCGACGAATGGTCCTGTGAGGTGGTCTCCAAGGTCACCTGATTTAACGCCCCTTGATTTCTTTGTTAGGGGTCATTTAAGAAATATTGTCTAAGCAACCGCCGTTACAACCCGTGAAGACCTGGAGCTACGAGTAAGATGAGCAATTAATAGCATAACGGCCAGCAATTAATTGGCGAACGTTCTTCGAGAAACAGCTATGCGAGTTCAGAAGTGCATTGCAGTGCATGCCACCACCTTATGTGTAACAAGGTATAATTTGAATAAAATTGCATTTTCTTATTTTCGTTTAGCTGTAATTTTGTTTGTATTTATGGCACATTTTAATACGACATATGAATAAATTCCTTATTAATAGTACTAATAAATGGTACCACGGTACTGATATGGTTCCATTTAAAAAAATCTAGTTTTGCCCCAAAAACAATATTGGTGAATTTTATTTGCTCATAAATCACGTAATTTTGTGTTTTTAACGGGATTTCGATTTTTGTAGCATCATTTAGAATAAATCGGAACCGTCATAGCACCCTTAAATTGAAAACTATAAATTATGTTATAAAAAAAAATGATGTTTGAAATGTCACTTATTTGGCATCGTTGGATTCAGAAAATTATGCAGAATTTAAAAATGCAATAATATAATATAGGGTGTTCCATTTAAAAATCGAAAGCGCCGGAAGTGAAAAGAAATCAATTGTATGTCAAAAAGTGTCGCTTATTATGTATGCAGTATATCCTAAATTTCAATCATCTTCAAAACTAAAGGAGGAAAGGGGGGTATACCATGATCCTCTTACACTAGGTATGTTGTTCCCCTCCATCTCCGGATCAAAAATTCTCATGGGCACAAGTTCGGAAAATGGACAGTTTTCCATATCGGGGGTGCAAAGAGGGTGCTCAGTTCTTATGGGAAGTGGTCCCCGCCCCGGTGAAATTCACTGGAATCGATATATGTTATTCCTCTAGAGCTTCCGATCAAAGGTTCTCATAGGCACAAGGTCGAAAAATTGACAGTTTTCCTGATATTGGGGAGTGCAAAGTGGACCCCGATATCTGGAAAACTGTCCATTTTTCGACCTTGTGCCTGTTAGAACTTCTCATCCGAAGGTCGAGGGGAACAGTTCCAGCCAATTTCACCGGGGGGCACTTCCCATAAGAAATGAGCGGGGCCCTGCGGACAGTAAGTTAGGGTTAGTTAGAGGAAGAATCCTATTGTTTTCGAACAAGATTAGTTATTAATTATTTGAATTCTTTAAATTTATGTAGTTATATTATTACATTACAAAACCGGTAATAGTCCCTATTCATATATCATATATCAACTTAAGGTGGCCATCCCCTAGAAAAAGACATCCGATAGGAAAATATTTATTATTTTAGGCCATAACTTTTGTTTCCTAGTAAGTAAGTATACTTAAAAAAACTATAAGTAGAACCATAACAAGATTATAACTATGAATTTTCATTCAATAATTTCAGCGGCCTGCAAAATAGCTAGATTTAAATTTAAAGATTACGTTAATCTTCCTATTTCGTAGTTTTAAATCGAGCTATTTTGCAAACCACTGAAATTATTGAGTTAAAATGCATAGTAATAATCTTGTTATGGTTCTACTTAGGTACTCTTATAGTTTTTTTAAATATACGTACTAAGAAAAAAAAGTTAAGGGCCAAAATAATAAGTATTTCCCTACCGGATGTCTCTTTCTAGGGAATGGCCATCTTAATAGCGATAGATTTGCTACAAATACGATCAGATTATGCACCAAGCTTGGCGGTTTTCATTGATCTCACAGTTAATACAAATTAACATTGTTATACTATTCGTAAATAGGTTTTTATTAACATTAAAACTGCTAAGAGTATTCTATAGAATGTGTAACAATTATATAAAAAGTGCAGTAAGTCGGCGAAGAGTATGATGCTTAGCTTGTTATAAATAATTATTTAACACCATTATTCAAGGACCATTTCTCTCATTGTTGACGTCTATTAATATACTGCAGTGAAACCAGACGTTGCATCCAATCTCTATTCTCTATTCGCCCAATAATTATACACTTTATATGTATCTCATAAACGTATTTAACAAAGTTGCTAGCTAACTATGGCGAACTTGAACTTGCGCTATAAATCTCATAGTTAAAGACATACTAAGCCATAAACCCCATGCACAATAAATAATTCTCATAACCTGAGCGCCACGGTCGACCTGTAATAAATGAAACTTTTACTATTTAAAGTTATTTGTATGAATTCATGAGCAGCCGCACGCTATACGATGAGCGAAACTGATGCCACGCTTGAAATGGCAAGTCAGTTAGGAAACGATCATTAATCTTGTTATTATTCTACAAGAATTAATTAATTGCTGTCGCGTAGGCAATGTGAATATTTCATAAATGAGTTTTGGTGGTTTAGGGTTTTAAAATAACAAAATCATATTGTGCAAATTTAAGCTCTTGCATGAATGTAAGCTGCTAGTCATAATGGGCTCGTTTAGCATTTTTGTAAATTATGTTTTCTGAGAGATCTTTTGAGTTTAGAGCGAAATACAAAAAACTAGAATTTTCTACAGCCTCTATCGACTTCAAAATTAACCAAGAACGCGCCCTCATGTTAACAGCTGTGATGTCATTTACTCCTATGGTAATTTATTATATCTCAAAGTGTGCTTTTGCTAGTAGCTGATGAAAATGTAATATAATCTAACACGAATTGAGTAAATAATATTAATTGCTGTACGTATGATTTAATAATGTTAAAATGTTGTTTTCTTATGAAATTTACTTTCCGCTTTATTCTCCATGTGTTAGTATTTTTTGTATATTTTTTTTATTGGTACCCTATTTTGCTTATTTAAAGTACGCCTGTTTAAATCCAACAAACGCGCGTGTTTTAAAGTTACCATGGCAACATCAACAACCCGAGAAACGTGAAGTCAAACTGTCAACTTTTTAATTATTGATCTGACAGGAGTACCTTGTATAACTCAAATAAAATATTACTAACAAACGTTTCAAAAGCTTTATTCAAATATTTAACAATCAGTAACAACTGTAGTGACAGTAATTAATCCTATGTGATAGATTGCAAATTAATTTTTGTTTTTCTCATTTCCATGACACTGACAGGAATCCTGATGTCACATCACGAATTCAACCATTTTGAATTCTTAATTCTTATTTCCATTTTTTTCTAGTAATACCAGGTATTTATGACTTTAAAGTGTACCAATAAAAAAAATAGCGTAAAGTATTCGTGGATAACTGGTCTTTAAAACACTTGCTCTATTTCACTTCGTTGATTTCGAGCACTTCGGCTGCGCCGTCGCGTCGTGCTGTCGTGCTCGAAAAATCGCGCGTGTTTTAAAGACCTTAATATCTACTTATACTTTAATATACTATTTTTTGCATCTTATTCATTATCAAACTTTTACATTGCTTGTCATTTTTGATCATATATTTCTATTGATTAGTGAAAGCGGGCTTATCACATTAAACGTGTCTTCGAAAAAAATTTTGGGAGTAAGTGATGTCAGAGTTGATTTTTATTTTTAAAATCAGAATACAGGTATTTGTGTAAATATGTAAACAGAGAACAAAGCGAAAACCGAACAGACCATGATGATTAAAAAACATGTAAAAAAAGTATATAAAAAAATATTTTTAAGAAAACGCTTTTATTTTAAAAAACTGTACTAAAAAGTAAAAAATCGGTAGAGGTATTTACACAGAACTTCCCTCTTTATTTGTGCATGGCGGTCATTCTAAAAAATTATTAATTACGAAATGATTGTGAGAATAATAATCGGAATATAGTTATCACTATTATTACAAAGAAAACCTGATAACTTTTGGTCAAAAAAATATACAGAGTGGTCATTCGACAGCAAAAATTCAATACTAAATAACAGGTGCCAAATATGGAAGGCTTGCACAAATACCTTTACAAATGGTTGAATTATTTCTTGGGATGACCACCCTGTACATTTTTCAATAAAATTATAATAGGTGCACTTGTAGGTACATATGCCAAATATTATTTCCGTTTGTCACATTTTCAGTTCCACATTCACGCAGTGGAGTGGAAGTATAGCATTGGTTAAAAAATTTCATTTTTTTTTTTTTTAATAGGTTTAGAATGTCATGAAACGTGAAAATATTAAATTAGAGCAAACACATTTTTTTTCATGTATTCTAGTGAAAAAAAAAAGTTTCATCATCTATTCTATAGTACTGGTAAAAATATTTTCTTGAAATAGGTTTAGAATGTCATGAATCGGGGGAATTTTAAATTTGAGCAAAAATAAACATTTTCCATCATCTGTTTTGTATTTTATAGTGGGCTAAAATATAATTTTTTATTTTTATTTTCATTTTTGCTCAGTTGACCGCCCCCAAAGCTTTTGGTTTCCAGGTGTATGAATTTTGAAAAATTATTTTTTACTTTTTAATTTTTTTTTGCATCATTAACGATTTTCATATGCAATAACCTTTAGCGGTATTTAAACTTTGGTAGTGCAACTAAAAAAATTTTTCCATTTGTTGCACACTTAATCAACCACACTGTATATCCTGGCTGTAGAATCAGGCCATGTCCATCATAAAAATGCATTGTCATCGAAACTGAATCAACGTGTAAAATTTCAACTCCGTAGGATAAGAGGAAGTGGTTCTAATTCAGCTTGCAAGATTTGACCTAAACAGACTAACATACTAACATTGTAAGTTAAATAAAAGCTTTTAAAAGTATGTACGTGAAGCTGATGATTCAAGATTTCCTCAAAAATATTCAGCGTTGGCGAGCTCATTACAAATAACATTACATGTTATACAAAATAAGGCGAGCAAGATGACATCAGGTGATGAAATATTACTTGTATTATTAATATTCCGTCGTCGTTTCTACGTTGTTTAGGAGTGTTTCGTTGTGTATTATGCAGTATTTTTGAGAATTTTTGAGAATTATATCTTAATATCAGCTGTTTATATTATATTATTATTGTTACGTCAAAGCCGTCTCTGGAATTGATCGTCTCATGGTCTTAGTACAAATTGAGTAGCGAAACAGACTGCAGTATCTACTTTGTCGTCGACAAGCTGCAACCAACCAGATGGCTGGAGATTAACTATATTACAAGAAGCGTCCAATCACTTTATTTTCTTTCTTTATGTTAAACAATGTAATACGATGAAATAAACAAATACGGACGTTTTATGAAAATTCATAATTTAAAATAAAGAAATATGTGGAATGGCCGATTCCTCGAAATTGTTTGTATTGTTTTGTATTATTTTGTGGATAGTGATATCGGAAGCACGAGCCTACCATTTTTTACGAGATAGTCCTAGTTCAAAATCTAACATTGTCTCGTAAAAAATTGTCTGCGGTGCAATGTGTGTTGTAGTTTTAACCTGTTATCGTGGCCTACTATCCGTAGATATTTTCCCAACGCCGTATGACTGAAAAATAGAATAAAAAAGTATCTACGCTGTCTCTGGTGGTAAATGGAAACTCATATTGTAAAAAAAGTAAACTTTCTGTAAAATACAGTAACGAACTTAAAAGCTTTACAATGTTACAGTAAATTACTTTTCATTATTAAGTTCATCAGGGTAGGCTAGGTCTTTTCGCTATACTAAGCCAACTCTCTAAAGGCACTAGGGATGTTTTTATGTCAAACTCTTATGTCTGCACTTGCGGATGAAACTTTTGTTTGTCGTCATTAATTAGCTCTGTTGTCTCGGTTCAGTCGAATTTTGTATTGTGACTGAAATGTATTGACATTGCCATAGTTGTTTTTTTCTTACATATTTACAAGACAAAACCGCTCTGTTACTTTTAAAATAAAATCATTATAACTGACTTGCATAAATTCATCTGATTGTTACTTCTCTAGTACCGATTTTTTAGACTAATTACTGTTGAGGATTAGTGCATTAGCATTAAAACGGGGAAAGAGATGCCTTTGGATTATACCAGTCTTAGGATAACAAAACAGGGACTTAAACAGCGTCTCGTTAACTTATTTCTGCTTTAGAACTTATCTCGGGATTTTTAATTATATACTCGTTTTCCAAACGAGAGGCCTATTTTCAAAGTATGTAATCTCAATTTTATCACATTTAACAGGAAATGCGATTAGCATTTACGTCAAAAGACACTTCTTTCGAGTTTTGTGGTTACTTATCTTCCTTACCCTATCAGTGGTTCATTTTTTTTAATCCCTATCAGTGGTTCATTTTTTTTTATCTGAAGGCGAAGCCGAATAAGAATGGATAATCTGGCCCCGCTCGAATCTGGACCGTATTTGAGTAGGTACCTATGTACGTAAATCTGGGTAAACTTCTAGCTCAAAATATTAATAGTAACAATAATTAAATGAAAATTTAAAAAAAAATTATTAACTTTTGAACAGTTCGATGAATTTCGCCTGCCCAAAATATGTTGTTTTGGCAGTTAAGACCCATTAACGAAAAAATGTAGCGTGCCTTCAGATGTTCCCTTTACGACAGTGAAGTTGTAGATATCAATTTTCCTGGAGTGATAGTCTTCACAGTCGAAGAAATAACTTTGGACTTCCTCTTCTGCTTCTCCAAGTGGTCGAAAGGAAACTTGTGGTCGTGTGTCTACTATGTGTGGTGTTTATGTAATGTTATTTTGTGTACTTTTTTCTGTCACTAAGTTCTGTTTAAACTTCTCATAGTTGTAAAATTGATTTTTTTCTGTCAAGTGTAAGCATGTCGAACAGATACTGGTACGAGAGAATGAACCGAAATCCAAATTGTAACACGTGTTCAATTTTTTTCTAAAATAAGTTTCTTTCGCTGAGTTGTGTGATGGAAGCAACTATTTGAGACTGCCTTTCTAGAATTGGCAGGTGATTGATTGATTGATTAGCCAGCGTATGGTAATCCCTGCTGGTACTTCCGGATAGCCAATCTGGATATTTTTATGTAACGCCGGACCAACTGCATAAACTGAATTGGACAGGGGACAAGACAGTTTATGAGATGCTTCTTTGAAGTTTCCATCTATCATCATTGGATGGGAAGTGTAGGTGTTTTTGAGTCGCTTCTTTTGAGTTTCCATGCTTCTTTTAATTCTTCCTCTGAGTCTTCTGTTTCTGAATCTAGCTGTGTGTAACTCCTCCTGCCCGCTTGCGTCTAGATATGGTTTCATGTTTCTCAGAGATTTGTGCATCCATTTTGTATGTTTGCCAAGACATGCATTAGCTCACTGTAGGAAGCTTTTATTTATTAACCGTTCCACAGGTAAATAGCCATTTACAGTGAAAGTGCAAAGAAGAGCCCCAAGAGAACCTTTGAGGTTCCCTGTATGCCGATCTGCCAGTGTAATAAAAAGTAAAATCTGCAAAAACTAAAAAAGAGATCTAGGAGAACATTTGGGAAATAAAAAGTAAAATCGGCAAATCTAAAAAAGAGATCTAGGATAACATTTGGGACGCTCTGTATATCAAGCAGACCCCCAACTACTTTGACCTGAGAAATATTTTTGTATTCGTAAATGAGCCCGATATATGGACCATGTGACAGCTGCCAGTCGAAACTTTCCTGTTGGGGAACCTGCCTTCCTTATGTGTAGTACATTTCTAAGATATTCGATTAGGTTTAATAAATTAATAAAGGTTAATAAACTAATACTATTAATAGAACTTATCTTTTTCGTCTGTGTGTATATTGGCAGCTTCCCTCTCTGTTCTGTAGGATTCCCACACCCTTCTTTCCAAAAACACTTCTAGTTGGAGTTTTATTACTTTTAAGTCACCACACCTAATATATTTATATTGCTTTATAAACACATGTCGTTCACTTGTCAATGAACAACATTTAGCATTCAGCCTTCTGTACCAATAACCAACCACTTGAAAGGGTCCCATGTTTCCGTCGACGACGGCCAAACTAGGCACTGCAGGTGTTTACTTTATTTTTGGTACTATTAACAAACCCTTTACCAGTAATTTCAAATTATTAATTCGGTATGTACTTTGTTCTTCTATTATGACACTTCACTTCACGCAGAATTTTGTGACTTGCCGTGGCTTAAATTTTATCGAGTTTAACGGAGTTTTAACCGATCTTTTTGCGTTTTCTTCGGGAGCATCCTACGGCATGTCCACCCTCTACGCCAGTCCACTCGCTAATCATCTTTCTAGGATTAGCGGGTTTCGAGAAATCGCTTGCGAAAAATTTTCAATCAACAATCATCTATTATACGCATAGTACTTAGCGAATAAAACATCTTGCGATGCGTGAACTTGTGGTTTTACGAACGGTATTAAAAATTTCTTTCATTTAATTTTTCCACGTTTATTATAGGAAAAATTGAATGTACGTATAAAATTTCAGATTGTCATCTTCAGTAATGCGGTTCTAAGAATTTAAATTAATAAATTCCATGACAGAATAATTTCGTCCACGGTACATCTGTCTTTCTGCCTCCTCCCCGATTTTCCTTTGATGTCATATATACATATATTCGAGAAAAATTGTTGGTAACCGTATCGATTCTTACTCGGTTATTTTGAACATTCCCATGAAAGTATTTTTTTCAAGTACGTACAAGAGTCTTCTGGACGCTCAAAATATCAAATTTGGTTTAGAATGGTTTATTGTTAAGGTTTGAATTCTGTTTTATTTTTCATTCTATTGTTTCTGTTTCGCAATACTACAGAATAAAATTATCTTGGGTGAAAAATGACACAAGGAACATATTTAATCTGACTTATTTTAAAATTGAAGATTGTACACTTTAAAACTATGCTCCTCAATTTAAGAAGTCTATTTCGATAGGTTAAACATCGGGCTGAATTATATCTTAAGTTCATCCCTGTAACGATATTTTGATCCAAACAAACAGTGTTTAAACGTCGCATGTTACCCCTAAATTGTTCCTGAACTTCCTAAGCTAACCAGCGTGATTTATCTATATTTTAAATTACCCATTTCCTACAGCTCTGTGTGTTTACTGGTTTTTATCCCCCTTTTACTTGTTGAAGAGTCGTACAGCAACGTGGCCAAATCAAAATACACTCTCAGCCACTGGGACTATATTTTTAAATTGGGGTTGTGGCGGCTAAATCCACCCCTATAAATCTAGAAGTGGTCTAAGCCATCTGGGGATGATTTAGATATATCTAGTGCAGTAACAGTGACGGGCGCTCTTTTGAATTTTTTTTAGAAAGCAATGGATGTTTTCCGAGAGTATACAGGATGTCTGATGTATACATATAAATATTTAGCATGATACTGCGTTGGTCGAAAAATAGTAAAAAGAAACTCTAAGGTTTATTTTACTCCAACGGTTTTTTAAATTGAATATTTTAAAAAAGTACGATATTTTCAGACCAGATACTACTATTTATTATATCGACTAGTTCACCAAATGAAGCCAAATTCAAGGTCATTTTGCGACCTGCGTCTCCCGTTCTATGTTCATTAAATCCATAAGAAGAAATAAATAATGCAAATAATTCGTTTATAAAAAAATACTTTCGGCGTCGACCATTCAAAGAGGCATTTCATACATATGTTTCTCAACTTGCGTTGGTTAGTTGTAGGCTATACCGCAACTTACCAATCGTACAGTGTTCTCAGTGTGTTTGATTTGTCTAGTTTTTAGCTGAATTTGGTATATTAATATAACTGAGTGTGATGAGTGAGATGGTGAATTAACTATTATTGAAACTAAATTAGATTGATTAACTTAATTACTGTGATTAAACAAATTTGCATTATAATAAACAAAAATTTAGTATTATTCTCATCATTAAAATACATTTTTTGCAATTAAACAAAAATTTGTCAATATGGGTGTCTTGCAGTGTAATTATTTTGCGCTGTACCTAGAATACGAACAGTATTATCGTTTCGTTGTTTAAAGTTCTCGTGGGATTCTTGTATGTGCAAATAATTTAAAATTTAGAATGATGAAACCGTCTACTTCAAATAAATTGTGATTGGTGTTGATTGATTGATTAGCCAGCGTATGGTGGGCATTGCTGCCACTTCCGGATATCCAATCTGGATATTTTTATATACCGCCGGACTCGCCGGAGCGGCTACGTACGCCATGGGAACGAGTAGATGATAACAAAGTTTAAAATTATCGAAATAAACAAATAATGTAATTTTATCAATGTTCCTGGTCTGAGCTAAAAGGTTGTCGCGAGATTTACATTAAATATTAAATATACATTAAATAATCCTATTTCTGTGAAACAATACAACTACTTGCGGTACCCTTAATAATACCTGTAATTTTAATTCTAGTACTCTATATATTCATTGATAAATTAAAAAATACAGAATGTTATATTTGTATTGAAATAAAAACTTTTTAGAGGTTCTTCCTGTTTCTATGATTATTTTGTGAACCAGAACAAATAACATCTCTCAGCGTATAAGTAATAATTGTTTTATGTTAAAATAATATGAATTTTCGTTTAAAAGGAAATTGTTGGGAACCAGTTTTTTGTAACGGCAAAGTACTCTTCAATAAAGTTTAATGTTGTCTCAACACAAGGACCCTCAATTTTTACATTAATCACACAATTATGGAAACTAAAACAATCTTGTGTATATAAGGGAACACAGGCCTCCATTTAGTAGGCTGTAGCAGAACGTTTTTATGCTTGCTACCCCACTCAATCAATTTCAAGGGAAGCACAAATAAAGAAATGCAAACAAAATGTAACAATAACGAAGCGTGCCAGGGATTTACGAAATGTATCAATTTATTAAAACCCTGTTTGCTAAGTAAACGAGAAAACAAATGTCTTGCTGCTACTTGATTCTACGTGTGACTACTGTTTTCTATACAAATAATAATCGTCTCAATAGGGTATCGATAATGGTCGGGCTGCTCTGGATACTTCTATATTGGTACAAGAACATTTCGAAAGATAACTGAATTGTAGTGAAATATATAAAATGTTCATAATTTAATCACGACTGTCTAATACAATCGTGCCGCCACGTAGTTCCAATAGGCTGCAACTGCTATGAATAAGACAGATCTCATGTACAATTTCTTTTTAAAAAAATTTTAACTTATATTTTATTATTTTCGTTTTAGTCACGGTGTGTCTACCATTGACCGATGAGAAGCTGTATACTTAGTGTTATCCTGGCTTTAGTATCAGGCCATGGCCATCGGATAATTGGGTACTATACAGGGTGTCTCACTGGGAACTGAATCGATCGATATAGGAAAAATTTAAAAAATTTTGAGAGTTACTAGTCAGTGTAGTCATTCCAACCAAAAAAATGACATGCATATGGTACCCTATATAGTTTCGCATTTTCGAAATGACTATAAAATTCTGAGTCGAAACCATGTAGCATACCCTATACCTAAACCCAGCAGCTTCAGAGATATTTGACGTTTTAAAAAAAATTTACGAATGCAACGGTTTGCAAGAACAGTTATAACTGTCCTGATGTACGAGACCCTCATTTACTCCTTGGCACATTGAAAGAACACAAGATAAGCTACGCTCTACAATAAAAATAGATTCCATAATAGTGTACACTATTCCATTATTCACTGTACATTTTGTTAAATTCAAACCTCTATTTTAAGTGGAACACCCTGTATTTTTTTGCATCAAATTATGTAAAATGAAATTCCCCCTTTTAGGGGTTAAAGTTACAACTTTTTGAAATATTCGTGATTTTCTTAAATGTTCAAGAATTTTTTGTAAAAATTGCCGTCAACATAAGCATGATTAGAAACAATCATTAATGTTAGTCATTCTCTTATGTCAAGAAATGCCATCACGTTTGAATTACACCCACGAAGATTCTTTGAATTTGTTTATTATTTATGGATAATGTGATAAAGTTATATCAAGAACATAACACATTTGCTACACGATACCCACAAAGGCGAGGTACGGTACCAGTTTAAGTGGCGAGAACTCGATCGGCGAAGTTAAGCAACGCTGGGAGAGTCCGTTACTTGGATGGGTGACCGTATCTCATTTCGCCGCCCTGGTTAAGTGGTGGAATAGCTTTAGCTAAACTTCGCCAGGACGTTAAAATAAATAAGACGTTAAAAAAAACAGAAACACTGTAAAACGCATATTGGAATTTTAGAATATTTAGTTCTGTTAAAGCAGGAATTTAAAGGAGGAACCTTATGTTTAAGACGAAAACATAGAAATAGCAAAACAAACCAATATGCAGGGTGTACAAATATCTCTCGGGCCTCTTTGTCATAACCCGCTGAAAAGAACTCTTTTACCGCGAGACAGAGCCCTTCCCTGCACTTCCACCGTAAATGGATATGTGGAAGGGTTAATATAAACAGAAGCTCATCGCGGCGAGCTAAAACGCAGATTTCTGGGAAACATGAAACCATATACTTATGTACGCAAGCGGACAGGAGGCGGTACATACTGCTAGATCCAGAAACAGAAGAAACAGAAAACATAGAAGAAGAATAAATAAGGAGATGATGATGATAGATGGAAACTTAAAAGAAGCATGGAAACTAAAAAGAAGCATCTCGCAAACACCAACACTTCCCATCCAATATTCCTATCCCATGCATCATGTGGCTCTCGCTGCTGATAACATGAATATTCCATATCCAATCCAGCATATTCAGCCGGTCCGGAGGTATATAAAGCATCCAAGGTTTGTTCCGGCACGCGGTTTGGTCGTCCGTTGGGCGGTCGGGTGTGACCGCCCGGTCGTTGCATGAATTTGTCACATCGTGTGAAGGATGTAATTGTGGGCGACTGGGCGGCTGCATCTGACCGTTCGGCGGGCGACCGGGCTGCGTGTTGAAACGAACCTCCAAACTGGATGCCCGGAACCGGCAGCGATACTCACCTTACGCTGATGGCACTAACATCCTTATAGTTGAGGATAATTTAGCTAGTTTAAAACTTACCACTGAAAAAGTATATAATGCAATATCTAACTGGACAGACAAAAATAAATTGTGCTTAAACAAAAATAAGACCACTTCAATAGTATTTAGCTTAAAGAGAAACCCTGAGAAATTGCATTTTTCTAACAATTTTCAAATATTTCCTACAGAATTCACTAAAATGTTAGGCATTACTGTAGATATGCATCTACAGTGGAATCAACATATAGAAATGCTATGTGGGAAACTAAGAAGCAGTTGTTTTGGACTAAAATTTATGTCCAATCATTGCAGTGCGGAAATTCTACTAACTCTTTATTACGCCAACTTTGATTCAAGATCAATATATGGCATAATTAATTGAGGAAATAGTTCTCAAGTAAATAGTGTTTTTATATTACAGAAATATGCAGCGCGCATAATTGCGGGATTAAAAAGTTTAGAGACTTGCAGAAACGCCTTCAAAAATCTTAAAATTTTGACCTTAGCGAATACCTACTTATATATATTGGAGATCTGTACATACGTTTTCAAAAACAAGAGTATGTACTTAAACAATCAAATAAGTCACGGGTATGAAACGCGGCATAAAGAGCAAATGCATACTACTTCCTTTCAAACAGCAATGTATCAAAAAAGTTTTATATATAATGGCTGTAAATGTTTCAATTTTTTAACCGATGAAATTAGATCATCTTCAAATATTAAGATTTTTAGAGTAAAACTCAAACATTTATTAGTAAATAAAGTGTGCTATACCCTGGATGAGTTTTTTGTTTAATTCAGATATATTTAAATCTTTTTACTGTCTACACGTTTTATATAAGTAATTTATGTTTTTTTTAAGTGTCTCTAATTTTGCTTGTTGACTATTGTAACATTTATTATAGGTCTAATGTCTGTGTTTATGTTTATATTTACACTCTAGTATAAGGACTGAAGTACTCTACATTTTGTTGTATATTTACATTTTAAATGTGGAAATAAAGTATTATTATTACCATTATTTCCTTTCTCTCGCACTGAGCGGTACTTTATCTCATGCATATCAACCTGACGGCAAGATGTGCAATAAGTGAGTCATATCTAAGCGAGAAACTTGCGGACGATGCTACAGGTGTTCAAGATCACTGATTTATTATTATTATTATTATTATTATTACTATTATTATTGTTATTATTACGCCAATCAATCAATCAATTAGGCAAAAAGGTGCTTTTTTAGGAAATACTGCATGGAAAGGTGAGGCTAAATTTGCCAAAAATGGACTTTTTAATCGACACAATTCCCATTACTGGAGTAACTCGAATCCTCATATTATGTTCAGGGAGCGAAATATTCAAAAATATTGGCAGTTCAATGTGCTATGAGAAACGATATAGTGGTGGCATTACAGTTTTTTTGAGGAAAATTTAAATAATAAGTATAAAAGATTTCTTATTCAGCTAATATGTCAGAGGCTTCCTCGTTTGAATTCCCGCCTTGACAGAGCCAAATATTCTAAAATTATCCAATTTGTGTTTGGTAATGTTTTCTGTTACAAAATCGCGAGTATTTGAAAAAGTTGTAACACCTAAAATGCGTATACCAGAAAAGAGGAAATTTAGTTTTACATATTTGATGTAAAAAAATACAGGGTATTCCACTTGAACTAAAAAAAGTTTTGGTGTGAATTTGTCAAAAGGCATAATGAAAATGAAGAACTGTTTTACTAACAAAATGTTATAATTAGCTCTTGGAAATAGATTTCCAAACTGTAAACAGTAAACAATACAGTAAATGAAGAGCGGCCCCTGTCGTTTACACAGGGAACAATTCAATCAATTTGATTGACTACACATTAAAAATCAATTTCATCGTAATTATCACACACGCGTCTTCGACATGCTCCAAAACTAAACTCAAATAATCTTCGACTCCCAAAAAGGGCCGTTACGAAAACACGTCCTACTGTGCCTTTCATGCAATTCCCTGATTTGACATAATCAATTAAAATACTTCAATAAATTATCGATACGATCTGAAAGATTAGAAATATTAATACATATAAGTTCAATCAGCGTCAATCACAATGAGAATTTAATTTAAAACAAGCTGCTATAATAGGTCAGTCGTGAAGGTTTGAAATCAGAAAGAAGTTTTAAAAAGGCTGTAATCGCTTTGGTTTGATATGTAATTAATAAATCAAGTTCTTCATGTGCGGGGTTATAGTTTCGTGCCATTGTAGAAAAAAGATGATAATATAGAGTTAAATCGTTTCAGCAAATTTTGCAGGACGAATAAGTTCTTATATTTTTAAACAGTTTTATTTAGCTTATTTTGTTTGTCTTGTGTGGGTCAAATCTAATAATTGAAATTTTACCCCCTTCCTGTTGATGGATTGATCTAAAATTTGGTACACACCTTTAGTTCTGATGACAATACAATTATGTATATTCATTATCATTGTAAATCCAAGAAGGCCGCCGCCACAAAATGGCGGATTACATTTTTTTTTTCAACCCCGTCAATATGGGTATCAAATAAAAGGGCTTGACAAGTAGAATAGAGTACACTTTAGAAAAAAATTAAGTAACTGAATAAAAACTGAAAACTTGAAAATAAAATAAGTTAAAATAATTTTTTTAAGATAAATGGTTTTATTGTAAAGAAACATAATAATGATGCAGATAATGTACTAAAAGCTAAAAAATTATTAGGTAGGTACCAGTCATCACACCACTCTCATCATCAATCTAGAGCATCAGACTAAAATAAAATCGTGGGCTGTAGCGTAACCTGAGTAAATATGTAAATGATCGTTCTGCGATGTCGCACGATGATAGTGACGGATTTACTTTTACACACATTAATTTTGCATAAGTTGCCTATTGAGAAGATGCATCCAAAGAATACCTACAATGATATGAGCGGTTGACTGTAGATAATAGAAATTCGACTCGCCCCACGATTTTATTTTAGTCTGATCAGTGCTCTAGAATCTAGATTGATGAGGAGAGTGGTGTGATGACTGGTACCTACCTAATTATTTTTTAGCTTTTAGTACATTATCTGCGTCATATTATGTTTCTTTACAATAAAACCGCTTAACTTCAAAAAAAAATTTTTCTTATTTTATTAAAACATTTGTAGAAAATGTTATACAGTTTAATACATTTTAATTATGTATAATTCCTGTTAATTTGCCGACTGTAAATATTTGGTTGGGAATTGAAAAATTCAGAGTCAAATTTATTTATTTTACAAGCTTTCACTTAACTCAGTCACGCGTCAGTCAGTTAGTTTAGCTATAATAGTCTGTTCTTAAACCAGGAGGAGCGTTTTAAAGGGTACCTTGGGATAAGATAGGTGAAATGCCCCTTGACACGGATTTCTGAATAAACTTGATAGGATCGTTTCTTGAGCCTAAAAAATAAGGTCAACACGGTATATCAAAATTGTCCCCCTATCCAATTCAATTTTTATTTTTTTTTTTACAAAAATGGAATCAATTTAAAATTCATGCATGTAGTAATCCCAAAGACCTGTAGCACAGAATAATAAAACAATCAGAAGGGAAACTCTGAGCATTGCCCATATACAATTTAACTCCAGAATCGGCCATCTTGTTGGGGTTAAAAGCAGGGGCGTATTCTATACTTTTGTATTCAGGTCCGCACTTAGGAATGTGTAATTTAATTTTGTAGAATGTACTTTTCAATTTTTCTCAAGAAAACCTATAAAATAATTGTCTCTGAATAGTGGATCACACTAACGCCATGTTAAAAACAAATTTTGACAACTTTACACGGCGCTTAAATAATCATAACTATTATGATACGAAGGGCGTGAATAACTTGTAATATGAACTTTATAAGAACAGCCCATTTTATTAAAATGCATTATTTTACAGTAAATATATAAATTGTCATATAATGTCAAACAATGCCATTTCAATTCAACAATTCTTTAATATAATCTCAAAGCATAAGCATATGTAATTAAAAATTGTTTCTATTCTGTAGAGGAATTTTTAAATGCCTGACCATATTACAATACTTTTAAGACTGTTGAAGATGCCTATTTTAACTCAATGTCATGGAGTTGATCTCATGGGACAATAAATGTCTATTTTTATTCTATACGATTGACTTTATCCCTATATATAATATGCTGTGTAATAATTACACATATATGTATATTTTGTTTTATTAATAAATCTATATATTTTGTCAATAATTAATTAAATAGTAGTAAATATACCGTCCTGAAATATTCAATATAAAATTGTTTCTAAAATACAATACAATAAAATACAATAATAAGGAATATACCCTGTACTGAAATTAGGTCATATGAGAGGTGTGTATAAATTGTTTCATTATGCGTATAAAGGAATTAATGTATGTATTGACTATGTTATATTATAGTTTTAGTGCAAAACATTACTGACACGATTGATTAGGCACACAAAAATGTTAAGATGTACGAGACCGATGTGGAAACATTATAGTATACCTACGCCTGTGTATCCACGTTCGAACGAATTATAAGTGGATTAGATGATATGTCAATATTACTTTAAGATATTACTGAGTTATTTTAAATGAGAGTATTATACAAATCAAATGGAGTCAGGCATTGATCAACGTAAATAAACAGCAAAACAAACGAAATAAATAAATAATATCTGTCAACTTATGACCAATAGGTTATATGTAATGTTGCCAGATGAGTTTTTGAAATTACTGTAAGGTACATGAAAATTATTAATTTTAGTACATAATTTTTTTCATGCAACCAACCATCTCATTTCTCAAGAAATTGAATTTGAGACATTTGATTACTGCAAAATGTACCACATGCACATTAATGCTTTTGTGGCAAAACTATACAATTATCTATTCCTAGTTCTTCAGAAATTATTGTACATCTGGCAACACTGTATAAAGCACACGATTATCAGTTATTTTACCCCCGGAACATGGCGAATTGGATGCGCGCCTAGAAATGCGCGAAACTTCCCCTTCCCTGAAAGATTCCATTCTGATTGTTTTATTATTCTGTGCCTGTAGCCTCATTTTTTTGGGCTCTATTGGGCCTCACTAGGACCCTTAAAAATATTTTAAAATTTTTAAAAGTCAAATATTTTTGTTATGATAAAGAGGTGCAGAAAATTTTATTTCATTACATTATTTGTGACTAAATAAAACAGTTTTTAAGTTAGTTTAAAAATTTCTGAACCGCGTGTGTCGGGTCCAAAATTCAATTTTTTCATCTCTTTAATGAAAATTCACGTTAATTATATAGAAGGAGTAGCTTTGAAAGCTTGGGTAATGAATCAATCCCTGGGTCAAAGAAAACTCCCCTGGAACCAAAAGTCACCCCCTTGGGGTAAAAAGATACCCCCTGTGACCCTAAGATCAACTTCTTTAGTAAAATGTTATCCTGCTGGGATCAAAAGTCACCTGGCATGGTTAAATAGTCTCCCAGAGAGCAGAAAGGTAAGCAGAGGTCAAAAGGCATCCCCTGATGTCAAAAGTCACCCAAAGAACCCCCCCTCCCCCGAGGTAAGAAGTTCTCCAGAATTGGTAAATAGTAACCTCTGGGGTCAATATTCATATAGCATGTGTAGCAAGTAGGCTAACTTTACAATATTGTAAGTTGTATTGCTATATTCAAACAGAGATTATAACCACAATATTAATTGTGTTTTTATTTTTAAAATATTAATTTCACATTTATGAGGAGGCAATAACTAAAAATCAAATGAAATTAAGTTCTCAATTCAAAAGATGTATAGGAACAGCGACTGTATGCGTAAACAATGTACATATATCTTTGAATATTTAGGTATGTGTTATTTTGTTTTTTATTTCTTGTACATCATAATGAATACTTACCTCGGGGGGAGGGGAGATATTATTCGCCCAGTGCGTGCCTTTACTATTCGCTCATACCGGATACTTTTCATACCAAGAGGGAAACTGTTTACTAAAGAAGCTGGTCTTTGGACCCCAGTGGGTCAACTCAACCGGGTGACTTTTGATACCAGGGGGGCCTGGCGCACGGGGTTTGGAAATGTCTAAACTACCTTAAAAAATGCGTTATTTGGATACAAAAAATGTTCCGCACCTCTTTATCACAACAAAAATATTCGACTTTAAGAAATTTTAAAATATTTTTAAGGTCCTTGGTGCGGCCCAATAGAGCCCCAAAAAATTGAGGCTATAGGTCTTTGGGATTACTGCAGGCATGAATTTTTCAGAATTTCAAGTTTATCCTTTTTTTTATAATATAAACTGAAGTGGGCCCTCTCTTGGGCAGGGACCCTGTTGATTTTATTTTTTAGGCCCAAGGAACGATTTTATCAGGGCATTTCACCTATCGTATCTCGAGGTACCCTTTACTGCACTAAATCAATTAAAGCATACATCTGTGATTGGATAAACCTTCGCCAGTTTTACACAAGGCAATAGTGGTAAATTTTGACATATTGTAAAAATTTTCATTTTTAATAAATTATTTTATTTCAATTTCTATTTTATCGTTTGCACATTATATATCGGTTTTAATCCCTTTTGTATAAATCTGAAGGTAAAAGTGGCTAATTACTTGGTGCCTTTATATTGCATAAATGGTATGGATACTGTATAAATACATAGAGGTCAAATAGAGGTCAATGCAATATGTAATGTAATAAAATACACACAAATACAGTGCAGTTGTGTATTGTTGGTCGCCCAAAACGCCAAAAAGGTTCTAGTGTATTTTCTGATTAATTTTATGGTGTGAATGGGACTTCTATATTTACTCCTCCTGGTTTAAAGACAGACTATAAACTCTTGCAAGTTAATTTTAAATCACTTCCAATTGATCCATTTTCTTGAAATTTTTCATGCATGTGCAGTATCGATGACAATACAATATTTTAGGATAAAGTCTGTAAAAAATGGAATATGTAAGTCAAAAGACGGAAAATTAGGTGAAATGTACTTAAAATGCAATTTTTTATGCTGTTGATGATGATGAAGCCAAGATACACAGCTCACTATGCAACTCCTCAGTGATCAATGGTAGACATACCGTGGGTAAAATGGAAATATTAAAATATAAGCAAAAAAAATATATAGAATCTACTACTAAAACAGAAAATTAATATTAAGTGACTTGATTAGGGCTGTTGTTACTTCAAGAGTAATATGTGAAAGTTTCAGGTTTTTATTTTAAAAATTGTAGAAATGGTAGAGCCTTTACCGATTTCATCGAAAATCTCTATAAGTTCCGACTTCATATATGTACTATTCCTACATACATTCATTTTTATATTTGAAAATATGATAATCCAATAGCCACATGTTTCTCGTTTCACTTAAGCTTTGTTGAGCTCAATTTAATTGATTAGTTCAAAAGTTACAAAAAATTTATGTGTCGCCACGTTCCATCCTCGTGCGTTAAAAAAAATTTGGAGCCTACATTTTTGATCGTACAAAAAAATTTCATATACGTTTTTGATGTGAACTTTCCCCCTCTATCGCCTAGTGCTATTAGTCTTTGATATATTTTTTATTTTTATTTTAGTTGTTGGCCTAGAACCGAATTTCGGAGAATATATTCGATTTTTTTTTTAGGGATCACCGGCATCTTACAGCTGTAAATTTTTTTTATCATATTCTACACCAACAAAACTGCTTATTCTGAAAATTTCAGCCCTATGCTATTTAGTGACACTTTAAAACCCCTGACGACTGGGCTAGTAATAAGCCCCTACTTTTATATTTTGATGGCCGGTTTTTATGGTCTTTTTTATGTGCATTAAACAAATGGAAACAACTGTTTGTTAAAAATGATCGAATCAAACGAATAACATCAATTTATCAATGCTTGTCGCGAGATATTCATTATAAAATAACCCTGTTTCATCGAACTAAATATCTGTCAAGTTCTCGCGACAAGTGCACACATATTTTTGTCTGTGTAGTTAGTTTAATTTTGAAAATTATATTTCTGTAGAGTGGATAATTTAAAAAACAATCTGTCAGATTTTTTCCAATTTTATAAATTGTCTTCAATAGCAAGAAGTATGCTCCTTGAAGCCAAGTCTATAATAATGCTGGCCTAATAAAAATTAAACTAACGGCTTTTTGTTTCCGGATACTTATTAGTTGTAGGATGGCTTAATTGAAACATGCTCGTACCGATCCGGAATTTTAAATCAGGTAATTGTGATTCGTACTCGAGGTACACGTCAATTATTGTTAGTAGGCGGTTTTTATTTGCAGATGCATTTTTTGTTTCTTACCCTGGCCCTGGGGCAAGTTTCAAATGGAGATATTCAACTCGGATTATACAGGGTGGGGCAATAGTAGGTGGTCAGACCTCGATATCTCGAGTTCTACGATAGCTAAAATTTTTTTAAAAAATGCTAGTAAACTAGATAAAAAAGTCTATAACTGGAAATTATTTTCGAATATATAGGGCGAGCCAAGACGAAATTACAGAATCAAGTGCCTTTTTTTAAATGGAATGCTATATATATATATATATATATATATATATATATATATATATATATATATATATATATATATATATATATATATATATATATATATATATATATATATATATATATATATATCAGTGCATGTTTTGAATCCTCCTTCTAGGCTCTATTCATTCCTATATTAGCATATCTCCCAACCACTTGAATGGATGTAATGAATTTTGCAGATGGATATTAAAAACATCACCACAGTCACAATTATGGGTTTTAAGAAAAACTTATGTGAATACCAGTTACGAGACATCTAATTAATGTTTTTGAATCATTTTCATTTCCTAAAACTGTACAGGGTGGCCAAAAATTATTTTCCAATTAAGAACTTTTTAAATTGAATTTTCTTTTTTCAAATGGAACACCTTGTAGAAATGGAAAACGAACATTTTTTGTAAGTACTTCCCTATGGCTAATTGCAACCATTTTCGTTTTATAAATAAATAAGTGTCTGATTCAAGGATAAACTTAAAGAAAGAGGTTCCCTCAAACAATTCATTGGAAAAATTTATAATAGATGTTCGACTTGTTGCCCATTTTGATTGACACACGTTTTTATGCATTTTGAAATGAGGCCATTTAGTGGGACCATTTCTTCCAATCCATTGAAATGAGTGAATAGTATTAACAGGTTCTTTACTGTAATGTTTTTTTGTACATTTTTTGCCGTTTTCGTTATTCGACAAGCAATAGTTTAGTATAAATTGTCGTGTACAACGGAGCATTTATCACACAACTTGTATTGAATTTAAAATGTTTGGAATTTTACAATACGAATTTTAATAAACCGGAACTTGTTGACATGACTTTGATTTTGGGCGAATCAGACAGAAATTGTTTACTTGCCAATAGAATTTATCACCAACGTTATCCTGAAAGAAGAATTCCTGATGTCAGCAGCTGCCAAAACCTTCTCGATAGATTTCTGGAAACTGGAAATGTCGAATATAAAAAAGTGAAAGAATAAAACGTGTTGTGAACGAAGAAAATGAGTTTTGTGTGGTGTTGGCAACGGTTGAGAATCCCCATGTTAGTCAAAGAGAAGTGAGCTCATTATTAGGAATAAGTAAACAGTCTGGGGTCAAATCTTAAAAACAAGTAAGTTGCAAGCATATCATATTCAAATGCACCAGGAATTATCTGATGACGATTTTCAAAAGCGTCTACAATTTTGTAATTTAGCCAGAGGTAAAATGCAAGCTGATGTCAACTTCGTCAATAATATTTTATTCACTGATGAGGCAAATTTTCATAAAATTGAATTTACTAATAAGCGCAATTTCCATTATTATACGTCGGAAAATCCTCATTTTTTTATGCAAGTTGATAACCAACACAGATGATTTATAAACGTTTGGGGAGGAATTATTGGAGAACATGTAATAGGGCCATATTTCTTTGATGGTACATTGACTGGAGCTATTTATCTTCATTTTTTGGAAAACTGTCTGCCACAATTATTGGTAAATCTCCCTGAAAGATTTCGAAATAGGATGTGGTTTCAGCAAAGATGGTGCTCCACCACATTATTTAAATGCAGTTAGAGACCACTTAAATAATACCTACCCTCTTCAATGGATTGGATGAAATGGACTCACTAAATGGCCTGCTAGATCCTCAGATCTTACAAAAATGGATTTCTTTTTATGGGAATACGTGAAGGAAATTGTTTATAGAGTCACACCAACAACAGTACCAAATATGAAGGAAAGAATAATAACTGCCTTTAGATCTATCACACCGGCAGTTTTAGGAACAGTGGGAACCTCATTTCAAAAGCGCATAGAGCTAGTTTTAATCAAAAAGGGCAACATTTGGAACATTTATTATAATTTTTTGTACTGAGTTATTTGAAGAAACCTCTTTTTTAAGTTTATTTATGAATTTTGTAATTATTGCTCAATAAAACGAAATTGGTTGCAATTAGCCATAGGAAAGTACTAACAAAAACATGTTCGTTTTTCATTTCTACATCACATCGTTGAAAAATATATTCCATTTGAAACAATTGAAAAAATTCAATTAAAAAGTTCTTAATTGAAAAATAATTTTTGGCCACCCTGTACAGTTTTA
This sequence comes from Stenurella melanura, assembly GCA_963583905.1. Lineage (NCBI taxonomy): Eukaryota > Metazoa > Arthropoda > Insecta > Coleoptera > Cerambycidae > Stenurella > Stenurella melanura. The sequence goes on from OY757309.1 coordinate 74,059,965, forward strand.
GGAAATGAAAATGATTCAAAAACATTAATTAGATGTCTCGTAACTGGCATTCGCATAAGTTTTTCTTAAAACCCATAATTGTGACTGCAGTGATGTTTTTAATATCCATATGCAAATTGCATTATTTCAACAAAAATATTCATTACATCCAAGTGGTTGGGAGATATTCAATGCTAATATAGGAATGAATAGAGCCTAAAAAGAGGTTTCAGGAAATTTACTAATATACATAGCATTCCATTTAAAAAAAGGCACTTACTCCTGTAATTTCGTTTTGACTCTCCCTGTATGTTCGAAAATTATTTCCAGTTATAGACTTCTTTATCTAGTTTACTTGCAATTTGTTTAAAAGTTTCTAGCTATCGTAGAACTCAAGATATGGAAATCCGACGCACTATTGCCCCACCCTGTATAAAGCTACAATACGGTGATGTATTGTGTCCAGTATAAAATATACAAACAACGCAAAAGTTCTTCGATCATAGGAACTACAGGAGAATTTACCTAACTGTTACATTTTTCAACGACTCATACGAACTTCATGACATTTCTAATTATTATGAACAATGACAAACAGTTGATATATCAAAACTCAAAATAGTGATAATATGAAGCCTCACACTGAAAAAACCGTTGCCTAAGAAATCATTACTTCCTCATCCAGATTTCCCATCCAAGTCTCTTTAAAAGAGAGCATCTTGATATCATATTTGAAATCGCCTGATCCAAAAACCGATAAAATGACGTGCCACTTCAATACCCTTTTGACTGACCGACGTTCAATGGGGGTGAGGGTGGCCGATGTCAAAACATTTTTTGCTCTCGTACATACTAAATCACAATTTTATTCTACTAAGCCCTCTAATAATGGAGTGCGGGTGGGTGGTGATAAGGGTGACAGATGTCGTGAAAATAAATGAAACCTTAGTTTCTCCTATATACACCAAATCACAAGTTTCTGTAGTCTTACTACACTGAAAAAAGTATGCGTAAAATTACAGCCTCATTACATTAGAATTCATGAAATATTACTCTTAGAATAATGTAGTCAATAATATTTACAGAAAGAAACATTTAAATATACATGCTACATGGAAATATACATAAGTTCCGAATTTATTCCTGCCCTAACGTGATATTACGATAACTGTCTGCTAAATTACAATGCAATTATACACACTGATTGAAAATTTAGAGGTGTCTTTGTAACGTTACAAAAAATATGTGAATTCACATTACTACTGTAAAATTACAAGAACACTGTAGCAGCGTAACCAATAGCATCGCTAAATTTTATCACGTGATGAAGAACACTTGTCGCTTTAGTACATTGTATGTACAATGTGCTGAGTTTTTAAGTTCTTCATGTCTAAGTTATTAATACGTTAAATTTGAAATAAACCAGATAAATCAACAGTACAGAGACTAGTAAGTATAGGTTTTATTTGTAAGTTATTTACTGATATTTATATAGTTAAGCTTAGTTTAGAATTATTTTGTGTATTTGTGTTTTATACAATAAAAACAGTATTCTCCTAACATGTAATTTTCTTACCTACATACATGCTTAATTTTTGTCTGTCTGTGTTATAGGAAACGCATGTACACTTTTATCTACAATATGAATACATATGTGTCAAATTTATTGCATTTAAGTGTATTTTAGATAATTTTGAAAGGTTATAAAATGAAAAAGGAATTTTTTGTATTTAATCACTTCTGAGATGATTAAATACGAAAAACTGGCATCTTCATTTTATAACTTAACTTACCTAAATTATATTTAAAAGCTTTGAATTTGAGCCGTCATTTATGTCGTAATGAAAATTACACGCGGTCCCGAAAATTCTCAGGATTTTGTAAAATCACATTGTTACGCCAACAAAACTCAGAAATTTGTGTGAAATCACGTTGTATGATTGTGAATTCCATGTAAAATTGCGCCGAAGAATTACAAGAGGTTACGTAAAATCAATCTTGCACATGTATAATTACATCGGTAGTGTAATTTTACATCCAGTCTGTAAAATTCTAATCATTATCACTGGTCATAGAACTACATGAAGAAGCCTGTAAAATTACACGTGTACTTTTTTCAGTGTAGCTTGCTTTACTTATTTATCATTATTTCACATCCAACCCTTCATTTCAAAATATAATCTAGTTCTATATATCAATAAATTTTCAAGATGTTTGGGTCTTTTTTAATTTTTGGGAAACAGAATATTGCCCAAAATTTGGCTAACTTCCACATGCTGGTAAATTTGTAAATGTGAATATTTTTATTCCTAACTTTTTCTGCATTGAAGCACTACCTTGAACTAAAAGATAATGCATTTATAACTTATATTAAAGTCAGTTATTTTTTATGGGCCTGTGAATAGTTAAAAGTGCAAAAAATCAAGAGCTAACTATATTATATTGTTATTTTTATATACTAATAGATATCAATAGCTATCAAAACTGGAAATACAGAAGAGTATTTTATATCCCCTTTAAAACCCATTTTGATTTTTCTTCCTAGCATGTTTGGTTTTCGAGCAATTCAATTTTTTCAATAGGCCGCGCGCAAAAAAATTCAAATAAACGAAAATTCGTGCGCATTAAAAATACAAATTTTGCACTTTTTGTCAATATCGATTTTCTCGAAAACCATGGCATATACAAGAAAATTACAAGAGGACTTTTTTTAGGCAATTAGTCAAGCTTTCTTTTTTATGATGAGCAATTTTTTTTATATCTTCAACGGTTAACGAGTTATTAGTAAAATAAGTCTGTTTTCACCCCCCCCCCCCCTAGTAAGGGGGGGGGGGTGCGCGGATACCCCCAGAACTGATTTCTGTGGTTTTGTGATGTATAATCCCTCCACTAACAGTTACTGAAGGATAATCTCAGACAACATTTTTTATTATGGAAATCTTTATAATTATTGGACTATAAGGCAAATGATTAATCATATCTCTAGTTATACAAATGTCTCACGTTTTTGCTGGCTGGCTCCTATAAAGTTCACTGTATACACTAGTAAGGGAACCCTTTCTCCATATTTATGTAGTAATTGACGATAAGCTAGTAGCTCTAATTTAAAATGAATAGCTCCAGTGAAAATCGCTGATGGATTGCGTTTCAGATATATTGATTAACTAATTAATTAATAATTTAAAATATTTCAAGTAGTCCAAGCCTGTGTGTAGGTGTTGCACATAGTCACTGTCTAATAATTAATTATCTCTACATTGATAATGAATTAATTCGATTTGTTTCTCGTGTCTGCATATCATTTAAATAATTTTATTAGTTTGTCAAGTGCGTTAATCCGTTTAACATACGAAATTAACTTCGCATTGGAACTGACGCTTTTTCAAGTGGGCCCTTCCGGCTTCCACTTTCAAATGATCAACTTCCACGAACCCAATTAAGGGCTTCTTTGAAGATAATTAAAAGAGATATGCAGAAAGTGGTCCCATTAGCATTTGTCATTCGTCAAACCGTTAAAAATTGCGGTTAATAAACTTTTAAGTCATCTAATCGAATTAATGTAGGCAGTTGGAATTTTTTTTAATAAACTTTTTGTTTTGTTAAAGTTCACAAATTTTTATATAACCTCAAACGTGATATAGTACAATGAAACAAGGTTCGAGCTTTATACCGCGATACTTAAATATTTATAATGGAGTTCTTTGCATCAGCGTAAAATTAGTTAATTTCTCTTCAATCACAATTTTGATATATTTAAGAGGCCAACTGCCCCAGCTTGTTATTTTCTTAAATGTACATTGTAAATTAAAAGCAGAAACATATAAAGTAAACAAATTAAACATAATCAACTATAAAAGGAAATAAAACATGATTTACTCCAAAACAAAAATTTTAAATTAGGTTAATTATTGTAAAGTGTGTACAAAAAAACTAATTTAGCTGCTTTTTCGGTCCTTAAACGATTTCGAATCTTAGAATGAATCAAACCAAATGTTGAAGATATTCTCTCAACCGAGGCTGAACTAGCTGCAGCAGAAAATAATTGCTTGATAATCGGGAATAATTTATCAATACTATGAAAATTTCTTTGGGATTTCCACCAGTCCAAGGGTTTTGTGTTTTTAAGAATTTCTTCGTGAAACGTAATATCGCCAAAAGGCTAAGATTTTGCCAGAAATTTAATAATAGTAAATCACTTTCGGGATATAATTCATTAGCGGCTTCTAAAGCACGATTCTTTTCGCTTTCTGTTAATTTATGCTTTGTTTTCGAAGGGTCTAGAATGAAGGCTAGCAAATAGTATGAGGTGATACACTGGTCGTATCGGTATCAAATATTTGCATTTGCACTTGTTCTACGGTCAAAAAAAAAATGGAACATTTCGCAGGCTTTTTTACTCCACTATTACTTTAAGGTAATTTCAGTTTCATCAAAATGCGACTCAATTATTTTAAATTGTTCTACGACGTCTGATAAAATTGCATCGTTTCTTTTAAGCCTATCAAGTGCAACAGATATAGATTTTAGTAGTGATAAGTAATCTTCAGCAGTTCTTTTCAAATAAATGTTTGAAATTTTCTGTCTTACTATGCTGTCAATTTAATTTTTATGTTCCCCGCTAATTTTAAAATGATTTAACGAAACCCTCTAAGCAGTCGGTAAGTGACTTCCATCTTACGTCAGAAGGTAAAGTCAATTTTTTTTCCTCCTTCTTTTGCGTATGTCGCAGAGGCAAAATGATTGTTTCGGAAGTATTTCACAACGAACGTAACGTGTTCCTTATTTTCACTAATTTCCAAATCCTTATACAAAATGTGTGAAGCGCAACCGTAAGTAATAACATTTAGTTCTGTTGACTGTTTAATTTGGTTTCTCATAGCATTCATATTGGCAGCATTATCCGTCACAAAACTACTTACTGTACAGGTATAGTCAGTCTTTAGAATTTTAATTAAGTTTGTTGCAAGTTCTGTTAAATATACAGATGTGTCTATTGTGTCTACTAAAAAGGAAGACCCATTTTCCGTAGTTAGAGTTGCACATATTATTGGTTCATTTTGTATGTTGGACCATCCATCCAATGACAGACAAACTGAAATTCCTGATAAATCTTTACCTTTTTCCTCGTTATACACTTCATCGAGCAGTCTGTTGGACACAACATGTTGAGATGGTGGTACATATCCAGGTCGTAAAAGCGTTATTGCCTTTTTTACTTCAGGTTGTTCAATACACATGAAACTGCTGTTTGTCGCATAAAGAGCTCTAGAAATTTGTTTATCTATTTCTTCTTAGACTTGGCCGTACGTACAACAAAAGATGATAAAGATCCAGAACTGGAGTTAGGCACTACTTTTCTTTTTTTACTTAATGGCGTAGAAGATAAGAGCGGCTTCTCTGCATCTTGTTGTAACATGTTCAATTGTATCTGTAATAAAAAACAAGATTGTTATGTTGTTCATTTTTAAATCCAGCTACACACAGACATAGATACTATACTTCATTCCTAAAACTAGGTGAGAATGAAAAAGTCACATTTGTCCATGGAAAGTAACTAGAAATCTAGAGAATGCACTAGATCATTTTAAAAATTTGAATCTAGCTCGTCTTCTGGCATAATTGGCCTTAATCGGAGAAATAGGCCGACGTTAAATATGTATTTAAAAAAAAATTGTCTCACTATGAAGTTATAAATATAAATAAAATAAAATAACACTATACTTACATTGGACACTGTTTCTGAAGTAGAGGGACCTTCATTATTTGTTTCTACATTACATATTTTTTCCAGTGGACTTTGAGTCGGTTCACAAGCTATTAAAGTACATTTCTACTTTACACTTTTTACATGTAGCTCTACTACCACTTTTCCTATTAAGCTTACTTGATTTTTCAATAAAATATTGCCAAATAGGATCTTTCTTCCCACTTCTATTAGAAAACATGTTAAAAAATTATTTAATATTTAAATGCTATAAATATAATCACTCAGACTCGCTTTCTCACTTGTTACACGGCAGATTAGCAAATAACGGCAATTCGCATCATTCCCGCATTTATAAAGACAGGCGAGTTTTTAAGTTCTGTCAGGAATTTTGATGTATATACGCTCTAGCTTATTTTACAATTATTAATGTTATGTTAATATAAGTACTAAATACATTGTTAATGTCAATTATTAGGTTGTTTGTGTAAAAAAAAAATAATAAAAATCGTGATTTTTTATTTTTTTTTTTAATCGTGATTTATATCAACCCTGATCAACCACCTTAAATATAAATTATGCTTGGGTGAGAATCAAAATCCTTTAGATTTTACTAATGGAACAACTGAACAACTTTTTTCGTGAAGTTGATATTTTCAATGTTATTAATTTTTAAATTGAAAAATCGCCAATGTCTGTTTTTTATAATAAATCATTTGTTATAATATTTTAAGACCTTGCATATGAACTTCCAAAAAATAGGATTGACGATGTTATATTTTATGCTTCATAGTGACCACTTTGACCCTTTGAAAATGCTCGTTGCTCTACTTTTCAATAACATGTGTCCAAATTTTGGAGTCTAATGTCCATTTTAACCTCGTGTTTTAATTTTTTTTTAAATCTATAAAAGAATTGAAAAATAAAATGTTTTTTCATCGCATAATATGTTGAATAAATAAACAATGAGTTAACTGATCGAGCGGGCGCTTGATTTGGCCTAATAAGATAATAATAAATTCTACAAAACGACATCTAGTGGAGTAAATCCAAGGATCTGAATTGCCTAGAAAGCTATTGTCTTACTATAGCAATGTTTTGCTGGAACTTGTTGAAATCATTTCAAGAAGTGTAATAAATTTTTTTGGATTAAGTCCGTGTGGTGGAAAGCCTTTGTTTAAAGAATGTTTCCTGTTTCTTCGTAGTTTTTCTTAAATATCTCTGGTTGTATAACCAATATCGCAAAAAAAGAAAGAGACACAAATTATTCAAAATGAAATTGCGAAGAGAACTAAATTTGTCCAAAACTTTTTGGTCAATAAGCCAAGTCGTAAAATATGAAGACATTTTAGGGAGGCCATTTTAAAACAATTGATGATAACTTGAACAATAATGCACATATTCTAACGAAGCTTTAGAAGAGTATACCCCTTGTAAAGTTAAACCATCAAGCCAAGTTTCAAGTTTAAATGTTTACAATAACTCTAAACAAATGCAAAGTCGAGAATCGAATCGTCGATTGTTAACGGGCATCAAGTCGTATTTCAAAAATTTGTGTTTCAGATTATAGTTGTTTTTATGTTCTTTGTGGTGATATACACAAAAATAAATTTTAAGATTTTTAAAACCGAAAATATGTTCAAGTTATTATGTCTATTAGCTGGCTTATAAATGGTCATAATGCAAAAAAATGTCATATACAAGGTCCCGACTGCAGGAGATAAAACTAGTTTTTTTAAATAGCTCGCTGTTTATGTACTTTTAAGATATACCAATAATGTTTATTTTTGAGAAAAGTATTTTTGAGTAAAATTCATTTGTTCAAAAAGAAAATAGAAGAATTGGATAAAATTGGTCTTAAAAAATTTTAAATTTATTTTTGTTTATACTACCACAAAGAACATAAAAACAACGATAATCTGAAATACAAATTTTCGAAATACGACATGATGCCCACCCACAAACAATCGACGATTCGATTTTCGATTTTTGCAATTGTTTTTTAGGAGTTATTGTAAAGATTTTAACTTCAAACTTGGCTTGGTGGTTTAACTCCACAGGGGGTATATTCTTCTAAAGTTTCGTTAGAATATGTGCATTATTGTTCAAGTTATCATCAATTATTTCGAAATGGCCTCCCTAAAATGTCTTCATGTTTTACGACTTTGCATATTGACGAAAACGTTTTGGGCAAATCTAGCTCTCTTCTCAATTTAATTTTGAATAATTTGTGTCACTTTCTTTTTCGCGATACGGGTTATACAACCAGAGATATTTAAGAAAAACTACGAAGAAACAGGATTCTGAACATTCTTTTGTTTAAACAAATGCTTTCTACCACACGGATTTAATCCAAAACTTTTGACTACACTTCTTGAAATGTTTTCAACCAGTTTCAGCAAAAAAAAACAGTTTCAAGTGGTTGGAGTAGGACATCATTTCTAACTTTTTTTTTTCTGCTTTTACACTCCTGTATAGTAAGCACGCAATTTTATCGAGATTCTTATATTTCACAAATGCCTTTCAGTTGGGGTTTGTATAAAAAGTAGACTTTTAAATAATAATAAGGAAACCCTGATAGGAAACACTTTATAATTTTCAACAACTTCGATACCTTTCTGAATCGGCTTATAAGAATAACTGTCAGTTTACACGCAACAAACTTTTAAGTGTTACTGGCTCTTGGAATATTGCATATAGATTGAAAATTTTAGATTTATTTCTGAAATTAAAATGTCAGATATTTTAATATTAGATGCCGGCACAACATGGTTGTTTTATGCGTGTCTCATGTTTTATTTATTTTACCCTTTTAAAATATTTACGACCTTCTAAAATGTACAGCCTCTGCTTCTGTGTTTCTTGGCAAATGATATTTGTCATAATCATAACTCATATAAAGTAATTTAGAAGGTAATTGCAAGTAATTAGCAACTTAATTACTTATCGCCATAACTAAGGGAAATTCATTTTACTCTTGCCTAAGTAGTTATTCGGCAATTAAACTCAGTTATTATACACGAGGTCCTAATTAAAACAACAATCTGAATAAATTAATATCTGATCGGCTTTTAAAAATTCGAAATATCAACAAGAGGGATACATTTTACCTTCAAATTCGTTAAAAGTACTTCACCCTCCTAGTCTCACAGCAACGCTTTCGAAAATTACAAATAATTTATGGGGCTTCGTTCTAATTACGAAACGTTTTGGAAAGCCTTGCCATTACTCCAATCAATCTACGAAAACCCAATGTTAAGTTTGCAAAAATTGTTAACGGAAAAAAAAATATGTAGAAGACAATCTAAGGAAGATTTTATTTCTCCAAAGTTTTAATGGTGAACTTAACCTAAGAAATTCGTAAAAGAAAAACGGTTTCTTGCTAAAAATAATGAACTCGAAACGAAAAAAGTTAAACGAGAAAGTTGTAGGTATTAAAATTATCTTTCGATTGATGTATAATAAAATAAATTATAGGTTAGTGCACAAACCATAGAGAATGCTAGAGAAAACCGTTAAAAATTACGTTTTTTAAATTCGTTCATTACTTTTTTTGAAGGCAACTTACAAATTTGTTATTTAGTAAAAATATAGCTTCTCGGTAGCTAAAAACGCAGTTTTTTTTTGTAGCGAAATTTTGAAAATTTTTCTTGAAATTGCAGTTTTTGTAAAAAAAAGCATTTTTCTAAAAATGAAGCTCTTCGTAGGAAAATTGTCGTAGAGCAACGCCTAAAAGCTTAAAATCTTCTTTAAGACTTGTACTACCATATGTATCCTACCATCCGGAGCTGAGATATTGTTTTTTTAAATTCCTGAGTCGCTTCATTTGAAATTTACACAATTTGTTGTTCAATACTTAGTCTACTAATCAGGGTCGAAGTTGCATATTTTAATAAATCCAACTTTTTTATTAGATTTTTTCGATTCGAGCTCATTTTTTACTTCCCTCGCATACCGAAGAGAAGACATACCGAAGGGAAGGGATTTTTTTCAGATTTTCACGTTTCAGATCATGTAGATTACGAAAATATAGATTTTTCAATTCAGTCAGTCTGTCTGACTGCCTGTCTGTCTGTCTGTCTGTCTGTCTGTCTGTCGGTCGGTCGGTCGGTCGGTCTGTTGGTGCTTTAACTAAGAAACTTCTTGACGGAGAACAGTCAAATTTGGTAGGTATCTGACGTCACTGCTACCAATGAAATGGTTAGACTTTCACTGGAAAATATACAGGGTTGTGTCTAAAGGGAATAGATAATGAAAAAAAAATATTTTCGCTCAAATTTAAAATGTCCACGTTTCGTGACATTTTAAACCTATTTAAAAAAAATATTTTTGAAAATTTAAAGGAAAAAATTTTGAAATTTTTAAAATTTTGTAAAAAAATGGAGGGAAAAAAATTGTACTTTGCTCAAAATTTAAAATTTCCACGTTTCATGACATTTTAAGCATTTCAAAAAAATATGTGTTTTTGAAAATTAAAAATAAATTGAATATTTTTTATAAAATGGATGATGGAAAAAAAAATTGTTTTGCTCAGATTTAAAATTTCCATGTTTCATGGCATTCTAAACATATTTCAAAAAGGAAATTTGTTTTGAAAATTTAAAAAATGTATATTTTTTTAAATTTTTTACCACTACAATAGAATAGATGATGGAAAAAAATGTTTTCTTCAATTTTAAAATTTCCACGTTTCATTACATTCTAAACCTATTTCAACAAAACATTTTTTGAAAATAAAAACTCACTATATATACAACAGATGATGAAAAATAGTTATCAGGTTTTCTCTGTAATACATGGTGATTATAATTCTCATGTCATATCTTAATTTTTAGAGTGACCGTGTTGTATGAATAAATTGGGAAGTTCTATGTAAATGCCTTTACCGACTTTTTTTATCAGCGAAAAACCGCTTTTTTTTTACTTTTACGAATTTTTTAGGTTCGCCATTAAGACTTTGGAGAAATAAAACGCTATTTTGCTTAAATTGTCTTTTTCTATATGACCATATTTCTTTTATCCTGAAAACAATTTTTGCAAGGGCTTGTGTACATTGATTGAACTACATTCTCTATCTTCACAATCATTATTTATTTCTATAAAATGTTTTAACCCATTTCATTACTTTCTGAAATGTCACCACCTTCTTTGGAGGTCATGGTCATTGAAGAATATTTAAAAAAAGAAGTGAACATTTATATTTATATCCCGTATTTCACCCATCATTAATGATAATAATGCGCTTTGAAACCAATGCATTTTTTTTCATACTGCTACCAGAATAATAGTTCCTGTCTTCTGTGGTTAAAGTAACTGGAAAATCTGTTGCCGCATTACAAGGCTTAAGGCATACTTATCTTTAATGAACTTAAAGAATGGTGTGAACCGAATTCACTTATTGTCAATAAAAACGAAACTGTTCATTTTTTTGTTATTTATTAGTAATATTAGTTATGTAGAAACACACAATAAGACGAAGTTCTTGGAAATTACCAGAGAATCATCACTTAATTGCTCTAGTCATATAGATAGGCTACAAGCTAACCAGAAGTACATTTGTCATATTAAATATAAAGAAAAGTCAATAAGGGTGGTCTAATTACGTTATATTTATCAAGGTCAGGACCAATCAACTTTTCAGCTAAATAGAATTAAATAAAAACTTAGTCTGATATATGAAGTATCCCTAAAAGGCAATGCAAAAAACATGAATACGAAATTCGACTTTATCCGCTATAGGATTCTGAAAAACATATTTTCCTTGTTTTTTCAGTGACAGTTTCATGAACACATATTCACGCGATTCTACGCCAGCATTCTTACTTTTATATATAATGTATAAAATTTATCATTCACATTTTCAGCTTTCAGTAACAGACAAGATGTTACCGTTTCCTTCTATTCGTAGCGGAAATTCTATTTTCCTGCGAGGAAGTAACCGCTTGAGATGGAAAGCGTTTATAAAATATTTCCCATTTTAGATTTAAAATGTTCTTGTTTAGGAAACATTATAGTATGTATAAATACAACGTAACGGATGTTTTTCGTTGTTAATGGAAAATTGAATTTTCGGCTCTCAGCGAATATTCTGTACAACTGCTCAGTTTTTACATTTAAGTACGGTTTTAATTAAAAGCCCGTTTGGCTTTTATTTTTCCTCATTAATGGTATTTACTGGCTTGCTGCTATCAAGCATTTGCAACAAACTAAATGAGAAAAACACGTTTGTTTTATATCTGCTTGTTCAGTTGTTTTATGTTACATTCGCAATAACAATTTGCTGTTTTCGTAGTTTTTAATTCAGTACAAATCGGAGGTAAAGTGTATATGAATAGACTCAACACACTAAAATAACAGTTCGATTGTAGGTAATAGTGGTACGAGAGGTAGGCAAACTAGGTTGAAAACACATACGCATCCTAGCCCTTTGAGGCAGTGGCGGATCCCGACTGAGCTTCCGGGGGTAGGGGGAGTTTAACAAATTGCATTATAGACATAAACATGCATTGAAGTGACGAATAGTTCCGTGGATAGCCTTTAGAGTTAAAGATCAGAAATTCTATTAAACACAAATTCTTACCTAACTATTTTCTGTTCCATCCTACGTTTGGTGTTTGTCTTTTGTTGGTTTTCTAGATTTTTTCTTTCTAATTATAATTTTGCGTTGAATACCAGAATCGCTTGAAAATTTTTAATATTTTAAATAACAAATTGTACGGTCTGGCATCGCCACAGACAGCCTCTTGTTGCAGTTCCCTAGAATAGGTTTTTTAGTCAATATTTTTCCCGTGTAGATCAGCCACATGCATAAAAATGGTTTTTTTTTTCAATACTCTCCTTTGATCATTCCTTTAGCCAAGAGACTCTAACAAATTATTCTATGTACGTATATTTGTAAATTCAATCCCAAAAAGAACCGAAACGTTTCGTAACCATTTAATCCGAATGGTTAATAACACAATATTACTACAAACTAGAATAGGATTAATTAATAATACTTTGTGCAGAAAAAATCGCAAATTACCGATAAGAAACGTCAATAATACGCCATAGTCTATGTTGTACTTATAGGCTCATTTTTGGCACCATATAAAAGGGTCTCATAAGGCAATTTAAAAAGGACTTATTAGTTTATATTCTCCGGAGAAGTAAAGGGGGATGTGTGCTATTTTCAGCTGACTACTTTTTCACGTTCCTATCCCAAAGTTAAAAAAAATTCTTTAATCGACTTAAATATTTTTAAAATGAGGAGGTTCCCAATGCAATTTAATTATTTCTCTATGCAATATTGTGGCGCCACACAGTGAGACATTTACAAGTTTGTTAGGTCAATATTCGACTCTTCCTTTGTAGTTCAACCGAAATCAATCTGTTTTGGCCAAACATTTTTGTAATACTGAGCCCTTTAACGAAGAACTGCAGAAATTGCAATCCAACTTATTTTTGACACACAGCTGTCAAAAGTCTATAAGAAATGTGAAATCCCTATAAAGGCAGAATCTATACACTGTTATTTCCTGTATAACTGCTTGGAAGTGAAAGTCCATCAATATCATATTTTATCATGATTTTTTACTTGTAGAATCTAAATTTCAAGAATCCGAAATATACCTAAATAATTTTATATATGACCATTTTTTGGCCGCAATTGGTAATTTTTGGGCCCTTTTATGTATGTAACAAAATCTAAAGTATCAAGTGCCCTTTTATTTTAAGTTCTTTTATTCGCAGAATTTATATATAAGTATCATAAACGAAAAGGTCAGAGGGCTACGAACTACGACCATTTTTTGGTTATTATTGGTCATTTTCTGCTTGTGATCGGCCAATTATGCGCGAACTAAACAAGTTATCCTTGTATGTCACATTCTGTAATTTTCTTTGACATATAGTAGGTATTCAAAATTCATGGTTCTGAAACCTAATGGTCCAAATAATTTTTTTTGCTAATATTGACATTTTTCGGATCCTATTTTGTGTGTAACAAAATCTAAAGTACCAAAACTCATGTATTTTAAGTTCTTTTAGTCGTAGAATTTGAATATAAGTATTACAAAACGAAACGGTCAAAAGGCTATGAAATGCGACTACTTTTTGGTCATTTTTGGCCATTTATCTGCTTGTGAACGGTTATTTTTGCGCAAACTAAAATAAGTAACCGTGTATGTTACGTCACGTTCAGCAATGTTTATTGTACATATAGGATTTAAATTTCATGGTTCTCAAACGTAATAGTCTAGATAATTTTAGAAACGGCCAATTTTTGGCCAATGTTGGTAATTTTCCGGTCCTTTCTAAAGTACCAAAATAATTAATAAATATTTGCAGTACTTATAAGATTTCTTTTTAAACGACTTCAACTATCGTTATCGTTATATTTTATATGAAAGTCAAAACAAAAAATCTTAGAATCTAATACAGTACGGGTTTTTTATAAATGTAATTTATAAATAATTAGTAAATAGAAAACCTTGACTAAATGTAATTAAATATTGTTTTTTGTATTGGGCCCAAGAATTACCAATTTCGGCCAAAAAATGGCCATTTCTAAATTTATTCAGGTATAGTTACTTATTTATTTTTATTTAATCATACATCATCCAACAGTACAAAACCATTTATAGGATGGAAATCTAATCTAACTTAACCTAACCTAACTAAAATATACAAATAGAAATTATGAAGGCGATTAGACTGCACGACAGTAGATAAAATTTCTGGCTGCTAGACAAATATGTCCAATTCACTGCAATGAGTTTCATAACTAGTACAAATATTAAACAGAGGAGAAAACTTTAATACGGTAGATCTAGGAGTGGATAAATAAAAGCTTCGAGAATGACGAAAATTAATCCGTGGGACATAAAAATTCAGTTGGCTTAATATTTCACTACAATCTATTTTATTATGCATAATTTTATCTAGAAAACGCAACGCAATGGACTCACGCATTCGGAAAGACTGGAAATATCAAAATTTTCAAGTAATTGATTTTGGGAAGCTCCAATTGGTGGTTCCAGTTTAAAAATTTCAGAAAGCGGAGCTGAATATTTTCCAATTTATCATTATAAGTATTATACCCGGATTGTCAGACAAGTGAAGCATACTCCAGTTTAGATCGAGAGAAAGCAAAATAAAGCACCTTTAAGGTTTTCGCATCAATAAAATCATGGCTGTAACGCAAAATGAAGCCTAACGTTCTATATGCATGCGAAATTACAGCATCAATATGGTTAGTGAAGGTTAATTTTTTATCCAAAGTTACACCTAGATCCTTGAACGTAGATGGTCTGTTCAGCATGTCGCCATTAACATTATAATTATATGTAATTGGGGACTCCTTGGTTGTATAACTCATAACATTGCACTTGCCAACATTTAGGTGAAGATCATTTTCATCGCACCAAGCCGATAACTTAGTTAAGTTGTTTTGAAGTTTTTCGCAGTCATCAAAATCATTAATCCTATGCAACATCTTGACGTCATCGGCATATATTAAGAAATATACGTCTAAGTGATCACTGATGTCGTTAATAAAAATATTAAAGAAAAGGGGTCCAAGTATGGATCCCTGGGGTACTCCTAACGTGGCTCGGTATTCAACAGATTTATATCCATTATAAGATACTAATTGAACTATCAGTCAAGTAACTCTCAAGAAATTAAAGTAAACCGTCAGATAATCCGAATTTGTCAAGTTTACAGAGAAGTTTCCTATGGTTCAGTCTGTCAAACTCCTTAGAAAAGTCAGTATAGACTGAGTCTACCTGTATTTGAGAATCAATTGATCCAGCAATGTACTGAGTAGCGCAGATTAAGTTCGTTACTGTGGAGCGACCTTTCATAAAACCGTGTTGTTGCGTAGATATTTTCAGTTGAACATGTGCATAAATGTTATCATGCAGTAGCATTTCGAAAGCTTTACCAAAGTTACATATGATTGTTATCGGTCTATAATTGGTAACATCATTTCTTTCATCTTTTTATACACAGGGCACACTTTGGAGTATTTCCAAATATCAGGAAAATAGCATTTCCTGAGACATAAATTAAAAATTATGCAGAGAGGATATGCAAAAATGCTGGCACAGTCTTTCAGTAGAAATGCTGGAATTCCATCTGGGCCCGCAAGTTCCGCCTCGGAAAAGCGTTTAATGTCCAAGCAGTCAAACGAAAGATTATTAGACTTGGTTACAGGGGCGTCCGAGATGTTAAGGAAGTAAGATTGCTCGAAAAAGTTAGCAAATGTATCGACGATATCATTAGGGGTCTCCAGAGGTACATTGTTATAAGTCATGTCTTTAGGTATACTAGTTTTCCCTTTTTTTGATTGATGTAAGCCCAGAATTTATTGGGTTCAGATGTGATATTATTTTCAATTCGATTTGTATAAATTTGAAATGCAATTTTAATATCCGACTTGATTTGTGATCTAAGTCTACGAAATTCAGTTATAGTTTCGAACCCTTGAAATTCAGATTCTGCAAGTGAAAAAGCATGATAAAATAAGATATTAAGGTGGCCATTCCCTAGAAAGAGATCCTATAGGGAAATATTTATTATTTTTGGCCATAACTTTTTTTTCTTGGTACGTATATTTAAAAAACTGTAAGAGTACCTAAGTAGAACCATGACAAGACTATTACTATGAATTTTCACTCAATAATTTCAGTGGTTTGCAAAATAGCTAGATTTAAATTCAAAAATTATGTTAATCTTCCTATTTCGTAGTTTTAAATCTAGTTATTTTGCAAACCACTGAAATTATTGAGTGAAAACTCATAGTAATAGTCTTGTTATAGTTCTACTTATAGGTACTCTTATAGTTCTTTTAAAAATAGGTACTAAAAAAGAAAAGGTATAGGCAAAAATAATAAATATTTCCCTATTGGATGTCTCTTTTAGGGAAATGCCACCTTAATGGACTTCCAAGGAGTTATATAAGAAATAACAGTGTCTGGATTCTGTCTTTAGAGGAGGAGTCGAATTTTTACCTAAGAAACTTGTAAATGCCACACTGTGCACCGCGGATAAAATTACGTTAAAATTGGTATCTAGATATTTTCTTAGCTAAAAGTTCAATATTGCATAACTTCTGCAGATTTACATGATAACAAATTTGAAAAAAATTGAAGCACCTTTAAAAATATGGTCACCAAGATATTATGAAATAAAATTTCTCCGCTGTTCGTTTAATTGTACTTTATTACGTAATATTATTCTTTTTATATACTTAAGGCACATAAAAAGTGTCGGCGCCTTTGACTTTGCGGTAAAGGTCAAATACCCCGACATTTTTTATTTGCTTTAAATACATGAAGAGAACTATACCTAATATCGATATTATGGTTGCTATAAAAATGAGCAAATAAAAAAATTCAAGGAATTGTAAACCGACCATAATAGGATAATAAGGTTCAACTAATTGAACAATGATGACATTTTATTTAAAATTTTTTGGTTACCTTCTTTTAAATTTTTATTCTTCAAAAATATATGAGGAAATTCATAGTTTTGAAGGCACGAGTAATTGGCTAGAATTAGCAAAAATGCAGAGTGATTAGATTCGTATCTGATTGTTAGTTATTCTTCGTGTTCCATCAGATAAACTCACATCATTGATTTAAATTGCATAGAAATAAACCTGTATTGTCATTTTGATATGAATAATAATGGTTATATTCCATTAATTCTGATGATATTTTGATAGAAACTAACGAGTTAGGTTGGGAGGCCGCGGATTGATATTGTTGTTATGGCTGGCAATTAGCAAAAGCAAAATAATTAACATTGCGTCTGGAAAATATGTGTCGCAAATGGAATATGCTGACCATGTTTGGAAAACGTGTAAATAAACATATACTTCTTCTCATTTATATAGTATAAAAAGTGTCGGCGCCATTGACTTTGCGGTAAAGATCAAAGACCCCCCTGACATTTTTTTGCGGGGAATAAGTCTGAGGTAAACTATACATGAAAATTTGAAATACTTGCAAAAATTAAAGCATGATCTTTGGTATCTAAAAATTGTGCATTTTGCATTAGGATGACTATTTCCTAGAAAGAGACATCCGATAGGGAAATACTTATTATTTTTGGCCATAACTTTTTTTTTAGTAGGTATATTTAATAAAACTATAAGACTAAGTAGAACCATAACAAGTCTATTACTATGAATTTTCACTCAATAATTCCAGTAGTTTCCAAAATAGTTAGATTTAAAAGTACGAAATAGAAATATTGGCTTAACTTTTAAGTTTTAAGCTAACTATTTTGCAAACCACTGAATTTAGTGCGAAAATAGTATTAGTGTTGTTATGGTTCTACTTAGGTAGTCTTATAGTTTTTTAAATATACGTACTAAGGAAAAAAGTTATGGCCAAGAATAATAAATATTTCCCTAGGAAATGGTCCCCTTAATCAAAATTATATTTTCAAATGTAAAATAATTTTTCTGAAACGTCAGTTATTTAGATACACGGTACTCGATTAATTGCTTAATATTTTTGTGAGCGGGGGTGTTTGAGTGAACTTGGCGCGAGACACTACCGTGTCCCTTGATTATATCTGATTACGATGACCTGCAGTCAGGATAGTCCGCTCTCTGTGCAACTCCTCAACGGCCAATTAAAGAAAATAAGTTCATAGGTATTTAGTTCGACAGTTTTTAGTTCGATTTTATTATTCGTGCAATATCTCTACTATCTAATATTCGTTTTGCAGTTAAGCCTTTTCCAGTTGTATGGTCATATACTATAGAAATATTTCTTTGATTACAATTTGTAATTTTTTTATTAAAGTGTCTTTTCATCTTTTCAGAATACTTACACCAACGCGGACAAATTGCTCGCGGCCGCCGAGGAATTGGCTCACACGGGCGAATGTGATCCGGACGAAATCTACTCTGTCGCCCACGAGTTGGAAGCCCATGTGACTTCCTTCGCTGCCAGGGTCGAGCAGAGACGCCGCAGGTTGGACCTGGCCGTGCTTTTCTACACCCACGAGAAGGAGCTCAGCAACTGGGTGGATGAACTGCGACAAGAATTGCAGGTAAGTTTATATTTCTTTAAAATACATGTTACCTTGTACAGGGTGGGCTAAAAGCAAGTTTACAACTTCATTTGTAAAATATTTATTATCATAAATGCTAAACTTTCAAACTATATTTTTGTGAATGCTTTATGTAATAATTTTGATTACCATCGATGCACTTCTTTGATCATTATCTTAAAATTAACACTCTTAGATACTACTAAAGATAATACCCCCGCCAATTTTTATGTAGAATCGGTGTCCTAAATAGACGTGAAGAACCATGTGAAATTTTAAAATCATTGCCGGTTCGAAACACAAAATCGCACGAGGATTAAAAGAAACAAGTAATCTATGATAAACTTTGAAATTGATTCATACTTGTATTTATTTATTACAAAAATTCAGTATGTATGAGGTAAAAGCATTCAAAATCCATATGGTTAATTGTATATAAAATTGCTCAGATCAGTCTGCCATCCATGGTAAGTGGGACGCATCTCAGGGACGTAAGACCTCAACTTTGTACATCGGCGAAGTGTGTAACAATCGACTGATACAGATAGATTCAAATTTCCTGATATGTGTCTGTAAATGTTGGGTTGAGAGGTTTTGGGACTGACGGTAATAAATACAGTGAAAATTTTGGGTCGCTTGAGGCTATCTTAAAATATCTTATTAGGCGATTATATCATTCGTTAGAATGGAACACTTGTGATTACTGCTAGAAGCGTATATAACTTATATAGTGGCTTTCCTGCTCTTTTAAAGATATTTACGGCATATAACTAAAGATTAGAGAATTAACAAGATAGGACAGTCAGACGGAGAAGACGAAATAGACGAAGACATTTGTGAATTCCATTTTAAAGGGACACGACATGCAGCGGAAACGGTTTCGGGTTTTGTCGGGTATCCATGAAATGAATTTGGCCAAGCTTACTAAAGGATAGGTTGGCTCATTAGAATCGGCAAGTACTATGTCACGTGTAGACCTCGATGACAATCGCGTGTGGCTGTTTTTTCTTCATTTTATAGAAAAAAAGTTTCAAAATTATTCTGTCAACGAACAATGCTATCCTAACTAAATAGATATACCTAACATATGAATATAGGAATACTTCTTGAGACATGTTACGAAGTAACCTGTTTCTTTAGTGACCTTGGGTTCTGACTGACAGCTGAGTTCTGTCTTTCTATTAGTAAATACTGCGAGTACTTACAACTTCACCTGCTTGGTAACTCAAGTAGACAAGTGAAAGATTCGGGTCAACGTCGAGAAGTGAGAGGCCGTACTCTTCACGCTCCGGTTTACAGAATCGCATTCTAACACCAATCTCGTTCCGGGGTCAACAAATTCCAATAAAAAAGTGTGTGAAGTATCTAGGGGTTAACTTGGACAAACGACTATGTTTAACATACATGTGAACAAGACGATACGGAAGGTCTACTCAACGTCCAGGAGTCTGACGAGGGGTAGAGGACTAAACGGACACAACAAAAAATTGTTGTACATGATGGTGGTCAGGCCGGCCATCACATACGCGGCGCCGGTGTGGTGCAGCATCCCGGTCACGAAAATGAAAAAACTCCAGGTCCTGGAACATAAATTTATGCGCCTCATCTCATCTCAAAAATTCTACTCCTTTCAATTTGGCGATAGTCCGCTAACACGCAACATAACCCAAATCAGAATGCATAATGCTCCATTACAGGTCAAACACCCCATACCACACCAGGCGTTTCCTATCTTCAGGCAGCCTTTATAGCCCCACACCTTCCCTAACTGTAACTTTCTCTCACCCTAATCTTCGCCTTTCCCCACCTAGCAATCCCTATCCTTTTCTTTCACCTCTCTGTTTGTCATTTTGTTTTTGTCCTTTTGACCTATTTTGTTCCAAATTCATTTTAGACCGATAAAACTCGTTAAAAATACTAACTTTTTGCCTTCACCACCTTTCTAACGGTGCGCGGGGCGGCGGGTATATCTTTGGGACCCCAATTGCTTCGAACAGGTTTTTTCGTTGAACTTTTTCCCGTACCAGTAACCAAAATTTAATCAGTGTTTTGTGCTCTAGTTTTTATTGTGTTAATGTTAAGTATTTTAAACCTGCTGTGCAGACAGCGTAATTTTAATGTTAATTTTAAGCCGCCATTGGCGGCAGGAGTTTTAACTTGTTTGCCCATTTTATAAAGCCGAATCGGTCGCGATCGGCTCCGGATCGCGATCCGGGGAGAACTTTTAATAAATTTTTGGATGATGATGATGATGGTAACTTAAATAGAGACAAATTTGTTTATAAGTCCAAATTTGAATGGAAAATCATGGCTTAACTTTATCTATAGAAGGAATCAGTCAGTCAATACGTTTAATAGGAAATTTTGTCAAAAACACCACTTATGGGTATAATTTGTCTTGAAGTTTAAACACATATTCTGTAGTTATAATTCATCTTACAACGTCTTTATAGATATTTTGTGGCCCATACATTATTGTATTTGGCCTCCGTGTGATATGGTACATATATGGGCTATAATATATAATAGCTGTAGTAAAAGATAATATTGGAAGCTTGTCGATATCTTCAAATATGCAGATGGCTAACTGTACCTACTATCGGATAGTTGGTTTTAATTTTATTAGTTTTCTCATATCACTAGACGTTATTTTATGGCATGCCAAACAAAGGGATTTTTGAATCTATTAAATTTAAAATAAAACGTCCATTGTCGTGAATAGCTTCTCTTGACCCAGTTTAAGGTTAAGAGCAACTGTTCGATGTGTACTTTAAGTTCCTCTTGAGTAAAACGGAAGACTTTCCTCGTATTAAATATTAAGAGCCTTAACAATGCACGCTGAGTTTAACATAGTAAGTACTTTGTTTTTTATTTGCTGGTAGTAAACGTCGCGCGTCGTGTTGCTAATAGCCTTCCATTCCTGTCGTATTTTTAAATGATAATGTAATAAAGCTTTGTCTGTGTGATTTAAAATGAGAAGAAAATGCCAAGTTAAGAATTTCTCCCGAGACCTAGTACCAAATATACAGGGTGTTATAAAAAGTATGTCAATCACAACCACGGAATCAATGCGTCAAAGAAAGTTGATTCGACTTAATTTACCTCTATCCAAAATCGCACTCCTATGAAGATACAGCCCTCTAAAGTTGGAAATAAATATTTTCTTTTTTTTTAGTATTGTACGAATGGCTATTAATATTTTTTTTCAACTTAGGTGCATTGAATCGCATGTCAAAGTGTAATAGTTTAAAGTAAAACTTTTTAAAATCAAGTTATCTAAGAGGCTGATTTACGGGTAAACTACATTTTCTCCTACCCTCTTTTTTAGTGGTACGCCTATGACTTTTTTGGTATACTGTATATTATAGAAAATATAATTATACAGCTTTTTCTTATCTTGTGTTTCTTTCGTTTGAGTAACTATTTTCAATTGAAACTGGAAATACTAAAAACATTGCAAATCCTGGTAATTAAACAGTAAAATAAAAAAAATCGAGAAAAATCATTTATTTTGTCAATTGCGTCTTAATTTCAGTTTTACATAAATAATTATTAAAATTATTAAATTAAATTAAATTATTAAAATTTCATTTCAGAATGTGCTCAAAGTGATTCCCATTTTTTGCATACAATATCTCGCTCTTTTTACGTCCTGGAAAACGCCTTGATAAGCATTGAATGACTTGCAGGCGATAATAGGGTTAGCACCGTCTTGTAAATACCACATGTTCTGCCTACTATGTAGATTTACAATTTCTAATTGTTCAGGCAATTCATTTTCTAGGAAATGTGATAGGCAGCTTCATTTAAACGATTTGAAAAGAGAACAGATCCAATCAGATGATTATCAACAATCCGCGCCCAAACATTAATCGAAAAATTACGCTGAAAATGCGATACTCTCTTTGCATTAGGATTTTCTTCACACCAAATGTGATCATTATGATGATTTGTAATACCATTTCTATTAAATGAGGCTTCATCAGTTGATAAAATGGCGTTTAACAAAACTTACATTTCTCTCATTTTTTCTCAGAAGCCCATTCGAGAACTATAATCCTGGGGTTTCTATGCCTGAACAGTCTATATATGAAATGGAACGAGTGATTGTTCTTCTAATATTTTCCATACCGCAAAATGCGATACTCCTACTTGAGAAGCTAGAAATTAAGATGTAACTTATAAAATAAATGATTTTTCTCGGCTTTGCTATGTTTTTAATATTTCCAATTTTAATTGAAAATCTTTACTCAAACGAAAAAGCTCAAGATAAGAAGAAGCTGTATAATTAAATTTTCTATAAAATACAATATGCCAAAAAAGTCATAGGTGTACCAGTAAAAAAGAGGGTAGGAGAGAAGGTAGTTTACCCGTTAACCAGCCTCTTAGAAAACTTGATTTTAAAAAGTTTTTACTTTAAATTAACCATATTGCAAGCGTCGTAGTAACAATGTGTTTAACTTCCCAGCAAGTTAGTGTAATGGGCCTGAACATAGAAATCAAAATTTTGAATATTTTCTTATGCTTCAAGGCTACTACTTTTCAACTATTTAAAAAAAAAAGTAGTGTGTAAGTACAATATGTATATGCATGGAAACTTTTTTCTGCAGCTCGCGAATAAAAGATAATATCGACTTTGTTGTGGAGCCAATCGAAGTGCATTAGCGTCAATATGATATGAAAGAAATTTCATCAAATTCGATCCAGCCGTTTTTTTGTTTAAACAAAAAGACTGCAAACAAGTGACTATTAGGATTCCTTGAAAAATATTTAGCTGATCTAATTTGTTCTGGTGGTAATCGATACTTTGAAATATCATGTATTTTTATAGAGCGTTTCCAAAATTATTTGGGCCATTGAACTCAGAAAATAAAATAAAGAAAATGCCTTTTTCTGTGTTATTATTATTGTTGATAATGAATATCGTGCAGGGAAGTTTACCATGTGGACCGCTAGGAGCCACAGTTACTTACAAATGCCACCTTTGTAGAGTCCCAGTATATTCTCTTTTGCACCTCTCAGCACTCTATTCCATTCTCGATTCCATAGCTT
Organism: Stenurella melanura; assembly: GCA_963583905.1. Lineage (NCBI taxonomy): Eukaryota > Metazoa > Arthropoda > Insecta > Coleoptera > Cerambycidae > Stenurella > Stenurella melanura. The sequence continues at coordinate 74,083,750 of OY757309.1, forward strand.
TCTCATTTTTTCTTCAATTTGTAGTCCATCGAAAAAAAAAATGCTTAAATGCATTATATACGCTTCATATTGTTCTTCAGTATTTTTAGAGTTTTCAATATCGAGAGTACCTATAGTGCACTAGATCCACGAAATGTTTGCGACAATGAATAATCACGCCGTTTGCAGTTTACCCAATCAACGGCTCTCGCAATACTGAACGCCTTCCTAATTCATTGCGTAGAGTGACAATAATCGTCTCTGCACGCTGAAAGTCACACTGCTAAAGGTAAGTGGCTGTGACTCCACGAAACTTGCACTCTGATGTATGGATTCTGGTGGTAGAGAAGTGAAGTTTAACATGCTCAATTTCAGATACATGGAACTCACAGTTAAATCCCGTTCAAAAAATCTATAAAAGTATTTACATGAAATTTTCCTGTTTTTTTTTTTCTTCGCTTTTGGATGACTTTGAAGACCATTGGACATTGGATATTCTCGTACTATGGTGGAATTCAAATAAAGTCTTAACGTATGAGAGACAAAAAACTAATTTGCAAAACTTATATCCGTACAATCCCATTAGTATACTTAAATTTGAAAACAAAGAATATATTTGATAAGCACATTTTTAAAATTGTAAATATCTCTCGTCGGAAAAATTTTTTGATACTAATAATAATTTGGGTGGTAAGTTAGCGATAGAGAAGGGGTCCTATCGATTGATAAAGAAAAATTGTATGAAACATTAATTTATCACCTATAATGTGACTCAGAAACTGAAATATTTTCTAGAAATATCAAAATATTGTAAAATATACTGACATGCGTTTCACTCAAACACAGATCGAATGAGATGATAAAATTGTTTATATTGATGGAGGAAAAAGGTATTAGCTATAAAATTCTGAGCAACTTTTGAAAAATATCTGTTAGTCACTTCGAACACCTGGCAGGTTTCTTGTATACTCCATAACTTTTTCGACTTTGGGCTAATCCCAATCGGTCCAATCGTCGGCTTGATGGCGCAATGTTTACGTGTCAGGCTTGCGACTAGGAAGTCCTGAGTTCGAATCCTGGCAAGGGTATAGATGTTTCAGTGACGTTTTTAATATCTTACCGAGATGGAAGCAGTCAGTGGGCTAGGCACATGTTGAGTGGCACAATATGTCTAGTCTCTGATATCTCTCCTGAGTTCGACTCTCAGCTGCGGTAGATGGCAATGTCACAGAGAATGGTTGTTCTGTTGATGTCTATGTGTACGTGTCCTGGTGAAATAGCTATACTCCGACAGGACGTAAATATAAATAAAGCGATTAAACGCACTATAATTTAAAAAGTAAAATTCCGATCGTATCGAAATGTGGATAGTACGATATTGTTAGTAGGAGGAGAAAGAACTTAATTGGTTTTAAAAAAATCGATATTTTTTTATTGTATATTTCTAATTATGTTCGTTTCAAAACGCATGTTAAAAAAAAGTTTTATATTAAAGAATGTGGTAGGTATTAAAAAGCAATATACGCCATGAATATATAAATACTTTTAATTAATTTATTTTTTTAACCAGCCCAACCCTGTATTTGACTGACTAGAAATGTTTGCTAGTAATGGACTTTTATTGCATTTCATGCCAATTATTTATTCTTGTTGTACAGGTAATTGTTAAAGATAACATTTATCAAATATTCTATAAAATAGGTATTTACCGGAACCGTTGGAATTGTATGATATTTAAACTTCATTACTTGTTCTTAATTCGCATTAGACGCGATGTTCAGAAGTTACAATATATTTTCGTTTGCAGGGCGATGAGAGCGTTGCCGAAGGCCTAGAGGCGACAGAGAGGTTGCTGGAGCAGACGGGCCAACATCGAGATCAAAGTTTGGATGCCTGTGCTTCAACAATCGCCCAAGGAGAAGCGCTTCTGCAGGAAATAAGGTACGTGAGATTTTGATTCATTATGAGGAACTTGAATGGAACTCGGTAACAATCATCCATCCATAAAAAATATAAAAATATAAACTTATCGTACGCCGAATGGCGTAGAAAGCAAAAATAGTTTTTGAAAAATGCTTTACTTATACCAGGCGGGGGGGCACTTAAGTTGATAAACGCGAATAACTTGAAAATAACGAATTGTCGAGAAAAATGTTTCAGGCAAAATTTGAAAAGTGGGATCTAATGGCTATATTTTTTAAAGTTTGGTAGAGACTTCAAGGTCATCCGAAGGTCAACTTTGGGTTTTTACATGCAAACCAGAGTCGTATTCTGCTCTAAAAATAGAGTTTTATTGTCAGAAATAAATCTGAGCAGTGGATTCGACGAAGTGGTTCAGTACACTTGCCCGCACGATCACCTGACTTAACTTCACCATATTTCTTTTTGTGGGGATATCTGAAACAAAAAGTTTAATGAAACTCAATTACCTTGATAAACATAAATCTTGTTTCTTGTATTATTAGAATTCTCAGTTGTTACTGCCATTACGCATTGAATATTTACAATAACTTCCAAATTACTTTTCCATAAAATGTTTTGTTTCCCAGTTACAGAGATGTGCTACTTCACGTTCAATGCTGAAACAGTGGGACCAAATAATAAAATGGTAGAAACAAAAGTTGTTTATTTTTTGGAGTAGATTATGAATCTGTAAAAAAATAGGTGTAATAAGGTTGGTTAGGCCAACTCAGGGTTTTAACTAGAGAGCAGACTGTATTCCAAGGTGCGAACAAATTGCTAAAAATACTAAATAAAATGTGTCCAAAACTTACCACGTTGTGACGTTCCCGGTGTATCTTCGAGGTAATTAGGGTTAAGTAGAGTAGCTTCGGCTAGACTTCGCCCTTGGTATTATGTATGTATTAATACTAAATAAAGGCAATTTATTATTATTATTATTATTATTCTTGAGATAGGATAGGAATGGTGTAAGAAATGATGGTTCTCGACACAATTACCAAATAAACAATTTGTATTTCACTTCAATAACTTAAAACTATTATAATATTATTCTTAAGATCAAAAATGCGGATGTAACTATATACCACGCGACAGCGAGCATCTGTCGATGACTACTAACTACGCGAAGTACCCAAAAAAATCTAACTTTTTTATGTTCCCTTTTTATATACATTCATTTACTTAAATTAAATTATTATTTTCCAAATTTATTCTACATTTTCTAAAGGCGCCTCACCAAAGGTAAAAACCCAAAGTTGACCTTCGGATGACCTTGAAGTCCTCCACCAGACTACAGTCATTAGATCCAACTTTCCAAATGATGAAACTTTTTAAAAGTGAATTATTTATTATTTGTTTGCTTATAGTAATGAAACATTTTCTTTATAGGATTTTGCAAACAGAGGAAAGAAAAACTATCTATGAGAACTAAAAGAAAAACTATATGTAAAAATATTAATGAAATCTTTGCATTCATTCGATAACCTGACTTCTGGTTATGATAGCAAGTTAAAATTCTGGAATAAATTTGTCCAATTTCTTATTTGACATTCTCATTATAACACTAGCATCCAACATAGCCCCTTACGGCTAAGCAGATTAAACTAGTATCTAAATGACCTCTACGGTATGTAAATTCAGTTGAAAATGAGAACAAAGGCCTGGAATTAATTTATTTACCTACTTTGTCTTTAAATTTTTTTTCATTGTAATGGATTTGATTTTGATAGAATCTCTCATTCAGTTTCTTGGAAATGAAGCCTTCGAAACGTTTTGCGCCCTAATTCTGAGCTCATCAGAAAAGCACAAAGCCACTCATAACGATGTTCCATGCAAAATCAGTCAATGTCAAATATAAATATTTCATACTTACTTATTCATGGATATTGCCTTGGTCAGTCAATGTCAAATATCAATATTTCATACTTATTCATGGATCTTGCCTTGGTTTTGCAGGGAACATCGTTATGAGTGGCTTTGTGCTTTTCTGATGAGCTCAGAATAAGGGCGAAAAACGTTTCGAAGGCTTCATTTCCAAGAAAATGAATGAGAGATTTTATGAAAATGTAATCCATTAGAATGAAAAAAATTTTAAAGACAAGGTAGGTAAACAAATTAATTTCAGGCCTTTGTTCTCATTTTTAACTGAATTTACATACCGTACGGGGTCATGTAGATACTAGTTTAATCTGCTTAGCCGTAGGGGACTATGTTGGATGCTAGTATTATAATGAGAATGTCAAATAAGAAATTGGACAAATTTATTTCAGAATTCTAACTTGCTAGCTAGCATAGCCAGAAGTCAGGTTATCGAAAGAATGGAAAGATTTCATTAATATTTTTACACATACTTTTTCATTTAGTTCTCATAGATAGTTCTTCCTTCCTCTGTTTGCAGAATCCTATAAAGAATGTTTCATGAAACTTTTACCTGAAATATTTTTCCAGAAATTTATTTATTTTCAAGTTATTCACGTGTATCAACTTGGGTGGGGTTGGGGCATTTAAATACCCCAACCGGTATATTGCGTGTATTTTGGTTGTGTATTTTAGTATACGAAACTGCAGTTAAACACACATAAATAGATAAATACAAGAATTGTGAAATAAAATTTCACCACCACATCATTCGGTTAATGAAACTTTTTAATATCGATTTTGAGCTTAGTGTGGAAATTAACAAACAATAAAATCGAATGAATTTTTACCACCTAATTAGGTGTTTTCACTATGTGCAAATTTGCTTATTTGATATTATTAAAATGAAGTACTTGTTATACTAAAGCACTTATTGATATTTAAACAGCATTGTATCGTCCATCTAATTAAAATTTCAATAAATAAATAACATACAGTTTTAGTAATTGAACGAGTACGCAAAACACGCGGTGACGTCATCGGTTATATCAGTTTCTTAAATCGCGTTCAAAAATTGTTAAACATAACATTTTATTCACTTTATTTACATTTTACATGTGATTAAATAAGTAACGCCTACCTAATACAGGATTTGTAAAGCTACTTTAGGAAATTTATCTGCAAAATAACGTGTTTATAGCACAAAATGACACTGACAATATAACTGATGGCGCGCCATGAGTGCGTAGTGAATTGATGTAGTGTTTTGGCAAATAAATTTCAATACAAAATTAAAATGGCTTATTTTAAGGTATTCTTCGATTGTTTCTCTAAATTCAAGTGTTTTTAACTATAATAAAGCATTATCTTCACAGTGAAAGTGAATTTAAAAATTGTGAAAACACCTAATTGTATAACCTTGTTTCATTATATTCTCACAATTCTTGTATTTCTTGTCAGTCTCAATGTAAGTATGAGAAACATACATTTAATGATGCCACGTGCCATTTGTGTTAACAGGCGTCCTAATTGTGATCATGTCCCTGAAGAACCCTAGCGTCCCTAACTTAGAAATCTTACTTATATGTTTTTCATGCGGAATAAGCTGGATCACTTGCAACTATAGAACATGAGCAGAACGAACCATCGATACGTTTTTCTGATGATTATCTCTGATAGTTAAACTGGTTGCAAAATTAAGAGATTCGATTAACTGAAAACGACGCTAAATTACTGCAAGAAAGTTTACTGAAAAAAATTTACACTTTTTGTGCGAGAAGTTAACACAAATGTGAAAATGTGACTGAGATTTTCCCTGTTTTATTCACTCAAAAAAATGACTATATACCGGGGAATTGATCTTTGGGAAATTCTGCAAGAATTATTTAGCAAATATAGGATAGATACTTGCGGTATTGTTTCTCAAAAATATAACGTGACAACTTTTCAATTAGAGGTGGTACCATATTGTATTGATAGTTATGGAATGGTTAATTGTTTCAAATGCTTTGCAGCAGCCCAAAAGTGCTAAAATCATAAGGTATTCGTACTTTTGGTAGGATATAGCTGTTGAAATCGAGCCATTCCGCCATACAGGATGATTGCCAAAGGCGTATGAACTACCTTGTTGTATATAAATTATATTTTACTATAATTCTAGAGTAAAGTGTTACTAAGGCTTTTAAATAATCACACAAAAATATCGAAACTGCAGCTGTGCCTCAGATTCGTACGATGTTAACGTAGATTAGGTGCTCTGTCAGTTTTACTGTAAACTGTTGTATGCTTAATAAGAACGTTCCAGTCAGGAGTAACCGAATACCTATTTGGAAGACAAAAACGATATTGACTGTGCTTAATTGTATATTTATTTATTTATTTATTTATTTATTTATTACATACACTGTTCAACAAGTAAGATACCCAATTACAGAACAGGAATAAAGGCATGCAGAGCATTATTTAAGTAAAATACAAGATATACAACAAAATAGAAAGAAAGTGAAATAAACATACTCATATAAACATACATATACACATAAACGATTATAAGTAAATTAAGCAAAACAAAAATAATCACTAGGTATTTAATTTAGAACATTTTGTTTTATGTCATTAAGGCTGCAATTAAAAATATCGAAGTCGCTACATAATCTGTTAGAAGTACTGCAGATCGTATATAAAGGTGAATTATTTAGTACATTGGTACGCACCGTAGGTAAATAGAAAACTTGGGGATTACGAGAGGTTAATCTGGGAACTTAAAGATTAAGCTTGCTAATTATTTCAGGTGCGTCAAAATCATTGTGTAGTAATTTGAACAAAAATACTTGAGAAAAGTACGTACGCCTATCCTCGAGAGTGGTCATAGTGTATCTTTCAAGCAAGTTACTTTGCGGAAAACCAATCACTGGATAGGTACCGTCGGATTTGAACCACTGTAATTGAAGAAATCTACGTTGAACCGCCTCCAAGTTATTCTTGTGAACATATAACTGGAACACCAAATTAGCGATGCATACTCAAGTTTCAATCTGACGAAGGATTGATAAGGAATTTTAAGAGTATCAGTATTAGTGAACTCTCAACTAGTACGAACGATGAATCCAAGGGCTTTGTGGGCTTCAGAGATAATGGATGGTATCGATATGATTAGTGAAGGATAATTTATTATCAAAAGTTACGCCGAGGTCGCGAAATGTTATAGGTCTTTGAAGGATGACATTATCTAACCTGTAATCAAAAATAATAGGTGATGTTTTTAAAGAAAAGGACATTACGTTACATTTACTATAGGATTTATGAATAATTAACTTACTATGCACCAGGTGTTTATTTTGTCAAGGCAAGTTTGAAGCTGAAAGCAGTCATCGATTACTGTGAAAATTTTTAGATCGTCGGTATATAAAAGGTGAGGCAAATCAATTTCGTTCACTATGTCGTTCATAAATGTATTAAAAAACAATGGCCCCAGAATTCCCTGGGGAACTCCAGATGTGGCAGCAAATTCGATCGAATTGAACCCATTTATGTTCTCAATATCTAGTTTGTTTCCCTTTTTGAAGATGGGACATACTTTGGAATATTTCCACAGGTCAGGAAATAGGCAGTTTTTTAAGATTAACTTAAAAATTAAAGTTAGAAGATGCGCAAAGATGATAGCGCAATCCTTTAATAAAAAAACTGGAATGGAATCAGGACCGGTCGTTATTTTGGGTTTTATTAGTTTTAGAGCCCGAATAACCTCATCGCTGAAGGAGTTTATGCTAACAATAGAGTTATTGTTCGGAATATCGGCCTCAGTGTGATGTTCCTCGATATTCAATGAGGACTCATTATAAGGTTGACTGAAATAGTTGGTAAATGCATTTAGTATATCAGAAGGATTGTTTAGCGAAGATCCCTCAAAATCATCTCTTCATATACACTAGCCGACCCTTTTTTACTATTAATGAAAGACCAAAATTTATTGGGATCATTTTTTATATTATCTTCAGAGTTCTGCACGAAATTTCTGTAGGCTAAATTGGTATCATATTTTATTTCCCTCCTGATGTTTTTGAGGTTATTGTGTGTGAGTGGATCATTGGTTCCTGCATACTGTCTCCTAAGACGTTCTTTACGGCTATTTTTTTTTATGATACTGCCATTAAACCAGGGAGGATACTTGCTGTTACGAGAAGTCGATTTCTTTGGTACACAAGATTCAAATACAGTGTCAAGTTTGTTATAAAAATGAGTATATATGAGTATATAAGTGATTCGTATGATTAGTGTAGACGAGCCAGCTCTTTAGGGATCCAAATTTTAGACTAACTGCAACCTCCGCAAAAAAAATATCCACATGTAGTTTGCGATGTCTGGAGGAAGATAATATTATTTTGGAAAAAGAATCATTGGTGGAATTTGCCTTAAAAAATGTGAAATGTCGCGAAAACCGGTTCTTCGCGGTTTAAAGAAAAAGTTGAATTTATATCAAAAGAGATGTTCAGACAGAAAATGTGCGCAATCACAAAAGGAACAAAATGAGCCCCGGTGGAACTCAATTGGCCCAGAGGTTACCTCACAAACTGCAGAAAAGCACTAAATTTGCACCGTTTTTAACAAACTTTTATTAGCTTCACATTGTATCTATTAATCTATCAATGTAACGGAATCTTTCAACATAATTCTCACCTACTTCAAGTGGTTGTATCATCATGAAACTTGGCAATTGTGTGCAGCTCCGATGACAATGCAATAAAATGTACTCAATTTTATAATATGTTCAAAATGGCCGCCACCCCAAGATGGCCGGTTATCACTTTCTTTACAACCTCCTTGATATGGGTATCAAAGGATAGGGCTTGACAAGGTTTTATCAATTATCGTCGGATTCGACTGAAAATCGGTATCTGTGGGTTATCGAGGTTCCAGATTAGAATTATCTGGTCCAAATTTTTAAGACTAAAAAATAAGAAATAAATAATAGTTTAAAAAAACTTAAAAATAACACGCTTTAATAGCAAACCAAACTAAAAAGTCAAAAATAATACAATACAATACAGAAAACCGTGGGATGCTTGATATCAACTGGTATAAATATTTCATAGTAATAAGCACCCCACGCTTTTTTGTATTGTATTGTATTATTTTTTACTTTTTAGTTCGGTTTGCTATTAAAGCGTGTTTTTTTAGTTTTATTAGTACTATTATTTTTCAAAAATTCATAACTCCGGTTCAAATACATACTAAATGCTGAAATTTACACACGTTGGAGCTTTACTAGTCCTTAACCTACGCTCAAAATTTCAATCGAAAATACCGTGCAGTTGCTTTTTGCAAAAAATGCACTTTTTTGCAGAGCGCCGCGAAAGCCCTGTCGCGCTCGGACTGATATTTAACCAACGCGTTTGTATTCTTCGAGATTTGCACTACGACGTATTTATTTTCGTTTTGCCAAAAGTCTATTGGAAGCAGGCGAAAGACGCGATCGAAAACCGTTAATTTCAGCGCTGTGGAAGGGGCGACGAGTGGGGGTAGCCGAGATCCCCTTCGTTTGCACTACCCCTACTCTTCGCCCCTTCCACAGCTGAAATTATCGGTTTTCGATTGCGTTTTTCGCATGCTTCCAATTGATTTTTGGCAAAACAAAAGAAAATGCGTTGCAGAGTAAATCTCGAAGAATACAAGCGCGTTGGTCAGTCCGACTGCCACAGGGCTTTCGCGGCGTTGGGCAGAAAAGTGCCTTTTTTGCAAAAAGCAACGGTTTGCAAAAACTACACGGTATATTCGATTGAAATTGAGCGTAGGTTAAGGACTACTAAATCTCTAACGTGTGCTTTCAGCCTTTAATATGAATTTGAAGCAGAGTTATGAGTTTTTGAAAAAACGTGCAAATTTAGCGGTTTCTTACAATTTGCGAGGTAACCACTGGACCAGTTGAGTTCCACCGGAGCCAGCTTTGTTCATTCTATTGTTGCGCACATTTTTTACCTGAACGCCTTTTTTGGTACAAATTCAACTTTTTCTTTAAACCGCGAAAAACCGCGACTCCCGCAATTTCTTTAGCGAAGATTCTTTTTCCAAAATAATATCATATTTCAGACAATGCAAACTACATGCGAGTATTTTTTTTTTTTTTTTTTCGGAGGTAGTAGTTAGTCTGAGGGTAAAACCTAACTCGCCTACACTAGATTGCAATTTCTTTTCGTTTGCGCCTGTAATATGACGGATAAGAACAAATTTTACTAATTGCCATAACTGACAATTATTATTTGTAAATTGGCAATGGTAGAAGGAGAATACCCTGTCCTGTTTAATGCCACCTGTACAAATAACAGGTAGATTTTTAAAGTGAGTAAAGTTTCTACTTTTTCCTCGTTTTGTTACAAGACAGTTTTTTTTGTAATTTACACCGTTGAGCACTCTGGATGCGGTAGATCGTCTGGAAAGTGAGAAATTGTTGATTTATCTGTTAAAACTTAATTGTTTCGATACAATACTGGCGCACTGAATCGGTTGAGTGAGTTTATTTGTTTTGTTGGGAATTGTGTACTAGTTGCAAACAGGAGGAGCTTCTACACAATGGGCTTGTTCGGCATTTTTTTTAAATTTCATAAATCGAAAGTGCAAGTATAGAGTAATGGATCTGCAAAAAATCAGAATCTTATTCGCACGTTTAGTATCTTAAAAACTATTACAAATCTCCACCTCGCGAAAATGGGGCGTGGCCAGGCGTTACGTCACTATACGCATAGACTCGGCGATCTCAATAGACTTGATGCTCCTTAGTTGTTATAATTATAAGTGTTTTCGAAATATTGTTTATTTTGCTTACTTATTGACAGTAAGGGAGTACAATTTGGTGAAATGTAAAAAAATTACAATTTTCTCTCGCTCCTGTCGGGACGGATTTTCGATTTTGACTCTACAATTTACGATTAGGATTCATCGCCGACCTACTCCTTTCCGTAGAGACATAGAACGAACGTCCACTCGACGTATTTATTTAGTTACCAGCGTTTGAAAATTCCATGTTTTTCGAATTTTCAGGTTAAATTTGAAAGGTCCCAGAAAGCCATTTAAGCCACTAATTTCAACTCCTTATATCTCGAGAATGGAAAAAGTTAATAATATGAAATTTTAAGTGCATAATAAGAATATCGAGTACTATATGAAAAAGTATAAAAACCATATAAAACGAATATCATGGAACAAGCCCATTGAAGACCTACTTATTTCTTATTGTCATTTGATGATCATTTTGCGTAATAATGGCAATTTTTTTGTCGCAAGGCAATTATACAGCTAAAGTCTATTTGGAAAGAGAATAATAAAACTCGCTTGATGCATTGCAAAAGAAATTGGAGAAGGAAAAATACAATCACCGCCATATATTTTCTGATAAAAATTTGGCACAAATAATCATTTTTAAAAGTGAATTAATTTTTGTTTGCTTGTACTTGTAATGAAACATATTCTCTATACGATTTTGCAAACAGCAGAAAAAAAAATATCTCTGAGAACTAAAATAAAAATTATTTGTAAAATTATTGATTTACATTCTTTGCATTCTTTCGATAACTTGATTTCTGGTTATGCTAGCAATTAGAATTCTAAAATAAATTTGTCTTTCTTATTGGACAATTCTCATTCTAACACTAGTTTCTACACAGTTCTACATAGTCTCCTACGGCTATGCAGAATAAACCAGTATCCACATAACCCCTACGGCTATGAAGATTCAGTTAAAATGAGAACAAAGACCTAAAATTAATTTATTTGCATACCTTGTCTTTTGGAAGAATTTTCATTCAAATGGATTACATTTTCATGAAATCTATCATTCCGTTTTTTTTTGGAAATACTTAGCCTTTTTTAACGTTTTTCGCCCTTATTTTGAGCTCATCAGAAAGGCACAAAACCACTCACACGATGTTCCATGCAAGGACCAAGACAATTACTAAGTTTTTTGACATTGTTTGACATTGACTGAATGAAAACAACCGATTTTCACCTCTATGTTACCTATATAGAATATGTTTCATTACAAATATAAGCTAAGAAAGATTCACTTAAACATGTATAAAGTACATAGACTCCATTACTAGCTAGGTCAGGTTATCGAAAGAATGCAAAGATTGTAAATCAATAATTTTACAAATAATTTTTGTTTTAGGTCTCAGAGATAGTTTTTTTCTGCTGTTTTGCAAAATCCTATAAAGAATATGTTTCATTACAAGTAATCATTTTATTCTAAAGCGGTATTACATTTCAATCACTATGAAAGTATCTTTGATATGTAATTCATTTAAAGAGAGAGGTCACTTTACTCACTTGGGTTCTATCAAAAAGTACTAGTAATAGTGCTGTACAAGTATAAAGTATTCATAAATATGCAGAGAATATTTAAGTTAGAAATGTACTTTTTAAATAATGCCTATAAAATAAACATGTTTCTATCTATCCATCTTGCTCCCCATAAATACAATTATTATTATTAAATCTTTTAGGGCAGCTAGGGATTATGAAAATTTTTTGTCGATTCACGTTCCAAATCACGGCCTCCCACAATAAGGATTTCGACAGGCGGCCGAAGGGATGATGAGTTTGCATCTTTTCTGCCACATAATGAACGTTCCATGAATATTCGCGTCGCGTACAAGCAACAGAGCCAAGTGATTGATGCGAACTTAAAAATGCAAATAGTGTTTTGTGTATTGTGATCGGTCTCGCGTGTCTCTATTCAATTTTATATCCGACACGTAAAAGTGTATAATTTCTGTTTTTACATGATTACACGGTTCGATTAATCTTTACTTTGTTTTCGTGCGCCGTTATATGAGAGGACCATGCTATTCTTCTAAATAGTGTTTTGTTTCATCTTGCATAAAGGAATTTAATAATTAATTTTCAGTATCATTCTTTTCTCCCGTTTTAAAGCGTTGCGCTATCATATTTAAGTACGCTGCAGCATTACTGATTTAAATTATTCTTTTCTGTCGCTATATGTTTAAAAGTTCTGGAAAAAAAATTCATAATTTGATGTCATAGTGTATTAATATATGACTGGCTGAAACTTTGCAAAACTATAGATAATAGCGAATGCTTCACGAAAATGAATGTTGGAATGTGGAAAAATAAGGGTGGCAGCGTACTCGCCTTTTAGTGAATATGTCTCTAATTTTTGCACAAAATGTAAGAATATTTCACCGAAAAACGCGAATGGTAACTTCCTTAATTTTTAAGGTATCTAATAGTTCCAAAAACCATTTTTCAGAGAATTTCAAGGGCTATAAGGCCTAGTTGAGCTTTCTTGAACCCTTCGTTTCTGAGATTTTTGCGAAATGCGATCCTAAAATGGTGATATCTCAATTAATTTCCATCCTAGAGAAATTAAAAAAAAAAAAAGAAATTATCTGCAAAAAATACTAAATTCTGGTACTGTTGCATTTTGTACGTATCTTTAATTATTGTGAAAAAAATATTTCAAAAATTTCAAGAATCATTTCAAAATTGGATCAAACTTTTTTCCAAATCTAGACATTCTAAACCATTGACACTTCTAGAACATATTGTTAGTACCTAAATAAAGTAAATTGTAAATGGATTACGTTTAATTACAATTCTTGCTGTTAAGCCATTGGGTTCATTGCTGATTCTTTCTTCGAAAAGACGAGACAACCATTTTATTTTCATCATAACTCCGTAAGTTTTTATGCTAACGACTTTTACTGAACCTCATTTTAAAGGTCTTTTCAAGTACTTTTCAAAGGTCTCATAAGTTTTCCTCCAAAAATTCCTCGTTTTTTCGTTATTTAAAGTTGAAGGGTCCGGATTCAGTTTTCGGCGAACAAACAGTCACCTTACAACTCGGTTCGTATTGCATCCACAGAAATAAAAAAACCCAATAGATTTGTTATTTTATAAGCTTCATTTTTGCTTCTGATGTTTTCTTTGGTAAAACGTAAGGTTTTTGAATTATTCGTGAAAAATCGCTCTAAAACATGAATTTTTTCGATGAATAATCAACATTTTCAATCGCGAATAGCTCGAAAAATATTGATTTATCGAAAAAACTAAGTCAAACTAAGGTTCTGCATTCACTTGTTTACTTTGTTTTTGGTACTATTAACAAACAGTTTACCAGTAATATTCAGTTATTAACACGATATATACTTTGTTTTTCTACTATGGCACCTCACTTTACGCAGAATTTTTTGATCTACCGATCAAGTTTAACGGTGTTTTAACCGATTCTTCTTGCCTTTTCTTCGAGAGCGTCCCACGGCACGTCCACCCTCGGCGCCAGTCACTCTCGTTGCCTCAGTTTTAAATCAAATATTGTTATATTTTGTTGTATTTAATAAATTTTTTCTTCAAATGTCAGAAAAACAAGACATCTCTTAACTCATTTCATGATCTTAAAGGTTGACATTTTAGAGGGCTGTATGTTGCCTTTAGCAGCAAAGGTAAAAGTACTTTTTCTGACGCTGTGAGCGAAAGAAAATCCAAATTGACATAATTTTATTAAGTACCTCCTAAAGAGCTGCCAAGAACACTGCAACCCCTATTTTTTCCACCCCCTACGTCCGGTAAGTAAGGTACTTCACTTACACATTTTTGTTTATGAAAAATAATAGATTTAATTGCCAAATCAGCAAGAAACATAATTTGCAATTACAAAAAAATACGTGGTAGTAGGAATATCGTATTTACACGACTGCCATGTATTTTTTGTAATTGATTTTTATGTTTCTTGTACTGATTTGGTAATTAAAATATAATAAATCAAGGATGCGCATTTACTAATAAGTGAATTACATAAAATAAAATACCAAACAAATTCATGACGGTATTTTGTTTATTTTGCGTATATTTGTTTGGTTATTTGTGTATACTGTTTTGATTGTATTTTTATTTCTATTTACCTCTACCATTACTATTACTTATTATTAAGTTTATATACTCGCATTTTCAATAACATTTGCGTTATTATTACAGTAAAGCTGTATAGCACGTATTTCTCTAAATTCCTCGTTACCCCTTCATTTCACTCGATGACTGTGTGAGCGTGACAGCTCTCTAAAAGTAAAGTAATGGCAAATATCACCAACAATTGGCGTAAAGTCCAGGAAGGGATTGTGTCGCGAACGACTGGAGTAAAAAAGAAAAGTATGCAATAGAATCATTGCATCCAATGCTTCCTTAAAAAATTAATTTCTTATGGATACCGTATTAATTTGTTGTCATTTTTATGCTGACTACATCCACGACACATTTTACATTACAAAATATTTATGTTTCATTATTGCAGCTAATTTCGTGTTATAAGACTTTTGGACATGTGTCCAAAATTCCAGTCCGCATTCCACAGCGTGCAGAAATTAACATTCTTCTCTTGTTTCAATTTGTACCGTTCAGACGTTCCCTAGACGTGAGCCTCGATGAAGAAAGTTGATCGTAATCATTATTTTTTACGATACTAATTAAACTATCACTCCAATTTGCGCAAATCGTATCGTGTTACATGCTCCCTTGGAAATTATTGAATATTATTTTTAACGATCTGTAATTAAATCCGTCGTGTTGTACGCTGCAGCTTTCCTCGGTTGCATAAATCCTCTGTATGCGACCTATCTAGGTTAGAATATCACTAAAGCTATAAAAATAGTCATTGGAGTGACGTCCTTCCTATTAACGTTGTAATTTACTTTGACCAATTTGATGTAGATAGAACAAAAACTCGGGCGAAAGAGAATGATTTCGTTAATTCAGTTTCCTTTTACTTTCTCTAATAGGCATATATCATCATTTGTTACTGGTAAGTGGCATGTTCCTGGAAAGTTTTCAGCTGAATTAATTAAGTTCGTCAGTTTGTCGAATTAGGGAGTTTGGGACTTGATGGAGATATTGGATTTCAGTGCAAATAGGATTTAATGTGATAACACATGGTCATTTTTATTTTACTGTAGCTAAGGCGAAATACATACAAAAATTAAACGTAAACATAATGCTCTTCCCCCAGCTTCTTGTTCTCTCGGCATTTGAATAACTTTTGACCATTTTATAGAACATTGTTCGCAGTTTTGTTAAGGGAAGCTTTGTTGGGTATAATCACTAGATTTGTCATTTTAAACATATTCCGATAACATCAATTTGCTTAGCGAAATGCTCCTCAGAATATTGACCTAATAGACGAGGAGCCAGCAACGTCGTAACCTACGGAACTTGTCTAATGCTCATATATTTAAACAGTATGTTACTAGAGTCTAGAAGTATGAAACCGGTAGTCTGTTTAGCCGTAGCGGGTATTTCTTTTTCCGATTTCAGGCGCCTCGACGCCATAATGCAGCTGCTTCGGCCAGACCGACTACCGGTTTTATACTTCTAAAGTACAATAGCATATTATCTGAGAAAATCAGACGTAGTCTAATGCTGTAAGCGATGACGTTGCCCGTCTATAACATTCTTGCGAAACAGCAATACATCCGCAGAATACCAGTTTCATACTTCTGGACTTTAATAGCGTGCTATCTGAGAAAATGAGTCTTAGACAAATTCCATAGATTACAATGTAGCAAACGTAATGTATCTATCGAGTCTACAATGTTGCTAATAAAGATAAGAAATATTAGTGAATCCAGAAAAGAATTATGGAGTACACCAGAAGCGACGTCTTAGAGGACTTATAACAAACTACAGTATTCAACTTACTGCCTTCTCATACAAACATAAAATTTAGAGAGTATAAAGTTGAATATGGAAATTCTACATTGTTTAACTTATTTAAGAAAACCATATAGTCTAATTTGTCGAAGGTCTTCTAAAAGTATATTGGAAATATACAGAGCAATCTTAAGACCGCCCCCGGCAGGTCATATGATTGTCTTAGCGTTTTGGATGATGCATCTTTTCTTTATGTTATTGAATGTCGTATCTAATTCCTGCGACAATACCATTGGGTCGGTCTTCATCAAGTGACTAGTCACCCAGCACAAGATATTTGTGACCTTGAACTTAAATACTAATCTACCTGTCGCGGTTTTTAATGTTTTCACGCCTTTTTAATATCAATTAATCGAGCATTAAGCCAGCCAGGTTGTTTGCGGTTGATTATTTCATCATCCCGAAGGATATTGTTATACTTTATTTTCATCTGTTTACTATGTATTCTACTCTCATACGTTATATATTTGTAAATACTTACTATTTTCTACCCTGGAATTGGAATGCTCTATTGGGTAGTGTATTGTTAAATAAATAAATAAATAAATAATACTCCTAACTCTTTACAGATGTTTAAAAAAAATGTTTTCTCGAAATGTTTTATTAACCGCTTCTGAAGTCACCGAGATAACTCCTTGATAGTCCAGAGGTTTTGTATTATATAAAGAGAAACGGAAACTAAATACGGAAAGTATATAGTATTTTTTCTTTTCAATTCTTTGAGACTTCCTGCCACATGTATTTTTTCGTTTTAAGCGGTGGTCGGGGAATCTACAAATTATCACAATTAATCATAGTGTGTTACTGATAAATAACTTCTACGCCTGTGACTTCTCCGTCAAAGGATCAGTTAGAGATTGCTTTTTTTTTAATAAATAACACAAATAAGTATGAAAACTTGAATTTGAATAGTTCGCCGACGTTTCTTAAATCTAATCAGATTCCTGTTTCAAGGCTTTTCTGAAAAATCTGTTTTGCTGTGTATGGTAAATACACAGCTCTAAGAATTTTTGTTATATTCAATATCCGTACATACTTACTATTTACATAGAACTGTTGATATAGTTAACAGTTTTTTAATTTTTATACAATGTTAAGTTTGTGAAGTTCTTCTTTTAACATTGGCAACCAAGTTGTACAGACATCTACGGAACAATTCGACACGCATCTATCCTCATTCAATAATATTATCACTGATTCTTTAATTTTTCTTTTTTTGCTACCTGCCTCTTTTATTAAAATGTTTGCCGAGTCCCAGTTTATTCTATGTCGGTTCTCCCAAGCGTGATCGCAGATATCTTGGGCCTCTGAATTTCATTTTTTCTGATATAATTTTGATGTTCGCCCAATCTTACACTAAACGGTCTGGATGGCTCACCCACGTAATGTTTGTTGCACTCACACGGTATACTATAAATGCACTTTTTTGAATTTTGCTCGTGGTTCTTCGGTTTCGTTTTTGTCAGAATAGATCTTAAAGTATTGTTTGTTTGAAATACCGTCCTAATATCAAATCTATCACCGATGCGGCGCAACTTTTCGGATAATCCGCATACATAAGGAATTAACGTTGTGTAACGTTTTTCAGGTTTTTGTCGTACCTGAGTGTAAATACCATAATGGAACTTTTAACTATGTGTATAAAAACAACTTGTTTTCAATTGGAAAATGATTTCTATCAGCAGGATTTCGGTATGGCAATGGGTTCTCTATTGTCACCTATTTTAAGCAATATGTTTATGGAGGATTTTGAGACTAGACATGTTCAAAATTGTGCATACAAACCGGTCGTCTGGTGGAAACACGTAGATGATATCTTTGCAATCTGGCGTCACGGTATTGAGTTACTAGATAGTTTTTTAGAACATTTAAATAATAAAGAACCTTCTATTAAATTCACTTTAGAAAAGGAAACTAGAAATTAATTACCATTTTTAGATGTTTTTATTAAAAGAATAAATGGTACAATTGAAACAAGTGTTTATAGAAAACCAACACATACCAACAGGTATTTGAATTTCAACTCAAATCAGTCGATGCACGTTAAGAGGGGTGTTATAAAATGTTTGTATGATAGGGCGAAAATCATTTCTTCTAATGATGAAATACTAAACAGTGAGAAACGGTTTATAAAAGAAGTTCTTATAAATAACTAATACCCTGAGGGTTTTGTCGATAAATCCTTCATAAATATTGAAAATAACAATCAAGTACGACAAAAACCTGAAGAACGTTACACAGCGTTCATTCCTTATATATATGCGGATTATCCGAAAAGTTGCGCCGTATCGGTGATAGATTTGACATTAGGACGGTATTTCAAACAAACAACACTTTAAGATCTATTCTGACAAAGACGAAACAGAAGAACCACGAGCAAAATTCAAAAAACTGCATTTATAGTATTCCGTGTGAGTGCAACAAACATTACGTGGGTGACTCATCCAGACCGTTTAGTGTAAGATTGGACGAACACCAAAATTACATCAGAAAAAATTCAGAGGTCCAAGATCTGCGAACACGCTTGGGAGAACGGACATAGAATAAACTGGGACTCGACAAAAATTTTAACAAAAGAAGCAGATAGCAAAAAAAAGAAAAATTAAAAAATCAGCGATAATATTATTGAATGAGGATAGATGCGTGTCGAATTGTTCCGTAGATGTCCTGTATACTTTGCCCGCTGATGTTAAAAGAAGAACTTCACAAACTTAACATTGCATAAAAATTTAAAAAACTGTTAACTATGTCAGCAGTTCTATGTAAATAGTATCTATGGATATTGAATATAACAAACATTCTTAGAGCTGTGTGTTTATTATACACAGCAAAAAAGATTTTTCAAAAAAGCCTTGAAAAAGGAAACAGATTAGGTTTCCGAAACGTCGGTGAACTATTTAATTTCAAGTTTTTATATTTATTTGTGTTATTTATTAAAAAAAAAAAACAATATCTAACTGATCTTTTGACGGAGAAGTCATAGGCGTAGAGGTTATTTACCAGTAACATACTGGTTAATTATGATAATTTGTAGATTCCCCGAGCACCGCTTAAAAGGAAAAAATACATGTGGCAGGAAGTCCCAAAGAATTGAAAAGACAAAATTAAAAAAATGCGACAAATAACATTTAGACAATAAGTATATAGTATTTTTCACAGGTACTTTTCCAAAACAGTAAACTTCGTTGATACAGAAAATTTTTGTGTGGCTATATTGGTCGTCGAATTCTGAATAACTTTTAAAATGTTCATCTGACCATCCTTCCGCTGTCTGTTTATCTATCCATCCTTCTTTTCCAAAAAAACAAGAATACCGGCGAAAAGTATGAATGTTTCCATCTAATTATACACATAACGATAATACGCATTTACAACAATTGAGTTTTCTGTTCTGTTAGTGTACCTAATTTACCATAGGAGTAAATGCCGTCATACAGCTGTTAATATAAGGGCGCGTTCTTGGTTAATTTTGAGGGCTATAGAGACTATAGAAAATTCAACTTTTTTGCATTTCACTCTAAAATCAAAAGATCTCTCTTTAATTTTCTCCAATTTTGTTTTTTAATTTGTCGTATTAACGATTATAATATATTACACCGAACCCACGCAGATAATGTAACAATTTAGATTTGTCACCACTAAATTTTGTTGTTAAGACGCATAATAACCTACAATTTAAATTTTAATCTAAATCCGTACAAAAAACGAACGTCACACACCGCATCTTCATTTCCTATGCATGAAATGTTTGTGAAACGGTAAATCCCAATTCGCTCGAATAACGTCAGTGAAGCCATTGAATGATAATTGCTCGCTGCCATCAAACACAAAACAAAACAGAGCACCGAACTAGTAAAGCCTAGAGCTCCGTAGTTAATTAGTTGCGTCTACGAAACCGTACGACTAAAAAAATATAAAGTAATTAGCTTCAAGCATCAATGCAGGCACTTTATTTGTATCATTTAATTTAATTAGCCTGGTTTTATTAGTTCAGTCCCAGTAGTTTTACCACTAAATCTCCTAGACAAGTAATTTGTATCACAAGTCGGAGTAATAAGACGACTAGGTCTGTTCAGAGAAAAACCCGCTGCCTAGGAATCACTACTTCCACATCCAGATTGTTTATCCAAGTCTCTTTAAAAGAAAACATCTCGACTATATTGGCACTCTAGCATGTGGAAATAATTGGTCATAGAATTTTAATAATATTTGGAGCAGATATAATAAAGAAATTTGAGGTGTTGGTTTCTAGCAAATACGCTAAGAATGAAATTTCAGGACTCTTATTAGCTTGCTCTACTTATTTTTCCCAACTTACACCCCCACCCCTCACCCCTTCAATGTAATTGTCTCAATCAGATGCCATTACAATACACATGTGTACCAAATTTGAGGTGAATATCTCAAATTTATTTTATCAACCCTTTTAATAATGGAGTGGAGGTGGTGGGAGGAATTGAAAAATATAATAAAAAAAATCTGATGCCTTGACTTCTAGTATATACACCAAATCTCATGTTTCTGTACTCTTACCAGCTTGCTTTACTTATTTTCCGCTATTCACCTCAATTTAACCCCCAACCCTTCCACGGAATCATTTCGAAATATAATCTAGTTCCAGTGTGCACATAATATACATGTGTACCCAATTTCAAGTGAATATCTCAATTTTATTTTATCAACCCCATTAATAATGAAGTGGGGGTGGTACGGAAGTTAAGCAAATATTATGAAAATATCTGAGGCTTTGGCTTCTAGTATCTACACCATATTCCAAATTTTTGTACTCTTACTAGCTTGCTTTACTTATTTTCCCCTATTTACCACTATTTAAATCCCAACCCTTCGCTGGGCAAGTTAAAAAACAATCCAGTTCCAGATCTTACCAGAATGCATACGTCCATACGTGTATAAAAGTCAATATCTTAAACCGTTCAAGAGAAAACCTGCGCACAAAGAAATTTACAGACAAACAGACACAATTTTTTTTGCTCAAATTTAAAATCTCGACATTTCAAGACACTGTAACCTATTTCAACAAAAACCAATTTTTTTTTACGCGCCAATATTCTTGACTAAAGATGACGGTCTCGGATGATTAGGGGTCGAGCTTGAGCTCTTTGCCCCAATTTTTGTTACGATTACTATACTACCATTTCACTACGTGAATGTGGGAGTAACTAGTCATAAAAATGTAATTTAGCAAAGTGAAGCAGAAACATCTAATATAATTTAAAAGGAATTATATGAATTAGACTTTCCTGGGTGTAAAGAATTCATGGTCGTGAAAAAATTAGTATGTAAATTCACTCCATATTTATGCTGTACATAAAAAACTTAAAGTTACCGACCGAGCTAATGTAAGGGGAGACCGGGGCATGCTTTATTTTTATACACTATATTAAATAATAAAAATATGTATTACTTAATAGATAAAACATCATTACTGATATGTAGTAAATGTATGAAAACACGCCTCTTTTAGTTAAGATTTCTAACTCTTGTGATATAGGTACGCGAATCACTTCTAACTAGAACGTTGTTACCAGGCAACAGAGTCGTACTTTGAATTTATCTGTCAATGTCGAAAGGGACTGGCAATGTGTCTACCAATGCATAAGGTATTCCTATTATTCCTATCTTGACGTAAGACAGTCAAATTTTTTAATTTATTAAAAACATCATTAAATTTCTACCGAAAACACAAGTATAATTTTTTTCATTTTAATACGCAAACATTTGAAGTAGGGCTCTCTAGTAAGTACACTTGTCAGCAGACAACTATAATAAGTGTGCATAAATGTCTCAAATATTCTTTATTTCCCTAGTATTACATTATCCCTTTTTTTACGTACATTATATGTCATAATTTTTTCATTTTTTCAGGAAAATGTCTGATGTCCACAAAAAATATTTGCACGTTAACAGTACCGGTACTAAAGTATCATAAACTAAGAAATATCAGAATCGCAAGCATTATATGACATGTTTGATATAATCTTTTGACCAGATTCTGTGATAAAAGTCGTAAACTAAAAAAGCTGTTACCATATCTGTGACCAGCATAGTAATTTCATGTATTCAGTTAACGCTTGCTTAGAAATTATATCATAACGGAAATTTATATAGATCAACATCTTCCCTAATTTGTTATTATTATTTAAGTAAAACTTGCAGCAAGTTTTGTTTTATGAAATGAAAATGAATTAATTTTTCATTTCACTAATACAATCCAATGAGTGAGACATTTCAGTGTGATTTTGTATCTACCATTCGCGTTATTGAACCTGGTAATTATTTTTATTTTATTTACTTATGAATTGTATCGGTTGACGATTATAACGTAATTTCTCTGAGAGTCCTGTATTTGAGAAAATATTATTGTGAAAGATTATAACCGTTATATAAGCACAATAATTGCTAAAACAATTTTCGACAGCCGATTCATTAAAAAAGCTAAATCTAGCTATTATTAAATGACAATGTATTCTTCTCAAAGTGATATAATAACAATAAATTATTACTTGGTGTTATTGATCAACATAACGTGAAAAAACAGCAGATCCTTTCGTGTTGCTGTTTTAAAGCTGATGTATCGTAGACATCAATTACAACACCCCAACAAGCAGACAAAAAAAACTGCAACCCACTACGGCCCCGCGACTCTGCTTTGTTATTTTTTAATCGAGAACCAGTCGATGGTCTTCGTGACGATGACTCACTTATTTTGCTTGCTTTTTGCACATTCTTAACAAAGCGTTTTACATAAGAATTACAATAATTGCTGTGGAAAATGTCGACTTGAACTTACAAAGCAACATCGCGCATTGGTGCTTACCTAAAGATGGAGATGATTTAAATAATGTTGCCCTCTTATGCCATGTGCTACTTATAGTTACGTTTTGTTATTTACTGGAAAAATATGTGTCCTCTATGAAAGTTTCCACATATACTGACAAAGGATAATATTTACAAGGGGCAATGTTGCTGTTTGATAACTTTTACTAAAGAAAGCACAAGTAATAATTTTTTAGTTCGTTTTTGGTAATTTTTTCACATACCGAAAGTCTAGAAAATTCTGCGTGTGCAAAATGCGTTTTTTGGCCGCCATCTTGAAATTTTCTTTAAAAATCATAAAAAATTGTGTTTGGTATCAAATTACAGAACATTTCAGGCTGAAAAAGATTATGATATATATACTATATTCTAAAGATCCATTATCTATTACTTTCCCCGTGGGATGAGTACTTTTCCCAATATTTGACAAGATACATGCCCAAAACTAAATTTTCTCACTTTTTGGAGACAATTGCCTATTTTTGGAGAGCTGTATCTCGGAAAGTTCTGAACGTGCGGAACTCCATTTGGGCATGAATTATAAAGTCGGGTACAATTTAAGCTGACTTGTGTCATGGCCGCTAAAACGTCCGAACCAACATTTCATTTGATGCATAAGAAATGCCAGTAGTTCTCAAACAGTTGTAACAGCAGTGATGTCATTAAATAATTATAAAAAAATAGGAAAGATATTATCATAAAATGTTAAGATTATTAATTTAGTAACTTCGTCATTTTAGTGGAATTCTGATTATACAGTGTCCGCCATAAAGTTGGCTACATTTGGGAAAGAATTGTATTATTGACATTTCTAAAAAACTCTATTGGGGGTTCGTTTATGCGACAACAAAAAATTTCATTTTGACACATGTCATGTGATCACCGGTTTGGCAGGACTGTAAAAAATAGCTGACGGTGGTACCGAAAAATGGGTCAAATTGTTAAGATATCGAAAAAATGTATTAAGAAAAAGTGCATAGAATACAACAAGGACCCCATGTATCAATTTTGAAGCAGATATTAGGAAAATAAAAAAGTACAAATTTTACCCCTACCATTAAGGGGCCATCCTTTAATTACGTCACGTAAATTTCATGGTTTTTCTACCCGTCCCTCCCCCTTTGTCACACGTTGTCACATTTGAGTGAACCCCTCCCCTCCGTTGTGACGTCACATATTTTATAGCATTAAATTTTGAGACGAAATTTTCTGATTTTTGTATTTTTTTGAACTTCGTTCAATTAAAACAACTGTATATGTAGATGTAAATAATGTGACGTCACTAAAATTTGACCCCCTCCTCCTCTCTTGTCACACTCTGTCACATTTATTGACCCCCTCCTCCCCATTCAAAGTGTGATGTAATTTATGGATGGCCCCTAATTGCTATATGAAAAATCATAAATTCTTGTGTCTGTTTCACAAATATTTTATTAGTTTCGACGAATACTTTATGTATTTTAGTTGAATAAAGGTATTTGCATGTAAAAAAGAAACGAACCCACAATGTAGTATTTTTTAGAAATCTCAATAATTCAAATTTTTCCCATATGTAGCCAACTTTATGGCGGACACTGTAGGTATATAGGCTCGGGTACAAATGAAACCAATACACCATTCGTGTATTAATATATAATGTAAGAAAGTTGATTAGATAAACAAGCGCTAGAAGTATTAAAAGACACATTTTCGAGGAAAATAACCAAACTCGCGGCGCTGCTTAATAAAATAAAAATTTTAGAAAGAAAATTATTAACTTTTAATAGAGCTTGAATAAAAAAAAATGTAGAAGTGAGGATCGAGATCAAACTCGCAACCACCCCATTTTGATTTATTGCTGCTCGAGTATCTTACCGATTGAGCTTCGCGATTCTATGTTCATTACATTCTAAAACGTGTAATATGTACATCCTAGAAAATTGTAAGATTTTGTTTGTAAGGTTTGACATTGTTCGTTTGACGGATGAATATCCACTACTTACCACTAAAAATAACTAAATAATTAATTAAATATTTCACATAAAGACGTTTTTCATATTTAGAGTGATGTTAGTTCACGGGAATAAATAATATTAGTCGTCAAATCACACAGTTTGAGAATCACTGAGCTTATGACTATGTTTCTCACTCCTCAGTGTACATTTCATATTTCCGTCTCAAAACAAGTGATAAAGAATCTTGGTAGACATACATTGACAATGTCTTTAGGCTATGGCTTTAAGTTTGTGTTCAAGAGATAGTGAAAACGTATGTGCAACATTAATTCATACATCGGTCATTTTAAACTGGACCCGACTCTAGCAAAGGACAATGTTAAAAATAGCCGATTTTTGATCCCCCCGGGCAACGAATGTCGACATCAAAATTCGATTCTGTATGGTTCATAGAAATAGAAAATGCATATTAGGCACCAAATTTTTCGGGGGAAAATTAGTATACTACATTGAAAGTATAAAATCCATCCTCAAACCAGCAGTGGTAGTGTAATACAAAAATCCAACAAAGGTGCCATTGTAGTGACCACTTCTGTATATTTATGTATAAAATTACAACAATAGGCATTTACAAGTACTTGAAATTACTTGTAGCCCATATACTACACCCAACTATCCCAACTAGAAGTTGTCATTCAAAAGAGACGTGTAGCAAAGATTGGTGATTTTTTGGCACTGATGGGAAACGACTTTAGACCCATAATAGCGATCGTATATTGTATATACATATAAGTAGTGCACACTAGAAACTTCAATGGAAGTTGAAGCGAGAAAATTGTTAAACTACTAAAGGTACAAAAACTGCCCCGTAACGTAAGAATTATAAATATCCAAAAAAAGTAGTACGAGTACGACGACATTATTATGTTTGTGTGTAAAATAGCAACAATGTGACTATAACGATTTAAAATTGTTTGTGCATAATGTTTTATCCCAAACTACCTCATCTAGAGGGTGATGATGGTTTCATTTAAATACCTTTGCTAGTTTTATATTTTTCGGAAAATGATAAGAAGACAAAAGGAAAGAAGGGGAAATTTAACATATAAACATGTATCTACCATTTTCTTTATTTGCGCAAAACCAGCATAGCTAGAAATTTTGCAAGTAATGCTTGAAACAACGCTAAGCGCCACGGTACTCGATAGTGGGACAAATTGTATTTATTGAAAAAATTACTCAACGTAAGTATATAAGCTGAAGTGTGGCTAAAAAGTGGCAAACTCGCTGACTTTCTTATCAATTATTTGCTGCAATTTTCGATGTGACCAGGTGACCTCCATAGTAAACTGATATTGATATCTTTTTTTTAGAATAATTATTGTCAAATTTTTCAAAATAAGGCATAGGCTACTGAGTACCTTAACTCACAAGTAAAAAGAACTTATGTGTAAAATTACGGGGGTGTCGTATTTTCTGCAATGGTATATTATTCCTACCTCCCTCGTATTATTCCCGTCAGATTTACGTATAATAATGCCTAATGTCGCTATTTAACATTAAAACAACTACCGTATCTGGCTTTGCTCCACAATTTATGCCTCGCAGATCCTCGTTAACAAAACACAAAACCAGACTTACCTTACGAATAATTTTCTATAATGGGTTTCTTTACAGACACATGGACGGCCACAATGGATGTCATTTGTTTTTCTCATTGTGTTCAGGGTTTAATCATCTTAAATTATATTAAAATATCGTCGGGTATTATATGGTTATGTCGCTGTTGCTATTGTTATTGGTGCTTATTGTACGTGAATGTTGTAATAAATTATGTGAAGGCCATTCTGTAAAATTGTTGCAATTAAAATGCATTTAAAAGCGTTTATAATTTTTTGAGTACCTATTTTTATGATAATTTGAGGTGCTGCGCTGCAAATCGGTGGCAAATCAGATACGAAAGGAAAAAAATGTAAATGTAATAAACTTAGTGAAAATATTACTTCAAATATGCATGCAAAAAAGCTAAGGGACCACTACTTCCACATCCAGATTTTCCTTCCAACTCTCTTTAAAAGTAAACTTCTTGACTATATTTGCACTTTAATTTGCGGAAATAATTGATCATAGAATTTTAATAATATTAGGGGCAATGTCATAAAAGAAATTTACAGAAGTTGCAATTCAGCAAGCTTCGTTAATATATTGAAAATGAACTTGGCTAATTTTCAAGCCTGACATGATACTTACAAAATCTGCAAAATGTACAGGGAATAGAAATAAAGAAAAGTTTAATATTACATTAACATTAACATTCCACAAAAAATGGTTTTCGTAAACATGCAAGAACATTAAAATTTATCAAACACGCAAGTTTTACAAAAAACGACGCTAGGCGTTGGTCGGCGTCGGTCGGCGTCGAGACGTAAAAATGCAAGAACATAGATTTAGATATCAAAATTTATCAAATACACAAGTTTTACGAAAACGAGCTAGGCATCGGTCAGCGTCGAGCCGTAAAAATGCAAGAATAAGAATCTAGGTATCAAAATTTATCAAATAGACGAGTTGTACAACAACGGCGCTAGACGTCGGTCGGCATCGAGACGTAAAAATGCAAGAACATATATTTAGATATCAAAGTTTACCAAATACATGTTATACAAAAACGACGCTGGGCGTCGGTCGGCGTCGAGAAGTAATAATGCAAGGAGATGGATAGGAATCAACACTTTCAAATACACGAATTTTACAAAAACGACGCTAGGCTTCTAGATATCAAAATGTATCAAATTCAGAATTAGATTTTGATCTTTCAAAAAGTATGCGATGTAGCAGCACCGAACGCTTTCGAGTCCAAAAAAACAACCGAATTTCCAAACGTTACACAAATCGCTACTGGACTTCCGTATTACCGTTGCATCTTTGATTTGTTAAACATTTTCAATGTTAAGAATTAATGCATGTTTTTCTAGCACATACTCCAAAAATTAAGTTCTGAACTCTTACTAGCTTGCTCTACAGATTTTTCCCAATTACACATCACCCTGGTCTCAAATCTCATACATACTTTGACTAAACACGATTTAATTGGTTCCTCCCTCCCCGTGCTCACACTGATACGTCTCGTGGCTCCTAACCGGGAACGGGTTATAACACGCATAAGATTCATGCTTTATGTCTCCAGATTTTCACGAGGTGAACATGTTAGATCCTGTCGCATGCCACACTCACTGAGAATAAATTGTATTAGGCTAGGCGCGCACGGGTGACTTTTGTCACGCAACTGTTTTGTCACCTACCTCGGAGTGCATCGAGCCTTATGGAGATGCGCTAACGAAGCGACGTGAGTCACGTCGCATCTCGTTAGCGCACCCAAAACCGTCTTTTCTTTCTTTCCTTTTTACAATATGAACATATTACCACACAGGTGGCAGCAGCCATCATCACGTCATCACTGCTTGAAGCCACCATGTCAACTAAGTTTGACACAAGTTTGTTAAACATGTTCCCACATTTTTTAGGGCACCCATAGTAATGTTGTTCAACAAATGTTGTGACAAGTTTAAGAACAAAAGTTCGAGGTTTAAAAATCATAAGTTTTCGGCAACATGTTTAACAAACAAAAGTTTATAAAACATGTTGCATAGTGTAAATGCGGCATTATATAACTATATGAAAATTGCGAATGAATATTTTTTTTGTATTTTAAAAATACTATTTATTGTTAATTTATAATGGGAAAAATATATAATAAGGTATTAAACATTCCAAAACGTATCCCTTTGATTTCCTCCTATTCTATCCTATCTATTACAGTTCATGAGAAAAAAAGTTTGAAAGAAGGTATAGGTATTTTTATAATAAGTCGGCGAAATGTAAAGATTACGAGAAAATAACTAGATATTTTATTTACTCCTTCACTAAGCTACATTGTGGCTATTTTGAAAGGTTTTAAGTTGCCCAAGTGTTCCAGTATGGGCCACCCTACGAGCGACGTGGTTAGCGTCACTGGTTTCACCTGGCTAGCACAGTAAAGATACGGAGAGCAAAAGGGCAGTGGAGTTCAAGGCTTGGGCGCCATTGATTACTGAGTGTAATCAAGGAAAATTGAAGATAAAGATAAACAAAAGACATATGTACAATATAACTATATTACAAAATATTATATTGCAAAAAATATGAGCTATCACAGCATCAGCGATACTGTACAGCAAAATATTAAACCGAAATATGTACAAGATAAACTATATTACAAGATACTTTATATTAAAAATTGCTCAATAGCAAGATAAACTTGAGGCGTATACGAGACAAAAAAAATATATTACAAAAGATACGTCTCGCAACGTTACCTCAATACTAAAAATCATATATTACAATAAGATATGAACATTTACGAGATTTAAACCGAACTATAATACAAAGGTATCTCGCAAACGATCCGACAACAAACTATTTACAGCACTAGATATGCTAAAGTGCAATACAAGATATATTACAAAGTAAGGCCTGGGGCTACTTGAGAATCTTACGAGACAAAATAACTATATTACAAAAAAAAATGTCTCGTAGCGGTTTCTCAATACTCACAAAACATATATTACAACGAAATGCCCCATGGCTTTACCACATCAACTCGATATACACTCGTTACACAAAATGCACCATGACTATTACCATATTTAACCAAACAAAAGTGCATATACAATACTACGATAGAAAATTTCAACAATGAATTAAGATAAAGGTAACTGTGAATTAAAATATATTACAACGAATTCACAAAACTAAATCTTACAAAAGACGCTTGATTCTACGATTTAAACTTAAGATACTTGGCTTTATGAACCAAAACTAAGTACTTTGCTTTCATGAAGCGAGAACTACTACGAGTGAAAATAATCCCTTTTATATGAGATAATAATCAAAAGTACTTATCTTTTGTTTTAAAAGTCCTGGTGAGAGAAATTCCTAAGTGCGCTCCTGTTCTGGGATGAATACGGATTTATATGTTATGTAGGTTGATGTTTGGTACCTCCATTTTGCTGACTTGGAATGATTTGCTTAGTAGTAAAATCTTAAGGATGCGTCATGTCGAGAAATTCATTAATAAAGAGAAACGTAGTATTGTAGAATTCATTTATTAATTATTAAGAAAAGCTGAATATAGGTAGTTGTTCACGAAGCAAAGGTGTAACTTCGAAGTTAAAATGAAATTTGTAATTATATAGAAAAAATAAAAGAACCTAAAACAATATTTTTAAATTTTAGATGGTATTTAACAATATATAATTATTTAACCATTACCTTATACGACTATAAGGTTCCTTTCTATTACGTCCACCTCGAAGGACGGCTCGAGTGAAAGAGAAGGAATTTAGTCTAACGCGGCGTATTGTGACATATGTCCCGGACCGACAGTACGTGGCTCCGGCCAAAAAGTAGTTCTCTTTAAATTATGAAATATTGAGTTAAATAAAGGATCTATATTGTTACTGATAGTTCTACGTTTCATGTGACTACTCGACTTTATTATAAATACTCGACTCAACTTCATTTTTCAGTTAGTTTGAGTTATTTATTTTATTTATTTTGAATATTATCGAGCGTGCGCCGTTCAACACCCCGATGCGTAAGCATAAGCTACTACCAACTTCTCATCTGTTTAGGAAAGTTCGATATAGTACCAGAGCATAGGATAATAAAATGTTTGATTATTAAAATTTTTCTAATAAATGTTAGAAAATGTAACGAAGGATGCTTTTGTGCATTCCGCACGTTACAACATAACAGCATACGTATCGTTGGATTTGATTTCTTGGACAAATCACCTATGGCAATGGTGGTAGACCCTTTAAAAAAAAATAGGTTTAGAGCAATTTAAAAAATGTTGAAAATTTTCAATGTGAAAGATAAAGGTTAAAAAAAATCAAAATACATGTTTTCTCTTTGGATTATGAAAATTGATACGCAAACCTATAATTTTTGCCTAAGAACGTTTGCAATGCTGTCCGGTCCCTAAAGTTATAGCGATTTTCCGAATTTTCACTCATTTCAGGCAATAAAAATCATATTTTGAAAATCGAATCATATCACCTTCTTGAGGATACTTATAGCTATAATTGTTTAAATATTCTTAGTAGTTACTTATTTTTTTTTTAAGAGATATTTGAGTTTAAAAGAGTAAGCCGGTGTCTTTGTTCCTTTTGAAATTGTGAGGTTAAATTTCGCTATTTTGACATTGGGTATAAACAGGGCGATATACGACGTTATCGTCTACTACTTTTATCTGAAACATTTTTTTGCAACTTTTCAAAAGACAGTTGTCGCGAAAAACCTGTTTTTTCAAAATTGTTCAGAAGAAATTTTTATTCGCTAATCCGGAGACTTATTCAGAATTATAATATCTAGCGATTAAAAAAAGTGCAGCCTTGTACCTCAATTTGACGCAAGTAATTCTCTGGAGCTTGGTCTAATATCGTCTGGTTTGAGATGAGGTGCATGTTTAAATAAAGAATATTTTATTCGTAAGTCAATATTGCGTAATCAATCACTTTGTTCGGTTCCTTGAACTTCCCAAGTGAATCCGGTGGGATAATTTAGACCTTCAAACAAGGATTCCTTTAGCGGCAACTTCTTTCCTCCGGACTACTGAATTGTAAATATCCATTAATAGGCTCAAAATTAGTTTTCTTATAGTTAATTCGTTCATGAAATATGTGCAACCTTCTGGAAAATAATTTCCACCTTAGTTATTTTACATTAAACGTTTAGCACAAAATTATTAAGACTAAAAATATGTATCCTGTGCCGCCCCTAAAGCAACTGTCGGTTGTTCCAACGTGTTTGGAGACGTATCTAGGCGATTTGATATATTCTCGGTAATTCTTCAAAAGAAAATGAATTTTAGTTCCAAGGCAGTGTTGAGACTTACTGTATGTGTAGGGCCTCAATCTGACATACTGCGAGCAAATACTTGAAACTTCATTTCACCATAAGCATTATTTATAGGTTTTAGAACAAGTAGTAGGGTGCTTTCCATATAAAATAGGATTTTTTTTGTTGAAATTTTTGCCTAAAAATTCCGATAATTAGTAATTCTTTCAAGTTTTGCAATTAAGTTCATTTACCTAATACAGTTTTTAATACACAACACGATAAAAATCAAATCGGTCTATACAAAACAGGATTGTTTACAATTTCATCAGTATTAGTATCACCCCAAATATAAACCCTCGATTGAAACAATCTCTTTCTCTAATCTCTTAATGCAAATGCCTTTCTTAATCTTCGACGATATTAAATACAATATAGTCTGTTTCCCAAGTTTGTTTTAGTCAGTGCTAGGAGTTACTTTAAACTTAATCTTATTACACGTTTGCTACAGACGCTACAGTCTTAATTCCTTCCTAGGTGGTTGAAAATAAATGAAATTTCCAGCAACTCAGGTATTACAGGCACTAAAACTTTAAGCCTCGTTTTTTTAGTTTGCTTGTGACCCTCCCTGAGGTACTTAAAAGAAAATGAGGTTTATTTAGAAATTTTCCTGGGAGTGGTTAAGAGCTCTTCTCTCCCACGACTTTCATATATTTGCTTTCCGCATTTTTCACTTTGCGTTGTCAAATCTTTATACGTGACGGCGGTATTTTATTTAAAAGGTAGTTATTTCAATAGTTTTAGGGTACGTGAAATATAAAGTGTCGGAAACGGAAATATTAAAGCAGTATAGTTGACTACATGTAATTAAATTTTTATTTTTTTTTACCTTCTTCATTTCTTTGGGACTTCCTGCAACATGTATGTTTTCTTTTTATGCGGTGCTCGGGGAATCTACAAAATATCATAATTAAGCAGTATGTTACTGATAAATAACCTCTACGCCTGTGACTTTTACGTCAAAGGATCAGTTAAAGGTTGCTTTTCTTTTAACCTCCGGAAAAATATCGTGCCACACATTATCTGATTGGAAATTTAATTTGCAATCGATTTAGTACTAAAAAGAGAGCGGTCATTTTGGTCTAGAAAGAGTTACAGCGATTTATGTGGAGAGATGTCGAAATCGCTTAAATTATGGGTGTTTTTGAGGTTATGGCAAAATCCTGATGTGATGGAGTTAAACAGACCTCGAATTCTGTTTCAGCGACCCCAAAAACATATAGTAAACATGGTCAGATCCCCAGGACGGAAAGATTTTTTTTTGTGTGGCTGTGTTGAATCATTTAAAAAAAATTGATCTGTCTGACAATTTTTGTTAACTAGTCTGACAGACTTATTTTTTTATAGAGCATTTTATTTCATGAAAGTACACTTCATAACACCTTGATTTTTATTTTAAAATTAAGTTTAAGATCTCTCCTATCTATTGCAACTGGTCTGTCTGACAATTTTTGTTAATTAATGTGACAGATTTAATTTTGAATGTGCAGCATCAATGCATCAGGATTAATCACTGGCATCTCATAACACCTCCTTAAAAAAGCAACTGAAGTTTAAGATCTCCTCTATGCATAAAAATTTGTCTGTCATTGAGAAAATGTGTTTCACCATGTCAGACTTAATTTTGAAGTGAAGTGACATCGTTTTTTTTTTTTAATAAGCTTTTACAAAGACCGCGTCAAAACACCACCTTAATTGTTTTCTGTAATTAAGTTTAAGGTCTCTTATATGCATAAGAATTGGTTTGTCAGCGAAAAAAATGTTTTTCACTACGACAAACTTAATTTTTTAAGTGCCGCGACCACATTTTTTTAATTAAAAAATGTGGTATGACCGTTGCTAACTAAAAAAAAAAAAATTGTTTTTTTTTCAATTCTAAATTAATATTGTAGGTTCCTTTTATATATTCAAATACCTTTTGTTTTTTACTATGTCAGACTTAATTTTTAAGCGCCGCGGTAACGTTTGTTTTTTTTAATAAAAATTGTCAGACAGACAAGTTGTAAGATAGGAGAGGTCTTAAACTACATTTTAAAATAAAAATCAATGATGCGTTATGAAGTGTACTTTCATAAAAAAAAAATATGTATAAAAAATTAACTCTGACAAATTAATTAACAAAAATCGTCAGACGGGCCAGTTGTAAGAGATAGGAAAGACTAGAGTCGGGTACAATTTAAGCTGACTTGTGTCATGGACGCTAAAACGTCTGAACTAAGAATTTATTTGATGGATAAGAAATGTCAGTAGTTCTCAAACAGTCCTCTCCTGTAACGTCGCCAAATAATTATAAAAAAATAGGAAAGATGTTATCATAAAATGTTAAGATTATTAATTAGTAAGTTCGTCATTTTAGTGGAATTCTCTTTATACAGTGTTCGCTATAAAGTTGGCTACATATGGGAAAGAATTATATTATTTACATTTCTAAAAAAACTCTATTGGGGGTTCGTTTATGAATGTCCGACAACAAAAAATTACACATTTCATGTGATCACCGGTTTGGCGGGACTGTAAAAAATAGTTGACGGTGGTACCGAAAAATAAGTCAAATTGTTAAGATATCGAAAAATTTTATTAAGAAAAAGTGCATAGAATACAACAAGGACCCCATATATTATTTTTGCATTTGAAGCAGTATGAGGAAAATAAAAGAGTGCAAATTTTACCCCTACCATTAATTACTATATGAAAAATCATAAATTCTTGCGTCTATTTCACAAATATTTGATTAGTTTCGACAAAAACTTTATGTATTTTAGTTGAATAAAGGTATTTGCATGTAAAAAAAGAAACGAACCCCCAATATAATATTTTTTAGAAATCTTTTCCCATATGTAACCAACTTTATGGCGGACACTGTAGGTATATAGGCTTGGGCACAAATGAAACTGATAGCAAAAAATGAATTGCCCAATTCAGTCAATAACAATGACTTATCAGAAAAAGAAATCAAAGACTAATATTGTTACAGTCCAGCAAGAACCACGGGGAGGTATGGGCATTTCTTGCCAGGAAAGGATAGGATCGTAGTATTACTAAGGGAAATGATCTTAGTAAAAATGAAATATTTTATATAATAACAAAAAAAATCTGAAATCTGAGAATAACGAAAAAAATTATTTTTCTTTTAGCGATAATAAATAAATATTCTGGTTGACAATTTCATAAACAATACAACACTACTCTTGAACAATTTGTCTACTCGACGCACGTTTTACCATTCGTGTATTAATATTGTATAACGTAAGAAAGTCTATTTTTTTAGAGATAAACACGCGCTAGTAGTAATAAAAGACACATTTTTGGGTAAAATAAAGTTTTAACAAAACTCCCGGCGCGGTTTAATGAAATAAAAATTTTGGGAAGAAAATTATTAACTTTTAATAGACCTTAATCAATTTTAAATAAAGTGTAAGTTGGGGCTCGAACTCACAACCACCCCATTTACATTTATTGCCGCATAGTAAGGGGTCCAAAGCTTTAAAAATTGAAATGACCCATTCCAACAAGGTAAATGATTTTTGGAAACGAATTCAGGAAGAGGGTCCTTAGGGGCATCAGAAATGGCTTGTTGGACTTTTGTTGGTGCTTGCGCAACTTCTCCACAAGAAAAAAACATGGCCGAATGTTATTTCAAGAATTTGTGTTTTTAAACGTTTACCTCTTCCTAAAAAATTAACTACTTGCGATATCAATCTGATTTTTTATATCTATATACTACAAACACGAGCGCATCTATCTGTACTAATAGACCTTCAAAATCACTTACGGTTTTTTTCTAAATAAATCCAAAATCACATGAACGAATTTTGTGTGTTTGAAATTTCGACGTGCGGGCAACTATATTAAATATTCGAATTTTGTATCTATTACATACGAATGAAATATGGTCTAAAGATCAAAAAAGTTTTTGCAAAAAAAATTAGCTCGATATCTTATAGAGTTTTCGAGATGCGGATTTTTAAATTCGACCGTAATAATGTCTTGTTATTAGCGCGCAACGTGACAGCTACGGCAGGGCTCGTTCTGTGCAATTGTGGATAGATCATATATTAGTCTAATACCTAATTTGATTTAGATGTTATATTATTCTTGATCATTAGATCACTCATTGTCTGAAAATTATTAAACAATTATTTCGGTGCAATAAATACGTGGTTTTAAATTATGATGTAATTTGTTACATGTAATATACTGCCGTCCTAAGCCAAAATGACGTACTTCATTATGCGCTCTTCTTGAGATATTTGACATTTTATGCCGCTAATCTCAGCACATCTTATTTTTTTAAATAGTTTCATTCTATTTTTTAATTTAATTCTATGAGGCAGATGCAAAAATAATGGTTTATTGATTATTGAAAAAAGCCGGTCATTTAACAAGGAAACTTTGAAGTACGTCCAATTTGCTTAGGAAATTTAAAGTTACGTCATTTTGGTTTGGGACAGTATATCTAGACTTGCAAATAGAGTACGAAATCGTTAATAAGTTTTAATAAATTGAGTTTAAAAATAAAAATTGACCTAAACTTCGGATTTAAAAAAAGTACGATATGACTTAAGAAAACAAGCCCTGAATATTGGTGTAAATAAGGACAAATGTTGCCCAACAATGTGAACTTGGATTCCTCACGCCTAGCATAAAATTTGAAGTGCAGTGATGAACAAACGAACACAATAATATTTACGAAAGGTATGTTTAATTTTTCCAAAATAGAAAAACTACAAAAGTTTTGTGGGTATACGACAACAAAGGGTATTTTATAGTATTCACGAAACCAATAAATAATTAGGTGAAAAACATGAAGAAGAAAATATTGTAAATATTGTTTATTGGCAGTCTATGTATTGTGTGACCTGTCAGTTATTCTTTCCGAAGGGGAAAAAGTGAGCAGTTACAGTTGCCTTAAATCAAACAGGCCATCTAAACAGTTTGACTAATCTTGGATATAACTGCGATGCAATTGGTGATCGTGTCATTGAAGATGGTCGTAAGACCTATGTGAATCTGTATGGCCATAGTGAGTTTAATAAGATTCACCAAGGTACCATTTATTTTTCATAAAGTTATTAGACATACTTTCGCTAAGTCCTACAAGAGAGCTTACTTACTACATTTGAAACGGTCATTAAGTCCAGTAGTTTGTTATGCTTAGCTTAGCTTGCAACTGAAGTACTTAGCGAAGCAGGGTCAAACCCTGCTTACTGCAAAATAATTTTAATTGTAAAAATTGTTCACAAGAAGTGGTTTAGATTCTCCTATACTTTCCTTACCTAACACAAAATTCTGGATTTTAAACAAATTACCTCGGTGACTTGAAAAACGGTTAAGAAAACACATCACACTCTTCCAGAAAATTTGGATATCTGATAGAGAATAACCAAATAAACCCACAAATGATGACAAAAAACCACAAGTGGTTAAAAAAAAACAAAAAGTGGAATTGTAAAGTAGAGTGTGACTAAAAATGTGGATGTTCTGTTGCATGTGCATGTGACCTTTCCTACAATTGTTTTAAGGGCAAAAATAATACAGAGTAATTCTTACTAGTCTAGTAGTGCTTTGTCGATGCTTACTGAGCTGTGTATAATTATGCATTATTATTATTATTATTATTATTATTATTATTATTATTATTATTATTATTATTATTATTATTACTTATAAATTACACGTTTTGTGTACGTGTTTATATTTTATTTCTATATTGTATAATGATGGTATATATAATAAATATCTCCATATACAACACCTTCATAACCTATAGATCTAATAAATACTATGCCAAATGAGTTTCATTTTACATATTAATATTTTTGTAAATTTATAAATAATAATAACACAATATCAAAAATGTATTGGCTTACTATCTTGATGCATTACAATTAACCACATAGCAGTACGTGAGATAATAGCCGCATGGTAATAGGAGTATCACGGACCTAAATTATGGTTTAATTTGAAAAGTCTGTAACTCAAAAATTGTAAAAGATATGGAGCTAATTTTTTTTGCAAAAACTTTTTTGATCTTTAGACCATATTTCATTCGCATATAATATATAAAAAAATTAAACATTTAATATAGTTGATCGCACGTCGAAAATTCAAACACACAAATTTGCTTCCTGTGATTTAGGATTTATTTAGAAAAAAATCGTAAGTGATTTTGAAATTCTAACAGTACAGATATATGCGCTCATGTCAGTAGTATACAAATATAAAAAATCACATCAATATCGTACGTAGTTAATTTTCTAGCGAGAGGTATATGTTTAAAAACACACATTCTTGAAATAACGTTCCGCCATCTTTTTTTCTTGTGGAGAAGTTGTGCAAGTGCCAAAAAAAGTCCAACAAGCCATTTCGGATGCCCATTAGGACCCTCTTTCGATATGCGAGCTCAAAATTTATTTACCTTGCCGGAATGGGTTACTTGGCGATTTAGACGGCTTTCGAAGGTGTGGACCCTCTACTAGCAGGAGTATTTTACCGATTGAGCTACGCGATCCTATGTACATTATATTATAAAACCTGTAATACCTATGTATAATACATACTAGAAAATTGTAAGACTTGGTGGTTTGACATTGTTCGTTTGACGGGTGAATATCCACTAGTTACCACTAAAAATAACTTAAATATTTATGACGTTTTTCTTATTTAGAGTGGTGTTAGTTCACGGGAATAAATAATATTCGTCGTTCAATCACACAGTTTGAGAATCGCTGAGTTTATTAATATGTTTCTCACTATTCAGTGTACATTTTATATTTACGTCTCAAAAGAAGTGGGAAAGCATCTTGGTGGGCATACATTGACAATGTCTTTAGGCTATTGCTTTAAGTTTGTAAGAGATATTGAAAACGTATGCGCAACATTAATTCATACATCGGTCATTTTAAACTGGACCCGACTCTATAAGCGGTGGTGTCATTTTCACCATCGAACTGACTGTAATTGCCTGTTGCACAAAAAATAGTGTTTATACCATGGCCACGAAAATTTTTAGCGTCTTCGAGATTGTCTTGCGTCGCCGCAAGCGGCCTCTGCGATAATTTTTCTCTCCGTACATAAAAATGAATTTCGCAACCTCGGTATAAAAATAACTATTTGCGTCCGGTCGCTTGATAGTTTATTTCATTTTTTGATCACTGATCGTATAAATACATTTATTTGATTTTATTTTAGTGTCATAAACAGAAAATTGTAGTTACATATTAGTAAATAAAATCACCTCATTTGTATCTAAAAAAATTTATTATTTTGTTTGATTTTCTTTCCTTAGAATAAAGCGTTGTCTAAAAATATGTTTCCTTTTTAGGTTAATAAATTCTGAATGTTGTCATAGCATGGTATATCATTGGAAATAGTATGCAATAGTAAAGTTTTCAAAACTATTTGCATCTCTTGAAGTAGTGTCGTTTTTGAGAAAATTTTGATTAAAAGAGAAGAATAAATTTGAATCAAAGTATTTTAACACATGAATTGTCTTACATATTTTTTATACTAATGCTTCGGCATTTCTTTTTGTACTGTTTCGACAAAGCACATATTGAGAATGTTCATAAAGTATATTTAAGAATGCTACTTCCAGCTTTATTATCATAAAAAATAACATATATAAGTAACAACTCGCAAAAAATATCTAAAAAGGCCAATATCTCAAAAACGGTGAGACTTTGCATAAGGGTAAAAATGATCATATAGGTTCCAGACACCCTAACTATTACTCACTGAAAACTTTCTATCAATGTGCCAAACGCCCTGTAAATGAACAATTTCACCATTTTTTTATTTATTAATATAAACAATTTTCAATTTCATTACATATTATCTGCGAACAACTTGTAACCTCGGAACTTTACTTTTATTTACATTTTTTTGAAACTAGAATTTTATTCATCAATTTAATTAATATTATCAATCTAAAACAACCCGTTTTTTTTACTATGGGTCAAAACAATCTATATATACAGAAAATTTATTATAATTATACAGTACGATGTATAATTCAACGCTTGAATACTGCAATACGTCTTTTGTATTCTCCAGCCTTAAATGCAATATTTAATAAAAATATTTTATAATTGTCTCATTATAACAACTGATTCTGTTTTGTTTCTTGAGAAATTGTGCGGTTTTTATTACAATCGTAATTAATAAAACACTGCGTTTAATGCAAGTAATTAATGTCTCTGGCGAGAAGTCACAATGAGTTGAATGATAATGATATCTTTCAAAGAATTCTTCTTGTAAAGAATGCGAATTCCTTGAGATTAATAAATTCCAGAGGAATGTCATTGTTATCTTCATTTATCATTATTAATATAGTTAATAATAGATGGAGAACAGATAGTTTATTTAAAAATAGCATTAATTTTCAAAATAGAATAACTTAAATAGTAAAAATCAATGATGTGACAGATAGGAAGTAAATGGAAATAAATACTGGTATATACGCAGTGCCGGACTAGGGAATATTTGACATAGTCTAAAACTTTTCACCGGCCAACACTCGCCATCTAATGGCAACATTGTTCTCTAAAATATTGATAAGGTGAAAGAGAAAAGTCATATTGCCATTTTTATGAATGAAAATTCTTATCAAATCAAATACAATTAAAACAGAACAGTAGGTCAACATTGCACAACTAAAACAAACATGAATTTTAAGAAATAGTAACGATAATAATGAAATTGTATTTTTTAACTAACAATTTTCTGTATAGTTACACGGCACACAGTGTAGTACAAATTTCTGTAGATATTAAAAAATTGTATCGAAAATGACAATGAATACAACCGTCACATTTGTTTTGATTGACATTGATTGTTTCGTAGATAAGTCCGCAGGTAAGTCGACATGGAATTACACGTAGTTGATGTCAAAATAGCGAACGTATATTTTGAGTGCAACCCTCCTCCCTCCTTAACAATAAGTAAAACGTTTTTTGTAATGCCCTCTTCCTCTAAAACGCGTTACGCGTTTCATGGACACTCCCTCCTAAATTGTATAATTATATACAATTCATCTATTATGCATGAATCTTCTTATGGCCAGTTGCCTGATGCACTTTTCACAAAACCTTCTTCCATATTTCCACGAAATTAAAAAGAAACAGACGAGGAAATAGTCTAAGCAAGTATCCATCGATAATATCAGACCGTCATATACCCCTGAAAATGTTTATGCGATGTCACATCACCTGAAGCCAACCCTGGTTGACAGACAATTTTCACACGTTTCATCGGACTTAATCGACCATAAACTAAGACTGCTTCGCTGTATTTATTAATTAAAATTTCTTATGTTGTTCAATATTTTATGAAGTTTAGGGAGACTCCATAAAAAAATCATAATAAACTATCATCCATCAAATTGAAAAGATTTATACGCCCTTAGTTTATCATCTGAAACCTATCACGCTCATTGTATCACATCAACGTTTTATTCCTATTGGATGTAATGAAATTTTTATTTTGTTTCAGAAACGTGCATTTAATACAAACATCCTGAGATTGTAGGCAACAACGTTTAGTTTTTGTAATCATATGCCAATCTCCATTGTACCGCTATTTGCAGTTCTCTTGGACTTTTTTAACATTTAAAATTGCATCTGGCAGTTATATCTAAATTAGATTTTGTGTAACGGTTCTCATTTCCTCTAGAATCAAATAAAAATCTTAAGGAAATTGCACTCTCAGTAGACAATCACGTTTTTGTTGTGGGGGTATGTTCCATAAGGTCTCATTTTGGCTTTCATTAATTTAGATGAAATGCATGTTTACTAAAAAATACGTTTCCTTATCTTGTCTCAAATCGTGTCGTCGAAAATAATATAAGAATATTAAAACATCAATTAGAGTTAATTTTAAATTGAAAATAAAATAATACAAATACTTTTATCATTCGAATTTATAAAGTGTCACCTAGGCTCTTGCAATTTAATCAGACAGAAGTCCCTTCAGGCAAAAATAACATGTAAAGGTTGTATAAGCTCATACACACGCCAATATTCTTCACTAAAGATGACGGTCTCGGATGATTAGGGATCGAGCTTGAGCTCTTTGCCCCAATCATCGCTGCAGACCTGGACCGGCCTAGTAAGGGGTGGGTCTGCTTTTTCGCCTCCCCCCCCCGCAAATGCGGACGGTATTGTAGATTTGGGGGTGTTGACTAGTCGGAAGCCCAGGGTGCCAATTTGGCATCATGTGCTCCGATTTCGTCGGAAGGAAGTGTGAACTGTGTAGCTCAGGATTGTGTTCGGCCAGAGACGCTTTCTTAGCGTCGGAGGCCGGCATGGCCTAGGGTAAGGGTACCGAGCTAGTTGTTTGCTTGGTACCCCCGGAATGGTGTAATTGGATGTTTTTGGTCATTGTATCCTTGTTGTGTGGCTTGAAGATCGGGCTGAAACAGATAAAGGGTTAGTTATACTTACTCATTAGTCAGGATCTGGAGCTTCGGACTCTTGTGCCTCGGAGCGTCGTTGGGGTCATAGTCAGTCGCCTGTCTGACCAGCGGCAGCTAATACAGGGACAAGTTAAACTCTTCCTGGAATGGGTTCAGAATATAGTTATAGTCTATGAGCTGGCTGGGGGGCATGTGACTCAGTGTAGTCGAAGTGTTACCCAGTACAGGTTCGATTCTTACCGACATAGTGAGAGGCCGGCCACCAGAAGGATAATAGCGTTCAAACATGTTATTTTTTTCAAGTAAAAAAAGTGATAAGGTGTAGTGCTGAAAATCTGCAGTATGATTGAAGACAGTATAAGCAAGTAGGACAAAAATCGCCAGAAGAGTAGGTGGAAAGTAAAGGACCGCCAGAAGGCACCAAATTTGCAAAAAATTTCTCAACTGTAACTTTCACATGATCAAGTGCAGTTCTGAAAATTTGCTTCGTTTTAAAATGAACTCATGTGCAAAACGCCAGAAGGCTAAGTGAAAGATAAAGAGAGAAAATACGGATGCTAACAGCGAAAGCACACCTTATTCGATCTACCACTTTTATCTGTATTTTCACGTTTTGCATCCGACGATTTGTCGACATAATTTGGTGATGTTCAATAAACTATTGGTCAACTACCACGTCAATTAGGAAGATATACATAATGTCGCGTATTTTCATCCCTGAAGTCGCCTTTCAGGATCCGTGGGTTTCAAAATAATTTAACAAGGGGTAACCACTAACACTTTATTTAATAATTTACTGCAAACTACGCAAGATTCTTATTATCTACTAAAATGCCCTTTAACTGTCTAAAATTACCTTTACAATGTTTATACTATTTTGTATTTCTATCACCTCGGATTTCTAACCTCTCACTTGTCATAGTTGTCACTTTTCAACTTCTC
Organism: Stenurella melanura; assembly: GCA_963583905.1. Classification (NCBI taxonomy): domain Eukaryota; kingdom Metazoa; phylum Arthropoda; class Insecta; order Coleoptera; family Cerambycidae; genus Stenurella; species Stenurella melanura. The sequence goes on from OY757309.1 coordinate 74,127,325, forward strand.
CTTCCGCCAGGAATCTCGCCTTATATACGATTGCCTCTAGAGTTATATAGAACACAATCGAGAATCTTCTCCCACCACACTCCAGAAAACTCGATCTCTTTCTACAAATTTTTAGGACAGTCACTATTAGTCAGTCTCCACTTTCTAGGGGTTGTAGTGCATAACCATAAATTATTAATGAAAAGATATGACGACTAATTTTATTTTTATTACCTATAATTATGTTAAATATTTTAAATATTCGTAGAAGCAACTATTGGTCAACTGTCAGAAATCAATTAGGAATACATCAATTGTTTTCATAGAATCGGCCGTCGTCCCGCGTCGATCCGTACCGGGCGCGTGCCGTGAAGAAGCCCGCCTAAAAAGCCTTTATCAAGTTCAGATCGCGAAGAGGAAGGGGCTCGCGCCGATTGGATTTTATTATATATGGATTATAATTATTATTTTTACTTAAAATATAACAAACTTCTAAGTCATCATCGAAGTGAGGATCCTCGTCGCTGTCGTAAAATGAAAGTAGAAATTAATAATTTAATAAAGTTAATAAATTGGATACACAATCATCAAATCGAATTCAATATTTACCTTCCGAATTTTCACTATCAAGGATAACGTCTTTGACAAATGGTGGTAAGTGTAGTCCTTCAAACCATTTAAATTCGTATTTGATGCTGTTCAGTATCCATCCTGAATTCTTTGCTTCGAGTTCGAATGGATCGTAAAAGGTAGCATTCCTTCATACATGTGCAATATGATAAGCTCTTTCTATCTGCTGACGCAGTTCGACGTAACAAGGTGGCAAGCAGGAAGCATCGAAATTCTTCTATTTTTTTGTTTGAAATGGCTCGTTAACATTTTTTCTCGTGCAATTTCGAAAGAACGTTTCGAATCTCAGCTTATTTACATCGTTGCAGGATGGTATACCGTACATATTACAAACAAATAATTCAATAGTCAAGAAAGTACTTTCTTTATCTACAGAAGTATCTCCTAAATCAGCGAATGCTTTTTGATATTGTTTTGGCTTCGAAAGCATTGCATAAGGACGCTGTTTTCCTTTCCTAAAGAACGCATCCTGTGAACTCATGAAATCCTGGTAATGCTTTGCACAAATCTAATCTAATCCCATTGATTGGGTTAAAAACTCCATAGCGGCTTCGGTATTATTATAGGTATTACAGTATCTATGGTTTCAATGTTCTAATTTTTGTTTCTTGATTGTCACTATGTTTTATGTTTGTATTGCTGCTTGTTAAATATTTATGCCTACATCTATTTTTACTAGATGAATCACTTTGGAAATGCATGCTTATGTGATGTAAATGATGAAATTGAAGAACAAAGGTCAATAAACATCAAAGAATGCAAAAAAAGCGACTGGAGGCAATTAGATGCAAAACTTAATATTAAAGATATGATTTATTTATCCTTCCCACATACCACTTCAAAAATCTATAAATTTTTTCTCGAGCCAAGTTATCAAAAGTAACATAATTCGTGTATATTGGCAGATATTAAATCCCTCGGGCATTGCAATCTTCGCATTATTAGACAAGTACACTCTCGAAAACATATTACCAATAAAATTTTAAACACTAGTGACGAAAATTTTACACCCTACTAGGTATAATAATAGTGTTTTACCCTAACTTGCTTGCTTTTATCAACTTTTATTACTTTATTACTGATCAAAATTCAGATCAAAATAGACTAATTTTTTAATTATTCCTAATTATTGTTCACCAGTTCCGATACTAGTTCTGATGGATTCGTATTAATTGCAGACTGTTGGGACGCTGAAATAGAACGTCAACCCTCTAAACTTGTTTAGTGCAATTGCAAATATTAGGGAGTATTCTAAATGAAATGTGCAACATTTCATGTCCATATGTTTTTTGAAATTCCAGCCAAAAGTGTAGGAAAGTCTGAAAGATGTAGGTGTGCTGGCCGGCCACTTTTCAATTTAAAACACCATTTTAAACTTTTGAACATTCGGGCAGATTCTCGGTTTGTTGTAAAGTATGTTATATTGTACGATTTTGTCACTTCTAACCATAAGCGAGCGTAAAATGAAAAATGATCGAGAAGTAATCAGTGGCGATTTTACCACTGGGCACACTGGGCGAGTGCCCAGGGCGGCAATTTTGTTTTCTTTTGAATATTGCTTTAGTCGTTTTTATGATTCCGCTAATGCGATAGTTCCATTGAAGCCAAAGCAACGCATCGAGCGATATGGATGGCAGCCAGAAGCGACTTTTTTCATACCCAATTTATAATATTAGAAAATAAATACTTTTTTATTCATTGTTTCATTTAAGCAAGTGAGCCGTAAATCGTTAACGAAATACAAAATAAATTATTTCGGGTTTGATAATTGATAAATCATAGTACAACTAACTCGCTTTAGTCAGGCTAAAGGAAAATAATTCATTATTGGATTACGTACCTTGTGGAGCACATTCCTTAAATCTGGTTGGACAATCTGCCGCAGATTGTTGCATTGAATCTGTGAATTATTTTTCGACATTGCAAGAGTTGTATAATTTTTTCACAGTATCCACTCGTAGGCGGGAAATATTACAGAACAATTAAGTTGAAGAAGAAATGGTAGAAGTAGAGGAAGAGGAAAATATTAAAGAAGAAGGGGTACCGCAAAATACAGTAGAAGAATATATCAAAGAAAGTTCTGTAGAAGACGTAGAAACTTCCTCTAATTCTGAGACAGAACAATCAAAACGTAAACAAAGATCTACTCTCCTACTGGTGTTAAAAAGTTTATCTAAAACACGTTGGTCTGATAGGTTTGATGCCTGTAGGGCTCTTAGGCATGAACATCCAAAAATAATAAAGCCTTTGCAATACATAAAGGATGATGAATCTGAAAAAAAATATACAATGTGAAGCTTCGGGTCTTCTAAAAAACGCTTTGAAATGGCCTTAATGACGAGTTCATGGTATCCAATTCTGTAAAGATTCGACAAAAATAATAAAAAACTTCAAGGAACCGTAATGACTTTAAGCGATGTTAACTTGCGTGTTTGATAGCTTATCAAAATTCGTTGCGAAGTTACGAAATCAGTTTACTCACATAGAAAAGATTACCAAATCAGTTTGTGGTTTAAGAGAATATGAGTATGATATGAAGAGAGCACTTCATCAAATGGGAGGGATCATTTTAGGATCAATTACATTAAATGTAATAATCGATAGATTAACTGAGGAGCTGCACAGACGAGGTGAAGTTTACAAGAAATTAAATGAACAGTTTTGCTTTTTTGAGAACTTAATTACTACTAGTGACTAGGACATAGACAAATCAGCTGCAACATTAATAACAAATTTTAGCCAAGATTTAGAGGAGCCTACTGCCAGAATGCGCTTAGTTCAAAATTCAACTGAACGATTTGGTCGATTTGACGAAGAAATCTTTAACAATTCTAGAATTGAGCAAGCTGTTGAGTTCAAACAATTTAGAAGACGCGTACCCCAATATCGACATATGCTTCAAAATATTTTTAAGCAAACCCGCTACAAACTCTTCTGCTGGAGAAAGGAGTTTCTCGACCTTGCGACGGGTAAAGAATTACTTACGGTCCACAATGATGCAGGAAAGGCTAAATTCACTAGCAGTGTTAAATATTGAAAATTAAATTTTAAAAACTATGAAAACAGGCGATGTAATCAATGATTTTGCTGTGAAAAAAGCAAGAAGAGTTCGTAGTTCGTCTTGATCTTGTATAGTTTTTTTAAATTATTTTATATTTTCTTTATTTTTAATAAATAGGTGTTATACAGAAAAGTCATTTTATATACCACTCACCTCTAATGTGTAGTGTTTGTTCTTTTAAAATATACAAAAAAAAGAAAATGTTTAGTAAATATTCTTTTTTTTTTGGGAGTATATATATGTTATATTTTTTAAGAGTAGGGGCGGCATCTTAAAATAGCGCCGGGAGCGGCAAGCATGTTAAAACCGCCCCTGGAAGTAATACCCATAAAATACGCAATATTGTTATACGTTATAAATATCCAGTAGTGAAACAGAAGCAATAATAATTATTTCCGCATCAGATTCGATAAATCCTTTCCATTGTACTGATTTCCCTTCCTAAAGCGATGCACGACGTAATCACAATCTAAGGGTCATAAATTCATAATACGCTTGATGAAATATAAAATATAACATTGTATCAATTACAAATTACTGTCTGAAATGTTTCCTTCCTGTTAGGTTCTGCTGGATTTTATGTTCGATCGGTACGAGTCCGGAGAATTTCTAGTTTAAAACCACTCACAACATTCATAAATAATGTATATTTCGACATGTCATCTCAACGAGATTTATAACAAACTCTTGTGTGAGAGATTTTTTAAACAAAACCCTTACATTCTTTTTTGAATGGAGACATTATTTGATAGAGTATGTTGATCCGCGAATTTCCATAAGAATGTTTTCTGAATAACCGATACGCCAAAGGGGAATTCCGTCGGATAATTTTCGTTCTGAAAAGGAGATGGATTGGGCCAATTTTTTGTCTATTTTTCTCATTATATTACAAAGGCAAAAACTGAAATAAATAACAACAAAAAAAGACTCCGTCTCCCTATTCATCTTTCTTTACAATATCAAGTTTATATCGAGTCAATATATTATGTATGGGACGGTCAAGGTAGCGGACATTCCGGAAATGCCATTAATTCACTAACCTGAATCTTTTAATATGTCTGAGGGAGAGGGGGTTTCTAAAATATTAAATTGAGTTTTTGAGATTATTCGGCCCTACATCTTAGCAAAAAGAAGCAAAACAAAATCCCAAGTAGCATTTTTTGTTTGCGCACTTTTGAACATCTATGTGGCAAAAGTAGAATGTAAAATGCATATTACCTAAGTTTCTAACAAAAAGTGGGTGGTGGTACCGTTTTATAAGTAATAGGTGAGGGGTGAGAGAGGTCCGAAATATTACTCCAAGGTGGCTTTTTTTTAGAATATCATCATTAGAAGTATAAAAAACAGATATTAGGGGCTGTTCCAAAAAAGAAAACGTTGACAAAAGTGGTTAATTTTTAGTTTGTCACGAGAGAACGAATTTAATATATATTTTTTTTTTTTCGGAAATCCTCCCTTCCTTAAAATCGTACGTATTTTTAATTTTAAGTAGCCTCTAATGCCATCATTGAATAATTGTTTACTTTTTATGTGCGTACAATTTTTTAAAATAAGTTCGCCAGAACGTGTGCGACTTTAGGAAGCGCAGCCTGAAAGGCCAAAAAAAGATATAGCTCATGATCATTGCAAGCTCTTTTAATTAATGTTACCATTGTATTTCGGACGTTATAAATAATTACTAAAGTTTTACTTATCTCGCATACCGAAGGGAAGTATTGTATTCGAGAAAAAATCACCCTCCGAGATTTTTTCGAATTTTCACGTTTCAGATCATGTAGATGACGAAAATATAGGTTTTTCAATTCCGTCAGTCTGTCTGTCTGTCGGTCCGTCTGTCTGTCTGTCCTTCTGTCGGTCGGTCGGTCGGTCGGTCGGTCTGTTTGTTGGTGGATTAACTAAAAAACTGCTTAGCGGGGAACAGCCAAATTTGAAGAAATGGTAGACTTTCGCTGGAAAATATACAGGGTGGACCGTCTAAAGGGAATAGATAATGGAAAAAAAAAATTTTCGCTCAAATTTAAAATTTCCACATTTCGTGGCATTCTAAACCTATTTAAGAATTGAAATTTTAAAATAGAGAAATTTAAAATTGTGAAAATTTTGTAGAAAATGGATGGTAATTTTTTATTTTTTTTTGCTTAAATTTAAAGTTTCTACGTTTCATGACATTCTAAACATATTTAAACAAATATATTTGAAAATTAAAAAAAAAACATTTTTTACATTTTCTTACCACCACCTACTATAGAACAGATCATGGAAAAAATATTCTATCCTCAAATGTAAAATTTCCGCGTTTCATGACATTCTAAATCTATTTTTTTTTTTTAAATAAAGTTGAAAATGGAAAAAATAATTTTTTGCTCAAATTTCATGACATTCTAAACATATTTAAAAAAACATATTAAAAAAAAAATTGTTTTGAAAATTAAAAAATACTTTTTTAAATTTTTTAACCACTGCGGTAGAATAAATGATGGAAAAAAATTGTTTTCAATTTTAAAATTTCCACGTTTCGTTACATTCTAAACCTATTTCAACAAAAAAATTTTTTTAAAATAAGAAGAAAAAATGAAAACAAAAAATTTCCCCCACCACTATAGAGTAGATGATGGAAAAAAGTTATCAGGTTTTCTCTGTAATAATAAGGCTAACTAGATTGCGATTATGATTCTCATATTATGTAATTTCTTAATTAATAATATTTTAGAGTGACCGTTCTGTATGAATAAAGAGGGAAGTTCTGTGTAAATACCTTTACCGATTTTTTTCATTCTTGGAATAGTTTTCTGTTATCAAAATGTTTAATAATAATAATAATAATAATAATAATAATAATAATATAGGTATGACACGCTTTTAGACTTTAATTGTGGGACGATAGAAATGCATAATCTTCGTCCCTATATTACTGTACCTGGTGTGGTAATTAAAGCTTTTATTTCGGATTTTGTTTTTAATAATTCTAATACAAATTTATTCAAATTAATATATACACCACATTTAATACAATGATAATAAACCATACATTTATAGATTTTTTTTTTATTGGAGATAGACACCTAAATGACTTGATTTTTTAATTTGAATACTTACCGCGAGATAGTGTTGTTTTAATATTCAGTGATAATTTGAAAGTACTCAACCAATTATGTAATTTTTTTACACCCTTTATAACTTTTTCTTTAACGAGGTTCCAAGAAGAGTCTTGGAATAATAAGATTGTGTCATCAGCAAAGAAATAGTACCCTTTATGTCTAAGCTAGTTATTGAGTTTATATAAATTAAAAACAAAATTGGACCAAGCACAGTACCTTGAGGAACACCTATTCGGATTCTCCTTGGTGTACTGATAGCTTCTCTAACACGAGTCATTTGAAACCTGTCCGATAGATAGTTTCTAAAGACATTCAGCACAGTTCCACGCCCTCCATAATGATGTAATACATCTAAGAACTTTTCGTGGGGCACTGTATCGAATGCCTTAGCTAGGTCTAGGAATGCTGCAATACATTTGTTATTTTGATTTAGATTATCAGTTATTTCTTTCGTCAGTTGGTATATGGCATCACCTGTACTCAGCCCTCTTCAAAATCCATATTGGTTCTTTGATAATAGATGGTTAACATTTAGGTAGTTTATTAATCTGTCTGAGACATTTTTCAAAAATTATGGGCAAGAGGCTTAACAATAACTAGATGAGTGAGTATCTTTTATTAATTTAGCTAGGATTTCGTCAATTCCAGGCGAGCTGTCGTTTTTGAGCGAGTGTATATGTTGGATTAGTTCATTAATTGTAATTGGCTTTAGAAACATGGACGAAATACTGTTGTACCTAATTACAGTTTCATTTACAGGGGGTACTTTAAAATTAAATATCATTGCAGTGTTGCCAAGTTTTACATTATCTTTCGCTTTCAATAATTTTGTATCTATAATTTAAGTACAAACTATTTCTTTATACGAATGTGAATACATATTAGATTTATTTTAACATTTGCTAAAAATTGGAGGAACGTCGAATATTGCAGAATCTTGAATTTATTAAATGAATATGATTATTCAACCTGTCTCTCATTGACAGATTATTTACTTTATCTATACCTAAAATATTCACATAGGATTCACATTTTCCGAGATATGAAGATTAAATCAAACTGGTATAATCAAAATCTTACATTTTTCAGTATAAGAATTTTAAAGACCGTTCAACGTGTTATTCAAATTTCAATGAGTGGTTTACAACAGATTGAGTATTTGCAGTTAAAGTGTTGAATCGTGTGAGGACAACACATTTAATTCATGTATTAGTATTGGTGATTACTTCTATGAGATTTCTGTATACCTACTTACAATTACCAACACAGATGGATCTCCAATCATGTTAGAAAATGAAATTAAGAGTTTGTTTTTTAATACGTGAGTTTAACAAATGCTTAGAACTATACTACAATATAAGTATATTAATTTGTAATTACTCATGTTTGTTCTTTTATTTCAGATCTATAGGGGAAATGGACTCAACTGGGTCTGTCTCAGCAGTAGAGTCAGCCCTAGACCGATTAGCCAAACAAAGAAACGACTTAGAGGAACTCTGGGCAGCGCGAAAACTCCGCCTCGATTTGTGCTTGAGACTACGCCTTTTTGAAAGAGACGCGCTCGAGGTGTCTTCCCAACTGGAAATGTGGTCAGAGGAACTCCAACACAGTGAACTAACCAGGGACATTGCAAAAGCCGAGCAGTTCCTAAGGCTTCACAACGAGAGTGTGAGTCAGATGCAAAACACCACCTACCAAGTCTTGCAGCAGGGCCAGGAACTAGTGCAAGTTTTCGAGAATTCAGGTATATGCGTCATGGCCGATGCCCAGTATAATGCCCAGACCAGGGTGCAGGTGTTGCTGGAATTTTTACATGATAGGGAGATGGACTTAGAAGATCTAGCAGAGGTGAAGAGAGTGAAGCTGGAACAGTGCATACAACTAGGACAATTTCAAAATGACGCCAACCAAGTCATAAGTTGGATTAGAAATGGGGAGTCGATGCTTATGGCGAGTTTTACTATTCCTAATAGTTTGGCTGATGCTGAATTACTGAAGAAGGAACATGAACAGTTTCAGGTCGCCATAGAGAAAACTCATACATCCGCTGTGCAGGTATGTGTATAAGGAATATATCCTGTAGTTTATATTTATATAAGTGAAGTAGCTTCCATAAACATCAAAATGCTTGAATACTAGTATACTCAACGCAGAGTTTACTGACCAGGTTAGCACCATCTGTACACTAAAATTCTATTTTGAAGATCCCCAGATAATGCCGACTTGATTGGTGAAAGAAGTTTCGAATATAGTGTATGAGTGCATTGTTCAGGTGTCGGCTGTTTTTATATCATCTGGCGATTAACACTCGGTTTTAATTATTCGTACGGTGCTAATCAATTTTTTTCTTATACTACCTCTCCTTCCATCGTTCATTTTGTCACATTTTTGGTAAGCAGATGGCAAACTTATTTGTTGAATGGTCTCTCAAAACTTCTATACAACAATCAGTAAACAATTGCAGTCAGTTAATACATGAGATAAAGAAGTATACCATTGTAACTAATATAATAATATTATATATCAAACAATTAGTGATAGAACCGAACAATATATAAAATCTGAAAAAGGTAATATTAAAGGAGTACCTCAAGGTTATATCTTAGGGCTTTTACGATGTGTACATATACAGAGAGAGTCAGTAATGTTTAAATAGTAAATAAGTATCTCCTCAACTATTTAAAACTTGAAAAAAATGTCTCAGATAAAAATGGTAGGTCAGAAGTGCCATATTCTAAATTATTCTTAAATCTACAGGGTGTTTAGCATAGTGATGACAAATTAATAGTTTAAATTTGTAAACGAAACACCCAACATTTTTATATATTTATATTTGGCTCTTAATCCAGGAATATATCACTGCGGAATTGCTACATTATTCCACTTATTCTGTTAAAAAGTTCATTTGCAGAGTTAAGAGTACAATCTGTAAGAAATGCATTTTTATAAATTTGAATTTAAATGAATGACCATGTACTAGTTTTCAGCCCTCTCAAAGTCAAATCTAATTCTACAGGGTCTAGTCGAAGTCGATATGGGGTCATTATTTATATGTTGGACCCGTGTATGCTATACATTGGTCTAATATTTTGTACTGCTGGGGAGATCATGCCATCGACCTTGATGTCATATGTACTGAGACTTAACAATAATAACACAGGCCTATTAAATTTAACAGACCTTCTAAACTAGGAACCGTGTTATACTTTTCCGAATGTTTTTGACGCGTTGAATTCGATTCCGATCTTGGAATTATTCCATTACGTCAGGTTTTCGAGAGATTCTAACCTAGAAGAGGGAAAACCCGGTTTTTTGCTATATTTAAAACTATGTTACATCAAGAAATAATTTTTCTCCACAAAACTCGTTATTGCATCTTAAAACACTACTCTTTTCCTTCAAAAATAATCAAATACTGTTTAGAGGAGTTTTGTGGAAATAAATTTTCTCGTGATCTAACATAATCTGAAATAAGCAAAAAAGTGGGTTCTCTCCACTCCTAGGAGAGAATCTCTCGAGAACTTGACGTGATGTAGCTATTTTGAGGTCAGAGAAAAGTATAGTCTAGTTTCTAGTTTAAAATTTTGTCAGCCTGTATATTGTATAAGCATTCCTCTGCTGTGAATCTTACATAATAATTAATATTTTTATGTTTTTTAAATTTTAACAAATGATTTTAGGTTAAACATCGCGCCGACGCCCTCATCAATGGAAACCACTACGACCCCCAAAGTATTCGAGACATCTCAGAAGAAGTCACCAAGAGATGGCAGCAGCTGGTGACCTGCGCAGAAGAAAGACATAAACTTGTAACAGCTAGTTTAAACTTTTATAAAACAGCAGAACAGGTGTGCTCTGTCCTGGATAGTCTCGAAAGAGAATATCGAAGAGATGAAGATTGGTGTTCGACCGGCCAGCAAAACGTTGACAAGGCGACAGCTATTTCCCAACTAATAAATAAACACCAAGAGCAAAAGGAGGCCTTTCTGAAGGCTTGCACTTTGGCTAGAAGGACAGCGGAAACCTTCTTGAAATACACGACGAGAAGTTTACAATTCTATAATTACCCCAACACCAGCGGCAATCATGAGTCGAGGGTCAAAGGAATTTTGGAGAAACTTTTGAGCCAGGAGAATAAGGTTTTGGAACACTGGACACAGCGCAAAAAGAGGTTGGACCAGTGCCAGCAGTTTGTTTTGTTTGAACGGTCGGCAAAGCAGGCCATAGAGTGGATCCACGAAACAGGTAGGAAATATTTAATAAATTATCAGCTTTGATTCCTCTCGAGTTGTTTTATCAGCCGTAATTGAACTGTTTCAATTCTGGGTCTTGGTTTTAATGTCATAATATGAAGAAACAATTTAAACAAACATAATTACTAAATCTGTTATTATCAGATCAAGAAGGTATACAAAGACAGCTAGCATATTCACCTCTCCCGTGAAAGACTCAGCAATAGTGCCCTTTGAAACAAATGGTAACCAATTCAGTATCAACATATATTCATCTATGGTCACCCCTTAAAAAAGTAGAATGACCAATACTATCAGTGTATTATATTAAAACAGATTAATAGAAAATAGAATACAGACATTATAAGTTGCATTAAGCTTTACAGATGTCTTCCCTTTCTGTCTTTGGATTTGCAAGACTTGATTAATTTTATCATATCAAGCCACTATTAAATCATGTTCAGATGATATTTTGGCCAGATTAGATATATTTTTTGACAAATTATAGACCCAGGACAACTTTTGTGAAATTGTGCCCCTGAGAAGACGTTCCTATATGGTGCACAATTTGTAGATTTGACAGGCCGCATCAAAATTATCAGAGTTGCATACTGGAAACTAGTAATCATTCAGAAACAAAATAAAAATCAGTTACAATCAATTTCCTATATGTTATGTAGCAAAAAATATTTTATTCATAAAATCCTCCAAAAATTAGCCAGAGAGGGTCATGTGAGTTTTCCAATCCTAATAATGATGTTATATAAGAAAACAATTTTTTTTAAACCATGTTTTCTTGACATTTCCCAATGTACATCACCAAACTCCCTTTATATATTTAAGAATTAATATTAAACACTTGTTTATTTATTTAGGGGAGTGTTACTTAACAACTCATGCAACGAATTTGGGGAACAACATCGAAGAGACCGAAAGCCTGCTTCGGGAACACAACGAATTTAAGGCCACAGCCAAAGAAACCCGGGAAAGGGTGAAATTACTTATTCAGCTAGCCGATAGTCTGGTGGAGAAAGGACATGCCCACGCCTGCTCTATTAAACAATGGGTGGCGGCGGTAGATAACCGGTACAAAGACTTTAGTTCACGTATGGAACAATACAGACAACAGTTGGAGGAAACACTAGGTATACAGGAGGAGGAGAGTGAGAAAAAAGAATTGTCAATTGACAGGAATTCAGATCCCAGTTTGGAATCTAAAGTTAAGGAGGCTGCCGCTAAAGACCTAAAGGAGTTAAATGAAGAGAAAAGGAGGTCTGCTAGAAGAAAAGAGTAAGTATTCATTTTTGATAGAATTTTAACATTAGTCACAATCTGTTGATGCCTGATTACTTTTTTTAAAGCCATTGAAAGTAATTTGTCTTGTTATAGAGGTTTCAATTCTTGCGTACCAATGGACTCGAATATTAAACGCCAACCAACTCAATTTTCAATATTTAGTCTACCAATTTTTCCATAGCTGGTATAGTTCCAATGTTGATTTGACATCTAAGCGATGAATGATTTCTTTAAGTTAGGATTCTAACGCTTTTTAATTTTGAAATTAGATATGCTTAATTTCACTAAGACTGTTGTCTTAAAGAATAATTATGATCTATTGGCTGTACTTATTATACATATTCCAACTTTTTGTTGCATAAATATCATTACACATTATTCTGTTTAACTCTTTATGTAGCCGTTATATAGACAAAGTCCTTGTGTACTATAAAAACTACTGCAGATTATCTTGTAGAACAATTTAAGTGCCACAGATATTGATATAATATAAATGAGATTGGTATAGTTAGTATATAGTAGTGATGGGCAGGGGAAACTTTCCATTTACGGTAACTTTCCGATTTTGGAAATATTCCGGGAAGAAATAAATAAGGTTTCGGAAAGTTTCCCAACCAATGTTTCCCGGAATGTTTCCGGGAATATTTCCGGAAACATTCCCCTGAAATTTATGAACGTTTTTTAATTTCCCGCCAATAATTGACATATTGCTTATTATTATACTCTTCGCAAATACAAAACGAAGAGTATATTGCATTCAATTGACACATTTCTAAAACCAGTACTATTGCTTCTAGAGAAAAAAAAATCATATCACTGTATTGGTGATCGAATTCTGAACAACTTTCAAAATGTCCGTCCGTCCGTCCGTCACGTTTCTTATAAGCACGATCACTTCAGAACGAAAAGTTCGATTGCATTGAAATTTAGACAGTAAGTTAGTGTTAGCTAGAGGAAGAACCCTATTGCTTTTGAGCAAAATCGATAAATAAATAAAAAAGTTATAAATTTTTTTAAATCAAAAAATTTTAAAATGTTCAAGGTAGGCACCTATTAATGATTGTTAGAAAATTTCAACTTACTGGATCTTTGATTTTAATAGTTAAAACCATATATTTATAAACCTATATTAAATTAAGTACCTTATGCCTCGCAGTATATGTATTCAATATTGACAATCACACGAAGATTTTAATATTTTACATTTTTTTGGATATTTTCCTTGTCTTTCTAGAAAAAGTGCACGTGTTTGGTGTTTTTAAAAAGCTCTCGATATGACAAATTCAAATAAATGATCATTTTAACAAAAATGGAAAGTTTCGGAAACTTTCCGAAATTTTCGTGGGAAACTTTCCGGGAATTTTCACAAAGTGGAAATTTTCCCATCACTAGTATATAGCCATAAATACGTTTAGCTTATAGACACTCGCTGTTGACTTTAGAGAACAATTCATAGTATCATGCAGCCATTATAAAGAATTATATAACTTGTATTAAAACTTGCAACGTATCTTGATTCTTATCCGGTTCCATTTGTGTTATTCGGATGTCTCTTACTTCTTCTTTTTTATTCATAACGTCTAATTCTGTGTATGATCCTTGTGTATTCAGTTTAGTTGAAATTATGTGAGATGCAACACAAGTTCCTGTCCCTAATGTCTCAGGATTTTCAGTCACATTTCCATATTTGGCCGTATAAAAAAGTAAACACCTTCATAAAACTTCTATATAAAAATACTTGTTATAAACATCACCTGTATAAGCTTAACTGCTTTATGATTAGATGTAAAGATGTTTATATCACCTGATAATACGACATTGAAGGAACAACCCATGAGTTTTACAATAGCACTAACAAACATTTATATAACCATTATAAAATATAAATATTTGCACAATTACAAGAAGCTATAAATGATATGTTGAGAACCTTTACAAGAGGATATAGCCTTCATAACATGGTTTTATAATTATATTGTAACATTGTTAGCGTATTTCTATACCACCAGATTATTGTAGAGAGCTAAAGAAATTGACATTTTTCCATCACTAAAAAGTAATTGTATGATAATCAGTTGAATATTAGTGTAATAATGCTAGTTTTGCGGCCCGTGGATTAATATATCTATGATATAAATCATTCAAGAAGAGCAAGAAACATCCGTGCCATTTTTGCAATTGGAGATAAATTGGAAAAGCAAGTGGTTCCTATTGGTTGATATAAATTGTTCAAGAAGGGCAAGGAATATTTGCGCCATTTGTGTTCGCAGTTTATTTTCAATTGCAAAAATGGTGCTAATGTTCCATGCCCTTCTGGAACGACATATCATATATCAAAGATTTATATCCATCAATAGGAAGCCGAATTCATACAATGTGCACGGTCGGACCATTGCGCAATGACAAATTAATGAGCAGTCGGACCATGCAGTAGTCACCTCCTTATTATCTACAACACATTTACTAACTAACATAACTTTAATGACGTTTATTCCTGGATATTTCCAATTTACTGTTCAACTCCAGCTCATTTAAAAACTTCTCATCCGTGACTGACTGAGTTCTTACATACACCATAAGGTCCATCTAGAAGCTTCCAGCAATAATCCATACACTTCTACAGGTATCTAGAACAATCTAGCAAAGGCTAGATCCGCTTTCTGGACTTTCCTCCAAGTTTCCAGCTTCTAGAAGCACATCAGAGATGGCGCAGAGGTGAATACACTACAGGTTTCTACAAAGTGAATACAGATCTGAGTGTGTGGGACATGTTAAATGAATACTTGTCACCAACATCAGAGTTGGAGCTAGGCGGGCGGGCCAGGGGCGCAACCCTTAGAGGGGCGCACTGCAGATCTACAGCCTGTGGGCCGCTGGGGCACAGGCACACAAAATTAAAATATGATGCTAACTCAAATAAAAAAAATTTGTACTTGATTACGATTGGCGCCCCCACAGATTAGGAAGGGCGCAACACACAAAATTTGTACCGAACCCTAAACAAAAGATAAAAAAACTTTACACATAAACCAAAATTTAGTCACACTCATACATTAACATTGGCCGTTTTCCACTTTCCAGCACATGCTGACCAAAGCGGCCGGCAGCGCACTGTGGGCTAAAAAATAAAAAAACGAAAAAAATTAAATATTCAAAGCATTTTTCGATGTATTTTGATGCTGGAGGTGGCATTTGAAAAGTTACTAAATGTATATTACGAATTGCTCCCCAAAGAAGATGATAATTTTTTTTCTGGCGAAAATGAGCGTTTTTTCACTTTTAGAATATAAGTCTTGGGAGCAGTGCAAAATCCAAATCTTGCCAGGAGCGCTCATGACCCTAGCACCAACTGTGACCAACACATCACATTACAATGTTCCATATCAAAGATACGAATTAAGTCAAAGAATATGGTAGCTCTCTTATCTATTGATTCAAATTTATACAAAAGAACGTAATCAGGGAAGAGAAACAGAAAGGGACAAGATGCATCCTGCGTAGCCGTACCCTTTTTAAACCCATACTGATTATTTATAAGTAGACTTTCGTCATTTAAAAAGTTTAACAGTTTCATATAATGCCTAAGACCAAGCATAAGCACTCTTATGGAAACAGTTGGTCTGTGTGAGATCATTTTTGTTTAAATTACTCTTTTGTAAAATTACTTTTGTCGGATCGGTGCATTCAAAATTGGTTATGCCTGTATGTGGCAAACCTGTTTCATGCTACAGTTTCGATATAAATATTTTTATAAACCTTCATGTTCATGTTTTACTGATCATTATTTTATTTTAGATTTATAATGGCTGAGCTACTACAAACCGAAAGAACTTACGTAAAGGATCTGGAAACTTGCATCACATGCTTTCTACAAGACATGCGGAACAGTGGCACTGCCCCCAGCGCCCTCCAAGGCAAAGAAGACATCATTTTTGGTAACATGGAGGAAATCTACAACTTTCACAACTCGATTTTTCTTAAGGAACTGGAGAAATATGAAACGATGCCTGAAGACGTGGGCCATTGTTTCGTAACGTGGGCTCAAAAATTTGACATGTATGTGCACTATTGCAAAAACAAACCAGAGTCGAACAGTTTGCTGGTGCTTCACGGAGGAGGCTACTACGAGGAATTGCAGAAGAAGCATAAAGTTGAACACCCAATTGCTGCATACTTAATCAAGCCGGTACAGAGGATTACGAAATATCAGTTGTTGCTGAAAGATCTTCAGAGTTGCTGTCAAGAAGGACAGGGTGAAATTAAGGTAAGGAAAATATGTTAGTTAATTGCCAAGGGAACCTGTTCATTATCCCTAGAGACATTGTGCAGGAGGGTTTATACATTCAGGGACAATCGAGATGTTGGTGGCAAATCTCTCAGTCCCAGACCCCAGTAATGGCCTAGCTGGTCCAGGGAATGCTGGCAAATAGTGGAATTGATACAGTGTTTAACAGGTTGAATGCCGGTTTATATTTTGAGGTTGTGAAATAGACATTACAAGTAGTGACGGATTTCAACATTTGCCGTCAACAGATATTGATTGATTGATTGATTTAAAGTGATTTTTTTCTTATTTCATCTCATTTCTTACTTAAACGAGTTCTTCCATTCTTAATTTTACTTATTTTGATTGATTCTTCATAGATTAGTGTACTATAAATTGATTTTATTTTTGCAGGATGGTTTAGAAGTAATGCTGAATGTTCCAAAGAAGGCGAATGATGCCATGCATTTGTCTCTCCTTGAGGGCTGTGATATATCTTCAGACAAACTGGGAGAGGTTGTTCTGCAAGATGCTTTTAGTGTTTGGGACCCCAAACAACTAATCAGGAAGGGGAGAGACAGGCACATTTTCCTGTTTGAAATGTATCTATTGTTTACCAAAGAAGTCAAGGATTCCGCTGGGAAGGTTAAATATATCTACAAAAATAAATTAATGGTAAGTTGTGAATTTTCATTGTAATTCCCTTAAAAATTTTCTTTTTACAAGCTTTTAGAAACATTGTAAATATTGTCACATATTTCCACCCCTTAGGAAACCCCTTTAAAAAGCCGTGGGTTCCAAACTTATAACAAGAGATAAGCACTAATACACTTTATTGAATAACTTGCAGAAAACTTCACAATACCTTTATAAACTAAAATATACGTTTACTGTCTAAAATAACCTTTAACGATGTTTATTACTTAATATTTTCACTTTGCTATTTACTTTATATCTCTTCCGAATTATCTAACTTCAATACATTTCCAAACCTGCCTTCCTGCCATGAATCGTGGCCTTGAATATTACAAAATGCATCTAGAAGCATTTCAGCAACTCTTTCATACGTTTCTAGTAAAGTCTTGGACCAATGTTTCTAGGACCACAGACTCGAACCGTTTTCTACAAATTTCTCGAGAAGTCACTAATGCCTTAGAGATGACATGCAGAGGTAGCTCATTGCAGGTTTCTATGAAGTTAATGAATCCAGATGTAGAGATATGCAGTTACTCATGCTATCAGCCCCCAGGGTGCATAATTCGTAACAATATAAAGAACCCCTCATGGATTATCAGTGTATTTTAGGAATCGTTGGATTTTTATAGCATTACAATATGTTAAAAGCTCTATCTATAATTATTTCTGGATTCATCCTATATTCAAGAGACTCAAAGAAAAACAAACAACTACTTGAATGTTTCCTACCTTAACATATTTAAAATAATAAAAGTTGTTAGAGGCCAAACACATGATGCTAGAGGTCATGGAATTTGTGTAATGTTCGATATTCTTCATTATAATGCTGGAATAATCGATTTTGACCTCAAAAAAATTAGTGCAAGCAACGAATTTGGTAGAAATATTCCACTTGCTATCCTAATAAATATACTAAAAGCCCCCTAAAATCGAAGCTGTGCTTCGCCCGCGATATTGAAAAATAGCGGTTCATTTTTAGATATTTGTAAATGGGATATATATTTGCAGATCGAAAAAAATGTTTCAAATAGAAAATGTGGCAATAATAAAACAAACAATTTGTGATATTAAGAGTGAGCAAGGTGACAAGATGAATCTTAAATTCTGCGCCTAGATTGGGCAAGCGACTACTATAGTTATGTAGTCTTATAAGTATATTCAATAAGTGTAAAATATCAAAGTTTGTTTTATATTATGGATAAAGATAGTGTGTTTGAAGTAGTACTTAAACGCTTCATCTTAAATTTTAAATTGTATCGAAGTGGTTCCATCTACTGAAACAGCATTGTACTAAAATTATGAATGCAATAAGCTGTTTTTGGCAAATTGGGTGATGAAAATAAGTGTAAGTTGTACATAAATAAATAAGTACTACAGGATTGTGGAAAATTCTTGGCTAAAATTTGCTTATTACGGAGATCTCTCTTCACTTGGCGCCAAGCAGGGGTACCCCACTGATCGTAGACCTTGCTCGCTCTTAACATGTAGATATGAGCTTCACTAAATTACTAGGGATTGGATCTAAACGTGTCAAAACTGATTTCAAAGTCCCATGGCTTAACTGACAATCCCAGGCAGTCAGCTCTAAATTACAGTGTTGCCGATCGGCGCATAATTATGCGATTTGCGCATAATTTGATGGCCAGATAATAATTTTCGCACTTTAAATAAAATCGCATAATTTCCGCATATTCCCACAAAAATCGTATAAACAACGAATAATTTCAAATCTCCCTAGCTTTCTACAATGATTTAGCGAAAAAAAGTAAGTTTTTCTTAGTTTTATAAGAAGAGTAGGCGTCTGTCAGAACTGCGTGTCGTTTTAAACAATAGATCAGAATAAATCTTTTAAAAACCGCGCTAAAAAATACGCCACCTGGAGAAGAAAGCAAGAACATGGCGCTTTCTATTGGTAAGACTGGTGCAAAATTAACGCAACTTTATGACGTAATTTTTATAGTTAAATAAAAACAAATACACTCACTCATTACGCGTATTTAATAAATAAACAGTTTTTAAAGTTTCTTTTGTTAGATCACACAATGTTGCTCAAAATCGCATAATTATGGAAGAGGGAGCGCATATTTTTGTTCTTAACCATTGGCAACACTGCTAAATTATTACCCATCCACTGCTGGACTTGGAGGTGTGTGAGATACAAGTAATTGGCAGCTGCTGCACTTGTAGGAATTAACACTGCCAAGTTAAATGTGGAATGTAATTGCTGTTTACTGATCAAATAATTGTGGGAAAAATATTTATAATCATCGAGAGTCTGGGACTTTGTTACTCCATAAAATGCTAGTAGAAAATTTTCCCCTACATCTTGGAATAGAACATTTTCCGTAAATAATACAACAGTCTGTCACAGATTTAGGTTTCGTTCTAAAATGCGTAAGCCTATAATCTTGCTCTTTCTAAAGAGCGCTGAGGATGTGTCGACCTGTAACAGCATGTATAAACATCAGGCAGTTTAATGTATTCCTATGCAAATTTTGTTGCTTTGGCATGTAAAAAATTGGGCTTTTTTATTAATCTGAAACAGAAAAGAAAAATATCCATACAATGCAAGGTATTTAGAAGACAGCTCATAATTCGAGCACCGATTGATTTGAAGAAATAAAATGTTAATATATCAGAAATTGTTTATTTTATTATTGCCTACGTTTTTTATTTGAAAATTTTGTTCCTATCTGCAACGATAAAGGATTTATGTACAAAAATCTAAAAATTAACCGCCATTTTTCAATATGGCAAGCCTAGCACAGTTTCAATTTTAGAGGACTTTAGTAGATTCAATAAGATAGTAACTACAAACATCTCTACCAAATTCCTTGTTTGTACGAATTTTTTCAACTTTGGCTTATTTTTTTTTGTACTATTACTGAGTCATCACAATGCAATGATGCATTTACCACTTCACCCTCACCGCTTACCACGCGGTTTATATCGATGTACATATTAAAACAAAATAGTTTGTTTTTCCACCCAACTGTAGACATCGAGGTAAATATAAGCTTATTGCTCCATATTAATTAAGTGTTACTACTCAAGCTGAAGCAAATCGACGACAAAAAGAAAAGAACTGATATTAAACCTCTCCACTATGTTCGCCGTCTCATTAATGTCAACATCAACCACGACCTTGACCTCCACCGTGCTCATCGAGGCATCTTCGGCATCTCTGTACCCTCAGGGATAGAGGACGTTGAATTACCTATGATGTGTTATTAATTGTTGTAAAAATTTACCTTATTCCACATTTGTAATCCATCCCTTTCAAATATTATCATCCTAGAAAATTGATGCCATGAGTTTACCAGCTGATGCAACCATGATTCAGACATACTTGATCTGCTGGTTCCCCTGAAACCCCTTGAATATCATAACGTCATGGAAGACTCATGCACTCGATTACATGATATATGATGGAAGAAGCCCAAGGAACATATCCTGTGCTATAATATGTTATTAGGTACACATAATGTAACATGATCATAAAAACCCATGAGTTGTAGGATTTCAATTTATGAACCTTTTGGTACTTTTGGTTATACAATAAAGTGTGTATTTCACGCACTTCACTCTTAAAATATATTTTGTAATGTATCTTTTTTTTTAGACCTCAGAACTTGGCGTTACCGAACACATGGAGGGTGATGAGTGCAAGTTCGCAGTGTGGACAGGTCGTGCTCCAATCTCTGACTACCGTATTGTACTAAGAGCCTCCTCCTTAGATACCAAGCAATTGTGGGTCAAGAAACTCAGAGAAGTCAT
The DNA here is from genome assembly GCA_963583905.1 of Stenurella melanura. Lineage (NCBI taxonomy): Eukaryota > Metazoa > Arthropoda > Insecta > Coleoptera > Cerambycidae > Stenurella > Stenurella melanura. Next base: position 74,148,358 of record OY757309.1, read on the forward strand.
TCAGGAAACTTATTTCAGTGGAGCCTTGCCTCTGTCGTTACCCAAAAGTCCTGCCAAACTTAAACCGCAAAGCCAACGATCAAGCAGGTAAGATCTTATTCTTATATTACCCTGTTCCTACCTGTGGTAGCAAATTTTCACTGTAAATTGAGATTATTTTTTCAACATTCACTACTGCAGGGTTATTGCGTGAATTTCTGTCCTAAATATGATCTATTTCCGAAATTTTCATAGTTTGCTTTTTCTTATTATGTACTGTTTGCCAATATACACATTTCCAAAACCATAAATATCGCTCTTGGGAAAAAACGTTTCATATCACTGTGTCAGCTGACGAATTCTGAGGAACCTTCAAAATGTTTATCCGTCCTTCACTTTTTTTGATTCTATACAGAAGCGGAAAGTGTGATTGTATTGAAATGTATTGTTTTTAAATAAAATCGAGCAGTAACTATAAAAGGTATTACGTGATGTGATGAGAACGGTGCACCTTAAGAGAGTTACAACCTTGATATGATTCTACAAGAACCATAGTACTGGCTCTTAAACTGAAGAGGTTTGACCAACGGAGTTGGGAGATAATTAAAATTCAAAATATGGAAATAATTACTTATTTTCAAGAAACAGCAGACAGTATTCTAGAGGATGTTCAACAGTTGTATAAAAAGTTCTGCAAATAATTAATTGTTAATCGATAATCGTTAGCAATAGTTAAAATGAAACACCGGGTTCGTAACAAACTTTGCATATTGAATAACTTAACAACTGATGAATGTAAAATGGCAATAAGAAATAAGTAACAGTTTAACAAAACTAATAAGCATTACTGTCTTTCGACCAATACATTTGTTCATTGTTACGGTACATTTAAGACACTTCTCCCCACAACCCCAGAGTCACTTGCCCCTAATTTCTGCAGGCGCCAATTTTGCTCACTGCACTGTACCTACCTCCACGTATCAGGATGTACAGGGGCGTCTCGTGCGTTATTATTATGTATTGTGTTTTCATGTAGTATCTACTATACTTCATTCAGTTTAAGAATGAAGCATTTTATTTACTTAGGAAGCTCTATTTCTTATCTTCCCATTGCTCAAAATGCGACACAAGTTTGCACTACTGTCGGCCTTTTGTGATAGTCGACTTGTGCAGTAACCCCTTCAAAATCCAATTGTGGCATGTGTGGCTGTGCAAGCCAGTGCCACGATTACTTCATTCTTAAACTGAATCAACCATAGATTAGGTTAAAAACTGAGCTAGTACATTTGAACTTTCCACTATGACCTTCCGATCTGTTGTGACTCACCATAGCACCATATTTTGCCTATTTGGTCCAGTTTCTCTTTTTACTGCTCTGCTGTTTTAGCATCCCCTATCCAGATAAGTAGAGCTTAACTCCCAAGGGGCCATCCATTAATTACGTCACACAAATATCATGGTCTTTCTACCCCTCCCTGCCTATATGTCACAAGTTGTCACATTTTACAGTATTAAATTCTGAGGTATATTTTTCTGATTTTTGTATTTTTTTTAATCTCATTCAATTAAAACAAGGGCATGCGTAGATGTAAATAATGTGATATCACAAAAGTTTCTCCCCCTCCCCCCCCTCTTGTCACACTATGTCACACTTTATGGACCCTCTCCTCCCCTCTCAAAGTGTGATATAATTAATGGATGGCCCCTAATGCAGGCCTAATTAATGTAGATGGTGTTTTAATCAGCAGTAGGATTTTAGTTTTTACCTTTGACAGGCCTTAGAGTGTCCCAATTGTGGTAGATTTTACCAGTTCTGTAGTATTTCTTCTCAATCCAAATAGCAATATATGTTTTATCAATGTTAGATGATAAGCTAAGAGCAAATTTTGGGGTGAGAAGTATATGGTATTCTTTCTAATAAGATTGGAGCGGCCGGAACTCCAAGCAAGATCTACTTTGTTATTCTTGCCCAAGCAGATCAAGTTGTTTCAGTAGTTCCTTACTATTTCTGAACTGCTACTATAGCGTTCCAAGTGCTTTTAATGTCACTTGGCTATTTTAATCTGCAGTACATCCGTACTAGTCTCGATACACATTGTTCCATGGCATGAAATACAGCTACTTATATTTAAAATATTTTTGGGGATACAGCCATGTACTCCCATTTGAACACTCTTCTATGTATATAAAGATGAGGTAGATCCAAGAGGATTCTCAGAACTGTGGCTATTTAACCAGTAATCATCATACATGCTTTTCGCTATAAATTACAGAATTTAGTTTTAGTGGTGCGTTGGAGTTTTTGGGTCACTAGACACGACAGCAATAAATCATTGCTGTCCATATGATTGTGGTATAAGCCCATGATTTTTGACAATATCTACCGCATGTCTACATGGCCACTTAGGCTTTGGGGACCATCTTCCCAGGCGGGAGTTCCAGTTAAGTGTTTTGTCTAGATTATATTTCTATCCGGTCTCCCCACAAATCAAACTGTAATCCGAGTAATAATCCAGACAAGATGGTAATACCTTTTATAGTTGAACCTTCACCTCCCCACTTCGTCAGTTTCAGTCGGAAATGTATAATGTTGCCATCTAAAATCTCGGACTCCAGCGATAAATAGTGTTAAAACCTGGATTGGCTCTAACTGATGGGTTACCACTTGAAAATTTTCATGCATCTGTATGATGCAATGTCTCAAAATTTTGCGAGATAATCGTATACGATTTGGTGCCTTAAGAAAAACTTTCTTTATACTAAATATAAACTTTAATTTAGCACTTCCGTATAATTTCAGCAATTTTATGAATGACATGTTATATGAAGTACATTCTGGTATGCTTCCTGTGTCGTAATGAATAATGAGTATTTGCTGCATATTTGTTGCCCCATAATTCTCATAGAGGGGGACCATCCAAAAAGAAATGTGACATGTTCAAGGATCATCGCAAATTGTCACATGGAGGAAGTTCAATCCGTATGTCAAGTGGATAGCTGTTGCTAGTTAATCAGTCCTGATAATTTGGCTTCATATGCATGTTTGAAGTAGTAAAGTACAAATATGTTTTTAATGTCATCCTTTCTTAACATATCAATATGATAAAACCAAGATATAGTCCGAAATTTGAAGACTATAATAATTAATATCCTGCATTACGTGAAAATATCAAACTACTAAAAATTATCTCATTTTACAATTGTTATAAAAGCTTTATAATATTATGCAAGTTGAAACTAAGAAGAATTTATCTTTTTTCAGGGATATGGAAGAATGTAATTCTCTCGATGAAAGTGTGGAGAATTTGGACCGTAACTCGCTGGCCTCCTTTGGATCAGGAAACACTACAGATTCGGATAAGGTAAGTGTGCACGTCACCATTTTTTTTTAACAGATAATTTTTCCAGTTTGAAAATATATCTATCATTTGCTTGATGCTATGCATTAAATAAATATTTTCCGATCTCTAAACAAAATGGAAAAGGTCCATGCCAAATCGCAATACGTCATGTAAAAATCCATTATTTTAACCAGCATTGTTAAATTTGCAATTTGTGTTATAGTGGAGTAGGTAAATAAGGCGGAAAATGTGGAAAAGTGGTGGAACAGCACCGATTTGAAAAATTCCTTTTTTCAAGTGTTCCCTAGACCTCCAGGGACATTCAGCAGCATTGACCTCTTCATTGCCTCTGAAAATGAGAAAGTTAGGGGGGTTTGAATGCCTCAAAAAGCTATCGCAAAAAAAATTATAAAATTAATATTTCGCCTCAGAAATGGGCTCTAGGGAGTTTTTTGGGTCGCTAATCATGAATCCGAGGTTATGGAATTCCATATCCCAGTATAAAGCTCGTGCCATTTTTTGATGAAAATTCCACTGTTTCAGGCGGAAATTTACGTGTGAAGATTTTGCTGCAGAAATGTGCTCTAGGGTTTTTTTTTTGGTCGCTGATCATGATTTCGAGGTCCATGTTGAGAAATTCCATATTCCAGTATGAAAATCGTGCCATTTTTTGATGAATATTCCACTTTTGCGGACGGAAATTTAAATATGAATATAATGCTGTAGAAGTGTGCTCTAGGGGGTTATTTTGGTCGCTGATAACGATTTTAAGATCCAAATTTAAGAATTTCATATTCCAGACTGAAATATGTGTTTTTCCCCTGAAATTTTTTTCCTAAAGTCCATTGTATTGTGGCAAAATATGTTAGGAACACCGAAAATCAATTTTTTTAAGCTCATTAGCGGCGAAAGGTAAGTGCGGAGAAAAAAATTGTCACAAGAATGGCGTATATTGCTCTCAAACTTGTAAATTTTGTCACGGAAACAAGTGCAATAATTGCGAGGCACCTGGAGCTGTAGACCTAAAAGAAAATGAATTGATTTGTGCGGCTGAAATATTGGATGAACAGGAAGATTAAAGTGACACTAAAGAAGAACCAACAAATCCTGAATTACCAGTTCTCGAATATGATTCAAAATATGATTGATGTAAATGGAGCAAATTATCTAAAAAAATGATGGTAAATTAATAACTGTTTTATCACCTTTTGTAGCAACACAATAAATACTATATTTTTATGAAAATTGTTATCTTTTAATCACTTCACCTCACTTGAAAGAAGAAAAAATTTGCATGCATTCCTGCGGTGTTTATACAATTGCCATCTATATTAATTTGAAATGCTCCTAATATTCATACATAATTTTTTTTCTTCAAAGTGAAATCGACAAGAAAATGGCACATTCCAGTCTGGAATATGGAATTTTTAAATTTGGATCTCAAAACCGTGATCAGCGAACCTAGAGCATATTTTCGTGGAAAAACGTTAATATTTAAATTTAAAAAAAAAATGGAATTTTCCATGGAATGTATTCCAGTCTGGAATAGGGAATTCTTAAATTTGGACGTCAAAGTCGTGATCAGCGACCAAAAAAACCACCAGAGCTCGTTTTCGTGGCAAAACGTTAATACTTAAATTTTTTGTGAAAAAATGGAATTTTCGATATCGGAATCGTGACTAGCGACCAAAAAAACAACTTGGAGTACATTGCTGCAGCAGAATATTCATATTTAAGTTTCTGCCCGAAAAAGAGGAATTTTCAATAAAAAAATGGCACTAATTCCATACTGGAAAATGGATTCTTCAATTTGGACCTCCCACAACCCAAAAAACCTCCTAGGGCTCAATTCTGAGGCAAAATATTTTTTTTTTTTTTTACGATAGCTACTTTTTGGGGCACACAAACCCCCCTAACATTCTCATTTTCGGAGGTAATGCGGGGGCCAATGTTGATGAATGTTCAGGGGTTCTGGGGAACACGTGAAAAAAGGAATTTTTCAAATTGGTGCTGTTCCACCACTTTTCCACATTTTACACTTTCTTTTGGCTTATTTACTGGATTAGTAGTATTCAAGGAAACAAAGAAACTAATGCAATAATTAAACAAACTATCATACTTATGGTATATTTAACAGTAACTGAAGATTTTGTGTGTACTTATTTCAAGATATGAATATTTTAATACTAAGAAATAATAAACAATTTTTGTTTGTTGCGACTACAATTTCATGGTTGGACTACATCATCAAGCATAGTGAATATTAAAATTAAAGTGTTGGATATTAATATAACACAAAGGATTATGTTAACCAGCCATGATTATACAAACAGTGCAAATAGGCCCATGTTATATAAGTGCGTTAGATAAAGTGGAATTTCCTATATCTGGTTGGCCACTAAAAAATATGCCTATGCACCCATCTGCCCAATCAAATATCCCTCTCGTACACATGCCATAGCCGCGCAACCTCTCTGTCGCACTCACGCACAGTACCGTTTGTCGCTTGCCGGGTAGTTAGAACTATCTAATCGGCCTATCATGGTACTGGCACACAATATTGAGTACCTATATGTGCTGCATAATAAGTTTCAAGTTTTATCAAAATCTTTTGAACTTTGTTGAAAACAACTTTACCATCTATTTAGAACCGGTGGAGTCGCCTGCCAATTATTTTTTACATCTAAAAAAACATATTTTCTTATAAGCATCTAGCTTTTATCAAGAACCTTTTTTTTTACATAAACAATTTGCAATTTGCAAAATTCATGAATTATGAAGCCATCGCCGACTAGTTGGCGTAAGGTACATATATGTCCTTGACTCCTCTCAGGAGTATAGGGCCTCAACAAATGCCCTCCATCTGGTTCTATTCTGAGCTGTCTGTTTCACTTGTTGCCATGTTTTTCCAGCTTGTGCTAATTCCCCCCTGATATAGTTGTCTGCCATGTCATCTTTGGTCTTCCTATTTTTCTGTTACCCTGAGGACTCCACTCCAAGACCCTTTTGCTAATGTTCTGATATTCTCTACGCAGTGTGTGGTTAAATCCATTTCAACTTTTTAATTTTGATTTCCTTTTCAATTCGTTGTTGATTTCTTTTTCAAATCATTGTTGATTTGTCAGATTCCAGAGGTCTTCATAGTGCATTTGAACCAGCCAAAAGATATGCATAATTCTGCGTAAGCTGCGATTTATGAGGAGTTGTAATTTAGATATGATTAGTTGGCTGATTTTCTATGTTTATAGAAGTACTTATTTAATATTTGAATTGAGAATCTTTATTTTTGTTGTATTTGAGTATTCTGTGGATTTCTATACACTGCTTAGCATCGCAAAGGCTTGTCTGACTTTTGTGATGCGATTGTTTATATCATCTTCAGTACCTCCTGTTGTTGTTATTATGCTGCCCTGATTGTATATGGTAAGAGGTGTTTGGTTTTCTGTGCACATTCTCATTGACTTCATTTTCCCGATGTTAATTTTAAAACCTACGGCTTCAGCTTCTCTTACTAGATCATTTAATTTAGTTGTCATATCGGCATGGCTGTGTGCGAGCAAGCAGATGTCATTGGCATAATCAAGGTCTTCCAGTCTTGTTATGGGTATGGGTTCCATATAGAAATTTCATGTTTTATAAGAGTTGCAGAAATGTTTTTGACACAAGTTTTAAAAAACAACATTACTCAGAAACACTCATAACATTTTTACAGCAGCTACAGATGCAAAATTGGCATCATCTTGCAATATATTTCAGCAGCTGTTGATATTTTATAATGTCTATTGGAACCATTACAAAATAATTATATAAACATTTCTGCAGGCCTGTGACGTGCTTTCTCCCGGTTACCTAGCGCATAGACAAGCGGAAGCGTCACTTTAGCGCTGAGCTGCATTTCGGTTAAATTCGGTTATCTCGAGCGCCACCTTTGCAATTTTTATGTGGGGCAAAGGTCCCACATTAGCCTCCTAAACGCAGCCTGTTGCAGTAGGGCTGGGATAGCTACAGTGGAGACACGGTATATCCAGGGGTCTGGACGGCAGATTAGATTTTCATTCACACAACAGTAAAACGCACCTTTTGTGAAATAACAACATTTATTAAAATATACTCAGTATTCAACAACAAACTATAATCAATAAAATAAATAAAATAGTCAGGTACCAAAATACTCTTATAGAGTTCAAATAAATAATATCAAAACTTAAGATATGTCATATTATGAAAATTTACAAGTAAAACTTAAGATATATCATTTTGGTTTATTTACAAGTGAAACTACGAAGACAAGTGAAATTACGAAGACAAGGAACCAGGCGGTGAGAAGATATTAAACTACTGATTTTAATATTTTCTTATTAATTCGGATAGCAACAAGGCCAAGCAAATAGTGTGCAAAATGATAGTAGGCTTGGCGGCAAAGCGGTAAAACGGTAATAAGCGGTACGGTCGGTTATAACAGCAAGCAAGCAAGCAGTGGATGTTAAGACAAAACAAATTAGCAGCAGAGCAGAAAGCAATTAAATTTTTAGTAAAGGCAAACAACTATTCTCGGACAGAATTTATCATATCTGTATACATGTCAGATAGGAATTGGCAGCATGTGGTGTAAAGAACTTGGTGAAATTGTGGAAAACTGATACCGAATAAAACGGTAATCGGATTCGGTATCAGCTCCCTCGGTAAAGATCATTCTGCCTGGACGGACATCCAGAATTAATCTCGACGTGTTGGTTCGGTTCAGAGAGATTCGCCAAGCGCCTCAAACCACATAGTTCAGTACCTCTAATTGCATTCGGTTCGGAAATAAAATTTACCACGTGTTTCTTGCCAGATGTACAGTAAAAAGGTTTATGTATCAAAATATAAATATAATTTATTTATTCAGAGTATCTCCCAGATTTTCCTCTGAACTCTCGGACTATAACAAATTACTGAAAACCATTTAAAATTAACAAATTTTATCCTAATTCGCTAATCTATGAAATAGTTTAAAACAAAATAAAATAATAAAATAGCCGGAAAACGGAGTTCTACCACTCCGACAAAATGTCGGATATTATTTTAACCCAATAAATTATAAAACAACGGTTAAGTTGAAACAATAGGCATTGGAACGGTTTTACACGGCAAAATTCGGTATAATTAAAAAAATTACGGACGGCGGGTTTCTATCATCCCAACCAACTTGGCGGATATTATTTTGACTCCACAGTCTGAGACAAAATAATAATTCTCTCGAAATATCTTCTATGTCCATTTTCCCTTGGAAATTATTTGGGACATAGTTATCTGGATTAAATCTTGAGAATCTAACAGGGCCCCCGATTGGACAAACATTAACACAGAGTAATTTTGTTATGTCTATGATGTGCGTCGGTATTTCGGAAAAATATAATTATATTCTGATACATCAGATTTGAAATCGTTTTAAAGTTTTATTGTTAATCGCGCGTTTCAATGTATTATTTCTTATCTGGTAACAGAGAATAAAAACGCCGGGCAAGAAACAGCGGGTTATTTTGGATCAAATAATTTTTATCGTACACTTCTCTAATATAGACAAATCGGACAATGAATATTTAACAGAGATTTACTAGTTTATCATGAAAATATTATTTATGAAGTGTATCAAATAAAAATAAATTGTGAATTTACACTGCTGGTATACGGGGCACAGTTAAGTAAACTCGCACGGGGTGTTCTCCAGGCGGACGGTCGGTACGGTATTTTAGAACCCCCACGTGTTAATTCATTTAACTGTTAAAATGAAATTTAATTTTAGAAATTTACGGAAATACTAAGAAATGTTTTAAAACTTACATTGCTGTTATATTTTACGGCGATGGCAGAGACTATTGAATTACACACGTGGTGATCTCCAGGTGAACGGTCGGTATGGTACTAGATCCCCACGTGTTAATCCTTTAGGCTCTCCCAAGTGAACTCTCGTTTCTGTGTGTATTTGACTAGCTGGTTCCCCCCAGAAAGTAAAAATCCCCTCCAACTTGGTGTTGAATATCAAGTGGGGAATAATTTAACTGTGGCCAACGCCATCCGGAATAATTTATCGGAATCAATTAAAATTTTATTTTAGAAAACTTCCCATCGTCGCGGAACCTTACATTATTTTTCTATAGAAAACTACATGTCGCAGGCTAAATAAAGATGAACAGAACAATTTCTAATCTTTCGGCCGTAAGATGGGAAAAGTGGCGAAGTCTATGATTAAATTAAATTACATTTTTGTCTGCAAAAATTCACTTCGTCACAGGCCTTATGAAAAGTAGTAGTACTATCACTGTATAGCAGTTTTATTAAAGCTTCATTTAATTGTACTTACTATAAAACACACTTCACAGTTTGTCAAATTACTGCTTTAATAAAACTACACAAAAGTTTTATAAGAGCTTATAAATAGTCATTATTAAATACTTTATACACACTAATAAAATAAAATGATTTCTTAAATGTATCCCAAAAGTTGCAAGAATTATTTTTGACAGTAAAAGTTAGCACATTTCTGACTCCATAAATTCTATTAAACATTCGATATTTTAAATTTACATATCTTGTCATGAAAGATGGCTTCCTTCTATAAAATGCTTTCGTGTTAGTAGCAACCATTTCAAGATATTTAAACTATTAGACTATTCCTATAAAACGTCTATAAAATAATGTGCCTTGTTATAACTTTTATGTGAATCTTATAAAATAAATCACTCACTTTCGCGATACTTGAGCAGTAAATCACCTTATTTCAGAGCTTTTTATTTATGGTTTATTTATCGCTAAAAACACGTAGTTACTTTTAAACTCAAATCCAAAATATAATCAGCATTTGCGACTTCCTTTATTCTTTTTTTACTATTGTGTTCATTTGCAAGCGGAAGGCGGCTCTCTTTGCGATGTAATTTTTAAGGGATGCCGCTTTTAATGTTATATTTTACAAAATTACTAGTGGAAGCATCATTACTTTGGCATATTACCTGATACATTTATGGTGAGTGGAATGCATCACCGTACCATGTACATAATATTTTTATAACCACTTTTTAAGTTTTTCCATTGTCCTAGATCCGATATTTTTAGTTTTGCTGTTACTTAGATGATCTGGCAAGATCTGCACTGATCTGTCAATGTTGGTAACCAAAATTTTGGGAGAATGATTTTTTTATAAATTTGTATACTATAATTATGACTGACAAATTTTTAATAAAAGGCAGACTTTAATTATGACTAAATATAAATACGCAACTGATACAGGACATCAATTTTCTCAAATAAGTTTTATTGTATTGTTTAACCACCACATTTTTATGCTCAAGTAAACAATTCTGTTTTGTAATGACTTTGTTGCTGTTTTCATAATACAGCAAATATAATGCTATGTAATAATTATATAACATACTCTGGAACAACAACTTATTCTTAAGCAAAATTGTCACAAATAGACCTTTAATATAACTGCTTCGTAAGATGATAAGAAATTCCTATAAAATAACTCCAATGTATATTTATAACGGTGCTAAAAATGCTGCTGAACATTACTAACAAATCGTTAATTGTTTTCTAAGCTGAAATGATTTGTAACTTTCACGGAATCATTTATAAAATAATTTCTTAACTGCATTATAAAATATTGTATAATTTCAGGGTAAACACTTTAATGATAAATTTATAAAATAGTTCAGTTGCAGACAACAAAATAGTATTTTCTGAAATTCTGATATAGTCAATTAGCAGTTAGAAGCATTAATAAAATAACAGCAAAGTAACTATGCAGTAGTGCTATAGGACCGTCCCCAAAGCTTTTGGTTTCCAGGTGTATGAATTTAAAAAAAATATTTTTTACTTTTTAATAGTTTTTTAAAATAAAAGCTTTTTCTTAAAAATATTTTTTTATGTAATTTTTTCATGTTATTATTTTTCTAAATACTGTGCAAACACCATATTGTTTTATTTCTCCTTTTAGTGTCCATACTCATCCCGATAACATACACGAATGGGAACAAGTGCAATATATCTAGCTACTCATTCCCATTATGTATACACGTATAAAGCGAGGAGTTTTTAGTTTGTCAAACAAAAACAGCACACGGAGCGATAATGGGGTGATTTTAATTAATACATTTTGTTGTGCACCCGCGCTCCAACGCACTCAACCGGAAAACCAATATCTGTTTAGCGGCTTACGTCGCGACCTAATAGGTCGCCTGCAGGTCAGTTGTGATCATGTCTTGAATTTGGTATGCATTTGGGCGCAACGAGGATTGCGTGGGTTTACAGCATATACCTATTTAGTTAATAGGTATAAGGTTAACAGGTACTTCTAATTTGTTAAAGAAAATTGGATGTTGGGTGGATTAAGAAAATTTAACGAGGTTTCTCTTGCAGGATTGAATTATTTGTAGATACTCACGGGATAAATAATTTTTTTTAAATTGTAAAAAATGTTTTAGAAATTAGCTCTAAACTTAATAAGTACATTTTGTGTGTCATTGTTCGGGGAAGTTAGCTTCAGAAATTACTATTTGTAGGAAAGTTTTGGAACTAGCGAAAATTGGTCTATCCCCTACAGAATTTCCTCAGAATCCGAAAAAAGTGTTGACCACTCAAAATAGCGGCTTCAATAGTTATTTAAATTAAAAAAAATTATTTACAAATGTTCCTGTAGATAAAACATTAATAATAAATAAAAACAAATTTCAACAAGATGGGAATTTGGCGAATAGAACTAAGTTAAACATTGAAACTATAATGGAATTACTTACACTTTGCATTAAAACAACATATGTACTTTCAATTAAATAATGACTTCTATCTTTGATTTTAAAAGCTTCTATCAACAAGACTTTGGGATGGCCATGGGTTCTTCATTATCTCCAATATTAAGTAACATTTTCATGGAAAATTTCGAGGAAAGTAATATTAATAATCTAACTTATAAACCCATTGTATGGTGGAGATATGTAGATGACATTTTTGCTATATGGCCTTATAGTAAAGAATGTTTAAGTAATTTTTTGAATCAGATTAACGAAAAAGAACCTTCAATTAAATTTACAATAGAAATAGAGAATAATAATGAATTACCTTTCTTAGATATTTTAATTAAAAAATTGGATAACACATACCAAACCAGTGTGTATAGAAAACAAACACACACAAACAGATACTTAAATTTCAATTCAAATCAACATATTAGTGTTAAGAAAGGTGTTGTTAAGTGTTTGTATGACAGGGCCAAAATTATTTCTTCAAATGATGTAATATTAAGGAACGAAAAACAATTTATAAAACTGTCTTATTAAATAATCAATATCCTGAGAGTTTTGTTGATAGTCAATAATTATTGAACATTGGTAGTAGAGAGAATATACTATCACAACCTGAGGTATTTAGGTCAATGGCAGTAATTCCATATATACAAGGTTTATCCGATAAATTACGAAAAATTGGGAATAGGTTTTCCGTACGAACGGTTTTTCAAACGGGCTCCACGCTAAGATCGGTTTTATCAAGAACCAAACCTCCAAATATTGTTCAAAATTCAAAAAATTGTATTTATAGTGTTCCGTGTGAGTGCGGAAAACATTACGTAGGTGAATCATCTAGACCTTTCAACGTAAGGCTTGGTGAACATAGAAATTACGCTAGAAGGGGAGAATTTGAAAAATCCAAAATTTGTGAACATGCGTGGGATAATAATCATAGAATTAAATGGGACTCGGCGAAGATTTTGGAAAAAGAGAGCAACGGAACTAAAAGAAAACTTAAAGAATCCGCGATTATTTTATTAAACGAGGATAGATGCGTTTCTAATTATTCAATAGATTTTTGTACTAGTTGGTTGCCCATCCTTAGAGACGAAGTAAGTAAAAATAAGATAAATATAATTTAATGTCTCACGTGACTATGGAAATACATAAACAAAGAACTGTTATGGTTGACGGCCAAAAAAGTTTTGAGAACGGAAGTAGATTCTCTTCCGAAATGTTAACTACTTATAGCTTTGATTTTCAGTTTTTAGTTTATAACATTGTTCTAGTTTATATATTTTTAGGTGTGAGACTTTTTGAAACAGTCAAGTACTCAAGAACCAACCTCTGTCTGATCCGTTTGGCCCAGAGGTTTTTTCATTAAAATTTTTAAATATTTTTCAGTCCCAAAATACCCAATAAAAAGTAAGAAAATCTGAATATGCCACAAATAAACAATTACAGACAATACAATTGATAGTCGAGTCGCTGTATCGAAATTTAAAAAAAACACAAAAAATGCTTAATACTTTACCGATTTTTTTGAAACTTTGGAAATATTTTCTTGGGTCCATAAATCGAAAAGTTAAGAGTTTTTTTTTGTCGGTTGAACCTCCGACATTGTTAAATAAACAAATTAAGTTAACAATTGACTAACTTCCTGAATAATTATTCAAAATGGCTAATTTTTTTTAGGGAGATTTTGGGGGTCGCTAATTACGAATTTGATATTAAAGAGTTCAAATTCAAAATGGTGGAATCAAAATGGCGCATGTGTTATTAATTATTTCGTATATTTTTAACTAACAATTGAATAACTACCAGAAAAATAACTGAAAGTGGCTCAAACTTTTTTTGGGGGGGTTCAGAGGTCGCTAAATACGAATTTGATATCAAAGAGTCCAAAATCAAAATGACGGTTGTGACATTAATTGCTTGGAATATTCTGTGAATATTCATAATTGTATCGGAAAATTTCCAGAAAAGCTTCTTAGGTCGCGAATTATTAATTTAACATGGAAAAGTCAGAATTGAAAATGGCGGATTCAAAATGGCCGAAATATCATCCATTATTTTAAATATTTTTGTAAATCTGTCATTCTAAAAAAATGGTAACTCTCAGAGAATCCGAATTTTTTAATATAACAAAATGTTAAATATGACCATGCTTAACGTATGTTTCAAATGTTATTGGTTTGGAGTCCAAATCGGTTATTGTATTCAAAGGCCGTTACTAAAAAGCATCTACTCCGCGAGCGTACGGTCGGAGAATTGCTCTGTTTTTTTTTTAATTTCTAGAAAACGGTTTAGAATTTTTGAATAAAATAAAATTCAAAGTTAAGCCAATAAACATACACGAACCTTTCGACTGTTTTTTGTTTGAAGTCTATATCTACAATTGTTTTCAAATGTGACCCCTCACAAGCACCTATACCACGGAAAATTGCTCTGTTTTTTTTAATATCTAGAAATCGGTTTCGAATTTTTTAATGAAATAAAATGCAAAATGAAGCCAATAAACGTACTTTTCGAGGATTTTTTGTTTGGAGACAATACGTGTAATTGTTTTCAAATGCGACCCCTCATAAGCATACATCTCACCGGCGTACAGCTGGAAAACCGCTCCGTTTTTTTTTTTTTATTTCTGGAAAACGGATTCGATTTTTTCAGTGAAACAAAAAACAAAATATTTCTAATGAACGCACCTTTGAGTATTTTTTGTGTCTAGTCGATTTTTATCGTTTGTTGCTGTTATAGTCCAAAATCACGTTGAGTTCTTTAATTATTTAAGTTCACTTTTCCAACGAAAAAATTATTTTATGTATTTTCCAAAATATGTGGTATTTGTGGAATTCTATTTTTGGTGTATACCTACATACGATGTATCTATAAGATTCACTTAAATATATGCATATGATAATATATTATACTTCGTAAAAATCATCGCTTATTTGGAAATGCGCGCGTGCGGATTTGTGTATCTCAATAAATTTTTTATTAATAAACAAATACTTTTTATGAATTTTTAAATTTGTATGTGTAATCAGCGACCCCCCTAAGAAAATTTCAGCCATTTTGAGTTATTATTCAGGAAGTTATTCAATTGTTAACTTAATTTGTTTATTTAACAATGTCGGTGGTTCGACCGACAAAAAAAACTATTAAGTTTTCGAGTTATGGACCCAAGAAGATATCTCCAAAATTTCAAAGAAATCGGTAAAGTATTGAACATTTTTTGGGTTTTTTTAATAAATTTCGATACAGCGACTCGACTATGATAAATAACCGAATAAACATGAGGACAAGTTTTTGTGAATAACTGCGAAATTTTAGAATAAGAAATTATAAAAAAATTTCTTTGTACAAAAAATGGCGTGTTTAATCGGTATCTAAATAGTTTTTTTTATACCAAGGTCGCGAAATTCCTTTTTACGTACCGAGGCAAGATAATATCGAGGACGCTAAAAAATTTCGTAGCCATGGTATAAACACTATTTTTTGTGCAACCGTAAATTATAGTTAGAATAGATGGTGAAAATGGCAACACCGCTTTTGCTTAGCGGTGGCCTTAATGTCATAGCGTTTCTATGGCAACGGTATATTTTGAATGTATACTAAACATTTTGACAGTTCTCGAAAAATCGTAAAAATGTTTGACAGCGATATTGAGATTTCAATTTCCTATGCTCCTCCAGAGCTAAAAACTATAATAAATTCGAAGCTTTCTGATTTAATATCAGAAAAATCTAAACTGCATGGCAATACGAAAATTGTCAAAGCGACTTGTTATAAAATATTATTTATTTTTCACCTGCATATTATTTGTTTATTATACCTTGGATACGGTTACCATAAAGACGCTCATAATGACCACGGGCATAATGAGCGGGCGTTATGTCCATAACGCCCTGTTATATGAGAAGCAAAGAAAGATTAAATGTTTCATATTCCTTATCGTATAATGGTTTGGATTTGTCAGGCATTACATTTTCTGTGGCTTCTCCCGCATTGTTTTGGATGTTTTGTGGTATTTCCATATTAATTTTCCTTTTTCCTATAACATCAACAAACGTCAAAATATCAACAAGTGTCAGATACAGTTAATAAACGTCAAAGTATCAGCAAATGTCATACTAAATGTATTTAAAAAATGAAGTCAATTTTTAATTAGAAAAGTATATTTTTCGTGAAAAATAAAATACTTATTGTATGTACCACGAGTGTTATTAGATTATAATGCCCATCAGGCAACATGCATCCCTCGGTGCATAAAATACTATTATCTTTCACCTGCATATTATTTGTTTATTATACCTTGGATATGGTTACCATAAAGACGCTCATAATGACCACGGACATAATGAGCATAACGCTCTGTTATATGAGAAACAAAGAAAGAGTAAATGTTTCATATTCCTTATCGTTTAGTGGTTTGGATTTGACCGGCAAAACATTTGCTATGGCTTTTCCCGCATTCTTTTGGATGTTTTGTGGTATTTCCATATTAATTTTCCTTTTATTTTGTTAAACGTATTATCTACGTACAAAGCAAAGCAAGATCAACAAACTTCAAAATAACGACTGTCATAGACTACTTGGTGAAAAGAGTAAAAAGAAGAAAGCTAGCAGCATTGAACTAGGTAACTAAATTTGAAAAAGCACAACATAGTGACAGATATAATTATTAATAAACTTCAAAGTATCAGCAAATGTCATGACTACTAAAAAAATGTATTTAAAAAATTAAAAGTCAATTTTTCATTAAAAAAATATATTTGTCTTGAAAAATAAAATATTATATGCACCACTAGCGGTATTAGATTATAACGCCCATCAGGCAACATGCATCCCTAGGGCTGCATCATGTTACCCTCCGGCCGTTATAATCTATATAATGCACTTGGTTCTTAAATAACTATTATATAGTAGGTATATTTTCCAAGATATAATGGATTTAAAACTGGAATGGCCAAAATTTCCTTAAAAAGTAGGACATTTTTCAATATAACTTAGCAGAATTTCAAAACTGTCCAATGTACATTATACAAATTTCAGTAAATGATTTAGAACAGACACATAATGAACACATTTTTTAAAATCTTTGCAGATCTTTCGTTTCTGAGATATTCGCGGTTAAATTGAAGGGTCAATATATTTGAATTGTATTTATAGTAATTCCCTTACTCTTTACTACGTTTCCGAGCCACCAATTAAGTTTTCAATCACATTCTACGTTTATCTAAATAAACAAAAATTCTCTTTCAAAGAAAAAAGAAACCAATTTATTTCTTTTGATCAATTTTCCTACCCAAACTCGTTTCCGGGCATTATGCCCAATTTACCTTCTCCCATCTATTCTCGTATGCTGCTCATCGTCCTGTAAGTAAGGCAGGAACAGGCCGAGGACGTGCATTGTGCTCTAATAAATGGGGTACGTCTTGGCGCAAACACCGCAGCACTGAACCCGCTTCTTTCGCTTCGGGGGCTTGAGCAGGTCACGACCCGCTGACATTAAACCAGAATTGACACAAGGCAGGGTATTTCGCGTAGAACCGATGATGTTAGACGGAATTGATCAAACGAGAGGCGCTAGCAACTTAATATTGCATGTGCCTTTTTTTTTCTTATAGAATGTATTTCCAAACTGTGTAAGTAATTATAGAGCAGGCGGTATTGGCGCATACAATACATTTCGGATGCAGTGATTTTGCTGAAATCAGTTTAGGAGACACTACCGAGTATGGAATCCATGTTACCAGACGGCAACCTGGTTTAGCATTATTTGAAAAAATTTGGTTTATAACAAAAGGAAATCTTACGTTTTTTCAATGACACAATAATTTAAAACATTTTTTAACCGATTTCCAACAAGAAATATTCGATCACTTTGTTTAATAAACTTGATATTTTCAATGTTAACTTTTAAAAATTGCAGAATCGCCAATTTCTCTTTTTCTGACTCTCTAAATGTGTAATAAAAAATGTTGTTTTTTTTTAAATATCTTCAGACTTTGCATATAATCTTCCAAGATAATTGATTTCGAAAAAATTATTGTCAGTTAATCCTGATTTCCTCTTGCATTAAATCTCATGTAAATCTGAAACAGTTTTGTAATTATGACATCCTATTGGATCCGTGGTTTTGAATTTGTAACTTTTGACATTAGATTCGGTATCAGCTAGTTTGAAAATACCTGGCTACCAATTTTAATGCAGTTCCGATTAAATTGTTTTGTGTTATTGTAGATGACCTCAGTATCGCGCGTCTGATGGACACGACAATAATTTTATATTAGACTGGCTTCAGTCGTGCCGCCGCAACGATATCTAGCAAAATTCATTCACAAGGGGATTCTAGTAACTCTTAAAACTCCCCGAGACGAAATTGAACAAAATTATGATTGATACAGTTTGCTCTCTGCGTCGTAATCTGATGTCTGGCGGTGCACCTCTGATCAAATCTTATAAACAAGCACTTTTTAGAAACACTTCTTAAAATATTAAGACCGTCGATTGACTTTGTGGGTGGTCGGACTGCTGTACAGACGAAACGGGATCAAAGTTGACTCGTCGAAGCAGTTATCCGATTCACGCCAGAGAATTGCACGTCAGTCGTCAATCTTAGTTTTAGTGAATCAATAAGAAATCGAATTCAAAATACAGGGTGTAATCAGTTCCATGTCATTAAAAAAAACTGGTAATGGGGACCGACTAGACAAACAAAAAACCTTTATGACTTTTCCGTCTAGGGGCACTTTGAAAAAACCTGACCTACTTAGGTAAACATTTTAAATATATTTTTTTTAATATTAATGTAGAAAATAATTTAGAAACACTGCTTTTCTTGGTCAATGGACTTGTAGTTCCCAATTATACAACTTTTAAATTGTCATAAAAAAGTGCAAAGGCCTTGGATCATCGACCGCCTTTGATGGACCGCCTCAACCGAACTGAGGCAATTATAAAGAGGTAAATAATTCGTTATCTTTTTCTGCACAACTGCAAGCAAATAGTGGCCATAAAAGTTTAAACAGAGCATTTCTTTACATGTGTGTCTTTTAATTTGGAACAAAATATTGGATAATTGTTATAATTTAGAATATTTCAATGTGATTTATTAACGTTTGTAACAGAAATGAGTGTCCTGGGTTAAAAGCTTACCACCTAAGTAAATTATTCGAAATCTCTGCATCTGCATCAATATGCAGTTCGGTACGTCGAATTAAGGACATACGTACTCTGTTCAACACTGAACAATAAACTATCAACTATCGTTGTCAATAAAGAAAAATAGTAAGTTGTGTCTGTACGTAATCAAGAATTTAACGACTTGAACGGTAAAGTCAATAAAATAAATCTTCACACAGCGACCCGAAATTCAAAAATAACAAAAACAACAAACGGCGGGGCGGGTTGGACGTGTGTACATAACGAAACACCCACAGTAACTAAAATATTGCACAAGGGAGAGTCAGAGTATAGTTTTCTTCAGATCAGATCTACTAAACACTCAGAAAACGTCGACGTCTTTCATCTTATTTACCGCATCGCTAAAGACCGCCGACATTTTATAGCTAACTACACAAATATTGAGTATCATAGGCAGAGACACGCGCGACGATCTAAACCTACCTCAATATTCCAGCAGTTCTCAAAAGATTTTATTGAAAATTTGCGAAATTTTTGTTAATTTTTTTTTCTCCAAAACTATGAGCTTTAGACCCCATGTTATATAAGGTTTTTTATTTGTCTTGTCGTTCCCTACCACCAATTTTTTTAATGCCATGGAAATAATCACACCCTGTATATTTTCGTTTATTGAAATAAATGTCATCAAGTATGAAAAATATAAATACTTCGTATTTAACTAATATATAAGACAGCTCATCAGAGAGCACTACCCTTGGCAAGACGTTGCGTCCCGAAGGATCGCACCTCATACAGCGGCGAGAGCTTAGGTAACATCGTCTGCACAAAAAGATTCAGACTCCCAGTCAATTATGATAGTAAAAGGTATGTCGATTATTTTTGAAAAATATTCACTTTTAATTTTGCACTGACATTTTCAAGCGCGGAATTTTTTCAGGATGCTTCGAGAGTACTTATATATAAATAATAATAAATAAATACCTTTATTGGTCCTTTGACTATAATACATAGTTATAGAAGAAGACATGTCAATAGAATGCCATATCAATGGCTTAAAGAGAAAAACATAAATTAAAAGTGTAAATACATTAACGTGCAGAGTACCACAAAAAGAGAATGATGCAATAAAAACATGGTATATGGGTAACTACATGATGATATGAACATACATTAGAAGAGAATAAAAATAGATAACAAATATTTAAATTATTAGTCGAGAAGTCAGGTGAGTTTCGTCTGTAAAGAAAGAATGAATTCATTTATAGATTAAAATGAATTATCTGTCAAAAGTTTTTTTAAACTGTTTTTAAAATTGGGTACAGATACGCGATCTTTTATTTCGTTTGGAAGAAGATTATAAACACGGCAACCAGAGTTAATAGGTGGCTTTTTATAAAATTCATGTTTATGTTTACTTAAATAAATTAAATTTCTTCCTCTAGTGGAATAATTGTGAAAATCTCCATTATGCATAAATTTGTTTTTATTTGCATGAATATATGTCAACAATTTTAACAGATATATAGATGTCACAGTAAGAATTTTCTACTTTCTAAATACTTTCGGCATGATTGATTATGCCCAACATTAAATATAAGCCGATGTATCCTTTTCTGGACTATGAATATCCTGCCAATGTCACCGCATTGACCCCACACTAAAATGTTGTATGCAATAGGAGAGTAAACGAAGGCGCAGTAGACGTTTAGAAGAACATGACTATGTAAAGAGTTTTTTAGAGAACTTATTACATAAAAGCTTTTATTTAGTTTTGCAGATAGTATTTCGATGTGGTGACTCCAATTTAAATTACTATCTAGGGTTATACCCAGAAAGCAGGCTGAGTTTGCAGTTTTGATAACATGATTATTAAATGAAAATGTGTAATTGTTGTCCGAAATTCTGTGCCGGTTTTTAAATTCAATGCAAATGGTTTTAGCATAGTTAATTATTAGACGATTTTTATTACACCAGTCGCTGAATTCTCTTAGGAGTTCATTAATTTTATTCTTAAGAATTACAGGATTTGTATCAGACACTACAATCTTAGTGTCATCCGCATACATAAAAACTTTCCCATGTGTTATATAATTAGGAAGATCGTTTACGAATAATAGAAAAATTAGTGGTCCCAATACGTTGCCCTGGGGAGTTCCAATATTTATTTCGTACACATCACACATAGCGTCTTTCATCTTAACAATTATTTTTCTTTGCGATAAAAAAGATTTTATCCACTTATTATTAGGTCCACGTAGACCCATATCGTACATTTTTCCACATACAAAGGTTTTGTCTATGCTATCAAACGCCCTAGTGAGACCAAACAGGAGAGCTACTACGTAGTAGTTTTCATCCATTTTACTAAGTACATGTTGAATTAGGTCAACAGTGCCCGACTCAGTTGAGAATCCAGGTCTGAAGCCATGTTGAGAACTTGCAAAAATATTGGAACATACTCTTTAGGATTCCACAAACGGCAAAAAAAATTACTATCTATCACTAAAAGAAAAACCTCGTGTAAAAATATCAATGAAATCTTCGCAGGTAAAGATTTCATCAATACTTTTACACAAAGTTCCTCTTTTAGTCACAGACACTTTTTCTGCTGTTTGCAAAACTCTATAAAGAATATGTTTCAGTACCATTACAAGCAAACAAATAATAATGTGAGTTCAATGGTTTTCCATCTGAAGAATCGTATTGAACCCAAAGATAGCTTTTTCCGTCGACTCGTGTTCGAGCGACCCTTATGGCGATGCCCGCCTAGGCCTTTTTATGAGGTACTTTGGGTCCGTCGGAATCGAATCCTCGACTTTGAATTTTTGGACTATTTTTGCTGGACTTATTCTCTACCAGTTTCAGAATAAATAAATGTTGATTTTGGTTTTTATTGGAAAAACCGTTCCATTGATTTTTGCTTAAATTTTGCGTCTTAAAATAGCTACTCGCTACATCCTGATTGAGATTTGCGCCCCGTGCAAATAACTTCGTTGTACTTTCGAAAAATAATTAATTTTCAAACGACCGTGCTCAAAGGAGGATTCACCGTCGTCCTCGAGCCAAAAATTTATTTTCAAAGACATTTTTAGTGAAATAATTTTTTTGTTGAAATTTCAACGAAAGACGATACCAAAAGCGTTAATCGGTCTTTTTCGCGAAGTGATAATGTTTCAATGTCAATTTTTTCATAAGAATTTTGGGCAAAATTTTATTTTTCTTAAACATTTTATATTTTAAAATGGATCGTTTTACAGGGTTCATTAACATTATCCACTGGCGCGTTCGCCAAAATTACAATGATGTTTTTCACGATCTTCGCTTACCTCACACTAGACGCGTCTGGATAAGATTAGTATGGAGCCCTTATCCAGCAATACTGTATAACAGTTGACTACAGTGTCAGCTGCTACATTCCTATTTCTTTTTACAGAAAACATGTAACAATTTATAATAACTGTTTGCAAAAGATTTCATAGAAATCGCTTAAACCATTTGAAAGAAATAAATGAACTACGGGTAGTATCGGAATGTTAAAAGTGATGAACAATTAACATATTCTTACAATCAACTGCGGAAGTGTTTAGGGAGGTGTTTTAGAATATAATTTTATAGACCCTCATAGCCCCGAAATCGCTGTCTAAATTGTTTCCAAGCTTAATCTAGCATATTAAACTTATAAAATTTTTTGGTCCACCGGTGCGTTAGTTTTAATAATAAAAACCAATGAAGTTTCGCATGTGTTGCCACAATAAATATTTACGTTTCGTCCCACGAGGTTATTTTAATAATGAAATCTAGTTGATTAATAACTTTTTTCAGTGGATATATTAATATATTTTCATTACCGTGGCAATTACTTTATTACGTTCCCGTTCGTCCTGTTGGTTGGTCAGCTGGGTCGCGTGCCACCCACGTTGAAACTCGCAATTAGATAACTCCATGATAACATTTTCTTTACCTTTTTATATGCACCACAGGTGTTTTAGTTTGTTTTCTTGGTAAATTGTATTTAGGATTAAAATGCAGATATATTCCTGGAACGGCTATAAAATACCAGAGTATTCTGTTCTGTAGCAGGAAAGAAATTGTAGAGGGTGTTCATGAAAGTTTAGGGGAGGCCAGTACATTTTTAGACCACTATGATTTAACTTTTTTCTCTTCTTTGACGATGATGGGGATACTCAAATTTTCCCAGGGCGCACAGTGTGAGATTAATGAATTGTCATTTTCAAAATTCTGGCCCACGCTCAATTTCCGATCAAATTGGATGAAATTAGGCGCAAAATGTTCGAGGAAGCTGGTATTTTATGAGGTTTGACACAATGAAGGTATTATATTCCAACTGACAGCTTCGAGAACCCCGCGATTATTATTCTCATATGTCTTTTCTTAATTCATAACTTTTTATGTGTCTAGGTGACATTCATATTTCGATGGTTGGATATTATATTATTGTAAAATATATAAGTAAATTATAGTAAGAGCTGAATTCACATGATTTCTGTTTCATTATTATTTTTAAAAATCGGCAGCATTAAAGAAACCATCATGCAAACTTCTGCACTTTTTTCTCACTTGCACCACATAATATCAACATATAGAAACTTATTAATTGCTGTTCTTCTCTTATGTTTGAGGATATAGGATTGCAATGCACGTATAATAACGCGAGTAGAATACTATACTTAGTCCATGACTATTAAATATTTATTTAAATCATTTTCATTCGATTTCTCCAATTTAGGAAAGATTCATATACCATCATCATATATAATTTTTTCGATTTTTCGGGCAACAAGTTTAATGAGGCGATTATTGTAACTTCCCTTACCTTTGTTGATGTCAAAGAAATCTCGTTTTAGTTAGAATACAAGGATGTAACAGAATAATGGTATACCTCCCTTTTCTCCTTTAGTTTTGAAGATAATTGACTGAAATTTAGCATATGCTACGTACATAATAAGCGGAACTTTTTGACATACAATTGTTTTTTTTCTTCAGGTTTCGCCGGAGGTGACACTAACTTTCGATTTTTAAATGGAACACCCTGTATATTATTGCATTTTTGAATTCTGCGTAATTTTCTGAATCCAACGATGCCAAATAAGTGACATTTCAAACATCAATTTTTTTAATATTATTTTTAGTTTTCCATTTAAGTGTGCCATGACGGTTCCAATTTATTTTAAGTGACCCGTGTAATGCTACAAAAATCGAAATCCTGTTAAAAACACTAAATTACGTGATTTCTAAGCAAATAGAATTCACCAAAATTGTTTTTGGGGCAAAACTCAATTTTTTCAAATGGAACCATATCGGTACCGTGACACCCTTTATTAGTACTATTAATAAGGGATTTGTTCATATGTCGTATTAAAATGTGCGATAAATACAAACAAAATTATAGCTAAAAGAAAATAAGAAAATACAATTTTGTTCTAATTACCTTGTTAAATATAAGGTGGTTTTGGAATATAAAAAATTAACACAAAACATTACTACAGATGTCCATTAACGTCAATGCATTTCTGAACTCGCATAGCTGTTTCTCGAAGAACGTTTGCCAATTGCTGGGCTGTTATGCTATTAATTACTCGTCTTATTCGTAGCTACAGGTCTTCACGAGCTGTAACGGCGATTGCATAGACAATATTTTTTAAACGACCCCAAACAAAGAAATCAAGGTTTAAATCTGGTGAGCTTGGAGGCCACCTCACAGGACCATTCGTCGAAATTACGTTTTCTCCGAATCTCCCTTGAAGGTAATTAATTAGTATCCTTGAATTATGGGGAGGAACGCCATCTTGTTGGAAATACATTCCCTGTCCTAAATCCAAAGGTAACTCATCTAAAATGTCCTCAATCTCATTTTCTAGGAATCTCAAGTATCTGGCACCAGTCAGAGGTCCTTTAAATATTATTGGACCAATGATTCTACTACCGATTATTCCAAGCCAAACATCGAAACCGAACCGCACTTGAAGGTTACCCTCCCGTAATAAATTTTGATTTTCTTGTGACCAATATTTTGTCTTCTGTCGGTTAAATAATCCCAAATTTGTACACCGTTACTCGTCCGAAAATAAAACCAGTCGAAAAAAATCATTGTTTGGCTGCACGTTATTATACAAAATCCAATTGCAATATTCCATTCTACGTTCGTAATCACTTTCGTACAAATGCTGGTGTAATTGTTATTTAAAAGATTTATAGTGGTATTTGTGCAAAATTCGGCTTACTGTTTGGTGACTGATGTTCAATTCAAACTCAACTTGCCTTAAAGAAACAGTCTTATCAACTTCTATTCGAGCCAAAACATTAATTTCCGTTCCTTCGTCAATAATGAAGTTTTCTTCGGGATCATTGTTGGGCTCTCTTGGGAATTGGTTTTCAACACGTTTAAAATAATTTTTCGCTGGACATTGTCTATCAAGATATCGTCGACCATAAAGGTCTATACCTGCAATTGCATTTTTTTTTACTTTCCTCATAATAGTTTTTCATCTATAGTAAAATTTGCGATATTTTGAACACAATTAACAAGAATTTTAAACAATTTTTAAAGACACAATAAAAACATCGTTAAACCAACAAATGTTTGACAAGCTAAATATTTCATTATTTTCAAAGCCACCTTAGTTACTGCTTAACATTTAATTAGAACAAAATTGTATTTTCTTATTTTCTTTTAGCTGTAATTTTGTTTGTATTTATCGCACATTTTAATACGACATATGCATAAATTTCTTATTAATACCTAGTACTAATAAATGGTACCACGGTACCGATATGGTTCCATTTGAAAAAATTGAATTTTGCCCCAAAAACAATTTCGGTGAATTTTATTTGCTCATATTTCACGTAATTTAGTGTTTCTAACGGGATTTCCATTTTTGTAGCATTACACAGGTCATTTAGAATAAATCGGAACCGTCATGGCACACTGAAATGGAAAACTAAAAATTATATTATAAAAAAATTGATGTTTGAAGTGTCACTTATTTGGCATCGTTGTATTCAGAAAATTATGCAAAATTCAAAAATGCAATAATATATAGCGTGTTCCATTTAAAAATCGAAAGTTAGTGTCACTTCCGGCGAAACCGGAAGAAAAAAAAAACAACTCTATGTCAAAAAGTGCCGCGTATTATGTATGTAGTATATCCTTAATTTCAATCAATTATCTTCAAAACTAAAGGAGAAAAGATTGGTATACCATGATTCTGTTACACCCGGTATACATGACATTAACAAAGATAACTTTTTTATTTTTTGATCGACTTAGTTATAAAACAATAGGCCCTTCATCTAGCTAATACTAAATTACTCTCCAGATTTCAGTACCAGTCTTTCTTAAATTGTAGTGTTTACAGAAAATGTAATAGACGGACAAACTGACAGAATTCATTTACTAACATGATGATTTTTTTGCTCTACAAGCTACATCTGAGGTCTTACAATTGTTATGATCAAATGTGATATACTCTTCGTTTTCGTATTTGCGAAGAAATAATGGTCCAAAACTGGTCTCACTCAGGCTTAAAAATCCCTTGAAAAAGAATATATGAGCATCAGAATCTAACTCTTCATCTTATATTTTATAGAAGTGATAATTATCGCCTATTACGACAACGGTTAAAATAATGACCTTTGAAAAATGTCATTGGCCAGTTTTCGAAACTGATGAGCTACATTTTTAGCATGTCTAAGTGCCTATCAAAGCTGGATGGAGTGTCACTGATACACCTAATCCAATATTGGAGCAAGCAATACGTATTTTTTTTTATTAATTTGTTTAATGTGAGTCCACTATATTTTAGAATATTTTTCCAAAATATCGCGCGTAAGCAAAAGTAATTAAATCGGGATACAGCATATCAAAAAGTTACCGAATCGGTGTTGGCTTTGAAATACAAAACGTATGGCGTGATTGTTACCTACATATTGTATTAATATTATAAGTAATTAACTGTCAAGTTTGATATGAAATATATTAAATAAATATTGTGAAATTAAATGACAAGATAAATAATCAAAATGGGACAAAGATACAATCATTTCAACAAATCATTGAATTAATTTGAATATTTAATTTCAAATTCTATACAACTGCTCGAGTTATATTATTTCTCCATTTTCTAGTTTCCCGGCATTGAGCAAATGTGCTTCTATAACCATCGTTATCCATTTAATTGTAAGGATTATTTTTGGAATTGGAACAGAAAAATAACCCTACCAATTTCATCACTTGCGTCAGATTTATATTAATTTTTATTCGACATGTAACTCTCGAGGCAAAACCTTATCGCTATCAGAATAATTCAAAAAATAATTTTTTACCACTTCGTGTTTAATGAAATATATATTTTTTTGATGTACAATTTCGCCTTTACAATATTTAAATTATATTGCCATATTTCAGTTACAAAAAAAAAAAATTAAACCGGCTTTCAAAGAACATCACTAAAAATTATGAAATAAAATTTCACCGTCTCGCGTTGATCGGGTTACTGAACCTACTTTTGGAAAAAAATATACAGGGGAATGGCGTAAAAGAATAAATAATGAAAGAAATGTGACAATAATATTTGGCATAACACAAGGAAGAGACTATATTTTTAATAAAAAATATACATGTTCATCATCTTGCATAAAAGATAATTAATAAATAAAAGGTTGCAAATAAAGAGGGAAGTTCTGTGTAAATACTTTTACCAATTTTTTTAAAAACCGATAAATTTTTTTCCAGCATTTTTTTCTTTAAAATGCTATGAATTCTTTAACGTAAATGAATGTTTTCCAGAATTACCTCGAAGAGTAGTTGTTTTGCTTAATTTACTTCCACATCCACGTAGGTAAGTACAGGGTGTCCCAGAGTTCATATAGACCCGTTTAACCCAACTTACCATATTCCAAAAATGCATCCCTGAGGAAGTACATTCTCTTAGGCTAAAAACACACTAGGCGGTTTTCGCCGATTCTGCAGCCACTCGACAGATGCTGTAATGGACACAAATGGAGCTGTTCACACTAACACGCGCTGCGAGAAAGCGGCGTCCACCACCGCGCGTATCGTTGTTCGATTCATGTGCCAAATCGTTTTTATTGCTTCGAGCGGCGTATGCTGCAATCTAAACAAATGGATCTGTTCACACATTCACTTATTTTTCGAGCGGTTTGGGCTTGCGTTGAAGCCAAATTGCACGTTCTTTAAAAATATTGTATTTTTCGCCTCTAAAATAGATCCCATTATTGATAATGAACTATTAATAAATGTAATTCAAGAACGACCTGCTATATGGCATATGAAAAACAATGATTATGGTGACAGAAATAAAAGAAAACAGCCGGGAAGAAGTAGTATTTATTTTAATTATACTGTTTTATTATATTGTTTCTCATTCGGGCATTCTTCTTTATTAAATCATTTTCCAAAATATATAGGAGTTCGTAAAATGATGTTTTCGACATTCTAATGAAATTGAAAAATTTCATTAAATGTAGTATTAAATAAACTTTTTGTTCGAGTTCTTTAACAATAGGCTGTTCCCGGATGCGCCTATGATTTCTTTTTTTATTTTGATGGACTGTATAATAAACCTAACAAAATTCATTCTTTCTTTGAGAAAAATCCATTTTTGTCTCTGTATTAACAGCACTAATAAAAACAGTGACAACGTTGCCTTTCTACGACAAGTGGTTAACCAATTCGTGTGTGTTGTACAGGCGGCTGCCGAATTGGCGAAACCGCCTAGTGTGTTTTTGGCCATAAAGTGAAACAGGAAAATTTTGTTTCCAATAATTTGTTATATTGAAGATAAAATTATCAAGTTTTCGTGGGACTTATTTTTCACACGCGACAGGTTACTTGTTTCACAGGCACCTACAGAGAATAAAATGATAATTCTTGATTTCTAGTTGATATTACACAAAATTTTAAAAATATTAATTTGTGTACTGAAACAGGTGGACGTCATGTGGAGCATTTGTTATTACTGTATTTTTTTAGAATAAACTGTACTTTTCTGTTATTACAATATTTTATTCTAGAATTGTGAATAAATGTTAAATGCAAATGGAGGAAAAAACGATAATTCCTTGTATTTTGATTTATATTGCAAAAAATTTTAAGAGTACTTTTTTGAAACCCTTTCAATGCTCTGCAAAAATATTTAAGTATTCCGTACTTTTACAGGACAATTAAAAAAATATAGCCAATCAAAAATTATTATGAAAAAAAATCGAGAAATAAAAGATATTTGGTTGTTATTAAGTTCACATAGAGTACTTATAGAGATATAGCTCCCATCAAATTTTGAAAATTTTATCTTCAATATAACGGAAGTTATTGGAAAAAAATATTTTCTCTTGTCTCACTTTACGAGGATGTACTTTCTCAGAGATGCATTTTTGGACTAAGGTAAGTTGGATTATACGAGCCCAATATGAACTCAGGAATCACAAGTTCCCGTCCAGGAACTCAATTCTGGGACACCCTGTATAGTAATCGTAAAAAAAAAACAAATTTTTTTATTGTTGAATAGGCTTAAAATGTCATGAAACTTCGAGATCTGTCGGTTTGTCTGTCTGTCTGTCTGTCTGTCGGTCGGTCGGTCTGTCTGTAAGTTTTTTTTGTGCGCACGTTTCTCTGAAACGGTTTAAGATATTGACTTGAAATTTGGTACACGTATGTACTATAACGAGACCTGGAACTGGATTGTTTTTTTAACATATCCGGTGAAGGGTTGGGGGGTAAATAGACGAAAATAAATAAAGCAAACTTGGTAAGAGTACGGAAATTTGGAACTTGGTGTATATATTAGAAGTGAAGGCCTAAATTTTTTTAAATTATCCATCCCCCCCACCACCACCCCCACTCTATTATTAAAGGGGTTGGTAAGGTTAAATTGAGATATTCACTTGTTATATTTGGTACACGTATGTTTTATGACGACATCTGGAACTAGATTATATTTTGAGATGATTCCGTTAAAGGGTTGGGGGTTAAATAGGGAAAATAAAAGTAAATAAGTAAAGCAAACTGGTAAGAGTACATAAACTTGGGATTTCTTGTACATACTAGAAGCGAAGGACTCAGATTTTTATATTTTTTAACCCAGCGCCACCCCCACTCAATTATTAAAAAGGTTGATAAAATAAGATTGAGATTTTCAGTTGAAATTTGGTATATGTATGCATTATAACGACATCTGAAACTAGATTATATTTTGAGATGATTCCGTTGAAGGAGTTGGGGGGATAAGTAGATGTAACTAGGGAAAAATAAGTAAGGCAAGCCGGTAAGGGTACCGAAACTAGGAATTTCGTGTATATACTAGAGGCCAAAGCATCATATTTCTTTCTAACATTTTTCATCCTCCCCCCCAAGGTAGTCAGTAAGAAATAATTCAACTGATGGAAATTTGGAAGAGTACTTGCGCAAGCCTTCCATATTTGGCATCTTTTATTTAATATTTATTTTTTGCTGTCAGATGACCACTCTGTACGTTTCTATGAACAAAAGGTATTCGGTTTTCTTTGTAATGATAGTGATAACTACATTCTGATTATTATTCTTAACGTCCTTTTAGCGTAGGCGAATTAGTATTTCTGACTAAAAGATTTACCGTATGATTTGCAAGATGCTTTCTGGATTCTGTTCGTATTAAACATAACATAAACATAAACACACCACACATAGTAGACAACCCCCGAATCCAAAGCCTAGTCTAGGCTGTCCAGAAGGGGGTTATACATTTGAAAAAATGCAGATAACATCCATTACCCACCAATATTGCCAGTGTCGTAGGTGGGGATCGAACCCAGTAGACGGTAGGCAGCCTAACCAAGCACGCTTGCCACTAAGACGCTTAGCCGGCTAAGCTACCGTGCCGGTATTAAAGTCTTAGATCAAACTCCAGAAAAACAATTGCCGTTATTGCCCCGCAATTGTTTTAAACAATTATATTGTTGCTAATTAGTTAATTAGCAAAATTGAGGTAAATTAAAAAAACGAAATGTATTTTTACATAACTTGGCGAAAAATAACAACTTTTTACTTTTGTAAAATTTTCGAGAAAATGCGTATTTTTCGAGAGATGGCGATTCGGTGAATGTATTAATAAAATACAAGACTTTTTTCCCTCTATGATTTTCCTAAAGTGCATTCTCTCTTTTCCAAAAGAAGACCCTTATCGAAAAATGAAAAATCTCGTAAACTACGAAATTAAAAACATTGGAAAAATTCAGACGTATAGGTTAATATATTCTTTCAAATTTTGGTCTCTTGTAATTTTTTTGTAACGTGCATGTTTTCTGAGTTCTCAAAAATGTACCTTTTGATCGTGAAAAACTGTTGAAAACTCGGAAAATAAGCCCGTGTACAAATAAATTACAAGAGACCAAAGAATGTATTAACCTATACACTTGAATTTTTCCAGATGTTTCAATTTCATGGTTTACAAGATTTTCCATTTTCCGATAACGGTCTTTTTTGCGTGTTTTTCCGACAGATGTACCTTAGGAAAAAGTCATAGAAGAAAAAAGTCTTGTAGTTTATTAATACGTTCACCAGAATTTTTCCGGATGTTTTCTCGTCACTTTTTATTTCCCCTCCCCTCTTTTTGGAGAAATTCGAACCACCATATCTCGGAAAATACGCATTTTCTCAAAAATTTTACAACACTAAAAAGTTGTTATTTTTCACCAAATTATCTATAAATACATTTTGTTTTTTATTAATTATCTTCAATTTTGCTAATTAACAAATTAGCAACAAAATTCTTGTTTAAAACAATGGGCTTGTTCCATGATATTCTTTTTATATGGTTTTTATACTTTTTCATACAGTACTCGATATTCTTATTATGCACTTAAAATTTCGTATTATTAACCTTTTCCGTTCTCGAGATATAAGGAGTTGAAATTAGTAATAGTTGCAAAAACAGAGCGCTCATTTGTGACGTCACTATACGCAAGTGACTTGTGGCTTTCTGGGACCTTTCAAATTTAACCTGAAAGATCGAGAAACATGGTATTTTCAAGCGCTGGTAACTAAATAAATACGTCGAGTGGAAGTTCGTTCTATGTCTCTACGGAAAGGAGAAGGTCGGCGATGAATCCTAATCGTAAATTGCAGGGTCAAAATCGAAAATTCGTCTCGACAGGAGCGAGAGAAAATTGCAATTTTTTGACATTTCACCAAATCGTACTTCCCTACTGTCAAGAAGTAAGCAAAACAAACAGTACTTCGAAAACCCTTATAATTATAACAACTAAGGAGCATCAAGTCTATTGAGATCGCCGCCGAGTCTATGCGTATAGTGCCGTAGTGCCTGGCCACGCCCTATTTTCGCGAGGTGGAGATTTGTAATAGTTTTTAAGATACTAAACGTGCGAATAAGATTCTGATTTTTTGCAGATCCATTATTTTATACTTGCACTTTCGATTTATGAAATAAAAAAAAATGCCGAACAAGCCCATTGCGGGACAATAACAGCAACTTTTTTTCCTGAAGTTTGACCTAGACATCGATATGAACAGAGCCCACAATGTTT
Source organism: Stenurella melanura (assembly GCA_963583905.1). Lineage (NCBI taxonomy): Eukaryota > Metazoa > Arthropoda > Insecta > Coleoptera > Cerambycidae > Stenurella > Stenurella melanura. The sequence continues at coordinate 74,181,149 of OY757309.1, forward strand.
CGTGAAAATCCACTCATTCAGTAAACTTTTTCAAGTGTAAGTCGATTTTCGTCTAATTTGCCTAATTAGCAATTTTTTAGAATGGCCGCTCTGGATAAATATTAAAGGATAAATACCTTCACCAATTTCTGAAAAATTTTCATCCTTTTTAGTGGTCTAATTTCATGTAAATCTGCAAAAGTTATGCAACTCTGGCAATCTAGTTGGATTCGCCATTTTGAATGTATAACTGTTGACATCAGAATCGGTATGAACTATTCCGAAAATCTCAAGTGATAGGTTTAACGTATTTTGTCTCGGCGCCTTCGCCATATTCTGAAATAGAAAATTAATAGGAGACTATACTTTACAATTTGCAAAAGATTTCCATACAAATCGCTTAAGCCACACCAGAGAAATCATTGAACAAATATAGAAAAAAACATACGTACCGGTCGAATTGAGTACTTCTTCCTTTTTAAAATATTTAAATTTGATGATAATGAAATCTTTCAGTTTTAATATTGAATATAAAATGTGCTTAATACATACGTAATTGTTTGTCTAGTATATCTGATGTCTGCTGGTAGATGTATTTTTTAAATAACCGCTGTGCAGTTGTTTCCATTCGTGTTTTGTTTTGTAATAATCATATATTAATTAGGGTAGAAATTGTCTTAATATCCAAGTTTTTCCCTTATAGCGTTGATTTCGTTCATGAAAAGTTTTTAGTAAATAGTATCTGAAAAAGACCGTACTAAATTCCGGACCGGCGCTTTTCCCTCCCGGGCTGCCGGAGCTGTACCGAACTGTCAGTACGATGCCGGGTCGTCCCCGAGCCGCACACCGCATCCATTGCTCAAATACCGAGGACTCTTCTGCAATTATGTAGTTAAATCGGGCCTGATCCGACTAGAAGCGCGCGCTCAATCGCACACCTGCCGAAAGACCACATGAATGAGATTCGCGAAAAATGATTATTGACAGTTTCAATTTATTATATCCGCATCAGCCGTGGCGGAAAAAAAGTGCGCTCACATTTTCAAATTCACTTACAGATAAGTCTCTATTGCTGTGATTCCGATCCTGGTAAACCGAAAAGCTTGCTGAAAATCATTGGTGCTTAGTAATATAAATAATATAACACTTCTTTCAATATATTTGCACTTAATACGGGTATAAGATGTCTAAATTAGATTAGGAATACTTGAAAATATACATATATTTTATTGCACTTCGCTTAGCTAGGATAAGTTAGTCGGATTCGGACGATGCCGATTTTAAAGTGACTAGTGTTCAAGGGCAAATACGGGAAACAATGTCGAGTCCGAGTGGTAGTTCTACGGGTGTCATCCCCAAAAGTCAGAAGGCCAAACGAAAGATCTCGCTGCCCTGGTTTAGGCAGGGGTCTGTAGCGAAGCCGCATCCTACGCTCACCAGGCAGCACACTATCGATACTCCCAGCTCGTTCCAAGCCAGGCTCCTCAGGAGACAACCCAGCCAATCTGCTCTGGTCAATATTTTTTTATTTTACATCTTTTTAAGGCATAACTGTTTCATCTGCACCTTTGAGTCGTAAATGATGTAGGAACGTGTTTATATTGCTTTGCACGTATACATAGATGTTGACAAAAGGCAGTCAAGAGTTTTAAAATAATAGTAATAATACCGGCGGGAAGATTTTGATGTTTGTAGAGCATATATAGTTCTAGACAATGATTAAGCGTCGAATATATTGTATATACGTGTCTTTCTTATTTTTAAGAATTAAATATTTTAACAGCAGTTTAGGAAATTTAATTTAAAGTTAGTTGCAATCGGCTTCTTGAGCTTTTTCAAAATTAAAATAAAAAACATGATTTATAGTAAAAACTTCACTAATACCTACATAAAAACCGATAAGTGATAGAAAAGATAATTTACTAACAAATTTAAGTGATCTTAGATCAAAACGTGAAATCCTATATGTATCCACTAGGGTGGCTCGAATTTATCTTTTTTTCTTCTTTAGTAGCTTTTTTTCGTGACTTCTTAAAACTTTAAAACTTTTCATCGAGTTTCTGATTAGAATTAGAAAACACAGAACATTAATCGATAAACAATCTATGATTGTTTTCCTATTATCAGTTGTTTAACATTTTGTATGTATTTTAAATATGACCAACGTTCTTGAAGACTGGAACACTCTAGCTTTAATCTGAAGAAAAGTGGTAATAAGCAATAATTAATTATTTAAATAATGTTCAGGTTTCATTAGCAAACTGTTAATCAATGAAATTAAATAACTAACTTGTGATTTAAAAAAAAGACATGTAAACAGGACAAGTATAGGTATGTTAGTAATATAATATATTTAAATAAATTTCCATTGTTTAAACAATTTAGGGAACATTAACTTACACTAGAGTGGGACTAATTAATATATCATTAATTTTTCATCTCTAAAAGAGGAGTAGGATTCGTGAGAACAGGAGTTGGACCTCGAGATATTTTTAGACATTCACTTCGGTTCAAATTATTATCATTTTACGTTGAGAAAACTACTTATTTAATTAATGTTTAAGTTTGCCTGTCGATAGTAGCCTAATGACTGAACAAAAAATGTTAATAGTTCAGGCAATGAAGGCAAAATTTTGTAAAAACCTCGCAAATATTAATAAAAGGATCATCCCCCGGATTTAAGTAGGTAATAACCTGTAGAATGGAATGATGTATTCTTTGCACTTCCATGTTCCGGGAAAATTAAAAAAAAAATTGGAAATACTTTTTGATTTTCGGTTTTTTTGCTCTAGCGGCTAAAATAATGAAAATAGAGAAAACAGTTTTCAACAAAAGTTGTAGCTCGTCTCTTTCTCTACAAAAAGGTCTTTACAAATGCTTGTCTTACTTAAGCCGTTTAGGAGATAAATCCAGTTTTGAGCCGCTCCGAAATGCGCCGAAAATGAGAATTTTCTAGGAGTTTCGTACGACCGGGCACATCGATCGATACTTCTTACTATTCAGAGCCGCTAAAAAAATGAAAACAACATAAAATGTAGAGAAAAGTCTCAGCTTTAATGTGGAACTAATCACAAAATTCATACAAATTTTTATCATAGAGAAAAAAGTGTTGGAAGATGGCTGGTAAACTTTATACAGTTGATTTATTCATATCTTTGAGTTTTATGCATCCTGCCTATTTCTCGTAACAATGGGTGCTTTTTCACTGCATGGATTCGATTCCACGCACTTTAATCTATATTTAGTGAAAGTTTCATTGAAGAATGTTAAGAAACAAATATATGTTTTACTGTATAATTGTGCATTTTCTGAACGTGTATGAATAATGTAGATAAATTCAAAAAGTACTGCGCGCATTTAAAAAACTCTAAAGTCATTCGAAAGAATATGTTTTGTTGTACTTATAATCCAAAAATTAAGACTGTGCTATTATTATTACTTAAGATATAGCGAATTGAACTCCAAAATTTGGAGGTGATTGATCGATGAGAAGTATACCCTCTACTTTGATCGCAAGGCATATTTTTCCAACGAAAGTAATTGCAATAAAATGTTAATTGGATTAATATATCATTATATAAGAATATATAAGCAAAATGAATTATCATTCTAACGACTCCCGGCAAAGATATGAATAAATCTGTGGATCAACTGTACAAATTTCACTAAGCCATCTTCTGATACTTTCTCTTCTTGATAAAATTTTTTATGAATTTTGTGATTAGTTCCACATTAAAGCTGAGACTTTTCTCTACATTTTATGTTATTTTAATTTTTTTTATTGGCTCTGAATAGTAAGAATTATCGATCGATGAGCCCGGTCGTACGAAACTCCTGGAGAATTCTCATTTTTCGCGCATTTCGAAGCGGCTTAAAACTATAAGTGGAAAACTCGATTTATCTTCTAAATGGCTTAAGTAAGACAAAAATCTGTAAAGACCTTTTTTGTAGAGAAAAAGACGCGCTGCAACTTTTGTTTGTGTACTTCTTTCTCTATTTTCATTATTTTGGCCTCTAGAGCAAAAAAACCGAAAATCAAAAAAATTTTCCAAATTTTTATATTTTTAATATATATTTTTAAAATAGGGACCAAATCTTTTGTATTTCATTCTTAATTGAATCATTGTTTGAAAATGACCTAAAACAGGTCGAAACTGCAGTCACGTTTTTGTGCAAATATAGTGGTAAAAAACATAGTTGTGTTTTACTCAATTTCGTTATTGTCATGGATTACCACAGAGTAACGGCTTCCTCAATCAATTTGAAATAGCTTTTTGATCATATCAGTAGCAGATAACTTTGATTTGGACATCTGAAACATTTGTTTTTGTTTCATTTGTATGTGGTAAACGATACTAATTTTCCTACAGAACCCGCTATGTGCTAATAGAGTGAGGCTTGGCCGAGTTATTTATGATATCACGTCATTAATTAAAATAATAAAGGAAAACACAACAAACTTATTCTTTTATAATCATTATATTCTCGTATTTCTAATTATTTTTAAATGAGCGTGGTAGATTCATTACAATGCCTGCAAGTATATAACTATACTAGAATGTAGTAATATCTTAATTTGAAAGATATGGGATACGTGAAATCTATTTAAAGTGGTTTGAATCATATCTCGCGAGTAGAGGACTTAAGCCGGAGCTGGATACACCCCCCACCACTTTTCGTGACGTCATAGGTGGGCGGGGCCTATGAGGTGGGGTGGGGGGTAATTAGAGTGGTGGGGGGTAATTAGAGTGGTGGGGGTAATTAGAGTGGTGGGGGTAATTAGAGTGGTGGGGGTAATTAGAGTGGTGGGGGTAATTAGAGTGGTGGGGGTAATTAGAGTGGTGGGGGGTAATTATTGCAGTGGAGGGGGGTAATAAGAGTAATTGCATAACGAAAGTACTTACTGTAATTATTATGATGGAGGGGGGTAATGAGAGTAATTGCGTAACGAGAGTACTTACTGTAATTATTGTGGTGGAGGGGGTAATACCAGTAATTGCGTAACTAGAGTACTTACTGCAATTATTGCAGTGGAGGGGGTAATACCAGTAATTGCGTAACTAGAGTACTTACTGCAATTATTGCAGTGGAGGGGGGTAATAAAAGTAATTGCATAACGAGAGTACTTACTGTAATTATTGTGGTGGAGGGGGGTAATGACAGTAATTGCGAAAAGAGAGTACTTACTGCAATTATTGCAGTGGAGGGGGTAATACCAGTAATTGCGTAACTAGAGTACTTACTGCAATTATTGCAGTGGAGGGGGGTAATAAAAGTAATTGCATAACGAGAGTACTTACTGTAATTATTGTGGTGGAGGGGGGTAATGACAGTAATTGCGAAAAGAGAGTACTTACTGCAATTATTGCAGTGGAGGGGGTAATACCAGTAATTGCGTAACTAGAGTACTTACTGCAATTATTGCAGTGGAGGGGGGTAATAAAAGTAATTGCATAACGAGAGTACTTACTGTAATTATTGTGGTGGAGGGGGGTAATAAAAGTAATTGCATAACGAGAGTACTTACTGTAATTATTGCAGTGGAGGGGGTAATACCAGTAATTGCGAAAAGAGAGTACGTACTGCAATTATTGCAGTGGAGGGGGGTAATAAAAGTAATTGCATACCGAGAGTACTTACTGTAATTATTGCAGTGGAGGGGGTAATACCAGTAATTGCGAAAAGAGAGTACTTACTGCAATTATTGCAGTGGAGGGGGGTAATAACAGTAATTGCATAACGAGAGCACTTACTGTAATTATTGTGGTGGTGAGGGGTAATAAGAGCAATTGCATAACGAGAGTACTTACTGTAATTATTGTGGTGGAGGGGGTAATTAGTGTAATTGCATAACGAGAGTACTTAGTGTAATTATTGTGGTGGGGATGGATAATTGGCATGGTAGTGGGGGTAATTAGAGCGTTACATACACTGGTGGTGGGGGCATCGCATAGTGGGTGGTGGTAATAAGAGTAATTGTATAAGTGTAATTACAGTGGTGGGAGGCAATTAATGTGGTGGGGGAAAGGAAAATTATTGTAGTGGGGCAGATCTATTACTATAAATGGCCTGTGATAGTATGACAAAAGTCAAATCTATCTCTGATTACTCAATAGTTAACAAGTGAGTGTAGTGCAACCACCTCAATTATTTCAAGTGAGCAATAGTTTTATATTACTTTTTGCGGTTCTTTCACTGTACACATCCATTTTAACCATGGAAATTTCGGAACAAGATTTATTAGCACTTAATGCAATAATTAGTGAGAGTACTGAGGTTTTGGAGCAAAAGCCTATTACATCATTAATTAAGGACAAAGCCTATGTCATAAAGAAAATGTCAGTGGTCAATACGCGGTTTGGAAAATCAATCATCGTAAATTTGTTTGAGGAAAGTACAATAACAACTTTCAAATCATTTTTACCCAAACGAGTTGTAGAAAATATAAGTGAAGATGTAATCAATAAGATTAATTCATCGGGTGGTAAATACACGTTGACATATTTAGGTCAGCGTCCTCCAGTATATGTGGGAGCGAAATCCAGTGCATTGATACGTTTAGGTTATTAATTTAAAAACAATAATTGTACTAGTTACTTTTTAGTTCTTAGTTTTAATTTTCTACTAGATAATAAAATACAGTTAGAAAGAATGGTAGGAGTACTATAAAGCGTAATATTGCTATCTCATTCGAAAATATGGGAACGTTATTATTTTGGTTAATGGTAATAACTTGATTTGTACAATATAACTCCATCAGTTTTAAATAGCGCTCACACCCTACCTAAGTAAGTGAATAATTTAGAGTTTTTATATGCATTTCTAATATATTTGTTTGCTTTTAGTTTAACCGATACCAACAAAATATGTGGATGCAATATTCAGCTCAACGATGGGTGAGGGCAGAAGACATTAAATCAGCCATCGAAAGCTTGTCTTGTGAACTATGGGACTTAAGGAGGGATGCACAGCATTCGTTAGTCTACGATATAAATATCTGCTGGGATGTTGAAGAAGTTCGACGTGTTGAAGAAGCTTGTAATACATATGAATCTGGAGCAAATTTATGTGACAAATACTCTCGAGGCATTTTAAGTTTAGATGAATTTTGTGAGTCTATGATTAGAATGAAATTAAAACGCTTCCTGTATGACCTAGTGAAGTACCTACCAGTTGGAGTTATTGAAAAACATCAACTTGATGATGAAGACAAATAATATTTATTTTAAGTTATATTATTGTAAATAAATAATTGTGTAATAAACAGTATAATATCTCATTGATATTTATTATTTTTACAATTATATCATGAAGTTAAATAAATAAAAACCACATTAAAAGATTATATTTATTTTATTGCCTATTTTTATTACATATCTAGAAAAATATACCTTACACTTAAACAGTCTCACTGTAATTTTATATTTAAATCTATAATACTTCTATTAAGAAAATGAGCATTTGCAAGAGCACAATGAGTAATATTATTGTACTGAAAATGTTCTAGACATTTTGGTATGTTCAATGATTTAAGGCTGGGAGCATGGGGCAAATAGTCATCTAAGTCTATAATCTTATTCCGACTTAGATGTTGCAGTAGAAAATTCCTCTTCATTCTGCCTTTGCATACAATTACGACATCCTCTAATAGTAATTGACATTGATAATTATTAACTACATTCTGGCAAAGTCGCTGAAGGATCAGTGGTAATTCTGTCAGTTGAATGTATCCGTGGCTCCATTTTAAACCATGGTATTTTTTCTCCAACCATTGGTATTGCATCTTCCTGTCACGTGCAAGTGATGAGAATGGATATGGTGGTTTGAAAAAGTAATGTGCTTGTTGTTCAGTATTACAGCACACAGCAGCCAATTCCTTCACTATGAACTCACTGTTTTTACATTGAAAACCTTGTAAGTCAACTATCAGCATAGGAACTGTATTTTTTGTTTGCTCCATAATAAATATTTTTTTTACTTAGCAGCAAGAAAACCGTTTTGAACTGAACCATCCAATGCACTGTAGCTTAAATATGTATCGTGAAGTATAAGTGCATACACACGAGTTTGTTCGGGGAACTTCGTCTTTCGGGTTTCAAATTCTATCTTTATGTCGACGGTGGATGATTTCATTGCATCCGGTTGGTGGGAGCAATCTATGACAAATAATGGAGATTTTCTGAATTCTGCAAGATCCATCATAGGTTCACTCATATCTTTATCATAATAACTACGCTGGAAGTTCTCATAGGCATAGTAAGCTGCAGAGTCCAATTTCTTATCAAAATCTAAGTTCCAGCGCTCATAAGGAAATACTTCGGCATTTAGATATAGTCGAATATTATTAATATCTGCATGTATAAAATTTGTCACATCTTTGCTTCTATCATTGGAGTGACTATTGTTTTGAAATCCAATAATTATGTATCTAGGTCTCTCAAGACTGTTAGTGGTTTTAACGGCCCAAACATCAGAAGCAGTATCGCGCAGAGTAGGTAGCTCATAGAGATCCCACATACGATAAGCCATCTTAACTTTAGCATTATTACTACTTTTATTAATTCTGTTTAGTAGTTTAAGCTTTTGTCTATCCTCAGGCACAATATGTCTAATCTTCCATTCAATTTTGTTAATTTCTAAATCTGCATCAACTTCCCCAATGTAGGAATCTTTGAATGAGCGAGCTATTATTAAAATTAATTCCTGCTTGACATTTAAAATACCTTTGGTGTAGTCTTCTGCAAAACCCATAAGGTATTTAAGGGGTAGTCTACCACTAAACACATGACTAGTACTATCTAAAATATCTTGTTTCTGTTCGTTGAGGCCCCAACCCGTAGTTAATAGTGATCGCAGATGTGTCTGTCCATATGATACCATAGTCTTCATTGTGGTAGTGATGCCAGGCTTCCTAACTACAGCCACTTGCTCGCCACCCATTTCATACCTAATCTCTTCGAAGAGGAAAGCTAGAGCATTATTGGATAAATAACACCGCTTGGTAACATCGCTAGGTGTAAATTTCCCTTCTATATAGATGTAGCTTTCTGCAATGTCGAGTATAAGGTCATGAAAATTGATAGGGATTCGTATTTCATCAGAATTTCTATAATATGGTGACCCATATGGTTTATACGTATGCTCATGTAAACTGATAAGTGACTGATCAAACACAGGTTCGTCGAACACTTCAAGTTTTTCACTAGATGTAGTAGCTGTCATTATTATTTAATTTTCTCTCAGTTCTAACCCAATAGATTGAAGAAATGCGCGGTCCTTTACCGTCAATCTATGTCTTAACTGTTTAAGAGGTATACGCTGAATGAATGGGTTTCTACAATCACTCTTCTTTTTATCGTTAAGCACATTATATCGGCAGTGTGCTAATCGTTCCTGATTATATCGAAAACCCATTTTTTTTGCTCTTAATATTAAAATTGTTTCAATTCTAGCTTCACAATAATCTTTTCACCTCGAAAATTAATTAAATCTCCGTTGTCATCCAATATGCGTAGAGTAATGTTGTCGATAAACTGACGTCCTTCAGGTCTAACAGGTAAATATATTATGTTAGCTGGCTCCCTGGTAAGTTTGTATCCAGGTTCAACATCAATATCAAACTCAAAGAGTGTGTGGGATTTAAGAGCGTTCAGATACGCTCCGGAAATTATGTTGCAATCTACACGTATCATTCTTACTTTCATTATATCAATGGGGAGTGTTGACTCATGAGTCTTGTTTGGTTCTAAATATGTCGGCTGAAATCCCAACAGACTACCAATAGAGTTTGCTTGTGTAAAGTCAATTTCGTATTTTGATCTTATCTCGCATTTCATTGTGTTATTGTTTGCTCGCAGTCGAAATAATTTTTCTTTTTCTTCATTTTTGTTAGTTGGCATAGCTTTCAGTATTGCATTATATATTTCATCAATTTCATAGACTCCGTATGGTATGTGGAGAAATGTGGGAGCTGCTTTCGGTGAAGTCCTATAACAGAAACCATTGTTCGTCTCGTCTATATTAAATATAGAGTTGTATGAATAAAATCCGGTTAATCCCAGACCATATCGACTGCCTATATCTAGTTCAATCGGTGGATAAAACTCTGCACTGAGCACGCTTGAGCGGCTTGATAAAGTGAAAGTGTGTGACATGACTGACGTTTTTTGGAGATTGTTGCATGTCTTTATTGCGATTTGCAGCAATAGTCGTGGATTAATCTTCTTTTTTTGGGCGGTGATGGAGATATACTCACATCATTTTTTGACGCCACGTTCACCTCGTCCACTTTACAGTAGCAGCAAAATATTTTTCGAGGCGATGGACCATCGTTAACATCAATATTATTTTCGTCTTGATTAGAATAGTGTTCTTGACAGTACTGATATTTTAAAATATCAATGTCATCCTGAAGATGTTTGGGTAATTTATCCCACACTAATGCAATTTCATATGGGACACATGCAATTATTACTTCTTTAGGCATATCTGAAAGTTGCTGTTTACTCATCTTCAGCAAGCTGCGTAGTCTAGAGAAAGCAATCAACGAGTGGCCCATCCGTTTAATTGCTTCTCGATCCATTGATGGGGTCACACATGCCATTTGAAGAGTTTTATTTAACTTTTGAAGAAAGAAACTTTAAGCACAAATGGCCACACCACACTGTGTTGAAATTTTGTTGGCGCTCATAATTATAGTAGATTTTATTCGTAAACCTTGAACCGTTGCGCAAGTACAGGACTAATTCTCTTGGTGGGGGCAAATCTCCAAAACTATCGAAATATGTGACCAAACTACCTCGTTTTTTATATGCCACCCAATGCGTTCCCGGACCATCTATAGTATCCAAATTTATGATGGCGGATTCATTACGATGCGGTCCGGAATTTGGTAAAGTGTCGCGCATGAATATACCTCGAAAATGGGGCACCTTCATCTTCTCAACATAATATTTGAGATCGATGTTGGTGAGAGGTTTTCGAGGTAGGGTGTCTAGTAGTTTTTTGAACTTTGTGATTTTAGATAGAGACCCAGTCCTTTACGATATGGTTTCAAATAAAGCCCTTTACCACTTTTCCCTATAGCAATTGCCTCCATATGTCTATTATGGCGGCTTTTTTCTGCCAATTCTTCTCTGCTAGTTTTCACATCATTTACAGCTTTAGCTATACCAGCTGCAGATCCTGCCAAGCTACCTAACGCCGATAAACCCGCAAAAATAGGTATTAAAGGTAGAATTCCACCAACTTTCGGAATCGGTATTATGCGAGGCGTACGAATATTTCGTTTTCCACCAACTGATCTCATGTGTCGCCGTGCAGCTTGAAGCGCTATTTGCATAACTTTTCTAGTATCCTTAGCTACAGATCGCTTACCACCAGTTTTACGCAGATCATCACGAACCTTGCGTACTATCCCAGCACCAAAGGCTACCTTTCTAACGTTCTTCCTGTTTTTATTCTTCTTTTTAATTATATTTTTTCTTTTTGTACTACGAGATTTTGTTGATCTACATCCCATTCCAAGACGCTGTTTTCCCTTCATTATAGTCGTAACCAACCACGCGGCAGCCTTTTCTTTTAAACTTGCTTCTTTGGATTTAACTCGATTCCACGCAGCTTGTTCAAGTTGATAGTCTGCTCTATGTCGAGCTGATAAATCGCCCGAGTTTTGGTCGTATGCAATATCGTGCTGCTTGCATGCAGCGTCGAGCTTGTTTATACCTGGATCGCCTCGCGCTAATCTTTTTTTTAATTTGGTGCCTGGACCACAATACTGGTAACCACCGGGTAAATGCAGTTCAAATGGAAGCTTATTTATTAGGGAATTTACTACCCCCTTACCGACCTTTAAAAAACGGCGGTTCTTACTTGTGCGCTGCTTGACTGACAACATTTAAATAACAATTGTAATGCATAGATCTATTTATATAGTCTTCAACCGTGGTACAATGCGTATTGTAAAGCAGAGACAGAAGTTTCCTATAGACAATTTAGACGAAAAAGTAGGATGTGGATTACAAATCGAATCGCGCCATGGGTCACTACTTCCGTCAACTGTTCGTGGACTTCTAATTGGTCCAAGTAATTGTGGCAAGACGAACTTAATGATATCTCTAATTACTCACCCCCTTGGATTACGTTTCGCAAATATATACCTATATTCAAAGTCTTTAAATCAACCCAAGTATGAGTACTTGCGCAACATATTAACACCAGTTAAGGGATTGGGGTTTTACACCTTTAATAATAATGCGGAAATAGTGCAACCATCTGAAGCCAAGCCTGATTCTATATTTATATTCGATGATGTTATATGTGAAAAGCAAGACATAATTCGCACCTTTTTCTCAATGGGTCGCCATAGAAATGTAGACTGTTTTTATTTGGCACAAACATATTCTCGCATACCTAAGCAACTTGTTAGGGACAACGCTAATTTTATAGCGATGTTCAGACAGGATGATATGAACTTACATCACATTTTCTCCGACCATGTCTCACCAGACATATCTTTTAAGCAATTTCAAGAAATGTGTGCAGAGTGTTGGAAAGACAAATATGGGTTTCTTGTAATTGATAAGGATAGAGAGGTGAATGAGGGTAGATACAGGAAAGGACTTGATAGTTTCATATATCCGTAAAGTATTAGAATTAAAGATTCAATCGGCCTGTAGACAGCATCGAGATTACATCGGTGAGGTTAGACACTGGAAATGAAGATTAAACACAATAGCAATATCGATGGAGACATGGCAAGGGAAGTAAACCTCAAACGACAACTAGTTGAAGCTACTGATTCTGTGCGTAAAAAATTTAATTCACTGAAGCGTAGAAATGTTGAGAGTCAATTAGCACTTGAAAAGGTTTATGAACCCATAACAAAACCTTTAAAAGTAATATCTGCCTCACAGGTAAAATCACATAACCAGGCGCCGCCAACACCGACACAAAAATCAACGCAATCTCAAGGCAGTGCAAAAGCTAGTACCAGTACGCTTAACGCGACATCTGAAGGTAGCAGTGAAGATGGGGAGAATAGTGCAACTGAAGCATATTATATGGAAACACCACCAAGATCGTCATTAATGAGTACCCCAGGTTCAGAAAGATCCGTTGGTAGTGCAGAAAAGAAATGTGACGTGATCAAACAACATTTAGATAATTTAAAGTCCGGTCACTATAAATATGACACTGTATATGGTGTACGTCTAGATCCCCATACAGGCAAACTACGAATGGGTAACGCCGAGGTGCGCTTTTCTAATGGGGACATTACATTGTGGTATGGTACTAAGGCATTGGGAACGTATCCTGGCAGTCCTAAGTTGTATGATGTAATATTTATGAAGTATCCGTCAATACTACGCAGTGATGAAGTATCTATTGGTGACGAAGAGTATCAAATATATGGTGAAATATTAAAAAAGACAAGAGCGGCATATAAGAATTATGATGCAAAAAATGGTTTGAATAAAACTAAATGGAGGAAATTCAGTGATATTATAAAACCACTAACATCTTCTACAATAGTGACGAGATCGAGAACCGGTTTGGGTTTTCCACAAATGCCACTTCAGAAAATATACAATAGTAGAGGTGTCGATTATGTTTATTGGAATAAGCCAAAAGAGCTGGTAGATCGTCTACGTCTGCTGTATAGCTCAAAAATGGCAGGTAACAGTGGTGTTAATAATGAAATAATTAGTTTGTTGGAGGAAATGAGAGAAGAAAAAATAATCTATTAACAAAATTATAATGGGGAAGTATAATATACTGTGAAATGCTTAAATCAGATCAGATGTAATTAGAAATGCTACCTGGTCACAACACAATTGATAAATTTGGACGCAGAAGAGGCGGCGCTAATAAATCATTAGTCGTGCGCGGTCCACCAGGTCTTGGCTTTAAGCTCACTGCAGATAATCACTTCGATATTCAGAATAAACGTTTAAAGAACATTGGAGAACCGGTGGATAGTCAGGATGGTGTAACACGTAACTATGTTGAAGAGCGACTTACTACCTTCTTTGCAGACATCCGCAAGGCTATGGATGAGGCCACTAACTTAATTATTACGGCAATGGAAAAGTACGTTAATGGTCAAGTTTTGTTAGCTGTTGCTACTGCAAAAACTTATGTAAATGAGGAAATTCCGAAAAAAATTGATAAAGGAAATGTACGGGTTGTTGCAGAGATGAAAAAGTATATTAATGAACAAATACGAGCGGATATTGATAAGGAACATAAAACAGTGGAAAATTCAATTTCTCAGCAAGCTAGAGAGCTTCAGAAAATAATTGACAAAATTAATAAATTAGAAGAATTAACTTATTAGAAATTAGTCTATCGGCAAACATGTAACAGCTTAGTGTATTCTCTGCACACCCATTGGATCCAATAAGTTAACATGGAAATTAGTGCTACAAAGAAGGCCGTTGTGCAGGAACTGCACAGGTTACCCCGAAAAAATTTTCGTAGAAGAAGAACAATTATCAAGGGCTATGGCGATTTATGGCAAATGGATTTGGCTGAAATGCAGCCATTTGCGAACCTTAATAAAGGTTATCGATATATCCTCGTAGTGATCGACTGCTATTCGAAATATGTGTGGACAAGACCCTTAAGAAATAAAACGGGTATAGAAATTACGAAGGGTATGAGGAGCATTTTGCAAAAATCGAACTACTCACCTAAGAATCTTCAAATCGACCAGGGTACGGAATTTTACAACAAAAACTTTTCTACTTTAATGAAAAAGCATGCCATTAATCATTACTCTACATACAGTACGAAAAAGGCTGCAATTGTTGAGAGAGTGATACGAACATTAAAAAATTGGTTATATAAAGAATTCTCAGCTAGGGGTAAATACAAATGGCTCGATATTCTATCCAACATTACAAAAATGTACAACAATAAAATACATCGCACGATTGGTATGAAACCCGCTGATGTTAAGCCAACCACACGTTTGGATGCATATAATCACATTAGGATTGCTTTAAAACCCAAGTTTCATATTGGTGATGTAGTTCGAATAAGTGCATACAAAGGTGTATTTGAAAAAGGTTTTACAGTCAATTTTTCAACTGAACTTTTCAAAATTGTCAAAATCAATATAACTAACCCAACAACTTACCAGCTTGAAGATATGTATGGACAACCAATTAAAGGATGTTTTTATGAAATGGAGTTACAAAAAACTAAATATCCCGATATATATCTAGTGGAGAAGGTTTTGAAAAAAAAGAAAAACAAAATATTTGTCAAATGGCTTGGACTTTCCAAAGAACACAATTCTTGGATTGACAAATTGGATGTTGTATAATTTATTAAACTTTAAATAATGTAAAATATGTATAATCATGTTATTTACTTATGTATCAGTAATACAGAAATAAAAATATTTATACTACACTAATGTGCTTTATTTAAGTGTTTAATATTCATTATTGAAATATATTTTATTTGGAACAACAATAATACAATAACGATCAAACACCCTAATTAAATCCCTACCTCAAAAACTGAATTTCTTGATTACACACCCAGCATTTTCTATTGTGACCCGCTGAGGGAAGTGAGGGTAAATCCACTTACAGCCTCATGTACTCTTGTTTATCTTGTTGATGACTGATACTTTAAAAAATCATCTGTAAGAAACTTACTACCTACTCTTGTTAATGTAGGGTTTGTTGGAGTGGGGTGCGTTAATATAAGAAACTCCTCGTCTCTTGAACCTCAGTAAAACTGCAAAGCTTGTGAAAACAAATGGCTTCCCAAGACAATGCAGTTAGTTCCAGCGATTCCACAGAGTCAACAACACCTTTTTGGGAATACGATGTGATGTTGGGGCTATCATATAATGGACAGGGCCCAGATAGTAGCAATTGGGTGGTACAAATGCACTATCTAGAAGATCTGGAACACGAAGAGGGTCCAGATAGTAGCGATTGGTGGGGGACATTACCACCAATGGATGCAGAGCCGCCGAATAGTCCATCCATGGAAGTGGAGCCACCAAGCAGACCCTCTTCTCCGTCAGCTTGGTCGCTGGAGACGGAGTCGATGAGTGCCAGTGACTCGGATTACGAGACTGATGAAGATTCTCCCGAAGAGGAAGAACTGAGTGAATTTGTGTTATAAATTATTTACTATATTAGAGTTGTAAGTAAATAAATATATAGATTAGTTCTTAGGTTATTTCTCTTGTACATAATTTATATAAATGTTTTTATTATTTGTAAATAAATAGATCTATTTATGAAAATGTTTGTTTTTTTTACTTTCTATTTTAAGCGTAAAATAAAGTGGACGAGAAACTAGTATACTTCTCTTCATTTGAGTTTCTGCGTTTAATATGTAACTCTGTAACAAGGAAAATTTTTGGAAGGGGTGGTAAAGGGAGGGGTGAATGACTACAGTAATAAGAAAATACATATTTTAAAAATTAATTTATTGACAATTTTAATTATTTTACACACATTAATAATAAATAAATAGATAAAGTAATGATACTCACAACTAAATAGATTTTGTTGGGTTTTTTATTTTTCTATGGTCATTAATTTTTTTCTCTTTTATTATTTTTTTAATATTTAAAAAAAGAAATTTTCACACACTGATATTGCTTACAATTAAACAGATATAAGAACTTACACTAATGATACTTATAACTAAACAGATTTCTTTTGACAAAATTATATATAATTTTTATAAAAGATGTACCACTATCTAATAAAAAAAAATAAACCTAATAATCACTACATGTACAATTTTTTTTTATAGAATTATAAAATATAACCTCTCTGCCTTTATTTATATGTTCTGGCCAAGAACTTTTAATTTATTGTCAAGACCTTCCAGCTCTCGACGGGACTTAGCCGCAGCGTTGCGGCGATTATTGACGCCCTCCATTATATGTTGGGCATCAATCCTCTCTGCATTTGCGCTAATGATAATTTGTTCCCTTTCTAAACTTAATCGTGTAATTTGAGATTGCAACCTCTCAATTTCCAAGTTTAAATTTTCAGCTTGCTGAAGCCGCTCTTCGACGTTGGCTTCCTGTGCCTTAGCCTGCTGTTGCAACAAATCATCATTAGCGCACGCCGCTACATCTTCATCGTACTTTTGTTTTTTTTGTGCCCTTAAATCTTTGAGATTTTTAAAGGCACTTCTAAACAAATGCCGGTCCGCCACCTGCGAAAGAAAATCACAATCCGAATCAGAATCTAAGGGATTCTGAATAGGTGGAACTGGTGAAAGGATATTTAATAATGCTTCAATTTGAATATCATCCAGTTCTGCGATTTCCTCCACAGGTTCGAGCTGTGGTACCGCCCCGAACATTATGTCAGAATGTGTAGAATTCTGACTTGGTGCTCGGAGTGGTGATGGCACCGATGCGTTAGAAGTGCCAGCTTCTTCTAACGCGTCGTTGCCACCTGAGGATGGTTGTGGCGGCACCGCATTAGAACAGCTTGGTTGTTCTAATGCGGCGTCGTCAAATCTACCGCCTAAAACCGGACTATTGGCCACGTCGCGATTTACCTCACCATTAAGGCTCATTAATCTACCCTTTCCTCCTACACCTCTGCCTACAGTTTTTGTCACAGGCCTAGGAGGATCGTTGAGGATAGGGATTAACGGTTCGGGTAAATTTGTATTTAAAGCAACCATATTGTATTGAATAATATTACGTGAAGCGTCGGAAAAGTCCGGTGTTAGTGGAGTAGCCACCTTTCTTTGACCACGGCCTGATGCCGATGACAACGACTTTGTGTTGGGGTTTGCACCACGTCGACCCCTGCCCCGAACACTCCCAGATGCCGTCGATAATGACTTTGTTTTACGGCTATTAGATTTCTCTACTTTACTATTTTTTGCATTAACTTTAGGCTTAACAACAAAGTCACTATCGGAGTCATCGTTATGAATAGCACCCCTTTTGGGCTTTTTGATTCCTGACGGTTTCACAAAGTCGTCCTCAGAGTCATCACTAGTAACCAATGATATAGATGCACAAGAGGGTTGGAAGGTAACGCGACGCCCATCCTGACTCCTCGATGCAGAAGCTGTCCTTTTAGATGCTTTCACTTTTGCATCTAAACGAATGAGCTCCTCAGCATCAAGAAAATCGCTTTCACGATCCTGTAAATCATCTGCGAATTCGGAATGAATTCCTCTAGCATCGTCGTCGGAGATATGAATTACAGGATGAATGTCCGCGTCAGGTTGGTTTACAGCGTGCCTCTGTTGACTGCCATGAACTGACCAATGAATACCAGTGCTAGTACTAGCGCTAGAGGTTGCATTAGGTGTGGCTTTTGAAGATGATGCGTTTGGAGCCGGGATTCTAATATCGGAAATTATATTTATCCCCAATCCCGGCCTACCTGCTATGCTGTATGTCGGGCCCATACTTCCAGTACCAGATTCTAGGGGTGTCGGACCTGCTGCGCTACCACTCGGTGTCAGTGTAACATTATTATTAGAAGACCCAGCCGCTGGAGCTGCAGCATATACAGCATTTGTTGTCGTTGTAACTGAAGCACCTACTGTGGTAGCAGGGCCCGATACGAAGTTTGTTAAGAATGCCACACCTTGTAGCATCCTCTGAGCATTACTAGCCTCGGACTCTTTGGTCTTTTTATGGCTACCACCAGAAACAGTATTTCTCACCATTATGAGATAAATGATCGGAATTGAAACAAATAAATGTACTTACAATTTAAAATTTCAAGTGAAACTTGGCACAGAACACAACAACACAGATCACACAATTGAACCAGTCGATAGTTGAAGGCAAAGAGAACTTTGGAAGCGTCCAGAATGTATAAATACACCACGCTCACCCCTCCATTTCCACCACTCTTAGAGTAGGGGAAATTGTGTTTCCTGCTCATTGGTTGAAATGTATCACACCACCAGGCCAAGTGCCGCGTCATCGTAAGTCAAGCACCACGCTGGCTATAATTTACTTTCAAATAGGAATTCCGGTGTAAAGTATAATAGCAACACATAATTATTTTTACGAATACTTTATTACAATAATAGTTACAGAAATTAAAACAGGGTTCCCATTTATTTTTAATTACATATAAGTACACATACATTATATAATTTCAATTACATGTTAAATGTGAAATTAACTTATGATGTTTTTTTTTACATACATAAAGGTAACAACTTATAACACTTTGGAACTGAACGTTAATTAAATACGATTTAATGTTAAATTACTTGCCTAACAAAACTTAGTTTACAATATCTCTATGAAAAAATACATATATAAACCTAATTTAAAATATTCTGGACCTTTACGTTAAACGAACGTTCGTCTTTTAATCACATTACTGGCTTAACTCCGCTATTGCTGCAAGTAATTCATCCATCTTGTTTATTTCAACAGAACTACTTTGGACATCATTAATAGCAGCCATTAACCACCGAACATTTTGTTCCTGCTCAGTTTGAAAAAATTGTATGTCAGAGTGACCCCACGGTAATGTCTTTGCTGTGTTGGGAATGACAAACCGCTTATCATCACGATGAGACAAAGCCACTTTGTTCTTTACTTCGGTAAAAATATCATGCAATTGACTTTTAAATGTATTCATTTTTCTGAATATTAAGCCACCCTGTTCAACGATTTGTCTGTAGTCATCTATTGACAACTCTTTTTGAATAACGGATCTCTTCACACCTTTTGCCTTTTTTAGCTCATTACCCACCGATTTTACGCAATAAGCTTTTGCTCCAGTACCATAAAAACTAATTATTGGATCCGCAGGGAACTCATCTTTAAAATTACCTAAAATCGGCGGACCTTTAGGTACATTAAATGTATTACCGTGCTGATAATTCGAAGTATCGAATTTGTCATGGTTATCTATCATAAAATCATAAAAATTTTCTGTTAAAATTTTAATAATCAGACTATCAGTATCAGTATACAATAATGAAGCCTTATCTCCAAACTCTCTTTTAACCACATTGTAAAAAAAGTTGTACAGCACCGTTTTTGACAATTCCAAGACGCAGAAACCAACAAAAATTGGTTTGCTGTATTCTATCTTTTGTTTACCCATATGGATCGCTACAAAATCTTCAGTGAATATCGAACATGTTTTAAAATTTGGACGAGCTATTAATGCATTTGCACCCATACTGCGTCTAATACTCTCCCAATGAGTAACCAACTTTATATCTGTTCTGTTTTCCACATTTTCCATCGTCTTACCAAACGCCGCGTTATTCATTAATTTATATTGATCTTTTTCAAATTTATTTGTTGCTCTATTTCTCATCTCGGTGTTTAAGTCGATATATTTCTTTAACCACATAGATTGATTAAATTTAAGAACTCTGTGTATTTTCGTAACCACCAACCCGTTATTAATAGCCTGCTTTAAATTTACGTAGTGCACCACATAGTTTTTTTTATCATTCAAATTTGGTATTAACTTTGTTAATTTTGATTTTGATTCGGGGGGCACAATACTTTCAACTAAAAAGGGAAGGTCTGAGTGCAAATCGTGTAAATGTTCTGGATAATGGATGTCCACTTCAAAGACGTACCCGTGGGGGTTGTTACTCGAGATATCCATAATTTCTAAATCACCGATTTCCCTCTCAGACAACCACGTAAAGCCCCCCGTTGGCAACATCTGTGACATACTATGTCCGTATAAATTCGTGGCGTCTAGATAAGTGATATATGATGATGGCTCATTGGGATCGTAATTAGGCAGAAACTTGTTATTTGCTATATGTTTTCTTTCTGAACACTGACTTACTCCACCCCTTATGCCCCTTTTAAAGAAATGAATCATGTCGATATCCGTTAACAACTCTAACTCTACTCCGGTTAATTTTAACATTGCGTCCCATGATAGCCCCGGAGCTGTATAATACTGGGCTGGATCCAGTTTATATTTGTCTAAAGAAATTCTCCGAAAATTTTCAAACACATCGCAGAGAAGAAGCACGTCTGATTTCAAATAAATATCTGAATAATCGCCAAGACTACGACATTCAAACAATCTCCAAACATCCTTAGCCCGCAAATAATCTACATCTGATATGTGCTCTTTATTTAAATTATCATAAAATTTCTCTTTAGACGGTAATTCAGTTTCATTTAATTTCTCTAAACTATCCATAAAACTATATGGAAATACCCCCTTCTGTCTCACTAAATTAAATTTATCATTATCACTATAAAAACTGCGTGTTCTCAACTGATCGTCATCTAAATTCGCGCCTAAATTTTGTAATGATGCCGACAAAAATTTAAAACTATCGATAAATCGTAACTGTAAATATTTCTTCTTTGTAACCCCTTTCTTATCAACATAATCGTGCATATAAATGTGTTTCGTAAAGGATATATATTTTTCTTTATTTTGGGCTATTACACCAACCTTATCCTTATATTTGCACAACTCTTTGATGAACAGGTGACTATCGTATCCGCTCATATTGTGAAATATAATAGGTATAAAGTTGGGTAACTTGTAATTTAAGTTACAGACAGAATGTGCAGCACCGAATCTTACTTTACCCGTTAAGTGACAATGGTCTCGAACTTTAATATCTTCTCCCTCGAAAAGCCCCCCACATATACCACACACGGTCGCATTTTGAAAGTCTTCGTTTTCTTGCGCTGTGAGTTCAGCCATTGGAACTATATATTTCATATGTCTATTATATATATTCCTTAAATCTGCCTCTACATGTGTTACAAAAGCTTGAGCTGCATCACATCCCCGATACAAATTAAATTTAGATAGAGAATTGTCAAAGGAGCATTTAATGTAATAAGCGAAGGAGTAAGGCTCATGTTTAAATGTTTTATTTGTAAAGGAACGTTCGGGGTTTGGCTCGCACGTATTTATAGGTTTCAAAATAGATTCAAAGTCAGCATACACTACGAATGGTACACGCATTTGTTTCTCGATATTCTCAAATTTTAATATATTCTCAGCAACTTCTTTACCAAATTTGTTAATCCGAAATTTAGTCGTGGGTGTTGTTGTGTAAATATGATTACAGTCATTTCTCTGGTGTTGAAGTAAGTGGCGTTCATTATTAAAGTGCAGTAAACAACCGTCGCAAAAATGTTTCTTATGATCGTTACCGGAAACTTGGGTGGAAACTAACTTAGATAAATCCTTTATCCAACAATAGTGACTATTAGCACAATCGTTGCTACAGCGGTGATTCTCATCCCCAACACATTCACTCGAAATTAGCAATAAATTTACGTGAGTATACAATTTTCTACCTGAGTAACGTAAAGGTCCAACAACTTCATACTTAATTCTATTATTTTCAAACATCTCTTCTAAACCATATACATTAACGGAAATATTATTCATTTCCTCAAATTTCGATATATCTCGTAATTTTATCGGAAAATTCATACCTGTTACATTTAATACTCTCGAATAATGTGGATATGATGATGTGTGTGATACATTGTGATTTGCGGGATATAACGCTGACGTCACAGCCCAAGCAAAGCAACATTGATCTTGATTCTGTACATTCACTACCGCCTTCTTATTTTCAATATATTTCGGTAATTTTATGTACGATGAGCCACCCAAAGGACTGTACTTGTTAACATTAATTTCAACAAAAGTAATTCGTTCGAGGGCCCAACCTAAAAAGTAGATAATGATTAGTAATTATTTTTTATAATTTAAAAAATATTAGCATACCTGAATCACGTTCTTGGAACTCAGTACTTTGCATAACCATAGAATCCACAAAACTATCAAAAACATCATTCAGATTCATGGATCCATCCAAAATACTATTGGGAGTATTAAATGATTTCATTTCAATTAGATCTTGTGTCGGTAAAATGTACTTGGCGAACGTTTCCATATTTACTTTCACTGTTTTGTGAATCCTCAACACTTCCTCCAGCAGGTTTAGAATCTTTGGTCTGATTTCATTGAAGAACAATGTAAAATCTAAATAATTATTTTCACAATGCACTCGATATGTTATAATTCTATTTTTAAAAGCTGATTGCACAATAGCTACACCATCTACCATAGGGGCACATGAATTTGTCCTATGCTGCAATGTTCTTCTATGCGATTTCATCTGAGTTGCTGTTAGAGTCACATTACAGCAATCACATGTTTGCATATTAGAAGATGTTGAAGGAGCTGAATCAACCCTGGACCGCTTTGCGAGAGGTCCATCATTCCTACACGACTCTCTTTCATGACGACGTAAACTATCGATACGAGTAAAGCTTTTACCGCAAGATGTACACGAATGCATAATAATATTTACTATAGGAGCCTAGCCTATTTAATGATCAAATGTTAACTCCTCTTTTGCCTTTATACGGATAGGGTTACCCCCACTCCCGTGAATAAGATTACAACGTCACAGCATTATGTTCTACTTACCACACAAATTACCCCCTTCCACAACAATAATTACGCTAAGTACTCTCGTTATGCAATTACTGTTATTACCCCTCTCCACCACAATAATTACACTAAGTACTCTCATTATGCAATTACTGTTATTATCCCCCTCCACCACAATAATTACAGTAAGTACTCTCGTTATGCAATTACACTTATTACCCCCTCCACCACAATAATTACAGTAAGTACTCTCGTTATGCAATTGCTCTTATTACCCCCCTCCACCACAATAATTACAGTAAGTACTCTCGTTATGCAATTACTTTTATTACCCCCCTCCACTGCAATAATTGCAGTAAGTACTCTAGTTACGCAATTACTGGTATTATCCCCTCCACCACAATAATTGCAGTAAGTACTCTAGTTACGTAATTATTCTCATTACCCCCCTCCATCACAATAATTACAGTAAGTACTCTAGTTACGCAATTACTCTCATTACCCCCCTCCACTGCAATAATTGCAGTAAGTACTCTCGTTATGCAATTACAGTATGTACTCTCGTTATGCAATTACACTAAGTACTCTGGTTATGCAATTACTGTTATTACCCCCTCCACCACAATAATTAGAGTAAGTACTCTCGTTATGCAATTACTGTTATTACCCCCCTCCACTGCAATAATTACAGTAAGTACTCTAGTTACGCAATTACTCTCATTACCACCCACCATGCAATGTCCCCACCGCCAGTGTATGTAACGTCCTAATTATCCCCCACTACCTTTGCAGTTAACACAGCAATTACCACATTAATTGCCCCCTACCACTGTAATTACCCCCACCACTCTAATTACCCCCCACCACTCTTATTACCCCCACCACTCTAATTAACCCCCACCACTCCAATTACCCCCCACCACTCCAATTACCCCCACCACTCCAATTACCCCCCCACCACTCTAATTACCCCCACCACTCTAATTACCCCCCACCACTCTAATTACCCCCCACCCCACCTCATAGGCCCCGCCCACCTATGACGTCACGAAAAGTGGTGGGGGGTGTATCCAGCTCCGGCTTAAGTCCTCTACTCTCGCGAATAGACAACAGAGGGGTGCTTGTTAACAAATCCAAATCAGACTTGACAAATATTGATATTAGAAAACCACAAGGGTCCACTCCAAGTCCGGATTTATTTATATCATTTATTAACGATTTGGCTAAGTATCTTAAGAAATTTAATTGTCAACAAGTTTCATATGCTGATGATACTAATTTTGCAGTTACACCAGTGGGTGTAACTGCATATTTGTGAATATGTGTAATGTATAATAAATATTTTGAACAATCATGCTTTTGGGCCAGTAAAAATAGACTGTCACCAAATAGTCGAAATAAGCATGACATATCCATATTTTCGGAACAATATTGCTTGAAGGTGAGATAATTTAAAACGCGATTTTTGGGAATAATAATATAATTAACAGTTAATAAAATGGAAAGAGCACATAAACTTTCTCTGACGCAAACTTAAGATCTGTTACGCATTAAAGTCAATGAGTAAACACTACAGTAAGTCAATCAGTCGCTACTCTACTTTGGATATTGTCGTACTATCTTAAAATATGGAATTGTTCATTGAGGACTGTCTTTACATATGGACAGAGTATTTGTTATATAGAAATTGAACACTCAGCATATTAACGAGAATCAAAAATAGAATCAAATCAAATTGCATTTAAGGAATTAAGCATCCTAATTTTACCATCAATATGTATGAGTACTGAATTTTCCGAAATTCATAAATATGAGTAGGTACAGTTATTTTATACTTGATTAAAACTTTACCTAGTTTGCGTATTAACACACAATTCAAGTTTTTTCTCACACGTTAACTTCCATCTGGTTCTATTCGAATGAGAGGAGCTTATCAGCACGTATTTGTTCCCGGTTTTATATTATCAGGACTTCTGTAATTGCCTTTGTTGATAACAATAAGAGAGTTTCAAAGTCATGTCTCGAATTTACCGTTTATTCAGTAGCTTTCTGATCATGCAAAAGAAATTCACGGGGCAGTTTTTCACGCAATTAGTAGGGAGTGTATACCGTTTTTCAAATTTGTAAGGGGAATATAACAAACGGCGTGTAACTTACGTTCAACTATATGCGGCTATGGTACGTATACTATTTCATATTTAATGAAATAAACTAAAAGAAGGTCTAGTTAGGAGTGTGTCTTTAAGTGGATTTAGCGAACGAAATAAATTGTAATAATTGAAAACTAGAATTTTGTTAAGTGTAAAATATACGATTTGAAATTTGAAACTTAACCTTGAATTTGAGAATAGTTGAGAATAGAAGTAGTAAAAAATTGACACAGATGTGGTTTTTTAAGGTTTATGGTTTCTAAAATCAAATTTCCACCCGAGTTTTTCCTAATTGACTCAAAATCCAGGGGTATACAAAAAAGTCCTTTACAAAATTGAAAGATATTTAAATTCCCTATAATTTGATTCTTAATACAACCCTATACAATATAAATTGGCCATGTTGTTGTTTTATTTGTTGCTGTCATGAGAATCTAAATTGCAAATTTATTTCCTTTAATTGCATTTTGATAAAAAGTTCATTTAAACTTTTTTTGTAGCTCTTGAAATAAATCAAGTGTCATATATTAGTTTTTTTTAAATGATTATTTTTATCTATCTATAATTATCTAAAAAGTTCCATTTTTTTTAAACGGAGCGTGTTTTTATCCGAATTTGTTATAAACAATTATCTTTCAAATGGAACCACCGCGTTTATTTATCTTAATTACAGAATCTCCTATAATTCGAATCTAATGAAAATTCTGGAAAAAACAAACGTTTATTTTTGTCAAAGACATTTTTGTATTTCAGGTTTAGAAAAAAAGTTAATGTAAGAAAATTTTCCTCATTGGGCGCTCCACGCTTTTGGTTTTATTAACATAATTATGCTTATTATTAATATTCCTTTCTTCTCTTTAGTACAAGTTTTTAACAGTTTCAGTTAGTTTTTGAAAGCATGTGTTTTAATTTTTTAATTTCATATATGTGAAGTCTACTTAAGATAAAATTCTAAATCAATTACTAGTTGAGCGTGCGGGATTCAGTGTCAGTTTGAGCGCCTTGTATTTCAGTTTTAATTTTTTTAATTTTCAGCTTTTTACATTTTCGTTTTCCAGTTTTTAATTTTTTCAATTTTGAATTTTTCAGTTTTTCAATCTTCCAGTTTTCTGTATTTTAGTTTGTAGTTTTTTATTTTCAGTTTTTCAGTTCTTCAATTTTTCAGTTTCTGATTTTTTTTCCAATTTTCATTTTTTTATTTTTTAGTTTTTTTGTTTTTAGTTTTCGCTTTTTAGTTTTTTGGTTTTTAATTTTTCGTTTTTAGTTTTTGCTTTTTAGATTTCCAATTTTTCGGTTTTTCAATTTTTAGGTTTTCAGGCTTTCAGGATTTTAGTTTTTCAGTTTTTCAATTTTTCATCTTTATCAGCTTTTCATATTTTCGAGTTTCAAACACATATTTGTAACCTGTGACCTCAATAATCCTTAGGTACCGATTTTTAGTCAAATCAGACGTTAAATAATAAAATTTGTCAGATATGTTGGCACCGCCATTTTCAATTTTTAAACTTCGATTTTATATTTTTAATCTGTGACATCAATAACCCTCACATACCGAATTTCAGTCGAGTCAGGAGATAAATGATAATAGTCATCCGCCATGTTGGATTTCATGGATCATGTTTTTAATCTACGATATCAATAACCCTAAAATTACTTTTTCATTAAAAAAAAAATGGCTAACCCTGTATGCATCAAGTTTTACAGATTTCTATTTGTCTAGCATTTTATGGATCTATAAAATTAAATCAGTTATACATATGTAGACCCTAAAATACCTTATTGTGTCTGCGTTCGTGTTTCGATGTTTAGGCGAAGGTGCTGGGCATAATGATTGTTGTTTATTGCTTGCATGGTATTATCATAATTTTTCAACCCCTGTTGTATGCGCAAGATGGCAGACTATCGTATCGATTTCAGAAGTTATCTCGTTATCTGCTAAACATCTACAATCGTTACATAAATCGGCAGTTATTCAATACGTTAATATTATTCACCGGTTCAACACATTTTTAACTCGACATATCAACAACGGCGAGATTAGAAGGTTTGTAAGCAAAATCAATTATTTATAACATGTGGCAGCTTTCAGCGCAAAAAAATGTTTTTTATCTTATTATGCAAACAGTCGAGAAACTATATCGAATGGGTAATATTTATCGAAAGTGTACTGGGTGTGTCAAATAATTTACTCTTGTTAATTCCAATTATAATAACATTGCATTTTAATGGGGATTTCGTTTTTAAATTAGTTGAATTAAGTTGAATTAGCCGTCAGAGCATTTCTGATTGCAAATACTAAATAGTATTGATTACTTAATAATTTCAGCAAGTCGTGTCAGCGAGACATATCAGAAATAAAAAATTGCGATTTTAATTTTTGTGTTTACTGTTGAGACTGAGGTAATTTAGTGATTTTTTTTGAAGACTGTTCAATTTTTTACAAAAGCGACTTATTTAAAGTACACTAATAATAATCCGACACCACAGATAATACAACCTCCTTTACCTCTGAAATATTGAAGTGCCATTGTATGTGAGGAAGCTACATATTTCGAGACAAGGGCCGCATATTCAGTATACGAGTTTACTAGGATTTTTTCTGAAACAATCTCAATGCTACTACAGAGAATCGAACCTGGAACTGCAAGGCGAGAACCAAGTATGCTGTTGACCACGCAGTCATACTGTTGTATGTTGAGAGTAACTACATATCGCTTGAATACACGGCAGGGCAGTCTACTTCTACTTCGCTGAACTATTCTAAATTAAGGTATAATAAATCGTTAATAGAACCAAAATTACCTCTCTAGCCACACTTTCCGTAACAATAACTTTTCTTTATCACACACCTTTCCCTTCACACCTTTATATATTTATCTATCATTTCCTCCTTTTGTCTGTTTCGCAATTGTGTGTCTTTTTTGTCATTTTGTCAATTTTTGTTCTAAATTCATTTTAGACCGAAAAACCTTTTAAAAATTACAACTATTAAAAAATCTTAATTCTTCGCCTTCCCTACTTTCCCCACGGCGCGGCGGCGGGTAGACCGTTGGGCCCAATGGCTTCGAACGGGTTTTTTCGTTGAGTTTTTCCTGCGTGCCAGAAATGAAAATATAATAGTGTTTAGTATCTTGTACTCCAATAGTTTTTAGAATGTTAATTTTAAATGTTTTAAATCTGTAATACAGATATTACTAATTTTAATGTTAATTTTAAGGCGCCGCCGGCGGCAGGAGCTTTAACTTTTTATATTCATTTTATTGAGCCAGTATCCGCCCAACCCTACGTACACCACGACGCGACGTGGTTGTCTGGTTGGTTCCGGATCACGATTAGGGGAGGCAATTTTAGTATATCATTATTGTAAATAAAATTTGTTATGATGATGATATAATAAATTGTCCTATTTTGTAGATTAGAATTTTCTCTTTCCAAAAAGTTATAACTAAAATCGATCTTGCAGAATCAATCAGTTACAAATTACTCTTATCAGCGAAACTGGTGGCGGACGCGCGTGGGGAGAATAGAGTACACACCCAGTTTTGTGTACAGTACGCATTTTATATTATTTTGCAGTCGAATTTTCAGAAATTATGTAGAATGAAGACTTATAGATTCCCACTGATACTGTAATAATAAAGACTTGATATTACCGGTCGATTTTGTTAAATATTTAACTTTGAGAAAGTGTTAATATTATTACTATTCCACATAAATAGAATATGAATAACATAAATTCGACGTAAACCTTTATAGACTAAACTCGGAAATACTCTGAATGCCAGTCTATCGTTTCAATCGGTGCTAGAGTTAATTCTATGTTGATACTATTAAAAATTTGATGTTGGTATTAAAAGAAAAAAAATCCTTTAAATGCAGCAATTAGTGTAAATCAATAAACAGCACAAAGTTAATTATAAATGTTGATAAATCTAAAAACATTTTTCCCTCAGCGACTTACGCAATCATATTTAAAACAACTGGAAACGTGTGGTTATAAGTTGCTCAAAAAAATATATGACGGTTTAAATTAATAAGAGCGGTCGATTGCAAATATTTGCTTAATTATAAAAAAATCACAGATTTCGCAATGATAATACCATACATAAAACATAAAGTTATTCCGGACTCGGAAACAGCTACGATCCGTCCCAAAATATATGATTTTAGGTACTTGTTACAAAAATAACTAAAAAAAACAGGGGGACAATCCCTAAAGAAATCACACGAAAGAATGAATTTATTTTATTTTAATTAATTTTTTATTTTATTCATACGCCATCTAACAGTACAAGACCATTTACAAGATGGGAAACAACACATACGTCATACAAAAATTACTTAAATTTACTAGCGTACATTTCAGTAAAGATATACAACAAAAGAAAATATAAATATTAGAGAGAATAGAGAGTTGAATTTATTTACAATAAAAAGAGAGAACAAAAATACATATATGATTTAAACAGAATCTCCTATTTATTAAAGATGTCGATATCACGCTGGCTGTGGTTATAGCCAGAGCACATGTAGATTGGTGAAAACTTTAAAGTATTAGTCCGGGCTATAACAGGGTAGAAAGTTTGGTTTTGTCTTGAATTTATTCGCGGAATATGGAAATTAAATCTCTGGAGTATCTCACTATAGTCAAGATCATAATGAATCACCTGTTTTAAGAAGTTTATGGCAAAGTTGCGTCTTTCAGATAGGCTACGCATTGAAAACATTTGAAATAAATCGCTTTGTGGAAAACCAATTGGTGGATATATGCCATGAGATTTTAGATGTAGAAATTTAAGAAAGTGGCGTTGCACGTTTTCTAATTTAAGACTATGAGTGTTATAGCAGGGCTGCCAAACAAGAGACGCATACTCTAGTTTAGATCGCAAAAAAGAAAAATATAATAGTTTTAACGTTGAGATATTTGAGAAATCACGCCCATTGCGTATAATAAAACCAAGTGTTCTATTTAAGTTGCAAATTAACATGTCTATATGATTGACAAAGCTGAGTTTTTTGTCAAAAATTACTCCAAGGTTTTTAAACGAGGACGGTCGAGTTATGATTCGTTTTCTAGAGAGTAGTTAAATGTAAAATTAACATCCTTCGTGGAAAATATCATTACGTTACATTTTTGGACATTTAATGTGAGACTGTTCTCGACACACCAAGCGCTGAGTTTAGATATATCATTTTGTAATTTACTGCAGTCATTTATGTTAGAGATTCTATGTAGTAGCTTGAGGGCATCTGCGTACATTAAAAAATGAACATCTAGTTCATATGCTATATATATCATTGATGAATATATTAAACAAGAGTGGCCCAAAGACAGATCCCTGAGGTACACCAGAACAAGATAAGTAATCAGTAGACCTGAATCCGTTAAACTCGACGTACTGTTTTCTATCTGACAAGTATGATTTTAAAAATGTAAGATTCGGTGACATTCCAATGTTGGACAGTTTTTTAATAAGAAAGTTATGATTAAGCCTGTCGAATGGTTTTGTGAAATCAAAATATATTACATCTGTTTGAACTTGCATCTCAATGGATTCAGATATATATTGAGTAGCACATATTAAATTGGTGGTTGTAGATCGACCTTTCATAAATCCATGCTGCTGAGAGGATATAAATTAGGAAACTAAATTAATGCTATTGTTATTTAAGCTATTATCATCTGAATTTATGTTGTCCGGTGCAGTTGGTAAAAACGATTTTTCAAAAAATTTAGCGTAAGCGTTAACAATATCCTCTGGGTTGTCAAGATGTTCGTCGTTGTAATACCTACATATCTTTAGAGATATTTGTCATTCCTTTCTTATTGTTGATGTATGACCAGAATTTATTAGGATCCTGATTAATATTGTTTTCAGCTCGCTCTGTATAGTTTTTATAGGCAGTTTTGATATCCAATTTAATTTTTGATCTAAGCCTTGTAAATTCATTTAGCGCATTGACATCTGCCGTTCGTTTATAAGTATTTTTCTTTTGATCTTATGTTCTTATTAATTTTACAGTTAAACGTGGTGGAAATTTTCTTTTATTTTTAGAGAGTGTAAATTTTGGTACACAGATTGTAAAAATTTGAGTTAGCCTATCATAAAAATGTTGGCAGGCACTATTAACTTCTTTATATTCATTTAGAAAAGACCAATCTATCTCGAGCAGTTGCTGATATAATAGGGGAAAGTTGGCTTTACGAAAATTAAATGAACTGGTGAAATCACAAGTCCGGGATGATGATTATCTTCTTTTAGTAATACTTCTAAGGATTTATCAACAATGCGATTGGTGTTACATAAAACTAAGTCGAGCAGTCTATTGTTACTGTTGTAAATGAAACTGAATTAAGTGGGATTTAAAAAATTTAGAAAATTATTGAGTGCTGTAACTTCTGCACTAAAACAGCCATTCGAGACAAATGATGAGTATGAAGGTATGTTAAAGTCACCTATTATTAATATATCTCTATCATAGATGCAGTTTAGAGACCCAATTATGTCAAAAATTGTTTCGTATTGTGCAGCATTGATATCGGGAGAGATATATATGACAAATATGTAAATAGCGGCGTGTTTAACCCCAAGAATATCAACTCGCGGTATTATATGAAAGTTTGTTTCGCTCAAATCAATCTGTACAGAATTAAAATGTTGATGTACTGCTAGTAATACACCTCCACCTCGACTACGATTAACAGCCGCAAAATCCCTGTCCTTACGAAAAATAATATAATTGTTATCAATTAATTCAGCATCAAAAACAGATGGGTCTAGCCAGGTTTCAGTTAGTGCGATAATGGGCCAGTTACAACTAGCCACAGTATTGTATAGCTCGACTGTCTTCGTTTTAAGACCTCTAACGTTTTGATAATATATAGTTAAATTTTCATAACTATTAGCAAAAGTATTGCACGATAAGCTAGAAGAGAGTAAATGGGCTGGCGGTGATTGCTATTGAACAGACTGAAGGTTTTAGAGATCAGACCCTAATTTATCTCTCGCTAGAATATACGCCGTACAGTTGTTTGTATCCCATGCTGCATGAGTAACAGAGACATCAGAATTTTGCCCGCTTTTAAGTTCAATACAATTGACTCATCTAATTTAAGCAGAATAAAAACCTACTACCCTAACCTAAAGAAATGAATT
Source organism: Stenurella melanura (assembly GCA_963583905.1). Lineage (NCBI taxonomy): Eukaryota > Metazoa > Arthropoda > Insecta > Coleoptera > Cerambycidae > Stenurella > Stenurella melanura. The sequence continues at coordinate 74,213,837 of OY757309.1, forward strand.
TGTGAAAAAATATATTAATCGTCACAAAATTAAAGAAAATAAATTCAGCAGGCATAGGAGTTGGAACCCGGGACCTCTCGCACCGTAAGCGAGAACATTACCTATGCGCCAACCGTACGGCTGATGAACATTAGGGCAAGAAATAAATAGTAAGACAAATGATATCACGCTTCTTTATTCATCCGCCGCAGCAGCACTAATGTGTCCCGGCTCGATGCTACAAGATTTGCTTTCTCCGTACCGCCTTTTGTTGAACAGGCGGTACATCTGATCTTGATACTTTTATGTCGACGCCCTTGGACAAAACTCGTAACTTTTGTCCTATACGCTATATGCTATACGCGAGTATTAACATTTCCAGTGTTAATAATATCTGTACTCATTCTAGGTTATGTTAATTATGCAAACAAACATTATTATACACTTGTATATATTTGTTTCATATATTGGATTGTATTTTTACAAATACACTATTTTAAAAGCTTATACATTTCCTCACTAACAGTGCGGACTGCGGTTTCGCGATAAAGTCGTGATTCTATTAGGAAGAGAAAACGTACTTTGTTTACACAATGTGGCATTCAGCGGAACTTATATATTTATGTTGTAGCTAATATTGCAGTAATGTTTCGATTCATCATAAATTACCCAACATATTTATTTTTGGAGTGCAAAGTTTCCTATGTAATATCGTTTAAGGAAAATTCTGTTTTTATTGGTTTATGAAAGAAACCTTGAAATATCTCTGGTACTTTTGGGAATTTCCACATATTTATGAGACCAATATTTGTTTTTTAAATAGGTTCAATCTTTAAATAAGCTGTTATTGGGAATAGGTATAAATCGGATAACGCGGTTCTGGTGATATTATTTCAAATACAGTACTTTTATTTATTTATAGACCATATCCTTTCTATTGAATTTCCTACCGGGTGAATTTTTGTGCTGATTTGTTATGTTTCAATGCAGATGGCATTACTATAGATAATTCTGTTCTTTGATCCAAACTGAGATAAAACCGCCATTTCGAGAAAATGGCGGCCGAAGCCTGTCGTATAATCGTTTTCTCAAAAATAACATCAGTTATGGTGAAATAGAAGAATCCTTTTGATTGATAAAAAATTAAATGTTAATTTTATTTTCATTTATTTTATACATAAACTAGCTGCTCGAATCGTACCGGCTTAGCATGTGTTTCGTCCTGGACATATTCTCTGACACAGAACTTTAGACCATATTGAAACCACACTCGATGCCACTTTATAAGACTTTTCGATTTTTATAATTTTTTGATGGTGTGGGGGTTTGAGTCCTTATCTACCTGCAAAATTTCAGATTAGACAGATCCAGATCCATGTTTCATCTGCTCAGTGACTGACCCATTTATTTGAAATTCTAATGAAGAAAGAAATTCAGAATACAGGAAAGAGATGTGCATAACAAATAAATAGCAAGCGTCATTCAGTTCAAGGGGTTTTAAAAATCCCGAAGTGTCGTCTGACGGGATATCCGGACCGGTATATTCAGTATCCGAAACGGAAGAACTATATTCACCGTCGACCAGTTAATCGATATGCGAATCTTTATAAAGCAAATCCTACTGTTGCACCCTTATTTCCAGTTTATTATTCCTCCAGCATTCCAGTCAAACAGTCAAAAATGACTGAACCCAACTATATTTCCGTTAAATACGCTGTTTAATATTCGTTTTTCTATATTTTGTTAAGAATTATGATTTTGTGAAAGTATTACACCATGAAACATATTGTTTATAATCCAGTACATGAGCAGGGTGTATAGGACATGGTCGAGAATAGAATTTTTGACTACAGGGCTGTGTTTGGAGTAGTTAAGAAGTAAACATACCAAAAGTCCCCGGACCTACGAGGTGAGCGAGTTGCAGGGAGGCACGTAGAAGGTCAGTTTTGTTTGGTTTTTTTTCATTTATATCTCGAAAACAGTGCTTCGCAACGGAAAAGATTATTTTATTCAAAATTAAAACAAATAAATTTTCCTACAAGATTGTTGCTATAATTTTTTTCCTGTTCTCGAAAGCTACGAGATATCCGCTGTCGAGAATTGCAAATTTTCGAAGAACTCTCAGCCCTTAGTTTTACAGCAATGTCCTCACAGTTAAAGTTGTAGAGCATTAAAATTCCTTCAAAATGAGGTATTATTTGTTATTTTATCCTCAAATGATCAACAGTTATAGCAATTTAAAATTTTCGGGCAATTTCGAAATTCCGAAAAACACCGTACATGCACTTTATTATACTCTTCGCAAATACAAGACGTAGAGTATATTGCATTCAATCGGCACATTTCTAAAACCGGTAATATTGCACGTTGAGAAAAAATGTTGATATCATATGTTTTCGTGATCGAATTCTGATCAGCTTTCAAAATGTCCGCCCGTCTGTCCGTCCGTCTGTCCGTCCGTCTCTCCGTCCGTCTGCCTGTCTGTCCGTCACGGTTCTTGTAAGCACGATAACTTAAGAACGAAAAGTTCGATTGTATTGAAATTTGGATAGTAAGTTACTGTTAGCTAGAGGAAGAACCCTATTGTTTTTGAACAAAATCTATCAATAAATAAAAAGTTACAAATTTTTAAATAAAAAAAATTTTTTTTAATGTGTTTTAATTATATAAAAGTGCAGTGCAGTACATCGGCGAAGAGTATAATGGTTAGCTTGTTTAATGGTTCGTTTTTGTATATAAGCTGCACTTTGTGCATTTACACTGTGAAACCTAAGGAGAAGGTAATTGTATAATAAACAACTCTTTATTTAAGTTGCATTTCGTGAGGTGAGAACCAGAGGGTTCTAAATGCCAAATAGAAAATTTTTCAAGACAGCAAATATAAAGTTTGAAGTACCATAAAATGGTGGTGTAATATAATTTAACTAAATATGCTAAAATATATTTGAGATATTTGACTTCAGTACCCACAGTAATATGCAGTTGAATTAATGTTCTTTTTTTATTAAAAAATGCGATTTTAAAAAAGCGAAAACGAATCAAGATAAAAGGTATCTGTGAATTAATATATTACAACGAATTAAAAAAAAAACAAAATCTTACAAAAGACGCTTGGATCTAAGATTTAAAACTTAAGATACTTGGCTTTATGAATCAAAACTAGGTATCTTGCTTTCATGAAGCAAAAACTACTATAAGTGAAAATAATCCATTTTATATGAGCTAATAATCAAAAGTACTTATCTTTTGCTTTAAAAATCCTGATGAGAGAAATTCCTAAGTGCGCTCCTGTTCTGGGATGAATACGGATTTAAATGTTATGTAGTTTGATGTTTGGGACCTCCATTTTGCTGACTTGGAATGATTTTCATGTCAACGCCTTAATTCCATTTTGAGGTTATGAAATCGTAGAAACGTGCTATGCACAAAATAGTTTGTCACCAAAACAAAATTAAGGAAATCTCTTCGCCCAGTAGGTTTTCGTATATACAACACGATACAACGTAGTACACGATACGCAAAACGTAGTCTCAAAATCTTGACTTCACATGAATATTATTTGCTTAGTAGTAAAATCTTAAAGATGCGTCGTGTCGAAAAATTCCGTAATAAAGAGAAACGTAGTATTGTAGAGTTTAATACTGATTATTAAGAAAAGCTGAACATAGGTACCTTTTCATGAAGCAAAAGTGTAACATTGAGATTACTTCGACGTTAAAAGAAAATTTGTTATTGTATAGAAAAAACAATATTTTTAAACGTTAGATGGTATTTAACGATATATAATTAATTAACTATTACCCTATGCGTCTATAAGGTTCCTCCATTTTAATATCCCCTTTAGCGTCTAACAAAATTTCAATTACGTCCATCTCAAAGGACGGCTGGAGTGAAAGAGAAGGAATTTAGTGTAACGCGGCGTATTGTTCGATATGTCACGTGGCTCCGCCCAAAAAGTAGTTCTCTTTTATTAAGAAAATATTAAATTAAATAAAGGATCTGTATTGGTGTTGACAGTTCTACGTTTCATGTGACTAACCGACTTTATTATAAATACTCGACTCAACTTCATTTTTCAGTTAGTTTGATTTATTTATTTTATTTAATTTGAATATTATCGGGCGTGCGCCGTTTAATATACTGATGCATAAGCATAAGCTACTGACAATTTCAACTCTGTCTAGGAATAGTTCGTTATAGTACCAGAGCATAGGAGAATAAAATGTTTGATTATTAAAATTTTTCTAAAAAATTAGAAAATGTAACGAAGGATGCTTTTGCGCATTCCGCACGTTACAATTTCACGCATTCCATCGAGTGGGGCTTCGTTGAACAGGTCTTTGAAAATGAAGAGATTTAGACAGATCGTGTTAAATAAAAAGAAAGTGCAATATATGATTTTCTTTCGAGATCCCGAAATTTGCCAAAAAATTTCAAATTGCTATAACTATTGATCATTTGAAGTTAAAATAACAAAGTTTGTGGTAAAGCATGATGCAAAACAGCGTTTTTCGAAATTTGCGATTTTCGTTAGCGGATGTCTCGAAAGCTATTGGAAATAGAAAAAAATGATTTGTAATAATCTTGTAGGAAATTTTGTCAGCTTTCATTTTGATAGAATAACCTTTTCGCTACGATGCACTGTTTTCAAGATACAAGCGATACAGCTCTGAAGTCAAAAATTCTGTTCCCGACTATGTTCTCTATACCCCCCTTTTGAGTATTCATTGCCTGGCAGTATTAAGGGATTTGGAAAACGGCAAAAAAACTATATGTTGCACTATTATCTATAAAATACATCTCTCTTCCATACTTAGCCACTCACAATTTTTTAGCCTTTCGCTAATATAATTGCGCCACATAAGTTCGAAATATCATCAGCCTACCACAACTTTATGTGTTGTTGGACTGTTACAGTTTTTTAAACAAATTATGTATTACATTACTATATTACATCGACATAATTTAAATATCATAGAACTAAGCAGTTGTAAAGTTTTACGCTTTCTTGTAAGGTGATAATTCATCATTAACCAAAATTTGAATGCATCCTGTTCCTGTATTAAGTACAACATTTCAAATTTAATAGGATCGACTTTGATGCATTAGAAAAAAACGAGTTGACAGCATTAGCAAGGGATCGATAGTTATATACCAACAAATTTTTTAATATCGCCATTTTCTAAACTGATCATTCTCAACATGACAATAAAACATGCAATATCTTAAATATTAGTGAAATACGCACTTCATAGACGAGAACCTAGAATTGAACCTTGAGGCACCCGTTTTTCAACCCAGATGTTAAATGCACTGATCCGGAACATCACAACCCATTCGTGTCCACTGTGCTCAGTTTCGGTACAATCTACTGATAGTGAAGGTGACTTCGTCCGTAAATATCATTTTCGATATAAAACAAGGGACATTTTTAAAATCTCCCTACAGAGATCTTTCCTGATCACCATTCTCCAGGGCGCGGAAAAGTTTCGGTTTCAATGGTCTTATGCTGTTCACAAAACAAGACGAAGAATATATTAAATTTGATCGGCACATTTCTAAAACCGGTAATATCGCTCGTAGAGAAAAAATGTTCGTATCACTGTGTTAGTGATCGTCTGTCTGTTTGTCTGTCCGTCTATCTATTCGTCTCTTTGTCCGCCCGTTACGTTTCTTGTAAGCACGATGACATAAGAACGAAAAGTCGGATTGTATTGAAACTTGGACAGTAATGAAACATATTCTTTATATGATTTTGCAAACAGCAGAAAAAACTATTGGTCCAGGAGGCGACTGCAAATTTGTGTGGGGAACGAGTGGACGGGATTTAGCATTTTAGAATACTGCAATAGTATGCCCTAAACTCATAACCGCTGGTCGGCCGATCACGGTCCCTGGCGGTAATGAGTAATTACGGTAATTGTTTATTGGGGCAATGGGGCGATTGTGGTGACAAAGTGAACGTTTTTTTTAAACTAATTTGTTAATTATGATCCAAAGAATGTAAAATGCTTGGTCGGCCGACCCCTACCCCTGGCGATAGCCTTGGCCGACCATTAACAACAATGCAATTTTTAAAGCCTAGCCTCCCCCAAGGAGTGACCAGGTCGGCCTTGGTCTATTCGAAAGAACAAAATTTTTCCTTTCATAAAACCCCGGTCGGCCGATCTCGGTCCCTGGCTTTACTGAGTAATTACACTAATTGTCGTGGGGGGCACAGGGGGGATTGTGGTGACAGAGTGGACAATTTTTTGTTTAAACTTTTTTTTATTGTAATCTCGAGTCTAAAATGCTCGTCGGCCGACCCCACCCCTGGTGATGTCCTTGGTTTGCCAAACAGTTTAATTTAAAAGTACGAACTAGGAAAATTGGCATAATTTTTAAATTTAAATCTAACTATTTTGCAATCCACTGAAATTATTGAGTGAAAATTAATAGTAATATTCTTGTTAAGGTTTTACTTAGGTAGTCTTGTAATTTTTTTAAATATACGTACTAAGAGAAAAGAGAAGTTATGGCCAAAAATAGTAAATATTTCCCTATCGGATGTCTCTTTCTAGGGAATGGCCACTTTAAGGGGGTATTATTCCAACAACAGAATAAAACATTTTAAAAAAATTTTACTCAAAATATGAATAATTTGTTTTCTACAGAATTTCGAAACGAATAATATCTACGTTTATGAGATTATAATAAGGAAGCACGTTTTCCTTCGGTGTGTTGTTGGTGTCCAGATTTTACCAAATGTGGCCTTGACAGGCCCCTGGTTAGTGCCATTACATGTCCTTTTATAAACAAAAAAAAATTAATAGGACAAGTTTTTCCTCGGTGAGAATCGTAAAAGTCACTAAAGGGGTTTCTTAAAAAACCAAAGTTGGTGGCCATATCTTACATAGGGTGGCCTTAATAGGCCCTTGATAAATGTTATCATAAACAAACAACTTTCATTCGGACAATTTTTTTCTTCGATCCTAATTTAAAGTTATTCCAAGTGTAACTTCAAAATGAAACACGTATATTTATTTCAATAAATGGTATATGCATTTTTTTAATTACCATCGTAAATATTTTTTTCCAAATGTAATTTTATAAAAGCAAAATGCCATCATAAACACGCGATGAATTCCATTTATTTGAATCAGATTTGATTGAATCAAAGTTTTCTTTTTTTTTAAACAAACAATTCTTTATTTACCTCAAGAAAATTGATTTATTTGATATTACGTAATTTAATATCTTAGAAACAATTTAAAAAATCATAAAATGAAATAAATAATTTACTTGAATTAAGTAAAATTTTATACAATTAAATAAATGATTTACTTAAAACAAAGAAACATTTCATAGGTTCATATTTAAATTAGAACGTTTTCTTAAAACTATAGAAATGTACCTAAAACTATAGTATGCTTTTTCTCTGAGTGCAGTTGCTACAACATTTATCACCCCCCCTAGGGGGGGGGAGAAGTTATAAAGTGAAAACAGTGAGGTAATAACAATTCTTTTGATAATTCACCCTTTCGACTATTCCAAGATCGATCTGCTAAATTCGTGCGTGAGAAAAGGCATTTACAATGTTGCAAATGGTCGGCTAAGGACATCACCAGGGGTGGGGGTCGGCAGACCGAGCATTTTAGATTCGAGGTTTCAATTAAAAAAAAGTGTAAACAAAAAATCGTCCACTCTGTCACCACAATCCCCCCTGTGCCCCCCACGACAATTAGTGTAATTACTCATTAAAGCCAGGGACCGAGATCGGCCGACCGGGGTTATATGAAAGGAAAAATTTTGTTCTTTCAAATAGACCAAGGCCGACCTGCTCACTCCTTGGGGGAGGCTAGGCATTAAAAATTGCATTGTTGTTAATGGTCGGCCAAGGCTATCGCCAGGGGTGGGGGTCGGCCAACCAAGCATTTTACATTCTTTGGATCATAATTAACAAATTGTTTAAAAAAAAAAACCGTCCGCTTTGTCACCACAATCGCCCCATTGCCCCCATAAACAATTACCGTAATTACTCATTACCGCCAGGGACCGTGATCGGGCGACCAGCGGTTATGAGTTTAGGGCATACTATTGCAGTATTCTAAATTGCTAAATCCCGTCCACTCGTTCCCCACACAAATTTGCAGTCGCCTCCTGGACCATATCTATGAGAACTAAAAAGAAAAACTATCTCTAAAAATATTAATGAAATCTTTGCATTCTTTCGATAACCTGAATTCTGGTTATGCTACCAATTAAAATCTTAAAATGAATTTGTCGTTTCTTATTTGACAATTCTCACTGTAACACTAGTACCCACATAGTCTCCTGCGGCCATACAGATTAAACCAGTATCTACATAACCCCTTACGGTCATGAAGATTGAGTTAAAAATGAGAGCAAAGGCCTAAATTGAATTTGTTTGCCTTGTCTTAAACATTTTTCATTCGAATGGATTACATTATCGTGATATTAGAGCTGCTCAAAATACCCAATAAAAGTATTTCAAATATCAAATACCAAATACCATCTGAAGTATTTGCAGTTTCAATTATCAAATACTCTGCTTTACAAAAAGGATTTGATATACCAAATACTTAAGAAAAGTAATTAAAATTTCTAGCAAATAAAGTATTTCAAATATTTTCTAATATTTGAAATACCTCAAGTTGTATTTCAAATACCAAAAAATTATTAAAAATTATTTCCATATTTTAATTATTTAAGGGTTTTTCAAATTCTTTATAGATATTTGAAATGATCACTTCGAACTTCGAATAATGTGATAAATTATATTTATTTATACCTGCTGAAATGCCCCGCATAATATTGTAAAAAGTAATAACACGAAACAAACATAACTTTTATTTTACTGTGAAAAATGCAACAAAATATTCAACAAAAATAAATGGGGCATTTACAAGAATTAATTATTATCAATAGCCCATACCAAGAATAAAATATAATATAATAATAAAAAACATAAATAGCACTCTTTCAGTTTAATTGTAATTTGCAATAAATTAGGTACTCTTCTTGGAATTGCAAAAATGACAAACAAATTAACTTTCTTATTTTGACCGTCTTTTACCATTTGCCTGCATAAGTACCAAATTAACAAAATGTATGTTCCTTAGTGCATTTCTTCATGGCGCATTTATAATTTCCACAAAGGAAAACAATCTTTCGACTGGAGCTGATGAAGGTAGACACGTATTACAGCGATATAAGAGGTTTCTAATGGACGGGTATTTATTCAAGACATTTATTTGAGTATCAGCTTTATTTAAATATTGATGTAATCCGAGTTCTATTCCTTTTGTCGCACTGCTTTTTGTAGTTTCAGTACTCGCAATTCCTGCTGGAAAAACCAATTAGATTAAAACATTGTTCTTCAATTGATGTCGGCTTACAACGTTCGCTGACGCCGCTCAGTACATCGTCATTATTATTAGATTCTAATTCTTCTTGACAAATAATTTCCATAATCATTTTTGGAATCGATTGGCTTAAATCGTCTGTTGTGCAATTTTTGAACTGTGGCAATGTGGAAGACGTAATAATAGCTTCTTTAGCTTCTGGGTTAGTTAAATCAAAAACTACTTTAAATCTCTTAAGGAGCCCACTTTTACAGGTATCTAATATTTCATTCCCATGGTTCAATTTTTCTGTTTCAAACTTTTCAGAACTGAACCTAAACACGGCCATAAATACCCATACAAAGTGTTATGTTCTCGTTGCAAAATATCCAACGCAGTCGGAAGTGTCCTCAGTATTTACAGTATTTTTATAATAATTTTTATAATAATATTTTTCTGCATAACTGACATATTTTGGTAAATTAGGACGATCCAAATTTTCTCCTGAGTAATCGTCGACATCCATGAACGAAATATTTTCATCATCTGAGTACTCGTCGTCGTCATAGAATTGTTTTCATTACTGATATTACTGCCTAAATCAAATCGTCCAAACGCCTTTACGAAATCGGATCCATTATCTGTAATAGTGGCAACTCCATTTATCATTATTGATGTGGAATGTAGAATGAATATCTTCCATAATCTCTGGTATTTTATTGGAACTGTGAATTCCCCAAAATCTTCTACAAGAACGGGCTGCAAAAAATCTGGTGTAAGTGATAACAATCCAATGGACTGTTAGGACAAACAAACTTCTTTGTTTTTCCTACAAATATCTGCCGTCTTGCATACGCATTTCGCGTAACTTATTCCCTGTTGAAAGGATACCATTATTTCTTTAGAGAGATCGTTAATTCTTCTCATTGCAGTAGCCCTGTCCAAAACTATCAATGAAGAAGCCTTCTTGTTGACTAAGAAGAGCCTTACTAGCCAATGTATTTGAAATTTTGGATTGTTTCTTAATGTTTTTATTATTTGTGTTTTCTTGGATACCGTGCTTTCTCTTATTGTCATTTCCTTTAACTTCTAGATTTGTATTTTGTTTTTTGATTGTTTTATAAGTTTCATATTCCTTAAAAGAACTGGGATGTATTCTTTAATATGTTGGGTATAATTGGTTGATACCCCTAGTTTTCATTTTATAAACTTTTTTTGGATTAACCTTTCTTATCCACTTCTTAAGAACTAATAGCTCTATTAATAAATAATAAATAAGAAAGAAGTAGATCGATTACTAATAATTAATACGTTAGTTACCTATTTTGAATAGTCATTCTAATGCTTTAAACAGTATTAGAAATAACGTCTAATACTTCAAATACCGGGACAGTACTTGAAATACCGGAGAATATTTGAAATACTAAGCAAAGTAATTCAATTTCCATGTTTTTGAAAACGAAATACCAAATCCGAATACTCGAGGCAAAGCATTTCAAATACCAAGTACCAAATACTGAGAATCAAAAGGATTTGAAACAAAGTGCTTCAAATATTTAAAGTATTTGAAATACGGTTTTCAATTACTTTTAATTGAAATACTCCAGCTCTGAATTGATAAGACTCATTCTGATTCTTGGAAATGCCTTTGAAACGTGTTTCGCCCTTATTCTGGAGCTCATCCGAAAGACATAAAAATGTGTTTATATTTTTTTAAATATTTTAAAAAACTTGTTTTTAATAGATCATTTGCCAAATAAGCAAATGAAACAAATTAAAAATGAATTATTATTTGTTTGCTTATAATTGTATTGAAACATTCTTTATAGGATTTTGCAAACAGCAGAAAAAATAACTATCTATAACTAAAAGAAAAACTTTGTGTAGAAATATTAATGAAATCTTTGCATTCTTTCGATAACCTGAATTCTGGTTATGCTAGCAAATTAAAATCCTAAAATGAATTTGTCTAATTTCTTATTACAATACAATTCTTCTTATTCAATTTTTTAAGACAAGGTAGATAAATAAATTCATTTTAGGTCTTTGTTCTCATTTTTAACTGAATCTTCATAATCGTAGGGGGTTATGTGGATACTAGTTTAATCTGCATGGCCGTAGGGGACTGTGTGGATGCTAGTGTTAGAATGAGAATTGTCAAATAAGAAATTAGACAAATTCATTTTAGGATTTTAATTTGCTAGCATAACCAGAATTCAGGTTATCGAAAGAATGCAAAGATTTCATTAATATTTCTACACAAAGTTTTTCTTTTAGTTATAGATAGTTATTTTTTCTGCTGTTTGCAAAATCCTATAAAGAATGTTTGAAACAAATTAGTTAGAAAGGTAATATTTCGAAGTAAAAATCTAATTGGAATCCACTATAAAACTCGAAGGAAAGTTGGCCGCTCCCCCTCGATACTGATCAAATCGAACGCGGTAGCAGTTTCTCCGTGAATTCATGATAGTAATTAGGATATCCAATGATGGCAATAGACGGGCGGTAAGGACTGATCGTACCACCGCACTGTGGATATTGAGTATGTCAACGGACGATACGATATTTATAGCCAATCGATGGCTGGTATTAGCCGCACGCCTTGCAATCCACAACAGTATACATGTTTTACTCCTCGATACGCATGGATATACATTATTAATGGGGTGCGGATTTCAATATGCCATGGAAATCACCCAGCCATCCTAATTTGTCTGTTCTATTGCTGCTCGGCTTTTCATAAAATTAATTATATCACATTATCTAGAATCAAGTCTCAAGTTTAGCTGGGGACATCACATCCTCAGTTAAAAGCCGCGCTGCGATGAGAACGAAAATTAATTTTCTATACATTTTTAGGGTATACAATACCGAAAAGAAACTTCGAACTGTATTTCGGTATATAAAATTTTAGAATACCAATTTTCGGTATTAATAAAGATACCGAAAAATTTCTCTGATCACTTTTCATGTCTGCCAAGTCCTAGGTAAGGAATTAATCTTGTCTGTAGCGTACACAAATCTGTCAGGTAATTGCACGCTGGTTTCTGTGCTATATTTTGTTACATACCAATTTCTTTAATACCACTATTTACAATTACAAACATTGCTGAATCTGTATAAATCGTGGAATATTTTGAGAACAATAACTTCTTTAGCCCATGTCAGTACGAGTTTTGAAACAGTAAATTTACCTCTTCAGCAATCAATAGTCTCATTCAGAAAATCGCGGACATGTTTGACAGTCGTCAATTTACTTACAGATTCGCTATTTTACAACTTGACTAAAACATTCGACTGTGTGTCGCAAAACGCTCTTTTAAAAAAGTTGTCTGCCTATGGTTTTGACGTAAATAGCACAGATTTTGTTGCTCATGTTGCTCATACTAATAGCCATCCGAGCATGAAAATGGTCCAGCATGGAGTACCACATTGCTCGGTAGTAGGTCCTGTACTCTTCACACTCCATATCAACAACTTGTCAAACAGTAATACCAACATGAACTTTATACTATTTGATGATGGCACAACAGGGCAGACTTGTCATTAGATTCTGTTGAAAGGAAATCTGCAAACGCCACAATCGAATACAATATAAGGACCTGGTATGCAGGAAATACTCTCAGAATAAATATTAACAAGACGCAGCATCTTACGTTCAGCTTACAACCTAAAAACATTGTCGTGGAAAGAGAAACGCAGCAATAACATTTTTAGTTGTTCACCTCGATCCCATACTGACATTAGTATTAATACATGGAGACTTATTTTATGATAAGGAAAACAGAGTACTGATTCTGATCCCACAGGGAAATGAAAAGAAAAACCCTGCTTTAGTAGTAAACATTATATACCGAATCTGGTGAACCATGTTAGCCAAGAAAGCATAATCGCAGTTTACTAAGGGCATTTTCATTCTGGTATACATAATTCACTTAACTCATGAAACAAAAATCTTCAAGCTACAAAGACGATGCACTAGACGTATACTTGAAATATCGAAACTGCTGCATTCATACAACTAAATATGCTTATAGTATTTTATATAGTATTCTAGTATTCTAGTCTAAAACGTTTTTTTCCTTGGCATAAAGGCTTATAGCCATACAGCCTATCTAAAGCGTTACTACCAGGATAAATCATTACAAAGCATCAGGTGATAGAATAAGAGCCGAGACCGTGCTTGAGTACTGCAAACGATATCCGTATACGAATATAGTTAACCAGATATGTTATGCGCTTACCTCAAACGAAAGTAGTCAATTGTTTACCTGGTTTACCATTACAAGTCTCTTATCTGCATTTGGTTCATTCTTAATATTGCCGGTAGCATAGCCGTAAGTTAAATGATATTTATTTACTTTTATTGAAATATTTATGGAGTTGTTCATTAAAATAACATTATTTATTGTAAATAAATAATGTATTATAAATAACTAATTTACTTCATGTCTATTAATGAATATAAAGTAGTAAAACAATATTTACAATAATTAATAAGTGATTGAAAAAATTGTTCATCGCCACTCATATTCATCTCTCGTGATATGAAGTATTCATTTTTTATGATTTTTAAACTGACTTTGGAGCCATTATACAATATGATGTATTTTCATACTGGAATGCTTTGTACATAGAGGGTGTCCTAAAACTTAACGTCATCCCGTGGAGTGCTGATAGGCCAGCTCATGACTGACCAGAATATCAAAAACAATTGTTAGTTTTTGAGTTATTGGCACTTTTATGAATTTCGTGAAAATCGGTATCTTAGATCAGTTTTTCGCGTGTCACAGCTACAAAATTCCATATTTTAAGATTCTAATTTTTGTTACGCAACCCTGAATAGTCCTGCTGTTGATCACAGTCCTAAACTAGTAGGATCTAGGTGAATTAGATTCGAAAGAGAGGCATCTTATCGAGGATTGTATACGGTACTGATGAGACGTAAAAACTTCGAAACAAAGTTTGATGTTTGGACCAAACAGTTCTATTTTTAAATAGTTATGTAATTAATTTTTATACAAATAAACAGTTAATATCGTATCTTTAGTTAATTAATGATAATAATACTCAACAATAATATTAGAATAACAATTACAAATAAACAAACTTACCGTTATACTCTTCGCCAATTTACTGCAATTTTTATATAATTGTTGCTATAGGATACTCTTCGCAGTTTTAGACCTTTTTAGTTTAATTACAAAACATTAAAAAAATTTATGTAATTTTTTTTTTATTTAAAAAAATTATAACTTCTTTATTTATTGATCGATTTTGTTCAAAAACATTAGGGTTCGTCCTCTAGCTAACACTAACTTACTGTCCAAATCAATACAATCGGACTTTTCGTTCTTAAGTTATCGTGCTTACAAGACACGTGACGGGCAGACATACAGACGGACAGATGGACGGACGGACATTTTGAAAGTTGTTCAGAATTCGATCACCAACACAGTGAAATTTTTTTCTTTATGAGCAATATTACCGGTTTTAGAAATGTGCCGATCGAATGCAATATACTCTTCGTTTTGTATTTGCGAAGAGCATAATAAATAAGAGTGCCATAACTTTGAAAATAAGAAAAACGTTTTTGCCCGATTCATGAGTTCATTGTTTTATTAGCCAATTTAGACTCTTCATACTCTAACCTGGCAAGTTATTTTGAAACGTTGCTCATTTAGTGTAGTTTTTAAGATGTTATATGTTTTACTTCTAAATAGAGGATATTGCTATTTTACTGCAAAAGGAGCTCATTGTGAAATTATTTCAATAATTTGGAATTCGAATGAAACGCCTTTTTTGTTTATTGATCAATTTTGTCCAAATCGAACTTTTCACTCAAGTTATCGTGCTTACAAGAAACGTGACTTGCGATCAGGCAGACAGTCGGACAGACATTTTATAAGTCGTTCAGAATTCGATCACCGCAACAGAGTGATTTGAAATTTTTTTCTCTATGAGCGATATTACCGCTTTTAGAAATGTGCCGATCAAATGTAATATACTTCTCGTTTTATATTTGCAAAGGGTATGGCAATACTAACATTTAAGTAAAACTGAAACACCGGAACTATTTTGATTAAAATCTCGTATAAGTCGTATAGTATAATTCGATCTTCGGGTGACTGTAGTGACGAAACTAGCCACATCAGAGGTTGTGCCCCTTGATACATTTAATCAGCATCACGTGAACTACTTCTTGAAAAAAAAAACCGAGAAAAAATTGATTGAAGGAGCCGTTACTCTGTGGTTAATCATTTTGCACAAATAACTAAATAAAACACACTGCTATGTTTTCTACTACTATGTATCTATAAAAATTGCGACTGCAGCTTCGACTTACAAAGCCATTGTCAAGCAGTGAATAAAAAATGACTGATTTACAATTTTATATAACATTTCTGTGCAATTGTAAATGTCATTTTTGATTCAATGGCTTTGTAGGTCGAAACTGCAGTCGCAATTTTTATAAATACATAGTGGTTCAACACAGTAGTGTGTTTTATTTAGTTATTTGTGCAAATAATTTGAAACTTAATTGTGAACAAAAATATACCTTTTTCCAACCTAAACAGAGACATTTAACCATCTCCAAGTAATTTTCACCCCTCCCTCCCATTTTCATATTTCTACCCTTCTCTGTTGGATTATATCCTTTCTATCACCTTAAGTACAGTCCCGAGTTCTTCTTATGGCTCGAGGTTCACAATTAAGTTTCTAATGATTTTTTTTTCAAATAGGAAGGGGAAAAGGTTGAAACGCACGGACTTGAATGCTCCGAAGCTTGCACCAGTCGTCGGGAGATATCGTGCGTAAATATCAAAAAGAAAATACTTGAACTGGAAGATTTTACTGCTGAAATAGATGATTTCGAATGTTCAAACAACTAATGACAAAGAAATTAGCAGTGATGATGATGATTCTGATTCTTATGATAGTAATGATTATAATGTTAGCGATGATGATGATAGTTAACAGAATGAGTTGGAACTCGATGAAGTTGGGTATGAGTCAGAGTAAGATTAATGTATATAGAGCACCCTATGTAATAATCGACGCAATTTTCATGGGTTAGGCCTACATGCACAAGGGAAACCATGTAAAAAAAAGGGGCATGCGTTCTACTTTGTGGGTGGTGTGGAAAATTTTTTTTAGAAACTATAAATTTCCCAATCTTGCAGATATTCAAGTTCTGTATTGCTTATGTGTAGAGAACGAGTTATTCACGGAAAACCGGTTTTTTGAAACTTTGACCTTGACTATCTCGAAAAGGGCGAGATTTTGGGAAAAGATGCAATAGATCAGTCCTATAGATAATTGAATTCTCTTCATATTTCACGTTGACTTCATGGACGTCCGGGTGCAAAGGGAGCGAGATGTTCACGGAGACCAGTTTCCTTTGGAAATTTGACCTTGAATATTGTCTAAATGTTATTTGTGGCATTATCTTAATTTTTTTTCCTTCTTCAATTCTTTGGGACTTCCTGCCACATGTATGTTTTCTTTCTAAGCGGTGCTAGGGAAATCTACAAAATATATCACAATTAACCAGTATTTTACTGGTAAAAAACCTCTACGCCTGTGACGTTTACGTCAAAGGATCAGTTAAAGGTTGGTTTTTATAAATAAACAACACAAATAAGTATAAAAACTTGAAATTAAATATTTCGCCGACGTTTCGGAAATCTAATCTGTTTCCTTTTTCAAGGCTTTTTTTGAGAAATCTTTTTTGCTGTGTATGTCATACACATAAGCGGTGCTAGGGAAATCTACAAAATATATCACAATTAACCAGTATTTTACTGGTAAAAAACCTCTACGCCTGTGACGTTTACGTCAAAGGATCAGTTAAAGGTTGGTTTTTATAAATAAACAACACAAATAAGTATAAAAACTTGAAATTAAATATTTCGCCGACGTTTCGGAAATCTAATCTGTTTCCTTTTTCAAGGCTTTTTTTGAGAAATCTTTTTTGCTGTGTATGTCATACACAGCAAAAAAGATTTTTCAAAAAAAGCTTTGAAAAAGGAAACAGATTAGATTTCCGAAACGTCGGCGAAATATTTAATTTCAAGTTTTTATACTTATTTGTGTTGTTTATTTATAAAAACCAACCTTTAACTGATCCTTTGACGTAAACGTCACAGGCGTAGAGGTTTTTTACCAGTAAAATACTGGTTAATTGTGATATATTTTGTAGATTTCCCTAGCACCGCTTAGAAAGAAAACATACATGTGGCAGGAAGTCCCAAAGAATTGAAGAAGGAAAAAAAATTGACCTTGAATATCTCGCCAAGGGCAAAGTTTTGGGGGAAAATGCAAGAGATCAATCTTGTAGGTGATTCAATTCTTTACAACTTTCACATTAACTTCATATACGTCCAATGCATAGGAAGCGAGATTTTCGCAAAAATTCGCTTTTTAAACTTGAATATATCGAAAAGGGCGAGATTTTGGGGGAAAATGCAAAATACCGATCTTGTGGATAATTGAATTCTTTACAACTTTCATGGTAACTTTATTGCTGTCTGATTTTTTGGCGCGAGAAATGCACGAAAAAATATGTTTTTGAAAGTTTGACCTTGAATATCTCGAAACGTTGTGGAAAGTTTGGGAAAAAATTGCAACCACAACTTCTCAGCTGGGTGCTGAGGAAGCTATGAAAGAGTAGCAACCGGTTAAGTCAGGGCTGGTCGAGGGTCACTCAGTGGCGAGAAGAGTTATATATTTTTTTGAACAATTATTTGCTTGTCAAATAAACCTGACAAAACTTTAATAAACTACAAAAAATTTGGACGCCAGCGTCTTCAGTAAATAACACTCTTGCAAACTTTACCAGGGGGAGAAAACAATCAAAATCAAATATAAAACAAATAATATATTAACATAAGTATAAAAGAGTGAAAATTTTACAACACAAGTTATTAAAAATATTTATAGTGAAATTTGATTGAATTAGTTGAACAAAAATTTAGTTTAAAAAAAATGTATTAAATTTGAAGATTAACAAAAAAATTACAATAAGAAACGATCAACTGGTTTACAATTTTTCTTCTGACCAAAAGTTGACTTTGCACATAAATCGGGCTACTTAGCTTAGCGGAGACGTGGAATCCCGACGAGGTCTGATCCTGAAGATGGCCGCGGGTACCCGGGAAGGAGGACGTAATATTCAGGTCCTGACAACGCTGATTTCCAGGAGACGCTGCGTCGGAATAATATCCAATACTTTGAGGATAACTCCAAATATTTAATCTATGCCTTGTGCCTTGCTTCAATGGTGGTTTGGTCCAGGATTTTACATAAAAAAGGGGTAATGTAAAGAACCAGTTGATAGTGGAAAAAAATTTAAAATTGTGAGAAAATAGAAATACAAGAAAATTACAAAAAACTATGGTGACGAAGGTCACTGCAAAACCAAACTAGGTATTAGAAATTTAACAAAAATCCTGAATATTGATAAAATTTTACTTCTGAAAATATATGAATAAGCTACTGATTAATATAATAAATGAGAAAACTCTACTATCATGAAATTTTAGCCGCTGACAAATGGGCTGACACTGGTTATGACAAATAATTTGAATAAAGGTAACAAAATTTAGTACAAATGAATTAGAGAGCAAATATTTGAATTACTATCTGAAAAAAAACTAATACTGTAACAAATATAGCAAACAAAATTATGGGTTTAATCTCCCGAAAAATAAATTAATAAAAAACAGTATCTCTTAATCTCTTGTACTAACACGAGGTTAACTAAATGTGACAAAATGACTTTAGGTTTCGACTTTTAATGAGATGAGATTGTCTACACACGATTAAGAAACAAAGATTTTAATTTATCCCTTGAATAATTTCCGAGTTTAACGGTATTGTGTCTCAAGCGACCAGAAAATACAAAATTGCCACGATAATTAATGAGTTAACATGTGTCCAATGGACGCGGAAATCGCACAAACATGTGCGTCTGTAAAAATTAATCATTACTCGGAATATTCTTTAATTCCCAAAAATAACTATACAGCAACGTTAACTCAATAATATGACATTATTTAATAATCAAATATATTCAAAATATCAAAGGATTAAAGAAATAAACGTGAAAATCCGTTAAAGAATAAGTAAACGATCTTAACTCACCAAGGTCAAAAGCGAAAGTGAAGTATCATGGATATTTAAAATGGTCTCAGTTACAATTCCACCGCGTATGCGCACTTGTTGACTTCGCGTCGGCATTTCCGCCGGCAATTCAAATTCATATAGCACGGGTGCTTCAACGAAAAAAAATTTTTTTCGTTACAAAATAAAAAGGCAAAATGTAGATAATTTAATTCTCTACAACTTTCACTTTGACCTCATGGACATCCGATGCATAGGACGCGAGATATTTGCAAAAAACTTTGACCATCAAAATCTTGGGTAGCCATGTGGGAATTTTTGTGATTTTTGTGGATTTGGGTTTGGGACACAAAGACACAAAGAACGGCTGGCAACAGATTTAGATTTTTACTAATTTTGTCCAAGTTTCTTCCGTTTTTTATCTAATTTCCGTGGGGTATTTATATATTAACCAAGTCTTAGTGGTAGTTTTATATTTAATTGCAGTTCTTTACTTTCTTCGATAATCGAACGAATTAAAGTTTATTTTTGATTATTAAATGTATGGTGCACTTAAAAAATAAATATAATTGGCATTCCTGACGTACGAAATGATAATTGCTGAACGGATCAGATTATTCTTGTTGGACAAATTTCCGTTCTGATCAATTTTCATCAGGCCTAGATGAGACCCAGGTGAACTAATCCCAAAGTAAATAGACGACTATTGTTGTCTGCACTAAGTTGGTATCTATCTATCTACCATAAATGAAATTCAATTAACGGGCTCGTCCCTATTTAACTCGTTTTCCATATTTAACTTCCATCATTTCCGTGCTCGCACAAAGCTAGCCATAAATAATATATCCATTCACCTCCGTAAAAGGTTCGGAGCGAGAAGCTGAGATCGTAAATAATTCCATTAGGCTTTCTTTGGGTGGTTCATTTGTCGGCTAGTCGGCGGCGTCAAATAAAGCCGTCCGATCTGAATGCATGGACAGCGCGCGCTCCTCAATGCCCGCGGGACTTGCGTGTGTACGGTATATAAAGCTTTCCTGGAAAGCCGTATTTTCTTTCATTAGCGAGCTAATCAATTGATTCAATTAATGCATTACGCCTGATGGTAAAACTGGACGAACACAGGTAGGCCTGTTGTTAATCTGGGTCGTTGTTTGAAACCGAAAATCGATGGGAGTAAATTAAATTGATAAAAAAAATTGACAGTTGAAATGGCCGAAGTGTCAGAGGATTTGATACTTAGTGTTTCAGTCTGCGATTTAGTTTTAGCTTTGTGATGAATGAAATATGTTATGTAACAATGTAACGCTGCATATGTTAAGACTTTTAGCTAATAAACTTGATTTAAACATTACACTCTTCTCTTGTTCAATTTTTTTGTAATTTTTAAGCACTCTGCAGTATACTCTTGGCAGCATACTAACGAGTTACTTGGCTAAAAACAAATTACTGCTTTTTGTAGAAAGACCCTGCTGTTCATTGTTATGCACCTACGTTATCTTCACATAGCCGGAGAGCTGATGAACGATCTGCTTAAAGCATTCTATACCTGCTAAAAATTTTAAAAAGATAGATTTTTCATTCTTGAAAAAAGTATAGACTCTTGGCCGGGTAACCCGAGTCATAGGTACATCCCTAATTTATGAAAAATTAGGGGTGCATTTTGAACTTGGATTGCCCAGCGAGATGACCGCTATCTTTTTCAGAAATGAAAACTCCATCTTCAACTGGCCGTCGAGTTGGTGAACGATTTGTTTTATACCCGCTGAAATTTTGCAGGAACAGGGTTTTTTTCACATGCCCGAATGACTCAGCTTTTGAATAATAAAACTACTCCAGTTGTAACCATATGTTTTTTTATCCCTACTCGCTTAAATTGTTGAACAACAATCGGTCAACTTTGGCAGCCTGTTTCTCCGTTGTTTTCCAATGAACCTCAACTTTTTTTCCGTCAAGATCAAGTTCTTTTTATAAACTTTCAATATATATACAGATAAGTTATTGAAAAATGTCGGCAATACGGCAGATTTCAAATAGTTTATCAATAAAAATATTCGAGAAATTCTCTTACTTGTAAAAGTTGGTTTTTTGCTTATAAATTGATGGACTATGGTTCCTTGGTAAGAAATATATCCACAAAAAAATAAGTTACAGCTCAGTTAAGGGTCCGGCTCGCACAGACCAATTGAAAAAAAAACACTAGGCTAATTTGCTTATAAGGCTATAAGTCGTAAACTATTTGACACACATTACACATTTGACATGCATAATTTGCCTGTAGCAAGGAATAATTCAATATAATATGAAAATGTTATATTAATAATAACTTACTTTTGTATGGTTTATTTGAATACTAACGAAATAATGATAACGCAGTAGTTTTTTGCAAATTGCTCATCATCTAATTAATATTTTCAAACACGGTTGGTCTTGTTTTGTAGTTCTTTTGAAAACAAACAAAACAGTATTGAACCACTTTTCTGTGGGGTCAAAGGAAAAAAGATATAAGCGAAAAACGCAAAGCTCAGCTAAGAAATATGATGACATCGATGTAAATCAGATAGCTATTCACTGACAGTTGTCAGTGCGAGTATTTTATAAGTATGTACTAACTTCGGAACTTTGAGCGAGAGATTCGTGTTATTTATATACCTACCATCTATGGGATTCATTGTTATTGTTAGTTTGTATTTGTTTATTTCCTCGTAATACATAACCATTTATTTTGCATCTATTACTTTTATTTGTGCTTTAGGATACGACTAAAAAATCCTAAAATCAACTGGTTCGTTACAATTGGCGCCCAACGTGGGGCTAAAAAAAAACCTTTTCTTTACTCTGGTCAGGCGAATAAAAGGAAGTATATGTATTTTTGTTTACTATTAACATTACATTATGGCTTTAAAATCACATGTTTATCGGGTTTTAAACAATGACCTACAACGATTTGAACTGTCGGGAAAGCATATGTTGTATGTGATTTTTCCTACTTGTCCACAAAAAATCAGCTTTCTCCTCGAAAAAAAAACCTATCTCTATCTCAACTGGACTAAATGAAAAACTATCTTTCCACAGAATTAAGGCACGTATAAAACGCTTTAAACAAATCGTTCGCTAGTGCAGCAAGAGGAATGAAACATGTAACGCATTAAAGGCGATCCTTATGTTCAGTGTCTCATTATGCGTTCCAAATTGAATATTTCCAAAAATAAATTCGTAAACACGATTGCTTGGTTGTTATTGTACTCTTCGCAAGCACAAAACCAAGAGTATATTGCATTTGATCGGCATTTTTAAAACCGTAATATTGGTCGTAAAATCTCATATCAAAAAATTAGTGTTGCTACGATGATACAGTTTCTTGATTCTTTCCACGGCTAAACTGATGGGCTAACATATGTCAGAAGTCTATTTTGTCGTGATTTATGTTGTTAAGTTTCAAAACGGCTCCCGGACTATAATTCTTCTACCCTACCAGTCCTTCAGCACACATTAGGTGTTCACTATAGATGTTAAAAAGTATTGGTACTAGAACTCGGTCGCCTGACGCCTTTATCAACTTTATTTCTGTCGTACATAGTATTGAGGAATTGTTCATCAGATACTTAAAAATCTAAACATCCTAAGCACCATTATTCGCTTCTTAGAAAAATTCCTTTTATCAACATTTCCGCATGCAAATCTCTCACCCGTTGCAAAAATCCATTAGTATTCAAAATATAGATTGAGACCTAGAGGTATTCAGAAATAACTCGTATACGCTTTATATTTTATACATGCATAATCTTCTTATTCAAGTGGAAATGCATTTCTTTGCCATCTCTGATATATTCAATTTTATGTCGCCTCCAGATGCAATTTCAATTCTTATACGTACCACAAGTAAGTTCACGTTATTTAATTTTCTTTTTAAAATCTTCGTAGAAGTTAATACAAACTCTGACAATTGTACAGAAAAAATATTTAATATTTAGATTTTTGTTCCCGAAGTTAGTTTCGAATCTTTGATGGGGCACTTCCTTGCAAGTAATTGCAAACTATCCACAAACACCGAGGTATTAGACACTAGACTTGATGTGTGTTTCGTCAAAATAACTTCCAAGTTATTAATTTATCTTCTATGATGGTTTAATTAGGTTTTAGGAGCTGATGAATGATTTGCTCATAACAGTTACACTCACTGAAATTTTGTAGAAAGATTCCTCATTTCTTTTCAATGCAGTTCGGACCGAGGTTATATCTTTTCCAGGAAAAATAACTATTTTTCTAAAATATTTCAGTAGGTATAAAGCATTTTAAATAAATCGTTCACCAGTTCTCCGGCTACTAGCGACCATACCAACGCATGTTCCACAGTGACAATACAACAGTGTTGTATGGTAAATTAGTAACTTTTATTGAAGTAAACAATGTCACGTGCCATATGAATTATATTCTCTTAGTAATATATTCATTCGATATAGTTTTAATTAAATGTTACTTAGAACCTATTTTTTGAGATTCTTTTTATTGATATATACATATATTCAAGCTCGAGAGTAATGTTATCACGTATGGGACAACATTGTAGTTTTAATTTTAACGGTGTAGTCTTACTTCCTTGTTAGCAGAAAAATAAATCCATGAAATTATGTTTTTACTACCCTTTAAATCGAAGTAAATTTAATGTGGTGCGCCAAATAATATAAAACGGGATAAAGCTGTTTTGTATGTCTTTCTCCAAGATTTTAAGGATATAATAAAATCGTAATGGTCAATATACCTTTATAGTCAATTATAAATGACAGGAAAGGTACATCCTAAATGAAATAAAACCTTAAGTAAAATATGACAAAGGCAAAGGCAAACCAGGTGAAACAAAGAAAACATGCTCTTAAAATATAAGTTCTAGTAGTATTTAGGTAGGGAGCCGGCTGTATAAATTTCCTATGAATAGGATACATGAAAATCTTTATGTGAGTGAGTAAGTACTACCACAGACATACAGGGAGCCACTTTTCATTTTTGCAAATTTTGTCTGCGTCATGGAATTCTGACGTCACTTCCGGTGACTATTTTTTCAAATATATGAATAAAACTTAGGTCAAAATGTAGGTTTTAAGGTATACAATGAGATTATAGTGGGCTGCTAGGCTTAATTTGCCCGCAACCCTCAGTCACCCTCGATTAAAGTTTTTTTTTTTCTGTTTTCTTAAGTCATCGAATACATGAATTATTATTTTTTTAAGTTAAAGTACAAGCCTTCTAGTTATTAAAAAAATAGGCTGCCTCTTCTTATTTGCCCGCATCCTCCCATTTTGACGCCACTTTCGGTAAAATTCCATGACGCGGGCAAAATTTGCTTATATGAAAAGTGACTCCCTGTAAGTCTGAGGTAGTACTTACTCATACAAAGTTTTTCATGTATCTTATTCATAGGGAATCTACACAGCCGGCTCTCTACCTAATTATTGTGAATCATTTCCTTCAACCAACTTTCAAAGAGGCGTATCACAGAAAAATCTTTGTTTGTAACCAAATCTTTGAACAAAATTATATTAACTTCTTGGCGGAGTTTAGCTATATCTATTCCAAAGTCTTTCTGCTGGAGGCAGTGCATTAGAAACTGTATTCCATAATATCCAGTGCCATCTCTAGTTTTCTTTAGGTGTAGAAAATGTTGGTGAATATCATTTTTATTCCTAATATATGAGCGTATTTCATTCCGAGGCATATTTATTTAGGTTATTTTTTATTTTCAAGAGATATTTCTAATATGTAAGTGGAGGGCAGAGTGAGTATATTTAATTTTTTAAATTATTCTTTGCAGTCGTCTCTATAACTAAGTCCAGATATAATTCTTTGTACAGAAGATTCGCTACTAGATGTAGGCGCATGACCCTATACCAGTATTCCATATGATATTACCGAATGAATCACGCCATGATATGCTTCTACCAATGCATTTTGAGTACTTTTGTTTGTTATAGATCTGAGTAGATACATATTTTTTAAAACGGTTTTACAAATATGTGATGTATGTTAATCCAGTATTGGATCCAAGTGTAGACCAAGGAATTTAGTGTATACGGGGTTGCTTATTTCCTCCATGTTTCGTAGATTAAATACCACGGACTCCGTTTTTGAGGTACTTAAATTCAGGCGGTTACCCACGAAGGAACCAATTTTGTATATTCGACTGTATGTCTTCGACATAGGTTTCTGTCTATGCCTGTTAGATTAGTATCATTAGCAACTAGAATAGTCTCTATTCTTACCGAGTTTGGAAGATCATTAATATACAATATAAGGAACAGAATTGGTCCTAGGATGGACCCCTGGGGACACCATCACTGGAAGTAGTCTAGAATTAATTCTATTATAACTGACATACTGCTGACGTCCAGACAGGTATGATTTTAATAATAATATGCTTTCTGTTGGTAAGTTGGTAAGCCGTAGTCCCGTCTATTCAGTATGATGCCATGAGAAACAAGTCGAATGCCTTAGTGAGGTCTAGGAATTAAGATGATATGTATATTGTATAATAAACCGACGATCGTTTCGTCAAACAAACTAGCATCAGCGGAGGACTATAGAAACATAGAGGATATGCTTACTTACAGTACCAGTTTTACAGCATTCGGAGCATGACATCAACTCTTGCCGCAATGGAGATGGGAGAAATGATTCTCACTCATGTACCGCCACAAAATAACGATACAGGATTATCATCTCGTATCGTCACTAAAAAACTTCTCGCGATACAAAGAGTAATTGATAGACTAATGCTTGGAGTAAGCCTTATGTATTATCTAGGGAGCGAAGAAATAGGGAGGAAAATTAAAGTGATCGAACGCGAGGTTGTTCTAAAGTGGAACTGGGTGGATCTCGTTACTAATTTGATAAAAAGACTCAAGATGGACAAAGAAGATTATTCGTTGAACATCGAAAATCTACAAATCAAAAATCGGACGACTAAAGGAGAGAGTTGGAAAAAAGTGGCATTAGATCGCAAAATATAGGAAGGAATAGAAACGTGAAGGGAAGGCTTATACCCAGGAGTGGACTTGAAAAAGAGAGGAGGATACAAAATAATTTAATATTAATTTAACAAATGTATCTGCACACAAGCATACTAAATCTAACTTTAGGAATATTGACGAATGTGTAGTATACTTGGAGAGAATACGTATGTACGTAACGACAGAAAATTTAATATATCAATTAAATAAAACTGATATTCCTTAAAATGAACTCATTGTACCTCGAATATATATTTTATATTTCGTTTTATGAATGGCATAAATTCTCATCGGTACTTCGTTTCATTTTTAATGGGTTCATTATGTTCAAGTAGTGTATTTTAAAGTAAAACAAAACCATTCGAAATGTACAGTAATTGTTTTTCCTCTTTAATAGCTTTTATATTGGTAGTTACGTCTATATTGTTTAAAGTGGGTATAACGGTGCACCAAAATTAAATTGGCAGGAGTTTAGTTTTGTAACGAACATAGTCATGAGTGATAAATATTTTGAAAATATGAATGAATACAACCAACAACATTTATGCGTTAATGATGCAATGTAGACCAGCCTATATGGGCACATGAGTATCAAATACATTTCGGATGTAGTTTTTTTGCAGGAATCAGGTAAGGAGATACTATACCGATTATGAGAATCCATGTTATTAGACGGTAATCTGGTTTGATGTTGTTTAAAACAATGTCGTTTGATTGATTCATTGATTGATTGATTTGCTGCCAAGTCCGGTGCATGGAGATTTGTTCCACCACGCAGCCCGATCGCACATCGATCATCCCACCGTGTGCCGGAACAAACCCCCGGTGCTTTTTTATACCGCCGGACCAGCTGCATACGCTAGATTGGACATTGGACATGCTTGTTGTCAGCAGCGAGAGCCGCATGACGCATGGGGTAGGAGTATAGGATGGAGCGTGTAGGTGTTTGTGAGATGTTTCTTCTTGTTTTCCTTCTGTCTTCATCGGATGGAAAGTGTAGGCGTTTGTGAGATGCTTCTTTTAGGTTTGTTTAAAACAATGTCGTTTATAAAAAAAAGAAATATTAAATTTTTTCAATGATAAATTATTTAAATATTTTTTTACCAATTTCCAACAAGAAATATTTGATAACTTTTTTTGTAAAGTTGATATTTTCAATGTTATTAATTTTAAAAAATTGAAAAACGCCATTTTCTCGTTTATTGGCGCTTTAAATGTATAACAAAAAATGTTTCTGTCCCTCTCGTCGGGTCAGTTTATAGTATAGTATCCAATCCATTTTACACCTGGTTTGATACTTCTTAAATTGGTCTCATGTGTGTTCCACTTAGTTTGCCACACATGGTTGAATTTTTCATTGAGGAATGCTTTCATGTCGTCTGAACGAATGAGAATATCTTCTTGCTGCCCGATCCGCTACTTCATTTCCGGTGATGCCAGCATAACCTGGAGTCCAAATTAATACCTATTTTCCCTGATTCATGTAAATGGTGAATCAGAGCAGGAATTTGTTGAATGAGAGGATCGTAGGTGAACACATATTTTATTCCATTTATGACGCTGAGCGAACCTGAGCAGATAAGAAATGTGACATAATTTTTAAATACACCGCAGTGAAGCGCCTGCCATGTAGTATACATCTCAGCTGTATAAATGCTAGTCCATGGATGGAGGCTCCATGGGTGCGATTCACCCAAACTAGTGAACGCGCTACCAACTTCCGAGTTTGTTTTGGATCCATCAGTGTAAATCATTAACGATCCAATATATTTAAACAATGTTAAATTTAACATTGTAGATGTTTGATCTACGGAACAATTCGATACGCATTTAAACAACTCACGCTGCAGATAATACGACCCCCTTTATTCCTGAAGGGTCTGGACGAGCCTTTTCCTGGAGGCACTACACACTCAGAGACAAGGGACAAACATACGGTATCCAAGAATACTGAAACTAGTTTCTTCTGAAAGAATCTCCATGCCACCACCAGGAAGCAGTCATAAATTATACTCAACAATATGATCCCTTGTTCTTTATTTTGTGTTTATTTCTTCTTTTTTGTTATCCGCCTCATGTTAAAACATTTGCCATATTCCATAATATGTTCATTCTTCCAGGCGTGTCCGCAAATCAGTTTCTGAATTGTTTTCTTCCTAATGCAATTCTTGTATTCATCCAATTTCACACTGAAATGTCTGAATACTCACTTACTACTCACTTAGGTAATGTATACTCACACGGAATATTGTAAACGCAGCTTTTTTAAATTTTGCTAATGGTTTAGTAGTTTTGTTTTTGTCAATATAGATATCAAAGTATTGCTTGTTAATAATACCGCCTTCACATCATCTTTATCACCTGCACGGTCTAGCTTTTCGGGTAATCTGTATACATGAGAAATTAATGTTGTGTAAGGTTGTTTAGAAGTTTGTCGTATTTGACTGTTATTTTTAATATTTATGAAAGATCTGCCAACAAAATCAAGACGTAGAGCTTATTTTCCAGAAAGATACAGGATACTTATATTATTCTGTATATTCCACGAACATTATTTTAAGAAGTTAAGGTAGACTGCGGTAAAAAAAGTCCACAAAGAAAAACAGAAAAAATAAAAGTAGGTTTTATAAAAAGAACTCCTATGGGTTTCCATACGTGTTATTTCCTAACTTGTATATTGGAGAGAGAAAGATACATGTACATAATAGTCTCATTTAAAAGTAATTGAAACTAGAACGCCATGCCTACCTAATAATTGATAATTAACTAACTAGCGAGCGCAGTTCGCACGAGACAGAACACATTTGCAATTGCATTAAAATTTGAGTAGGATATCATGCTGCAAAACTGATTAATTAAAACATCATCTCGTGTAACGGAGGTAATTACGCAGCTTGCCAACAAAGCAATATTTTAACCCCGCTTAGCGAATTCAAATGTTCATTTGAAATTCGATGTTACCTTTATGGCGGCTAACCGAGCAGTAGTTCTGCAATTGTAATTTTTCCATTACAGCACCTGGCAAAGTTTCCCGTTTAGAGATGGTATGGGGAGGATTTAGATGGAAACCGCAAACCTTTAATAATTTGTTTCAAATATATTGTAGCTCGGTATGCGGTGTATTTTATATTAGTCTTAGTATTCGGAGTAGTTTAGGGTCTATCTGTATTGCAGGTTACAGTGGGCCGGACATGAAGTAAAAACAAAAGTTGTTTGTAAATTTAAATATAGCCCGATAAAATCAGTATTTGCCTTAAAAAAAAAAAATACCAAGCTATATTTTTGTATAGATTTTTATTCTTATGTTTTAAACAAAACCTCAAAAGTCCTCTTCGATAGCACCCCCGCAATTTTTTTTGTATGAGGTGTAGGGACTGTAAGAGAAAAAAACTTAGTTTTTCATAATTATCGGAAAGTATCAATTTTTGGAGAAAAAGGTTAATCCTATTTAGGTCGTTATGGTAATGTTCTCATCATTTGTAAGCAATAAAAATGTTATTTTCCTGGCATCTTAAGACCCAAAAATGAAGTTTTGAACATTCATTCACTTTACACTTAGAGTCAGAAATTGACACTTATTTATAATCCAGGCGTTTTAGACTCTTACTTCCAAATTTCGTGCCCTACGAAAAAAAATAATGTTTTTATCCTGTTTATTTGGACGTCTTGAATAACACTTGGTAGTTAAGCCACGATACACCTACAGGATTTCGTGAGAACCGCGTTGAACGGTCGCTGGAACCGCGGATTTGCTTTTAACTCAGTTTTTATGGCTCAAACGGGAACAACACCTATTATAAAAGTTGTACATCTGTAAATTATCTATCTTAAAGGTCTTATACATTTTTTTCGTCTGCCTAACCGTTTTGGAGATTACGACTCGGACTAAGTGAAAAATGCATTTGGTTTCGCCAAATCTCTTTCGCACCACATATTTCGCAATTATCTTGCTTTCTGTTTCAGAATGGGATATTGCTGTTATAGAGATCGGTGATCTTTATTCTCTACCATTTTATTACATTTATTTACAGTGAATAAGTCAAAAAATGCATTGATTCCCGCACCACCTTAGAGGTAGAATGCTCGGCGCGCTTTTTTTATATGGTTTCCGCAGGAGGCTTAATCCATTCCGGATTATAAATTAGTCAATATTTCCGACTCCTTCCGAATCCGAAACGTTATCGTCTAATGACAAATTGTTGTCGTTACTTTCATTCTGATAAGATTCTACGTCGCCTATTTCGTCATTCATAGCAGTTATAGGTGCGGTATTCTAGCAGGCAATGGCCACAAGCTGTTGAACAATTGAGTCCTACTTCCCTACACCTACAATTTCCTGCACAACCCTTTGTACAGTCGCAAACGATTGAATTTAACAATATGTCTGGTGCTGGTGGTAACTGCGTTGGCACTGGCTGCAAAATATCATTCTTCCTAATCCAGCCCCACTGCTCAGGATCAATGTCTTTTCGCAACCATGTTTGAACTTGATAATACTCTATACAAATACCGTTAAGCTGCTGAAGATGTTGGAGGAAGTGATGATCGCTTCGTTTGTCTGCCAACCTGGAAAATCAACAATAAATGCTCTACATAGACTGGTTAAAGTATCCAAAAAACATTTACGGCGAAGGAGGTGGCTACACGTGCATTCATAGATATAGAGGGTGCATTTGTTAACACCTCTTACATCTATATAACGAGCAGCAGAAAAGTGGGAATAGAGCACTTGGCGCCCTAAGGCTGCACCAGATATTCACATTCTAACTAGGTGATCTGACTAGTCCCCTCAGGATTTGCAGCTATTCCAAGTACATGACCAAACCCACCGACTCAATGCCAACCAAGCAGGATTTCGATTGTTTTCTAGATATACTCATTGAGAGCCGTCTAATGAGCAGGGTCGAATCGCTGCGGTTGGAAAAATGGTCCATACATCTTTGTTAAAGTCAAAACTTATTTTGGACCTCAACAGTAGAAAAGCTTCAGTTTGATTTTTACAGTTTTGTTTTAAGTAGAATCAGACATACCTCATCCAGCACTTCAACTGCCACGGCGATAGCGCCGTGGATATTTGGCTGGCTCTGCTCGAGTTTTTCGGATGGCCATGTACCCTAGTTAATTATTTTGATTGATTGATTGATCGAAGATCGTTGAAGAGGTTGGTGTAGGTGTAGTGGGGCGGCCTATTTGCAGGCTAATTTGAACTTTAGGCAGGACCCCAACTATCTTTCAGAAATAAATCTATGCTATAGATCTATGTGCCCACGAATGCATAAACACGGTACTCGAAGGGCAAATATCTATAATCTTTCAGATAACCAGGCAGTGATACAGGCTCTTATATCTTACACCGTTGAATATGAAATTGCCTGGGAATACACAATCACTGAAACACCTGGCCGGATAAATCAAGGTTACTTTTATGTGACTGTCAGGATATGAATGATTGAATAGAGAGTATTGAAGTATCTAACGCCTTTGCAGGTGCTGAAACTTAATTCTTTGGGCCGGAACCGTTTTGAGGCGTATCTAAGGGACAAATAACGGACGAGAACATAAGATTAGAAAAGAAGCAGAAAAAAGCCTACTGGGGAATAGTCCAGGCCAAAAACAATCGAAAAAGTTCATAACTTATTCGACAAAAGTTACCTCAGGGCTTCTAAAACTCGAAAAGTCTGACAAAAGTTTGATGGCAGACTTTATATCAGGCCATTAAGCTATAGTCTTAAGAATATGGACAAGGCAGAAAATGATAAGTGCAGATATTGCGATACTGCAACAGACACTGCGGAACATATACTTTGCGAATGAAAGATGTGAATTCTCATTAGGTTAAATTACTTAGAAATGACGAAGTCAACGCCTGAAGACATTTGCTAATTAAAAAGCTTGTAAGTCCTGGGAAACAACTAATTGTAGGTTAGGTCACAAAAGATCTTCTAGGTCGAGGTGAACCCCTTAAACAATTTGCAATCTACACTATCTTTATGCGATTATTCACAATCGGTCTCTTTTACTATGAATGGCTTCTTCGCTGTATCAGTCATTTGTGTGCTTTCTATGTTTTGTTATAGGTAGTTGAATTTATAGAAGTAATCGTTACATTTCTTTTGCCGCTTATAATAAAAGTTTCAAGGAACCCTGGTATAACTCAAAGAATTTATGAATTAATTCCATAGCTGGAAATATATTTCGCATAAGTCTGTATTGCATATTATTTTGTGTAAAATTTATTTGTTGGTCATTTAGATTTTATTATTTGAAAAACAATAACATGCTGTTGAATGTCTGTAAGAACAAACAACCCATCCAACGTGTAAAGAAAATTTCACTGCAACAAAGGCCGTTCATTTTTTCGACAAAGTGATGGTTACTTTTCATTTTATTTTTAATTTGGGATTCAGAACATCACGACTTTAAACAGGACTGGGTTCACTACGTACTTAATTGGTTTTATTCAAGAAATGCACTCTGCCTAACAATGCGCGATTTTCATTGCTTTAAAATCCCTCTCTCAGTGTATGTATAGCTATATAATCATTAATATACAATATGGTAATTACTCACAATTCTGTATTCGATTATCAGAATGTGCCAATTACCCATCCTTTCAGGTAAATTTATAAATCAAATAACGTTGGTACGATAATTGCTATCAATGAAGCGTCCTGTTTTATTGTATTTACTCATATTCTTTAGAAAACAAATAGGGCGACTTGGCGGCTTCGAAGTACGAGAACTTGTATTGATTCTATTAGAATTTCCAATGAATACATATTTCCATTTGTTCTGTTTGTTTTATTTTCACTGTTTTCTTTTGTTCCGTTTGGCGGGAATAACACTAGGAAAACCGCACTCGAATCCTAAAAACATTATGCAAATGAGATTTTGTTTTGTACCGTTAAAAAAATCTACATTTTAGCGTTTGCGGCGTTTTGTTTGTCATGCCTCTACGTGCTATATATAAATGACTACAGGGAAATTGAAAACTTGAATTCATTTTCGATTTGGCTACATATTTCTAAGCAACTAATTTTGTTTGTTGTACAGACGGTATGCCCACGAATTGTTACGGGAAGAGAGATTTCCTTTTATTTACAATTTTACTAGAAAAACCATTATTCGTAAAAACGCATAGTATTTTCCAAAATAATAATAATATAAGCAGTTATTCCATACAGACTCATTACAGATTATTTGGATAATGTCAAGAGACTAAAAGTAAAAGTATAACATGAATAATATGTATAAAAATATGATTTTTTATGTTTCAATAACTTTAATTTGTGTATCCACTGTACTCGTGGCACAGGCCTAAAAAGCCGAAACGCGTGTAAAGTTTAAATAAAACTTACTGAAACATTAAAAAGCATATTTTCTATATAATTTAAATATCATTATCATTATTTGAACATAAAAATCGATAATCTACACATTTACATTAAACGAATAAAAATTACAGTTTCAAATACTAAAATCAATTTAGATACATATAAGTAGAATAAAATATATATGGAAAGGAACCCGCACAAATCTTATGGGACTTGGGTTTCAGTAGAATCGTCTGATTATTACCTTCCGGTGCATAAAATACTATTATTTTTCACCTGCATATTATTTGTTTATTATTCCTTGGATACGGTTTCCATAAAGACGCTCATAATGACCGGGCGTAATGGCCATAACGCCCTGTTATTTGAGAAGCAAAGAAAAAGTAAATGTTTCATATTCCTTATCGTATAGTGGTTTGGGTTTAACTGCCATTACATTTTCTGAGGCATCACTCGCATATTTCACCCGGATATTTTGTGGTATTTCCATATTAATTTTCCTCTTATAAAATCAACAAACGTCAAAGTATCAACAACTGTCAGATACAGTTAATAAACGTCTCAAAGTATTAATAAATGTCATACACTACTAAAAAAATGTGTTTAAAAAATGAAGTCAATTTTTCATTAGAAAAAAAATATATTGTATGCACCACAAACGTTATACATCACGTTGCCCATCAGGCAACATGCATCCCTCGGGCCAGAGGCCCTCGGGCTGCATCACGTTACCCTCTGGGTTTTATAATCCATATAACGCACTTGGTACATAAATAACTAGTATGGTAACTCGAGCATGGTGCACAAAATTATTTTTTGGGCAATGAATATTCTTGAGATAACTGTACAATTTCCCCAGCAAATAAGGCTATACATCAATAAATTCATTTATATACATTTTTAAAGTTTTAGTACCAACCCCTGGTAATTGTAACATTGCATAGTTTCTTATCGCTAAGGTTCGCTCAGTTGCGTATACAGGGTGAAAAATATTTGCAAAATTATGAAAATTACAGAGAAAGGAATGCCAATATTTGTGAATATTCATTCACGTTCTTGCAAATAATTGTTAACCTCTTAGTATATTCCCACCTCAACAGTATTTATCTCTTATACAACTGTTTGTAATATTTAGTTGCATTTGCACTAAGTAGCATTTGTTTT
This sequence comes from Stenurella melanura, assembly GCA_963583905.1. Classification (NCBI taxonomy): domain Eukaryota; kingdom Metazoa; phylum Arthropoda; class Insecta; order Coleoptera; family Cerambycidae; genus Stenurella; species Stenurella melanura. The sequence goes on from OY757309.1 coordinate 74,248,784, forward strand.
CTAATTTAATGGTAGGAATAAAAAAAGTTGTTTTTTCTTGGGTTCTGTTGGATTAAAATTTTAGATGTGAATTTGTGAAATGGCAGGAGCAATCAAGTTTTTTCCAAAACTGGTGCATGGTAGCCTTTACATTTTCGTAAAAGTATGTTCTCTTATATTAATCTAGTTAGTAGGAATTTTTACCCTGCAAAAGATTTAGCACAAACCATTTTGAAATTATGTTGGTAAGGACTGGACCCTGATGAAAAATCCAAGTTCTCGACCTTGGCGCTGTGAAGTAATAATTTAGCATGATTAGTTTTACTTTAATGTAATAAACTACAATACACGTAAATAATGATTTTTAATAACTTATCTTTTTTTTAACAAAAAACGTATGTGAAATGTTGAATTTCTAGTGGTACGTTTTCAAATATAAAACAGCAAACCATTTTGAAATATACCCTAATGGAAAATCCAAGTTTTCGACCTTGGAGGGTGGAGGCGCGAGCTGTCATCTTCGATGAAAGGTGCAAAACATATATTTTTTTCAAAATAACTTCAACGGTTGATCCAACGACAAAAATGTTTATTACAAAGTTTAAAGAAGACAAAATTTCTTATATTTTTTGTAGAATCATTTTTTTATTACGTCGTATGAACATGTTTTTCCAAAAATAATTAAATTCCATTTTTGCGGCTAAATCGTCGCTGCAATAAGTATATGATGGGTATAGATTACGGCATACCAGGTGGTGTGGAAATAAGTTTACTTTGAATTTATAAAATTATAATTATGTACCTAATGAATAATCAGATATACCGAATGGAAAACGTTGCAACTCGTTACATATTAGAATTACAACAAAAATGTGGGGAATTTTGTCTTCTTTAAACTTTATCGTGGATATTTTTGTTGTTGGATCAACCATTGGGGAATAATTTTGAGAAAATCAATATTTTGCATCTTGCCACCCCTCCCCAGCGTCGAAGAATTGGATTTTTCGTCAAGGTTCAGACCTAAACAATATACTTCAACATGATCTCTGTCCCACTTTTGTAAGGAAAGGTCTTTTTTATTCCTACTAACTAGATTATATTTATATTAAATGTAAAAGAATTATTAGTATATTATTATATGAGCGATTATGATAGCCATTATTCACGAAGATGATGTTTGAGCCCATGAGGCGTAGGCGAATGGCGCAAATCATCTTAGTGAGTAATGGTCATAATGCAAATGTGTTACAGTTGTGCTTTTTCTACACCTATTTAAGAAATAAATTAGACTGAAATCGGTTCCTACTTGTAAGAAGTGCATACGTTGGAAAACGTAAACAAACAATATGGCGATACACTTGGTTGTCATTGATTGTCAACCGCAAGTAAGACTTGATCGCGGTCAATTTCAAATATCATTGAATCAGCAAAACAGTGATTTTTGAATTTGTATTTGTGATTGGTCGAATGCAGTGAATTATGAATCGATAATTCACTACAGTGAATCATAGGTACGATTTTTCACAATGCTTATAATTGTCATATAAATAAATAGGTGTAGAACAAATTAATATAGTCTGTTGGTAGCGAGTCTATATTAAAACGTTTTATCCTAGAGATTGAGCATTTCGTCTTAAGCGTATAAAGCAATTTTTGGAATTGGCTTTAATGCATTTTATTTTTCTGTTATGAAAATGTTCGTGTAACTTTTTTTTGTAATATTTTGTACGCAGTTTTAGTAATTAATCCAGTTCTGGACAAATTGTAAAGAAATATTCGCTAGACTTTAATCTACAAAAACAGTCCTCCCAAAAATTCAACAGAGACCAGTACCTGGCTCTCATAGAATTAGATATAAATAATGGTGGTTTATTCCAGATTTTAAATTATATATCGTACTCATTAATAATTATATCCGGGTGCACTCTTCATCGACTGCTCAACATGTGGCATTGAAATTTTCCAAAATAAATATTTTTCATCAAAACAAGGCATGCTAGAAATATATTTATTTTTAAGTTTTGTAGCTAATTATAAAACCAAATAGTTAAAAATACTCCAAATTGTTATTTCGGTAATTATGAATACTGCATTTCTATTCTATTTACGTCAACTTCATTGAGCAACTTTGTTTTCATTTTGTGATGGATTCGCATTGTATATTTTTAGACTGTTACACAGTGCAGAAAGCTAATGACTTTTGTTCTATCATTACTATTTTACGGCCACTTTGGTTGGGTGCTGTTAATTTGTTATAATTTTTATAGTCAGGTACTAACATCGTAGAAAACTTACGTCAGAGGTGTTAACGAACTATGATTAGGGTGTTACTGAAACAATACTAACTTGATCAAGGGCCATTTAACATCAGGGGCCAGTTCGCAGAGATGGACTATCGTTAACCCCCCCCCCACACTCTCCCTCTCAAAAATTATCTTGATCAGAGATGGTCATGGAAATAAAATCTACCGTCTTAGCTTATGTCATCCTATTGCAATGATTGCCCATCATATTTAGATTGTCAAAATATGGCAGGCAGTTCTATTGAATTCTCCTTCTTTCTTAATCTTCAAATACATTTTTTAATCATTTTAATTACTATTTTTCACCCCAGAACACAAAACTTCCATAATAATAGCCTATTTTCGATCAGCGTTTATGTTTGAAAGATTTTCAGCCAGACTTAGCAGTAATACCAAAAAACTTTTATGCTTATGTCACTAATTATGGTGGTGTTTCGCGAAACCTGACTCTGTAAGTCATAAAACTGGTGGCGCTGGTAGGCCAATCGTTCGTACAGAAGAATTTATTAATGACATTCATTAATCGTCTCTCTCAGGAAATTTGACATTTTTTTATTCTGATGAAGCGGGGTTTCATCTTTTGGGGTACGTCAATTCTCAAAATAGACGGATGGAGCACTAATAATCTATATACGTTATAGCAGATTCTCTTGCACATCTTATTAATTTATCAGTATGTTTTGGACAGTTTCTTGATATATTAAAATTAGGCAAAGGAATTCCCTTACTTAAGAAGGAAGATCCGCAATTGGTGGAAAATCATAGGCCCATAACTTTACTAAGCTACTTATCCAAAATTCCTGAAAAGGCAATTGCCAATAGAATACACCTATACTTAGAATCTAATAATATATTTACTGATAGTCAATTTGGTTACAGAGACAACAAATCCACAGAACTAGCAACTCTAGAATTTGTTCAGAAAATCTATCACTACCTTGATAAAGGTAAAAAAGTAGCTAGTCTGTTTTTTGATCTAACTGCCGCCTTTGACTCAGTTAATCCAAAATGTTTGGAGTTAAAGTTACAATCACTAGGAATAAATGGAAATATTCTGAAATGGTTAAGTTCCTATCTAGAAAATCGGGAAATCTTGGTTTCAATGAATTTACAAACGGCTGATACTGTTAATATGGAAATCGGGGTAGTCCAGGGTTCCGTTATTGACCCACTTTTATTTCTTATTTTCATTAACGACTTGCCAGACTATATAACAGAAGGTGAGGTTTTATGTATGTGGATGACACATCTGTAATAATTCCCAGCGACACAATAGAACACTTAGAGAGCAGAACTGCTGTAGTCATTAAACAATTTGAAGACTGGTGTTACAAAAATTCATTAATTATTAATATGAAAAAAACAGTATTCTTATATTTTACAAATATTGTATGTACTAATAGGCTCAAAATAGAATACGTTCAGACCAGTCTGAAAACAACATTCTTAGGTTCCGTAATAGACGCTACGTTGAATTTTATCCCTCAAATTGATACTATCTGTTCCAGATTAGCAAAAACAACATTTGCCATTTTAAACTTAAAAAAGGAATTAAATATTAATGCATTAACGACATGTTACTATTCCCTAGTGTATTCAATCATTAGTTATAATATTAGTATATGGGGTCAACCGACTGAGGCAAACAGAGTTTTTATAATGCAAAAGAGAATCATCAGAATATTATTTGATTTAAGTTATAGACAATCATGTAGACATACATTTAAAACAGAAAAAATAATTACTGTCACGGGAATTTATATTTTCAAAATTTCTTGCTTCATGTACAAAAATTTGAACAAATTTAAAACAAATAATAATATTCTCACAGTTACTCCACGAGAAGTGCGCGAGAAATACACATTAAAAGTTTCAGTCTTAGCAAATATAAAAAATCACCGTATTACACTGGTAGTCATATATATAATAAACTTCCTGCAGTAATAACATCCCAAATTTCGTTCAAATTATTCAGCAACAAACTGAAACTATTCTTATCAGAACATTGTTTCTATAGCATGACTGAATTTTTTAATCGGTAATAGAAATTCTTTAATACTAAATATATATGTGTTTATATGTGTATGTATATATGTGTGTGTATATGTGTGTATATGTATATGTGTAGATATATTTTTAGTTGTGTATGACACGTACTTTATAAGTACATTTATTTGTTAGTTTGTGCTTATATTTTTCTGTTTATTGTATATTTTTTACAATTTTGTTTGTTTTATACACTTTTAATCTTATTGTACTCCATTGTATTCCATATTCTATTTCACATTTTTAAATCAACTTTCTACTTTGTAATTTTCTCTTGCTTTTAACTTGACAAAACCAATATTGTTTATGTAACAAGATTTATGGCGAATACATTTATTCTATTCTATTCTATTCTATACTTATGTTGAATCTCTACTACATCCTCAAACATTTTGGATGGCAATTTCTTGTAGGAGATTTGAGCCCTCTTCTTTCAATTTCATGCTGAGATGTATAGAAACAACATTTTGTTTGAATTTATTTAACAGCTACGCAATGATGAACTTCAACATGGTTATTTTCAGCAGGACGGAGCAACCATACGACAAGAGAAACTATAGCTTTCCTTTGCGAGTTTTCTGATAACCGGTTGATACGTTTACATACACAAGTTGAGTTTCCTCCAAAGTCACCTTGATCGGTCATTATAGACTATTTTGTTATCCGTTACTTGAAGAATGGATTTTAAGAACTCCTGTATCTAATTTACCAGAATCGCAACAATAAATTTTTGAAAATTATGCAACTATAACGCTTTTAATATTGCAGAATGCTTGAACATGTGCATTGAATTGTGGAGGATAATTTTAACAGTTTTTTTTAAATACACTTTTCTGTTAATAAAGACGTCTTTTATTTACTTTATTATTTTATCTCTGGAATTAAAAACATATGCACAGTATTGCAGATGATGTCAGTATAGTAAGTGACTTGAAAAGCTTTTGAGTTGGGCTGATGTCACCAAGGAGCTGATGGAAAAGAGCTTGCTATGTCAGACGTGCTATATAGTAAATGGAGTTCATGGATCACAAAACGTTTGCTAAGGCATTGTGAACAAGAAGAGAGCCTAATTCAACACTTATCTAAATTAGTAAACAGCTTATATGGAAGCTTGGTCTCCTTCACTAAATCTTGGAGATGGCGATAATTGAATATTCTCGCTCAGTAGAAATTGATAGTGTTCAAGTTCTCTAAAGAGAGTACCTTTACCTTCAATAATACTCTTGGTTGGAGTTAATAAATAGCAGATTTACGCTGACATTCCACCAGGTTCGGTTAAGGCATCTGTTGTTATTTGCAGGTCCTTTTCTCTGCTCTACCGGTATGTGTTGGTTCTTTTAGGCAAGACTAAGAAGAAGTTAATCATGTTCTTTCACGCATTTAGGAACTTGCTCACTATATGGCAAGTTTGTACAATAGCCGCTTTCTGAATAGTTTTGATGAGATCTTTCGGAACGTCTGTTCCGAAGATGTTTACTCAGTTCCGTCGTTACTGCCCCCGTAACTGATATTATGGTAGATATTATCCGAACGTGGTTTAACTCCCACATATGTTGGATCTCCATTTCCAAATTCTGTTATTTATTAGTCTTTTCTCTTTCTGTCTTTTAGAGGTTGTTTGTCAAATGTCGATAATGCTGGCTTTTTTTGTTTGATTTGTCGTTGATTACTATGTTGGGGCTATTGAGATCGGTCTGTAGTTATTGATATGTCCCAATATATCACGGTGTCTTGCGTTTCCAGAACTTCAGAGGGTAAGTATTTATAAAAAGGGGGTGGGTTTATACTAGGTTGTGTTTTAGGGCCAACCATCGATGGACCATCTTGGCGATCTGGATACGCTTTCCTAAATATGCGGTGTTGAATAATGATGGGCATTCCGCTGTTGTGTTCAGCAAGTTTATTATTATTATTATTATTATTATTATTATTATTATGATTATGATTATTATTATTATTATTATTATTATTATTATTATTATTATTATTATAGATGTAGGTGCTTGCAGAATTTCCATCATCGAAATATTTCACGATGTACCAACCAACTGGATGGTGGTCTAATGCGTGCTAGGAAAAATTTCAAATGTTTTTCTTGAAACCAGAAAAATAAGCTTTCTCTTTTTACATAAAACTTAAATCAATTACTGCATTAGATGTCTATGAAAATTTTTACATTTTCAACGCTTTGTACCAAATATATAACATGCCTTCAAATGCTGTTATGAAATTTATGTCATATCCGCAACAAATCGAGTAATAAAGCCAGAGATTATTGCATTTCAGTCACCACCGACCGCGGCCAATTGTAACGAAATGTCGTTACCCTTATAATAATTGCCACAGAATGTTAAATTGATAGCATAATGTGGGAAATTATGATTTCGTTAAATTAATTTATTACTGTGTGTGTTATTGCTTAATGGCTTGTAAACAAACAAATACATGAAATCCTGTTAGCTAATTAATATTGATTTTACTCAAGTTCGCAACAATCCGCTCGCACCTTGGCATATTGAATGTGAGACGTAAGGGAGCGTTGAGCGTTGGTTTAAGCCCAGTTTTCATCATTTTAAAAGATAGCTAGTCCTAGATTTAATTGTATAGACATTTTTAAATCGATTTAGTACGATATTGTATAATTAAACTTAAACGCCACACATAGTAGACAACCCCCATATCCAGAGCCTAGGATGCCTCCAAGGGGGTTACACAGGTTAAAAAAAATCACAGATTTCGCAATCCTTGCAACCATCGGGACATTGGAAATAATAACACCATACACAAAACATAAAATTTTTCAACTTTTTCCGGACGAGGCAAAGCTGCTACGATCCACTGTCGAATGCGACACCGCTGTATTTCGGCCTTAAATGAAAACTGGTAACTTGACCCCCTTTGATATATGCAACCCATATTACATTTGCATATATCAGCCGTTGCATATACGACAGTCTCACTCGACCGCGACACCGTCTTCTGACCTTGAACGAAAACTGGTAACTCGACCCCCATATACGGACAATGTTAAAACGCAAACATCCGTTACCCACTGAGAATGCCAGTGCCGAAGCTGAGCATCGAACTCGATACACGATAGACAGTGTGTCCAAGCGTGTTCGTTACTAACACGTTTTAGCTTGCTGCGCTACCGTGTCGCTAAACTAAGTTAACTCTTAGATTGATTCTTTGTACTAGGGTCTAAATGATTTATCTGAAAAATTAACCGGTAGTTTGTAGTAAAGTATATTCACGGACGGCTGAGACCAACAAATATGCGTGATTGCCTCATGATCGTGACGTGTTCTATCCCCATTGGTTGCATTTTCAGGAGAATGCCAGCGGTTTTCTCGACTTCAGTTGTATGTAATTTGCGTAAAGTGGATTTACATTTATTCGCACACTTGAATTATTATAACTCATAAACGGTTTAGTGAATCCAATCGTTTATGGTAGTGTATTATCAAGTTTAACAGAACAATATCCTAATATCCAATCGTTCTAAAATCGATCAGGAAACTCCTTGTGTATTCTTAATAATTTTACGCACGAAGGGCTCTGGTGAACTAAGCGCACGTGAACAACGCATGTATTTGTTTTGGCGCGGTGTCAGCGGTCTGGGCATATACTATAGTAGCAGTGTTGAAAGAGACTCTCACCTGCCTCCCCTACAAATTCCCTCGATTTTGATCAGGTTATGCGATGCGACGTTGCAGTTGTTGAGATTGATGTTTCGAATATCTGTCAGTTCAATCTAAAATTGTTTCAAAATTGATTCTAAAAAAACCAGAAACCGGACACTACAAGATCGGCTGGTACTTAGGGAAAAATGTTGTAATCTTCAGTCTATTTTAGAACTACTGCCGCATATAATTCGAGTTAGGTATCACCTCCTCTTGAAGAATATCTCTCTAATTTCAAGGCACTAATAATTGAACCTGAAAACAAACACAAAGAGCAACATCCACAAAAATAATGCTAAATTCGAACTGAGGCCGAATTTATACCATTTAACCCGTTCTAGCTTTTTTGACAAATGAAAGTGGATGAGAATTGTAGATGTCGATTTGATCCTAAATAGGTTAAGTACTTTGGTTACTGCGAAATAAAATCAAATCTATTTGCTTTTCAGATACTATTATTATTATTATTAGATACAGATAAGATAGAGCACTCGGGTCTTAATCCAGCTGAATATCCACAATACCCGTGCGCCTCGGCAATTGATGAGCTGGAGGGCAGCGCGGCCAAAAAGGAGCTCCTTTTTGTTATATTGTTGTATTTAGCTAAATATAATTAAACTGAGGCCTTACTCCTATCTGCGGAACGGCACTAGAATTAAAAACATGAAAAGCATTCATAAAAAAGCACCAACAGATATAATTTGTTAACTTGGATACTACCAATTCATATAAAATTGCTTTAGTCAAACGAAAATTCTAGTGTTGAAACCGGATATGTCAGTGAATTAAATACTTATTGCCTACTAAATTAATCTAAATCATACTGCAAAGACAATGCAAAAATTAGGAATGATAAACACGCATGAACCTTTCAAGCAAAGTAGTCCAAAAATAATTTAAATATATAAACATCTGATGATATCAGATGAAAATATTAATCCACCAATTAATCTCATCAACATTTCTTTAATCGCACTCTTTTATTTCAGGCTGGAGTACTCGAGATGACCTGGGTGATAAGCGACTTCACGGCAACCAGTACCTCAGAGCTGAGTGTGACCAAGGGCCAGCAAGTGGAGGTGGTGGAAGTGTGTTCGTCCAAACCTGATTTCTGCTTAGTGCGGATGCCCACTAGGGGCACCGACCACGATTCTGCTGTACCTGAAGGACTAGTGCCGCTTGCTGTGCTCAAGCAACCTCCCGCCCCTAGAAGTTCCCCTTCCAGACGTCCGCCTCCACCTGAGCATGATATCGGTGAGTTAAATAATGATTTTCTAACTGACTGAGTATTTTAAAATATCTCAGAGAAAATTTTTCTTACTATTTGATATGCGTCGATATTAAATGTACAGATATGAGTGAATAGTGATGAAGGATTTAGGTATCGAGTCATTTTTAGCATATCCTCCTACATGAGAAACTTTTCTTATAATATAGATACAAAGAGACTTTACTACACACTGGAAATATCAAATTGAATAACACGAAAACAGGAAGGCATAGGTAAAATCTGATGGCTCTATTGAACGTGTATTTAAAAATTATGCTATTAATGCGCTGCCGGTTTTGTTTTAGGATCTCTCCTTTTGCATGAACCTCAAATCCTATCTAACTTGACTTATCTTGTAGAGTAGACTCTATCTTTGAGTTTAATTATTTTAGTATACCGCAACAGACTTAAAATTTCGAATGACGTTTGTTTACAATTTGCAAATAAAAATTTTTGAGCAAGAAGTTAACTTTTCTTTAACATTTAAATGTATTTTAAAAAATATATAAATTTTATTGTTTTAAACCTCTAGTAGGTGGAGCCAGTTACAAGTCACCGATTTGTAACGATTCCACATTGGTTGTGGTACACTACTGTTTTTTTTTAAACAGGCTGAATAAGACCGACACCTGTCTGTAGGTGATAGTCGTTCAGTTGGATATTTGTTCATTGCTGTTTTATTTGATATATAGCGCGTTGTGATTCCACAAGAATATTGGTGATTCTGGCTACCAACGTAGAATTTGGTAGATACGTTAACAAATGTATCGGGTACAAAAAGTCGTCCAGATACAAGTTGTCTCCGAAATATTTCGGCAGCTATCTTAGCAACTGGCTGCCATAAAAATATTTTGATAAGTACAGTGGACTCAGACGTGTTGGCTTGGAGCAGCTAGGTGTACATGTCTAGTTGTAAAATTAGCCGCCATTTTAAAACAGCGACTAATTTTGTGATACTTTTCGATGTCTGAGTTATTTGCGGCAGCCATTTTCCAATATGGCTCCCGAAACGTTTTTTTAACTTTATGTCTGGTAGTTTTTGGTATCCAATATATTTGCTAACATGCTGGTAACCAGGATAGCAATATTCTTTGGCCACATTCATTCAACATTAGGCACTAACATTTCTTAAAAATATCTTAAATGTTTTCGAGTTGGAGGGTAAAGAACTTTTACGTTCACATAATTTGTAATATTTTTATAAAGAATTCATTTATATCCTTTATAATTTAATACTTCATTGCATTAAATATTTTCCATCGGATTAAAATATCAAATGCTTCGTAATCGATTTTGTCACGGAAGATTTTCAGCTATTTTAATTTATATCACGTCACGTTAATTTCCAGTTCACATATTAAACCAATTCTATTTAATTTCCATATTTATAAAATGGAATCGTGAATTTGTTAAATTCGACACGCGAGAGGAAAACGACCAAGCGGCAGTGGGGAGATTTTAATTATGTTTCCAATTTAAATGTGTCACTGACCTGAGGCTATAGTTTTAACGGAGAAAAAAATATTTCTGAATTTGTGTGCTCTGAGAACTATTTGGAACATTGTTACAGTATTAAAAAAATTACGAGTATAAAAATAAGGTAATTCCTGTAGGGAGAAAATTTAGAAACTAACAAAAAAATACAAAACTATAATCCTCCTTAACATAACCTAAAAGACCAAACTAAACATTGGAAGGCCGACACCCAGAGAAACCATAGCGATGTCATAACTTTGTCTAAAAGAGAGTCGTGACAGACATGCTTTTTGCATGTAATCAACCACATTCAAAATAGATCAACAACAAACAACATCTGTCAAAAAGAAATATATTATTTGGGTATTTTGCAGACTCATACACTCCATTTAATTGATAGATTAATCTGAGAAACAACAAATTACTTATTCATTATGTATACTGTTGGATCTCTAACTTGATCACGCTAGTAGGCCAATAAAGTTAATCGATGATGTCATTATAAAATTATAATAACAAAATTTTATCTGAAAGACAACACTGTTAAATAAACATCTGTCGAATATACAGATTCACCAAATTTAGTTTAAGGTACGTAAACTTGTTTCTGCCTAGATAAACCACGCCTTGTCGTAGAACAATGCAGGGCATTGGTATAAAACAATAGCGCCATCGCTTGACCGCGTCGAGTTGAGAACAGCGCACCCATTCTGCTTTTAATAGCGTAGCTGTTTAGACGTGTGGGAATAAAATAAATTAATCTCAATTTCGTTATTAAAATGCCGTGTGTTTATATAACTGCAGAAAAAGTGCAAATTGTGAAGTGATACTTCGGGGGCCATTCCATTGAAGACACAATAAATTTATTGTAAATTTTTTTCAGCGCACAGTGGCGCCGTCGCAGAAATTTATACTTTAGTACGGTACAATAAAAATGGATATTATGTTGAAGAATAAGAACATCTGTTTGCGAAAAGGGCACAACTAATCTGCAATCCAACAAATTTTGTCAAAATTGATCCGTTATTTTCGGTACTATCACGTTCGCATACATACATACATACATACATACATACATACATACATTTTTTTAAATCCACTTTTTCGTGTTCTTGAAAACATAAGATCAGGTGTTATTTCATTTTTTGATTTTGGACCAATTTTTCCATTTTTGATCGGTGAAATTCTAAGGTCATGACAGTGAAGATTTACGGAGGAACATTAATTTATTTAATATGGAAGATTACAACACTCCGTAGACATCAAAGTTTAATCAGTGGCTAGGATAAACCTAAGTAAATTCAGACTTCACCGTAAGTTCGTACTGATGAGTGCCTACCCTTATTCATTTCAAAATGTGCTGTAGTGGAAAATAGAAACAGTCGTCGTTTACTTTAAATAAAACTGTAACCGTTTCAATTTGGTAACGAAGTTAATTTTCATCTCGGCAAACTTTCAACGACTTGGAGCTTCAAACTTCGTACATCCATGCAGAATAAATAAATACACACTCATAATGAAACATCACAGTATGCTCGGGTTCGGAAATTTGAATAGAACAACACTTGGCGACTGGAGGTATTGAAGTAATTAGGGCAGCGGTGGAGGGCAGAGGGTGCGTCTGGTTATAAGCGATCTAAATTTATGGATTTTAATAAAATATGTTGTGGGGTCCCTGCAAAGTGTGGCATAAACCGTCGTGTCGCGATATACAGGGTTAATTAATTGCTAGGCATCATTCTCAGACTGCAGATTTCGGAACCAATGATTATATTATGATAGGAAATCGTTGCAGATTCTCAATATAAGTTTGTAAAACTTTACCTGGTGATGACTGTGGTCCATATTATCATCAGCTGCCCACTTTAGTTGGAGCCGAAAACTGATCGAAGGCAACTACAAACATGTTCACCTGTCACAGCTGATGGTCCAGAATTCGAAAATAATTAAGGAAAATATGTAGAGGAAGTCAATGCATTAAACGACAAAGATCCAATTGCCCTATTATTCCAGTCAAAATAGACATTCAACTTCGTCCTAATTCACGTAGAGCTGAAACTTGGTAAAGACCTTGAATACACTATTACAAATGAAATGTCAAAAGTCCCCACGGATCCCGTGTCGGCTAAAAACTCTATTCAAGGTCAAAGGTCACAAATGTCAGTTTTTTACGATAACACTTATCGTTTACGAGAAATATGCGAAAAACTGATATTTGACCTTGAATAAAATTTTTAGCCGACATGGAATCGGTGAGGACTTTTGACATTTCGTTTGCAATAGTGTATTCAAGGTCTGTACCAATTTTCAGCTCTATGCGAATTATTACGAAGTGTCAACTTTTTTTTGTCTATTTTGATTGGAGTATGTGAGATTGTCTAGAAAATCAGTAACAGAAACATATAGCGAAACAACCTTGGATAAGTGCGATAACAGAAGTACAAACCATGGACAATCTGAAGGCTAAAGATGTGCTCAACATTACGTTGGAGTCGGAAGAGTAATAGACCAGATAATAATTCTTATATACAAGACCTCAGTAAGAAGCTGCTGACCACAATAATAGCAAGGATCTTTCCGAACACTAAGCGTGATTACACGTAGGTACACTTAAACATAAAACGTGATATATTTAGGATTCCACGTCTCTTAGAACTGACACAGATCAAAGTATTAAGGATTCACGCCAATATTGCGAAAGGCTTTTCAAAATGACTATCCTGAAACAAAAGATGACTGACAGAGCAGCTGGTGTCGACAATATTACAGCAGAGGCATTTTAATTAGTAGATGGAGGTGGACTACCATAAAACTTTTAGCAATGTAGAATGGAACCATTTGTAGGCTGTATTATTGCAGATGGAGTCACTAAAACATCTGATCTTCATTCTTCTCAGATCTTATGAACAAAACTCTGTTTCGATGAAAGTAGACAACGCTAATATGGATAAATGTTATAGTCGGTAAAGAAATCAGATAAGATTGTGTTGTCACCAATCCTCTTTGATCAGCTATAGTCATCCGTGATGCGACATATTCTGGGAAACTGCACATGCACCTACTAGACGTTCTTCAGGCCATAAGCTCTGATTATGGTCTAAATGTAAATTACAACAAAATGAAAATTATGATTGTAGACCGAACAAGAGATAACTACCCAAATACGTTACGGATAAGTGATTGTGAGACAGTAAACAAAATGATGTACTTTGGAGTCCTTGTGGGCAATACAGGCAACCGCGATAACTGCCGTTATGCCGTATAGTGCGGATCAATAAAAATATTATGACCAAAAAGATTGCGAAAAAGCGGGTTGCAGGGAATAATTGCTTGGGACCTGACGATGAGATTTCCCACTTTGCAGGAAATCCTAGCTGATCATATTTTTAAAATGTTTTGATAATGGCATGGCTTTCATTATTTCGAGAGTTTGCCATCGTACATGTAGAGACAGAACAAAAAAATAAAAGAAGGAATAGATATACTCATATATCGTTATTGCTGTTATTATTTGTTGACCGAAGAAATAATTTTGCGGAAAATTGCCGAAAATAAACACTTTCTTGTGAAGATAGCGCACGTAATCAACTCATTTTGTAAATATATTATTAATCTAATGGTTATCATAATCATTATTTGTATATTGAAAAAAATGTACACAAAATTGAAGGACACAAAAAATTTTTTTACAAAGAGCACACGAAATCAATTTAATACTTAAATGTGGTGAGAATAAAACTCGACTAAAGCCTTTTTATCCTCTACAGTAAATAAGGGTAGATTTAGGAAGGAGGAGCTGGCTGATTGACCTTGACCTCCGCGACCTCTATGGATCTATTATGGTGCTCCTGTTTGTTTTCCTTAGAGCTCCATATCCAGCTTTGTCTTTTGTGTCAGACTCCACAGCCTTGATAAGGGCCCCTTACTATAGCTATCAGCTTTTGGTTTTTTCTCACCAAGTAGTTGGAATCTCAGTCTAGCAAGGCCTTCAGAATGGCACAATACATGGATGAGGTTTCGTCTGCCTCTTGGCATAATCTGCATGTTGCGTCATCTGCCAGACTGAGATGTCTATTAAGCCGACAGTAACCGGTTTCAAGACCCACTATTATTCTAATGGCCTTTCTGTTTTAGCACAACAGATCCTCCGTAAATTTGGCCGATCGTTCTTAATGAACTTTTTGGCCTGTCTCAGTAGTGGGAAACTTTTACACTATTCCAGAGATTTAGTTTGCACCCATTTGTCAATGGATGCTCGTATGCATGACTTGGCCTTACCGAAAAAGGGTTGGTGTCCTATAAGAGCCTTACATGCGCCTTGTCTGGCCAGTTCATCAGCCTTTTCATTTCTCAAATAAAGGTTGTTCGGGGTTAAGTGGACTGTAGTTGGGGGATGAAAAAAACTGTTTTAATTAAAGTCACCTGATAGATATTTCCTTATTTACATTTATTCACTATTACAAACACTATTTACAAAAGTTCACTCGGTAACTACCTATGTACATTAATTGCCACTAAATAACATAGAGCCACTTGGGAGTGTGTGTGTTGGTTGTTCTTACACTTTCGATGTCTTATGTGATACTGTCTTTTTAAGGGGCTGGCGTCACAGGGAACAGAGAGTGACTTATGGGGGTGTGTCTACATGTGGCTATAGTGCACACATAGTACAGGATTATGCTAATACTAATTTTAATCTGACTACACAACAAAGGTAAACAAATAACACAAGCTAGTAAGAATTCGGAAACTTGGAATTTGGCATATAAATATACTAGAAGCCAAGGTCTTAATTTTTTATGACATATGCCACCCCCATCACCATTTCCAACGTTCCTACTCCATTATTAAAGGAGCTAACGAAATAAAATCATGATTTAGTGTGTGTAAGGGAGCAAAACCTTTCATCAACCCATTACCACATTGGAGCAGACGATTTCATATATAATTAAAATTCTATGAGCAATTATTTCCACATTCTGGAGTGCAAATAAAGTATCAAGTTGTTTTCACCTAAAGAGACTTGGATGAAAAATTTGAATGTTGAAGTAGTGATTCTTTAGGTAGCGGTTTCTTAAGGTGTAATAGTTACTTTTGTTTTCATTTCCTTATACATTATTTGTTTGGCGCCTTAAGCAATTTTTTATTTATGGAAAAATGTAAAACTTCAGTTTGAATCATTATTTTTTGTAGTTTCTTCTTGAAAATTGTAGAAAAACGATAATTTTAAGACGAAGTTATCAGTGCATAAATGCGTCAGAACAAAAAATGTTCACGCTTATATATGTAGTCGAAACATTTTGCTCGAGTTGACATCCCATTTATCAAAAAAAATGTTTCTTGCAAGTTTAGTTTATATTAAGAATATTTCTAAAGCTTTACAACAACATGTTTATTTATGACATATTATGAAATTGTGCAAAAAATATGATTTTTTAACAGTAATTTTTTTCAACTACCGTTAGCAAATCAAAGTAGCAAAATTTTTAAATGTAATTCTGACTAGAAAAAACTCTAGGATCATATTCAGTACATGTGAAATATCAATTTTCAAATCAGTGCATCCAAAACAAAGTTGCAGAAACAAAATGGAGGACGTTTTACGTACGAAAAAATGTGAAAAGGTCGATTTTTCTCGTTTATCTGCGAATATAATTTTTTCATCGAAAAAAGTTTCAAACAGGCATTTAAAATATCTACAAACTGGCGCCCGCTGAATGAAAATCAGATGTTAGATTTC
The DNA here is from genome assembly GCA_963583905.1 of Stenurella melanura. Lineage (NCBI taxonomy): Eukaryota > Metazoa > Arthropoda > Insecta > Coleoptera > Cerambycidae > Stenurella > Stenurella melanura. Next base: position 74,265,281 of record OY757309.1, read on the forward strand.
TCGGAAATTAAAAAAAAAACATACAAAAAAGACTATTTTTAATTTTGCAATAACTTTTTCAATAGTTAATTTATGGTATCAACATTCTCAGGAAATATGTGTTATAATGTGCTTAAGAAGTGGCCGTAACCCGAATCCCGACGGATGAATAGTTTCCGAGAAATTCAATTGTTTATTAAAAAAGTAATCTTAGTAACATTTGAATTCCCCAAAATGAGGCTGTCCGATTTCAATTTTGTAAATAGCTTTCTACTCTTCAAGAGTTATACTATTACTGAGTTCAAAGCCGAAGTGAAATATTTCATAAAACGCCGTTAGAAATGATGCATATTTCTTCAGTATAAACAAATGTACTTAATAACTTTGTCAATTCTTGGAGTATCGAAATGTAAAGTGGATATTCGCGTAGTCGGTATTTCTATACGGATTTTAAATAAAATGAACATCTTTCGACCTTGAGGACGCGATTTTTTTTTTTTTTAATTCCCGAAACCTTATTTTTTAACATACAGCGCTGAGATTTGCGGGTATTGCTCATGAGTACTTCAACTTTGGATAGAGAAATATAAGCGTCTTTTTTGATAACATAGTTCATGTTGAAGTGAGACGCTCGCATCAGCTAGTCGAGCCAGCGTGCGCTGGTAGTGTGGGAGAAGAGCCTGCAGCAGCAGTGTCTGTCTGCGTCGAAGAGTTGACTTGCACGTTCAAAATCGTTCGCGCTTGCAAAGTCGTCTATATCTTGGTTTCTGGTGTACCTAAGAAAATCCTTTTGTGCAATACCTGCAAATCTCAGCGCTGTAATTTAAAAAACCGCTGCCTAAGGAATCACTACTTCCACTTCCAGATTCTTCATCCAAGTCACTTTAAAGGAAATATCTTGACTATATTTGCACTCTAGTATGTGGAAATTATTGGTCATAGAATTTTAATAATATTTGGGGCAGATGTCATAGAAAAGTTTGAGGGGTTGGTTTCTACCATATTCGTTAAAAATGAAGTTTCTAGTTTACCCTACTTATTTTCCACTATTCGCAATCTACCACCTCCCACCCCTTCAATGGAGTCATCTCAATCGGATGTCACTACAATACATACGTGTACTAACTTTCAAGTGAATATCTCAATTTGATGTTATCAATCCCATTAATAATGAAGCGGAGGTGGTGGAGTTTGAAAAATATTAGAAAGAAATCTGAGGCCTTGGTTTCTAGTATATACACCGAATCCCAAATTTCTGTACTCTTACCAGCTTGATTTACTTATTTTTTCCTACTCCTATTAACTCCAACCCTTCTACGGAATCATCCCAAAATATAATCTAGTTCCAGATGTCGTTATAATACATACGTCTACCAAATTACAAGTGAATATCTCAATTTTATTTTATCAACCCCTTTAATAATGTAGTAAGGGTGGTGGAAATGTTGAAAAATAGTATGAAAAAATCTGAGGCCTTGGCATCTAGGACATACACCTAATTTCAAGTTGCAGTACTCTTACCAGCTTGCTTTACTTATTTTTCCCTATTTACCTCTACTTACTCCCACTCCTTCAACGCAATCATGTCAAAATATAATCTAGTTTCAGATATAGCTATAATACATAAATGTACCAAATTTCAAGTGAAAATTTAAGTTTAATTTTATAAACTCTTTTAATAAGGGAGTGGGGGTGGTGGGGAGATGGAAAATACTAATAAAAAAACCTGAGACCTTCGCTACTAGTAGTGAATATCTCAATTTTATTTTATCAACCCTTTTAATAATGAAGTAGGGGTGGTGGGGGTTGAAAAATATTATAAATATTCTGAGACCTTGGCTTCTAGTACATACACCAAACATCAAGTTTCTGTAGTCTTACCAGCGTGCTTTACTTATTTTCCCCTATTTACCCCTATTTAACCCCCAACCCTTCAACGGAATCATCTCAAAATATAATTTAGTTCCAGATGTCGTTATAATACATATGCGTACTAAATTTCAAATGAATATCTCAATTTTAATTTATCAACCCTTTTCATATTGGAGTAGGGGTGGTGGGGGGCTGAAATATATTATTCAAAAATCTAAGGCCTTGGCTTCTAGTACATATACCGAATTTCAAGTTTCGGTACTCATACCAGCTTGTTTTACTTATTTCCCCCTATTTACCCCTAAATAACCCCCAACCCTTCAACGGAATCATCTCAAAATACAATCTAGTTCCAGATGTCGTTTTAATTCATACGTGTACCAAATTTTAAATGAATATCTCAATTTTATTTTATCAACCCTTTTAATAATGAAGTAGGGTGGTGGGGGTTGAAAAATATTATAAATAATCTGAGACCTTGGCTTCTAGTACATACACCGAATTTCAAGTTTCTGTAGTCTTACCAGCTTTCTTTACTTATTTTCCCCTATTTACCCCTATTTAACCCCAACCCTTCAACGGAATCATCTCAAAATATAATCTAGTTCCAGATGTCGTTATAATACATACGTGTACAAAATTTCAAATGAATATATCAATTTTAATTTATCAACCCTTTTCATATTGGAGTAGGGGTGGTGGGGGTTGAATAAAATTATAAAAAAATCTGACGCTTTGGCTTTCAGTACATACACCGAATTTCATGTTTCTGTACGCTTACCAACTTGTTTTACTTATATTCCCCTATTTACCCCAAATTAACCCCCAACCCTTCAACGGAATCATCTCAAAATATAATCTAATTCCAGACGTCGTAATAATACATACGTGTATGAAATTTCAAATGAATATCTCAACTTTATTTTATCAACCCCATTAATGGGTAGGGGTGGTGGGGGGTTGAAAAATATTATAGAAAAATCTGAGTCCTTAATTTCTAGTACATACACCGAATTTCAGGTTTCTGTACTCTTACAAGCTTGCTTTACTTATTTTCCCATATTTACCCCTATTTAACCCCCAACCCTTCACCGGATATCCTCAAAAAACAATCCAGTTCCAGATTTCGTTATAATATATACGTGTACAAAATTTCAAGTCAATATCTTAAACCGTTCCGGAGAAAACGTGCGGACAAAAAAAGTTACAGACAGACAGACCGACAGACAGAAAATTTTTTTTTCGCTCAAATTTAAAATCTCGACGTTTCATGACATTCTAAACCTATTTCACGAATAAAAATTTTTGAAATTTTTTTTGCGATTACTATACTTCCAATCCACTACGTGGATGTGGAAGTAAAATAAGGTCTCGGGAATGTTGAAAAAAAAATCTCGAATCCTGAAGGTCGGATGGAGTTCATTTTTTTTAAATTCGTATAAAAATGCCGACTACGCGAATATCCTCTTTATATTTTGATACACCAATAATTGACGAAGGTATTAATAAAGTACAGTTGTTTATACCGAAGAAATATGCATCATTTTCAACGGCGTTTTTAAGCAACTTAATTGAAATATTTCACTTCGGCTTTGAGCTCAGAGATAGTACAACTCTTGAAGAGTAGAAAGCTATTTGCAAAATTGAAATCAGATCTCCTCATTTTGAGGCAATCAAATGCTGTTACTAAGATCACAGTTTTAATAAACAATTGAATTTCTCGGAAATTATTCATCCAATTCGGGTTACAGCCACTTCTTAAGCACATTATGGCGCATATTTCCTGAGATTGTTGATACCATAAATTAATTACTGCAAAAGTTACTGCAAAATTAAGAAATGTCATTTTTCTATGTTGTTCTTTAAGTTTCCGAGAAATCTAACAACCGGATTTTCAATCGGTGCCACTTTATAGGTATTTTACATGCCTACAACTATTGTTTGAAACACTTCTCAATGAAAAAGTTACATTCGCAGGTAAACGAGAAAAACTGACTATTTCACATTTTTTCGCACGTAAAACGTCCGCCAATTTGTTCTTCAACTTTATTTTGGATGCACTGATTTGAAAATTGATATTTCACATGTACTTACAGTTGTCAGAGATCAATTTTGATGAAAAGTTAGAATTCATTGTTACCTCGCTAATTCTTTCATACTTTGCTAGTAAAAAATGACTCAAAAAAGTTTACTAAAATTTACCCCCGCGAACCCTTCTAAAAAACCCTCTGAAACGGAAAAATGCACTTTGTTGCTAATATCTCGAAAAATAATGGAAAAAAAATCGGATAGCACCACGTGAAAAAGGGGGAAATTTCACATCACAAACGTATATAATTTTTTTTGGTACGATCAAAAATGTAGGCAGATTTTTTTGTTTAACGCACGAGAATGGAACGTGGCGACACATAAGTATGGCTCGCGAAGCGTGCGCGGTCACGGACGCGCTACAGTAAATTTGTTGTAACTTTTGAACTAATTAATGAAATTGAGCTCAACAAAGCTTAAATGAAACGAGAAACATGTGGCTATTGGATTACCATATTTTCAAATATTAAAATGAACGTATGTAGGAATGGTACATATATGAAGTCGGAACATAAAGAGATTTCCGATGAAACGTTCCATTCTCGTGTGTTAAACAAAAAAATTTGTAGTCTACATTTTGGATCGTACAAAAAAATTTCATATACGTTTTTGATATGAAAAATCCCCCTCTTTCACGTGGTGCTATCCGTTTTTTCTTTTTCTTTTCATTATTTTTCAAGATATTAGCAAAAAACTGAATTTTTCTGTTTTAGAGGGTTTTTAATAAGGGTTTGCGGGGGCAAATTTTTGTAAACTTTTTTGAGGCACTTTCTACTAGCAAAGAACAATTAGCGAGGTAAAAATTAATTCCGACTTAAAACCTAGGCAACTGGGCTAGAATATGATCCTAGTACTTTTTTCTAGTGGGAATTACTTCTAAAAAACGATCTCCTTCTGCTTCGTTTGATTGGCCTACGTGTACTAAAATTCCCCATCGAAAATATGATGTAGGGAGTCGCATTCAGTAAAGCACATCTTAATATCTGTCTTTATCATTTAAATCAGCAAAGAAAAATAATTTGAGCTATGTTCGTATTCTACCTAAAAAAGTGTGATTTACTATCCAAAAAGCACACCAATACTACAACTGCAATATTGCCGCGTGAACAAAATCTCATATTATCCATAATATTTTCCTATCTTATATTCCTTCATCCACACACCGAGAGTGATTATTAACTAATAGCTGAACTTCATTTACTCTGTTCGAATTTCTAAACCGAAGGCAAGAAGAACAGATACAATTGTATCGGTTGAACTCTCTCCCGTGCACTCGCAGGCGGCATGGCAGAGTGTAAGAAGAATCGTGTGATTGTGTGATGCTGCGGGAGGTCGGGTCAAGGTCGATAGCGGCCAATCTATTGATCCCGCACGACGACGCCACCGACGCCGCTCCAACGGACGGCGGTGCGGAGTAGCTAGAGATGGCACAGGGCACGTGGTTCGAAGACCCGCAGACAGCCGCGGTTAGGTGTTCTCAATGGCAGACGGGAGAAAAGTTATTAAGTTTTTTTTTTTTTTGCGAAACTAAATGTGGAATTCAATTCAGCTGTAGGTATTCTTATTCCTGATGGATCGTATTTGACGATGCTAGGCGCCAACAGCAGACGAAAGACATCCTCTAAATAAATTGTTTTTTTTTTCAAGTATACCCAATACACATCTAACTTACAAGTTCCTTTATTCGATGGAAGCTCTACGTGTTTTAAGTTTTAATGCTGGCGTAATTTTGATATGCTAATGTTTATTAGTAGTTGAGGAAATTTACCACAAAAATAGGTCAAACTATCAGATAATTATTATTGTTAGCATTGTTCATATTGTGTACGTTTTTTCTTTTAATGAAATAAATTATCAACATTATGTAAAATGGTTTATTACTATTTTCTGGAATTCATAGCAATCTGGATGCTCTAAACTAACCCAAACATAGAATTTTTCTGACTTACAATATTTTTCAAAAAAATCAATATTTTTAAATGAAAACTCATATTTGAACTTACTTAATTTTTCTGAACGACTTTTCCAAATACATTTTCCCCCTATCTCAATCGCTAATGTTACTTTTGTAAAATTCCCAGTTAAGGAAAATCACAGTTGGCTTTGAAATAGAGATTGAGTAGCAGTTCTACCTTCCAAAGGTAGTTCATTATGGGTATTATGTGCTATAAAAAATAGTTACAAATCCAAATACAAATAGACAAGTTATAGGGGTGGCTTAGTACGAAGTGGGACACACTGTATAATAAAAAATATGAATGTATTTTTCACGAATTTTTTTTCGAAGTCCTTCAAATAAATACTATACTTAAGCGATATTTTTTTTAAATGAAAATGTATAAATTAGCTAATTTTATAATCAATTTGTATAAAATTATTTATATTAATATCATAATTTTCGAAAAAGAAAATCATAAAAATTTAATTTTTTAAAATTTTATCTAACAATTTTAAATAATGATATACAATGTGTGCCACTTCGTACTAAGCCACCCCTATAACTTGGCTATTTGTATTTGGATTTGTATATATTTTTTATAGCACATAATACCCATAATGAACTACCTTTGGAAGGTAGAACTGTTACCCAATCTCTATTTCAAAGCCAACTGTGATTTTTTTTAAATGGGAATTTTACAAAAGTAACATTAGCGATTGAGATAGGGGGAAAATGTATTTGGAAAAGTCGTTCAGAAAAATTAAGTAAGTTCAAATATGAGTTTTCATTTAAAAATATTGATTTTTTTGAAAAATATTGTAAGTCAGAAAAATTCTATGTTTGGGTTAGTTTAGAGCATCCAGATTGCTATGAATTCCAGAAAATAGTAATAAACCATTTTACATAATGTTGATAATTTATTTCATTAAAAGAAAAAACGTACACAATATAAACAATGCTAACAATAATAATTATCTGAAATGTTTTTCAACTAGATCACCTTCAATTTCAATGCATTTTATAATTCTTTTTTTATTATGATTGAATACTTTTCTTAGTTCTTCAGGAGATATTGATCGACAAACTTCCAAAATTCTGTTACACAATTCTTGTCTTGTGCGTGGTCTGCTTTTGTAAACTTTTTATAAAATCCAGGAGAGTAATATCTGGAGATCTGGGCAGAAACTCGCAAAGTGGACTATTACGTCCTATCCATTTTCTAAGAAAATTTTGATTAAACCATTCCCTCACAATCAAGGCATTATGCACTGAGCAGCCATCTTGTTGGAAGTGGATATCTTTTTGTAATCGCCTATAGCATCGGACAATTCTGTGTTAAGGAAGTTCAAGTAAACATCAGCATTTAAATTTCCCTCGAAAAAAATGGACCAATTAGCCGGGTTTCCAGTATACCACACCATACATTCACTTTTTGGGAGTACTACTTTTGCATGTGATTACCCAATTTGGATAATCCGCAGCCCAATATCTACAATTTTGTGACGAAACCACGCCATTAGTGGTAAATGTTGCTTCGTCTGAGAACAGTATTTTATCAATAAAACGGCGGTCCTCTACAAAAAATGCCTTGCAGCCAATAATAATATTCTAATCTTCGTTCTGGGTCCCCTTCTTGCAACGTGTGAAGAAATTTTGGCTTGAAGGGTTTTAATTTGTGCCTGCGAAGGCAACGCCAGATCTTGTTTTTTGATAAATTTAATTCCCGCGCAATTTCTCTTACACTGGTTCGTGGGTTTCCATTAACAAAACGCAGTATAATATTATCATCTGGATGCCTTTTGGTAGGTTTCAATGTTGGCTTTGCAATAGTGCCGGTTTGATCAAATTTCTTATTAAGGGCAATGATGCAATGATGTAGTGGAGGACGATCGGGATGTCTACAATTAAGTATTTTAGCAGCCTCTCTGAAGGAACGAACATTATCTCCAACAAGACGAATAATGTCCACTTTTTCTGGAATTGTTAATTTCAAAGGCATTATGACGTAAAAATTAACAACTATGGTGTTTACAATAATTGATGTAAGTATATTGACATTCATAGCAATCTGGATGCTCTAAACTAACCCACACAACGAATTTTTCTGACTTGCAATATTTTTCAACAAAAAAAAATTAATATTTTTAAATGAAAATTCATATTTGAACTTACTTAATTTTTCTGAACGACTTTTCCAAATATATTTTTCCTCTGTCTCAATCGCTAATGTTACTTTTGTATAAAATTCCCATTTAAAAAAAAATCACAGTTGGCTTTGAAATACAGATTGAGTAACAGTTCTACCTTCCAAAAGTAGTTCATTATGGGTATTATGTGCTATAAAGAATATATACAAATCCAAATACAAATAGTAGATAAAAAAATTCGTTATAATAAAGTTACATAGATGGCGTAGACACCAAGAGCGGCCCTTGTCCTCATATCAATCGAGGAAAATTGTTGAAGCGATATCCATGATCAGCGACCCCAGAAACCCCCGAGTAAAGATTTCGGTTGAACTTCACATCGAATTGAGAGAAAGACCACGAGGATGAACTATATTACGAGGACGTCCTGGGTTCCAGGTACATCAAGGAACTTCATGAACATTACATTCATGATCAGCGACCCCAAAACCCCCGAGTAACCAAATTGACCTCATTTCCACCATCGATTACCGAATAATGATTTTTTTAAATTACCTCAAAAACTGCACGCGAAAAAATGCATTTTGATCCGACTTACTGCACATTTTTCGACAGTGGAGCGCTATATTTCCTCGACTATAGCAGTTTCACATGAATGTTATTGGCATAGAAATAACACGATTGCTAAAAGGCAATCATAACTTGTGAGAATTATTGTCAGAATTATATAGATTTGAAAATATTCTATAACTTAGAAAAACAGTTCATCTTATTCCAAGTTTAATCTATTTCAAACTTGATTGATTAGCAACATTGCTGTTATTTCCGGATATACTATCTGGATGTTTTTATATACCTCCGGACGGGCTACGTACAACGAATTAAACATGGGACATGCTTGTTGCCAGCAGCGAGGTCACATGACGCATGATATAGGAATATAAGATGGGAAGTGGAGGTGTTTGTGAGATGCTTCTTTTAAACTTTCATTCGTCGTCATCTCCTTGTTTATTCTTCTCCTGAGTCCTCTCTTTCTGTATCTTGCAGCGGGCACATCCTCCTGCCCGCTTGCTTCCAGATGTGGTTTCATGTTTCCTATAAGTTTGTGCTTTCGTTTCAACGTCCTATATTAGTGTGTCTATTTTGTTTGTTTGCTAAGACATATTAGCTTGCTGTAAGAAGCCTTCTTTTATTAACCGTTCCACAGGTAGGTCTATTTACAATAGAAGTACAGGAAAGAGGCCCATCTGCTAATGTAAAGTAAAATAAAAAGGAAGAACTACAAAAATAATGGAGAGATTTAGGAGAATATTTGGGACGTTCTGTATATTAAGCGGAGCTTAATTATTTTAACCTGAGAAATATTTTTTATTTGTAAATAAGGTTAATATATGGGACCACGTGACAGTTGCTAGTTGAAACCTTCGTTGCGGGATATTAATGTAGATCTTATTGAATGTACTTATAAGTAAAAATTTCAAAAACAATAACTCATCTCTTGTGTGGCGATTCGGCTTATTCTATTCGTCGCTAGTTTATTTTATTGAGCTGATTTAATCTTTCCAAATCCATTCCAGCTTGTGGTCTATTACTACATGATAGTTTATTACCTACTTAACTTCATTTCATATACTTCTCACTGGTCCGTCCCTATTTTATGGTTTGTTGATGCACGACAATTTAACACCCACTTGATACCTAGCACTGGGTCGATTTTGTGGTTGCACGTGTTTACTTTCTTTTAGCAGAGTATTATTATTTAAAAGGGCACTTCACCAGTAATTTTCAAATATTGATTCCATATAAACTTTGTTCTTCTATTATGACACTTCCATTTATGCTGAATTTTCTAACCTCAGATTACTTAAATTTCATCGAGCTTAACGGAGTTTTAATCGGTTCTTTTCGCGTTTTCTTTGGAAGCGTTCTGCGGTACATCTACACCCGACTCTAGTCAACTATCAAGGCAACTGTCCTTTTAAACTTGCTAAGCTAATTTGAAAAAAATATATGTGTATAGAACAACGTTGCAAGTACCTTTTGTGGAGTAACAGAATTATGACAAATCGACATGAATAGTCATACATGACTTGTTGACCAGAAGCCGTATGATATTCATACATTTTCATGACACTTGGGGAATCAACACGGAATGAGGTGGTAAAAATGAATACCTTTTAGGTAGATTCGACAGGGGCCGCGGGCCGCACGGGCCCCATTAGTAATCTCCTTGGATGTTAAAAGTAAAAAATTTGGGTACCGAAGAACAGGAAAGACTTGATCCAAGGATTTTCCAAGGTGGCCGCGGACGCTGGTTTGATTTGGTAAAAAATTCGCCAAATTATGAAGCGATGAGGAACCATCCAAATCGTAATTTTTCTGATTGATTGATTGATTAATTGATTTGCCAGCGTAAGGTGAGCATTGTTGCCGATTCCGGGCATCCAGTCTGGAGGTTCGTTCCAACACGCAGCTTGGTCGTCCGCCGAACACGTCCAACGGAAGGCCAAACCGCGTGCCAGAACTAAACCTCGAATATTTTATATACCGCCGGACTGGCTGCATACGCCAGGTTGGACATTGGACATGCTTGTTGTCAGCAGCGAGAGCGACATGACACATGGGGTAAGAATATAGGATGGGAAGTGTAGGTGTTTGTGAGATGCTTCTTTTAAGTTTCCATCCATCATCATCTCCTTATTTATTCTTGTTGTAAGTTTTTTATTTCTTCCGTTTCTGAATCTAGCAGCTTTTAATTTTTATTTTTTTTATTAACCGTTCCACAGGTAAATATCCATTTACGGTGGAATTGCTGGGAAGGGCCCTATCTCCTGGTACGAAATAAAAGCTTTTTATAGCGGATTATGAGAAATACACCAGAGGGAATATTTTGTACGCCCTGTATATTATTTTTTTGAAGCAATCAGTTTTAATTTCCGTTTTCCAATTCCGCTTTTTAATTCCGGGTATTTTTCAATTTCATTACCTGTATTTAATACCTTTTCAATTTTTCTCTGTTGTTTAATAAACCGAAAATTAATAAACAAATACAATTAATAGACTAGGGTAGACTTATCTTTTGGTCGCTTTGTGTTTTTGTTGGCAGCTTCCCTCTTTCTTCTGTAGAATTCCCACATTACTTTCACTCGGTTTCATCCTTCCAGATATTGTTAAGTGGGCACCATCCACTTCACCGTAGGTAAAAACTTCACTGGACTCTTGCTTTTCGCTGCACTTTTAGCCGATATTACATTTCAAGATGTGACCGAGTTATTCAGATATTATTCACCACAGTTTAATCATTAATTTTGCTTGAATTCAAAGTTATATTGTGTGAAGCAGAATTTTTTTTAGCCACAATACCGTATAAATTTTATTTTATTCGCTCAAAGTTTAACCGGTCTTTATGTGATTTAAAGTGGAGCGACTTGGCACACGTCTGGTCTCTATGAAAGTATTTTTAAGCAAAAATAAGTAATAGATGTGTCTAAGGAAGAACTCTGAGGACCGCAAGATGTTATTCGCCGATAACTGTAAAAAATTTGAATTAAAATCAGCGCAAATGAAAAAATTCGTAAAAACAAGTAAAATTATTCAAATGACGCAAAATCTGTGACAAATCTGTGGGCCTCGGGCAACTTACATTTTGTGTCCACGGATTCTCCTATACTCCAAACCGTTTTTAGGATAGGGCAGTTGAAAATAGTAAATACAGTTGTGAGTTCTGAGTTAGAAGAAATACATGAAGAGCATGGCTTTCCCACACTTTCGTTCCTCGATACTAACTTTTGTAAAATTTAATCACATACTTAATTGAACATAGAGTACAAGAAAAAGTGCTGCCATAGAAGCGTTGCATCCTGTATATTCTCTTGAATTGATTTGCGTTTCCGGAAAATATTTGAACATTTTCTAATGCGGGCCGTGAAAACATAATAAAACAATAAATTTTGAAAACTACAAACTGCTGTACAATTATACAATCTGGTTATTAAACTTTGGGTATTTCGCAAATCTTAAAAATCCAAGAATTGGTGTTATTCTAATTGCAAGGGATGCTCTTGGTCTAATCCAGTAAGCCGATAAAGTCAATATGTACCGAAACCAAACATTTCCCATACTGAAATTCAGACTTTGCAGCCCTGCGCTACCCACTATGTAAGGCGATATTGTGGGTTATCGGATACTTTAAGTGGATATTCTAAAACTGCCATCGTCAAGATGCCGTTTGAGTTTGTTTGAAATTGCCTAGAATCGGGGACGTGGGATGTAAAGCTTTGACCTATTTTTTTGGGTGGAAGTAGAGTTCAACTTAAAGAAGAAACTTGCTATACTTGTAGAGAAAATATACTGCATTTTCACTCTAAGAAAATAATTAATTAGGAGAATCTGAATACTGTCAGTTAAAAAAAAATATACAGGGTGGTCCCTCGGCAGAAAAATACTATTAATAACCTAAAAGTGCCAAATAGAGAGAGGAGTTTTATGTGAATATATTTGCAGATTTTTTCCGATTCTTTTGTATTTGATTTTTCTCTGATTTCAAAAACATATCCCTCATTTCTATGGATGATGCTAGATTTCCTTTTGCTGGTTGTTTCTATACTGTTTATTTGGAATTTAACATTATGTTATTATGCAGATATTTTATAATTATAAATTTTGTAGAACAAAACTTTTTATATTATCATTTTTGTGTGTAATTAAGTACTACTTACCTTATGTGTTGCTCAATTTTGTTTTTTGTTGCTGGTATATTATCATTATTATACTCTTCGTAAATACAAAACGAAGAAAATATTGCATTCGATCGGCATATTTCTAAAACCGGTAACATCGCTCGTAGGGAAAAAAAATTCGTATCACTGTGTCGGTGATCGATACGAATAACTTTCAAAATGTCCGTCCGTCCGTCCGTCTGTCTGTCCGTCCGTCACGTTTCTTGTAAGCACGATAAGTATTGTTTTTTAACAAAATCGGGCAATAAATAAAAAAGTTATTGATTATTTAAATTTTTAAAATTTATGTATTTATATTATATAATTCTGTTACTTTACAAAACCGGCTAATTGGGCCATAATCCCTAATGATTATCAGCTTGACAGCAATCCGTCTGGCTAAATACGAATTAGTGCTTGAATAGCATTATTACTACGGTGATTGACTTTGTTAGTTGAAATATTAGACTCCTTAGTTTTAATCTCCTAATGATGCTAACATGGTCGGCGAAACCCGCCTCATTCACATTATCTAGCGTTAATTTACATTTTTAAGCGTCACCGACATTAAAATATCGTTAAAATCGAGCTTTAGTGTACTATATTACCAAGTAACTACGTGGTACATATTGATTTAAATCACCCCATTCATTCATGCAGTCACCTTTGGCAAATACGTAAAGTTATTTTTATTGGCCGCGGTTTAGAAATAGCTGTAGATATATAATAATTGTAAATATTTAATTTGGCTTTTTATCGGTTTATATCTTCTTGATCATACTCAACGACATATCCTTTGCTATAATTGATTAGATAACGGCATAACCTGCGCCAAATACACCAATAACAAAGTGATTATGACCTAGTTTACGTGATATTATTTTACTATGACCATCGTATATTTTTGTTGTAACTATTTTGTTGAAAATGTTTAAATTCAAAAAACATGGTAAGTGCGACTATATATAATTATTATGGAACCATTATCTTGCCCATTGCAAATCATAGAAAATGAAAAATGAGATTGATGAATGATTATTTTTACAATCGATTTATTACCAAAAATTGTGCAATTGCATTTTTAAAATAGGGTTTCTTGTTCATTACGTAATATATTTTAATTGCCAAACTTCAAGACTGCTTTGAAGGTGTGAAATAAAAAGTTTAATAGTGGATGGGTGTTGTGTCTATGAAATGTCTTTTTAAAACACAACAAAAACATAAAGAAACCCGCATCACAAAAGATATGGACGCATTCCTATGAAACTGTCTAGATATGTGAAATATTGGAGTATGTTCTTCTGATAAAAAATGTTAATACCAAACTTTCAAAACTGAACAGTTTTTAAGCTAAGAACGTCTAGATCGTCTAGTTTTTTAGTAGTTAGGACCCAGATTTAGTTTATTGTTACTAAATTCTTTTTAAAACTTGATATTACTTATATCGATTTATTGATATTAATTTATTAGCGTTAAAAATCACTGAATTTATACCTAAACTTTATTTGGTATTATTTAATTCATAAAATCTAAACACTAAATCATTATTTCTACACTTGTTTGTAAGCATCTTTCATGGGTTTGTACTTTATTAGAGATATTTTATTTGACTCAAATACCCAGAATATTTGCAGTAAGTTAGATTGGTAACTTTCCACTTTGTTATACTTTATTGGTTTTATATCCAATTTAGTTTAGATTTTATTTTCTTCATAATTTTACCTGTAGTAGTAGATCTCATATTTACTTAGTTCTGTTTCGATTTAGAATTTTATTTCTTTCATATTTTCATAAATAATAGTAAACCTTATGTTTATAGAATTATTTAAAGTATTAAATCTCATTTATTTCAAAAATGAAAATAATTAGCAAAGGCAGAAGGCATTTTAAGGCATTTATTTTCAGACAATGGTCTCAAAACATAGTACACCCGACAGTGGGTAGAAATGCGTATATATTTATAAGTATATTATAGTTGGGGCAAGTGTCACACAAAAATGTATTGTACTTGTGAGATAGTTGCAAATAAGCATACTCCAGTAAAATACCTCGTTGGGACAAATAGTCATTTTTATTCCTAAGAAATGGCCAATTCAGTACACAGATAGCAACAAAAGACAATGGCTGTGTTTATAACAAGGATTCTCATTAAATGCTGAAATGTTTAAATGTGAGTCCAGTACATGTAAAATCTAGCGTACTGATGACATTTCCCAAATCAGGAAACAAACGGTAAACTAAAACGTCTTTCGATTGTCTGACAACTATCGATTTATAGAGATATTGTGAGGTACAAGATCTGCCTCGAGCGTAAGCACAGACTGAAGTTTTTTTTTGTTTATGTTGCTGTAGTTGAAAGTTGTGAGGACAATCAAAAAGAATATTTCAGTTCATCCAAGGAAACGATCCGCTACTGTAATTGACATCTAAAGAGATTAACCAGATTTTATCATGTTTTACAATAATATCTTTTCTCTACTCAGACTGTCTGAGGAGCACACTTATAGGCCGCCCCTGCAGTTTGACCACAAATGACCCAAATTGTGCACCACAGGGCACAGTCAGCAGACCGGGCAAAACAAACGCAACTTTAACACAGCTGTCAGAGGTGTTAAAAAATCTGCGGCACAATCATTAAGACTACAACCATCGTAAGTCATCGCCCTGCTAGCGGCCTATCCGGAATAATGTGCTGCTGCAATAGATTTAAGTACTTAAGGCCGTTTAGTGTACCACTAACGGAAAATAGTACCCCCCAGCATATCACCCCCTACAGTTAATTTCTGGGGAACTGAGTTCGCAATGCAAAAAAATCAATGCAGATTTTCCCGAGACCAATAACGTGAAAGCAATGTTTTTGACGAAATTTTCATCACGGTTCTCCTATTCCATTACACATTCACAAAATGCCATTCGTCTAATATTGTCTCTGGGAAATATCTCATGGGTTTTTCTTACTTTGTATGGTAACTGTTTTTCTTGAGAATCCTTCTTACTGCCCTGTCACTTGAATCTACAAACGAATGGCGAATTATTATTTACCAAATAAATTTTGCTAAATTTGTTTTGCATTGTACGAAATAAAGAGTTAACAGATGATATTTTATATTTTGGATGATCAATATTTGCTTCGTTTCTTTCGTCAGGCAAAGTAGATGATATGAAAAAGGGAGAATATAACTTGAGAGCTGAAGAAAATGACGTCAAGTTGCTTGCTCATGAAAATGAAAACACAGGGTTTAGGTTACGGACGATTTGGTGCAGCAAAATCTTTCCGATTTTCTTCAATAATCCACAATACCAAAATGAAAATACAATAGTTTTAATTCATTATCTCATATGTATATAATATGATATGTCTTATCAGAGAAGATTACGTAATCCACAGATAGATATTGTCTATTTTAGTATGAGCGCCAATGGGAATAAAATATTTTATAGTAACTATCTATACCATATGAAAACGATTGTTGGGTATTTCGGGAATAATGCAGACATGATTTATGACTCAATGAAATTATGGAAGGTTGCGCACAGATATATTTAATTAACTTGGTCTTGTTAGTGATTTTTGACAGAGTTGATGAAAACACGGCATTGACGTTCCAGAAAATAGTAAATGCTGAGGAGTTGAGCAACAAGTATGTTGAAAAAATTTCTTTGACAGTTGTGCACTCCTAACATCACAAGAGAAAAGGGCGAAGTAAGATGCAAGTTGCCAGAACAACTTGTTCTTACTAGACAAGCATTGAAACCCATTCTGCTTATGGATCTGAGATGAAGCATCGCATCGGAATAGCCCGATACTTCGAATTAAGGTTGGGGAAATGCCCAGAATACTAATGTCCCCGTGTTTATTACCACTCTCCAAATAAACAGGAATTTACTCATTGTTGATGCGTCCGAAGAAAGTGTCGACCTTCTTGTAAATAAATATTCTACGTGATTACACAATAATTGTGTAAATGCGAGGGTAATACTGAGAATATTGTCAATCACGTAGTAGAAGAACATACCGACTACGATAATTTAGAGAGCCGTATTATACTAATCTTAAAATTTTTAGTGATATTGAAAGTTATTTCATGTTTTAGACTTGTTTTTTATCAGCTTATTCTTCGAATTACTGTTTCCTTATTTATGATTCTAATTTTGGTCTTATTGCTGACTGATAGAGGCTTAGTGGGGTCGATCTGGCACGCAAAATCATCGAAAATGACAGCGTTTTTTTTTTAATTTTTATTTTGTGATATTATAAAATCGGACCTCCCGAAACTTGTGGTGACTAGTGTGGGCGTCTCACTGGTGACATCGGTCCAACGGTCTCGAGATATTGCAATTTGAAGGTCCGGTTTTGTATACGGATTTTTCGCTGCGGCGAGAACGTACCGAGAGCCGTTTTCGCGTTTTTTTTTGCGGGGACGAAAGCGACTTGCTATTTTTCCCCAATAGATAGTCGGGTCCAAAGTACTGTGTCCAAATTTCAAGTCACCAGATCGACAAGGAGGGGTGGGGGGAGGGGAAAAGAAATTTAAATTAAAGCTGCTGTAACTTCCGCAATTTTGGCCACATATTGCCCAGCAAACGCACATTGTGTATTAATGCTCCTGCTTCAAAACGTTTTATCATTTGTTTATAATTTTCGGCATAAATAAACAAATGGTTGCGGAAAAACTGATTTTTTTTTTTATTAGAAAAAGCCATTTTTCACCAGGAAGGAAAGTGGTGGGGAAAAACATTTTTTCGCCATCGGATGCGGGATTTTTTTTCTCTTTGATTTGAGTGCGGCCAGATTGCAATCGGATGATTAGAAGGGGAAGAAGGGGAGCGCCAAGTTTTTAGCCCATAGAAGGACAAGGGACTCATTTTCAAGGTCAATCAATTATCTTTCAGAACTTTTTTACCACGAAGCTCCAACTAATTTAGGGCCTGCACGCGTGCGTGAGATACATTTATAAAATATAATAATATGAATATAATAGTGAGGGACATGACGAATCAACTGAGACTGGATCGATATAATATTACGGGCAAATAAATAATAGAATGTCAGGACTACGTTTTTATAAATGTATCACGCGCGCGTGCAGCCCCTAATGCAGTTAGAGCTTGGTGATAAAAAAATTCTGAAAGAGAATCGATTGCCCTTGAAAATGAGCCTGGCCGGAAGTCCCCAACACTTTCCTTTGCCCTTCTATGGGTTAAAAACTTTGCGCTCCCTCCCCTTCTAATCATCCGATCGCATCTGACCAGGCTCAAATCAAAGAGAAAACAATTCCGCATCCCATGGCGAAAAAATTTCTGCCTCCACCTCTTTTCTTCCTGATGAAAAAAATCGGGTTTTCCCGCAACTATTTGTTTATTTATGCCGAAAATTATAAACAAATGATGAAACGTTGAAGTAGGAACATTAATACACAATGTTGCCTTTGCTGGGCGATATGTGGCCAAAATTGCGGAAGTTACACCAGTTTTAATTTGATTTCCTTTTTCCCCTCCTTATCGACCTAGAGACTTGAAATTCAGACACAGTACTTTGGACCCGATTGGGGAAAAGTAGCAAGTCGCTTTCTTCCCCGCAGAAACGGCTCTCGTTACGTTCTCGCCGCAGCGAAAAATCCGTACACATAACCGGACCTTCAAATTGCAATATCTCGAGAACCGTTGGACCGATTTCGACGAATCAAAATACAGTTTACGCGCATTTGAAAGCCTTTTATTTTTACCCTATACAATTTTTCGATCCGAATCAAACTAAGCGAGTTATGTCCGAAAAACTGATTTCCCGTATCTTTACACGTAAATTCCCCCCCCCCCCTCTGTCACCAGTGAGTCGCCCACACTAGTCATCACAAGTTTCGGGAGGTCCGACTTCATAATATCACAAAAAACAAGTTAAAAAAAACGTTGTCACTTTGAAATCCAGATCGACCCCACTAGCTTGAAAAAGTGAGAATGTAGCTAGCTGATCTCGTGGGTTCCCGGCAAATGACGTAAAGGCTGATGGTAGAATTTTTAATTTAAAAAATAAAGAGCTCACAAATGTGCATAAACTTAATTTTGACTCGTCGAAGTCGGTCCAACGGTTCTCGAGATATTGCAATTTGAAGATCCGGTTTTGTATACGAATTTTTCGCTGCGGTGAGAACGTACCGAGAGCCGTTTGCGTGTTTTTGCGGTGAAGAAAACGACTTAGCGACTTACTGTTTTTTCCCCAATAAATAGTCGGGTCCAAAGAACTGTGTCCAAATTTCAAGTCGCTAGGACGATTAGGAGAGGTGGGGGAGGGGAAAAGGAAAATAGCAAGTCGCTAAGTCGCTTTCTTCCCCCGCAAAAAACGCGAGAACTTCTCTCCGTACGTTCTCGCCGCAGCGAAAAATCCGTAAACAAAACCGTACCTTCAAATTACAATATGACGAGAACCGTTGAACCGATTTCGACGAATCAAAATTCAGTTTACGCGCATTTGCGAGCCCTTTGTTTTGATTTGCTATAATTTTTCGATCCGAATCAAACTAAGCGAGTTATGTCCGAAAAACTGATTCCCGTATCTTTACATGTAAACTTCCCCCCTCCGTCACCGGTGAGTCGCCCACACTAGTCATCACAAATTTCGGGAGGTTCGACTTTATATCACAAAAAGAAAAAGTTAAAAAATATGTTGTGTCATTGAAATGCAGATCGACCCCCACTAGCTTGAAAAAGTGGGAATGTAGCTGATCTCGTGGGTGCCCGGCATATGACATAAAGGCCAGTGGCGGACTGACACTTGTTCGTGGTTGTGGTGCAGTGTTGCCAATAATCATGAAAATGTCCGAGAATGTCCGATTCAGTGTTGCCGCAGCCTTTCCGGCGATTTCGGTAGATGTTAAGGCAGATAGATTTCGTTGAAGGTGTTTTCTTACAAATTTTGAAGAGCGATGGGGAAATTTCTCTAGACTTTTTTTCCCTCACTCAAAATTTTGAAGAGCGGGAAGGGGATGGTCTGAATTTATTCAAAGTCCGAAAAATGTCCGCCAATAGGCAATACTGTTGTGGCGGCGGTATGTATCTAGTGACGGCGAGGGCACATGTCCACGGTGGTTCTCAATATGTAAGGAGGGGGGGGGCGTTGTGGCGATCGCCACCGTTGTCAGTCCGCCACTAATTAAGGCTAATTGGCTAATGGTAGGATTTTTAATTTTAAAAATTTGATGTGTTTTTTATTTTATTTTATACATATACAATAAAACCAAAAAAGTTGTTGAACATTCGGGAATCAACGCTGACCATCCTATGTATTTAGCAGTATCAATTTCTGAATTTTCAACGACCGCCTTTGTGTTGTCATAGACCTATAAAATAAAGTAAAAAATACCCCAACTTGTTTTATCATGAAGCACACGAGGTGACATGACATAAAGCGCTCACACTATTTTCCTCAATAAAGATAAATATTGATTATTACTTACATAATACATTAAGAAGTTTATTTTAATTTGAAATCTTTTTTTATGGATGTAAATATGATATTTCATTTTATGACATATATAGATACATTGATTTATTAAAGGTGATTGTTGAAGAAAAAAATCCATTAATCTTAGTTAATTGCCGTAATAGCGCAGTTATCTTTCATAATAATCTCGATTAGCAGTGGCCAATGCTCTCTTAGTAACAAAACTAGTACGATACTAGTTTCATCATGCAGAGAACAATATGAAACTTTTTCTTTCTTTTTTTAGATTAACAAGCGTGATTTATTTTACTATTTTTCTCATTACATTCGTGGATAATGTTTTGCCTTATACGCAAACTTGTCTGACTATTTTTTTTTATTGATGTTAGGCGGTTGAAAGTTGCCGCGCATTGTATTAATTCTGTCATCATTCAAGCATTGCGGCACGGCAAGAAAACTTGTGAATCAGATTTTTAGAAAAGAGGCCTCGTTAGATTAGATTGAATCGGTACCATGGTCAGTGAAACGAACAAGATGAAAAATTGAACTATACCGGGTGAGTCACGAATTGCGCTCGCCCCGATATTTCCTAAAATATTTATAATAGAAAATTGAAATTTGGAGGCCTTATTACATGACTAATATGCCATATTTTCAATAAAAAATCAAGTTTGGTGCACATCCGGTTTAACCGGAAATGCCCACAACTTTCGATATTTATATATTTTTACATTTTTGGAATCTAGAGGAAATTTTGAGTACAATACATCCATTTTGGTCACTTTTTGATAAACATTAAAAATTCTATTAAAAAATCTATTTCTGAATCCAGAGTGCTGTGGTGCCCAAAATATATTTTAGTTTGTGTGCTACGTTACTATAAAAATAAAAAGTTTGCATTACTTAATTCTCTAGAGGCGTTTTAAATTTTTGAATGTGATTTTTACCCACTAACTCGGTTTTTTAAATGGGAATTTAATCGTTCACCAACATTTTTAAATACCTCATTTTCATACGAACCTAATGATACCAAAATTTTGAAAATCCGCTCAGAAATATTTGAGATTTCAGCCAAAATACAATGCAACCAAGCTTTTAGAAACATGCGGCTAATAGATAATAGATTAGTGGGCTTTGGGAACTAAAATGGCACATTTCTGTGTAAATCTGGTAACCTAATAACATTGGAAAAATCATAGTAGCCATTGAATGTAATAAAACAATATCAGCTGTCAGACAGACTCGTGTAGTTATAGGCAATCTTGAGCTATCAAACATTTAATAATTGTGAGCGCAATGAACGTTACAATTAAGTTTAGCATAGGTATGTGGAGGTAAACACAATTACATCCATAAGGACATTTGCAATAGAATGCGACATCAGTTCGATTTTCAGAGTTTTATTTAAATGAACATAAATATCGGGCCTATAAATAAATAAAAATCAATTCCGTTTGAACAATTAAACTTAAACTAGGTAACAGTAGGTATCTTTAAAATAATTAATATAATTAAACCATAAATTGACATTTATAGATATTGTTCAAAATGTCCACCATTTTTTTCTATACACAATTCGGCTCTGCGTACAGTTGCTTGAATGGCTCTACGCAATTCAGCCGGCGTTATTTCATTAAGAGCCCGTACAACTTTATTTTGCAGCTCTTCACGGGTATTTGAAGAAGTTTTATAAACTTTATTTTTGAGAGTGCCCTATATATAATAGTCTAGGGGTGTTAAGTCAGGTGACCTAGGACGCCACCTGATATGACCTTGATTTGCGATAAGGCGTTCACCATGCAAGTTGTTTAAATATTCCATCACTCTTCTGGAATTATGTCGGGAGCACCATCTTGTTGGAAAAACAGATTTTGTAAATAGGGAAGAGGAAGTAAGTCAAGAAATTCTGCTGTCTGGTTTTGTAAAAAGAATAAATATCGTTCGCCAGTAAGTGTTCCATCAAAAAATATGGGTCCAATTATTCGATCTCCAAGTACTCCAAGCCAACAGTTAAACCCAAATCTTCCCGCGCCCTACCAACCTACCTAGTATTATTTCTGATAAACATACCTTGGTTCGTAAATCTACTTTCATCTGAGTATAAAATATGAAAAGGAAAACCTGGGTTTTGTTGTACTGCATTTAAGAACCAGTTGCAATATACTAGCCTCCTGTCGTTATCATCTCCATAAAGATGTTGGTGTGTTTTGTATTTATAAGACCGAAACTTATGTTTCTTTAAAATTCTGCAAACCGAAGACTGACTAATATCGCATTCCATTGACAATTCCCTTGTTGATGTTGTTGGGTGTACCATCACAAATCCTAATACATCAATTTCTTTGTCCTCACTTACAATAAATGTTTGTTGGTCATCTTGTTGATTGGGTTCGTTTCTTAATTCTTGTTCCACTCTGGCAAACAAGTGTCTGCTTGGATGACGTCTGTTGGGATATCGTTGCTGATACAGTTCTGCAGCTGCAGTTGAATTTTTGAGACGCTCTCCATATATCAGTAACATATCGACCTTTTCATTTCTACTAAAATTATTCATTTTCTTTAATTCTTACTCAAAGAGATTTCCGCAACGCTTTATTTTGTATCTGTCTGACAGCTGATATTGTTTTATTACATTCAATGGCTACTATGATTTTTCCAATGTTATTAGGTTACCAGATTTACACAGAAATGTGCCATTTTAGTTTCCAAAGCCCACTAATCTATTATCTATTAGCCGCATGTTTCTAAAAGCTTGGTTGCATTGTATTTTGGCTGAAATCTCAAATATTTCTGAGCGGATTTTCAAAATTTTGGTATCATTAGATTCGTATGAAAATGAAGTATTTAAAAATGTTGGTGAACGATTAAATTCCCATTTAAAAAAACCGAGTTAGTGGATAAAAATCACATTTAAAAATTTTAAACGCCTCTAGAGAATTAAGTAATGCAATCATATTGCTCTTTTTATTTTTATAGTAACGTAGCACACAAACTAAAATATATTTTGGGCACTCTCTCTGCACTCTGGATTCAGAAATAGATTTTTTAATAAAATTTTTAATGTTTATCTAACAGTGACCAAAATGGATGTATTGTATTCAAAATTTCCTCTAGATTCCAAAAATGTAAAAATATATAGGGTGTTCCATTTAAAAATCGAAAGTTGTGGGCATTTCCGGTCAAACCAGATGTGCACCAAACTTGATTTTTTATTTAAAAGATGGCATTTTAGTCGTGTAATAAGGCCTCCAAATTTCAATTTTTTATTCCAAATATTTTAGGAAATATCGGGGCGAGCGCAATTCGTGACTCACCCGGTATGTACAGAAATTTCATTTGGAAATGTGTGATAATTATTGTACAGGGTGAGGCAACGACCGTCCCACACTGGTACAAAACTGCAGTGTTCCATCCAAATCAACTTAATAGATCATAAAATCAAAGATTTTAAGAACCTTTTTTTTAAATATTCGTTATGAAATTCTCTATCAAATAATCCCGGATTTTCGATTTTCTTTCCAAATTTTTTATAATTTTCATCTAAAAACGATTTTTACTCAAAAATATGGGCTGTCCAATGAAAATCAGTATCAAGATTACAAATTTATAAATATTTTCAACTTTTTTATTTTATATTCTCATTTTACAAATAAGCAAATAATCTTTCAAATTACATTTTCCATTTTCTGTTTCTGTTGTTGACAGCTGCCAAATTAACCGTCAAATATAATAACTTTAAAGTGTATCTTGTCTTATATAGAAAATAATGTAAGATTTTAAAGAAAATAAATATAAGCTACTTTAAGGCTTTCTAGTTAGATAATTGATAGTAATGTGGATTACGAAAATATAAGTTTTCAATTCCGTCAGTCTATCTGTCAGATTGTCGGTCTGTCTGTCTGTCTCATTAGCTAAAAAACTACTTGACGGAGAACAGTCAAATTTGGTAAGTAGCTGCCGGCACTGCCAACGAAGAAATGGTTGGAATTTCACTGGAAAATATACAGGGTGGACCGTCTAAAGGGAATAAATAATGGAAAAAATTGTTTTCGCTTAAATTTGAAATTTCCATATTTCGTGACATTCTAAACCTATTTTTTTTTAATTGAAAATTTTGAATAGAAAAAAATTTAGAAATTTTGCAAATTTTGAAAATTTTTTATAAAATGGGTGATGGAAAAAAATTGTTTTTACCCAAATTTAAAATTTCCACGTTTCGTGACATTCTAAACCTATTTCAAGAAAAATGTTTTTTTCTTCGAAAATTTCAAATAGAAATGTTGAAATTTCGAAAATTTTGTATAAAATGGATTTTTTTACTCAAATTTAAAATTTCCACGTTTCATGACATTCTAGACATATTTCAAAAACATTTTTTGAACCTTTTTTTATAAAATGTGTGATAGAATAAAATTATTTTTCTCAAATTTGAAATTTCCACGTTTCATGACATTTTAAACATATTTCAAAAAAGAAAATTGTTTTGAAAATTAAAGAAAAAATAAATAATTTTTTTACCACTACAATAGATCGAAAAAAAATGTTTTCTTCAATTTTAAAATTTCCACGTTTCATTATATTCTAAACCTACTTCAACAAATAAGTTTTTGAAAATTAAAAAAATAATGAAAACAATTTTTCGCCACCACTATACAGTAGAAGATGGAAAAAAGTTATCAGGTTTTCTCTGTACTAATAGGGCTAACTTACATGGCAATTATAATTCTCATATGTCATCTCTTAATTATTTTTTTTCACCTAGCATATGTGAAAGTGAATCATATTAATCCTAAAAATATGACCGAAAGTAATGTTTATCGTCCCTAGGGTTGCTAAACTTATAACAACACGATTTTGCAGTTTTTCACAATCTAGACACCTTTGATTGTCATTTGCATACTTTGACGTTCCGCATAATTTTTCATTAAATGTCAATTTAAACCAAAATTTGGAATCAATACAAACAACCAAATTGTAAAATAACAAGAAATTGTGAACAATTGTCTTATTAAATTCTGTTTGAATTTATAAAATTAAAGATTTTTGTTATATTTTTCCTTTTTTTTTTTTGTTTTGTTTAATGCTAGGCGAAAAACAACTGTGTGTCACACATGCAGAACACGCATTAGCAGCCCTTAGCTATCAGCTGCCCTCGCTTCGTTCGCTAGGACAGCTAATATCCGTGGACTACTAATGCTCATTTTCTGCCCTTGTGACACAATATACCATAGAGTAACAGTCTTGTATGAATAAAGAAGGAAGTTCTGTGTAAATACCTTTACCGATTGTTTTTTAAGTTAAAGTGCTAAATAGGTATTTTTCTATAGATTTTAGACATACTTGATAAGTAATTAATGCCCAATATATTATGTTAGTTGGTAGCTGTCAAATTTCTGTCATAATTGAAAATAAGTATGTGTGTCTTACGTTATTACAAAATATTTTTCCATAAAGAAGATATGATTAAATTTTGCAAAAATAGATATTAGGCAAAGTTTTAACTGTAAATCAATCTCATAATCTTATTCGTTGTTGTCAAAAACTCATTAATACCGAATTTCAGTAATATAGGAAAACATTTTTTTCCCTTTTAAAATACCAATTATTAGTCATAACTTTATTTTCAGACATAATTAAGCTGAAGAAAGACTGTCGTTCCATTTAAAATTAATCATGTGATATATTGAGCAAACTGTGCTTTAGTTATCTATGTAAATTTTGTTATTTACTGAATTGTTCGTGAATCAAATTTATCTAAAATTAAACTTTAATTATTGTTTGATTTTGACTGTTAAATAAACTGACTGACGTCACGTGATTAATTCTAAATGGAAAGCCTGTCTTCTTCTAGCTTAATTAACTCTTAATTACGTCCGAAAATTAAGTTATAACTGTAATAATTGGTACTTTAAAAAGGGTTTTATTTTCCTATTATGTGAACACCAAGTACATTATGTTAAAATTCGGTGAGTTTTTGATAACAACGAATAAGATTATGTGATTGTTTTACAGTTAAAACCTTGCCTAATATATTTTTGTGAAAAATTTGGTACATTTTTCTTCATAACGATGGACGCCACTGGTGGATTTTTAAATATTTTACAGATACACAATCTCTTGATGGATAAGTACCTTCCACCCAAATTTAAGAAAATCACATTGTAAATAAGAGAGCTGTGATATGGGAGTCATGAAAAGTGAGACATACTGTGTATTTGACATTTCTTATCAACTATCTCCAAAATATAAGCAAAGATTAGGGAATTAACAAGATAGGACAGCCAGCGGAAAACCTTTTATCTTTTAGCAATGGCGCCATTGACCTCGACATTTAAATTGGAGTTCTCGCGCAGTTGCCACAATGTGACAATCATACGGAGAAGGTAACATTAGAAAGATAGGCCAATAGTGAAAAATGGACAACACTGTCCTGATAGAATGACCGAACTCAGCTGACTGTCAGTAGCTAAGGTCACTAAAAAAACAGGTTGCTTTGTAATATATATCACATGGAGTATTTCTATGCTTATATGTAAAGTGTCTATTTGGGTAGGATAGAATTGTACATTGAAAGAATAATTTTGAAACTTTTTTCTATAAAATGAGGAAAAAACAGCCACACGCAGCTGTCATCGAGGTCTATACGTGACGTAGCACTTGTCGATTTTAATGAGCCAGCCTATCTTTTAGTAAGCTTGGTCAAATTCGTTTAATGCGTAACCGACAAATCCCGAAACCATCTCCGCTGGATGTCGCGTCCCTTTAAATTGGTGTACACAACCGTCTGCGTCTTCGTCTATTTCGTCTTCTCCGTCTGATTGTCCTATCTTGCTAGTTCTCTAATCTTGGATATAAGGTTAGCACTTAAAATTTTTAAAATACTTAATGATACATTTTTCATTAAGTTGACTCAAAATTTGACAGCTGCCTATAGTCTATAATTTGAAGTAGTATTAAGTATGGAACTAATTAATTGTAAATCACTTTAAATACAGGGTGTAATCAGTTTCATGTCATTAAAAAAAATGGGGACCGACTAGACAAATAAAAAACCTTTATGACTTTTCCATCTAGGGGCACTTTGAAAAACACTGATCTAGGTTAACATATTTAATATTATGGTAGACAACTATTGAGAACCACTGCTGTTCTTGGTCGATGGATTTGTACTTCCCAATTATACAATTTTTAAATTGTCATAAAAAAGTGCTGGCCGGCACACGCGGTGTCAAAGGATCATCGACCGCCTTTGATGTACCGCCTCAACTGAACTGAGGCAAGTATAAAGAGGTAAATAATTCGTTCTCTCTTCGTGCACAATTGCAAGCAAATAATGGCCATAGAGGTTTAAACAGAGCATTTCTTTACATGTGTGTTTTTTAATTTGGAACAAAATATTGGATTGTTTATAATTTAGAAATTTTAAATGTGGTTTATTAACATTTGTAACATAAATGAGCGTCCTGGATTAAAAGCTTACTACCTACCTAAATAATTCAAAATCTCTGCATCTGTATCAATACACAGTTCGGTATGTCGAATTAAGTACATACGCACTTCGTTCGGAACGGCGGGTTGGACGTGTGTACATAACGAAACTCCGACAGTAACTAAAATATTGCTCAAGGGAGAGTTAGAGTATAGTTTTCTTCAGATCAGATCCTACCTAAATATTCCAGCAGTTCTCAACCATTTTTATTGAAAATTTGCGAAATTTTTGTTTATTTTTTTTTTCTCCAAAACTATGAGCTTTTTTTGTTTGTCTTGTCGTTCCCTACCACCAGTTTTTTTTTTAATGATATGAAACTAATTACACCCTGTATTTTTAAGGAAATTCAGATTATTTTATGATAAGGGTAAGATGCTCATGCTTATTTTTAAATTGGACAGAAATTTTGACAGCTGCCAACTAACATAATATTTAATGACAGTTTAAGTAAGTTGACAGAAATTTTGACAGCTGTCAAATTTAAAGATTTGTATCAATTACGTAACCAGAAGATACACTTTAAAGTTATTATATTTAATAGTTAATTTGGTAGCTGTCAACATTACAACAAGAAAATGGACATTATAATTTGACAGATCATTTGCTTATTAGTAAAATGAAAATTTAGAATTAAAGAATCGAAAATGTTTATAAATTTGTTACCTTGACACTGATTGTCATTGGAAAACTCATATTTTGTAGTAGGAATACGTTTTTAGTTGAAAATTATAAAAAAATTTGGAATGAAAATAAAAAATCCGGTATAGTGAATTTCATAACATTTAGAAAAATTTAATTAATAGATATCTTTTGTATTTATTGATAAATTTTAATTTATTCAGAAATAGGGGCACGTCCTCTAGCTAACACTAAATTATTTTGAAAATCTTTCAAAATTCGACCACTAACAAAATAATTTAAACATTTTCCCCTAAGAACGATATTTACAGTTTTGGAAATATTACCCATACAAATGCAATATACTCTACGTATCGACAGGCTCAAAATGAAATAATATATTTATCGTTTTATAAGAATTAATAAAAAATTTTCTAAAGTCATAGTAGTGACATGTAAAACTTCTTCAGAATTCTGCAAAAGTACTACATTTCAACGTCTACGAAAAAAATCACAGGGTGCCTGCTTAAGAAATAGGAAACACGTTTTTGTATCAGTTATGGGCCGCCCTAAGTTGTACGTAAGTACCTACCGAATTCTTTGCTTTTAAGAATTTTTGAACTGATTGTGAAATTTTAAGCTAAATTACTACACATTTAAATTAAAGTATGGCCCTGACAGGAATATTCTAATAGTCCAGTTAGTAAAGAAAAAAAAGTGCAAAACCTCGGACTTTGGTTGGGAAAGATCGATTTTCATGAAATAAACGGCATTCGGTTCGCAGTTGATAGTATTGCAAAGTCTACATGGTCCGAAGGTGTGCTTTTGACGTTAAGCAACAAACTAGCAACGAATCAGCAACAAAAAGGAATAAACGAGATAGCATTTTGAATAATACTTAGAAATGACTTTTAGGGAATTTTAGAAGTTCGAGATTTCATATATGAAGTTCAAAATTCATAAAAGATTGTTATAAGCAATTTAGCAACAAATCAGCAACAATTTAACTACAAATTAAAAACAAAAATGGACAAATTTTTACTT
The DNA here is from genome assembly GCA_963583905.1 of Stenurella melanura. NCBI lineage: Eukaryota > Metazoa > Arthropoda > Insecta > Coleoptera > Cerambycidae > Stenurella > Stenurella melanura. The sequence continues at coordinate 74,294,613 of OY757309.1, forward strand.
GGAGAAGAAAAAAGTTTATCAACAAATGAGCAACCAATAAAAATAAATAAATAAGATTTGTGTTTTATTTTAAAAACATATAATAAGTTTAAATATTTATTTATTGTTCTGTTTCTATTTCATCTTCTCCATCGTCTACAAAATTATCCATACTTGGAGAAGCATTAAGACAACTGCTGACATGACATCCAGTACATACTTGTATGCAACACAGTCTACTTTTTCGACAACTACAAGCTGATGTCGCTGAACATCCTTTCTGGCAATTACAAAAAAGTGATTTCAGAATATTTTGGGGGGGCTGGAGGCTGAGCCATTTTGATCGGCGTTAGAATATTTTGATTATATTTTCAACCATATTTTTCATTATTCGCCTGCCAAAACTGAACTTGTAAATAGACCCTCTTCAAATGTTCAGCTGCTGCGTCTTCTGTGGGAGGCAATGCACTTAGTTGGACACATTTCTTGCAGTCGCTAGATGTGTTGATAAGTGCTCCAAAAGTGTCGAGAATAAAACAGTTTATATGCTCCGAAAATTTAGCCGAAAAACGCAATTGGGTTTTTAACGATAATTTCCTTAATTTTTAAGAGATCTAATCGCGTTAAAAACAATTTTGCAGGAAATTTCAAGAGCTACAAGGCCTGTAAAGTTGAACTTCCTTGCACAATTCGTTTTTGAGATATTTTGGTTTAAAGGGTTCGAGGAAGGTGGTCCTCGCACTCAAATGCGAACTTAAAATCGGTGATATCTCAATTAACTTTCAGCCTAGAGAGATAAAAAACCCAAACCTTCTGCATAAAAAAAGCTAAATTTTTTACGTATCTTCTTTAGTTTTTGAGTTCAATATTGAATCAGAGTTTTCCAAATCTAGGCTTCCTAAGCCGTTAAAAACTTCTAGAACATATTGTTAGTACCTAAATAAAATAAATTGTAAATGGATTACACTTAATTTCAATTCTTGCGGTTAAGCCTTTAGTTTCCTTGTTGCTTTTTTCTCCGAAAAAACTAGACAATCATTTTATTTTCATCATAACTCCGTAGGTCTTTATACTAACGACTTTTACTAAAGCTCATTTTAAATGCCTTCTCCATTATTTTAAACAGGTCTGACAAATTTTCCTCCAAAAACAAACAGACACCTTTAACTAGCCATAACTCGATTTATATTGCATCTACAGAAACAAAACAAAAAACAAACAATAGATTTGTTATTTTATAAGCTTCTTTTTTGTTCCTGATGATTCTTTTTGGATAAAACTTAAGGTTTTCGAGTTATTCGTGAAGAGTCGCCTAAAACATGCATTTTTTAGATGAAAAATCAACATTTTCAATCGCGAGTAACACGAAAAATATTGATTTATGGAAATAACTTCATAGAACTTTTTTTTCCTTAGAATTCATCCCCCTATCGATTTCTGCGTCTATTTTGAATTTACGAATTTCCACCCCTGACAAGGGGTGACATCCACCTCCAGGGTAAAAGCACGCATCTGCACTATATAACTTTCTTTCCTTGAGCCATTCTCTACTTACTGTCCAAATTTCACGTCAATCGGTTTTATCCGAAAGAATTCTGAGCGAAAAATCGTCAAACACGCTGTACTATATGGTTTGAAACATAATTTACCCATAATACGTCGAAAATGTATAGAAGTTGAAGAACGAATAGCCGTGCATACATTTGATTTTTTGTACAATACTGCCCTTTAGAGTAATGTCTTATTACAAGTAAATTATAATATAGGTTAGGTATTTTAAAGCAAAAGAAAATATGTTTCAGATATTGTTTTTAGTGATCGCAGATCGTTCACTTGTTCTAGCCATACAAGTATACATTCATCAGAACTCAACAAGGTATAATCTTGTTCTATTCTAACTGTTTGTTTGTTTAGACATAACCATCCCACGTCCCAGTTACTCCTCGCAGATCATTATTTCATTGACATATGGTTTGTGCTGGCGGCGAATTAATTAATCAAGAATATAATTTGTTCGATCATCACTGGAGATCTATCATTCTAGTTTGTTTATTATGGTTTACTTTATACAGAATCAGATAATTAAACACCCGAACGGTTCTTATTACGTCGATGTAAATTCTATCTTAAATGGTGACGGAATATTATAAAAGCTGTAGATTTATTAATAATTGATATATACACAATGGTATTCGTGACTTGTTCGCAAGTGAAGTCGAACGGGGCCGTTTTTTTTAGCAAGACATGGTAACTAATTACGTTCATCTTAATGGACTCAAATATTGGCTAAATATTACATGAGTTATTAGTGTAGTCAAAGAAACCTCAAATACGGCAAAACGTTGGAATTCTCATCCACGGAATTAAAATCTTAAACTTTCTCTTACAGCTTTTAAAGATTGTAGAATAAAACCACCTTCCATGGGGTTGCAACTACCCTTAAATGTAGTAAAATTAATAGTAATAATAATAAGTAAAATGCTAAAAAATGTTCGCTGAAATTGTCTGTACTTACGGTTTTGGGGTAGCTGATTACGAATCAATACCATCACTTTGAATAGGCCAGGTGTTCATACAACTGCTTCTTTTACATATCGAACATAATCTGCTTTCTCTGCAACCACAAGCCGATTTGCAACCTATTTTACAGGCGCAAGGAATTATTTTTAACATTGCCTGTTGACCCAATGTGCATTCGCGACTTGTGGGATTTCCTAAAGAGACCAATGCTCTCCACAAAGATAGCGGTTTGTTCCAGCGTTGATTCCGTAGTTCTCTGGCTGTATTAATTGCCTTTGGAGATGCCTGTACCTTGACGCAGCTAGAGGTGCACAACTGCATAGAATATGAGCGGTGGTTTCATCATCCTCTCCTCAAATCCGACCAATAGGGTTGTTTTTCAACTCCATTATATCTTCATACAATGATTTTATATCGTCATGTTTATTCAGAGGACAGTGGCCTGTTATTAAGCCTACTATTTGTCACGTTTTTTTCTCTATCGAACCCAAGCAGCCACTTAATGGTTAAGTCAGCCGAGGGACCCTTTACATGGAGCCTCTCGATTGACTCATTTCAGTGGCCTGAGTCCAATAGTTGTTGAACCTTGCCATGGTAACGTAACTCTGATTGAGTCCGACATCTTGGCAGACCGAAGGCTGGCTCAGGGATTCACATGGTAACAGGCATTAAAAAATCATAATCACGCTCCCAGTCCCAGTGTTATGATCTGCTGATAAATTGTTTCCCATCTATCGATGGTCAAACTTCGAGACTACTTTGAAGGTGTGTAAAAAAAATGTTAATAGTGGATGAGTGTTGTGTCCATCAAATGTTGCCTTTTAAAGCATAACAAATCCTCATCACAAAAGATATGGACACGTTCCTGTGAAACTGTCTAGATATGTGAAATATTGCAGTTGCATGTCCTTCTGATAAAAAAACAAACTTTCAGAATATAATAGCTTAAGGAAGTGACGTTAAGTTGCTTGCTCATGCAAATGAAAACACAGGGATTGGGTTATGAACGATTTGATGCAGCAAAATCTTTCCGATTTTCTTCAATAATCTTTAATACCAAAATAAAAATACAATAGTTTTAATTCATTATTTCAAATGTATAAAATGTTATCAGATAAGATTACGTAATCCAGAGATAGATATTGTCTATTTTAATATGAGCGCCATTGGGAATAAAATGTTCTATAGTAACTACCTATAGTATATATTATGAAAACGATTGTTGAATATTTCGGAAATGATTTAGACGTGATTAATGACGCAATGGAATGATGGGAAGTTGAGCACAGGTGTTCTTTATTTCAACGTTGAGTCCATCAGGTTGCACCAGTTCCACCAGTGTTGTAATTTGATTGTCTGGTGAATTAACCAGATAAATCAAAATTTGTTCTTTTATTTATTATGGATTTCATATGGTCTCATCACTGTTCAACCTTAAACTTGTGATAGTGGACTGATGAGTGTTATGTGGTGTATATGAATCTAACCTCAAAAGTTAGTTATAAACAAGAACAATATAGAATATGGAATTCACAGATTGTAGTATAAAACCACCATCCATGGCGTTAAAACTACCCTTAAATGCAGTACAATTAATAATAATGAGTAAAATGCTAGAAATTAGTCGCTGACATTGTCTATACTTATGGTTTTGGAGTCGCTGATTACGAATCATTATCATCACCTTGAATAAGCCAGGTGTTCATGCAACTGCTTCTTTTACACATCGAACATAATCTGCTTTTCTGCTTTCTGCAACCGCAAGCCGATTTACAGCCTATTTTACAGATGCAAAGAATTATTTTTAAAGCTGCCTGTCGGCCCATTGTGATTCGTGATTTGTGGGATTTCCTAAAGAGACCAGTGCTTCCCTCAAAGATAGCAGTTTGTTCCAGCGTTGATCCCGTAGTTCCTTTGGCTGTATAATTGCCTTTGGAGATGCCTATACCTTGACGCACCTGTGCAACTGCATAGAATATGAGCGGTGGTTTCATCCTCCACTCCACAAATCCGACAAATAGGGTTGTTTTTCAACTCCATAATATTTATATATGGTTTAATATCTTCATGCTTATTCAGGGGACAGTGGCCTGTTATCAAGCCTTCTATTCATCTCATTTTTTTCTCTATCGAACCCAAGCAGCCACGTAATGGTTGAATCAGCTAAGGGCCCCTTTACATGGAGCCTCTCCATTGACCCATTTCAGGGGCCTGAGTCCAATAGTTGTTGAACCTTGACCCAGTCTCGTAACTCTGATTGAGTCCGACTTCTTGGCAGACCGAAGGCTGGCCCAGGGATTCACATGGTAACAGGTATTAAGAAATCATAATCACATTCCTAGTCCCAGTGTTATGATCTGCTGATAAACTGTTTACCATCCGTAATTGCACTTATACGAAAACCCTGATTAAGTTAGCTATGTCGAAGTATTTTCTCCTGGAGCTTTAATGACAGACTTTTCACTAAAAGACTTTGAAAACACTCATTGGTTCTCAAATAACTTGAGTTATTTTTAAAGCTGAAGTACTATAGAAAAAACATTTTGAGGGAACTTTCAAAACATTTAATTTGTATCATATTGTGGCGCACTGGCTCCATCTAGGGACTGGAGCTGGTAGCTCATGATGAATAATAGAAGCTGAAAATTAAGTAGAACTGATTAGGTAACCAGTACGACACGCCATCTCTTCTGGAAGCCTCTAGATGGCTCTAGAGTTATACATTGTAGTAGATGTATGTTCTCGAAAAGGTTAGAGTCTTTGCTAGATTTTTCTGGATCTTCTGCTTCTCGGCGTTATTTTGACAGCTTGTTGTTATTTCTCCACGCTCCTTTAAAATAGCAGAAATTCTAAAGAAACAACCGTTGTCTCTTTCTTATCTATTACCTTAATTCAGTAGCAAAACAAAGGTAATTTCGGAATTTTTGCAAATGAAAACAGCGGCTATTATAACATTCACACTTCAATAACACAATCCAAAAATGAAACAATGAGTTATCTGACCTTCACGCAAAATGGCGCCGACGACATCGTGACGTCAACAAAATAATCAATTGATCACCATGCGCCACCTAGTCTTCTCTAGACTATCGCACTCTCGTCAGGGCTTCCATCCGTGCATCCAGCCCGGGAATTTTTAATTTTTATGTACCTTTAGCCATCTAGTGCCGTCAATCTAGATTTCAACATCATGTTGTAATCCAAAACATACAGGATTGTTGAAAAATATTTTTTGTTAAAATTGGTTTATAAGGGAGATCTCTCTTCAATTGGTGTGTTACCCCCTGTTCCCCACTAACATTAGATCGCGTTGTTCCCTCTTAACAGGGAAAAGGGGCTACGCTTTTCATCAGAACCATCTTATCCTATATTTTTTGACATGTTGAAACCGATTCTAATATTAAAAAAATATTATCTATCACATCATTTAGGCTATAGTCATTTTAAACCCAAGTTTGACCAAAAAATGTAAAAAAAAAAACTGAAGCCATATATATATTTTTTAATATCAGAATTGGTTTTAACATGTCGAGAAACATAAGATAAAGATGCTTCTGATCAAAAGCGCAGCCCTTTTATTCTTTGTTGACTTGTGTTATCATTTGGATTTCGTGATTAGAAATTCAAGTAGTTTCGATGACACTGAATTGTTGAATCTGATTTTTACTGCATTTGTTATTGGTGGTTATGATTTTTGATAAATTTTAAAAAAGACACCATTTAAAAAACTTTTTTTTTTATCAAATATTAGTTTTTAAAACGGAATGTAACAAGAAAAAGCAATTTATACTATTTTTGATTACATACATTAGTATAAACGTGTTATTTAACAACATTGATTTTTTTATGAACACGCGTTTTTGGAAACTCTTAGATTCGGAGTTTGCTGATAACTAAATTCAATTTTGATGGATCAATATTGTGTTTCTTTTCTGCCTAAACTAGAGGCAGACAAAAATTATTAATTTAGAAAATACTTTCAAATTATTCACTAATAATTTAGTTTTATTTTAAAAAAATCGTCACATAATTTCAAGATTAAAAGGAGTCAACATCGTCAACATTATGTTATAGTAACTAGAACATATTATCAAATTAACTTTTAAATCACAAAAACATCAAAATCGCATTAGATCAAAAAGTTACAACGGCTTTGTTTATTCTAAAATTACCTTTTTATACGCATACGACATTTTTGTTCAGTTTCTGCTGTCGAAATCAGTCAGTGGGTTGTTGTAATGCAGCTGTCTCTCGTAATAGTAATTAATTCTTTGTGTGTGTTCGAATTGCGGGAATGCGGAGAAAATTAATTGAAAACGAATAATGCATATTACCTCCAGGGTGATCAGTTAAATATACCACAAGCAATAAATACATTAAATCTAGATTAGGTATCATTTAGTGACGTATCAACTAAAATTTAAAATAATAAATACTTTTAAAACTAAAAATGCCACTATTAGTAGCGAAGCACAGTGCAGTATATACATTCTAAGCCTATTTTGATAAAAAAAAAATGATTTTTTTTACGATTACTAGGTATACTCCCATTCCACTACGTGGATGTAGAAGCAAATTCGAAAAATCCTTGTTAATACACGGTATTACTAACAAGCTCTAATTTTTTAATATTTTTGAAGGACTCATTTTAGAAAATATTATACTTTAATTTATAGAATAATTTCGCAATTTTATCGAAAAAATTCTTTTTTTTTGTAAATAATGGAGAAACTGTTGTATTAAGCGAAAAAATTATAAAATGCAAATTAAACAACGATCCATATCGCCACTTTTGTATCTTCTTCCATTTTTTTGCTTAATACGAAAGTTATTTGTAAAAAAAATAATGTTTTCAGTAAAATCGCGAAAATGGTTCTTATGTAAAATATAATGTTTTCTAAAACGAGCGCTTTAAAAATACTAAAAAATTACAGCATGTAAGTAATTCTGTATATTACCTAAAACAAAACATGGTCTTTCTTAATTTTCATTGTACGGCCAATAGTAGCAGTAAAACTGTAAACTTTTCTATAAAAAAATTACAAAACACTCATTGTTTTGCACATAACGTTATTTTTAAAGATGTAGGGATAGAAAAAATGTTTTAAAGTGAATTTCAACACATATAATTTCTCTTATGCGTATTTCTTAAGACAGACTGATTTTATCTGAGATATTTGAGATATTTCGACTTCATTTGCCATCTTTAAACTGTCATATTTTCAGAAATAAAGGAAAAACAAAATGTTTCTCACTTCATAATCTCATTTATGCCACAGCACTTTTTGATTTAATGTAACACTTTTTTGAGTTATTTCCGAAAAACAATTTAGAGATACCACGTGGTCAATGTTAATTAATATCGCAATTTTCAAATCGTTGTAACTTGGAAAATTCCAATATTCATGAAATTGTTTTTCTACAATATAATTATACTGGATCTGATAGATAATTATCTATCAGATCCGGTAGCCATATTTTTTTGTCCATCTTTCCAGAAAGAGTGGAAACCACCCTCAAATATTTAACAATTTCCGGCAACTTTTAACCTATAAAGTTTTTGATACTTTATATTCCTGATATTTATTTAGTTAACATGTTTCTTTGTAACAACAATGAAAACAAATCACTTTCATTTAAAATTTATCACAAGGAATATTATCTGCAAAAACATATAGGCCAGTTGGGATAGCCCGAAAATCATTGATTTGCGTCATTTTTCGAGTAGAAAGCTGATATTTTTGTGTACAACTAATAAAAATCATAAACAACAACATATATTTTCCCGACACTTCAAATCGTGGTAGATCATTGTTTAAAATCCGATAAACATGTGATTTTAAAGCCATTCTTGCGTTTCTCGCTTATATATTTTCGACAGATATGCTGAGAACGCTCAGGGATCGAACCGTGTACCTCATGATACGCTGATGCTTACACCAGTCCGTCACTTGAAAAGTGGGTAATGAAATCCTGAGTTATTCTAAACGTGTAACAAAAGCGTGCTCTGTTACACGGTAGTGTCTCGCACCAAGTTCACTCCAACGTCCTCCACGCTTACAGAAATAATAAGCAAGCACGCGTGCATGTACTAAGAGGCAAAACGCTGTTTAGATTCACTAGTGCCACTCAGCTAATCTTATACAAATTTTCCCGTCGACCTCTGACTGCAGTATTACATATTATTTCCGATTATATTATCAACATGTGCAGGATCTGCGGAAACATGGAAAGTGAAACGCGCCAAGTTTTTTTGTATTTGAAAAAACATTTTTTCATTAATTTTCTTTTTATAAATAGATACCGGACTTGGCGATTTTAATTGATTTCAAATATTTTTGGAAAAATCACAATTTCTTATTTTATGTTTTTGTAGAGAGGGAAGATATTCTTTTGGATAGAGTGTACTTGGCGCTATTTTTTTAAAGAGAATCTGTTTTTGTGGGTGCCACTATACGCGAACATTAACATTTCTAATGTTAAAAGTATTGAATCATTTCTCTGTGGGATCAAAGGAAAAAAAGATATAAGCGAGAAACGCAAAAATGGCTTTAAAATCGCATGTTTATCGGGTTTTAAATAATGTGTAATAATAATGTCATCAGCATGCGGCAGACAGTTGACACCAACTCAAGTGTCTATATCATTAAGAAATTAAATAAATAATAGAGGCTCCTGTATTGAACTTTGAGGCACTATACATGTAGCTAGGAATTAGTCAGAATAGAAACCATTTTATTTCAGTTACGTAGAGGATTACAGGGAAATCGGTGTATATAACGTCAGCTCGATGGACCTCTTCAATAGCCTCGGGTGTAAATTGAATCGCAGGAAATAAATTTATTATTGTTAATCTACTGTTTCCAAAGCTGCGTTGAAAAATGTTGGGCTTTCCTCGCATATTGTCTTGAAAAATGAACGATTTGCTGTGTTAATAGTTATCTGCACTAAGAGAATATATATTTTGAATCTGAGGAAATAAATATATTACTAGCAAAAAATACTAGTAATTATTTCAAACTCTTACTAAAGATTTATCATAGATAAGTACAGAAACATATATCTTTATAAACAAAATACTTTGCTAGCTATATACCACGAACAACATTGGATTATAAGAAAGAAATATGCACGTTACGTACAGCGTAACTGTCACAATAATGTTATTTTTCATTTTAAATTATCCTGTTCAACAAAGCCGAAAAACTGAAGACAAAAAACACTTACCAAAAAACTTTAGAAACTTTCACATACACGTGTTTCGGTATCCTACACCAAGGATACCCTCTTCAGTGCTACTTCTTTCAAAGTTTAAAATGAACTGAATAATCATTTCTCAGGTAATAATTATTTATGCAATAATTATTTATGGTTCTAACGAACAGGATAATCCAAAATAGATTTCGGAAAATTACCAATATAGTATAATGATAAATAATTATTATATTAACGTCCTGGCGCAGTTCAGCTATTGCTGCCTCAACCAGGACACGTACACATAGACATCAAGACAACAACCATTCCCTGCGATATTGCCATCTACCGCGGCTGGGACTCGAACACAGGAGAGATAACAGCGACTAGACATGTTGTGCCACTCAAAAGTGGTCTAGCACACTGCTCCGTTTCGGTAACATATGAAAATCGTCACTAAACATGCATGCCCTGGTCAGGATTCGAATCCGGGACTCCGTGGTCGCAAGAGAAACACCTTAGCACTGCTCCACTGAGCTGGAATATTATAATTTGCGAGTTACTATCTCACAGTATTTTCATTGCATTTACATTATGTTTCTGAAAATGTGGAATGGAATTTTAAAAATCTGTCATGTATCTAAACTAAACTAACCCTTTTGTTTCAGGTGAGTCGCAGTTTTTATATTTATATTATATGGATATTTATTAGGTAAGTGAACATAGTTCTTACGTTGTGCAAAAATTAACCTGCCTTCAAAAAATAAAAATGTAACTAAATGTTATGAAACAAAATTTCACATAAATTTACACTTACCTTTAGCATTAATTTGAAATCAGTACAAAAATTTACAATTTCAAAAATACTTTGAGCAACGTTATGTATATGTATTCAATTTCACACGCCCAGAAATATATTGGTTAACAATAGGCCAATCAATTGAATCTGAATCTAGACTATTTTTGTACAGCTCCGTTACCGTCTTGGGTTTATAAGGGCCTCTTACACCAGTCAAGCGCCTGCTCTCTGTTTATTTGTTTAAAAGTGAATTATTTATTATTTGTTTGCTTATAGTAATGAAACATTTTCTTTATAGGATTTTGCAAACAATAGAAAGAAAAGCTATCTATGAGAACTAAAGGAAAAACTATATATAAAAATATTAATGAAATCTTTGCATTCTTTCGATAACCTGACTTCTGGTTATGCTAACAAGTAAAAATTCTTATTTGCCATTCTCATTTTAACCCTAGCATCCAACCTAGGCTTTTCTGATGAGTCCACAATAAGGACGAAAAACGTTTCAAAGGCTAAGCATTTCCAAGAAACTGAATGGGATTTTATGAAAATGTAATTCATTAGAATGAAAAAAATGTTTAAAGACAAGGTACGTAAATAAATTAATTTCAGGCCTTTGTTCTCATTTTTAACTGAATTTACATATCGTAGGGGATCATGTAGATACTAGTTTAGCCTGCTTAGCCGTAGGGGACTAGGTTGGATGCTAGTGTTAAAATGAGAATGACAAATAAGAATTTTTACTTGTTAGCATAACCAGAAGTTAGGTTATCGAAAGAATGCAAAGATTTCATTAATATTTTTATATATAGTTTTTCCTTTAGTTCTCATAGATAGCTTTTCTTTCCACTGTTTGCAAAATCCTATAAAGAAAATGTTTCATTACTATAAGCAAACAAATAATAAATAATTCACTTTTAAACATGCATAGAGTATATAGGCTCCAATACTAGTTAGCTAATAGATAGGTGAAGATTTGTTGTTTTTTATCAGTCAATGTCAATTATAATTATTTTATACCATTCATGGATAATGTCTTAGTTTTGCATGGAACATCGTTATGAGTGGCTTTAGGCTTTTCTGATGAGTCCACAATAAGAACGAAAAACGTTTCAAAGGCTAAGCATTTCCAAGAAACTGAATGAGATTTTATGAAAATGTAATTCATTAGAATGAAAGAGATGTTTAAAGACAAGGTACGTAAATAAATTAATTTCAGGCCTTTGTTCTCATTTTTAACTGAATTACATATCGTAGGGGATCATGTAGATACTAGTTTAGCCTGCTTAGCCGTAGGGGACTAGGTTGGATGCTAGTGTTAAAATGAGAATGGCAAATAAGAATTTTACTTGTTAGCATAACCAGAAGTCAGGTTATCGAAAGAATGCAAAGATTTCATTAATATTTTTATATATAGTTTTTCCTTTAGTTCTCATAGATAGCTTTTCTTTCCACTGTTTGCAAAATCCTATAAAGAAAATGTTTCTCTGTTTATTTATTCAAAATTTTATGCGATAAAAAATAATTTCAATTTTTAAAGATTATCGCATAAAATGTTGAATAAACAAACAAAGAGCTAACCAACCGATCGAGCAGTCGCTTGATTTGCTAATAAATTCGACAAAATGACACCAATTTCAAGTGGTTGGGGTATGACATAATTTTTAACTTTTTTTCTTTCGGCTTTTACATCGATTCACCCCTATATCAATTGGGATTTGTATAAAATATAGACTTAAATAATCCCCACTGCCCACTACAAGGAAATGCTTTATAATTTTCAACACAGTATCTCGATATCTTTTCTGAATCGGCCTATAAGAATGACAATTAGTTTACATGCAAGAAACTTTAGAATGTTACTGGAATATTAGGTACAGTTATATATTTTCCATTCGGTATTTATTTCAATTGCAGGTGCCTAAAATAAAGTAGCCGATTCATTGAGGCTAAGAATTCCTTATGTTCTGCATATTGGCAATAGTCAGCAATGAATTAATTTATGTAGCCAACAAATAAATTGCCTAGAACATAACCCAGACTTATAAAATTATTTTTGAAGTGATGAAAGTAAAGATTCACTGTCACATCATAAATTCTCTCACTTTATCAGTGTGGCGATAATGACCCTTATTCATTTCTACCGAGAGCAATGTTTTAAGGAATTTCGGACCACTACTGCCTACAGGGGGATCTAAAGGGTCATCTGTATCGGGTACAGACACATGTGGTACAGAGCTGATGGGGCTCCGTAATTGCAAGGCCGACATGGTTTAAATCCAGGGATTTATTTAAAAAATAAAAAACCGCTGCCCATGGAATCACTATTTCCATATCAAAATTTCCCATCCAAGTCTCTTTAAACGAAAACATCGTGATACGATATTTGCACTGCAGTATGTGTGAATGAAATGTATGAAATAATTGCTCACAGAATTTTAATATTATAATATCAGAAACCGCTGTCCCAAGGGCTAAATTTTTTTTGAGAACATTTGTTCTTGTACAAACACTAAATCACAACTTTGTTAATCCCCTTGATAATGGAGTGGGGGTGGTGACGGGGACGGCAGATGTCATAAAAATCTTTGAGACCTTGGTTTCTAGTATATACACCTAAGTTTCTGGACTTTTACTAGCTTATTTTACTTATTTACCTAATAAATTAGCCTGCATAATTACCTGACTTGACTCCATTAGATTATTTCTTATGGGAATGTTTAAAACAAAAAGCCTATGTGCATGATTTTAACGACAACATTGACTTCCAAAACAAAAAATTCGAGATGCTGTTGTCACCGTAATTGAAGAAATGAGGAATACGAAGAATTTAGAGAAGAGTTAGAAAAATGTACATCACTTGGAGATCTACACATTGAATAGTTCTTGCTTTGATTGTGTAAACTTGTGCAAGTTTTTAAGGTAATTAATAAAGATTTTAGAAAAATAAAAAGATAAAGGCACTTTTTGGCATCTCTAACATTTTTCAACACCCTTCTTGCTTCCCAGGATACGCATAACTTTTTATAATGAATATATTTTCAAAAAATCAACAATAAGAAAGTTTAACAGTTTAAGATCTCGTTGTAATGCACATGTGTACTATATTTCAAGTCAGTATCTTAATTTTATTTCGTTAGCTCTTTAATAATAAAACAATAGCGGAGGTGTCAGATCTCATAGACAAAAAGACCATAGCTTCTATATACACCAAATCCCAACTTTCTATACTCTTAATATTTTCGCAATTTTCTCGTTTCCTATGCGAAATACGTCATTTAAGGTCATTATAAAACTTGTAGACCATAGAATTATCCACAATTTTTATTTCAAGCATTTTTTCGTATCATCAACCATTCTCGAAATACCGTGCGGAGAGTGGCAAGCGAAGCACATATCTGAAAATCGCCAATGTCTGAAAAAGTTGTAACTTTAAACCCTACAATGCCTATACTAGAAAAGAAGGAATTTAATTTTACATAATTTGATGTAAAAAGATATAGGGTGTTCCATTTGAAATAAAAAAGTTATTGAGGTTTGAATTTGATAAAATGTAACGTGAAAAATAGAACACTTGGTATACAGTTATGGAGTTTTTTTTTATTGTGGAGACTAGCTCATCTTGTATTCTTTCTACGTGCTAAAGAGCAAATGAGGTTCTCCTACATGAATAAAGTTATAACGGTTATTGCAAATCGTTGCACATTTTTTATAAAATGTCAAATATCTCCAAAACTGCTGGGTTTAGATATAGAGTGTGCTCAGGCCCGACGAAAGGGGGGGGGGTTGGGGGTGTTTCCCCCCGGGCCCGGATTTTTTCTGAATTTTTGAAATTCTGGAAAAGTTGGAGATGCATATGTAAATTTTGATTGCATTTACATTGGTTAAAGCAAGAGAGGGATACTTGCAAATCATAAGAGGCAACATATATAGACTTTTTATGTAGAAAGTCGTAATTTGTACTTTTCTGCAACGATCACGATTAACTTAATTTCTATCGAGATAAGTATTCTATCGTAAGAAATATCATCCCCCGCTCGTCGAAACGTCGAAATTTCAGCCGAGATAAACATGTTGTAAGGAATACAACACCCCGGTCTGCGAACTTGCAACCGAGATGAATATTGCATAGTAAAAAGATGCCAACACCCCCTCCCAGCTTTTCGAAATTATACCGAGGAGCGGGGGGCCCGTATGCACTACCCCCGGGCCTCGATTTTCTCTCGACGGTCCTGGGTGTGCTACATGTTTCGACTCAGAATTTCATGGTCAATTCGAGAAGTGAAAACATATAGGGTGTTTCATTTCAAATAAGCAAGTTGATAGAGTAGTATTATTGTGAGAAGTTGCGTGGGGCGGAGCAAACGTGCGCGAATATTTTTACCAGTGACAGCATCATCTGGGTAGAATGGTATATAATAATGGTAATCAAATTTTCGATGTCGAGGAGTTGTGCAGTAGATTAAAACTCATAATACTACGATGAAGACATTTTTCACTGAAAGTAAGGTTATATCACTTAATTGAATAAAAAACGTGTGACTGCAAGTTGACGGTGTCACTGGATTCGACGCCAAATATGAAGCAATTCACTCTCATTGGCTTAGAATAATGGCCGTACACAAAGTCGTATCTGCGCAATTTTTTTGCAAGCATCTTCTCATAGTAATACTACTCTAAACGGATGCGCGCTAGCCACTCGCCGCGCTGTATCTCGAGAATGGTTGATGATACGAAAAAATACTTTAAATGAAAATTGTGGATAATTTTATGATCTATAAGTTTCATAATAACCTTAAATGACGTATTTCGCATAGAAAACGAGGTAACTGTGAGAAACAGATTTTCGTGACTTTTGACCTTGAAAACCTCGCGACGCAGACACGGGATCATAAGTGACTTTTCTACCAACCTTCAGAATGCCCAAACAAAGCTTCATACCAATTTACAGCTTATTCTCACCCATTCCGAGGTTGAATCCCTATTTTATTGATTGATTACATCTTGGTGAAATTTAACAGCTTATTGACACTTTGTCATTAAGTCGAAATTTATTTTTGACTTCAGATTCGTGGTCAGCGATCCAAAAAACAAATACGAAGGTCATAAAAATAATTTTAAAATTTTTTTCAAAACGTGTAGGGAAAAATTGACGCGGTAGATAATTTTTTTTTGCAAAATTTGGTTTGAGCGCACCAAAATATTTAAGAAATGATGGGTTTGATCGCAAAGACAGGACATTTTTTTTTTTTTGTGGACCTGTGTTATTAATAAATCGACATTTTCGCCTACAACAATCCTTTTTTTTTGCATTGCTCCTGTGGCTTATTGGAGCTGCCATTGAAGTATCAAAGAGGATTTCAATAGATGCAGTTATAGGCCGTTGGAAGTAGGGACCTCTAAGACCATCAGTTGACCGGGCCCAAAATTTCTGTCGCCGGGCCTGTTTAGGACATAAATATCTCTTTGAACCGGATTGTAAAATCCAATCGACTGATAAAGCTCCTACAATATAATTTTCTGTCGGTGTCCTAGCCCACTTTATTCACTTGATGTAATACAAGTGCATAGAAAAAGGCCGTTGCCCGCTGATTTAAAGATAGCTGTAACTACTAGAGGTGTAGCTAGTTGTCCGCCTTTAACCATCTGTTCTTACGTTCAAAAGGAATGTTACCCCTATAACCCTGAAGTAGTATATCCGTTATGAAAATACGTAGCTATTATAGGCTTGTGCGTAAATAATGCAGATTCCTTATATAATAATTTTCAAAAGTTGAATCTTGTTGCAGCAAAAAGGCCGCTGAATAGGAATAGAACTGCTGAATTTCACAATTCAAAATGGTGAATTCAATATCTCCGACTTAGAATGAAAAATCATACAGAATCCATATTAGTCCAGTCAACGGAGCGCTAAAAATGACTAAAAATCTCTAACTTGAGTGCTAGTGAATGGATTTTGATGAAGCCTCGTGCAATGGGTTTGTAATGTAAAAAGTTGAAAAAAAGATTAGAGTAGAAAATGATCGGAAGGGGTAGAAAACACCCCTTTTGTCACGGGTTGCGTAACTTCTAGAATTAGGTCGAGAATGAAAACAAAAACAATATATTTACTGTTTTTAGCCCAAAATAATATGTTTTTACGTTTGTGAATTTTTTCAAAAAATGCATATTTTTCGAGATATGGCCACTAGAAAATTCCTAAAAATGGGGAGGAAAAATATAAAAGTTGAAAAAAGAATCTGAAAAAATTCAGGTGAATATATCATCGAAAACAAGACTTTTTAGTTACAACTTTTCCGTGAAGTGCGTTTTCACCGAGTTTTTCCGGAAAAACATGAAGAACTACCCCTCTTTGAATTTGCATCGCTTTAAGAATATGTAATTCAAAGATTTGAAAAAATTCATGCCATCTAAACACTTTTTGTTTCTTGAAATTTTCTTGTAACTTGCCAAGTTTCCGAGTTACAGGCAGTTTTTCACGATAGATAATGTGTACTACATATTTGCACATTTTCAATATAAAATACATGAAAATTCCAAAAATGAGCGTTAAAAAAATATGAAACTTATAACAGTAATGCCATTTTTAAAGGTTCAATGTAATTTTTAAATTGAAAATGTGCAAAAAATATAGTATATTATTTATCGTGAAAAACTGTCTAACTCGGAAAATTAGCAAGTTACAAGAAAATTCCAAGAGATATAAAATGTTTAGAATGCCTCGATGCATACGCCTGAATTTTTAAAAATTTTTAATTACATATTTTTAAAGCGCTGCAATTTTAAAGAAAGGGTTAGTTTTTAATGTTTTGCCGGAAAAACTCTGAGACACTGCGGAAAAGTTGCAAACAAAAAAAAGTATTTTATTTCGATGATACAAGCACCTGAATTTTTTCAGATTTTTTTTTCTCAACTTTTGCATTTCCCTTCCCCCACTATTAGGAATTTTCGAGTGGCCATGTCTCAAAAAATATGCATTTTTCTAAAAAATTCTCAATAGTAAAAACATCTTATTTTGTGCCAGGAAAGTTACATATATTGATTTTTTTTCATTTTCGACCTAATTCTACAAATTACGAAACCCGTTATATAATTATATTATTAATCATGTTCTTACTTTAATTTCCAATGCTAACTAAAACAAATTTAACTTAAACTAATATTTAATTAATTTCGTTTTCAAAATGAAACTCCATTTCTAATGCATTCACGGTATCTCGTATTTGGGTAGTTGTGAAGTCTAACCTCATTTCTTCCCTTACTCTGGCACCTACTTCGTTAATTCTCCTTACGAGGTGGTCACAGTCGGTTATTTCAATCTCATAAACTAGTTTTTTCAAGGGGCGACAAGCCTGGGGATCTAGCTGGCCACAATATTGATCCGTTTCTTCTAATGCAACGATTAGGAACAGTTTAGTCTAAAATTGCCTCACAGTAATTCGGTAATGGGCAGGACATACGTCCTTTTGAAATATCAGGTTGTTTCTTACATTTAGGAGTATGCCGTCTAAGATATCTGGTAAATTATTCTGCAAAAACTATAAAAATCTTCGACTCGTCTGACCACAAATTACTTTTTAGGAAATATTCATACTCCAGAACCTCTTCAGATCTTCTGGAGCACTAAAGAAACTCCCGTGCAAAGTTTGATCCAAATCTGTTCAGTAGTTTCGCCGCTATCGTGCTAACACACATACATACATACACAGACACAGACATTTTTTAAAAACCACTTTTTTGTGTTCCTGGGACCCCAAAACGTGAATAATTGATGCTATCTCAATTTTCAATTTCGGACCAATGTTAGTAACCTCCACAAACATTTTTTTTTGGAAGATTAAAATGTAATGTCCACAAATATGTTTACATTGAAAATAGTTTGCATTAGAAATGTTTTTAAAACTATTTGAATATCTTGGAAGAGAGAAAAAAAATCGAATCAATGTATTTTGACACATACAGTAGACGCAGAAGTTCTTTAATCATAGGAAAGTTGAGCGCAGTTTACACTTACCTAATCCTCACTATCGTAAATATCCAATGAGGTATCCAGTGTTGGCAGATCTACTTTATTCATACATAATGACGCCAAGAATGATAGAATCTAATTGATTAAAATAAAATAAAATTCATATTCTTATAATTTATATTAAACAATGAAATGACTATGTTTGGCTCATTTGCTTTTTTATCTTACCAAAACGTAACTAAGAGTTGGGTTTTAAAAAATATAAATTGTTTGCATGATAAATGAAATAATCTGGCAACACTGATGCGGTAATACCTTGAAGGCTTGTTCTCTGTTGAGCACGACAAGGACATCGAAACATCGACCTAGAGGGTTGTCATTTCCGCTGCCCATCTAGGAGACAGGCGGCGTAGGAGTTTAGTAATGCAGGAAGGGTAAAGTGGGATGCACGTCCCTTCGCGAAATCTAATAAATTGCGAAAACAATTGGTTTTAACATTATAAATGTTGTACTATTATGGAAAAATTTTATAATTTGGAAACTAAAAAAGTAATTCTTAACACAAAAATAATTCTTAAAAATGAGTAAAGCAAAATAACAGTATTCTAAAAGTTTTTAAAAATGTATGGAGTTAAGGAAAACATTTATTACTTACACCTAACAAGTTTAATGTAATAAATGCTCAAATAGACTTCCCTGCTGAGCTGAGCAATATCCCAAACGATTATAAAATCCTTGGCGAACATTACCCAACATAACAGGGGTAACAGTTAAGCAGGCGTTTTCAATATTTAAGTGAAGTTCCTGCAAATTGTTGGGTCTATTTTCCTGAAAACCATATTTTTTTTATTTTAAGTAGCCCCACAAGAAAAAGTCACAAGGCGCAAGATCTGGTGACCTAGCTGGCCATAAGATATTACCATGCCCAGAAATAAGTCTATTCGGACATGTTTCCTCTGAATACTGCCGAACGATAACTCTATTATGGGGAACCAAATTTCATTAAACCTAGCACCTACTAGTTCCTGAATCTTAGGGACAATTTGCTGTTGAAGCAAATCCAAATATTTTTGGCCATTTAAGATGCCATCGATGTAAAATGGTCCAATAATATGTTCACACAGTATACCGACAAAAACATTTAGTTTTTGAGGATACTGAGTGCGAAGTTCGTAAAACTTATGTAAATTTTTTTGCGACCAATATCGTGTTCGAGTAGAATTATGTTTACCAATTAATGGAAAAGTTGATTCATCGGTAAAAACAATGTTTCTAAGAAAATGTTCATCCGCATTCGCCTTTTCCATTATTTGCTCACAAAATTCCATTCTTGTAATATTAAAAAAAAAATTTCATGAGTTTCCCGAACCTTGTATGATTTGTACCCATGTTTTTTTTTAAACCGACCCAACCGTTGATGGTGTAGAACCTACTTCAGCAGCAATTTGGGAAGTAGTAAGTACCGGGTTGTTGGTTGCCAGTGCACAAATCATAATATCTCTTTCATCTCGGGATTCATTGGGAGGAATCGATTTTTTAAGTTGTTTAAAATCAACACAACCATGTATTTCAAAATTGTGAATAATAATTGTGGATAATGTATGTGAAGGTCGGCCGGGAAACGCACCATTAAATGCGTTTTTAATTTGACGCCTTGACTTTCCTTGATAGTACCACTTATCCAACTTAATTTTTTCGGCCGTTTCAAACATTTTTAAGAATTAATTTAACGACAAGGTCACTCTTTCAGTTCCCAAATAGTACTAGCTTAAGCTTGAGTACGAGTTTGATGTGATGTGAGATTGCGGCGAGTCGATTACTAGTTACGCATGCGTATGCATTCGTTGGAAGTTGTAAATTCGCCTGGTTGATCCTATGATCGAAGAAATTTTGCGTCTACTGTATATTGTTCTACATAATTTTTATACTAATAGTTCAGTATCTATTTTTGTACTCTTTCGACAAAGTGCATATGAAAAATATCTAAAACAAAATATTTAAGAAAGCTGAAGACTTTGCATAAGGATGAATATTGTCAAATTGGTTCCAAATGACCCCAACTATCACCCAGTGAAAACTTTCTATCGATGTACCAAACGCCCTGTATACAAGGTCTCAAATTTCTTATGTCATCAGTCATCTCCACTACCACCCCCACTCCATTAGTAAGGGGATTAGCAAAATAAAATAAAGATATTGACTTAAAATTTGGTACACATGTGTATCATAACTAGATTATATTTTGAGCGTAATAGTCTAAACTTGTGATTTGGTGTATATGCAGGCAAGGTCTCAATTTTTTTATGTCATCTGCCACCCCGACCACCATCCCCACTTCATTATTAAAGGGTTAACAAAATAAAATTGTAATTTAGTGCGTGTACGAGAATAAAAATTCTCAAAACAATGTTTGGCCATCCAAATTGCCAGTAGCGCGGTTTTTTTGTATTATATCGCAATAAACAGGATACGTGTGGCGATGAATTCTCCCCGTGCGGCGTCCGTGGCTAGCCTTGTTTTCCCTGAAATAGACCAACATAAGTGATTAATAAAAAAAACAAGCAATAAATTAAAAAAGTGATCAGGTCGAGTAGATCGTGACTGTCCGAACGTCTAGACCACCAGCATGTAAGATACATAAATTATCACACATTTTTCTAATCTCTTTGATACTGCAGAAAAACAAACATTTTGCACCCGCCTCACCAATGAAAATCTAACACATGCGAAATAATTTATTAGATACAATTTTATATTAAGTTAGGATATTAACGGGAAGAACGAAAAATATATTCATTGTCGTAGTTTTCGCACATAAATTCTAGGGAGCGCAACTGCAAAGAGTGGGTATTAAATAGTTTGTATAATTGCTCGATATTCAGAGAGTGGGCGGTGAAAGTACATAAACACGTCTTTCCACATCACGTTTACAAATTGTTATTTTTAGTGAAATTAGCTAAGATTTGCTTTTAGGCAGTTACGTGCAAAAAAAATCTTCTAATAACGAATGAATAACAATATAGGTAGTTTAGGTAAAGAGGTCATAATATTTAGTTTTGAGGGATTATACTTAGCGTGCCAGAGGCAACGTGGTTTTTGACAGTTTAGTAAGCGTGTAAAGTGTATACGAGCACAATTGAAATCGTATAAAAACTAAAAGCCTGCAAAAACAGTCGGTAACTCTTTATTGTACATGGGCGGAGGTAAATAGAAATGCTTGTCATAAGAAAATGTATTAATTTTTATTATTTTTTGTTTATTAGATAGGCCATTTTGTGTTCATTTATCCAATAACATATTTTTGAAGTATTATATCAGTTTTAGAGATAAAGTCTAAATATTTAAATGTATTGGGTTTAGTTTTAAAGTTATCCCATACTATATTGAAATATGTTATTGCTCAGCAAGGACCAACGAGAAGGTGTGAACATATCCTTGCCGGGATGAGGGGATGGGATAGGTTAGATTGGCGAGGGGCAAGGATGTTGTATAGTAAAAATAAAATTTAAGCTTCTTCCAAAATTAAAATAGAAATGTAAGTTTTTTAACCGAAGCAAAGAATTAGTACAACAAAAATAAATATTTGTATAGATAAAACATAAATAAAAACAAAATTAAAATATGTCTAGAATAAAGTAACTTAAATTAAAATTTCTTGTCAACTAAATAAATTATATTCCAAAAAATGTAACAATAAAAAAGTTAAATGCTAGAAGTTGACGCGTCCGAATCTTCACTTTCTGAAGAGAAATCATTATTCGGTTGAAATCGGCGCAATGGGGGGTAGTGTTGGATATTGATTTTCTTTTTTAATTACATGCTTAACGCAATTTTTCCATAAATCAGTATTGTCGAGGTCATTTATTACTTCTCGTATATGATCAACTACTACCGCGCTTAACGTTGGAGAGTCATTACATTTTCGCAAACGATCTTTTAAAGTTACTCAAACCATCTCGATAGGATTAAATATGAAATAGTACGGAGGCAACCGCAAAACTGTATGACCGTGTATATTGGATAGTTATCAATAACATATTCCCTTTTGAAATTCTGTCCTTTTATTCTTTTCAGTAATTCGCGCTTTATTGGAACTTTTACAGGAATTTCCATATTTTTTTCTCTCATGAATTTTAAAATGTCTTCCTTGTACTGGTGATTGGTATTTTATTTAATACTCGCGAGTGATAAGAAGCATTATCTAATACAATTACCGAATTAGGCGGAATATTTGGTAAAAGCTGTTCTGAAAACCATTTTTCGCACTGCACTGGAGAAATATTATAAAGAACTAGGTGATATATCGAGTCCACGTTGACTAATAATTGATATAACTCAAACACCGACCGACCAATCGGACTGAGGAATACCCGGGTCCCAACCAATCGTCGCCACCCGTCCTCAAACCCAGGCCAGTGACAGCACATCTCACAAGTCCACGTTGATCGCTGAAAAACGATTTACAAGTTTTTTTATGCTAGTCGACCTGTCCGTTTTATTATCTTTAAATCAGTGCAGTCGTAGATGGTTCATTCAGGCTGGTTACATTGCCAGTCTCGGACTCGTCTGCACAGTTTCAACTACTATTCGATTCTCGATACCATTGTTAAATACATAGGACAAAATATCAACTTAAGTGCGCACGCTCTTGTGCTTTAACACTGACCAGTTTCAATTAACTTCGTAAACACCTTAACATGAGACACGAGACGTTGAACTTGTTTCAAGTTTTTCACTGAACCAGTTGAAGCAAACGATATCAAATTAATATTTCGTATTTTTTCAAATTACTGTACGTTGACTATTTCGTGCCATTTTCATGAATTATGCTATATGGCGTGTATTTTTTAGGTCGACCTACCATTGAACCCTTGCAGAATTTTTTATACTATGCCATTTTCTTTTTCTTTTCTTTTTTATTAATAATAACTATTTGGAGGAGTGGCTGTTTTTTCATTTTCAACAAATATGTTTAAACGAATTGAATGCCAAAAACTTTACTTCGTGAACTCACTCAGTCAACAAATTTGAACATTTTCAAATTTTTTTTTCAATTTTTCAAAAAAAATAAATTTTTCAAAATTTTTTAAAATTTGTTTAAATAGGTTTAGAATGCCATGAAAACGTGAAAATTTTAAATTTGAACAAAGAAAAAATAATTCCATCTATATTAGTGGTAAAATTTTTTCAAAAATGGTAAAAAAAATTCTATTTTTTTTTAAATGGGTTTAGAATGCCATGAAACGTGGAAATTTTAAATTTGAACAAAGAAAAAAAAATTCATCTATTTTAATGGTGAAAAATTTTTTTTAAATGGTGAAAAAAAAATTTTTTTTACTACAATAGATTTAGTGTGTCATGAAACGTGGAAATTTAAAATTTGAGCAAAAAAAAATTTTTCATTATTTACTCCATTTAGACGGTCCACCCTGTATATTTTCCAGTGAAAGTTTAACCATTTCTTCGCTGAGAGTAGCGTCAACTACCTACCAAATTTGACTGCTCTCCGTCACTTATTTTTTTTTTAGTTAATGCACCAACAGACAGACAGACTGACGGAAATGAAAAACTTAGATTTTCGTAATCTATCTGATCTGAAACGTCAAAATCCGAAAAAATCTCGGAGGATGATTTTTTCTCGAATACAATAGTTCCCTTCGGTATGCGAGGGAAGTAAAAATCTGGAGCCTACATTTTTAATCGTACAAAAAAACTTCGTATATGTTTTGATGTGATATTTCCCCATCTATCGCCTAGTGCTATTAGTTTTTTGATATATTTTTTGAGTTATTTGCCAAAAACCGAACTTCGGCCAATATTTTCGATTTTTTTAGGGGTCGCCGGCCCCTTACAGCTGTAAACTTTTTTTATCGTATTCTAAACTAACAAAAATACTTTTTCTAAAAAGTTCAGCCATATAGTATTTAGTGACCGGTATAGGGGGTTTTAACCAGTCGGAGCATAGGTTGCCAAGTGGCATCATTTGCTCCGATTTTGTCAGATAGACAGACAATATTACCGGTTTTAGAAATGTGCCGATCGAATGCAATATACTCTTCATTTTGTATTTGCGGAGAGTATAATAATTATGAAACATATTCTTTATAGGATTTTGCAAACAGTGGAAAGAAAAGCTATCTATGAGAACTAAAGGAAAAACTATATATAAAAATAATAATGAAATCAGTGGAAAGAAAAGCATTTCCAAGAAACTGAATGAAATTTTATGAAAATGTAATTCATTACAATGAAAAAACTTTTAGAGACAAGGTACGTAAATAAATTAATTTCAGGCCTTTGTTCTCATTTTTAACTGAATTTACATATCGTAGGGGATCACGTAGATACTAGTTTAGCCTGCTTAGCCGTAGGGGACTAGGTTGGATGCTAGTGTTAAAATGAGAATGGCAAATAAGAATTTTTACTTGTTAGCATAACCAGAAGTCAGGTTATCGAGTTTTTCCTTTAGTTCTCATAGATAGCTTTTCTTTCCACTGTTTGCAAAATCCTATAAAGAATATGTTTCATTACTATAAGCAAACAAATAATAAATAATTCACTTTTAAACATGCATAGAGTATATAGGCTCCAATACTAGTTAGCTAATAGATAGGTGAAGATCTGTTGTTCTTTATCAGTCAATGTCAATTATAATTATTTTATACTTGTTCATGGATTGTCTTAGTTTTGCATGGAACATCGTTATGAGTGGCTTTAGGTTTTTCTGATGAGTCCACAATAAGAACGAAAAACGTTTCAAAGGCTAAGCATTTCCTAGAAACTGAATGAGATTTTATGAAAATGTAATTCATTAGAATGAAAAAAATTTTAAAGACAAGGTACGTAAATAAATTAATTTCAGGCCTTTGTTCTCATTTTTAACTGAATTTACATATCGTAGGGGATCATGTAGATACTAGTTTAGCCTGCTTAGCCGTAGGGGACTAGGTTGGATGCTAGTGTTAAAATGAGAATGGCAAATAAGAATTTTTACTTGTTAGCATAACCAGAAGTCAGGTTATCGAAAGAATGCAAAGGTTTCATTAATATTTTTATATATAGTTTTTCCTTTAGTTCTCATAGATAGCTTTTCTTTCCACTGTTTGCAAAATCCTATAAGCAAACAAATAATAAATAATTCACTTTTAAATATAATAATTACATATGTAGAAATACCGAAATAAGGAAAAATATAGTTATATGTAAATCTTTGATTTTTAATCCGCCTTTTTTTTCATTTCAATTTTAGAAAATATTTAAATTTTGATAAAGCTTTATATAGAATATTACTTGTACTGATACAATCCGAGTGATAAAGTAAATAGTATTTCAATTCAACAAAACGTACCTATATTTTCATTGCAGACTAGTGGGTTTTAGATAATAATCGGGACACAAAAATTTCACGTGGGCAAACAACTCAATAAATCCTTTTCATTTTTAAATACGCTTTCTTTGTATGGAAATAGAAATAATCCACACACATTAAAATAAATGCAGTTACATATTTTTCTTATAAATAACGTGGTTGTCTTCTTTTATGGTAAGGTTACTTTTGCCTCCGCTAGCAAACATTTCTTATATTTGAGATTTACATAAATTATTTGAAATAAGTGAGATCGAAGTTTTTCCATAATTCTCAATTTTAAAATGTTTTAAAGTTATGAAACAATGTACTGCGTTACCTGTTCTATTTGTCACTAATGGCTTCTATTAGTTCTGAATACTATGAACTATCGTCATAGATCCGTGGTAATTTGAATTCCCTTGCAAAGTGCAGTTAAAAACTTACTGAACTCTCACTCAGGCGTCCCGGGTTCGATTCCCAGCCGTGGTACTGGAATTTTTTCACAAGAAATTAATCTCAGTGTACTTGTATGTATGTAATTAATTTGCATATAATTATAGCTTATTTTTGTGTTGTTAATATGGAAAAAAGGTTATGTAAATAAGTTTTTTGAAAGTAATTTAAGCAGCAAGATAATTTGTAGAAATTTCGATTATGTAATAAATCAGATTTAACTAAGTTCCGTCTCTGTATGTCTTAAATTAAGATATCTTTAAAATATTTATCAATAGATGTCTTTCGAGAACAGTAAAAAGTCATGTTAACCATTTTATTACCAACAGCGCAAACAGAATTCAGTACTCAATGCGACGATAATATGCGAACTTTCACAATAATTCTGACGTTTCGACAAGTAACTCGTGTACAATTTATTTATAAATATGTAACGTACTTTTATATTTATCCTGCCGGACCGCGAACCCATAAGACACTATTTAAATAGAGCCAAGGAAACTGATTTTTACGCTTTTGGTTCTTCTGGAAAATCATAACTGGGTCACGGAAATAATTTGCTAACTGACATCATATTTACTCGAATAATGATTCCTACAACATTCTTTCGATATGTCAGAAATAAATTATCTCTAAAGAGATATATAATTATTATACTCTTCGCAAATACAAAACGAACGATATTGCGTTCGATCGACTCATTTCTAAAACCGGTAATATTGCTCGTAGACAAGAAAGTTTCATATTACTGTGTTGGTGATCAAATTCTAAACCACTTTTAAAATGTCCGTCCGTCCGTCACATTTCTTGTAAGCACGATAAATTAAGAACGAAAAGTCCGATTATATTAAAATTTGGACAGTTAGTTAGTGTTAGTGTTAGCAAGGGGAAGAACCCTGTTATTTTTTAACACAATCGATCAATAAATAACAGTTATTAATTTTTCAAATAAAAAAGTGTATTTTTTTAATATTTTGTAATTAAACTAAAAATGTCTAAAACTAATATTATTTATAAAAAAAAAACTGCGAAGGGTATCCTATAGAATGTGCAACAATCATATAAAAAGAGCAGTAAATCCGCGAAGAGTATAATGGTTAGCTTGTTTATATTAAAATTTTGATCAAAAGTAGAGTGTTACAGATAGGAGTTGATGTTTTACGTAAAAAATATATAAAAAATATAGACGAATGTTTAAACTTAGTTATTTAATTCATTAACATGGAGTAGATGTTTTGCCTATACTCGAATCTCAAGTAATCAGCGCCAGTTGCGGTCAGAAACTATGTAATTTTAGGCGAAAATCACGTACTGGAAATACTGTCCCTCAGAGGGGATTTAAAGAGCTGGGTCCCTTATCTATTAGATGTTAGACAAATAAAATTTCCTCTTAGACAGGGAATAGGTTCGGCAGAATTTTGAGGTTCGAGGTTGCTTCTCTCCTGGTCTTAGTTATTGACCTTAGTGATGGAAATAGGCCAGCGTTAAATACACTATTTAAAAAAGAAAACATGGTATACACAATGAAACCTCATTTTTAAAAGCTTTTATATAACTTGCAATATTAGTGTTAGTTTGTTTAGGTCAAGTCTTGCAAGCTGAATTAGAGCCACTTCCTCTTATCCTACGGAGTTGAAATTTTACACGTTGATTCAGTTTCGATGACAATCAATTTTTATGATAGGGATGTCCTGATTCTACACCCAGGATATACAGTGTGGTCGATTAAGTGAACAAGAAATGACAAAAAATGTTTGGTTGCGCAACCAAAGTTTAAATACCACCAAAAATTATTGCATGTCCAATAACCATTTCAGGTGCACTTAGAATGGCTTCAAGTTAAATAGTATACAAGGTAGGGCAAATAATAGCTTTTTCTTAAAAATGTTTGTTTATATATTTTTTAAGATTATTGCACCAATAAAATGTTACTAGTTGTAAAGCAGCTTGATACAAATTAAAGTCTGCCCTCATTTTCATTGTAAAATTTAGAGGGCGCCACCTGCGATACTTTGCATACATTTAAAACGAAATAACTTTTGAGCCACATTGTATTTAACTTTTAAATAAACATTCTTATTCTCCGACGTATTTTACCTAAAAAAGGTATACCTGGTAAGAGTTGATTTGAACAGCCGTTTTGTATTTAAATTTTTTATTTCAAAAATTACAGAAACAAATAGAAGTGCTATTAATTTTATTCTCGACTAAAAACAGTCAAAAAGATATTTATCAACAACGAAAAATTAACTAAAACTAAATGCTTTTAACAAATGTTCAAAATGACCTCCATTTTCCTGTGTACACAGACTAATACGTCGTAAAAAATTAAATTGAATTCTCTGGAGCATTTCGTTATCATTTCTCAAAGCATAATCTCCAGTTTAATCTCCCTTAATTCATCTTCTGTATCTACTGGCCTAGAATACACACGGGATTTCAAAGTTCCCCATAAAAAGTAATCCATCGGGGTCATGTCAGGGGATCGAGCTGGCCAATGTGCGGGTGCATCATTGCCTCTACCTAACCATCTATTTGGATACTATTCGTTTAAATAATTACGTACGTTTAACGTAAAATGTGGAGTAGCACCGTCATGCATAAACCACATTCCTCTTCGTACTTCCAATGGCAGGGGATCTAATAAGTCTGGTAATTCGTTTTGTAGATGTACCAAATAATTTTCGCCATTTAGTCGAATTGGTAAAATAACAGGACCAATTATGAAAGTGTCCACACATTAATCCTTAACTCATGCTGATAATGGGTTACTTTAATAACATGAGGATTTTCAACAGCATAGACATGTTCATTATGAAAATTTGTTATGCCACTCCTCGTGAGACAGGCTTCATCTGTGAATAAAATTCTTCGTCTAAAGTTCCTATCTCTAATTCTGTGTTCCTGGATAAACCGGCAGAAATCTAGGCGTGATTCAAAATCATGGGGTAAAAGATGTTGTACCCATTGACTATGAAATGGGTGTAGTAGTTGTTCTCTAGTCACCCTATTAACAGTATCTTTGCTTACCCCTAGCTCTAAGTCCAATCATATGCTGCTGAGTTTTGGATTTTCTTCAGTCTGATTTAGAATCTCTTCCTCAACCTCTGGAGTTCTTACCGTACGTGCACGACCATAATTACCAGAAACAGGCGCAAACACACCCGTTTCACGAATACGTCTTTCAACTGCCGCGAAGGTTTTACGGTTTGGTAAGCGGCGATTCGGAAATCGTTCCTTGTATACTCTGCAAGATTTTAAACAATTTCCTTGGCAATATTCAAAAACCAGTAACATATCGGCCATTTCTTCGTTGGTATACTGTACGGCCATGACGAAAATAAATTTGCAAATTGTTCGACAATTCACCGGCGCTTGTTAATTCACTTTCACGATATTCCAGTACTACTCGCAATTTAAAATATCAGTTTTTAATGACAGTTATCTTATTACAACGCCATCGCTTCAAATTGTGTTCAATTGTATTACAATAATTCAGACCTGGCTATATACGGAATGAATTTTTTAAATTCAGATAACTTAAAAACGGCTGCTCAAATCAACTCTCACCAGGTATAACTTTTTTAGGTAAAAGACGTTGGAGAATAAGAATGTTTATTTAAAAGTTAAATACAGTGTGGCTCAAAAGAGTTATTTCGTTTTAAATGTATGCAAAGTGCCGCCGGTGGCGCCCTCTAAATTGTACAATGAAAATGAGGGCAAATTTTAATTTGTCACCCCACAAAACCTCCCCCCTAGCCGATTATTGTGACAATACAACAATTATAAAATTTATATTATAAAAAAAAATATTTATGAAAAACTAAAACCAAATTGAACTTTAGACACCCTGTTTCTCCAAGATCATCCACTTTGGGCCTGAGGTAAGTAGGGTTAGATCACCATATTGTAGCCTCAGGAATTTGTGGTAGCATTTTTTCCGCACCTTTTAGAAACACCCTGTATTTTATACCGTAGACTTTTAAATAATTCCCACCACGAAGAAACGCTGACAGAGAACGCGTAAATTGTGCTAAAATTTGCCGAATCGTCTAAAAAATACATTTAGCCGGTCCTGTGTCCAGCTGAAATCGCAATAATCTCACTTGGACATCGTCCAACTAAATTCAATAAAACAAACAAAGTCTGGCTGTCGCGTAGTTCATTGAGTGTCCTTTTGAAAGAGTTAGTTATGCATAATAGTCCCCTTTCGATCTAATTTTAAATCGCGTCTATCTGCGTATATATACACGCAGTTTTATCTAACTGAAATACTAGTTTCTTTTCAACGTTCGTTTGTTTTGCCAGGTTTATGTCATCGAGGAAATTGTGAATGGGCGTTTGTAGTAAGATATATTGACCTGGTTTGCCGTGAGGATATGCGGGAGAAAGAGATGCAACCATTGTTGATAAATCAAAGCAACATTACATATTTTTGGACTAGTTTAGTCTCTAGAAAATTTTACCAGAGAATTTTCTGAAGTTGACGAGAAATCGCAATGTTAAGGTTGCCTCCTATAGTTTTTGGGCCGTGGAAACAATTTCTGAGTATGAGCACACACTGTCACAGACACTAAATGGTTAAAATGGTTAAAAATCTCCAGAACCTCCACAGAGCTAGATCGGGAGATCATTTGAGGATATTTAACACTGTAGAAGATCTTCTATTGAATATGAGGTCAGAATACATGATACCAAAAATTACCTTCTACAAACCCTTTAATATCACTATTGTAGAGAGGAGGAGCTCCTGACGCACTACGTAAGGGCCTAACCTGGTATACTGACGAGTCTAGAGCAAGTAGTCACACTGTACCTTTTATTTTAAAGAAATTATCTCAGACTTATTCTGGGTATAAGAAATGTTCGCCTTTGATAGTGCGGTAAAGATACCGACATTTCTTATACCAGCAATAAGTTTGGGATAAGGTATATAAGCCTTTCCCTTGGCTAACACTCCGCTGTAGTTCAATCAGAAATTCTAGCTATATTTGAATGAGTACTCGAGAATGTATCCACAATATGTTAAACAGCAGATCTCCATTGTATCAGGCAGTCAGGCAGCACTTAGAGCACTAGCCTCTAGCAAAGTTTTCTGTCATCCCGACTGGTATGGGACTGCCATGAAGAGCTGAAAATTCTGAGTGAGCAGAACAGAGTTAAATCACTCTGGGTGCCAAGACACTCTAGAATTGACGACAATGAAAATGTTGATGAACTTGCTAGGCAAGGATCAGCTAACATATTCTACGGCCCAGAACCCACGAACAGAACCGGAATTCATCTGCACTCGCCCAAACATAGACTTGTATCACCTGATTATTAGAGTGGGCAGAATGAAGCATGACAGGGAGAGCATAAAAAGCCTAGGAGGCTGCAATATCCTCGGAATTTTCAACAGACTAGCCCTGGATAAAAATCAATTTACCGAACTTTGACCATTTTAACGATTGTTATTAGAAATATTGACAAATGACTCAAAATAACCATTTCAAACATGTTTTTTCTATATGGCGTTATCAAAAACAATGGTATAGAATATATGTGGACTAATATTACCAATAAAAAACTGACTGATACACACGTTAAATACTACACACGTGAGAGTGTACCACGTCGCCGCCTAATAATTACGTCCATTTCATCCAAATAAATAATTTTGTTTATGGTTTTGTTAGAAACTCTTATTCATTTAGAATAGTATGAGAGTCGTTTTGATGAACATATTTTTTTGACAATAGGCTGTCCAACGAATTTATTAAAAACGTCTACAGTGTCATGTCTCCAAGACATTAATACACTTTCAGTTTACCTCCTTGCTGTCCGCGGATGAGTGGCATAACACGATTAGTCGCTGTCATCTCTCTGAAGTTCGATGTAATAACTGAGGTTATGTTCCCTTAATGACAAGATCAATTAGACATTACAATTGGTATAGGATAGAGTGTCTCGATTACTTTGCAGTCTCCGTCGATATTATAGTACATTTTCAAAATGGAGATTGTGCTCACCTTTCTGATTTCTAGATGTTTGTATTCTTTCCCTATACGTCACAAACATGATATTTCACAATTGCACATTTCTGAATTTTAAATTGAATCTTTCTACATATCGAGTAATAAAACACATTGTTTCTCAAAACATTTAAACACGATATAGAGATAATGAAAACAAATGAAACAAGAAACACAAACATTTAACGATGAAATAAATTAACAAAAATTATTACGAAAAACAAGAAAATGAAGTGGTCTGCAGCAATTACAGATCTTAAGGTGAATCGCGGGCCGAATATTCTTAGGCTGATTACGTCACATGGATTTACGTTATAACCGACAAATTTACATAGATTCAAAACCGAAAAGGGTTCGCGAACAAGCATGTATTATCCCCCTTTAGATGTTGACCGGAGAGACGCTAAAATACCAATAGTGTCAATTTCACCTCGAAATAAGACCTCTTAAAAGTGGGTGGTACATCCTGAAAGCTCTACCAATTAAAACGTTCCTTACGTTACACTGTACTCGAATTTAAGATTGCCTAATGGACCATGGATTTACGAAAATTGACTTTATGTGCATCACATATGCTGTAAATAATCCCTAATCTTCTATTATTTCCTAATATGCCCTATCTAACATTTATACCAGTAAGGTAGATGAAAGAAACCCTTTGTCAATTTTTGCTTTTATACGGGAAAAACCTACCTTAGTGGCCTATCCAGTTTTACTACTAAAATTATTACATATATTTTCTGGAATGTTGTGTGTTAGTCCTGAGAAACTGCCTTGGCCATACAACGCGACGCACTGTCGTATTTTATGATATCGACCGGGCTGTAAAAACATTTGTCTGAATATTCTCGGTTCCTAGAAGGACTTGTAGCAAAACAAATTGTTCAGACATAAAGTAATTTAGATAGTTATGTATTCCTTCCACGGGCCTTTGACCCCAAATAAACTACTTAAGTCAAAAGGGCATATTTCCGGAGATCTAACAAAACCTAACAAAATTAGACAAGATAATTTAGAAATTTATTACCGACCAAGGCTTAAAATACTAAAATAACGGTTGTTTTATACACGACAGGGCCGTACTTGACTAGCCCTAATTTGGCTTTTGTTACATCGAGTCTCGGCTGCAGTAGATGGCAATGTCGCAGGGAATAGTGCTTGTGTTGTTGTTTGTGTGTTCTTGTCCTAGTTGAGCTAATGGTATAGCGTTCGCCACAATTATTAAGATATGATGCGACAAAACAAATCTGCCTTCTTCAAAGTTGAGTGACTACCGAATTTATTTTTATTTTTTACAAAATCCATTCTATCAAAATGAGATGTATTCGAAATACAAATATATACAGGTTGTTCCATTTAAAAAGTAGAAATTTGATTCGTATCTTTGTAAATTGATGTTCTTGGTCTTTTCACTCTTAGAATATCCATAAAAAAATAGACAAATTTCTTTTGGAATACAAAGATAGGCCCTAAAACTTGGATGGAAACGTTCTCGTGTTAACCCGTAAAGAAGTATCTAGAAATATTTGTATTAATAATTTTGACAATTTTACGTCAATGCATATATTATTATGACCAAATTTGAAACCAACCGGTTTTACTTTCCTAATTTAGTTTTATAAACGAAATTTATCAAAGCTAAGCATGTTTTAATTTAAATCTACCTGATCCGTCTGAACACGTAGCATTCTACGTAAATTTATAATTTTCTTTTTATGAAGCATTACTCACAATGTAAATCAGGATATTACAATATTAAGTACATTAAATACATATTTTTAGTGCGAGGGAAACGCGCGTATCGGTGCATTATTTATGGAGCGTTAAAATGCCAGACAGCTTTTCATAAATATTTTGAAGAGACTCAATAAATATTACATTGGTATGAAAGGATAGGAAGATGTTCCCGGAAAACACGATACGGTTCGGGAAACTATGCCTGGAATGTTATTTACAACCTGCAGGTTCTTTGAAAGTTGCATGTTTCTGATGATGGATATCATTGACCTAATAGCATAATTTACATCATTTGACAAAAAGCTACTTTAGTAAATAAAATTTGAAACGATGCCAATTCTATATACTCTTTTAGGGCTAGTGGAATAAAAAATTGAACCATGCATAGTTCAAAGTATTTGAGTTAATCTGCTGATCAAAAAGGATCCACATGCGTCTTTTTTCAACTGATAGACCATAAACTTGAGTATTGAATATTTTTAAGTGAACAATTCGTAAAGCCAGATAGGGACAACTAGGTAAAAAAAACTATTAAATGAATACATTTCATTTCTTTAATAAAAGGTCTCTAATTTTGTGTTTCGCTTGAGCCGCCATCTTAAAAAAATGGTGCTCTATTTCAGTTTTTTGCTTATATCAATCATGTAGGCATATATTTAAAAAAAAATAATAATAATGGCTGTCACCGGAATTTATATTTTTAAAAGTTTTTGCTTCATGTACAAAAATTTGAATAACTTTAAAACAAATAATGACATTCACAGTTACTCCACTAGAAGTGTGCGAGAAATACACATTAAAAGTTTTAGTCTTAGCAAATATAAAAAATCACCCTATTATGCTGGTAGTTATATATATATATATATATATATATATATATATATATATATATATATAATAAACTTCCTGCAGAAATAACGTCCCAAAATTCGTTCAAATTATTCAGAAATAAACTGTTCTTAGTAGAATATTGTTTTTATAGCATAACCGAATTTTTTAATCGGTAACAGAATTTCTTTAATGCTAAATATATATATATTTTTTTAGTTGTGTATGACACATACCTTATAAGTACATGTATTTGTTCGTTTGTGGTTATGTTTATATGTTTATTGTATATTTTTTACAACCTTGTTTGTTTTATATACTGTTACTCTTATTGTATTCCACTGTATTCCATATCTTTAAAACAACTTTTGCTTTGTAATTCTCTTCTTTTTAACTTGACAAAACCAATATTAATTATGTAACAAGATTTATGGCGAATAAATTTATTCTCTTTTATTC
Organism: Stenurella melanura; assembly: GCA_963583905.1. Taxonomy (NCBI): domain Eukaryota; kingdom Metazoa; phylum Arthropoda; class Insecta; order Coleoptera; family Cerambycidae; genus Stenurella; species Stenurella melanura. Next base: position 74,329,913 of record OY757309.1, read on the forward strand.
TATTCTATCTCGCTGACCATTATCGTTATCGAAATTGTATTTTATACTTGTTATCGAAAAAACATTTTTATCATCGATTAATAAAATGTTGTGGTACTCAGTCCTCTTCCAGTGAAGTCCCGCTACTTTCTACCTGTTAGCTTTTTATAGGGTACCCCTTAGTTTTCTATGGAATCGAAGAATAAGGCCTAAACATGGCTGAAGAAGCCACTTTTTTAGTTAATACCTTTTCAATTTTACTTTTCATTTTTTTCTCTGTTGTGTAATAAACTAAAAGTTGATAAACTAGACTAGACTTATCATTTGGTCGTTTTATGTTTATATTGGCAGCTTCCCTCTTTCTTCTGTCGTATTCCCACACTACTTGCACTCGGTTTCATCCAGATATTGTTAAGTGGGTACCATCCACTTCACCGTAGGTAAAACTTCACTGGACCCTTGCTTTTCGATGCACTTTTAGCGTCAACATAAAGCTAGATTCATTTTAAAAACCTACACACATAGTTCTAACTAAATACACATGCCTTAGGGCTACAATTTTAAAGTATTTGAACAAACCTCTACATGATTATACACCAAAGGCATTTGCGATTCATCTTAAAATTCGTTTTTGAATGATAAAAACATCGGAGGATAGGGTCGGACTACCCCAAATACATATTTTAGTCTAGATCCGTTCGGAGCGTGGTATATTCATTGTTATTGTACCATAATTAATCTAATATTTTTGGTCAAATGGTGTTTAATTTTGGTATCTTCCTTCCAGTTTAGATACTCATCCATTGTGATTCCTAAAACTTTTGCCTTTGATTGATTGGTTGATTTGCCAGCATATGGTGGGCATTGCTGCCAATTCCGGGCATCTATGGAGGTTCGTTCCAACATGCAGCCTGGTCGTCCGTCGAACACGCCCAACGGACGGCCAAACCGCGTGCCTGAACCAAATCCCGGATGTTTTATATACCGCCGGACCGGCTGTATACGCCGGGTTGAACATTGGACATGCTTGTTGTCAGCAGCGAGAGCCGCATGACGCATGGGGTGGGAATATAGGATGGGAAGTGTAGGTGTAGGTGTTTGAGAGATGCTTCTTTTAAGTTTCCATGCTTCTATTAAGTTTCCATTTGCCATCATCGGCTGGTGTGTGTTGCAGTTGTTTGCGAGATGCTTCTTTTCAGTTTCCATACCTCTTTTAAGTTTCCATCTATCGTCAGGTCCGAGGGGATAGTTTGCTCACCTTGTATGTCAGTTTCAATTTTGGGCAGTTTTTCCTATTCATCACCTATATATTATGTTTAATATCTTTTCAATTTTGACCTCCAATTTTTGTTTAAAATTTAATAAAGACATTTTAATAATAAATAAACCAATGCTAATGCTATATAAACAAAAACTTATCTGTTTCATTCACACATCTGGCTGGCTGTTGCTTATTTTATATCACCTACTTCAAGAAGGGACGAATCCAGGTATATATTTTAAAGTCAAGCACTCAATTCGTACACTTTTCTCGCGTGGTTTATATACACTATTTTGTGTTGCTTTATTCAACCAACATAATTTAATCAAATATCAACTAAGTATATGAAATAGCCATACTCGCGCTAATTTATATCAATCAATGCAGAATTGTTCACGCTTCAATTCAGTACAATTTCGGCGTTTTTTGCCCCTTTTCCGGATTTATCTCGATATCCCGTAGAAGTCACGAAACATGCGTCTTTCACCAAACTCGACACATTTTGAACTACGATTCCTAAAACTTTTGCTTTTTATTATTTATTGTGAAACCATTTTATTTTAATAGTTGATTTGACATTCTGTTTTCCTTTTGTGAATTTTTATATATTTTATAATTGTCCTATATATCGAAGACCCATAAATCATCAGCATATAGCACTGAAGATGCACTTGGTGTTCAATCCTCAAGGTAGTTTGTTGATAATCTATACAGTATTGGTTCCAATACAGAACTTTTAGAGACACCCATATTCACAGCCATATACTGGAATTTAAGACGGAATTAAGTAAAGGGAGAAGGCTTTGGTCACAATGTTCGTTAAACTAACATATTGCATTCCACTTGCTTTCAGTCTTTTAAAAGGAAACAACCCAGCATATGGTACACCTCAGATATTGTATAAGTTCAATTTTGTCATTATTTACTTGTCATGATCGATACAGTCGGAATGATCTATGTTGGTTGTTAGTTTTTTATTGTTATAAATCGAAAACAACATTTTTCCGTTGGCGCATTGTTGTTTGCTAATTTGCTGATAATACTTAAAAAAATGGTTGCTCACCTTCATTATCCGTAGGTCGATGATACTACAGCAGAACAACAATTCAGTCATACTTTACAGTTCCCAGAAAAATTCATAGAAATATCTGCAGCCAATCCAGAGTAATGAGTAAACAACATGCTCTTCGAATTGAGAAGCTCTTTTTTAAAATTTAAAGTCTATTAAAAATTGGTACCTCATTAATTCTTCTCGTATCCAGTCTGGGTACCATACTCGTACCGGAGGTTCCATCACGAATTCCATCATTTGAACATTTGAAAAAAAAAGTAAGGATCACTTTTAGTACGTAAGCAAAAATACATAAAAATAGATCACTGCTCCTTGACCGGTGTTTTTCAGTTCCCCTCGTAAACATAGCACTTAAACGTGTGTGTGGATTAATAAAAGAAGGTAATTTGAAATATCTGGCACGAGGCGCCTTCCCCCGTTGAATCTGGACTCAGGTCTGCCACTTTTAGGACACCGGCGCTACTTAGTTTACGTTTCGCGTACGTTTTAAGTGCATGTATAGGTATAACCTACTAAAAGCATTTAATTATTTCCATGTATCTCCTTTCTCGTCGTCCCGGATAAAATTGGAGTGCGTTTTCTCCCGCTAGTGATGTTGTAAGTACAGCAGAATCGCCGAGAATTTGCTTCCAGCCCTCTAATTGTTTTCTTTGCGACTGTCATAGTTACTGCTATCGTGTTTAACGAGCGCAATTTTGTTATAATTAGTGTTTACTTTTCTTGCTTCTGGAGTATCGTAACCGGCAAGTGTCAGCGGCTGCTATATGATAGCTTTACTGAGAGATAAAAGTAGTATGTATCATCTCTTTTCGGAAAAATACAAATTCTTCTCCCATTGAATAATTATAAAGTATCATGCGAGGTATCATGTAATAATCATATTAGGGGTTTACCTGGAAATAATTCCTCTAAAGCGAGATTTTGTATAGGTATGTATAACACTAGCCTAATAACAGCATATCAAAAATTATCACTTGTTCATGTTGTAGCGCGATCACTATCTTGAGGAATAGCGACCGATTTTTAGTTTTTCAGCAATATGTCCAATATCGTTTTGTAGAGTGGAATCTTCTCAAGAATAGAGCACATACTCAGAGGGGTATATAAACAAGAGTTGAAGAGCAGTAAAAAGTACACACTTATAATAACAATAACAATATTTTTATCGTATCTACAACGGTTACCGAATTTTAGGCGGGTAAGAATATTTATTATAAAAAGGTGATTTTGGTATTGAAAAATTCTGAATCTTCAATGAATGTATACTGGCGTGTGTGAGTCGGACATACACGTAAATAATTTGAGCCGTAACAAAAGTACCTCCCCCCCGATTTCGAGTATGCTGAACACGATGGCGGTGGTAGACGCAACCCCTCCAACAACCAATAAGAACCCACCGAAGGGGTGAAAATCTTTTTTTTTATATGTCAGCTGCAAAACGTATATACCCCCATTTTCAAGGATGTTGAGTACGATCTAGATGCTGAATATTTATTCCGACCCTCCGCAACCCCTCCAATGGCCAATAATCACCCCCGGAAGGGGTGAAAGTATTTTTTAATATCAGCTGCAAAATGTATATACCGCCTGTTATCGAGAATGCTGAGCATAGGAAAAATAATGATACTTCTCTTCTTGATTGTAATTATCTTTCTTTCCCCTTTAGCATCAAAAATATAATTCGATACTTCCAAAGGCAGGTCTATTGAATGATTAATACAAACTTTTATTTTAATATAAAAATGATTGAGAACATTTATTTTGAAGCATACAATTACGCTTAACCACATTGCTACAGTCGCTGTTCTTACATTACAAAAATTTATATGTATAGATAAAGTTATACATGCTTACATTAAAATAACTCAACCAATTTAACCTACGCCTCCTACAATTAGATATAGATTGTTGATACTCTTCGTAATGTACATTACACTCATCAAAGTTACATCTCCATCAGCCGTTTCGGTATCCGAATCACTCATGTGGATTTCCGGTACAAGATTCATCAATAAGTCGTCAATATCAATCTCAGTCTCGTTACATTCCATTTCAGGGAGGTCTCTTTCATCTACTACTGTTGTATTTTTACAATTCTCGCCTTCACAATGTTTAAAACAAGAACTACATGCCAAACCTAGTTTTACGCATCGTGTTGTACATCCAGTCTTACAAGCGCAATGATACTCTTTTCTGAAAAATTCAGGGACCAATGGTTTTTTCGAAAATTTTGGTTCGAGGAAATTATTGCGACCTATCCACCCCCATTCTACAGGTTTGAGCTTTCTTGACAACCCGCACTGACATTGGTAGTATACTCGCAATGCGTGCTGCTTATTATTCTTAGATTTTGCGCACATGTATTTGTATCGGATCGAATCAAAATCATCGACGGGGTGGGTTTGAAAAAAATATATTTGGCTTATTAATTTCATTGCTGTATCACCAAGTTGCTTTGGGGATGCATTTAAACTCAAAAACACTTTGCATTCACTTCTCAGGTTAGTGTCATTCTTCAAAATCGTCAGAAGTTTTTCTTTCCCTTGATTAAATAATGCGAAAGTTGTGTCGCAGCCGGTAATGGCTTGTACAAATATTAATTAAAACACGGAGATGAGATGGTTATTAGGCATTAGGAATTGGAGGGGTTTGAAAAAATATCGAGTACCACCACGTCGCTCAGCATCCTCGAAAACAGGCATATACATTTTCCCGCTGATATAAAAAAGATTTTCATCCCTTCCGGAGGTGATTATTGGCCGTTGGAGGGGTTGTGAGGGGTCGGAATAAATATTCAGCATCACCATTGTGCTAAGTATAACTCAACGTACTCAGAAAGTCATATTGAAACTCGGCAGCATGTCGTATCAATCAGATGATAAGCTGGTACCAACGGGGGTTCCTCAAGGTAGCACCTTAGGACCTCTTCTCTTCCTTATTTTTATAAATGATCTGCAAAGCCACTTAAAAGTAACGAATGCCTTCCATGTTACTCAATTTGCTGATGACGTGGCAGTTGCATCAACAGCTGACAACGTACATGAGTTGTCAAGTAATGCAAACATCTGCACCTCACTTATGAATAGTTATTGCGATAAATTTGGGCTAAAACTTAACGGGACAAAAACTCAAATGTTGATGTTTGCCAATAACAGTCATGATTATAGCTTATTAGTAAAAATAAATAATTTATCTATAGAAAACAGCCACTCTGTAAAACTGTTAGGCATAACTATTGATAGTTATTTAAACTGGTTTCAACATATTGAAGGCTTAACAAAAAAAATTTCAGTTAGAAGCTATGTCATCTGGCAACTTCGTTCTTACGTGAGTTTAGAAATACTTAAAACCTATTATTTTGCACAGGTGCAGTCATTATTAAATTATGGCATTATCTGCTGGGGCAACTCCAGTAGAGTTAATCATGTATTCATTATACAAAAAAAAATAATTAGGATTATGTTGTTCAAAGGTTCTACCCATTCATGTAGAGATTTGTTTATTTTGCTTGGAATACTAACGCTCCCAGCTTTATATATTTTATCATGCTGTTTGTTTGTTAAGTCTAATATTAATCAGTTTATCCAGTTTTCCGATCGAAATATACAATATAGCTTAAGACACACGAATGACATTTTACTGCCTAAACACAATCTCTCTGCTGCTAGCAATGGTGTGGCAGTTATGCCTATTAAGATATACAACCATCTCCCTAATTGTTTGAAAGAAATAGCTGGTTTAAAATTGTTTAAATTAAAATAAAAAAAAATACTATTACAAAAAGCAATTTACAGTTTGCATGAATTTTTTAGTATTACCCTTTAACACAGGTAACAAATATTGTATTACTACTGTTTTATATTATTCCTTTTCGTATGTCGTCCTTTTCTTACTATTTTCTTTAAAAATAAGTATTTTACTATTTTATGATTATTACGTGTACAGGGATTTTATGATTGACTAGACTATCAATAATATTGTTGTTGGTAGCTCCCCATACGTTTTGACTAGGTTTTCATCTAGTTATTGAAAACCATTATCTTTATATTATATTATTGTGACGTTTTTTATATACATGCAATGCATGTCTACTTAAATAAAGAGTATTATTATTATTATTATTATATCCTCGAAAACGGGGGATAGGATATTTTTGAGCCGTGAAAATTATATCCTGAGCGTTTACCCCGTTTGGGGGTGGTTTTTGGCGGTTTGGGGTTTGCGCAACCCCAAAGAGAAATTCTACCACCGCCTTCATGTTCAGCATCCTCGGGTTTTTTTTTCGACTCATACACGCCACTACTAGTGGCGTGTGTAGTAATTAGCGCATTTTAAGTAAGTTTTTGCCTCAGCGCAAGGAGAATAAACACCAAGTAAATGGAATAAGCCTTTTTTGTGAGGAGGGAAAATCTTCAAAAAGACACCCCGACAATAAACGAGGTAGTACCAGATTTTTGCCGGCTAAAATCCCTCCCTTATTCGATGTTTCCTAGTGATTTGGAACTACTTTCGTTTGCATTGTTGTTTTAATCTTAAGGGTTCCAACCCACTTCCTTTTCATCTCCTCTTTCCATTGCAGGATGTTGCTGATACCGGCCTAGATCCTCTGCCAGTTTCCCTCAGACTGCAGCATAACCCTGATTATATTATCAGGGGATAGCTGTATTCCCGCTACTTCCGGCACCCTTTTCTCCCTCCATCTGTTGCATTGGAACATGGTGTGCCCTGCATCCTCATTTCCACCACAGTATATGCATTCCCGGTTATCAATCTTGCCAAAATCAAATAGGTACTCTGCAAAGCACCCAGGGCTTGCGTGAGGTGATATCCCACTTCCCCGTCTCGTCTTTCAAATGGAATAAGCCTATCAAGAGTTTGAACCCCCATATTTTATATGTAAACAAACTACTGAACAATACAAATTATGAAATGAGCATTATTAGAGAATCATTATTGAGCATTTGTTTGCTGAGAAGATTTTTTGGCATCAAAGCGAGTATTAATTTACGATCAAAGGGCGGGTTTCAAAGGCTAAGCATTTCCAAAAACAGAATTATAGATTTCATGAAAATGTAATCCATTAGAATGAAATTTTTTAAAAAAAAGGTAGGTAAGTAAATTAATTTTAGGCCTTTGTTCTCATTTTTACCTGAATCTTCATGACCGTAGGGGGTTATGTAGATACTAGGTTAATCTGCATGGCCGTAGGGGACTGTGTGGATGCTAGTTGTTGAATGAGAATTTTCAAATAAGAAATTATACAAATTCATTTTAGGATTTTAATTTGCTAGCATATCCAGAATTCAGGTTATTGAAAGAATGCAAAGATTTCATTAGTATTTTTACACATAGTTTCTCTTTTAGTTCTGATAGATAGTTATTTGTTCTGCTGTTTGCAAAATCCTATAAAGAATATGTTTCGATACTTTACGATCAGTATCTACTAACTTTATAGCGTTATCTGCATCGTTTCATCAACGGGGACGTTCCGTATTGCTCTTGTGGTAAAATGTTTGAGTATCTCCGTAATCATATGTTCGCCATCTTCTTTTATCTTGTAATAAGTTTAACCATTGCAGCAACTCTGTACTCTCTAGCTCGCATGCTATTCTTGATGTTGGCAGCAGTACTCACAATTCGTAAGTTTTCTTCTATAGAGTCTGTTTATTCATTCAGAATGCCATTTCCTGGCTAAATACAGTACCTCGAACGGTGAAAATGAAGGTCCCGTTTCTCGATTGAACAGCAAATATATATTTATTTTTCTGCTGTTTGCAAAATCCTATAAAGAATATGTTTCAATAGCAAATATAAAACCCGTATTATTTATTGATTAGATTTCTCTCAAGTGTTTGTGAGAATATATGTATGACTTCCAGAAAATTCTATCATGTTCTTTAGCCAGTCTAGAGTATTTGGCGCTCATCGTGGAACAATGCTTTATTTTTTGTCACCATTTAAATGTTCAAAAATCGAAACGATAACAAACTTTAGTAACAGTCAACTCATTTAATGTACAATTTCAGCGTTTAACTTCATGTTTGCATTATCAAGTCGGCGTTGATCACAATACGATTTTTTAGTAGATCTGCTCTCCTATAAGTTGCAAGCAAATAAATTTTGTAAAATACAGTATCTTTTAGAATTTTTACATTATAATTGTAAATAAAATAATGCATTCATATATTTATTTAGATCCCCTTCAAGAGCATTTGACTAGGTACTTAAAGTTGGCAAATGAGTGACATCAATGCTAACAACTTAGCAATTTATCAATACCCTTCCCCTGCATCTCAGTTCAAAGGAAACGTTCAATTTCAACATTTCCTGTAGAGAAGAACCAATCTAATATCTATCTATCCATTTATTAGATATTATGTTGTTTGTAGTTATGACGTACACTGGAGGTCTGGTTGTTAAATTAATATGGTCTATTTAAATTAGAAAAATACAAGACAGGCTCGCAAATACTTCATAAATAATGGAATTATGTTTATTTGCATATTAACATACATACATCTGTCGGCAAATATTAAATGGTCAGTTTTAACTTGTTTTTTTTACACTATGTAAGAAAAAATTGTTACTGGCATTAAGTTTTAGAAGTGTAAAGACAATAAGAAAGAAAATAAATAAAATAGATTTACAACGTGGCATTATTCCATCAAATAGATATTCTGCGTAAGCAGTAAAACACTCAATACAACTAAAACATCACTGCACACTATACTCGTCAATCAGTGTAACATCACCAATAAATAATATTGGTAATTGGATCTTTGCAAATATTTTTCCATTTACAATTTGCCCTGAAAAGTATCTTTTTGTAGATGGTGTTTGTAATTGACTTGAAGTTGGTGATATTTATTCTATCAATGCTGTGGAATGTATCCTGAGTAATGCTGAACTGAATTGATATGTTAAGGTGTGTCGTGTGATCTTTGAATCTATTTTGAGTTGATCATCTCGTTTGTCCAACATACTTTACATTATCTTAGAATCATTTTAATATAAGTTTGACTTGGTGGTAGAATTCGTAAGAGATATATTTATGTTTATTTTTCTAATTTTTCCTATCGAATTTCTACATTTATTTACCAAGTTTGTCCTTATTGAAATCTTTTGAATCAGCATAATGTATATTAAGCAATTTTCTTAATGTCATGTTCTTTCGATTGTGACGGCCTAACTAACATTTATACTGAGAGTTACTTCATTTCGAGCTATTAATTTGAAGGTAATTTTTCCTATTTATTATCTAAACGAGTATATGACTCATTTATTACGTGGTGCCACTGAGATTAAGTACACAGCCAGTGTTTTTTATTTTTATTTTTCAAATAAATATTCTGATATGAGGAAATTTAACAATTCAAAATGGCGGCGATAATATGGCGGATAAGTTTTTTAATTTATGGTTACGATAACTCTCAGATACCGATTTTCAATCGAATCAGACTGTAAATGATAAAACTCATCCGCGTCGTATTGACGTCGCCATTTTGAATTTTTTAATTTCTATCACTTATTATAATCTGCGGCCTCGAAACTCCTCAAATATCAATTTTTAGATAAACTGTTTTTGCACTAAAAAATTAATATGGCGGACTGTAACCGTGGAGTATGCATTCTAGTAAAAAAAAGTGCATCAGAGTTGTAGAGAATTTTATATTGTACACGATTAATAATAACGGTTTTCGTCACAGGATTCAACGGAAAAGAGACATATCGGAAAGATCGATTTTTTTGCACATAAAACCAATATGGCGGTGTTAGCATCAGTCATTTTTGTTACAAAAACATGGACTCTGTTTTAGTGAGCCATTCTACGTAACATATCCAAAATTTGATTTTGTAGACTACATCCAACAAACAATGAAGGTCATGAAAAGAATATATTTAAAACAACGTTTACGACCGGTTTTTCAATTTTCGTTTAACCCAAAAATGTTTGGTTTAACTGAAAGTTGTGTGATTATCAATTTTTCCCTACACATTTTTTAACCTTTATTCTTGACGAACTTTTAACCCACGGAGATGGGTGGTTTAAACAAAAAATTCTGGATTAACTAACGTCACTTGTGTTGTCAGATGTGTTGTGTCACTTCGATCACATTATTTTTAGCGCATTGGTCTTTCATTTATTATTTTATTTTATTCTGCGAAAATAGACAAAAGGGAACACAACTGCTCTCTACGTTTCTCAGCTGCAGAGGAAATTTAAATGAGTTCAAAATATGTGTACATAGAAAAATTAAGAAGTATGGATACAACCTGTAATTTAAGTTTATCCGTCGATGCTAATTTAAGGGTTTCTCAGCATATGACTCCAGAAGGTGTTGAAAATACTCGCTTGTAGTGTTAGAAATCCATTTAAATCATTATCATATTTAACTGCCATTTTCAGAGCTAAACTTGATCTTGATATGATAATTTGATAGTTTTTCTTTCGCAAATTGAAAAATAAATCTCCGGTGTCCAACAGAAAATCGAGCACCGTAGTGAGGCGAGGTACGGCGCCGGTTTCAGAGGGGAGAACTCGATCGGCGAAGTTAAGCAACGCCGGAAGAGTACGTCACTTAAATGGGCGACCGTATCTCATTTCGCCGTCCTTGTTAAGTGGTGGAATAGCATTAGCCAGGACGTTGAAATAAATAAGGCGTTAAAAAAGATACAATGTTATCATCAGTGATTTATTGACTATCGATAATATTGCCAATTAGCTGTAGGACGTAAACCAGCATTAGGATACTTTTTTCTAATACAAACAAACATAACCTCAAGGTACTGTTATCCCAGGTGTGTCAAATTAGTTTAAATTAGCTTGATAGTGTTGCCAACCACACACATTCCCGAGTTAGTTAACCTCCCACTTGAAATTTGAAGTGATCTAGTTTAGAATGCTGGTTAAAATTTAAACTCGGTTAATTAATCCAAATTTTAACCCGACACTGAAAAACCTGCCCTTAGTCAGAGAATTAATGCACAATGTGCGATGACTTACTAAAATAATTAATTGTATGTAGGGGTTGTTTAAATTCGATTAAGCTAAAATAAGGGCCACTTTTGGTCTCCGTTTAACCATCTGTCAAATAATTGAAAGTACAATTGTTTCCATGGTAACTGAATCAGTCTGACAGACGGTTTACGTTTAACAGAGACCGAAAGTAACATTTTTGGAAATTTTCAGAAGTATCTATTTAAAAAAAAGTCAATTCTAACGGATAAAGGAAATGTGATTGCTTTTATACACGTCCTATGATGCTGAAATCACAATTTTTGGCGATCTCAGATGTAATCCATACTAAATTTTCAGCCAATTCGGCTGATAACCATTTTCCATTTGTTCTGTGCGGGGTCCTTTGCGAAGAATAAAGTTGTTCATTCCTCCGACATGTTCGTCTTATTCTTAAATCTTGATACAAATAATTGAAAAAATAAATGTTTCTTTGGGTTGCCATGCGAACCATTTATGCATTAATTATTTATCACTCTAACTTTGAATACACGTGATTTTATTATAACTAATAATATACAAAAAAATACTGTAATCCCAGAACATATTTTCATACATATTATCTAAAATATAATCGAAGAAATCATGTAGATATAAATACAAACTGAATCTGAATCTTAAGAAGACCTTTGTCCTGAAACCGAACTCCAGCTGTGCAAAATTGCTCCAACACGATATACGACGTCATTTGCCGTTTTAATGGCTTCTGGAACAAACAACCCGTAAAAGGTACTAACAGATAATATTTAAAAATACACCAGAATTTCATGAACAATATTTATGACGTAATCAGTCAAAACGGGTTGTCACATTATAATCAGGCAGGGTATTAAACGTTTATTTAATTTACTGTGCACCTTGGAGTATTTTTTAAGAGCTATAGGAATTCTGTCCAGATTATTCTATACAAAGAGAGAGGCAGATATGACGAGAGATATATCGCATTTGAAATATGCTAACTCCGAAAATATGCTGGTAATTTATGCACTACTTAAATTTAATAATTATTGATATTGATGTACATGCATTTTCGTTAAGTGAACCTACTTACAAGAAATTTATGTATCCATTAAGATTAAATTGTGAATTTAATACAGCAAAATAAAAGTAATAATATTTAAGGTTAAGTTGTGTAAATTTTTGCAGTTTCTTATTTTAATGATTTTAATCTGACTAAACTTTAACCGGCGCCAGTGGATGCCTTGACCTGCCGCAAGACAAAACCGCTATAAGAAATGTAGGTATGCGTATTAATTCTTTTGTGTGAAATAATCCGCTTGAGCTTGAGAATATTTATAACAAAGAAATTCTTGTTATTTTTGCGATTGCGAAATAACAATTTTACCCGTAGCAGCAACAAATGCGTTCGTAAGAATGGGCTGTTTACACTCCACTCCACTCCACTCCACTCCACTCCTTGAAACACTTTGTAACATAACGTAGCGTGTTTGCAATTCCTCTCACTTTCTTATTCAACCTGGCCATTAAATCTAACATATTCCCCGATTCACTCAAATGTTCTAAGATAATTCCTGTATATAAAAAAGGTGAAAAAATAATATTGAGAATTACAGACCCATAACGCTTATCAACAATTTCTCCAAAGCTTTCGAAACTTTGCTGTATGAACCAACATTTTCTTATGCTAAGAATCGCATTACTGAATACCAACACGGTTTCTTCAAGGGAAGATCTACCTCAACCAATCTTTTTTGTATCGCCCAATATACAACTGATGCTATCGACGCAAACTCACAAGTTGACGCAATTTACACAGACTTCACTAAAGCATTTGACAGACTGGACCACAGTATTTTATATTCAAAATTTCAACACTTTGGTTTCTCAAAGAATCTGCTATTATTCTTCAAATCATATCTTGAAAACAGACACCACCACATTGAATACTGTGGTCAGCGGTCTGTAGAATTTGTATCCACTTCAGGCGTACCCCAGGGTTCAGTGTTAGGACCTTTATTTTTCAATATTTTCATTAACGACATTACAGTAGAACTGGGTGTCAATTGTCTCTTATACGCAGACGACATGAAGTTGTACAATACAGTAAATGATGTTACTGATTGTGTCGCTCTACAAGCGGCCCTCGATAAAGTAAATGAATGGTATAATTTGAACAAACTGCAATTGAATGCAAAGAAGTGCAATGTTCTAACTTTTACCAATAAACAACAGCTGGTCGAATTCAACTATTGCTTAGAAGATTCAGTGCTTACACGTCCATCAACCTTCCGCGATCTCGGTGTAACATTTGATAGTAAACTGAACTTTAATTGTCATATAAACACCATAACCAATGAAAGTTTTAGAACATTGGGATTTATAACACGATGTTCTCATGATTTTAATGACAGTAACACTCTGAAACTACTATATCAGTCTTTTTTCGATCAAAATTAGAATACTCGTCAATTATTTGGTCTCCTCATTACAACCTACATATACAGAATATAGAGAGAATTCAGAGACGTTTCTTTAAGTTACAAGGAGGACGGTGTCTATCCTGCTATTGGTTTTCCCCAGACTGCACTTTTAAACCGATTTTCGCTTTCGAGTTTGGAGACTCGCCGAACTATTTCACAACAAATATTTCTTTTTAAAGTAATACATAATATAACAGATTGTAGTGCTATCTTAAGTTTACTAAATTTTCGAACGCCTAGACCAGGTTCCAGACAAAACACTTTATTCTATCTGCCGACCCCCAGAACTAGCGTACAGAAATTTTCGCCATTGTACAAAATGTGTGAGAACCATAATAGTCTTCAAGACCAGTTTGATATATTCCACTGCAATGTAGCTGAGATAAAGAGATTAAATGTATAAATTAAAACACGTTACCATATTTCTATTTACTTATATTCTTTTAATATTTTACTTCCACATCCACGTAGTGGATTGGAAGTATAGTAATCGCAAAAAAAATTTCAAAAATTTTTATTCGTGAAATAGGTTTAGAATGTCATGAAACGTCGAGATTTTAAATTTGAGCGAAAAAAAAAATTTCTGTCTGTCGGTCTGTCTGTCTGTCTGTAACTTTTTTTTTTTGTCAGCACGTTTTCTCCCGAACGATTTAAGATATTGACTTGAAATTTTGTACACGTATATATTATAACGAGATCTGGAACTGGATTGTTTTTTGAGGATATCCGGTGAAGGGTTGGGGGTTAAATAGGGGTAAATAGGGGAAAATAAGTAAAGCAAGCTTGTAAGAGTACAGAAACTTGAAATTCGGTGTATGTACTAGAAGTTAAGGCCTCAGATTTTTTTACAATATTTTTCAACCCCCCACCACCCCTACCCCATTAATGAGGTTGATAAAATAAAGTTGAGATTTTCATTTGGAATTTCGTACACGTATGTATTGTAACGACGTCTGAAATTAGATTATATTTTGAGATGATTCCGTCGAAGGGTTGGGGGTTAATTTGGGGTAAATAGGGGAATATAAGTAAAACAAGTTGGTAAGAGTACAGAAACTTGAAATTCGGTGTATGTACTAGAAGCCAGTGCGTCAGATTTTTTTATAATATTTTTCAACCCCCACCACCCCTACTCCAATATGAAAAGGGTTGATAAAATAAAATTGAGGTATTAATTTGAAATTTGGTACACGTATGTATTATAACGATAACTGGAACTAGATTATATTTTGAGATGATTCCGTTGAAGGGTTGGGGGTTAAATAGGGGTAAATAGGGGAAAATAAGTAAAGCAAGCTGGTAAGACTACAGAAACTTGAAATTCGGTGTATGTACTAGAAGCCAAGATCTCAGATTGTTTATAATATTTTTCAGCCCCCCACCACCCCTCCTCCATTATTCAAGGGGTTGATAAAATAAAATTGAGATATTCACATGAAATTTAGTACGCATATGTATTATAACGACATCTGGAACTAGATTATATTTTGAGATGATTCCGTTGAAGGGTTGGGGGTTAAATAGGGGTAAATAGGGGAAAATAAGTAAAGCAAGCTGGTAAGACTACAGAAACTTGAAATTCGGTGTATGTACTAGAAGCCAAGGTCTCAGATTATTTATAATATTTTTCAACCCCCACCACCTCTACTTCATTATTAAAAGGGTCGATAAAATAAAATTGAGATATTGTTTTGAAATTTGGTACACGTATGAATTATAACGACATCTGGAACTAGATTATACTTTGAGATGATTCCGTTGAAGGGTTTGGGGTTATTTAGGGGTAAATAGGGGGAAATAAGTAAAACAAGCTGGTATGAGTACAGAAACTTGAAATTTGGTGTATGTACTAGAAGCCAAGGCCTCAGATTTGTTAATAATATGTTTCATCACCCCACACCCTTACTCCATTATTCAAGGGGTTGATAAAATAAAATTGAGATATTCACATGAAATTTAGTACGCGTATGTATTATAACGACATCTTGAACTAGATTATATTTTGAGATGATTCCGTTGAAGGATTGGGGGTTAAATAGGGGTATATAGGGGAAAATAAGTAAGTGAAGCAAGCTGGTAAAAGTACAGAAATTTGGGATTTGGTGTATATACTAGAAGCGGGGGTCTCAGGTTTTTTTATTAGTATTTTCCATCTCCCCACCACCCCCTCTCCCTTATTAAGAGTTGATAAAATTAAATTTAAATTTTCTCTTGAAATTTGGGACATTTATGTATTATAACTATATCTGAAACTAGATTATATTTTGACATGATTGCGTTGAAGGAGTGGGGGTTAAATAGGGGTAAATAGGGAAAATGAGTAAAGCGAGCTGGTAAGACTACAGAAACATGAAATTCGGTGTATGTTCTAAAAGCCAAGGTCTCAGATTTTATAATAATATTTTTCACCCGTTCCACTACCCTTACTACATTATTAAAGGGGTTGATAAAATAAAATTGAGATATTCACTTGTAATTTGCTAGACGTATGTATTATAACGACATCTGAAACTAGATTATATTTTGGGATCATTCCGTAGAAGGGTTGGGGTTAATAGGAGTGACTAGGGGAAAATAAATAAATCAAGCTGATAAGAGTACAGAAATTTGGGATTCTGTGTATATACTAGAAACCAAGGCCTCAGATTTCTTTCTAATATTTTTCAAACTCCACCACCTCCGCTTCATTATTAATGGGATTGATAACATCAAATTGAGATATTTACCTGAAAATTAGTACACGTATGCATTGTAGTGACATCTGATTGAGATGACTCCATTGAAGGGGTGGGAGGTGGTAAGTTGTGTATAGTAGAAAATAAGTAGGGTGAACTAGAAATTTAATTTTAAACGTATATGGTAGAAACCAACTCCTCAAACTTTTCTATGACATCTTCCCCAAATAATATTAAAATTCTATGACCAATCATTTCCACATGCTAGAGTGCAAATATAGTCAAGATGTTTCCTTTAAAGTGACTTGGTTGAAGAATCTGGATGTGGAAGTAGTGATTCCTTAGGCAGCGGTTTTTTAATATATTTGTATGTACTTATCATCTCCTGCCCTGTAATTGAAATGCTCTGTTGGGCAGTGTATTGTTAAATAAATAAATAAATAACCCCCTTCATTGTAGATTGTTTAAGGAGTCCGTTCTTCTTCACATCGACCTAAAAGATCTTTTGTGAATTACCCTACAATTGGTTGTTGCTCATGACTTCCCTATCTTGAAATTTTACTGGGGGCTAATTTCACTACATCTGCAGGCGTTAGTTCCACTTTTTCTAGCCTAGTGTGGACTAGTATCTTGCAATTGCAGTCTATATTGCAGTATTACAATATATGTCTGCACGGATCATTGTCTGCCAGGCCCATATTCTTAAGAAGAATTCTTTGTCGAATAAGTTATGAACTTATTCGCTTGTCTTTGGCTGGAGTATTCCTCCAGTTCCTCTTCATTTTCCTATTTTAGGATCTCCTGCGTTGTGTCCTTAGATAAGGCACAAAATGGTTCGGGATCAAGAAATAGCACTTCATCACCTTTTTTGCAAAGGCATTAGCTAATTCGTTCCCTTCTATTCTCTCATGCTCTGGCACCCACACCAACGTAACTTATTGTTTTTTGACAGTTGCTTGAGAGATTGTCTGCATTCCCAGGAAATGTTAGACCTGAGAGTCTTTAACGCTGCCTTGCTATCTAAAAGTATATAGATCTTTGCCTTTCGAATGCCTTTGTTTATGCATCCTATGGGCACATTGATGTATTGCATAATTTCTGCTTGGAATATATTGTGGTTTTACCTAGGGCTCTGGATAGCTTGCAGCTAGGCCCCGCTACGCCCACGCTATCCCCTTCAGCCATCTTCGATTCATCTGTGTACCAGATGAGTGACCCTTTTTCCGTCCGCAAGGCTTCGAGTCTGCGCTTTTGATGGCTCTCAATTCGGTGTTTTCACAAATTTTAAAATTTCTTTGACCGTGAAGATAATACTTAATTATCGTTAAAAAAAAAGGGAATTTTTCCAAGCAATCGATTTATTCCTTAAAATAAGCCCTTTATATTTGAATTTAAATTTATAATAGCACATCAAGCGGACAGTCAATGTTCCGTTTGACTGGGGTTGCGTCAGTGGGCTTGATCTTGGATTCCAATGGGATTAACCCTAGCATCCTTAAATGACCAACATGGGACTCTTTACCCGAAAGTTCGTTTGCAAAGTCCCCCCTCCCCTATTTAAAAAATCGGTAGAGGTATTTACACAGAACTTCCCTCCCTCTTCATACAGGACGGTCACTCTAAAAAATTATTAATTAAGAAATGACATATGAGAATAATAATCGCAATGTAGTTAGCCCTATTATTACAGAGAGAACCTGAAATTTTTTTTCCATCATCTACTCTATATCGGTGGGGAGAAAGGATTTCTTTTTTTTTTGATTTTCGAAACATGTTTTTGTTGAAATAGGTTTAAAATGTAATGAATCGTGGAAATTTTAAATTTGAAGTAAAACAACTTTTTTTTCCATCATCTTTTCTATTGTAGTGGTAATTTTTTTTTAATTTTCAACACATTTTTTTTTAAATGTGTTTAGAATGTCATGAAACGTGGAAATTTTAAATTTGAGCAAACAAATATTTTTCTTCATCATGCATTTTATAAAAAAATTAATTTTTTTTTAATTTTCAAAAAAGGTTTTTAAATAGGTTTAGAATGTCATGAAACGTGGAAATTTTAAATTTGAGAAGAATTTTTTTTTTCCATCATCCATTTTATATAAAATTTTCAAAATTTCATTTTTTTTGATTTTCAAAACATTTTTTGAAATTGGTGTAGACTGTCAAGAAACGTTTAAATTTTAAATTTAAGCGAACAATTTTTTTTTCCATTACCCATTCCCTTTCGACGGTCCACCCTGTATATTTTCCAGTGAAAGTCTTAACCATTTCTTCGGCGGCAGCGATGTCAGCCACTCACCAAATTTGACTGTTCTCCGTCAACTAGTTTTTTTTTTTTTATATATATATATATATATATATATATATATATATATATTTTTTTTTTTTTTTTTTTTTTTCCGTTACCGGATGCTGGACAGTCTTCCCGTGGCCTCCGATGACAATCACACTGGAAGAGCGCCAGCTATTACCCGTGGCCACTCCCTACTTCCTGCAGGGTTAGCGACCATCGGTTCCAAAATCGATTGCCCTAAGTAAACGAAGGGACCCTAAGATGACCGCTTTTTGCATTTGAACTGCCAACCACTCGGCTGATTTACGGCAGGCCGGAATGGTCTTTAGTTCTGAGAGCAACGTGGGCTTCATTCCTCCAAGTACACCGATAATGAGGACGACCATCTTGACAGAGTATCCTGAGTATAGTATATATATATATATATATATATATATATATATATATATATATATATATATATATATATATATATATATATATAGTTAATGCACTGACAGACAGACAGACGGAATTGGAGAAACCTATATTTTCGTAATCTACATGATCTGAAACGTGAAAATCCGAAAGAATCACGGAGGGTGATTTTTTCTCGAATACAATATACTTCCCTTATGCGAGGGAAGTAAAACGAAAAATCACGCTTTATTAAAAAAATAAGCTGCTAATTGCTTGGCTATGAATTAATAAATAAATAAATAAATTTTTAAAATTGTTGAATAGGTATATCTATTTTCTAATTTTTTGTGAGAGCGTTCAGTTTTCAAGAATCCCCTCTTCCGATCGTTCATTTAGTCGCCTATTATAGATCTCCTCAGAGCTCATTATTAACATTTTCGGCAACGCCCTAAAACCGAACGTATTTGTGAAATGGCTTCTTATTATTATGATCGTTTACCGAGTTGTATAAAATGGAAAATGGTTAAAATTTTTTGGTTCCAACAAATATAATTCAATTTCAGAGGTCGTGGAAGGTCAAAACATCCACACCAGGGAGGAATAAAGTTACGCGTAATTTTCACAAACCTCCAAATATTGGACACCACAAAATGATGCCCCAAGTTGGACAACGAAACGTGTCAAATGTAGTATTCAGTATTTTGGTATTTGAGAGAATTACTTTTACCTAACTGTCTCACCAATGGTTTCTATATATCTTTAGATACCAAACATGAGGAGCTAGCTGATTGGCCTAGACCAACCGGGGCGCGTATTTGGAATCACAGGACGCTAGGAGCATTGTATGTAGAGAAGACCTCTCATTGGTTCTTTTTTTGAACGCGCGCTTGCAGCATATTTGAAGGCATATATTACACGGCCACAGCGTCGGCAACTAGTTTAAGTACGTAGTTTAATAATTTTGATTATTAAAAATTAAAAATAGATTATTATTAAATTACATACCCTGTAAAAAATGTCGGATAGAAGAGTATATAAAAGTATTCAACTTGAATACTTTTGAATGTTTTGGAGGTGCAGAAATTTTGTAGGTATTCAATTTCCTACCGTTTTAATGCTGCTCCAATACCTAATTATTTTCTATACTTCTTTATGGTATTATGCTATTAATTAGCGTAGATGAAGGATAGAAAACTTTCAATACATATCAAATGCCTAATACATTTAAAATCCTAATGAATGCTTAAAATTTACGTTTTTTTTTTTTTTATTAAATACTTTTAAATGGCCAACCGAAAATTAACTAGGTTTGGTGATGAAAAGTCCGCGTCAAAATACTTGACGAAATTTTCTTCTTATTATTAATTTATTTTAAATTTTATACACATTTTATGTATAAGTGCTGTTGATTAGACATGAATAAATAAATAAATAAATAATTTGATAATTTGTATGCGTGTTTTCTTGTTCAAAGATACATTTTATTAGACATGTCGTGATTTTAAATATTACTCTATGTAATTAATGGTAATACCTCATAATTGTTATTAAAGCAAAAATAAGAAAATGCATATTTGACCTTTTTAAGGTTTTATTCGGCTGATAATTAATTAAAATGTGAATTATTTAATTTGAATACATTTAAATCCCTAATATAAAAAAATGACAATTTTTATTCTAATATAATTTAATGAATTATAGCATTTCTTTCCTATTGTATGTGTGTGCACTAAATCAAATGATATTTTTCCATAAAGTGGAGGTTTTAATTTCAAATATTCATCTCTTCTTGTCCCAGGGGTACTTTTCTTAATTAATATATCCCTATGAATCTATCGTAGATCTCCTGTTATAGTTCACCTTAGAGGTTCTTATCCAACATTGTGCTATGTATCAGACAATCTTGGCAAGGGCCCCTTAGTGTATCCATCGGCTCTTGGTTCTTCTCGCTAAGTGATTGGAATCCGAGTCTAGCTAGACCTTCACAGTGACATAGCACATGGGCTGAGGTTTCCTCCTCCTTTTAGCAGAATCTCTGCATATTGCGTCCTATACTAGACCTATTAGACTAATCTATTATGCCGACAGTATGTAAAAATAACTTGCTAGTATTACAACTATTTATAGGAACATGAAAAATTGATGTTAAGAAAAGTTATCGAACATATAGTCTACGTCTCATATGATAAATGAGAATAGCCAATAAAGCTATTTAAACAATAAATCTATTACAATTATTGTCATAAACCATTAATAGAGTTATTCGACAAGCAACTGTCTACTTCATACGTGTCCATCTCGCATCTAGATATTTACCTTCATTTATGTAGGACAAGTGAGCGGTTCTTGTTATTTGATTGGTCGTCGACTTTGAAATGTCCTAGTTTGTAGTCTAGAAACGCTGATGGTACTTGGTACATAGGCGGTAAACTTGCCCTGGACACACCTCCAGTTTCCTCTTGAAACCTCCTCGATCATTTAATTAATATCAAGACGCCTCTACACTCAAGGAGATTGTCTTCTTCCTTAGTAAAGCCGGGAGGTATTTGCAACCTCCGCCTAGCCTCCAATCTTCTTTTAAACGCAACATCTTGTCTGAACTATTACAGGGTTTACCTCCTTATTCCTGACATACTTGTCGAGAACGTCGCCGTACTCCATGCAAGGGATTACCTCGTACTAGGAAGCAGATTGTTTTAAATGTCGCGTAGTTGACTTTTTTGAGTCCGCAACTTCCAAGAGACCTGCCCTATCGTGTAGTTTTATTAATTTACCAGAAAGGGCATTTTATTATTACAGCGGTTCTTTGTTCTGACCGTTTTCGTTACTGCCATTTTTGCTATGTCCACTTTTATTACGACCATTTTGTTGTTACACCCATTTTGTTACAAATATTTGTTAAATAAATATAAAGTACTGAATCTCTTTTCAAGGTGTTCTGTTTTCCAAAGTATGTAAAATTATTTTGTTCTTACACATGTGTACGTGTACTATACAGGGTGTAACATAATGGAATGTCATAAATGAAGGAGTGTATTCCTCGTACAAATTTAAGAATATTTTGTCATATAAACAATTGTCATTAGAGCCCTCGTTTACAAGATACAGGGCGTTGTAGTTTTCAAAAATACAATTATTTCCCTATATATCTTTCGAACCAATGTAGATATTTACCTGAAATTTTGTGTGCAGAATACATGATTAGTATCGTATTTAAATTTAAAAAATGAGGCCCCAGCTTTAACTAGTGCCAAATGTAAGAAAAACAAACTCATCAGAAATTTAAATTTTTAATTTAAACAAAAATTAGCAAAGATAAATGGAATAAAAAATTAATGCAATAAGTTTACAAGAGATGTTCGAAGTGACGTCCATTTGTCTCAATACACTTTTGGGTACGTTGTCTCATAGATGTTCTTACTCTACCAAATATTCCAGGATCCTGGCGAATTTGCTGCCATCCTTCTTCTATCCTATTAAGAAGAGTTTGTTCATCGGGAATAGGAACAGAATAAACATATTGTTTTAAATGACCTCATAAATAATAATCTAGTGGATTCAGGTCTGGGGAGCGGGTTGGGCATAACTTCATGAAAAAAGGTACCCTACATACTACGTCACTAGTTAGAGCTGGGGCTTCATTTTTTAAATTTAAATACAGTACTAATCATGTATTCTACACACAAAATTTCAGGTAAATATCTACATTTGTTCAAAGGATATATAGGGAAAGAATTGTATTTTTGAAAACTACAGCGCCCTGTATCTTGTAAACGAAGGCTCTAATGACAATTATTTATATGACAAAATATTCTTAAAATTGTACGAGGAATACGTTTCTTCATTTATGACATTCCATTATGTTACCCTGTATAATGGTGAATGTTAGAAATGCAGAATATCTACAACTTTACTTTATTCAGTATCAGTAAACGCAAATAATACAGTATCAGAACATTCTTTCTGTTTCCTTTTTGTATCTACGATGGAGAATTTATTGTACTGGTATATTTCTACTAAACTAATGATTTAGAAATTGTTTGCACCATCTATTCATGTACTTAATAATAGGCAAAACAATTTGATAAAATAGCTTGATAACGGATTGGAATTGATCAAATATGTTGTTTTCGATTTCAGTATAGTCCTCTATCAAAGTCCGATATATGTATCTTGAAATAGCTCGTAACAATTTGAACATTTTTCCAATTATCCTAATCTGTATTTAAGTAATTTTTTACAGATTTAAGTGCTAATCGCAGCTTTATGGATAATTCTCATTATTTAATGTTGTTGCTAATCACGCGTATTTAATGTAAATATTTACCATCATTACAACTTTCCTCTATAATAATAAAAAATTTAAGAATCAATAAAGTACTTAAATTAGATTTTTTCAATTGTTACTTAACCGGTCTGTTAAAAATCGACGTTAAAATTAAATAGCAACTTTCAACACGGCATCACTTTCTCAGCATTAATTAATTTTGCATATATCTATTAATGCCACTGAATAGGATCCAATACCCTCTGGCACTCCCGCCCATAAAAAATCCAAATCAACAAATCCATATTTGGAAGGACCGTATTTTTTCCTTTGCGGTTCTTATCTGATATTAATCTGATCGACAGAAAAATGTGATGTAATCTCAACTTTCAACGGGCTAGCATACTCGACATAAACGTATAATCGCATTCCTACACATCACCGTTATAATTGTTATGACATGTTGTAACATATGTTATGAAGTATTACGGTAACGGAATGATCACGTTATCAGTAAAGCTTCTAGTTAAGACAAATATGATTATTGTATTTTTTAACCGAAATATATCTTATAGTTCAATAATTATAAAAATTTCCATAACAAAAAATGTTATCTGAGATTTTCGTTTAGTAACTGTTAGTAGAGGGATTATACATCACAAAACCACAAAAATCAGTTCGGGGGGTACTGCGCAACCCCCCCCAAAAAACCACCCCTTTGGTGAAAAAGCCTTATTTTATTGATAACTCGTTAACCGTTGAAGATATAAAAAAAATGCTTAACATAAAACAGAAAGCTTGACTAATTGCCTAAAAAAAGTCCTCTTGTAATTTGTCACGAGAAAATCGATATTGAAAAAAATTGCAAAATTTGTAATTTTAATGTGCACGAATTTTCGTTTATTTGATTTTTTTTTGCGCGCAGCCTATAGAAAAAATTGAATTGCTCGAAAACCAAACATGCTAGGAAGAAAAATCAAAATGGGTTTTAAAGGGGATATAAAGGGGATATAAAATATATATAATAATATAAAATATAAAATACTGTGTACTAAATATTGTCCATTTTTGATGGCTATTGATGCCCATACAAAATTAATTAATTTTTCATAATATCAGGGGTTGATTAACCTCAATGTTTGTTTGCAACATTTACGCTTTTTAGAATAGTTTTAGCTATCTTTCGTCAATTTTCTACAACGATTGTCTTATGTATAACTGAGGCGTTTTTCATGTTAAAATATTATATTACATTTAAGGGTGGTTTTTGCCCTGATGAATTGAATGCAAAAATTCAAGTTCTACCTAGACAACAATGGATATGACCGTATATTTTTGTATATTTTACTGGTAATCGGCGAGTTGCTAACCGATGCCCATACGGAATAAGTGAATTTTTCATCATGTCGAGGCAATGTTAGGTTAGATTATTAGGTTAGTATGTGAGTGGGCTCCTGTCAGACCCTCCCCTGCGACCATCAGGTCTATTGTGGCTCACTCTTAGTTATAGTTCACCCAACAGGTTCAGCTTTCTAGTAAAGCTGATAATCTTGTTGAGTGAGAAACAGTCTAGGTCCTCTGGCTCCAGTCGCCCTTTGCCAAATAGTGAGAATCTAGTTCTTTCTGCAGCAGGACAGGTACACAAAATGTGCTCTGCCGTTTCATCATCCTCCAGACACAGACGGCATTCGGCGTTTTCCACCAGGCAAGTTCTGTGTAGGTGATGATTTAATCTGCAGTGCCCAGTGTATAGGCCAATTAGAGTTCTTAGGTGTAGCCTATTCAACTCTAATGGTTTTTTAGTTCTTGACTTCAAAGAGTATGTAATAAACTCCTTTGGGTGAACCAACTCTGGTAGTTCCTGCCAGTGCTGGATTGTTTTCAATTCAGCCCAGGCTAAGGTAGCAGCCTCGGCAGAGTTTGCAAGTGCCGGTTCTGGTCCTATAAATTTGGCTGCCGCGCCCTCTGTGGCCAAGGAATCGGCAACTTCGTTGCCTTTCCAGTTTATTGTTTTTGCCCAGTTGGACAAGAGCTTTATGGCAGTTCAAAACCGTCTTAGAGTTGCAACGGTAGGATGCAAGGGCTTTTAGAGCCGTTTGGCTAGATGAAAATTTTTATTGATCTGTGTCTAGGCAGCGTCTGCTCTAGCCTCCGTACACACAGTTCAGTGGCATGGATTTCTGCCTGAAATATAATCGCATTATCACCAGGGCTCGAAATTATCCTTGCGACTATATACACCAGCTCCAGTTCCTTCAGAAGTTTTGGAGCCGTCTGTGAACCAACAACTGTCTACCTTTTGTAGGCCTGTTTTGTTCCAATCTCATTAGTCTCTTCCAGGAAACAGAACTTTAAAGGGTAGTTCGTGGTTGATCAAGGTAGGCATAATATCTTAAGTCATTCCCAGGTTGCTGTGACAGTTTAAGTCGTCCAGTAGTTTGTTGTGCTCCATGATGGCCTGCAGCATGCTACTTACCGCTTAGTACATTCTGTATGTTGCCCACCTGTGGAGAGGAGGTACTTCCGTGAGGACTTACAGAGCAAGTACGTGGTGCTTATTTTATTGCACCAGTTATTGCCATGCTTGTCTCTGCATTTCACAGAGTTTGAGTTTGGTCGTTTGTTGCAGCCCTTTTGACCACCAAACTAACCGTAACGTAACGTAATCCAGTAAATTTGTTGGGGACCAGTGCCCCAAGATTTTCCACAAATTCTTCGACATGTCCACAGGGACAGTCTCGCATTGTGGATTACCTTTTCCAAGTGGGAATTCCAGTTGGGTGACTTATCTAGGGTAACGCCTAGGTATTTCACTTCTTCCGCAAATGGAATAATTTCACCTGATATGGAAGGTGGTTCTAGGTTGTCAAGCTTCCTTTTTCCGATGAAGGGTATATTTACCATTTTGTAGGAATTGACAGACATCTGTTCCCTCTCACACCAGATGCATCTAGTACCCCTTGAAGGGTATTAAAAAGTACCTTTTCAGATTTTCCTCTAACCGTCCCCTTACGTCCCTAATACTCACCGCTTCCCCCTTTAGAGATGTCGTGATGATTCTGTTTTCTAGCATAGCTCGAATCCAGTCACTTAGGGTTGACTGGACTCCTCTGGCAGCTGCTGCTGTAGGTTATTGTTCTGTTGATTTGCCCGGTTGATAGGCATATTGACGGACACTGAGAGGGGTTGATGTTACTCTAAAGGTTTGTTTACAACACTGGCCCTTCCGAAGATTGTTTAAGCTATATTTTTTCAATTTTTATCAAATATTGTTTTGCGTGCATCTGATGCTCTTGCACGTTACAGTATTTTAATTCACTTAAATGGCGATTCCTGCCCATATTAATTGAGGGAAAATTGTACCTTTAAAAGATGCATGCAGCAGATCATCCTCTATTTTGAGGTGCTAAAAAATTCCTACATTTTGTCCGATGTATACCGTATTTGCTTCAGCTTCGAGTTAAGTATTTCAATCAGGGTAAGAGTCAATTTGTTCTTTGAGGGTTGTTTCCTCATTTCTTTAATTTAGAAATCTGCAATATCCAAACCTAGCCATAATTAAAGCGAATTCAAAATTTTTAATTTTCTGATATATTGAAATGACGTATAATGCCATTCGGGTATGTTCGACTAAATCTACTGCTATCTTTTACTGCTTCTTTCACATGGGTCTTAGGAACAGGTTTAATAATGTCTGTAGCTAGCATACAAATGTGTCAGGAAATTGCGCGCTGGCTCCTGAACTATTATCTATTGTGAAGGAACTATGCTGTTTTTTACGCTGCATCTATTTATGAAGGTGAAAAGTGAAACGATTTAAAACCTTAGGTTACTCCTGTCCGCCTAGTAACAAAGTAAATTAAGGTGATCATAGTGCTTTGAGATATTACATCTATTATTTTAATTTTTAATACACTTGAAATCCTATTATGTCGTAGGGAATAACAAAAAAAATTACTTGTATGTGCTATAATAATTAAAAATAGAAATATTCTGTACGCATTATAGACCTAGGTATAGTTCGAAAATTATATGAAGCAAAGAATAAAACATTATCTTGTGCCAACTGGGTCACTCTACTTATAATTCCTGAACCTTCACACTTCTATGAATTAATTTATTGTTCCTTTTTATTTTATTTTTATCCTTCGTTTCGAATCTATCTCTCCTTGCCTTTATTTTATTGGAAATTATGCTTATTTTTTAACATTCTAAGTATTCACTTCCAATTACCAAGAACAATATTTAAATAGTTCATGATTTTAGCGTATTTATAAATTAGGCGGATATATTGCTACCGATACGTAGCGCAGTAAGCTAAAGCTTGCTGTGTTGCATCTAACTTTCTCAATCCTTTGTGCTTCCCCTTCTTCGTTCTTTTGTAATGTCTTGTTGTTTGTATTTGTTTTTCAAATTATCTTCTTAGACACAAATGGTTCTAGAATCACAAAAAATATTATCTAATAGAAGTTGGTTAAGAAAGTAATACTCTACAATTTAAAAAAAAAAAGAAAAAATCGTAGATATCCCAAAACTAGAAAACACGTAGATGCAGGTCAAATTGAGAAGTGGGTTAAAAATGGTTTTGAAGGAAAATTAAAAATGTATTACTTATTCTTAAATATATCAGATTTTATTATATTATTATCTTTTTTGTCTGTAATTTTAACACCTTAACATATACATCTAATAATCAACTGCGCTATTACAATGTAAATTAATTTATGTATGACTTGCAAATAATCCGTTATGAAACAAACAATTTTTGAAACAATAGAAATGTTAAAACTAATTGAAAGGTAAGCAATTTAAATCAATTGTTTAATTTTTTCTGTTGGTCATAGGTTACATGACAATTTGAGTGGTAATCTTAAGAACCTTAATTAAATTTACTTGCTTATTAAAAGTAATCAGAGAAGTCAGCCAGTTTTATAGAACACACGAATTTTCAAATTCGAAAAAATACAAATAAATATACTATTTTCATGAATATTTACATTAGTTTCATCGAACAATTACAATTTGTCTGAGTAAAAGCAATTACTTCTGGTCCAATGAAAATTAAATACGCTGTATAGTTTTTTACTAACCCTTAAGGCTGGTTTTTAAGTGTAAAGCAAATACGATTTAGATTTGGAATAATTCTTTATCAACATTCAACAGGTAATAGTAATAAATGTAATAATAAAGGAGTCCCGAGTTCCAAACCTGGCCCGGGTATGGATGCTTAGTGGCGATTTTAATGTGTTACCGAGATGGTAAGAGTGGGATAGATCTCTGTTGGGTAGCACAACATGTCTAGTCGCTGTTATCTCTCCTGAGTTCGAGTCTCAGCTGCGGTAAATGGAAATATTACAGGGAATGGTTGTTGTGTTGATGTCTATCTGTATGCATCCTAGTTGAGTAGTAGCATTAGCTAAACTCCTCCAGGATGTTAACACAAATAAGACGATTAAAAAATAGAAAAAAAATGTGTACTCTTTAATTTACATCTCTACCATGGTCTTGCATTTTATGTATTTTAAAAGTTATTTCCAAAACATTATTCAAAAGTTAGATCGAGTTAAAGATTCAAGAATGGTGGCGATTTTGACACCCGCGCCTTCGCCATAACTACAAATGCGAATTTATTGCGTCTATTCGAAAATTAAAAAAGACAAGAATGCTACTGAGAAGGGGAATAAGTTCTTTACTTTAGACATCTAAAAACTGTGCAAGAGCATACAATATGGAAAAAAGTTGTAGGCGTATTCAGGTGTACTTTTTACAATATCCTTAATTTGCTAATACAGTGTAAACCTAAAGAAACGCACAAAATTCATATCTTTGGTATGTGTCATTTGTCAAAAAAAATCCTCGAACCGGTTGATTTTAGTTTTCTAAATGCTACATTTTGTCACTATACCAAAATTTATGACGTCATTGCTACCCCCCCCCCAACCATTTGGCATTGACCAAGATGGGTGTAGACACTTTGCATGATGTTTTGAATCATCTCAAGGGCAATTCATCTCATCTCCAAGCCAATTCTGTCCTTCAATTCTTCTATGGTATCCGGTCTGTTAAAATGCACCCTTGACTTTAAGTAACCCCAAAGAAAAAAGTCTAAGGGGGTTAAATCTGGTGAACGCGGGGGCTACTCAATCGGACCTTGACGACTTATCCACCTTCCAGTAAAAGTGTCCTCTAAAAACTGACGCACTATCCCAAAATGAGGTGGGGCCCCGTCTTGCTGAAACCAGACGTTTTCAGCGGGAATATCTTCATCTTCATTGTTCAGAAACATAACTGCTAAGGCTGGCACTGACTCAACTCGCAAAAACTGTAAATATCTTGCGGCCATAAGATTTTCTTAAAAAAAAGGTCCCAATAAACGATCACCAATTATACCTACCCACACGTTTACTTTGCCTCGTCGCTGTATATGGGCTTCTTGAATCCAATGAGGATTTTCGCGTGACCAATACCTACAGTTATGCCGATGTACAGTCCCCTTCAAAGAAAATGTAGTTTCATCAGAAAAAACAATGTTCTTTAAAAAATGTAGGTTTTCATCGCACAAGGTCATTAACTGTTCACAAAACTGTAAGCGCCGATCTGGATCGTTCTCATTCAATTGGTGGATTAATTGCACTTTGTATGAATGGTATTTTTCTTCTTTCAATAGACGTACAACAGAAGTTTGACTCACGTTATGATTTAAAGCCAGCTGCCTTGTCGAAAGATGGTGCTTTTCCTCACTTTCTAGAAGAATATTTAATTTGGTTTCGTTGCTTGTGCTAGGGCGACTAGATCGAGGGAGGTCAACTACACTGCTAGATTCATCATATCTAGCCACCAATCTACTTACAGTGGATCTAGAAATTTGCTTTTCGGGATATTTGGCATTGAAAACATCACATGTTCCCGATGAGTTCTCAGCCTATCACCATATCCAACCACCATCAAAAGTTCTACGCGTTCTCTTTCACTTAAACGTGGCATTGCATTCATTAGTTTTACACTGTCTCAGAAGTGTCACAAAACTGAGGTTCCACACGTGCCAGGAATAAAAAAGTTATCGATACTTTACACAAAAAGGCCTGTATCTCTCTGTTGTTATGGTGATTGTTTTTTTTATTATTTTCTTTGTTTTGTTTTTATGTCAATTGTTTTCATGCTAGTTAAAACAAGAATGTAGGCAACAAGATTTATCAGTCCATAAGAAAGTGGAACATTACTCGTGAATTTGCGAATTGTTACATAAAATGTCATTTTTCCAAAAGAATGGGTCAGGTAATATCATTTTTTTTATATCACCAGAAAGCTAAAGAAATATACCACCAAAAATAGTAAACAAAAATGTCTGTTTCCATTAAAAAAAAATATGATGGCATCATAACTCAAAAACCAATGACGCCATAAATTTTGGTATAGTGACAAAATGTAGCATTTACAAAACTATAATCGACCTGTTCGAGGATTTTTTTGAAAAATGACACATACCAAAGATATAATTTTGTGCCGTTCTTTAGGTTTACACTGTATTTAATAATTAATAAATGAGGGTTTCTTTTTCAAAACGCAGTATGATTTTGGCATTATAACCGTGATGCAATTATGCAGTTATTTTTTCTGGACAAACTCTCGTATGAATACTCCAAAGACGTATCATCGGAAAGTAAAATAGCAATAATTGATTTTACCCAAGGCTTACCTCTTCAATCACTTTGGAAAAGAAATTGTTATAGGAAGACTCTTAAAGTTGATACAGGAAAAATTTCGTAGATCTTCAAAAACAAAAATCGTGATAAGAAAAATATATTTTTTTAAGGGACCCCGTCGCTACAGATAGCTGAAACTTTTTTTAAATCACTTTTACTCGGAGTTAAGTCATACTTTTCTGATAAACCAGTAAATTAAGAAAACATTTTTTTTCTAAATTTAAAAAATATTTTCAAGAAAGTCCCCAAAGTCTCGTTGATAAAAAATGCGGAGCAGTTAGATCATGCTTATCCTGCTACGTCATTTCAGGCACCCTATGGTACAAACTTCCACAGAACAATTAAATAATTAGCAATTACTGCGTGCCGAATTTTCGACTCTACGACACAAAAATATGGTGAGAAAAAAATTCGCGAACCTACCAGTTTTCGGAATAATAAAAAATGACCGTTCCTTAGTGAATTTAGAACTACTCCAGCTTTTGATGTTTTTTATTTACAACAGTATTTTACGTCGTGTTTATTATTAAAACTGGAATCTAAATATAATATGCGAATATTTACTATTATTACATTATTAGAAACAGAAGAAGACTCTCCCCCAAAAACGACAGACACTCTCATTTGCGAGCCGATATGTAGGTGGTAAAGCGTGATGACTCACGCGAGTTTCCTCTATTGTAAAGTTCAAACTCTTGCCGATGTATTAGTAAGTTTGTTGTGTGCGAGCTTTCGCAGTGGTCTCTCAAAATACACAACCACAACATTCGAGCACAGCCGATAGAATGTGTGCCAGTTGATACTTTCAAATCTGAGCGGTGATTTCTAAGTGCATTCGGTTGTTTTTCGTGAAGTTTCATTGATGGATGTGAAAATGCATTTGACTATGGACTCCCCGGCACCTCGGCCGAGGAGAAAATCTAGTTTCAGACGCGTTTGTGAGGTGTGTGACAGAGTGGTGCATCTTTATTTTACTGAAGGTATGGATTCTGTTATTTGTCTAGTATGAGAATGTCTTGTGAGAAATTGTTAGTTTGTCACATTAATTTAGATCTATTGTTTATTTATTAAATTAACTTGATATCAAATTTCTACCCTTTGCATCCTCTGGTTTCGGATTCGGTATATGAATTCCGTAATTCTTATTTTTGAGAAACGAATGTTGGACAAAAAAATCCATTAAGTTTTGGGCATTTGGACATGTCTCTAGTAGATAGCTATACATACAAGGTGTTCTGTAGTTAAGTGACTCTCCTCGGGGGTCGAATTTTGTCTATAAACAATAATATACATTTATGAATTACTTAGTAAGTAGTTGTTAGTGAAGCAGTTATTACACTGTTTGCAAATACGAAAATGAAGAGTATATTGCATTTGATCTGCATAAAGCCTTAAATATGCCTCATAAAGAAAAAGTTCTCATATTATTATTGTATTACTCAACGAATTCTAAACAACTTTCAAAATGTCCGCCTGTTTGTCTGTCCTCCTGCATGTCCTTTCGTGACATTTATTATAAGCAAGATAACTCAACACAAAATAGATCGATTGTATTAAAGGGTAAAAGAAAAAAGTGTTTTTGAAAAAAAATAATCATTGAATGAAAAGTTATGAAATATTTTGAGAAAGAAGTGCACATGAAGTAACCTTTGATACAATTCTGCAGACACAAAAATGCGTTTTACCTTTCAAAAAAGGAGCGTTTCGCCCATCAACATGGTATTATCAGGAGAGGATTAAAATTATAGTTATGCGAAGAATATATAAAATGAATATTTAACGATTGTATAGAAAATTCAATAATACAGAGTAGAGTATAAATATTTACATCGAATTTGCTAATAAATTCGAAACATCTTGAGAAGAAATAATTAAATTTGAACTATTTATCACTCCATCACATTTTAACAAATTTGAATTTCATTATTGTGGTGCGTAGAAGTAGTTACGAGAGGCATGGAGCCTAATTTTTGCCATATTTTTTTATTCTTTTTTTAGAAATTTGAAATAACACAAAGTATCCATGTTGGAAAATTTCATAATCAAGGACTCCTTACTAAATGTTGATAAACATCATTCTTTTGCAGTTCTTTGTAGTAAAAGAAGGAACAAATCACAGATAAAAAAGTGCGCATCGCGTAAGTTCTTTTATCCAGTAAATACAATCATCCATGTAACATTATAAAAAGTTTTAAATAAAACAGTTGCCTCCATCCTCGAAAGATTTAAAAAAGTCATACATTTCACCCACTTAGCCTTAGAAAAAAATCGCATTTTCCACACTTATTAAGATTTGACCATCATATTAACATATTTTGTTATCAAATGTGTAGTAATCATGTGATACAAATTTGAGACCAATTTATTATTTTTGAATTAGAAGGAGGTAAACGAATAAATGATTTATTTCATTTTTTAATCATTTATCCAATAGATGCTCAGAACGAGAGAAAGGGTACGCGAAAACTCGTGATAGTATTATATAATTATTTATAATAATTAAACTACTCGACTGATCTTTATGAAATGCAATAGAGTTCTGTGCTAATAGTAGACGAAGCAAGTGGATTTATTAAGGATTGCTACCTGTATAGTGTTTCCATATGTACGGACTAACAAACGGAAACGAATGGCAATTTTCTGAAATTCCTTAGAGTAATATCTGCTCTTTTCAAGAAGCACATAATTAAAAATGATTTGTTGCAATATTATCCGATTAAAAATAACTTTTATTAGTGCAACCTCGTGCGGGCACACTGAGCGAGAATAGACTCTTTTTTATTGTACTAAGGATTTAAATACAACTACTCACATATAATATTACGCCTCAGTACAAAACTAAAATTATTAGTTGATGTCTTGAGGAAACTCAAACAAAAAAGTCCAATGAAATTAGACTAGGCGAGTGTGGTAACTAATTTAACCCTCGATCTATCTATTAATTTGGATAAAGAGTATAAGACTTTGTATACCTATTAATAAAAAAGAAACTGGGTATAGTATTTCTATTATTAATTTTGAAATTCAATCTAAAGCGTTGCTACCAGGATAAGTCATTACTACTCATTACAAAACCTGTTCATAATAGAATAAAACCCGAGACGCGTACTTGAATATTGCAAACGTTATCCGTATACGAATATAGTTCACCAGATATGTTATGCGCTTAGGTACCTCAACCGACAGTAGTCGATTGTTTACCTGGCCCACCATTACACTGGTGGCTGATTTAGTTTATTGATATAATTGCCGGTAGTATAGCCGTAGGTTAAATGATTTATTTACTTTTATTAAATTATTTATGGAGTTGTTCATTAAACTAACATTATTTATTATAAATAAATAATGTATTATAAATAAATAGTTTATATGATGCCTATTAATTAATATAAAGTAGTAAAATAATGCTTACAATAATTAAAAAGTTATAGTAAAAAACTGGCGATCGGCGCATATGACATCGCTGGTGCTATTCTATGATTATGAACTATTCCTTTGTCGATCTTTTTTTATGAATTTCAAACTGACTTTGGATGTCCTATACTTCGAAAATATGGACTATAATATCTCCAAAATTATTGGTCACCTTTCATTTTTTATCTAAATTTCATACTTTAGAGACATTAAGCGCCACCGGTTTCTGTATGCAATTTTACCATAGTTTTAACCGTGTTTACAAAATGTAGAAAGTAGTGGGTTTCAGGGCGACCCATATTATGTGTGTTTTTATTTGTTCAGTTACTCTGAATGGCTTAAGCGATTTCGATGAAATCGCAAACTTTTGAGTATGGCTCAACGGCAGTCCCATATTAGTTGCTTCAAGCTATGTCTAGTATAAGGTGAAACAATTCGGGAAAAGTTCTTTCAAATCGATTTGCCTAATTCGCTAGTGATATCAAAACGCGTTTTCGTCAGAATTGGATTAAAATTGGTAGATAGATATTTTCGAAGGAGCTGATATTGAATCTGATATCAAAAGTTAAAAATAGAAAATGGCTCATCTAATAGGGCTGCCACAATTGCAACGTTTTGCAGATTATACTTGGGATACGAGGATTCAAAGCGAAATTAAACACGACGGGTATTTTCTTTTACTTTGTAGAACCTACGTAAGGAATCTCTAAAAAAATTAACAAATAGCAGAATCCAGCGTACTTTTAATCAACCTGAATATCAATATTAGATAATAAGATTGAATTAATCGGGTGACGATAAAATTTTATTTCATAATTTTTAATGATCGTTTTCTTAAAGGCGATTCAATTTTTTTATTTTGATTTCAGAACTCTTTTAAATTTTATTAATTTTCTTTAAAACATAGATGACAACAACTATAACAATATGAGAACAACACTTGCACTTTCTTTTCCAAAGAAAGGTTTAAATTAATAATATTTTAAGTTCCAATTGCTAGATAGTTTTAATGTTATCATAATTAAGAGACGAAATTAAATTCAATAGTGTCTGTTACACTTAAAATTTATTTACACATTTGAGTTTTTAGTAAAACCTCTAGAACCGCTGGTTGACAATACATCGATAGCAATAATTTTATTTTAAATTTGATGGAAAGTTTAAAACCAAACCTTATTTAATGAAACAATTCTTTCAAGAATTTCATTATCGTTTAGGTGGTTTATAAAACACAACCATTCTGCATTAAACGTTTTATTGCGTAAGTTTCTAATTACAATGTGTTACTTATGATATTGTGTTATTTAGAGATACTGCTTAACCTCTGACGTATCAAGCGTTTGACCAGACTTTTTGACAGGTTTAACACCATTCTCCCATAAGTAATCATATCACACTTTGATATGTTCATAATTTTAATTAATTTACTTTACAAAAAATATATTGATAACAAAGTTTAAATGTGTTGTATTGCAATTCTAATGGGTATATTATGTGTTGCATCTGTTTAGGTAATTAGTTTTCTTTTGTTTTCCATGATATTTGCATTTTTTTACATTGTATACAATAAGTACAGCATTTCTTTTTTTATTTTTCTTTCTTGGAATAATTGCGGCGTCCAAATGGTTACTCTCGAGGTTGCCGGATGGGTATTTTTCCTGGACAAACAAATGTAATAATAAAAAGTTTTGTTTTCACTAGATGTTAATTCTTTATTGAATAGCTAGGCTTTTGTTCCCATTTTTAACTGAATCTTCATGGCCGTGAGGAGTTATGCAGATACTAGTTTACTCTGTATGGCTGTCAAATAAGAAATACACAAATTCATTTTAGAATATTAATTGCTAGCATAACCAGAATTCAGGTTATCGGAAGAATGCAAGGATTGGAAATTAATTTTACAGATCGTTTTTCTTTTTAGTTCTCATAGATAATTTTTTCTGCTATTTTCCAAATACTACTTTATGTTGAATATTAACTCCACGAATCTGAAGGACTAGAATAATTAGGAAACAGAGACTTGTTGAGTGTGTCAACTTATAGGATCATTGATAATGAATATTCCAACAGTTTTATTCATTAATTTATATCGCGAATTAATAAAACAAAAACATTGAGTAAATTATTTAATGCAAGCGTGATGTTTTGAATAATTAACTGTCATGACATTTCTTTCAATTGTTCAGTTGCATAGCATTTTACACAGAATAGTACCGAATATGCATTAAATGTACCGATCCCCTACATGCTTGATTATTATCAGTTATAGTGAAATGCTTGATGCGTGATTATCAGTTACTAATCACGTGAAGATATAGGGAAATAATATACCATAGGTGATATAACTGATATAAGTATAATCCACAAAATTATTAACATGGTAGAGTAAATTTATTAATAATATTGTTAGCATCATGTGTCAAACAATGTTGGTTTTGATGACAATTATTATCACTAATTATCAGAAGGCACGCCACAATCAAACCAAACGTGAGAATTAAAGAAGAATGTTTAACGGTAAATTAACAGAAGTATAGTTCTTTCAATATTTATACGGCACATAAAAAACTCAACGCTGCCGACCGAGTTAATATAAGTGGAGACCAAGGCATGCTGTAATTGTCTACACTTGATTAAATAATAAATATAATGTATTACTTAATAGATAAAATATCATTACTCTTATGTAAAGTATGTTCTGGCATGATTTTGAGTTTACTTTGAGTTTATCTGTCGCGAGGGACGGGCAATACGTCCACAAATGCATAAGGTATTCTTATCTTGACGCAAAACAGAGTAAGATTTTGTAAATCTCTAGTATTATTCTATGCATTCTAGTATGCAAAAATTTGAAGAACGGCTCTGTAGTACTCTTGTCAGCAGTCAGAGTCTTTTTATGGCCGTTTTTATGTGCACTAAACAAATGGAGACAAGTGTAACACATCGGCGACGTTTACTTTAACTAGCATATTTTTACCTGATCACTCGCATGTGATGCATATTGTGATGTGTCAAATAATTCTTGGGTCATCCTGTTAATAATGGCGTGTGTGATCAAGATAGTCCTATTGTCTGAACATTGTTATCCTTGCTGTAATTTTTAAATAGTATATGATTTTTTTGTGCGACGATTTTAATAAGCATTATGTTTAAATCAGTTAAGTTAGTAATCACATGAACATGATTTGCGTATGCATATAATTTACGCTTCCTCTAGGCTGCCGGTTTGTCCTGGTATAAATAATAATAATAATAATAATAAGGCATTAGCTGCTTCCGATTATCTAAAGCGGCATGATCAGGTGGAAAAGATAATCCATCAATCGCTAGCACACAAGCATGGATTAGTTCAGGATAATATGCCCTATTATCAGTATACGCCGGCACCAGTAATGGAGAATGAGACCCACAAACTGTACTGGGACCGATCAGTTATCACGGATAGACCCACCCCCCAACAACAAACCGGACGTAATTTTTATCGATAAAGTAAAAAAGGCAACTTTTCTTAATAGACATTGGCATTCCAAACACCCACAACCTGGAGCAATATTATAATGAAAAAATCACCAAATATCTCCCATTGACCGCGGAAATTAAAGACCTCTGGCGGCAAGAGAAAGTAGTGATTTCTCCATTGATTATCTCCACCACAGGGATCATTACAAACACGCTGACGAAGAACCTCCAGCAATTGGAAATTTCTCTTAGTTTGAAAAACCAGATTCAGAAAGCACTACTTGGCACTACATCCATAGTCCGATCATTTTTAAGTATTCCCGCTTAAGGATATCATCTTGCCGGAAAGGCCGATGATATTGTTGAAACCCACTAAAAAAGTGGTACGAAAGGACAATAATAATAATACTAATAATAATAATAATACACTTTATTCAGAAAAACAACAGAATGCACAAAATGTAAGTACAAAATATATAATCAGAAAAGACGAAGTTCAGCTGTACAGTACAATGCTGACAGCTGTTGTTACACTTAATCAAGTGAGAAGTAGATGAACTTTAATAGTAAAGAAAACGCAAGTACACACACAATATGTATTATGATTATAACTACAACCTTATCTATTCTGCTTTATAAAGAATACCTATTACAATGAATACCTGCTATGCTAAAACACACCAACCAAGCAAAAGACGTTTGTAATGTTTTTGAAACTGAAAACAGACTGGGATTTCAGATGACAGAATGACAATGTGACAGTTATCATAAGTAGTTTTGGGCAGTGGAACATTTTGTTTGCAAAATTTTGAGGTAGATCAAAGTCGTCCGTCGAATGTCAGTAGGTGTTATCCGAGAAGGCAAGGAAAATTGCATCGTTTTTGCAATTGAAAGTAAACTGCGAAAACGGCGCATGCCCCTTGCCCTTCTCGGCAACCACTACTGATTTTCCACGGACGACCTTGACCTACCTTAAAATTTTGCAAACGAAACATTGTTCCACTGTTCAAGATACTACCGAGATAAAATTGGTTACCGGTACCGAGAACCTACACACACCGTATAATTTATATTGTTAGTTCTAGCTAATTTTGATTTTGGTGAGAACTTCTAATGCAATCAGTATCTATATACCATGGAAGGCGCCGTTGAGTATAGTTCAATTTCTACAATTCATGAGTCATTTTTTTTAAGTTGTATAAAAATATTTGAATTACATTGAGTATACACAATGAGCTATAGTAAACATACTATTTTTATATTATTTGGAAAACCTAACAGCTTGTTGAAGCGTAAATATTGTCTAATATTATAAATCATCCTTAAAATGATTACTCATGTAGGTATTATGTATTGATACATTTCTTCCGTAAAAATTTAAAAGAATTACCTGTCATAATATGAAGCTAAATATAGATTAGTTTGACTCATTTTGTCAAAATTTTAAATTAATATATTTAAGTCAATGTACAATCTACAATTGAAATCGTAAGTTTTTAGAGAAGTGTAACTTTTTGCATACTTTATTATATTATATATTAAATATTAATTCGTAATTCTTGGCGTACTTAACTGCTGTTAAGAACTACAACAAACTGAGAATATGCCCAAATTCGCTCACTTAACGCATTGTAATAACTTGTCTTAAATGTCTAAAACCAGTAATATCGCTCGCTCGTAGAGAAAAAAATTTAATATCACTGTGTTGGTGATTGAATTCTGAACAACTTTCAAAATGTCCATCTGTCTGTCTGTTTCTCCGTCCGTCCGCCCGTCACGTTATAAGCACGATAACTGAATAACGATCAATAAATAAATAAGTTATTAATTATATAAATTTTAACAAAATGTATTTTTTTATGTTTTGTAATGAAACAAAAACTGTCTAAAACTAATATTATTTACAAAAGTAACTGCGAAGAGTATCCCATACAATGTGCAAAAATGTTTGTAAAATGTGCACTAAATTGGCGAAGAATGTAATGCTTAGTTTGTTTTTATTTCAAAGTGCAGGTAATGCATGTTTGTCGGCTTACACTGACAGAATATAGGTTACAATAATTTTAAATTAACATTTTTATTTGTTGCTTTTAGCGGAGAACATGTAGGTCGAACTTTGATTCAAGAGTTCGTCCTTTGATTTATTTTAAAATTATGTTTAAATGTAAATTTTTATGTGTACCTATTTTCTTTATCCGAGGTCGTAAGCATTAATAATAATAAATAAAACGTATAATTATTTTAATTTTCCAGGTCATGAACTAACGATGTAAAAGAAAATGTGATAATTTCTATTTTATATGGAGAAGAATTAATTGCCTTGGTTCTTAAAATTAGACTCATGACAATGTAAAATCAGTTTCAGAAATAGGTACAATTTTTATCTCTGAGAAAACGTATTGAAGTTATTTTACGTATCCGAAACGCTTTAATATCAAATAGTTTATATGCACCACCAGAGAGCAAAGAATACTGGTTGTTGATCTCAAAGATTATTATAATTTATTTTCCCGAGTTTACATACACACTAACTTTAGCACTAACCATTTTAATTTTCGAAAATTTCATTATGCTTAATAATAATAATAATAATAATAATAATAATAAACGGCAGGCCAAATGCAGAAGGCAGTCGTCTTAGGGTCCCTGCGTCTACTTAGGGCACACGATTCTGGAATCTACAACCACTAACCCTGCGGGATGTGGGGAGTGGTTGTAGATAATTCGCTGGCGCTTCCCCTGTGAGAATATCGGAGACACGGGAGAACCGTCCAGCATCGCTAACGCGAAAAAAAAAAATAATAATAATAAACGGCTTTATTCAAAGAGCAATTTACAAGGCGAAGTTTAGCCATGTGGCTATTCTTACACTTAACCTTGTAAATCACTTAACCTAACTAATTACGTTAAAAATAAAACATTGAAATTCAAACATACAATACAATATTACAATAATCCAATGTAATAGGAGGACGGTATACACTTTATAAAAAATATTTATAGAAATACTAAAAAATTAATTACTCAAAATAACTTAATAAAAGAATCAATCATAAACACAGTGCAAAATGGTGCCCAAGAATATATTCTAGTTTTTGTTGGAATTGATGATTTTTTTACGGAGAATATTGGCTGTCGATAGATTTTTATATATGGGATCAATACAGTTATATAAGGCTGCGGATGTGTAAGAAAAGCTACGTTGGAAGAGGGCTGTACGATGTTGTGGCACTGTTAGCACGTACCGATGTCTGATGTTTACAGTATGTACTGACGATCTGAAAATTAACTTGTCTCTCAAGTACCTTGTATTTTATTAAACGAAGTAAGAAAACTGCATAGTGAAATTTAACGAGTTCTTCCATCTTTAACCAACGCAACCCAACAAATTTTCAATAGTTTCTTAAGTTGTAAATAAAACGACAACAACAGTTTTGCAAAACTTGTTGTCGATTTTTTGTAGCTTGATCCAGGCAGTAAAAATACATAAAATTGCAATAATTGAATACAGGCATGACTAAAGTTTCACAAAGTTTTTTACGTTGTTTAAAGTTCAAGATATGCCTGTTTGCATACAGTACTTTTAGCCGGGAGTAAAATTTTTGTAAAAGAATTTTTATGTGCTGCAGGAAACGTAATTTTTCGTCTATTATTACCCCAAGATTTTTGGCATGAGTAGAAACTGACAAATTTTCTTGATTAATATTTAGTTGAACAGAAGCCTTTAAGTGATCTCGGGTATTTTCTGAGCAGAATAGAATAACAACTGATTTGGTAGGTTCATTTTAAGGTTATGTTGATGCGAATATTGATAGATGTTGTCTAAATCTTGGTTAATCAAATTAGTGGCAATAGCTGCATTAGATGGCTCAAAACAGTGAAGAAGTTGGGTATCGTCAGCATATGCTTGCACATGCGAACTAGTTACTACATTAAATATATCCACTGTATAAGAAACAACAGAGGATAGGCCAGGCAAATAAAGTTTTGGACGTATATAAATTAGTAGCCGCAATGTTTTTGCAGAATGACTGGGAGAGGTAATTGGAGAGGCTTCTGATTTCTGCTGGAGCGATTTTAATTTGAAAATTCTCATTATGCGCACAAGTCATCCGTTCTTCGCTTTCCTCCACGACCAATAGTTTTCCCAGTATCTTAAGAAAACTGATTCCCTACTCTAATTGCTAAAAATGATGTTGCGAATGAATTTTTTTGCCTCACGAGATGAGAAGCCCTCCCGTTACCTCTCCCAAAACCATTCTGCAAAACCATTACGGTTACTAACTTATCGAAAAATTCTGTTCTGCCTTCTTTTACCTGTCCTATATAAACAAGAAAAATTAATTTGTGGCTGGTTAAAATTTATTCCACGTTTTTGTGATATTATGGACATATAAGGCTGGGTCCACACTATGCGTATTCGGCTGCGTATTTCGGCTGCGTATGTTCGG
This sequence comes from Stenurella melanura, assembly GCA_963583905.1. Lineage (NCBI taxonomy): Eukaryota > Metazoa > Arthropoda > Insecta > Coleoptera > Cerambycidae > Stenurella > Stenurella melanura. The sequence goes on from OY757309.1 coordinate 74,372,343, forward strand.
CAAGATGACAACACATTGTTTTAATTTGGAACGTTCACATATACGCGTAGAATACGCAACCACGCAGTATGCTGCCGGAAATACGTACGTCCGCATGCAGGTGCCGAGCTACATTACCGGGAAATTGATAGAAAACACGTGCATTCCTGAGCGAGCGTTCATACTGTGCGGATCGGTTGGTGTGTACTTGTAGTTTTATTATTTTTTGCAGTTCATTAAAGTTGGATTTAAATTTGTGAAAATGTTCGATAAGGATAAGTTTATTGCACTAGTAGACATTGAATAATAATTAAAAAACATGCTGTCGTGCTTTCTAATATTGCTGTAAAACACCGGAAACCGTTCACTTAGGTTGCCTTCAACATGATAAGGATGAATTCAATACTGCCTGCAGGTAGGTCTTCGAGGTATCCCCGCGTTTTCCAAAGCGCAAACAAAGAAGGGTGCCAAAGTCTTATAGGACTTTGGGCCTAATACGCCTAAGTTTGTAAAGCGTACGAAGTTATTCTATTTGGTCTTGCAAACAAAAAAGTCAATAGCCCAAAATTGAGCTATTTCTAAAATATTAGTTTGCGACACCGCTCGGCTCGCTGAAATTGAATATGACCTCGGTTTTGGCCTTACTTATCATGAATTTTTCAAATATTTCAAAAAAGTGCTTTTATCTTAGATGGTTACACGGTATGTGTCAAGACGTTAAATATCAGTTAAAAATTCTCTAGTGGGTACTCCATATTTTTCCACTATACGTTTTATCAAAATACTCTTGTAAAACTGGTACTAGCGATACATCTTCGGCAGGTAGTCTTATTGATTCTTGGTATTGAGCATATCCTAAGTACCAGATCACTGTCATGACGTACGCACAATATCCTACCGTTTTTACGTTGACAGCAGTAACCTCGAATAGCTTCTGGACCTACTTTGTCTAAATTTAAGAGAATATATAGAAAATATCGTGTGTTTGATTGGTGGCGAGTTTGTATGCTCGCTTTAATCAATAGTGGACTGTTAACAGAAATCTCTCTCCATCTCTGAAACCGCTCAATTTTCGGCGAATTGAAGGTCATATTTGTAATCAGAATGCCAAAAAACATTAGATAGTTCACTTTTCTAAGGTGTGCGCTTTGAGCCCAAAATTGGCATCCTTCTTTAAACATGCTACTTCAATTGTTTGACATAAACTGACGACCACATAGACACCGAAAATCTGCACAATTTAACACTCTCTTGCCGATAATACGCATACTATGGCGGAATACGCATAGTTTGGACCCGGCCTAAAAGATGTATAAATACTACACTTACTGCTTGGAACTTAAATATGAATTTGGTAGCTTAAAGGTATATTTACGCTTTTTTACCTTTAATCTCATATGGTGTATAGTATATCTCAACAAAAAATTCTATACAAAGTCAGCAGCACGCGATTGTCAGTATGGAAACCAGTAACTTTTTATGAACTATAAATATTCAATTTAATGTCGATTCGATTATGAAATGAATCTGGTCTGCTATATCAGACATTTATTAAACAATTGCATAATTTGTTTATGCAAAACAGCATAAATTTTATGATAATCGTTTAAATGAAATCATAATTTCATTAGCACCTTTCTATTCAATAATTTATGAGGTTGTTTAAATTAATCACTTTTCCAGTTTTCGCAGCTTAAATATAACGATTTGCATAATACACTACAGTAACACCAGTATTAACTTCTAGACGTTTCTCATTCTATAATTCGAGAAGTCGTTACCACCAGGCATCTAATAACTATTAAGAAAAGTGGTAAATCAACCAACAGTGGAACTTTTTCTCACTAATTAATAACTTGTAAACCATTCATTTTATCGCTAAATAATATAAGCGTTGTAGGGTCGGTGGTACCATATCAAAAAAAATATATCAAATATAAATGTGAAAGATAAAGAGATATAGGCAGAATACGACTAAGTGTAATTAATCCACGAATTGAATGAGGATGATCCAGATTGGCGCTTACAGTTTTGTGAACAGTTGATGGCCTTGTGCGATGAAAACCCAATTTTTTTAAAGAACCTTGTTTTTTCTGATGAAGCTACATTTTCTTTAAAGGGGACTGTACATCGGCACAACTGTAGGTATTGGTCACGCAAAAATCCCCATTGGACTGAAGAAGCCCATACACAGCGACGAGGCAAAGTAAACGTGTGGGCAGTTGTTATTGCTGTTTATTGGGAACTTTTTTTTTGTGAAGAAAATCGGGCCGCAAGATGTTTACAGTTTTTGCGAGTTGAGTTAGTGCCAGCCTTAGCAGTTATGTTTCCGAACAATGAAGATGGAGATATTCCTGCTGAAAACGTCTGGTTTCAGCAAGACGGAGCCCCACCTCATTTTGGGATAGCAGTGCGTCAGTTTTTAGATGACACTTGTACTGGAAGGTGGACAGGTCGTCGAGGTCCGATTGAGTGACACCCGCGTTCACCGGATTTAACCCCCTTAGACTTTTTTCTTTGGAGTTACTTAAAGTCAGGGGTGTATTTTAACAGACCGGATACCATAGAAGAATTGAAAGACAGAATTGGCTTGGAGATGAGACCAATTACCCATGAGATGATTTAGAACAGCGTGCAAAGTGTCTACACCCGTCTTGATCAATGCCAAATGGTTGGAGACTCGCAGTTTGAGCAATGGAGATGATTTGTTTCTCACAATTAATTATGTAAGGTATCAATCAATAAAATATTTTTTTCCAAAAGAATGGCTTAAGTAATATCATTTTTTTTCATATCACCAAAAACAGTAAACAACAATGTCTGTTTCCATTAAAAAAAAATGTACGATGACGTCATAACTCAAAAACCAATTACGTCATAAATTTTGGTATAGTGATTTTTTTGACAAATGACACACACCAAAGATATGAATTTTGTGCGTTTCTTTAGGTTCACGATGTATAACGACTTTTATGAAACAGCACTAGGCATCTCGAGCAGTGTTGCTCAATGTAGGGACCAGGGGGGCACGATGACATTTAATTACATTGTTATTTTTTTTGTATTAATAAAATACTCAATTTTATTAGGACATGCTCATGCTGGTTGTTTAAAAAAAATTCTTTAACCTAAAACCTCTCCACAATACCATACACACGATAAAAAGACTTGCCAACCATTCGTGGGGGGGGGGGGGGCTAGTTAATTTTTAAGCAAATAGAGAACACGGCACGAAGAGTTTGGCAAACTCATTCTAGTTGTTTAAGAGTATGAGACACAAGTTGGGAAAATATTGGTAACTGCTAGATATCTATGACTATCTTTCAACTGAAGCCAGTATAGGATTGTCATTGTCAAGATCCAGTTATCAGTAGAAATATTCCCAATTTTTCAAGTGTCGCCTGCACTGAATAAAAATTAAATTAGAAAAATGCAAAATCCGGCAATCCTATACTTGTCTTAGCAACATTACATCATCTTGTGATAAATATAATTTATCTTGTGTGGTGTTACAGTTACTATACCTTTCATTGATAACACGTTTCCCTTGTTCGTGGTTACTTTGTTAATATTACTTAACATTGAACAAAGCAGTTGTATTTTCTGAAAATAGATTCTAATTTAAAATAAATAAGTATGAATTTATTAATTAGGTATGACTAGTTAATGTGGTGTTGCCAAGATATGAAATAACGTAAGCAATTATTTTCTACTTTAGAAACAGGTAGCATAATGCATATTACTAGTAATAATTAATATTTATACGAGCTTTGATCGTCACATTTTTTAACAGTTTTCTTTCTTTTCCAGGTGAGTTTAAGTCTCTGGGAAATATAAATAGTTCTGGTGCGGGTAAGTTTGAGAATATTTTCAAATAACAACTGCATACATTTTGAGTTCTGTTGTATAAAATTAATTTTAGATTGTATTACTTCCACATCCACGTAGTGGATTGGAAGTATAGTAATCGCAAAAAAATTTTCAAAAATTTTTATTCGTGAAATAGATTTAGAATGTCATGAAACGTCGAGATTTTAAATTTGAGCGAAAAAAAATTTTCTGTCTGTCGGTCTGTCTGTCTGTCTGTAACTTTTTTTTGTCCGCACGTTTTCTCCGGAACAGTTTAAAATATTGACTTGAAATTTTGTACACGTATATATTATAACGAGATCTGGAACTGGATTGTTTTTTGAGGATATCCGGTGAAGGGTTGGGGGTTAAATAGGGGTAAATAGGGGAAAATAAGTAAAGCAAGCTTGTAAGAATACAGAAACTTGAAATTCGGTGTATGTACTAGAAGTTAAGGACTCATATTTTTTTATAATATTTTTCAACCCCCCACCACTCCAACCCCATTAATGGGGTTGATAAATTAAAGTTGAGATATTCATTTGAAATTTCGTACACGTATGTATTATAACGACGTCTGGAATTAGATTATATTTTGAGATGATTCCGTTGAAGGGTTGGGGGTTAATTTGGGGTAAATATGGGAATATAAGTAAAACAAGTTGGTAAGAGTACAGAAACTTGAAATTCGCTGTATGTACTAGAAGCCAAAGCGTCAGATTTTTTTTATAATATTTTTCAACCCCCACCACCCCTACACCATTATTCAAGGGGTTGATAAAATGAAATTGAGATATTCACATGAAATTTAGTACGCATATGTATTATAACGACATCTGGAACTAGATTATATTTTGAGATGATTCCGTTGAAGGGTTGTGGGTTAAATAGGGGAAAATAAGTAAAGCTAGCTGGTAATACTACAGAAACTTGAAATTCGGTGTATGTACTAGAAGCCAAAGCGTCAGATTTTTTTATAATATTTTTCAACCCCCACCACCCCCACTCCCTTATTAAAAGGGTTGATAAAATAAAATTGAGATATTCACTTGAAATTTGGTACACTTATGTATTATAACGACATCTGGAACTAGATTATACTTTGAGATGATTCCGTTGAAGGGTTGGGTGTTAAATAGGGGAAAATAAGTAAAGCAAGTTAGTAAAAGTACAGAAATTTGGGATTTGGTGTATATACTAGAAGCGAAGGTCTCAGGTTTTTTATTAGTATTTTCCATCTCCCCACCACCCCCACTCCCTTATTAAAAGAGTTGATAAAATTAAATTTAAATTTGCACTTGAAATTTGGTACATTTATGTATTATAACTATATCTAAAACTGGATTATATTTTGACATGATTTCATTGAAGGAATGGGGGTAAGTAGAGGTAAATAGGGAAAAATAAGTAAAGCAAGCTGGTAAGAGTACTGCAACTTGAAATTCGGTGTATGTCCTAGAAGCTAAGGCCTCAGATTTTTTAATAATATTTTTCAACCCTTCCACTACCCTTACTACATTATTAGAGGGGTTGATAAAATAAAATTGAGATATTCACTTGTAATTTGGTAGACGTATGTATTATAACGACATCTGGAACTAGATTATATTTTGGGATGATTCCGTAGAAGGGTTGGGGTTAACAATAAGTAAATCAAGCTGGTAAGAATACAGAAATGTGGGATTCGGTGTATATACTAGAAACCAAGGCCTCAGATTTCTTTCTAATATTTTTCAAACTCCACCACCTCCGCTTCATTATTAATGGGATTGATAACATCAAATTGAGATATTCACTTGAAAGTTAGTACACGTATGTGTTGTAGTGACATCTGATTGAGATGACTGCATTAAAGGGGTGGGAGGTGGTAGGTTGTGAATAGTGGAAAATAAGTACGGTAAACTAGAAACTTCATTTTTAACGTACATGATAGGAACCAACTCCTCAAACTTTTCTATGACATCTGCCCCAAATATTAAAATTCTATGACCAATAATTTCCACATACTAGAGTACAAATATAGTCAAGATGTTTTCTTTAAAGTGATTTGGATGAAGAATCTGGATGTGGAAGTAGTGATTCCTTAGGCAGCGGTTTTTTATTATTCGTTGTTTTAAAGTATTTACTAGTGAATGTCGAGTGTGGTAGTCTCGAACTTAAGACACTTAAGCAGAAAGACCCTATTTCTGGTTATATTTTTTGAAAGTCAAACTTCACTCTTTGTTACCGTGGAACAATAAAATGTAATTGATAATACCTATAGTTTTAAAAACCCTAATAGGATCTAGGGTAAACTTGAGAGTTCACATGAAACCGCTGAAGGGTATAAATATGTGAATAATTCATACCAGGATTGGTACTTTCTGGAAAAGAGAAAAAACCTGGAATATATTTTTTTCAAATCGTGGAAAAGTCAGTGAATTTGGTGGAGGGTGGGGAAACATTCCACTTGGCAATATTTTTTACAAATCGGTCAGTGTGTAGTATGTAAACGTCGTTATTGTACGAAGTCCTGTATTTTTATTCATTGCAACCGAACAGGTGGAAACCTTACAGTTATTTTTTTCTACTCCATCGAGAATATATTTCCAAAGTATGAACTTTTTATGTGTTATGTTTTTTCTATTTGCCTTTTTTCGATCTAATATACATGAATGGAAAGTCAAGTTTTTACTAGACAGAGCCCCAATATAGTTAAACGTTAAAAGAGTTAAACTTCATCATATGGTGCAACTTTTTGATAAACCTTATTATTTATAAATTCTTATTTATGATAATGATAAACCGTATGGTAAAGCCACGCAACTCTTTGGTGCTTATTAATATTCTCAAAAATGGGGAGTGGCAGCTCTATTTTTATTACTATGCATGCTATATTATCGTAAGTTAATTTAAACGTTGGTTTTTATCGGGCATGACTGTCGTAAAAACTCCGTTTCCTCAGAAGCGCCCACGGATTTTCTTGAGAAATGTGGGTGTAGTAACAAGATGTTTACACAAAAAGTAAAGAACATTTATTCTGGATGTTAAAAGCAGAAATCTGAAACATTGTAGTCAATGTGAAACAAAAGAAAACCATCTTTATTGTCATGTTTCTTATTAAATGTACCTATTTTTCTCATAATTTGATTCAATGTCATACAAGGGAGTAGGGCATTTTCAAATATTTCCAGGATAATTTTTATCTAAATGGAAACTTGTCGAGAAAGCAAGAAAACTGATTTTTAAGGCAGTTCCAGAAAATGTTCCAGAAACATTTTTTGAAAGTGGAATAATAGTTGTTTGTATTAAAAGACTTGCAAAACTTAACCTATAATTTGCGTTGACATATTACTGCAATATTATATTTAATCTCCAGTCTGGCTATATACAGGGTATCTCATAAATAAAGGTATACAGGGCGTTCCGATAAAAACTCCCAGGCCGGATATATTCTAAACGAATAGAGATATTTTAATTCCGTAAAAGCCAATTTGTAGATCATAAAGAGAGCTTCATTTTTTAATATAATTGTTTTTTTAATGTATCAGTATATAGATGGCGCTGTGCTCTAAAGAAATATTTCGATGGGAGAAACTTTGAAATGGGGTGAAAGAAAATGCATTTCTAAGCAGATTATGTTCTATAAAAAAATACCATAAAACTAACCGTTTTCGAGATATTTGAGTCCAAATGTTGGCATTTGCCAATATTGAATAATTGTAATCTCTTCAACATTTCAGTCGTTTAACTGGGATAATCTGTATTTAATTTACAAATTTTAGAAGAAAATATTTAAAGAATACTTCATATAATTGCTTTGTTATTAGGTTAGATTATAATTAAAAATATTTGATATCTAGTGAGTATAATAACCCTTATACCTCATAAATTAAATACAATTAAAGTTACCTTTGAAATAATAGTTTTGACATTTCTCAATTTCACTCACATTTTGTTTATTGGTGTGTCAATAGAACTGTATTATTGTACCTAATTGTTGTTTTCTTTGTGAATATTTATTATTAAATATGGTTTCTCACACAAATGAAGATAAATAAACATGATTTTAATTTATGGGGAATGTCGTAAAAATGCTTCAAGAGCTGTAAGTTTATGAAATACGTTTTCCAGACAGACCTTTACCAGATCGGAAAACTTTTGTAAGTTTGTGTTCTAATTTGAAAAATTATGGAGGTTTCAAGAAACCAAAAACAACAAGAAGAAAAATAACTGCAACTGATGAAAATATTGCATTGGTATTACATCAAGTGGAAAATAACCCAAACATGCCAGTACGCAAGTTGACGGAAGAAACAAATATTGCACGTTCCACCTGCCACAGAATTCTTAAAACAAACAAATTTTTTCCATATAAAGTTCATTTAGTTCATCATTTGATTCCAGGGGACAATGAGCAGAGAGATCAGATTTTTTGGCGCAATTTTCAATTCTCGTAAAAGAAAATCCAAATCTTTTAGATACAATTATGTGGAGTGATGAAAGTCGATTCCACAACAATGGAGTAATCACAACACATAATTGTCGTTACTGGTCTCAAGAGAATCCTAGGTGGATGACACATACCAGATCCCAGAATCGTTTTGGAGTAAATGTTTGGTGTGGTATCGTTAATGGTTACATTGTTGGCCCATACCTCTACCATGAGAATTTAACAGGTGAAAGATATTTACAGTTTTTGCAAAATGATTTAAAAGTACTATTAAGGAATTTGCCACCTGCTCAGTTTTATAATATGTGGTTTCATCAGGATGGAGCAGGCCCACATAATCATCACAACGTTGTTAATTATTTAAATCAAACATACCGAGGAAGATGGATTGGTACCGATGGAGTACTTAGATGGCGCCCTCGATCTCCTGACATTATTTCATTAGACTTTTATTTATGGGGATTTTTAGTTCGTAAAAATTGTTTTATGTTCGTAATTTTTTTTTGTTGCTTAAATGTTTGAATTATATGATAAATAATATTTTTATTTTCCAAGGGTTACTTCAAATATATTTAATTCATAAGATATGAAAAATTCTTTAAATATTTTCTTCTAAAATTTGTAAATTAAATACAGATTGTCCCACTTAAAGGACTGAAATGTTGAAGAGATTAAAATTATTCAATACTGGCAAATGCCAACATTTGGACTCAAATATCTCGAAAACGGTTAGTTTTATGGTATTTTTTTTATAGAACATAGAACTTAGAACTGCAATATCTTTCACATAAACCCCATTTCAAAGTTTCTCACATCGAAATATTTCTTTAGAGCACAGCGCCATCTATGTACTGATACATTAAAAAACAATTATATTAAAAAATTAAGCTCTCTTTATGCTTCACAAATTGGCTTTTACAGAATTAAAATATCTCTATTCGTTTAGAATATATCCGGCCTGGGAGTTTTTATTGGGACACCCTGTATACTTCAGCTGTGTATTCTAGATATCAAAATGTAAAGATTGGGTCATATATTAGATTAAAAAGGTACATTTTTTGCAATTGTACAAAACTTATTTTAGAAATCAGTTTCAAAATTGACAGAAAAGCGTTTCTTTAGTAGATGTTCAACATGACTGCCATTTACAGCAATCCGTTCTCTTAAACGTTTAAATAGATATGAACGTTTCTGGATTATTTTTAATAATGCAGGCGATTTTGTTAATTTTTACCCACGACTCGGTGTCTTTATTCACTAAAGACTTCATGTGGACGCAAAAGTAAAAATTCAATAGAAGTTACGGCCAAGAAAATTCACTCCCAAGCACAATCAACGTTATGGAAAGCGCAGATTTAAAATTTAAATCCGAATACGTAAATATTTAATATTTACTTAGATTTTATCTTTGAAATATCACTTTTATATTAGATAAAATCTGAGATAAAAAAAAATCTGTAAAGGTATTTACACAGAACTTCCCTCTTTATTTATACCGTGCGGCCACTCTAAAAAATTATTAATTACGAAACCACATAAGAGAATAATAATCGGAAGGCATTCTTGCAAAGAAAACCTGATAACTTTTGATCAAAACAATATACAGAGTGGTCATCCGATAGCAAAAATTCAATATTAAATAAATGGTGCCAAATATGGAAGGAATGCTTGCGCAAATACCTTTACAAATTTCCACCATGGTTGAATAATTTTTTTTGGATGACCACCCTGTATATTTTTCAATAAAAGTATAATAGGTGTGTCTTCCTTATCAAGTGCGTTAACTATATGTCAAATATTCTTGCCGTCTGTCATATTTTCAATTCTATATCCACGTACAGAGGAAATATAGTAGTGGTTAAAGAAATTTCAATTTTTCCATTTTTTTTTAAATAGGCTTAGAATGCCATGAAACGTGAAAATTTGAAATAAGGACGAACAAATTTTTTTTCCATCATCTATTCTATAGTAGTGGCCAAAAAATTTTAAAAAATTTCAAAAACGTTTTGTTCTGAAATAGGTTTAGAATGTCATGAAACGTAGATAGTGTATTTAAATGCTTTTATCCAATGGAGACCAAAATAATACCTTTTAGTATCATCTTGGAGCCATATAATCTCTCACACAATAAATTACAAAAATATCTCATACAGAACGGATATATAATTTAGAACTGAACAGCTTTGTTTTAATGCCCGGCCATCTAGCTTTATGTGTAATTTATTTTTAAATAACTTAACCTTGACTGTGAAATTTGGAAAAAAATAGTCGTTGCCAACTTTTCTGTAGTCGATTAATTAAAATTATTGAAAGTAAAAGAATATAAAAATAATTGATGCCGTACATAAACAGATCCTTTATTTTTCCATGCTGGATCTACTATTGTGTAATTTCACAATCATCCCATGTTGGCAGTTATTAAACTAGATGTAAACATACCATTCCCAGGGTTATTTACGTTTTTATATAATTGTTAAACATTCTACATGATAGTCTTCGCAGTTTTTGAGAATGCGGTAAATTTCTAGGTATTTTGTAATTCTAATCATTGTGGCTGATGAGCTTGATTGACAAAACGTTCATCAATTATTATCCAGGTTATTTGTTTTTATAGAATCTTATCAAATATCGCAACATTTACGGCCCACAGTACACTGGTCGCATCTTGAAAAAATTACAATGAAACGATATCCTATAATTATTTTGTGAAAAAATATTATGATATCATCGTTTTTCGTTGACATTCTCATTCGCCAAATTTTTTATTTAAAAAAGTCCAATTTTTACTCTCCACTTTTCAAAAGATTTTATAGAAATCACTAATAGTGCAATAAAAATTTAAAGTCAACTCACTTTTTGTCTACAACATTTGAACATTTTCGACTAACATGATATCAAAATGGGACATATGAAGAGCCCAAAACCAAAGGAAATTGTTATTAACGAGTATGTGGCAAGATATAACAGAAAAAAACTGAATTTGTTTTTCAATATAAGAAACAAATGTTACAATTAAAATGTCGAAGGTTCTAGGACACAGGCACGTCCCGCGCTTTCATCCACTCTATCCAAATTTTATATTTAGAATACTTATGTGCGGGACTCTCAGGAGTTTTGTTCTACCCACCCGGGAAGGGATTACTCTCCCAGGGTGCTGCAGGCGTCATCTGTTTCACATGACCATATATGGATATGTTTACCTCAACGCAGTCGGTACTTGCTGACAACGTGCTCTTAATTTCATTGAATTATGCGCTTATAGGCGTCTACAAGACAATCGGAGGGCCTTTACAAGGGGATCGTCTCCGACATATATTATTATATCTGCATCTTTACCCTTCCTTTACCTTTTTTCTTTATTACGATCTGCGTATTTGTTCAAAATGTATCAAAATGTACTGAAATGCAAGGAAAGAGACGTTCATGCGTTGGCTCGTGACGCCAGATTATTTCTTGTATGTACGAAATTCTTTGTAAAATCATTTTTTGTTCTAGAATTGTCTGCTCTTTAATTTCTTTAATCTCCACAATAGTTTTTATATTTTTCTTATTTTAAAAGTTATATACAAAAATTATTTTTTAAAGTTTGACCCCAATTTTTTATGCTCCGCCCACAGTGGCCTTGATAACTTGTTAAAATACTTTTCTACTACTAAAAAATCAAAAGTTGTCGTACTTTTTAGCAGCTTTTATCACTATTCTTTTCCTTGGGAACTGGACTTTTACGCAAATCCAAAGTGATGATTGAACAGACATTAAATAGACACATACGGGTGGAACTGAGGACCTCCTCCTTTTTAAAAACGTTTGTGAAGTCGGTTAAAAAGGAACCTACATGTAATTACAATTACCGATTTGTAGTGGAACAAAACAGTGCTAGTCAAATATGAATAAGCAGTCTTAGGAAACTATGGGATCAAAAAATGCGCTCGAGGGCTAACGAAAACAAGAAGAAAGCGTAGATTAACTTACAACGGTTTTAAAGTTAGCAAATTAGTTTATTTTATAAAAATCTGGTATCAATAATCATAAATTCGAAAGCTTGTGATGGGTATTCTTTATTCGAAATTTCATTTCAAGCCCACTTGCTCATATAAATTAAAAATATGTGCGCTGTGTGTAACCGTGTTGTCGTTGATTTTTTCGACATTTCGCCACTGCAAGTATTTCTTAGTTATTATTATTAAATAATATGCAAATCAAGGTCCCCATCATGGTAATTTGCATGCGACTGCATATTTTATGGCGTAGGTGGCAGTACCATATGGCACCAGGTTAGTACAGGTCAAGATTTAGCCTACATTTTCGCGTTTACGATCTTTGCAAAACATAAATATACAAAGGTGAGGCTAATCCTTCATTAGTTATTTATTATTTTGTTCTTGACGCAAGGTGCAGTTAAGAGATCTCATTTAAACGCGTATATGAAAGCAATGAAACTTTAAAAATAAGTTGGGAAACAGAATACCAAAGAGATTATGTAAGTTTGGCTACCAACAGTAGCGTAATATAATAATATAAATATTAAATTGCAGTTGCGTATGATTTTCGCAGTTAATTTATGGTATAACAGTAATAACACAGGTTTACAAAAAAAAGTTGTCTGGATCTGGGGTCAGACCATATTTTCTTATGAATTTTTCGACGCTGAATTTAAATCTATATTTAGTTTTGCTCTATCACGTCAGGATTTTGAGATATCCTAACCTAAAAGTGCAAAAACACGCTTTTTTGACATATTTGAGGTTATGTAGCTTTGCGACTTTTTTTTTCCTCGAAAAACCATGTATAGGATCTTAAAGTACAAATCTTCCTCTTTAAAATGCCGTAGAGTTTGCTCAATTATCTTTTTTTTTTCGCTGAGATATCCAATTTTTAAAATTGTCTGTTCATATCATATCATATCTTTCCCGATACATTTAATTAGTACGGAAACCTTATGGTCATTATTTAAATTGCAATATATCGGCGAAAAAAAAAAGATATTTGAGCAAACTCAACGGCATTTTAAAGGTGAAGATATCAAAGTACCTTTCTTTAATAAATTAAATCCGGTAATTTATATTTTCAAAATTAAGAATTAACGTCCCTCTGTCGCTCTATAAAGCCCGCGAGCTAGAAAAAACACTTTACATTTTTAGAATAATTCGAAAAGCAAGCCTTCGGCTGCTGGAGAATATACACAAGCCACTCTCCTCTACCGATCGAATTTTCGAAAACGGCGAACAATCTGGAACGTCTAGAACGACTAGAACGCCTGGAGTCTTCGATTTTCGAACACTTCCAGAAGCAATGATTTATCTTATATAAACCGAGACGCGCTCAACGCATTCAGTCGAGTTAATCGAGTAAAGAGAGTCGAGTAAGTAGAGTCGGGTCGAGTCAACTCAATCAAGTCAGTTCGGAATCCAGCCACGCGACAAAACAACAACAACAAAAGGCAAATTTCTACTTTAAAGTGTTACCAATCAACATAATTAATTTAAACATACTTAGTGATAAATAAATGTATTGTCATTATTGTGAGTCCAGAATTTTTGACTGTTAATTATTCGTGTAAAATCGATACAGGGTGTTACTTTTTCGCCGAGCCAAGTAAAAATAAATTCATTCAAAATTAAATTGTGCAGTGTTCTTGTGCGCGAATCTGACTAAAACGAAAGTCACGTTCGTGTTCATGGCGCCCAACGGATTTTACACGAATAATTAAAAATCAAAAATTCTGGAGTCACAATTACGATATATTACTGATCACGTTCTAACAACACATTTGTTTATCACTAAATAGGTTTGATGTAATTAATTATGTTGAATATTAATACTTTAGAGTAGAAATTTGCCTTTGGTTGTTGCTGTTTTGTCGCGTGGCTGGATCTCGAACTGACTTACTGACTGACTGACTCTACTCTCTTTACTCGACTGAATCCGTTGAGCGCATCTCGGTTTATATAAGATAAATCAAAGCTTCTGGAAGTGTTCGAAAATCGAAGACTCCAGGCGTTCTAGTCGTTCTAGACGTTCCAGATTGTTCGCCGTTCCCGAAAATTCGATCGGTAGGGGAGAGTGGCTCGTGTATATTCTCCGGCAGCGAAAGCTTGCTTTTCGAATTATTCTAATAATGTAAAAAGTGTTTTTCTAGCTCGCGGCCTTTACAGAGCGACAGAGGGACGTTAATTCTTAATTTTGACAATATGAATTATCCGATTTAAGAAAGGTACTTTGACAAAGACTTTAAGATGCCACACATGGTTTCTTGAGGAAAAAGTTCTTGAAGCTACATAACCTCAAATATGTCAAAAAACCGTGTTTTTTGCACTTTTAGGTTACGATATCTCAAAATCCTGACGTGATAGAGCAATTCTGAGAGCTGATTCAGATTCAGCACACCGAAAACCTTCGGAAAAGTATAGTAGCGTTATTGATACAAAAATATTTGTCTAATTTTGTAGGCCTGTGGTATTGGGAAAGATATATGAACAGACAATTTTCAAAATTCGATATCTCTACGAAAAAAAAAGATATTTGAGCAAACTCAATGGCATTTTAAAGAGGAAGATTTATACTTTAACATACATGTTTTTTTAAGGAAAAAAAATATCACAAAGCTACATAACGTCAAATTTGTCAATAAACCGTGTTTTTTTCACTTTCCGGTTAGATTATCTCAAAATCCTGACGTGATAGAGCAAAACTAAAAATATATTCGAATTGAGCGTCGAAAAGTACATAAGTTACGTGTGGTCTGACCCCAGATCCATACAACTTTTTTTTTGTAAACCTGTGTAATTAGAGAGCTGATGAACCCTTTGATGACTTATTTTATACAGGCTAGAAGTGTGTTAATTTTGCACTAATCCAAGTGAACTTCAAGAGGTGGAGCTGTTAACATCAATTTAATTCCAAAGTTGCAATTTTTCTCCCGTTTTCGACTTAAATCATACAAGCTGATTTTCTTCAAAATTAGTTAACGGTCCCTTCTCATGAAGGGATCGTTAATCGTAGATCGTAGGTTATAACAACTTTGAGCACTTATTCAATGAATTGGGATCACCAGGATTGTGTGTCGATTGTTTTTTTTTGTGTTCATACACAATCGACACACATTGTCTACGTTTTAAAGTTCATTAGGAAATCATTGACTAATTTTGAAAAATTTAATTTGTATGCTTTAGGTCAAAGAAAGGGAAGAAAACTGCCACTTTAAATAAAATTACTGATACCAGACCCGCCGAAATTTTTTCTTATAGTCTCTACAAAGTCTGCCTCAATAGTTAGCGCGAACATACACTTCCAGTCTGCATAAAAGTCAGTAATATATTCACCTGCTTCCTAACTATATTTTAAATACAATCAATCAATTTTGAAACTGTCAATGATGTCATTGAACATTTATAAGATTAAAACCGGCATTGTTATTTGATCAATAAATTTGAGGCCATTTTCGGACTTGACAGAATTTAAATCAATTATCGTTGCACGCTCGAGGGATACAAGGTATATAGTGAATACTTCTGACATTTAACATCACGTCTAGGGTTATTAGATAATTGGAAATTTATTAGGTGAAAGGTGCGCCATTGCTATTTACAAGAGTAATCGTGCTACTTATTAATCAATCATATTAAGTTTGTGATAATTGTTGAGATATTTGAGTATCATATGTGTTGTTCTTTTCATGCATCCAATATGGTCTTCTAAGGTTCATTATGTTAAAAGCCTTGGGGGAACTACTTCCTACTCTTATTATGTTTAGCTGCCTACATCCTGGTTAAGAAAACAAAAGCCGATGTATAAATTTAAAATATGTATTTTCTCATATTTGTTTATCTATTCTTACCAGTCTTTATTGTGTCATTTATTGTAATGTGCATGATTAAATGAATATCATTAGAATTATAATATACAACCTGCAAATGCGGAAACTATTTTTTATCTAGTATAACATCGTCACTACTTGGTGCTACTTACTACCTTATTAGTCCAGGTACCTAATACAAAAAACTGCTCGAATCTTGGGAGAAAGGAAGAACAGCTTAAATTCGGGACACTGTTTTTTAAAGTGTATTGTTTAAAAATCAATATGTCTCTGTCTATAGAGAGTGCTTCATTGAAAATTGAGTATAACTTTTTTAAATTCGCAAAAATGTTGAAACCTAGGCGCGGAATCTTTGTAACAATTGTAACATATTCTTTCTCTCGTAACGCTGAATAGATTAGAGAAACACAAAACAATAAAATCCCGTGATAGAAGACAGTAAGACAGTGTATAGCATGTTAGAGCAAGGTGTATTATACAAATGATACTTATTCTATTGAGTCATAAGGTTAACATTAAGTTGGCCCTCATTCTCATGGAATTGCATACTTATTATGAACCAAAAGCTATGTTTTTATTAATAAAATAAAGTAATTCTTGGATATTATCCCAAAAAGTATATCTTGTTGCACTGAATATGACTGTATTACAGAAAATGACTGTTTCAGAACACGAATAATTAAAAAATTGTTACAACATTACAATAATTTCTTTTCTCCTTTCTCATTAAAGTAACTTAGTATTATTTACACATTGGGAATGTTTATGTTTTCGTATATGGGGTAGAGTTACCAGTTTTTGTTCAAGGGCAGAAGACAGCGGTGTCGCGGCACAGTAGAGAGAAGACCAGTAGGCTCACTTACTCTTGAGATTTGTTATAATCGATTTTATTTTTTATGAATCCACTGCGCATCCGATATTTGTACGCTCATCTACATATACATTGCTCGAGCTAGAAAACGCTAATAAACTGGCCAACACTTACAATGACACTAAATTATTTTTGTTCGAAGATATCCTTGGCAGATGATTTATTTTGCGATTGAATTTAATGTTTACTGATTAATCAATAAGTAGCGAATTAAAATTTGACCTGTCTTTACTTAAATTTATTATATAACATCCGCGTCTGACGTCACAGACTGAAAATGTATGACTTTATATTATTCAAGCAAAAATTTGTACACGGCTGCCGAAAAGGCCGCGCTACTATCGATTAGGCTGCTGCGCTTGCCAATTACATTACCTACCATGTCGGGAGATTACCTAAAATTTGTACAGCGATGCTGACGGTAAAACACAAAAGTGTACAGCTTGCTACAAATAGGTGCCTGCTTGCAAATAAATGATGTGTTAGAATTGCAACTAACTGATATAGGTTGTCTGTTGTACAAATCGAGTAACAATAATAATATCTCTTCATTTCAAAGTAATGTGTCGCGGTCGACTGAGACTATCATATGCAACGGCTGATATACGCAAATGTAATATGGGTTGCATATATCACAGGGGGTCAAATTACCAGTTTTCATTTAAGGTGGAAATACAGTGGTGTCGCGGTCGAGTGAGACTACGTATATGCAACGGCTGATATATGCAAATGTAACATGGGTTGCATATATCACAGGGGGTTAAGTTACCAGTTTTCATTTAAGGTGGAAATACAGCGGTGTAGTGGATCGTGCTATTTACGGACGAGGCGAAACCGAGTCCGGAAAAAGTTGAAAAACTTGAAAAACTATGTGTTTTATGTATAGTGCCATCATTTCCAATGTCCCGATGATTGCATGGATTGCGAAATCTGTGAATTTTTTTTTAATTGCCAAATCGTACTTATTTTATTAAGTACTAAGCTAAGAATTAAGTTGCCCCCCCCCTCATTCTCATGGACTTACATACCTATTAGGGGCCAACATTTATTTTCTAAACTATGTAGTAATCGTTTGATCTTAGCCTAAAAGATATATGTTGTTTAGAGATGTGAAAAGCGGTTCCACTTATGTAGCGTTGCAAGCGCGACCGCTCCAGAGAAATACCGCGACAAAAAAACGCTATTTTGGAGCGACAGAAACTACATGATCCGACTAGCTCTGCAAACGGAACGAGAGTAAAAGCGATCGCGTTTGTCGCGTAGCGCTGTCCGATCTCAGATATTTCAGAGGGTAATGTAACGTAATCGATTCAGTTCTTTAGTCGCGTTGGCAATTTGTTAGTTCTACTAGTTCTAGTTATATATAGGTTAATTAGGTTCTTATATTTCTTCAATAAATAGACACCAATAAGAATAACATACATACCTATATTAATTTATGAAACCGCATACTTCTTTAAATACGCTGTGATATACGGTGTGTTAACTTTTGTTTTATATAAATATGAAGAATTATTTTGTTATTTTTCTACTGTAGGTACTTATAAATTATGAAATAGGGCTCCAAATAAAACATTAAAAACATCTACCATTTATAATTATTTTTCTGAAAAACAAAAGTTGTAAAAGTGGGTATTATAGAAACTACTGAAAGTTGTAAAAGATCCGTTGCGTTGCAGCGACGAGGCAGATCCGTTGCACGCGCAGTCGTTGCTCAAAGCGAGTGATGGTGCTCGTTGCAGGTAACCGGTTATTTTAGCATTTTGTAGCGCGACGGTACGTTACATAGAAATACCGCGACAAAACAACGTTACACAAATAACGACCCATCTCTAATGTTGTTAAACCATTTTGAAAAAATTGCTCATTAAAAGAATTGATATCCCGTACTTTACTCCCTCGTCCTCCTCTACCGATATATCACGGTGGCAGATGAAAAATATTTACATGACATTTTTACCACGTAACTTCGGACTATAATATCAAGACTATAGAGTTCGAACTATAATATCTATATTGACATCGGGGTGTAAAAATCGATATTATTTTTAAACGAGCTCAGTATCGATATTAGTTAAGTTATTAAATGAAAATATTAAGAATATAAACCAACAAGAATGATACATTTCGAGCAATTTTTCAACATGAAACATTGAAGCAAAAATGCGTTTCTTGTGGGAAGTAAAATTTTTAAATACACTGTATCGGTCAGGTAGTTAATCCGTTGAGAAATAAATCAATCAATTTGAAAACCTGCACTTTCTTTTTTTAAAGATTATAGCTGACGAAGATGCGACACCTTTTTTGAAATCGCGTCTATGAAATTTTTAACTTTGTAGCATCCCACGCAAAAGTAAATCGTTAAATCCGAGTACGCTTTCAGTTTATTTAAATTAAACCTATTCATCCTACGAAGAAAATCATATGACCTATTTTTTTCTAAATATCCTCTTCTTTAAAGAGGATTTAACTTTTCTTTTGTCCGATATTTCCAGAGATATAATTATAAGAAAAACAAAATTTTGCAAATTCAAATTCAATTGCTTGAACGAAGCCCCCCTATAGAGATGCAAAAATTTGAGTTTTTTTAAGTGTTTTCTGAAAATATCGTGTATCAAATTCCAGCCGTTACTTTTGGTAACTGGACTATTTTTTAACAGTTTCTGTTAGTCGTCTCTTTCTGTTGTTTTTTTTTATAAAATTGATTTTCTCATCTGATGATGACAACAGTAGTCTATCCCTACAAAAAAATGTTCTTATATATCGAAAAGAATCCATAGGAAAATACGTCATGGAATAATTTTCTTTCGTTTCGTTCTTACGCAATTACCATTCCCAAATATGGCGTTTCCCTTCGAAAGGAGGCCTTCAATTTAAACAAAAATAGTATTAATAGCACTAAACTCGGATGCGTGACGATTACTGTGACGAGAAAAAAAATGTTTTCTGTGTAATTTATCAAGTCGGTACTGATATTGGCCTTGAATAACATCATGTTTTGTTTATATTTTGAAATCACTGTCGCTTAAATAACCAAATTCGCGGATGCTATTTTTAATATTTTATATGGTGTATCAAAGAAATAACGATATTTTATCTAGATTACGGCTGTTACGTTTTCAGAAAGCTTTTTTTTTGTATACAGGGTGGTACGTAAATAATGGTTCATAGAACAACAGTGGATTTATGACATTAAAATATTGCGATTTAACTGACTTTACCTTAGTGAAGCTTTTGAGATATTGGTATGAAAATTATAGTAATTGAAATCTCTCACATGAGCAATGTTTATGATCCAAATGTACGTTTAACTTTTTTACCCGTAATGTTATCGATTTTTTTATTAGACAATCCTTAACTTACCTCTTTTTGGTCGGAAACCAAATGTACTTGTTATTAACCTTAGAAATTGACCAAGATAAAATTGTAAAAATATTGTTGGCATTGGCGCCCACTACGGTGATATTTCTTATAATGAATTATGTGGCCGATTGATAAAATGCGGTTATCTCGAAAACGGTTAATCCCACCAGTTCAAATTTCATGTAAATCCGCAGAAAAAGACCCCGAAGAAAATACGAGAACGATTTTATTGGATAAAAAGTCGTCAGGATGTGGAGGCCTTGTGTCGCAAATGCAAGATTTGTGCAGCCAGTAAGGGACCATAGACTGGAAGTAAGGGTGAAACAAAGCAGTTCAGCGCCGGAGCTCCTTTCAAGAGGTTGGCTAACGATATAGCGGAGCCATCACCAGCCAGTGACCGAATGAAGGCTCTATATGACTGGAAGGGTAGTCCAAAAGAGTTCATCAAGGTGGGAGGGCTGGTTTGGCTGTACAACCCGCAGCGAAGGAAAGGAAAGTCACTGAAATCACCTTGGGACCGTACACTGTTATTACCCGAATTAATGATGTCTTCTATCGGATTCAGCAAAGCAGAAAGTCCAGGATGAAGATCGTGCATTTGGACTGGCGAAATACGCTGATAATTCTGAATTGCCTAATCGGGACGATCAGACTTAAGGAGGGGGCAGGAGGGGTATTACACCCCTTGGAACTGGAGATTGATACGCCTATACTTAATAGTGACTGGAAACTTGTAGAAAGAGAGAGAGTTTTCTAGAGTGTGGTGGGAGAAGATTCTGGATGGATCTAGAGGCAATTTCAGAGTATATAAGGCGCGATTACCGGCGCAGAAGGAGAAGTTTTATTAAAGTGAAATTTGACAGCGCAAAAGTGAGGTTAAATATAAAGTAAACAAAGTGTAAAGGTCATGTTGGTTAATTAAGAAGTATTTTGTAATCAGTAAATTATTAAATAAAGTGTTAGTGTTTATCTCTTGTTAAAATTATTTAGAAGCCACGGATTCATACATGGTGTTTCCTAAAAGGGGCGGAAACACGCAACAATATTATACTCTACATCTTGCTAAAGACTTCATAGAAGTTGCTTAAACCATTTCAGTAATTGAGCAAACAGAAAAATATATGCGGGACGAACTAAAAACCTCCTGTTTTAAAAAAAGTAATTATTTCAAGACTGTTTTCAGCCTATTCTCAAATGGATTAAATAAAGTAAACGAAGATAATTTGAAATTGATGAACGTACAATTCTGGTATTTTACAGACGCCCTGTAGAGAGCAACTTATATTGCGTAGCGTATTTCAATCTATTTTAATCGGCTCTTATTATCCACTTGAATAACCAGATTCTATAATAAGAATTTAAGTTCATAATGACAGTAAAACAATGCTGTTTACTGTTGCCATCTGCTCAATTAAAAATGTTATTAAACATAAAAATAAGCGGGGGCTTACCATTCAAGAATTTCAAGTCGAATGAGATGCTGTTTTTTCTGCGTTTGCTTCTTGCAATCAATTTGTTTTGTATTGCACATTAGTAACGTGCACTGTTTAATATATTTTGCAATAATGTAACGTTATTTAAATGTACTCTTGAAAAACTACGTGCAAGAGTTATTTTTTATAATTAAAGTGCTCGAACCTGACAGTTTGAGAATGTTTGTATATTTAGTATATCCAGCCATCAAGAAGCATGTCAACATTTTGACTTATTTCATTTTTAGCATCTGTTAGTTTCAAATCCTTGCAATTTGTTTGAATACATTCACTCAACCTGTATAAGGAGAGCAAAATTAACTTATCTGATGTTATTTACCTAGTCTGTACTGACGACGACCAACAAGCTAGAAACGGCAGTATGCGATGGTATAATATATGCCACACGCGACAATTTTTTTCTACTGGAGCTTATCATTGTTCAGTATATTTTCCAATAATTGATTTATTTATTGATTTTCCAGCGTAAGGTAAGCATTGCTGCCGATTCCGACATCTAATCTGGAGGTTCGTTCCAACACGCAGGTCGGTCATCCGCCGAGCATGCCCAACGGATGGCCAAACCGCGTGCAGGAACCAAACCTTGGATGTTTTATATACCGCCGGACCGGCTGCATACGCTGAATTGGACGTGGGAAATGTTTGTTGTCAGCAGCAAGAGCTAGATGACGCATGGGGTAGAATATAGGATGGGAAGTGTAGGTGTGTTGAGAGATGCATCTTTTAAGTTTCCATGCTTCTTTTTTAATTTCCATCTGTCATCATCGGATGGGTAGAGCAGGCGTTTGCAAGATGCTTCTTAGTTTCCATGCTTCTTTTAAGTTTCCATTTATCATCATCATCATCTCCTTATTTATTCTTCTTCTAAGTTTTCTGTTTCTTCTGTTTCTTAATCTTATACACCTCCTTCTGCCCGTTTGCGTTCACTTCGTTAGTCTGCCAAGACATACATATATTCGCTCGCCGCAGGGAGTTCTTATTTATTAACCGTTCCACAGGTAAATATCCATTTACGGTGGAAGTGCAAGAGAGAGCCCTGTCTTCTCGCGGAAAGAGCTTTTTACAGCGGGTTATGAGAAAGAGGCCCGAGAGAATATTTTGCACACCCTGTATATATTACAGCAATTACGTTCAACTGCCGCTTTCCAATTCCTAGTATTTTTCTATTTCATTACCTTTGTTTAATACCTGTTTCAATTTTACTTTTAAAATGTTTTTAATTTTAATAAAGAATTAAACTAGTACATTAATAAACTAAAGATACTATTTAAAAACTTATCTTTTTCGCCCACAGCTGGTATGTTTATCTTGGGTTATAAGCAGAGGTTGCTCACACAAATCCACTTGAGGCGTCTTGAAGGTCGGTCCCAGGTAGTTTTCATTTATATGGGCCCATACGCTACACCATCCATGTTTACTTTATACTATTATTAACACATATTTTACAATAATTTTTAATTTTTATTTTGTTGCGTACATTGTTCTTCTATTACACTTTATTTTACGCAGAATTTTTTTAATCTACCGATGACTTATATTTTATAGAGTTTAATGGCGTTTTGGCCGGTTCTTTTTGCTTTTTTCGGGAGCATCCCTCACAACACGTCCGTCTTCGACGAAGATAAACCGACTCTCTTTCAGTATACTTTGCAATAATGTTTCAATATTACAAACGTGCTCTAAAAAATATATTAGCAGTTATTATTTGATGTATCCATATTTTTACAAAACGGACCTTCGCGTTGTTTAACCGCCCGACACCAAAATGGCAAATTGTGAAACGTTTGCAACAAAGTAGGTAGACAAATCTCATTCCACGAGCATGTAAAAGCAATTATATCTTCCCATTAGGCATAAACTGGAACCTTCTGGAATTTCCGATTTTGCCGTCGCAATTTACGACACCAACAAAATGCCAATCACACGATCCTTGATTCGACGTATTTATTTTGGATATTAATGTTTGAAACTTCCATGTTTTTTTAATTTTTTTTACATTTTCGGCCTTAACCTATAGATATATCAGATGTTACCTACATAGCATTTATAACATTTGTATTTTCAGCTCTTCGTCGCTAAAGGCCGAATTACTTATGGCGTTTCAGTCAACTAGACACGCATTATAGGCATGATATACGGACTGGAAAAATGTTCGTTTAGGTATAGCAATAGGAGCAAGCGAATAATATACCCGTATAATACATCACATGCTTTCCCCACTACATGCGCGTGGGCAGCTCTGTCTGTGACATTTCAATTTGTTTCTGTCTTTGTCTTTACGTTTTACTGCAATACCAAAACCAACGCTTTCCGAATCTATATACGTAACATCTGAGCAACAGACTAAGGCCGAAAATGTAAAAAAAAGTTAAACATTTTTTTCCCTTTATGATTCGAACTTCGGAACGTGGAATTTTTAAACATTAACATCCAAACAAATACGTCGAGTGGAGGATCATGCAATGTCTGTACTGAAAAACAAAAATTGGCATTTTGTCGGTGTCGGCGGCAGTTTGCCCCTCGAAGTTAACATTTACTACTTACTTTGTATATGTTGCGTGTAAAATTTTAATAACAATATGTATCGAATATTATATACGTAATGTGTAAATAGATTGGGAACTTTGTTTTCTTTATTTTTTTCTAATTTTGTTATTATTTGTGCGCTGTTTTCATTATCAAATTCTCAGAATTTCTATTTTTTTGACTCTCTTAAAAAATATATAACCACGCCCATGAGCAAATACTATACAGTAATGAAAAAAAACTACTCAACACTACGCTGTGCTATATTACTTTTTAAATGAGGACTCAAGAAGAGTTTTGTTCATCTAGTTCTTGCACTGTGCGGCGCTTTTCGTGATCGTAACCTTTCATGATTTCATAAAAAATTCTTATTTTCATTTTAAACTGATGCTAAGGAACATGTTCACTGGATCTTAGACTATTAGAACATCAAGTAGAATACAATAAGTATTTAAAATAACATTCTAGCAGCTGTTTACTCTTATCCATTTAAGCATTTCCATTTTTATTAACAATTATTGTGCGTGCAAATCTTCTACTTGGATCCATGTAAATACAATTAAATTTAAGTAGCTTCTAGAATTGAGTGAGACGCCCACATTCCTTGCATTGCAGTTCTCGTTTGAAGTAATTAATTTTATGGAGAAACAGCTGATCGATAAAATATTTAATTAATAGAATTCGTAACTAGGTACTGGGAGGCATCCAGGAATATTTTTAGCCTGAAGGACATTGCGGAACAACAGATTAAAAACAGTTAAAAAATAATAAATATATAACAGTTATAAAAAATATACTTATTTCAATTTAAAAAATAATTTTGTATTCATTCAGTTTCATTATATCTTGTGAATCCAATAGAAATTCTGCCGTCGCAATTTCTTAAAATCACCTTTTATTTATACATATAACAGGCAAGACCCCCCACTCATTCGTCTCCATATCTCCCAAATCCCTAAACATGAAAACTTAAAATTTTATATGAAGGTTCCGTTTGGATTAGGCAGGGTATTGCAAAATTCGACCTACAAGAGCTAAAAAATAATAAAGCCGTATTACAGTGATCCTACCAAGATTAATTCTTAGAATCCAAGCGAATATTTCTACCGAATTAACAGGCTTTGGAGAACATATCTACCACCACCGTGCTTTAATCATATTTGGTCTTCTACAAGAATTTTGAACAAAACAAGCTCTCGTCAGTATTGTGGATCTCTCTAAGGCATTTTATTGTGACCATCCAATTCTTCTTGACACTATTAATTTTAATGGAACACATGGCATTTGCAATTACTTGCTTAGTTCATATTCAAGCGGTGTGGTGTGTTTTGGTAAGATCAGATACTCTTCCAGTTGATATGTGTACCGCAAGGCATTGTATTAGACCCACTGTTGCTTATTTTGTATATAATTTCGTCTTCCGAATATGGTCCATTTGCAAAACGCAACAATTATTTCATATGGGGACAATTTTAAAGCGATACTTGAACAGCTTAAAACTACTTTTAGATCGGTAACTGAACACTTCAAAAGATTATTTGGAATTCTTGGTTGGAAATCTCATGTAACCTCAGTTTATACAAAATGTGCAGGTACATGTTTTGCTTTGAAAAGGCTGTGTGAGATAATCATTATCAAAACTATAAAACTTATTACTGAATTATTTTTATTATTATTGAATGTGGAATCGCATATACGATACAAAGTGTTTTTGGGGGTAACTGTACAACAGCAAATAGGTTTTTTTACTACAGAAAAGAGCAATACGCTAGTCGCTAGTCTTCTCATGGGGTAAGTCTTTACCGGACGGTAACACTGGATACAACAAAGAATATTACTGGCCAAACGTGGAGAAGGTACATTGGGTTGATTCTACTGTTGGTTCCTTGTGAAACATTCTTCAATAATTTAAATATACAGGAAATTATGCTTTTTAATGTTTCAAAAAGTTTTATTAAAACTCTACACGTGTTTCGGCTTATTAGGCCTTTATCAAGAGTACAAGATATTACTTGTACTCTTGATAAAGGCCTAATAAGCCGAAACACGTGTAGAGTTTTAATAAAACTTTTTGAAACATTAAAAAGCATAATTTCCTGTATATTTAAAATTGTGGAATGAGGTATTGAAGCCATCAATAATTCTGCATTGTCGCAAGTGGCTTCAAACAGCATTATTTGCATCACGAGAGGCTTACAAATATATGGCGGCTTTTAATTCTTACGGCCCTACGCGGCCACCCGCCTCTACGCCATCTCTCTAGCGTCTCCTTTAGCCCAAGTCGGCGCGTATATCGTCTACTATTCTCTAAACTTGGTCGTACAACCTACGCTATTGGTCAAGCATTTGTCATGATTAGCCGATAAAATTTAAACGCGAATAGTGCTCAGACCAGTATCTTATAATTTAAATTTAAAATAATGAATAGAATAGTCGCGTGCTTTTTCAAATTTAAGGTACTACTGAGTGTTCTTACAAAACATGGCCGTTATACATAATGCATTTGATCTATTGAAATTAATAAAATGGTTATTATTAATAATAGAGTGCTGCATAAGGCCAATTGTGTAAAAGATCTACTTATTAACCTTGATAATTAACTGTCCTATAACTGTCTATACACGAAATAGTATATCAAAATTATTGAAAATGCTGATTCAGTCAAAAATTCTGGATCGGATTTTCCTGTTGACGGTGTAATATTGCTATACTGTTCATTGGTACATTAGAATATTGCTCTATCATCTGGTGTCCCAATTATAAAATTCGCATTATGCAATATAGAGGGTGCCCAAAAGATGATATAATAATCTTGCTAATGATCTTGCTTTGGTTTAATTTTAATACACTAGAACATACAAGATGGAAGGCTGATATATACTTTCTGACCTAATAAGATTTAATGTGAATGAGAGCAGAAGTAAAAAAACTGATATATTTTATATACCATTTCATCACACCAGTTGTCCAATTGTAGACGAACTAAGGTGCTAACTGAGATTTAGAGGAGGTAAGCTAGTCATGATATATAGTCACTCACGCCGCTGAATATTTGTAATAGTTTGTTTCAGTAATAAGTGAATAATGTTTATAATAATTTCTTTTCTTTAATAAATTTAGTAATTTGCCATACGTTAATTGTGTGTGTCTGAGATTTGCTTATTTTCCTTTTGGTCCTCCTCTGTCCCTCCTATTGCCTGGGTCGACATCGAAGACGGAGAATCCATCGAACCTACTGGGTAAGTTTCCGACACATTTTTTCTTTTCATCCTAAATACAGTTGACTTTTTATTAGTCGCACCCGCTGAAAGGGGTAGGCCATATGGGCCTACCCCTTTCACTTATTCCTGACACAAACTACTACAAATACAAGACCATTTATTAATTTGCTCAGATTCTCTAAGCTCCCTCCAGCAAATACAAAGTATGACGGCCAAAGATCCCCTTTCACAAGGAATACGTTCATTACTACAATACTTAAGTAGTAATGGAAAAGTCATAAACTTTTTATGGACTCCCGGACACGTAGACATTCAGGGCAATGAAGAAGCCTACAAGGGAGCCCGTGCTGCCATAACTGAACAGGGTAACGAAGGAGTAGCTTTAAGACCTGATGACTTAAAAATATTAATTAATAAAAAAAATAATAGAGAAATGGGAACGGATATGGAATAACACAGGCGTAAAATTAGGAATAGTTAAACCAGCCACTAGCAAATGGACCTCACCAAAACTAAAAAGAAGGGAAGAAGTAATGCTAACTAGACTTCGAATAGGCCATACGCGCCTTACATCAAGTTATCTACTTTTAGGTGAAGAACATGCGAGACATGCAAAATGACCAACTAACGGTTAAACATATAATTGAGGACTGCCCATATTACCATTATATCCTCGCCGCACTAGAAATACCGAGGGATATATCATTAGCCTTCAGCAACGAAAGAATGACAATACAAAAATCCTCAATTTCTGTAAATGAGCAAACTTGCTGAAAAAATTATGACATATCTCTCCTCAAGCTTACCTCATGTTTCTTACCTATGTTTACCACCAATTCTATCCGAGGCCTTCACTTACCCAATCTTTGTTATTTCATAAATGTCCTGATGGGTCCGTGGACAAGAAGCGTGTGTCCCATGTCTATATCCATGTTATATACCACCAAACTCTATCTCTTAATAATATAATTGACCTATAACACAAATTGTATAATGATGGAGGAGGGTGCGGCTAATGACCCTCGTTGTCGATGCCGCAGTGGGTAAAAAAAAACTGAGATTTTAAGAACTGCTAATACAACTAGAAATAATGTGGAATTTTTGGATCTTCAACTTTATTATCATCAAGAAATGAATCGAATACTAGTAACAACTTTATGTTATTTGTACAATATCTGATATATGTTGTACATTCATAGAGGTGTTTCAGAATCTCATGAGCCGCGAAATGCGCAAAAGGCAAAGTTTATTTTGCGTTATAGGCATTTTTTTGAAGACACTGGAAGCTGCCTTGCTGGATACATAAGCAAGAGCTCGGGATAAATTATAGACAATAAACATAATATTTTTAAGAAGTGTAACTAAGTCGACAGGAGGGATTATGTCTCTGCGCATATGAAGGTCACAGCTCATGAGATTCTAAAACACCTCTACTACCTTACTCTAAATAGATTCTATTAAATTAAATGAAAAATGGGGAGCTGGCTGATTGGCTGTAACCATCGCGACCTCTGTGGATCTATTGTGGTGCTCCTGTTTATTCTCCTTAGAGCTCCTTATTTAGCTTTTTCCTTTGTATCAGAGTCCACAGCCTTGATAAGGGTCCCTTGGTATAGCTATTAGTTCTTGATTTTTCCTCACCAAGTAGTTGGAATCTCAATCTAGCCAGACCTTCACAATGGCACAGTACATGGACTGAGGTTTCCTTTACCCCTTGACAGAATCTGCATGATGTATCATTTACCAGACTTATTAGAGACTCTATTAATTAAGTCGGCAGAGTCTGGTTAAAAGCCTCACTATTACTCCAATGGCCTTTCTATTTTGGCATAATAAGTCCTCCGTAAATTTGGCCGGTCGATCGTTAATGAACTATTTGGCCTGTCTTTGGAATGGGAAGCTATTCCACAATTCCACAGATTTAGTTTGTACCTATTTATCACCGGCTGCTCGTATTCATGGCCTAGCTACACGGTAGAAGGGTTCGAATCCTATTAGAGTCTTAAACGCGCCTTCTTTGGCCAGGGCATCAGCCTTTTCATTTCGCTTTTGTTCTTGTACCCATGCCACGGTCACTTTATTCTCACTTCCTAGTTCTATAAGTCTAAATAATAAATATTGCATATTTTTGTAAGAAGCACTTTTTCAAGATTTTTTATGTATCTTTTGAACCAGCTGCCACAGAGCCTTAAATTTAAAATTATAGTTCTTTTTAACATTTGTGTAAGACTTGAGGTTTTCAAAGTTCAGTCATTTCAGTTGAAACTTATTGTATAATATTGATATAGAAGTTGGTTAAAATTTTGTTTCATCATTTTGTGTTATTCATTTTTACTCCGACCAGCTCTATTTAGACACGCATTATCTGGAAAATGATAAGACAGAAAGAAATGTATCTATTTAAAAAGGTACATTTAATCATTCTATTTTCAAATGTACAAGGCGCCCTAAAAAGGCGGCAGATTATGCAACTTTACTTTTTCAAATGGAACACCCTATATATTTTTAAATTTCTGGATTCTCGTTTTATTTCCGAACAAATTTTGTTAGCCATGTCCTATACCTATCATTAACGGTTTACGATATATCAACGGTTTAATCTTAATTCTGCCATGCTCCATTTTCTTAAGCTAATGAGGCTGGCCTTGATTACACACAAAACCAGAAATTGTCGACTCATTCTGTGACAGTTTCACTGACAGTTGTTCATTACATTTACATCCACGTAGTTCTTGAGACTTTTTCATTTTCAAATCAGAAATATGCCGTCACTGTTTACATCTAATGAATATATTGATTTGTTACTTATTTATGGCGAGAGCCTTGGAGAGAACTCGAATGATAATCAGGGACCTGGATTAACAATCAGGGACCTGTTAAGTGGCCTGCACGGTCACCTGACATGTCGCCCCCAGATTTTTTCTTATGGGGCCATTTAAAGCAAGTTGTGTACGCTGATAAAGAGAAAATATATCATTTTGAGTTTTTAAGCTTTAACATCAGACTCGTTATCAGATAATCTTCAGTGTCACAACTATGGTAGTCCTATTGGAGTCGCCACTGTGAATTTGTAAAGACGTCAGATTCCGAGTCAGCTAACTACCAATTTTAATGTAGTTACAATAATCGTTTTCCGTCATCATTAGTGCATTCATCAGATTCTCGATGAATAATTGTATTTCCGATTTTTTGCGCACTTTATACTAGACATAAATAGCTTGATTAAACTATTACGGAACCACGGCTGAACTATACTGTACAATTTGCTAATTTCAAGACTGATACCACCCAATTGTAGGTGAAAACAAAAATGCTAGTAAAATAATGCTTAAATTGGACTCTTTCGGTATACACATACAGATATTAGGCAAGACTGCAAAAATTCTTGAGCTGAACTTGACTGAATGGAACATTAAAAAAAAATCTCACGATAATATAGTTTGTAATGATTCTGACCCCCGTCAGATTGATGGTTTATCGACTGATAAATACTTTTAATATGTAGTAGTGTTTTGAATGGGTGCCAACAAACGATAATCAGTGTAATTATCTACTTGCTCATTAAGACTGGCGTTTAAAGTAATTAAATTCCTTAAGTGCTGTCGAGGTTTAAAATATTGCTTGTAAAACATTTATTCTTGTCACAATATTAGCGTATGGAAATAATATGTACAGTGTGTTTCAGAATAATCTGCGAATATTTTAGCAGCGACGTGGAATTAAAATAAAATTTTCAAATTACCGTTTTTTACTTACGAATTTATCATAAAATATTTAATTTTCATGTAAAGAAATTATTAAACAAATACATGCAAAGGAAATATTTTTAAAAAGCAAAATTTATTAAAGGAAGTAGGCTGACACCAAATGATTTTCATGTAAATATTTTGACGTGGGAAAATTTTTCATAATTTTTACCATTCAAATATCTAAGTTGCCAGTACTACAACCACTCAAATGGTGCATATGCAGAAACATATTTTATTTTTTACTAGTGTCGTGAAAGGGCCCTCTTGCTGCTCGTCACGTGCAGGTGTAAGCAGTGTAGTTCTTCATATTGGCGTGTCAACATCAATCATCATTGAATGGTCAAAAGCAGTCGCCCAGTCGTTTATCTATCTATCTATCGCTGTGACATATTCATGCTATCACTGGGCGGCTTCATTTGACCGTTCAACGGATGATCAAACTGCGTGTTGGAACAAACCTATGGTCTATTTCCAGAAATTTTCCTTGGCAGAAGGAATTTTACTAAATTTTATTAAATATGCGTCATGAAAATGATTAGAGTATCAAAATCATTTATTTTAATGACGAGACACGCTTTAACGTAACATGATAAATCTGCACAATATGTACATGACACAGAATCCAAATACCCAAATATCGTAATAGGAGGACCCACCAACTTCTTAATTCAATGCATAGGCTGGAATTATGGTCGATGTATTGATAGATCATTTATCCGCATGAGTTGGAAAGAAAAGAAATTTCTCAGAAAATAATCTACAAAAACTTTCCTCTTGATTGATTGATTGATTGATTTGCCAGCGTAAGCTGGGCATTGCTGCCAATTCCGGTGCATGGAGATTTGTTCCACCACGCAGCCCGATCACCCGCCGAACCTCCATCTGCAGTCGACCAGTCGTCTATTACATATTCATGCGGCTCCACCCGACCGACCAACGGATCATCCCACTGTGTGCCGGAACAAACCCCCGGTGCTTTTATATACCGCCGGACCGGCTGCATACGCTGGATTGGACATTGGACATGCTTGTTGTCAGCAGCGAGAGCCGCATGACGCATGGGGTAGGAGTATAGGATGGAGCGTGTAGGTGTTTGTGAGATGTTTCTTCTTGTTTTCCTTCTGTCTTCATCGGATGGAAAGTGTAGACGTTTCTGAGATGCTTCTTTTAGGTTTTCGTGCTTCTTTTTACTTTCAGGTTTTTGTAAGATGCTTCTTTTTAGTTTCTGTCTGTGATCATCTTCTCTTTTATTCTACTTCTGAGTTTTCTGTTTCTTCTGTTTCTGAGTCTGGCAGTGTGTATATCCTTGATATTTCTTTATTGCATTCCGTTTTCATTTATTGTGCCGATTTTTCCCAGTGTGTATAATCCTTTCCTAGCTTATTCATAATCCTCTCGATTGTTGTTATCCATGTGTAGCATGGCCTCCCTATTTTCAGTTTGTTGCTGTTCAGTCACAGCGCTTTCTTTAGTAAGTGTATCGTGTCTCGTCTTTTTACGTGTCCCCAATATTTCATTGCGTATGATTCTATTCTTTTGATTATTGTTCTTCCCTCTAGTAATGTTGACGTGTTCTGTCGTTTTTATGGTTTTCCTGTTTCTGCTAGCAGTTGGATAATGTCCTCTTCAGCTCTTCTCAGGCTTCTTCTGTTGGCCTTTGTCGTTGCTGCGTTTTTCGTGTCTCGTCGTTGTACGTGTCCCCAGTATTTCATTGCGTATGATTCTATTCTTTTGATTATTGTTCTTCCCTCTAGTAATGTTGACGTTTTCTGTCGTTTTTGTGGTTTTTCTGTTTTTGCTAGCAGTTGGATAATGTCCCTTTCAGCTCTTCTCAGGCTTCTTCTGTTGGCCTTTGTCGTTGCTGCGTTTTTGACTCCATATGTCATCGTAGGCATTATGATGGTCGTGTATATCTTTTTGGTTAGGCACCATGGTGTTTTATTGTCCTCAGTGAAGGGTAGTAGAGCTCTTGTGACTCTGTAGGCTGTGAACATCCTTGTTTGACTGCAATACAATGGTTTGGACAGACGACGGAATCAAAAATGAAGAATATAGGAGTCAAACAAGGATGTTCACAGCCTACAGAGTCACAAGAGCTCTACTACCCTTCATTGAGGACAATCAATCACCATGGTGCCTAACCAAAAAGATATACACGACCATCATAATGCCTACGATGATATATGGAGTCAAAAACGCAGCAACGACAAAGGCCAACAGAAGAAGCCTGAGAAGAGCTGAAAGGGACATTATCCAACCGCTAGCAAAAACAGGAAAACCACAAAAACGACAGAAAACGTCAACATTATTAGAGGGAAGAACAATAACCAAAAGAATAGAATCATACGCAATGAAATACTTAGGACACGTACAAAGACGAGACACGAAAAACGCAGCAACGACAAAGGCCAACAGAAGAAGCCTGAGAAGATCTGAAAGGGACTTTATTCAACTGCTAGCGATATTAAACCAAGAATGAGGTACCTCACCTTCTAAAGAGGGAACTAGCTGCATAGAGAATTTCCCCAGCTGCGGATAGGCAGATACGCCGATGCACCCATTCATTGAGAGATCATTCGTTCTCAATACCATTGATTTATTCCTTTAAAGGGCCATCGTATATGCTACCCGGGGGATCAGGCCCAAGAGCAAATTGAGATGCCTGTTGTAATAATGTAGTCTTACACCGTTTATTATTAATATTTTAATTTGTTGCTACTTACCCTTTCAAAGTCCAGTTTATGAAATCTTTTAAACGGTTATAACAATTACATTACCACCACAAATTGTAAGAGAATTTATTGGTTATTTTGAAACATCCTGTATTTTAAATTTACAGAATTCTCATTTACGGTAGTAGGAATGTAATAAACTTTTTAGTCTGATTTTAATAACAAATTTATATTTTATTGGATACAGAATGTTGACTACATAGAAGTTAACAATAATGGTATAAGCCATAAGTTTGACGACAAAATGCCTGAAAATAAAGGTGGAAGATTATGCTGACCTTTGACTTTTCGTATGAAAATGCAAATTAATACAATAAACATCATTACTTCTTTATTTAAATATATGACTAGAACATTATGGATATTTTTTTAGAGAAAAAAGTCAACTTGGGAAGATTATAAAAACCTAATATTAATACAAATGCATAGCCAGAGGATTTGAAAGCTATTTAACAACTTGTACAAGGTCGTCCGAAGTTGTCTCTCGATATTTCCAGAAATAATGGTAGTTTTTTATATAAACTTGTTTACAAAAATGAATAATAAGGGAGATAATAATAGGCTGCTTAAAAGGGAAATAATAAATTTCAGTTTCTCTGCAATATCTTCTGACTCCCTTAAAAATCTACAACTTTCATAAGGGCCACCTCAAAATTTCCGAGAAAAATGCGAAAAAACGATTTTTTTGTTTTTTATTTTTCATTTCCCCAAAAATAATTCAGTTTTGATGAAATTTTATGAAAGCATGCCTTTTTATATCTTAAATAAGCCCAAGAAGATGAAGAAGGGACATATTCCAACCATGTATCGGATGACGATGATGAGCAAGAAAATTTGCGAAAAAGACAAAGATTGGCATAGTTTTATTTATTTTTTCATTTTTTGTATATCTGTAAACGTACATTGTAAAAATTAATACAGTTTCCAGTCAAACAATAAAGTACTGTTTCTGCTGTATTAATGTTATCACATTTTTAACTACTTTTAAATTTAAACAAATTATCAATATATGTCAAAACGAAAAAAATTAGCGCCGCCAGAACTGTGTACGATGATTTTCACGGTAGGTTTTTCATTTCAAAAAAGTGTTTCGGACCAGAAAAAATGATTGTCGAAAACAACTAGATTTTTTCATAGAAATAATTGTGTTTATTTAAGACATAAAAAGATATACTTTCAGAAGTTTCGTTAAAACTAAGTTATTTTTGTGGAAATTGAAAGTAAAAAATTAAAAATACGATTTTTCGCATTTTTCTCGGAAGTGTTGAGGTTATGTTAAATGGTAACCTCTACAAAAGTTGCAGATTTTTCTTGATCTACAACTTGTGTATTGGATACTTTTTGAGTCTCAGACAAAACATGATTATTTTGCTTACTTATGTGAAGCTTTATTATTCCAATTTAATATTTATAGCATTACTGTAAAAAAATTTTCGGGTCAAACAATGAAAGATAGTGTCTTTTGTACTTTTTTCCGTACAATTGAATGGTATTGTCTAAATGTTATTTGTGGCATTATATTCATTTTTTTTTTCCTTCTTCAATTCTTTGGGACTTCCTGACACATGCATGTCTTCTTTTTAAGCGGTGTTCGGAGAATCTACAAAATATCACAATTAACCAGTATGTTACTGGTAAATAACCTCTACGCTTGTGACTTTTACGTCAAAGGATCAGTTAGAGGTTGCTTTTTTAATAAACAACACAACTAGATATAAAAACTTGAAATTAATTATTTCGCCGACGTTTCCTGTTTCCTTTTTCAAGGCTTTTTTGAAAATCTTTTTGCTGTGTATGATAAATACACAGCTCTAAGAATGTTTGTTATATTCAATATCCATAGATACTTACTATTTACATAGAACTGTTGATATAGTTAACAGTTTTTTTAGTTTTTATACAATGTTAAATTTGTGAAGTTCTTCTTTTAACATTGGCAACCAAGTTGTACAGACATCTACGAAACAATTCGACACGCATCTACATTTATAGTATTCCGTGTGAGTGCAACAAACAATACGTGGGTGAGTCATCCAGTCCTTTTAGTGTAAGATTGGGCGAACATCAAAATTATATCAGAAAAAATGAAATTCAGAGGTCCAAGATCTGCGAACACGCTTGGGAGAACGGACATAGAATACACTGGGACTCGGCAAAAATTTTAACAAAAGAGGCAGATAGCAAAAAAGAAAAATTAGAAGAAGAATCCCCGATGATATTATTGAATGAGGATAGTTGCGTGTCGAATTGTTCCGTAGATGTCTGTATAATTTCGTTGCCAATGTTAAAAAAAGAACTTCACAAACTTAACATTGTATAAAAACTAAAAAAACTGTTAACTATATCAACAGTTCTATGTAAATAGTAAGTATCTATGGATATTGAATATAACAAACATTCTTAGAGCTGTGTATTTATAATACACAGCAAAAAGATTTTTCAAAAAAGCCTTGAAAAAGGAACCAAATTAGATTTCCGAAACGTCGGCGAAATATTTAATTTCAAGTTTTTATACTTATTTTTGTTGTTTATTTTAAAAAAGCAACCTTTGACGTAAAAGTCACAAGCGTAGAGGTTATTTACCAGTAACATACTGGTTAATTGTGATATTTTGTAGATTCTCCGAACACCGCTTAAAAAGAAAACATACACGTGGCCGGAAGTCCCAAAGAATTGAAGGAGAAAAAAAAATTGAATTGTGTAATCAGTTTTTCAATTTTCTTAAAAATTTAAACAAATTATCAACAATTACTGAAAAATTCATTTTTGCAAAAGTAATTTTTGAGTTTTTTCAATTTTTGAGCTTGTTGTTAAATAGGGACTATTATTTTTTATTATTGAATCAAAAAGTACATATAAAAACAAAAAAATGAGCACCGGAAGAATTCTGTACGATGATTTTTCACCATAGAATTTATTTTTGAAAAAAAAAGTTCGACTGAAAGAACTGAATATGTCAAAAACTTCTTGATTTTTTATATAAAAAAAATTGTGCTTATTTAAGACATAATGAGACATGCTTTTACAAAATTTCATCAAAATTGAATTATTTTTGCGAAAATGAAAAATAAAAAACAAAAAAATCACGTTTTCGCATTTTACTCGGAAATTTTGAGGTTATGGTAAAAAGTGATCTTTTTGATAGTTGTAGATTTTTTTATGATCTACAGCTTTTCTGTAGGACATTTTTTTGATATAACGTCAAGTTTCGCCGGAAAACGCAATAATATGTTTTGCACCCCATTTCAACCCCCCAAATTACTTAACCCTATACTACCCCCGGCCCTGCACTTCTTTTTTTACGTTCATTATAAACCACTATACCACTTCCAATGATAAAAGTCCTGTCTACAATTAATAGGGGTTTTGGCTTCTAAATCAGTTAATTTTTTTTTGAAATGTTATTAAACGTAGAAAATAGCTAATTATCAATTACAAAAATTGTTCGAACTGTCCTCCATTTTCCCTTATGCACAATCTAAGTCTTTTTTTAAAGAACGTTGACCACCCTGTAAATTTCCTCCTTTTTTCTCTCAACTGTTCAATCGCATCAATTATTACTAAATTAGTGTTGGCTAGAAGAAAAGCCCTATTGATTTTGAACGAAATCGATCGATAAATTATTTAAATTTTTCTAAAATCAATTTTTTTCATATTTTGTAATTAACCAAAAAAATGTCTATAATGAAAATAATCCCACCTCTCTAGGGAGGGTTATTTAAGAAATTTAGAAAAGAAGAAATAAAAAAATTATTAGAGAAAATGTTAATAGTCCCTAATGTTTACAAACTTAAAAGTAATAAATTTGCCACAAATGCGATACGGTTATGAACCGAGCTTGGCTGCTTAAATAAAAACTAATATTATTTACGGCAACACTACGAAGAGTATCCCATAGAATGTGCAACAATTATAAAAAGTTCAATAAATCAGGGAAGGGTATAATATGGTTAGCTTATTTATGTGTAATACAAATTTTGAATAGCTTTCAGTCGTTGTAAATATTCTCATGCCACTCTTTATTGGGATATATAAGTTACTAACAAAAATCTGTTTCTTATATAACTCACAATCCTCCAATTATTTCTTTCCGGGAATGTCCCCAGTGTTTACCTACAGATTACATACACCAATGTCAAAAATCGTTGCGGATATTTTTATATTTAGAAGTGACAAACGAGTGCAAAGCCTCTAGGTATTCCCTAAGTTATGTGCGACAGTGTACACAAACGCACACACATGCAACACCATCGAGATGAAATCAAACACCATGAATAATAGTCTATCTCCTTTCCCGTTGTTATGAGAATCCGACGTTATTGGGTGAGATTTAGTTGTGTGTGTAGTGTTTGACATCAAGCAGCGTAAAGATTATTCTAACATTGTGTTGCGAGTGTTCAATTACTTGGATTTACTACTTCTTTACTTTAGGTAATAATAGTAATAAATGATAATTGATTAGAAAAACATAGGTATAATGGATACCTTGCGTCTTTATAACTTTAACAAAGTCAAATAAATCTATTTATAACCACACAAACTTAAATAAATAATTAGAATCTTTAGCGTCCATTAGACCCATGCAAGGAATGGTAGTGGGCTTGTTAATAACACAGAGACATGCAATTTAAAAATAGACAATAACTTAGGAAGAAATAAG
Source organism: Stenurella melanura (assembly GCA_963583905.1). NCBI lineage: Eukaryota > Metazoa > Arthropoda > Insecta > Coleoptera > Cerambycidae > Stenurella > Stenurella melanura. The sequence continues at coordinate 74,411,034 of OY757309.1, forward strand.
GAATAAAACATAAAATGCATAGTACAAATTAAATACATACTTCTACAAGATAATACAAACAGTTTACCTATCTATCGTTTATCTATCTAGTGGAAATATGTTGACGATATTTCTACAATTTAATTGATTTGCTAGGAATTTAAAAATAAAATGAAAATAATAAGAAACGTTCATTTAAGTGTAAATTAGAGGTAGAAAGTAGAAATGAGCCGACGGTTAGATGTTAATTAAAAAAAGTGCCTATAATACAATTGACACAAGCGTTTATAGAAAACGAACACGCGCCAACATGTACTTAAATTTCAACTCAAATTAAGTAGTCGATGCGTGTTAAAAGGTGTGTAAAAAATGTTTATACAGGGTGACTCAGAGTTATACCGCCAAACGTTTAAGATCGATTTTTCAGGTTAAGATAAGTCCATTTTCATCTATTAAGTTTTTCCAAAAACGCACCCTCTCCGAGCTAGAGCAAAATGCCTTTAAATGATAGATGGATGTACAGTCCATTACACTCTAGCAGTCCACCGATGGTTGCACGACTATTTTCCGGGAAGATGGATCGGCCGCGGTTGAGGCTGCCTCCGTCCTTGGCCTGCGCGCTCTCCGGGCATGACTCCTATTGATTTTTTTATGGAATGTGATGAATGACAAGATTTAAGAACGAATGATTTAAGCTGCCCTCCAGTAAAGGATTGTTTAAACAGGCCAGGAGATCACACCATAGAGTGCTGTGCAGCTGCTTGGTCTGTCGTTCGTAGATGTGAGCTTTGCATTGATAATGATGGCAGTCATTTCAAGCAGTTTTTTGAATTTTCAACACCTCGCCGTTTTGTAATAGATGCCATGAAATTCTAGCAAAATACATTATTTCTATATTTCTATTCTTATTCATTTGTTAAAAACACCCACTAACTGTTCTTTTGATATAAAAATCACAGACGTAGAGATTATTTTCCAGTAATAGATAGATACACAGGTAGATAGATTTAATTTTGTATGCCAATTCGGTGTTTTCACAAATTTTAAAATCTCTTTGACTGTGAAGATAGTACCTAATTATGGTTAAAAAAATTGAATTTTCCCAAGCAATCGATTTATTCCTTAAAATAAGCCCTTTTAAATTTGAATTTAAATTTTGCCGCGAAAAACCGGACGTCACTGTATCCCGCACTGATGATGACGTCAGGGGTTACATTGTTGGTAAACAAACATGGGTCGTGTATTATAAATACACGTTATTTTGCACAATCTTAACGTTTTATAATGGAAAATAAGCGGTGTTTTGTGCCGGGATGCAAAAATACATCCAAGAACGCACCTGAAAAGGTTTTCGTGACAGTACCAAAAAGAACTACGCAAAATAAAGTAGTTTAAAACCGCTAGATATGAGGATCATTTGAAAGTAAGTTGACTGAGAAAGTAAGTTTAAAACTGCATATCTAACCCTGTTTTCGAATTTTAAGAAAATTTACTTCTGTATAAGTAAGAAAGTCTTGTTTTCAATTCGAAGAGGATATGGAGAACTATATTCCCGTGAAGTTCTAAAATCTTAAAATAAAGGTAAATGTATTTTTATTAAAGGAACCTGTTTAAAGTTGGTGTACAACAGAAAATAGAATGTACATATTTTCCCGATCATCCTTTGTTTGCATTACAAGTTTATAACCAGCATTTATAGGTTATGTTTATTATATATCAACCTTGTATAATATGTATAATATATTGAGTAACTATTATACAATAATCATGATATATGAATCAATAGAATACGTTTTAGTACTAACAGATAAATACAAAAAGAATAATATAATATAAGAATAATACTTTTACGTTGCAGCTTCACTTCTGCTATGTTGAAACGTTCATCTTTCTTCATAAATTCCGCGATCATGAACACATCCACTGCCGGTAAATTTCCCGAAGTATGTAGCTCTTACGAATCCTGTGTTAGCCATTTCGAATTAAATCACATGTAAATCGTACAAAAAGTCTTTAAAATGCTATATTTATATACTACGTATATGCGATATTACTGTTTCATGTAATCGATGACGTCACCACCAATAATAGTGTGTTTCGCGTAGCTGTTCAAATATTCAAGTTTTATTTTATTTATTTGTTGACATATTAATTTAGTAGACGATAGAATGCTTTTTAAATAAAGGGAAATGCTATAATACATTAAGTACTTCATTTTAATAATATCAAAAAAGCAAATCTGCATATAGTGAAAACACCTAATTGCAAAAATTGGATGGAATAAGTAAAAAATATGAAAATTCAATAAATTGCAAACATTATACAATAATTATAAAATACATATTTACAATAAATAGCATAGGTAGAGTTTAGGAATACCTAACTAAATTAAGAACCAACGTCAGTTAAACCCCCCTGTCTAGGGAATCGCTACTACAGATCAAAAGTTTCTGGACTCATACTAGCTTGCTTTACTTGTTTTCTACTATTTACCTCCCAACCTTTTAAAAATGAATAAGTTCTAGATATAATCTAGTTCCAGAACTCGTTATAAAACATACGTTTATCAAATTTCAAGTAAATATCAACCGTTTCAGAGAAAACGTGCACACAAAAAAGTTACAGGCAGACCGACGGACAGACAGACAACAGTCATGCAGAATGACAAATATTTTTTCACTCAAATTTAAAGTCTCGAAGTTTTATGACATTCTAAACCTATTTCGCCAAAACAGAAATTGAAATTTGTTTTTTTTTTTACGATTACTATACTTCTACTCCACTACATTAGTGGAGGAAATGAAGCATTTAATAACCCCAACATTAGACTCCGCCCCACCCGATTTTCATGTGAGATAGCGCAAAATGTTCCTAAAGATGTATAGAACAAAATCAGTGTCATGGGAAGTGGCGCTATTTCGATTTCCGGTCGTAAATTGGGACGGAAGTTCGCTATTTCCGGTCACCAACAATTTTTTTTTAAGTTGAAAAAGAACCATTGGATTTTATATTTTGGATAATTCTAAGCATTTTTTGACACTAGACATTTTTTACGTAACGTCACTCTTCTCGAGTTATAAGCGTATAAAAATAAACGTGTATTTAGGTTTTTTTTTTAAAAAAACTAGCATTTGTGATTATTTTTGGGCGTTTATTATGGATCAAAATATGTGGATGTTTATATTGTGGACAATTCTAAGCATTTTTTGACTCTTGACATTTTTTAGATAACCTCACCCTTCTGGAGATATAGATAGGTATTTAAAATAAAAAGCGTATGCTTTAGCTATTTTTTTTCAAAAAACCTAGTATTTCAAATTCAAATTTAAAGCGGACTTTATTTGTGACATTAAATGCATAAAATTAAAATATGAACACAGAATATACAACAGTAAGTATATGTTCACAATTAACACAAGAAAATAAAATAGCGAATATATCACAAAAAGGCGGAGATCAGCATAGAAGCTGTTTTTAATTCTCAACCCATATTTTAATATATATGAATCAATCAATAAAAATAAGTATATAAATATTGTTAATAGATAAAAATTATTTATTATTAAGGGTTCCTTTTTGGTTGTTCAGGTACATGAGTTTTAACTTGTTTTTAAATGTAAAAATTGAACACATTTTCAAAGAATCAGGTACATCATTGTATAATTTGGATACAAGGTAAGAATAGCTAGCTTTAAACTTTTCCGTGTTGTGTTTAAATATTTCAATTTTTTTTTTTTAGTTTCTGGTACTAACATTATGTATATTATTCCTCCATACAATTTTTTCATAAAGGTATGATGGCGTTTGAGTTGATAAAATATTATGTATTTCTATTGTTAGCAGATATCTAAACCTATATTCAATTTTTAACCAGCCTATCTTACATAGAAATGGTGTAATGTGTTCTCGTCTTGATACATTCAGTGAATATCGGACACAATTATTTTGTATTTTTTGTAGTTTTTGTAAATCATTATTCGTTAAATAAGGGGCATATACTATTAAACAATAGTCAATATTTGGTAAAACGAGACTCTCACATAATTTTAGTTTTAAATTATTTGGGAAAATATCCTTAAACTTGTACAGATTATACAGAATGTAATAACATTTCTGACAAACACTATTTACATGAGCAGTAAAATTTAAATTAACGTCCATTATAAGTCCTGAGTTCTTAACATTCTTTTCCAGATGCACTTCAGTAGGTCCAATTTGAAGTGTAACTAGATTTTCCACTACAACACACAAATTTTTGGTACCAAATACAATAGCTTTGGTTTTATCCACATTTAGTTTTAAACTTTGATTTTCGCTGTAAGAACTGATGGAGGTAATATTTCTGATTATCGTCTCCACACATTCATCGACACTTGATGCATTGAAATTTTTATAAAGTTGATAGTCATCTGCATAACACTGGTGATTTACCGATTCTAGGATATTGCAAAGGTCTGCTGTATATAAAATAACCAATATTGGGCCTTGCAGTACTCCATTTCTTACAAGTTTTGTCTCTGAAATATCTAATTCATCTTCAGTTGTCATATGCACCAACTGTTTTCTGTCATGCAGATATGTGGAAAACCAGTTTATTGTATTTTGATCAAAACCATAATATTTCATTTTTGCTAGTAAAATATCTGGAGAAATGGCATCGAAAGCTTTACTGAAATCTAGCATTACTAATAAAATACCTTCTGAATTGTCCATATGTCCATTGCTATGGTAATGTCATCACAGACTTTCATTAATGCTGTGGAAGTACTATGTCTTTTTCTATAACCTGACTGGAATTTTGGTGTTATTTCTTGGCTTTTCATGTAGTCCTTTAATTGACTTTTGATACTGCTGGCAGTATACAAATAGGCCTTAGATCTTTCAGTGTTTTAGGGTCTTTTGTTTTTGGCAATGGTAATATGATACCAGTCTTCCAACTATTTGGGAATAAACCCTTAGCGATTGACGTATTTATGATATCTAGTAATGCAGTTCCACAATATGGAAGAATTAGAATCAACATTTTTATAGAAATTTTATCAGATCCGGTAGCATTCGTTTTTATTTCACTTATGTATCTTACCATATCATCCATGCTTATTTGCATTAAGGAGAAAGGTTCTCTTATGTCCTTAAAGGTCCTATTTGCATAATGATCTATTGTTGCCTGTTTCTTCTCAATATCCATCTTTACGTTACTTGAAGAAAGAAAATAATCATTGACGTCATCTGCTGAAAAAGTGCTATGTGGGATTTCAGAGCGTCTGTTGTTTAGGCCAAATGATTTTAAACCTTTCCAAGCTGTTTTTGAGTCATTAATTATTCGACTTTCTAAATACTTTTCGTAAGCAATTTTTTCTTTTCTTACTGATATCGTTACCAAATTTTTTAAATCCTTGTAATAGATCCATTTTGCTGGTGTTCTGTTTAGATGATAGTCTGATAGCGCTTTATTTCTCAAATCCATCATAAATTTTATCGTTCCAGTTAGCCAGGCTGGTTTATTCCTGTTTTTGATTCTTTTTTCTACGATTATTTATGGGCGTTTATTATGGATTAAAATATATGGACTTTATATCCTGGACAATTATAAACATTGTTTGACTCTTGACACCTCAACGTATATTTAAGCTATTTCTTTTCAAAAAACTAGTATTTACGATTATTTGTGGGCATTTATTATGAACTGAAACATGTAGACTACATATTTTGGACAATTATAATCATTTTTCGACTCTTCACATTTTTTACCTAACCTCAACCTTATCGAGATATAAGCGTTAAAAAAAAAACCAAAATGTGTATTTAAGCTTTTTTGTAAATAAACTAGTATTTACGACTGCTGTTGGTCTTTGACCAGTGTTCTAATTGATCATCAAAGACCAGACATAATCGTAAGTACTAGTTTTTTGAAAAAACTGAAAGTTTAAATTCACGTTCTTTTTTTCTAAACGCTTATATCTCGAGAAGAGTGAGGTTAGGTAAAAAATGTCAAGAGTCAAAAAATTCTTAGAATTGACCAAAATATAAAATACAATGGGTTCTTTTTTCAACTTAGAAGAAGTTTTTGGTGACCGGAAATAACGCAATTTTGTCTCACTTTACGACCGAAAATCGAAAAAGCACCAGTTCCCATGACCCTGACTTTGTTCTATACATACTTCTTTAGGAACATTTTGCGCCATCTTACATAAAAATCAGGTGGGGCGAAGTCTCATGTTGGGGTTTAGGCCTTTTTCCTGCTTCATATCCTCGAGTACATGGTGTGGAACTAAGATGAACTAAAAACAATAAATTTTGGATAATATAACCAGTAAGCGAGATTTGCTGTTGACTAAAATTCACAAATTCATCGAGAGAATAAAGACAATTGTTAGATAAGAAGCTGAGTAATTTTGATTTGATTTTGTTTAAATTCTTGACTAGTTTAGTATTAGAGGGCAATTTATTATATAAATTGCTTCCAGCATATATGGAAGATTTTTTATATGGGGCTAAATTAAAATTATTGATATATTAATCATTATGGTTTCCTGTATTATACACTTCATTATGATGAGTTAATAAACTATTCTTTATGCTGTAGATATACATACAGACTGTCTATTTTACGAGGGCCACACCAAATATCTCGCTTAATATCTATTGTAGAAGAATAAAGTTTTAGAAACAGTTATCCCATTTTTTGTGAGCTATATTTCAGTAAAAAGAAATTTGAAATCCATAGCCTACTTTATGAGATATATTACAAAAACCTGAAAAATAGGAAAACCACAAACGGTTATAGCTTTCTTATTTGAGGAGATACGAAAAAAGTTAAAGGAATGAAAGTTGACGGCAAAGACAATAAGAATAATAACGTGTAACAAAAAAATCGAAAAATGCAGTTGGCTTTGACATACGCTATTGTGCAAAAATGAAAAATACATATCTCAAAGTAGGCCATGACGCCATTAATTCCGTTATTTTTTTCTCATTTCAACGATATAAAACATGTCACAGAAATTTTAACCGATAGTGTCAATATTTAATATTTTACGAATACCACAATTCATATAATTGAATCGTAACAATCAGCTGTGCCATAATAGTAAAAATTCACTTTATAATAATTATAATTCCGTAATTATTTATTACAATTTAATACAAATCAATAAATATCTCATAAATAAAAATACAAGTACAAAACGAACATCCAAAGAAAAAAACGAAAAACTATGTATAACAGTACTACCTACTACTATATTGAAAAGAAATTGTGTGTATTTATTTTTCTAACTACAAATGCTCAAATTGTGCACCATGCATTCTGACACATAAACGTGCTCTACGAGACACGTCACGCATTACATTTTGGAGCATTTCAGGAGTAATTGCCTCACATGCGTTTCGAATTCTGGTTTTGATGTCCTCAATAGTTTCAGGGGCAGTTTGAAATACCTTGTCTTTAATGTAACCCCAGACGAAAAAATCCAAGGGAGTAATATCTGGTGATCGAGCTGGCCATAGAATGGGTCCATAGGTGCCTATCCAGCTATCTGGCATAACTTGATTTAAATAATTTGTACATATTACAGCAGTGTGAGGTGGAGCCCCATCTTGTTGAAAATATGAATAATTTAATCTTTCTGCCACTGTTAATTCATAAAGAAAATCTTGAAATTCGTTTTGCAGGAAATTAAGGTATCTACGAGCGGTTAATTTGCCATCATAAAAAAAAGGTCCAATTACTTTAGTCCCTAAAAGACCCAACCAAACATTCGTAGAAAATCTTTCTTGGAAAGCAGTCTCTCTGCACCAATGTGTATTTTCTCGTGTCCACTTATAATACATATTTCTATTGAAAAATCCATTATTAGAAAAATTTGATTCGTCCGACCAAAGAATTTTGCTACATATCAGCGCGTCATTCCTTTTCTTATTTAATAACCATCTACAAAATCTTACTCTCCTTGGCTTATCTCCCTCATTTAAATGTTGAACTTTCCTCATTTTGTAGCATCGAAATCCGTTTTTTTTTCAATATTTTTCTTGCACTGTCTTTTTTTATGCGACAGTTTCTCTGAATTTGTCTCAAAGAGGTTTCCTCATTTTGGTTAACATAATTCATTACTCTATTCACTTTTCTTACATTATCCGCAACATGCGCTCGCCTTACTACTTTTTTTGAAAATGAACCGTACGTTTTTAGATTTTGAACTAACTTCCTAAACATAGTTCGATTTGGCTGCGGAGCATCTGGAAATCTATCTCCGTAAACCGTGACTGCCATCTCAGCGTCAAAATTGCACTGATAATAAATGCTAATCATATCGAATTTGTTATTATTGGTGTACACCATAATTACTGATATAAAATTTGTCTTAGAACTCGACAACGCAACATACAACATACAACAGTGACAATCTGTCAAATTTATTAATAACTGTATACACTGTTTTTCACTAATTATGGCACAGCTGATTGTTACGATTCGATTATATGAATTGTGGTATTCGTAAAATATTAAATATTGACACTATCGGTTAAAATTTCTGTGACATGTTTTATATCGTTGGAATGAGAAAAAAATAACGGAATTAATGGTGTCATGGCCTACTTTGAGATATGTATTTTTCATTTTTGCACAATAGCGTATGTCAAAGCCAACTGCATTTTTCGATTTTTTTGTTACACGTTATTATTCTTATTGTCTTTGCCGTCAACTTTCATTCCTTTAACTTTTTTCGTATCTCAAATAAGGAAGCTATAACCGTTTGTGGTTTTCCTATTTTTCAGGTTTTTGTAATATATCTCGTAAAGTAGGCTATGGATTTCAAATTTCTTTTTACTGAAATATAGCTCACAAAAAATGGGATAACTGTTTCTAAAACTTTATTCTTCTACAATAGATATTAAGCGAGATATTTGGTGTGGCCCTCGTAAAATAGGCAGTCTGTATATAAAAAATTTATATACTTAAGTAACTTTACATACCCGAGCCCAATGGACCCAGGAGGCTGCAGTGCTCTCGGAGTTTGTAACAGACGAACCCTGAGAATAATTTAAAAAACTGCACATAACCACGAAAATTTTATTATTTTAAAAAATACTACGACAAAAATATCGCCGCATCAAATTATAAGTTATTATCAACTTTCTATTTTGTCAAACAAATATTTTCTGCAATTATATGCCTTGAAATCATGCAATTACGTTGTGGGATAATTTTGAAAGGAATAAAGCATAATACACATTTATCAGCTTCGATTTAAACTATTTGTCAACACTGAAATGGTAAAATAGAATTTACTTAATTTAGTACAAAGTTTTTCAATATGTTGAGTTCCATTATTCCTAGAGAAAATTTGTATATTTTTTTCAACTTATTTCCATTTAAAAGAATATTAACATGTTTCTATCCATTTTTAATATACTGGATAACTGTTTATATGTGAGGTGTAATTGGTTTCGTATGTCAAGAGTAACATAGACCGTAAAAAAGTATAATATGGCCAAAGATTAGAGAATTAAGAAGATAGGACAGTCGGAGAAGACAAAATAGACGAAGATAGTTGTGAACTCCAATTTAAAGGGACATCTTGTTACGTAAATGATTAAAAATGGATTAAAATAAAAACTATTCAAATACATTGATATAAAAATATTATCAAGCAATATTTGTGTCGAATTTAAATACGTGTATGATGTAAATCTGTTTGAAACGATCAGGTAACTTATTAAAAAGTTTTATATTCATGTAGTTAGTATTCTTTTCATAATCATAAACAAACGAATAATACGTAGGAGTTAATAAATTGTCTTGCCCACGTATGACATAAATGTGAATATATTTGTTTTTTAACATTTACTCAGTATTTAGTTTTGTGTGAGAATCAGCATATTATATGAGTATACAGTTATATAATAAATTTCTGCCTGGAAGAGGCTTGGGGTGCTAGATAGAAATACTCTAATAACATACTGAAAATAGGCTTATCTCGTGAAACATACACAGAGAATAAAAATGGGCAAAATCGGGCAAACAACATGTGCTTCCAAAACGTAACATTAAGTTATTAGTTTCTGAGCAATTAGAATAGTTCTTGAACTAATTTAATAAAAATGTTATAGCCGTTTAAACCATACCAGGACCGATTTTGCAATTTCGCCTCTAAGTGTCATTGTTGTGAACATATCGTGGCATACAAAATTTGAACATATCGATTCAGTAGTTTTGGCTCAAGATGCGATCACAGACAGGCAACAGATGTTCTAGGATATACAGACATTCTTAAAAACACTTTTTTGGATTCAGGAGAGTAGAAAATATGCCCATCAAAAATCTGAATTTGATTTTTGTGGGATTGCATTGAAATGATTGATTGTGATAGAAAAAGGCTCCCTGAATTTTGGCGAAAATATTGTATTTGAGGATTGCAAGTAATGAGTGACTTCAGCGCCTCAAGGGCTAATTAACTATGAGGATGTATTGCTTATTGCTGACATAAATAATTGTCTTTACTAAATAATTGTGGGGACAATGAGAAAAAAACTGTATGGTTTGTAGCAAGTTTTTGTATTTGAGATTTGTGGATTGAAAATGGTATTTCCCACCTCAGGCTGAACCTAACTTAGGGACCTTATTAGATGCCTTAAAAGTAACCAGATGAGACTAAACTCAGAGTAGAAAAATGATTTGCATGGAAATTCTCATCTTTTCCATCTATGTGACAACTTGATCGATCAAAACGTGACGTGTCCAAATACAGTAGAAATACTCAGGGCCGGCGACCATAGTGGTGCAGGCTCGAGCACCACACGTCAAACAAAGTGCTGGTGCTGGGCACCATAAGCCTAGCAGCGACAACTAGATACGTTTCTGAAAAAAATACAACCGTTCGCAACTATTATTAAACTTTTATTAGAATGTATAGTTTCTAAAATTTACCTCTCCTGCGTGAGCGTGTGGCGCCAGATAATGGAAAGTCTAATTTCAGTGAGCATCCGTTATGATACTCAGAAAAATATTCTCAGGATGACCAAAATACCATTCCTCTGAATAACAGGGTCATGGTTGCCTTTAATTCCTCTGTTAAATACCGGGAAAGCTTAATGTTGAAAAATAAGTGTTTAGCGCCATCTTTGCACGAGTGTTTTGATTCAATTCTAAACCATACTGGACCATATACTTTAATTATATATATCTTGAAGATTGGTTGATGGGTTTTTCCAGGATTCTTCCCTGGCAAATCTAACGAGCAATGTACATTAGATATAGTTTGGCGCATACTCAATAAATGATTTTGAACAGTACTTAAATCTTTTTTATCATTATTTGTCAATTCGCTATCAATTGTGTTAAATTTAACTACCGGAAGATTCTCACAATTTTGCAGTTGTTTACCAATTGGTCCCGACAATCCTACAGGTCCAGTTGTTTTCCCATCTAAATGATATAACAAATGTCGTAATGGAAGTTCATTCAAATGTAAGAGGTACACTAACCATTGCAAGGGTATTTCGAAATTAATTATAAACAGATGATATTCGTATAGTGGAGATTAGTTCGGTCGTCGACGAATGCAGTCGCGTTTTAAGTGGATCCCACGAATAAGCTCGGGTAAACACGGCGAGAAAATGTGCGAAAATGTGTTGAGTTAAAGCGTGGACAATCCTACATTAGTTGATATTAACTACCAAAAATTTGGCTATTTCAAATAGCCGATATTTGATATTTGATATTTTATTTCACTAAAAGCATATATAAACAACTCGACAAAGGGTACAAACATCTGGCAACATAAGATAACTCTGCTAAAAGAAAATAAACACGTGCGGTGGGACCAGTGCCTAGGTATAAAGTGTATCATGTCATAAACTACGAGTTAAGAGTTATCCTGCAACAATAAACTATAGGGAATGCAGTTACAGATATACGAAGTGAAGTGTAAATAGAGAAATCGGAGGATAGATCAGCAACCACAAACCTGGCGATTGCCGATTACAGAAAGCTATAAGCTATATTAATTTAATTTATTAATACAGATAAGTTTAAGTTTTTTAACTGGTAGTTTAGTTAATTAGTGTAGTCTATTTCTTTACTTAAATTGAAAAAATTAAAATTGAAAAGTTATTAAATATAGGTAATGAAATAGAAAAATTACCCGGAATTGGAAAACGGAAATTAAAACAAACCCATGTACAGGGAGTACAAAATATTCTCTCGGGCATCTTTCTCATAACCCGTTAAAAATAGCTCTTCTTTTGCGAGACTTCCACAGTAAATGGATATTTACCTGTGGAACGGTTAATATAAAAAATAAAAATCTCATTGCGGCGAGCTAAAACGCAGATTTCTGTAAAACATGAAACCATATATGGACGCAAGCGGGCGGGAGGCGGTGCACACTGCTACATTCAGAAACGGAAGAAACAGAAAACTCAGAAGAAGAATAAATAGGGAGATGATGGTAGATGGAAAGAAGCATCCCACAGACACCTACACTTCCCACCCGATGATGATAGAGGGAAACTTAAAAGAGGCATCCCACAAACCCCTACACGTCCCATCCTATGTTCCTACTCCTTGCGTCATGTGGCTGTCGCTGTTGGCAACAAGCATGTCTCATGTCCAATCCAGCGTATGCTGCCGATCCGGTGGTATATAAAAGCATCAGAGGAATCGGCAGAAATACTCAACTTACGCTGGCAAATCAATCAATCGACAGATGATATTCGCATAGTAAAAATAACATAAAACAAGCATTTTGGCAGCTGAGGTACTACTTTGCGTTAAAAGGATATTAACATTTTTTAATAAGGACATTATAAGGCAACCTTTTCATCCATTAGGATTAAAAAAATAAATTTCAATTTTTAATTCCATCCTAATGCGGAACTTTACTTGAAGTCCAAACAACTGTCAGTCAGTATTTTCTTGGACCTCAAGCATTACCTATACAGAAATAAATTACCATAAGAAACGACTGAACTGAGTTATGGTCTGCATATGCAGAACACAGAGTGCAATTTGTGTCTCCCGTCATATTCCAAGCCGTGTATTGATATACACACATATACTTTTGAAATGAGTTAATTTTATGATGTATGATGCAACTTCTACTGTGGTAAATGTAATTACCTATTCGCCGTGCACACTGCACATCGAATAAAAACTGTAAACTTCAGATTGATTTAATTCCAAGTATATAGTATTCATAAATATTAATGATATCTAGGCGAGTTTTAACACACTTGCAGATAGCTTACACGTTGAGCGGTTTTTTTATAAACCAATCATTAATTTCTAATTAAAAGTGCATAATACTTGATATAATTGATATGTGTATCATCTGCTTCATATTAGTGTAATTAAAAGATCATTTGTGCTAAAAACTGCACGTGGAAGCTGTTCACTTGTTTTTTATAGAGATTCAAAGAAAATAATTGATAAGAAAAAGCGTTGGGAAAAGAATTAAACCGCCAAAAGAAAAGCGGTTCCTAAAAATTATTAAATGTCACCGTTACCCGTTCAATTATACCTTGTCCGGGCCGCATTTACACGCCGGCTATGTAGGCTGCAGCCTATGGACCCGCACCAATAAAGGGGCCCTGAATAAAATGCCACATTAGACTTCACGAGACCTGAGTATATAGAAGCGTCATTTTAGCATGAAAAATCTGAGAACCTCAAAAAAAGGATACAGGGTCAATTGTCTTCATTTTAGTTGCAAATAGTTCAGAAAGGCATTTAGAAAAAACAGTACTTTGAAAGTATGAAAAATACGAGTATTTCCTGAAAAATACACTACTTCCGGTCCGCCATTTTGAGTTCTCCTTAATTGGACATCAGATTCGTTATCGGCGAAAACGAAAACCCCAGAGTTCCCACTTTCAGCCCAAGAAAGAAAAGAATACGACTTTTCCGGAGAAATGGACTGTTATTCCTGTCCGCCATTTTGAATTTCGTAAATTAGACCTCTGATTCATGATCAGCTACCTCAAAAACTCCCGAGTACTCATTTTCAGCCCAAAAACGAAAAAGATGCGAGTTTTTCTTGATACATTGACTTTGCGTCCGGTCCACCATTTTGAATTTACCAAATCATATCTCGGATTCGCAATCAGCATCCAATTATAAGAAAGAAAATATGCCCATTATGTACAGTACAACTGTTATCATAATGTTGTTTTTAATTTAAATTATCCTGCTCAATGAAACCCAATGACAATCAAAACAAAAGCACTTACCGATATAGCAGTAACACAAAACTTTAGAACCTCCACAGACACGTGTTTCGACATCTATGTCTCTTCAGTGCAGCTATAATTCTATGAGAAGGAGAGATTTTTTAAACTTATCTGTGATGAGTATTTTGTAAAAGTTTGAATAATTACTAGTGTTTTCTGGTAATATTTCATTTATTTCTATTGTTATAGAGCTTTTACAGTTCTAGGAAGCTGCATTTGCATTTAATTATGTTGCAAATTTTTGTTTTAAACAATTCTTTTAAATGTATATATTGTATGAATCTTTGACTTGTAATATGCCAAAGAAAATTAATTATTAGTTTTATGCCTTTTGGGGCCTTTGTAGTGCCAGCGCAGCGGTACCGTACGTTACAATATATTATTAACAATATTTGTTATGCTTGGAGACAGTTTCGTGTGTGTTGCCTATGCGTCGAACATATACAATTAATTCACTTCTCTCAGTGCTTTATCTGACTAATTGATTTTTAATTTAGGTTAGCCAATATTTAGGTAATTTTGCGGATAATAGTTACCAGCTGTTTAAATGAAAATAATGGCGAAATTCTAAAATTAAATGTATATCTCGGTTGGAGCGTTATATATGTATATTCATGTCGCAATTTAGACATAGTAAGTATGTTTTTACTTGAGAGTTGTATTTGAATTTACAACCAAAAGAAAATGTCAACTACATTATGGCTCTGGCTGAGGCGGTGGAACCGGTCCAAGTATCTATGTAGTATTTTTAGATTTTTCGTAGTGCTATACAGTTGTTTTAAATGTTTATATTATATTATGCGACAAACGTCAAGTTCGACAAATTTTTTTTTTTTTTAGTAAAAATCGTACATAATTTATCACAAATTAATTTAAAAATGTACGTTTTTATTTCTTGGCAACTTCTTTATTTATCTTTTGCATCATATATCATCCCGATGTTTTATATTGTTCGTTTTATATGAAAAAAATTTGGCACAAGATTCGAAAGACACTAACGTACACAGGTGTTTATGAAAAGGGAAACAAAATATTTTTCGAACGTCATAGAAGTGTAATAATGATCGGGTTTTTAATGTATTAATATATTCTTGAATTAATTTTTAAAGATTATTTCAGTAAACAGTGAAGACATTTCTTAGGTTGTCATGAGAGGACCGTTTTAACATAGATAATATAGATGTATGTTTATTTAACCACGTTATATAAAAAAATGAATTTTTCTGAGCCTCTCCCCCCCCCCCCCCATATATTACATAAGATAATTACGGCCTCCCCCAACTTTTTTCATAGGAATATAATGAATATATCATAAGTTCTTTAATATAATTGATACCAAGACTGTATTCAGTTACCTGACAATAAGTGGGCCCTATGCATTCTAAAATCCAAAGAGTTTAATACATACAGAAGACAAGCTGGCGATTTGCCGGGAGTCGCGGTTTGGTTGCCTTGGAGACGGTAGGCTCTTCGTCCTTGTAGCACACCCGGCACACCTCGTACCCTCTCTCTCCACTGCTTTACCAAGCAACACAGCCTTACCCGGCGCTCTTTGATTTCCAACAAGTAACGTCAAGTGTCGTCAATCGTCACCACCCCTCATGTACTATGCGACAAAGAGAGAACGAACCGTGTGAGAGGGATGAGAAGCCTACAGCCTCCCGCTGCTTATACATTACGCTTATGGAGCTTGTCTCCTCTATTTGTAAAACTCTTTGCTAAAATCTCTGTTTATATTACAGTCTATCAGACCCCCCCCCCCGATAAGTCGATAAGTCGTATGGTATGTATATGTGATATGTTGAATCATTACTCTCTCGGAGCATAAGCAATTTCCATCAAATATTTCGTCAAGTGTGCGGTATGGCGCGATAGTGGTCTTAATAGACCAAACGCGCATAGACGATTTTACGATTGACTAATTCATCAATAGTGTAGGTAGACCTTACTTTCATATACAGATCCCGAAAGTGTTCGTTTTGGTATGACAATAATAGGCAATAAGAGCAAGCGAGAGCGAAGCGACTAGGCTATTCTTTTCTGTCGTATAAGACCAGACGAGAGCAAGGGTGCAAGGCGGAAACAAATTGAAACTCCGCAGATAGAGCTGTCCACGGACATGTGGTGGGGATAGCAGGTGGCACTTTATACGATGTGTTATACGATAGAAAAGAATAGCCTAGTTGCTTCGCTCTCGCTTGCTTTTACTGCCATACCAAAACGAACACTTTCTGAATCTGTATGGAAAGAGCACATGAACTACCACTAAACCGCCCGATTTGAAAATATGTGTCTAAGCGCAATTTTCGATCCAATCGCGATGGCCCGAGTTCATTCTTCCAATGTATATAGTTTCATCAAGCTATACACATCCAGTGTAAGGTCAGGCAAAATAAACACCAGCATACTTGTACATTAGACAAATGCACCAGTGATTAGAATTAAAAACTTAAATTTGAAATAGTAATAATTTTTTACAAACAATAAGATACTATTTCTTGGCGATGGCGCCATTGTTTTTTCCTCTAACTTCGTCCAGTATACAGCGGGCCAAACTCTAAAGAGCTGGACAATTGCGCATAAACATATGTCTATGTAATTAATAATTATTTCGAGAATTATAGAGAAGATTTTAGAAATACTGACTTACATATTATGCGTCTATATCACGGATATTCAACTTTTCCTTGCCAACATTAAAAGTTTGTACGTAGATACGCAATTATGGTTTTGCATACAATGATCTTACAATATTTTTCAACTAAATAAGCGTCCACTAAAATGAACAAAAAAGAATGTTTGTGAAAATACTTGTACAACTTTTTGTTGGTTTGAGATTCTTCGACAATAGAAGGGAATCTTTTATTTTATGTTCGAGATTTTATATCATTTTTATTTTTTAATAACTGCTAACTAAATGTTATAAATATTTTGTTTGTGTTTTGTCAGACGGTATCTTCTAAGTAAGTCTAGAGGTATTACTATATTATTTTCGAAATCGATAGTGACTTCTTCTAGGGGGATGTCTTTTAATAATCTTTTCCAGATAATATTTTCAGAGTGATGTTATTGATCAATTTTATTAGTCTATTAGCATCATCAGAATTATATAATAGATCATTTCTATTTTCGTATTCAATATTGGAATGAGTGTATGAATGTTATATGCCAATTAGCTAAAAAACGTTATTTTTAATACTATAACTTGTTAACAGCGATTCCGGAACACGGTCGAAAGCTCACATAAGAGATCACATAATGCCAAACTAGTCTCCTTCTCCTCCAAAAGATTCTCGAGTATATCACCCACCATCTGTTGCACAACCTAAATGGTACAAAACTTATAATAGTGAATATTTCATCAAATAAATGTTATGGCTAACGGGCATGGTTTACAAGAAGTGATAGAGGTGTTATCTAGCGACTTATTATGCCTACCATTGACGACTTATTTGATTCGAAATCGTGTATACATTGTTCTTGTTATTAAAGTTTTCAATGAGTTGATGCACAAATTATAAAATCGTTGTTGAATTAAAAAAATATTATCTGGTCCATACCCTCAATAATAAGTAAATTTTTATTGGAACTTTATATATTACTATTTTTGGCTTCGTGCTTGTTTACATTTTTCGAGAAGTATTTCGTAGAAGTATTTATTTGGTGATTTATTTATATAATGTTTTTTTCTCATTTGTTATACCTTGTTTGCAATATTATTTACTTAAATTCCTTATGTAAATCTCAAACTGGATAACCCTCACTTATTATTTCACTAGTTATTGGCGTGTTTACAATGTTGATTAAATCTCTATACAAAAAAGTTGTTGGTTTAATAGAATTTGTTAAAACTAGCTTTCAACTTTACAAAAAGTGTTTTATCGGTTCACAAGTAGATATTTTAAAAATATTCGTGAATATTAAAATTGCATCTCCGTCAATTTCTGTCGCACAGAAATAAACAAATATATTTTTGGTATTTAAAATTTTTTTTCACAGCTCATAGTTTTTTGTGATTTTTTCGAAAAAAAATTACAGCAAGAAATTTATAAAAAAAACCGCTGTCTAAGGAATCACTACTCCCACATCCAGATTTTCCATCCAAGTCTCTTGAAAGGAAAACATCTTGACTGTATACTGTATTTGCACTCTAGTATGTGGAAATTATTGGTCATAGAATTTTAATAATATTTGAAGCCGAACAAGAATCCGAAGATCGCGGGTAGTTATCGACCAATCTCGCTACTGTCCGCGATCTCGAAATTGATAGAAAAGATCATCCTGACCAGACTAGAATCTGTTCAGGATGAACTTAATATTAACGATGAGTCTCAGTTCGGCTTCAAGCGGGGTAGAAGTGCGGTACAACAAGTTGTCAGGATTGTTAATGACATCAGAGTTCAATACAACCTCGGTAAGAATACCACCATGGTACTCATGGATATCGAGAAAGCTTTCGATACCGTCTGGCATCTGGGCCTTATCTATAAAATGAACATGTATGGATTCCTGTTACACCTTACAAAACTTATTCACTCATACCTAAAGGACAGAAAACTCCAGGTGCGGGTGAATAATAAATTATCCACATTACGGAACATTCGCGCGGGCGTTCCGCAAGGGAGCTGCCTCGCTCCCAAATTATACAACTTGTACGTCTCTGATTTTCCGGAGTTCCCTAATACTAAGATTGCCAAGTACGCCGACGACACGGCCATGTACGCTCACAGCCACAATGCACAAGCATCTACGATGCTGCTGAAGGCGCATATGACTCGTGCCTCGGCTTATTACGACAATTGGAAGATTAAGGTCAACGCCGAAAAGTCAGAGGCAATGGTCTTCACACGTAATTATACTAAAAACAAAATTATTACGCCAATTTTGATCAAGGGCACCCAAATTCCGACCAGGGATGAAAGTGTGAAGTACCTAGGGGTACACTTGGACAAAAGACTAACGTTTATGAAACACATTAACGAACGAGTACGGACAGTCTATTCTATGTCCAGGAGTCTGTATCCGCTCCTGTCCAGGAATAGCAAATTTAACAGACATAATAAGAAACTCATATACACCGTTGTAGTGAGGCCAGCTATAACGTACGCGGCTCCGGCATGGTGCAGCATACCGAGCACGACAATGAATAAATTAAAAGTCCTTGAACATAAGTTCATGCGCCTCATTACTAACACAACGCGATACATCCCCCTCAGGGATCTATATGCCTTATGTCACGACATTACTCCAATAGCGAACTACGTTTCTGAAATTTCACAAAAGTTTTATGCTTTCAAACTAAACGATAGTCCGCTAACAAACAACATAACGCGAATAAGACAGCATAATGCACCTTTTAGAATAAAACACAAATTACCATATCAGACGCTGCCCATTTTTCGGCAGCCACTTTAGCCACAATATCTGGACATTCTTGCATTACAAAATTGTATAATTCTATCTATCCCTTCTTTTCTTTTTGTACATTTTTGTTTTAAATTCATTTATTTCTCAAAATCCTTTTCAGAAAATCCTATTTTAATCAGAACTTTATTAATTCAAAAATGTATCCAAACATAAATTATTTTAAACCAAAAACTCTGCGGCATCGTCGACTGTTAGCAATGTAAGTCTTGAACGAATTGCATGGAGCAGGTGAGACGCCTTAGCACCCACCTGTATATGTCTACCACCAACGACTGAGCTTGTCTTTTTAACCATATTTATATACATGTTTTACAAATTATTTTAAATATACACTTTTATATGTTCAATTTTGCCATCAGCTTTTGTAAATCTTTTATTTTAAAGATAGGAGTTAGTTTCATTGTTAATTATTTTAAGTTTTATATTCACTCACTCATCCAACCATTCAATTGCCACGGCGCTTCGCGCCGCGCATGTTTGGCTGGCTCTGAGTACGTAGATATAATATGTTATTACTAAATTGAATAAAAGAAATTTGAATTGAATTGAATTGAGGCAGATGTCATAAAAAAATTTGAGGTGTTTGTTTCTAGTATATATGCCAAAAATAAAGTTTCTGGACTCTACCTAATTTTCCCATTAACGGAATCATCTCAATAAGATGTCATTACAATACATACATGCACCATTACTCATAGAAATATTATAAAAAATCTAAGGTTTCCACTTCTGGTATGTACACTAAATCTTAAATTTTTCTACTCTTATCAGCTGGCCTGTCCGCATCATTTGTACACAAATGATACTAGTTTTTGCTATTTGCGCAAATGAGATGTCCGCATATAAGACACAACCTTATCCTGCCTTTGTATGAAAAAATTATTTTTGCAACGTTTAAAGGATACACTGTTCGGCAAAGAACTTACATTGTTAACACGAGACTGGAAAAAGCCAGAATTGAAGATGTTATGTCGGAATTAAAAAAATTTCTTTTGAAAAACTGTGCGTTTGTACTGAAAACTCATTTCAAACTCGTGTTCTACAGCCACAAATTAGTGTATCCTGATGAAATGTCCGGAAAATTCCTCTAATCTTCAGTATTAGATGATGATTATCGATAATAGTGTATATACTGTAATAGGTTTCTGATTATAAAAAGACGATAACTAACGATTTTGATTTTTATTCAACTCAAGTCAGTTTTGAGACTGACATTACTTGATTACTATTGGCGTCCAATAAACAAACAGGCAAATCATAAAAACTGCAAACATTTTACAATATAAAGACAAAGTAAGGCCTCTCCTTAACAATTACCAAATTAATATAACGGCACTATGTCAGATAAGCCACGATATGTTAAAATCTTACACACTGCTTCAAATTGTACTATACGATTGTCTTGACTCCCACTCTTTACCATAATACGACATATCCTGATATTTTTAAAACTGCTCTTTTATTACATTCACCTTCTTGAAATGACCCAATTATATTTTATGTGGCATTAAAATTAAAAAACGACATTGTTATCAATTGAGGTCAACGAAATGTAGTCACCTGCAGATATGTAAATATTCTCCTTCAGGACAGAAACATTTATGCGGGTGTTTCTCTTATGGATTTCAGTTTTCAAGCTAGTGTGTTGCTTTCAAGGGTAAAGCAAGTATTTTCTACTTTTAATACAAGCAAAGGTAATTTAAAATAGAAAGCAAGCTGTCCGACTATATAAAACTTCCACTACAGCGTGTGGTAAACGATGATACATGTAGTGTTTTATGTCTTGATGTTCATGAAAATTATTGCAGATTTATTGTCCCATCAAATATTCAAGATTATTCGCTTTTAGTGCAATATAGAATACTTTTTACTTTGCCTGAATTAAATGAACATTGAGATATTTAGTGTAAATATTTCCTGTAAAAATAAATCTTCAGTTAATGACGAGATACCTGTTGCTCCTTTATTTGTTTATTTACTTATTTATGCAAGATGTTCCAACAGGCTATTCAAAACCCTGTAACAGTTCGAAGTTTGATACACATTCTCAAATTTACCGTTACCCCTATGTGATTAACACTCATTATTAATTATTTAAATTGTCTTAAAGCAGCGTGTATTAAAACAAAAAGATTTAGCCGAATATTTCGAGTCCTGAATGACCCGTCGAGTGATTTTGCACCTTATTTCCATACCGCCCCGGAAGCACGTAGCAATTCGGTTTTCCGAACGACTCTGAATAAGTGACCGATGTATTAACAGTTTACGTCTGCAACATACAACGTATTGCATTATTAATTATATTTGAGCAAAAGACATGGCAAAAGTGTATATTATATAGATTCAAAATGATAATTTATTTTTATGCATACAATCAGTAGGTGGCGTTTGAGAAGGGCAAGGAGCATTTGTTCCGCGTTCGCAGTTTATTTTCAATTGCAAAAACGGCGCAAAGGGGCCGTTCATAAAATACGTTCGCAAATAAGGGGGAGGGAGGGGTTTTGCTTAGCGTGACGAGATATGACAAGAGGTGGCGGGGAGTCTAAGGAAATGTGACGTTCGCAGTACATCAATTTTATTTTAATTTTTTTCTTAACTTGGCAGTTTTTAAAAAGTTTTCATTACGATAGAAAGTCATTCTCAAGTACTTAAAAGCCTGTAAATATGCTATTTTTAATGACAAGAAATCGTTTATAGGGGGTGGGCTAGCTTTTGTGATGTAATATTTCTTAGGGGGGTCGCTGAAAGTTTGACTTAGCGTGACGAAGCGGGAGGGAGGGGTCCAAAAAGGCGAAATTCTGAATGACGTGTTTTATGGACGGCTCCAAATGTCCCTTGCCCTTTTCGGATACCATGTACTGATAACCACGTTGGTAACTTAATCAGAAACGTTCGTAAAACCGAATCGCTATTTGTGTCTATAACTCACAAATATGCGCCCCGGAGGTACACATGGTACATTTTTTACGGGATTTCACCTGTAGGCATAATCAATGACTGCAAACTAGACCGGCTGAATTCGATGCTTTTCAAACGTACTTTCTTCCACACGTTTGCTAATGGGTTCAACGTTTTCTTCGACGTTATCTTGGCTTCATTTGTCGTCATTGTTAGTTCGTAGCATGCAATCCAAAATAGACAAATGTTCCTCTTTCTCATAATCGATAGCATCATTTGGAGTCTGACACATTCTTACATACTTATCCACTGCAGTATTCGCACAGAACAGAACATTTTAAAACAGTTTTTTTCGTAGCTACAAGGTGCTACGACACTTTCCTTTACATTTACATGATAGAGCAAAATTGTGGGAGCAGGATATTCCGGGGTGGTAACCGAATAAATGTCGCTGTTTTCTTCTTTCCAGTCCTATTTTCGAGGATCCAATTGAGCACCACACCACGACTGAATCTGGTGATACGTGCGGTATGACTGTTGGTGGTAAAGATGTTAGATTACATTTATTCCTAGTCACTCCTTTTCTAAAACATGACGAAACGAAATCAAGGACTTACAATTTTCATTCTCACCTTATAAAGTGCCTGCCGTAGCAAACATATCTTTCCACGTTTTTTGAACAATTTAATTGTATCCTCAATTGTTAATAATATTGATTAAAACTAACTACTACATAAGAACAATGGGAGCTTATTCCAACAATCTGCTGTGAAGCACAAATTTTCATTATTCTGGCAGTTGTAAATCATGAAGTATTAACAATGGAGAGAAATTATCTAAATACAGTTGTAGCTTTTTTGTTCTCTACATTATTGGTCATAACTAATTTTATGGTAGAAAGAACAGAAAAGGAGATAATCGAGAAAAAATTTTGACCGTAATTTTTCCACCACGGCGGCAGTAGCGGCGATGATATTTTCTTAGAAAACTTGATATATTGACTAGCCACCCCCTCTACATTATAAAAAAAATAATATTATATGTAGGAATTATTCACAGGGACCCCTCCCTTTTTCTTCTTCAATGGGCTGTATTAGTAATTTTAATAACATAACGGTGCCATTATATAAATAGGTTTTTTATATATAATGAGTAATATCTAGGCTTTTAGGTCGTATCTATTTCGTTTGTATGATTTGTTTACCACATCCTTTTTGTTTTGTATACAAGGTATTCTCTTTACAGATATGTATGTGACTAATGTCTACTGCGTGTACATGATTATAAAATTATTGTTTTCTTTCACACATAATTGTTACATTGACGATTGAAAATCCCTATACTGTTAAATGTTAGTCTGATGGAAATAACTTGATTTATTTTACTACCACTACTATGCTGCAAAATAATATTATTTTGGTGTATTTTTTTAAATTCAACGGAATATTATTTTGTAAGTACTAACAAATATTATTCGTTTTTTTTTTAAATTAAATTTGAGGTTTTCAGATTATTTCGTAAATTTTGTACCGACCCTTCTGAAATTTTAGATGTACTCTTGAGGTTAATTCAGATGGCCCCCAGCTTTGAAAATTAATTTTCACCGACTCTTTATGATTGGACGTTTGAATACACTTCCGGTATAACTTGCGCATGCAGGATTTCTTAAGGTGGGCGGAAACAATACCTAGGTAGATTGGCTTAAGAAGATGACCACGTATTTCATCTGTTTCTCCAACATCTCAAGACTAATTCAAACATTTTTTTTTACTAGCCTTTGAAAAAACTGTCCTAAAAGCCTGTGAAGAAATTGCTTCAATTGGGATATAGGGGATATGAACGAAATACGAAGTCATCTTTTTAAGCAAATCTAACCATTATTTCGCCCACCTTAACATAAATCAAAAACGCCACTCAAAGAAATATTATGATCACGTGAGCATCTTGGGTTAAATGGCATCTGCACATCTATATATATTTACGCCTCATTAGTTCAACCTTCCTCATGCTCTGTTTCTTTTTTGCCTCTTTCTAACCTCGATTATGTTAGTATTATCATTCATGCCACTTAATCTCCAACATCGCGACTGAATTTATTTCCAAGAATTACGAATTTTATGAGAGTGTGAGTGAGCCTCGTTGGGGGTGGATGTGCTGTGTGCCACTCCCGAAGAAAACGCAAAAAGAATCGATTAAAACTCCATTAAACTCGATAAAATTTAAGTCATCGGTAGATTAAAAAATTCTGCGTAAAGTGAAGTATAATAATAGAAAGAAAGTTACTTACTGTAAAATGTTTGTTAAAGTAAACACGTGTCTAGCGCAGTGCCTAACTCGGCCGTCGCGTCGTAGACGCCGTAGACGGCAGCTGGGACCCTTTCAAGTGGATGGTATGAGCAACATGTGTGTATAAGGTAATATAGACATACCAGCTGTGGACGAAAAAGTTAAGTTTTTTTAATTAGAAGTGTTTATTTCTTTATTAAACTTGAAAAAAATTTAAATTGAAATGTTGTTAAATATAGGTAATGAAATAGGAAAATGCCCGGAATTGGAAAGCGGCAGTTGAAACTGAAAATTGAAACACACAAAAGCAAACCAATATACAGGTTGTGCAAAATGTTCTCTCGGCCCTCTTTCTCATAACCCTCTGTAAAAAGCTCTGTTTGCCGCAGAACAGGACTCTTCCTTGCACTTCCACCGTAAATGGAGATTTACCTGTGGAACGGTTAATAAATAAGAGCTCCTTGCGGCTAATGTATGTATGTCTTGGCAGACAAACGAGGTGGACGCACTAATGCAGGACGTTGAAACGAAAACACAGATTTCTGGAAAACATGAAACTATATATGGATGCAAGCGTTGGAGAAGGTGCATCCTAGATTCAGAAGCAGAAGAAACAAATACTCAGAAGAAGAATAAATAAGGAGATGATGATAGATGGAAACTTAAAAGAAGCATGAAAACTAAAAATAAGCATCTCGCAAACGCCTACACTTCCCATCTGATGATGACAGTGAAAACTTGAAAGAAGCATCTCACAAATACCTACATCTCCCATCCTATATTGCTACCCCATACGTCATGTGGCTCTCGCTGCTGGCGACAAGCATGTCCCATGTCCAATCCAGCGTATGCAACCGGTCCGGCGGTATATAAAAATGTCCGAAATCGGCAGCTATGCCTACCTTACGCTGGCAAATCTATCAATCAGTCCAGAATTACGAATTTTAATTCTCAATATCCCATATTTTTGGAAATAATATTCCTGGTATACTATAACCTTGCTAGATTGTGGTGCGCCGCGACAGCACATTAAGGAAGATTGCAGTATTAGATCGTATATGGGTAACTCTGATGGCAACTGCAAGTGCAATTGACTATATTAAAAATTTAGATATATGTTTTTGAAGAAAGTTATGTATGTTATCTTTTAATCATTTTTCTGCTGTATGTTATGTTTTTGTTTTGCCATTGATGTGTGTGACACCCAGGGCCGGCTTTTGGAATTCTACGCCCGTAAGCAGATTTGAATCTGACGCCTTTTTTCAGACAAAAACCTAAGTGGGTATTTAAACGTATGTGTGTATTTTTCATTATAAATCATACAATGGATAATAATATAATTATTTTGTCATTATTCTTTAAAAGTCATAAAATCTTTTGGGGGCATGCCGCCCGAAAGAATTTGTCGCCCTAGGTAGCTGCCTACATTGCCTATTGGGAAATCCGGCACTGGTGATACCATACGCTAAATAAATTGCTAGAATGTATCAGATAAAATTGTTCGCACCCCAGATTTTTTTTTGAAGGTATACTAAGACGGCAGCGCATAGCCGGCCTGCGCTTACCTTGCATCAATTAAATTATTTTAAATCCACCAATAAATTAAATAAAATGTGTACATCGCAAGAAAAATGGAAAATAAGCATTTTTTTGCAAGAAAGTCTGATTTTGCCGACAAATTTTACCCAAACAAATTTCATGGATCTCTTAATAAAACAAAATACAGTCCATAGAAATTATAGCACGTTTTTGTTATAACTCAATAAGTAGGCCATCGCTCTCATTTTTTTAAATTTTAATTAAAAAAATGAGGTGTTTCGTTAATAACATCAAAGGCCCCAGTCCATGTCATTTTATTATACCAATATAATTTTGCCTAGTCTTATAAGACATGACATTTGCCTTGAATATTAATAAAAATGTAATTTTCATCAGACCACCTCTCAATTATCAAATTGCACTACTCAAGAAGCCACTCGAGTGGTAATCTACAAACCCGATTTTTTCCTGAAAGAGAGCGCCGCGCTACTATCTGAATATTAATTAAAATATTTCATAAAGTTAGTTATTTCCAATCGAAACCTGAATTAAATCAATTAGATTTCCTAGGAAATCTTGAGACGTGTTATAATTTAACCACTGCAGCAATGAATTTAAACGTATAATACTTGAAATGAAAAACTCCAGTCTGTACCGCAATGCATACAAATCGAAACCAATATTACCGCATTCCTTGTTTTTGTTTCTATTAGTTTAGAACAAATAGTATTCCTGTCAGGAAAGGATGTTTTTCAGGTTATTTGTATGTATGTCTCTGATATATCGAAGTTCTACAAGCTGAAATATTTGTCTATACATTTCTTGCTTCTTAAATAATAATAATAATAATAATAATTTTTATTAATCCATTTGATCACATCACGTGACGTATAAGTCGAAATTTTCTACAAATAACAGAATACAAAGAATAGAAATAATAGTATACTATAATATGAGTGATTATTTATTTATTTATTTATTTATTTATTTGAATACAACCACCCAACAGGTAACCAATTACAGGGTGGGAACATTACAATACAGAATACGAAAACATTATATTACCCTAAAAACTAATTAAACTATCAGGACATAAAACATTGCATATATGTAAGTAAAAATATTATAATAAAATAGATATAAGATAATTATAGGAGAAGTACAAAAAGAGAACGCTATAAATCATAAATTAAGTTGTTTAATTGAATTAATATTACAGTTAAATATATCTAGCTGATCTTGCTGTAGATTGTAATTTTTACACATGAAATATAAAGGTGAGAATTTTAGTAAGTTAGTTCGAGGGGTGGGAAGATAGAAAGTATCACGATTCCGACTTGTTATACGAGGTATGTGAAAATTTATTTGTTCTAAAATGAGAGGGCAATCAAACATGTTATGAATAATTTTATAAAGAAAGACTATTGAATGTATTATTCTTCTATTTTCCAAGTTAGACATGTGAAATCTGTCCAGCATAATATTTTGCGAATAACCAGTTATTGGGTCGGTACCATCTTCAACAAAGCACAAATACTTAACAAAACGGCGCTGAACATTCTCAACATTATTTATGTAAATTGCATATCCTGGAGACCATATCAACGAGCAGTATTCCAATTTTGATCGTACAAATGAATAGTACAGCAACTTCATAATATCAGTGTTGCTGAATCCTTTACAGTTTCTTATTATAAAACCTAAACTTTTTAAAGCTGACGCGATGGTGAAAGTAATATGCTCCTTAAAACTAAGGCACTTATCAAAAATAACTCCAAGATCCTTTACTGTATCAGGTCTCTGCAATATTTGACCATTTATATGATAGTTGTAATAGATGGGATGACGCATTTTAGAAAAGGTGAGTATGTTACACTTGGATATGTTAAGAGGCAAGCAATTGGATAGGCACCATTCATTAACGATATTTAGGTTATTCTGAAGATTTTCACAGTCATTTTCGTTTTCTATTACGCAATATATTTTCAAATCATCAGCATATAAGAGGCTCTCTACATTGAGATTAGCTATAATATCATTTATGAAAACAACAAACATAAGTGGTCCCAGTACAGAGCCCTGGGGAACACCGGAAGTGGCGAGAACGTCAAACGACCTGTGACCACGGTATTCCACATACTGACGCCTGTTCTTTAGATATGAAGAGAAGAAATCTAATTGCATCACTGACAACCCAAACTTACTCAATTTCTCTAATAGAATACCATGATCCAGGCGGTCGAACGCCTTGGAGAAATCCGTGTAAACGATATCAATTTGCTTGTTCGCGTCCAGTTGCTTGGAAATGTATTGCGTGATACATGCGAGGTTAGTCTCAGTGGATCTACCGGGAACAAAGCCATGTTGGTTAGATATAATTTGGCGATGTACGTGATTAGACAATGATGTATGCAAGGTGATCTCGAAAACTTTAGCGAAATTGCAGATAATTGTAATGGGCCTATAATTTTCAGCTACCCCCTTGTTGTCTTTTTTAAAAACGGGACATAAGCGAGAATATTTCCATACATCGGGAAATGTACATGTTTTTAGTGACAAATTAAATATTGTTGTGAGAGGACGAGCAAAGATGGCAGCGCAGTCCTTGACAATAAAAGCAGGGATGTCATCTGGCCCTTTAGTAAACTTAGGTCTGATTTTCTTCAACGATTTAAGTACTTCTATCTCAGAAAAAGACGTTAATGGTAAATTTGTACTATTACTACTGGTGTCTTCGTGAGAATGATATTTTTCTTCGTCATGGTTAGGTTTCAAGTATGCAGTTTGAAAAAAATTAGCAAAAGCGTTGACAATATCCTGGGGATTTGTGCATTGAATATCATTATAAGTAATATTATCAGGGATGGAACTGCCTCCTCTTTTACCGTTAATGTAGGACCAAAATTTTCATCATTTTTTATGGTTTCTTGTATATTCAGTAGATAATTTTCATGCAACTGTTTCAAATCATCTTTTATCTTTTTCCTTATGTCACTAAACTCTCTATATATATCATCAATCTTTGTTTGTTTGTATTTTTTCCAGAGACGGCTTTTTTTCTTTATGTCTCGTATGATGTTGTTCGTGTACCACGGTGGATATTTAGATGGTCTGGGAATATATTTGGGAACAGCTTTGTCAAAAATTTCTGTTAATTTTGAATATAACTCAGAACACGCGATGTTAACATCTGTTTGCTCATTTAGGAAAGACCAGTCTGTGTTGAATAAAATGTCGTATAGAAGAGGATAATCTGCCTTTTTAAAATTATAAGTTTCTGTTGATTTACACGGGAAATTTCCAGACTGAGACGTATTTATGGTTATTGATATATCCAAAGGTGGATGATGTAAATCTTCAGTTAGTAAACAGTCTAATGATCTTGATACCTGACAGTTTCTGTTTGACAATACTAAATCTAAAGTAACGTTATTGATATTTTTAACAGTGTTAAATTGCGTTATATCAAGATATTCCGAGAACTGCCGCAGAGAGTTTGCTCGTGTGCCTGAAGTAATCTTAACGTTATTGTATTCTGGAATATTAAAATCGCCTATAATATAAACATCACCATCATTTAGATTATGATAATCATTATTCACGAAGATGATTTTTGAGCCCACGAGCCGAAGGCGAGTGGCGCAAATCTTCTGAGTGAATAATGGTCATAGTCGCGAATATAATACTATACTTTTTTTGCACCTATTAAACAAATAAATTAGACTGGAATTTGATAGCATTCATCGGTATATACTCATAAGAAGTGGAAAGCGTAAAGAAACAATATGGTGATACGCTTGGTTGTCACTGTCAGTGAGTTGACTGTCGGCTGCAGCAAGAGTTGATTTCAGTCGATTTAAAATATCATTGAATCAGTGAAACAGTGATTTTTGAATTTGTATTTGTGATTGGCTGGTTGCAGTGAATTATGAATCGATAATTCACTACAGGTTACGATTTTTCACCAAAAAAAATGCTAATAATTGTCACAATTAAATCGGTGTAGAAAAAATAAATAATACATAAGTGAACTTTGTCAACACACTTTCAATATATACATGTATGTTACTTAGAAATAAAAATATGGTATGTACTACTAAAAATAAAACATACAAAACAATTTAAAAAAACACATTACCTACACAAAAGATCGAACATTTATTAATTAAAAATAACAAAATCACAAACTATTATCACTGTAATATTCATTTAGAGAATAAATAAACGTCAAACAAAATTATACAATAAGGTGAGGTGAGGTACGGTTCCCGTTTCAGTGGCGAGAACTCGATCGGCGAAGTTAAGCAACGCCGGGAGAGTCCGTAGATGGGTGACCGTATCTCATTTCGCCGTCCTGGTCAAGTGGTGGAATAGCATTAGCTAAACTTCGCCAGGACGTTAAAATAAAATAAAAATAAAATTTAAAAAAATAATGAAAAATGAGCATTTCTTTGAGAAATGTGGCAGAAACACATGTCCCGGACACAAACTCGTCAATACTGTAGAAACCCCCTTCTACTAAAATATTTTGAACTTTTGTTTTAAAGTCTAGTACTGCTGATTTCTCGCACAGTGTTGGGCAATGCATTATATAAACTAATACAGTTGTACCATGGAGAATGCTTATATGCTGTAGTTTTATGATCTGGTGTAGTTAAAAGTTCGCCGTGTCTAATATAAGAATGGTTATCCGATATTTTAACAAAATCAAGATTTTGTTTAGTCTAAATTTTTCCTTGAAAATCGTTCAACAGCTTTCTCTAGACTTTAAATTGAATATTAAATGAACTAGTCGTTTTTGCAAAACAAATGCCATATTCTTTTTTCTGCCACAACCAGTAATGTGTTTATGATTATTTCATACATTTCGTCTTTTTGAATCATCCTGAACAGTCGACATTCAGACATTACTCGAAAAATTTGTCTCCTTAGGTTTGAGAAGTCCCAAAGTCATGCTCATTAAAACGAAGGCACCCTGTATATATCTAATCACAAGAAAATCTTCCCATTTTAATTTTGACTTGTGACTAGTCACTAATGTAATAGTAAATATAAAACGCATTTGATTTTGCCAACATCAAACAAATTTTGGAATTTTTCATCGTCACCGCATCGCGTCCCGCAATGTTTCCTCAGTTGGACACCAATTAATTACATTTATTAAACCCTTGATCTTCCGCCGCTTAAACATATATCATACGAGTCTTAGCAGTGCAAAATCTAAATATATTATTGCCGATGTGAAGCGCATCCGCTCACAGATCTCAGGTGTCTCAGTTTATAAAACAAGATGTTAGCAGTGAGGTTTTTACGCTAAGCAGGAATGTGCAATAATAAATATTTCATGTCGCGTTGATTTTCTTCTGCCTGGTCGATTGCTCACCATGTTTATTTTTCTTGCAGACACCGCCGCCGCTAACGACACCTCTGCTGCAGTAAATACTTCGTCGCCGGTCAACAAGAGGCGAGGATTTAGTGGGTAAGTAGAATATTTTTGTTTTACTTGTTAGCCAGACACAATTATTTTGCCACTGAAAATATGTCGTTCCCGTATTTAGGTTATTAAAATAAAATGAAATAATATTGAATTTATATTCATAGATAGTTAGATATACCAGGAGAGTTCAAAGTGTCTCGAATTCGGTGACAAACGCGTGTTTCGTGGCTCCTACAAGATATCGAGATAAATCCGGATAAAGCGGCAACAAGACGTCGAAATTGTGTTGAATTAAAGTGTAAACAATTCTGCATTGATTGAAATAAATTACCACGAGTCTGGTTATTTCAAATAGTTGATATTTAATTAAATTATGTTGGTTGAATAAAGCAACACAAAAGAATGTATATAAACAACCCGAGAAAGTGTACTGCTTGACCGGAAAATCCATACCTGGATCCGGTCCCTTCTTGTGTGGGTGATATAAAATAAGCAACAGCCAGCCAGATGTGAATAAAACAGATAAGTTTTTGTTTACCTTATTTTAATTTTGTTTAGCTCAGTAATGAAGCCTTATTTCCGTATTTAAATTGAAAAAATTAGAAATTAAAATTAGGATATTTATTTATTGGTTTATTAATCTTAGTCGCAGGTCAGTTTATTACAAGGCGGCAGTTGAAAATATTTACTTAAATTGAAACCGATTGTTTCAAGGAAACGACATACCTACAGAGTGAGCAAACTATCCCTTCGGACCTTTTTTCTCATAACGCGCAAAAAATATTGTTACCGCGAGATAGGGCCCTTCCCAGCAACTCCACCGTAAATGGATATTTACTTGTAGAACGGTTAATAAATAAAATTTTAAAAAAAATAAAAACTGCCAGATTCAGAAACAGAAGAAACAGAAAACTTAGAAAAAGAAAATTAAGGAGATGACGATAGATGGAAACTTAAAAGAAGCATGGAAACTGAAAATAAGCATCTCGCGAACACCTGCACACCCCAGCTGATTATGACAGATGGAAACTTAATAGAAGCATGGAAACTTAAAAGAAGCATCTCACAAACATCTAGACTCCCCATCCTATATTCCCAGCCCATGCGTCATGCGACTCTCGTTGCTGACAACAAGCATGTCCAATGTCCAACCCGGCGTATGCAGCCGGTCCGGCGGTATATAAAACATTCGAGATTTGGTTTCGGTACGCGGTTTGGCTGTCCGTTGGACGTGTTCGACGAACGACCAAGCTGCGCGTTGGAACGAACCTCCATGGATGCCCGGAATCGGCAGCAATGCCCACCTTACGCTGGCAAATCAACCAATCAATCAATAGATATACCAGGTGACTCAGCACATAAGGACACTTTTGTAATTTTTGCAAGCACGACTTGGATTATTTTTTAATTTAGTATAGTGATATGAGATGAAAATTTAAATGATCAGGACTTTTTAAGATTAAAGAATTCAACTATTAAAATATTAAGGATATAAGCATAAATGGGAAAAAGGTACCTGCATCGCTTTGATGTTATATTCAATATGTATTTCAGCTTGTACGCAGTAAGTATAGTTAAAAACGATCACAATAGATATAAATATATTGTCTATAACTGTTTATTTGTGACATATGCAGATTTTCTTACTTTTTGTTGGGTATTTCGCCACTGAAAAATGCTTAAAAATTTTAATGAAAAAACCTCTGCGATAAACGGATCAGACAGGGGTTAGTTCTTGAATACTTGACTGTTTCAAAAAATATCACACCTAAAAATATATAAACTAGAACAATGTATAAACTAAAAAATAAAAAAGCTATAGGCAGTTAACATTTCGGAAGAGAATCTACTTCCGTTCTCAAAACTTTTAGCCGTCAACCATGACAGTTCTTTGTTTTAGATGTGAGACTTTTTGAAACAATGAAGTATACGAAAACCAACCTCTGTCTGATCCGTTTGCCGCAGAGGTTTTTTCATTAAAATATTTTTCAGTGGCAAAATACCCAAGAAAAAGTAAGAAGATGTGAATACTTTAAACATCTGCTCCAAAATGAGCTGGCCTGCAGAGTTGAGTCACCGAGGTCGCCGATTTGGAAACTCTCATCTCACGTACACTGCTGCGCCAGACGGAACAAGATTTTACGGACCCTAACATAGTTGGCTTACAGTAAGTAATGCGCGGTCGACGATTGCGAAATATTGTTTATATTAAACTGTAAGTCTTCAACTTACGTGTGCAAATTTCAGCCCTTAAAATCGATATTTAAAGGAGTACCGATTTAAAAAAAAAAAAACACAAAATATCAGCTGCAAAAGACCGTAGAATACATTTTCTTCTTTTTAAATTTGTAGAAAATTAGCAAGCTATCGATTGATAATGATGGCATTCCGATGCGATTTCAAAGTAAAAAGGTAGACGAAGTTTTTCGGGTCAAACATTTCTTTCAATTTTTCGGTCATTTGTTCGCATATTTGCAATTATTTAACAATGCGCGCACTAAATACACATGTTACTATAATTCTTCAAGAAAACTTTGAGCTTGAAAGCCATCCTGAGTAAATGGAATTCTACAAAAAGTCTTTTTTCGAAAAAATAGATTCTTGCAAAAACTGATATATTTTTTGCAATTTTTTCAACGCGCTCTTATTGTACTCTCCAAATTTGCATTGTTTTTGAGTTATTTTGAGAAAACTAAATAGTGGACTTCTTTGGTTGGCTCTAAAAACGCACCCCGGAATTTAGTAGCACTTTGTGATTTTATCATTTTTGGGTGTCAAACTAACATATTAATAAAAACCCTTTAGCGCAATTTTTCCTTTCTACCCCTTAATTTTGGACATATTCAATAGCCTAATATCCAACTTTCTCAGAATCCATCTAACAAGCTTCTAGAACGAGATATGAATGAAATCAATGTACCAGGACATAAGGTACACAAGAGAAATGAAAAGGCTGGTGAACTGACCAGGGAAGATGCATCTAAATCTCTATTAGGATCCAAACCCTTTTGTGGTGTAGCTAAGCCAATACATTTGTATAATTTTTTTGAAGGACAAATTCAAATTTAATGAAACAAAGTGTGTTCTGGTTACGTTTTAGTTTTGTCATGTTACGTCATTTAATCGTTTTATTTTGTTCTTGTGTTCCTCGAGCTAATTCTTCTTTATTTAAAATGTCTCGACATAATAATTTTTCAAACAGGGAAATGAGGAATATGATATGTGTTTACGTACAAAAGAATTTTAACGGACGTGCTGCAGCGAGGGGATACTCATTTCAATATCCAAATGGAATACAGCCAGACCATAAGATTTTCAAAGCTCTGTTTTGTCGTTTGGGAGAAACGGGTTCATTTCACCATAAAAATGATGTAGGACGACTGAAACGAATTACTCCAGATCAAGAACTAGAAATTATAGTTCGTGTGGATGAAAATCCTCAAGTCAGCTCAAGTCGTTTATCAGCGGCAACAGGGGTGAGTAAACAATCTGTTCTAAGAGTCTTACGCAAAGAACGTTTCTACCCATATCACTTCACTCCTGTACAAAACTTACTACGAAGGGATCTTCCACAAAGGCTACAATTTTGTCGATTTGTTCTAAATAAACACAACAGGGACCGAAATTTTGTTAAGAAAATTTTATTTACCGACGAAGGAACTTTTACTCGCCGAGGTGTTTTTAACTGGAGAAATACCCGTACTGGGAAGTAGAAAATCCTCATGTCGTTAAAGAAAGGCAATTTCAGCACGAATTTAAGATTAACGTTTGGTGTAATATTATCTGCATTCAGTTATTGGGACCATTTGTCCTTCCTTCAAATGTAAATGGGCAGTCTTATGTGTTATTTCCTCAAAATACTCTTGCTGATGTATTACATGCTTTCATACTAGACATACGGAACAGAATGTGGTTTATGCAAGATGGAGCTCCCCCTCATTTCTCCATTGAAGTCAGGAATTATCTTGATGAGACTTTCCCACGCAGATGGATCGGTCGAGGAAGTGAGTTTGTTTGGCCACCAAGGAGTCCTGATTATAGTCCTTTGGATTATTATAGGAAGTCCTTAGTCTATGCAAATACTATCAATTCAAGAGAATAACTGTGTGGGACAAAATACAAAACGCAGCCAGTTTCATTAGAGGACAGGAAAATATATTTTTCATTGTAAGAAAATTTTTTATGAAAAGAATTAGAAAAAGTATGGAAGTAGGTGGAGACCATATCGAAAATTTACTCTAAGTTGCAGCAATGGGGTTTTTGCATGGGGGATAGTTTGCACAATAAATACTAATGTGATTAAGTCAACTTTTATATTATTTTTTGGTATTCTAATAAGATTATTTTACACAATCT
The DNA here is from genome assembly GCA_963583905.1 of Stenurella melanura. NCBI lineage: Eukaryota > Metazoa > Arthropoda > Insecta > Coleoptera > Cerambycidae > Stenurella > Stenurella melanura. Next base: position 74,447,188 of record OY757309.1, read on the forward strand.
TTTGATTTATGTATTTATCTCAATACCATGAAAATACTCCATTAATTCATAAGAAAGTGAGAAAGAGTTTACACTGTTATTACGGTTTTGTTTTCCCTTACATTTTGTACTTTTTTCAGTAAATACACTATGTTTCACTAAATTTGAATTTGTCTATCAAAAAATTATTCAAACGTTTAACGGAAATTTCCTCGAAAACGGTTGGAGTTATCAAGTTCTGTCAAGTGTTCCTTTTATACGTGAAAATGACGCCCTCATCAGATTTTCTGAAAAAGAAAAATATTTATCATCAGATACAGATCCTGCAGCGCCCTCTATGATCTAATGTGATATAATACATAAATTATTGTTTCTTAGAATAAAAAAAGTTCCTCTAGCAAATTTGGCGAAGATCAGTCATATTTAGTTACATCCTCATATTTTCTCCCAAACAATCTACCCCTGCACTATGGCCTATTATTAATGGTCCACCCTGTATAAGTGTCTTTCATTTGAAAATACTGGTTTCATTCATGTCGATAAACTATAAAGCTTGATATAAGAGGAGTATAATTGGATTGAAATTATGAGAATGTGACTGAACTAAGTTCTCGTTCATCGGCCTAAACTTTACTTTTCCTAAGAGAAACATGTAGGTAAACTTTTATACGGGGCACCTAAGCAATTTCCTATAATTACTGTGATTAAATCTTCGTAATTATATTTATTTGTGTTTAAAAACAAATCATAAATGTACGCAATTAAAATCTTCGTGTGTAGTAACATTACAGATGTAGTCAGTTACCCATTTAATTGTGAAAATGTCATTTATTCCATTAAAGTATCATTAATATTCATAGGCTGTTTTGAGCATAGCGTATCTTGTTTTTATATTTCGTAATTATTTGTTGTAATTGTATTGCAAATTAATACACACAGTCTAGAAATGGACAATTAAAACTGTTCTTTGCCTCTCAATATTAACTGATTCCTTCTTACTAAAATCAAGGCATCTACTTAATGTAATGTTTGTTTTCCTACGATTGATTAAGGTGGCCATTCCCTAGAAAGAGACATCCGATAGAGAAATATTTATTATTTTTGGCTATAACTTTTTTTTCTTAGTACGTATAAAAAAAAACTATAAGAGTACCTAAGTAAAACCATAACAAGACTATTACCATGTATTTTCTCTCAATAATTTCAGTGGTTTGCAAAATAGCAGGATTTAATTTAAAAATTATGTTAATCTTCCTATTTCGTAGTTTTAAATCTAGCTATTTTGCAAACCACTGAAATTATTGAGTGAAAATTCATAGTAATAGTCTTGTTATGGTTCTACTTAGGCGCTCTTATAGTTTTTTTAAATGTACGTACTAAGAAAAAAAGTTATGGGCAAAAAAAAATATTTCCGTATCGGATGTCTCTTAACGTCACTTCAAAATACTCGGGAAAAAATTATTTGGTATAGAATATCATCTCAAAAGTCTACAAAAATATTTTGATACTCATATTGTGAGTATGTGTTTATTAAAAAATAAACAAATACATTTTATTTTTCCAAGTGACGGCCACTTATTTCATTTTCACAAAATTATGTGTTGAAAAAATCCGTCTCAATATTTCACACAAAAAATGGTAAATTGGTTGAAACTGTAATAGTAGAGGGTCCACGCCTTCGAAAGCCGTCTAAATCGCCAAGTAACCCATTCCAGCAAGGTAAATAATTTTTGAGCTCGGCTATCGAAAGAGGGTCCTAATGGGCATCAGAAATGGCTTGTTGGACTTTTGTTGACGATTGCACAACTTCTCCACAAGAAAAAAAGATGGCGAAATGTTATTTCAAGAATTCGTGTTTTTAAACGTTTACCTCTCGCTAGAGAGTGAACTACATGCGATATTGATTTAATTTGTTTTATTTATATACTACTGACATGAGCGCATCTATCTGTACTAATTAAATTTCAAACTCGCTTACAGTTTTTTTCTAAATAAATTCTAAATCACAGTAACGAAATCTGTGTGTTTGAAATTTCGACGTGCGGGCAACTATATTAAATATTCAATTTTTTTATATACTATATACGAGTGAAATATGGTCTAAAGATCAACAGAGTTTTTGCAAAAAAAATTAGCTCGATATCTTATACAGTTTTTGAGTTAACGACTTTTTAAAATAAACCATAATTAGATTCGTGGTATTCCTGTTAGCATGCGGCTGTTTTCTGGCTAAGTGTAATGCATTAAGATAGTAAGCCAATACATTTTTGAAATTGTGCTATGATTTACATTTTTACAATTTTGCAAAAATATTAACAGGTAAAAAGAAACTCATTTGGCAGATGATTTACTCGATCTATTAATTATGAAGGTGTTGTATAGAGATATTATTTATTAAGTATATCATTATTGTGGTACAAATGATATAGCATTTTACAAATATGAAAATATAAAATCGTACACAAAACTTGTAATATATACATAAGTAATAATAATAATAATTATAATGCATATTAAGTATACACAGCTCAGTAAGCATTGACAAACCACTACATAGGCGATTGTGGAAGCCGTTACTTTGTGATAGTTAATCATGACGATATGAGAAGGAAAACTACTTTGTTTTCTACCACTAAAATTTATTGTAACATACACGTTACTGCAGTTTCGGTACTTTAACGTACCATTTTCAAACGTTGATTCATTCATTTGAATCAACGTTTGAAAATGGTACGTTAAAGTACCGAAACTGCAGTAACGTGTATGTTACAATAAATTTTAGTGGTAGAAAACAAAGTAGTTTTCCTTCTCATATCGTCACTACATAGGCATTACTATTAAGAAGCACTGTCTGCTAAAAACTGCTCTGTATTATTTCTGCCCTTAAAACAATTGTTAGGAATGGCTGCACATGCAACAGAACACCAAGTGGACGCACATTTTTAATCACAGTTTACTTTACAATTCCACTATTTGTTTTCTTTAGAACCAGTTGTGACTTTTTGTCATCATTTGTGATTTTATTTGGTTATTCTCTATCAGATATCCAAATTTTCTGGGAAAGGGTAAATTGGGAAGGAGATCGGAAAATCGCTTCGACACTAAAATTTTATGTGCTTTGTTAACTGCTTCTCAAGTCGAGAAAATTTGTTATAAATCAGGATTTTGTGTTAGGTAAGGGTTTAAACCACTTTTTGTGGATAATTTTTACAATTAAAAGTATTTCGCAGTGAGCAGACTTTTAACCTATTTCGCTAGGTTCTTCAGTTGCTAGCTAAGCTAAGTACACTAAACCACTGGACTACCGTCGCCTGTAATGCTCGTTTTAAATGCAGTAAGGAAGTATCTTGTGTAGGACCCGGACGTAGCTAACGTAAGTCTAATAACCTTAAGGAAAAATAAATACTGCCTTAGCAAATCTAAATATTTAAATTCACTACAGATGGCCGTAGTGAATTTAAATCCTTAATCCGTAAGTCCTATGTGAATCTGTATGGATAGATTCACATAGGACTTACGAGCATCACACGATCATCAATTGCATCGCAGTTATTTCCAAAATTAATCAAAATATATAGTTGGCGTGTTCATTTTAAGGCAACAATAACTGCTCATTTATCCTCTTCGGAAAAGATAACTGACAGGTCACACAATACACCGACTGCCAATAACGTTTTTACAATATTTTCTTCTTCATATTTTTCACTTTTTCGTGAGTATCCTAAGATACCCTTTGTTGTCATGTACCCACACAATTTTTGTAGGTTTTCTATTTTGCAATAATTAAACATACCTTGCGCAAATATTATTGTGTTCCCTTCTTCATGATTGCAAGTTCACATTATTGGGCAACGTAGGTATGTCATTATTTACACCAATATTCTAAAATGTATTTTAGATTATTCGCTTTATATCTGTTACTATTTATAAAGTAATTCCAGTTTAGAATAAGAATTGTGTCTGTTATGGCGAATTCATATAATTCTGATGGGTTTTTAAGTCATACCATACATTTTCTTAAATATGAAATTTCGGACAATTTTTATTTTTTAATCTCAAATTTGTATAATTTATTGACGATTTCATACTGTATTTGCACCTTCCGATATATACAGTCCTTCTAAGCCAAAATGACGTAACTGAAAATTTTCTAAACAAATTGGACGTACTTCAAAGTTTCCTTTTCTCAGTAATCATTAAACCATTATTTCTGCATCTATATTTTAACAGACTCTGTTTTAAAATCACATAGTTGTAACATAACACATAAATGATTGTCTAATTTTCAGACAATTGGTGACATATTGATTAATAGTAATATAATACCTTAATCAAATTAGTTATTAGACTAATGTCTATCCACAATTACACAGACCGAATCCTGCCGCAGCTGTCACGTTGCGCGTTATCATAACAAGACATTATTACGATCGAATTAAAAAATCTGTAACTCGAAAACTGTATGAGATATCGAGTTAATTTTTTTTGCAAAAACTTTCTTGATCTTTAGATCGTATTTCATTCGCATATAATATATAAAAAAATTAAACATTTAATGTAGCTGTCCGCACGTCGAAATTTCAAACACACAAATTTCGTTCCTGTGATTTAGGATTTAATTAGAAAAAAACCGTAAATGATTTTGAAACTCTACTAGTACAGACATATGCGCTCATGTCAGTAGTATGTAAAGAAAAAAATCAGATCAATATCGCATGTAGTTAATTTTCTAGCGAGAGGTATACGTTTAAAAACACGAATTCTTTAAATAACATTCCGCCATCTTTTTTTCTTGTGGAGAAGTTGTGCAATCCTCAACAAAAGTCCAACAAGCCATTTCTGATGCCCATTAGGACCCTCTTTCGATATGCGAGCTCAAAACTTATTTACCTTGTTGGAAAGGGTCATTTCAATTTTTAATGCTTTGGACCCCTTACTATAAAGAGAATTAAACAAATAAAAAATATTTGTTAATTTTTTCTCCTATCGTCGGATACCTTTTTCAAGTTTTTGATAAATACGTTACAATACTATCTGTCTCTCATTGGAGCCGCTGTCCCATGGTTACCCTGCCAGACCAGACTCTTTAAAATTTCGACGTTTCATGACTTTCTAAACCTATTGCAACAAAAAATAATAATAATAAATAAATTCTTTTATGATTGCTATACTTCCACTCCTCTACTTGGATGTGGAAATAAAATACGAAGATGTACATGATACTAAAATAGTAATATACAGTGTGTCTCTCAGCTTCGAAGAAACTTTACGTAGTAATGGTAAAAACATTTTCAAAAATGTTTCTTGTTGAAGTAGGTTTAGAATGTCATAAAAAGTCTGTCTGTCTGTAAATCCTTTTTACTTCCCTCGCATACCGAAGGGAAGTATTGTATTCGAGAAAAAATCACCCTCCGAGATTCTTTCGGATTTTCACGTTTCAGATCATGTAGATAACGAAAATATAGATTTTTCAATTCCGTCGACTGACTAGTCTGTCTGTCTGTCTGTTGGTGCATTAACTAAAAAAACTACTTGATGGAGAACAGTCAAATTTGATAGGTAGCTGACGCTACAGGCAGCGAAGAAATGCTTAAACTTTCACTGGAAAATATACAGGGTGGACCCTCTAAAGGGAATAAATAATGAAAAAAAAAAAATTGTTTGCTCAAATTTAAAATTTTATGACATTCTAAACCTATTTCAGAAAAAAAAGTTGAAAATTTTTCAAAAATTTGCCATTAGAATAGATGGAAAACATTTTTTTTTTGCTCAAATTTAAAATTTCCACGTTTCATGGCATTCATTTTGGAAAAATATTTCACCACTAGAATAGATCGAAAAAAATTTTTTTTGCTCAAATTTAAAATTTCCACGCTGCATGTCATTCTAAATCTATTTAAAAAAAAATTAAATATTTTTGAAAAAATTTGTAATGTTTTTTTACCACTATAGAATAGAAGGAACATTTTTTTTTTGCTCAAATTTAAAATTTCCACGTTTCATCCCTATTTCAGAAGAAAGAAATCTTGAAAATTTTTTTACCAACATTTTTGAAAAATTAAAAAAAAGAAAATTTTTTAACCACTACTATACTTCCACTCCACTACGTGAATATGGAATTGAAAATGTGACGGATGGCAATAATATTTGGCATATGCACCTATTTAATTTTAGAGTTCTTAGATTTAATACGAGAAATAACATCTTGTTCTATGCTGATAATTTTTATTCAAACTACAATATTCATTGTCCCGTTGCAAAAGTTGTAGGGGGTATTAATAATTTACCAGCAAATATTGATGTTTACTTTTGTTCATTTACAAAATTTTTAAATTGTATCTCTGTTGGTAATAATTTAGTCTTTAGTCTTTAATTTATATGTGTTATTTTATAATGTATACATTGTCAATCTTTTGTCTCTATACAATATGGCATTATATTGTTTTAATATCATTTGGGATTCAATCCTGTAGATATTTTGAGTAAATAAGTAACTATAGTTTTATTGAAAAATGCACATGGTGGTCATCCCAAGAAATAATTCAACCATGGTGGACATTTGTAAAGGTATTTGCGCAAGCCTTCCATATTTGGTACCTGTTATTTAGTATTGAATTTTTGCTGTCGGATTACCACCACTCTGTATATTTTTTTGACTAAAAGTCATCAGGTCTTCTTTGTAATAATAGCGATAACTATATTCCGATTATTATTCTCAATGTCATTTCGTAATTAATAATTTTTTAGAGTGACCGCCATGCACAAATAAAGAGGGAAGTTCTGTGTAAATACCTTTACCGATTTTTTTTATACATATGTTTTCTCTGAAACGGTTTAAGATACTGACTTGAAATTTTCTACACGTATGTACTATAAGGAGGTATGGAACTAGATTGTTTTTTTAACTTATCCGGTGAAGGGTAGGGGGGTAAATAGGGGAAAATAAGTAAAGCAAACTGGTAAGAGTGCAAAAATTTGGATTTGGTGTATACACTAGAAGCCAAGGCCTCAGATTTGTTTATAATATTTTTCAAACCCCCTCCCCCCGCCAGTTTCACTTAATTATTGAAAGGGTTAATAAAATAAAATGAGGGAAATGAGAAAAATAAGCTGGTATGAGTACAGAAACTTCAAATTTAGTGTATAGTATAGCCAAGACTTCAGATTTCTTTATAGTATTTTTCAACCCCTTACCAGTTTCACTTAGTTATTAAAAGGGTTGATAAAATAAAATTGAGATATTGATATTTGGTAAACGTATGTATTGTAATGACATCTAATTGAGATGGTTCCGTTGAAAGGGGGGAGGGGGTGTGATTTGGGGAAAATAAGTAGAGCAAGCTAATAAGAGTCCACACAAACTTCATTTTTGGCGTATATGCTAGAAACCAAATATATTTATGAAGTCTGCCTCAAATATTATTAAAACGAGTGAATGTTGCAGTCATCTGTGGCCGAATACCTACCTATTTTAACAGTTTAATCATTAAAAATAAAAAATAAATATTGGCTGTGTTCTTAATCTTAGGGGCGACATGTAAAAGTGAATTGAAAATTTTAATCAAATAAATATTCGTAGTCAACCACGTCCGACTGCAACGTCTACTCGTTTTTATTATAATACTGCCAACAATGCAGATAAATATAGCCATGTTTTTTTGTATTCACTAATATTTCGTTTGTTGCATATATTCTCGTTCCTAGCTTACCTAACTAATTGCGAGTCACTGTAGAAGTAGATGTGTGAATAGTGCCAAGAACTATCTTCCCTCATGATGAATGTGTCGTCTAAGCATAGAATAAAAAACTCTAAATAATATGTTACGAATGGAAAAATTTGTCGATATTTTGTTGGATGATTTTGTATAACTGATACCCGAATGTTTAAAATTGCTTCACGTGTAAACATATAAATACTTTGAAGTTGAATCAAACTTCCGGGTGAAATTGTTGGCTAGCTCTTTTACAGCAGTATATCGCGTGGTTAATATAAAGGTGGTATGCGTGATGCCTCGTTTATTTTAAAAAATGGCGAAGGCGGAGGTTCTGCAGACATTAATCTAGATGGCGCATGGCGGCCACCTGAACTTGGTAGTTTCTCGAGGGTGTTTTCTTATCCTCGGCATTGTGTTTCAATAGACACGTACAGCCAATTCATTTATTGCGGTTCTTACGTTTTTACCTGTAGCTCTCCGCAGAATGTTTATCGCATAAATAAATGATCGTGGCTCGTGTCTCGCGATATGCTAAACAGGATGGTGGCACGCTAGTGTTTCGGACACGCAACTGCCGATGACCTTTTTGTGATATCACTCAGGTTCCTAATTAGTGGCGGGGTTGCCGTATCGTGCGAAATTGAGCAGTTTTAAAGGTATAAACCTCGAAAAATCCTTTTGGATTGATTCTGGTCACATGTCATACGTTTGATCCACCACGCCGCGCGCTGGTTAAATAAAAAGGGTTTTATTAAAGAAACGAAGATAGTCACTTATGTTTTGTCTTGTCTTCCATCATAATGTCAATTGACCAGTCCTCATAGTCCTAAACCTAGGATTGTAATATGTCGCTTTGAAACGCTCTGGAGAATATCCGCTTCTGTCTGATATCCTTTTTCTTCATTACCATCAATTCCCCTTACTACAGTTACAAATTTACTACAAAATAATCCTGTCAAGATTGTTATTTGTCAAATTATAATAAATAAACTTTGATTAATATAAATAAGCAGCTTAAATTACAACAAACTAATGACAGTAAAACAGTTAATTCCATGTCTAAGTGTGTGAACCTGCTCTTGGTGATTAGATTAATAGCAGACTCAGCATACGCAATAAGAAAACCGCTGCCTAAGGAATCACTACTTCCACATCCATATTAACCATTCAAGTATCTTTAAAAGAAAACATATTTACTGTATTTGCACTCTAGTATGTGGAAATAATTGGTCATAAAATTTTAATAATATATTTGAGGCCAGTCCTTACATAGCAGCACCGCGCCGATGTGGTGGAGCATGTTGGTCATTACAAAAAAAAAAAAGAAACTAAAGTGTTCCGGAACATAAGTTTCTGTAACACTATTTCGGAAACTACAAATTCCTCAACCAAAAATTGTGTTGGAACCTGTATCATTCCAACACACTGTTATGGTATAACACACCACGGCTTTCGATAAATGATAAGCCGTTAAGCCCCACTTAGTGGTTCGGTTGCCATGGTTACATCTAGCTTCGCATTTGACGTTTTACACCGTTTTGAAGTTTTTTTGCATAATTTCTAAAATCTTGTTAGAGAAGGTATAGTCTACAACACATTTGGAATGGCATATTCCACACTCTCGAACCGTAGTAACCGGACTACAAACTTTTCGCTCGTGTGGAATATGGGCTGTTCCAAAAGTTGTAGAATATACTATTATACGCTTGTTCTCAAATTTTTCAAGGTGTATCTCGGTAGAAGACCCCTATGCACATTATCACGACATAACACCACTAGCTGACCAAATAAAAATTCTACCAATTTAAATTTGGTCATAGTCAGCGTATATCACGCAAATCAGAAAGCCTAATAAATGTCTTTCTATAAAATACAAACTATCAAACATACTTTCCATCTTCAACTCCATCTTTCCTATCCCCTTCGTGTCTGTTTGCTATTTTTTTTTATTTGGTTTTCTTTGTCTAAATTCTTCTTTTCGTGAACTTAATCTCGTCTAATATCATTAGAAGTTCCGAAAATCTGAACGTTTTAAATCATAAGTAGTGCAGTCTACCGTAGCCACTCGTTTTCGTCACAATTGTCTAGAACGGATATTATTTAGTTATCGATTTTCTCGTGTATTAATTCGTATATAAGATGTTTTTATTTACATATGCGCCTATTGCATTCTATAACTTATATTAAGTTATATTAGGTAAATATAATGCCGATTTAACAACATTTAATGTTTCACTTTTCAAATAAATTAGTAATAAATTTTGTTAACAAGTCCATGAAATGATTTATTATGCATAACTTACCAACATCCTAATATTCCTTTATAAATAGCATATTAGGTAACTAAAATGGTTTACTTCCTAATTGATGTACGATGAACGTTCCCATCATGTACTGATATTGCGCCTCGAGTCTTGAGTATCGTACAAATACGATATTTAAATTGCTGACAATGTACGAATTCACATTGCATAAATACCTAGCACTGCTCTACCGTTATCATCAGTATGCAGAAATGGTAAGATTTGGGTCTAAAACCGAAAATAATCTACTGGTCTTATCTTTCAGTTGTTAGACCCATGTTGACTTACACGCCATGTGTATGGTGGCCAGAAACTGACACAAAGCAAGTTGCAGAAGAAATTGCATCGCCATGTCTGTTTAGGGATTAGAAGAGCAATGTGCTCCTGTCATCTAGAATCTACGGAAGCAAAACCTACTTCCTCTACATCTGCATGTGAGGAAGCAGGCAGCACTTAGTGCCCTAAGGATACAGTAGGTACTCGCATCTGAAGCAGGCGGTCTGCCTGTGGTCACAAAGATTTTGGAACTAATCTAATTGGAATTTACAACCAAACCCATTGACTCAATGTCAACCAAGGGTCACTTATCTGGTACGCAGATGGATCGAAGATGGCTGAAGGTGTTGGTGCGGGCGTAACAGGGCCTGAATGCAAGCTCTGCAGAACCCTAGGTAGAATCCGAATGCAGACAGTCTCTGAAGCTACTAGCAGAAAACAAAGTTACGTTAATGTGGATGCCAGAGTACGAGGGAATATAAGATAACGAGTCAGCTAACACCCTTCCAAAAATATGCTGAAACCCCATCTTTTGGGCCCGAAACCATTTAAAAGCCTATCTAAAGGACACATAACGGAAGAGATCCCAAAATGACAGGCCTTCTAACATGCCATTGCCTCTAGATGCCGTAGGAATATGGGCAATACAGAAAATGAGAAATTCATAAACCGCGATACTGCAATAGAAACTTCACACATATACTTTACGAATGCAAGATTTTAATTCACATTAGGCTAAAAAGGCAGAATTAATCCCTGAAGACATAGGAAAATTAGCTCCAAGCTTTGTAAAAAGCAGATATTTGATAGTAACAAGTTGGCAACATAGGTTGCACTATGTTGCTGGTGAAAAATGTGTTGGCATAACGATAGACCCGCGGAACAACTAATGTTTTTTCATTTTGTATAGTATTCTCTTGTATTGTAATGAATTTGTGACTGTAAAGATAAGAGTGTTGTTTGCGAAGTTATGACCAGTGGCGATCAAGGGAAAATCATTTAACGGTAATAATAAATTTAAATTTATAATTTGCTGTATATTAAGTAGGCAACTTTTTACGGTGTTTATGTTTTAAGGATTGATTTTCTCCAAACGGGGATAATGTCTTAATGGTAGAAGTAAGAAAATTAATCTTGCCTTTGTCGGTCGATCTGAAGATTGTAGAACCAGTTTCTTTATCAATTAAATTGCAAAACGTTTACAATATTATTTAATGCAATTAGAACTTGATCTAATCGTCTTAAGGACAGGATCGAAATGTCAAAAACTCGTAAGCTAGTACTTATGTTAATCCTAGATGGCACAGTGTGTATCTTATCTTATTTTATTGGCAAGTTCCAATATTTGTGGGAATGTTGTCCGCGTTGCCACATGTACAAAAGTTTCTTTAGTATAAGATATAATATATGTTACAAATTATAATTATAAATATTACCTAATTACATAAATAGTTGTAAAATATAGCTATTTAGTATCTGGTTAGGTAAATTCTAAAATGTAGGTGTGCATAATTTATGCCATGTACAACTAACATCATATAGGGATATTGTTTAAATTTTAAAATGAAATATTTTAAAAGTTATATAACCACATTATTAATTTCGAATTAAACAGCAAGAACATTTTATCTACATTATGGGAACACATCAAAGTTTTAATTATTGAAAATGGCAAAGACAATATGTATTTAAATTTGGCAACTGTCCCTCATCTAATTTTTATTCGACCTTACAGTTGTAAATATGTCCTTGAACGTAGTGTGTGTGTGAGAAGCGTCTAGCAAAAGTTTGGAGCTTCCACCATGCGCAAAACGTGATATCATTTATCTGACTATAGTATTTATTCCTTGTTCTAGCGTTCACCGTTAACCGAGTGGCTAGCGCGTAGTTAAAGCTATGGAAGGAAGGTCCCGGGTTCAAACTCCTACGTCCGCTGATTTTTTTTTTCCTTTAATTTTATAACGATTAATATATTTTTTCACTAATTCTTTTCTATGATTTCCTTATGTTAGGTTAGAGGTTTTTATTCTGCTTAAAATAATTTCATTCTTTCGTGTAATTTCTTTAGGTTAGGTTAGTAGGTTTTTATTCTGATATCTAATTGTTAATAATTATTAGCGCCGCAGACAGTATGAGCGTCGCAGACAAAGAAATGGGGGATGCGGGGGTGTCCCCCTGTCTTTTTTCACAAAATAACTCGAAATACTTCAATTTCTCGACTTGCGGAATTTATTACAGATTTACAAGGTAATGCGCAATCCGGACTTTCGGCAGAGATTAGGGAATTAACAAGCCGGCGGAAACCGTTTATCTTTTAGCAATGGCGCCATATTAACCTTGACATTTAAATTGGAGGTCTAGCGCAGTTGCCACAATGTGACAATCAGACGGAGAAGGTAACATTAGAAAGAGAGGCCAATAATGAGAGTTGGACAACACTGTCCTGATAGAACGACCGAACTCAGCTGACTCTCATTAGCCAAGGTCACTAAAAAACAGGTTGATTAGTAGTTAATATATGTCACATGAAGTATTTCTATGTTTATATGTAAGGTATCTATTTGGTGAGGATTGAATTGTACATTGAAAGAATAAGTTTAAAACTTTTTTCTATAAAATGAGGAAAAACAGCCACACGCAGCTGTCATCGAGATCTATACGTGATGTAGCACTTACTTGTCGATTTTAATGAGCTAACTTATCTTTTAGTAAGCTTGGTCAAATTCGTTTAATGCGTAACCGACAAATTCCGAAACCGTTTCCGCTGGATCTGGATGTCGTGTCCCTTTAAATTGGAGTACACAACTGTCTTCGTCTCCGTCTGACTGTCCTATCTTGTTAGTTCTCTAATCTCTCCTGAGCTCTAGATATTATTATATTGTATCATTATCCTATTTCCCAAAAAAATTAACATACTTTTGCATATATCATCTAAGAAAAGAACATAACCAATATCTGAGTAAGTATATATTGGGTTAATCATTCTTACACAATAAAAATTTGCCAAAACTAACTGATTCAACCCGTAACTTCAGGGTTTAGGTTACACGTTGTCTCCTCTCGGTGAAGCAGTCACACTATATTAAAAGATACTCTTTTCCGTGGAAGCATAAACGAGATAAAGTTATGGACAGTTGATTAAAACACCAATGCCATGAACCATATTCAGGGGACTTATACGTGTTCAGGGTTCGAACCTATAATTTATATATTTACATTCATTGAAAATTCACCTAATTTTTGACAAGAATTAACAGAATTTGTTGTATATATTATACATTTGGGATATACCTAGTGCCATTTTAGTGCTTGAATGCAGTTGCAAACTGTTGATCATTTAATACTTTCATTGTTTAGTTTATTTAACAAATTTAAGTTTGCCACACTTCATTTCATTCATAAATCAAAATCATTACCTCTTTTCATTCTTATGGCTGTTGGCGCCATCTTCTAGTTTCATGATGAACTTATTCTATATATTCTTTACAATTATTCTGATGACTCATCGATTTGTGTCGAAAATTGGTTTCATACATAACAATGTACAAAAGCAATTTTATGCAATTTTTTACACAGATAAGAGATAATGATTGTAATACGCATCAATTCGACCTAATTAAGTGTACTTAAATAACTCTGATTATCTAATATAACTACAAATGTATCGTCTGATAATTAGGCAATTTTAACAATTTATTTCGAATTTATATATAAGAAACAAATAGGTCAGTTGTATTTGGCCGACTTCTGTTATAATACTGCCCACTTTAAAACTTCGTTTGAATTACTTATAAAAAAAAGTTATTTATGAAATACAAAGTGTCGATTTGACGGAATTTTAATGATTATTAGGCAACCACATATACATTTTTTGACATTTCGATCCTGACCTTAACGGATTTTTTTATACAGTAGGGACAACAATTTGTAAAAGATAACATTGAATATTACGTACTAAGTTTTTTCACGTTGAAAATCTGATTGAAACTATAAAAATTTTGTTTATTGCCAACGAAAATTTAGTGTAATGAAAATAAAATAAATCTGGTAGCAACCCATCTCCTTTCTTCTCTTAAGATAACGGAATTAGATCATATCCAGTTGTTGTTTTGGTGATTTATACACGTACATATATTCGCCATAGTAATCTTCCTGGCAAGTATTTATTTTGATAATGAAGATCTTGAATAGACACAATCAAGAAAAGTATGTATTGAGTAGGGAAAAAACTTGTGTGCTTGAAATATGTTTACCAAAATATAAAAATTTGTGCTTTGCAAAATCAGACCTGTAAAGTACACGTCCCAAAATTTTTAAATTGATAAATTATTTAAAAATATTCATAATCACCACTAATTTTAAAATAAAATGAACCCACCGTTCCTCTTCTTTTTCACAATGTTTTAATAGACATTTTGTGTTCTATATATTAATCTAGTTGACCTTATTTTACTGCATAGCATGTTTGACAGTATCACACTATTTGGTAAACACACGATTTCCCCAAAGCTGTTTCCCATCAGCTCCTAAACAAAAATATTATTGTGTTATGTCTGTAAATAAAATAATATTTGGGACAATCGATGTATTGTTGTTTATAGACAACTAGGTAAGGAGGTCACGTGTATTACTTATGTCTGGATGAAATCATCTTGGACTGACGTTTGTTATCTTATCTGCTGTATGTTCTAGAGATATATTTATATCATTTTTTCGCACCTTACGTGAAATACCTCTCATTGTTTTTAGTAGTTAAGAATCTAATTATGTGATAGTGTTCGTGATGCACGATGGGTCGAATAAAGCGATTTTTTCGTAATTTGTGCAAGTGTAAGGAGCCAAAGTGCACCTGTAGTGAGAGCTATCCGGATTTGTCTTTAAAACAGTAAGATTTTTTTCAAGTATGCTGATTATTATTAAGTGTGATTATTTATTTAATTTCTAATCTTATCTGAATATGATAATCCGCTCTTAGGGTTCAGAGTACGGCATTTTCAGAAATTAAAGTAACTTTTCGTTCCAGTTTGAGCCTATTTTTCAACGTAACAACATGGAAAATTGACTTACGAGCTAAAATCGCCTATTTAATTTGATACATTCTTCAAATTATAGGCCAAATTAACCATTTTCGTTTCACTTCATTTTTGCCATTGATATAAGGCAATCTAATTCATTAAAACGTTTTAAATATAAATGCAAAATGTGTATTCTAAATTCAGACAAAGATTTGGTACATTCCCTGAGAATATAAATAGTCACTTATAGCTATATCCCCCTAAATAACATTACACTTGTCTTTTCCTGTTGAAATAATATCAAAAATAGGTCCCTATCGGCAAATAATATATTTGTCGATAAATAGTTTAATTCGTCGATTCTTGTTATTGACTTGATTGAAAAAGATTGAAGTTAATCTATTAAGGATTGCGATCTGTAGAGTGTGATGTGCACAAGATTGCAACATTTCAAGTTTTGATCAGCCATTTTGAATCCGCCATGCTGAATTTTGAAATTATTGATTGATTGATTCGCCTGCGTAAGGTAGACATTGCTGCCGATTCCGAACATCCCATCTGGACGTTCTTATATACCGCCGGATCGGCTGCATCCGCTGGATTGGATATGGGACATGCTTGTTGCCAGCAGCGAGAGCCACATGACGCATGGGGTAGGAATATAGGATGGGAAGTATAGGTGCTTGTCAGATGCTTCTTTTAAGTTTCAATGCTTCCTTTAAGTTTGCATCTATCATCATCTCCTTATTTATTCTTCTGAGTTTTCTGTTTCTTCTGTTTCTGAATCTTGCAGTGTGCACCTTCTGCTGCCTGCTTGCGTCCACGTATGGTTTCATGCTCCCCAAAAATCCGTGCTTCCGTTTCAGCGTCCTGCATCAGTGCGTCCACCTCGCTTGTCTGACATACATATATTAGCTCGCCGTAAGGAACCCTCATTTATTAACCGTTCCACAGGTAAATATCCATTTAAGGTGGAAGTGCAACGAAGAGCCCTGTATCGCGGTAAAAAGAGCTTTTTACAGCGGGTTGTGTGAAAGAGGCCTGAGAGAATATTTTGTACACCCTGTATATTGGTTTGTTTTTGTAGTAATTAGTTTCAATTGCCGTTTTCCAATTCCGGGCTTCTATTTTAATACCTATGTTTAATACATTTTAATTTTATTTTTACATGTTTCTCATACCAATAACCATCCACTTGAAAGGGACCCAGGTATAAACGTATGGATCGGTTTCTTTTCGTTTATGACGCGATGGTCCAGGTAGGCACTGCACTAGAAACGTGTTTACCTTATTTTTGGTATTATTAAAAAACACTTTACAGTAATTTTCTATTTTTAATTCGGTGTGTGCTTTATTCTTTTATTATTGCACTTCATTTTACGCACAATTTTTTAACCTACCGATGATCGAAATTTTGTCGAGTTTAATGGAGTTTTAACCGATAGTTTAGCGTTTTCTTCGGGAACATCACACGGCGCAAGCACCCTCAACGAGGTCAACTTGCGTAACTGTTGAATTTTGAAATTATACTATCAAAATCGCAAATAGCTTTTTCGAAAACCCCTGTTTGAATATTTTCGTAATTTTATCATTTGAATTTTTGTCGTTATTAATTTCAAAATTTTTTAAATAAAATATTTTTTTTGTTTCTTCAAAACATTTTAATTCGTGGTTTAAAAAACCATGTATATTTTGAAATTGTCAATACTTTCGGATATATTTAACTACAAGTACGAAATTTCTTGTTCGGTTTTGCAAACAGCAGAAAAAATAACTATCTATAACTAAAAGAAAAACATTTCCAAGAAACAGAATGATAGATTTCATGAAAATGTAATCCATTAGAATGAAATTTTTTTAAGAGAAGGTAGATAAATAAATTCATTTTAGGCCTTCATTCTTATTTTTAACTGAATCTTCATGATCGTAGGGGGTTATGTAGATACTAGTTTAATCTGCATGGCCGTAGGGGACTGTGTGGATGCTAGTGTTAGAATGAGAATTGTCAAATAAGAAATTAGACAAATTCATTTTAGGATTTGAATTTGCTAGCATAACCAGAATTCAGGTTATTGAAAGAATGCAAAGATTTCATTAATATGTTTACACATAGTTTTTATTTTAGTTATAGATAGTTATTTTTTCTGCTGTTTGCAAAATCCTATAAAGAATATGTTTCAATACAATTATAAGCAAACAAGTAATAATTCATATTTAAACATTTCTTCTTCGGCTTAAGGTGGCCATTCCCTAGAAAGAGACATCCGATAGGGAAATATTTATTATTTTTAGCTGTAACTTTTTTTTCTTAGTACGTATATTTAAAAAGACTATAAGAGTACCTAAGTAGAACCATAATAAGACTATTACTATGAATTTTCACTCAATAATTTTAGTGGTTTGCAAAACAGTTCGATTTAAATTTAAAAATTGTGTTAATCTTCCTATTTCGTAGTTTTAAATCGAGCTATTTTGCAAACCACTGAAATTATTGAGTGAAAATTCATAGTAATAGTCTTGTTATCGTTCTACTTAGGTACTCTTATATTTTTTTTAAATATACGTACTAAGAAAAAAAAGTTATGTGCAAAAATAATAAATATTTCCCTGTCGGATGTCTCTTTCTAGGGAATGGCCACCTTAAAATGTGAATTTACAAAATCTATCTTAGGCAATTTTTATCATAAACAAACTAAAAACAGTATTATTATATAAATAAAGCCAGCCAGCCAAATTACATTTTTTGCAAAAACTAATATTCAAACAGATATTTATCAAAGTGCGCTCAAAAACAACCTCCCACTTTTGTTTTTTCTACCCCATACTCCCCAAAATTTCACCATTCCAAAGAGTAAAATCTTCCCTTTTCAAAAATGTACAATTAATGTCGAGTTCTTGCACAATTAATCAATTAAAAATGACTTTCATCGGCGAAAATCACCCACTAATAGAACACAGCTCTGAAGGCCGTAAAATTAATTAGTAGAAGAAAGTGTATAGCAATATTTTTAGATTTAAGAGGGAGCAAGGCGGCAAGATCAGGGGTAAGGCACCAAATGAAGAGACCCTAATAAGCCAATTTTAGAAAAAAAATATTCTTTAACGAGCCTATAATTTAATAACATCACCCAATTGGCCAAAAACAGCTTATTATTAAACATAATTTTAGTACAATTGTGTTTTCTATACAATTTAAAATTTAATATGAGGCGTTTAAATTGTATTTCATTCGTACTATTTTTATCCGTAATTCGAAATAAAGTTTGATATTTCACACCTATTGAATATACTTATAAGTCTAATGCCGTTCTGTTGCATATGATTCTTGACAGTAGTCGCTAGCGCCATCTAGGCGCAGAATTTAGGATTCATTTGAATTCTTATCTCCAGATGATACCATTTAGGTTGGCGAAACGCGCCTCTAGTGTAATACGCAATTTATTAGTATTTGAAATACTATTTCAGTAATATATAGCAAAGAATGAATTGGTCATTCAATTTTCAAACGCCAACATCTACAGTATTAACAGTAATTAATCTGCCAGGCCGATGAGGAATGATACGTTGACTTAAGTCTGTGACTGACACGACTTGAGCTATAAACTACGTTCATACATATTCAGTTTCAGTCATCGTGAGAACCTCGTTATATGAGGAGTGTCGGTGTAGAATAAAATGCATATGCACAAACATTTTATTTGTGAGGATCCCTTTGCTTTATATCAAATCAGGTTGATGAGAAACAATTATTTACATTCCTTGTGAACATTTTCCGACATTAAATAATACAACGCCTCTGATATTACACGTTTAGAAAATTAAACTTGGCGCAGATGCTGCCACTTTAATTACTTTACCATAAACATGCTTTGTGCTTTAGATTGTATGCATTTTTTCACATTACTGTATTCGTTTAATGTGTATTCTGTTATTAAATTTTTGGAGAATATAAGTTTCAAAGAGGCAGGAGACAAAATGTTTTGTCTATACCCCATTACACCCCATTACACCGTAGCCTAAATCCTACTAATATATATATATATATATATATATATATATATATATATATATATATATATATATATATATATATATATATATATATATATATATATATATATATATATATATATATATTAATACTAAATATTTAACCCCCTACATCATAAAACGAGGGATGTTATAAGTTCGACGCGTATGTTTATATCTATGTATGTCTGTCAGAGGCTTCATAACTTTTCCGATTTTATTGAAAAGAGTATTTTGTCAAGAAGGTTTTTGACAAGGTTTCATCTCGATTTCATCTTCAGAGAACTGCACATCAATAATAAATGTGAATAGCTCGAATGTTTCGTAGGAACCCTATATTTTTGGTATGTCCATCCACATCTGTATGTCACAGCCCTCTAAATCTCATTTTTATACCTATTGAGATCAAATTTGGTACACAGACTTAAATGGTTGAACAAAAAACAGAAATTAAGAGATTGATTGATTGATTTGCCAGCGTAAGGTGGACATTGCTGCCGATTCCGGCATCCAATCTGGATGTTCTATATACCACCGGAACGGCTGCATACGCTGGTTTGGACAATGGACATGCTGGTTGTCAGCAGCAAGAGCCAGATGTCGCATGGGGTAGGAATATATGATGGGAAGTGTAGGTGTGAGATGCTTCTTCTTATGTTTCCATGCTTCTTTTAAGTTTCCATCTATCATCATTGGATGGGGAGTGTAGGTGTTTGTAGAATGCTTCTTTTAAGTTTCCATGCTTCTTTTAGTTTTTCCTCTGAGACTTGTTTCTTCTGTTTCCGAATCTAGCAGTGTGTACCTCCTCCTACCCGCTTGTGTTCAGATATGGTTTGATATGTTTCACCAAAAATCCGCGTTTTTTTTTTCTGCATCAGTGCGTCCACCTCGTCCGTAGGCTATGACATAAATCAGCTCGCCGCAAGATGATTTTATTTATTAACTGTTCCACAAGTAAACAGCCGTCTACAGTGGAAGTGCAAGGAAGATCACTTAGAGAACACTTGATGACAGCCTGTATACCGATCTGCCAAGGTAATGCAAAACACAAAAATAGAATCTGCAAAAGCAAAAAAGAAATCTAGGACAATATTTGAAACGCCCTGTATACCCAGCAAACACCAACTATTTACAATATACACCCTATCCCGATCTGCCACTGTAATGCAAAATTGAAAAATAAAATCTGTAAAAGTAAAAAAGATATCTAGGAGAACACCTGGAGCGCTCTGTATATCCAGCAGATTCCAGCCACTCTGACCTGAGAAATATTCTTCTATTCGTAAGTAAGCCCAGTATATAGACCACGTGACAGCTGCCGGTCGAGACCTTCCTGTTGTGTAATAAACTAAACTAATAAACTAATACAATTAATAGACTAGACTTATCTTTTTGGATCCCTTTGTGTTTATGTTGGCAGCTTCCCTCTTTCTTCTATAGGATTCCCACATTACTTACATTCGCTTTCATCCTTCGTTGTCATTCACTGAAGGTTTTATGATGCACACATTTTTTGAATACCCCCTACAATGAAAAGTGAACCCAAAAAAAAATGTACACTAAATTCATCGAGTTGGGATGCCGTTGAATAGGTCTTCTCTACCCGAAACTGAAAAAATACATATCGATTTTTCATCCCCTTGGAGGGGGACGGCTTAGACGGTGTCTGAATTATAGTAGAATTCCATGGCATCATCCCTATCGGCATAGCAAAAGAGACCCTCCTCTCTATTCCTAAACGGCAGAGAACGCAAAAAAAAACTTTAGAACAGGGGTTGTACGTTTTAAGGGTATCTCCCACTCCGGGAGAATTTTGCCCACCACCATCGTATTCAGCCTTCTCGAAAACGGGGAGATAAGGTAATTTCGTAGCGTCCCTCAAAATTTGCACCAAGAGTGACAATTTTATTGGACTAATATATCAATAAGCGTTTTACCATTGCATCATTTACTGGCATACATACTGTCTGGAATAAAATTCTAGTGGCAGCTCTAGACGGTACTACAAGTACTGTATTCAGAAATAAATCAGTTTATATACTACAGTATCTATGGTTTTGACGCGACGCGCCCGCGCCAATATTCTTGACTAAAGATGACTGTCGGATAATTAGGAGTCGAGCTTGAGCTCGTTGCCCCAATAATCGCTCTAGACCTGAACCGGCCTCGTAAGGGATGGGCCTGCAAGTGCGGGCGGTCTAGGTCATGTTAGCAGACCTCCCCTGGTCCTGGCTGTTGGACCCTGCCACCTGGGTCATTTCTTCTGGCGCTTTTCTGTCTTGGTCTGCTTTCTTCGCTGGCATGTCGGCTCCTGGGAGCGTATTTCATCTGTAGTGAGAGGGAACGGCCGTTGCCAAGCCCTCTCGTAGCTTGGACCGGTTTGGGTTTCATTGACTAGTCGGAAACCCAGGGTGAAATTAGGCATCATATGCTCCGATTTCGTCGGAAGGAATTGTGAATTGTGTAGCTTCAAGTATTGTGTTCGGCCAAAGACACTTATTTTAGCGTCAGAGGCCAGCACGCGCTAGGGTAAGGGTACCGAGCTGGTTGTTTGCTTGGTACCCCCGGAATCGGGTGATTTTGGTGTTTTTGGTCATTGTCTCCTTGTAGGGTGGCTTGAAGGTCGGACTGAAACAAAAAACAGTTAAGTTATACTTACCCGTTATCCAGGATCTGGAGCTTCGGCCTCTTGTGCCTTGGAGCGTCGTTGGGGTCGTAGTCAGTCGCCTATCTGACCAGCGGATTCCCATGCTCTGCTGCGACGCGCTACGTTCCATTTTGTTTCTTAGTTGTGACAAGGACCGGTTTTCTGATTAGGCCTCATAGGCCTAGGGACGCCACTCTGCGGGGGGCGCCTTTACCTTTCATTTTAGTGGTTAGTGCCCATAAACTGGTAGCAAGCATAGATATTATAATACAATACATGGTCTATCATACGCATATCAAAGAGAAAGTATATTATACTGCGCGTTGTTTTTTTTATCCCAGAAAAAAAGGATTGACTATTGCCAACATTATTGTCAGATACCCGCTAGTCAGCTAGAGCGAGTACCTGTAAGACACTTTTTAAGGGTTATTCGGGCTTTCGTGCGGCATTGGAAAAAATCTCGGATAATGTTAATGAAAAACCCATTACACGAACAGAAGCAGGGAGTTTAAGAAATAAATTTGATACAGTGGAGTTCGGGATTTTCACTGTTTTTTCGAATGATGTTCTAGAGAGGTACAAAATTTGTAAAATATTGCAAAAAGTGAATGTTGACTTGCTATTGGTCAGAGAACTTCTTGATTCATTGCTAAAATATTTCCAGCTCCTTGAGAAAAGTTCGACTGTTAAGAAAGATAGGGTAAAAAAACTCAGTAAATGTGATCAATAGAATTTGACGATAGCAAAGCTGATATGCGTGTTAACACTTATGGCAATAATTTAACAAATGAATTGTTACGTATTACATTTTTTTTTATTCTTTGGGACTTCCTACCACATGTATTTTTTGCTTTTTAACCGGTGCTCGGGAAATCTACAAAATATCACAATTAACCAGTATGTTACTGGTAAATAACCTCTACGCCTGTGACTTTTACGTCAAAGGATCAGTTAGAGGTTGCTTTTTTTTTAAACAAATAACACAAATAAGTATAAAAACTTGAAATTAAATATTTCGCCGACGTTTCGGAAATCTAATCTGTTTCCTTTTTCGAGGCTTTTCTGAAAAATCTTTTTTTTTTTGCTGTGTATGATAAATAGACAGCTCTAAGAATGTTTGTTATATTTCATATCCATAGATACTTACTATTTACATAGAACTGTTGATATAGTTAACAGTTTTTAAAATTTTTATACAAGTTTGTGAAGTTCTTCTTTTAACATTTTGGCAGTCAGGTTGTACAGACATCTACGGAACAATTCGATACGCATTTATCATCATTCAATAATATTATCCCTGATTCTTTATCAGTAACATACTGGTTAATTATGATATTTTGTAAATTCTCCGAGCACCGGTTAAAAAGAAAAAAATACATCTGGCAGGAGGTCCCAAAAAAATAGAAAAAATTAAGATAATGCCACAAATAACATTTAGACAATAGTTACGTATTGAAGTTTTCAAGTCTAACATCCGTAAATTAAATTGTATCAATAGTAACATAAACAAACGTTTAAGTACAACACAGACCAGAAAACAGGCAATACATTTTTTAGCTTTTAGTTGCATTAAAACTTTTAACTGAAACAGGCATAAAATGGTATAATAGTGTACACAATTTGTTAAAATCATAATAATTGTAAGTAATGAAATTCAAGCTATAAAATTGCATACAACACTCATAGTTTATTATAAATATTTTAGTACTTTCCTCTGAATATGATTAATTAAACCGAAACGTAAGGAAATATGAGAATTTTCATTTAAAACTGACCGAAAAATCCCAGGATATACATATATCAAGCTAATTTACATTTTATCAATATTTTTTTTCTTGAGCTATGTTGCTGATAAGTAATATAATTCGTGTAAATTGACAGTTTATCATCAAATAGTAAAACAAATAATAAACTGTCAATTTATAAAAATTATATTACTAGGCCCTTTCGAAAAAATTTTAAGCACTATATTACATAAGATAAAACTGCAGTAATAAAATTGCTTGCAAAAAAATAGTTTCATTGGCCGTCATCGTAGTGAGTGAAATATTCTAAATTAATATCATTTTAACGTTATTAATGATGGGCAAAAAGTAACTTCATTGCTCTAGGGCGTAAGATGCACGCCCGTTATAAAGAATTTTCCTAAGTTTGCCTGCCGTGTACCCTATCACCCATGTATGATAATTAAAATTTATTTATTCTTGCTAAAAGTATAAACTGCAATGTTAGTGCAGTAAATTTACGGGTCTAGAAAGGAACTGTCTTACGATAGCACTTTTTTTTGCTGGAACTTGTTGAAAACATTTCAAGAAGTGTAGTAAAAAGTTTTGGATTATATCCGTGCGATGGAAAGCTTTTATTTAAACAAAACAATGCCCAGAATCCTGTTTTTCACAGTTTTTCTTAAATATCTCTGGTTGTATAACTCGTATCGCATAAAGAAAGAGACACAAATTATTCACAATGAAATTACGAAGAAAACTAGACTTGCCCGAAACTTTTTGCTCAATATGTCAAGTCGAAAAACATAAAGACATTTTAAGGAGGCCATTTTGAAACAAGTGCTGATAACTTGAACAATAATGTATAATAATATATTCTGACAAAACTAGAACTAGAAGAATATACCCCTTGTGGAGTTAAACCACCAGGCCAAGTTTCAAGTTAAAATGTTTACAATAACCTCCTAAAAACAATTGCAAACTCGATAATCGAATCGTCGATTGATTGGGGCCATCAAGTCGTACATCAAAAATTTGTATTTCAGATTATAGTTGTTTTTATGTTCTTTGTGGTGATATAAACAAAATTAAATTTTAAAATTTTTGCGTCCTTGTCTCTTCTAAAATATGGTCGCAAGGGCTCAAGGAGCAAGGTTAAGATTTAAAATGCGAGAGCCATTGCAATGTCGTGACCAAACGTGGCACATGACAAAAATCAAGTCACACATACACGATCACGTTGTGACACAACATGATACGACGAAACTCACGTCACGTGCTCATCTCTCTTTGCAACCGGCCATGCAAAAAATATTTAACTGTTGAATTATCCAACCTGTAATTCGACCACACCCGTGCACCAAAATACATCGCACAGTTGCTCTTGCTCTGTGTAATTATCAAAGCAATTATTCACGACTCTAATGCCCTTTTGTTTTTCAATACGATAACATTATTAAAGCCGTTGTTCCTTTGTTTTTCCAGGCGGAAATGGTTGCCGCCACCGCTCCGGAAGCTGTCACAGGGCAAAGTGGATAAAACACAGGCCGCGCCGCCGCCACTCAAGAAGACTGGCTCCGATAAGAGAATCAAGGTAGGTGTTCTGTTTATTATTGTTCTGCTCTTTATCAGTGCCACTAATGGATAAATTAGTGCTACAATTTCCCTTTGCGAAATGTGCAATGTACCTGGCAGGAATTATGAAACAGGTCAGAAATTTTTGTTGACGTTAAACATAATAGAATATGGTTGGTAAAAATTAGTGTTGCTTTTTATTAATTAAAATGTCTTTTAAATATATGGTTTGATAATGTTGCTTTTTCTAGAATACGTTTTAGAGCAAGAACGCGAACAGAGAAAAATGATTAATAACTCATTCATGAAATGTTCGATCTGTCCAGGTATTGTGTTAATTTAAAAAAAAAAAAGATACTGAACTTGTGGCAGAATCGAATAAAATAAAATCAAAATAATAATAGTAACTGTTATGTCCGGCGTTTCTAGTATTTTGTCGCCATCTTCAGACAAATACTTAGAGCTGCTTGAAGTGTTGAATTATCAAATTTTAACTTGATATGACATTTGCATATGATTGTCGTCAGGCATTTTGGAAATATTTTTTGATCGTCTACACAAGGTTAAAAACAAAATACGTGTAACTACTGTACGTATAACTGCAACTTTTTCTTGTCTGCTGCAAGGTCACGGTATTACAAACATATTTTGTAAACATTACGGCTATTAAAAGATTAATAAGGGACCCCGCACCATTTTTATTGAGCCTTGGTGGAATTGTCAACACTTTTATCATCTTGTAGATTTTGACTTGAAGTTTCAACGGTTATAGCTTTGTGACAATTTTGGCAAGAATGTGTTACTCTGATGTACGTCAACTTTGATAGATTGATTGATTGATTTTCCAACGTAATCCAAGGACGTTCGTTCCAACACGCAGCTTGGTCCTCCGTCGAACACGCACAACGGACCGCCAAACCGCATGCCGGAACCAAACCTCGAATGGGGTAGAAATATAGAATGGGAAGTGTAGATGTTTGTGATATGCTTCTTTTTCATGTTTCCATCTGTCATCATTGGTTGGGAAGTGTAGGCGTTTGCCAGATACCTCTTTCAATTTCCATGCTTTTTTAAAGTTTCCATCTATCATCATCTCCTTATTTGTTCTTCTTCTAAGTTTTCTGTTGCTCCTCTTTCTGAATCCAGCAGCTTTTATTTTTATTTTTTATTTTAGTAACCGTTCCACAGGTAAATATCAATTTACGGTGGAAGTGCTGTAAAAAATAAGAGCTTTTTATATCGGGGTATCAGAAAGATGTCCGAGGGAATATTTTGTGCACCCTGTATATGTTTTTTTTTAAGCAATCAGTTTTAATTTCCGTTTTCCAATTGGCTGCTTTTCAATTCCAGGTATTTTTCTATTTCATTACCTATATTTATTACCTTTTCAATTTTACTTTTAAATATTATTGTTGTGTAATAACTAAAACTAAAAACTAAAAATTAATAAACAAACAAACAAATACAATTAATAGACTAGACTAATAAACTTGGTTGTTATTAAATTAAGTTATTATATAAGTTAATAAATTAAATTAATATAGCTTAGCTTTTTGGTTACTGGTCTAGCCCCTAATTTCTTTATTTACACTTCACTTCGCATGTATATCTCTGTTAGGATAATATGAGTTATAAATGCATTATCTTTTAGTTCAAGGTAGTAAGTACTTCAATGCATAAAAAGTTAGTTATAAAAATATTCATATTTGCAGAACCAGCATATTGAAGTTAGCTAACAAAAATCCAAAAATGCTGCATATTCAATTTTTTATTATATTTTTTTGTGCAATTTTTTAACTATTAAATGATTAGAAACGATAGGTATATGATCTATATATCATATACCTATTCCTATACTCAAAAAAAAAATTGAGCTAAATTTTCAAAATGTTTGAATCTCTTTTTTATATTTAAGAAACGATAAAAAATTGGCTAATTTCAACAAGCTGGTAAATTTGTAAATGTGAATATTTTTATTCCTAACTTGTTCTGCATCGAAGTTACTACCTTGCCCTAAAAGATAATGCATTTATAACGTATATTAAAGTCAGTTATTTTTTATGGACCTGTGAATAGTTAACAGCGCAAAAAATCAAGAGGTAACTATATTATATTGTTATTTTTATATACTAATAGATATCAATAGCCATCAAAAATGGAAACACAAGAGAGTATTTTAAATCCCCTTTCAAACCCATTTTGATTTTTCTTCCTAGCTTGTTTGGTTTTCGAGCAATTCAACATTTTCTACAGGCCGCGCGCAAAAAATTTCAAATAAAGGAAAATTCGTACGCATTAAAAACACAAATGTTGCAATTTTCTCCAATATCGATTTTCTCGAAAATCATGGCATATACAAGAAAATCACAAGAGGACTTTTTTAGGAAATTAGTCCAGCTTTCTTTTTTATGATGAACATTTTTTTTATGTCTTCAAAGGTTAACGAGTTATCAGTAAAATAAAGCTTTTTTTACCGAAGGGATGGGTTTTTGGGGGGGTTGCGCGGCACCCCTAGAACTGATTTTTGTTGTTTTGAGATATATAATCCCTCCACTAACAGTTACTGAAGGAAAATCTCAGATAACATTTTTTATTATGGAAATTTTTATAATTATTGGACACGTTTGACATTTGCTCTGTGTTTGTTATTGTTAGATCGAATAGATGTGTTAAGTTTCTTAGCGAGCATCCGTTTTCGTTTGACTATGTGTGAAGTAAGGTTTTCCCTATGCTGTCCCTATCCTCATGCACTTGGTATATGTTGTTGTTTTTCTGTGGCCTTCATCTTCATTAATTCTTCGTATTTATTGTGTGCTCATGAATGATTTCTTTTGCTTTAGAGTTTTCTTCGCCGCTATTTTTATTTTTGAACTCATTGTTGACCATTTCCTCCTGGTATTTCTGTCTTATATTCGTCTTAGGTTTGGCTTTCGCTCCATGTGTTTCTTATTATCCCATCGAAGATCTGTGTGCAAGTTTTTACTGGGCTTCTATTTTCGTTTGACTATGTGTGTAGTAAGGTAAAGTTTTCCAATGATGCGCTTGATTGTCATCTGCTGTGTAAGCGTTGAAGTTGCCTTATGTTATAATAGTTATCTTCTTGTTCTTGTTTCTTCTAGTCTCTTGGGTAATCTGCCTGAATAGGCATCCTGCCCGCTTGCGTCCAGATGTGATATCATATTTCCTAGAAATGTGTGTTTTCGTTTCAACGTCCTATCTCAGTGTCCATTTTGTTTCTTTGCCAAGGCAGATATTAGCTTGCTGTAAGAAGCTTTTATTTATTAAACGTTCCACAGGTAAATAGCTATTTACAGAAGTACTAGGAAGAGCCCTGGGAGAATATTTGAGTCACTTGTATCCTGATCTGCTAATATAAAGTAAAATCTGCAAAAATAAGAAAAATACCTTAATTATTTTGACCTGAGAAATATTTCTGTATTTGTTAATAAGTTTAATATATGGACCACGTGACAGTTGTCAGTTGATACCTTCCTGTTTGAGGTATTTATGAAGATCCTGTAGTTAATGTATAAGTAGGTAAATATTTCAAAAATAATAAAGACTTATCTTTTTCGTAATGATTCGCCTCGTTTTGTTGATCGCTGGTTTATTTTCTTGAGCTGATTTACTCTTTCCAAATCCGTTCCTGTTTGGTTTTTATTACTACATGATAGTTGACAAAAACAGCTATAGCACCTTTTTCATTGTACATTTTGGAAGCTAAAAGTTTGATAACAAACGTTTTTGTCATAAAGATAATAGTTGCTTAAAAGTGAATTATTTATTACTTGTTTGCTTATAGTAATGAAACATTTTCTTTATAGGATTTTGCAAACAGTGGAAAGAAAAGCTATCTATGAGAACTAAAGGAAAAACTATATATAAAAATATTAATGAAATCTTTGCATTCTTTCGATAACCTGACTTCTGGTTATGCTAATAAGTAAAAATTCTTATTTGCTATTCTCATTTTAACACTAGCATCCAACCTAGTCCCCTACGGCTAAGCAGGCTAAACTAGTATCTACATGATCCCCTACGATATGTAAATTCAGTTAAAAATGAGAACAAAGGCCTGAAATTAATTTATTTACGTACCTTGTCTTTAAAAATGTTTTCATTTTAATTAATTACATTTTCATAAAATCTCATTCAGTTTCTTGGAAACGCTTAGCCTTTGAAACGTTTTTCGTCCTTATTGTGGACTCATCAGAAAAGCCTAAAGCCACTCATAACGATGTTCCATGCAAAACTAAGACATTTTATACCATTCATGGATAATGTCTTAGTTTTGCATGGAACATCGTTATGAGTGGCTTTAGGCTTTTCTGATGAGTCCACAATAAGGACGAAAAACGTTTCAAAGGCTAAGCGTTTCCAAGAAACTGAATGAGATTTTATGAAAATGTAATTAATTAAAATGAAAACATTTTTAAAGACAAGGTACGTAAATAAATTAATTTCAGGCCTTTGTTCTCATTTTTAACTGAATTTACATATCGTAGGGGATCATGTAGATACTAGTTTAGCCTGCTTAGCCGTAGGGGACTAGGTTGGATGCTAGTGTTAAAATGAGAATAGCAAATAAGAATTTTTACTTATTAGCATAACCAGAAGTCAGGTTATCGAAAGAATGCAAAGATTTTATTAATATTTTTATATATAGTTTTTCCTTTAGTTCTCATAGATAGCTTTTCTTTCCACTGTTTGCAAAATCCTATAAAGAAAATGTTTCAAGATAATAGTTGCCGAGATATTTGCAGAAACTGTGTTTTCTATAACTTATGATATTTAAAACTCCAGTAGTACCTATAAGGACTTTTGACATTGAGTTTAAAATGTTGAAAACATACTTCGTATAAAAATTTAATTGGGTAAAAAGCTTTATCCAACCAAAATCTAACTTGACTGGTTGTTACCATTTTGATATCGACAAAATTTTATATACTAACGTCGCCTCACCTTGCTGCGTGCAACTAAAGCGGATTAAAATTATCGCTCTCCTGTTATACCAAAAAAATACCTCATCGTTACACGCAACTCGCCATTAAAAGCTGGTGCAATTTAAGGCAATAAATCGCAATTTACCGCGAACGTTCATTTTTAGCAATCAGCTCTAGACGATCTTCTTGAAATTTATAAATGCTCTCACACTAAGTGGCGCAATCTAAATGGATGTACGGCGAGGCGTTGCCCTGCCTTTCGAACTTGAGAAAATCTCATATGAAGGACTCTTGTTATTGAATGTTTAATTTAAAAGATGTGTAACTTTATATGAATAATTCTTCCGCGTCGCCAAGCATTTATACGGAAATCGATTTCCTCCTGGATCGTAATATGTTAACGTCACTAACGTTTTCATTCAAAATTGATGGGCTTCCACGTGCCCTTCAAGTGCGTATTTTTTGTAAGGCAGCTAAACAGTATATTACAGTGGCTGAAAATTAAAATTTAATTAATTGAAGTTATAATTACATCGAAATAATATTAGTACAGGCAAATTAACAATTTAGGGTAACAAAAATTAATAAAAGGATCATCTCTGGGATTTAAGTAGGTAATAACCTGGAGAATGAGATGATGCATTCTTTGCACTTCCAAATTCCGGGAAAATTCAAAAAAATTTGGAGAAACTCTTTGATTTTCGTTTTTTTTGCTCTAGCTGCCGAAATAATGAAAATAGAGAAATAAGTTCCCAACAAAAGTTGTAGCTCGTCTTTCTCTCTACAAAAAATGTCTTTACAAATTTTTGTCTTACTTAAGCCGTTTAGAAGATAAATCGAGTTTTCCACTTACAGTTTTAGGCCGCTTCGATATGCGCGAAAAAATGCGAATTCGCCAGGAGTTTCGTACGACCGGGCTCATCGATCGATAATTCTTACTATTCAGAGCCCCTAAAAAAAAGGAAAGAACATAAAATGTAGAGAAAAGTCTCAGCTTTAATGTGGAGCTAATCACAAAATTCATAAAAAAAAATTATCAAAGAGAGAAAGTGTCAGAAGATGGCTTAGTGAACTTTGTACAGTTGATCCACAAATTTATTCATATCTTTGCCGGGAGTCGTTAGAATGATAATTCATTTTGCTTATATATTCTTATATAATGATATATTAATCCATTTAACATTTTATTGCAATTACTTTTGTTGGAAAAATATGCCTTGCGATCAAAGTAGAGGGTATATTTCTCATCGATCAATCACCTCCAAATTTTGGAGTTCATTTCGCTATATCTTAAGTAATAATAATAGCACAGTCTTTATTTTTGGATTATAAGTACAATAAAACATATTATTTTGAATGACTTTAGAGTTTTTTAAATGCGCACAGTACTTTTTGAATTTGTCTACATTATTCATACACGTTCAGGAAATGCACAATTATACTGTTATGAATTACACCCCCTTGGAAAAGGAGATGGCACGCCTATGCCTCTGATGGTGACTGGAAAGGCTCTAGAAAGATCCAAGGACTTTTCTAGATTATGGTTGAAGAAGATTCTGGATTGATCTAGAGCTAATTTCGGAGTATATAAGGCGCGATTACAAGCGCGGAAGAGGAACTTTATTATGAAGGAAGTTTATTGGAGAAGTGACACGTTCGGGAAAAAGTGAGGTTAAAGTAAACAAAGTTTATTTTGAAGTATTGTATAGTCAGTAAATTGTGAAATAAAGTGTTAGTAGTGTTTAATCTCTTGTTAAAATTATTTAGAACCCACGAATTCATACAGGGTGTTTCCTAAAAGGTGGAAATCCGTAACATTTTGGTGTCGGAAGCGGAATTTTGACAAGAGGATTTTTCGGAAGTGTTCGAGAAGGTTTGGCAGTGTATTCTCGAAGTTGGTGCTAACACGGAGGACTAATTTACTGGACGTTGTTCGATGGTTATTTTCGAACAGGAAAATAGTGTCAAGTGCATTTTTTGAGACATTTTTGGAACATTTTATTTGGACATTAGAGGTTAAGTGACGAAGACTCTAGATAAGACTTTTTCGTGCCGTTTTGAGGTTTTTCTGGACAGTCCCATTACCGATAGTGACGTAATAGTTAAATTTATTTGATTTCAACGTAGTCGTATGCCTATAACAACCAGAAGTATGGCAACTGAAAAGCAAATACAGGACTTATTTGCACAATTCCAGAAAGTGTTGGAAGAGCTAGAAAGAAGGCATCGAGAAGAAATAAGTGAAATCAAAGAGGAAATAGACCTGCTTAAGCGACAGTTGAGGGATAGAGGAAGCCAGCAAGTGGTATTATCAGATCAGCTGTTCGAACCTCCCTCCTTTGACGGCCAAAGTTCATGGACCATTTACAAGATGCAGTTTGAAGCAGCAGCGAGTGCAAACAACTGGAATGACGAAGAAAAGGCTATGGCGTTAATCGTGGCATTAAGGGGCCAAGCATTGGAAATACTCCAGGCAATCCCAGTAGACCAACAACGGGATTTTAAAGTTTTAGAAGCTGCCCTAGACTTACGATATAGTGAACAACATCTTGCTCAAGTGTACCAGACCCAGCTGAAATCACGTGTTCAAGAGGCTGGGGAAAGCTTGCAAGAGTTCGAAGCTGCCGTGTGGAGCCTGGCTCATCGAGCTTACCCCAATGTACCGAAGGAATTCCAAGATCAACTGGCAGTAGAGGCATTTCTGGATGGTATACAGGACGATGAGATCAGGCGAGTCCTCAGGTTATCTCGATACAAGAACAGCAGTGAAGCGTTGGTGCATGCACTCGAGGTGGAAGCTGTCCTTCAGGATACCCCGAGTCCAAGAGTACAAGCTATGAGTCTCGAAAGATCGCAGTCGGAAAAGGAGAACCAGAACGCTATGTTGTCCGACATACATAAGATGTTCAATCAGTTAATGGCTCAAGTGGATACTGCAGAAAGACAAGGCAAGCCAAGCGGGGGTATTAAATGCTACAACTGCGGCAAGATAGGACATATCAAACGAGACTGTCGACAGCGGAACTCGAGGAAAGTGAATGTTGGAAACAGGGCAGAGACACAGAATAAACAAAGTAGTGGAAGGCCAAGTGGACGGCGTATGAAATGCTACAGGTGCGGGGAACTAGGACATATCCAGCTTGAATGTCCACAGAGGAGCTTGGAGAGAGTGAAGGCCGGAGATGCTGTGAAGCCAAGGGGAAAACCAGAGGAAGCCGGTACCAGAGAGGCTGTGACAGATAACGAACGTGGTGCCCCTAGAGAAGTGAAGATTTCCCAGCTTCGGAGCATTACAGAAAGGCCACCACTACAAGGATATGACGATAAAACGAAACCTGAGAGAAATGCAAACATTTCATCCGGAAGAAGGTACAAGGAAGGTTGCAAGCACAACCACTGGGAGAAACTGCAGGTCACGGGAGCAGTCAACACTGTCAAGGTGGAGGTGCCGGATGATAAGGCAGATGAAGCGCTCAGACAGGAACAATTGAACGATGTGGAAATTGGGCCTATATTGAGAGCCAAAGAAAGGGGAACTCGTCCAAAATGGAAGGATGTTTCGGGCAAAAGAGTGGGACTGAAGGCACTATGGGCGCAGTGGGACTCACTGAAAGTCATGAACGGGCTGTTGCGGAGAGCATGGGAAAGCCCGGATGGAAAACAGCTGGTTATGCGTCTAGTGATTCCCAAGTGTCGAGTTGCGAAGCTGCTTCAGGAAGTGCACGAAGGAACATCCGATGGACACTTCGGTGTTAACAAGACCCTGAAGAAAATACGAGAACGATTTTATTGGATAAGAAGTCGTCAGGATGTGGAGGCTTGGTGTCGCAAATGCAAGATTTGTGCAGCCAGTAAGGGACCACAGACTGGAACTAAGGGTGAAAAGAAGCAGTTCAACACCGGAGCTCCTTTCAAGAGGTTGGCTAACGATATAGCAGAACCATCATCAGCCAGTGACCGAATGAAGGCTCGATACGACCGGAAGGGTAGTTCAGAAGGATTCAAGGCAGGAGACCTGGTTTGGCTGTACAACCCACAGCGGAAGAAAGGAAGGTCACCGAAACTTCAACCGCCTTGGGATGGACCGTATACTGTTATTACCGGAATTAATGATGTCGTCTATCGGATTCAACAAAGCAAAAAGTCCAAGATGAAGATCGTGCATTTGGACAGGCTGGCGAACTACATCGATGATTCTGAGTTGCCTGATCGGGACGATCTAGGCTTAAGGAGGGGGCAGTGTTATGAATTACACCCCCTTGGAAAAGGAGATGGCACGCCTATGCCTCTGATGGTGACTGGAAAGGCTCTAGAAAGAGCCAAGGACTTTTCTAGATTATGGTTGAAGAAGATTCTGGATTGATCTAGAGCTAATTTCGGAGTATATAAGGCGCGATTACAAGCGCGGAAGAGGAACTTTATTATGAAGGAAGTTTATTGGAGAAGTGACACGTTCGGGAAAAAGTGAGGTTAAAGTAAACAAAGTTTATTTTGAAGTATTGTATAGTCAGTAAATTGTGAAATAAAGTGTTAGTAGTGTTTAATCTCTTGTTAAAATTATTTAGAACCCACGAATTCATACAGGGTGTTTCCTAAAAGGTGGAAATCCGTAACAATACAGTAAAACATATACAACTTATTTGTTTCTTAACATTCTTCAATGAAATTTTCACGAAATGTAGATTAAAGTGCGTGGAATCGAATCCTTGCAGTGAAAAGGCACCCGTTGTTACGGGAGAAATGGGCAGGATGCATAAATCTCAAAGATGTGAATAAATCAACTGTATAAAGTTTACTAAGCCATCTTCTAACACTTTTTTCTCTATGATGAAAATTTGTATGAATTTTGTGATTAGTTCCACATTAAAGCTGAGACTTTTCTCTACATTTTACGTTGTTTTCATTTCTTTTAGCGGCTCTGAATAGTAATAATTGTCGATCGATATGTCCGGTCGTACGAAATTCCTAGTAAATTCTCATTTTCCGCGCATTTCGGAGCGGCTCAAAACTATAAGTGGAAAACTGGATTTATCTCCTAAACGGCTTAAGTAAGACAAAAATTTGTAAAGACCTATTTTGTAGAGAAAGAGACGAGCTACAAATTTTGTTGAAAACTTTTTTCTGTATTTTCATTATTTTAGCCGTTAGAGCAAAAAAACTGGAAATCAAAAAGTTTTTCCAAATTTTTTTGAATTTTCCCGGAACTTGGAAGTGCAAAGAATACATCATTCCATTCTACAGGTTATTAACTACTTAAATCCCAGAGATGGTTCTTTTATTAATTTTTGCGAGGTTTTTACAACATTTTGCCTCCATTGCCTGTACTATATACTACCGTATCACTTTAGTCATCTGACATAGATAAATGACTAATGCAATCAACATCAGTTCCTGGATAATTATTGCTTCTTTTATCTAACTACCGATGTCAAATAATTTATGTGGTAACTTCATGCCGCAACACTGGCCATTACGTCCGTTTCACGCGACATGCGATTGTTCTTCTTTTATAAATTCCTGTCAACGAGCGTAACTGTGACAAATACACTTTGACATATTATATAGTATATACTCTATTAAATTAAATGCTAAATGCGTTTAACTTGCAAACTAGGGTACCTAACGAAGCGGGTTCAAACCCTGCTTACTGCGAAAATTGATTGATTGATGGATTGATTAGTCATTGTACGGTAGGCATTGCAGCACTCCTGGATATGCCACCGAGCCGGCAACGTCTACGCTGGGACAACAGTCTAGACCCCAGGCGGAAACGAAAATATTTTGTGGGAGAAGAAGCCCACGCACCCCCCTTTCTTTGCCTCCGACGCTAATACTGCCTGCGGCGCTGATAATTATTAGCAATTAGATAGCAAAATAAAAATTAACCTCACTATCCTAACCTAAAGAAATCGCATGAAAGAATGAAATCATCAGGGAAAAAGAAGGAAAACATTATTTTTGCCTTCAAATCAAACAGTGCTTACTTTTGTTAAATACAGCCTTTTATTTATTTTTTTGCAATTTTAAAAGCTGCATTTAAAATGTTTTGATAATCCGGATTATTTGAAATCACAAGGACACACCTTGCGATTTCTTTATTTTATTCCTCTTTTCGATTTGTCATTCTTTTCCAGTATATGTAATCCTTTCCTAATTCGTCCACAATTCTCTGAATTATTGTTATCCATGTGTAGCACGGCCTTCCTATTTTTCGGTTTATTGCTGTTCATTCTTAGCGCTTTCTTTAGCAGGTGTGTTGTTTCCCGTCTTTGGACGTGTCCCTAGTATTTCATCGCGTATGATTCTATTCTTTTAATCATTGTTTCTGCTCAAGCTTTCTGTTGTTTCTGTGGTTTGACCGTTTTTTGCAAGTAATTGGACGATATTCCTTTCAGCTCTTCTGGGGCTTCTTTTGTTCGCTTTTATCGTTACCGCGTTTTTAACTCTATGTCATCGTAAGCAGTACGATGACCGCGTATAGTGTATAGCTCTTTAATCATACTGGTGGTATATTTTTTTTAATGAAAGACAGTACAATTCTTGTGATTCTGTAGACCGCATTGATTGTTTCCCTCACTGTTTTCCTCCTTCTCAGGTGATTCATCACATATGTTCCTAAGTATTTCATTCTGTCCGTGGTTCCTACGCTCCTCTTAAAATTTATTTTCATTCCAGAGGCGTCCAGGTGTGGTTTCGGGTTTTCCAGAAATTTGACAGTGTCTTGCTCTTCCTCGATGGTCATGAAGAAATCGTAGGCGTATGCAAGCACGATGGGAGGCCTTAGCGTTTCAGCGTTTTCATTGAGTTTCTAAGTTTTCTTTATTGTGCTTTGCAGCACTTGATCCAGGACTGTAGTGAATAGTCGGGAAGATAACATACATCCTTGTTTACTCCTATGTTCTTCATTTTAGACTCCGTTTGTCCAAACCATTGTGTTGCCGTGTTTTCGTGTAGATATGCTCCTATTATCATATTTATTAGGTAGTGCGGCACTCCTGTTGCGTAAGGTGTTGATTATAGCTTCCTGACTTACGGTATCAAATGTATTTTGGAGGCCAATTGAGATTATGTGTAGTTTTGTTTCTTCTTTCCATTTTTCTTCCAGGATGATCTGGCGTGCGTGTACATATGAAATTATCATCAAAAAATGGTTTGGACTTCACTATAAACTACATAGACCCATTTCTCTTTACTCAGCACAAAATCCTGGATTCTCCAGGACTTACCTTGGTGAATTGTGAATCGGTTAAGAAAACATTATAAGTAGATAATCGCCGACAGCTCATTTACATATATATTTCTAAGAATTTCCAAGCATTATGTTGCTATTATTAATTTTAATTCATGGTTCCCGTACTTTCAATGTTATGGTTATGAAGTTTTAAATACTTTTTCTTAATAAAATTATATGTTTCTTGTTGAATGTAATTCCAACATATAATTATATTTAATTTTTATTGAGTGGATGCAGCTAAAAATGCAAATACAAAAATTTTAAATGGGAGTAAATCTATAAAAACTTAAAATGTTAGGTCATTAGTCATATACACTTGCCCTATTACACAAAACTAAATGTATCATTTGTTTCTGTTGATTTAAGTTTACTTAGCTTAGTATAATTTCCTGCATAAATAATTTGCCATTTTGAATTCATTTTTCTTAAAAATGTATATTCTGATAGTCGAGAACTGGTTTTCATTATGCAGTATTTGTAATTATTGTAAATTAATTTGTTTAAAAAGGGCAGTAGTATAGTAGTATTCTTACTTTGAAATCAGTATCTACGAAAACCTTAATTTTGTAACTAAAAATACATATGTTAACTAAATACTCTTTAATAAATCCAACTATCTACTTACCAGAACACACGTACATTTTTAGAAAAAACAAATACTTATATTTTTTTTTTTGAGAATCGAGATTTCTCTAAATTTATCGTTTTATTTCTTGAATAATGATTTCCTTTTTCGCGGAAAGTTCTAGATCTCTCGTGGAAGTGATTCAACCAATTTTTCGAAATCCTTATCGTTCGTTAACATTTGAACATCCTCTCTCAATTGATTAATTGTTTATTGGTTTAAACCAAAAGTGTATGGTGACTAATCGCGTTGTAACACAATTTTGCAAATTGATCTTTGATCAAGCTAATTTTGATTTAAACAAAACTGCCGAAGTAGCAAACAATTTTTCTCTGTCGTCTCTTTTATCAAAACATTGTATTATGCAAAAAAATGCTTTTCCTTCCATTCTACCTATAAAAACCGCTGCCCAGGGAATCGCTACTTCCACATCCAAATTTTTCATCATAGTCACTTTAAAGGAAACATCTTGACTAAATTTGCACTCTAGTATGTGAAAATTATTGGTCATAGAATTTTAATAATATATGGAGCAGATGTCATAGAAAAGTTTGAAGCGCTGGTTTCTACCATATACGTTAAAAATGAAGTTTTTAGTTTGCCCGACTTATTTTCCGCTATTCACAACCTACCACAACCCACCCCTTCAATGGGATCATCTCAATCAGATGTCATTACAATACATCCGTGTACTAACTTTCAAGTAAATATCTCAATTTTATGTTATCAAACCCATTAATAATGGAGCGGAGATGGTGATGTTTGAAAAATATTAGAAAGAAATCTGGGGCCTTGGTATCTAGTATATACACCAAATCCCATATTTATGTACTCTTACCAGCTTGATTTACTTACTTTCCCCTATTTACTCTTATTCAACCCTCAACCCTTCAACGGCATCATCTTAAAATATAATCTAGTTCCAGATGTCGTTATAATACATACGTGTCCTAGATTTCAAGTGAATATCTCGATTTCATTTTATCAAGCCCTTTAATAATGGATTAAGGGTGGTGGGGGTTGAAAAATGTTACTAAAAAATATGAGGCCTTGGCTTCTAGGACATACTACACCCAATTTCAAGTTTCTGTACCCTTACCAGCTTGCTTTACTTATTTTTCCCTATTTACCACCAATTACCCCCACTCGTTCAACGCAATCATGACAAAATATAATCTAGTTTAAAATATCGTTATACGTATAACAAATTTCAAGTGAAAATCTAAATTTAATTTTATCAACTCTATCAAGGGAGTGAGGGTGGTGGGGGGATGGAAAATATTGTAGAAAAATCTGGGACCATCGCCTCTAGTATATACACCAAATCCTAAATTTCTATACTCTTACCACCTTGCTTTACTTAGTTTCCCCTATCTACCACTATTTATCCCCAAACCCTTCAACGGAATCATCTTAAAATATAATCTAGTTCCAGATGTATATATAATACATACGCGTACCAAATTTCAAGTGAATATTTCAATTCTATTTTATCAACCCCTTTAATAATGGAGTAGGGCTGAGTAGAGCTAACATAAATAATCCGAGATCTTGGGTTCTAGTACATACACCGAATTTCAAGTTTCTGTACTCTTACCAGCTTGCTTTACTTATTTTACCCTATTTACCCCTATTTAACCCCCAACCCTTCAACGGAATCATCTCAAAATATAATCTAGTTCCAGATGTCGTTATAATACATACGCGTACCAAATTTCAAATGAATATCTCAATTTTATTTTATCAACCCCTTTAATAATGGGGAAGGGGTGGTGGGGGGTTGAAAAATATTATAAAAAAAATTGATGCCTTGGCTTGTAGTACATACATCATATTTCAAGTGTCTGTACTCTTACCAGCTTGCTTTACATATTTCCCCATATTTACCCTCCAACCCTTCACTGGATATCTTCAAAAAACAATCCAGTTCCAGATCTCGTTATAATATATACGTGTACAAAATTTCAAGTCAATATCTTAAACCGTTCCGGAAAAAGCGTGCGGAAAAAAAAAAGTTACAGACAGACCGACAGACAGAATTTTTTTTTTTTCGCTGAAATTTTAAATCTCGACGTTTCATGACATTCTAAACCGATTCAAGAAAAAGAAAATTTAAATTTTTTTTATACTTCCAATCCACTACGTGGATGTGGAAGTAAAAAAAATATGTAATTTTTAATTAAGGACTTCTACCTTTTCCTCAGATAGTTAACTTTTAAGGTTTCTTTCTGTATGATGTGAATAAAAGGCTACGGTAACAGAACGCGATATGACACTTCTTCACACCTACCATGATTTCAGGAAAGCTTCAGCAAACTAGTGCAAAATTAAATTAAGTGTGGTTTATGTGGTAGTACAGCTATGAATAAATTACTAGATTATGATCAAAGAATAAAGTGCATCTTTAGCAGAATCTTCAATAGGAAATTCATGGGTACTGGAGACTACTGTAGAGGTCAAAATTGCTTGATCAGATGGTGATGAAATATTGAATATTTCAAAAACGCAGGAGGCTGAAACAAAAATTATTTTACATACATATAATACTTAGCATTGAGAGGAATCAACGTTCAAAACACGTGTTTCTTAATAAATTTAACAACTGAAGTAATATTAAAATATAAGAATACAAGATGGTTGATCCAAAATTGTCGAATTTAAGACTGAATGCTGCAATATACAATAAACTTTTGTTTTTTAAAGAACGATTTTCGACTAGAAAAAATTAAAAACCTTAGTAATTGGTTTGGTGAAAATTCTCTTTATTTTAATGTTGAGAGAACGTAGACAAAAGAAATGTAATTATCCAAATATTCAACTTGATAAAACGTCGATATCAACAAGGACGTCCAATGTAAAATTCTTGGGTATAAATATTGACAGTTTCTTAAAATGGAAAAGCCATTGTGAATTTCTGATAGCCAAAGTACATTCAGTAGTTTATGAGTTCGAAAATGTAAAAAATGTTCTAAACATGACTCATCTAAGAAATTTATATTTTGCTGAGGTTCATTCTCGGTTACGATATGGTGTTTGTTTTTGGGGGGTTTCCACCCTATCAAATAATGTATTTTTTAGCCAAAAAGCGTGTGATATGATGTATGGTAGGCTTTTCAACTAGAGAGACCTGTAAAAATATATTTTTGGACTATAATGTATTGACACTCGTCAATATTCATTTTTGAATTATGTTTGTTTGTCTTTAAAAACAAGGATAAAGTTTGTAACAATCAACTACATAATGTAAAATACTAGGCGAAAACATGATCTTTGTGTGCCCTTCAGTAGATTAAATGTCTCTGTAAATTCACCCAGTTGTCTAGGACCTAAAGTCTAACCATTTCCCCGTGGAAATAAAACATTGCAATGAACTGTCACTATTTAGAAAGAAACTTAAAGTGTTTTTAATTAGCAAAACCTTCCACAAAATAGAAGATTCTTTGTTTTTATTATCTCGATATTAAGTCTGACTATTCCTATACAATATATTATTATATTATTATTATTAAGCGCGTTTTACTGGACACAGGCAGGATTGTTGCTTATTTATAAATGTTCTGTCGCATTGCCTTAATTCGTCCTGGTTTTATTTCCGGATTTTCTGAGAACGCTTTACCGTAAGCAGACTAAAAAGTTGCAGGTGGATCCGGTATTCGTTAAAATATCGATGTGGATTTTCGTACGAAGGAAAATAGTAATCAAATCGTATTTAGCCTATTTCTAATTAGACCAAGGTCTGTCCCCGGCTTTACTTCACCGTCTTACACGAACAGCGTCACTTCCTTTAGTTGCGCTCAATTGCAGCTAGCTGTCTGGATCCATTCGTATATAATTTTGTTTTCTACAGTTTGTGTTCCGGATTTTAATTTGCTTGCATGTTGTTATTTGATATAGTGTAACTTATCGAGGAATAGTATTTTTTAATTTTTGGAAGAATAATTCGGTGAGCATACCATTTTGCTTTGAAACTTATATAGAGATCGGGGACTAATAAAAAACTAGTTTATGTGTTTAATTAAGATAAGGCGTGACTCATTAAATGATAAATGATTATTGCATTGTTGCACACACACCGGATTTAATTAAATGTATTATGTATAGTCCTTGGCAATGAGAGTTTTTTCTCAATGGCAGTTTGCCAGTCCTATTATACTAATTATTTTGTTTGGAAATGTGGATATTAATTACTTTTAATCTAAAATGTATGACCAGGACAAAGTTATTGCTTATGCCTTGCAAATTACAAATCCCCTTGTCGAATATTGTCATATTAATCAAGGATATTTTCCCAAAAATCGTGACTTTTTTGTAGAATTTTTGCTTTTTAGATAAAAGAAGTATTTTATATATGCTCTAATGGTAGTAAAGAATAAAAAAATCTCTTTTTTCTGCAACTGTCAAAAAAAGGTTATGTTTCCCAATTAACGTCAGTGTCTATTCAATATCAAAATATTTTGCACATTACATACATATTGTTGCGTGTGAAAACACGCAACAGTATGTAGGAAACACCCTGTATGAATCCGTGGGTTCTAAAATAATTTCAACAAGAGATAAACACTAACACTTTATTTAATAATTTACTGACTATACAGTACTTCAAAATAACCTTTACACTTTGTTTACTTGATATTTAACCTCACTTTTTACCGAACGTCACTTTTATAAACTTCTCTTTCTGCGCCGGTAATCACGCCTTATATACTCTGAAATTTCCTCTAGATTGGACCAGAATCTTCTCCCACCACACTCTAGAAAAAAGTCCATGGCTCTTTCTACAAGTTCCA
The DNA here is from genome assembly GCA_963583905.1 of Stenurella melanura. Classification (NCBI taxonomy): domain Eukaryota; kingdom Metazoa; phylum Arthropoda; class Insecta; order Coleoptera; family Cerambycidae; genus Stenurella; species Stenurella melanura. The sequence continues at coordinate 74,490,040 of OY757309.1, forward strand.
GTCAATACTAGTAGGCATAGGCGTATCAATTTCCAGTTCCAAGGGGGTGTAATTCATAACACTGCCCCCTTCTTAAGCCTGATCGTCCCGATCAAGCATCTCAGACTCATCGATGTATTTCACCAGTCTGTCCAAATGCACGATCTTCATCTTGGACTCTTTGCTTCGTTGAATCCGATAGACGACGTCATTAATTCGGGTAATAACAGTATACGGTCCATCCCAAGGTGGTTGAAGTTTCGGTGACCTTCCTTTCTTCCGCTGTGGGTTGTACAGCCAAACCAGGTCTCCTGCCTTGAACCCTTCTTAATTACCCTTCCGGTCGTATCGAGCCTTCATTCGGTCACTGGCTGGTGATGGCTCCGCTATATCGTTAGCCAACCTCTTGAAAGGAGCTCCGGCGTTGAACTGCTTCTTTTCACCCTTGCTTCCAGTCTGTGGTCCCTTACTGGCTGCACAAATCTCGCATTTGCGACACCAAGCCTCCACATCCTGACGACTTCTTATCCAATAAAATCGTTTACATATTTTCTTCAGGGTCTTGTTAACCCCGAAGTGTCCATCAGATGTTCCTTCGTGTACTTCCTGAAGCACCTTCGCTACTCGACACCTGGGAATCACTAGACGCATAACCACCTGTTTTCCATCCGGGCTTTCCCATGCTCTCCGCAACAGCCCGTTCATGACTTTCAGTGAGTCCCACTGCGCCCATAGTGCCTTCAGTCCCACTCTTTTCCCTGAAACATCCTTCCATTTTGGACGAGTTCCCCTTTCTTTGGCTCTCAATATATGCCCAATTTCCTCATCGTTCTGTCCTGTCATCCGGCACCTCCACCTTGACAATGTTGACTGCTCCCGTGACCTGCAGTTTCTCCTTGTGGTAGTACTTGCAATCTTCCTTGCACCTTCTTCCGGATGAAATATCAGCATCTTTCTGGGGTTTTGATTTATTTTCACATCCTGGTAGCAGTGGACTTCTCGGAATGCTTCGAAGCTGGGAAATCTTTACTTTGACTTCTTCTTCGAACTTGTTTACTTTTTCCTCGACCTTATCCGTTTTTCCTTCAACCCGATCTATTTTCTTTGACTTCACTTAATTCCTCCTCGACCTTGTCCATATCTACTTCGATCTTATTTTTGAGTTCTTCAGCGACTGTAAACAAGGCATTCTGTTGCGTCTCTATAGCTTTCCGTAAGTCGTCATTTTCCTTTTGACGGCGTTTCTCTTGGTCCTCAAGAATTTTTCTTAATTCCTCTTGACGTTTTAGTTCTTGTTCTTCTTTTTCCTGTTGATGTTTTTGTTCTTTTTCTTGTCTTTTTGTTTCCCGTTCTTCTTTCTCTTCCTGGCTTCCTTTCCTGATCCATCATCATCTTTTGCATTTGGGCCATAAAGTCCTGCATTTTTTTTTCGGATGCCATGCTTCTGGTTGTTACTGGCATGTAATTATCAACAAAATTTAATAATCACATCAATATCGGTAATGGAATTGTCCAGAGAAATCGCAAAACAGCACCAGAAAGTCTTTTATTTAAACTATTGTCCAAATAGAAAAGTTCTAGAAAGTTCACGAAAATGCACTTAATTAACTACACGAAAGTCTTGTTCAGAGTCTTTATCTCTTCTTAGTTCAAAGGATTTAATCACTATCACTAATGTGCTAATAAAATGTTCCAAAATGTCTCAAAAATGCACTTAACACTGTTTTCCTCTTCGAAAATAACCCTCGAACAACGTCCAGTAAATTAGTCCTTCCTGTGTTAGCTCTAACTCCGAGAATACTGCCCCAGTCTTTTCAACACTTCCGAAAAATCCTCTTATTAAAATTCCACGTCTGACACCAGTGTTGCGTATTTTCACCCTTTTTAGGAAACACCCTGTATGAATCCGTGGGTTCTAAAATAATTTCAACAAAAGATAAACGCTAACACTTTATTTAATAATTTACTGACTATACAATACTTCAAAATAACCTTTACACTTTGTTTACTTGATATTTAACCTCACTTTTTACCGAAAGTCACTTTTATAAACTTCTCCTTCTGCGCCGGTAATCGCGCCTTATATACTCTGAAATTACCTCTAGATTGGACCAGAATCTTCTCCCACCACACTCTAGAAAAGTCGATGGCTCTTTCTACAAGTTCCAGTCAATACTAGTAGGCATAGGCGTATCAATTTCCAGTTCCAAGGGGTGTAATTCATAACAATATTATTGCCTATTTTTTATAATTTTTAATGCATATGTAAAAAGTAAACAAACATCTAGTTCAAAAACAGTTATTACTAAAAAATAAATATTATCATCTGCCTCAGTTAAAAAATGATTAATTTGCTCTCGAGTTAAAACCATATACTTCTTAGCTTGATGCCCAACTGAAAATTTTTTTAAATACGGAACCAATTTTGGAAACGTCCTTATATCCACGTTTTCCTTGACATTAAGAGTTGACTTCAACATCGAATATATTGACCATAATGTGAACGACTGAACTACTTTTGAACTTTACGCAAGATATGCCAGTGAAACATTTTCGAATGATTTTGTTTTGCAAACCATGTTTTAAATTGTTCATACTGCCGTTCATACAGCCCTCTGGATGTTTCCGGTGGAAGATTTAGTGTAACAAGGTTGGCTACATCTGATATTTCTAGTGGGGTACAAGATAAATCATCTTCACTTTCGAGACTCTTCATTATTATCTTATGTATTATTTTACTTTAAAAAACTCACAATATTCAACACTTATAACATTGAAAACGTCAGTGAAAAATTTTTGTTGTTAAACATATTGGTTTCCATTGTTTACACCTGAGACAAATCTGTTATTGTGTTTTTAAGATCTCGTTTTATGGTTTTAATTTAATCAAATTAAAGTCGTTGTAGAAAAAATATTGTTTGCATCTCGTATGCGACATTCTTTGGTCATCTCGAACGATTTCTTGACTCGATCACCAAAGTAGTATTTCGTACCCTAAATACAAAAATAACAATTTCTCCAAAAATTATATTTGTAAAATGTAAATACTAAATTATAACGATTGTTTGAAAGTGAGTTTTCCTTTCCTTTGCTAATAATTGTAATGAAACAAATTCTCTATAGGATTTGGTAAACAGCAGAAAAACCATCTATGAAACTAACAAGAAAAACTATCTGTAAAAATATTAAGATTGGAAATTAATATTTTTGCAAATAGTTTTTCTTTTTAGTTCTTATAGATAGGTTTTCCGCTGTTTGTCAAATCATATAAAGGATATTATGTTTCATTATAACGATTTATATGTGTTGTATATAAAAAATTTATATTTACCAATGTGTGGAGTGATGTAATGTTTCATTCAGCTTTATTTGGCTTCAAACTATCGCCTCCCCACTATTACATTACCATTAAAAGCCTCCGTTTTCACCACGCTTGTTCATCCGTCCATCGTAGAATAGTAGGGCTGGTTATACTCCGCGCCAATGCGGATTTTCTAATTTTTGTTCATGCGAGATTCTACACAAATTCAACCAATTAGAAAGTAGACAAAAATATTATTTTATGATTTCGAGTAAGTAGCTTTCCGAAACTTAAAAACCATTGAAATTCATAATAAGGCACCCAATGGAAAGCAAAGAGAAAGTTTTCTGTCTCTAAAATAGTATGTCTTTATAAATGACTTACAAGAACTTAAGAAATATGGTTTTTATAAACAAAGTAACCAAATAAATTAATTCTTTCTTATACATGTTTACTGGAAAATACGTATTCCTTCACGAGATTTGCCTTCAGTTAGGTTAAACGTAATAGCTCATTTAGTGGAGGCTTAGGGAGAATTTTCGTAAAAAAAGAATTGTCTTGAATAGCTACAGAGCTAAGATAAAAATTGTTTTATTTTATTTTATTCTTTCTGATTACTTTAATGACTTAACCAACTTAATTTTTTTATTTTATTTATTTATTTTTTTATTTATTTAATCATCTTTTTTATATTATCAACTCACTCTCTCTCATTTGCAACTCGCTAGTGTATCAGTTTATTTATTTATAAAAATTGAAAAGAAATAAAAAGTAAAATTGAAAAGGTAGTAATGAAGTATAAAAATGCGCGGAATTGGAAAGCGGAAGTTGAAATTTATTACTGCAAATCAAATCAATATACAGGGTGTACAAAATATTCGCTCGGACCTCTTTCTCATAAACCGCTGTAAAAGGCTGTTTTTTACCAAAAGACAGGGCACTTCCTTGCACTTCCACCGTAAATGGATATTTACCTGTGGAACGGTTAATAAATAAATGCTCTCTGCGGCTAGCGAATATATGTATATACAAACGAAGTGAACGCAAGCTGGCAGAAGGAGGTGTACACTGCTAGATTCAGAAACAAAAGAAACAAAAAACTTAGAAGAAGAATAAATAAGAAGATGATGATAGATGGAAACTAAAAAGAAGCATCTCACAAACATCTACACTTCCCATCCTATATTCCCACCCCATGCGTCATGTGGCTCTCGCTGCTGACAATAAGCATGTCCCATGTCCAATCCGGCGGTATATAAAACATCCAAGGTTTGGTTCCGGCACGCGGTTTCGCCGTCCGTTGGGCGTGTTCGGCGGACGGCCGAGCTGCGTGTTGGAACGAACCTCCAGACTGGATGCCCGGAATAGGCAGCAATGCCCACCTTACGCTGGCAAATCGATCAATCAAAAAGAATTGTCTTGAAATAGCGAGATTTTTTTAAACGTAACATTAATAATTCATTTAGTATCATAGAGAGTCAGGTTCTGATAGTCGAATCGGAATGAGTTAAAAGCTAAATCGTTGGGAAGAGTATTAACTCTTAAATGGACCTTAAATAATAATGAAAACCACAGTACTCAGTAATTTTAGTTTTTTCTAACTACTTAGCCTGTAGTGCGCATATTTGATAACATTTTTGATAATTTTAATGCTGAGGTAGTGTCACAGCAAGAAAACGCATATAAACACATGATACTCTTTTTTGATTCAGGTCTTTTAAACCATTTTGAATAAAATAAATGACCACTAGTTTTATCTATTATCTACTAGTTTAAGAAAATACATGCTTCTGATTAATTATGTGAATCCTTCGGAATATTTTTTCAGAAGAATTCTATCATAAAATGCCACTTTCACAAATTAAAATGTGTTTTTTATTATAATAAAATGAATAATTACAAATATTCCAAAAGATTGCCTGTGTCTATCTGCTTGATATCGAAACAGATAGAGATAAAAATTAGATTATATAGCTATTATTATAAATCATTAAATAAACAAATTTTGTTTCCAACGCTATATTGTATAGAGAAGAAAGTCCCCACAAAATAGTAAAAAACCCACCGTTGTCATGTTAACTCCCCAACAACGATAAAAATAAAAATAATAACCATTAGTAAATAGACTGAAAACATTAGTCATGTTTCATACATTTTATTCATCAATAATATTAAACTTTTATGTATCTACATTAATAGTTTTCGTAACCTTATTTAGATGTTACTTTGGTTACAAAGTAAAATTCTTCAATTTTCGGCCAAGTAAATCATATGTGAATTTGCTGCGCAGAATAAGGTATTTACAAATATTTGGTTATTATTTTATAACATAACACAATAATAGTACACTTTGTATAAGAGTTTATCGCGTTTCCGTTCCTGTGAATCACTACGTTTTGTATTTTCTGTAAAAACCACGGACATTCCAGATTTCACGAGTCTTAACTTTTAACGCTATTTTAAACGTTTAGTTAGTGCGAACTTGTGAAGTACGTTTGGTGGTACAGAAACTAACATTTTATATTTTATCAAAATGCGGAGGAAGCTTTTCAGGCGCTTGTCTTCTCTCTTACAAACCGTAAGTTTATTGAAACTATTTTTTTTTATTAATACTCGTTCAGATGAGGTCTAAAGTCTAATTAATAGTGCGGTACTCGAAGTGTTACAGGAAGAATTGAGATACGAAGCTCATTGTTTTTAAGATATCTTCTATTCATTAACGATTTTTGCTTAATAAGTTTTATATTTGCAATTTTTTGTTAAATCTTGTAATTTTTTATTTTGTTTACTTAAAACCATGTGGGTAGTAATACCATTCAGTATATAATTCCATTTTGTGTAGTAAAAAATTAGAAGAAAGCAGTATTTAACAAAATTTTGCAAAGTAATTTAAATAGATATGGTCAGTAAAATAATACTTGTTGCACAATTACAAAGTCAAAATGGCCTCATGCACAGTATTTTATTAAATTTTGTAAAGTATAACGTGCGCAGTAAAAAATACTAGATACAAAATATTGTTACGCATTTCCACCTCTTTAGGAAACACCCTGTATGAATCCGTGGGTTCTAAATAATTTTAACAAGGGGTAAACCGCTAACACTTTATTTAATAATTTACTGATATGCAATACTTCTTAATTAACCAAAATAACCTTTACACTTTGCTACTTCTTATTTAACCTCACTTTTCAACTTCTTAACTCATGTAAAACTTCTCCTCTTCCACCGATAATCGCGCCTTATATACTCTGAAATTGCCTCCAGAGTCATCCAGAACACAATCGAGAATTTTCTCCCACCACACTCTAGAAAACTCTATCTCTTTCTACAAGTTTCCAGTCACTATTAGACATAGGCATATCAATATCCAGTTTCAAAGGGGTGTCATACATAACAATATTTCATTTTTTGCCCAGTAAAAATAATAAGCGTAAAGCGACTTCAACCCCAGACTCATAAGCCCGTGGTGCAGCTTCTAGCTCTACTCGACTCAGTTTTGATGACATAATTGCTTGTGTCGGAATATCGAAATCGTAAAAAGACTTAGGAATCAACATGAGTTAAAAACTAAGAGTGAACACTACCTAAGGTCAGTGGGGAGGAGGATAAAGCGCCAAATGTAGAGATATCTCCATAATAATCAAATTTTAGCAAAAAATTGTCTTCAACAATCCTGTACTATTTATTTATGTACAACTTACACTTATTTTCAGTTAAATAACATCACTCGTTGCAAAACAGCTTATTGTTAATCATTAAAATTATGAATAATAATGTTTTTTTTTCAAATTGGGTGATGTGGGAGTTCAAAGTGTGTTGAATTCAGTGACAGACGCGTTTTTCGTGGCTCCTACGGGATCTCGAGATAAATCCGGATAAAGCGACAACAAGACGTCGAAATTGTATTGAATTAAAGCGTGAACGATTCTGCATTGATTGATATAAATTAGCGCAGGTCTGGCTATTTCATATGGTTGATATTTGATTGAATTATGTTGGTTGAATAAAGCAACACAAAATAGTGTATATAAACAACCCGAGAAAGTGTACTGCTTGACCGTGGAATCTATACCTGGATCCGTCCCTTCTTGAAGTGGGTAATATAAATTAAGCAACAACCAGCCAGATGTGTGAATGGAACAGATCAGTTTTGTTTGTGTAGCATTAACATTGGTTTATTTATTTATGCCTTTATTAAATTTTAAACAATGGAGATCAAAATTGAAAAGGTATTAAACATAATATATAGGTGATGAATTAGAAAAACTGCCTGAAATTGAAACAGATTGTTTCAAGGAAACGACATAATACAGGTTAAGCAAACTATCCCTTCGAACCTCTCCGATGGATGGAAACTTAAAAGAAGCATGAAAACTGAAAAGAAGCATCTCGCAAACACCTGCACACCCCAGCCGATGATGACAAATAGAAACTTAATAGAAGCATGGAAACTTAAAAGAAGCCTCTCACAAACACCTACACTTCCCATCTTATATTACCACCCCATGCGTCATGCGGCTCTCACTGCTGACAACAAGCATGTCCAATGTCCAACCCAGCGTATGCAGCCGGTCTGGCGGTATATTTAAACATCCGAGATTTGATTCCGGCACGCGGTTGAGCCATCCGTTCGGCGTGTTCAACGGACGACCAAGCTGCGTGTTGGAACGAATCTCCATGGATGTCCGGAATCGGCAGCAATGCCCTTACGCTGGCAAATCAATCAATCATTCAAATTGGGTGATGTTATTTAACTGAAAATAAGTGTACATAAATAAATGCTACAGGATTGTTGAAGACTGCTTTTGGCTAAAATTTGATTATTAGGGAGATATCTCCTCATTTGGCGCTTTATCCTCCTCCCCACTAACCTTAGGTAATGTTCACTCTTATAATGTCACTTCCACATATTGCCCATGTTCTCGTGCGTACGTCCGTCCGTTCTACGTCCGCAGTCTGGACGCGGTTTTAAGCCCGGTGTCTACGCCTTTGCATATCAGTGCGGTATCAGTATTTAAATGTAATCTATTACTGATATATACATACGAATGAAATATTTTAATAAAAGCTTTATTTAAAAATAATCATCTTTATTCCACATACAAATGTAGATACAATGACGTCAAATATTTAACAAAATAGCAAACAATTCACTGACACATATAATGTAGGGATATTAATCTAAATTCACACTACTATTTTACTATATTTTATAATTATAATACCTACAAGAATTCAAAATAATTGCACATGTACATTTAGGTTGAAAATTCAGGAACTGTTTGACTTAATAGTTGAGGAAATGTTGCTAAGATACCTAAGTACGTAAAAAGTAGAAGTGTAAAGTACAACGTAGTAGAATGACAGATAACGATTCTTGGAATGCATTTTGGTGTTAAAATATCAGTAAAATAAATGATAGCTGTGTCGTGGTAAATACACCTTCTCATGGTACCGACATGAATAGGAAGCGACGGTAACGATACAAAAAGTATTTTGGTTTATAAAAATAAACTCATTGGAATTTGTGTTTGGTATTCATTTATAAACATGAGGCATTAATCTAATGTAAAGGATTTTGTATTTTGTCTTGAACCAATCGGAAAATGGGCATTTATACTGGACGTATTTTCAGTCGGAAAATGCCGCTTACCGGAAACGACGATTTTGCAGGGCTGGGATGGAAGGTAACCATTTTTCCGGTAAAAGCTTAATGAAAAGTGTGTACATGCTTTTTGCTACATATAAAATTCTGCGTAAAATAAGTGAAAAATGACCCCCTGTGTCAGACAAATTGCTGGGTGGATCCCATTGTAATAAAATAATAATAATATTTGTTGATATCTTAATTTTCCCTATACATTGTAAAGTATCAGATTCATTATGGTCCTTATTGCGTGAATTGTTAGCAAATGGCTAATAAGAATCAGACAGGTTATATAGCCGTCTTTCAGGATCTAATAAAGATGTATCAATCAATAATAAATAAAATTGGCAGTAAATTTCTTAAATAAAGAGCCAATTAAAAATAACAAATGTTTGCAAATGTATTCGTTAAATGGCCCCTTATTTGAATTTTATATTAGATTGATTTTTCCCCTGCTGTCTCCAAAAATACCAAAATACTTGAACACAACACTCGAACACTAACACTCGATGCGCGTGTCGCCAATAACGTTGGCATTATCAGGAGACAATTAAAACTGATTTTTAATCGTATCTCCCTACATTCAAGAAATTACTGGCAGTAACGAATTGTAGTGTAATTATGAAAAAGAAAAACTGTTTTAATAAGAATGAATATACAATAACCTAACCATTATACTCTTCGTCAATTTGCTGTTTTTTTTATGTTTTTATACAATCGTCGCACATTCTATAGAAAAATAACGCAGTTTTTTTTGTCAATAATATAGTTTTAGACATTTTTTATTTAATTGCAAAACATACAAAAATTGTTGTTTTTTTTTAATTTAAATAATTAATAACTTCTTTATTTATCAATAAATTTTTTCAAGAACAATTGGCTTCTTTTTCTAGATAACCATAACTTACTGTCCATATTTCAATACAATCGAACTTTTCACTCTTAAGTTATCGTGCTTACAAGAAACCTGACGGACGGACGGACGGACATTTTGAAAGTTGTTCAGAATTCTATCACTAACACAGTGATATGAAATTTTTATACCGGTTTTAGAAATGTGCCGTCAAATGCTCTTCGTTTTCATAGTTGCAAAGAGTTTATTTATTATATGTTGCCTTGAAAAAAATGCATTATGCCCAATACATTTTCCCCATTATGTTTTTCCAAAATGCAACATAATCAGTAATTTAAGAAAATCAAATATATTCTCGCTATATTATTGTGTCCCTACCCAACTAAAACATAGACCTAAACATTTGGTACTGATAAAAAAGGAATTGCATCCCCTTAGGCTTTCTATTGGGGTGGAGCTTAACAGGTAGCATAGCATAGTAGGAAATTCTGTTACACTCTTTACATTTTTCTAGTAGATGGCATTTAAATGAGCCAAGCAGTAGAGTAGTTTTAAAACATATGTGCAGTGTTGATGTTTCATGAATTAGTGGAAAATCAAACAACTAACTAGGTACACTAAAAATATCCAGATTTCTTAATTTGTCCATCGACAGGTTGTAAATAGATAAATTACTTACCTATTTAATCATGTCTATAGTTAACTTTCCAAATAAACTGAGAGAAACTGCATTACATTAAGCAAAGGACTGATGCATTCAATTTTGCAGAATGTGTTAAACAATTATATCTATATACGCACATACTTGTATGCAATTCAGCTATTAAATTATTTGAATCGGTACCTCTGTTATGTCTATTCTAATTCTAACTTATAGGATACGTAGGTGTAGTTACAATATTTATTTTTTGTTACGTTGTTTATAACATTATTTACATTTATTTCATTTACATTTTCGTATACTGCAAACTTTTGAGAATTCTAAAAGTTGAATCTTACAGATCTAACTTTTTTCCTATATAAAATACTAAATTTTGATTTACTCTTTCCAGGTACCATCCGAAATGGGTAACAAGCCTTCAGTGTCAGAGGGCGAAGAAGATGAAGATAGGCCTCCGCTGTCGCTTAAAGGTGCTAAATCGTTAGGTTCTGAATTGGCCAACGGAGGCGGAGAAGATGCCGATGAAGAGCTGGAACTTCCTCCACCAATGAAGCCCATTCAGGAACCGATTCTTGTAACGTCACCACCACCCGGAGTACCTGATATTGAAGAAAATCCATGCAAAAGAGTGAGTTTCTATTGTGTGTCATTTTAATAAGTTATCATCAAATATCGTCATGACATTTGTTAGTAAATCAGGCAATGTATTTTTTTTTTTTAATGTGTAAAGCTTTGAAACTAGGAATTATTAGGAAGATATGCAAAATCTATTACTTTATACTATTATATTGGATGCTTTCATACAGAATAGTATGTAGATGATGCACATACTTCAAATACATTTGTACGTACGTACGTACATACATTCGTAAAAACCAGTGAATCAGTATTGATGCAGTTACCTATTTGTTTATATTTAATATTTGATCTAATTATTGGGTTTTTCAGTCGCTCAAATGACATCCTTAATTCTCTTACTTTTTATTTGGTATTTTGCCACTGAAAAATATTTAAAAATTTTAATGAAAAAACCTCTGCGCCAAACGGATCAGACAGAGGTTGGTTCTTGAGTACTTGACTGTTTCAAAAAGTCTCACACCTAAAAATATATAAACTAGAACAATATTATAAACTAAAATCTGAAAATCAAAGCTATAGGTAGTTAACGTTTCGGAAGAGAATCTACTTCCGTTCTCAAAACTTTTTTGGCCGTCAAAAAATGGAAAAAAGGTCGGTACAGTCAAATGGGTTGAAAATGTAGCGTGTTGTATTTCATATAATATCCTGATCAAAAGTTCTCATGGGCACAAGGTCGGAAAAAGCACAGTTTTCCAGATATCCGGGGTGCATAGTCGACTCTACAACCCCCGATATCTGATAAATTGTCCATTTTCCGACCTTGCGCTCATGAGAACTTTTGATCAGGGACTTGAGAGGAATAACATTTACTGATTCCAGCGAATTTCACCAGGGCGGGGCCACTTCCCGTAAGAAATGAGCACCCCCGATATCTGGAAAACTCTCCACTTTCCGACCTTGTGCCCATGAGAACTTTGATCAGGATATTATGACGTACAACATACTACATTTTCAACTCATTTGACTGTACCCTCTTTTCCATTTGTTTTGTGCTGTGTCCTTTAATATGATTTATATTACGAGCATCTATTTTAGATCTACTGTATGCATACATGTCATCAGGAGGCCTGCTTATGTTATTATGACACAAGTGTTATTGAAATCTGATGATAACTTGTTAAACATTGTATGTACCTATTAATTCCGCTACTACATGACCTTTACACCAGATCACACAACACAAATAACTCTCATGTCACATTTTAACAACTCTCTTCCATCTGCAGGTTTCTAGTCTAACATTAAAGTCGCTAGAGGGCGCGACTTCGGCAGATTTGGCTGAAATTGAGCAAATTGTGAAGGAGAGAATGGTGCGAATAAAATAACTTTTCTACAGATTTTTTATTTTTTTTTGTATTTGCACCTGTTTCTTGCATGCGTAATTTGCACAGTGTAAAATGTATTATTTGAGAATATTAATTATTTAGTCGATGTAGTTTATTACTGATTGTTTTCTGGTATTTATGATTTCACTTGGTAGAATTTTAAATTTCTGAGTATGACTCTAAATAAGTACCACAAGAAACTGACTGTTTTCCTATTTATATTAGAATTTAGTCTGTTAATTTTGACTCTTCATAATCATAATCACTTAATTTACACATTCAATTCTGTTTATACCTTGGAATATATAAAAGCAGAAGCTGATTTTCATTTCCTCATGCTAAATTTAAAATATTTTTTTAAATGTATTGCATACCCCTCCAAGCATTGCTCCACATGGATGTGCCTACTTCATGTGCTTTGATGTGTGCAAATATAATCATTAACATTACATAACAACCCCTCCTTAAATTTTCTATAAAACTGTCTGTACTAATAACCAGCAAACATCAATTTTAAATCTATTTTCATAGCCATAAATACAAATGTATATAATGGTTTTTGCTGTTATATCGGTCGAAATTTATACAAGAAGTGTTAGTAATTTGATTTAGATTTCTCTTTAACTATTTTTACAGTTTTCTTATTCATTTTTGAGCTGTCATTACAAGGTGTACAAGTGTTTTTTGTTTTGTTGTGTTTGTTTTCTCATTGCATAAGTACATAATTCTGCATGGATGATAATTTAAAAGTTTGACTAGAAGATTATTTCCTCCGATCAAAGAATTTATCACTAGATGCATGACAGCTATCTCTTTAGTACATGCCTTGATTAGTGCTAACGTAGTCACATTAATATCCATTAAAAAGTAATCATAACATCCCATAAGGAACAGTGGCGGGTACGCGTAGATGGGTACATATTTTCATCAAAATGAAGTTTTTTTAATTCCTGCATTGCCTGCCTTTTTTTACAAAACTATTTGATATAAACAAGCAATATTACAGTAAAATAATGGTTGACATTGTTGCGTATTTCCGCCCCTAGGAAACACCCTGCAAAAATCCATAGGTTCTAATTTTAACAATGGGTAACCACCAACACTTTATTTAATAATTTACTGATAACTGCACAATATTTTCCTTAAATAAACTACACTTTTACTAAAATAACCATCAACAATGTTTACTACTTTGTATTTCTGTCACCTCGGATTTCTAAGCTCTGACTTATCACTTTTCAACTTCTGAACTTCAAACTTCCCGCCATGGGTTTCGCCATATATACTCTAAAGTTGCCTCTAGATACATGTAGAAATTTCCAATTCCAGGACAATGTATAACTCCAGAGCCCTCTACAGGCTTCCAGAAGAGATGGCGTCTATTACTGGTTGCCTAACCATTTCTACTTAATTTCAGCTATTAGTAGTCATGGGCGTAACAGTCTCTACTTCGTAGGAGGTGTAATGCATAACAATATGTTTTAAATTTAGCTAGCATAAACTTTAAAATATAACTATTGTCATAAATTCATAAAATTCAGTAGGGCAACTAAGTATGTGCGCCCCCCGCAGATTTCTGAAAGCGCCCTACTATTTTGCACCCATCTTGATCCTTCGTATTTACACTTTGTAAAAAATGTCACTCGTAAGCGTTTTTTAAATATTGTATAAAGTAATTTTGTTGTTGTAAAAATGATGAAATTTCAAGATAATGTACTGCTATTATAAAGAAAACATATTATTGATTAAAACAGACATGGAAGTCATACTCGCTGGGGTAAAAATGGCACCCCTGGCTTTGGTGCGCCCCCACCTCTCCCCCCCACAATGCTGGGCTTGTGGGGGCATTATTTACGCCACTGATGAAATTCCTCATTTATGAAAATTACAGCACTCTATTATTTTTGAAAGGTTACATATAATAAAAGGGTACAACAATTTACCCTCTAGCTCACTGAATAAATTACCATTCAGTGCAATATTCACAATCACCGGTTGTACAGAAAGTTAAGTATAAATATATAAGACCTTGTGTGTTAAAGTATCTTTATTTACATATACAATATTAACACAAAAAATCAGTGCTTTTTATGCCTATGTTGGTGGTGATATTAATATTTCTTTCCCAAAATATTTTCCCACCATATTTCTGTCATACTTGAATCCTTTGAGAATCTACAAAATAATGTCAATATTATTATGTAGAGTATTGCTAAGTTCACTTTGCTTTAATATTAGGAATACTCGTTGTAGACTTTTATTTCCAATAACTTGATTGTATAATTATTATTAATGTCGTCTGTTTGTACATTAACACACAAAAAACGTAAATTATTTGTTTTACTGTTCAAGATCTACGAAAATAGCAATGGAATTAGTATAGTGAGCACTTAATATGTGTTGTATGTGTAATTCCCATTAAGTGAATACATGTTTTTATTAAAATAACCACAAGTTGCACCTGTTTATACAACCTCGTATTTAATAAATATAATAGGTAGAGAGTACACATGTTCAATTCTAAGGGAATTAAAATCTGTAAACAGAACCCCATCATATCATGACTATGAACTTTATACTTACTTGTAGAACAATCAAATAACTTCTTTTTTAAACGGCTTTTTGCAAACAGCAAACACCTCACCAAGTTGTAATGTGTGTATGGTCAATACCACTGTTGGGTGGTTGTATCTAAATAAATAAATAAAACAGGATGTACAAAATAATACTTTTCTAGCACGAAATCACTCTTAAACACTAGAAACACTTGTTAGCGTTAATAGTGGACAAATAGAGATCACGATAATTGAGCCAAACAGATCATTTCCGAGATATTACGATTTTGTTCAAATAAAGGCCACAAATAGATCTACTAGCCAATAAGAAACTTACGGGATGTTTACAACTCAAGTGCCTTAGACTGTGACTATCTCATAGATGAACCAATATAAATTATGCATCTGGAGATAAATTCTTTGATCGGAGATTATTTTACATTTGCATCAAGTTTAGATATTTTCATACAAATTCTGAGATGAGAAAAGTTTTGTCTTTCCTCGTTTGTAACATGAAACATAAAAAAAGTATAGTTAAGTGTATTAATAGTTGATGGCAAAATATTGCATATAAATATGTATACAAAAGCATTCTTCTAAAGAATCTGTTAATTTAGTGAAACAAAAAAGACAAAACTTTTTATTGCTCACTCACAAATACTTATTACATTCAATAATACACAGGGAAAAAAAATATGGTTTAATTTGTATAACCATTTGAGCTGAGAGTACTTTAAAAAATGTCTCGTTTTATTTAAAATGACTATAGAATATATAAGAATTGTAACAGGAGTATAGACTATCGGCAAAATGTCTACTAACGCCGCGGCATGAAATTTTTTCACATAATTGTGCAGTGACTTTTGTATTGTGTTCTATGTGCAGATTTGTTTTTTATGTTTTCGTAAAAGAAACACATTGTTTCTTTTTTCAATCGTTATTAATCGTGAGTATATAAAATTTCTTACAAAGTAAATACAATTTTAATAACCATTATATTTATTTATTGTGTTGAAGCCATTGAAATTATTGTATTTATAGGTTATTGTCTGCAGCTCCTTTTAGATGGAAATTAAAAATGATAAGGTACAGTGAAAATTTTTATGTAAAAACCCTGCTTACTAGCTGAAAAGTACATAGCTTTCCATCCCGGGGATGGAAGTGTGGGCGGGCCATCAAATGCGTTAATTTCTAATTAAAATAAAATCTTTGAGTGCAGCTCTAAAATTTTGTGTAGTTATAGTTTTTAACTGTAGAAATAAATATTGTAATTTTAGAATAAGAAATATCAGCCAAAAAATTCAAAACAAATTTAAAAAGTACACCCATACAGGATTCAAACCGAAAAATCTGCTGTGTAAGTCGTTGCTTAACGCGATGTGCTTCGGTCGTGGTGGACTTGACATTTTCAATTAGTCACGTCGGAAAAGACAAAACATAGAGTTTTTAAATGTTCATAACTAAATAAATACATCTGCAGGAAGGCTACCTAATGTTGATATCGAAAGACCGAAATTGGCATTTTCACGGCATTGTTAATTGCATGGGCGAAATCGAAAATTCGAGCCGACAGAAGTGAACGAAAAATAGCATTTTTTGATACATCGCGAATTTGATTTGTTTTTTGTTCCATTAATGTCACTGGTACATTAATAACCGGAAAACCCTGAAGAATAGGGAGATTTTAAATATAAAAACAAAATGGCCAGAACTGCTCCTTGACATTAAAATTTGAACAATTTTCTTACAACTTTATAGTTACACTACACAAAATTTCAGAGCTGCACTCAAAGATTTTATTTTGATTCAAAATGAACGCGTTTGATCGCCCGCCCATACTTCCCTCCCCGGGTTGGATTTCTGGCTGCAGAGCTATGTACTTTTCAGCTAGTAAAGAGGGCTTTTACATACAAATTTTCACTGCACTGTTCATTTCTGTAGCCAGCTCTTAGACTATTGACAAAGATATTAAAATTTTTGAATGCAGTGTGACGGATTTGACCAATTATCGCCGAGAAAAGAGGCTATTGTTCAAATTTTACAATTGTTAAACATTAGTCGAGCAGAAATAATCGCTAAGTAATTTTGGAATGAAAAATATCTGCCATAAAGTTGAAAATAAATTTAAAAAGTATTCCTATAATTAACCCTGAAAAGAGATAAAATGATAACATTTCAAAATTTTTAAAAGTTGGTTGAGTAAAAATAAGTGAACAGCAATTTTAGATTTAAAAATATCTGCCAATAAGTTTTTAAAAAATTTAAAAAAAGACTCCGATAACAGGACTCAACCGGAAAACCTCTTGGGTGGTCGTTGCTTGACACGATCAGCTATGGCGGATCCCAATTTTAAATTTGAGTATAACCTCGACAGAAAAGGTAAAATCTCAGAAACATCAAATTTGCAAACGTTAGTATCTAAATAAATGCGTCGTATGATGTCTCTATGGAAAAAGGAAGATTGGCATTTTGTCGGCATCATAAATTGCGCCGCTGAAGTCGGAGATTCGGCTCGGCATGAGCGAATCAAGAACGGCTTCCTTTGACATTTGTGATAGGCCCTGCACATAAGTTATTGACTAGACCGCTTGGAACGGTAATAGTAAGCTCCGCCTTTCTGCCGATGGTCTATAGTAATGTTCTATTATAGAAATGACCTTTCTTCTAATTCTAAAACTAAGATTTTACCCAAAATCCACACAATTATGTAATTCAACAGTAACCACTTTATTTTAGCAAGATTCTCATTGCTTTAAACTATTTTAGATAAGTTAAAGAGTAGGGATGATCTACTCATCTCATATCACTTATAAATGGCAAGGCTTGGTGTTAATTTGAACAAGTGTAGTAGTGTAGAACTTTAGTACTGTCCATAATTGCAAATCCACTTTATTTATCAAATAATATAATAGGTGAAATTTAAAAGTTTCTCAAATCCTGGCACTTCTATTATAGTTTACAAAAATTACTCCTACATAGGAAGTATGTTTTTAATGTTTTTCCTGTGCATTCTTAGAATATTGTAAGAACTAGTTGTGGCTTAATTTTTGTTTTTAGTTCTAACTCTTTTAATTTTACACGATTGGTACCCTAATTTACTGCTTATTTTCAGGAACAACATTCTGAAAACCAAGAACGCAACTCACTGATGCGAGATGCCAAGTCAGAGAACGCCATTTCTGACTATGGCGAAAGTGCCAATGCCCACCATGAACTCTTGGCACAATGCTCTTCTAATGAAGCGACAGCTCTAGCTTTTAGTGGCGACGAAAGTGATAAACCCACAGAGGATAGTGTAGATAGTGCTAAAAAGACGGAAATTTTACTGAAAAAGAGACAGTACGTGTTGCAGGAACTGATCGACACAGAAGAAGCGTATGTGCGTGATTTGTCATTGATAGTGGACGGTTATATAGCCGCGATTAAAGATCCTGACTGTGAGATACCGATGCCTGAAGATTTGAAGAATGGCAGAGACAAGTTAGTGTTTGGAAATATCGAGGTTATTTATGACTGGCACAAAAAGTAAGTGTTTTGTTTTTCAATGGTATTATTTTCTTTAGCTCGAAATGTTGTCTGTATGTTTGTGGATATGTACGTGTGTTCAAATCTGGTGATCGAATTTTTGACCACTTTCCGATACCCAATCATGTTAAAATTTTGCACACAAATTTGGTTCTGAAGACAATACAATATAGTGTATTCAATATTATGGTAGATCCAATATGGCGGCCACTACAAAATGGCAGATTACCTTTTTCTTGACAACCCCCTCGACATGGGTATCATGAAAGGGTATATAAAGTAGAATACAATAAGCTGTGTGACGTCATTCTAAATCCAATATGGCGGCCGACACAAAATGGCGGATTACCTATTTTTTACAACCCCCTCAGCATGGATATCGAATGAAAGAGTTTGACAAAAGTAAACGAATTGATTACTTAAAAGTAAAAAATAAGTAATTACATTTTTAAACAATTGTTTTCTTTTAAAACTGAACTGCACTAAAAAGTAGAAAATAATTTTTATTCGGTGATTAAATTACAAAATGATGATGAAAAAGAAAACCGTTGGGCGTTCATAAAGTATTGCTGTTGCTATTATATTAAAAAAATATTATTCATAACATTTAATCATAATGTTGATTGTTGATAAATGTAATGTATCATATTTTATGAGCCTCCAATGGTTTTCCTTTTCATCATCATTTTGTAATTTAATCAATGAATAACTACTTTTTAGTGCAATTCAGTTTTAAAAGAAAAATCATTGTTTAAAGAAAATTATTTATTTAGTTGCTTATGAACATTGACTTTGTTATAAATTTGACATACATGAATAATTAGATACAGTATTACAGATGGACGGTTCTATTTATTGCCAATTCTGAAATTATTATTCGAAGGAGATAAGTGAACCTTATTTATTACTATGACAAAAATTTAAACTATTAAGGGTCAGTTATTTAATGCTCTACCAGAAGTATCCTTTAAGGTAAGGCTAGTTGACAATCAAAATTCTGACTAGTGCCAATCTCATTTTTCTCCCCATTGTTTCACGAATGCTTGACAAATTGAGTGTTGACTAATTTTTTACAAATAGTGGTATTGTTAATATACAGTCCTCGAATGGAGAACTTTCATTCCATAAATGGTTTCAAGGCAAATATGATATATTTGTACACCTTACAAAAGATTTTCAAATAATGGAAATATTACGAAATGAAGAAAAGCTAGCAAAAATTTATTTTTTGCAATTTTTACTTCAAAATTGTAGCAAAAGTGTACTAGGCTTCTAACAAATAACAAAACGACTTTGAAAATTGAGTACATAATTTCCAATTCTTTCTAATATGTGTGATGTACTTATGTTCATAATTATTATATCTACAAACACACATCTATATATCACAATGCAAGCAAAAAGTCTCAACAAAAAATAGATATGAAATTTCAATTTGATTGTACCAGATCACATAACCGCTTCCACCGCCCGGACATAGTAAGCCATCTATTGTATTTTTTGTTTATTCAGTGCCATTCATTCTTTAATACTAAAATAAATAACATGTTTTAAAAGCCATGGTTTAAACATACATGCATTGTAATATTAGGGCTATAGATATATAAATATAAGACAAATCAAATTTAGATTTACTAAGTACCTACTTAAAGTTATTGTAAAATCATATAATTGCAAACATTTAGAATATAACAAACAACAAACTAACCATTATATTCTTCGCCGATTTACTGCACTTTTTATATAATTGTTGCACATTCTATAGGATACTCTTTGCAGTTTTTTTTGTAAATAATATTAGTTTTAGATATTTTTAGTTTAATTACAAAACATAAAAAAAAAATTGTATTTAAAAAATTAATCACTTTTTTATTTATTGATCAATTTTGTTCAAAAACAATAGGGTTCTTCCCCTAGCCAACACTAACTTTCCAAATTTCAATACAATCGGACTTTTCGTTGTTAAGTTATCGTGCTTACAAGAAACGTGACGGACGGATAAACAGACGGACGGACAGGCAGACGGACTGACAGACATTTTGAAAGTTGTTCAGAATTCAATCACCAACACGGCAAATTTTTTTCTCTACGAGCAATATTACCGGTTTTAGAAATGTACCATTTGAATGCAATATAGTCTTCGTTTTGTATTTGCGAAGAGTATAATAAACCACAGATAAATATTAAATGTAAATGTGAAAAGCATGTACCTATAACAGATTATTTAAAAGTATTATTTATTGTCTATTTGATTTTAGAAGATAGATCCATTTATTGAATAGGAGCAATGTCTGTTTAAATTGCCTCTTAAATTGAGTTTATATATATTGCATAGGTTACAAATTTTTTTATATCAGTGGGCAGCAGGTTATAAAAGTGGCTTCCAACATATTTTGTTATGACATAACAGCATAACAGCCATGTTTAAACTAAAATCAGCAACGTATACATCTGCCTATGATATTTTCATATTTAGAGGATTATAATGAATGAAATAAACAAATGTTGCAAAATGATCTAATGACTGGATACAGTTGTTTCTTTTACATTTTTATAACCACCATTGATAAGGCAAGGCTTTGGACGTCTGCCTCGAGTATATCCGAATATTACTTAAACCTAGTTTTCATTAGTGAGTTAGCGGTCAAGTAATTTGGTCAAGTACTAACTATCTCTCTAACTCTACCAATGAAACGTAACTGGTCGAGTCGAGCACTAGATCATGGTTGAGTAGAGTAGGATTACACGGTGGTAAAGTGTAGAGTTAGAGGGATAGTTAGTACTTGACCAAATTACTTAACCGCTAACTCGACTAATGAAAACTAGGTTTTATGTATTTATTCATTCGGTCAAGAGGTAGACATGGGAGATAGAATACATGGCCTTTTTTATACTTTAAAGCTCAATCAAATGACAAAGCAATGACACAGAGGCTTATCACTTGGATTATCTGGATAACAATAACATACAGTACGATACCTATATACCAAAAATGTCGTCAACCCATATACTATTAGATATGACTATGAAAGGTATAGTAGGAAAGGCCCGGAATTATAGAGTCGATGGTGGTTTTTAAAATGCCTCGTTTGGAACCTTCCCAAGCTACGTGAACTTGTAAATTTACAACATACATTTATACCCCAGAGACCAATGCATTTGACACCATCTGACAGTCAACTTAATAATCACAGAGTAAAGCTATATCTGCTTGCCCAAGTTAGATTTATAATACTGAACACAGTTATTACAAAGTGTGTCTGTTTATTTTAGGTTTCATCTATTCGAAGGTTGTTAAATAAACTTATTGGATTTAAATATCAGTGCTTTGAGGGTATTGCATACTGATTCTTGGTTGTTTGTTTCAGCTTTTTCCTAAAATCACTTAAACAAGCAGTAGAAAATCCCATAGAGCTTGCCTCGCTTTTCAAGAGGTACGAGCGAAAGCTGCAAATGTACGTCATCTATTGTAAGAACAAACACGTTTCGGAGTACATTGTTTCTGATTACTTGGAGACCTACTTCGAAGAGTTGAGAGTAAAATTAGGGCACAAGCTGCAGCTTTGCGATCTTTTAATAAAACCAGTCCAAAGGATAATGAAGTACCAGTTGATGCTCAAGGATATTCTGAAGTATACGGAACGGGCGGGTATAACAGCGGAAATAGAACCCCTAAGGGCTGCTTATAAAATTATGGTTGTTGTGCCTAAAACTGCCAATGACATGATGGACGTTGGAAGGCTGCAAGGATTCGAGGTAAATACTGAATTTTGCATTTAGTCGATAATCGTATCAGTTTGAACCATGAGTAATGCCATTAATGCATCTTGAATCAATAATGATAATTTGTTTTTTTAGGGTAAAATAACAGCTCAAGGCAAATTACTGCACCATGGAACTTTGAGTGTTTCCGACAGTGGGCCGAATTCGATAGTGGGGAAGAACAAGGAGCTACATGTATTTTTCTTTGAACAAAGCATAATATTTTCCGAAGTTATCGGGAAGAAGACACAGTTCACTAGTCCGCAATATATCTACAAAGCTCACCTACAAGTAAGTTAATCAACTATTTTTAAATATTATTCTTTTTCAATCTCAACTTTGTGTGATAATCAGAGGTCAGATTTTCTATGAACATTTCAGGGGCGGACTTGAATAAAATTAACACCTAATAAAAATTGTCAAAGTTCAATTAGTTTATTAAATTGTTGTTCAGTAGATATATAGAAAGTAGCAGTGTGTCCAGTGAATTTTATCGCTGATTACAAATTTCAATAAATACTAGTAATATGTAGTATATTGGTTAGACAGTACCATATAATTAAATCTGTAGGGATAGAATTTTTGTAATTTCATTTTTCTTGAAATATTCGATATTTTCTAGTTTTCTTAATAGAGTAAGATCCCAGAGCCGCCAGACCTACGTCATTTTAGCAAAGCTATAATATTTTGGCAATAAATAGTGTGATATGTAGTTAAGAACGTGTGCATATCTGCTAGCTTGAAAGCGGGGCCCTTTTACAGATAACATGTACAAAAGGTATAAAGAAACCTTATTAACCTACGTTAAAGCATGATAGCTGATTTTCAAAAAATTTGTTATATTAGGGTTAAGTTGCGTTTTTTTTTAGCTTTAAAGCGTCTGGTGGAAGTTAGGTCCCAAGGAAAGTATCTGGCAATAATGAATGTTGGTTTTTAACAGTATGCTGTCAAACATATATGAAAACCAGCTGTCATACTTTAACGTAGGTTAGTAAGGTTTTTTTTTTAATACCTTTTGTACCTGTTATCTGTAAAACGGCCCTGCATATCCCTACATATCACACTATTTATTGACAAAATATCGGCTTTGCTAAAATGGCGTAGGTCTGGCGGCTCTGGAATCTTGGTCTATAAAGGTACTAAAACCAGAGAATGTTTTTTTTTGGAATTTTTGTTGGTCTGTCTGTCTGAATGTAGACATATTTCCAAGTTAGTTGTGAAGATATTGTAGAAGGCCCTTCTATAGAACACATGCCATATTTATTGAGGCGGTGTTTATCAAAGTATCACAAAATGTCACATGGAGGTAGGAGAAAAGTATGTCTCATATGCTATACGGCAGAGAAATACGCAAAAATGAGCAAAGATTATTTGGCTCAGTATTATTGTTTGAAGTAGTAAAATACAAATACATTTTGATGTTTCAATATGCTGACTGAAATTAAAAATTTAAGTACTGTAAATCTTCCTTTAGAAATACCGTTACGTATTGTGCAGATCCAAATGACACAATACGTTGAAATATTACCGATACTCATCAAAAGAGTTTAAATAACATCAAAGGTGTTAAGGATGACCCCCAAACAGAAAGAGCGACATGCTATAACTTCAAAGGCTATTAATGTGTATATTCACTTATACACTCCTCTCACACTATTTGGCAAAAAGCCAAACAGCAACATTCTTTTAGTGGAGTAAAGAAGAGCATAGCCCCTTTCACATTACACGGTCACAGCAAGATACCGTCACCATGCCGTATAGCAGCCATCCTCTGCATCGACGGCGAACGTAACCTCAGTAGCATACGTGACCTAATGCATGCTTTCACATTAGATGGTTTTATTCATGTGGTAGCGTTGGCTGGGTCGCCTCAAGAGACACATGAAATTGGTTATTTTATTTATTTATTGCTTTAGTTAATAAAATAATGGCAAATGTTGATGCAGAACTGTGTGTTTTGGCACTGGAGAGTATCTTTGAGTTGTCCACGTAATTCAGCAGAGGCACTTGACATTTGAAGATAATTGACAAACTTGTTTTCATCTTTCTGTAGATCCTCAAATAAAGTATAAAATAAGCCCACTTTCCGTCTCCTTTCATTGATAGGATGCGTCCAAACATAACAAATTCACACAATTCATTATAACAAACACACCATTTATTTTTATAAATTCGAGCTTGTGACGAAAAAACTGTGCATAAACCATATAGTGAGAAACACAAGCAAATAAATTACTTGTTCGCATTTGCGCCGTTCGTTTTTTTGCTGTACAGTCAAAACCATATAGTGTGAAAGGGGCGATAGGCTGTACTGGTATATTTCAATTTAACTAGTAAAAAAACAGTGATTATGTAATTTTATAGTGCAGCTATTATATTCCACTAGGTATCTATTTATTTATAGTAGAGTGCTCACGTGGACAAAAGTCGCTTAGTTTTCGATCCCGTTGGCACTTTTAGAGTAAAATGTATGACCTTGTCAGATATGTTACTTATGCCCTGTGGATTACGAATCCACTTGTCGTCAAAGAATCGTCATGAATATAAGGGCGCAAATCAAAATTTTCTAATTAACTATACCACGCGATAGAGTCTATCATGAAGCGTATTTTATCCAAAAATCATTAAATTCTCTGTATAATTTTTATTTTTAAAATAAATAAGGAAACGAACTTTTGCATAGGCTTATATGGCAGTAAAAATCAAAAATCCTCATTTTCTCTGTTCGACTACGGCTGAAAATTAATTATTTTTTGTCTACTTTTCCATTCCCACGACGATATCTCCCAAACTATTATATTTATCAAAAAAATATATTCTTTATAAAATATTTGCCATATATTCCAAATTACAATGGTTTTTAAATCAGATTTTTTGAGAATTTAATAACCAAAATATTTAATAATGTGTGTGTAGCGTGATATCAATTTTCGAAGCTTATCAGCGGCATGGGTTCGTTGCAAATTTTCGCTCTCCCACTCTTTAAAACTGTTTCAACACACCCCACTTCGCACCCGCTCTGGCCTACCGTTAGATAGATTGGCGCATAGTAGCTCCCGTGGTTCATAATATTTTGAAATTTATATCTTGAAAATGATTATTACTACGAAATAAATGTAAGTATATTTGTAGAATATTAATTCAGTGTTACATGGACTTACATAAAAATAATGGCCTGCCTAAAATTATTGTGTAATAGATTAACACATTATAAAAAACTCCCTATAGTTCACTGTTTGCAAGATACTTTCAGCTGGTATGTATTTTAAATTTTCTACCATATAGGTAACTAACTGATGTATATGCTTTTTAGAAGAAATTAAATTGAAAAGTACTACTGATAGCACAAGTTCTGAAAGTGAGATTGAGAAAAATATAATTTAATGTAAAACAGATTCGTAACATATTAGCTTAATTTGTATGAAACCGGGCCCTGTAATCAAAGGTTTTGAGAAATCGTTTGCAACATTTACTGATTGTTTAAAAATCTATGAAAAAATAAGTAACCAAGGAGAAGATGATCTATATCCTAGCATTGTCATTCAAAAAAACAAACAATTTTGACTGGTTTGGCACCGAAATTGCTATTCTAGTTTTACTAGCCAAGGAAATATAGAACATTTAAGAAGATAAATAGAGAAAGAAATTGAAAAGAGTTCAGATGGATCCAATGCCTGTCCATCAACTTTTTCCTATGTGTATTTTCGTAAAATAATTTTTTAAATAGAGAAATGTACTTTTGTCAGAAGTACAACAATAAAGCTTTCTCAAGTAATGACCACGGAACCAGAAAGAAAAGTAAGACTACCAGCCCACCAGAATCTGATAATTTTCGAAAAAAATTGTGGAAATTTATGGAAATTGAATATCATATTTCATGTTTCTAAAGTCGCTATATAAAATGCAGAGGTCTATCTAACAATAAAAATAAAAGTGGAAAACGGACAGACAACGAAAGGAGTTCTACTAAAATATGTAAAATTCTTGGGAAACGGTTTTTAAAGCAAAAAGGGTATGGTATGTCGTCAATTTATGATGAGAAGTATCTAGAATGGATAGATATAGGTCTAAAAGAGAGATCAGCAAACTACTTCTAAATACATTTACCGGCAAAGAAGTCAAAATTGTTAAATTTACAAAGAGAAACGAAAAATGTGTTAATTCAGAAAACGAGGCATGAAACTTTGCTTTTTCTATTGTGACTTTAGAAATATTAAACATGATATTTAGTTTCTACAGCATTTACATCGTTAGCACAAATTCTTTAGAAACTTATGGGATTTTGGTGGGCTAATAGTCTTATTTTTCTTTGTGTGTTCCTGGTCATTACTTGAGAAAGCTATTTTATTGAAAAAAAATTCATTTTACGCAAGGACACGCCTGAAGAAGTTATTGGACATGCACTCCATCTATCTGAACTGTTTTTAATTTTTTTCTCTTTCTCCATTTTTCTCCTTCAATGTTCCATATTTCTTTTGCCAGTAAAACTAGAACAGCAATTTCGGTGCCAAACCAAACAGCCCAAATGATTTGTTTTTCGAAATCGCATAGTTCTAGAATATATATCATCTTCTCTTTGGTTACTTATTTTTTCACGGAGTTTTAAACAATCAATAAATATTGCAAACGATTTATCAAAACCTTTGTTTACAGGGCCCGGTTTCATACAATTTAAGCATAATATTTTACGAATCTGTTTTTCTTTAAATTTTATTTTTGTCTCAATCTCACTTTCCGAACTTGCGCTGTCAGTAGTACTTTCCATTTTCATTTCTTCTTCAGTTACCTATATGGCAGAAAATTCTGTTAAAAAAATACATACCAGCTGAAAGTATCTTGCTAACATCGAACTGCCGAGTTTCTTATAACGTGTTAATACATTACACAAAAATTTTATGTAAGGCGAAATAACACTGAATTAATTATTAATTAAACAAATATACCTACTTATATTATTCATTAGATAGTAATCATTTTCAAGATATAAATTTCATTAATATGAACCACGAGAGTTACCATGCGCTAATCTATCTTACGATAGGCCATTGCGGGTGCGAAGTGGAGTGTGTTGAAACAGTTTTAAAGAGTGGGAGAGCGAGAATCTTTAACGAACGCATGCCGCTGATAAGCTTCGAAAATTGATATGGCGCTACACATTATTAAATATCATGGTTATTAAATTCTCAAAAAAAAAGATTAAAAAACCGTTGTAATCTAGAAAATATGGCAAATATTTTATAAAGAATATATTTTTTTGATAAATATAATAGTTTGGGAGATATCGTCGTGGGAATGGAAAAGTAGACGAAAAATAATTAATTTTCAGCCGTAGTCGAACAGAGAAAATGAGGATTTTTGATTTTTACTGCCATATAAGCCTATGTAAAAGTTCGTTTCTTTATTTATTTTAAAAATAGAAATTCTACAGAGAATTTAATGATTTTTGGATAAAATACGCTTCATGATTGACTCTATCGCGTGGTGTGGTTAGTTAGAAAATTTTGATTTGTGCCCTTATATTCGTGACGATTTTTTGACGACAAGTGGATTCATAATCTACAGGGCATAAGTAACATATCTGGTAAGGTCATATATTTTACTCTAAAAGTGCCAACGGAGGGAAAGATAGAAATTAATTTGCACTCTACTATTAGATATTATACTTATATCGTCAATCACTTTTCAGTAAATTAAATTTAATTGAAAGCCAGTAGTGTATGAAATCCAGCCTTGAAATATGTGTGAGAATCTCACCTTTGATGATAATGGAGAGTTCTTAAACAATCAATTTTTAGTATGCCAGTGATTCGTTTTGTAAAAATTAAATGATTTCCAATTTTCGAATTGATATTTGTTGATCAAGACATTGTTTGTACGCTTCTTAAAAACGTTCATGTTGATGATTTTGATTGGCGTAATTTTTTCAATATGCATGATATTGACCGATCTTTATTTTTGTTCTTCTTTAGGTTAACAAAATGTCATTAGAGGCAAAAGAAGACTGCTTTATCCTAGAATCAACCGATCCTAAAACAAACGGCTTAGGTTTTGTGTGTCAGGCTGCTACACCAGACCGGCAAGAGCAATGGCTGCTTACGATCCGTGATATACTGCAGACGCAGAGGGACTTCCTTAAGGCTATCCAGAGCCCAATAGCTTACCAGAAAGAGCTGACGAAAGAGGCGTGAGTATGCAAACTTGCCTATTTGGATTTGGGAACGTTACGAGTTTGACACTAACTCTGGTTGTGATTTTGTTTTAAAGATCTGACATTCAAGGGTGTTTCACAAGATGAGGGATGCTTTGGGCTCTTTGCAAATGAAGGCAGATGCAAAAAGTACACACGTTTTTTACAAAAGAAAAGAAGATATATGCCTACCTGAAAGAATGTAATCAAAAACGTAACATTAGCAAAAGAATCAAATAGCTCCTGCATAGATATTAAATGTGATATTATTTCATTGATATATACGAGACATTAAATTTTTGGGCAAACATCATAATTTCAAATTAGATTTAATAGACGTCTTGCCTTGCTTGAGCTCACCTAAACACATTTTGAAGTTTATCACTTGGAAACTAAGAGGAGTGAAACAATTTTCATTTCAAAATTAGCTGATGAACATGATAATCAAAAACTTATATTTTCAGATAAAGATATGATTTAAGTCATTATATTGGACACGTAATAAAGTCACTTGGTTGTAGACTTAAAGGACACAAAACAAAGTTTAATATTTTCTTGAAAATTGTATATATGCATTATATGAAATTTAATATGTGTATATTTTTGAATTCTCTTTTGCATATGTGTTCATCTGGATTGAGCCACCATAAAATGTGATCAATAATCAAAAATATTGTGAAGCAGCCTTAAATTGTAAAATAAATGTGGACATGTGACGTGCTTATCAATTTTTGTGATAAGAACGTCACTAGAACGGCTTGTGATTGAAATACGGTGATGGGACTAAATATTTATTATTTATCTGAGACTCGGTTAATTGATTCTATTTTGACGGTTAAGTCATGTGGATTTGTTTACTCGATATTGTGAAAAAAAATATTTGTTATGTAAACTTCCTTTTTGTTTTTGAATTCGATGAAATTCTTAATGTACGATACCACTTATGAATCTTGCAACTTTCAAGTAGGCACTTCTACATTTTTCACGGGTTACAATCACTATCATGCTCTGCTCCTTGAATGAAAATAGTAGAAGGTGATCTTCCGATCCTATTAATTCCTATGTATTCAAAATGATTCGAAATTACCAATTAGTTACAGTTTTCTTATTTTTGTGGAAGTCTCCTAAATTGAGGTATTAGGGCCAAGGCAATATTCTTTGCATTCAACTTATACTTTCAATTTATATATAAAAAAATTGCAATTTTCTTCTAAGGCCGATGAAAAAAATAGATTGTAATATACTGCAAAGCTTGTACAACGTTCTACATTATAGTAGCAGTAAAAGAAAGTTACTTTACACCACTGATGTGGTAAAGTTACTTTTACCGTCAACTTAAAAAAAGTTATAATTGTCTAAATTCAATTATTTACTTTCGAAATTTATACAGGGTGTTAGAAATATTATTATAGTCATAATATTAGTATGTGGCGCCTATTTTCGACTTTTTTTTCGTGGCATTCTACATTATACAGAGTGTTAGAGGTATACAAGTTATAATTCTAACATGTGATATTATGCTTTCTCTTATTTTTAATTTAACCAGCACCCCCAGAATAATTTCAAATTATATAAAATCTCAGCCCAGTTGCATAGGGAGAAAGTGATTTTCTTTTAGATTATTGACTTTATTGAAGAGATGGTGAAATCAATTCCTTAAAAAATGTTTCTCTCAAATTTGGTAATTTTTGTATTATGCCTTAAGATGATCTTGAAATGTGTAGCAAGTGTAGTACCACTACATAATGGGGTCGTTGCACTATATCGAAATTGATACTTATTTTGTATGGAAAATGTAACTGTGGGTTTGTTAATGTCTTGTGTTACATGAATTGACCAAACTATTGCCCAAAATTTAAACTACGCCACTTTAAAATAAAGCGCGCCGTCAGCAGAATTCCTTTGCCCCTGATACGTCATAAATTGAAAATGCTGATGCACTAGCGCCGGATTATTGATCGACACGTAGCCCTAGGTCATGGTCCACGTTCGGCCACCAGGTTTTTGAATGACAGGGACGGGCACGGATAGATCGGTAAGTTCCGACTATTTTCGGAGGCATTTGGCGTTGCCCGCTCTACGTCCTCATTTAAAGGGTTTAAAGAGCCACAGACCGAACTTTCATGCTAATTTACATCCTTAAAATGCATGCAACAAAAAAAACAAAAAAACGCGGGTCTAATTTTTTTCATTATATTTTCAGAATATTCAATAAAAAAAATACGTGCAACGACCCCATTATGACATTAAATACCAAATTTGAATATTACTACAAAGTTCTATGACCCATCCAGTTTAAAAGTTGTATCTCATATAATACTCCTGCTGTGACTTACATTTCATTCAGTCATACTCAAACTTACTTTCTCAGCTGTCAAAGTTGTCACAACATTGCTGTCTTCGATTTTCTATACCTGAAATCGTTTACTAGACTAGTATTATTATGAGAAGATGCTTGGGGCGGAGCTAACGTGCGTCAATATTTTTACCAGTGACAGCATCATATGGGGTAGATGATATATAATAATTGTAATCAAATTTTCGAGGGTGAGAAGCTGTGTAATACAGTAGATTATAACTCTTCACACGTCTGGTGTTTACGATTAAGACATTTTTCACTGAAAGTAAGGTTATATCAATTAATTCAATCAGAAACAGCGTACACAATAAGTATACTGCAGCACAGACCCTGTGAATGCAGGTTCACGGTGCTACTGGATTTGTCATCAAATATGACACAATTCGTTCTCGTTGGCTTCAATGATGGACACACACAAACTTGTTTCTGCTCATTTATTTTGCAAGCATCTTCTCATAGTACTACAACTCTGACTATAGCAGTCGCTTAGAAATTTAAACAAAAGTTCTGCAACCTTCTAGAATGTCTCGCAGTATGCCAGTTCCAGTGGGCTTGGATCATAAATCAGTAGGTGGTCGTATAGTGCAAAACTGTAATATTACAACTTGGTTCAAATCGCCAATGATTAGAAAAGTACAGAGAAACTTTTATGTGACAAGGAAAGTTAGTAATAGCTTCTCGAACTCAAAAAGTTTCACCCAAGGCTGATGACAGGTTTTCTAACAGACCACTATCCCTTGAGATATCCTAAAGACATGGGCAAGGCAGAAAATGATAAGTGCAAATACTGCCATATTGCCATACTGCAACTGGGGAACTTTTTACGATATTAATCCACATTAGGTTTAAATACCCAGAATGGATGGAATTGATACCAAAGACATAGAGAAATTCAGAAAACTACGAACTTTGTAAAAATTTTTATTATTCTACAATTTACTTAATCTGTTGGATGGTGATATGTCTGATGTTCGTTCATTTTTAAGAATTAATGAGAAATTTTCAACACAATTTTTTTCCCAAACCTTTCATTGGACCAGAAATTCATATAGTTCTTTTTGTTGACTTCTTTGAAATTCATTTTCGCTTAATATTTTCGAGTAACTTTCAAAAATAAAAGTTAAATTACTTATTTTAGCGAAAGTATTCAAATTTTGACATCAATTATATAAAATTTTGTAGTTCCCTATATCACTTGTTAAAATTATTACCTTTATAATTCTATCAACCTGTATTTATATTGCTGTTACCTCAGCTATCTATGCTTATTTCAGATGATGCTTTGAATGATCTCTTGAATTCCTTCGAGGAGTTACACTGCTGTTATTTTTGTTAATTCGCTTGATATGCTCCAACAGTACCAAATATAAGAACAGTCTAAGGTGGATAGATACGGTATAGTTATTTATTATTCGAGATTATTATTCTTTCACTTTATATGCTCGGTTTTTGTCGGCTTCTCCCTGTTCAACAAACTTCACACTTGTGCCACAAAACATCAATTTCAGCACCTAAATAACTACTACCAATGTCGAAATATTCCATTTTAAAAGCTTTAGTTTTTTCGGTTGTGTCAAAATTTTGCACCATTTTAATAACATAGGAAAAGAACATACATTCCATTCTGCCTTTTCTGTGTCTGTACTTCTACCATTTTCCTTCAAATTTTACTCGATCTTCTTGCTCAAGTACATAGATAATATACTATTTCTGTCAAATATATGCTCATCAATAAAATTGATGTAAATGTTTGTTTTCTTTTTGATATGAGATAATTTATTGATGAGTTGAGTGTGAATCAAAAACTATTTTTCTGTACCTTATAGTATATAGCTGTATCATTGGGGAGCATTAGCATATTACATTTTTCATGTCACGCCATTGGCATACGCCACTTTATTTGGGGCTTTGCGGAATGCTTATTGTTCAGATTTTTGCAGAAGCAGTTAATAAAAGCACTGTCTCTTTGTCAGTTACGTTTTTAATAAATACCGGATTCATTACATAGAACAACACACTTGTTTTGTTGTTTTGTGAAACGTAAAAGTCGATAGTGTATACATCATATTTGCTAAGCTGTGAAGTAACAAAAGTAATCTTTGTAGATTTCATATAACATGTAGGTAGTATTGTTTTGTGTAGTTTGCGAAAATTTGAAAAATAAATGAGTCGCAAGTCCCTACCTATGTAAACCAATAATACTCTTTTAAAAAATCCACACAAGTGAGATATGTGTTATATTATTGTATTATTAATTGTATTAATTATAAGTTATACATGTACATAGAATGTATGTTTGTACATAAACATATTCATTGATAAGCGATGAACTACAAATTTTCAATAGAATAAAATATGAAATTATATCAGATGGTTTTCTTTATTAAATATCCTTTTAGTTTTTGTTTTTCCTAGTTACTTGTTTTACTTTTTTTTATTTTGTAATTCGCTTATCATTTTGTTTCAATCATTTATTTTACAATTTTTTTTTGCTTTTTTCTAATGTGTTTGTGCTTGGATGATTGATGCTGATATTTATTTGCATATTTGCTACTAACATTTAAGAACATTCCATAAACTAAACCCCAAGATGACATTAATTAGCTTTTTGTGCCACGGCGAATTTGTTGCTTAAAAATTAACACTGAACACTAACATACTCAGAAACTTGTTCATTTCAGGAATATGATTTATTGAACGTTCCACACAATCACAATGCTTTATATTTAAGAAACATGACGATGCATGTGTACTTTGTGTACATTGGGTCTTCTGTTAACGTGGATGAAAAGTTCCTGGTCCAACTGAAAAATAACAAATTATTTGGATTTATTTTTATTTTTCAGTGTAATCTCCTAATGCACTTATTTCATTAGTGCTCCAATGTGGTTACATTATTCAGATAAGCTGATTCAATGAGAATGTCGAATAATTTAGATTTTTTTTTCTGTAATATTCACAGTAAAATACGTTATAATCTATTCACAGAATAAGTACGAAAAACCACCATAATCTCAAGTTACTAACGTTGATTCCTAATATATTTCGCTTAGGAATGACGCAGACTATAGTCTGTTTTTAAACCAGTAGGAGTAAACATGAAAGTTCCATTCACACCATAAAAGTAACTAGAAAATACACTAAAACCTCTTTGGCGTTTTGGGTAACCAACAATACACAACTACAGTATTTCTGTGTGTATTTTATTACATTATATAATGTATCGACCCCTATTTGACCTCTAGGTGTTTTATACAGCATTCATACCATTTACGCAATATAAACGCACCAAATAATTAGCCACTTTTAACGAACAAGGTTTCGATTTCTCTCGAAATTTTTAAACCACGTTGTACATGAACCAACAGTTCATTTCTAATATTTATATTATTCATAACACTGAGTCAGGATTTGTTTCCAGTTTTAGATTGCTCAATAAATGTTATAGAATTTACGACATTTTTCAATAATACAGCATACAACCGATCTAAAGGGGACACTTTTTATAACAAAACCTTCATTCGATTACATTCTACGACATAAATTTACGGAAAAAATGTCTGATCGTACAAACTAATGTATAATCGTGTTCGGCTTACCCTTTGGCACTCCAGTGCTTCCTGACGTGTATAGAACGATGGCGAGGTCATCTTTCACATGGAATACTTTTTCGTCTTCCCTCAAGGTTTCAGCGGGTTGTTTACTGCTTTGACTTACGAGCTCTTCAAAGGATAATTTGAATGTGTCCATATAATAATCGGAATCTATAAAAATGCCATGTTTACATACTTAGTACACATAAGGAATAGAATTTAACACAACAGTAAAATATATTCACACTTGCTTACATTACTTATACAGATTCGGAACATGCAGTTTAGGGTATAGGAATAACGATGTAATTGACCACGCCCCGCTAATTCCATAAATCGTGAAAGCAGAGGCACACAATGAATTGAATTTAGTACGGCATGAATTAAGGATAGGTGCGGACGTAGGTAATAATTTCTAATACGAAACGAGACAACATCTCTTCGTCAAAAGCCAAGAAGTTATTTGTCACATTTTTGACAAATAATTTCTTCTATTGAAAGCATATCTGCAGTTTCTTTTTTAGCCGTAAATGCTATGGGAATAAAACAATAATTCTTATTAAAACCGAAATGAAAACAGAACAATAAAATAAAATTAAATAACTCGGAAACTAAAATCAACTAATAATCATCAAACAATAAATTAACGAAGTAAGGATTCAAACAAACCACCTTCTTGTGCCAAACAGTAGCCAAACCGATTATACAATGAACCTCTCATATCATTGAGTTGATTTGGAGTAATGCTTGCACAAAGTTGGATAAGTTTTTCCCGTAATTCAACTAAATTATCGGCTCGTTCAAACGCATGTTTGCACGCGGTTTCCTTTAAAAAGTCCCAGAGAAAGATATCATGAGGTGCTAGATCAGGTGACCTGGGGGGCCATTTTATCATTCCCCTCCTAGCTATAAAACGATTGGGAAATGTTTTTTCCAGAAAATTAAGAACAGTTAAGGTATTGTAACTTGGGCAGCCGTCTTGTTGAAACCAAATGTCATCAAAGTTGACAGGAAGATTTTGAACTGCAGGAATTATTTGGTTTTGTAATAGCTCTAAATATTTATTGCTATTTAAATTGCCATCGATTAGCAGTGGGCCTATAATATGATTGTCTAAAATTCCCGTCCAAACGCTCAACTTTTGAGGATACTGAGTTCACACAGCAACTCTCGAATGTTTATTTTTCCGAGACCAATATCGTACTACGGATGGATTATGTTTCCTATGTAATGAAAAGGATGATTCATCTGTAAACAACATATTCTTTAAGTTTTCATTCTCATTCACTTTATTTATCATGATTTCACAAAATTCCATCCGTTTGATATTGTCCTCGGGAAATATTTCTTGCGTTGTTTGAAGTTTAAACCAACTGTACCCATTTCTTTTCAAAATATTTCTTACAGTTCTTTCCTTCATGTCAACTTCATCAGCAATTTGCCTGCTAGAACAAGGTTCACTAGTTTCAACAAGTGCACAGACATATTAGTTTCGCGAATTTCACATTCTTCGCTCATTTGTTGATGATGGGGTTCGGGTTGACAGCATTTTTTACAATAATTCACGACACACCTGAAATTCTCAAAATTTTTAATAATGTATGAAATTATGCTATCTGAGGTGATTGGTCTGTCTTGATATGCCACAGTAAATAAATGTATTGTGTCTTCAGTGGAATGGCCCCCGAAGTACCACTTCACAATTTGCATTTTTTCTGCAGTTGTATAAACACAAGGCATTTTAATAACGAAATTGAGTTTAATTTATTTTATTCCCATACGTCTAAACAGCTACGCTATTAAAAGCAGAATGGGTGCGCGGTTCTCAACTCGACGCGGTCAAGCGATAACGCTATTGCTTTATACCAATGCCCTGCATTGTTCTACAACAAGGCGTGGTTTATCTGCGCAGAAACAAGTTTACGTACCTTAAACTAAATTTGCCGAATCTGTATACACACTCCGGTAAATGTGAAGCAAAGGAGATAAATTGGCGATTTCTTCTACAATATTTTTTTGAAGGTCTAGTTAGTTAATGTCAAACTCGATGTCAACGTTCTTTTCCTCTCCCTTGCAGGTGATAGGGGTGCTCAAAATGTCTCAGGGGCCACCAGGCACTCCTTGACACCTTCCTGAGTCCAGGCCTGAATGTAGCTTTACTTTGTAAGTGACATCAATATGAATAATTATTAGCGATTTATGAGTACCAAAGTTACTCAAGCGTAAAAACTGCCAATAAAATCAATGACCATGACGTTTGGGCTTACGAGATTCACACTAATTTTTACAAGGTTATTTTTGAAATAAAATGTAGGAGGAAAACACTTAAATTAGTACCTTCGTCGTAAATAACCATTACTGGTTTAGCTTCCCTGATGATGTGCTCGACTCGCGGTCCTGGAAAGCCTTCAGATTTATACATAAAGGATTCAAAACTGATATATAATGTGCAAACGATAAAATAGAAATTATAACCAAATAATTTATGACATGAAATTAAAATTTTTACAATATGTGAAAATTTACGACTATTGCCTTGTGTAAAACTAGCGAGGGCGTATCCAATCACAATGTATGATTTAGCGTGTTAAATTTAAAACGCTCCTCCTGGTTTAAAAACAGACTATAGATATTGTGAGTCATTGGACATTTTCTTGATTTTTCTACATTTTTCTGGCATTTTAACGAAAAGCAGAGTAGAAAAATACTACGAAAAACTACCTCAATCTTTAGTTATATGCTCTGCATCTTAAAAGGTTAAAATTCTGATTATTTTAGGCTAGATTTTGTGAGTATTCAAGCATCTTTTTAATTTTAATGCTTTCTCCCAACATTTTCCCATCTGAATCTCGCATAATAAGTTCTGGCACTTAAAAAGTTTAAATATTGAAAATTACAAACTCGAATTTGTTTAATTCTTGGGCATTCTCTTAATTTTTCCACACTTTAAAAGTTTAACTTGTGAATATCTCGGACCAAATTTTGTGAATTCTCAAGCAATTTCTGAACTTTGCCACATTTTTTCGTCATTTTCTCGCAAAACTGAATACATCATTGCATTCTACGAAAAAAATGTTATCAAAAACTGTGTTAATTTTTTGATGCCTAGCTTAGGCCAAAATTAGCTACTTTTCAACATCCTCCTTTCACTGCAGAAACCTTTTACTCAATTCTTAGGGTAGGATATGAAGTATCTATTTAGTCTAGGTGTCCATTGGCCCAGTCTTACACACTTTCATTTGGCGATTTTACAAGATCATCTCGTAGACCTTGGTTTCTTCATTTTGTTGTTGCTGTTGACAGTCGTACACTATGAAGGTGATTATCCATTTTCTTTTCTGCCTTGTATAAATAGGCAAGGTTGCACATTTTCCTAAAATATTGTCCATGTCGGATACTCATACTCTTCATTACCGAATATTTGATGACAGCATTATTCTAGACTTTATCTGTAATTCAAAAACACTCAATGCAATTATTGTGATGAGTAAACAAACAGAAAGTATATAACAGATGATCGTGACACTTCATCTATGCTAATACTGAAATTAAAAGGTTAGAATTTTGTAGATTCTCGAGTATCATCTCTGTGTTGGACCAAGAACTTTTCATACCGCCCTTGTAGATTAAATTATTGGAAGCTGTCGTTTATGTCCCAATAACTGCATTTAGGAGTAATTTTTGGAATATTGCATTTTTGTGAAGTTTTGATACAAATATTGAATTTAAAGTCATTTTAAAATAATTTACTTACAAAATTGAAGGTATTGACGAACCAATAATTTCCAACAGGCTGCAACCATCATGGGTAAATGTGCACAACAAATGAATCTACCTTTGTAATTAGAAATAAAAAGTTATTATGAGTATAAGCAAGATGATTAGATCAAGAAGAGGAGATAAGAAAGATCTTCCTAATTTGCAAATTTTAGGTAAAATTTTCTTAGGCCATCCTGTAGTATTTATTTATTGACAAGAAAGTAGCACTTCCTAAAAATAAATTCTAGGAAGAGTATCCTTCGAATTTCAAGGGAGGAAGGGGGTATGGGTGGACAATTCCGACCTTTATTTTATAATTTCCAAAAATAGTTTCATCCAAGTAATCTTTCCGAGCCGATTTAAGTAAGTCGGTAGGCCTCTGAATGTGATTTTTGCCTGTAGATTGGCGATGGGACTACTAAGTGTAAAACTAATCAGAAATGGGTGATGTCGGCATTAACCATGGATGAAAGGGACGTCATTTGGAGATAAAATATCCTCCGATAACCTGACCGAACATACCTCGTAAAGATTTCTTCTCATGTTTTCTGGTTATCTTTCACCAAGCCTGGGAGACTGAAATTTAAAAAATAAGCTTCACCCTAGTGCAGAGGACTTCTTTTATTGAAACAAAAAGTTGTATCTTGTGGGCAGATCAAATAATGTTATTGAGTAGTCACGTAGTCGTATTTTTGGGAGTTTAAGAAGTTTATATTGATGTAAAAGAAGACGAGCTATCATCTCTGATACTGAAGACTTTCATTTGGGTTAAGAGTGTATCAAGCAGGATACTTATATATAGTTGTAGCAAAAAGTTGAGTAACTGAAACCTTTATTTTCCACAATAAGCGACTTAAGGACAAAAGTGATTAATAATAGAAAAATTGCAGAAAGTCCGCTTTCACAAAAAATGCCAAGTAATACACAGTTCTGAAGAGAAAACTGCCCACTTAAAGAACAATGCAATAAACGAGATATATCTGTTTAGGAAAATTGAACGAAAAGATATGAATTTTTTGTCCATAAGGTTAATAACTTTTTATTTCTATTCAAGAATATAGTCGACCATTTTCTTCCATTTACTGCGCCACAGACATGACTTATTCGTGGTACCTATTTGCGGCCTGTTGGAACTAAGTTGTATGGACTAACAAAGTGATTCATGATTTAAAAAGTTTTGGGTCTTAATATTTTAATTTTCAGATTAATTATCTATTCAGACAAGTGATGTAATCCATAGTTAATCGCACAGTAGTAACATTTATGAATTTTAAAAATTAAAAAAGTAATATTAGAAACTTTCAGATGCACATTTTTTAAAACATTGTTTAAAATCAGATGAAATCTTTCCTCACTATACTAATTAGTTTCTTGCATCCTTGGTGGTGGCTATTCTCCCTGCTTTAGCATCGGAGCTTTTTAACAAGGTAGCAATCATATTTTTTATTTTGTTAATTTTAGTTAGCCTTATTCTTTAAATTTCCTCCAGTTCCCTATCCGACATATCTGTGTGGGACACAAAGGCTCTAAGAAAAACCATTCCACAAATGTCACCATCCGACCCAAATAAGTCCAATAGAAAAACCGCCCATTACATTCACAAGGCGAATACCATCGGTATACCTTCAGAGGGCGAGTTAAGTGAGGGTAGTGATAGTAAAAATAGTAATCAGAAACCAAGACTGACCTTTTTCGAAGGATTTAAAAATACTTTAAGAAATAAACATAAAAGTGATACTGTAGTGTCGGAGGCTGGCAAGGAGAACGAGAAGAATGATTTGCACAGGCGGTGGTCCGACAATAATCATGCTACGGTAAATATGACCTTTTAATTTATTTTTGCATTGTTTTTGGGGAAATAACTTTTTGAATGTGTAACTAATATTGAATTTTAAATTCTTGAACAATAATAACTGTAAAATATTTATTGGTATTTTTGTCAATGAAGTTGAGTTTCCCAAACACC
Source organism: Stenurella melanura (assembly GCA_963583905.1). Classification (NCBI taxonomy): domain Eukaryota; kingdom Metazoa; phylum Arthropoda; class Insecta; order Coleoptera; family Cerambycidae; genus Stenurella; species Stenurella melanura. The sequence goes on from OY757309.1 coordinate 74,530,154, forward strand.
AACCCCCTTTAACACTCCTACGCGTTTCATCAAGTATCTTGATATTATTTAGAAATGATGAAAACTAAAGTAAAATAAACTCTATATTTATGGTTCAATTAATTCTGATCTTTCAAGAGCAATCAGCTATGTATTACCTTAAGTTATCGATATGTATTCTATAACTGTTTTCAAAGTCATGTACCAATGCTCTTTGAAGCTAATTATATTTAACTATTTAATTTGCTCGACATAAGTAATACTACAACTCTAGTGCTTTAGGTTGCCTAAAAGTTTTAATATATTTCCTTATGAATGTGTAAATGTTATGTTCGTCTTTGAAAATCCAAGATAAACCCAGTTTTTCTGTAATATAAGTAGAGGGCTTTTATAAATAATCATAAGACACGCGACTACAAAATGTATGCAGCCAACTATGCACTGTTGGTACTTCAAAATAACAAAAATCCCTAAAAGTACACCATCGGAAAATATTATTGAAAACGCGATGGATCATCTACATATAATTCAAGAAATTTATGATCTCTAGAAAACCTGACTTAATCATGACAAAAATAAAATTGAGAATAATTGATCACGTGTCTTATGATTATTTATGAAAGCTCTATAGAATTTAAATATGACAGTTAGCCTAATCATCAGGGGTTTTAGAGCGTCACTAAATGTTATATGGCTGAATTTTTTTGGAGTAGAATACAATAAAAAAAGGTTACAGCTGTAAGGTGCCGGCGACCCCTAAGAAAATCGTAAATATTGGCCGAAATTCGGTTTTTGGCCAATAACTCGAAAAATTAAAAAAATATGTCAAGAAACCAATACCACTAGGCGATACAGGGGAAAATTTAACATCTAAAACGTAAATGATTTTTTTTTGTATCATCAAAAATGTAGGCTCCAGATTTTCTTTGTTTAACACACGAAAACGGAACGTGACACGTGAAGCGTGCTCGGTCTTGGTCGTGCTACACTAAATTTGTTGTAACTATTGAACTAATTAATGAAATTGAGCTTTGAACTAATTAAATGAAAGAAGAAACATATGACTATTGGATTATTACATTTTCAAATATAAAAATAAATGTATGTAGAAATAGTATATATATGAAGTCGGAACATAAAGAGATTTGCGATGAAATCGGGAAAAACTCTACCATTTCTACAATTTTTAGGGTAGAAACCTGGAACTTTCATGTATTACTCTTGAAGTAATGTATAAAAAGATCCAATGAGTGAAAAAAAATCTCAAAAATTTATTTTTGACGATGATATCCACAATTTCAAAATTTTGAGAAAGTGATAAAATTTGATATGTATAACTAACTTTACTCTATGGTTTAAATCGCGTCATTAGATTTCTGTAGGTGCGATTTTTAATTGAAATGTGTACTTTATCTTAAGTACACATTTCAAGCTTCAAGGGGATTTACCGTAAAAATTAAATTATCTCTATTTTACGAAATTAAAAGAAAAAATTTTCGTTGCTTCAAAATAATAACTTTTAAAAAAAATATATTTAGCTTACCTATCTATCGGACCTCCTTATACATTACTTCAACAGTAATATGTGAAAGTTTCAGGTTTTCATCTTAAAAATTGTAGAAATGGTAGAGCTTTTACCAATTTCATTGGAAATATCTTTATGTTCCGACCATATATGTACTATTCCTACATACATTCATTTTATATTTGAAAATATGATAATGCAATATTGACATGTTTCTTGTTTCATTTAAGCGTTGTTGAGCTCAATTTCATTAATTAGTTCAGAAGTTGCAACAAATTTAGTATAGCGTGTCCAAGACCATGCACGCTTCGCGTGCCATACTTATTTGTCGCCACATTCCATTCTCGTGCTTCAAACAAAAAATAAATCTAGAGCCTACATTTTTGGTCGTACAGAGAAACTTCAGATGTGTTTTAGAGCTGGAAATTCCCCCCCTATTGCCTAGTGCTATTAGTTTTTTGATAATTTTTTTTTATTTTTCGAGTTATTGTCCAAAAACCGAATTTCGGCTAATATTTTCGATTTTTTTAGAGGTTGCCGGTACATTACAGCTGTAAACTTGATTTTGTCGTATTCTACACCAACAAAAATACTTATTCTGAAAAATTCGGCCTAACATTAAGTGACCGGATTGTATCTATTTCTGTCTCTGACAACTCAGCTAAGTTGCCCATGCATTATTGAAATACAAATTACATTTTATACAACTCAAAGGATAAAATTGGATTAATGTTAATTAACAATTGATCTGAGGTTATGGGTTATCGACAATTTTGATCAAAACCTTATTTTCATAATGATATGTGTGGAGGCCTCTGAATATTGTGTAGTGAGTAACTACGACTCTCTCCCGAATAGTTTATTGGATTTTTAGTACCTAGTGTATAATCTAATAGCAAATTATTATTGTTCAGGAATTGCTTTATCGGATATTTTATAAGAAATATGTGCACACAAACAAAATCTCACTGAGAGTAAGTTAAATTCTTTAATCTGTTCTGTAACTATCGATATCATCCACAACTAAAATCAATGGATTCTTGTTTGTGTGCACATCAAATAATGCTTGTGAGTTTTGAAAGCATGTTTATTTTATTCTTCTCTTATTCTCTAGGTGTTATAACAGAAAGCTTCAAAAAAACCAGTAAACTAACCAATAGACGAAGGCTGTGATATATTAGTTGTTTTTTTAAAGTATCAACATCACATTATTATTTATTAATGATTAGATTACTGTAATGAATTGAAATGGAAATTTTGGGAATGCCAATCTTCAATTTTGATTAAAATGGTGAGCATGACAAGGCAGCTTTAGCATTTTACATAGTTTTACCTCTGGTTGTTTGCTTATTGACCAATTCACAAAAAATGTTTATCATGATTTCCCCCCACATCAAGATAAGAAGTCCTTTTTTTATATTTTTGCTAGAAATTAGGTGTTTTCACAAATTTTAAATTCACTTTCACTGCGAAGATAATGCTTTATTATAGTTAAAAGCACTTGAATTTTTAGAAACAGTCGAATAATACCTTAAAATAACCCATTTTAATTTTGTATTGAAATTTCGTCACCAAAAACATTACATCAATTCACTACGCATTCATGACGCCATCAGTTATATTGTCAGTGTCATTTTGTGTTATAAACGCGTTATTTTGCAGATGAATTTCCTAAAGTAGCATTTACAAATCCCGTATTAGGTAGGTGTTACTTATTTAATCACATGTAAAACGTAAATAAAGTGAGTAAAATATTATGTTTAACAATTTTTAAACGCGATTTACGAAACTAATATAACCGATGACGTCACCGCGTGTTATGCATACTAGTTCAATTATTAAAACTTTGTTATTTATTTGTTGAAATTTTAATTTGATGGACGATAAAATGCTGTTTAAATATCAATAAGTGCTTTAGTATAACAAGTACTTCATTTTAATAATATCAAAAAGCAAATTTGCACATAGTGAAAACACCTAATTGTATAAGCTATTTTAAGAAATTATTGGGCTTTTATCAGTGGTAATCATTTTTTGTGAAGCTGAGCTTATGTTTTGCAAAATAATCCCATAAATTTTGTTTCTACATAATTTTTCTTAGCTCTAGAATTAGATCTTTGAAATATATTTGAAAACACTTATTTGGGTTATAGCTTAGACAGTTTTGTAGCTTGGGGTAACGTAATATGATGTAACCTGGCTTATGTAACCTTAATTTTTTTAAATATATTCTGCATTCTCTGTCAATGCGGTGGTTCATGTACATATCTAAATTGAAATATTATGTGAAATGCAAATTTTTGGGTAACTTTCACACAATGCTAAAATTTGAATAACATTGAAATAACATATGCAGACTATAAGTATATTATCATTTGATTGAGATTTCACATCATGTTACAATTCAAACAAGTTTTAGTAACTGATTAGAATACGACAAAATTGACAACCATACATACTACACTTCTGAGCAATGAAATCCCCAACACCTATTTTTCGCTGTATTAAATCATTCTTTATTTATTTGTCAGTGTCAGTGTCATATTGTCGCAATGCCAAAATTAACTGAACATGAAAAATTTTAATCTCTATAAAATTGAAGAGGTATGGTCTATTAGAGTAGTTGCTAACGATTATCAATTGCATAAAAGTACTGTTATGAGTGTGAAGAAAAGGTGGGTGGAGGAAGGTACCGTAAAGAGAAAAGACGGTTCAGGCCAATCTAGAAGTTCAAATCTCGTTGAAGATGAAGCGCTCCTTGGCTATTTGAGGGAAAATCCTTTTCAAATAGCAGGAGATTTAATCAGATATTGGAAGGAAATGGAGCCATGGCAGAATATTAGGTTACCTTATTTACACAATAAATACAATCGCAGTTATGTGCAGTCGTATCTGTGAATTTTTCACTGTCAATTTTTACATTTGTTATAAATCGAAATCATTCCCATCGAATGGTGTAAAAAAGTAAAAAACACAAAAATACGTATGTTTTTTTACCTTACTTATGACATTTCACAATCAACGTAATGTTTTTTATAGCCTATATGATAATAAAAAATTAAATTAAAAAAAGACTGATTCACATCACTCAATACTAGTAAAAACTGGATTACTTGATTTTTCAAGTGTACAGGTTTTCATTGCACAGAAGTGTACTTAAAAAAAAATTATTTTGCTTGCACAAAATTACCTTCTCCCCTCTGAATTACCACTTTCCATTCTTTCATTTATAAAAGATAATTTTATTATGTTTAACAAAACCTTCAGTTAGTGATTTCTTATGACATTTCATGAAAAAGATTAATATTAATATACATATTAGGGTGGTTCCTATTTGCCCGATGTTTGAATTTAAATTGTGCCGCCCCCCTCATTTGTTTCTAAGTAAAGAAACAAAAGTTTTGACCCCAGTTAGAACTTCCTAACTTGATCCAAACCATTCGCTGTAACGAGGAGAAATTTTTTATTTAAAATACATGTGATTTTTATGTCCAAATGTAATTATTTTACAGAAACAGCTAATTATTGATGAAAAAAATTTATTTTATATGGAATTGATGGAGATCGATGATACTTTCAAGAAAAAAAATAGAAAAAAATGTATCGGCATTCTAAATCATTTTTACCCTGCATATTTGAATTTTTTTCTTTGCTTTAATTGGATGTGGTAGGAAAAAAACAAGATATCAGTCATACAATTTGAAATTTCATAAAGTACCCTTTTTTGCAAGTAAAGAAAGCTACGAAAGGCATAGCTTATTTTAAATAAGTACGTGTCGGAGTTACTTAAAAAGTCGATCTCGAAAAACAAACGCTTTTTTCAAATTTTTTATTTTTTTAATTAAAAGCGGAAAATTGTTATTTGAATATCTTTTTAATGATTTCGCAAGAACCTGAAATTCTTCATACTGTAATTTTAGATAATCTGAATATGTAAAAAATGTCAGATATGACATATCTTGTTTTTTCCTACCGCCAATATTCTTGACTAAAGATGGCGGTCTCGGATGATTAGGGGTCGAGCTTGAGCTCTTTGCCCCAATCATCTCTGTAGACCTGGACTGGCCTCGTAAGGGGTGGGCCTGCTTTTTCGCCTATCTCCCCCGCAAATGCGGACGGTATTGGCGATGTTAGCAAACCTCCCCTGGTCCTGGCTGTTGGACCCTGCCAGCTGGGTCGTTTCTTCTGGCGCTCTTCTGTCTTGATCTTCTTTCTTCGCGGGCATGTATAAGCTCCTGGGAGCGTCTTTCGTCAGTTGTGAGAGGGAACGGCTGTTACTGAGCCCTCCCGGAGTTATAATTATATTAGGATATAAAAATCACGTATATTTTAAATGGAAAACTTCTTGTTAAAGTGAACGGTTAGGATCAAGTTAGGAAGTTTTTTTTTATTTAGGCACAATTTTAAATTCGAACATCAGACAAATAAGAATCACCCCAATACTTATGTCCACTCGAACTATAACACTTCTATGTCGAACCCTATTATTGTGTCAAAGAATTTGAACTGCTGTCTGTTACACATCACAGACTTGAAATTCTATCAAAATAAGGAACTGAAATGAGGGAGAGTGAGAAATAAAAAAACTTGGTTTCTTGACATTAGAAATAACCATTTTCATCCTATATTCTTTAGTATGTTAAAAATGGAAAATTATATTCATTGACTTCCCTATAGAGTAGTAGCACAATATGACTAACATAACCTCAAATTTTATGTTTTTGTAAGTTTATCCTCATTTTTAATGTTTTTATTCGCATTTCTAGATTGGGTCCAATGTAACATTTATAGACTCTCTCATATAGAATAAACATAATTTTCTAATCTCGTTGAATATTAAAAACAGTCCGTTAATTATAGGTTGGATTACCAACCTGTAAATAATGGAGTACATTTCTTAAAATCAACAGTATTAATAAATTCTCTGTATAATATTTGAGAGTTTATTAATGCTACACTAAACCCGATCCAGAAATGTGAATAAAAACATTAAAAACCGCTGCCTATGGAATCACTACTTCCACATCCAGATTATTCGTCCATGTCACTTTAAAGGAAACATCTTGACTATATTTGCACTCTAGTATGTGGAAATTATTGGTCATAGAATTTTAATAATATTTGGGGTAGATGTCATAGAAAAGTTTGAGGAGTTGGTTTCTACCATATACGTTATAAATGAAGTTTCTAGTTTACCGTACTTATTTTCCACTATTTACAACCTACCACCTCAATGGAGTCATCTCAATCAGATGTCACTACAATACATACGTGTACTAACTTTCAAGTGAATATCTCAATTTGATGTTATCAATCCCATTAATAATGAAGCGGAGGTGGTAGAGTTTGAAAAATATTAGAAAGAAATCTGAGGCCTTGGTTTCTAGTATATACACCGAATCCCAAATTTCTGTAGTCTTACCAGCTTGCTTTACTTATTTTCCCCTATTTGCCCCTATTTAACCCCCAACCCTTCAACGGCATCGTCTCAAATTATGATCTAGTTTCAGACGTCGTTATAATACATACGTGTACCAAATTTCAAATGAATATCTCAATTTTATTTTATCAACCCTTTTCATATTGGAGTAGGGGTGGTTGGGTTGAAAAATATTATAAGAAAATCTGACGCTGTGGCTTCTAGTACATACACCGAATTTCAAGTTTCTGTAGTCTTACCAACGTTTTACTTATATTCCTCTATTTACCCCAAATTAACCCCCAACCCTTCAACGGAATCATCTCAAAATATAAACTAATTCCAGACGTCGTTATAATACATACGTGTACGAAATTTCAAATGAATATCTCAACTTTATTTTGTCAACCCCATTAATGGGGTAGGGGTGGTGTGGGGGTTGAAAAAAATTTTAAAAAAAATCTGAGGCCTTAACTTCTTGTACATACACCGAATTTCAAGTTTCTGTACTCATACCAGCTTGCTTTACTTATTTCCCCCTATTGACCCCTAAATAACCCCCAACCCTTCAACGGAATCATCTCAAAGTATAATCTAGTTCCAGATGTCGTTATAATTCATACGTGTACCAAATTTCAAATGAATATCTCGATTTTATTTTATCAACCCTTTTAATAATGAAGTACTTAGGGGTGGTGGGGGTTGAAAAATATTATAAACAATCTGAGACCTTGGCTTCTAGTACATACACCGAATTTCAAGTTTCTGTAGTCTTACCAGCTTGCTTTATTTATTTTCCCCTATTTACCCCTATTTAACCCCCAACCCTTCAACGGAATTATCTCAAAATATAATCTAGTTCCAGATGTCGTTATAATACATACGTGTAGAAAATTTCAAATGAATATCTCAATTTTATTTTATCAACCCTTTTCAAATTGGAGTAGGGGTGGTGGGGGTTGAAAAGTATTATTAAAAAATCTGACGCTTTGGCTTCTAGTACATACACCGAATTTCAAGTTTCTGGACTCTTACCAACTTGTTTTACTTATATTCCTCTATTTACCCCAAATTAACCCCCAACCCTTCAACGGAATCATCCCAAAATATAATCTAATTCTAGACATCGTTATAATACATACGTGTACGAAATTTCAAATGAATATCTCAACTTTATTTTATCAACCCCTTTAATGGGGTAGGGGTGGTGGGGGGTTGAAAAATATTATAAAAAAATCTGAGGGTAACTTCTAGTACATACACCGAATTTCAAGTTTCTGTACTCTTACAAGCTTGCTTTACTTATTTCCCCCTATTTACCCCTATTTAACCCCCAACCCTTCACCGGATTTCCTCAAAAAACAATCCAGTTCCAGATCTCGTTATAATATATATGTGTACAAAATTTCAGGTCAATATCTTAAACCGTTCCGGAGAAAGCGTGCGGACAAAAAAAGTTACAGACAGACCGACAGACCGACAGACAGACCGACAGACAGAAAATTTTTTTTCGCTCAAATTTAAAATCTCGACGTTTCATGACATTCTAAACCTATTTCACGAATAAAAATTTTTGAAAATTTTTTTGCGATTACTATACTTCCAATCCACTACGTGGATGTGGAAGTAAAATGAGAATAAACGTACAAAAACGTAAAGTTTGAGGTTATGTTAGTCATATGGTGCAAGTACTCTATTTAGTATTTTAGCTAGAAACCCTCTAACATTGGTCATCGGCCTTCATATGAACTCCTCTATCATGCAGTAATTAATACCAATATAATCTACATAAAATAACGTTTGCCATTCAGATACCATGTCAGCCGACAAATCTTGTAATATGAAATGCCTTATAGGCATGTTTTCTGCCCTTCGTTCTATTGCCCACTAGCGGCTAAAAACCAAGCTGACAAATGATTAGTGATGAATAAGTATTGGCCAATGGGATACTCATTATGCTCTTTGAAATTGCTTCTCATACTCGCTCCAGTGACAATTAAGAACTAAAATCACCGCAGCACATATAGCGGCACTGCGGTCAGACAAGAAACAAATTTAATTGTTGGCTTGATAATATTTGATTTAGGTGGTTCTGTGAGGTCTTTCAAGATTTTTTCCAGTAAATCCAACAATTAGCTCATGTTACTCACAGTGTCGTTATATGTGCCATGATAATTTTAGTTTTTCGTTGCTTAACTCTCTATTTTGTTATTTTGGGTGATCAAATTTATAATTCATTTTTCATCCACTTTGCAAATACCTAGAGCTTCAAAACATTTATTCATGGAATATCACCAGGAATCGCTACAAAGTTTTTCCTTAACATGATGTAACATATTCTACAAATAATAAAAATTCTATATGTCCACAATCTCAAGTAAACAAGTAAAAAATTATTTCAGTGTGACACTCATATAATGGCCCCAGGCACCCAAGCCCGCCTAATTTGTGAATGGCCAGAGCTGAACTTAGGAGAAGTCGTAACAATAATTCGTTATGATGCCACTCAGGGATACTTTGTTCGTACTAACACCAACCTAGAAGAATTGTGGATCCCAGCCCATGTCCTGTCCAACTACAATCGCAAACCTTGGTCCTTCAGATTCAGGAAACCCGGTAGACGCTCTATAGATGGTAACGCGATACAAGAGAGTAATCTACCGGAAGGCCCCTTGCCAGAGTTCCGGGACAAACTCAAGGACATAACGGTACAAAGTGGAACTAAAGTAGTTTTAAAATGTAGGGTTAAGAATTGTGGACAGGTCACTAAACAGAGTTGGAAGAAATTAGAACCCAATTTGTGCATATTAAGGAACGGCAGGTTTTTGCAAGGGGACAACGAAGAAGGGGTGGCTATGTTGAGCATAGATAATGTAAAATCATCCGACTCTGGCACTTACTCCTTTACCATCACCAACGAGTACGGTTCAGTGTCGTGCTCAGCCGTTTTAACTGTTACAAACAATTACCCACCTTTACCCGAGCCCAAGATACAAGTTATTTCATGTTCCAGTGTTTTGCTTGAGTGGGAAAGTGACAATTACAATCAATTTAGCGTTGAATACTGCAAGCTAGGCACAGGAGAGTGGATTTCTCCGAACAACAACCACCCCGTTAATAGCCAATCTTTTACAGTGGAAAGCTTGATCCCCGGTGAGACTTATAGTTTTAGGATAATGGCGACGCTTAATAAAATTGTTAGCCTGCCCAGTGTTGCTGTAACGTTACCTGTGGCGGACAATTTGAAGTGGCAGCAGGAGCAGTTCAAAAGGAGGTATATTGAGTTGGAAGAGATAGACCGGGGTAGGTTTTCTGTTGTGAGACTTGCACGAGATCGAGGAACTGGTGTGGAGGTGGCCTTGAAACAGGTGACAAGGAGGAAGCAGCCTCATCATATCACCCAAGCGGAATATTCTTTGCTAGCTGGGATGCAACATTTCAATATCATCAGATCTTTGGCATTGTTTGATAACGCCCCTCTACCTGGCATTGATACCATCATTTTAGAGTTGTAAGTATTTTTGATTTTATTTTATTGTGGTTTGATGTTAACCCTTTGAGGACGAACTTTTTTATTGGCTACATGTCCCACTGGTCTGAATTATTTTAAATGGAGCAAAATTGTTAGAACACAAAAATTGAATATAAACTTAATACCTTATTGATAGTGTCAGCCCAGGGATATATATTTCCTGGGCTGACAGTACCAATAAGTGACTCAGTTTATCACCTGACCATAATGTGAAATTTGGGGCAAATTTGGGGCATGCGTAATGTTTAGTGTTGTCCATATGCAAAGCTCGGCAATCAGCATACTATGTGATTGTTGAGATCTGGCGACATTAGGTCCTCAGAAGTGTAAAAAAAAAATTTTATGCGACAAATGAACGACATAATTTTTGTGGACAAATTGGTGCATATTGCATATATGAGACATTAAGTCTACGAACATTTTAACATAAACACGTATACACGACATTAGTCTTCAAAGGGTAAGTCAACAGTCCTGGTGGTCTTTTAGCTTTATTTTCTTAAATTTAAAGTTAATTCTTATATTCGTCAATAATAAAATTTAGCAAAATTTCATTTGAAATGCTTTTCTCACTTTCACATATATAAGATTTGTCACTTAAAGACAAGGGCATAGCAAGCTTCCAGTGGATTTCCTATTAAGACATTTCAAGTGGGCCCCATTTTCATGAAAGACAATAGAAAAAATTTTGTTTTCATAATAAAAACCACATTCAGTAATATATTAAAGAAAACAATACTAAAGGAGTCTCTTTTTCACAAAGTATAAATATTGATAATAAAAATAAGACTTGGTAGTGATATATTTGTTAGAGTTTGGAGGGTTTCTACCCCAAATAAGACTAAAAACCACAATCTAGTATGAATTTATTGCGATGCGTACTTCATTGACAAGGGTATATTATATTCTGCTTGCCGCGCATCTTGGCTAGTGCCACTGGCTCGGTTTTGTTCGGTAGAGGCACGATCATCCAATAGTTAAGTGATGTCATTAAGAAAGAAGCCCCTGAATGGTAGAGGGAAGTATTATTAACATATTTATTAAAGAAAACAAGTACAAATAAAAGATTTTCATTCAAATATTTTGTTCAGTAAAAACCCTGATTAATCTCTTTGAATGAAATTAATTTCTATATTTTCTCTTCCTTAATGGAGATAATAGCAAAATTTGATACATCTATCATAATATTACGCTGAAAGTACTTTGCAGCATTGTTCTCACCTGTCCTGTCAAATCACTGATCCTGAGAAACGTAATGAGACACAGACTGCGAAACTCCTTATTGATAATGGTTATGTTTTAAATTATTTTTGAATACAGACAGCATAGTCCAGATGACAGCTGAAAAGAACCCACAAAAAATTACAAAGTGGTAACCTTAAGTTTTTTTATTTTTAATAGACTTGCTTCAGGGAGAGAAGAAGAAACATTTAAGAAGTGCTAAAACGGCCATTACTGGTTATATTCGTGCCCTAATAACTGGATTACGATACGAGATCGGTAGTAAATCGGACCAGACCATCTTATTCAGCTGTCCAAGATCATCAAAAACCAGTAGTAACAATAAAAAGAAAATAAGCATAGATGGCGCAAAACATTATTTTATTCCTGAGTTTAGCAAGAAATACTAGAATTTGTGTGGGGAGGGTATATGCCTGAACGTATTCATATTAATTATATCATCAGAATGAAATAAATATTTAATAAACAAATTGACCTAAAATTGAAATATTTTAATGATTTCGAGAACGTAAATGTTCGTCTGCACATCTAATCTGACCTGATCAGTGCTCGTACTGGATTGATCAAAATCTACAACTGGTGATAAATATTCCTATTCATTATACATCGTTTCCATATTTTTAGCCAGCACAATTTGAATATCATCTTGATGAACATGTTTCATCACTTGTTCGTCTAATCTGACCTGCCCAGCTGACCTGCTTTTGGATTGATGACAGTCTGTAACGGGTGATATATCTTCTAATATACTGGAATTCGTGTCCTGCATTAAAGCCTCCTCCACTAACTGTTCTCTTTGTCGAAGAGATCGTTCTGGTGCAGACACATCTCTTTTTCTGTCTGGTTGGTAGGCAAATATATGTGGAACTAGATCCTTCCATAAATTTGTATCATGTAATTTTTCATGTCTTCCTCAAGTGGAAAATAATAAAGAAGTATATTTAAATCTTGTAATAATATATAATATACGTGGGAGTTCATAGGGTTAAATATAACTAAGTAATTAGATTATTAGTTTCAATTCAAAATACATATCATACCATTACAAGCATAATTTTAAGGGAAGTAAATATACCTAGTATGATCTATTTACAATATTGAGGGTAATGAGTCATTTAGCTATTATCGATTAGTTTCTACCATGATGATGACAAATAAATTGTATTCACATTAAAATGAATTTCACAACAAAAAAAAAAAATATTATTTTATCCATTTTGAGATTGTTTTCTCAAAATCCTAACTTAATAGAGCAAAATGGGTAATGGTATTGTGTTCAGCTCGTCAAAATTCTATGGAATTAGCTATTTAGGTCCAATTTACCTGTATATATACTCACCACAAAAATTCTAGTATTTCTTGCTAAACTCAGCAATAAAATACTGTTTGCGCCATCTATAGTTGGGTTTTTTAAATTGTTACTATTGATTTTTGAAGATTTTGGAAAACTGAATAAGATGATCTGGTCCGTTTTACCCAATCTCGTGCCGTTGTCCATGCAGTTATTAGGGCACGAATATATAGGCATAATTAGAAAATTTAAATCAATTAGAACAAAATCACCGTGGTAACTTTTTGGAACCAGATAAATATAAATCTCTAATGAATTCTGGCAACAAACTCCTTAACATTATGCATTTTAATATTCGAAGTGCAAACAAGAATTTTGATGAACTCCTATCTCTTATTGAAGCATATAATTTAACTACCTGTGATATTTTTATTTTAAGTGAATGTTTTCAATGTTCATCTATAAATAATCTTCATATCCCTGGATATACTACCATACATAATGGAGGTGACTTCAACAAAAACGATGGTGTCTTAATTTTAATCAAATCTGAACTCAATTATAACATAACTAATCATAAACTAAGTATATGTGGTGTTTCATTAAGTATTTTAAATCTAACAATTAACAATGTTCCTTTTAGAATAATTGCACTTTATAGACCTAACCCAAGTAACTTGATATCCTTCATTGATGAGCTAGATACATATGTGGACCTTATTCATCAAAATAGCAACATTGAAATATTAATTGGTGATGTCAATATAAATTTATTGAATGAAAATGATGCAAATGTGAACAAATATTTTGCTGTCCTTGCTAAACATGGTTTTGTGCCTTACATTCTGAACCCTACCCGTGTTACACATGAAACTGAATCATGCCTAGATCATATTTTCCTAAAAAATCCAGTTAATAGCAAACATAATTTAATATTTAACTCTTATATCCTAAAATGCCATATTACTGACCACTATCCTGTTTTTCTAAATATAAATTATAAATCAAATGATAATGTAATTTTGAAAGCCAGTAAAAAAACGACCATAAAAATTGATTTCGTAAAATTAGAAAATTATTTAAAAAATGAGATTTGGAATGACACTATAAGCTCTAATGATCCACAGACAGCTGCTGATCTTTTTTTAAACAAATTCAGTAATTATATTGAAATCTCTAAAACGTATAAAACTTATAACAATAAAAACACAAAAATAAAACCATGGATAACTGACGGTCTAATTACATCTATAAAAAATAGAGATAAAATTAAAAAACGATTAAATCAGTACTTCTCACCAGAATTAGATCATGAATACAAAACATATAGAAACTTATTGAACAAACTCTTAAAAAAATCAAAAAATGACTACTACTTTAGAAAAATTGAAGATAACAAAAATAATCTAAAAAAGGTATATCAGTTAATATCTGAAGCAACAAATGAAAAAACTGATAACAAAAATACATTTCAGTTTGTTAATGATGAAGGAAACGTATTTAATAACAATAAGCAGATGGCAAACCACTGTAATTGTTATTTCACCAATATTGGTTTAAATATGGTCAAAGACATAGACGTTCCAGCAACCTTAGAAGAAAATGTAACTATAAATCCTAATACCATGTTTCTCAATCCGGTAACGGAAAATGAATTAATAGAACATATATTCACACTAAAAAATAATACTTCACCTGGCATTGATGGAATAACAGTTGACATTATTAAAAAAAATCATCAGTATATTTTACAGCCTCTCAAACATATAATTAATTTAATTTTTTTTAAAAGTATAGTTCCAGATCAATTTAAAACTTCGATAGTCACACCCATTTATAAAGCTGGTGATAAAACAAAAATTAGCAATTATCGACCTATTAGTGTAATTAATAACTTTGGAAAGATTTTTGAGAAATGTTTGAGGACTCGTCTGGTAAAATTTTTTGACCAATACAATATCATACATGAGCTCCAATTTGGTTTTCGTTCAGGTAAAGCATCAAGTGATGCCATGTGTTCAGTCATTGAGAACATTACAGAGAGTTTAGATACAGGCAAGAGGTGCATTGCAGTTTTTCTAGATTTAGCAAAGGCATATTTGACACCGTCAACCACGAAAAGCTGTTGAATGTTTTGGAACGTTACGGCATTCGTGGTTCGGTGTTGAATGTCTTTCACAGTTACCTGACAAATCGAAGTCAGTATGTTAAACTAAATGATATTCTTAGTGAAAGAGATACTGTGAAAATAGGGGTTCCTCAGGGGACAGTCCTCGGTCCGGTGCTCTTTTTGGCTTACATAAATTCTCTTCTATTCTTAAGAACATGTGCAAAAAAAATTGTATCCTATGCTGACGATACGGTAGTTATCTTCTACGAAAATTCCTGGATGGAAACCAAAAAGGCTGTTCAGTCAGGTTTGGAAAGAATTAAGAACTGGTTAAATGCATTCCATCTATCATTAAATGTAAATAAGACTCATTATCTGGCCTTCTCTCTAACTGAAGCTAACAGACCTGATTTCACTAGTATAAAAATCACTGGATTGAAAGATGAAATTAAAGAGACAAATGAGATCAAGTACTTGGGAATAATCATTGACAAATATTTAAAATGGGGTAATCATGTAGATTACCTATCGAAAAAAATAAGAAAGCTTATTTACAAATTTTACCAATTGCGAGAATTCCTTTCAAAAAAATTATTGCTAGTTATTTACAAGTCTCTTGTTGAATCACTGTTATGTTACGGTATCATAGTATGGGGAGGAATGTATGAAAACTCATTACAGAAATTAAATGTAACACAAAATTATATACTAAAAATTATTTTTAGGAAACAAAAAAGGTATCATACAAATTTACTCTATACTGTCGATAATTGTAACATACGTACACTATATTTTCATAATTTATGTTTATATGCATTTAAAAATAAAGCAAAACTGAATTACACATCTTCAATATACCACACTCGTAGTATTGCTAATGAGTTTTTATCCAAGCCTAGATTTAATAAAAATATTTGTCATAGATTTCTTGTCTATACTTTGCCTAAAACATATAACCTACTACCATTAGAGATCAAACTTATTAAGAATCGAAAAAAATTCTCAGTGTTGTCAAAAAAATTTATATTTCACAATTATACTGATTTTATTGGAATTTTAGACAACTGAATAATTTAATTCAAATTAAATTGTAAATTTTGCTATGCGTACACTCCTAGTGCTTTTAGGTTAATTTGTATTTTGCAGTTTATGCACACTTTTCTAAAGCACAATACAAGTGTTTAATCACTTAGGTGCTTACATTGTATCGTCCCTTTTGGACATATATTATTAGTATTTTTATTTATATTTTATTTACTATGTGCAAGTATGTTTTATATATTTATACTGTATTTATAATGTTGTTAATATATGTCTGGAAGAATAAAGAAAGAAAGAAAGAAAGAAAGATAATTGACCTTTTTGGCACTATTAGGCCAAGTTTTCTCAAAATTGTGACGTGATGGCGCAAAACGGCCAATGGCATTGTGTTCAGCATGCCAAAAACTTTCGGAGTCACCTATTTGGGTTAAAAAAAGTGTCTTTTTTGCAGGTCTGTGTAATTTGTGGTGAAAAAATGCCTGCCGCTTGGATTTACATAATCCATTACATATTTTATACAAAATATGTGTTAATCAATGATATAAGTTTATTAATAAATTCATATCAGAACAGTAACTAGAGTGCTTCATTCTCTGTTGATGGGTCCCATTTTCTTGTTACCTAATCCAGCCCAGTTGCTATGCCACTGCATAAAAACATTTTATAATATTCAACTATTCGCTCATATTTCTTTTTCTGGCTGTTAGAGCTTCAAAATTCGATATTTTAACTTTTAAGCATTAGTTCTTTTAATTCGGTACCTATCTTGTATTGTGGATATCTAAGGATCGGTTCCAAACAACTAGGGCTCTATGAGATTATTGTCGTATAACTTCTTTATACCACCATGGAGAAAAGTATTTTTTAAGTAGAACATTGACGCAAGCCAGAAAATAAGAGCACACAGAATAAAATAACTATGCCAAATTTAAGGTTGTGGACTGTAATATATAATATACCAATTGTATCGTGAAACCTACTTTTAATCAATATTGACTGATTTAAATTGTTAATTGAAATAATTATTTTTAGGGTACGTGGTCCTCTTCTCTTTAAATATATCTGTGAAAAGGGAGAATACACCGAACTTGATGTAAAAAGTTATACTCGTCAGCTCATGTCTGCATTACACTGGCTACATCAAAACAATATAGCACATCTAGACGTTAAGGTAATGTATCTACTTATTTTTCACAGAGTGTCCCACTTTAACTGGAACCACCAAAATAATTTGATTAATATTAGTCGAACCAATTAATGCTTTAAATTGTTTTTGATAGAGCAGTTGAAAACGATACAAATCTGGAGTATAAATATATAAAAAAAATTTAATGGGTCCAAGAGACCTGGATGTGGCCCCCCGTTGCTGGTTCTCGGACCCGCCTAAAAGTGTTCATTTCACCCTCCTCCTTAAGTGGTCTTTTTCCAAGGAGGTAGGGTTTCATGGACTTGAATATCATACGGCTTTTAGTCTATATGGTAATTTGATCCAATTTAAATACAGATTTTCATTTTTCTTTAAAATTTTAGAGCGCCGCTTAATGCATCATGTAGCATTTTTGCTGAAATATGTGAGACCAATATGAAACAAATGTATGTGTGGACATTGTATTTTTAGTTTACAACTTACGTTACAGAAATCTTTTCTTAATGTTTACACATATTTCTGTCAAAAAATTATTATTTTTTTTTTTTCTGAAAGCATTTAGTCATGCCAAATAACTTTTCCTAATTAAATTTTTTTTATACCTAATATACGATTTTGCCATTTTTGACCTCTTTCTGTAATCTCACTGGATTCGGATTTTGACATAAAAGTTTTAAAGTGCCATTAACAAGTGCCTATTTTAGTCCTCTAAATATAAAAATAAACCCGGGATGGTGTTGTAAATATTAACCAAAATATTCAAGTAGTTCTAGTTAAAGTGGGACACAATATACATGTTGATTAAATCATAATCAAAGCTCCTGAATTTTATCTCGGTGATGTCTTTATCAGGGTTGGCTCTGCCAGCACGGAAAGATATTTATGGAGGTATGACACAATATAATATCTTACCTTGTGCTATTTTTAGGGAATTTCGTAATATGCAAAGTTAATATGGTCAGTTTATTATAAACACTCACTCGAAGAGGAGGTATTGAGGATGTAACATTGAACTAATATTTAGTTTCAACCACGGTATGTTACAGCCCACCATCACTTTCACTAAATCTAAATTAAAATGTTGACTGTCACTATCAGTAGAGCCACATGATTTATATTACTTACCAGTTGGAAATTACGTAACTGTGATCTCGGATGATCTACACTTTATATCAAGGGATTGTTGTTGTTGATAAAACCTTTGAAGCAACGTTTCACAATTTCGGCGGGGTGATCTAAATAAAGGAGATAATAAAACTGCATTAGTAAAAAATAGATAAAAGTACACTGGAATCTAATGTTGACACTCGGTTAGAGTCGAATGCCTTCAACTTCTACACTGCACTTGTAAAAAAATCAATACGTTTTTAAGTAAATGTTGGTACGTTTCACAAATGTAGGTAGTAGACTCTTCCCTTAAAAATAAGTTATACGTATTAACATTTTAAAATTAAATAAAATTCACCTTATCATGTTTTGTGCATTTGTGATGTACACGGTAAATGGCAGTTTTATGCCATTAAGCCTTTACTTTATTTGTTATCTATGATATAATATTATATAAAAAAAATTGGGAAAAATGTTTCAGCAGCAGTTAATTGAGTTATTTTATTTAATTAATATGAAAATAAACAAGCCACGCATATTAAACAGAACAGGAAAGTATGTGTTTGATTCAAAATTGTTTTTTTATTTGCTGGATATGTATTACATGTTTCTGTAAAAACCAGTACCGTTTTTAGGTTAAATTTATTACAAGAATTCATTGTAGCTGGCAATAATGGCTATTTCACCACTTTGTCATTTTTCTGATTATTTTATAGTACGTGCTTGCAATATAATATTATGTGTATAAGAGAGCCGTCTCTAGCACCGAGATAAAATTCCCGAGCCCTGTTCATTCATAAATAGGAATACTATAAGAATCAATTACAAAGGATGGACTATAGAAGTCAAATTTACTTAAAAGATAAATATTACACCATTCTTGTGTGGTGAAAGATATCCCTCAATCGCTACCTTGCCTTTGGAAACAATTAAGACCAAGAATCCGTTAAGATTAACATGCTTACACATATATTGTCTTTTAGTACCTAATAGTTAAATTTGATTATTCCACTCTTTCCGTTCTCAGTATTTTCCTGTTCATGATTCATTAATAATATTAATTATATTTATCATCACTTCTTGCAGTAAGACCCAGAAAAATCATACTTTGATATATTTTGTAAAACAAAACAAAAAAAGCAATATATTTTAACACAATCTTTTTCAACAGCCCGAAAACGTGATGGTCGACCTATCTACTCCCACACCTGTCCTTAAACTAGTAGACTTCGGTGACTCAGTCAACACTTCGAAGAACGTCATCCTGCCCCCTGCCTGCCTGGAATTTGCCTCGCCAGAACTTGTTCTGGGCCAACCTGTGGGAAAACACACCGACTACTGGGCAGCCGGAGTATTTCTCTATGTATTACTTAGCGGAGTTTCCCCCTTCCTAGATGATTCGATGGAGGAGACTACAGCAAATATACTAAAGTGTGATTACTGTTTCCCTGATGACTATTTCCACAACGTTTCCATTGAAGCCAAAGAATTAATTAGTAAGCTGCTTGTTCTAGTCCCCTCGCAGAGGATGGATTTGGAGAATTGCCTGGATTCAAATTGGATGAAGGAGGTAAGACATGTTTAAACTCTTTGATTGGACATAAATATTTTGTTTAATTTATTAAAAATCCTAAATGAAGTGCTATTATTGAATACTGAAAATTAGCCACTTCTACAATATAATAACCTGTAGAATGAAATGATGCATTCTTTGCACTTCCAAGTTCTGGGAAAATTCAACAAAATTTTGAAAAACTTCTTGATTTTTCGTTTTTTTTTCTCTCTAGAGGCTAAAATAATGAAAATAGAGAAATAGTTTCCAACCAAAGTTGTAGCTCGTCTTTTTCTCTACAGAAACTGTGTGAACACAATTTTTGACATCTCACATCATTTCAAGATTATGTACCTACCATAAACCTGTTCCAACTTTTAGACAGTGTCAACATTTCGCGTTTTTAGGAATGAAAAGCATGTATTCCATGTAATTTGACTTACTGATGCTGAAAATGTACTTGATTACCCTCATTGAGTTAGAAGGTAGGGAGACGACATCCTATACAAATTTCCTATACAGAAATGGCATCAGCAGGCGTGGCCAAATGTAGTAACAATATGGTGGTTTTGCCAGACCCGGACTAATTAAAATAATAAGAACTTTGTACCCCGACGAGACGGTCTATATTGATAACGTAAAGAAATGTTTAATTCAATAAATGCAAGAGTTTTAGCAAAATGAATTAGAATAAAGGATACATATGAAAATAAAACACAAAATAAAATTTTAAAATATGTTTATTGACCTCTAAATAATACAATTTTATTGCTTTGATGCCTAATACTTTGAGACTTGTTTATTGTACTTTTACCCAAATAGACATGTTCAATATGTTTTTAAAAAAATGTGGCATTATAATATGTCAACAATATGCATACGATTTAAGTAAAAAGTATTGCACAGCTTTTATAACTTTTTAATTACTATTTCTATTGAATAATGTTTCATACAAAAGTGAAATAAAAACGAAAATGTTTGTGGTTTGAATTTTTATGCAAATTTCTATTTTGACACTTGAATTAGTAACTTGTTTTTTAAATCACAACCTATGATATGGTTTTATGACTTATTTTTAACAGCATAAACACCAACCTTGTAGATAAAAAGAGAACGACAAAAAAATGATGTGTATAAAACATTTTTTGATATAACTTCCTAATATTTAAAGAGTTATAGGCAAAATATATAACAGTTTTTATTTACCTTGATATATAAAATGTTCAATGTTATCCTAAAATAAATCATTTTTTTCTATTCTACGAAATATATAACCTGAGTATATTAAAAAAACATTTAATTAGCTGTTTGTTGTTTACACTACCTACACTACCCCGTTAATTTCTTCTTGTCAACACCATCTCTAGAAGAGCAACTTCCTTTACCACATGACACCATAGTCCTTTTAATGTTTATTGTCTAAAATTTAACAAACTGTCTGTAAAAATCACAACAAATCTCATGGAAAACAGACTCACTATTTGACGGAAAAGTAGTAACAAGATGGTGAAATGATGCTGTTTTTGATCACGTGACTGCTTCTCCCTACCTTCTAACTCGATGATTATCCTATTGGAATCAATCTTAAGGTTAGTTTTGAGGTTTGGGGGTATATTCATACAGACATACTTACTTTATGCAATGTAGATTAGTCACCATGTAAAAAATCTGAAAGTGATAATGTTTTTGGTTACGTGTTACATTATTATACAGAAAGGTTACAAAAATAAAATAGACAAAAGAATTTTCATTGAAAAATATAATAAAATATTACTTTATTTATTCAGTCACATTCTGATTCATTCGAATGATCAGGAATATAATCAGAGAAAATACTTTCTTCCTTTTCAAACAATACCTCTCTGCATTTAGTATGCACTTTAACTTGAGTAAGTCTTTTAATTATTTTATGCCTCTCGTCTTGCCTTTCTTTACTAATTTCTATAAATGTTCTCAATCCTCTGGTAACGATAGTAGTTTCTCTAGTTTCTAAATCTTTTTGACATATAAAACACACAATACTTTCACTGTTACCACAACTAGTAGTTGGAGAAGCACTGATATCACTGGTACTAGGAGAGGCACTCATTGCTAGATAAGTATTAAAAAATAAATACTGCAAAATATCACAGAACTTGTTAACAAACTAAAAACAAACAACACATCATTGCTATGACTCTGAAACATCAGTAAAATGGCCATATGTTATACTGACGTTTTTAGGAAAGTACGTATGCGCCTGATGTTTTTAGAAAAGTATGTAAACTCGGCTGCGTGGCGCCACCGCAAGGCTGACGGGTCATGCATCTTGATATTTTACCTGAGTTTTATGCATCCTCCCTAGTTCTCCCGTAACAATATGTGCTTTTTCACTGCATAGATGTGTTTCCATGCACATTAATCTGCATTTCGTGAAAATCCCATTGAAAAATGGTAAGAAACAAATAAGTATATGTTTTACTGTATAATTGTGCATTTTCTGAACGTGTATGTATAATGTAAACAAATTCAAAAAGTACTGCACACGTTTAAAAAAACTCCAAAGAATATGTTTTATTGTACATATAATCCAAAAATTAAGACTGTGCTATTATTATTAAGATATAGGGAATAAGTAATTTTTTTTTATGACTTTGGGTCATAAACTATACAGCCACAGTCATAAACAAGCAATTTATAATATGAAATACTAAAACAAAATCTAACACAAAATGAGTAAAATGAGATGAACAAAATGAGGAATTACAGGGATACGCTTTTCGCCCTGGGGTCTGTCA
This sequence comes from Stenurella melanura, assembly GCA_963583905.1. Lineage (NCBI taxonomy): Eukaryota > Metazoa > Arthropoda > Insecta > Coleoptera > Cerambycidae > Stenurella > Stenurella melanura. The sequence continues at coordinate 74,552,876 of OY757309.1, forward strand.
GGGCATCGAATAAGGGAATTGAACTCCAAAATTTTGAGGTTACTGATCGATGAGAAATATATCCTCTACTTTGATCACAAGGCATATTTTTCTAACAAAAGTAATTGCAATGAAATGTTAATTTGATTAATATGTCATTATATAAGAATATATTAGCAAAAGGAATGATCATGTATTCTAACACTCCTGGCAAAGATATGAATAAATCTGTGGATCAACTGTACAAAATTTACTAAGCCATCTTCTAAAGCTTTTTTCTCTATGATAAAATTTTTTATGAATTTTGTTATTAGTTCCACATTAAAGCTGAGACTTTTCTCACAATAACATTTTGTTATTTTCATTTTTTTAGCAGCTCTGAATAGTAAGAATTATCGATCGATGAATCCGGTCGTATGAAACTCCCGAAGAATTCTGTAAAAGCTATAAGTGGAAAGCTGGATTTATCTTCTAAACGGCTCGAGTAAGACAAAAATTTGTAAAGACCTTTTTTGTAGAGAAATAGACGAGCTACAACTTTTTTCTCTATATTCATTATTTTAGTCGCTAGAGTGAAAGAACCGAAAATCAAAAAGTTTTACAATTTTTTTTTTATTTTCCCGGAACTTGGAAGTGCAAAGAATGCATCATTTCATTCTACAGGTTATTGCCTACTTAAATCCCGGAGATGATCCTTTTATTAGTTTTTGTTACTCTAAATGGCCAATTTGCCAATACCACAATTTGTAGCTTGGAAAATTTTTAATAACGGACTTATAAGAATTAAAAACTTAAAAAAAATAAGTCAGACTTAGTAAAAACATTTTCATTATGAAAGACCAATTTTAATTCATAAAGGGGATCTAAAACTTGTTATTATTACTATTTCTGCATTGTCAGACCAATCTCAATAGATAGAGGAGGTCTTAAGCTTCATTAAAAAAACAAACAAAAATGATGTTATGAGATGTATTTTTCGTGGAAAAATTAAGGTGCAAGAAGAGATCAGACAAGTGTTAATTAACAAAATCGATCAGTCAGACACGTTTTTTCAAAAACTATATATTCTTCTCAATAAACAATACTCAAGGCTACGCGCTGACTAGAGACTTTTTGTTTCCAAGACATTTTGTCATCGTGATGCGGTGTCACTTGAATGCACCATATCTGTGCTCATTGGCGTCAAATTATCATTGTAAACTCTAGTATAAATGATGAATTTCGAAGATATCGCAATAATCTGCGCTCTTGAAATACGTCGGAAAAAAATGAAACGTAAGAAACGACACTGTGTCATGTCACCTTCTTGTCACCGACATCCGAAACTTTTTATCCCATGATGTCTCGTCACCGCAGTGCGGGCGTTACCATGGAAGTGCGCTCACTAGGCAACTTTTTGTCACGTACTACATGTGAATTTTTGGTATATTGAAAATAACTAGGTTATTTTTGTGAATGATGGCATAGATAATGAAATACTGATTGAAAGTCCTTATAGACATTCGAAAATAATTTAAAAATTTTATAGTATGTTGACGAAGTTCATTATACAAAGTATAACATTTTCTTTTAAATAATCTTTCACTCAGTATGGGATGTACCCAGTGTCGCTTTTCACGTTTCATTTTTTCCGACGTATTTCAAGAGTTCAGATTATTGCGATATCTTTGAAATTCATCACGATGCTAGAGTTTACAATGACAATTTGACTCCAATGAACAGAGATATGGTGACATCAAGTGACACCGCATCACAATGACAAAATGTCACAGAGACAAAAAGTCTCTAGTCAGTGCCTAGCCTAAATAGTATAACATTTTCCTTTAAATAGTCTTTCACTCAGTATGGGATGTACCCAGTGTCGTTTTTTATGTCTCATTTTTTTCCAACGTATTTCAAGAGTTCAGATTATTGCGATATCTTCGAAATTCATCACGATACTAGAGTTTACAATGACAATGACTCCAATAAACACAGATATGGTGACATGAAGTGACACCGCATCACGATGACAAAATGTGACGGACACAAAAAGTCTAGTCAGCGCCTAGCCCAAATAGTAGGTGTTTTCATTTGTAAATATATTTTATTTTCGTCGATTTCAAAACTTATAAAAAAATAGAAAGTTACAAATGAAACGTAGTTTGACAGGCCCATACATTTTTTAACAGATTTTCCTATCCTTCTCGTGTGTTTAATTTGAACTAAACGATTTACTTTCAGCATTAATTTATTGTTTGAAAACAGTGCTGTGTTATAAGTACATTTCAAATTCTTTTCTATCTACCTACAGATTTAATAATGTTACCTACGTTTTCTCATTTATTTTGCATAAAATTCCTTCTTCATTATTTTAAATTGAGTTTTATATTTAATGAACTCTCTAGAACTTGAAAACAAGGGATTATATTTTAATTATGCGCTAATCTAGACTAATGAAAGAAGAAAAGAAGTCCTTTATTTCAATTAAGTTGTCAATTACTCCCAACCTAAAGCTAACTTTCTAATTAACTTTTTATTGGTTTTCCTGCAATTGTAAATTAACGAAATTACATTCTACATGACTAAATTAAAAAGTAAATTGAGTGTCTTAATTTAAATATGTTATTTGGCATTTTAATGAAAGTGAGTTTAAAAAATGTTCATTTATTAAAGCCAGGCAAAGATATACAATGTGTCCATGGAAAAGCGTTATTATAGGTGTAAAACACCATTTTTTTACTTCCCTCGCATACCGAAGGGAAGTATTGTATTCGAGAAAAAATCGCCCTCCGAGATTTTTTCGGATTTTGACGTTTCAGAACACGTAGATTACGAAAATATAGGTTTTTCAATTCCGGCAGTCTGTCTGGCTGTCTGTGTGTCTCTTGGTGCATTAACTAAAAAACTACTTGACGGAGAGCAGTCAAATTTGGTAGGTAGTTGACGCTACTGTCAGCGACGAAATGGTTAAACTTTCACTGGAAAATATACAGGGTGGACTGTCTAAAGGGAATAAATAATGAAAAAAATATGTTTTTTTGCTCAAATTCAAAATGTCCACGTTTCAAGACACGCTAAACCTATTTCAGAAAAAGAAAAATTTAGAAAATTTTTTTCACCGTTTTTAAAAAACGGCCCACCATGTATATTTTCCAATGAAAGTCTACCCATTTCTTTGCTGGCAGTAGCATCAACTATCTACCAAATTTGTCTGGTATCCGTCAAGTAGTTTTTTACTTATAGAGCACCAACAGACAGACTGACAGAATTGAAAGACCTTCATTTTGTAATCTACATGGTCTGAAACGTGAATTCAAATGGATCCTGTAATATTTCGTATGTGTGTACAGACCAACTGATGGAGCTATATGACAATTTTCAGTTAAACAATTAGAAATGCCACATAAGATTATTTAGTACCTATTCATAAATATATGGCATTCTGCTTATTATTTCTGTACATGTCTCACATTTTTTTACTAAATATGTATTTTTTCAGGGTCAACCTTCAAGTGTTATCCCCTCGGCCCGCCTAAAAACTTTCATGCAACGTAGGCACCCTATGAACGTTCCAACAAGTCCGTCTAGTCCTATATATTACAACGAACATATGTTTTAATTAAAAAATTATTCTTAGTGTTTCAGTTTACTTGCACAATTTTTAGGTATACTTTGCTGTACATTTTACTTTTTAGCATGTGATATTTGTTATATTTTTAATTTTTACACACAACAAAGATTTGTTTCATTAACTATAGCAGTAAGTTATGATTGCTTCTTTTATATTATATTAAGTAGGTTTTTATATTTCCATTTCAATTCGTATTCTTAATGTTAGCTTTGATATAAGACGTGTACTGTAAATTTTATATTATAACGTGTGATTGTTAACTTATTATATACATATTTGTAAATATATTACCGTAATAAACATATTTTATTTAAAATGATGGTTTCATGGTGCCAAGTAATAAAATCTTTACAAGTTTATATACAGAATATAAAAATGAGCATTTTGATATAAGGAATCACAAGGCGTGTGAGCTGAACAGTTTTGTTTCAGCCACCTTCTATTTGCTGCATTGAAAACGTGTAACCTGTTTACTTTTAAGTTAAGCAGAGCTCACATGCACATCTCTGATCTTCAGAACTAGTCAGTAGATGCAGCAAGGAAGTAACACCTTACAAGCTTATGGGAAGAGTATTAGTTCCGTTGTGTATGTGTGATGCTTATTGCTATTCGAACATTTTTGGAAAAATGTCTAAGAAAAATTATATAAGCGAAGTTACCATTCCCAGCATCCCAATCAAAGCAACCCCCTTTGTATGTTTATATACTGTGTTTTCAGTATTGTTCATTGATTTAAGGCAAAATGGATGGTACAGCTATTTTTTACATAAAATCTGCATGGGAAGTTGCTATACGCAGCATAATAGGACTTTAAGTTAATAAAAAAAATGTTCGGAATAAAAATTGGTCACCAAAAATTATGAAATAAAATTTTATCTTCACGCGGTTAATTGGACCTTATTAACTAATATTGCTAATAGTGAAGTCAATTCAAAATATGTTTGCTTTGACTACTTGGTAGATTTTAGCTCGATATAGATATTATATAGGTAATAAGGTCCTGTTAACTGTGTGATGGTAAAGCTTTATATCATAATTTTTAATTACCATTTTTTTCAAGGCTGTTCAATTTTTTTCAACATTTTTTTTAAATCCATTGAAATGTTACAAAATTTAGGCCGAACCTTACATTTTGGATAAAACAAGATTTTTTTTATTGATGTGTAATGGGGTCCAGTACGAGTATCCCCCCCATTTGGCTGCCTTCTTGAAAAGTATCACAAAAAATTTTCGAAAACTTTTTTATAGATAATTGATTTCTCTACAATCTTGATCTAGATACTTCTTAAAATTCTTAAAATTGAAAATTAAAAAGTTAGAATTATGGATAGACTAACATTTTCAAGAAAAATATCATTTAAAGGTTATAACTTTTTTTCTATTGATTTTATTGGGAAAACACATCAGATGTTTCTTGTAGATCATTTTATTGTGAACAATTTTCTCTACTCGTTTTTTAAATTTGTTTTCTTTGGAGAGGTATTAGGATGCTGCAAAGGGATCAAACCAATACTCCATTCAAAACGCGCGAAAAGGTGCAGGAAAGAATACCGGTCTGAAATTACTTTGACTATACGTTTTTTGGGTCACTGATTAAATCGGGGTCCTGTAATCCTATAAGTTGAGGAACACCCCTAAGAACGCCACAAACACCCCCTTTAGTGGGTTTCTCGTGATAATTTTAACGATAATCAAAAGGGATCCTAGGACATCCTCTTTTTTAAATATTAATTTGCAATGGTTGTTGAACATAACCGAATTATTTGATTAGGGATAATCAGAGAGGGTAAAAACCACCCCTATATCGATTTAAAATGTTAAAAATTTTCAGCCATTCGAATATCAAAGACAGTGCTATTGGCTGCCGACAAGGTACTACAGAGTCGTGTTTCAAATTTTTGCGTAATAGAATGAACAAAATATTATATTAGAGGTTTAAATATTGAATTTTCAGTAGAAACAATGACGTTTTGGTAAATTAAAAAATTTTGCTCTGTTTTGCAAAGATAGGAACATCTGATGCATTGGTGGACATATTGCCCGTCCTTTACGATATTGATAGATAAATTGAAAGTATGTCTCTGTTTATCTGTTCCTTAGGTATGAGGTTTTAGTTAAGTGTGATTTGTGTAACTATATCACAAGAGTTAGAAATCTTACTTAAACAAGGCGTGTTTTCGATTATTTCTTATCTTAATTAATCATGTCGGAACATATTTTACGTGAGAGTATATAATGTTTTATCTATTAAGTATTACATTATATTTGTTATTTAATCTAGTCTAGAAAAATTCAGTATGGCTCGGTCTCCATATACAGAATATTTGTTAGTAAAACTTTTTAAGGATTTTTATTTCATTTTTACAGTTTTTAATTTTCTTTTTTAATCATATGTCATCATCTGCTCAAAAAAAAACATCACTCGTAGAGGTTATTTCACAAATGTGTTTAGGTTTGCCTTGACTAGACTCTAGCAGGATGTCCTTAAAACGTTTTATTCAGAACGTTTTAGGGACGATAGCAAATGGACATCTTTGGGACCTAACGAGGACCTAAGTGAACGTCCTGGGGACGTTTGTTGTTATCAGGGATATAATATGTACCTACTTCATTTTTAATATATCAAAATGACAAATTTGCGTAAGTATAGTGAAAACATGTAAATTAATTCGGGTAAAGGGTTGTTCCATAAAACGGTTCAATTCATCTTTATATCAAATATTTAAAGATTTTTACTCACATCCATAACAAAATCTTCATGTATTCAGGAAATTATGTAGTAGGGTGTATCTACATAGATATCCGTGTAAATATTTTGTGTAAGTTCGCATCTCAACAAAATGTAAAACTGTATTTTCATAATCTTATTTTCGACCTAAAGTATATAAGTCATAACATAAGGTTCGGTTTGTTTAGAACTTCCATTGCAGTAGGATACCTACATTATTTTTGACTTGCTGTATTGTGCGATTGCATACATCCTGGGCGTCATTGACTAGTCTTGACGTCATCGCAAAGATTTAAAAATATTTAAAAACGGCCTTAAGTTAATAAATATTATTTTAATTCACATAGTTCAGAGTCAGAGTAATGGCTAAATTATATTTGCAAGTTTGTTGTATATATAGACATTTCGAAATTTACCATATTACATGATACATCATAGATGTTCAATTTAAACCGATTCCAGCGCCATCTTTCAGATAATAGAGTGATCATTCTTAGTATTTGGTATCTTCAGATCTCTTTAACCTAATTGTAAACCTCTAGTACTGGTTTTAAATAGAAATCACATAAGGGCCTCGCTAGATGACTCTTGATGTCAACTACTTAGTTATATACATATACAACGGTGCAGCTCTTATGGCGTATGCGCCAAATGAGCAAATCTGGGAAATTTAAATTAGCACTAGCCTTCTATTATACAGATACGTATTCATTATACATATATAACATTATCTGAAATCTATGAATCAAAGATAGAAATAGAATTTTCATATTGAAAATCATTAATTATAATAATAATGATATTTATTGGTGTATACTTACGACGTTGTTTTGCACTATTTATAGTTTATCTAGAAATGGAAAGGAGTAATAAAAGTTTATTATAAATATTCCACATTCTATGCACGACAAAAGAAGTATTATTTATCACATTAACACATAAGCAATGGAAAATGTACACTTAATTATAAAAAAAAATCGGCAAAGGTATTTACACAGAACTTCCCTCTTCATTTATACAGGGCGCTCACTCTGAAGAAGTATTAATTAAGAAACAATATATAAAAATAATAATGGAAATGTAGGTATTTATCACTATATTATTAAAAAGAAAATTGTGGTCAAAGAAATAAAGAGTGGTCATCCGACAGCAAAAAAAAATCAAATCAAATAAGGTGCCAAATATGGAAGGTTTGCGTAAATAGCTTTACAAAACCACCACAGTTGAATTATTTCTTAGGATGCCGCTCTGTATATTTTTCAATAAAACTATAATAGGTGTCTCCTTGCCAATTGTGTTAACTATATGCCAAATATCATTGCCATCTGTCACATTTTACTTCCACATCCACGTAGTGGAGTGGAAGTATAGTAATTTTGTTGAAATAGGTTTAGAATGTCATGAAACGTGGATATTTTAAATTCGACGGTCCACCCAGTATATTTTCCAGTGAAAGTCTACCCATTTCTTCGCTCCAGTGGGATAGAGAAAAGGGTTAGAAAAAGTCGATTTAAATGGAAAAATGTTTCTCTCAAATTTAAAATCTAGACGTTTCGTGTTATTCTAAACCTATTTCAAAAAAAAAAATAATAATTTTTCTTTTAGGATTACTATACTTCCACTCGTACATTAAATCAAAAGAGAATAATTTTATTTTCTTTACCTCACCAAACCAAATACTTTTATCAGAAACGTTTTTTTCGAAAATGTGCACATTATATAAAATCTAGGAAAGACCTAGATTTTATTGTCATATCTGTCTGAACTGAATCACCCTTTCCGATTTCATTTCAATTCAGAGCATATTTTACGCAATAGACTAGGCAGGTGGTATTAGTGCCACTTAGTGAAGGTCTTAGTGCCGTCTAGTGGCAGGCATTAGTGTCGATTCCTAAAAATAAGGAAAAAGGGAAAAAATCCAAAGCAGCTAAAAATAAGGGAACGAAATTAGTATTTTTAGGGGAAAACAAATCCGAGAGATGGAGCGCTGAAAGCCTTTCAGAAGCTATCAAGATTTTGTTTAAAGATTTAAACTTTGATCAATTGGCTAAAGAAAAACTTACAGGCTTTACAACTGATGGAAAAAAAAATGCACTGACAGAGTTCATTGTTTCTGCCAGCATTGGCTGGCAGAAACAATGGACTCTGGGTTTATCTGGATTATTTACAAAGAGATACTCTTTGTATATGGTGCGTTGCTCACAGATCCGACCTGGTCTTGTGTGATGTTGAAATGATGAACGTCACGCAGAGATGAAGACTTCCTGATGAAAAACTATACAAGAATGATGAGTTTATCAAGAATTTTTTTTCAAAAGACTCAACCTTTTAAATTAATTCCTTTGATTGGTTAGTGCCGCTTAGTGCAAATTCCTTCAAATATGGCCCTGTTTCAATTCCACCTTAATGTTGAAATTCTAAGAAGTTTCTTATTTAAATTCCAAAATTTAATCGGAATTTCTGTTTTTTAATTCTAAGAGAAAATTCGGAATTAAATAATCAGTAGCCCTTCTACCTACTCCTCCATAGTTTGCCTTTTTGACCACTGCCAGGTGACTTTTTTCCTCTTATTTGTCAGTCTATTTATCTATACTTGTAATATATGTCTGTGGCTGCAAAGCCATCCACATAACGTCACATACTTAAACCACAGAATAATAAAATGTAATAAAATAATCAGGGAAACTCTCGCCGTCGCTCTATAACAATTTAGCTTCAAAATCGTCCATCTTGTTGGACTAAAAATCAGGGGGGTATTTTATACCGTTGCAGTCAGATTCGCACTTCGCACGAAATTTTAATTTAATTTTCTAGAATACACTTTTCAACTTTTCTAAATAAACCTTATAAAATTACTGTGTCTGAATTTTCTAAAATTTGTCTTGGTAAGTTAGTGCTGAATTTCTCGTTTTATCATACTAGTTTTGTAAAAAAAAGTGGGTCAAATTCTAAATAACTAGCGCGTTTTTATCGAAAGTCTTCTATTAATGTTAATTCACGAATACACACAAGAACTTATTTTACTCTTTATTTATCACTTTTACACAAATCATCCAACTTAAATAAACACGGAGCAAACAAATATGTATCAGCCAATATGACCAATAGGTTATATGTAATATTGCCACGCCAGATGGGTTCTTTGAAATCACCATAGAAAATTATTAATTTCAGTACATAATTTTTTCATGTAGCCAATCTTCTCATTTCTAAAAAAAATCTTAAACAGATTTGTTTACTGCAAAATATACCACATCAATATTATGCTATTATGTTAAAACATTTTATAGAATTATTTATTCTTAGTTCATCAGAAATTATTGTACATTTGGCAACTCTGTATGTGGCACCCGTTTATCTGTTGTTTTATTCCAGGAACATGACGAATTGGGTGCGCTCCTAGAAATGCGCGAAAGTTCCTCTTCCCTGAAAGATTTCATTCTGATTGCTTTATTGCCTATTATTCTGCGTAAAACTTTTCCAGAGGATGCTCAAATTTTTCCGTGGGTGCTAGGCACGTCCTGACACTCCCTGGCTACGGGCCTGGATGCAGATCGTCTCACGTCCTCTAGTTTTGCTCTATTCTCCAATATTAATTATATATAATATAGTAGTATAATATCTATTAAATAATAGATATCTTATAAAAGAGACCTTGGATAAGAAATACTTCGTTCACACTATTTCCTTTAAAATAATTACCTAAAAAATAAGAAAACAAAATTAATTCCTATATGTTAATGACAAAGCAATAATTCCTGTATCTACCTATACCCATACAAATTATTTTAAAAGTAACATTGAACTTTTACGCATGATGAATCCGCATATTTATACTAACGTTCTATTAAAAAAATGAAGGTCATAGCAAGCCGAAACTTTTTTACTAGCACTTTATATTTACGAGGTCAGAACCTCTATAGCCTTCTAAATATTTATAAAATACCTACTGATTTATCATTTTACTTACTAGCCGCTTAAATCCCCAGTATAACCCTCTTTGCCGACAAAAATATACCAGATATTCCATTACTCCATCATCCCTAAGCAGAGATATCGGCATAAAGCCAGGAAAGGCGCGCCATTATAACAAGATTAGCAGTGCTGCAGCAAGGGAAAATGGAACGGAGCCAAGGAAGGTCGTGCCTTTGGGCATGGGCGTAACGTAAGGGAAATACGCAGGACTCGTATTGCAAACATTAATAACATTTAAAATAACATGTACTGTAGTCACCACATAGGATGAAAACAAAGCACACTTTATGGGCCGTTGAAGGTTGAGCGGCAAAGACAAAATGATACCGATGCCTGTGAATATGAGATTCGACGGGAGAAAACAGATGGCAAGTTTACTGAGTATAATTTGGCATGACAGAAATATTCGGAGACATCTTTGCGCTTTGGAAACATGGATAGTTAGAAAGGTGTATTGGTGCTTTCAAAATGTTAGTTGACTTAGTTGTGAATAAACTTCCAACTCATCAGGACATCCTCAAATGTAGTTTTCAGGAACGTTACAACTTGGCGCTAGAGGGAGACTAACAAGAAGTGTGCCAGTTTTTCTAAAGTTTCAGCGACAGTGGCGCAGAAAGTAAAACCGGTGTTTATCATGCTAGGCATTAATTAATTGCACAATTCTGTATTCCGAAACAGTTGATATCGATGTATTATCAAACACTGATTTTATTTACTGTGTTACTGTCGCTAAAACTTTAGAAGAACTGACACACTTCTTGTTAGTCTCCAGGGCCAAGTTTTAACGTTCCTGGAATTTCAGGACGTCTTGATGAGTTGGAAGTTTACTCACAATTATGTCTCTTGGATGGCCGAATAAGGGGAACAAGGGGAAGCTTCCATCACACTAATGTCACTAATAACTCATAACCCCTCTCATAACAAACACAAGTTAAAAGAAGCAGTGGTTATTGTAAACAGATCTATAAAAGATAGGACAATGCGGTGCGTGGCGGTACATGAGAGTAGAAGGGGGAACCCAGTTCATCCTTGGGTCGCAGGAAGATACTGTTACGCATTACCACCCCCTAAGGCCTGGCGAGTGATACGCCCATGACTACTAATATCTGAAATTAAGTATCAATGGTTAGGCAACCAGTAGATGGCTCTAGAGTTATATCGTTCTGGAATTGAAAAGCTCTAGATGGATCTAGAAGAAATTTTAGGATATATAAAGCGAAATCGACGACGGAGAATTATTATAGAAGAAGTTTTTACTAAAGTGAAGTTTGGTAGCGATAAGTGAGGTTAAATAAAGTGTAAAGGTTATTGTATACTCAGTAAATTATTAAATGAAGTGTTAGTGGTTTACCCCTTGTTAAAATTATTTAGAACCCACGGATTCATACAGGATGTTTCCTAAGGGGTGGAAATACGTAACAACTGGTGTCAGACGCGCAATTTTAACAAGAGAATTTTTCGGTGTTTGAGAAGACTGGGACAGTATTCTCGGAGTTAGTTCCAACACAGGGAGGACTAATTTACTGGACATTGTTCGAGGATTATTTTCGAATAGAAAAATAGTGTTAAGTGCATGTTTAAGACGTAGAACATTTCATTAGGACATTAGTGATAGTAATTAAAAACTTTGAACTAAGAAGAGATTACAGACTCTGAACAAGGCTATTTTTCGTGTTGTTAAGTGCATTTTCGTGAACTTTCTAGAACTTTTCTATTTGGACATTAGTGGTTAAGTGACAAAGACTCTAGATAAGTCTTTTTTCGTGCTGTTTCGAGATTTTTGGTTAGTTACATTACCGATATTGACGTGATTGTTAAATTTAGTTGATTTTATCGTAGTCATATGCCTATAACGACCAGAAGCATGGCATCTGAGAAACAAATACAGGACTTATTCGCCCAAATGCAAAAAATGATGATGCACCAAGGAAAGAAGCGCCAGGAAGAGAAACAAGAACAGGAAAGAAAAGAACAAAAACACCAAGAAGAAATAACAAAAATTCTTGTGAATCAAGAGAGACGACGTCAAGGGGAGAAACAAGAAGAGAAACGACGGCATGAGGAAAAACAAGATCAAGAGAAACGACGTCAAGAAGAAGAGAAGCAGCGACAAAAGGAAAATGGCGACTTAAGGAAAGCTATAGAGACGCAACAGAATTCCTTGTTTACAGTCGCTGAAGAACTCAAAAATAAGATCGAAGTAAAAATTCCAAGATAAAGATCGTGCATTTGGATAGACTGACGAAATACATTGATGGTTCTGAATTGCCTGACCGGGACGTTCAGGCTGAAGGAGGGGGCAGTGTTACGCATTACCACCCCCCTAGGACCTGGCGAGTGATACGCCCATGACTACTAATATCTAAAATTAAGTACCAATGGTTAGGCAACCAGTAATACACACCATCATCTCTTCTGGATGTCTGTAGATGGCTCTAGAGTTATATTGTTCTGGAATTGGAAATCTCTAGATGGATCTAGAAGCAATTTTAGGATATATAAAGCGAAATCGACTGCGGCGAATTATTATTGAAGAAGTTTTTACTAAAGTGAAGTTTGGTAGCGATAAGTGAGGTTAAATAAAGTGTAAAGGTTATTGTATACTCAGCAAATTATTAAATAAAGTGTTAGTGGTTTACCCCTTGTTAAAATTATTTAGAACCCACGGATTCATACAGGGTGTTTCCTAGGGGCGGAAACACGTAACAATATTAACTAATTTTTTGTTTCTCTTTGTTTTATTTTACTTATCTGTCCGAGGAGCAAGTTTTTCGCGGTATAGCAGTTCGACTTTAATCAATTATGACACATTTAAAAAAAATACGAAGATTAGTTGAATTTCACCAATCTTGAATATGATGCGCCACCAGAAGACCTCAACCAATTCTTCTTTTCTTTGTGTTATTTCACTTATCTCTCCGACGCGACGGGCAAGTTTTCCGAGGTATAGCCGTGCGACCGAAATCAGTTTGACAAATTTGAAAAAATACGCAGATTAGTTCAATATCACTGATTTTTACGAATCTTGAAGATGATTCGCGACCGGAAGATCTTAACCGATTTTTCAAGAAAAAAAAAATAAATATATTTTTCGGCCCACCCTAATGTGCAATTGTGCATGTTGTCTGAAAGTTTTTAACAGTGTGAGTTATCTAGATTCAGTACAAGTTCTAGAAAATATTGATTTTCGAGATATTGCTGATAGTCTCCTGACAAATTATCACTCAAATGAAAAACAGTACGTCTGTATTAACACTTGTATGAACAAAATAGTAGATATATCATACGGAGTCCCACTAGGGCTGATTTGGAGTTGATTTTGTTCGTGTTATGTATAAATGATCATTTCATTCTCTGATAGTATTATTAGATGATACAGAGAGAGATTTGAAAAAAGTTAGAAATTCCTTTAACAGCGAGCTACCATGAATATAAAAATTATCTATTCGTACCTACTCTGTAAGTATCATTAGATATAGGTATGATATGGAAATAATATCCGCAAGGCCCATAGAATTTTTAGGGATTGCCATAGACAATCACTTAAAATGTGGCAAACATCTAAAATCTTTAGTAAAGAATGTGAGAAATCTCTTCAAAATTCAAATATTCACAAGATTTTTGTATGCAAACAGAGAGGGAGGTAAGTAGGTAGGGAGAGATAGAGACGGGAGATTTAATGTATAACTGTCCCTGATATCTAATTTTCATCAAATAAAATTTAACTAGTTCTTTGTCTAGAGTTGAGGTACTCAGACTCAGTATCAAAATGTAGAGAAGTCGATACTTCGATATCTTAATAAAACTCATGTACTGGTGGTTAGTACTACAAATGCTTTCAAATATTCAATATTTTTTATAATTTTTAAGTAAAAATTCTAAAGAGTAATATACAAATATTTATTGTGCCAAATATTGCATTTGAATATAATAATTTAAAGTTTTGCAGTGTAAGGAGGTAGCAAGATTACAGATTAAAAAATACTAATAATAGATGCTTAAGAAGTACTTACAGTATGTTCAAAATATTTCAAATATCAAAATTTACGTTGAGAACTTAATATAAGTACTTTTTTGTTCAATTATTCGGAAATGATTACTTACTAATTGGGGTTTAAAAATTACGTCGGACAAGTGAATTGTAGTCATCTTTTATTTAATATTACTATTATTTTAATATATAACGATTAAAATGGTTTTTATCCGCTTCTCAAGCCACTGAGGTGATTTCTTGGGAATATTTTTTTAATTAAAATTATTATTTGCAAGATGTCTTCCCATAGTCCCGCCTATGCCTTCAGTTTCATTTACTGAAAATGCACCATTCCCATTGCTCTAGTGTGTATAAGGCTGTTGTAGCTCGACCTCGTAATGATTTGCAGCGTCCTTAAAAGTGGAACAATTTACCGACCATACTAAACCACTGCTGGTTATGGATTTTCGATTTAACAAATAAACTTGCCTAAATTCAAGTAAATTCCTGGAGTAAACAGGCATTTATTCATCGAATGCGCCATTTTCTAGTAAAAGCAAAGTAATGTTCCTTTTTTTTTGTTAATATCAAGACTGAAATTTGCATCTGGATGAATTTTTTCAGTGTACGGAAAGAAAAATGCTTTTATATTTAGTGGAGAGTTTATACAAGGTCGTAAAATTCCGTAATAAATCAGCTTTTTCTACGTGGTATTTATAGAGTTCTAACTTTCGAGCAACACTAGGAGTGAGGAGCGTAATTGTTCAAAAATTCGATTTAAGAGTTTTTTAAATATTTCTATACAATAATAATACATTTTACTGCAGAATATGTACACTCACATTATTAATTAGGAGATTTTTTGTAATTTGCAATAGGTAGATGGATGTTTATGGACTATATAGAGGTAATTGATTATACAGATTCGGAAAATATACGTTTTGGTATTGCACTAAGACGTAAAGAAAGACTGAAACAAATTGAAATGCTGCAGACAGAGCTGCCAACGCACAAGTGGTAGGGAAAACAAGTGATGTGTTATACGACAAACAAGAATAACCTAATATACGATTCAAATGTATTGACCCCTCAATTTATCGGCAAATATCTCAGAAACGGAGAAAAATTTGAAAAAATTATGTATTGATTATGAGTCTATTCTAAATGAATCACTGAAATTTAAATAATGTACATTGAACACTTTTAAAGTTCTGCCGAGTTATATTGAAAAATGTCCTACTTTTAAAGGAAATTTTGACCATACCAGTTTTAAACCCATTATATCTTGGAAAATATGCATACTATGTATATAATATTTTATACACCGACAAGGCACGGCATTTTTTGTACGAGGAAATTATTTCATAATTTTTTATTTTAAAATGTTGCAGTTATTCTCACAAACGTACGTCATGTTTATTCGGTTATTTATCAATGTATTTAAAGAAAAATTGATAAAATACTTAATTATATAAATTGTAAGTATTTTCAGAAAAAAGAATTGGTATATATCAAATATTAATTTAGTTATCAAGCGTAATACTTAATATTAGTGCAAACTTGCAATGATATCCTTTACGCTTGATAACTAAATTAATATTTGGTATGATAATATACCAATTCTTTTTTCTGAAAATGCTTACAATTTATATAGTTAACTCTTTTATCAATTTTTTTTAAAATACATTGATAAATAACCGAATAAACATGACGTCAGGTTTTTGAGAATAACCGCAAAATTTTAAAATAAAAATATATGGAAAAATTTCCTCGTACAAAAAATGCCGTGCTTTATCGGCGTCTAAAATATTATTTACATGGTATGCATATTTTTAAGGATATAATGGATTTAAAACTGGTATGGTCAAAATTTCCTTAAAAAGTAGGACATTTTTCAATAAAACTTAGCAGAACTTCAAAAGTGTCCAATGCACATTATTCAAATTTCATTGATTTATAATAGACTCATAATAAACACATAATGTTTTCAATTTTCTCTGGCCCTCCATTTCTGAGATATTCACGGTTAAAGTGAGGGATCAATACATTTGAATCGTATGTTGGTTGCTTCGCTCACGCTTGCTACTATTGCCATACCTTTTTTTTTCTCCTCTAAGGAAATGGCTTTGGGAACGTAGCCCGTATAACCACATATTGCCATACCTAAACGAACACTTTTTGAATCTGGATGTAGTGGTAAATGTTATTATGAGAAAGATCTACGGTAAATAGCAGGTTGTGTCCTATTCGCGGACGCGTACATAGCAAAAACTTGTATCATTTGCGTACAAATGGCAAGGAGCACTTGCGCCGCACAGTGAGGCAAAGAGCTACATTTGTGGACAAAAATCGCCTGCCAGCTCAAATTTTGACCAAGTTTAATTTTTTTTTTTTTTTTTGTAAAATGCTCGTGAGGAATGTAGCGTCAACTCCCGACTGCTACAATTTTGAAATAAATAAAACACAACCAAAAAATAACACTAGACAATTTTTATAATTTTTTTTTATCTAGATCAAATGAATCTATTATCGCAAAAAATGTTATGTGATGGAATCTCAAGGTAAAAAATTGAGAAAAATATTTTTACGAACAACAATTCATTCGAGTGGGGAAATTTGATCAATTTACATGTAGACTGTCTCTCATACACGATCAATGTGTAAACAAACGTTGTGGTCATGGTTATCATTTTCCAGTGCAGGATATCTAATCTAACTTAACCGACGATCAATAAAACGGTAACAATGACCTATGGTAAACGTACGTTTAAGCAGCTTTTCACCCTTATTCTATTGGAAACACAATTAAATTTGCGGTGTAAATCAAAATTATTTATTTGTATGAAGGGTGTGCCTATTCACCAGTATCAAAAATATATCTAGTTTGAATAAAACTTTAAAAATAACTAAATTTTTTACCAATGATATAAAAAAAATTGAGACCTTTGCTTCTAGCAGATACAGCAAATCCCAGATATCTGGACTCTTACCAGCGTACATTACTTATTTTTCCCTATTTACCCTCCAGTCCTTCACCGGAGGAAGCTTAAACTATATATTCTAGTTCCAGATCTCGTTATAATACATGAGTGTACCAAATTTCAAGTCAATAACTTGAACCTTTCCAGAGAAAACGAGCGCACAAGAAAAAGTTAGACAGACAGACCCACCGACCTAGAGACAGATTTTTTTTCCCCTCAAATTTAACATCTCGACGTTAAAACGTCGAGATTTTGAATTCGAGTGAAAAAAAATGTCATGAATGACATTTCTAAACCTATTTTTTTTCCTCCTTCAATTCTTTGGGACTTCCTGCCACATGTATGTTTTCTTTTTAAGCGGTGCTCGGGGAATCTACAAAATATCACAATTAACCAGTATGTCACTGGTAAATAACCTCTACTCCTGTGACTTTTACGTCAAAGGATCAGTTAAAGGCTGCTTTTTTTAAATAAACAACACAAATAAGTATAAAAACTTGAAATTAAATATTTCGCCGACGTTTTGGAAATCTATTCTGTTTCCTTTTTCAACGCATTTTTTGAAAAATCTTTTTTTCGGTGTATGATAAATACACAGCTCTAAGAGTGTTTGTTATATTCAATATCCATAGATACTTACTATTTACATAGAACTGTTGATATAGTTAACATTTTTTTAGTTTTTATACAATGTTAAGTTTGTGAAGTTCTTCTTTTAATAAAGGCAAACAAGTTGTACAGACATCTACGCAGGGGCGGCTTTAGCCATTGCGAGGCTCCGGGCGGGTACATCTTTGAGAGGCCCTTGTCTTTGTGGAATTAGTTTTAATGATGATGCTTGACGAGAAATACAAAGTTATAAATAAATAAATTTAGAGCTTTAAAATTGTTTATTGGAAATTAACAAAAATTAATAAACACAAAGATAACAAAGTATTAATCATGATAAACTAAGGTGCATTAATGTCTTAAAAGAATCAGGGATTCAGAAATGTAGTCTTGTTGTTGCTCGAGTGCGCGAGGCCCCTGCAAGAGCGAGGCCCCGGGCGGTTGCCCTGCTCGCCACCCCCAAAGGCCGCCCCTGCATCTACGGAACAATTCGACACGCATCTATTCTCGTTCAATAATATTATCTCGAATTCTTTAATTTTTCTTTTTCTGCTATTTTCCTCTTTTGTTAAAATTTTTGCCGAGTCCCAGTTTATTCTGTGTCCATTCTCCCAAGCGTATTCACAGATCTTGGACCTCTGAATTTCATTTTTTCTTATATAATTTTGATGTTCGTCCAATCTTACACTAAAAGGTCTGGATTTATTGTATTCCATGTGAGTGCAACAATACGTGTGTGAGTCATCCATCACTGTAGACCTGGACCGGCCTCGTAAGGGGTGGGCCCGCTTTTTACGACTACTCCCCTGCAAATGCAGACGGCGAAGTTAGCAGACCTGCCCTGGTCCTGGCTGTTGGACCCTGCCAGCTTGGTCGTTTCTTCTGGCGCTCTTCTGTCTTGAGTTTCTTTATTCTCTGGCATGTCGGCTCCCGGGAGCGTCTTTCGTCTGTCGTGAGAGGGAACGGCTGTACCCTCTCGGAGTTTGGAAGGGTTTGGAGGTGTGTGACTAGTCGGAGCCCAGGGTGCCAATTGGCATCATGTACTCCGGTTTCGTCGGAAGGGAGTTTTGGGCTGTGTAGCTCAAGGATTGTGTTCGGCCAAGGACGCTTGTTTTAGCGTCGGAGGCCGGCACGGGCTAGGGTAAGGCTACCTAGCTGATTTGTTTGCTGGATATCCCCGGAATCGGGTGATTTGGGTGATTTGGTCATTGTCTCCTTGCGGCGTGGCTTGAAGATCGGGCTGAAAGGAGAGTTAGTTATACTTACCCATTATCCAGGATCTGGAGCTTCGGCCTCTCGTGCCTAGGAGCGTCGTTGGGGTCGTAGTCAGTCGCCTGCCTGGCCAGCGGATTCCCATGCTCTGCTGCAAGGGCGTAGCCAATCCTCGAAAAAATAGTTTCAAATAAAGAAGTTACCCCCTATATCTTTATTCTTTCTCGGTATACTTATTTCAAAAAAGTAAAAAGTTTCCCGCTTGCGGCTGCATATGGATATTTCCTAAATCAACTTTTCTTTAGTTTATTCGATGAAGTCCGTTTATAGCTAGGGAGCTGGTGGCAATACGGGTATATGATTTCACTGTAGTTAACATTAACATGGAATGAAGGTGTTGTTATAACTGACCGATTAGAGCAGCTATCGAGTTTGTTTGCTGCTGATTTTTGAAATAAATGAATGTCAAATTTGCAAAAATAATGCTCCTATCGAGGCTCCTATATTATTTTATTGCTTCAGCCATTGCTATAAAACTGTTCATTTATCAAAAATATAAATAAAAGATGGTTGGCTGAAGTCCATGCCTCTGATTTTTTTATGAAACTAATTGTTAACTTGCAAAAAAGGGCACTGTTGAATCATTTCATTGTACTTCGCAATGGTTTTAATTTGTTAGTTTTTATATCCAAGTAGTAGTAGTAAATAGAGGAAAACATTGGCTGACGTGTACGTTGATGATTTTTAGAAATATTCTCGATTTACTCCAAAAAATGTCAAAGTAAGAAAATAGTCCAATCAGTCGAAGCTTTTGCCCTTCAAAAGGTGGAGTAGTAATTATTTTGATACATATTGTTTAATTTGAGGTCCTGATAAAAACACAAGTTTTCGACCTTGGGGGTGGGGTGAAGCGCGAACCGCCATCTCGAAGGTACAAAAAATTTGGTTTTCAAAAAAATTCGGCAACGGTCGATCCTACGAGAAAAATGATGCAGGCAAAGTTCAAAAGTATAAAATTTTCTACATTTTTTGTATATATATTTTTATTGTAAGTCCAATGTTTAAAGAGATGCAGCGTCAGACAGATGGATTTAAAAAAAATATATTTTTTTTTACTATGTATTGTGTGTTTACAACACAACATATTTTATATCATTTATATTGTCATAACAAAGATGAATTTCTGCTGAAACAAAAAAAAGATAATAAATTGACGGGATAGTATAAAAGTTACTTAAATCATTCTTCGAAAATAGGAAACAAGATTTTATTATAATCCAACATTTTTTAATGAAATTTCAAATTACAAAATTATGTGTCCAGACTGTTGGCTACAAAAACAAGCAATTATTAGCAAATCAAAGACACTGCTCTCTAAGCCTGTGCGATTAGGGCAGGCTTTTGATTGATCACTTGGGCAGATGTTGTTTAGTATTTTTTTTCTCAAAAACAGTCAATTTTACGAAATTTTTTCAAGAGCTAAAAAAGTTTCTAAATGAATCATAATGTTTAGTAGTTTTTTTAATTGAAAGAAAAAATAGCAGACAGAAAGATATTTACAACGCCATAATGACTGAAATGGTTTTCCGGCTTTTTATTACATCTTTACAATGTTCAACTTCATGCACACATTAAAATCATATAAAAATTTCTGCCACCAGCTCCCTAGCTGCTAGTGGACCGGTGCAGAATGATATTTCAGTACGATGGTTGTCCAAAACACTATCGCCTAAGGGAGGATAAGGAAGAGGCGTGATCAGCATTTTCCCAATCGCTGGATTGACAGAGGAGGACCAATACCTTGACCCGCTAGGTGTTCAGATCTCACATCCCTAAAGTTCTATGTCCGGGGGTACATGAAGGAAATAGTTTATGCCGTAGAGATAAACTCCAGGGAGCAATTGGTTCAACGAATTCAAATGGCCGCACAACAGTTGCATAACATATCCGCAATCGTTGCAAAGACGGAAATGTGAAAGAGCTCATGTTTCAATTCGAAATAGGGCATCAGCTGTATATGTTGAATAAAAATATAAAAGTAGTTACAATTTACTGTCTTGTTTTACACATAAATGGTAAAATTTAACTACTGACTTTTGGATAATGCATATTTGGGTCATAATATAGTAAATTGCCTTTATTATCACGTGTCTAAAGGAATACATCGAATTATCAGTGAGTATCGTATAATAAATTGCAATTCCTTTTATTTTAACATTGGAAATGTTAATGTTCGCGTATAACGTATAGGACAAAAGTTACGAGTTTTTCCCAAGGTCGTCGACATAAAAGTATCAAGGTCAGATGATGTAATACTGAGCGAGAACCTGTTACTTTGTGGGAAGCGATGTTGGTAGTCGGTCAGCGCCGATCGATATTGTACCGCCTGTTCAACAAAAGGCGTTAAGGAGAGAGCAAATCTTGTAGTATCGAGCCCGGACGCATTAGTGCTGCTGTGGCGGACGAATAAAGAAGCGTGATATCATTTGTATCACTATGTATTCCTTGCCTTAGTGTTCATCATCAGCCGGACCCGTTGGCGCATAGGTAATGTTCTCGCTTATCCAGGTTCTAGAACGTAAATTTATGCGCCTCATCTCCAATTCAGACAGATACACCTCCCTCAGAGATTTGTACGACCGTTGCAATGACATAACGCCACTAGCGGACTTCTTCCGGGAAACATCCCAAAAATTCTATTCCTTTCAACTGGGCGGCAGTCCGCTTACACGCAACATAACCCAAATCAGAATGCATAATGCCCCATTCCAGATAAAACACCCCCTACCATACCAGGCGTTACCTATTTTCCGGCAACATCTATAGCCATAATCTCCTTACCACAACTTTCTTCAACTCCACACTAAAACTTCTCAAAACCTCTATTCTATCCCCTCATTCCTTTTCTTCATGTTTCTATTTTTGTCTTTTTTTGTTCTTTGGTAATTTTTTGTTTAAAATTCCCTCTCGGCCAACAACTTCCATAAAATCTAAACTTTTAAAATCAAAATCTCCATCTTTCCCTTATCCTCTCAACCCATTGCCACGAGCGGGGTTTTTCGTCAAGTTTTTCCCCGCGTTATCAACTCAAATTCGCATCGATTAGTGCCATATTAGTTTTAAAGTGTAGTTCTTAAGTATTTTAAATTCCACATGTGTGGATCTGTTCTATCTTAGGCCAAGTTTTAAATCGCAAAAGTTGCGATAGGAGTATTTAGTTGTTAAGAATTTTATTGAACGGATCCGGCGGTGACCCGACCAACCAACACCCACCGCGGCGCTTCGCATCATGGTCGCTGGGTTGGCTCCGGATCGCGGTTCGGGGAAGCAATTAATGTACAAGAATGATGAAATAAATAGGTACGTTTTGAGTGATTGATTCTCGCTTACGGTGCAAAAGGTCCCGGGTTCAAACTCCCATGCCTGCTCAATTTTTTTTTCTTTAATTTTGTGACGATTAATGTATTTTTTCACAAATTTTTTTCTATCATTTCTTTAGGTTAGATTAGTAGGATTTTATTCTGATATCTAACTGTTAATGATTATTAGTACCGCAGGCAGTATTAGTGTCGCAGACAAAGGAAAGGGGGGTGTCCCATCGCTTTTTAAAATTGGAAATGTTAATGTTCGTATATGGGGCCAAAATTACGAGTTTTATCCAAGGCCGCTGACATGAAAGAGTAGAGATCAGATGACGTAATACTGAGCAAGTGTGCACAGTATGAGTATGCACGGAGAACATGAAGTTATAATGCCGTTGTGGTCAGCGCCAATCGTATACGTCATAGATCCACAAGTTTGACAAATAGCGAATAGTTATTTTTGTAACAAGTACCTAAAATCATGCTTTCTGGGACGGATTATAGCTGTTTCCGGACGAGGCGAAGCCGAGTCTGGAATAAGTTTACGTTTTATGTACGGTATTTTCATTTCCAATGTCCCGATGGTTGCAAGGATTGCGAAATCTGTAAATTTTTTCTATCATTATATTCGTCGTGTACCACATGACTTTGCCCTTAAGTACGGCACGGGCCTGTCCCCACACCCCGTATAAATACATCTGCAAAATTTGTTTACAATTAACCTACATCTACTATGCTAATTATATTAGAGACACCACATACATACTGATTTCTTTATTGTTAAATGTCGTCCTGTTAATTATCCTCTAAGAATGAGAAAACTTAATCTTCTATAGATACCAGTTTATCTTAGGTAAGGAACCGATGAGGCAAAAAGGAAAAAGAAGGGAAACCAGTCCACATAACTGCATTCAGGCATTTCCGTTTGTTAATCCCTAATATAAGTAAAGGTCAGTTAAGTGGGTAGGATGAGAAAAACAATAACTGAGACTGTGACGTAGCCAGAAACGTTTCTTGAGGTCGGACAGGTCAGTCGCATTGCTAAACGTGGTTGTAGTGTTTCCAATAAATATGTCAATGTTTTAAGCGTTGGATGTCACTCCTCAGATATGACATCAGATTTACTACGTTTAGATGGTTTAAAAGTTATTATAAAGCTTTTAGTTAAGTTATTCACAATAATATTAGTATTGAAAAGCACACTAATTGAACTTTACTTAGTTATAAAACTTTTACTAATTAAACAAATAAACTAAAACAAAGTTAATTAAATAAAACGACAACACAAATCAAGCTGAGCCAACTAATTCAAGCATTAAGAGTGAACACCACGTAAGGCTAGTGGGGAGGGGGATAAAGCTCCAATTGAGGAGAGATCTCCCTAATAATCAAATTTTAGCCAAAAATAGCTTTCAACAATCCTGTAGCTTATTGCTAATCAAATACACCATGTAAATAGAGTTGTACGAGTATGTGATGTAATACCAACTTAAGTATTCCTTATACAGATCAGTCTCTCATAATCGAACATTGTGAACACCTAAATTAATATTTGATTGATTGATTAATTGATTAACCAGCGTAAAGTAGGATTCGATATGGGACATGCTTGTTGTCAGCAGCGACAGCCACATGACGCATGGGATAGGACTATAGGATGGAAAATGTAGGTATTTGGGAGATGCTTCTTTTAAGTTTGCATGCTTCTTTTAGTTTCCATCTGTCATAATCGGATGAGAAGTGTAGGTGTTTGTAAGAGGCTCTTTTGAGTTTTCAAGCTTCTTTCAAGAATGTCTATATTGCTTTATAAACACATGCTGGTCATACCAATAACCAACCATTTGAAAGGGACCCAGGTATGAATGCATTGGTCGGTTTGTTTCCGTTTACGACGGCGCAGCTGGGCACTGCACTAGACACGTGTTAATTTTTTTTTTTTTAGTTCTATTAACAAACAATTTACAGTAATTTTTCAATTATTAATTCGGTGTGTGCTTTGTTCCTCTATTGTTACACTTCACTTTACGCAAAATTTATTAATCTACCGATGACTTAAATTTTATCGAGTTTAATGGAGTTTTTGCGTTTTCTTCGGGAGCGTTGTACACACAACCACTCTCAACGAGACCAACTTTCACTCTCCTTGTAAACACCTAATTAATATGTGAAGAAATTAATATTATAGAGGTTAATAAAATGAAATTAATATATTGACTTGAAACTTGGTCGAATGTATTATAACGGTTGGGAAGTAAATAGGGGTAAATAAGTGAAGCAAATTAGTGAAAGTCCAGAAACTTGGAATTTGGTGCCTACATACTGGAACAAAAGGTCTTTTTTGTATGGTATCTGCCACCAACCACCACACCCCATTCGATTTATAAAGGGTTCTAAAAATTTTTTGGCAACAGTCACCCCTATTACCACTCTCGGGCCGAAAATTTCAAATATTATATTGTTTCCACACACTGGAGTCCCTAATCATCCGAGACCGTCATCTTTAGTTAAGAATATTGGCGCGCAAATATAATATCGAAATGCTTTCGTTTAAAGAGAGTTGGATGGGAAATCAGGATGTGGAAGTAGTGATTCCTTAGGCTGCGGCTTTTTTGTTTACAAATCGCTCTATATGTATAGATTATACAATTAAGTTTCTAGCTAGTACATTAAATCTAAAGGGATAAATTCCATAATTTTGTATCATGATACAAAAAATATGTAGTATTAATTACACAAATACCATTCCATGCGATGATAATTCTAAAAATATGATAGTTTAAAAATGGTGCTTGAACGTCTATCAGTCGATATACAATGTTTAAGTCTCAGATATGTCAGAGGCAATCAGTATGGTGTTAAAAATACATATAATAGAAATTAAAGTGCTTAAGTAGGTTCTCTTTGATATGATTTTTCTTCCATCCGTACAGCTTGAAAAATATCGATGTTATATGCAAAACAATGAGTGTTTTGTATTTTTTTTAATAGAAAATTTAGGATTTTCCTGCTGTCATTGGCCATAGAATAGAAATTCTAAAAATCTGTATCACGTTTTATTAATATACAGGGTGTCTCACCGGGAACTGAATCGATCGATATAGAGAAAAGTACACATCAGAAATTATTAAAAATTTAGATAGTTACTAATGTCGGTGTGGTCAATTCAACTAAAATAATTAGAAGCATGGGGTACTTTCGGTTATACCGGAAGTCGATACCAACTTGCTTATTTTAAATGGAACACCCTATATATTTTCGACTTTTCGAGATGACAATCAAATTCTGAGTTCAGGCATGTAGCACACCCTATAACTAAACCCAGTAGTTTCAAAGATATTTGACATTTTATAAAAAATTTGACAAGTGCAATGGTTTGCAGGAACCGTTATAACTTTTTCGGTGTAGGACATCCTCATTTGCTCTTTGGCACGGAGAAATAACACAAGGAGAACTACGTTCTACAACTGAAATAAATTCAATAACATCATACCAAGTGTTCCGTTTTTGGCGTTACATTTTGTCAACTTCAAACCGTGAAAACTTGTTTAGGTCAAATGGAACACCCTGTATTTTTTTACGTCAAGTTGTGTAAAATTGATTTCCCTTTTTTCTGATATTAGCATTGAGGGGTTAAAGTTTTCAACTTTTTGAAATATTTGCGATTTTATTAGAAATCCATGAATTGTTGTAATCATTTCATCAAAATAGCCATGATTAGAAACAATCAGTCATTATCTCATGTCAAAAAATGCCAGCACTTTTAAATTACACCCACGAAAACTTTTTAAATTTGTTTATTATTTATGGGGAATGTCGCCAAACACTGTAAAACGCATACTGGAAAATTTTAAATATTATGGATCTGTCAAGGCAAAAATGCAAAGAAGAAAGCCTATTGTTGATGACAAAAACATTGAAATAGTCATTCCAGGATATTTTCATGCCTTTCCAAGGATGTCATTAAGACAAACTGCTCTGGAATCGGGACCATGCAAGGATTCAATTCACAGAATCTTATTAAAACATAAGTTTCACCCGTTTTCATTTCATATGGTTTAAGGATTAAAAGAAACAGATTTTCTAAGAAAACAGAATTTTTGTGAGTTTATTCTAATAAGGTCTGAGGGTGACGATTCTTATTTGGGAAATATCATATGGACAGATGAAACAAAATTTACTAAAAATGGACTTAATAGACACAATTCGCATTATTGGAGTGACTCAAATCCTCATATGTTCAGAAAGCGAAACTTTCAGGAAAGTTGGCAGTTCAATGTTTACTGTGCCATAAGAAACGTTAGAGTGGTGGCATTACAATTTTATCAGGAAAATTTAAACGGTAAATTAAATTTTCTCTTCTGCTAATATGTATAGGTAAATTTTTGTTTTTTTTTTAGGTGAAAGATATCTGAATATCTTACAAAATTTGAGTAATAACTATTTAGAAAATTTACCTCTCGCCGAACATAGAAACATTTTTTATCAGCACGACGGTGTTCCTCCACATAACGCATATTTAATTAATAATTATTTGCAAGAAACTTTTTATGATCAATGGGTTGCCAGTAATGGACCTTTCTTATGGACTCCTCGCTCACCCGACTTATCAGTTCTGGATTATTTTATTTGGGGAACTATTAAAAATAAAGTTTATAAGAGCCCATTAACAACCATTGAAGGTTGTATGCAGAGAGTAAGAAATGCATTTCAAAACATATCACAGGATTCAATTATGAGGAACTAATCCGAAGGTGCGAAAAATATGTCGAGGTTCGAGGGCGGAATTTTGAGCAATTATTAAAGTAAAATGGAATCATCTTTTAAATTGATCTTATCTCTGCTATTTTAGTTCATGCCATATCTTCAATTCGATTAATACGCATGTTACAGTGTTAGTGTTATTTTCCGTTTTTGTCGATATCAAGTAGCAAATGTGCTGCAAGTTCTTGATATTACCTTATCACATTCTCCATAAATAATAAACAAATTTAAAAAGTCTTTGTGGGTGTAATTTAAACGTGCTGGCATTTTTTAACATAAGATAATGACTGTTTCTAATCATGGCCATTTTGATGAAATGATTACAACAATTCATGAATTTCTAATAAAATCACAAATATTTCAAAAAGTTGAAAACTTTAACCCATCAATGCTAATATCAGAAAAAAGGGAATTCAATTTTACACAACTTGACGTAAAAAAATACAGGGTATTCCATTTGACCTAAACAAGTTTTCGCGGTTTGAAGTTGACAAAATGTAACGCGAAAAACGGAACACTTGGTATGATATTATTGCATTTGTTTCAGTTGTAGAACGTAGTTCTCCTTGTGGTCTTTCTCCGTGCCAAAGAGCAAATGAGGATGTCCTACACAGAAAAAGTTATAACGGTTCTTGCAAACCGTTGCACCTGTCAAATTTTTTATAAAATGTCAAATATCTTCGAAACTACTGGGTTTAGATATAGGGTGTGCTAGATACCTGAACTGAGAATATTATTGTCATCTTGAAAAGTCGAAAATATATAGGGTGTTTTATTTAAAATAAGCAAGTTGGTATCGACTTCTGGTATAACCGGAAGTACCCCATGCTTCTAATTATTTTAGTTGGATTGACCACACCGACATTAGTAACTATCTAAATTTTCAAACATTTCTGACGCGTACTTTTCTCTATATCGATCGATTCAGTTCCAGGTGAGACACCCTGTATAGTATTACCAACATTCTCTGATTTTAAGAATTTCAGTTTATCAAAGTTATGAAGAAATAGAAAGTTCAGGTCCCACATTTGTAATGTCGTATTTCCGAAACTATTAATTCTACAAATATTTCAAAAAACAAATTTAAATATCGCTTGTTAAGCTTTGCTCTTCTGTATTGGCATATTTTGCTTTAATGCAATTGTTTTCGAGTTATTTACAAAAAAAGGATTTTTTTCACAAAATCGTAAAACTTTTCTCAATTTAAAGTAGGTATATTTTTAAAAACGATTGCTTTAAAAATGCCATAAAATTATAGCATATTAGTAATGCTATATATTAATAAAAACTGGTACACACTTTTTGAATTTTTATTATATGACCAATGGCAGCAGGAAAATCCCAAATTGCTTCTTCAAAAAAAATTGTAAAGCACTCATTGTTTTGCTAACGTAATATTGATATCATTCAAGCTGTACGGATATAAAGAAATCCTATAAAAGAGTAATTCAAGCCCTTTAATTTCTATTATACAGTAGACGCAGAAGTTCTTCGATCATAGGAAAGTTGAGCGCAATTTACACTTACCGAATCTCACTATCGTAAATATCCAATGAGATATCCAGTGTTGGCAGATCTACTTCATTAATACATAATGACGCCAAGTTTTGTAGAATGATAGAATCTAATTGATTAAAATAAAATTCATAATTTTATAATTTATATTAAACAATGAAATCACTATGTTTAGCTCATTTGCTTTTTTATTTTCCCAAAACGTAACTAAGAGTTGGGTTTTAAAAAATATAAATTGTTTGCATGATAAATGAAATAATCTGGCGACACTGATGCAGTAATACCTTGAAGGCTTGTTCTCTATTGAGCACGACAAGGACATCGAAACATCGACCGAGAGGGTTGTCACTGCCGCTGCCCATCTAGGAGACAGGCGGCGTAGGATTTTAGTAATGCAGGAAAGGTA
Source organism: Stenurella melanura (assembly GCA_963583905.1). NCBI lineage: Eukaryota > Metazoa > Arthropoda > Insecta > Coleoptera > Cerambycidae > Stenurella > Stenurella melanura. The sequence goes on from OY757309.1 coordinate 74,581,990, forward strand.
AAGTGGGATGCACGTCCCTTCGCGAAATCTAATAAATGGCGAAAACAATTGATTTTAAAAACATTGTAAATGTTGGTACTATTATGGAAAAATTTTATAATTTTGAAGCTAAAAAAGTAATTCTCAACACAAAATTAATTCCTAAAAATGGGTAAAACAAAACAACAATATTCTAAAAGTTTTTAAAAATATGTGGAGTTAAGGAAAACATTTATTACTTACACCTAACAAGTTTAATGTAATAAATGCTCAAATAGACTTCCTCGCTGAGCTGAGCAATATCCCAAACGATTATAAAATGGGCGAACATTACCCAACATAACAGCGGTAACAGTTAAACAGGCGTTTTCAATATTTAATTGAAGTTCCTGCAAATTGTTGGGCCTATTTTCCTGAAAACCATAAATTTTTGATTTTAAGTAGCCCCACAAGAAAAAGTCACAAGGCGCAAGATCTGGTGACCTAGCTGGCCATTAGATATTACCGTGCTCAGAAATAAGTCTATTCGGAAATGTTTCCTCCAAATACTGCCGAACGATAACTATATTATGTAGCACCTACTAGTTCCTGAATCCTAGGGACAATTTGCTGTTGAAGCAAATCCAAATATTTTTGGCCGCCATTTAAGATGCCATCGATATAAAATGGTCCAATAATATGTTCACCCAGTATACCGACCCAAACATTTAGTTTTTGAGGATACTGAGTGCGAAGTTCGTAAAACCTATGTAAATTTTCTCGCGACCAATATCGTGTCCGAGTAGAATTATGTTTACCAATTAATGGAAAAGTTGATTCATCGGTAAAAACAATGTTTCTAAGAATATGTTCATCCGCATTCGCCTTTTCCATTAATTGCTCACAAAATTCCATTCTTCTGATATTGTCCGTCTCAAAAATTTCATGAGTTTTCCGAACCTCGTATGATTTGTACCCATTTTTTTAAAACCGACCTAACCGTTGATGGTGTAGAACCTACTTCAGCAGCAATTTGGGAAGTAGTAAGTACCGGGTTGTTCATTGCCAGTGTACAAATCATAACATGTCTTTCATCTCGGGCTTCATTGGGAGGAATCGATTTTTTATGTTGTTTATAATCAACACAACCATGTATTTCAAAATTGTGAATAATATTATGAATTGTGCGTTTTTAATTTGACGCCTTGACTTTCCTTGATAGTACCACTTAACCATCTGAATTTTTTCGGCCGTTTCAAACATTTTTAAGAATTAATTTAACGACGAGGTCACTCTTTCAGTTCCCAAATAGTACTACCTTGAGTATGAGTTTGATGTGACGTGAGATTGCGGCGAGTCGATTACTAGTTACGCATGCGTATGCATTTATAATATACCATTCGTTGGAAGTTGTAAATTCGCCCGGTAGATCCTATGATCGAAGAACTTTTGCGTCTACTGTATATATTTTTAATATCATACCGATTGTTTCTGGCATATTTCGACTGATAAACATTCGAGAGCCTTAAACTATGTATCATATTTTTAGAACCATTCATCGTACAGAAATAGGTAAACAAAAAATAAAATACTTGTATATTCATAGTCTCATTTTTGTACAATACCACTTTTTCCGAAAAGGGGCCATCCATTAATTACGTCACGAAAATTTTACTGTTCTTCTACCCCTCCCCCTATGTCACAGGTTGTCTCATTCGAATCAACCCCTCCCCCCTGTTGTGACGTCACATATTTTACGGCATTAAATTTTGAGGTAGCATTTTCTAATCTTTGTATTTTTTTGAATTTCATTCAATTAAAATAACGGTATGCGTAGGTATAAATAATGTGATGTCACAAAAGTTTGACCCCCTCTTCCCTTCTTGTCATACTTTGTCACATCCCCCCCCACCGCTCAAAGTGTGACGTAATTAATTGATAGCCGCAAATGTAAGACTTTTCAGTTATTTACGAAGAAGAGTATCAAGGTATCAATTTTTTAAAGCTAAAATCGTAATCTTGAAATAGTTATAACTTAATTAATTAATTAATTGCACTCGACTTTTTCTTTAATAATCCATATTATATGACACGTTTTAGAACTAGCTTTTAAGAGTCCACCGCTGTAAATTCCTAGGAAATATGCGGCGGCTCACTGCGACGACGAATTCAAGGTCAATCTGCGGGTATCACGTGTCGCGCGAAAGTCCGTCCCTGGATTTAACCCCATGAGAAGAAAGCTGAAGTGGATCAATAGAGCCCGAAAATAGGCCGGGCGAAGCGCGCCTGTTGCCAGGCAACCCATTTTACTGACGTGACACACTGACACCCTGAATTATATAAACTCACCGAGAGGGATTCTGAATATTTCAGCAGACGCTGAGCACTTCTGGTCGTTCCGTTGTTATATTTTTAGGCCCTTCGGGGCTTCTGTCTCTTTAGGGACAATCTACAAACATTCAATTAGTGGTGTCTACACATAATAGCAGAAAGAAGTAAATAACTAGGACGAATTCTACAAACAGAGTTACAGTTTCACGTTTAATTTTTCTCTATTTCAGATATATATTTACATAATCAGTCCCAAAAGACAGATAATTCGAAGTTATGGTACCTACTAATTATGTCCAGTCTACATGAAATTTTCCATACAAGTTGAATTTTGTTCACAAAATAAAATAAAGGTGTAACAAAAAAGTGAAATAGGCCATTTTGTTAATTTTTTGTGTTCTTTTCGAGCATCGTATAGAAATGTCAAAAAAATGTATACAGGGTCATGTTTTTTAGAGGTAAAGAAGAAACGTAATTTATATAGTGATTCCGGATGTGGATTTTTTCATGTCTTATATGCCCTTCTGAAGGATCTGTATTAGCTGTAACCAAATATGAGTCCATTATTCCATTCCCTGTCAAAGTAATGACAAATAGTTTTTGCTAAAAATTACAAGACACCCTGTAACTTTGTAGTGAAGGCCAATGAGAAATTTCTGTGGGAGGTTCTGATTACCACTGATGTTCTCTACCCTATATTAAGCTATGATGCAACATCTCTTATGATGTAAAAACCTGTAGGTAACCACTTCATGGGGTAAAATTAGGGTAATGAATAAAAATCTGTTTTTTTTATATATTGGTAAGTAGTATGGTTGGCACTGACCTTGAAAAGTGAAAGTTAATTAGGTCATTAACATTAATGAGGCAATTAAGATAATGAGGCAATTAAGTTAATGGCGTAATTAGGGAAATCCGCGGATTTTAATCACCGCGAGATAATTATCTTATCTGGCGGGGTGGCCCCGGTGATTAACGTTAATTAGATATACGTGCCTTTCAACATGTGCTGGAATTTTTTGAGCGATTAAAAAATGACCTAATTAACTTTCACTTTTCAAAGTTAGTGCCTCCACAATTCTGACGTTTCCACGCATATAAGAATAACATTTTAAATAAGTTTGCATATATTTAACAGATTTTACAAGTTTCGGTGTTTAGAATTATTTAAAAAAAAAGTGACACATTTTCGAAAACTTAAGATGACTATAATCGTCAAGTTTTGTGTTTAAAAGTGGTATGGATATCAGCTTTAATATTCGACGTTCAACAAGGCATCTTAATCATATTCCAAGAGAAGAGATTCCCATTAAACCGCAGTGCAAGTAAAGTTGGTGGTGGCTGCCCCGGCCCCCGGCTCATTTTTTTAAATATTACAATATTTTTTCAACACAATTTCTCAACTGGATAATGAAATGCAGCAGGTATTAAAAGCTCAGAGTTAGACATTTTTCATTGAATGAATTAACTTTTCAAGAAACGTAGTATTCGGTTCTCAATAAGTTTTTTAAGAAGTGTAGTAAAATATGTGTTCAAACGATGCATGTTGTGAGTTATGGGATAAGGATGACTTTCCAAGCTACAATCCTTTACAGGATATAGAAACAAGGAATGTTTTGAGGAGTGCGTTTTCGGTAATAGGGAAATCTAAAAAAGCCAAGAAAGCCTTCCGACTTGCAGAACGACAACGACTAAGTAAGCTTGAGGAAAAAGAACAACTTTCAAAAAAAGAAAATTTGAAAATAGATAGTGTCGCGAAGAACTTAAAGTGATATTAGTGGAGACTGTACAAGTGTTCCGTATTTAAAAAAAACTTTAAATTTCTGTACATGTATTAATTTGTGATTCTTTTCACCATCGATTAAACTGGCAGTTATTTCTGCTTTAAAATTATTTAAAGTGGTATGAATATAGACATCAACTTTAACATTCAGACATTTTCGGTATTAACAAAAATTTTACCAATCATCTTAAAACATATTCATGTACCCGGCTAATTGGTTAATCAAGTTTGGTTTATTAGACAAATAACTTAAGGTGACTCCATAGAGATTGTATAAGTTTTCGTGTTAAAAAAATGTTAAAAATGATATGGGTATGGGTTTTAACATTTACACTCACACATTTTCGGTTTTCACAAAAATTCTACTAGAGGCATCTTAAAGAAGAAGATGTACCAACTAAAACCGGAGTGCAAGTAAAGTAGTTTCTGGTACCCCCGACCCATTTTACATTTTAAACCGTTTTTTCGCGAGAGTCTCATTAACGATCGAAAAATAGTGGTCATCAAATTTGTAGCTTCATCACAAATTAATATATGTACAAAGAAAATTAAAAGTTACGAGATATATTGCTTATTTCACAGGTGTGCTTTGTCAATTTATGATTACTAATGATATAAAAGACTCAAAATAATAATAATAGAAAAAATGTAAACTAGAAATTTTCACTGAATGAATTAGCACTAAATAACAGTTATCAAAAAATTCTTATTCGCTGTATTGTTTGAACATTGGTAATCTTATTTTAAAATTAAATATGCAGCAAGTTTTTCGTTTTCTTACTTAAAGGCACTAACATTCCTAAATGATAGGGAATGATATTGTTTAAAAGGGTGCCTGCGAAACTTTTCGACGATAAGTTTATTTTAAAACTTTTTAGAAAGAAAAATAACCAATATAAAAATGTTAGCTATATCTATACAGACTTGTTATTTAATTTTAATAATCTTATTTGTAAATCTATACGTAAGGCTTATATCACATGTGTTGGAAACAAACCAGTTCTATATATATATATAACAATGTATGTATGTTTGCAATTACGTATTTTTAAGAAATAAAAATGATCTATAAATTTACCTGTGTGTTTATTATATTATAGCAAATAAGAGAAAAATGGCCACTTTGATGTTAAACACTAAGTTGTGCATATTACAGCTAAAAATAATGTTATGTATTCAAACGCCTACAATAAAAAGTGTCGTGTTATTTAAAAAACATGTGTTTATTATATATATTATAGCAAATGAGAAAAAAATAGGACCTGCACTGTAGGGTTAAACGCCAAAATCTATTTAGAATATATTAATATTTTATTACATTTAAATGCATAAGACGCGACACAACTTTAAACAAGCTATTTTGTAAAATAAATAAAAACACATGGGGGCTGCAATGGTCCTCCCAGCTAATAACTTAGTAAGTAAAATAATGAAACCACAAAATATCAAAAATACAGCAGGTGAAAAAAAAATTAAAATTGAAAAAAGTGACTTCCACTAATTTTTAAACACTAGCGTATTATTATCAACTTGCATCTCAGATATAGTTTCTTAAAATTACAAGTCACATAAAGCAAGAATTCTTTATAATTGTTATTTAGTGCCTTTAAGTAATAAATTAACAGATAATAATAAAAAATGCGGTTCACTGTATTTTTACCAGGTTGGTATTGTACGAAACGCCTGCAAACTTCGAAATATAAAAAATACACTCAACGTTATGCGTACCATTTGCGTACGAAAAAATAGATATTTGTTAAAATAGGGTCATCACTATTGCAAAAATAACAAAAAACAACATTATTTAAAAAAATATTGTGTGTAACTGTCAAAGAGAGCCCCAGTAAAAATTAGCTTGAATCTAGAACGACAAAGTATTCCGTGAAATAAGTAATATCCCGTACCTCATTTTCAGTTTTTCAAAAAAGAAAGAACGATAAAAACTTATAGTGTACTTGACGTTTTGTGAGTCCGTGGTTGCCAAAACCATCTACATTTATACGGTTATTAAAGAAAAAACACAATAATAAACATTTACCTCTTTCACTGCCACCAAATGTTCCAGCGAATCACTATTGATGTACATGCTTATTAATCCTTTTAAGCTGTATGCATGTAACACAGCTTTAAATTGCTCCATTTTCACTTAACTGAACACAACACAACACAGTATATCCTCAGAACGATTGCTGCAGATGCCTAATTGGCAACTTTTTTCTTACAAATAACAATGATCAAAATTAAGTCCACACGGCCATTCCCTGATGGAGAAGGTCTGGCTTAATGTATTTTGAAATACCATCGCAACCCGACTGTAATAAAATATTAATATATTTTAGATAAAGCTTGGTGCAGGTAATTACAGGGTTAAATTCTTATTATTTAAAATACCACTAATATACGAAAGCTTTTAAATAACCATATTATGTTAATGTAAAATGTCGAGACGGACTTTACAGGGGTAACAATGTGAAAGATTTCTATTCATTAAATTCTTATTATTTAAAATACCACTAATATACGAAAGCTTTTAAATAACCATATTATGTTAATGTAAAATGTCGAGACGGACTCTTAAGACGGACATCTCTTAATCTATATATCAATATGAAAGACTTTTTGAAAGTCCCAATTTGTGATTTAATTTAAAAAAATCTCGGAATTTAAACGAGATACGAAACAACAATTATTTCACGGAATACTTTTTTTGCTAGAAATTTTCGTGTTTAAAAAAATCGAATGGCTTCAACACTTATTACACCCCGTTTTTAATGATAACAGAAAATATGCTAAAATTTATTCCTAAAAAAGCACACATAGTTTTAAAACATTCCTAAATGATATAAGGCAGTGATCTCGTTGAAAAGGGTGCCTGCGAAACTTTCGACGATAGGTATATTTGAAACTTTTTTAGAAACAAAATAACCAACATACAAATGTTAGCTAGCTACATCTATGCAGACTTTGGCATGTCTTTTAATTTATTTCTTCTAAAACTAAATAACAGCAAACTGCAAGATTTCTAATTCACTCAGCCAATGAAAAAAATGTTTCCATAATTTTTGAACGCCTCTATTAGTAATAATTATTTTTTAAAAAGAAACCGCCAACTCAACCGAAAATTTATGTCGATGATGAAAAGTAACAAATTAAAAGTTGCGAGATATTACTCATTTCATAGTTAAGACTAAACCAGCGGTGTTAGCCAGGTTCGTGTTGTACAACAATTATTTTAAGTGTAAAGCCGTTGAAATAAAAAATTATCAAAGAAATATTCTTATTCGCAGCTTACAAGACAAAAAACACAGATTGAATATGTACAAAATTAAAAGTTAAAATGACGAGCTATTACTCAGTTATGACGATACCAACAATAGGATTACTTTATCATAACACGACACAGAGAAAATTGTTTTATAATTAAAAATTCAAGTTTTTTCGTTTTCTTACAAATAACAATGATCAAAAATTAAAACCATGCGGACCAGGCAGGGACAAGCCTCGGTACGATTTATTGACTTCTTAATATTTCTTTATTAATATTTTATTACATTTAAATGCATAAGACGCGACACAACTTTAAACAAGCTATTTTGTAAAATAAATAAAAACACGTGGGGGCTGCAATGTTCCTCCCAGCTAATAACTTAGTAAGTAAAATAATGAAACCACAAAATATCAAAAACACAGCAGGTGAAAAAAAAAAATTAAAATTGAAAGATAATTTGTTGCTTAAAGGCTGGTTTTTTACTACTGACTGATTGGAGGCTACACTAATCTCTTCTTCTATGATAGGTATTTTCACGGGCTCTCTAAGGTTATTTGAAAAATGCAATCACTCAGCCAATGAAAAAAATGTTTCCATAATTTTTGAACACCTCTATTAGTAATAATTATTTTTTAAAAAGAAACTGCCAACTCAACCGAAATTTTATGTCGATGATGAAAAGTAACAAATTAAAAGTTGCGAGATATTACTCATTTCATAGTTAAGACTAAACCAGCGGTGTTAGCCATGTTCGTGTTGTACAACAATTATTTTAAGTGTAAAGCCGTTGAAATAAAAAATTATCAAAGAAATATTCTTATTCGCAGCTTACAAGACAAAAAACACAGATTGAATATGTACAAAATTAAAAGTTAAAATGACGAGCTATTACTCAGTTATGACGATACCAACAATAGGATTACTTTATCATAACACGACACAGAGAAAATTGTTTTATAATTAAAAATTCAAGTTTTTTCGTTTTCTTACAAATAACAATGATCAAAAATTAAAACCATGCGGACCAGGCAGGGACAGGCCTCGGTACGATGTATTGACTTCTTAATATTTCTTTGTTAATAAAAAATATTATTATTTGCAATAGAATTTTTTCACTAAGAAAACGTTTTACAATCGAAAGAAAAGAACTGTTGGATTAAACATTGCTACATCACTGAATGTAAAAATAAAATATTATTAAGCTCTAGTCCTTTCTTTTTTATTTTTAAAAAACCATCAGCTATATTTACGGGCAGTGAAAATTAATGGTTTTCTATAAAATAATAGCAAGATGCAGGTTTTCTAATTCGTTTATTCACTCAATGAAAAATTTCTCTGAGTTTAAATTTTCCATTATTTTGAAACGTTAATATCAGAAATAATTATTTGTTCATCAAATCTTTGAACAAATACTTCTACTTTAAAACAAAAACCTTGATCTTAATCGTAAGCGAAACTTTAAGAGGTTTTATATATATAAATATGTAAAAGTGCAATTGTCTATTCACTAGAAATAAAGAAAATATTTATAAAAATACATGTGTTTATTTTATTATAATAATAATACAACATTCAGAATGTTTGTGAAGAAATGATTACCTACTGTTGATATGGGAACTCAAAAATAATAGAATCAATTTAAGTTCAGAGTTAGAAATTTTTATTGAATGAATTAGAAAATCTGCATCAACTATTTACTCGTGATGTAGAAAAATGTTAAAAAATATCTATTTTGTGCACGATTGGTACACACAATGTATAACGTATTTTTATATTTCGATGTTTGCAGATAACTTTTCATACACCACAGCTGGTACTGTGAACCACATTTTATTGTCTGTTAATTTTCTTACCTAAAGGCACTAAATAACAGTTATCAAAAATGTATTTTATGAAGCTTTTAGTTCTCTTCTCTTCATTTTGTCTGATTGATGGAGCGTAAATAGAAATTTTTCCTATCAAATTAAAAAAATCTTGAAAATAAAATGAGATATGAGAAGATCATCTCTATGACTCCGTTAGGATTTCGGACATTTTTTACGCCAAATATTACGATAGGTTAGGTTAGGCGCGCGCCTAACCTAACCTATCGTAATATTTGGCGTAAAAAATGTCCGAAATCCTAACGGAGTCATAGAGATGATCTTCTCATATCTCATTTTATTTTCAAGATTTTTTTAATTTGATAGGAAAAATTTCTATTTACGCTCCATCAATCAGACAAAATGAAGAGAAGAGAACTAAAAGCTTCATAAAATACATTTTTGATAACTGTTATTTAGTGCCTTTAGGTAAGAAAATTAACAGACAATAAAATGTGGTTCACAGTACCAGCTGTGGTGTATGAAAAGTTATCTGCAAACATCGAAATATAAAAATACGTTATACATTGTGTGTACCAATCGTGCACAAAATAGATATTTTTTAACATTTTTCTACATCACGAGTAAATAGTTGATGCAGATTTTCTAATTCATTCAATAAAAATTTCTAACTCTGAACTTAAATTGATTCTATTATTTTTGAGTTCCCATATCAACAGTAGGTAATCATTTCTTCACAAACATTCTGAATGTTGTATTATTATTATAATAAAATAAACACATGTATTTTTATAAATATTTTCTTTATTTCTAGTGAATAGACAATTGCACTTTTACATATTTATATATATAAAACCTCTTAAAGTTTCGCTTACGATTAAGATCAAGGTTTTTGTTTTAAAGTAGAAGTATTTGTTCAAAGATTTGATGAACAAATAATTATTTCTGATATTAACGTTTCAAAATAATGGAAAATTTAAACTCAGAGAAATTTTTCATTGAGTGAATAAACGAATTAGAAAACCTGCATCTTGCTATTATTTTATAGAAAACCATTAATTTTCACTGCCCGTAAATATAGCTGATGGTTTTTTAAAAATAAAAAAGAAAGGACTAGAGCTTAATAATATTTTATTTTTACATTCAGTGATGTAGCAATGTTTAATCCAACAGTTCTTTTCTTTCGATTGTAAAACGTTTTCTTAGTGAAAAAATTCTATTGCAAATAATAATATTTTTTATTAACAAAGAAATATTAAGAAGTCAATACATCGTACCGAGGCCTGTCCCTGCCTGGTCCGCATGGTTTTAATTTTTGATCATTGTTATTTGTAAGAAAACGAAAAAACTTGAATTTTTAATTATAAAACAATTTTCTCTGTGTCGTGTTATGATAAAGTAATCCTATTGTTGGTATCGTCATAACTGAGTAATAGCTCGTCATTTTAACTTTTAATTTTGTACATATTCAATCTGTGTTTTTTGTCTTGTAAGCTGCGAATAAGAATATTTCTTTGATAATTTTTTATTTCAACGGCTTTACACTTAAAATAATTGTTGTACAACACGAACATGGCTAACACCGCTGGTTTAGTCTTAACTATGAAATGAGTAATATCTCGCAACTTTTAATTTGTTACTTTTCATCATCGACATAAAATTTCGGTTGAGTTGGCAGTTTCTTTTTAAAAAATAATTATTACTAATAGAGGTGTTCAAAAATTATGGAAACATTTTTTTCATTGGCTGAGTGATTGCATTTTTCAAATAACCTTAGAGAGCCCGTGAAAATACCTATCATAGAAGAAGAGATTAGTGTAGCCTCCAATCAGTCAGTAGTAAAAAACCAGCCTTTAAGCAACAAATTATCTTTCAATTTTAATTTTTTTTTTTCACCTGCTGTGTTTTTGATATTTTGTGGTTTCATTATTTTACTTACTAAGTTATTAGCTGGGAGGAACATTGCAGCCCCCACGTGTTTTTATTTATTTTACAAAATAGCTTGTTTAAAGTTGTGTCGCGTCTTATGCATTTAAATGTAATAAAATATTAATAAAGAAATATTAAGAAGTCAATAAATCGTACCGAGGCTTGTCCCTGCCTGGTCCGCATGGTTTTAATTTTTGATCATTGTTATTTGTAAGAAAACGAAAAAACTTGAATTTTTAATTATAAAACAATTTTCTCTGTGTCGTGTTATGATAAAGTAATCCTATTGTTGGTATCGTCATAACTGAGTAATAGCTCGTCATTTTAACTTTTAATTTTGTACATATTCAATCTGTGTTTTTTGTCTTGTAAGCTGCGAATAAGAATATTTCTTTGATAATTTTTTATTTCAACGGCTTTACACTTAAAATAATTGTTGTACAACACGAACCTGGCTAACACCGCTGGTTTAGTCTTAACTATGAAATGAGTAATATCTCGCAACTTTTAATTTGTTACTTTTCATCATCGACATAAATTTTCGGTTGAGTTGGCGGTTTCTTTTTAAAAAATAATTATTACTAATAGAGGCGTTCAAAAATTATGGAAACATTTTTTTCATTGGCTGAGTGAATTAGAAATCTTGCAGTTTGCTGTTATTTAGTTTTAGAAGAAATAAATTAAAAGACATGCCAAAGTCTGCATAGATGTAGCTAGCTAACATTTGTATGTTGGTTATTTTGTTTCTAAAAAAGTTTCAAATATACCTATCGTCGAAAGTTTCGCAGGCACCCTTTTCAACGAGATCACTGCCTTATATCATTTAGGAATGTTTTAAAACTATGTGTGCTTTTTTAGGAATAAATTTTAGCATATTTTCTGTTATCATTAAAAACGGGGTGTAATAAGTGTTGAAGCCATTCGATTTTTTTAAACACGAAAATTTCTAGCAAAAAAAGTATTCCGTGAAATAATTGTTGTTTCGTATCTCGTTTAAATTCCGAGATTTTTTTAAATCAAATCACAAATTGGGACTTTCAAAAAGTCTTTCATATTGATATATAGATTAAGAGATGTCCGTCTTAAGAGTCCGTCTCGACATTTTACATTAACATAATATGGTTATTTAAAAGCTTTCGTATATTAGTGGTATTTTAAATAATAAGAATTTAATGAATAGAAATCTTTCACATTGTTACCCCTGTAAAGTCCGTCTCGACATTTTACATTAACATAATATGGTTATTTAAAAGCTTTCGTATATTAGTGGTATTTTAAATAATAAGAATTTAACCCTGTAATTACCTGCACCAAGCTTTATCTAAAATATATTAATATTTTATTACAGTCGGGTTGCGATGGTATTTCAAAATACATTAAGCCAGACCTTCTCCATCAGGGAATGGCCGTGTGGACTTAATTTTGATCATTGTTATTTGTAAGAAAAAAGTTGCCAATTAGGCATCTGCAGCAATCGTTCTGAGGATATACTGTGTTGTGTTGTGTTCAGTTAAGTGAAAATGGAGCAATTTAAAGCTGTGTTACATGCATACAGCTTAAAAGGATTAATAAGCATGTACATCAATAGTGATTCGCTGGAACATTTGGTGGCAGTGAAAGAGGTAAATGTTTATTATTGTGTTTTTTCTTTAATAACCGTATAAATGTAGATGGTTTTGGCAACCACGGACTCACAAAACGTCAAGTACACTATAAGTTTTTATCGTTCTTTCTTTTTTGAAAAACTGAAAATGAGGTACGGGATATTACTTATTTCACGGAATACTTTGTCGTTCTAGATTCAAGCTAATTTTTACTGGGGCTCTCTTTGACAGTTACACACAATATTTTTTTAAATAATGTTGTTTTTTGTTATTTTTGCAATAGTGATGACCCTATTTTAACAAATATCTATTTTTTCGTACGCAAATGGTACGCATAACGTTGAGTGTATTTTTTATATTTCGAAGTTTGCAGGCGTTTCGTACAATACCAACCTGGTAAAAATACAGTGAACCGCATTTTTTATTATTATCTGTTAATTTATTACTTAAAGGCACTAAATAACAATTATAAAGAATTCTTGCTTTATGTGACTTGTAATTTTAAGAAACTATATCTGAGATGCAAGTTGATAATAATACGCTAGTGTTTAAAAATTAGTGGAAGTCACTTTTTTCAATTTTAATTTTTTTTTCACCTGCTGTATTTTTGATATTTTGTGGTTTCATTATTTTACTTACTAAGTTATTAGCTGGGAGGACCATTGCAGCCCCCATGTGTTTTTATTTATTTTACAAAATAGCTTGTTTAAAGTTGTGTCGCGTCTTATGCATTTAAATGTAATAAAATATTAATATATTCTAAATAGATTTTGGCGTTTAACCCTACAGTGCAGGTCCTATTTTTTTCTCATTTGCTATAATATATATAATAAACACATGTTTTTTAAATAACACGACACTTTTTATTGTAGGCGTTTGAATACATAACATTATTTTTAGCTGTAATATGCACAACTTAGTGTTTAACATCAAAGTGGCCATTTTTCTCTTATTTGCTATAATATAATAAACACACAGGTAAATTTATAGATCATTTTTATTTCTTAAAAATACGTAATTGCAAACATACATACATTGTTATATATATATATAGAACTGGTTTGTTTCCAACACATGTGATATAAGCCTTACGTATAGATTTACAAATAAGATTATTAAAATTAAATAACAAGTCTGTATAGATATAGCTAACATTTTTATATTGGTTATTTTTCTTTCTAAAAAGTTTTAAAATAAACTTATCGTCGAAAAGTTTCGCAGGCACCCTTTTAAACAATATCATTCCCTATCATTTAGGAATGTTAGTGCCTTTAAGTAAGAAAACGAAAAACTTGCTGCATATTTAATTTTAAAATAAGATTACCAATGTTCAAACAATACAGCGAATAAGAATTTTTTGATAACTGTTATTTAGTGCTAATTCATTCAGTGAAAATTTCTAGTTTACATTTTTTCTATTATTATTATTTTGAGTCTTTTATATCATTAGTAATCATAAATTGACAAAGCACACCTGTGAAATAAGCAATATATCTCGTAACTTTTAATTTTCTTTGTACATATATTAATTTGTGATGAAGCTACAAATTTGATGACCACTATTTTTCGATCGTTAATGAGACTCTCGCGAAAAAACGGTTTAAAATGTAAAATGGGTCGGGGGTACCAGAAACTACTTTACTTGCACTCCGGTTTTAGTTGGTACATCTTCTTCTTTAAGATGCCTCTAGTAGAATTTTTGTGAAAACCGAAAATGTGTGAGTGTAAATGTTAAAACCCATACCCATATCATTTTTAACATTTTTTTAACACGAAAACTTATACAATCTCTATGGAGTCACCTTAAGTTATTTGTCTAATAAACCAAACTTGATTAACCAATTAGCCGGGTACATGAATATGTTTTAAGATGATTGGTAAAATTTTTGTTAATACCGAAAATGTCTGAATGTTAAAGTTGATGTCTATATTCATACCACTTTAAATAATTTTAAAGCAGAAATAACTGCCAGTTTAATCGATGGTGAAAAGAATCACAAATTAATACATGTACAGAAATTTAAAGTTTTTTTTAAATACGGAACACTTGTACAGTCTCCACTAATATCACTTTAAGTTCTTCGCGACACTATCTATTTTCAAATTTTCTTTTTTTGAAAGTTGTTCTTTTTCCTCAAGCTTACTTAGTCGTTGTCGTTCTGCAAGTCGGAAGGCTTTCTTGGCTTTTTTAGATTTCCCTATTACCGAAAACGCACTCCTCAAAACATTCCTTGTTTCTATATCCTGTAAAGGATTGTAGCTTGGAAAGTCATCCTTATCCCATAACTCACAACATGCATCGTTTGAACACATATTTTACTACACTTCTTAAAAAACTTATTGAGAACCGAATACTACGTTTCTTGAAAAGTTAATTCATTCAATGAAAAATGTCTAACTCTGAGCTTTTAATACCTGCTGCATTTCATTATCCAGTTGAGAAATTGTGTTGAAAAAATATTGTAATATTTAAAAAAATGAGCCGGGGGCCGGGGCAGCCACCACCAACTTTACTTGCACTGCGGTTTAATGGGAATCTCTTCTCTTGGAATATGATTAAGATGCCTTGTTGAACGTCGAATATTAAAGCTGATATCCATACCACTTTTAAACACAAAACTTGACGATTATAGTCATCTTAAGTTTTCGAAAATGTGTCACTTTTTTTTTAAATAATTCTAAACACCGAAACTTGTAAAATCTGTTAAATATATGCAAACTTATTTAAAATGTTATTCTTATATGCGTGGAAACGTCAGAATTGTGGAGGCACTAACTTTGAAAAGTGAAAGTTAATTAGGTCATTTTTTAATCGCTCAAAAAATTCCAGCACATGTTGAAAGGCACGTATATCTAATTAACGTTAATCACCGGGGCCACCCCGCCAGATAAGATAATTATCTCGCGGTGATTAAAATCCGCGGATTTCCCTAATTACGCCATTAACTTAATTGCCTCATTATCTTAATTGCCTCATTAATGTTAATGACCTAATTAACTTTCACTTTTCAAGGTCAGTGCCAACCATACTACTTTGGTAAATATAGAAAACACGAAAAAATAGTTGAAACAGAAATAAAAAGACATATGTTGTATTAAAGAGGTCTTTATTAATATACAGAGTGACCCAGAATTACACTGACAAACGTTCAGGATCGATTTTTCTGGTTAAAATAAAACTTTTATCTATGCCGATCAAGTGCAACATACTCTTCGTTTGCGTCGTTGCCAAGTGTACAATTAAGGAAACGTAACATCATTGGTATTCATTTTGCGATTTTACACGCCGTAAAAACGTTGCTACAATTTTACAATGTTCTCGGCATTTCAAGTAAACGAATCAAAACTGATCATTACCAGTAAAATAATGATTTATAAAGACATGAATGAGACACGGGCACGTTTGAACGATCTTTCTGGAACTGAATTACCGTTTTATCTTTTCAATAACTTAAAGCTTTCAGGGCAAATTTTACAAAAGAACCAGTGAATATAAACTCAGAGGCTGAGTGTTTAAGGATAATTCAGATAATGATGTTTATTCCCTATAACACTCACGACGAATATTTATAACACTGATTTCATTCAAACGTGACTGTATTTCAATAAAAATATATACAGAAATATGTCTCCTATGATGAAGTCGTCTTCATAATTCTAAGGCATGTAAAAAATGCGGTAGAGGTGTTTCAGAATCTCATGAGCCGCGAAATGCGCAAAAGGCAAAGTTTAATCTGAGTTATAAGTATGTTTTTGAAGACACTGGAGGCTGCCTTGCTGTATACATAAACAAGAGCTCGGGATAAATTGTAAACAATAAATAAAATATTTTTAAGAAGTGTAACTGAGTCAACAGGACGGATTATGTCTCTGCGCATATGAAGGTCACAGCTCATGAGGTTTTAAAACACCTCTAAGTACAAAGCGGGCAGGCGCCATCGTTACCTATTCAATGATACCGCCGCGCGGACTCGTTCGATGGGAATTTTTTATGTGACTTAGAAATATGACGGAAACTTTACACTATTTTTGCTCTTGTAGAATCATTTTTAGGGCACTATAAAAAGGTATTACGAGAATTCAGTTTAAAAACAACAGCTCTGTAGAGGAGACGGATGAGCGATTTCTATCTTCCTGCATGTTGATTCTATGGCAAATTTACGAAAATAGGTATATCTTTCTCTCACAAAAATGCATGGGAAACTCGAACTCACGTGTTACAGATTTTGTTCAATAGAGGAGATATTTCTTTGGAAATTCGAACAAATCTGGAGGGTCAGGAAAATTTTTTTTTACTGGTATAAAGAACCCCTCTAGTTTGTGTCTAGGATTTTTAGCCTTTATTTTCGAAAATTTATTTTGTGTTCGCAAATACATCTTTAGGAGCACGAGTTTTCTGAGCAAGACTCAAATTTTTCATTGCATGAAGAAAAGTTTGCAATTCTTACCAATTTGACTATTAAATTAATTACAGTCTTTGTGTAAAAAATTTGATGCAGATGGTCCATATCCCCTAAAATAAATTAACTTTTCTCGAAAATGAATCATTTTATTTTTATTTTTTTTAAATGTCACATCAAATTCCAAAAATCTAGCTAAACCATAGTTTAAAAGTAAAAGCGTTAGGTGTATTCTAGTAGTTTGGAAGTTATAAGTAAAAATGTAAACATCAAGGACGAATAGCTCCGAAAGAGGATGCCTTAGCCAAAAATTTATGTACTTTTAGTGTTATCTTGACCCACGCTATACGGGGTGATCCAGAAATGGTGCATTTTCACTCGAAGGATTATTGGGGACTATTATTAGAGTACGGGAAAATTTTTTAAAATCCTCTAGCTGCATTCACTTTCAAGCTTCCTCCAATGATTTAAACAATGATCATTTTAAAAGTTAAAATCTGTGGAATATTTGATAAAAAGGCCATTTTTATATTTAAAATGCTTCATGAGAAGAAGAATCTTGGACTCTTATATAAAGCACTTTTGAGAAATACCACTGAACTCGAATAAACTTTAGTGAGAAATACTGGTCAACAACTTATTTAAAAAGGCGTCTTCACGTGTTAATATATCAGAAAAATAATGGAAGATCATTTTTCCGTACCCCATAACAGCCTCAATAAACTTTAACAAATATTAAAAGCAGTAATAAAAATATTAAAACCTATAAAATTAAGCTGCATCTTCATCTGAAATGTTTGTTTTATACTTGTCTTATAGTATTGGTGATGATATTCGCTATGACCAAACAGAAACGAGAGAATCATTGATCAATTAATTGTTGAACTTTTTATTGATTTCAGCTTCAAAATTTAATAAATAATTTCAAGCCGAAATATAAATCCCAATGTATGTTGAGCACATGAGACATGCCTCTATTCAAAAGTTCTAATGGTTTCGTACACGGATGAGACAAATTCGAGTTGCTAAAATGAGAATTCAGGAAATCTCCCCAACTATCACTCCGAAAGACAAGGAAAATGGAAATTCCAGCCACTCACTTTTACATCCTGGCTCGTCATAAAATTAATCTTAAATCGACAATTTCCGTTGGACTAATCAAACACAGCGGTAACCTAGTTAGAAGATAAATAAGAGTGGTGTCAGAAATGAATGAAGTTAAGGTTATTATTATAAATTTCATTGTCACCCGATTAATTAAATCTTAATACTTAATATCCAAGTAGAGCAAAAATACGTGTGATTTTGTTACTTCTTCATTTTGCCATTGACGTTAGAATCGGTATTAGGTAGCAATATTCAGCTAGCCGAGCTAGAGGTGGCGACGTGAAGATTACATTTTATTTAATAATTTTAACGATTTTCAGCAGAACATTGAGTTTCGACATATTGAAATTTTAGGCTTTAGCATAAAAAATTTTATATATCCAGGTACCAAATTTTATGTAAATCTGCAAAAACATTACAATTATGACTGTTGGTTTACCATTTAAAATTTTTAGTATTAGCTACTCTTAAAATACCTATCAATTTTAATGCATTTCGAAAAATAATTGAACAACCATAAAAGAAACATAGAAAACTTGTCGAATTGAGACACACCTCATTAAAATTTTGATTTGTATACATTTCTTAGACACGAAGATCCAAGAGATAATTTATGCAAACTAGAATTGCTATCAGCGAATCATTTGATTAGATCGTATCGTTATCATCAATAATAAATCAGTTAAGTAGGTAAAAATTATTTCTTAAGGTGATACTGATAAAAACAAACCTTTATCTGCAACAAAATTAAAGTATATTTCGTGGGTTCCTTGGTAAAAGTAACGAAGTCCACTTCTTTCATAAAATGAGTTAATATGACCAAACAATGCACAAGACAAAAGTATCAACTGGAAAAAATGACCAAGTCCAAATGTACATTAATACAGCACTACATGTGCTTGTGCCTTATGACTAAGACATATTTATTTTGTTATACCGGCAAATCTGCCCAAGTCCCAAGCTGTCTAATTATGGACTTGGGTACTTTTACCAAGGAACCCACGATTTATTCTGTGTTCATATAAACATATACATTGTATAGGGTGTCTTGCATAAGAAAATCTTCACTAAGCGATAAAACTTTTCAAAATAAGAAAAAAAAAGTCTATAAATATGGATCGGAATTAAGCACTTTCCGAGATGAATCTAGGAAAAATAGACCCCGATAAATTAACACTCCATAAATAAACCACCAGGTAAATTAGCCCCATAACAAGAAGAATGGAACAAACGTTTTTTCAATTCGGTTGATATGAAACATTCTGCAATTTGGACTTTAATTTCGAAAATGCAGCAAGCGCTGTCAAGATGTTTCATAAGGTACCACAAGTTCAGTTTAGCGTATGAAAAACTTTGTGTCAAATATCAGGGTGATTGCCACAATAATGAGTAATCTAATGTTCCACGTCTTAAAAAATAAAGAAAATCAAATTTAAAAAATGAAACACTGAACATTGTCTTCGCATTTTAAGTACCTAAGAAACCGACAAATTAGTTTTTTTTCATTTTTAATTTAAACTGAGTTATTAAACAAAATTCCGCATAAACATCAGTTCCGTGTCTGTCCCAACTACCCATTGAAGTAGTAAACTACCAAATATTACATATTAAAGATGATATTTTTTAATATTTTTATAGATAAGAAATTTTTAGTTTTACTAGGGATTAATTTGCAGGTAATAATATTCAAAAGAAAAAATATGTTTTCTCTAAAACTTTGCCAAAAGTTTGTCTTTTGTTTCCTGCGTCAGTCCCGTGCGGCAAAGTTTAATTGTTTGTAAGAGTGGGGACTAATAAAATAAAGCTCCAAAACAAGAGCCAATGAACGAAATGCATATTTAGTCTTTACTGTGATGCGAAAGAAGTTACGTTGTTGGTTTTTGTAATGTCAAGTTAATCAACATTCGCAGATTTTACAAGCTGTAACCTGTTGGAGCATCAGTTCCGAGGTAAGTAATATTAAGCTGTATTTTTTGTATATTTGACATTTTTTTACATAAAGACAAAGTAATAGCAGTTGTTATTATTTCAGAATATGTGTTATGGCTTAATATTGTTTTGTTCTTGTATTACGTTTGATTAATGTAAAAAACATCTGTTCCGTGCCGTCAGTCCCGTGAGAATTTGCTGGCACGGGACTGACTCGTTTAGCACGGGAAATACATTTTTTAGTATGCACATTTTGACAAGAGAGATAAGCGTTTTAATCTTGCATTGATTTTATTTTAAGGAGGTATAATGGCCAGAAAAAAAAGTGAGAGCAGCGAGGAGCAAAAGTAAAAAAAAAAGGGAACGAGAACGCGAACGCCGTAGAAGAATAAGAGAGGATCCCATAAAGAGAGAAGAACAAAAACAAAAAGAGAAACAGAAATATTTAAAGCAAAAAGAGAAGAAAATAAGAAAATCCATTATTAATATGACTGCTAGAGAACAAAGAAGTAAGCGTAAAGAATGGAAAAGATACTCAAAAACCTATAGATTAAGAAAGAAGCGAGAAGCTGAAGAAAATAACCGGTTAGAACAGAATACCCCACCCTATTCCGACAGTGAAATTGATGAAAATCGATCTGTTTCCCCACAATCGAGAAGAGAAATAGGAAGAAAAATGGCAAATAGGAACAAAATAAGACGTCACAGAGAAAAAAAGATATCTATGCAAAAAATAGCTGCACTAAAAAGACAATTAGACATGTATAAAAAGCGGTATCACAGAGCAAGACAGGAAATGGAAAAAAATAATCTCAATGCCTCAAACAATGTGCCAAGTCCATTGCTCACTCCTGGTACTCGAATAAACCACCTATTAGAAGAATCAAGATCTGATGAAACCAAAGTGGACGCTGTAAAGAAAAAACTCCTTTTCAGTGAGGTAATTAAAGATCAGCTTTGTGACACTTATAAGATTCTTAGCACTACTCGCGAAAAACAAGTATTTAAAAAAATTGTAACAGGGAAAGTAGCGAAAAAAATATAATTTCCAAACAGAATGTTCTAATGTTTTCAAGTTCATTATGGGTTAGGTGAATTAAGTTATTATGAAGCTAGCAACTCCACCGACTCTGACGATTCCTCTAATGATACCTCTGAAGAAGATCTACCTTTGGTTAGATTCATCAATCAGTCCTCTTCAAAAATCAAATATAGAGATGTATATAGTGACAATGAAATGAATGTTGATGAACCATCCTGCTCAAAACCACCACCTCTCATAAAAACTGGATCTTACGTACTTATTGCTGTCGCCAAGCATAAGAGTAAAAAAACCACTACCAATGTTAATGATTATAAATACGTCGCGGTTTGTCAAAGCGATATGGAAAGCGATGGGGAAGTAAAAGTAACTTTTTTGAAGATAGTCGATGCCAATGAGCAATCTCAAATTTTTAAAGTAGATGAAAATGATATTAGTTATATAACTGAAAAACAAATAATACAAATTTTGCCAGAACCGAACTTATTATTAAAAGGTAATCGCTTATTTTTTAGTTTTCCAAATACTATTGACATATTAGAACGTGCCTAGAAAATTATTTTAAAAAATGTTGTTGACTGATGTTATACCTCAGAAATCCAAACTGATAGCTTTATACCTATTGATGTCCTTAGTTATTTTTTAATGTATGTTATTGTACCTAGATTAGGTTAAGATATGATTTATTTGTTCTCTTAGTTCCTATTTTAGAGTTTTAAATGAATGTTGACTGATCTTATAAAAGTTTATGTTACGTTACTTATAGTTATAAATGTTACAAAAATACCTATAATTTTTGTGATATACTCACTAACTACGGTTTTTATTTGAAATAACTCAATGGATTAAGAGTTAGATGTTCTGTTTTCCAATAAAATATAGTTTTTAAATACTACTTGCAGTTTCTGTCATTCCCGTGCTTTAGTTGTCAGTCCCGTGTTTCCATATTTAAAAAAAACTGAAATAATTCAATAAATTGGCATTATTGAACTGGTTATCTCGTATTGTAGGCATAAATAGGTTTAAACGCAACTTTTAATTGTATTACTCATGTTTTATTTGAGTTTTTTTTAATGGACAAAATTTGTATGTAAATTACTCACTATTGTGGCAATCACCCATCAATGAAATCTTTGCATTCCTTCGATAACCTGAATTCTGGTTATGCTAGCAAATTAAAAACCTAAAATGAATTTGTCTAATTTCTTATTTGACAATTCTCATTCTAACACTAGCATCCACACAGTCCCCTACGGCCATGCAGATTAAACTAGTATTATGAGTGGCTTTATGTCTTTCTGATGAGCTCCAGAATAAGGGCGAAAAACGTTTCAAGGGCTAAGCATTTCCAAGAAGCAGAATGACAGATTTCATGAAAATGTAATCCACTAGAATGAAAAATGTTTAAGACAAGATAGATAAATAAATTCATAGGCCTTTGTTCTCATTTTTAACTGAATCTTCATGAACGTAGGGGGTTATGTAGATACTAGTTTAATCTGCATGGCCGTGGGAGACTGTGTGGATGCTAGTGTTAGAATGAGAATTGTCAAATAAGAAATTAGACAAATTCATTTTAGGATTTTAATTTGCTAGCATAACCAGAATTCATGTTATCGAAGGAATGCAAAGATTTCATTAATATTTGTACACAAAGTTTTTCTTTTAGTTATAGATAGTTATTTTTTCTGCTGTTTGCAGAATCCTATAAAGAATGTTTCAATACAATTATAAGCAAACAAATAATAATTCATTTTTAAAAATTGGTCAATAAATAAAAAGTTATTAATTATTTAAATTTAAAAAAAATCAATTTTTCTATGTTTTGTAATTAAACAAAAAATGTCTAAAATTAACACTATTTATAAAAAAAATCGGTAAAGGTATTTACACAGAACTTCCCTCTTTATTCGTACAGGACGGTCACTCTAAAAAATTGTTAATTAAGAAATTACATAGTATGAGAATTATAATCGCAATATAGTTAGCCATATTATTACAGAGAAAACCTGATAACTTTTTTCCATCATCTACTCTATAATAGTGGTGGGAAAAAAAAATTGTTCATTTTTTTTCTTTATTTTCAAAACATTTTTTTGTTGAAATAGGTTTAGAATGTAACGAAACGTGGAAATTTTAAAATTAAAAACAATTTCTTTCCATCTATTCTACAGTAGTAGTTAAAAAATTTAAGTTTTCTTTAAATTTTCAAACCAATTTTTTTTTAAATATGTTTAGAATGTCATGAAGCATGGAAATTTTAAATTTGAGCAAAAAATTTTATTTTCCATGTTAATTTTTTTTTTTATTTAATTTTTTTTTTTTAAATAGGTTCAGAATATCACGAAACGTGGAAATTTTAAATTTGAGGAAAGAATATTTTTTCCATGATCAGGTGAGGTCAGGTAGGTAGGTGGTGGTAAAAATATGTAACAAATGTTTTTTTTTTAATTTTCAAATGTTTTTTAAAACATGTTTAGAATGTCATGAAACGTAGAAACTTTAAATTTAAGCAAAAAAAAATTGCCATCCATTTTACACACATTTTTTAGTTTCAACATTTTCTATTTTAAATTTTCAAAATTTTTTTTTGTATTGGTAGAATGGCACGATGTGTGGAAATTTTAAATTTGAGCGAATCGTTTTTTTTTCCATTATCTATTCCCTTTAGACGGTCCACCCTGTATATTTTCCAGTGAAAGTCTAACCATTTCTTCGGTGACAGTGGCGTCAGCTACCTATCAAATTTGACTGTTCTCCGTCAAGCAGTTTTTTTAGTTAATGCACAGACTGACAGCCAGCCAGACAGACTGACTGACGGAATTGAAAAACCTATATTTTCGTAATCTACATGATCTGAAACGTGAAAATTCGAAAAATCTCGGAGGGTGATTTTTTTCTCGAATACAATACTTCCCTTTGTATGCGAGGGAAGTAAAAACTGAAAAGTATCCTAAGAATATGCAACTATTATATAAAAACCGCTGCCCAAGGAATCACTACTTCCACATCCAGATTTTTCATCCAAGTCACTTTAAAGGAAACATTTTGACTATATGTGCACTCTAGTATGTGGAAATTAGTGGTCATAGAATTTTAATTATATTTGGGGCAGATGTCATAGAAAAGTTTGAGGAGTTGGTTTCTACCATATACGTTAAAAATGAAGTTTCTAGTTTACCCTACTTATTTTCCACTATTCACAACCTACCACCTCCCACCCCTTCAATGGAGTCATCTCAATCAGATGTCACTACAATACATATACGTGTACTAACTTTCAAGTGAATATCTCAATTTTATGTTATCAATTCCATTAATAATGAAGTGGAGGTGGTGGAGTTTGAAAAATATTAGAAAGAAATCTGAGGCCTTGGTTTCTAGTATATACACCGAATCCCAAATTTCTGTACTCTTACCAGCTTGATTTGCTTATTTTCCCCTAGTTACTCCTATTAACCCCAACCCTCCTACGGAATCAACCCAAAATATAATCTAGTTCCAGATGTCGTTATAATACATAAGTCTACCAAATTACAAGTGAACATCTCAATTTTATTTTATCAACCCCTTTAATAATGTAGTAAGGGCAGTGGAAGGGTTGCAAAATATTATAAAAAAATCTGAGGCCTTGGCTTCTAGGACATACACCGAGTTTCAAGTTGCAGTACTCTTACCAGCTTGCTTTACTTATTTTTCCCTATTCCGTCTACTTACCCCCACTCCTTCAACGCAATCATGTCAAAATATAATCTAGTTTCAGATATAGTTATAATACATAAATGTACCAAATTTCAAGTGAAAATTTAAATTTAATTTTATCAACTCTTTTAAAAGGGAGTGGGAGTGGTGGGGGGATGGAAAATTCTAATGAAAAAACCTGAGACCTCCGCTTCTAGTATATACAGCAAATCCCAAATTTGTGTACTTTTACCAGCTTGCTTTACTTATTTTCTCTTATATGTCCCTATTTAACCCCCAACCCTTCAACGGAATCATCTCAAAATATAATCTAGTTCCAGATGCCGTTATAATACATATGCGTACTAAATTTCATGTGAATATCTCAATTTTATTTTATCAACCCCTTGAATAATGGAGTAGGGGTGGTGGGGGGCTGAATATAATATTAAAAAATCTGAGGCCCTGGCTTAGAAGCCTACTACTACTACTAGAGTACATACCGTACTCATACCAGCTTGCTTTACTTATTTCCCCCTATTTACCCATGAATAACCCCCAACCCTTCAACGGAATCATCTCAAAGTATAATACATTTCCAGATTTCATTATAATTCATACGTGTACCAAATTTCAAATGAATATCTCAATTTTATTTTATCAACCCTTTTAATAATGAAGTAGGGGTGGTGGGGTTGAAAAATATTATAAATAATCTGAGAACTCGGCTTCTAGTACATAGAGGTGTTTTAAAACCTCATGAGCCGTGACCTTCAGATGAGCAGAGACATAATCCGTCCTGTTGACTCAGTTACACTTCTTAAAAATATTATATTTATTGTTTACAATTTATCCCGAGCTCTTGTTTATGTATACAGCAAGGCAGCCTCCAGTGTCTTCAAAAACATACTTATAACTCAGATTAAACTTTGCCTTTTGCGCATTTCGCGACTCATGAGATTCTGAAACACCTCTACACCGAATTTTGAGTTTCTGTAGTCTTACCAGCTTGCTTTACTTATTTTCCCCTATTTACCCCTATTTAACCCCCAACCCTTCAACGGAATCATCTCAAAATATAATCTAGTTCCCGATGTCGTTATAATACATATGCGTACTAAATTTCATGTGAATATCTCAATTTTATTTTATCAACCCCTTGAATAATAGAGTAGAGGTGGTGGGGGGCTGAAATATATTATTAAGAAATCTGAGACCTTGACTTCTAGTACATACACCGAATTTCAAGTTTCTGTACTCATACCAGCTTGCTTTACTTATTTCCCCCTATTTACCCATAAACAACCCCCAACCCTTCAACGGAATCATCTCAAAGTATAATCTATTTCCAGATGCCGTTATAATTCATACGTCTACCAAATTTCAAATGAATATCTCAATTTTATTTTATCAACCCTTTTCATATTGGAGTAGGGGTGGTGGGGGTGGAAAACTATTATAAAAAAATCTGACGCTTTGGCTTCTAGTACATACACCGAATTTCAAGTTTCTGTAGTCTTACTAGCTTGCTTTACTTATTTTCCCCTATTTACCCCTATTTAACCCCCAACCCTTCAACGGAACCATCTCAAATTATAATCTAGTTCCAGATGTTGTTATAATACATACGTGTACCAAATTTCAAATGAATATCTCAATTTTATTTTATCAACCCTTTTCACATTGGAGTAGGGGTGGTGGGGGTTGAAAAATATTATAAAAAAAATCTGACGCTTTGGCTTCTAGTACATACACCGAATTTCAAGTTTCTGTACTTTTACCAACTTGTTTTACTTATATTCACCTATTCACCCCAAATTAACCCCCAACCCTTCAACGGAATCATCTCAAAATATAACCTAATTCCAGACGTAGTTATAATACATACGTGTACGAAATTTCAAATGATTATCTCAACTTTATTTTATCAACCCCATTGATAATGGGGTAGGGGTGGTGGGGGGTTGAAAAATATTATAAAAAAATCTGAGGACTTAACTTCTAGTACATACACCGAATTTCAAGTTTCTGTACTCTTACAAGCTTGATTTACTTATTTTCCCTTATTTACCCCTATTTAACCCCCAACCCTTCACCGGATATCCTCAAAAAACAATGCAGTTCCAGATCTCTTTATAATATATACGTGTACAAAATTTCAAGTCAATATCTTAAACCGTTCCGGAGAAAACGTGCGGACAAAAAAAAGTTACAGACAGACAGACAGACAGACAGACAGACAGACAGACCGACAGACCGACAGACAGAAATTTTTTTTTCGCTCAAATTTAAAATCTCGACGTTTCATGACATTCTAAACCTATTTCACGAATAAAAATTTTTGAAAATTTTTTTGCGATTACTATACTTCCAATCCACTACGTGGATGTGGAAGTAAAAGTACAGTAAATCGGCGAAGAATATAATGGTTAGCCTGTTTAAGTTTTATATTTTATAAGGCAACATGACAACAATGTTCGAAAATCATTCAGGAGCGGGTAAAATTGTGGAGGGTTGTACACATTAGAGAGACAAAAAAATTGAGACAAAATTATACATAGTTTTACCCGCCCCTAAAAGATTTTCGTACACTACCGTCATTTTTCTTTATAAAAGTTAAATACCTACCTGTGTAAATTAGTATTTACTTATCTTAAGACGTTTCGAAGATATTCATAAAAATCCATTTTCAAGATTTAACGTGAACTAAGCACACTTTCCGATCCATATTTATGGGAATGGCAACTTCTTGTCCTATTTTGAAAAGTCTTCACTTGGTGAAGTTTGATCTACGTAATTCAGGACATCCAGCATATTACACGTAATAGTATTTTATGCACCAAGTGCGTCGTATAGATTATAACGCCCGGAAGGTAACATGATGCAGCCCGAGGGATGTATGTTGCCTGATGATGGGCGTTATAATCTAATAACGCTCGTGGTGCATACAATATTTTATTTTTCAAGAAAAATATATTTTTCTAATGAAAAATTGACTTTTCATTCTTCAAATACATTTAGTAGTCTATGACTTTTGCTGGTACTTGACGTTTATTAACTGTATCTGACAGTTGTTGATATTTTGACGTTTGTTGATGTTATAGGAAAAAGGAAAATTAATATGGAAATACCACAAAATATCCAAAACAATGCATGAGAAGCCACAGAAAATGTAATGCCGGTCAAATCCAAACCATTATACGATAAGGAATATGAAACATTTACTCTTTCTTTGCTTCTGAAATAACAGGGCGTTATGGATATAACGCCCTCTTATTATACCCGTGGTCATTATGAGCGTCTTTATGGTAACCGTATCCAAGGTATAATAAACAAATAATATGCAGGTGAAAAATAAAGAGTAATAACGAAGTAAAAACCTAGAATATAATCTGATTAAAACTACGGAGGAAACATTGAGACGGATCCAGTACCGCTCCTATTTCCCCTGCTATTAAATAAAATTAAAGTCACAAATTTCACTTTTACCTGAAAAAAATTCTGTAAACGCCGCTCTGCTTGGATAAAAAGTAAATTTACTTCGTTTGCCTTTTCAAAAGTTATATAAATAATGTATAAATACCTATACACACTATTTCATTGGGTGCCACATCGGAACGCCACCACAATCACCACATTCATATTCAAATCAGTTTCATAAAAAGAGGAATACTGAACTCACTAACCAAACACAATTGCTGGTGGCTGAAACGAAAACAAATGAAGAGAGAATAAGTAAAGATATATTCAAGGGCAGTGAACAGTGACGTACTTCCTTGTCGCCTCGAAAAATTGTTTTTATCTAGGTGCGCCATTTATCTAAGCAATGCCCATATATTTGTTTAGCATTATTTTATAGTCACCATACATAATATAGTTTTGTAGATATATTTCAAATGGTTCTTAAACACTTTTAGGTTAAACATAAAAATTCAAACACAAGTTTGTGACTAAGTGATTGTAGTACATTCATTTTAAGAATGAAGCGCTGGTTTTAGATAGGGCGGTGTAGGCAGCTTTTCATTGGCCAAGCTAGGAGGCAAGTTCACACTACATTGGGTTCTTTGCGGCCTATGGTCAACTGATCTGGTCTCGGTTCAGTATTATTTTGCTATAAAGCCTGTTTGCATTTTGGGTGCGATTTATTAGAGGCATTCAGTTAGATATTCTCAGATATTTATCTACAAATCAATAAATGTTTCCTAGAATGTAGGTAATAGTAGTTGTTCAGTTGAACTTCGATTTATTATTTTAGAAACAACTAATTTAGTTTATTATTTGCAAGTCATAATGAAATTAGGATTTGAATCTAACCTTTTTGTTTTTAATATTACATCAACTGTGTACTCTGCATATTTTTTATATCCTATTTCATTTATTTCTAATTTTTGATAATTGACTTGTGAAGAAATTTTATTAGATTTTTTTTCATTGCAATATTTTGTGAGCATCTATAATAAAAGATCAACAGACGACCATATGTACACCACCAGACGGATCCTGGAAGAAAAGTGGAAAAAAGGAACAAAACTATATATAGTCTCAATTGACCTCCAAAATGCATTTGATACCGTAAGACATGAGGCTATAATCAACACTTTACCCAATAGGGGAGTGCCGCACTACTTAATAAACAGGATAATAAAAGCATACCTACACGAAAACACTACAATATAATGGTTTGGACAGACGACGGAATCAAAAATGAAGAATATAGGAGTCAAACAAGGATGTCCGCTATCCCCCCGACTATTGACCACAGTCCTGGTTCAAGTAATAGAAAGCATAATAAAGGAGAATCAGAATATCAATGGAAACGATGGAACAATAAAGCCTCCCATCGTGCTTGAATACGCCGACCATATACTCATCATCATCGAGAAAGAACAAGACATCGTTAAATTTCTAAGAAACATGACACCACATCTGGATTTCTCTGGAATGAAAATAAACTTCAAGAAGAGCCTGATAATGGTCCGAGACTCACTGACAAAAACAAGTCCAACAAGTGGGGAAGAATACAAAATGGAAGACTACACCCTGAGAACCACGAATAGAATGAAATACCTAGGAACATATCTAACGAATCAACTAAAAAGGAGGGAGACAGTAAGGAAAAAAATCAAAACAGCCTACAGAGTCACAAGAGCTCTACTACCCTTCATTGAGGACAATAAACCACCTAATCAAAAAGATATACACGATGCCTACGATGACATATGGAGTCAAAAACTCAGCAACGACAACGGTTGGCGCTGAAATAATAATAATCTAAGCTTCCAGGTAAAAACAAAACTTTACTTATTTATTTGAATACAATGTATACAGACTTACAAATTTCATAAATTCTTCTACTGGGTGTCTTATTTGGGTACCTAGTAAGGTAAGTATTTAGGGAGGGAATTATAGCTTGTGTGATAACTGTCTATTAGTTTAGATCCTATATGCAATGCTTGGGGGGGGGGGATTTAGCCCCCTTAGCCCCCCGTAGTTACGCTGGTGTGTGATATCCGTAAAACATTAAAATTCGGCAGAAAATTTTCACATGAGTAAAGAGGTACACATTTTTTTTGAGATATTTATTGTTAAAAGCTTTCTGTCGAAAAAACATTTTGTTTTTAAATTGCTCTCAGCTCTAATTTCTAGTTCTTCTCAAGAATTAGTTGTATAAAAAAGAGTAGTATCATCGGCGAATTTGGGGAACTTCTCCAGTGGAATTTAGGCAGAACAACTCATTAACATACAGAGTGAACAAGACTGGTTCTAGCACTGTCCCTTGTGGAACACTATATTGAACAAGCGTTTTTTTACCACATGCTCTATTTATCACAACAAATAATTTCCTATCACTTAAATAACTTTTTTTCCATGATAATGGTGTGCCCCTAAGTTACACTTTCTCTAGACAGACGACAAACGGTGTCAAAGGCTTGCACGTTCTGGATAATATTTTAGTTAGTAATTAATCAATCATAAGTTAGGTATCTGATAAAATATTTAAATTTTTGACTGTCTGTAAAGTCTGTCATAATTTTATTTCGGTGACGAAAATGACTTACAAAGGTCCCCAATAATTCCCAAAGATTGCCAATGGTTCTCAAGGCAGTAAAATTACTATATAACAATATAAATATTAGGATTCTTTAAGATCCCAAAGATTCCCTAAAATACACAATGCTTTTCGAAGATCCCCAATGATTCTCATTAGTTCCTAGAGCTGATGTCCATTAAATACCATCTACCATATTACGACAATTATGCATGTATAATTGTAAGTTTAAACTGACAATTATAAAAATATTTGATATCGTCATGTTCTTTCTACGCTTTCATAAAATATAACTCTTCTGTATTGCAGAAATTCTCTAAATGTTATTCCTATTGAAAGATATTCTTTATAAGATTTTGCAAAGAGCAGAAAAAAATAATTGTCTATGAGAACTAAAAGAAAAACTATGTGTAAAAATATTAATGAAATCTTTGTATTCTTTCGATAACTTGAATTCTGGTTATGCTAGCAAATTAAAGTCCTAAAATGATTTTGTTTCATTTCTTATTTGAAAATTCTCATTCTGACACTAGCATCCACACAGTCCCCTACGGCCATGCAGATTAAACTAGTATCTACATAACCCCCTATGGTCATGAAGATTTAATTGAAAATGAGAATAAAGGCCTAAAATGAATTTATTTTCTTACCATTTTAGGCCTTTGTTCTCATTTTTAACTGCATCTTCATGACCGTAGGGGGTTATGTAGATAGCAGTTTAATCTGCAGGGCCGTAGGGGATTGTGTGGATGCTAGTGTTAGAATGAGAATTGTCAAATATGAAATATGACAAATTCATTTTAGGATTTCAATTTGCTAGCATAACCAGAATTCAGGTTATCGAAAAAATGCAAAGATTTCATTAATATTTTTACATATAGTTTTTCTTTCAGTTCTCATGGATAGTCACTTTTTTCTGATGTTTGCAAAATCCTGTTAAAGAATATGTTTCAATTCAATTATAGGCAAACAAATAATATTTCACTTTTAAACACGCGTAGTTATTCCTATTGATTCAATTCGATGTACATTTACGTGCTCGTATTTTCTTTCTTTATCTTCGATTTTGGTTATGTCAAGTTTTCCAAAGAATTATAAAAATAAAGATATAAAGAAGACTTTGTTGATACGTAAACACAGATGACTAAGAACACCTTTTAAATAGTCGATGGCTTTTAACTAACACAAATACATAAATCGAACAAATTTTATGATCGTGTAACTTTCTGTTGAATTTAGCTTTCTGATAATTTATGACGTAACACGACGACAAACAGAATAATGTAATTCACATTAAAGCTATTTGTAATGTTTCTTATCTAGGTCATGTTTAATCAATACATCGTTTATTATTTCATAAAGATGATTTATAAGGCATATTAAATGGAAAAATGGTTTTGGATTTGTACGAAAGTGAAATCGATTTGATTTTATAGATGATAAATAGAAAAAAATGCGTCAAATTGAAGCAGAAGGTTGTGTTTTTTTTAATCGCTAGATTTCATGACTCTGAACATGTGCCCTGATTGGCGAATGATAATCACTTCTGCTTAATTGTTTCAACCAAAGAATTTTGAAATATCACGTTTTTTGCTTCTTTTCTTGAAGAGATAGAAACAAATGTTCAGATGAAAGTTGCAGAGAATAAAGTTATCTGTCGAGGTATTCAAATCGCTGTCAGATTAATGACATCTGATTGATTGATTAGCCAGTGACTGTTAGGCATTGCTATCACTTCCGCCAATATTCTTGACTTTGATGACGGTCTCGGATGATTAGGGGTTGAGCTTTGAGCTCTCTGCCCCAATCATCGCTGTAGACCTGGACCGGCCTCGTAAAAGGTGGGCCTGCTTTTTACGACTACCCCACCTGCAAATGCAGACGGTGTAGGCGAAGTTAGCAGACCTCCCCTGGTCCTGGCCGTTGGACCCTGCCAGTGAACACGAATGTGACTTTCGTTTTAGTCAGATTCGCGCACAAGAACACTGCACAATTAATTTTGGTATGATTTTATTTTTACTTGGTTTGGCGAAAGAATAACACCCTGTATCGATTTTACACGAATGATTAAAAGTCAAATTTTCTGGAGTCAAAATAACGATATATTACTATTCACGTTCTAGCAATACATTTGTTTATCCCTAAATAGGTTTGATGTAATTAATTATGTTGAATATTAACACTTTAGAGTAGAAATTTGCCTTTGGTTGTTGTTGTTTTGTCGCGTGGCTGGATCCCGAACTGACTGACTTGCTTGACTCGACTCCCTTACTCAACTAACTCGACTCGACTCTCTTTACTCGATTGACTGCGTTGAGCGCGTCTCGGTTTATATAAGATAAATCAAAGCTTCTGGAAATGTTCGAAAATCGAAGACTCCAGGCGTTCTATTCGTTCTAGACGTTCCAGATTGTTCGCCGTTCCCGAAAATTCGATCGGTAGGGGAGAGTGGCTTGTGTGTATTCTCCAGCAGCCGAAGTCTTGCTTTTCAAATTATTCTAAAAATGTAAAAAGTGTTTTTTCTAGCTCGCGGGCTTTACAGAGCGACAGAGGGACGTTAATTCTTAATTTTGACAATATGAATTACCCGATTTAAGAAAGGTACTTTGACACCAGCTGGGTCGTTCCTTCTGGCGCTCTTCTGTCTTGAGTTTCTTTACCACTTCCGAATATCCAATCTGCGTGTTGCCAGCAGCGAAGTCACGATCCATGGTGTGGGAATGTGGAACGGGAAGTATAGATGATTGCGAGATGCTTCTTTTAAGTTTCCATCTATTATTATCTTGCTTATTCCTCTTTTGAGTCTTCTGTCTCTGAATTTAGCAGTGTGTATATCCCTGATATTTCTTTATTGTATTCCTCCTTTTGAGTTCTTCGTTCTGTATTAGGGAGATGTTTCAGTTGTCATTTGTTGCTATTTTATTGTATCCTTTAGCAGACTTCCATTTTCGGTTGATCATGTGTTTAGTAAGGTATTTCTTGTATTTGGCATATGTTGCTTTTCTTCTTTAGTTGGTCGTGTTTATTGTGTGCGCATGGGTAATTTCTTCCGCGTCGGAGTTTTCCCTGTCGCTATTTTTATTTTTGAACTCATTGTTGTCCAGTTAAGTTCGTCTCATGTTTATTATTTTACATTTCCTCCTGGTCCTGGTATTATTTTGTATATTCTTCTTTCTATAGCAGGAAAATGTTCCAAGTGTTATTCGGTGTTTTGTTGTATCCTTCACGTACTTCCGGTTTCTTTGTATCTGGTTTTCCATGTTGTATTTGATGGACTGTGTTGCTTGTTTTGGAGTACCATGAACTGTACTTTCGACATATTGTAATTATTGTTCCTGATATATCATTTCCAAATCATGTTCTTTAAATTGTACTGCTCGCGTGAGTAACAATAATTCTGAAGCACGTGTCCGCAGTTGCTTTGCCATCTCCAGTTTATAAAAAAACAAATGTGATTTCTATTTATTTACGTTAAATACCTATTGGAACTGGGGTTTTTAATAAGAATAACTAACATCGTATGAAATTATTAATGCATTTATCTATACATATACTACAGGGTGTTTGGTGCATTGTGTGCCAAATTGAAATGGCCGACAGAAAGGGTTATCTGCTATCCTTTCAAGCCCCTTAACACTTCCCATGCCCTGCGGGATTTTTCATATCGACTTTTTATCTTTTTAATGAAAAAAATCCCAAATTCTACATTTAAATTCAAATTATAAAAAAAGTGTTAGGCGTAGACTGCGAATTTCATTTTTATTTTGATGTGTATTGTTGAAGGGTTCTTTTAAATCCAAAATTACTGGCATTAGTCATCTAGTTGTTTTTTTATTCACTCGCAAAGTTTCGGAATAGGTAAAATTGAAATTTAAACTTAGACTTTACATGGCTATAAAAAAAAACTCAGAGCGACCGAAATCCTCCAACTCCCTCAAAAATTCTCTAGTCTATCCTCTTGCTAAGGATGTGCCACATGTCATAAAAATCTTTTAATAACTTCGTGAATTCGCTAAATTAATGAATCGGGTCACATAAGGCTAATATTCAAAATTCTGAATAAAAAATTATTTTTGCTTAAATTATGCATGGGAAACAGGTAAAATCTGTTATCTCACTCTTGCGAAGTAAAATCTATCTTCAGTCTCTTTCTGTTCGTGGGTTTTACTTGAAATGAAGAAACAATTACATTTTTATCATTAAAAAATTTTAAAAATCTTGCTCAAAGTGTTGGCCTCTGTTGCGAATGTAGGTCCGACACCTGCCTTGTATTTCGACAGTTGTTATATGAAGTCGTATTTCCTCCCTAATTGCACCGAAAGCCGTTTCTATGCGTTGGACAAGTTCCTCCCTAGTCGCAACCTCCGTCGCGTACCCGAGCTCTTTGGCAGGTCCCCAGACATAAAAATCCAACGGAGTTAGGTCTGAGGAACGTGGAGGCCCAATGGCCTGTCATCGGCGTCGGCGTCGCGAACAAGTTATGACTTGTCTAGCGCGCTGTGCTCATGTTTTAGTCTTCTGCCGAAACAGAAGTCATTTGAGCACAAAAAAAAAGTCTATATAAGAAAACACTTTTTCTCAGCGAGCAAGTAGTGATCGATCCTTCAAGTAGTAATGTTCCAGCCTTCAGCAACTAATAGTCTTCTGCCGAAACAGAAGTCATTTGAGCACAGAAGCCAACGCCAATGCTGATGAGGTTATCCCTTCCTCTTGTGTTGTAACCAGACAGTGTGTTTTAATTGAGTTTTATTGTGTTGAGTGTCAAGTGGCAATGCATACCCGGAGTGGCAAGGCAGTAGGCACTGGGGTCGAGAGCGACGTCTCCACGTCGGCCCCCCCTCACTGCACGACGCCCCTCACAGCATCTGACCACGAAGTGCTCCGCCAACACGACGCCCTGACAAGGGGTACGGGGGTCACGCCCGACGTCTCCACGACGGTGGCCCCACACTGCACAGCAAGCAACACAGCAACCCGGCTCGGCGAGGTAAGCATGTCCTCTGATTTCTCCACAGGCACAAGTGCTACGCATGGCGTCGCGACGACGGCGCCCCACTACTGTGCGTCGCCGGGCTCCGCGCCTAGGCATAGCGAGGCAGGACTCGCCACCAACATAGGACACGACACTGGGGTCACGCATGACGTCATCACGACGGTGCCCCCTCGCTGCATGGCACGCAGCGCAGCCACCTGGCATGGAACCCAGGCAACAAATATGGAATGGAGTAGCAACGATTCCCAGGCGATGCCCCCTTACTGCATGGAGCGCAACGCAGCATCGTGGCACGAAAACTCGGCGATGGAACAGGGATTAGATGGTGATGATGACATGGTGATGCCCCCTCGCTGTATGGTGGACCCAACAGCATCCCGGGCCAACGACGATTCCTCGACGCTGGGAGATCGCCGCTTCGCTGGATTCGCTTCCACACATGGGGAAGCCTCCCACTCAGGCTCAGGGCTGCCCAGCGGTCAGTACACCATCGCTGCCACACCCGACTGGCCCCAACTCTTCAGCGACGCCTCGCTGACACCTCGCCGCCAGCTGGCCACCCCTCACTGCATGGTACCACCAACAGCAACCAGCCCAAGTCCAAGCACGCCGCCCAACGCACAATACTTCGTCACGCCTACCTCGTCGGCCGGCGCCTACCACGTCACCCCGCCGTACCAGACGGCAAGACCTAGTGCTACGCCCCAAAGACAAATAGTGCTCCAAAACCAAACGACTGGAACGATCCCAGTCCCCTCTGCCGCCATAACGGACCAACCCCAACCGAGCTTGGGACTACCCAGCTATGAACAATTAGCGCAACTCCTGGCTCTGACCACTTCAAACCTAGCCTCCATTACCCGGCAGCAAGAAAATTGCCGGCCACCCATTACTGCACGTAACGAATCACAGCCGTACGCCACGGAAAAGGCTAACTTACGTGGACATGGCGACCAACAACGTGAGGCCAGATCTTTCCGGAGGGAAGAGGATCCACGACGACCCGACTACACAGATTCTGGGGAAATGGACCCCCAGTGGCGCCCAACACAAAACCTAGCAGAGAGCATGACAAGACTAATGGAGGGAAGCGTTCAAGCCGCAATACACGCAATACAAGGTCATCACAGGATGCCCACAAGAAGAACGAGAGCGCTGCCCACTTACTCAGGCCTGGAATGGGAGGATCCAGTCAACTTCCTGGATGAGCTCGAGGAGGCGATGCTCCATGAAGACATCCACGGTCGAGATAAAGTGAGAGTAGCCATTGAACAGCTCGAGGGTCAGGCCAGACGCACCCTGGAGATGTGGAAGTCCCACAACATCACATACGAGTTCTTAAAGGAAAAGATCCTGCGGCAGTTCAACGACACTGCCACCCTGGGGAAGCTACGCTCCAGGTTACACGGGGAGAGACAGAAAGACGACGAACCCGCCGCCGTTTTTATACAACGCAAAATTGGACTCTGGCTGAGGGTAGAACGGTATACGCCGGAAGAAGAGATGGTTATGGAGGTGCGCGAGCTCCTGCGACCGGAACTAAGATTCGCAACTAGAAATGTCCCAGTGGCCACGATGGAAAGCTTGAGCCGAGTGGCTGAAAACGCCGAGGGTGACTACAGGGAATTTCAGAGGCAACTCCGACCGCTGCCGAGGCCAGCCACCATCCCGCCTGCAAGTAATAATACCAACAGTCTACCAAAGTGCCGCAAGTGCCCGGGATTTCACTATCACCGAGACTGCCCCACCAACCAAACTCAGTCAGAGCCCCAGCAAGGCAACTCCAATTTCCGCGGACACGACTCCAACCAGCGAGCCAACCCCAATTTCCGTGGACACGACTCCAACCAACAGGGAAACCCTAACTTCCGCCAACAAAATGTCCAGACAGGGGGTAACAACTTCCGAGGGCATGGCACCAACTTAAACAACCCTAGCCAACAGGCAGGTCCAACCAACAACTCAGGCCCTGGACAGACATCCACGGCACCACCGCAGCAACGAAGTCAGGCAACCACCCGGCAAGAACCCCGCAACGCACCGCCATCGGGAAACTCCCAATGGGTCGGGCAGAACTAGGGCGCCCGGCCCCACCGCTGGAAATTAACAGCCTAGAACTACGAACCAAGACAGAGGACGCAGTGCTGCAACTACAAGCCACAACCTTGGTGTCTCCACCGCCGACCGAGAAGAATGAGATTGACGAAGCTACCGCCACGCAGGAGCAGGAAACGTATCAACCACGCCCGTTGACACCACGGCAACAAAGCAACAGAGCCGCCGCCTTTGCTTTCCTTTGCCCGGGCCGCCTGGACAGGCGGTCACCAGTCAACACCGTGACGCAAGATGCTACCTCCCTCAGCTTAGACCAGTCAACCACGCTCATTCCTCAGCCTCAGCCAGGTGAACAGGAACCCAAGGAAGCAGCTTGTATGGACGCCTTCCCGGAACAGCAGGACGCTGGACCTTCCTGGAAGGATAAAAGGTCAGTATTGCCAACCACTGCCCCACTAATAGCCTCTGTATTCCTCGACAAGGTATTCCCGCCAAGTCAAAACCGAGATGTCAGCACGAGGCCATCTCCCCCGAGGTCACCTCCACTCGGCCTGCCAGGCCCCGAGCCGCCTCCCAGGATTCAGTCCAGCCAGACTGACCTGCTCAGACAACCTCTGCAACAAATCACGGATACCGATGATGACGATACCGATGATGACGATACCGAAGATGACGATCCCGAAGATGACGATACCGAAGATGACGACCCCGGAGATGACGATACCGAAGATGCTGATACCGACGATGACGACAGCAACGACGAGGATGACGATCCCGAGGATCCAGGACATCCAGCCCCGCCAGAACCAGCAGCACCTGCTGTCACAGGACACCAGCCCGCTGCCCCAGAGCCAGCAGCACCCGCTGCCCAACAGCCAACCACGCCTACTGTCACAGGACCAGTAGCGCCCGTTGTCCAGAAGCCAGTCACGCCTACTATCACAGGATCAGTAGTGCCCGCTGCCCAACAGCCAACCACGCCTACTGTCACAGGACCAGTAGCGCCCGTTGCCCAGAAGCCAGTCACGCCTACTATCACAGGATCAGTAGTGCCCGCTGCCCCAAGGCCAGATGCCAACGCACAAGTCTACATCCGTGGACCTGGTACCCACTTCCGTGGACATGGCGACTATCTACGTGGACATAGCACCACAGCCGCCGCTAAACCAAAATTACCAGCCCGCCGACTGCCCCCAGTCGTGCCTGGCCCATCCACCTCAGCCAAGAGGAAACAAACAAACAAGAAGGAGAAGTCCCCGGCGCTGTCAGCCGCACCGCCGCCGCCAGCAGACCCTGGGCCTTCTACGTCAAGACAAGAGCAGCCGCTCTATACGACACCAATACTGTTCCCGATGCCGTTCTGGGCGAAGGCCGTGACCACGCCTGGCCACGACCGACAGCAGCCATCCGCCAGCCAGATGCCTGTCCCAGTCCGGACGCGAGTGTTCGTCAACTCTAACGCCAGCCCGAGCTCAGCCGGCTCTGGCGCACCGCTCCAGGATCCCGCTACCTTAGCACGTAGCACAGCAGGACCTAGCAGCCCCCACGAGGCGCTCCAGTATCTCACTGCCTTAGCCCGCAGTACTGCAGGACGTTGCAGCCCCAATAAATCGCTCCAGTCTCCCGTTGCCTTAGCAAGCAACACAGCAGGACGTTGCAGCCTCATAGGTTCGCTCCAGAATCCCGCTGCCGTAGCACGCAGCACAGCAGGACTTAGCAGCCCCCAATTCACAACAGGATCAGGCAGCCCCGGGCGTCGCGGAGACGACGTCCAGAAAAACGAAACGTGCGATAATATACCATTGTAAATAATTCAACGCCACAGGGCGAAAACTTCGTTCAAACTAGAATACATTTATGATTTGTCACATAAAATACTTTAATTTTAAATATCTTGTTTTACCTAAAATATCTTAATGGACCTATTATTAGTTACTTATATAAAATATCTTACCACACTTAATCTTAGTCTATATATGTTAAAATATCTTAGTTGTTGAAATATCTTAACACTTACTCTTAGTTTATAGTTTTGAAAATATTGTATCCACTCACTCTTACATTATATAATTGAAATTATTGAACTGAAACATAACCTGTATGCCTTTATTAATGTTCAATAAAGTCACAAAAAAGGGGGGTGGTGTCATCGGCGTCGGCGTCGCGAACAAGTTATGACTTGTCTAGCGCGCTGTGCTCATGTTTTAGTCTTCTGCCGAAACAGAAGTCATTTGAGCACAAAAAAAAAGTCTATATAAGAAAACACTTTTTCTCAGCGAGCAAGTAGTGATCGATCCTTCAAGTAGTAATGTTCCAGCCTTCAGCAACTAATAGTCTTCTGCCGAAACAGAAGTCATTTGAGCACAGAAGCCAACGCCAATGCTGATGAGGTTATCCCTTCCTCTTGTGTTGTAACCAGACAGTGTGTTTTAATTGAGTTTTATTGTGTTGAGTGTCAAGTGGCAATGCATACCCGGAGTGGCAAGGCAGTAGGCACTGGGGTCGAGAGCGACGTCTCCACGTCGGCCCCCCCTCACTGCACGACGCCCCTCACAGCATCTGACCACGAAGTGCTCCGCCAACACGACGCCCTGACAAGGGGTACGGGGGTCACGCCCGACGTCTCCACGACGGTGGCCCCACACTGCACAGCAAGCAACACAGCAACCCGGCTCGGCGAGGTAAGCATGTCCTCTGATTTCTCCACAGGCACAAGTGCTACGCATGGCGTCGCGACGACGGCGCCCCACTACTGTGCGTCGCCGGGCTCCGCGCCTAGGCATAGCGAGGCAGGACTCGCCACCAACATAGGACACGACACTGGGGTCACGCATGACGTCATCACGACGGTGCCCCCTCGCTGCATGGCACGCAGCGCAGCCACCTGGCATGGAACCCAGGCAACAAATATGGAATGGAGTAGCAACGATTCCCAGGCGATGCCCCCTTACTGCATGGAGCGCAACGCAGCATCGTGGCACGAAAACTCGGCGATGGAACAGGGATTAGATGGTGATGATGACATGGTGATGCCCCCTCGCTGTATGGTGGACCCAACAGCATCCCGGGCCAACGACGATTCCTCGACGCTGGGAGATCGCCGCTTCGCTGGATTCGCTTCCACACATGGGGAAGCCTCCCACTCAGGCTCAGGGCTGCCCAGCGGTCAGTACACCATCGCTGCCACACCCGACTGGCCCCAACTCTTCAGCGACGCCTCGCTGACACCTCGCCGCCAGCTGGCCACCCCTCACTGCATGGTACCACCAACAGCAACCAGCCCAAGTCCAAGCACGCCGCCCAACGCACAGTACTTCGTCACGCCTACCTCGTCGGCCGGCGCCTACCACGTCACCCCGCCGTACCAGACGGCAAGACCTAGTGCTACGCCCCAAAGACAAATAGTGCTCCAAAACCAAACGACTGGAACGATCCCAGTCCCCTCTGCCGCCATAACGGACCAACCCCAACCGAGCTTGGGACTACCCAGCTATGAACAATTAGCGCAACTCCTGGCTCTGACCACTTCAAACCTAGCCTCCATTACCCGGCAGCAAGAAAATTGCCGGCCACCCATTACTGCACGTAACGAATCACAGCCGTACGCCACGGAAAAGGCTAACTTACGTGGACAGGCCCTATTCAATAATAGGGCCATCCCGCCCAATCCACGCATACGCCTATAGCTTTTTAAAATGACAGCCGTCCCGCGCACTGGCGATTGATTGTAAGAGAATATCTAGACAATGTGTTCCCAAATGCGTGGATTGGGCGGGATGGCCCTATTTAATGGCCTCCACGTTCCCCAGACCTAACTCCCTTGGATTTTTATGTCTGAGGACGTGCAGAGCTCGTGTACGCGACGAAGGTTGCGACTAGGGAGGAACTTGTCCAACGCATGGAAACGGCTTTCGGTACAATTAGGGAGGAAATACGACTTCATACAACAACTGTCGAAATACGAAGCAGGTGTCGGGCCTGCATTTGCAACAGAGACCAACACTTTGAGCAAGATTTTTAAATTTTTTTAATAAATGATAAAAAGGTAATTGTTTCTTTATTTCAAGTAAAACCCATGAACAGAAAGAGACTAAAGATAGATTTTACTTCGCAGGAGTGAGATAATAGATTTTACCTGTTTCTCATGCATAATTTAAGCAAAAATAATTTTTTATTCAGAATTTTGATTAGCCTTATGTGACCCGATTCACTAATTTAGCGAATTCACGAAGTTATTAAAAGATTTTCATGACATGTGGCACATCATTAGCAAGAGGATAGACTAGAGATTTTTGAGGGAGTTGGAAGATCCCGGTCGCTCTGAGTTTTTTTCATAGCCATGTAAAGTCTAAGGTTAAATTTAAAATTTTACCTATTCCGAACCTTTGCGAGTGAATAAAAAAACAACTAGGTGACTGATGCCAGTAATTTCGCATTTAAAAGAACCCTTCAACAATATACATCAAAATAAAAATGAAATTCGCAGTCTACGCCTAATACTTTTTTTATAATTTTAATTTAAATGTAGAATTTGGGATTTTTCTCATAAAAATGATAAAAAGTCGATATGAAAAATCCCGCAAGGCATGGGAAGTGTTAAGGGGCTTGAAAGGATAGCAGATAACCCTTTCTGTCGGCCATTTCAATTTGGCATACGATGCACCAAACACCCGTATAATGCAAAATTTACGAATGCTCCTTAATACTCCCCTGCCCTACACATTGAATCCTTATTGTATCAGCACAGCACACGTCTTTGAGGTGCTTTATAGGTATAATTGCAATTTTGTATGGCGTCAAAAATATCATTTTTTATATCTAATAACAGGGTGTCTACTAAATCTTAACTTTAAAATTCCCTGACTTTTCTAGGTTTTTCAGGTAATATGTTATCTAACTTCCAGGTTTTTAACTTCTTACACTCGAGCAAATATGAAAGTATGTTTAAAAGTGAATTATTATTTGTTTGCTTATAATTGTATTGAAACATATTCTTTATAGGATTTTGCAAACCGAAGAAAAAAATAACTATATATGAGAACTAAAAGAAAAACGATGTGCAAAAATATTAATAAAATCTTTGCATTCTTTGGTTACCTGAATTCTGGTTATGCTAGCATAACGGCAGTTATGGTTTTTCGGCAGTTTGCAAAATCCTATAAAGAATATTGTTACGCATTACACCCCTCTGAGGCCTGGCGAGTGATACGCCCATGATAGCAATAGCTGAAATTAAGTAAGTACCAATGGTTAGGCAACCAAGAACACACGCCATCATCTCTTCTGGAAACTTGTAGAAAGAGATAGAGTTTTCTGGAGTGTGGTGGAAGATTCTCGATTATGTTCTACATAACTCTAGAGGCAATTTCAGAGTATATAAGGAGAGATTCCATGGCGGGAAGAAGAAGTTTTTACTAAAATGAAGTTGGTAGCGATAAGTGAGGTTAAATCCGAAGTGTAAATATAAACATTGTAAAAGTCAATTAGAAGTATTGTGTAATCAGTAAATTATTTAATAAAGTGTTAGTGTTTACCTCTTATTAATATTATTTAGAACCCACAGATTCATACAGGGTGTTTCCTAGAGGCGGAATCACGTAACAATATGTTTCAATGAAAGTATGTATTCACCTCAAAAAAATTATAAACAAATTCTGTGACACAATAAGTACAAATTCTTGAATTTTTTACTAAAATGTTTATTTTCGAGAACCCATACGAGCTGAATTGTTTCTATAAAAATTACATAGGCACTCAAAAAAATAAGTTGTAAATTCCACGGACCAAACCAATCATTTCCGGCGTATTTTGGCTTGCTGAATTCGAATCTGGTGTCAGTTTTGCCCCACCACGTCAATTTTTTTCTGTCCTCAAAAAATTGTTATAAAAATGCAAAAATTGCATTATTTTAACTGTCTTTTGAGGATAGAAAAAAATTGTGATGTGGTGTGGCAAAACTGACACCGGATTTTTATTCAGCAGGCCAGAATGCAACGGACATGATTGGTTTGGTGCGTGGAATCGACAACTGTTTTATTTTTGTGTGCTTGTGTTATCATTGATTTTTAAGTATTTAAATTAATCAGAATCAATAATAAAAAAAATTATAGAAATTGTGAAATAGCACAAATAAAAAATCTGTTTATTCATGTAGTTCATAATGTTCATCTGCCAGACAGTTCTAACAAATTTA
The DNA here is from genome assembly GCA_963583905.1 of Stenurella melanura. Lineage (NCBI taxonomy): Eukaryota > Metazoa > Arthropoda > Insecta > Coleoptera > Cerambycidae > Stenurella > Stenurella melanura. The sequence continues at coordinate 74,626,135 of OY757309.1, forward strand.
AGAGTTTGTACTAATAATTATCTGAAAGTAGAGATTCCAGGTTAAATTGCTTATTTTAGTGAATTCCCTATTATTTCCAAGTTTTCCCTGACTGAAATAAATTCCCTGACAATCCCAGGTTTTCCAGTAAGTAGACATCCTGTAATAAACAACTGCGCTTGAAAATGAAAGAACAAACATAAACTAGGTAAGTACATAAACTTTAAAAGTACCTATGTAGATCTGATCTTCCTCAATTTATAATTTTTTATTGATTACTTGGTTAGTAGGTAGTGAATAAAATTGCTTAGGAGATGGATGCTTTTGGCTTGGCTGTTAGATAACATGTAGGTATCTGTATAATTTTTAAACATGATTCTACAACCGGGAATAAAATTGTTTCATACATTTTTAAAAAAATACCTGTAATTTTTCTGGGATTCCGTCCTTGCTTGCGCTAGAAACCACTGCAAAAAATTTAATTACGTTAAAATTAAAAATGTATGAAACAGAATTTTATGTTCAGGTATTCAGGATCAATAAACGTTGAATTTAAATTTTAATGCACAAAACAAGGATAGATGATAAAACCTCCCAATACACAAAATAACAAAGCGGAGAAACAACCTTCCTCCATTTTATTCTATTTATCTTAATTCCTAGAAATGCAGGCTGTTATAGAGATGTGTAGACCTTTACGCTACCACCATTTTTCAAACGTAGGTATAAAATTAGCGTAAACGGCATGACGTCACTGCAAGGATGACATCATTGGCATTGCCTGACAGAGGGCAGCCATGCTGAAACAAATTAATTGTATGAAATAGGATGTTGCCAGATTTTTGGGAAGTCTTAACGCAAGATAGAAATGTCCACGATTTAAGCTGTATTAATGGGGGAGAGCAAGGTTATAGTGATATAGTTAAATAATTTAAAATAGCAGAATGGTGTATAGTAATAGGTAGGTACTTACTCTATTTTGAATTTATCAGATATTAGGTACTTCCTATGTGTAACTTTTGAAAACGCTCTCTCGCAGAAATCAGACAAAGGAGCTACCACTACTATATGCCACACTTAAATTGAATATGTACACTTCCAATTAAATATTTAAAAAATCACTAAATTGTTTTGACGCCCACGTCAAATTTATTTGTTTTTTTTTTAAACTTAAATTTCAAAATACTCTCCAACAATTTTTATGCAAAATGACACCGCCGTTGGACTAATAGAATTACAAAAAGAGAAATATAAAAACGGGCTCGTGCTTGTATAAGAAGTAAATGCAATCATTATGAGAATAAAACAATACGTTTACCAAATTATTTACTATTTTTTTTTTAGAACAAATTAGGTTTTAACTTGTGCATTTCTTTTCAATTGAGCAAAGTAACTTTGTGTAATAGTTTTATATGACCACCCCCAAATCATAATTATCATTATTATTATTATTATTATTATTATTATTAAAATTTAAAAAAAACCGTTTTCTGCTTTTTAGTATTTATCTATTTTACAGACAAACAAAATCCTTTCACTTGATACCCATGTCAAGGGGCTTATGAAGAAAGAGGTAATCCGCTATCTTAGAGCGTCGGCCATATTGGATTTAGAATTACGCCACATAGTTGATTGTATTTTACATACGTCAAGCCCTTTCATTTGATACTCATGTCAAGGGGGTTGTGAAGAAAAAGGTAATTCACTATCCCAGGGCGTCCGCCATGTTGGATTTAGAATAGTGACACATAGTTTATCGTATTTTACTCGTTAAATCCTTTCATTTACTAAGCATATTAAGAGAGTTTTGAAGAAAAAGGCGATCCGCTATCTTGCTACGTCTGGCATATTGGATTTGGAATGATATTAGATGCACTATAATGCGTTGTCACGTGTGCAAAATTTCAAAGCTCTAGGTTAATTAGAACTAGTCGAAATTTTGATTACAAGATTTGACATAAACATACTAACACAAAAACCAAATAATAGCTTATAAAGAAACATTACATAAAAGAATATTTTTAACAAAAAGCTTTTATTTAAAAAACTACCAAAAAGTAAAAAATATTTTTTTTAAATTCATGCACCTGAAACCCAAAAAATTTTACACAGTTACCTTGCTCAATTGACCGCCCCCAAAGCTTTTGGTTTCCAGGTGTATGAATTTTGAAACATAATTTTTTACTTTTTATTACACTTTTTAAAATAAAAGCTTTTTCTTAAAAATGTTTTTTATATAATTTTTTTTCGACGTAAGCGCACTTTACTCTTGAACGATTTTCATATGTTTTGCCCCACCCTGTATACTATTTAACTTGAAGCCATTCTAAGTGCACCTGAAATTGTTATCGGACATGCAATAACTTTTGGCGGTATTTAACTTTGGTTGTGCAACTAAAAAAAAATGTTTCCCTTTGTTGCACACTTAATCGACCACACTGTATATCCAGGGTGTAGAATCACGTCATGCCTATCATAAAAATGCATTTTTATCGAAACTGAATTAGCGTTTAAAATTTCAACTCCGTAGGATAAGAGGAAGTGGTTCTAATTCAGCTTGCAAGATTTGACATAAACAAACTAATACACTAACATTGCAAGTTAAATAAAAGCTTAAAAAAAAGACAGATCACCTAAATATACAAAGTTCTAAATTCCTCTTACCCTCAAAAAATCTTAGAATTACCGTGCTTTAAATAAGTTGTCAACATTGTTTAATGTAATAATTGCAAAGGACTTAACGTTCATTTCTGGCATGCAAATATTGCGGCGTTAAATTACGCCTATGTGGTATAATTTTGAATTCCTCGCACGTATAAGGCGTTATATTGTGCAACAGAAATGAATAAGAAACTTCATTCATATTAACATCCAATGTATATGACACATGGAAGAAAGTTATTTACTGGAATATAATATTACTGAGAATGTTTACATCGACAAGAGAGTTACCTACTTATATATGTTATAATCTGGAAAAATTATAATAATTTCCTCAAGAATGTTTAATATTATTTCTGCTTGAGCAAATGTTACTTTTGTGGTTGATATTATACAAAGTAAAAAATGAGTATATTGTTACGCCGTTATGTGGCGCACTACAGAACTAAAGCAAAGATTAGGGAATTAACAAGATAGGGCAGCCGGCGGAAAACCTTTTATCTTTTAGCAATGGCGCCATTGACCTCGACATTTAAATTGGAGTACTCACGCAGTTGCTACAATGTGACAATCAGACGGAGAAGGTAACATTAGAAAGAGAGGCCAATAGTGGAAAATCGACAACACTGTCCTGATAGAACGACCGAACTCAATTGACTGTCAGTAGCCAAGGTCACTAAAAAACAGGTTGCTTTGTAGAATATACCTATGTCACACGAAGTATTTCTGTTTATACATAAGGTATATATTTTTTGGTTAGGATAGAATTGTACATTGAAAGAATAATTTTGAATTTTTTTCTATAAAATGAGGAAAAAACAGCCACACGCAGCTGTCATCGAGGTTTATACGTGACGAGCACTTGTCGATTTTAATGAGCTAACCTATCTTTTAGTAAGCTTGGTAAAATTCGTTAAATGCGTAACCGACAAATTCCGAAACCGTTTCCACTGGATGTCGTGTCCCTTTAAATTGGAGTACACAACTGTATTCGTCTATTTCGTCTTCTCCGTCTGACTGTCCTATCTTTGACTAAAGTACGTTTTACTTTTAAAATAATCCAAGGGATGGCGCGCCACTGTACTACTTTAAGAAAGGAAATTCAGTAATCATCGAAGATGGCGCTAGAGACAGGATTCTAGCATGAAGGTGAACCATTCGAGAAAGGCCATCTATGGGTATATAAAGGCGAGTGGATCGGCCACCAGGTAATTCTGATTGGAATCAAGTCATAACAGTGAACTAGAAGAAAGAGATCAGAGAAATGAATTGTCAAGTGAAAAACAGTACTTAGTATTATATAACTGAAATATTGAGTATTGTAATTACTTCGTAGGTTAATGAATACGTGTGTAATGTTATCTTCGTATTGTAATTTTCAAACCCGCGGTTTGGGGGATGTTTACTAGGTGGTGCAGATGTGGATGACGTGTCTTCGCTACGGTCTGTGGCTACCTCTACGCTCAGGCGAATTCTTACAACTCTTAAGGCGCCCCAACAACGAGTATGGAAAAGTATATTTACGTTGATTGCCATTATCATTGATTAAGTAGAAATAGATAACCATTCCCGTAATTATTGGAGAGTGGCGGTACCTATCGATGAATGTCCGAAGCAACGTAATCCCATAATAATGTTGCACTCGGCTGAACAGTTGACTTTCGTTCTATTCTACCGCTAACGTCTTAGCGCCGACCTCGGGTAAGCCCCGCCTACTGTAGTACGCGATATTACGTCTTTCCACGTCTTGCTACCATTGATAATTCAATAATTATCAATACTTTCACTAATCTTTGAAAACATCCAGTGGACGCTCATCACAGAGAGGAAGAGAGAGACGTGTCTGTCTTCTTAGCGTCAAGTGATCACTGTTCAGCGATTTTTACAAATAAATGTACCTACAAACGGTTTATAAAACTTGTACTTGCTGCTTATTTATGATAATTTCTTAAAGTAATCAATTTAACAACAAAAATAGACTTGATGCTTACATGTATTTTAGTTAATTTCGTCAATATTTTTGATTTTCTGCTAAAGGAATTATATTGACATTGAGCAATTTTTTACATCTAGGTACATCAAATATTAACAAATAACCAAATAAGTCCAATGTATTTTAAGTTTTTATTACTAAAAACAAAATCAATGCCATTATCTACCTTCAGTCGTATCTTGTTATCTAGCAGTGCACTTTCTCTTTCTGCTCAGATGGTCGTCTTCTAAATTAGCACTTGAGAAATACTCCCTAGACTATAATAACCATTAATAGACTCTGTGAATAATCGAAATACTGTTATAGATGTGATGGGATCAAAGTCGACTCGTGCACATAGTTTTCCGATTCACGCCACAGAATCGTACGCAGGGCGTCAATCTCAGATTAAGTGGATCAAAAAGGTTCGAGCTAAGTATATATTTTCATTTATTGATTGTAAAAATTCATTAAGTAAATATTCAAGCCTGTCTAGTTAATTATATAATATAAAGCAACGTAGATCAGAGAGCACCACTCATGGCAAGAAAGCCACGTCTCGAGAAGTTGTAACCTCATTCAATGGCGGTGGTCATGTAACAATCGACTGGCACAAAAATGTCAGATTCCCAGTTAAATGTGTTTGTAAAATTGTTGAAAAATTATTGACTGATTGTTGAAGCACTTTAAATTTCGGTTCGCTTTGGTTTGTTAATATTGCTTATTGGCGATTTATCATTTGTCAGTATGATACACCTTTGATCGCTTCGAGAAGCGAATATATGTTCTATGAGGCTTTCTAAGCTTACGTACTTATAGAACCCAATAAATAATAAATTACAAAAATTTCTTTGAATCCTTGGTACTCAAATATAGCAAATAATAGCTAGTAAATGACAACCAAAATCAAAAAGCACATAAGGTAAAATTATGAAATATTTATGAATATGTTGAAGTGATTTGTAAACATCGTTTGTGGTAAAGGTATTTAGTAAACGGCTAGCTAAGGTTATGAATGAATTAATTTTATTTAAATGTTGAATTTGAAATACATACATGTTTGAGTTTCAAAAAGAGGGACACATTTTTTATCTAAAGACAAAATGTGAAAAAATACAATGAAAGGCTCTGCCAACAAATACGAAGACAATCCAATACCCTCTTTCAATAATTTACAAATTGGTTCGGTATTATTAAATTAATTGTTAACACGAAAAAAAACTATCTTAATGCAATTTTCTCGTAAAAAAAAATTTCACACTGACATAAATGTAACATTTAACCAATTAACACTTGTCCCAAGTGCAACAACAACATTTCTTGGCATACATATTGACAGTGATATGAGCTGGAAATACCATATTAGCAATTTCCAAAATGTGGATGTCTATTTGAATTAACGACTTTTATTATTATTAATATTTAGCTTTTATGAAATATTATCAGATACATGAAAGTTTGTTGTTACAAATTGTTTTGTTTCTATTTTAAAATGCTTCATGCTTTTTGGTAATATTATATTGTAGGAAGAGCATTAAAGACTTTAGGGCGTAATAACTTATATGTCGTTGCGTATGAGTTTTGTTAAATTTTAGAATAACTGCTTAAGGAATGATCACATCTGGTTCCATAATTATGTGATGGATTGGCACATATATGTTTGGATACTTAAAGATACAAATTAAGCTGGTTAGCAGGTATAGTAGTATAGACGGCTAATATTAAGGATAATACCTTCTTTATAAACATATCAGTTGAGAAAAGTTATCTTTTTTGAAAATAAGCAGTGTATTCTGACAAACAGTTAAGTTTTTCAATGCATTATTGAGTGCCCTACTCCAGACAACATGCAGTATCTTAATATAGATTCTGCTAAAGTTTTATAAAGAATTAAACGGATTTTATTTAGTATATCTCATAAGTTTCTTAATACATATATAAGGAAAAGGATAGGTCCCAGTACAGTACCTTGGGGAACACCAGTTGAAATTACTTGTGGGTTACCATAATTTTATTTTAACTTTTTGCTTTCGGTTGGACAAGTAATTTTCAAACAATTTCAACCTATCTGCCCTAGCATCAATGTCATCTAACCTAGATAATAAAATTTTTCGAAACGGTGCCAAACGCTTTAGCAGATCCAGAATTTCGGTAAGGCATTTATTGTTGCTGTTATTTCATTGATTAATTGAAGTACCGCTTCTTTTGTATATTTTCGCATCTAAAGCCAAATTGTTTGTCATACAAATATTTTCTATTTCTAAAAACGTTAATTACCAATTTTTGTTTAAGATATTTTTGAAAGTGGTACCAACATTGATATTTTCTCACATGGTTATTAAACCTTTATAAATATTTTCTAAAACGACCACCTAGTATTCTTCGTAAAACTTGAAATTATCAAGGTCTTCGTAATTTGTCGTATGTCCCCGGAATTTTAGTAAACATGGCAACGGTGTTCCCCGAGTCCTGCATTTAGAGAAGTTCTGGGAAAAAAGTTTCCGCCAAATTTTGCAGTTACATGACTCATGATGAATAGTTATTTTAATGCGGCCCCGCAACTGCATATAACGAGCTTGATTAAAATAAAAGTGAAAAAATATTTACAACATCCTGCCAGCTAGCTATTCTCTTACATGTTACAATTAAATTTTAATTGGAGTCGTTTTCTACAAATTATTCGAAGTTTTTAATGCCTATGTATGCCAATTTTAAGTTAACATCGTATCGGTTTGGTTAATTGTGCGGTAACCATAATCAAGGTTGCCTAGATTTGTTCTAATTAGTTAAGTGAGGACGATTAGATAGATCAAGTCGTTGATTGGCGAACGGAAGGTATTAGAGACACTTTCCTGTTTATACTCAGAGAAAATATGTACTAAAAAGTTTCTGGTGTCGTAAAATACTGTATTTATGCTTATGAAAGTGATTGTATAAAATTTAATACTGCCTGCCTTTCTCTTGATCTATGAATATGATTAATTCGTTAAAGTTAGGCGGATAATCGAATATGAAAAATATCTTTTACCTTGAACTTATTTTTAGCTTTCTGCTTTTTTCAGCAGGACCAGATGTTTGTTAGTTGTACAGTTAGGCTAAGCGCACACGGGTGACTTTTGTCACGCAACTGTTTTGTCACCTACCTCGGAGTCCATCGAGTCTTATGGAGATGCGCTCACGAGCGACGTGACTGTCACGTCTCTTCGTGAGCACATCTCCATAAGACTCGATGAACTCCGAGCTAGGTGACAAAACAGTTGCGTGACAAAAGTCACCCGTGCGCGCTTAGCCTTAGGTTCTAATGGAATTGTACAATTATTCGAAATGGAGCGCTTTTAATAATTGTTTTCTTATTATTTTTTTATTGCACGTAGTACTCTGCTTACTTTTGTTGTTTGCACTGATTTATAGCCAATTCTGAGCTATTTCGCAATATTAAGTAAAACAATGACTCAAAAAGATGCAAATCAGTTAAGAACTAGGTATTTTAATTAAATCAAAATTCCAATATAAGAAACTAATTCTTATTTAACCAGTGGAATTTTATTTACATGAATCAATGGCAACATTGCTCCTCAACACGACACAATACACAAAAGTGAACATGGCTGAAAATATTGGTTAAGTTGTTTTACCTACTTGAGTCCTATAAGGTTCTCAAACTTCTGAGTCATATAATAAATTTATCGTTGCAAACTGGAATATTCCCAGAAAAGTTAAAGATTGCTAATGCAAAAGCTTTATATAAGAAAAAAAAAGGATAAGAATGTTATTAACAATTATAGGCCTATTGCTTTACTTTCAAATATAAGCAAAATTTTTGAAAAAATAATATACTCAAGATTAATAAACTATCTAGAGAGTCAAAGTTTATTAAGCAATACACAAAACGGTTTTAGGAAGAACAAATCCACAATTAGAGCATGTTATCAAGCTCTGTATGAAGTAATTAATTCCCTGAACAACAAGGAACATACAGCTGTCATCGGTTTAGATCTATCAAAAGCATTTGATAGTGTAGACCATCGCATTTTAATTATGAAACTGGAGATATACGGAATTAGAGGCATTGCTTTAAAACTGTTAGTATCATATTTAAGTAATAGATTACAATGTGTAGTTGAAATACACAGTAATGGTGAATTAGAAAAATCAGAAAAACTAAAAATTAAAAGAGGTGTCCCGCAAGGCTCAATCTTAGGACCGTTACTGTATATTTTATACACTAATGATTTAACTATGGTACTTGATGAGCATGCAGTGCTGATGACTGCACATTAGTTATCCACTCATCTAACTCTTTAGCTCTAGAAGAAAAGGTCTTTATATCATTACATGTTTTAGAAAAATATTTCACTTCTATAAATCTCAAATTAAATACTGATAAAACCCAAGCTTTATTATTTACATGTAACATATCTAATATTGAGAAAACGTTTGACAGCGTTGTTAGTACATTGACAAGTATCCCAGCAATGACTTTCTTGGGATTTAAATTTGATGCTAGACTTGGCTGGAAAGCCCATACTGATGACCTCGCAAGTAATATAGCCAAGTATTGTTATGCCCTGAAAGTGATATCGCAAAACATTAGCGTTGAAGCAGCCCTTATAGCTTTTTATTCCTATGTGGAATTTAGGCTCAGATATGGTATTATCTTTTGGGGTGGAACAAGTCATATGTATGGAATATTTGTACTACAAAAAAGATGCTTGAGAAATATATTCAACATTAAACAGACCGCTAGTTGCAAACCACTATTATTTATAGAAAAAAAAATACTCACCTTAGTCACTACATATATGAGTCCGTTATTTTTGTTGTGCGGAATACTTGTCTGTTTACAAATCATGACAGAAACCACATACACGACACAAGGAACAAAGATGATCTTTTAAACATTAAAACAAGCTTTACTTTTATCCAAAAAAACATGCAATATACCATGATCAAAATTTATAATAAGCTTCCACATACTCTTAGAAATGGTACAATTAAAGAACTACAAACTAATTTAAAGGCCATACTTGTAAAAAACGCCTATTACACTCTGGACGAGTATTTTAAGGACAATCTGTAGAATTTTTAAAGAGTTTTTAATTTGTATGTTGATATGTGTTTGTTTGTAAATTTAATGTAAGATTTTAATCTTAAGTTTTACCTTTTATCTTTTTTATATTATACATACATTATGGAATATTTTATACATTGTGTTAGTTTTTCTGTGACATGTGACACCCTTTTGGGTACTTGTAAAGAACAAATAAAGGCTTATCTATCTATCTGTTAAACAAATAACTTCTTTGGATTGCTGAGGAAAAAAATGCTTGCTAATGACACCGTGATTAAAAATTTGCCAAATAATCGACAGAAAAATATAACAGAACGATATTTTAAGGGTGTTTTAAGATTTTTTTTATAATTTTTTTTATAATGAACATATCGATGGAGCATTTTAGCAGGTATTAGAAAGCACCATCAGCATTATCGCGAAGGTTCTAACTAGACCTAATTGTCCCAATTTGAATATGAAAATAGACATGAATGCCCATTATATTATGTAGTTTGGGCAAAATGAAAATTCTTTGGAAGTAATAAATGAAAATGCAATAGCAAATGACAATTTTAGTATAGTATTTACGAACTCAATTGCAATAGCACTGAACTAGAGGATCTTACGGGGCATTGTCAATATATCGCTTTACATTGAATGAGAGAGTACAGAATTTTACAGATTTACATTCACCACTCCTCGTCTACAGTTCATGTGGACTTGATCCGCCTGTCACATAGAAATGTAGGTGGGATTAGATGCTTAGCGAATTTGATTTGTCAACACCAACCTTGTTCAGAGCTTTTGTATGCCATAATATATAAAACAAAAAATACGTATGAACTATTTGTATCGTATGATCTGTATGAGGCAGGCAGTACAGCCAGACAGCGTTATCAATTACTTAATTCTAGTGAATCTTTGAACAATTTATTAGTTTTATTACTGTGTTTGAGTGATTTTTCGCAATTAATTGTTTAAAATGGCATTTTGGAGGCCTCTCGATAGTAGTGACAACGAGACGGACGACTTTGATACAGAGCCTATACAAGCGTAATTTGAAAATAAAGACTTACACGTTCAAACTCAAAGGGTTATTTTGAATTTTTACTTGTGTTTAAAAGGCGAAAATGTTGATTCTTTATACAGATTCAGAAAGTATTCGTTTTGGTATGGCAATAATTGGCAATAAGTGGAAGCGAGAGCGAAGCAACTAGGCTATTCTATCGTATGTATAACACCATATCGTACAAAGCGCCACCTGCTATCTCCACCACATGTGTGTGGACATCCCTAGAGTTTAAATTTGTTTCCGTCTTACACACGTCAGTTCTCGTTTTGCCCTATACGATAGAAAAGAATAACCTAGTTGCTTCGCTCTCGCTTGCTCTTATTGCCAAATATTACCATGCCAAAACGAACACTTTCTGAATCTGTATAATGAAATTGTGAAGAGGATTTGTGAATTAACTAAATTTAGCCGTACTACAATTTATAGGGCTATTAGAGCCGGGGATGTAGTTGATCATTCTATTAAACGGAAAAGAGTTGGACAAAAACTTAAAAAACTTGGTAACGCGCCCATAAATGTCATTCGTCGATTTGTGTATGGTTTTTACAATGAACAGAAGGTGCCCACATTAAAAATGATTAGGGATAAGTTACGCGACTATCCAGATTATAACTATAAATCATCAGATACTTTGCGAAACGTTTTGCTCGATTGCGGTTTTAGGTACAAAAAATTGGACAAATGAATGGGAGTTATGGAATCAGCACGCATCGTTGATCATCGACACGACTACGTAAAATAAAAGAATACCGAGCTGCAAATAGAGACATAATTTATCTTGACGAAACATGGTTTGACACCCATGATGTAGTTCAATACGGTTGGGTAGATAATACCAAAAATTGTAATTTAAGTGCTCCATGTTCTAGGGGAAAAAGAATTATAATTCTACATGCTGGAAATAAAAACGGTTTTAGTCCAAATGCGTTGTTGTTGTCTGCTAAAAATATCAAGCAATTCTCTGCCGACTACCACTAGGATATGACAGCCGAATTATTTGAGAAGTGGGCAAAGGAACAGCTGGTACCAAATATCCTACTAAATTCTGTAATTGTTATGGACACTGCGTCATACCATTCGCGGCAACACATAAAAATTCGGAACACTAACACAAGAAAAGGCGATATCATTGAAATTATGAAAGGTAAAGGCTTGGAAATACCAGAAAAAAAAAACACAAAAAACTTAGAACTGATTGGAAAGCAAAATTGTAAAAAGGAATATGCCGTTGAAAAAATTTTTGAAGCACACGATCATACTATTTTATGTCTGCCTCCATATTATTGCGTTTTCAACCCCATTGAAATGGTGTGGGCTGTAAAAACAAGACTACGTCAATATAATCAATCCCCACAATTAAGTGAGCCTGTCTTAAAGAATATAAAGATAATAGTAGACGAAATAGGCAAAAACGATATATGGAGGAAGTGTGTATCTCATGTGATAAAAAAGGAAAATGAATATTCTATATTACCACCTATTAATCCAATTATTATTGATGTAAATACCGATTCAAGTTCTGAAAATTCGGATAGTGACGAATGAAATATTGTTTATTTAAAGTTCATAGACAATGCTTTTTTGAAATTTGTTTATTTTTAACGTCGACCTATTTCCGCTACTGAGACCAATTACCGATGCCAGGAAACGAGTTCTCCCTTTAAAATTTTGCCGAGTCTTTCTTTTATAGAATAGTAGAAATTTTCTACCTGCCTAACATCATGATACTGCAAGTCATAGTATTATGGCCTAACATTTAATAAACAAGACAGTCGCTGCTTTACACCCCTTCGAAAGGATTATATACCATCTATGCAACTCCCGCCTAAGATTACATAACTTTGCCGCTAGAAGATAGAACGAGAGGTAGGTCACCAGACAATAGACGTAGCCTTAATATATCATTTATGTGACTTATCAAATGTTATAAACATATTTTTTCATTAACCACTTCTATTGAATAAAGGTATTGTAGAAATCCCTTTCTTTAACAATTAAAAAATAATGATTTAGTATTTAAAGCGTTTTTACATTTCTACCGCCGCCGCCTATGTCCCATAAAGGAGATGCCGACTTTACTCCGAATTTTCGTTTTGCTGTCCCAATTGAGATCATATATACTATACACATCGCATCATTGTAGCGAAGATAATATGCATGTAGTTTAATAATATGGTATTTTCATAACTGTTGTGTGATGTGATAATTAAATTCTAACTGAACACTGTACCATAACTTGGCAATCTTGGCATATGATGTCACATATTTATATTTAAGACTCACTCACTTTTGCTTCACTTAAAAATGGCTAGGCTATACTTCCACTCCACTAGGTGAATGTGAACGTAATATGTAAATCGTAGTTTTTAGCTCTTGAATATAACAAATTTTTATCTAAATTGAATAATTTTTCGAACGCTTGTAACTCTGCCAATTACTTCCACATCCACGTATTGGAGTGGAAGTATAGTAATCGTACATTTTTTTTACTTCCCGACAATAGTTAATCAAGAAATGTTGGTAGAGAATAGTATTTGGAATATAAGTTGATACTTACGTACTATTATCAAGAGAAAATCTGACATACTTTCAGTTAAAAAAATACACAATATGGTTATACTCTTCCACGTAGCGAAATGGAAGTATAGTAATCGTCTTTTTTAAGTTTCAAAATTTATATTTGTTGAAGTAGGCATAGAATGTCATAAAATGGTGAATTTTAAATTTGAGCGAAAAAAAAAACAAACATTTTTCTATCTGTCTGTCGGTCGGTCTCCAACTATCTTTGTGCGCACGTTTTCTCAAGAACGGTTTAAGATATTAACTTGAAATTTGGTACACGCATGTAGCATGACGAGATCTGGGACAAGATTATATTTTGCGCTGATTCCATTGAAGGGTTGGGGGTAAATGATGGAAAATAAGTAAAGCAAGCTGGTAAGAATACCTACAGAAATTTGGGATTTGGTTTATATACTAGAAGCCAAGGCCACAGATTTTTTAATGATATTTCCCCACAGCACATCCACTCCATTATTGAAGGGGTTGATAACAGAAAATTGAGATCTTTACTTGGAATTTGGTACACGTATGTAACGACAACTGAAATTAGATTATATTTTGAGGTGGTTTTATTGAATGGTCGGGGGTTAAATAGGGGTAAACAGAGGAAAATAAGTACAACAACTAACAAGCTAGTAAGAGTCCAGAAACTTGAGATTTGGTGTTTATACTAGAAGTCAAGGTCTCATTTTTTAATGACATCTGCCACCCTCACCACCACCATTATTAAAGGGTTTAACAGAATAAAATCAAGATATTGGTCTGAAATATGGTACACATATGTATTATAATAAGAAAATTGGGACTTGGTGTAATATTAGAAGCCAAGGTCTCAAATATTTTTGACATCTGCTACCCTCGCTACTACCTTCACTCCATTAATAGATGGGTGAACAAAATAAAATTGTGAACTTCTCTCGAAACTATTTTTTGGCATCAGCCACGCTCACTACCATCTTGGAACAGACGATAACAAATATTATTTTATTAAAATTCTATCAACAATTATTTCCACACACTGGAGTGCAAATGTTGTATCAAGAAATATTCGTTTAAAGAGACTTGGATGGGTAGTCTGGATGTGAAGTAGTGATTCGCTAGACAACTGTTTTTTTAATGTAGTGGTATTTGATATAGGTATTTGCATATTTAATTTTTTCTTGTATAAATTGCTGAAATATGCAAATATTTTAAATATGATTGATTTTAACGAAAATGATTTAATGGCACTTTTTGTAGTTACTATTAATTAATTATTTGGTTGACGTCTGCGAGAGTGTCATCATGGAAATTATTTATCAGGTGGAAAAAATACACTGCTATTTTTTCTTCACTCTAGTTGCTACGGAACGTTATTTTTCGACATATGCCCCTCTACTATTTGTATGATTAAAGAAAAACGGGTATCTTAATTTCGTTTCAGACAGAAAATTATTTTATAGATTTTCTGTGTGTACAACGTATTAATATATATTGATTGTTACTCATTCATGATAACGCGTCAATGACTGCACATAAATATGCATATTCGGAGCGTATTTAATATTCGACAAGCCAAAAAATAATACAGCTAGACCTATGAAACCATGCATATATATTTGATATCAAAGAAGAAAGATCTAAAGATAAAGGTCAAAATACACAGGGGATTTCAGGAAAAATCACCTTAATTTTTGTATCACATGACCTATGGGGCTATTGATTTATTAGCTGTATCTTAAAAAACATAGATGCAACCCTACAATTTTTTTTATTATGCTCTTCACAAACACAAAACGAAGAGTATATTGCATTCGATCGGCACATTTCTAAAACCGGTAATATTGCTCGTAGAGAAAAAAATTTCATATCACTGTGTTAGTAATGGAATTCTGAACAACTTTCAAAATGTCCGTCCGTCCGTTTGTCTCTCTGTCCGTCCGTCACGTTTCTTGTAAGCACGATAACTTGAGAACGAAAAGTCCGAATATATTGAGATTTAGACAGTAAGTTAGTGTTAGCCAAAATAAGAACCCTGTTCGAACAAAATCTATCAATAAATAAAAAAGTTATTAATTCTTTTAATTAAAAAATAACGATTTTTTAATGTCCTCTAATTAAACTAAAAATGTCTAAAACTAATATTATTTACAAAACAAACGCGAAGGGTATCCTATAGAATGTGCAACAATTATATAAAACGTGTAGTAAATCGGCGAAGAGTATAATGGTTAGCTTGTTTAACACTAAAAATAATAGAGTGATATAATGAACAATCCTGTACATACAGTGTGTTTCACAGGTTTGAACGAAGTTTACGTAAAATAAGATATATCAATTCGACTTTAAAATGTCAAGTGTTTTTAATAAGAATTGCCTATTAGACACGATAAGTTCTGCTAGACTTGAAATTCTTATTTCTTTATAACATATGCAAGATAGCATGGTAGAATACTCTCTATTGAAATCCGTCATACAGAATGATCGCCAAAGGGTTGTAAATAATCATGTTTTATATAACTACACTGTGTCTTTCTAATTCGAATGAATTTTACTTAGATAAGGTCATATACCACTTTTACTTTAAACTGGTGGTAGAGAATATTGTTATGAATTACACCCCCTTGGAACTGGAGACGATACGCCTATGCCTACTAATAGTGACTGGAAGCTAGCAGAAAGATATGGACTTTTCTGGAATGTGGTAAGAGAAGATTCTTGATTGTTTCTAGATGGATCTAGAGGGTCAAATTCGGAGTATATAAGGCGCGATTACCAGCGCGGAAGAGGAAGTTTTATTAAGAAGGCAGTTTATAAAAGGAAACAAGTTGAAAAGTGAAAAGTGAGGTTAAATCAAGTAAACAAAGTGTTATTTTGAATTTGAAGTATTGTATAGTCAGTAAATTGTTAAATAAAGTGTTAGTGGTGTTTATCTCTTGTTGAAATTATTTAGAACCCACGGATTCATACAGGGTGTTTACAAAAAGCTGGAAAAAACGCAACAGTATGTTTAATAAGCCTGTTACGAAATAAATAAGAGTCGCAGTTGGGCATTGCCGACTGTGAATATCTATTTAAAATATTGACTGTGTACTTAATTTCAGTGGCAAAACGCTAATTAAATAGGAATTCGTAATCGGCCACGATCGATTGCAACTTCTACTACTTTTTCCCTTTATGATTGCAAAGTTTTACCTAAACATGTTTTAAATGTTAATACATTAAATTTTTAGCTTTATTTGCTGTATTAATTAATGATATTCCATGGCATGTCTCCATATTAGAACTCTGTTGCAACGTTACATCGTTCACTAAAAATATCTGCACCAACGCCTACCCCTTTGTGAAAATCAATTAATACACACAATCCCACCCAATTTTTCACAGGTGAGTTGTGGAAGTTTCCTTAAAATTGATACGAAATGGTGGTAATGAATATTTTTTATTATTGACGTTATAGCTGTGGAATTTCAACAACGCATTTATTCATTTCCCATTGAAATTGTGTTTTTCATTATTACTACAACGTAGGTCGTATTCAGAGTACCATGAATCATGAATTTATGTACGCTATGTATGTGTCATATTTGTATATACATATTGCATAGTTGTACACAATGCTGGTACATCGGTCAAAACCATAGGCGTGTAGTTCTTTTTCTCATGGGAAAATATACGGGATAAACAAAGCTTTTATGCAAACTAAATATAAAGTATAGATATTTAAATGAAAACTACCCACCCTAAATGAGTTTGGATGATTTTTGCAGGGAAAATGCAGAAAAATAAATGGTAGGCATTATGCATTTAGAATAAAGTTTTTGAAGAAAAAAATGCACGATTGGAGACTAAAATCAAAAACTAGGGAATGTACCTGCTGGCTTTCGGTCGCCATCTTGAAAAACGCGAATGACGTTGTATTTCTGTTCCTGTTCGCTTTTTCGGAAAATCTATGAGAACTAAAGTTATAGAAAATCATTCTATTTTGTATTTTCAATTTAACTGTTTTTTTTTTTTTTGTAGGATTGATGCTGTAAAAGTTACAGCTGTTTGAAAACATTATTTTTCTTGTCAATTTTTCAAACATTAAATGAAACTTCCAGGTGTAAAACTACAAACAAAGCTTATAGAAGACGTAACTACCTTCAATTTAAATGCTCAACGAAATTTCTGTGACATAGTTCTAAAGTTATAGAGCAGCAAAGTCAGTCCTACGCATAATTAAGGTCTCACATACACAACCGCTGCGCGCATTCGAGCCTATATTGCCCCTTCATTGCATTTCTTGTCGGTCCGTGTTCGACATTTCTGTGATGTGATAAAACAACTGCTGATATCCAACATCTTGCATCAGGTGAATAATCTGACGAAGAATTAGATGAACAAAGAGAAAAGGAGGAGGACGCCGCTGATGTCGAGATTATATGCTGACGATTGCAACATCATCGATGAGCCTTGCAGTTCCTCAGAGATACAATAAAAAAGATTTAAAAAACAATTTTTTTTTTTCGCATTTTTGGTCTTCTAAATTTTTACCTCTACGTTAGAAAATCTGTTGTTATGTGTATAGAACCTTGAATTATTTCTATTTCTACTAACGCATATATTTTGAATGAATTCAACAAATTGCATGCTTTAAAAAAATTAATATTACTTTGAAATAGCATTTGTTATACAGTTCTATTTGACATCCTTGTGTATTTTCTATACATAACAGCTGTATTTAATTAAATAAATGGCATACATAATTACAACCCAACAATTCACTAATAGAACCATGTTATACATAAAGCGTTTGAACTTTAATAATGATGTACAAAGTATAATTAGTCCCAGTTCATCACAAAAATCTAGTGAAAATTATATGATATATTTTTTTGTTTAATCCAATTATGGTGCAATGACACTTTTGAAAATTAAATTAATAAGTCCTCAAATTGTAAAACATTCATGTTTCCATAACAAAAATAAAAACTAATATAATATATATTTTATAAAATATATATTATACAAACATATATGATGTATATGATATATTACACATCATTTATATTAAATATATCATATTAGGGGGTTACATAATTTATAAGAAGGATATACCAAAAAATCTTTTTTTTCGGTTAATTTTGCAATATTTAACATTTTTATCAGTCATTTTGATTCCGCCATACTGAATTTCAAAAAATTTATATCAATTCTTAATCAACATATCCAAAAACCCCTAGGAACCTGTTTTCGACATTTGTCATTGATTTATATTTGAGATATTCAATTTTACGACCAATTTTGCACTTATTTGTTGTTATTAAACAAATGACCAATTACCACCCATTTTTAAGAGTAGACATTTTTCATTGACACTATTTAGAAGTAAATGCAAAAGGTTTCATAAAAAAAAAATATGGATCGAGGAAGTATTCCGAAGTTTAGGCCTTTTTTGTCTAAGATGACTGACTCCCCTAGGCTAAAGAGCCGCGCAACCCCAATTACTCCCAAAACGAGGTTACAGAGGCACAGCTATAATTTTACCTCTGCATTTAAATTTTACAAGTATTCTCATTTTCGATCAGTTAACTCTAAGTTTCAAGTGTAGAAAATAACGAGGGAATATATTGTTTAGAACTAGAAGTACCTTTTAAAAGACTCTTTTCCAGTCCTGAGCTGGCTAGAGTTACGAAACTGGGTCGTGACACATATTAACAAAAACTATTGTGCTCTAGATTTCAGAAAGAGATATGTACGAATACAAATGGTTCCTTAACGTAAGATGGCTAGCAGAGTTGAATAAAGAATAGACTGCCGATGGGCCTGTTAACAAGACAATTCTAGCCAAAGTTTGAATGATGAGTTCTTGGAGAAAAGAAGGAAGAACCTAGAAGTTTCGAGCTTTTTAACGCCGCGCGCCGTTACGTAGGATGTAAGATACATCTTTGTCCTAATTTACCCTAACTAGGTCAGCATTAAACCACAATGGCGTCACGGAGCAGTTATCTAACTAAAAATAATTGTACAATACCTTATAAAATCGTATTTTTCAATATAGTAGAGTGCTCGCGTTGACAAAAGTCGCTTAGTTTTTGATCCCGTTGGCACTTTTAGAGTAAAATGTATGACCTTGTCAGATATGTTACTTATGCCCTGTGAACTACGAATCCACTTGTCGTCAAAGAAACGTCATGAACATAAGGGCGCAAATCAAAATTTTCTAATTAACTACACCACGCGATAGAGTCAATGATGAAGCGTATTTTATCCAAAAATCATTAAATTCTCTGTAGAATTTCTATTTTTAAAATAAATAGGGAAACGAACTTTTACATAGGCTTATATGGCAGTAAAAATCAAAAATCCTCATTTTCTCTGTTCGACTACGGCTGAAAATTAATTATTTTTCGTCTACTTTTCCATTCCCACGACGATATCTCCCAAACTATTATATTTATCAAAAAAATATATTCTTTATAAAATATTTGCCATATATTCCAGATTACAACGGTTTTTAAATCAGATTTTTTGAGAATTTAGTAACCAAAATATTTAATAATGTGTAGCGTGATATCAATTTTCGAAGCTTATCAGCGGCATGCGTTCATTGCAAATTCTCACTCTCCCACTCTTTAAAACTGTTTCAACACACCCCACTTCGCACCCGCTATGGCCTACCGTTAGATAGATT
The DNA here is from genome assembly GCA_963583905.1 of Stenurella melanura. Lineage (NCBI taxonomy): Eukaryota > Metazoa > Arthropoda > Insecta > Coleoptera > Cerambycidae > Stenurella > Stenurella melanura. Next base: position 74,646,089 of record OY757309.1, read on the forward strand.
GGCGCATAGTAGCTCTCGTGGTTCATAATATTTTGAAATTTATATTTTGAAAATGATTATTACTACGAAATAAATGTAAGTATATTTGTAGAATATTAATTCAGTGTTACATGGGCTTACATAAAAATTATGGCCTGCCTAAAATTATTGTGTAATAGATTAACACATTATAAAAAACTCCCTATAGTTCACTGTTTGCAAGATACTTTCAGCTGGTATGTATTTTAAATTTTCTACCATATAGGTAACTGATGTATATGCTTTTTAGAAGAAATTAAAATGAAAAGTACTACTGATAGCACAAGTTCTGAAAGTGAGATTGAGAAAAATATAATTTAATGTAAAACAGATTCGTACTGGCTGTATGGTCTATGACCCAAAGCCATTAAAAAAAAAAAAAAAAAAAAAAAACAGATTCGTAACATATTAGCTTAATTTGTATGAAACCGGGCCCTGTAATTAAAGGTTTTGAGAAATTGTTTGCAACATTTACTGTTTGTTTAAAAATCTATGAAAAAATAAGTAACCAAGGAGAAGATGATCTATATCCTAGCATTATGTCATTCAAAAAAACAAACAATTTTGACTGGTTTGGCACCGAAATTGCTATTCTAGTTTTACTAGCCAAAGAAATATAGAACATTTAAGAAGATAAATAGAGAAAGAAATTGAAAAGAGTTCAGATGGATCCAATGCCTGTCCATCAACTTTTTCCTATGTGTATTTTCGTAAAATAATTTTTTTAAATAGAAAAATGTACTTTTGTCAGAAGTACAACAATAAAGCTTTCTCAAGTAATGACTACGGAACCAGAAAGAAAAGTAAGACCAGAATCCCACAATTTTCGAAAAAATTTGTGCTAGCGATTTAATACCTATGGAAATTTAATATCATATTTCATGTTTCTAAAGTCGCTATATAAAATGCAGAGGTCTATCTAACAATAAAAATAAAAGTGGAAAACGGACAGACAACGAACGGAGTTCTACTAAAATATGTAAAATTCTTGAGAAACGGTTTTTAAAGCAAAAAGGGTATGGTATATCGTCAATTTATGATGAGAAGTATCTAGAATGGATAGATATAGGTCTAAAAGAGAGATCAGTAGACTACTTATCAATGCATTTACCGGCAAAGGAGTCAAAATTGTTAAATCTACAAAGAGAAACGAAAAATATATTAATTCAGAAAACGAGGCATGAAACTTTGCATTTTCTATTGTGACTTTAGAAATATTAAACATGATATTTAGTTTCTATAGCATTTAAATCATTAGCACAAATTCTTTAGAAAATTATGGGATTTTGATGGACTAATAGTCTTATTTTTCTTTCTGTGTTCCAGGTCATTACTTGAGAAAGCCATTTTATTGAAAGAAAAATCATTTTACGCAAGAACACGCCTGAAGAAGTTATTGGACATGCACTCCATCCATCTGAACTGTTTTTAATTTTTTTCTCTTTCTCCATTTTTCTCCTTCAATGTTCCATATTTCTTTTGCCAGTAAAACGAGAACAGCAATTTCGGTGCCAAACCAAACAGCCAAAATGATTTGTTTTTCGATATTGCATAGTTCTAGAATATACATCATCTTCTCTTTGGTTACTTATTTTTTCACGGAGTTTTAAACAATCAATAAATATTGCAAACGATTTATCAAAACCTTTGTTTACAGGGCCCAGTTTCATACAATTTAAGCATAATATTTCACGAATCTGTTTTTCTTTAAATTTTATTTTTGTCTCAATCTCACTTTCCGAACTTGCGCTATCAGTAGTACTTTCCATTTTCATTTCTTCTTCAGTTACCTATATGGTAGAAAATTCTGTTAAAAAAATACATACCAGCTGAAAGTATCTTGCTAACATCGAACTGCCGAGTTTCTTATAACGTGTTAATACATTACACAAAAATTTTATGTAAGGCGAAATAGCACTGAATTAATTATTAATTAAACAAATATACCTGCTTATATTATTCATTCCATAGTAATCATTTTCAAGATATAAATTTCATTAATATGAACCACGTGAGTTACCATGCGCTAATCTATCTTACGATAGGCCATTGCGGGTGCGAAGTGGAGTGTGTTGAAACAGTTTTAAAGAGTGGGAGAGCGAGAATCTTTAACGAACGCATGCCGCTGATAAGCTTCCAAAATTGATATCACGCTACACATTATTCAATATCATGGTTATTAAATTCTCAAAAAAATTGATTTAAAAACCATTGTAATCTAGAAAATATAGCAAATATTTTACAAAGAATATATTTTTTTGATAAATATAATAGTTTGGGAGATATCGTCGTGGGAATGGAAAAGTAGACGAAAAATAATTAATTTTCAGCCGTAGTCGAACAGAGAAAATGAGGATTTTTGATTTTTACTGCCATATAAGCCTATGTAAAAGTTCGTTTCTTTATTTATTTTAAAAATAGAATTTCTACAGAGAATTTAATGATTTTTGGATAAAATACGCTTCATGATTGACTCTATCGCGTGGTGTGGTTAGTTAGAAAATTTTGATTTGTGGCCTTATATTCGTGACGATTTTTTGACAAGTGGATTCATAATTTATAGGGCATAAGTAACATATCTGGTAAGGTCATATATTTTACTCTAAAAGTGCCAACGGGGGGAAAGATAGAAATTAATTTGCACTCTACTAATACTGTGTGATAGGATAGGTAACATTTTAATTTTTCTTCACCTATAATTTTTCATATTTACGGCGTCTTCGTCTAATGAAACAAAATTGCAGTAAATCAAGGTGAACAAAAATAAATCTTAATAACTCTAGGGATAATTATATAAATGAGTCACCGCAAAGGTTAAAGTATGAGTGCAATTAATAATAATTAACTAATGTACAAAGGTACAAATAATCTTCACAATTATCATATTATATTACCTTTGAAAGTCACTAGAAATTATTGTAAAAAGCAATATAAAGCAAAAATTATTATTTCTGCGGGAAATATAATAAAATTCTCATTACTTAAAATATAATAGAATTATAATTGCAGCTTTTCATGAGGCTGAAACCTACAATTACTCTGACAGTTTAACAAAGACCACTAAAATTTCATAGCAGAGTGCATTTATAACATGCATTATCATTAACTTGTGGTAAAAACGACAGGTTTGTAATACAGCGGGAAAGTTAATAAAGCAATATACAGTTACGCTATTTCCGCTGTGTCCACGATTGTTTTCCTAGCAAATCTAATAAAAAATGTAAAACTAGCCATGTCTAATATACGAACGTATTGACCCCTCACTTCAAACGCAAATATCTCAGAAACGGAGGAGCAGAAAAACTTGAAAAAATTATGTGTTCATTATGTGTCTATTTTAAATCATTCATTGACATATGAATAATGTACATTGGACAGTTTTGAAGTTCTGCAAAGTTGTATTGAAAAATGTCCTACTTTTTAAGGAAATATTGACCATAAGTAAATAATATTTAAGATACCGATAGAGCGCGGCATTTTTTGTACGAGGAAATATTTTCATAATTTTTTATTCTAAAATTTTGCAGTTATTCTCAAAAACGTGACCTCATGTTTATTCCGTTATTTATCAATGTATTTAAAATTTGTTTGATAAAATAGTTAATTATATAAAATGTAAGCATTTTCAGAAAATAGAATTCTAATATCTAATATCCCAAGGAGCATTGAAAGACACATTTCATTCAATGTGTCGACACTGTGTCGAAGCATGTTTTTGGGCACGACACATTTTGTAGGCACAGTTTTGAAACATAGTCCACATTGTGTAGGACATACGCTCAACGTGGTGATGAAAATGTGTACTAACTTGATTCCAAAATGTGCCCAAAACTGTTTCCAAAATTTGTCTTGTATGCGTCGCATGTTTACTAAATGTTACTGTAATGAAGCTAATATGTAACTAATATGTTTCTTATTGTTTCCAAGATGTTACTTGAATGTGTCTTACTATGTGTAGTTACAAAATTGTCACAAATAAATCTAAATTGTGCCTACAATCACTTTGTGGTGTCCAAATTATTTAAAACAGAGTTAAAGTCGATACAATGTATTACTCTCTAAACATTAGGACAAACAAACACAGTTGGTATGCAATGATTTTATAAAAAGTACATTACACAGAAGTAATCAGTTTTCACATGTGAATAAATAAAGTATATGACCCAAAAAAAAATAAAACAATCCCATTTTCTCTGTCAAATATGATGAGATACTCATGAAAAATAAAAGCCCTTAAATAATAGTGAAATTTATTTTGAATATTTAATTAATGATGGTAAATAATAATTAATATAATTGTCATTTTTCGAAATAAAATTATTTCTAATATATTTTGTATGTTACAAGACTCAAAATAAGTGTTTATATAACATTTTTGTGTAAAAATATGTATATTGTCAATTTTTGAAATAACAATTTTTCTTTAAGCTCAGTTTTTTAATATGGATGACCATTTCTCTAAAGAAAATATGGCCGATTTGTATAATGTGTCTAAATGGAACCACAAATCCTCACTTGGAACGAATTTAACCCAAAATTTACCTGTACGGACACACAGCTACATATTAAATAATAATCAGACTCAAATTTCGACTATTTCATTAAATGTGTACTAAAATGTGTCTAAATTGATATCTACTCGCACAGTTGACACAATTTGAACTCTTGTGTTTACTACTGGTACAAATTGTGCCCAAAATATTACCTATACGAAAAAGGTTACATTTTAGACCCAATTTGGAATTTCCAGCATCGCTTTCATTGGTGCATGACTGCATTGTAGCTGCAAATTGGCATTTCCCACTTCACAACTACCACTATCAGTACTGAGGCTGCCCAGGGCGGAGTAAATAGCAGATTTCCTGTTATTTGAGGGTATTTCTGTTGATAACAAAGGCAAAAATGGCCTTTGCTTCACCTCTTTCATATGAGTTAACAACTTCACTTGATTTTCTTGTACATGCTTTTTTACATTCCTATTTGAGTTTAGTTCGAACTATAGTAGAGTGCGGACGTGTATCAGTGTATCGAGTGTTTACAACAATAAAATTTTATAATGGGTGATAATACACCCCCAGGTGAACCTCCTGACAGGGGGAAAAATAATGACGACGAGGCAAGGTATGAGGACATGGTTATGGAATCGGATGGTGACATAGAATATTTAGGAACAAGTTCAGGTAGTAAAGTAATAGATAGATCATTGGACAATCAGGTAAGCGCAGATAATAATACCCTGTATCAGCAGAAATTTCAGGAAATATTAAGAAACCGTAAAATGCATCAAATGCAACAGACAGGTACCTCTGAAGAAATAAAAAACACAACGGATGATAAGGTACATAAAGAAATTTCTGTAAACAAACAGAAAGAAAGGCCGATAATTTTTTACGAACCTAACGACACGGGTCCGTTGATAGTGTATGTTGAAAATAAAAATGGTAATATAGGTCGGGCACATTTAATTACGGTAGGAAAATTAATAAATCAATGTTTACCTAATATGGAACGCGACATAAAAAATATAACTAGTATAGGGGTAAATAGGGTCAAAGTTGAACTAGCCACAATTATTAGCGCAAATAAATTAATAAGCAGTGAATATTTAAAGAAAAATAATTTTGAAGCTTATATTCCGTTATTTTTAAAAAGAAGACAGGGGGTAATTAAATTTGTAGATTACAATATTGATGAAAATGAGTTAAAGGAAGTTATTAAACCGTTATTTGGGGAGAACTTTAAAGTTTTAAATGTAAGAAGAATTAATAGAAAAATTGTTGATTCAGAAGGTCAGGTGAAATATAAGCCTACAAGTACAATTATAGTTACATTTAACGGGCAACTACTTCCTAAAAGGGTTGTCATTCATAGTATTTTAATGGACGTGGAACCATATATTCAGAAAGTGGCACAATGCATGAAATGTCTAAGGTACGGTCATTTACATCACCAATGTAAAGGTAGCGAAAGATGCGTAAAATGTGGAGATCCACACAAATTAGAGGAATGCAAGTCGGTTAGTGAATTTTGTGTATTATGTAAAACGGAAGGACATAAGGCAAATAATTATACGAAATGCCCGGAATATAAAAGGCAAAAAAGTATTAAGGAAATCATGGGTATTGAAAATATGACGTATAGGGAGGCAATTAAAAAGCACGAAGCAAGTTACGCTACCGCGGCTCAAAACAGGGAAACAACTTACGTCCCTAAAGTTAATAATATATCGCAAGAGCCTACTAATGTACAAAAAAAAAGAAAAACCATAGAAGGAGGAAATCCTGTTCTTCAAGAGCATTTAGCAATCTTAAGAAAACCATCGGTAGAGCCAACTCATATGGTTAATTTTCAAAATATACCTCAGTATCACAGACAAAATAATAGTGGTAATGATGTAGCAGTACAAATAACTAACTTAGTAATAGACCTGGTGAAAGATATATTAGAAAAAAAAAACATATATAGGTTAAATGATAACTTAGCGGTTAATATAAAATATCAAATTAATCAAATTCTCGCAAACTATGAGTGAAATAAAATATTTGCAATGGAATGGTAGATCAGTGTTAGCAAACAAAGGATTCTTAGAATACTTTTTACATGAAAATGATATTAATATAGCATTTTTATCAGAGACTTGGTTCAAACCCCGTTCTCTAATCAATTTTCAAGGATATAATATAGTTAGGAATGACAGGGAGGATGGCAAAGGCGGAGTTGCCATTCTAATAAAAAAAAATATACCATTCTCATTAAACAAATTATCAAATAAAATTCCAAATGTCATGGTAGTATCGGTTACATTGTATTTTAGCAATAAACATTTATTAAACGTATATTCAGTGTATGTAAAACCACAAAGTCAGATTAGCTCTACACAATGGCAAAATTTTTTCAAAGACATACAAAAACCTTTCATTATTGCTGGGGACTTCAACATGCATCATAATGCATGGGGTTGCTCATGGACAGATAATAATGGCAGAAACCTACTAGATGCCATGAATGAATGTACAATTAGCTTCTTAAACAATGGTTCAGAAACTTTGGTAAAAAAAATCAATCAAAATAGTAATTCCGCTGTTGATTTAACTTTATGCAATTCTGAAATTGCTACGGATTTTCAATGGAAAGTGAACAGTAATACAATGGGATCAGATCATTATGCAATAATATTTAGTAATAGTTATTATAAAGATTATATTGTAAAAAATCAACTAGAAAACTGGAATATAAATAAAGCAGACTGGACGCTTTTTTCTAATTTGGTAGAAAATTATGCTAACAATTTACTAGACTCCGACATCAATTACGAGGAATTCCTTTATAACCTGAATTTAGCTAATGAAGAAAGCATACCAAAGAAGAAAAAAGAGTTCAACAAAAAATTTTCTAAAATATGGTGGAATAGCCAATGCCAGTCAGCCGTCGATGAGCAGCGTGAAGCTTTACACAAATATAAAAATAATTCATCTTTTGAAAACTATGTTAATTATAAAAAAATATCAGCAATTACAAAAAAAACCATTAAAGTTAGTAAGAGAAATTCATGGAAAACATTTTGTCTTAACTTAAACAGAAACACTAAAATGAGTGAAATATGGAAACAAATAAAAAAAATCAAAAACTGTCTCAAGGAACAAACTTCGCCACTCATCGACGGTGATTGGCTCGAAATATTTATTAACATGCTAACACCACTAATACCATATGAAGAAATAAGTCATACGAGTAGTTGCAATTTAGAACACGAATTAACCAAAAAATTCACCATGAATGAGCTAGTTAGATGTCTAAAAAACAACAATACCGCCCCGGGCATGGACAAAATACATTATCCTATGTTACTTAACTTGCCAGAAATTGGGAAACAAACTCTACTTCAAATATTTAACAAAATATTCATAACAGGGCAAATTCCAAATGACTGGAAAAAATACCTTATAGTTCCCATTTTAAAACCCCAAAGGGACCCTAAATCAGCTAAGTCTTATAGGGCTATATCTCTGGCTTCCTGCCTATTAAAGACATATGAAAGAATGTTGAAAAATAGATTAGAGAGGTGGTTAGAAATAAATAAAAAATTCCCAGACCATCAATATGGATTTAGAAAAAATTGTAGCACCTACGAAAATTTATCGCACCTCATTTCTGATATTAATTACTCATTTACTAACAATAAATCCTTAATAACTATTTTTATCGATATAGAAGGTGCATATGATAATGTACATATCAAAACTTTGTTCCGAAAAATGTTATCCCTAGATATTCCCGAAATGTTTGCTTTCAATATTGTTCAGCTTTACACAAATAGAGAAATATATATAAAAATAAACAATGATATACAGGGCCCCAGATTGTGTAATATAGGTCTTCCACAGGGAGGAATTCTCAGTCCCCTATTATATATAATCTATACGTGTGACCTAGAAAAATATATATCAAGTCAAGTTAAATTTATACAGTATGCAGATGATATTTGTATCTATAAAGAAAATTGCGAGATAGAAAATGGCACAGAAGCATTAAATGAAGCTATGATACAGATTCACCAATGGACATTTGAAAATGGCCTTACTATAAACCAAGCAAAAACTCAAATATGCATTTTTTCTAGAAAAAGGAGTATTTTACAAACAAAAATCAAATTAAATAACATTGAATACGAAGTAAGGGATACAATACGATTTTTAGGCATTATATTGGATAGAAAACTGCTTTGGAAAAAACATATAGAAGGTATTGTCACAAAATGTGAAAAAGCCAACAATATACTAAAATCTGTAACACATATGTCTTGGGGGGCAGATCCCAATATAAGTTTAATTATATATAAATCATATATAAGATCTATAATAGATTATGGCGCAATATTCTATGATCAATCAGCTAAATGTCATCTAGAGAAAATTGAGAAAATTCAAAATCAGTCCTTAAGATTATGTCTAGGTGTGATGAAAAGTAGCCCAATCCATACTATACTAGCTGAAACACAAGTAACTCCTTTAAGCCACAGAAGAAGAATATTATGCACTAAATATCTCCTTAAACTATATTCAAAGCAGAGTGAAATAATTAATAAAATACATAACCTATACATCTTAGATTTATCCCATAAGTATTGGGAAAAGAAAGAAAATATGTTGATGGTAAAGTGTTATGGTGAAATGATGCAGTACAACAAAATATATAAATCTAATATATTGCCGGCATTTGGATTATGAAGTAATTCCACAAACCTACTACTTTAAAAATTATGAACACTCTCCTACTAATATTGCGAACATATTATTTACAGCTGAATTAAGATTAACTCATAATAATGCATATTGTATATATACAGATGGATCAAAAACTTTGGAAGCAACAGCTTGCGCATTTTATGACCCACAAGAAAAAAAAGGGTTTACGTTCAAATTAGAACAGGAGATTTCTATTTATAACGCCGAACTAATAGCAATTTTAGAATCACTAAAGTACATAAGCAATTTGGAAGATACAAGAGACTTTATAATTTTAACGGATAGCAAAAGCTCAGTGGATACAATAACAAACATACTACATACTCCTAAAGTAAATTATATAATAGTAAATATAATTAATAACTTAAGATTGTTACAAATAAGAGGGAATAAAATAACTATATCATGGATTAAAGGACACTGCGGACTAAAAAACAATGAAATAGTGGACCAACTGGCTAAATCAGCTTTAACGGAACAAAGCATATCAAATTACTTGATCCCCCCGGAAGATATATTTGTTAAACTAAAACGAAAAATATTAAGCGACTGGCAGGTCACCTATTATAATGACAATAAAGGCAAATATTATAAGGATATAAATCAAAATCCCAACAGTTCACCTTGGTTTAGCAAATATGAATATAACAGCAAGTGTTTCATAAGAACTATGAGCAGGTTAAGAATAAATCATGGACTATTTCCTTATCACTTATGTAAAATTAAATTATCGGAATCCCCAAATTGCAACTGTGGAGAGATAGGAACGGCTCAGCATTTAATTCTGGAGTGTACAGAAAGACAAAATTCGATAAACGATTTATTAACCAAAATTTACAAATTAACAATTCTAACACCAGTCAATCTACAAAGTTTACTAACAGAAGGCAATTATAACGTGTATTTAGCTATTTATGAATACATCTCTAAAGAAAAGATAAAAATCTGACATGCTGCATAACATAAAAGTAATAAACTAGTCATATATAAATAAAACATTAAAAACAAGAAAAAAAAAATATAAAGTGAAAAGCAACGATAATAATAGTACAGTAAATGTAGGATGTATCTTTAAATGGTTAAAAATAAATTGTAAAATAGAATTAAGTACTTTTGTAATTGATAAAAAAAAAAAAAATAACAGCAAAAAAAAAAACAAAAAAAACAAAAAAAAAAATATAAAACAGTTATATAGACAAATTCCCTCTGTCTGACCAAGTGTGCTATCAACCTTAACTGTCCGTGGTTCTGTCTGTATGTATCAAATCGCCATGATGAACCCCTTGGCGTAATAGTATCCCTGTCTTATATATCCCTATTCAAAAAAAATGTATTAATATATTTATATATAAAAAAATTAAAAAAAAAAAAAAATGAAAGCAAAAAAATAAAAAAAAATAATTGGAAAAAAAACAAGGAAAATGAGCTGTTTAAAAAAAAAAAAAAAAAATGTGTGAAAAAAAATCCAAGTAGATATGTACTTATGTAAAATAATATTGTAGAAATCAAATTATTGAAATACTTTTATAAAGTTGCATTATCCATTTAAAATCAGGAGCACTCATATTATCCACGTACAGTATTATATGGAATATTAAATATTTACTCCATATGCTCATAATCAATTGAGATTTGATTGATTCTTTTTCTTTGTAATTATAATACTTAGTTATTTCATTGACATTTTCTCTCATTAAGATATAGAATCTCAACATGACTCTGTGCGAATGGCCATGCAGCCTCAGCCATCCTCTCTGATATAGATAGATAGATACATTCCTATAGTATGTTGTATTATACACTTTTGATTGCTTCTTGACTACTTTTCCTTTTCCTACTGAAGAAATACCCCAGGACAGAGACAAGCGAAAAAGTTCATTACTTATTCGACAAGAAATGCCATAAGGCTTCTCGAACTCGAAAAGTCCGACTTAAGGCTGATGACAGGCCCCTTGAGATATCATCTTAAGAATATGGGCAAGGCAGACAATGATATATGCAGATACTGTGATAATGGAATAGAAACTGCGGAACATATTCTTTGCGAATGCAAGTTGTTAATCCGCACTGAGCTAAAGTACCTAGAAAAGGTGGAATTAACGCTTCAAGACACAGGGAAAGTAGCCCCCAAGAAAATAATAAGCTTTGTAGAAAGCTTGGGAGTGCTAGGCAACAACTAATTGTAGGGTAATTCACAAAAGATTTTTTAGGTCGATGTGAATGGCTGCACAATCTACAATGCCCAGAAAAAAATGGTGGGTAATTGAAACGGCTTTCTTTTGACAGCACCCCGTATACTCTTTGTACATTTAATCCCTTTAATAAAGCCTACCACTGGTCACACCATACTATCTCAACGTTGCATAATCACCAGCGTGGGATTGTTAATCAAATAATTTTTTTATTCCGGTTTAGCTGCCTGAAAGTGACAAAACTAACTTCCACCATCCACAACAAGGTCACGATGCAAAAAAACAATGGAGACTATTTATGTAACACAACATTACGATCGTATTATATTTGCTCTGCTCATAGTTGTTTGATCGTGTGTTTAACAACACTTCTGTTTGTTGCGCAGACTTGACACTCAACAGTTGGATTTTATTTAATTATTTTGAACCAGTCTATAATGTTTTATAGTAAAATAGTAAAAAAGTATATTTGTAGGTAATTATTTCAGGTTAGGGAGAACTAATTTTACTTCCACATCCAGTAATGGAGTGAAAGCAGACTAATCGTAAAAAAATTTAAAAATTTATTTTGTTAAGCCAAAAAAGTTTAAAATGTCATGAAGCGTGGTAATATTTCGAACTAGATTATATTTTAAACTTAACTCCGATCAAGGGTTGGGGGTAAACAGGAGAAAATAAGTAAAGCAAGCAGTAAAACTTGAATTTTGGTGTATATACTAGAAGCCAGAGCTTCAAATTTTCCACCCCTCACCAACCCACAGTGGGTCAGAAACTAAAATTTCTGGCCAAAATTCTGAAACTCTGCAAATGTACTTAATATGCATAGGTCATTAAGAGAAAAATAGTAAAAAAATTGACACCGTCTGGGGGGTGAGATATAGGGGTTGAAAATATAAACTACCTTCAATATTTTTTAAACTCATTTTACGTACTTTTGATACCTAAATTTCTCTGAGAAAAATAAGCGGAAAAAATTAACAACCTCTGGGAGTGAGTTCTAAGGGTTGAAAATATAGAGTTAAAAAAATTGTTTAATCACCGTTTTTAGAAAATGATTTAAAAAAAAAATATATGTTGTTAACATTATGGAATAAAAAGAGACAATAGGCATTCAAGAGATAACTTTATTATAGATTTTTGAACAGAAATAATAAATAAAGTAAGACCTATCAAAAATACACACTTGTCTATCTAATCACTACTGTCCTGCCCACTAGTGGTTTCAGAGGTGCTTTCCTGTGGTTTTTATGTCATCGAAGTCGCTGAAGATTTGAATACTTCTGGTAGTCCTGTGATGAACGAGTCGGAAGAAATTAACAGGCACTGAAGAGGATCCTCGTTCGTTAGTTGTCTAATGATTTTCTAGTGTGGCTTTGCCTGTATTGTTTAAGGTCTTTATTCCTTGACTCAACAATTTCAGCTCCATGTATGAAGATTTTGTGCGCAGATGCCGGCATGTAATATCATATGTAATTGGAGACAAATAGATTCGCCGTCTCTTTTGCATAGCTACAGAGGGTCAGATTTAAAAATGTTTGGCCACAATTCTGAAACTCATGGAAACGCCCCAATATAAGCTGGCATTTGCAGGACAAATAATTTAAAAAATGGTGGGTGGAAACTGAAATAATTGTATGAAATTGTGAAATTTAGGATTCGAATAGAATATTACCTCCAAATTGAAGGAAAAACTATAAAAAACTTTCACTGATAAATAGGGCTTGATTTCAGGTTGTGCAAATCGAAACTCACTGATAAAATGTGGAAACTTAGGATACTAATAGAATTTCACCTCAAAAAAAACTTTTAATATTGTATTATTTTACAAAATCAAAGGATTACAATATTAAAAATAAATTTAATCGTTGATTAATAGTCACTTTCGTAGTCATTTTGTGGTTCGCTCGAACTACTTTGACTTTGAGATGTATATGACTCTTCACAATAAGCTAAGATTTCCATTTCTATATTTATAAAAGGATCCATGAAACCTAAAAAGTATACACAACAAATCCTCGTTGGTCACAATTCTTTATTGATATTTCTCTTTGAAATTTTCAGATTTTCTCTACAAATCTTGAATAAATTGGGTTTATAAGATGAGCGCTAGGATCTGAAAGAAACACAACAGAGGAGGTATTTCCAATTTCTCTGCTTACTTATCTAATATAGGGATTGAAAAATATAGGATGGTATACATTAGAGTTGTGTATTGAGAGTAAATTTCACTTTGAAGTAGTGATTAGTGATCAAATTGAATAAAGTCAGTGACTGCAATATCAATAATAATTATTATTACATTTGAAATTTAATATTTTTTGCCTGTATCACCGTATTCAAAATGTCTTAACTCAAAACATGGCAGCTATAGGCAGTTGCGATTCACATAACATATAATATACATTCCATTCAATATCATAAAGAAACTACAATGCGGAAGCTTAGGGAAGTAAAGCGTAACAGTAACGTAAAGTTTCAATTTCATCAAAATTTACTGCAAAAACCGCTTACTCGATAAAGGGTTATAGCTTAGGTACCAAATGGCAATCAAAATCAACAATCAACAATAAAGCTCTTACCCTGTTCTGTATCAGACATTGCCGATTCATTCAATTGAAAACAAAAAAACAAAAAATTTACTGTTCGAAAAACAATAAATATTCACTGCATAAATTTAACACATAACGCGTTTTTGTTCTCGAGCCGTAGAAAGCAAATGAAGCAGGTATTGAGTTAGGGGTCTTCTGTTTCCTAAGTATAACAAGCACCCTTACCAAGGAGCCTGTTTATTACCCACTTCTCGGAAATCTGTTAAAATCGGTTGATTGGAGTTTTGGCCAGAAAAGCATGAAATTGATCCACTGTGCATCCCCACTTCAATATTAAAGGAGTTTAAAATGAAATTGATATATTTATTTAAAATTTGGTACACACCTGTATTATGACGACATATGGAACTAGATTATATTTTGAGATGATTCTGTTGAAGGGTTGGGGGTAAATAGGGAAAAATAAATAAAGCAAGCTAGTATGAGTCCAGAAACTCGCCCCCAACACCCCATTCCATTATTAAAATTATGCTTTAGAATGTGTATGAGAAAGAAGGTTCTTAAAAAAATTGTGGATAACGGCCACCTCTATTACTACCTCTTGTCAGATGATTTTAAGTACTATATTGTTAAAATTCTAAGAGCAATTATTTCCACTTACTAGAGTGCAGATATGTCGTCTAAAGATTCTTGGATGAGAAATCTGGATGTGAAAATAGTGATTCCTTAGGTAGCTGTCTTTTAGCTATGTGAAACTAAAACATTGTTTTTATAAAATTCAAAATTCGTAAACTGATGGGAGGAAGCAAAAATCACAAAATTGTGAATTGTTCGGTTCCATTGCGTGCTACGTTAAAAGTAGCTGTGAAAGGAAAGAAGCTGACATATTTCTGCATAAAACAAAAATGTCTCGCCCTAAAAGTTTTTCAAAATACGCTCTTCCAAAATAATTCGTTGCCATTGTTTACCCAAAATTCATAGTTTTCAGGTTTGTCGATATATAGCTGTCCTTGATGATCAAGTAAAAGTGGTCTAAAGGTGAATTAAAGTACACCCAATTTCTTGCAAATTTAAACAAGAAACAAAACTATAACCGAATACGTCGCAAGCTGTGACCTCTGAAAATAGACCTTTTATGTCTTTTTTCGAGTCTGTTTCGTAAGATTTTTTAGAAAATAGCTCTGTTTAATAAATAGTGAACTACTAGGCCCTAGAATAAAAAACGCTGGTCTGCCACATAGATCTATCCTCAATCCTTCCCTTTTTCATTGACGCGCTACGGAGATCCATAATATAAATATTCTTAACGTAAATATCATACAATACGCTAGCAATATTTGCAACAGAAAATCGAAATAGCGGCCACTCACTTTTCTTGCCTCTGTCCGAATTCGAAGCCACGCGGCCCCACTATGGTCGTACCTTAATTGCTATTTAATTATCATATAATCATCTTTCTCACCCTCATCCCCATACTCATCCTAATCCGCATCGTCATCATCACCATCATCATCGTAATTGTCATCGTCATCATCATCGTTATCATCATCAGTATTAAGTGAAATAAGTCCATTTCCCCAAAAGAAGTAAATGAAGACTAGAGTAAAATGCAACCATTTAATCCCAAGCGACGCACGAAAAATGAATATTCTATTATTTATAATTCATAAAATTGACTTCTACACCACTGTTTAAGATAAGATTCACAAATTGCTCAGTTTTTAACAAGGAAGTAGAAATACCCAATAATTCTATGTAATAATACTCTTCAAATGTAATTTTCAGCAAATGGCATAATTTTCTAGAATATGTATTTATGCAGATTGTACATATCATAGATACTACATACATTGTAAGTTTAACATGATAATTTAGTTAAAATTATTCAACATTCATTTATTTGAAATGCAGATGCAGAAAATACTATCTGACCACAGGAAATTTAGATATTATCTCGGTAATTTACAAGCCCAACAAAGAGGAAACAGGTTTCAGTCACAATTGCAAATCTTACGAGAATATCCTAGAATTGATGTTAATGTTGCATGAAGAGCAGTGGTGTCGCCTAAAGAATTTGGAAAATAAAGTAGTAACAAGCTAACCATTATACTTTTCGACGGTTTACTGCACTTTTTATATAGTTGTTGCACATTCTGTGGATCTTGCATTCGCAAAGTATATGTTGTACAGTCTCTGTGGTAGTACCGCATTTACCATCCTCTAGTTTGCCTGTGTCCTTAAGCGGCAGTGGCCCGTTAGAAGGGCTGTAATCAGTCTTAAGTCAGGTTTTCTAGTCCTAAGGGCTTTGCAGCATTCTTTATCGCAGAAGTTATATATGTCCCTTAGTTATGTCACAAAATAGTTCGGCTCCAAAAACGAAGCTTCGGCACCTTCTTTTGTAATTTAAAAAATGGGTGAGACTTGAAAGTCTCTAATGCTGCCTGGCTATCCGAAAGAATATAGATCTTTTCCCTTCGGATACCTTTGTTTACTTCTGGGTATGTAGATCTGTACCATAAACTTCTGTCTGAAATATGGTTGGGGTGCTACCTAGCGCTCTAGATAACTTACAATTAGGTCCCTCTACGCCCACACCTACCCCTTAAACCCCTGGTTTCCTCCAACAATCGGTCGCGGAGAATCGACTGTCTGTCGATCGACACGACAGCGATGTTGGTCCCAAATGGTTTGCTAGAGAAATGGCGGTTCTTCTAGTTTCATTTTATTCGTAGACCTGTGCGTTTACATTCTGCATGCATTAGAGCATCGATACTAAGTTGCGTGCACTTGCAATGTTAGAAGAAGACGCTCTTTTCATTTTGTCACCTATTTCTTTCCATACGTTAATTTTTACAACTAAATCCTTGTAACTTTTAGCATTAACAGTATATAATGCTAGAGTCCATCAAAGATTCATCGTCTTCAGAAGTAAACTTTTCACCCATATTTTCTCACAACTTCGTAGAGCAAAAGCAACAAAATGCATCCGCACACTGCCGGTTCAGCCGTACGATTCGGTTGTAATCAAACTCAACAGATTCGGACGGAGAAGTCGGTTGTGCATTGCCGAGCCGCGTAGTTGAACGGATTCCATCAAACCAGCCTTCACATCACTAATTAAATTACATACCAAAGATGCGTACAAAAATTACATAGCAAATATTGAGAGCACATTAACTGTTGACCCTAAGCAATTCTGGTCCTACATAAACAATAAAAAAGGCACTACTAGAATACCTGGTAAAGTGTATTACAATGAAAAGGCAATTGATAATCCGCAAGATATTGTAGATAATTTTGGCCCATTTTTTAGTAGCATTTAGTTACCACCGGCTTACACAATGCCAACTTCTAATATTACAAGAGTAACCAACCATCCATAAATATCGATTAGTTGTCAGAAACAGATATCAGACAAGGTATCAAAAAGCTAAAAAACAAATTGATATCGGGACATGATCAAGTTCCCAGTTTTTTAGTTAAAGACTGCGCAAATGTGTTTATCACCCCACGCCGATCTTTATTTAATATTGCATTGCGAACGTCTACCTTTCCCGAATGTTGAAAGCTGGCAAAAGTATGACCTATTTATAAGAGCGGAAATGTGGCAAATGTAAAAAACTATAGAGGGATCTCAATTCTACCTAATTTTGCCAAGGTCTTTGAGGCCTCAGTGCTGTAATTTATTATGTGCTAAAGAACTGAATTTCCACTCACCAATACGGTTTTAAGGACTTAAGTAGATACGCTCTACAGTAACAAACTTAGCTTGTTTAACTCAGTTTGTGTCCCAGCCACTGAACAACAGAGGTCAAGTAGATGTGGTATACACTGATTTTTCAAGAGCCTTTGACCGTATAGACAACAATTTATTAATTGAAAAATTAAATTATATAGGTTTTAGTAATTTAATGTTAAATTTATTTATATCATATTTAGATAACCGGTTACAATATGTTCAGTATAATGGTTTTAAGTCAAACACTTACCTAACAACATCGGGGCACCCCAAAGTTCAAACTTGGGGCCGCTTTTGTTTATTATCTTTATAAATGATCTATTTGATATGTTAGATTGCGAAACACTTTTATTTGCGGATGATTTAACAATATTTAGTGAAATTGACAAGGACTCTCTAACTTTACAACAAATACGCAAAATTGAATTATGGTTTTATTGAGTTTTTGTATACCTTCAATGACACGGAATTGTCAAGACTTGGGTGTATTATTCGACTCTAAACTGGACTTTACAGAACATATAAACTCATCTACAAATTCGGCACTAAAATTACTAGGCTTTATAATAAGAAATTGTAAACAATTCTCTAATGTAGATGCACTTAAAACGTTGTATTTCTCAATGGTACGATCAAAACTTGTGTATGGTGTGATAATTTGGAACCCAATTTATAACGTCACTCGCAAGCAGTAGAGAAAATTCAACGAAAATTTATAAAGTACTTAGTTTTCAGAATTGATACGAACTATCCAGAGCAGGGATATGCAAATACCCTATTACTGTCAAGATTACACATTAAATCATTAGAGAAGAGAAGAATACTAATTACATTAGTATTTTTATATAAACTACTTAACCATTTAATTGACTGTCCAACACTATTATCAAAAATTAATTGCAGAATCCTGAGATAAAGAGCTCTATTACACTAGCCCACCTGTGGTGCCACCAAGCTGAGACACTGGTGGCGCAACTGGTGGAGCTGTGAAAAAGAACATCGCCACCGGTGATGCAACCTAAAATATTCAGTGCATTTTTAACCATGTCGTGGTACGAGAGTGTGCTTCTTCTCGTCTTATTAAGAAAAAGAAAGGAAAGATGCAGATATGAAAAAATGCATGTACATCCAATGCTAGCACTAAGAGAAGAAAAAGGCGTTTATTATACTTTGTTTAAAGAACTTTGTGCAGATGATAACAAATTTTTTAATTACTTTCGTATGTCAAAACCCTCATTTTACGAACTTTCACTATTCACTTTTCACTATTACCTTCATCCGACATTATTAAACTAAAACGGTCAATATATCAGTTGCAAATGATGTTGGTGGAGTGTGAGTGTGACGGACATCGTCCTGTAATTGGATTATTTTGTTGGGCAATAACTCTATCATTATTATTATTATTATTATTTTATTCTTTTTTAGGCTGGTTGCATAACCGTGAATTCTTAACGAATGCTATGGTCGGCCCTAAAGGTAAGACCATCGCTTTGCGTCTACGGTTCCAGAAACGATCTTACTATATTAGTGGCATCTAAGATGACTGATTTCTGCATAAGGTGGTAAGTATTCTCTGGGATGTTTAGTTTTTTGAGATTTTGTTTTAGATTTGAAGGAGCCATACAGGATATTATTACCGGGACGATATCTACTTTCTCCATGTTCTATAATCTGCTTACTTCTCGTTTAAGGGGGGCATATTTATTAAGTTTTTGTTGATGCTTTTGTTGCAGGTTATTTTTACTTGGGACAGATATATCTATCAGGAGAGCTCTTTTTTCTTTCTTGTACAAGACGGTTATATCCGGTCCATTATGTTCTACAGTTTTGTCTGTTCCAGTATACTTTAACCTCTTCATTCTCTACGACTGGCGGTGGCTATTATTATTATTATTATTATTATTATTATTTCTCTACTTTGTCTCAGCTGAGCTGGTAAACTGGTATGTCCTTGGAGTCAGGGGGAAACTTCATTCTATCCTGCTCCGTTTAAGAATTTTCTCGTTATGTGGCAGGTTTGGAGGATTGCTATTTTTTGTATGACAACGTAATGAAAGCTTGGTAGGCCCAGTTTTTCTATATTTTTCTTTAACTACTTTGTCATAACTCCTTCCACTGAGATCACACTAGGGATTATTTCTACTCAGGTCAAGGTTCCAGATGTGCTTCGATTATTATTATTATTATTATTAAGAGTGAGCAAGGTGGCAAGATCAGTGGGAACAAGGGGTAACGCACCAAGTGAAGAGAGATCTCCCTAACAAGAGAATTTTAGCAAGAAATATTCTTCAACAATCCTGTGTTCAATAACATCACCCAATTTGCCAGAAACGGCTTATTGAATCATAATTTTATACAATGCCGTAAATCAAAATAAACTTAATATTTTACACCTACTGAATATACTTATAAGTATAATGCTGTTCTATTGCATATGACTCTTGACAGTAGTCGCTAGCGCCATCTAGGCGTAGAATTTAGGATTCATCTTGTCACCTTGCTCACTCTTAATTAAAATATTGAATTTTTGATCGGCTAAAAAATGGAATTCTTTAAGTTATTTTCGCAATTTATTAAAACTTGGTGGGTGATGGAGCTGAACGATTATCGGATTCGTGTTCATTGCGTCGAAATACACCTCTTTTTTTGTGTGTGCCTGTGCAAAAAAATGTGACCTGTTTCTGAGACTGCATTAGGTAGCTCCTATGTATTTCGACGCACTGAATACGAATCCGGTGTCCGTTCCATCACCCACCGATTTTTAGTAAATTGCAAAAATAACCTAAAACATCTGAATTTTTTTGATTATTTTCGCGATTTAGTAAAAATCCTTTATAACAAACGTTCTAATTTACACTAAACCAAATTGTTCTATTTGAGCATTTAGCTTGATTAGCCTCTTTGAAGAATATTTGAGACTTTTCTTTTTCTACCCCAAGGTGATATTTGAAGCAAATATAAATGCTCTATTGAATTGATGGGCGACGCTCCAACAGCTACCCAAAAATTTACGATCACATCTTTTGTTGCCAGTTGATTATATGTCCTTCTTCCTGATCCGCCTATGCTTGCATCAGAAAAAACTAAACGTTCAAATGTCTTTGTGTATATAAAAGCAAGGAGAATCATTTATAGCTCCACTACAAGGTACCGTCACTTTAAATTGCTCCTCAGTTGCGTAACCGGTTAAAGCAATCGTGATCGCAGTGGTTTCTTATTTCTTCTGTTTATTCGATCAGAGGTGGCTTTTCATATATGTTTTTTGGAATGTGTGTAACTTTGCCAATTTCATGGTCAATATTCATAATTTGTACACTACAGATGCAGACAAGTTTAAAATGTTTCTAACATGTAATTCGATTTTCGAGTGTGTAACATAACATTCTGAGAAATGGATGTATGAGCTCATTGTTGTTTCCACTTAGTGATTTTCAAGTTGCGTGGTAGGTACTTAGATACTATCAAACAAAATTAGAAGAATTGTCACTATAATGCAAATTTAATTCTTTGTTAACATTTTGCAAATTCTCAATATTTGTTTTCCTAAGCATATACCTTCGTCTACACTTCATTAGACGTTTATAGGATCTCAATCTAAGAATGGCTCATACATATTGTTGGATATTCTAAACTAACACGAGGGCAGTAGGTACAGTAAAAATACCAAAAACATTGAGTGAAACAAAACTAAACTTCTAATTCTGTATCCGTGTACCTAAATTGCATCAGATTAGAGATGAGAGGTTCATGTAATACGCATCGAGGTTCCTATGCTCATAATCCCTTCGCATCGTTTTGCCCAGTCACGACGCGAGTAATTCTGGCAACATTGCATACGAGTTCTTAGAATTACGCAATAATAAATGAATAACATAACACGTACACTCTGACTCTAGGCTAGCTTCGTAGCTTTAGCGACGTTAGCGTTAGTGCAGAATATTATTGGATGTGTAATTGTGTATTGTATAGGGAGAGTATGCTTTTTTAAATGGCCCAGCATTGACATCTCACTCGAAAATGTAATAGACAGGTCATGGTCATTAAAGCTTGGGACCTGGTACCATAGAAATAGGAATCGTGGTGGTATATGACAATATGACACATATTAGTTTACTTTTTATTTATTACTTTCACATCCACGTAGTGGATTGGAAGTATAGTGATCGCAAAAAAATTTTCAATTTTTTTTTTCTTGAAATGGGTTTAGAATATCATGAAACGTCGAGATTTTAAATTTGAGCGAAAAAAAAATTTCTGTCTGTCTGTCTGTCGGTCTGTCTGTCTGTCTGTCTGTTTGTCTGTCTGTAACTTTTTTTTTTTGTCCGCAGGTTTTCTCCGGAACGGTTTAAGATGTTGATTTCAGATTTTGTACACGTATATATTTTAATGAGATCTGGAACTTGATTGTTTTTTGAAGATATCCGGTAAAGGTTTGGGGGGTAAATAGGGGGAAATATGCAAAGCAAGCTGGTAAGAGTACAGAAACTTGAAATTTGATGTATCTACTACAAGCCAAGGCCTCAAAATTTTTCATAATATTTTTCATCCCCCCCACCAACTCCAATTCATTATTAAAGGGATTGATAAAATGAAATTGAGATATTCATTTGAAATTTGGTACACGTATATATAATAATGACATCAGGAACTAGATTATATTTTGGGATTATTCTGATGCAGGGTTGGGGGTTAAATAGGGGTAAATAGGAAAAAATAAATAAAGCAAGCTGGTAAGAGTACAGATACTTGAAATTCGGTGTATGTACTAGAAGCCAAGGCTTCAGATTTTTTAATAATATTTTTCAACCCCCCACCACCCCTATTCCATTATTAAAGGGGTTGATAAAATAAAATTGAGATATTCATTTGAAATTTGATACACGTATGTATTATAACGACATCTGGAACTAGATTATATTTTGAGATGATTCAGTTGAAGGGTTGGGGGTTAAATAAGGGTAAATGGGGCAAAATAAGTAAAGCAAGCTGGTAAGAATACAGAAACTTGAAATTCGGTGCATGTACTAGAAACCAAGATATCAAATTTTTTATAATATATTTCAACCCCCCACGACCCCTACGCCATTATTAAAGGGGTTGATAAAGTAAAATTGAGATATTCACTTGAAATTTGGTACACGTATGTATTATAACGACATCTGGAACTAGATTATATTTTGAGACGATTCCGTTGAAGGGTTGGGGGTTAAATAGGGGTAAATGGGGCAAAATAAGTAGAGCAAGCTGGTAAGAGTACAGAAACTTGAAATTCGGTGTATGTACTAGAAGCCAAGATATCAAAACATTTATAATATTTTTCAAACCCCCACCACCCCTACTCCATTATTAAACTGGTTGATAAAATAAAATTGAGATATTCACTTGAAATTTGGTACACGTGTGTACCATAACGACATCTGGAACTGGATTATATTTTTAAATGATTCCGTTGAATGGTTGGAGGTTAAATAGGGGAAAATAAGTAAAGCAAGCTGGTAACAGTACAGAAACTTGAAATTCGGTGTATGTACTATAAACCAAGGCCTTAGCTTTTTTATAATATTTTTCAACCCCTTAATACCCCTACTCCATTATTAAAGAAGTTGATAAAATAAAATAGAGATATTGACTTGAAATTTGGTACACGTAGGTATTATAACGACATCTGGAATTTGATTATATTTTGTGATGATTCCGTTGAAGGGTTGGAGGTTAAATAGGGGTAGATAGGGGAAAATAAGTAAAGCAAGCTGGTAAGACTACATACATTTGGGACTTGGTATATATACTAGAAGCGAAGGTCTCAGGTTTTTTATAAGAGTTTCCATCCCCCACCATCGCCACTCCCTTATTAAAATAGTTGATAAAATTGAATTTAGATTTTTACTTGAAATTTGGTACACGTATGTATTATAACGATATCTTTGACGTGATTGCGTTGAAGGAGTGGGGGGTAAGTAAAGGTAAATAGGGAAAAAAATAAAGCGAGCTGGTAAGAGTACAGAAACTTGATATTCGGTGTATGTCCTAGAAGCCAAGGTCTCAGATTTTTTAATAATATTTTTCAGCTACCCACCACCCGTACTCTATTATTAAAGGGGTTGATGAAATAAAATTTAGATATTAACTTGAAATATGGTAGACGTATATATTATAACAATATCGGGAACTAGATTATATTTTGAGATGATTCCGTTGATGTGTTAAATAGGAGTATATAGGGGAAAATAATAAGTAAATCAAGCTGGTAAGAGTACAGAAATTTGGGATTTGGTGTATATACTAGAAACCAAAACCTCATATTTCTTTCTAATATTTTTCAAACCCCGCCATCTCCGCTCCATTATTAATGTGATTGATAACATAGAATTGAGATATTCACTTGAAAGTTAGGACAATTATTATGTATTGTAATGACATCAGATTGAGATGATTCCATTAAATGGGTGGGAGGTGGCAGGTTGTGAATAGGGGAAAATAAGTAGGGTAAACTAGAAACGCCATTTTTATCGTATATGGTGGAAACCAACGCCTCAAACTTTTCTATAACATCTGCCCCAAATATTATTAAAATTCTATGACCAATAATTTCCACGTACTAGAGTGCAAATCTAGTCAAGATGTTTCCTTTAAAGGGACTTGAATGAAAAACCTGGATGTGGAAGTAGTGATTCTTTAGGCAGCGGTTTTTTTTATTATCACGTTCAAATCTTGCCTGTCTGTATCACTCGAATGTACGATGAGGCCACAATTCTGTTATTAATTCCAGATTATAGTCCACGAATATAAGGGTTTTTAGAAGAAATAATCCATCTACAAGTTCGTCACAGGAATAGAAATAAGGGCTCGAAGAGTTCCTACCTGATCCATGTATGGAATCTCTCCTTTATCACCGAAAATCACCCTCGGGGAGGACTTGATTCCAGTCTTTCTCATTTTTCTTTCTAACTGCCATTTGGACTGAAAAAGAATACAGAAAAAATTGTTCTTTATTATATTCTTTCGTAAATAGCGTCCCTATTAACCAATCCCCACTACTCGAGGTTAGCAACGCGCTGAAAAAAATCGACGCGATTTTTTACAACAAACTTCCCAAACGCCCATTTTAACACCAAAATAGATTTTGATTAAAATTATAGAGCACATTTTCCTTTTGAGATTAGATTTCATTAATTTGGCATTGGGTTTAAAAATAAAAATACCGATAGATGACTTTATTGTCTACAACTTTTATCTGAAACATTATTTACTTTAAAAAAGAAAGTTATTGCAAAACTCCTTATTTTTCAAAACTCGTTTGAATGTGATTTTTGTTTGTCAATATACTGTACTAATTATGAATGTTATTATTCACTTCATCAATTTATATTTTTTTTAACGTCGTGAGATTCTTTTCTCATCTTAAATACCACCGCATTAGGCCGATAACCCACTAACGCGACCCGTCGCGCGCGACATGCCGCGAGCGTTTTTTAAAGCGCGACTTTTTAATAGGCGACAAGCACCAGACGTTTATCCAATATTTCTAGAGCGTTCTAAGAAAGGCACATTTAGTGTGTTTTATAGTGATTTACGTAAGCACGAAGAAAAGTTTTTTAATTATTGCAGAATGAGTGTAAAATCATTTGACGAACTCCTTACGCTTATTCGACAGCAAATAGAAGGACAAAATACAAATTATGTCAATACCATCATCTTTCGAAGCCATATTCAAAATTTTAAACAGAACGTCACATCTACTCTGCGCCTCGCGCGCGACTGGTGGTTTCAGTGGGCTATGCTCCATATGAATACATAGTAAAATTGGTCGCGCGCGATACGAGAGCCGCGTGTTGTCGCTCCTAATAATTTAGCAGCACGCGACCACGCTGCAGTGCAGCGTTAGTGGGTTGTGTGCCATTTAACTACAAATAAATTTTTGCAGTGCACGACTCCACGCGGCATGTCGCGCGCGACCTGTCGCGTTAGTGGGTTTTAGGCCTTAGAATGTAAATAACACAACGTAATGTCTGATGGGGCTACTACAGAAGTACCAAGCGTAACGATGCGTTTTAGAGATGAATAATACGGAATTCGGAAATCAAAAGATGATGACGTCACGGACAACATTCGTGATTAGTATTATAAGTACTTATTCAGAATCATAAAATCTAGCGACTAAAAAACAAAAACTATCTACCTCAATTTGACGAATGTTGTCTTTTTCTCATCTCTGGTGCTTGATCTAATATGCAAGTATAACAATTTTCTTTCAATAGTAGTAAGTAGAGCAGGCAATGCTGCAATTATTGTTAGAGGTCGTTTTTATTTATTAATATGCGTGTTCTCGGAAATCATACTCATATGTTGTAGAGATTGATGAAACATATTTCTATAGAAAACTTACAGGACATTATCGTGAAAACTGATCTATGACAGTCTAGGAAAGAATTTTAAATAGTAGCTGATAGAGAGCCGGCTGTATAGATTTCCTACGAATAAGATACATGAAAATCTTTATATGGGTGAGTAAGTACTACCACAGACATACAGGGAGCCACTTTTCATTTTTGCAAATTTTGCCCGCGTCATGGAATTCTGACGTCACTTCCGGTCACGATTTTTTGTGTCATCGAATACAGGAATAAAACTCACGTCAAAATGTAGGTTTTGAGGTATACAATTATTTTTTTAAAGTTAAAGTACAAGCCCTCTAGTTATTAAAAAAAAATAGGTTGCCTCTTCTTATTTGCTCGCATCCTCCCATTTTGACGTCACTTCCGGTAAAATTCCATGACGCGGACAAAAATTGCTTATGTGAAAAGTGGCTCCCTGTAGGTCTGTGGTAGTACTTACTTACTCATACAAAGTTTTTCACGAATTTTGTTCATAGGAAATCTATACAGACGGCTCTATATCTATAAGAAACAGGACCGGAAAAGATCACCCATCTTTTGCAATTTCCATGTATCTATCAATACAGGACAAAACAGAGCCGTAGCAAAGGGGCCTGACCAAGGCTAAGCTCTCGTAAAAAAATCGGGCGATAGCTTCTTAAGTACAAAATATCAACATTAGTGTCAATGTTAGCCGTGGAAGGAAGAAAATGTCCTCGGCCTAATATTGATTTTGGCAACAGCTTTGTATCTGTATAAGTTACTTCCACATCCACGTAGTGTCACAGTGAGCTCACAAAGTAGACATGTTCTTGGTACAAACTCACCCATATCATAGTACCAATCTAGCACAGACTCATCAAATGGCATATCGTTCGAATCGTCTTTAAAAGTAAAATTCAAATAAAATGATAATAACAATAATAATAAACAATTCTATTGCCCAACAGATTACAAAAAATCCAATTACAGGACAAAATTAATGCTTAAGATAGAGTTATTTTATATTCACATATTAAATCATATTAAAATACATTGAATTAAATTACTAGAAACAAACTAAATTGAATCCAAATAATTAAGATAAATTACAGTTTAAAAACCCGCTGCCTAAGGAATCATTTCTTCCACATCCAGATTTCTCGTCCAAGTCACTTTAAAGGGTTTCCTTTAAAGTCTTGACTATATTTGCACTCTAGTACCTATGTGGAAATTATGGGCCATAGAATATTTGGAGAATATTTGGGTGTTGAAAAATATTAAAAAGAAATCTGAGGCCTTGGTTTCTAGGATATACACCAAATCCCAAGTTTCTGTACTCTTACTAGCTTGCTTTACTTATTTTCCCCTATTTATCTCTACTTCCCTCCTCCGTTCCTTCAACGAAATCATGTCAAAATCTAGTTTCAGATGTCGTTATAATACATATGTGTACCAAATTTCAAGTGAAAATCTCAATTTAATTTTATCATTTTTTTAAATAAGGGAATGGGGGTGGTGGGGGGATGGAAAATATTATTAAAAAAACCTGAGGCCTTCGCTTCTAGTATATACACCAAATCCCAAATTTCTGTACTTTTACCAGCTTGCTTTCCTTATCTTCCCCTATCTACCCCTATTTAACCCCAACCCTTCAACGGAACCATTTCAAAATATAATCTACTTTCAGATGTCGTTATAATGCATACGTGTACGAAATTTCAAGTCAATACCTCAATTTTATTTTATCAACCCCTTTAATAATGAAGTAGGGTTGGTGGGGGGTTGAAAAATATTTAAAAAAAATCTGAGGTCTTGGCTTCTAGTACATACACAGAATTTCAAATTTCTGTACTCTTACCAGCTTGCTTTACTTATTTTCCCCCATTTACCCTTATTTAACCCATAACTCTTCAACGGAATAATCCCAAAATACAATCTAATACCAGATGTCGTTATAATACGTAAATGTATCAAATTTCAAGTGAATATCTCGATTTTATTTTATCAACCCCTTTTATCAACCCCTAGTAGAGGTGGTGGGGGGTTGAAAAATATTATAAAAAAATCTGATGCTTTGGCTTCTAGTACATACACAGAATTTTAAGTTTCTGTACTCTTACCATGCAGCTTGCTTTATTTATTTTCCCCTATTTACTCCTAATTTAACCCCCAACCCTCCAACGGAATAATCCCAAAATATAATCTATTTCCTGATGTCAATATTATACATACTAGTATGACTCAATAGTAAATTCAAGAATTTTAATGAAAAAATACATTCTTAATAGATTACTCCTCACTTCCGATTTCTCCGCACTGGAGTAAAAGATATTCCCAGAAAAAGGTCGGATCCCTTTTCAAAGGAAACTTTGGATTTGTTGCTAAGATTAGATCGCCAAGTTCAAGTGCATTTTCAAGATCTGGCGAAGAAGAAGAAGCACATTCAGACGAGGAAGATATGATCTCTGACAAAAACATAATTTCGCACGAAGAAAACACCCCCTCAGATGAAGAAGGCATTTCGTGATAGTAATAATTATATGTATCATTATCAAGTCATTATTTTCTAAGGAAATTGATATATTCTTGTAAGGTATTTCAGAACAGTTACGTATTTTCATCAAATTGAGTTCATAACGACTAAAGTAACCCACTAATAAAATTATCTGCCCAATATAACCTCATTTGAAAGTTCAAATAATTTTGGCCGGCTAGATTGGCCAAATACTCCACTGTGCGCTGCTTAAGCATTAGATACACCCTTGCTTCCTCTCACAGTAGCTTAACCGCAGGTTAAATTCTGGTTCTTGGTTGCCCGCTTGGTAGATTAATTTTAGTGTTAGGTTGCTAGTTAATATTTTAGAATAGAATAGAATAGAATAAGTTTATTTTACAAAATGTTCTATAAATACAAGATAATAAAAATACACAGTAAAATAAACTAACAAGCTTCATATAAGTGCAAATAGCACTGTGCATGAAGAAAAGAGTAAACAATAAATTTAAATTTAAGTATAATAATATAAAAGTATTAAACATATACATACACACACATATCCATATATGCAAGCATATATACAAAAATATAAAACACATAAACATATATACATATACAAGCACTTAAGTTAAACTCATGTATCGTATTTTATGAAAGCAGCGTTGAAACTTTAAAACAGACTATTAAAAAAAGATTTTGGATTTATAATGGTGTGAATTTCATCTCGGCTGAGTGTTTCTAAAATATGTTGTTTTACTCTGTGTTTATATTTCCCAAAGTTAGTTATATTTTTTACATCGGCAGGTATAGAATTAAATGCTCTAGGACCCAAGTAAGTAAGACATCTTTGTCCGCACGTTGTATTTGTTTTAGGAGCTATTAAATTATTTCCTAAGTTAAACCTAGTTTTTATTGTCGTGGTATGAGTACCGGGTGACCACTGGTATAGAACACATTGACAAAAAAATAACATTCGAATATCCATAACCTTTACATCTTTAAATAAAATATTGGATGGGTAGCTGAAACCCTTTTTAAATATAATTTTAAGAGTCTTTTTTGTAGTGAGTCCAAATTTTTCAAGTGAGAGTCCAGTACTCCTCCCCAGCCTAGTATACCATAATTTAGGTGTGATTCAACAAGTGAGTGAGTTTTATGAATAGTAGGTTTTATTATAATGAAGATTGTTATATTCCAAATCGTTCCTCTTATTGCTATACCGAATTTCAAGTGAATATCTCAATTTTTTTATCAACCCCTTTAATAATGGAGTGGGGGGTGGTGGGGGATGGAATATATGAAAAATTTTGAGGCCTTGGCTTCTAGTACATACACCAAATTTCAAGTTTCTGTACTCTTACCAGCTTGCTTTACTTATTTCCCCCTATTTACCCCTATTTACCCCTATTTATCCCTCAACCCTTCACCGGATATGTTCAAAAAACAATCCAGTTGCAGATCTCGTTATAATATATACGTTTATAAAATTACAAGTCAATATCTAAAACCGTTCCAGAGATACCGTGCGACAAAAAAAGTTACATACCGACAGACCGGCATGGCAGACCGACAGACAGAACATTTTTTTTGCTAAAATTTAAATTATCGACGTTCCATGACATTGTAAACCCATTTAAAGAAAAAAATAATATTTTTTTTTTTACGATTATACTTCCAATCCACTACGTTGGCGGAAACTACTATTTTCAAATTACAAACCGAATTTAAAAATATGTAGCCGCAAATTTTTTTTCTCCAAATGCATTGAGTTTTTAAGTGTTCCTGATTGTATATTACGAAGGCGTGGAAAGGACATTGTAAAAATATTTTTATAATTGCCAGTTTAAACTTGCAATTATCTATAATTGCAAATTTAAACTTGCAATTATCCATAATTGCAACTTTAAACTTGCAATTATCTTTAATTGTAACTTTAAACTTGCAATTATACATACCTGCAACTTTAAACTTGCAATTATACCTAATTGCAACTTTAAACTTGCAATTATCCATAATTGCAACTTTAAACTTTCAATTAGGCAATTATACCTAATTGCAACTTTAAACTTGCAATTATACCTAATTGCAACTTTAAACTTACAATTATACCTAATTGCAACTTTAAACTTGCAATTATCCATAATTGCAACTTTAAACTTGCAATTATACATAATTGCAACTTTAAACTTGCAATTATACATAATTTCAATTAGGTATAATTGCAAGTTTAAAGTTGCAATTATAGATAATTGCAAGTTTAATGTTGCAATTATAGATAATTGCAAGTTTAAAGTTGCAATTAGGTATAATTGCAAGTTTAAAGTTGCAATTATAGATAATTGCAAGTTCAAAGTTGCAATTATAGATAATTGCAAGTTTAAAGTTGCAATTATAGATAATTGCAAGTTTAAACTGGCAATATTTTTACTATGTCCTTTCCACGCCTTCGTAGTATATTTAACATAAACATAAATTGTGAAATAACCCCATTGCTTGCAGTATTAAATTGTTCTAGCACATAGTACCAAAAAGTTATCGTTTGAGGTCTGGGTGTTAGTACAGAGTGTATTATACAGAGAATCAGACGCTGTACTTACTATTGGAGCAATACATTTTTCTAATCTAGACCATTTCGTTTATATCACCATTGGTGATTATTTATTAATTTATCTTTTAAAAGTATATATTTTTGAAAATGAATTTTTGCCTGGGGGCTGTTGGGGGCCTCTCGGACGCGGGGGCCTGGTGCAGTTGCACCACTACACCACGGTAAATCCGCACTGGGTAAGTGAAAAGTAGTTGAAACTCTTACAGAAAATCTTGGAACTTGAAATGATATTTCATTGATACGACTTATACAATTAATTTTATTATGTAAAAGTTTGTAAATAAGGCCTATTGCAAATAGTACTCTTCTTAGATCTAGCAAGTGAAAATTCAAGGAGTTTAACAATATGTGGTGAGCATAGCCTCTTACTCCAAAGATTTCATATTGTAATAATTTCACAAATTTCCTCTAGACACTTTCAACAGCCAGTTCACGGACATCAAAAATTGGATACCAAATCAACGAAACGTATTCTAATTTTGATCTTACATACGAAAAATAAAGTACTTTTAATGCAATTGGGTTATGAAAATTACGACAATTACGAAACATACATAACATGTTTAATGCAGTAGATGTTGTAGATTAATTAAAATATTAATTGAAGGACAGTTTCAAATCGAACCCTATACCATAACATAAACACACATAAACACATTACACATAATAGATAACCCCCGAATCCAAAGCCTAGGCTGTCCGGAAAGGGGTTACACATTTGAAAAAACGCAGACAACATCCATTACACACCAACATTGCCAGTGTCGGAGCTGGGGATCGAATCCAGTACACGATCGTCAGTCTGACCAAGCGCGCTTGTCACTAAGACCAAGATATAGTTTTTTTATGATCAATTTGAAAATTTAGTCTAAAGCGTCTAAGACCTGAGACCGTGCTTGAATACTGCAAACGATATCCGTATACGAATATAGTTAACCAGATATGTTATGCGCTTACGTCAAACGAAAGTAGTCGATTGTTACCGGGCTCACCATTACAAGTCCATCACCAGGTCATGGTTCATTCGTAATATTGCCGGTAGCATAGCCGTAGGTTAAATGATATTTATTTACTTTTATTGAATCATTTATGGAGTTGTTCATTAAAGTAACATTATTTATTATCAATAAATAATGTATTACAAATAAATTTTGCGTCATGCCTATTAATTAGTAGTAAAACAATATTTAGGATAAATAAAAAATTATTCTAAAGATTGTCGGTCGACGCTCATGACCATCGCTGGTGTTATGAAGTATTCGTTTGTCGGTCTTATTTTATTATTTTCAAACCGACGATGATCTATACCAAAATATGCAATAATATGTCGAGAGTTCCATTTAAAAAACAAAAGTTCATGACGGCAGACCTAAATGTATCACCATACATATTTTAAACTACCTATTTTCAAACTATTTTATGTCCTATGCCACCATGTTTTTGAAAATTTTCGATATCTAACATAAGCATTATTGCTTGTGTACTCGAGAGAATCAGACGTGTTTTTGATTAATACCTGTGTTTAGTAAATTACTTTGTTAATATGCATAAAGGTATACAAGTTTTTATCTAGTGGTAAAGAGTATAAGACCTCTGGTGATTACAAAAAGTGCATAATAGTTTTTACAATCAACTTATCAGAGAACAACAGTGATAAAGTTTCATTTTTGTGAGCGTTTTTTTTTTTTCTTTAATAAGGTATATGGACTTTACTTCTACAATTATATCTCTACGACCTCAACTCAGCAATAACTAATAGCTCAATAATTATAATATAAACTGCCATGA
Organism: Stenurella melanura; assembly: GCA_963583905.1. Taxonomy (NCBI): domain Eukaryota; kingdom Metazoa; phylum Arthropoda; class Insecta; order Coleoptera; family Cerambycidae; genus Stenurella; species Stenurella melanura. The sequence continues at coordinate 74,679,085 of OY757309.1, forward strand.
ATATATGATGGTTTCGAAAGGAAATTGTACAAAGTGTGATGCAATTATTAGAGAATCTGATAGTCATATAAAATGCTCTGGACAATGTGGTTTTTATTTTCATGCTAAATGTATTAATGTATCAAGTAGAGATTTGCAAATTTTTGAGAATATCAATGGAGCTAAATGGTTCTGTGAGCACTGCATAAAATACTTAGATACCATTCTAAACATAAACAATCAACTTGAAAACCTTAAAAATCATGTAGATAAGGAACTAGATAACTTTAAAAATATTCTAAATATGCATAGTGGTATAAAAGACGATAGCAAACTAAATGAATCTAAAAGCTATGCGAATGTTGCGGCAAATGAAGTGGTAATTATTAAACCCAAAAATAAACAGGATTCCAAAAAAACAAAAGAAGTTATACAAAAAAATTTAAAACCTGCCACACTGGAAGTAGGAATAACTCAGTTAAGGGATATCAAAGAAGGAGGAGTAGTAATAAAATGTAAGAGTAAAGAGGAACAAGAAAAAATAAAAAAAGGCTGCTGAAAAGAAATTGCCTAAAACATATCAAGTTAATGCACCTGAATTAAAAAATCCCTGTATCAAAGTGGTGGACATTGAAGACCATTTAAGCGTTGATGACGTAGTAAATAATATTAAAAGACAAAACGCATGTACCCTTCACAGTGAGTCTGAACTCAAAGTTAAAGTTTAAAAAAAAATGAAAACCAAATATATGGCCATAATTGAATGTGACCCAGTAACATACAGGAAGATCTTAGAAGAAAAGTACCTATATATTGATTGGGCCAGATGCAGAGTTTTCGACTACGTAAATGTGTTCAGATGTTTTAAGTGTGGTGGTTTCAACCATAACATGGAGAATTGTGAATGTGAAATTATATGTTTAAAATGTGCTTCTAACCACGATACTAAAGATTGTACGAGTGATTATGTCAAATGTGCAAATTGTATTGAGGCGAAAAACAAGTTACAGGTAGATATAGATATTAATCATTCCATATATGATATCACATGTCCAGTATATTTAAAACGCATTGAAAGCCAAAGAAAAAAAATTAAATATTTACCAAATGAGTCTAGCTCCTCCACTTCTTTTTTACAATCTCAAAAGTATATTCGAATAATGTTTTGAAAATTTGTCATATAAATGTACAAGGATTACATAATAAACTTGATGAGATTGAATTTCTACTGGCTCAATATGATTTGGATGTTTTATGTATATCAGAACATTGGTTTTTAAATTCAGATGTAGAGAACATTTACTTGCCTGGTTATAAACTCATTTCGCACTGCTCTAGAAACGAACACATACACGGTGGCTCATTAATCTTAACAAAAGATAAAATGTTAGTTACAGATATAATTTCTATAAGTAATCAATCGGTGCAATGTAGCATTGAAGTAAGTGGAGCCAATCTAGTTTTAAATGATATAAATATAGCAATTATTGTGATATATAGACCACCTAGTGGTGATTTTAATATTTTTATAAGTAAACTAACAGAAATTCTAAAATTAGTTGAAAAAAAATTTAGTAACATTATATTGTGTGGTGATCTTAATATAGATTATAGCAAGACAACGCTATATAAAAATATCTTATGTGATGTCCTTAATTCTTTTCAACTAAATATAACCACAAACCAACATACACGCATATTTACAAACGTGAATGGTGATACAACCTCTAGTGCAATTGATTACGTGATTACTAACTTACCCCTCGGTGTGTACAAATGTGAAATTATAAATCCTCATATAGCTGATCACTTTGCACACATATTGTCGCTTAGTTTACCGACAGCTTCTACAATAAATAGTCCTGTCAAAGAACACAATTTTGTCTCCAGAAACTTAAGTCAATTAAATATTAATCAGTTGATTCATTATCTTAAAAAGATTAATTGGACAATGTTTTACGAACTTATTAATAAAAATGATATAAACAGTGCATGCCATGAGTTCATTGAAAACATTAAGTGGTGTCTAGAAGCATGTTGTCCTTTTGTTACTTATAAGCTGAATTCTGCTGCTCGAAATAACTCGTGGTATAGTGAGGAGCTGAGAGAAATGAGTAATAACCTCAAAAAATTACATTGGAATGCTCTACATAGTAACCAACCGGAGATAAAAGACATATACCGCCAACATAAAAAAGAGTATAAAAAACAAATTGCAATCGCCAAGCAAAAATATTTCAACAACCGGATTGACAAAGCAAACAACAAAATTAAAGAAACATGGTTGATAGTGAATGAGAAACTAGGCAGAATAAAAAAAAGACAAGAAACAATCACATTAAAGGATAAAGATCAGATAATTACCGATAAGAACATAATTGCGGAAACATTTGCAATATTTTTTGCTACAAGTTGCAGCACAGCATTATCAAGGCATTTTGGCCAGAACCTATCATTACCATGCACAGTTTCAGATTATGTAAATAATACTATGTCAATTAACCCCATTTCCGAAAATGATGTGTATAAGTTAGTCGCTAACCTAAAAAATAAAAATACTACAGGTAATGACGGAATAAATGCTAAAATTATAAAAATTATTTTCCCTTATATATCTACCGCACTAACTAGCCTGATAAACGGCTCTATTCAAGCAGGTATTTTTCCTGACATAATGAAAACGGCTTTAGTTATTCCTCTTTATAAAAAGGGTGATGTCCAAAGT